>OU342962.1:11832843-14332843 GCA_910592155.1 Ypsolopha scabrella | reverse complement strand
GACATTAATCGCGAAAGTTTTGATCGTGATTTGGAGGGACTTGACTGGTATAGTTTTGGTTATATGGATTCTGTAGATTTAATGTGTGAATGCTTTAATGAAATGTTACTTCAGCTTTTTGACTGTCATGCTCCCGAGAAAAAGATATTGGTCAAACAACAACCAGTTCCATAGTTAACAAGTAACGTGCGTCTTATGATGCAGCTGCGCGGTCGGCAACAGCAAGTTGTGTTGCGAAGAGACGATGGTGGTTGCCTGTACTCTCAATTATCTCCTGTAAATCGGGGTGTACCACAGGGTTCTATCTTAGGACCTCTGCTTTTTATTCTGTACAGTCGAGATATTGTAGATAATATTAAACACTGTGCCTACCACCTCTATGCTGACGACCTTCAGATTTATTATTCATTTCCTGCGAGTGAAACAAATGACGCTGTAGCCAAAATTAATGAGGACTTAGATCGTATCTCTCAATGGGCCTTCAAGAACGCTTTACAGTTGAATCCAGAAAAATCTAAATATATAATCTTGAGTACCAAAAAGTAGATATTATACATAGCGGCCACAAATCCAAACGTTATTGTCGGTAACAAGACCGTTGACCGCGTTCACCAAGCTAGGAACCTAGGTCTTACCATGGACGAACAGCTGTCCTTCGAAAGTCATGTGGCTGAGCTTACACGCAACTGCTTCTACCGTCTCAAGGTTCTTTATAGGATAAGAGATTACCTTTGTGAAGACATGAGAGTTAAATTGTGTGAAGCCCTGGTGCTCTCTAAGCTTAACTACTGTATTGCTGTATATGGGCCATGTCTCCTTAAAAGGTCCATGCGTCTAATTCAGCGGATCCAAAACGCCTGTGCTCGCTTCTGTTTTCGCATTCCACCGCGTGCTCATGTTACTCCATTTTTCTCAAAATGGAGTCTCGGCAAAAACTACATTTCGCATGCTTGTTGTTTGGGGTTGTAAAAACTGCTTCTCCTAAATATCTTTATAAGAAGTTACATTGGTCTTCTTCATACAACAAATATAGCTGTAGGTTCAACCGAATTCTGTGTCCAAAACACAAGACCGTATCATTTAGAGGTAGCTTCAGATACTTAGCTTCCAAGTGTTGGAATAATCTTCCCCCTCCCATACTTGAACTTAAGTCTAGGATAGGTTTTAAGTCCAAGCTTAAAGCGTATCTTCTCTCGTTACAAAAGTCCCAACATTAGCTAAGCATTTGTGGATTATATTGTATATCTAGATTGAGACTTATTTATAATAATTGCCGTATTTATTATATTATTATACAACAATTACCTATATATTCATTATCTAAGTAAACATATATCCTGGAATTTAAATTAATAATTATTTTATAGTCATAAATATTATGTATGTAGAACTCTCGCACCGTTATTTGTGTTCGTGCGTCACCACTATTAGGCTCTGGCAGAATAACAGCACTGCAGTTTGTACTGTGTACATTGAAGCACATGCTGAGTTAGAGCCCTTTTTTTGCCACAACACATGATACATTATGTTACATGGCTGTGTGTGTGTCATTAATTAAGTTTTAATGTACTGCGTCTCATTGTTAAAAATTGTTAGAGTTAAGTCCTTTTATTTTGTCATGTCATGTGCTTTGTGTTGTGGTGATTAATAAATGATTATCTTATCTTATCTCAATATGTCACAAATCTACAAGAACGGGATAGGCTGATAAACAGCGATGTGAAGTAGTTCACTTTTGTCAAAAACTAACTTACCTTACCTTTACAATCTGTGTACATATTTCGTGAAATAAATATATTTTATTATCATTTATTTATGAGAAAAGATTACACGGTAATTTAGCACTGGAACTCCTTACAATTTACTTGGTGTAAAAGGAGTGGTCTCTTAATGCAACCACAAACTGATCATACTCAACAATTTTCCCAAAGAAACATCAACGCGCAAATTAAAAAGACTTGGTCGGGCCCAAACAAACACAGTGGGGTTTCAAAATTAGTGAGGAGTTAATAGGTACTTACGATTGTCGGCACTTGATCATAATCAAATCAAATCAAATCAAAATATTTATTTTTGCAAAATAGATACATTAAGTATACTTTCTACAAGTCAAAGTTAATTTACACAATATAATATGTCTTTAGAATATAAAAATATATATATATATAATAATACGGGAAATAAAATATACACCTGCATTAATAAATGATAGTCGTAAGTTAAATAAATAAAAAATAAATAAAATAGGGGAATCTAGGAATAAAAATATTATATATACATAATACAATGAAGAAATAATAAAAACGGGAAATACATACAAAAAATATTAAGGGTGGGCTACTAAAATGTAATAAAGTTATACACTTGCATAAAATATAGAAATATAGGAATAAAAATATTGTATATACATAATGCCTAACCATCCGCACCATTCGATTAGTATTGCTAAGAAGAAGGGCAAGAAACTTAGCAAACATTCCTTTTTTCAAAATAAAACATATGATACAAAATCATATACATACCTACTCAAGTAAAGGCATAAAAAAATATAAGACTGCGGGAATTAGTCACGAGAAAAAAAAAAATATCTTAGTCAACCCGTCTCATATTGTCTATTACCTTTAACAAAGTAAGTTTACATATTAATTAATTTTAAGCCTTTAGAGGAATCGTACAGTATTAAAATATGCTAATTATTAATTACAATATTGAATAAGATTATTATTATTTATTACACCATGCTTCATTATCATCCAAATAATCATTGATTTTATAATAAGCTTTCTTAAGTAGTCCCTGCTTAATATATAGTTTAAACTTATTTTCAGGCAAACTAAGGACCTCCTCTGGAAGCTTATTGTAAAATCTTATACCATGTCCTACAAAAGAGGTACCTACTTTGGCAAGTCTTAATTTTGGAAAAGCTAGTTTATGTTTGTTTCTGGTTTCAACAGAGTGGTGCACACCAAGCCTCGGGAAATTATCAATTTTTTTTCTGACATATCTAATAACTTGATAAATAAATTCACATGGGACCGTAAATATATTAATTTCTTTGAACTTTTCTCTTAATGAATCTCGGTACTTCATGTTATAAATAGACCGAATCGCTCTCTTTTGCAAGACAAAGACTGCTTCTATATCCGCGGCTCTACCCCACAACATTATGCCATATGACATAATGCTGTGAAAATAACTGAAATATACTAATCTAGCAGTATCTTCATCAGTAATCTGCCTTATGCGTCTAACAGCGTATGCGGCTGAACTAAGTCTACCACAGAGAGCTTCTATGTGGGGACCCCACTGAAGACGAGAGTCTATAGTAATACCTAAAAACTTAGTTTCGTTAACTAACTCCAGCTTGGACCCCTGCAAAAATAAACTGACATCTACTTGAATTACATTTGGTAAAGTAAACTTTATACATTTCGTCTTTTTTGCATTTAGAACTAAATTATTTGCAGTGAACCAATCAAGAATCAGAGAGAGGGTTGAATTCGCGTCATCAAGTATATCATTATGTCGATTCACTTTAAAAATAAGTGACGTGTCATCTGCGAATAGAACTATCTCAGATAAGTCTCTAACTAAGTAAGGAAGGTCATTTATGTATATTAAAAACAATAGGGGCCCCAATATGGAGCCCTGCGGAACACCCATTTTGACTAATGCTCCAGATGAATTTACTCCATTAATGTCTACCTTTTGAAATCGGTCACTAAGGTATGACTTAAATAACGCCAAAGATTTACCCTTAACTCCATAGTGATCTAATTTACATAAAAGTGTTTCATGATTAACGCAATCAAAAGCTTTTGAGAGGTCACAAAATACACCGAACGCATCCTGCTTTGCTTCCCAAGCGTCAAATATGTGCTTGACTAAAGCAACTCCTGCATCAGTGGTTGACCTCCCTTTAGTGAATCCATATTGTTCACTGTGAAACAACTTATTTAAGTTAAAATGAGATAACAATTGATTAAAAACAATTTTTTCGAAAATCTTACTAAATACTGGTAAAACTGAGACCGGTCTATAGTTGGAAGGGTCTTCATTGTCGCCTGATTTAAAAAGAGGGATCAATTTACTCAACTTCATTAAATCAGGAAAGACACCATCATCTACACATTTATTAAAGATTAAAGCTAAATATGGAGCTATTAAATCAATGATACAGCTTACAACTTTAACAGATAGGCCCCATAAGTCCTCGGTTTTTTTAAAGTTAAGAGATTTAAATGCTTTAATGACAGTTTGTGAATTAATATGCTTTAACGCAAATACAGAATGGCACTGAGGCACGTGATCACTCAAAAGATCCTGTGCAAGTCTTGGACTTGAATTTAAGCCTTTAGTTGTCAAGGAAGGAATGTCAGTAAAGAATTGTTCAAAGGCCTTCGCAACTTCTTTATCTCCTGTAAAAACTTCATTGTTAATGTTCAATTTTAGTTCATTATTCCGTTTGTTACTCTTCCCAGTTTCAGTATTTATGATTTTCCATACTGCTTTTACTCTGTTATCGGCCATTTTAAGTTTTTTATTCAGAAATATACTTTTTGCTTTTAAACACACTAATTTGAAAGTACGTGAGTATATTTTCAAATGTTCAATAAATTCAATATTATTATTGTAGGATTTTATGTCGTACAATTCGTATAAATGATTTCGGCTTTTGTAAATACCTGGCGTTGCCCAGTCACTAAAAGTGATTTTATTACTGCTAGAAACTTTCCGCAATGTAAACGTATTTTCAAATTCTTTGGAAACTATGTTAAACAGGTCTGCAAAGAGAGCATTTGGATCATCTTGGAGAAGATTAAAATGTGGTAATTTAAGTTCTAAGTTTGCTTGAAAACATTCCAGTCTGTGAGTTGTAACAGGCCTGTAAAATGCTTTTTTGGGCAATTGTTTCACACTTTGTATGAAAGTTACAGTTTGGCCTCTGTGATCAGACTGCAAGCGGTTAATAACTTTATTGTCTGAGTAGTCACAATCACAGAATATATTATCAAGACAAGTTGCTGTATTTTGGGTAATTCTAGTTGGTTCTAAGAACACATTAGACAAATTAAATGATTTGAATAACTGAATTAATTTCGTGGTCATAACCGACTTTTCTAGTATATCTACGTTAAAATCTCCACAGACGATAATTTTTTTCTTCGTATCAAATAATAACTTTAGCACTTCTTCCATTGTTTTTTCAAAAATATTGTAATCTTGTCCCGAGGGTCGGTAGACACAAAGAATTATATATTTACTCATTTCTATACAAGCCAATTCTACTTGGTGTTCAACAGAAAGTTTTACAATGTCTTTTCTTTCTTTTGACTTTATATTATTCTTGACTAGAATCATAGAACCACCTTTTTCTACAGTTAATCTGTTATAGCAGCTAAGGACACTAAAATTATTAACATTAAATTGCATATTATGTTCCGGTAAATGGTGCTCAGTTAAACACAAAATATCTGTTTTTGATTCCTCTAGGAACAACTCTATTGAAAGTATTTTGCCGAGGAAGCCGCCTTGTATGTTTTGATGTACTAGTTTATATACAGAAGGCTTTCCCGTTGTCGTTAAATCTAAAAAGGATTTGGTACAATTTTGTTAGTACTTGTACTAACTTTGTCAATAGGGACAAAACTATGAAAAGAATTATTATTACAAATACCATAAATTATGACTGGTATTGAAAAAAATCCTGTTACACACATTGTAACAGATTCATTACGTGGTAAAATGCTAGCTAACTTAGTAGCCATTTGTTTTTTATAAAAATTTGGAAGGTATAGAGTACCATTTGTCAAAACAAAATCTCGAATGTACGAATTCGTGTCAAAATATTCTATTTTGTCACTGCGACTAACTGAAAATTTGTGCATGCAAATATTTAAATTATATAAATTATTTTTTTGTGACCCCGTTAGTGATTCTGAGTAAGGGAATTCACAGAGTATGATTTTATGAACACTAAGTTTTAACATAAATTCAAAGTATTTTAATAGGTTACTTTGTGTTACATCAATACTATCTCCTAATAATAGAATAATTGTAGTATTTACATTGCTGTTGAATTTCATTTTCATAATATGTTCCAAAATTTGAATGAATGATGCACCTGGCATGCAAATATTAATGACATTTTGCATCATATTGTTTCCTAACAAAAGTCCTAAGTTTTTGCCAATTTTATCAGAAAAAACAATGGTGCGGTGTTCCTTGGACTCCGAGGACTCATGCGCATCGACATAAATAAGTAATAATATTCTATCTCCATACAAACGGGCCGAAACGGAACCCCCCCCCCCAAATTCGGTACAACTCGGTTTACGACAGTTGCGGTCGCACCGCAGTTACGTACGCACGTTGTTTCTGTGACGCTCCCGCGCATTTCCGTAAATTATGGCAGGAAATTAGATAGTACGTTGTGCATTGTATGGTTGCTTAAATACAACTTTTATAATAATAATAATATAGCATTATCAAATACGTAAACATTCAGTTGGCAGCCCTAGGGCGTGTTCAGGCGCCGAGCGGCCGTAGGTATTGATTTCAAGGACACCGCCTAGTTAAACTACTGCTAACAGTATATACTGTGATATAACAGTATATACCTATACTGTGACTTGATGAAACATCATCATGGCTGTACAAAACACGTACTGTTTCACAAATTATTGTTATTGAAACTAGTCGGAAATAACAATAATTTGTAAAGCAGTACAAGTGTTTTCTTTTGCCGTTCTATTGTTTGCCAAATTTACTACGCTAATACTGTCAAATTACCGCTACTTCCAATTTTCACTAAACTTCTCTCACCAGCCTGGACCCTCCAGTCGCCACCGAACGGCCCTTTGGCCAGAGCACCCTAGAACGTGAGACCAAACGGAACACCCAACTGAACAAGTTCTCCGACTTATCCAGGGATTCCTTCAATAGACACCTGGACAGGATGGTGGACGAGCGAGCTGAACGGGAGTCTGACACTTATGTCAGTCGGGTATGTTTCAAATTGGATCAACTGTTATTTTGTCATGTGGCTTTTTATTTTTCTTTGAGGGCTCCGAAGAAGCAGGTGCAGCAAGCTGGGTTCAGAAGACATACCCTAAGTTTGGGTCTCGATACTCGCTAGCGAATGCGTACAATATCTGAGCGTTAATACAAATTCTCATTTAAATATTTTAGGCGGTCGCTAGAAAGTGCCGAGGCCTAAATTCATGCTAGGCCAGTACTTTTACCACCACCCTGGGGAAGCGTGTACAGAGTTATCCCCTGTGGACGCAAGTATCAGTGTTCCCCTCTTTGTTAACGACTACTATCTTGCATATAATAGGCGGTATCAACAGCGTAATGTGCTTTCAGAGGCTCATAGACTGGACACAAATTATGCCCATTCGGGATCTGAGCTTGCCACCTCTCGATGCCAAGCCTTGAACAATAAAGGTGACCGCATGGTCATTCAACCCATTCGGCTGATCTGATTAACTATCCTGACAAAAAGTATGCACAAAATTTCGAGAACAAGAACTTCAGACAGTCTAGCCTCCTTCTCAGAAGTTAAAAAGCAGTTTCATTTGTTTTTATGGTTTAAATATGACTATAAGGTTTAAAATTTCAACTCAAATTCTTTGCTGCGATTGTAGTAAAAGCAATAGTACATGTCTGAATAACCAATTGTAGTCTCTATAACCTGCGAAGCGAACATCTAAAAGTGACCTTATTTCTACAGCAAGAAGTTCGAAAACGCGAGGTTCACGAGAGCTCCTACGTGGTGCGGGACTCCTCATACAGTAGTGTGGAGGAGAACAAACAACAGCAGCAGTCTTTTTTATCCAATAGGCCCCCCCGCGACCCTACCGGGGGGGCCCAGTCCGAAACGGATGCTGCACACAACCGTTTCAGGTGAGGATAACAAACATAATTATCGTCATGACATATCACACCCGTGGGTGCTCTGACACTAGAAGAGTCAAATCTCGTAACGTCGTCCTTTTACCGTAGATTTTTACGTCCCAATGTGATTGGGGGTGAGCCTTACCGCTGTACCGGCACAAATAGAGTTCTTGTCACGAAAGGAGTCCCACGGATTAAGGCATTTTCGTATTATGCTTTGACATTATGTGTTTTGACACAGAACTTCTTTCGTGACAAGAACTGTACACGCTTTTCTCAATACCCATTCGTGCACTTTCGACCGACCCATGTCTCGAAATGGAGGTTTTACCGACTGAGCTGCTGCTGCTTTCATTTATAATAGTTTATGTTGCCAAATCCTACTGGAGACTCTTATCAGGACCGAGGTTCAATTGCCCTGTTTGCAAAATACGAAAAATATTTTTTGTGCCCCTATACTAATTCAAGAACAACCTTGACTCAATTTAGTATAGGAAGTCGTAATTTAATTTTGCGTATTTCACAGAAAGGGTAATTGAACCTTGGTCCTGAGCACTTATCAAGTCTGCAGTATGAATTTTGCTACATAAACGAAAGCCATCTACGGGTTGCGTCAGAGATATAAAATAGTACATTTTGATGCAAGTGCGAAAAGGTTGACATTTAGAGTCACGACTGACTTTTTTTGCCGAGACGCAGTCGAGGCAAAAAACAGTCGTGACGAGAAATATCAACACTTTCGCACGTGTATCAAACGACGTTTTTTAATACACCTGCGAAAAAATATATGAGATAATAAAATAAAAACAATTTTGTTGCAAATCAAAACAGATACAAGTCGAAACGCAGCCAGGATAGCGCCAATCTGTAGTACCAAATGTCAATTGTCTCTTTCTAACGTCTTTTTAATATTAAGTTCTAAGATAGTTAAAAAATAATATACATTATGACGTCTAGAATTGTTTTGAATTTTTAAACCATCTTCTACAATTTAACATTATATAATATATTTCATAATAATATAAAAGTCTGAAAATACTCATCTTAAACAGTTTATAGTGTATCCGGTCACTTCCAACAAAACGACACTAAAAAAAGGTTTACATGCTTATTAAATGATGTCGCCGGTTTCTCCGAGATGGCGTCAGTTGTAAAAACAAAAAGCAGGAGTGTGAAATATGTTATTTTACGCACGCTAAACAGGCAAGTAATCTATCATATTTTGAGTAGGTGTATTAAGAAAGTAGATACGTTTTGATTTTCATTTATTTTTCAATTCCATTAGCTAATATTGATCCTCTGCTGAACATAGGCCACTCCAGCTTTTCCTATTTTAACGCATATAAGTATATTTCTACAAAATAAAAAGAATGAAAGCTTATATATTTATTATCTTTATTTTATATCACTTTCCCTTTTTCTATGACAGATTCATGTGCCGTAGCAAATTTTAAACTCCGTAGTAAATTACCTCAACAATTCCCCGTTCTAATTTACATGCTACGCTGATAAGAGCGCTGTTTGCTTTTACATCAACAATGCCTCATTCAAATTTAAAGCGAGTAATGATAATTATTGTATTAATTATAATAATTTATTGCCCAATGACGGTAGCGATCAGACCAGCATATTTTATTTTTTTATTAAATAAGTGTCCAAATTTCCTTTTTTATTTATCAGTGAAATATTTAAACTGTTCGTTAATTTTAATCTTCAATTAGTTTAGTTTACGTAAAAATTGTTATTTAAGTTTTATATTATATTTCAATGAAAATTGAATAAAATAAAACTGGTATAAGTTTATACTAGAACAAATATTTTATCGACAAATCTTTTTTTCAAACAAAAATTTCAAGAATCTAAGATAAATCCGTGCCTACCAAATTTATGCGAAGTCGCACGATTTTCAAAATATCATTTCGATAAAGTAACAAGTCAGTTAAGTAACATGGAGCTGTAACACCGCTTATCTTAAGTTTACACAATCTTAAAATAGCGTAAATTTTGCCGTACCCATTGCTTCAATTTAATAGCAATTTGCGTAAAAACGAACGTATACTTCTTCACATTTTATCGAGGTTTCCTTTGTTCTTAAGGTAGCCGAAGAGGCCATCATGAGAATTAAAAACTTAAGTAGATACTTACCTAAGTAACCATTAAATCCCAAGTACCTGCTCATGTTGTTAAGATAACACTGACCTATTTAATCAACGTACAACAAACTTAGCACAGTATAAGGTTAAATGAAGAAAGTGAAAAAAAACTACATTTTACAGGTTTTTTAAACTGAACTAAGATTCCACATTTTTTTATTGAGTTGTAGATCGTTCAACTCACGAACACACCTATCGAAACCCTTATTGCAACGTTTTAAGACTTATTATCTTTATAATGGCTAGATTTGCGCGTCATCCTGAGATAAACAACATACCTACATAGGCCTTTCCAGGATTTCACCACTCTTGGCGGTCCTTCTGGAAGAAATTCCCATACTCACACACGCTGGGCAGGCGGGTTGGTGAGCGCGGTGCCGAACCCCTAGCACCAGTGACGCCGCTGCCCGTCACCAGTCTGTTTTATATAAGGCCCGGCAATTGGGGATGGATATACCGCCATCCATCGGTCTCAGGCAATGGTGGGCCGCCTGGTTTTGCCTGAGAGCTGTTCTCTTACTCTCCCCCGAATAACTTCGGGAGGATTTGCGAGTAAGATGGTGGTACCTCCACAGTCGAGCTCGGCATTAGCTCTACCACCTATTAAAAGAACCTATACTTCAATTTATATTTATTCATATAAGCTTTGACCGCGACTTCGTTCGCGCTGAATTAACATCATAACTTTGACTCTGACAGGACTTTTGACAATCTATGTTCAATATAAAATCACAATCAGAGTTGTTATTTTGAAAATTTAGTCGAAGTCATAACTTTGTTTCTAAATACTAAATCGTGATAGTTTTTCCTGGGATGCTAAGTAAGCTATATCAATCCATCCATCCATCAGCCCATGTTCGTCCACTGCTAGACATAAGCCTTTCCCAAATTTCGCCACTCATGTTGGTCCTCCGTCCTCCTCATCCAGCCTCCCCCCGCAATGTCCTTCAGGTCGTTGGTCCAGCGGGCACGAGGTCGGCCTGCACTACGCTTTGCTGTACGTGGTCTCCATTCTAAAGCCTTCCGGCCCCAACGGCCATCATGTCGGCGACAAATATAGCCTGCCCACTGCCACTTCAACTTACTGATTCTGCAGGCTATGTCGGTTACTTTCGATCTCCGACGGATCTCCTCTTTTCGGATCTATCCATCAGAGATACCCCAAGCATAGCCCGCTCCATAGCTCGTTGAGCAACCTTAAACAAGTTAAACTACCTTAAGTAAGCTATAGAACAGTGAAAATAGCCTTGTCCAAATCTGTTTAAGTTTTGGAATTTTAAGAAGATTGCTGTCAATTCAAACAAAGAACGATGTCAACAAAAAATATACAAATATGCATATTATTCTCTCTGTACCAAAGGCCGCCTCAGCTTTGCATAAGGGAAATTAAATTATTAATTTTTTTTTTACTTATTTAATTTTGTTGCAGACCAATTCAAAGGGATTTAAATAAAGGTGCCAAAGGGATAATTGTACAACCAACGTACAAAGGAATAATAGGAAAACCTGTAGAGTTCATCGGTGAGTACACATAAGCTAACATATCGTCACGACATTAATCTCCGAGGCGGTGTCAGAGGTGTGAACTGTGTAATTCAAGTCACAGTTCACACCCGGTACAACCGCTTTTCATCGACAATTATTACGTCCCAAACGTGATGGGCGATGAGCCCTATCGCCGTACTTCGGGCACAAATATAAAGTACTCCCAAATCACAAAGATATAATGTGCATACAAATCTTCGCAACTGTTCGGCAAAATTCGTATTTCCTTACACATTCTTTACAAACAATGCCAGATATTGCACGTCGCGTCCAGTCGCTCGGCTATACCGGGTGCAAAAGCAAAGGCAAGAATCCTTTAAGGGTATGTTAGTATGACCGGTAAAGATATTATTTTAAATACTGGGATCTCTTAATAAAGTACCAGTACCTCATAATAAAACGATTTTCTTTACTCAAAATACACTAATCGCGTGGACACCCTCACTGGTCGCTGCCACTCGGATGAGGGGTGCGGGTTACGGGGTGCAATTAGGTGTGCGGAGAGGCCGGTGAGCTGTGTAGCCATAGCTTAGAAAAATTATGGAATTTTGTTGAAAATTCAAGGTATATTTTTTTTTCTTGTAATGACATCAGATTCGTTTATACTTTCATACCCTAAAGGGATTCTTGACTTTGCATTTACACCCTGCAGATTTCTATGCGCATTATAACTTTGGGCGTACTGTACTAACAGCTTAACGTGCCTTCCGACTTCCGAAGCACACAAATCTAACACAAATTACCATTGACCTCTCATAAACAACTAGACACACAGTCTCTAAGAAAAGTTCGTCAGAAAGTGTCCGAACGTGCGACGTGCATAGTAGCAAAAATGCTTTAACCAAACGTTATGTCGTTAACATAAGATGCAATGTCAGTTGTACGAAATCTTCATTCGATTTTGTCACCCCATAGCGGTGACAAAATGCACCGTGGACACTTTTTGAGCGAGATTGTGAGTCTAGTTGTTTATGAGAGGTCGATGTAAATTACTTATATTTTTAACCGCGGGGATTGAACCCACTATAATAATATTAATTCTGTTTGTGCCTAAAAAAGTTATTATTTTTATAAAATAATATAAGAAATACACAATTAACAGAAAATCAATTGTACTATCCAACAAAATTAATAATCTCCCTAACTTGAATTGATTTATTTAGGTGTCAATACATAGCTTTTGCCATTGTTGCCGTGTTATTCGGCTTAACGACATGCTTTTTTCTGGAATAAAAAGTAGCCTATGTGTTAAGTTAGGGTATAAACTATGTCCACTATAAATTTCATCCAAATCCGTTCAGCCGTTTCAGCGTGAAAGAGTAGCAAACATACACACACACACACAAACTTTCGCATTTTTAATATTAGTGTGATGATGGTCAAGAAATAAATAATATTGTGGAATAGTACTAAAGATTGTCTGTAATCAAATCATATATTCCAAGTTCCACCAAATGCCAACAAACAACAGTATCAACATTATATTAAAAGAAAAACAGTTTGCACTCAATTTGTTTGAACCATACGGCTTTCAAGATCCATCTAACTTTCATCAACTTCACTAAAATTTGTCTAATGTAGCTAGCTTCGGTTCATGTATAAATTTAGGTACATAGGAAACATTAAAATTAACATTCTGTACTGAAAAAATATTCTGAATAAAAAATGTTCTCACACAGACACCAAAGCTGCGTGTCGAAAAATCGCATTTTTAACCCTAAAACCAAAAGCCTCATCTTTTTAACAATTTTGTGCTCTATCTTCTACCAGTGGATGGTAACTCAGCTGGCTCGGGCCACCTGGAACTCGAAGTGTCATCTGAAGATGGGGAGCTGGTCTCCAGTTCAGTGAGGCCGCTACGAGGACACACATACCTGGCTGCCTTCACGCCGAAGTCGAATACACCACACACGGTCCAGATCACGTTTAATGAGGACCACGTACCGGGTATGTTCTTTGCTAATAGGATCTTTAACTAATTTTATTTATTTATTTCAAAAGCCGACAAACCAAAAACATAAAAACAAAGATAAACCTAGGAAAATAGGGAAAAAATAAAATTTTAATTGAGAATCATATGGCTGTGCTAAGAGGTTGAGCTCTGGCCCTTAAAATAAGTCCATAAACATACATATTATGAAAGGTACTAAAATACTAAGTAAAAAA
The DNA here is from genome assembly GCA_910592155.1 of Ypsolopha scabrella. Taxonomy (NCBI): domain Eukaryota; kingdom Metazoa; phylum Arthropoda; class Insecta; order Lepidoptera; family Ypsolophidae; genus Ypsolopha; species Ypsolopha scabrella. The sequence goes on along the minus strand of OU342962.1, from coordinate 14,319,080 downwards.
AAATCAAGAGATTATTGAGTATCGCTATTAGACCACTTTTCACCAAAAAACATTCTTATTTGCGCGAACTTTCTTCTCCGCTCCATAGACAGCAGATTTGGGAAGTAAAAAAATCTTTAGACCTTGATTTTTTTTCTTTTTCTTTATTGTGATCAATCAGTTAACGATACACAATCTACCCTAAAATTATTTTCACTTATTATTGTTAGGCCTCGGGTGTCAGGAGCCTCCTGACAGTTATTCCACGGCCAAACTTACTTACTTAGTCTCGCCATCCAACGAGGTAATGCCGCCAGCCTTCTTGGCACTCTGCCCGGCGGCATCGATTTGGATTTTTTTTACCTTTCTTAAAGTATTATAGGTTTGCTTTTAGACGTAATAGTTTTCTATCAGATAGATTTAAGATTTTAGTCTTTTATATTATTAAATTTAGTATTTTTAAATACATCTATGGCAAAATTTACATGTCGTAGAACGATATCTTATGTCATCCACGCTACAAAAGAGGCTTGTCTATGCCTCTTATGTGTATGAAAGACCGAGTAAACATTTACTGAGCGAAAAAGTTAATATTAACGCGATATATACCGAGTAAGATAATTTTGGAAAAAAAATCTCTTGTTGTTTGCTACCATAGTACATTGTTCACCGAGAGGAGAAAGATTTTAGTCAATACGAGTTGCATAAAACGGACATACATAACAACTTTTTTTATCTGTATAAAATTATGTGTAGGTCTTTTTGCAAGGTACGTAATGTATTTTTATTTAAACAGTTTAATGTTCCGTATGTTAATAAAACCGTATCATTCATAAACTACAACAAAATGTTTAATGCAAGTGGAATCTTTCATCAAACAGCGCGTACGCTCAACTGTTTACTTTTACCTGTGATTTTACTCTAGCCTTTAATTTGTTTGCAGCAAGCTTTACCCGTTTTCATTTTGTGTGTTTTTAAGTACAATAATTAACTGTTAACAAAATAATATAATAGGGAAGGTGAACAAACGCTGCTATGACTAGGAGAGGGGACGGGAATATCACAAATATTTTTGGACAGGTAACTATGGCAACTAACTATTGGTACTAAGAGTGACAACGTAGCTACCAATACACAAATGTATCGACTAAATACCACAGTTCGTCATCGATGGGCAACAACTAATAAAAGTCTAGATCCGCCCCCCTAGCGTAGTGATATACAGGTGGCGCAAAAGTTATGTCATGATTTGAATTTGCTGCCATTATGTTATAAATGAAAAAAAGAGCTCTGTTGTCATAAAAAGTTTATTTGGAAGTGTAAAATTGATGACATGAATTGGAAAAAATTATATCGCTCAAATTACCACCTCCCGAGTTGATGCATAATTGCGCTCGTTTTACGGCATTTTGAATTGTTGCTCGCAAAACATCTGGCACGAGAGAAGAGAAGAATCCACATGAAATGCATGAAGAGCCATTGCATCCCTTCAAAGTGACTGTTTGGTGCGGCATTTGCAGTGAAAAGGTGATTGGCCCTTATTTTTCAAGACGGCGATGGCACCACCGTAACCGGTGAGCGTTACAGGCAGATGCTAACTCGGGAGGTCACCATTTGAGCGATAATTTTGTCCAATCAATTTCATCAATTTTACACTTCCAAATAAAGGTTTTATGAAAACAGAGCGCTTTTTTTTCATTTATAACAAAATGGCAGACAACTCAAATCATGTCATTACTTTTGCGACACCCAGTATAACCTATTCCTCTCCAACTGTTCGTACGATCATGTATCTGTCTCGAATATTTCTGAACGCCTGGGCACAAAATAGATAGTTACAGAAGGCCAGCTATAGCTGACCTTGATTTTAAATACCTACTCATCACATGTATCCCAAAGCGCATGCACTCCTGATTAGTCGTACTGGAATTCTACCGAATCCTACCGTGATCGTCGTACGTACACATTTATGTGTGCGTGCGCTCGAAATCGCTGTTTGTAGGGAGCAGGCCTTCTGTACCTATCTATTTTGTGGCCTGGGCTTGCGCTGGGCCTTCAGGACGGTAAACTAACTGGTCCGAAAGGGATATGGTAAAATAACCTCTTCAATATGGATTAATGTACGATCATCGACATCTACCTATAACGTGTATGATCTCAGCATCCGTGTGCGAGTTCTCTCAGCGCCAGCGCTTAAAAGCAACCGCTTTCCGCGGAAGTCAACCCTTTCCAACAGGCTCTATGTAATCGTGCGCTTGTCTCTGAGCTCACTAAACGTTAGTTTGGGAATGGTAAACGAACCCGTCTGAAAGGGATATAATATGTTACCTTTCTGCACGTCTGTCTCTGAACTCTCTAGCGCCAGCGGTGGCGCTTTGTCTTCAGGACAATAAACGAGACGAAAGTTTGAAAGGGCTATTGTACCTAATATGCCTTCACAACTGTTTTAGTATTGTGAAAAGAAAATGTTCGGCAAAAAAGCTGTTTTCGCTTCTATTTAAGCATCTATCACTCGTCTGTGGGTTCTCTTAGGATCAAAAAGTTTGCACTGAGCTTGGTTACTTAATTATTTCTTTTGTTAGCTTCCTGCTTAAATAAATGAGTACTTATAGCATATTTTTAATCCGTTTCACAGAGTATAAGTCCTAACACAATTTAATTTTATACCATTATATAAATGAGTTTTAATAATAGCCCATTTTAAGGGAACCAAATAAATTATTTTAACAATAAAACATTTTCCGCTTGAGTACTTCTAATAAAGAGGATCCAAATAACATAACACGTGCGTAAACGCAGCTGTACCGCGGTAGAAAGTACTATAAATACACAGTTTCCACGGAGCGTGTAATTTGGCGCAATTACTGATCGTTTCAACGTCAAAAAAAACCAAAGAAACCTCCATTACTACATCGGGTCATGCGCAGACATGAAAGTGTCAAGAGTGTGTTAACGACTTTCGTTTGTTTTCTAACTACTCACTCAAAGTCGTGCAATTAGACGAATTCAGAAATAATGCTACAGCTTGTAGCTATTTATTGCATTCGAATTCATTATATGTAAATGGTTACGGATTTATTCGTAATAGTAGGGTAATTTTAGCCATTGAATATTACTAATGCAAGGCTTTTAAATAAAGTTTTCACTTTAGTTATCTACAAATTCCATATCCTTTAAACTCTACCTCCTCTTTTACATACTTCATGGTCGGATAATCCCCAATACGCATTGTAAATAAACACAATGCAGAATAGGTATTTGGCTCGGTATATGCATATTCAAATTAGCGCTTTGTACAAGCATTTCCAATGAAGGAGCGAGCGGCGAGATAGCGCGTGGGTTTAAATCCTATTCGTTTTGTATGTAGGCGTCTTGCTTCGCTCACGTGAATATCTGCTTGCTGCAGTCTTTGTGTATACCGACATTATGTGAGGCAAATATCATGCAGGGACACCTATGTATTGTTCAGCACAACGTCTTGTCTCTAGTTCTAAACACATTGAGATTATGACTAGTACTTCGCCCCGAACTGTGACCTTGCGCTCGCCCGATTTGTGCTTGACCGATCTGGCTCAGGTTTGAACTTTAAAATTATTTTTGCCTTGTTTACTCGCCTGCCAAATTTCATATATGACAATCCGATCTACGACACTCGAGTTATCGTCGAACAAATATTCATACAAACATTCATTCATACATACATACAAACATACAAACGCCGGATTGTTCAAGTAGACTCGGAGAACTTCACTCGCTCGTTCAAGTACAACGGCGGTGGCGGAGGGAACCGACTCTCGATCTTTGTCATCCGGGTTCAAATGAAATGTTGATTATGAAATGACATTATTGGAATCTATGTGTGTAGTATTTGTATACTTACTCGTACTTGGTGTGTAGTATCGGAAAACACTTGAAACCTTCATAATTACCCTAAAAAGCATATATTTCTGCTCGAAGTACGGCGATACGTTTCCCCTGTATCTAGTTGGTACGTAAAATTGTTGGTGAAACGAGGGTGTACGAGTGTTGACCGTTTGAGAAATTCTCCATTCTCAGAAACATCTGTGACAACCCTTTCCTCAGGGATAAGTATCGTGACGATATCACACTAATATTATAAAGCCGAAAGTTTGTGTGTGTGTGAGGGTGTGTGTGTGTGTGTATTTGTGTATGTTTGTTACTCTTTCACGCTGAAACGGCTGAACGGATTTGGATGAAATTTAGAATGGATATAGCTTATACACTAACTTAACACATAGGCTACTTTTAATCCCGTAAAAAAGCATGTCGTGAAACCGAATAACACACGGGCGGAGCCTCGGGCAAAAGCTAGTAGTTTATAATTAAATAAAGGTATATCAAACTTTACATTTCTCTGTTGATGTGGCTACTTTGAATATTCATAAAATATTAACAGATCCGCACTGTTAATTGGTTAAGCCATGTTAATTCAAGGAAACAGCGTAATTCAGTAAGAACCTAATTATGGATAAACTAAAAACCGGAGTATAATAACTTACTATACGAGTACTTAGATCACACAGCATGTTAGGTACTGAATGTATTTCACAGATTCAATTCAATTCAATTTTTTTTATGGCAACGGAAGCCGGTGTCGACTATTCTGCCAGTGTCACGTAATAGATTGCAAACGCACTATCCGATAAAATATATATACAACAAAGAGGTTGACCTTGTAGATGCTGAATCAAACACAACATATATGTTAGTAATAGATACTATACGTATATAATATAAATATGAAAGCTTATAAAAAAAAAAAAAAAAAAAGTTAGTCGCACAAAAAAAAAAAAAAAAAAAAAAAAAAAAAAAAAAAAAAAAACTTAAATCCACCACCTATAATTTAATTTCATTTTCTCTCACAAATCTAATTAAAGCCCTTATAAGATCCTTTGAAAAATGAGAAATCATAGTAGAAAAGTTTGCAGGAAGTTGAATATTTATTTTCGGGAGTAATTTGTATAAATCAAAAGACTTCTGGTTCAATTTACATTGGAAAAATATATGGTTAAGGTCACCATCTCCTTGTCCACATTCGCAAAGCGAGTTGTCACGGATTCTGATTTTATGCAAAAATACTGGAGTACAACTAAAACCTAAGCGCAGCCTAATAATAACAGAAATAACGCGCTTCGAAACTTTTTTAAATTTAAAAAACCATGGCTTACATTGAACTACTGGTTGTCCCTGAGCATAGAAGGAACCTTTTCTTTTGCTACTCCTGTTCCAGTCTTCGTTCCAAGATGAATGAATGTCTGTTTTTGCAGTATTCATAAGGTCATAAGAAATATAAAAATTTTTGTATTTTGGATCAGTCTGATGAGTGCAAGCATATTTAGCTAAGCGATCAGCACATTCATTTCCAGATATACCAGAGTGACTAGGAACCCAAGCTAGGAACACATCCAGTTGCTTTTTAGCACATCTAAATAGAGCAGACTTGATTTCTAAAATTATTTTACTATTAGTTCTACTTTTAAATTGATTTTGTAGTAAGGCACTTAAGGAACTCAAGGAGTCAGAAAAAATCAACGATTTTTTGATGGAGTGAGCTTCAATAAAATTAATAGCCTCCAGTATAGCTATACATTCTCCAGTAAAAATTGACGTTTGAGGAGGGCATCTGTAAGTCAAGATGATTTTGGAACTTGGGTAGTAGACAGCTACCCCGGTAAAGCCAGAGTCTGAAAATTTTGAAGCGTCAGTATAAAAAGGATCCCATCCGACCCATTGGTTATTCAAGATATCCCGAAAATCTAAATTAGCAGAAGGAGAACCTTTACGAATACCAAAACCAAGTAAAACATTGGGTTTATATTGCAAAATTTCATAATCATAATTAAAAATAGGAAATTTTGGAAAATGTATAATATGACCAGGAAGATTATTAAGCTTATGAAAACTTTTTAGTAATAAGGGGATGTCTTTATTGTTCCAATATGCACTGGTGCGACATATTTGGTCTAGGATATTCAGCTTTTCCAACAGGATATGCGAAGAAACAGAAGCTAATTTAAACAAAAAACGATCAGCAAGGAACTTCCTTCTTAGTTCATGTGGGGGATCTCCACATTCTACCTGTAATGCATTAACGGGAGAGGATTTCATGCATCCCGATATTATACGTAAGCTTCTAGACTGAAGTTTATCTAATTTTTGAAGTGCTTGTTTACTACATGGTTCAAGCAAGAAAGTACCATAATCCATGATACTTCTAATTAAGGCATTGTAAATTAATTTCAAGCAATAGGGGTGAGCACCCCACCAAACTCCTGATAGGGCCTTCAAAATTGAGATTACTCTATCGCATTTTTGTAGAATGTGATCTATATGGTAAACTCCGGATAATTTCGAATCTAATATTACTCCAAGGAACTTAACTTTATTTTTGAGTGGAACGGGAGCACCATCAATTTTAATTTCTAATTCAGGCATTGTCCTTTTCCGGGTAAAAACAACAGCTGAACTCTTACAGGCAGAAAGGGAGAGATCATGATCAAGTAGCCACTGATTCAATGAATCAAGAGAAAGGTTCATGGACTCAGCAGCATCCAAGATTGATATATCTGAGACATACAGAGCTAGGTCATCGGCATATTGTAAAAGATGACAATTGGAGTTCAGAGATGAATTAAGATTATATGTATACAGGTTAAAAAGTAAGGGGCTTAAAACGGACCCCTGAGGTAGGCCTTTAGAAACATTTCTGGGATCAAAATGTTCCCCTGGTACTCTTAGTTGAACAGATCTAGACATCATAATATAACCTATACACTGTATCATCTTAGCAGGGATTCTCAGCTCTAGCAACTTATGCCTGAGAATAGAAAGATTGACACTGTCATAAGCTGATGATATGTCAAGAAAAGCTGCTGTAACTGACTCGTTTTTACTGAAGGCTATCCGAATATCAGTTATTAAGATCCCTATACTGTCCATTGTACCTTTGCCTTTTCTGAAGCCAAATTGTGAGGCAGGGAGAATGCCTCTATTTTCAACTATCCACTCTAACCTATTTTTAATAAGGTATTCTAATATTTTCAGAGAAACACATGATAAAGCGATGGGTCTAAAGCTATTAGGGTCATTTGAATCCTTACCTGGCTTGGGGATCGGAATTATAATTTGGGTTTTCCAGTCATCGGGGATAAAACCATTATTGAAGCAGATATTTAGTAAATCCAGAAAGTATTGCTGAAATTTAGGGCCTGCTTGAGAAATAAAAGAATATGGAAATCCATCAATACCAGGAGCGGAGTCATGGACTTGAGATAAAACAGTCTTAAGTTCGTCAAGCGAGAAAGGAGAATCAAATGGATCATTTGAAGGACTGATAGATGGAAAATTATTAGGAGTCGGAGGATCAGGAGGAGCAATCCTATCATAGAATGCTTTGGCAACCTCACTTGAAATAGGAGATATATTTTGAGGATTAAAACTGCGTCTATATCTATTGATATTTTTCCATACAGTAGAGATAGGAGTAAATGGAGAAAGAGAGGTACAAAAAGCAATCCATCCAGCTCGTTTTTTCTTTCTCAAAGTACATCTGGATTTAGCCAAGACCTGCTTGTACTTAATTAGGTTTTCAATAGTCATGCATTTACAATATGTCTTTTCTGCCTCATTTCGAGCCCTGATTACCAAAGTACACTCACTATCCCACCAAGGTGGAGAACTTATCTTTTTAGACGCGGCATTCTTTAGTGGAAAACAGCTGTCCGCAGAATTAGAAATAGCCTCAGAAAATTTAGAGTATGATTCCAAGGGGTTTGCTATATCAAATACTGGCAAAGCTTCAATATTTCTATCTAAGCTTTCAGCAAAACGATTCCATTTAGAATCACCTGCTTTAGGTAGTCTATACTTAAGGAGTGGTTTGATATTTCTTGATGGTGTAAACCTCTGGGGCATTTTAATAATAAGAGGGTAATGGTCGCTTCCATGAGTTAAATCCCATCTATCCCAGTGCAATGAACATGCTATGTCTAATGAGCAGATAGTCAAGTCAACACAGCTTTTACATTGATCTGGTCTAGTAAGTCGTGTTGCTCGGCCATCATTTAGCGTACATAGATCCAAATCATCCAAAATCTCAACCAGACCACTGCCAAATGAGTCACATTTTTCTGAACCCCAACGATAATGATGACAATTAAAATCTCCCATTACAATAAAAGGACCCTGTAGATTTGAAAAAATGTTTCTTATAATAGCTAAAATAACATTGTTAGGATGAGCTATGTACATGGAAACAATTGTAATTCCCTCCAGCCCAACAGCAACCACATTAATGTCATCACTATTAATCTGCAGAGGCACAATAAAATATGGAAATTTACTATTTACAAATAATGCACAGCCACCATAACCATCAGATCTATCTTTGCGTATACATCTGTACTGAGGGACACGAAAATGCTGATTAGGAGACAACCATGTCTCTGAAACAGCAAAGGCTGCTGGGCTGAACTTACCCAGCAAATAAGAAATTTCTTGTTTTTTATGTGAAACGCTCCTCACGTTCCACTGTAAAAAGGTCAGGGGATTTGGGTGGGCCATACTGTGTGAGAGATAAAAGAGTGTTGAATTTTTGGGCAACGTGGTCAGGTAAATTTGGAGTGCTACTGATGAAGGAAGATAATGTACTTATTAGGAAATCAATAAGTTCCGAGGTTTTATCCTCAGGCTTTTGAGGAGCGATAGCACAGCCATTCTGAGATGGCTCATATGAATAGTTATTGAGGAGTGAATTATGAGCCTGCCTATCAAACCCAGGTGAAAGAACTGGACGGGTCTTTGGGGAACGGGAAACAGTTTTTTTATATGATAAGTTCCTAATGGGAGAGAACTGAGAGGAGGGGGGAGGATGATTCTGAGAGTTAAGAGATTGAGAAGTTTTGACAACATTAGCAAAGCTTTTCTTAACTGGAGTAAATTGTTTACTAGCCTCTTGGAATGAGATGGAGTGTTCTGCCATGGCCTTCTTAATAGCTTTCTGTCTACCTAACTCAGGACAAGATTTGTTTGTGGCAAAGTGATTCCCTGAACAGAGAATGCAGAATGCATCCCTCTCATCAATATTGCAACTGTCCCCTGTATGGTTGTAACCACATCGGAAACAGCGAGGTTGAGATCTACACAGAATTTTGGTGTGACCAAATCTGCAACATGTGAAGCATTGAACTGTTGGATATGTGTAGAGTTCAACAGGTAGGGAAGAGTAGCAAATGAAAACCCTTTTAGGCAATAACTGTCCATCAAAGGTCACAACAACAGTTTGAGTTGGTTTCCATGTTGGTGTACCGTCTTCCATAACCTTACGGTTAATTCTTCGTACTTTTAAAATTCTGCCAAAGCCAGTGGGGACTTTCATAAACTCCATTACCTCTGAATCCGTCCAGTCACTAGGGACCTCACGGACTACACCCATTTTGGTAATGTTGAATGAAGGGATGGAGGCAGTAAGTTTGTTCCTACATAGCAAACTGTTTTCCAGAAACGAGTTAGCATCTTCTGGGGACTTAAATTCCACTGAAACCTTATTCCTGCCTACTTTCTTAATGCCATCCGGAAGTACATTACGAACATTGTTCTTTAAAAGCACAAGACCAAATTTAACTGGATGTAATGATGTCCCTGAGTCTCTGCTAGGTTCGCTGTGCGAAACATGGACAAGAAACGGAGCCTTATCCATGGCGGAATACTTCTGGCGACCAATATTTTTAGGGACTTTTGGCGTGGATTCATTAACTTCCCCATTTGTATCCTTCCTTTTACGTTCTTGGCGAGACGATTCCTCCATGTTAGAAGAACTTGAACTTGGAAGAGTCACAGTTAATATGGTAGGGAAAACATTAGGGTCCGGAGGGTCCGGAGGTTTCAAGTGGTTCTCATCCATGTTTTGAGAAAATTAAATTAAAAAGCAGACTTACCAATATCTAATGGACAAGCACAACGACAAATACAAACAAAAAAGCATCCAAAAAGCCCAAAAAAAAATGAAAAACTTCAGATTTTCGGAAGAAAAAAAAAACGATCGCACGTGCACTCACTATTAACGCAACGCAGAAAGTCCTATTTCACAGATACTTAGCCACAATAAATTCAAATTATATAGAATTAAGTAACATCAAAACTCTCGAAACTTGTTCTGCTAACTGTACCGAAGTAGGCTCTTGAATTCCACGCCGCCATTTTGAATACCGGAGTGACGTCAGTCGAATGAGCGCGGGGCGCGGTGCGCTGGCGCAGGCAGCTCTGACATTTGAGTCGCGTTCACAGCCGAAGGAGGCGATGCCTCTGCGTCAAAATGCAATTTCGACGTTTGTTCTTCCGTATACGTTCTCATAGATCTTGAAAAGACGAACCATCTGTGGTCCTCTCTGCTCTTTTCCCGTTGAAGAACAGTTGAGCTCCATTCTTATCGTGAACTAAGTGTGTGTTTCTCTGAATGTGTTTGTTGTGTTTGCCGTATTCATTCAGCTCAGTGGCCCAGATTGTTGTTGTCAAGGAATTGTGAGGTCCCGGAGTGCGTGTCACCAACAAGTGGATCGACCATTTGCATACATAGACTGCTGGTGAGTTACAAAATTCGCTTGCTGGGTTTGATGTGGGCGCGACACGTCGACGGATCACCTTTTTAAGATAACTTGAATGCAGGTTATACTTGTATCTAATAAAGACACAGCAAAGTATTTAAATAATACACCCACGACCAAAAGTCGTAAAGACACCATAAACTGTACAAAGTTGAAGCGCGTGTGCACGATTTTGCATATAAATGACGATTATCTTAATAACCTACTTAATTACTATAGCTTTCCATTTTTCGGACAGTCAGTCTATACTTTCAAATGTAGTATTTTTTATTTGTGAGAATTTTTAAGGTGATACAAGTTAATAATCGTCATTTCCAAGACAAGAGTTTCACCTGACTGCGCCCAGACAAAGCGCTTTCGTGCGTTGAACTCTTTTGTAAGGGCTAAAATCACACGCACATCCTCCCTCTTTGTAATTCACTATGAATGCTACAAAAAATTGTCGGCGAAGCGTATTTTTTTTTCTTGCGTTCTCTTTCTTTATTTGAAAAGTAAGTTTTGTATGAAAAGGAAAGAATGGAATGTTATTCTGAGGAACATATTTGCGAGACTTGTAGCTTTATTAGCAACAACACGTAGAAATTAAATAGGTGTTTATAATTCAAAATTAGGTAGTACCTTATTACATTTTCGGGACATCCTGTTTTATATTTAAAATGATTAAACGTTTGTGCCTATTCTACTTTTTGTGACTTGAAAAGTGTTGATTGAACACGACAACTTACCTCAGTAGATACTGTATAGATGTGGCACAGATAAATCAGTATACTTATCTTAGAAAATGTTGAAAGACCTGATGATAATCGTTGTATCCACATTTCACCTACTACTCAACGTTGACTACATTCTCAACATATTTAGAGTAATATCAACATTCAGTGGTCGTATTGAAAAGCAATAACGGATGTCCACTTTTTACAAATACTAATCATCATTGTCTATACAAAACTACGACAATCTGAGTCTTTAGCTAGTGAAAAATCGACTATAGTCTTCTCATAATAAAGTCTTTTTGGGTTCCAACTTATTGTTGTTAATTTATAGCTCATTCAAGCCGATGTTGCGTGACTGCTTCTTTTTTGTTGTAAATAAAATAGTTTACAAAGCGAATGATAATCGCACACCTCCACGAGTAAAACTGCTCATCAAGCCAGCGATGAGTTGGTAAATATACAGGAAAAGCTTACAGACAAAATGATAATAAACAATTAAACAGACTAAGGCCGGACTAAGCCCGTCGGGGACTCGGAACGGCATCTTTATACATATAAAATACAAAGTCTGTCTGTCTGTTCGTTCGCTTATAACTTGAGAACCACTCAATGGATTTTGATGCAGTTTTCACTGAAAGATAAAGCATTTCTTCGGGAAGGTTTAAGGATTATCATCACGGCGGGCAAAAGCTAGTACCTAAATAAGGCCTCGGTCTACTAAGAAATCGACGTATTTGTAAAATTGCGAGTCAGACTTGCATACCTAGGGTTCCGTAATTCGACAGTTTTGGGAACAGTCAGGAAGAAGGTATTTAAAATCTTGCCCATAACTGTTTATGATACCTAACTAAAAAAAGAATTGATTGTACCACAAAAGAAAGACTCAAATATTTTTATACCGTACTCATTAGTTAACTCGTGAATGAATTTCTCACCCGTTATATTTTTCCTGTAATCTTTACGTAATCCCAAATTACCATGATTTTTTTTCATATTTTTCCGTTCATTAGTTTTGGATATAAGGCATATGCATTTTTTGGATTTCTCGAAATCAGTGCCAGTAAATATGGTAAAAATATTTTTATAATCAGCTCTTCAATATCTACAATTTGATACCCATATTGTATTTTGATACAATATTTTTTTATTTATTTAACATTTTTTTTATATTTCTCATTTGTTATCAACTTTTTTTAATCGTTATAGTTTTCCTGTAATGGCCAGCTATGGCCTATTAATCGTTAATTTTTTCCTTTTTTTTGGTCCACCAGTTTCTTAATTATCATTTTTGAAAAAATAACGTTCAAGTGCGAAATGGACCTGCCTGCCTTGAGGGTTGCGTACCATTTAAACAAGTTAAAATACTTAAATTATTTTAATAAAAAGTACAAACTTACAGTACCTACAAAATGTATGAAACAAAACTGCAAAATCAAGTCAGTCCAGTATTCGGGTCGCGAACAGATCGCACCAAACTTCTAGCCCACTCGGAAGTTGCTCTCTCGAAGAACGGCCAATTGTCGTGCTTAGAGGGGACTAAAAGTTTGGCGCGACCTGTACTCGTAAACCTGTAAAGCCTACTTAGCTGTGATATTTTTCCTTTTAGCTTCATTAAAATACTACTTCTGTAAATTTTTACATATTCATAAGCAACCGTTTACCGGCAGGGGGGAAACTTTACTTTAACAAAATTTATCACTTTAAGGCTTAATATTTCGCCAACGGATCCTTAAATCGAAAAATAGTTTTCACGCTCCACAATGATTTTGAACGACCTATCCAACGATACCCCACACTATGGGATAGACGAGTAAAAAGAAAAAAAAAAAAAAAAAAAAAAATACAAAAATATTTATTCACTCTTAGTCGTACAATTACATTTTCAGGGACTGGAGTCTCCTTTTAAGTAAAATGGATACCTGTAATAGGAGGCTCCGCTCTTCCATATCTAACAGATACTATTAGATAGGTATATGAATAAGAGTTAACTTATAAAAATCTTAATAATAAGAAAAACAAAAACAAAATCAGAAAAACAAAATTTAAGAAAACAAAAACATTTTACACATTATAAAATTTTGCTTAATATCTAAGTATTTCGAAAGGTTCTAAATTAAATTTGTTATAAAAATGTAAATGTGTGAGTGTGTATGTGTGAGGGAGAGAGTAAGTGTGAGTGCAAGTATGGTGTATATGTGATGTGTGAAGAAAAGTGTAATATGTTATGTGTGAAAATAAAAGTGTAAAAGGGTATTTATTTATGTACGCAAGTGAAAGAGTGATAAAATGTAAATAATATGGATTTTATAGGCAATCACAATTAATAGTCAAGTATATATTGTCAAGTGAATTTAGTACTGTAAATAACTTGGATTATTAATAAATTAATAATACAATTAATTTCCTTATTTTACTAATGTATTTTATATGTTTATATATATGTATATATATTTATTTTTTCATATATTCTTTTTTAAAAGATCTTCTGTCTCGTCATAGTTCTTATCTTTCAGCCAAGATATGAGAGATTTTTTACAGTCAAAAAGAGTCATAGGATAGATTTTTATATATTTATTAACTATGTTATAGAGGTGGGTGGACTGAGCGGCATATTGTCTACGAGCAAAGGTTGACTTTATAGTTATAACAGGAGCAACAACATCTTTTCGTCTTCTGCTTTGAACATTTGGGTCATAAGGTAAATTCTTATGCAGTTTCAACACAGCGTGAAGAATGTATAGCTTTCTTATTGTCAGAAGATCACATAGGGAGTAGAGGTCTTTAGTATCAAATCTGTAGGGTTTAAAATACATTACTTTCAGCAATGACCTTTGTGCTCTTTCTAATTCCAAGAACTTCATCTTCGTTGCCCCACCCCATACCGAGATACAATACACCAGAACTGACTGAGCAAGGGAAACGTATATTTGATTTAAAAGGGATTTTGTGGTAACGTGTCTAAGCGTTTTAAATGTCCAAATGAGTTTCCTGATTCTGTTCATAACTAGTTCCGTGTGTGCATGCCATGACAGGCGTTGGTCAACTAATATCCCTAGATATTTAATACATGTTAATTTAGTAATTAAGGTGCACGAACAATCAGGGTTAAGAGAGTCATTACATGTATGTATCTTTATTTGAAAGTTATTTTCCGGTTGTGTAATATTATATTTTGTGAAACAAATGTAATGAGTTTTTGCGAAATTTAATGTAAGAATGTTGGCATTTAACCAGTTGGAAATTTCAGAAAGTCCCAGTTCTGCAGATTTGCGTACTTTATCCCATGTTTTGCCAACAAAAACAACAGCAGTGTCATCTGCGTAAGAAAATAAGTGTCCCTGTTTGATGTTGATATTGCATAGGTCATTGATATATATCAAAAACAATGTTGGCCCTAGCACGCTCCCCTGTGGGACTCCGTATGTAATTTCAGATTCCTGACTAATATATCCAGTGATTTTAACACTTTGTTTGCGATTTCTAAGATAGTCAATCAATAAAGCTAGAGGGACACCTCTTATACCAATCTGTTCTAGTTTATGCACAAGGATGGGGACAGAGACAGTGTCAAAAGCTTTTTTTAAGTCAAGGAAAACAGATAGACATTTGTTTCCTTTGTCAACTTGATTTACGATTTCAGAAGTAAGTGCTGATACAGCATCCTCTGTAGAAAGTCCATGTCTAAACCCGTATTGCGAATCAGATAATATTTTAAACTTATTCAGATAATTTACTACGCGTGTGTTAATTAGTTTTTCTATAACTTTAGAAATAGCAGGCAGAATAGAAATAGGCCTATAGTTACTAGGATCGTCTCTGTCTCCTCCCTTGTGCACAGGTATAATGATTGCTTTTTTGAGAGCTGTTGGAAAGATGCCTTGGTTAAAGCACAGATTAGCCAGGTGTGAGATAACTGGAACAACAAAAACGTGGGCTATTTTCAGAAACTGAGTTGAAATATCATCCCAGCCAGGGGCACTGTCAGATTTAAGGTTTAGTAATACAGTATACACTTCTTGGGGATTAGTATCTGCTAACACAAAAGATGAATTTTGAAATGTTGGTAAGTGATTAGAAGTATTCCGTGGCCTCGATGTACTGTTAGAAATAATGTTCTCAGCCAATGTTTTCCCAACATTAGCAAAGTAACTGTTTACATGCTGGACAGATTCACTCGGAGACGATTTGATGTCCAATAATTCAACATTTTCGGTCTTGTTACGTTTACGATAAGTAATTTTGTTAATAGCATTCCATAGAGTTTTAGGATTTTTGGTAGCCTTAGATAATTGATCACTCTCGTATTTTCGTTTAAGTTTTTTGATGAGATTATTGCAATAATTACGATATCTTCTATATGTTATTTTTAAGATCGCATTATTGGGGTCAGCACGCAACTTTTCCTGCATCTTATTTCTGTTTCTGATGCAGCGCAAAACGCCCGATGTCATCCATGGTTTAATTATACGATTTTTACACGGGATTGTCATAGTTAAGGTGTTATCTAATAAGCTTTTCCTTAGTGTGTGTAATAAGGTGTCAGTTACTACAGTGGGATCATTATTTGATAATAAGTCTAACAGATTATTATCTTTTAAAGTGTCCAAAGCTTTATCATAATTAATAAAAGTTTTAGTTTTAGATGGTTTGTCAGTGGTTATTACGTTTGAAAGCTTTAAGAAAATTAGACGATGATCTGTTATAGTAGTGTTTAGTACAGCAATTGAAGCAGATTTTTTATTACTCTTATTTAACTTTAGCATAAAATGATCTAGACAATTATTAATTCTAGTAGGAAGCGAATGACCTGGAAGTATCCCGTGCATGGCTAGCATGTTGAGGTATTTGAATCTATTTGAGCGGTCATATGTTTGTTCAGTTTTATTATGTATGATATTGATATTAATATCCCCAGTCAGTATGATATTTTTGCATGATTTAATAGTAATTAAGTAATTATTCAAAGAATCAATGAAATTTTCAGCCCTTTTGATAGAGGGAGAGCGATAGATACAGAGAATAGTTAGGTCATTTATTGTAATTTGGAGGCACGATGCATCCATTAGTATTACTTCTTTCACACCTACTTTATGGTCATTTTTAGCATATATAATAACCCCGTCGCATTGATTAAGATGATTAGTGGTAGAAAAGTATTTATAATTACTAACCTGCGGTATAGGTTTATTTGGGTCAAGTCTACATTCAGTTAAGACCAATAAGTCGACGTCAAATTTAAATTGCGTTAGAGTAATCAGTAAGCTGTCCAAATTTTTTGAGGCACTTCTGATGTTTTGTGAAATAATAGTAAAATCGGTATTTAGTGTGTGCATTTTTACGGAAAAATCATCGGGTGAAATCGCGCAGGATTGTGCAATTTCAGTACTGTCTATTTCATTTACAGTTTGGAGTGAGCTATTCATGTTTAAATATATTTAATTGTTTATTTGTCATTTCCAGATCTAAATAATGCTTGTTGGATGACAGTTGATCATTTGTGTGTTTGGGTTTGATAATATCTATATGAATGGTTTTAAATGTGATCGCGCTAAACATATTAATATGAGTAAGTGGATTGTTGTAAGGAGCTGTGTTCAATATATTATGTAAGTGTGTGATTATATAAGTGTGTGTGTATATATTTGTAGGACGATTTATTTGTGAGTATGTAGGAATGTGTATGCATAAATTAAGATTGAGAAGCGTGAGGTACAAGCTTTGATTTAATTTAATCTGAACAAAGAACAAGATTACTATGATTACAAATATAAAAAATACAAAATTTATATTATGACTTACAGAAGAACTACTAAATTTCATTCTATAATTTTTTAAAAGTCATATTCTTTGCTTTAAGCTATGAACTTGAGATTCAGTTTTAATTAAGATTATCCGTGAGTTTTCATCTTTTCTCAGGTAAACCTTTCCGTAAGAAGTCCAACAAAATTTATATTCATTTGATTTAACGAGATCTCGTGCGACAAAGTACAATCGAGAGCTTTTTGCAGTCAGCTGTTCAGACACAAAAATCGGTGAATCTTCATTTTTGGTCAGGCCTAAGTGCTTAGCACAAAGCTTTTGCTGACGCTTGTAATTGAATGCCTTGGTCGATTTCAAGATTTCAGTTTTCAAAATGGTCGACGAAGTCTCGACTACAATTGGGGTGTTGCCATTCCCTTCCTTTTTTCCTTGCACTCTGAATATATCTTTAATATCTGATTTCATAATTGGACATTGTATATTTTTGGATAGGCACAAAACCATTTGTATTAGGTCTTCTTTGGTTTCTTTAGGAAATTTAGGTACATTTTTAATTTCAAAGTTTGACTTACGGCTTCCACGTTGCAGATCTTCGACTTTATCTTCTAAGATAGTAATATACTCTTTGTCCTTCTTGGATTGCTGTTCAAATAGTTCTATTTTCTTTTTTAATTCTTCGTTTTGCGATGTAAGAAACGCTACAGAGTTTTCTATGTTGGTGTTGGATTGTTTAATTTCCATTACTACTGGAGTGATTTTTTTCAGTTCGTTTGCTTGAGCTGACATCAATGATTGAATCAAAATTTTCATTTCTTCCCTAAAGGTATCATCCCCAATATAAGTAGGTACTTGTATTTTTTATTTCCCATTGGAAAGTACCTGCCAAATTACAGCTTTCTAGTACTAATAGTCTCTGAGCTAAGCCGTTGACAGACGGACATGGCAAAACTAAAAGGGTTCCTTGTCGAACTACGGAATCCTAAAAAATCGGCGTTTTCAGTATTCGTATAGTTTGCACATAATATACTACATAAAATTCCTCAAACTTTTTGAGATAGACCCCGTAACAAAAGTGGTCTAAGACTGACAACTTTGATGGCCCCCCAATTCTTTAATGGAGGATTTAAAAAAATGAAAAAACATCAATGTAATGAGTTCTAAGTATGTCTGTGGTTCTAAGCAATGATTTCCCACATGACGGGGTAAGAAAAAAACAATTTCTCCGGCTTCCTTTTCATGTAGTTCCTGCTGTAAATTATTTAATCTAATTTTTAATTCAATATTTGGTTTTGGTTCAACATTTTACACAACATATCCAAATTAAAGATTGTAACTCATTCCGTCTGCAATCTAGAGACCTGTGACACAGTTATTGGTAGGTAAGTAAAATGGTAAAATGCATTTATGAATGACCGCAAATAATGATGTCATCGCAATATGAATAGACGAGTTCTCCGGGAATTCTGAGTAGGATGCCTTTGGACGATGCTTCGGAGATAACAATAATAGTCATATTTATAACAAACCTTTCGCCCTCGGCATCGCCCGCGATTATTCAATCTCAGCCCCGTTCTCGGCTTGGCCGTAATTTATCAACAACCTATATAACCTATAATGTTAACCAGGGTTACTATAATGATAATAAAGAAAACCGCATCCAAATCGCTAGAGTGGTTCTCGAGTTAAAATAGAACATACCTACATAAAGTCAAAAGAAAATTTAAAAAAAAATGGTTGTCCTCAGTATAATAACAGTAAAGCCGATTCTGAAGGCTTTAATTTCAGTTTTAGTGCTGTCATGTAAAGTCGTTTGCAATAGAATCCAACAATCATGTAAACAAATATGGCGGACTGACATTGACAGCGTATTGTTTATGCCCATAGTGATGTCATAGTGTTCTAATTTAATTTTAATTAAATTTATTTTTCTAATTATTTTAATTTTAAGTCATAGACTATGGCCCATAGCAGGATAGGTACTAAAATAAAACTGACTAAATAGATTAAATATATAAGCCATAGACTATAAAATAAAACTGATTATATATAAAAAAAGTGTTTATTAAAACAAATTTAAATCTTCGTCTTCGTCATCATCACTATCAGAAGTGTCGCCGGTGACCGTAATTATAAATGGAACCACTGTGTCATCGCTTGCCGTGTCTAAAATGCCGTCGAGCTTTTTCATTTCTTCCTCTTCCTTTAGGACGTGACTTACGCATTTCGACCATTGTTCGGCTCCGATTCTCGCCAACCCTTCGTTCAATAAAGTTTTTATTTCCGCCATTTTAAAAGATTTGTTATTTCTCCCAACATACGACTTAACCTGTGCCCAAATGAGCTCAATTGGGTTGAGTTCGCAGTGGTAGGGAGGAAGGCGAAGCACAGTTATTCCTTTCGATGCGGCGAGCTCGTCAACGTATTTTGTAACATAATTTTTTTTATCAAATTTTGTGAGTAACTGTGCTTTTATTTCACTTGTTTCAAAAGCTATATTTTTGCTACGTAACCATTCTTGTATAGCATCCTTCCTCCAGCTCATGTTGGGCACTCGTTCGAGTTGGCGAGAATGGTATGGAGCATTATCCATTACAATTACAGATCCCGGCAGAATTTTGTCTAAAACCATCTTAAACCTGAAACAAAAAAGATAATTTTCTGTCATAATGTAATTTTATATTTAATAATATTAATTTTATATAGTGTTATCATAAATATACAAAAATACACAAATGAAACCTTACCATTTCTCAAAATTATGAGCATCCATTTCCCCGTGATAATCGCCATCTGACTTTTTTGCTTCAAAAACCCAATCTGCGCCTTCTAAAAAACCATCTTCATTGCCTATATGTGTGATAATCAGCCTCTTTCCTTTCTAACTTCCTAAACGGAAACAGAAAACACTAATGCACAGCGAACCCACAGAACAGTGAATGACTGTGAATGACAATTCTAACAAAATGGCCACCTGTCAATTTTTAAAAACTAACCATTATTTTTATGGCTTAGGATACAATCCGTTTTGGTTAATTATATTAAGCTCTTGAAAAAAAATTTTTATTGTATTCAAATAATATTAAATTAAAATAATTTATTAAATTAAAAATAAAAGATGACTTCAGATTACGAACAACACTAACTTTTCAATGACTTATAGAGTTCGATGAGTAAAAAACTAAGATGACAGCTTGTCAAATACTTAGAAATTTTTACGTTGCAAATGTTTTAACAAATTTAACTTATAAATACAAGTTAAATCGTGTTGAAGATAATGTGAAAACAATGGTGCGTTCGTTGAAATCAGACTATGTTCATAATTGATCGTCAAATGTATGTGATTACGGAGTAATCGTGACAATTTGGTTTGTTTACATGATTGTTGGATTCTATTGCAAACGACTTTAAATAGATCTCTAGTGTTAACAACAAAAGCAATATTATATTGAAAAAAAATTGGTTTTGACAGCAGTAAAACTAAAATTAAATTAAATTTTTGTCACTGCGGTATAAAAAATCAGAAAAGTAAATCTAGACGTGAGGAGCTCTGAACCGGGATCCGAACCCGGGACCTCTCGCTTACCGGGTGGTTGCTGTACCAACTGAGCTATCCAGTTCTCAACATGACCTGCGAATTTACGCTTGTGCTTTCCCATACCGCAACGATATGTATAGGTACTCACTTAGTAGTGAGCCTCTTGGCGCCTAGAGGACGCTAGTGTATTCAAGAAATTTAAAATCGGCTTTAATTACCTAACTACTAAATTTAAAATGTTGAAAGAATATTATAATTTACTGACCACTGTTTCAATTACAAAGTACAATAACACTGTTAGGATATCTAAGGTACAGACACGACTTTTTTACTACTTTAATATTGGTATAGATATAGGATTTTATATGTAATAATCCAATAATTATTTCAAGTAAAGTTTGTTTGTTTGTAGCTACTAGCAAATAACCCTGCCTGAAAAGAATTAATGAGAATGAGAATTTATGCATAATACCTAATTAAAATAAATTAAAATGAAACTTTTTACACAAAGCCTTTTTTTATCCCGAACCCCAGCAATTTTCCAGGAGGTACAAAACTTTAATTATAAATAATTTAGATTTTTTTCCTTTTTATTTTTCAGTGGACTAATAAGAATACTATGCATCAAACAATCTGGCCATCATAAAACTTACGTCGAAAAAATATCTTGATAGCTTCCGGTTTTTTTAATATATTTAATAATAGACATACTCGTAAAATATAAAGATTCTTAAAGATAACAGATTTAGATATAAAATTTTGCAACTAAAATTACACATTTATCCAAAATGTACATTTATTTACCGACACAATGCAAATGTTGAATTATTCAAAAAGTAATTAAATTCAACAAAAAAAAAAAACTTTCGTGTATCAAAGATTAAGGAAGTTCTAAAGTAAGAGTGTATAAACTTATGTAGGTAACTATTACAAGTCACGAGATTACCTATCTTTACACTTCCTTCATTAAAGAGTCATCAACTTTTTTTCTCTTTGTGCTATATGAAAAGTGGATGCGTAATACGTAATCGCTAGGCTTTGGTTTTCTGGTATGGCAAAGGTCTGATGAACCAGTTTACAATAAATGTGAATATTTTATTTATAATATCTGCCGAGTTTTCAGCTTTGCGGTTATTTTATGGACACCCCTTATGTTGAACAGGGTCACTCAAATCCTTTGAGTGGTTCTAGAGTTAAAACGGAACATACATACGTAGGTACCTCCATACATACAGACAGACATGTTATATTTCCCATTCCTCTGATGACGACTCACCCCACTTTGACTTGTTTTTATTATGTACAGAATTTTGTAAAAATCAAAAGCCATTAACTGCGCTTCTTAATATTAACTTATTAAAAACAACAATATTAGAAATGTTTTATTATGAGTAGTTGCTTCTGTGAGCAAGTTGACAATTCAGGCATACACTATATGCTCAAAGCTATCATCATAAAATCAGTTATGATATGAGGCGCTAAGTTTCCTTTCATAATATCAACAGTCAAATTGTATTAACTTTTGCAATTATCTGTAAATTACGTAAATATATTCACTGTTTCACTATCACCACCTTCCTGTTCATTTTAGTGTAACAATTAGGAACGAATTTTCATAAATACCTACATATATTTAAAATTTAAATTGAGGAGTATTCATGGGCGTCGGAAGACGAAAGTCAATATCAACGGGATTTATAGTTAAAAAATAAAAAAACGTACTTTTGTGCAAACAAAACCTGCCGATCGGTCTTGTCTCTCATGTATGTGTACTTTAGTCGTGTTACGAAATCCTATTTTTTACTGTCCCATTCCGCTGCCCCCCCTGCCCCCTCCTTCCGACGCCCATGGGAGTATTTGTATGTATCGTGGGCATGTCGTAGAATTGGGCGTATCATGTAGTATGAAATCGAAAGTCTTTCAACAAATAGTCTTAAAAGACGTGACAAAGAACATAGTGAAGAGGAGCGTGTTAGGTGAACATTAGTGTGAACATGTAAAAAATTTGGGGAGCGGAGCGAGGCGACCCCTGTAGTATTAACAGAATTATGATATGCAGGCAGAAGAAGATATACCCAATTATACGACGTGTCAAGACACCTACATACAGTTATCGAATTAATAACCTAAAGTTCAGTAAAGATACAGATATCTTGAAAAATTACAGAACATCGCATAGTCTATTTGGCTGACCGAATAGTGAAATTCATGCACCAATTTTCCCCTACTACGCCACTTTTTGTTCTAGTTCTATCCATATCACACACATATTAGAATGCATTACTGGACATCAATTAAAAATATTAAATTAGACAATAATTTCGGCGAAATGTTTCCGTAAATAAATTCTATAAAAACTTCACTTCTCTCGGATATCAAGTTGCGTGCGAGTTGCACTGGCTGCAGTATCGGATTGCAACCGCAACGTTTCCTTTATTTTCCTGAGAACTTGGGTTTTTACCCCATACCTGATTTAATTAAAAGTATCATTCAAATCTAGAAATAAGGTGAGTATGGTACTTGCTCATAAGATGAGAAATTTGTCATTTAACTTTTAAGGCGAGTTTTGGCCCTCAAAATGCAAAATGTCTTTTGCAAGACTCCAATTTATCATGGACCAGCACTGCCTAAACTTACAAAAGTCGCTTTGCCCGGCCTTATGCAGAGTGCATTTTAGGTAAGATTAAGTACCTCATTTTGCATCAATCAGAACTGAACCCTACGACGTTTCCTTTTAGTTTAAAATAGCCCGCACTCAGCCGTGGCTGTTACGACCACCAAGAAACACGTGCCCATAAAAATCTGCTTATTTATTTAATAACTCTGCTTCTAGATTAAATTGTTAAAATATTCATATTTAGGCTGACGGTGTCATTTGTTAACTTATTTTTCATACAAATTTCAAGGCTGTATGATTTAAAGAAGGCCCTTTAACACTCGAAAAACATGAAATTTAGAGGTAATTACTTTTCTTCGAATTTTTTTTCTATCGAGCGAACTTGAAGATTTTGCGTTTTTTCTAAGAGAATCTATCAGCCATATTATAATCTACTCTGTCTTTTGAATTTTTATAACAATTACCGATTAACCAAGTTACACAATGTGATGTGATATGCTCATTTGAAGTTGTGCATGTAGCCATATACGGACCCTTGAGTATTGCTAGGTTGCCAAACTTCTATAATTATATAGATATTATAGCCGATTCTGAAGGCTTTAATTTTAGTTGTAGTACTGTCAAAACAGAATTTTCTTAATTCAAAAACAGTTCTTTAATTTTAACAACAGAAGCCATATTACTATATTTTTTTTAAGTTTTGACAACACTAGAACTAAATCCTTCGGAATCGTCATTAATGGCACCTTTTTCCCAATTCTGGCTGCCTTCAATGACACGGTATGTATTTAATACAGAAATAGAGGTACATAGGTACGTTTATAAATGAGATGAATTACGTGTTTGTGTAAGAATTTAAAAATTTCTTCTGTGCAGTTTTATACACTGTTTTTGATCTGGCTGATATCGCAAAAGTAAAAGTACCTATGATGTACAAAACTATGAAAAACCAGCAGCATAAATGACGATAATACATAGCTCAATGAAGCATCGACATTGAATAGGCACTAAATTTTACTGCCATTACTGATTGTTCTATTTGATGAATGGACTTTTTATCGTGATTTGCATATACAATTAATAGAAAATTTACAGGTGTTATACTGCTTATGTAGGGTGACTTTGATTTATATAGCCATTCATACTAGTAAGGGATCAGTAACAAGGTTCAATAACACTTTCTGTGAAAAACGCAAAATAAAATGCAGGCTTCCTATACTCACTGACTCGGGATTGTTCTATAACAAGTATAGGAGCACAAATAATATTTTAGTATTTTATAAAAATGATCATTAAACCTTTGTCCTGACCATTTACTCTCTTATTGAATCTCCAGTATGACATTATATATTACATTTTTGATTGAAAAACACTTGTACTTGTCCACTTATTTATATTATTTCCCTTACCGGTTTCGCTGTTATAGCATTGTCAAAGGTTTTTTGAAGGTATCAAAATGTATCAAAAGTTCCACCAAGTTCCAACAATCACGAGCATCAACTCTATTATATATTATAAACGCAGTATTCTAAGGTAAGAATAACATTACAGTTAACATTTTTTTCTGAAAGTATAATGGAAATAAACGGAGAATTACAAGAAATTGATGAGCTCCCATTTTCTTAATTTATTTTCAACTAGACAAACTTATAGGTCATATACATATGGAACGGCTTTTTATCTTTTATTTCAATACTTTTGTCCAGCTGTAGTAGAAATAGTTTTTTGTAAAATCCGTTATAAAGTGTTATATCATCAGAATGAGACTTGGTCACACTTGTTTTCCCATTCGTTTATTTAAATTAAATCTAAGAGATTCACCTCTCTGCGACTGTGGTCTCGAAGAAGTTTTTTTGGACCATATATTTTTCAATTGTCCCCTATATTAACTGCCCTCCTATATATCCCAGCCTTATTGAACGTGATCCCTTCCTTCCCATCAATATGTCTTATTTATTATATAATACTTACTCGCAAATCCTCCCGAAGTTATTCGGGGGAGAGTAAGAGAACAGCTCTCAGGCAAAACCAGGCGGCCCACCATTGCCTGGGACCGATAGATGGCGGTTTATCCATCCCCAATTGCCGGGCCTTATATAAAACAGACTGGTGACGGACAGCGGTGTCACTGGTGCTAGGGTTTCGGCACCGCGCTCACCAACCCGCCTGCCCAGCGTGTGTAAGTATGGGCATTTCTTCCAGGAGGACCGCCAAGAATGGCGAAATACTGGAAAGGCCTATGTCCAGCAGTGGACGAAATAGGCTGATGGATGGATGGATGGATTATCTAATACTACTAAAAAGTTATCTGTATCTTGGCAAAATTTATCCTGTCAATCAAATAACATAAAAATATTATTGTTTTTTTTTTAATTTACCGTCATGAATAAACAGCGCGGCGTTTCAATGTGTCAGATTAATAATACTGGTCAGATTGTACTTGATACAAAAGACTGCATCGACATGAGAAAAAAAAAGCTGATGCACTTGGGACAACTTGTGATTGATACATTATGAGTACATAAATGAAAATTATTTAGAAATATAGAGATTTTTAAAAACGATTAAACGTTCAAATGTTTTTTTACTGTATGGTAGTATGGCATACCCTCGGAAAAAATGTTATTACCCGTCCAACACATAAAGGCCAATGTCAAATACATTATTAGCTTTTGATAGAGGCAATTATTGGTTAGCTAATTGACATTTGTTTAGGACACGTAATACTAATAATTACGCGCGAAACAGCAGATCAGAAGGTTTTTATAAATAGTGAAATATTTTGTAGGGAAAAAAATACTGGATTGAAGAAGAAAATATTTATATTTCTATTACCTATTTTATGAAAAAAAAAACAAGTTGATCTCTTAAACGCGTTCTTGAAACGAACGTTTGAAAACCAAAAAAAAGAGGGTGCAAAACATTTTTTTTGACAAAAGTATAAATCTTAGTACATTGTTTATAAGTAGATCCCCTAGATAAAAGATCAATAAATCAAATATATTTTTTCCAATATTAAGATAGTCCTACTTTCCTCAAAAGAACCCTCAAAAGTCTTTTTTCATATTCTAGGGTCAGGTAAAATGAAAAAATATGTTGAATTCCAATGCTAATATGAACGCACAAAAACCTATTTACAAATTAAATTACTTAATCACAGAATATAAACAAACATTTTTTTTTATTTACGTTGTTGAACCAAATTAACTAAACTGTAAATACAAGTTGAACAGTGCTCTAACTGAAAAGGAAATGTTATAATTGAACTGTAAAAAAGTTATTATATATGTATTTGGAAAAATGGTATTTAAATAAATTATTATTGATTTGACAAGATAAATAAGCATCTCAGCAGACACGTGAATCCTATTTAACTAAAAAAAACTAACGGTACCTTTTCCATGTTGTAACTGTTAAAAGGGCACAAGCGAACATACGGATAGAAACCTGCCGGTGCACCAAACTGGTTAAAAAACTTCAGTAACGTATACTTTCGAAACCCTCGAGATAAACTAGTTTTTAACTGGCATTTTGCAGGTGACTGGTCACTTAAGAACTAATTATTTCATTCGTAATTATAAAATAACGACCTTTTTAGTGTTCCGTAGTCCGACAAGGAATCCTTCTAGTTTCGCCATGTCCGTCTGTCCGCAGCTTAGCTCAGAGACCATTTATACTAGAAAGCTGTAATTTGGCATGGGTATACATATTAATTACGCCGACAAAATAGTAAAATAAAATCTCGAAAAATCTTTTTTTAAGGTTACCTCCCATAAATTGGGGATAATTTTTTTTATTCTATTCCATATGGTATCGTTAGATAGGTCGTTCAAAAACATTGTAGGTGTGTGAAAACCATTTATTGATTTAGGGATCCGTCGGCAAAATATTAAGCTTTGAAATGCAAATTTTTGTTAGAGTCAAGTGTGGCAAGCAGTTGTTTATGAAAATATGAAAAAATTCACAGAAGTAGTATAAATAATGAAATTAAAAGGAAAACTATCACAGCTAAGTATACTTTACAGGTTTACGAGTGCAGGTCGCGTCAAACTATTAGTCCCGTCTAAACTGGGCCGTTCTTCGGGAGAGCAACTTCCGAGAAGACTAGAAGTTTAGCCCGATCTGTATTAGTAGACCAACTTATAAAATGTACTGAACAACTAAGGAACCCTACACTGCGCGTGGACCGACCCGCACTTGGCCGGTTTTTTCTGTTATTGTTTCGTCACTTCCTTAGTTGCAAAATAGCTAAGACATTTTCGTGTAATCATATATTTTTTATGTTGACAATTTTGCTTTAATAGAGGTCATTATAATTACAATGTAAAAGGCCACAATTAACAAAATAATCACAGTTTCAAGAAACTGAGATCATAGTATAAATAGCTGTTCCATAAATAGCTTGCACAAAATGGTTTCTCGTTCGTTTTAAAGCGTCCCGTTCCGTTCGGAACATACTTTTATTTCATCTGCAAATATTTCACCTGTCTCTGAGAGCAGCCCGATATAAACCTATTGGTGCCACCTGCTGTGTACATACGCGATCGGCCAGTTGGTTGCGAAACTGCGCTTACCTGCTGGCGTCTCGTCTCGACCATAAAACTGCAACGAGTTTTACTTGATGGGTCTTTCATTATTTGTACATTTGTCGTTCCTCGCCGAAGCGGCCGTTTAGAAATTATATGTAAACAATGTCGAAATACCACTTACAGACAATGGGTTTTATCAAACTGCTCGAAGGCTGTTCAACGACATTTCGCAAACAGCGTTTTAATGCATTAGCTAAGCGGATGCAGGAGAGAAATGCTGAGTGTAACGCAAAGGTCAGCCAGGCTGGCTCGTTGGCAATTTGGCATGCGGTGCTTGTTTACACAAGCTTATCTGAGCCCGAATGGAGGCTGACGGGCCCGGTCACGTACTGTAGACAGCAGGCTTACCTTGCAAGCTCTCCAAACATCTAGGTCCCAGACGTCTTGTTATTTTGTTAAGGTAATTTGCCTATTGTTTAAATTATCTCTAGGGCTTTGCACTAGGATTTCCCTAGAATTCTTGGTCTATCTACAGCTACATTCATTGTGTGTGGGATGGTGTTGCCCATTAAGCCTTGCGAAGGAGGTCACCAGACAGACGAGACAATACGGGCCAACAGTAAGTCGAATTTAGTCTCCAATTCACTTGCACTCGAAGCTGGCTCGTGTTTCCTCTCTTTCGTTTAAGGAACGTAAAAAGGTGATGGCGAGTTGATTTTCGATTAGAAAGAAGGTTGCAAATCGTTTGACAGCAAGAAGCACCAGCTAATTCGGTGACCAAACAATCGAAATCTAGTCGTGACCGCTTCCCTCCCCGGTATTAGGAAATAGGAAACGTTCCGGTCTTTGGCACTATACAGAAAAGACTTTGTCTATCGAGATTTAGATACAGCTGATAGTTACAATCTCGAATTTTACGAGCTTATTAAAGTTAGTTGTGCATAAAATTGGAACATAGAAAGTTTTTACAGCGGATAATCGCTTACGAGTAATTTAAGTATCACTTTTAATCAATACCGATATTTATGGTCAGGGTATGCTATTCTCGCAACATTTTTCACACGCTTTATTTTTTATACGACTTTGTTAATCACGTGATAAATGCCGTGTGATGATAAGAAGGGTGCAGGGAAAGAACCGGGAATGTCCATCTGAGTACATTTCGAGAAAAACGCAAGTTTACAACTTAAATAAATTTGTACTCAATATGAAATATATTTTCTTATATTTTCCCTAATTGATTACTTTGAAAATACAAAAAAAAATAAAATAGAATTTGTGATTGTTTCCCTTTCAGGCCAATGAAAAATCGTCTTCTCGTTTGTTTCACATTGAGGCCAATCGAAAAGCTTACTTTTGATTGCCATCCCTTATTGTATTTCAGTTTTTTGTGATTGAAAACAAGACTTTAATAGAAAAACAATGTTTTGACAATAAAAAACACAAAGTTAAAAAATTTGTCATTTGTCCTTGTTTTTCATTCCTTTAAAAGACTTTTTCAACACACTTGCTTATAAAGTGGCCCTTATTGCAGCGTTCTTAGGATCATAATGCAGCATATTAAACACGCGTGCTTTCTAACATTATCGCACTAGTGTTTTTATATTACAGTTTTTTTTTATTGTTAAAGTTAAGTTTAAGTTTTGGTGTCTTGAAAAATAGTAAAGTTTTGGCGAATAAATATACTGTCACAGTTGAAACATAATAAATAATCATTTCATTTCTTCAAATTATTTGTTTTTATCGACAAATTAACTCGAATTTTTGTTGTAAATAGAAAAAAAAACAGTTTGTTAATATTTAATATTTGGCTGTTTGAAAATATTTGGCTGTTTGGCTTTTTGCGTCAGTGACTCTATTTGCATCTGCGCAAAAAACAAAATCTCCGCCGCCATTTTTCAACGGCTATAAATGTGTTTTCGATTATGTGGAAAAAAAGATAGTGAAATTTTATTATTTTTCCTCGCAAGTGTGTTGAAAAACGTCGTATGAAACGCGTGAGCATTATACATTACACTCTCGGCTCCATTACGGCCTCGCCTTCGGCTCGGCCTGCAATCCCGCCTCGATTGGCAGCTCACTTGTATCATAATGTACTATTAAAACATCTTATGAATCCGGTCAAAAGGTTTTTATCGTGAAATCATACGTTTAAATAATTTGGCCAAGTGCGAGTCGGACTCACGCACAAAGAGTTCTGTACCACAACAACAATGCTAAAGCAACATCAAGGCTACAAAAAACAAGGCGCCAAAATAATTCCACCTGACAAAAAGTTTGACACCGTCTACGGAACCCTTGTTATTATTTTTTTTTGTTTTACTGTATTATCGTGTTTAAATCAGAACCAAAACCCATAACGTTTAAATAATGTAACTTTTTTGAGGCTTCTTGTATGGGGACGCCCTTGAACTTTTTTGGATATTTATCTTATTATTTATCTTGATAGAGGCCATAGTAACCCGTATTCCGGGAAAATTTCAACTTACAGACGAACAAACAGACAGCGGAGGCTTAGTAATAGGGCCCCGTTTGGCTGCACCCTTCGTCTACGAAACCCTAAAAAGAATTTCTAAAAATCTCCCGCCTTCGCAACGCATGTCTGAGAATAGCTGTCCTGGAGTTTAAAATCTTAGATTCCATGTTTCGACGTGTAATTATTTCGTTATCGATATTTACGTAATAGTTTAGTTCCGACATTGTGTCGGCGTGATATACTGTTGAAACAACGACCTTGAGTGTTAGAAACATACAATAAAATAACAATGAACTAATAGGGGTAACGAAATCTAGATCTTTCAAATATTATGTTTTCCCTACATTATAATATTCTATAGAAAATATTGATCGGTTCAGAAGTCAACGAGACCACAAAATAATGGTTTTATTCAATAAATCGCTGATGGATTTGACTAGCTGACATTATGAATTTCATCTGTAGAACATTTGCAATTTAAATTTATTATGCATTGTGTGGTTTAGGATTGCAGATTGAACCAACATAATACATATGATTAGGACATAGCCTAGTTTCACATGATGCCTTTATTTTTATATTACAGTAAAATGGTAAGATTACTCCATTTTAAAGTTACAAAATAAAATTAAAATTGATAGCATTATTTACTACCATTCGCCACTGTTTTACTACCATTTGCCAGCGTTATCTAATGCTACAATTTTCTCTTTGCATTTTTCTAGTCTACACATAAAAATCTTCTTTTTGGATAAACCGAGGACCTAAGGCTGCTTGATGGATTTTAATGCTGTTTTTATTGTTTCCTTTGGCGTTTGTTGGTTAAACTAGATTATCCATTGCACAGCGCAAGGGTTGTGCGGTGCCTATGTTTAGTGAAACAGAATAAGGAAAAATCGTAGAAATATATACTTACTAGCTTTTCCCGCGGCTCGGTCCGCGTTTTATTCGGCTTAACGACATGCTTTTTTCCGGGATAAAAAGTAGCCTATGTGTTTGTGGAGTGTAGAGCTGGCATTATGAATCTATGGTAGGTCTTGTCTATGCCCTTGGTCCGCGGTTGGTTGCCTATGTGTTGTGTGTTGAGCTTGTATAGCATTAATTAATTAAAGTCTTATTTTAAAGCAACAGTGATTTTTAATGGCTCCAGATACCGACCTTACTCAAGTCCTTACATGGTGTCAGGTTGTGAACCTAAAAATAAAAGTGGGAAATAACTTTGAGCGTCTCACGCAATGATCACAACGCCGACCACTTAAGAAGCAAAGAAAATAATGGAGGCTGCAAGCGTCTCTCTAAGAATCCCAGAGGAACTGAGAATTTCTTCTAGCAAAAACCTCCCTGCCGATTGGAAGAGGTTTCGTCAACAATTTGAAATCTATGTTATGGCAGCTGGCTTGAAAAATGAGCCAGATGATAGGAAAATAGCAGTTCTATTAAATGTCGTTGGGCCGGAGGCGATTGAAATCTACAATAACTTCACCGAATCGAAGACTCTAGCAGAGCTTCTAAAGAAATATGAAGATCATTTTGCTCCAAAAAGTAACATTATATTTGAGAGGTACAAATTCAACAACATTATTCAGAAACCAGACCAACCATTTGACGCCTTTCTGACTGAGCTCAAAACACAAGTGAAACTCTGCGACTATGACAAGCCAGAGGAGATGGTCAGAGACCGCTTAGTTATTGGATTAAGATGCAAACACACCGTTGAAAGGTTACTAAGAGAACCTCGTTTAACGCTAAAGCAAGCGGATGATGTGTGCAAAGCGGCTGAAACTACAAAAGCTCAGTTGAAGGCTATGAAAGAGGACATTGGTGCTGAAGAAACAGAGATTAATGTTGTTAAGAAATATACCTACCCAGAAGTAAAGAGAAATAATAATAATAACACAAGAAAGTGTTCAAGATGTGGAATGAAGCATGCTATCAGAAACTGTCCAGCTTACCAAAAACCATGTCATAAATGTGCCAAACTGGGACATTTTGCACCCATGTGCAAATCATATAATAGATACCAGGTAAATCAGCTTGAAGAAGAACAAGAAAATAAAGATAATACACTGTTCATTTGCTCTATTGAAGAGAACAATAATAGCATAACAAATAAAACACAATGGTTTAAGGAATTGAAAGTGAAGGGAAAATACATAACATTTAAAATAGACACAGGGGCGGAATCAAATATCATTACAGAGGATGATTATGAGCGAAAACTTTCTGAGAAGCCACTGCAAGAAACCAACACTGTGTTAGTTGCATATGGAGGTGAGCGGATAAAACCACTGGGTGTTGTCAACCTACCGTGTGTGTACAAAAATAAGACATACAATTTGGACTTTTATGTTGTTAAAACCACCTCAAGTTCTTTGTTGGGATTAAAATCAATACTGGAGTTAAGTATTATTGAAAATATTGACAACTTGACAGAAGAGAGCAAGCAAATTTTTCATAACAAAGATGATTTTATTGCAAGGCACCATGAAACTTTTTCAGGCCTTGGATCCTACCCGAAAGAATATAATATCAAGCTGCAGGAAAATGCTATACCATCAGTGAAAAGAGCAAGACCTGTGCCACTTTCACTACATGAGAAATTGAAAAATAAACTTGAAGAAATGGAGTGCCAAAATATTATTGAGAAAGTAGAAAAGCCAACAGATTGGGTTAATTCATTGGTAATAGCGTTTAAGAAGAATGGAGACCTGAGACTGTGCATTGACCCGAGACGCTTGAATGAGGTTATTAAACGTGAACATTTCCCTATTCCAACTGCTGAAAGTATAGCGGCCAAGTTCTCTGGAAAAAAGGTCTTCTCTGTGCTCGATATGAAGGATGGATATCTACAAGTGAGGCTGGATGAAGCGAGTTCAGAGCTTACCACATTCAACACACCTTTCGGAAGATTTAAATTTTGTCGTCTGGCCTTCGGACTGTCTTCAGCCCCAGAAGTATACATGAGAATGAACTATGAAATTTTCGGAGATCTCCCAGGTATTGGCATTTATTTCGATGACATTATTATTTCAGGAGCAGATAATGCTGAGCATGACCGTAATCTACTAAATGTCATTCAGGTAGCTCAAAAAAATAATATCAAGTTTAACAAAAATAAGCTACAGTTTAGACAACCATCTGTTAAGTACATGGGCCAAACATTCTCTGAACATGGTATTAGCCCTGATGAGTCATATGTTAAGGCAATTATGG
Organism: Ypsolopha scabrella; assembly: GCA_910592155.1. Taxonomy (NCBI): domain Eukaryota; kingdom Metazoa; phylum Arthropoda; class Insecta; order Lepidoptera; family Ypsolophidae; genus Ypsolopha; species Ypsolopha scabrella. The sequence continues at coordinate 14,285,636 of OU342962.1, read as the reverse complement.
GTTTCAAAACCCCAGAAAATAGGACTGAGCTAATGCGAGTATTAGGTATGGCAAAATTTTTAGCTAAATTCATCCCTAACATGTCTAAAATTACTGCTCCACTAAGAGAGCTTACCAAACAAGATGTCCCTTTTGTATGGTCTGGGAAACATTCATTTTCACTAAACAACTTAAAACAGGCCATTAGTAATGCTCCTGTCTTACAGTTCTTTAATCCTGACCAGGAGGTTGTGATACAATGTGATGCAAGCAAAGATGGGTTAGGCTCTTGCCTCCTACAAAACGACCATCCAGTAGCATTTGCTTCTAGGAGTTTGACAAAAAGTGAGCAACTTTATGCTCAGATAGAAAAGGAGCTACTCGCTATAACTTTTAGCATTGATAAATTTCATTATTTTGTCTTTGGTAGAGACATTATTGTACAAAGTGATCACAAACCCCTGGAAGCACTCATTACAAAAGATCTGAGTAGTGTACCACCCCGATTACAACGGCTCATGCTTAAATTGTTAAATTATAACATTAAAGTTGTGTACACCCCTGGTAGCAAACTCTACATAGCAGACTTTCTTTCGAGGTCATGTTTAACAGAAAATAATGTGCAGGTTCCAGGTGCAGGGAACACGGAACTAAAGGTTGTTCACGGATTGGCAGCAAGCGCACCTATAACTGAAGCCAAGAAAGTAGAGTTCAGGAAAGCAACTGACAGTGATCCAGTATTGTCAAAAGTAAAGGAGTTTGCTACCAAGGGCTGGCCTGATCAAAACAAATTATCAGCAGAATTGAAACATTATTATAGATTAAGGTATGACATTAGGTTAGATGATGATTTACTGTTTCTACAGTACAAAATTATTGTACCACAATCACTACAGAACAAAATGATTGAACTAGTGCATGAGGGTCATTTAGGGATCAATAAATGTAAACGGCGTGCTAGAGAATGTATATACTGGAAAGGAATGTCATCTGATATTGAGAACTGCATAATAAATTGTAGTATTTGTAATAAATTTAGTAATTGTAACACTAAAGAACCATTGCTTCAACATGAATTGCCACATAGAGCATGGCAAAGGATTGCATGTGACATTCTTACCTACCAAAACAAAGACTATCTTGCTGTAATAGACTCTTATAGTAACTGGCTTGAAATGTACCCACTAACTAGAGGGAAAGATGCTAATCATGTAATTAGTGTATTAAAATCAATTTTTAGCAGATTTGGCATTCCAGAAAAACTGCAGGCAGACAATATGCCCTTTAACAGTTCACAATTTAGGACATTTGCTAAAGAGTGGGATTTCTCTTGTATCTATTCTAGCCCAAGGTATCCTCAGTCAAATGGCTTGGCAGAAAAAGCTGTCAATATTTGCAAAAACATGCTAAAGAAATGCTTGGACAGTAAAACTGATTTAAGTTTAGCTTTGATGAATTATAGAAATACCGAATTAGTAGGGATAGGTTATTCCCCTGCACAATTGTTACTAAATAAATCCATAAGGACCAAAATTCCATGCACCAAACTACAGCTGAAACCAGCTTTAAACCATAGAGCTAATGAGAATAGAATAATAAAAAGATCAGTTCAAAAAATGTACTATGACAAGTCCAGCAAAGAATTGAAACCATTCAAAGTAGGAGAAAAAGTATTGTGTTATAATTTCGAGAAGAAGGTATGGGATAGAGCAAGAGTTATCTCAATATGCAAAGAACCTAGAAGCTACATAATAAGAACTATTAACGGTAGTATCATTAGAAGAAATAGGAAATTTCTTAAGGCTGTAGACTTGTCTGATCGTAGTTCGAGCTCCTGTGAGGCTGATGAGTCTGATTTTGTAAATCATCCCATACACAACTATTGTGACTCAGACTGTAATATTGATTGTGATTTTAATACTGTAAACCTGCCCAGCGGGTCTACCACGTAATTCGATGATCATGGTAATGGGCTTCGTTTTGACAGTTGAAGCCCATTATTGAGCTTCGTCGTACCGCGTAAAATAATTGTGATGGTCTTCAAGCCCATGTCAATTGAGTGAATGATTTTCATACATATTTGACGTTTGAACACAATTATTGGTATCGCGTAACAAAAAAAAAAAAAAACCAAGTTCATGACCATTTTGAAATGTCAAATGAAAGCCGGACCACCAGAGCTCCGGTGTTCATAATAAATTTGCACAATTTTGGTATTTTCCAGCAATATTGTGGGGTACCTAAATCTACTATGCTTGGTTTTTCGTAGATATAACTTTTCGTGCCTTGTTTACGTGTTTTTTGTTCTAATAATCGAATGGCGAGAGCGTACTTGCTGTCTGCGGCGGGCGGAGGAGGAACACCTAAAAACCAGGGAAAGAATCCAGCGAAGGATGCAGAAAGATATTTGCAGGCCGATGCTTCTACCCAGCGACCTAATCTTCTACCAGAGATATCGTTCACGGAAAACTTTCGCCTTTCAAAGGTATGGCCTGTTGTTACCTACTAAATTATGCGAAAATTTTTTCCCATAGTGCCCCCTTATCTACACCCCAACCCAAACTTATTGTCACATGCCAATTTCACGAAACTTTGCGACGAAAAAAACACTGCAGTGCGTCCAGAAATCAAGGTAGTTTATTGTAGTTTCAACCAAACCAAACAAGAAAATGTAGTGTTACTCATCTACTTACTTCAGTGTACTTCTGTAATCAAATAACCAAGCCTAACATTGAAGTTTACAGCTTACTGTGTAAACGAGTAATTAAATTATCAAACATAACAGTGAAGTTTCTGACATCTTTTTACAGATTCTGGTAGCATTACAGATGTATGCCAGTGTTACCAAGGCGACACACGTAGGGAAAAACAACTCCCTAAACCTTTCACAATCAAAATGTCTGCTTGTCTGATGGAAGAGCTGAATCCACCACATATCTTGCAAAAATATATTCATTTTCCAAGATCTCAGTCAGAAGGGAATGAAACTTCAGAGAGGTAATGTTGATTTATAATAATACCTTCAATTTGTAGTTGGTAAAATCAAGTACAAATACTGTAATATTTCAAATATTCACACACAACATTAATATTATTTGCATTTTCTTTAAGATTTATGGAGAAGTTTGGATTTCTTGTGCATTTGCCCCAAGGACAATGAAAAATCATCCTTCAACATGAAGAGACCACTCACTCAATGTCATAGTGGTATTTAATACTTTCCAAAACATGAGATGAATTAATTTGGATGCACATGCACTGAGCATGGATCTTCAGCGTCCACCTCCACAAAATCCATTCCATGGAGACCATAAACGAATTGATGAGGGAAGAGTTGCTTTGGTCGATAAGCTGTGGAGGAGTTGACATCTAAATTAGTTATAGAATATGTTCATTATTTGTATACCATATTTTTTATGTTTTAACAAATTTTAGTGTAATTTATAAGAAATGTATAATTTGCAGCAGTCGCTGTTTGTACCTTAATTTTAAAAACGGGTATATAATACAATAATACTATAGCTTATAGTCTTTCACAGGTGATGGGACTAATGCATGGTACATGTATTTACTAAATTTTGTAATTAAATTATTTATATTGATAAGTTTATTGTAAACATGACATGTAATTTTTTTTGGTTGTTTTTTTTTGTATTTAGACTTAATTTAAGTCTTGATTCTGCAAATTCTGCTCAATTAAATATATTATGTGGTCTATTTTAATATCTGAAGTATGAATAAATAGTATTATTGTATTATGTACCCTTTTCTGAAATTAATATTTAATGACTAGAGATAATTATGTACATAAAGCAGGTATTGATCAATTAACATTGTCAGTTTTAGATCACATTTAATGTTATTAAGTTAGGATGCCCACAGAATTTCTGGACACCTCTTTACTCTGCTTAGGATATAAGGCCTTTGGTAAATAAAGTGTATGTTAGGTTTTATCACTGTCAGAACAATAAATGGCTTCTGTTTTGGCTATGACTTGTTCTTTTTTCGTCCCATCATCTTCCTGAATGGATTGATTGAATACATAATAAGTACATAAGGCTTATGTCCAGCAGTGGATGAAACAGGCTGATGGATTGATACATACATAATACTTATGCCTGTCTCCCAAAGGTATAGGTGGAGACTGCAGATTTCCATCTGATATGACTCAGACCTCCGTTCACTGATTAAAACTTTCGTCAGGCTCCGACACTGACAGCAGGATAGAGTATACCGTTTTCAAAGCATGCAACAGATGGCATTGGAACCTGTGTGGTGTTAATTTATGAACGCGGCCCTGGCATACCCCTCACATAATGTCCTTCTAGGACAACCAAGTAGAGTTATATCTTCCACTTTCCTTACCATTCTTTTCATTTGTCATTCTACTTTCATTCATACCCTTTATATTTAGACCAAACAACTAAATGTTTTTTTCCATACTATTAGATTTTAATTCTTTTATAATCTTGTCAAACTTAGATACTTTTCTCAGAATAACATCATTTTGAACCTATATGGAATTTCAGAAATAAAACACTACTTTTGCACTGGTTATTATTTATGTATTAACACACTTATTTTTAGTAAGTACCTACTGAAACTTCAAGTCTTACATATTAGATTTTTATCATCTATTTTAACAATTAACTTAAGTAATTGCTAAATTACCTCATTAACAACACTGCATTCAAAATCACAATACATTTCCACTGTGACTTAACACATTGCCCGGTTAACATTGTACCAATATTGTTGACCATCTTTTCGACAGCCAAGTCCAACTTCATTCACAATCACAATACATTTCCACTGAGACTTTACATGTTGCTTCGCTAATAGTGCTGCGATGTTGTTCACCACCTTCTCTACAGCTAAGTCTAAGTTCTCCATGAAAATGTCTTGTCTCTGTCTGTGTGCTGGCATTCTGAAACATAATATTTGATTGTTTTAAGTAAAACAAAAAGAGAAACAGGCACTGTATTGATGATGTTGAGTTGGGACGCCTGCTGGGCTCAGTCAGGCCGATGGTTGGCTCTCCACTTGGAGCTATTCCATCCAATTCCCATTGCATGAAGCTTTGGTATTCTAATGTCTATTTCCTCCTCAATTCTTCCGCAGGCACTGTATTATGTTACACTGTTGATTTTCCAAAACTTCTACAGATTTTGGTAAAAAGTAAAGAAAAATTGACATTGCCTTATGTTATGATATTGATTTTCCCAGAAATTTGAAATTAAATAGAAGAAAAACACAACAGTAGGTAGGTATACTTACTTACTTTTATTTACAAACTTGAAATAGAAATGAAAACGAAACTTTTCGAGGGAGGTTATTTTTGTCCTGTGCGTTTGGTTATTCATTTCTCATTTGCATTTATTACATTATAATAGAACGCGGCTATGAAGTTAATCCTGACACATTGCGCAACTATGAAGTTTCTGAATAATGACAATGTCAACCACATAGGAAAAAATTACATAATTACTTATTGCGTGTGACAGAATAGTGAGTGGCAATAATATCACAGACAATATATCGATACACGTTAAAAAGTTCGTATAGCTAAAAATATTGTTATGTTTTATGATGATGTGCATTATTGTAAATAAAACGTAAAATTAGATATATTAGTAATATTCTCCTTCAGTTAATTATAAATATTAATGAATAAATGAGTTTGTTTCTTTATTACTAACCTCTGGGAATTGAACTCTTTTTACCTAGAGAAAACTTTTTGAATTTGAATGTAAAGTACAATATTTCCTGTCAATTAATTCAATGACACGTCAATAGGTATGATAAAACAATTTTAAGTATTGCCTTGATCGCTTTTCCAAAGGTTGATACTTTTGATTGTGCTAAACTTGTGCATGTTTTTGGCTATTAATACCTAGTGCCATCCCCCATCTCACCCATTGACCAAGGGGCAGATTGAAGCAAGGGCTTGAACTTGGAATTTGAAATGCTTACTACTTGGAATTGTTAAAATGCCAAAACGATCGAAGAAATTCGTTCTTAACAGTCAGTCTCGTGAGCTTATCATACGTGTTCGTGACTTTTTTGAACGAGAAGCTCAAAACGGCGGACCGATATTGCCCGTGACATCGGTGTTGGATCGAGTTGCAGATGCTCTCGATATCAGCAAAAAAACTATTATAAAAATCACGAAAGAAAAATTGGGTGAGACTGGCATCGAAGATAATGTTCTATATTCTCCCAACAAGAGAAAAAGAGCGAAGCTTACCGATGTAGATAATTTTGACGTTGACGCCATCCGCAGGCATATTTACAATTATTATTTACGTAAAGAGTACCCAACGTTGTCGAATTTAGTGCAGACATTAAAGGAAACTGGATTATTTTCCGGATCAAAAAAGTCATTGTCAAAGGTTTTGAAAAACATTGGATTCCGATATAAACAATGCAACAAACGAAAGGTGCTAATGGAAAGATCGGATATTGCCATGAAAAGGACTGATTTTTTACGCGAGGCGAAAGCTATAGATGATTGGGATAATGTAGTTTTTTTGGACGAAACGTGGCTAAATGCGAATCACACAGTTGGTCGCTCGTGGACGGACGATACGGCGGCATCGGCATCCAAAGTCCCCTCCGGAAAAGGAGCCAGACTAATTATTTGTCATGCTGGCAACGCCTGTGGTTTTATAGACAACTGTTTATTGGCCTTTGCGTCTAAAACCACAGGTGATTACCATGAAGAAATGGATGGTGAGAAGTTTACCCAATGGTTCACTAATATGCTGACTAGCCTTTCTGAGCCATCAGTTATTATTATGGATAATGCACCTTATCACTCCATGTTAGTTGATAAGCCACCTTCAAACTCTGAGAAAAAAGCCCATCTGGTTGCATGGCTTCAAAAAAAAGGTGTAGACGCAAGTATGTCTATGTTGAAAGGAGATTTGATTAGATTGATGAATATTCACAGATCGAGAGTAAAACGATACGTCATTGATGAACTAGCACTGCAACATGGGCACCGAGTACTTCGTTTACCGCCGTATCATTGCGAGTATAACGCCATCGAATTGATATGGGCACAGATCAAAGGACATGCGGCACGCCATAATACTGAACCTCCATTTTCCACAGCGAAAATGATGAAATTGTTAGAAGAAGCGTGCAATCACGTAACCAAAAATAATTGGAAAATGGTAGTGAATAAAACTAAAGCCAAAATATGGGACGATTGCAACAGAGACATTAAAGTGGATAATATTTTAGATAATGACTTTGAGTTAGTTATTAATACAAACGATTCCAGTAGTGATAATGGTGATGGTGCTTCGGAAAGTGATACATAATAAAGTAAAGAATATAAATATTATCTCTACCATAGAAGTATTAAGTAATTAAACTACTTCTATGATCTCTACCTAGATGTTTTTTTTTTCACTTTCTTCATATACTTACATCTGATAACTGCATTCGACTTTACTCACACTTGACGAATTTTATCGATACAGTGATCGAACGTATAACAACCCTAGAGGCATGTGTCAGGATTGACTTCATAGCCGCGTTCTACTATAAGTGATAAATTTGAAAATAAAACAATAAGAAACATTGCAAAACTTCTTTTCAATACGAAAAGAGGATCAGACTAATTAAATAAGTGCTAATATCTACGAATAACTTGGTTTATAATAACTTCGAAAACGCATCAACCCATAACTAAATTGAATAAACAAAACGCAGATTTTCATTCGTTCATGATGTTCATTGTCATTGCAATTTTTACAAAATAGGTCCGATTCAGACTCTGGTAATGGTAATGAAGTTCAAAATGATGTTCAAACCCATGACAATCAGAATTACGTGGTAGACCCGCAGGTCTTCTATTGATAAGAGTTCTATTGCTTTGTCTGAACATAATAATAATGATGTTCCTAATGTATCCTTACAGAGTGAACCTAACAGAATGATTTTAAGGGACAGACAAAACATTAGAGTACCACAAAGGTATCTAGATACTTAAGGGGGAGGATGTGGAGTGTAGAGCTGGCATTATGAATCTATGGTAGGTCTTGTCTATGCCCTTGGTCCGCGGTTGGTTGCCTATGTGTTGTGTGTTGAGCTTGTATAGCATTAATTAATTAAAGTCTTATTTTAAAGCAACAGTGATTTTTAATGGCTCCAGATACCGACCTTACTCAAGTCCTTACAGTGTTAAGTTAGGGTATAAGCTATATTCATTTTAAATTTCATCCAAATCCGTTCAGCCGTTTCAGCGTGAAAGAGTAACAAACACACTCACACACACACACACACTCACACACACCCTAACTTCCGCATTTATAATATTAGTGTGATATATATAAGGTCCTACAATAATAAGTGAAAATAATTTTGGGTAGAACATGTATCGTTAACTGATCAAACTCCAGAAGAAGAAAAAATTTTTTGCTCAAATAATTTTTTCACTTCCCAGTACAAATGGTTCAATCAGCTGACTAAATTTCTGTGAAAAGGTAAAAAAAAAGATTGCGCAAAAAAAATTTTTTCGGTGGAATATCGTCTATTAGGGATACTCTATCATCTGTTCATTTTTTTTCACTTTGAATTGTAGGACCTTATATATAGGAACTGACAAAACGAAAATTTTAATCGGAAATCACGAGTATATTGAGATTATTTTGAAGTGAATACTGCTTTCGCATCTCGTATCGTACTTAGTTAAATTAAAAGGAAAATACGGTACCCCCTCCTCGCACGCGGCCCTTCAAATATAGGCCCAGTGGGCCTATTTTGTCCAGCTTGTTTCGCTCGCGCCAGTATCGAAGCTTGTCGCTCTATCTCTGTCATTCGGTGGCGCTTGTTTAAAAAAGAGATAAATTTTAAAACCTTACCTTTTGTTATATCAATAATAGTAATGGAGGGTATGTTTAAAACTTGTGCGAAAAATTATATTATATTACTGATTAAAAATTATAATTATAACATTTTTAAAACGTTCATAATTTGTTATTATTCATCGTAAGTTATTGCTTATTTTATCGGAATAATGAAATCTTAGAAATGAAAGCGAATGCGCCGCCATTAATTGCTTTCTATGTGAATGAGTAAAGAGGCGGCATAGAAAGTATCCACTTAAATAATTTTCTGTTGTTGTCCAACACAATCCGTTGTTTAATTTTTCAATTAGTATTGTGTATAACTTATAATTATAAAATTTTTAAAGGTTGGTATTTCTTACTTCCATAATTTACCTTGAATCTAAAGTATCTAGTTATTACCAGAAAAACAATATTCTGCTTCCTTAGGCGTGAGAATGGTCCAAGATGGACTGAATGCTTTATCGTCAAGTATTTAAAAACAATAAGACTTCACTTTGAATGGATATTTTTACTACTAAAAGATTCATGGCTAGGACTCATAAGTCATACAGTGGTCGGAATTAAGTAAAGTTATTTATATACTTGCATCGTAATGTTAATATTAATATGGATCTTCCCGGGATTTGTAATGGACAATCCCGTCTGACCAACAATATTACAAATAAATAATAATAAAAACCTCAGAGATAGATAAGTAAATAACTTTTTTATTTAATAAATCACGTGATTTTTCTGCTCTTCAAAATTAATCTCGGGATTTGAGGCATATCCACTTTATTCTTTCGCTGTATGAAATCAGTGTAAGTACACAAATAAAACTACCTAATTCCGACCTCTGGCATAACATGATTGTGACTCACGATACTCACAGTACAGTGCCAAACGGAGAACGTCGCGTAATCCTGTTTGCCTCCGAAGAAATTACAGTGAAATTATTCAGGCAAAATCTGACTGTCGTGAGTAGCCATTTATATGAATTTTGTATACATACATACAAGAATCTCTGTACATATTTGTATAGGTAACAAAACAGTCATTTGCTTTTAAAACAACAACGCTAAAACATTAGTTCATGTCTAGAATGTCAAGCGAAATCTGATAGTGAAAAGTGAGCCATTTAATTTACGTATCCCATCCCACTAATATTATAAATGCGAAAGTTTCGATGTATGGATGGATGGATGTTTGTTACTCTTTCACGCCGTAACTACTGAACCGATTGGGCTGAAATTTTACATGAATGTTGTTCTAGACCTTTTTATCACATAAATCAGTTCCCATGGGATGAAAATGAGGTTTCAAGTTTTTATAGAAAAGTGATGTGTCACCCTTTCACGCCGTACCTTTTTAACCGATTGGGCTGAAACTTTGCACTAGATCTAGAATAGGACAAAAAAATACTTTTTTCTTTTGTTTCCCATGGACAAAGCTATAAAAGAGACAAAATGGAAACAGAGGCGCTTAGCACACACATCTCACCAGCTTTGCTTACTGTAGGTAACAGTCCGAATAATATTGACTGATTTTACAGAAGTACACAAGAACTAATTCAACGCGGGTGAAACCGCGGGCAAAAGCTAGTATGCTATATTTACGCCTAAGCAGGTATGAATGAGTCTATAGTAGTCTATACTATACGGATAGGATGTGTGACTTTACAACCTATTCGCTAATTAGCACTTTCGATTTAATAGATTTTCGTAACTTGTGATGGTATACATAACCGATGTCCGAGTATGAGTTTACGATCATGTATGTTTGTTACGATTTATGATTAATGTTACGGCTCATGCAATGTCTTACGTTTTAAAAAGTGCGGATGTTAGGTAATGCAACGAATGCAGCGAACCAATCTTTTAGAGAGATCTTTTAAGCGCCTCAGTTAATAAATACGAGTAAAAATTACTTATCAAATTATACGCTTTCACTTAATAACTACGTGATGTTTAAAGTAGACGCGGAGCCCTCATTTATCAAGCTAATAACGGCTGTACTAAACAAAACTCATGGTAGGGTTCCCGCCTGACCACCTTAACGGCCAGTTTAGTGTCGCGGCAACTTCCGCTAGGTCCTACCCTCCTAGTGTTTGTCTACCAATAGTCTAACTAATAGTCTGACTTAAAGTGACCGATGATCTGATGGACCCCAAAACGCTATAAAAAGTATCTCTCATAAACTCTAATTGGTAAATAAAATAAAGGCGGGGCTAGCTGAGACCGCCACATGCAAGCATAAGGTTTTGAAACTGGATAGGCGGGAACCTTGGTGATGGTACCTTACGTTATTAAAAATCACTAATAAATCACCGCAACCAAACCCCTTTTCACATTGTATTTGAATTTTAAACCGGTACCTAGTACCTACTGACATCTTTTTATCGTGGCCGTTTGACCGTGGCGGATAGACGCGCGTGACCGACCGGCCCAACCCGTTAATTTTAATAGTGTTTTTCTACAATCATAAGGCAATTATTAAATATTTTTGAATTGTTCATTCCGAAACGAAAGTTTGGAACTCGAAGCTCTACAGAAGATCAATACAGCATTCCGAACCGTTATGCGGCCAAACCGAGCTGTAAGCTAGCCCTCAACCTGTTAGTAAACGAATGCGAGCATAGGTATTTATTAAGGATGTAACGATTACTTGTGTATCATATCGGCAAAACAAGAATCGTTACATCCGGTACCGATACGATACTGATATAATCTACAGACTGAATAAATCATCGAGCAACTAACCAGGAGAAAGGAATTGCAGGTCCCTCCGATTCCACCACTATACAGTCAGTGATTTTGCATAAAATTCAAATTAAATATTGTTGGCGCGTTAAAAATAAAATTCAAATTCAAATTAAATATTGTTGCCCGTGTTTGGGTTTAATAAGCTCGATGGAAATAATAAAACTAGCGATTGTTGGTTTTGATGAAAAATAAAAAACAATCAGTTTAACGATACGAAACAAAACAGCAAATAACGTCTAAATCTGTCATGTAATGAGTGTGAGTGAATAACTGGAGAACATAAAATAGACACCTACGAGAACGTGTGAGAAGGAGACGCACAATACGCTTACAGACCGTAAGTTACGGTTTACGAGTATGGAGAGAAAAAAGTGCCAATAACCTACTGGCGTAGTACAAAAAAATATAGGTAAATCGGCATAAGGGTATCGGTAGTATCGATATCATCGGTGGATATGGTTATCGTTACGTCCCTAGTATCTGTATACCACCTACTCGTAAAAGGCATTCTGTATTCCTTTAACATGTTTAAAGGCACGCTTCGAACGAACGATCGAATTTAATTATCCAGAATAAAACCAACAAAACCCTTATACGATCACTTTGTTAATCGTCTGTCTGTCTGTCCGTCAAGCAAGCAAGACAGTTTTTCTCAGGAAACCAAATACTAAAATACATAGGTAAGCATCTAATTTACTTAACAAAACGTGACATAGGTTTAGTACGTAAAACAAAAGAAAAGTGCAAATTTTTTGTAAACTACTTATTTTCATATATTAATACTAATACTTACTAACTGTTCTTGGTGTTTACTTTTCAACACACTTCGGACTCGACGATTGTACCAATAGTATTGTAATGGATTGGCTACCAATAGGAAGGTAGAACAAAAAATTGTTTCCCACATTATGTGATCGAGTGAACACTATTTTTATAAAAAAATCTCTAGCTTAATCGGATCAGAACTTTTAACGCTATGGTGTACATACTAATGGACTGGCGGAAAACGAAGTTTCACTATTAATAATTCCTTCTTTACCTGTGTCAAAAGGCAATAAAAAGAAACCGCCTTTCAAATCACGTATTTTTACACTGACTCACTCACCAAAACCTACGTTGACCTAGAATCTTTGAATTTGACAGAGAAAGATCTCACAACACAAGCAACAATATACAACCAATAATCTATTATGTGTAAAATAATAACGGGACAAGCTTATGTTTCATTCAGCGTATAACAAACACGCAACGGTACAGAATCCCCAACACCGCCCGTGTTTCTTTCTGCAATCTGTAGCCGGCCACCATAATTTACATAACACAAATTATATCTTATCTTCGGTTTACAATTTTTATGAAATTCACTCGGTCTTACGCAATTAGTCGATGACGCCGGCGGCGGCAGTGATTGCATCCATTGGACATTCTCGTGCCTAGGATATTTACACAACTCACAACTTTCAACAGAATACATAGGACAATTACACAACCGCTTTCTCATTTCTTGTACTAATCGTTCCGCTCAGTGCTAATGAAAAGGGCCTTAGAATGTAACGTCTTGTGTATTCTCTGCAGGTCTGAGAAAAAAACAGTCCGCAGTATTTCCCCTGAGTCGACGTGAAATGCCAGCAAAAGTAGATCCGTAGATTTCTCTACGCATTTCTATGCATACCTGATTGCAATGACTGCATTGCTTGAGAATTTTTGATCGATTTCTTATATTATTGCGCATGGTCACTACTCAGTAGTATAAATTATCTATATGTTGTAGGACTGACGACCTGATGGATGTTGCAGGTGGCGGCTGGATAAGGAGGATGAAGGTCCGCCAAGAGTGGCGAAATTAGGAAAGGCTTATGTCCAACAATGGACGAATACACGCATCATCCATCAGGATGGATGGGATGTTGTAGTTTAAACCGCTCGAGGCAATCACAATTTCCAGATTCGAAAAATTTACAAATAAATGTGTAAAATTATACATCTCTCAATATTTTTTTTATTGTCATTTTATGCTGGACAGTTGTTATAGATAAATATAAGTGTTTGCTTGATTAAAAATTTCAATATTTAAAGCCACTCCATTGAATCTAGATTGGCGCGGGTTTCGCCCGATCTTGGTTAGCTAATTATGTAGACTATTTATTACTTTGCTCCTTCAAAATAGATAAGGACTTATTTAGCTAAAATTCAAATCATTATAATCAAGTTATCTTCTTTAATCACCCTATTTCTTATACGATTTTGATCTTTATTTATGATACTTTTTATTAGCTTGAAAAAATCATAAGCCTTGTGAACGAATGGAATGACTATACTCATCGTTTATTTACTACATGTACGATGTAACTATGATACCTATTTGCGTCTTGGTATATTTTTCCATCGATTGTACTTTATTCCAGAAATTTTTACATATTTATTTGCAAATTAAAGCCTATTTACGGAGCAGTTTAAATCAAAACCAATTGGAGCCTGCTTCTAATTTCAATCATTCACTAATGGCCATTATTAGAGTTGTCGCACTAAACCCACTCGTGCGAGTAACTTCCCGTCAAACTGTCGACCGATTCATGTGTAACTTTTTGTCCGAATAATAGAGATAGCAGTACTAGGGATACATAAACGGTGATACCAAAGTTTCATACAGTTCGTACCAGGACAGCAGGCGTGAAGTTAGCCACAAAAGGCGCATTCTTAGGCTGAGATTCAGTCAGAGTGCATTTTGAGGCCGAACTCAATCTTACAAACGTCAAAAAGTGACGTGATCTCATACTAGAGTGACGTTTGTAAGATTGAGTTTCTCTTAAGTTCGGACTCAAAATGCACTCTGAATCTCAGCCTTAGAGCCTTCTCGAGGAAGGGGATGTGTGTGGGTAGATGCTGGCCCGAGGACACCTAACTTCACGCGAACCATCCGTCCTGGCTGGAACTGTACTAGCCATGGTCCAATCAAAAGGCATAATATTGAGTTTACTATACCCACCAATCTACACAAATATTATTCGTAAATAGGTACAGATCTGCCATAGATATACTCGTACTGACCATAAAAATCTTCACTAAGTTTCGTATTCTCAAAAATTTGTAATTAGTAATTTTAGAACACGTGCAAAAAATCCGAACCAGAAGCAACTAAGGGTGTCATTTTGGTTGTCTACAGACTATCTATCATAGCGATTTTTTGAAATTTTTGTTTTAGAATTATATAAATAGGAATCCAACAAATCGTCAGCCATCGTTTTTTGTTTTATTTTTTAGACCTCCGCCTCTCTAGTCCAGAAAAAAGGGAGAAACACAATAAAAAAAATCTGAGCATACCTCTAGCTACTTTTGTACTACCTTTATGGTTCGAATCGTCGATTCACAGTCAGTTTGGCGGACCCAATCAGTGATTAGTTTCTGCCTACTGAGTCTGCTAATTAACCTGCCTATAGGTATTAATTACTCACGATAAGTTGGTACCGTTAGTGGGTTGCCGCGGTTGCCGATGTCGCCAGCTGAGGCCTCATTATACCCTGAACTATTTAGTGTGAAGGTGAAGTCTGGCCATCGAGTCGATCATTCATAACTGATCTCACTTTTTGTTCTTATTCGTGTTTTAAATTATTTGCTATTGTTTGCTTAGTTGGTTATACTCTATTGTATTTGTTACATCTTTCATAGATACAGACTGTGTTTATCATTAAGCTTTTGATGCCTTTTGATGTGAAATTTTATAAATATTAATATTAGAGTGCATTAAAAAATAGAAAAGATCAATTAGAAACTAATGTAAAGACAAGAATTTTAAAAAATTCCGACCTCTTGATAACAGACAATCCTATTTTTTCAAATTCTTTTCTTTACATTTGTCTCTAATTGATCTTTTCTAGCTTGTAATACACTCTTATAATAATATTTAGAGTATTCCAAAGCAATAGATTTCGCAATAAAAACATAATCAACATTTATTAAGTGGTCGTTTGGGGTTCTCTGATACACCTAGGCGCGTAGCACATCTACCAACATGTTTTCAATTTGCTACGCGCTTTCGCGCCCATAGCACAACTTTAAAAAATACCTCATTTTGTTAGCAAAATAATTAAGAAGACCGTTTGTGTAAAGTACCTAATATATATTAAATATGTATAGGTATATTTCAATATTTATATCTATAAAATGTAATTAACTATGCTTAAATTTATTAAACAGATTGACAGAACTGTTGAATGCTTATCTTTTGGTATGATGTTAAAATGTTGAAAATGAACCCTCTAGCTTTATTGAACTCTATGAATCAGAATCACTAATAGAACACAAAACCGTAAAAAAAAAAACTTTTTTTTTTTTAATTTTTTTGGTTTTCAAATTTCGAAAAACTGGCCAACCAACGCGACGCGACATGTGATTGACAATAGACGGTACATATTCCCAGCGGTAAATAATGCACGACTATGTACACATAGGTTTTGTAGAGCGTCGTCTCTGTCACCGGAGTATTAGTGCTTCTTTTGACGGTCGATATAAATATTTATTGAATCATAACAAAAGTAACAAAACATGTATTTTTTATTTCGTACATAGAACAGTTTCCATTGTTAAAGCAAGACGGTTCAGTTTCGACCGCTATAATATCGCGTGGAACTTTGATTTGTTTATCCTGCGTGGAAGCGTCTTTCAATCATTGAGTAGCATGAAGTCTCGACAGTTTTCTGCTTGGCGGTTATTTTATCAACACCCCTTGTAGCCTATGTTGATCAGGGTCACTACATTGATAATAAAGAAAACCGCGTCCAATTCAGTTGAATGGTTCCCAAATTAAACCGAACAGACAGAAAGATTGGCGGTTCATAATGGACTGTTGGCTCCTACGCTTATGTATGGTAGTGAATGTTGGGTTTGGCAAGATGAGCATCGCAGTAGAGTGAATGCAGTGGAAATGCGTTCCTTACGGAGTATGTGTGGTTCGACATTGAATGATAGAGTGAAAAATATCGACCTAAGGGATCGTTGTGGCCTGAAAGACGATGTACTGACTAGAATAGAAAAAGGAATACTTCGGTGGTTTGGGCATTTGGGATATGTTGTCATTCTGATATAAAAATAATTATGTAGGTAACTCTGTATTTTTTAAAATGAACACGAATTTGTAAAGATACAACAAGTCTTGCAACAATGTTCACACATGTCAGTCGTCTCATGTACATTTAATACGACTTTAACTCTCATTATCTACTTTCATTTCATGTTTGTATTTGTGTGGTAGACTTAAATAACACCACACACAAACCCCTAAGGGTTTAAGCGGTGTATACTATTGTAATATTTGTACAACTATCAGTGTGTGAAATAAATAAATAAATAAAAATATAGAGAGGATGAATGAAAGTAGAGTGACGAAAGGAATTTATGCTGCACAAGTGGAAGGTAAAGCTCGACCAGGCCGCCCTAAAAGGACGTATGCCGACCAAATAAGCGACATACTGAAAAAAGGCAAAGTGAAAGGTACCCGGAATAGAAGAGCCTGTATGACTAGGTTGATGGATGTAGAAGAAGCAAAAGAGGTGTGTCAGGATCGTAGCAGATGGAAATCTGTAGTCTCTGCCTACCCCTCTGGGAGACAGGCGTGAGTATATGTATGTATGTAGACAGAAAGAAACACAAAACTGAATACAATACTAATAATAAGTATAATAACCCATTTCGTTTAAAATATCGCAAAAATATTCAATGAACCTTACAACTGTACCTTTTCATCAATATTGATTAGGTGTTAATGAAATTATTTTTCTATTTATATATTAAATTACCGGTTTGATTCATGGCAACAATAAAAACACTATTTTGCATTTTACCGACAATGCTCTCAAAAAACAATTTCCGATAGATATTTTTTTAACTCGAATTGGACTGTCTTTTAATCCTTATCAACTTCGATAAAAATTCCTCTTTAGAAATTTTGCGATATGTTTGCATAATCATTAATTAAAGTACGATTTTATTGACTTTTAATAGCTTTAAAACTGGTTTATTTCTAAGAACAAGTTAAGTTTATGCAAACAGAACTCAACAGTATTTTAATGGCTACCTAGGTACATCTATCATGCACTAAATAATCGCTTGCAGGTGCCACGGAATAGTTAACTCGGTGGTGACTCACTAACGAATGGTTAAAAGAATAAGGAAATTAGTGTCCTACTTAAGGGGGTAGGTCGTGCTTGCACCAATCACTGTTACACCACGCGGAAAAACCCGCAGTGTGAGAGACGGATTCTGGATTCAAAATGACGACTTTATTTAAAAATTTTATTATAAAAAAACCGGATACGTGCGAGTCGGATTCGCCCACCGAGGGTTCCGTTAAAGACTATATTTTTTATGATTTAATTACAAATGTATAGTTTTCAGATATTCCCCTATACTTGTAGTATAAGATGGTATTACTTGCCAAATTTCATAGTTCTAGGTCAACGCAAAATACCCTAATAATTTTGATTCCCCTGAGAGTGTCGAAATATAGGTTTTTTGCGGCATAAACAGCCGTATCTTTTTTTTACGTTAACTTATAAGTTTGATTTTTTCACATTTTAACTTGATACCTGCACGCGTTCCCGAGATAAAGGGTCTTGACAGACAGACGGACGGACGGATAGACAGACGAACAACAAAGTGATCCTATTAAGGGCCCGATTTTTCCTTTTGATGTACGAAACCCTAAAAAAACTACATTTTAAATGAAATATCTGTTTGTTTGTAGAGTTAAAGTTTGTATTAATCCATAAATATATTATGTACAGGTTTTTGCTCAAATAATCTTAAGCTCGATATGAAAACTTTTCTTAGCCCCTACTTTGGTTTTTATTTCTCGTTATTGTAATGACTTCTGAAGATTCTGTATCAATAAGAGTATGCATTAAAGGTTGAGAAGATGGATGTGGATTGCGTGTTTATGAAGCACTGGACAAAAGTGCACACTAGTCATGGTCACTCTTTAGTACGTCTACATCCTTTTTATAATTTTTATTATTAAGTAATTTGTATTTATTAATATTATTAATTTATGTATTTAAAATCTATGGCTCTAATACATATGTCTGATAGCTGAAATAAAAGTTTTGATTGATTGATTATACTCTTGGCAGAAGAACAGTTTTTTGTATTTTATTTTGGTATTGTTAGATTCTTCAAACAAGGAAGAATAAACTGGTTGTGCGGGGACTATCCTCTTAAGTATACAAGAATCATAGACTTAGGATATCTATACATATGCTAAGTCTATGACAAGAATACAATGAAGTTTCAATAAAACGTGCCCCTTCATCGAATTCTGAACCATAATTAACATTGATAACTATTTTTTTTTCCACACTTTGTGTAGGTGTGTATGTGTATCCTTATGAAGCGTAGAATTATTTTGATCATTTTTTCATTTTAGTTTCTTCCTTACTAATGTTTTGTGTTACATGGTAATCGAACCTGGCTCCGCCCGCGTGTTATTCAATTTAACGACATGCTTTTTTCCGGGATAAAAAGTAGCTTATGTGTTAAGTTAGGGTATAAGCTATATCTCTTCTAAATTTCATCCAAATCCGGTCAGCCGTTGAAACGTGAAAGAGTAACAAACATACACACACACACACACACATACACACAAACTTTCGCATTTATAATATTAGTGTGATAGTGTGATTTATTTTCCTCTGAATGTTTTTCAGAGCTTTTCTTTTTCGCCGTGAAATGAAATGTCTTCTTTCTCCATTTCATGATTTCTTCCATCATTTTAGTAAGAGTAGGATGGTTAGAACGTGTTATTGTTGTGGTGCGCAAGCGGATCCTTTTTGGACTGAAATAATTGCGGTCAGAAAAATGTTTACAGATCTGCAAAGTATATAATTCGCATAGAAATCTTCGCTGGAGTTTCTCCTCAGAGCATTATTTTTAACTAAACTAACCAAATCAAAAACTGTAAGAGCCCTAAGCATTGCACTAACATTTGGAAACTTATTAGAGGTAAAATAGGAGTTAAAGTCATTTAGAACATGTGCAAAAAATCGGAACATGAAGCAATCAAGGCGACCAAACTTGCAATGGCGTCGATTCAGTGTAACACGACCTAACTTATTTGACAGGACTAAACTTAATTTAAGCATTCTGTCTTTTTCTTTCTGTAGCGAAATTAAATAAGTTTAGTATTGTTACACCGAATCGAAAGCGTCCGGAATACGAAGAGTGCCGAAGATTCTTACGCGCATTACGTACACTATTATTATCCTAAAAATATATTTCATTATTTTATTGAACTTTCCTTTTTCTATCGAATCCTGCATAAATTATAAGAAACCTAGTTTTATTTTCGACATCGATTGATATTTATGCAAAAAAAAAACGTGCATTAGCTACCATTAATGAAATCATACAATAATCATTATCATGCATTTCGTTATTGGGACAATTTAATATTATATGATTATGAATCACAGACATATAATTATTACTAAGTAGCAGACCAAACATATGGATTAAATAGCATGGCAAGTTTCCATACAAAAAATAAGCTACATTTAGGCTTCATGGTACGAAGAAACGTATAAAAATGGGTTGTTTTGGCTGGCTTATGCTTTGAACATGTTTGTTGATTCCTAAACTAATCTCTTTATACTTTATACTTTATTGTACACATAAATATAATTACAATTGAGGTTAGAAATAGGATGTACACAGGCGAGCTTATCTCTAAGTAGAGATTTCTTCCAGCAAACCTCTGTGATAAATAAAAAAAATCATAATAAAGTAATAAGTAGACATACGTGTACACAAAACTACGCATCACACTATTAAATTAAAATTTTAATACATATATATATATATATATATATATCCCTACATATACATACACAGCATAACTACATTCTATTACATACATGAATCTTTGCATAAACAATAGATATAGGTAATAATATACATATATCTATTGTTTATACTCTTGTATATTTTTTGTTTGGACACAAGCAATATTTATATTGAAAAGAGCCCGAAGTTCACTCATTATTAATGTTAGGTCTGCTACAATATTATACGTCTGTGTTATGAATAAACCACATCCGTGAAACGTTTTGATGATGCAATTCTATAAATAAAAAACAGAATAGTAACGTAAAATACACGATAAATTATACTGTTAAATGTATGTAACCTACTTTTTGAAACCGGGCTTAAAACAAGTTATGTTTATCAAACATTTAACAATCTTTCCATACTTTAAATAAGAAATGTCGCTTTTGACTCACCTACTGAATAATAATTGTTCGTGTTATTATTTACAAATAATTGTAGAATCATTAATTAAACTTTTAATAGGTCTCATTAAGTATCTATAGGTCGTTGGTCTCATTATATTTGTTATAAAAAAAATATCGTCAGAACATAATGTCCAAAAGGTGTTTCAAATTGTCGAATGTCAATAAAACAGTAATTAATAGTACACCCTCTTTTTACTGACGATTTTAACTTCTCATCGTGATAGAGGGTGGGCCTTATCGCCATACTTCGGGCACAAAACATAGAGACACTTTTTAGGGGATGCACCTCACAGTAATTTCCTCCACCGTCGAGCATGTGGTGAGATAAAAGTAATCAATTCCGATAGACTCATTGGTGCAAGCTCGACCGGGCCGAATTCGAACCTGGATCTCAAGATTGAGAGCCCTGCGTCCTATATAGCGACTGAGGTACCGTTACTTTTTGTATCACTCACCTATTTATTATATTGTGCCTTGTTTGAGAATGCAACCTGCTAGCTTCGTGTCTAAAACAACGCCTGAATGTTCCCATTTCGTGTTTCCAGGATCTCCTTGGCAGGTTGAAGTGATGGCTGGCCCCGCGGGCGGTGGTGGGGGAGAACCCACGCGACTGATCCCCGCCAGGGTTCCAGCTGTCTTTGAGGTCTCCACGTCACCTGGTGCTGCCACCTTCAGTAAGAATGAGGTGAGATACAGTGCTACCACACCCAGTTTCTTCCTAGTCTTCCTTTCTTGTTTTATGGATCCATTGCCAGCGTATAGGTCGACGTAGGCCCCTCTCAATTAGAAGGATTTGTCACAACCACATGTGGAACCGGAGAGTTGGTGATCGCTGTGCCAGATATTTCGCACTGAAGACAGTATAAAAATATACAAAATAATTACTAATAAGCTACTCCTATACTATCTGCCCGCGCCTGCGCGTTTATTCAATCTTTGCCCATTTTCGGCTTGAACGTTGTTTTATGAACACCCCTTATAGCATATTTGTTGACCGGGGGGTCACTACGATTATAATAATAACAAAACCGCATCCAAGTCCGTTTAGTGGTTCTCGAGTTAAAACGGAACAAACAGAAAGACAAAAATTCTAAAAATTGTGGCTTTGGCCTCGTACAATACACAATAACACATTTCATTTAAAATTTCGCGAAAATATTCAATGTAAAGACACAAATATTTTATTATTAATAGGTATAGAAGATTACAAAGTCTACTCTATGGAATCGTTTCATAACGTGCGATGGTTGTGCGAAATTTCACTCGTTTAATAGGAGTTAAAAACAAGAAAGAGAGAGAACATTTGGTTTTGAAACGCTTGCGAGTGATTCTAGTGAGAAAAACGTTTTAGAACGGGTCTCTGGGTGACAAACGTAAGTCTCAAATCTAATTCAATGGCGGGAAACTGAAATGGCCTTTTGTAGTCACAAAAAAATTAATTATAGATAAATGAGCTCTCTTACGAGCCTAATGCAACTTAATTTTCGCTTTTTTTCCTTTTTAAATGATGAATACATTTTTAAAGTTTTGAATTTTGTCCAAAACCCGGCAAAACTCCGGAGTGACAACTGGCAGACAGCGTTAGAATTCGTAACAGTTCGGTTATATACCCTCGGCTTATGCCGGGTAAATTTTTTTCAAATTTACTCGATTCGAAATGGAACCTAAAGATTACAATAAGTGTTAAAGTAAATGTGCAATATTGTACTTAATAATGTACTAAATAAATCCTTTAACTTTGGCCTAATAGGCGGGCTATGATGGTACAAAATTCATTCATATTTAAAAATACACAATAGTAATGGTGATGATGCGCCTTTTAAAGGGCATCACGAGCACAATAGGGACAGAACCTTGTGAACTAAACAATGGCGTATGTACTATCATCACCTAGTTACTACCACTGATTATCTATTTTATTTTAACCCTATCGCGGTCAGCGTAGGAACCCAGCCCAACTTTGATAAGAATCGATAAGTCACTACACTCCGGTAACAGATAACCTGCTCATTAATAGAACCTCCTCCATTATATTAGTACACCATGAACTTTTAAACTAGCAGCCTTTATAAAACGCTTTAAACCCTTAAGTGTCCCAACAGCAATGGACAATGAAACAACACAAACCTGCGCAAGTTATTTCAACGTATCAATGTGTTTCGTCCAACAGGTGGGCGTGTCTGTGACGTCACCGTCTAGAAGACCGGTGACAGCGAGGGTTCTCGATGTAGCGGAGCGACCAGGGGTCTACCGCATTGAGTTCACTCCCGAAGAAGTTGGCACACATTTGATTGATGTGAGTATGCTAATCTATTTTAATAGTATATAGTCTTCGCTGCCCTCATTTTGTTATACGATTTGTACCTACAATGCGCATCAACTGTGAGTGCGGTTATGAGTCCGTCCACAATACACTACAACTTTCTACAATAAACACCCACGATTCGGTCACGAGTAGTCACGACACTCATCAAATGTCAAAAATCGTTGAGGAAAATTGGCTGTCAAACGTGTTGTGCGGCTAACTTCAGGCCACAACGAACGATCATGCTGTTGGTTGAATGTGTTTATTTGGTTTATTTACGTAACCGACATTACAACGATAGCTGAACGTGATTATTCTGTTGAAAGTCATAACCGCACCCTGAGCTGCCCTGAGTGTGAAATTGCCTCTCCGAAAGAGTGTTGGCTTTGCCCTAAACACGACGCTAAGTAAGCTTTATGTAGCCTGATCACAGTGATAAGCACACCGAAGTCTGTGTTATTTATTTAAGCCGCGATTACACCATCCGATTTGGAACTTGGATAGGATTGGACTAAGGACAGTGTAATCGCGGGTTAAATCTTTAACTGTGGCTTTACCACCAATAGTTGGCCATTATAGTATTATTGTCCGCTACTCATCAGAGTACATACATCACAGGCAGGGGATATCATAATCTCATACTGCAGAGCAAAGAACGATTTAAAAAATGTATGCTCTATAAAATCTGCCGCCCACCGTAACATTTTTACATTAATATGGGAGTGGTTACGCGAAAAGGGACCTTTATGGATTGGAAACGCTTTTTCGGTTTTTTTGTGATTTAGATGCCTTAGACTTCTTTAATTTAGTCCAAACAGTTTTTTTTAAGTTGTTTAGTTTTTTTATTTTTTTTTTGATGTCACTAGTCAGTCGTCTGAACACTTCAGTTTCAAATTGTCATTTGTACATTAATTAAATAATATTTTGTAATAAACACAACGCAAGTGTTGTTGTATGTATACTGCCAAGGATGCATAATGACAAAAAACATATCTGCCAAAAACCTCCACGTCACCCAAAAAAACATAAAACATATCTGTACACGACTCCAAGCTTTGAGTTCGATTTGCTGGAAGTATATTTTTCACCATTACTATTCGAAAAGGGGTTATTGGTTCACCAAAAACAGTGAATAAAACGCTCTTTTCCTCACTGAGTGAGAACAAGTAACCTTTTAAACTTTTTGGATAGGCAAAGGCATGGCAAAGGTATCTGTGACCATACAGCCATCTTAAAACATAATCACCCGAGAAGCTATAAACTATAAATCTTGCAATCACTACATTTTATGTTCCACAAAAATGCCCGAATAAAGCATTTTAAATTTGAAACAAGCGTCAATGCACAATATAAAAAAATATCTTACCAAACGTACTGGCTGGCCGCTTGGAAAAAAGACCAAAAAAAAAAGAACCGCCATTTTTATGTTTTGTTCTCTTATTAATTTACTATGTACCGATTGGTTGTAAGTATAATAAAATTTGATTCAAATAGTTAATATGGTACTGTTTATTTTCTCATAGTCAATGGTGAAAAGTAGAGTACAAAACTCGTGAAAAAAAAATTCCATCTCGGCTCTTGGATCTCTCGCTCCGCTCAGGATTCTACTCTAGAATCCTTCGCTCCTCTCGGGATCCACCTTTGAGCCTCGAAAGAAATTCCCTTTTTTTTCACTTGTTGTGTAATCTACTATTTTTCCCTGCAGGTCCCTTTTCGCGTAATCACTCACATACGAGGAGGGATCAAAAAGTAGTAAGAATGAAATAGAATAAAATGACTATTGATAACTTAATAATTAATTTTTATATACATAGTCAAATTCAGAGTTCTTATTGACTAAGATTATGTTTTTATTGCGAAATCCATCGCTTTGGAATACTCTAAATATTATTATCCTGGCCCGAGGAATTTTTTCAAATTCTTGTCTTTACATTTGTTTCTAATTTATCTTTTCTAGTTTGTAATACACTCTAATAATACTATTTAGAGTATTCCAAAGCGATGGATTTCGCAATAAAAACATAATCTTAGTCAATGAGAACTGTGAATTTCTTAACTGTCTGAAGCAACACATATTGTAGCGACGACAGCGCCATCTGTTCCTAAGAACAAGGCGAGAAATCACATAACGCCCTCGTGAGCGTTCAGTGTGTGCAATACAAGCTGGTTAGATCAAATAGTTACAAAAATATTCGGTGGACAAGTATGTCGGAAAAATTCAATGGTCTAGGTAAGTACCTCAGTTGCGCAGTCGGTAGCGCCCTTGTCTTGATAACAAGAGGTCGCAGGTTCGAATCCTGGCCCGAGGAATTTTTTCAAATTCTTGTTTTTACATTTGATTCTAATTTATCTTTTCTAGTTTGTAATGCACTCTATTCCAAAGCGATGGATTTCGCAATAAAAACGTAACTAACTGTAGCCCAACGGTTTGCCGATCGTTGGCGAATGAAGGCCAACGAAAAATGCTACTAGGGTATCGCTAGGGAACAAACTATATAACCTTGTCCAAGTTAAGAGACTAACGATTACAACAGTTAAATTATTTTCAAAATAGTTCCAGTAGTTACAAAAATTATCCGCTTGAATTGAATTAACGGCTGTGTCCCTAGGGAACTGCTTGTTTACAGAGAAAATCTTTAGCCTTTAGGAAGAATTTTCAAAATCGGTTCAGTAGTTCCAAAGATTACCCGCACAAAAGTTAAGTCCCTAGGGAAATTCCCGTCCTCAGGGAACTAATTATAGCCTATGTTACTCAGCGATAGTGTAGCTATCTATTGGTGGCGCTCTCAGCCGTGGCTGCCTACGCCCGCCAAGAAACACGCGCCCACAAAAATCTTCGTTTTTGTTTAATAACTCTGCTTCCATATGCAATTTTTTAAATATTCTAAGACGAGACACCGATGTCATTTGTTAACTTATTTTTAATATAAATTTCAAGGCTTTATGTTTTAAGTTTATATTATTTTTACTATACCGTTCCAGAAATAGCCTAGGTACCCCTTACATACAAAAAAACAAATATTACCTCCGTATATAAATAGTCTAGATGTAGATAACACACGGGTGGTGATTTAGCTTTTACTTTTCCAAAATCAGCTGGACACACTGCCGCCGGCCGGCGCCGTGTGTCTAGATCTGTACAGACAGATCATTCATACAGTCAAAGATTCAAAGATTCAAAATGTTTATTTGTAAAATAGATACATAAAGTATACGTTTTACAGGTCAAATCTAATCTGTATAAAAATAATATTTTATAATGAAACAAATATGATACTTACGGGAAATATATTAAAAAAAACTATACCTCAGTTGGGCTACTAAATTTAGACACATGCATAAAATAAAGACTTATTGGAATAGACTATTATTATACATAATGCAATTAATAAATAAGTTGATAAATAAACTTAATAGACCATAAATAAATATAATGCCTAACCAAATATATACTAACATAAGTAAAAAATTAAAATATTGTATATACCTACATAACGCAATGAATAAATAAGTTAATAGATAAATAAACTTTAAATAGATATAATGCCTAAATCCGCCCATTCGATTATCTTGCTGAGAAGAAGGGCAAGAAACTTAGCAAGATCATGTCTTTTTTTTTATCAGTATTTTTTTTCTCAATATGGCTTAATACTATTACAGTCTTTTTAATTTACATAAAATTATACAAAACAATGTATTAAACTTTAATAACTAAAGGATAAAAATATAAAAGACAGAAGGAAATTGTGTCATCAGGGAAAAAAAATCATCTTAGTCTACCTGTCTAATGAGTTATTAAGTTAAAATACTATGCAAAACAATGCTACCCTTTTTGCACTTACCACACTAATTATATATCTTTCATTAATTGAACTTTGCGCAACTGATATCGTGAATCGAACCCACATGGAACAATAAATAAAATTGTTCTGTGATCGAACCGCACCCAAAGGCAACGATTTTTTCGCATATAGTAGGTAAATCATATTTCTGATTCCAGGTCCTCATCGGAGGAGACAAGCTGGCAGCAGGTCCACTAGTAGCGAAGGTGTACGATGCCAGTCTCATCCGCGTTACCGACATCGGCAATGCGACTGTCGGACAACAGTGCCAGTTCAAAGGTAGAACCTTCCTAAGTCTTTACATAAGAATTTAAAAAAAGTGAAGTACCTAATTTAAAAAAATATCACGAAAGTAAGCATTTTACATCAATGATCACGATATTTTATTAAGCTTGAAAGTGGCTTGGTATTTAAAAACATAGTTTGTAACGATTACCATAATTGTATTCTTTCTTTGTTTTTCTTTCGTACACTCTCCTGGTATACCAGTAATGTAATACATATTGACTAAATAAATAATAAATCATTAAGATTTATTTTGAAAAGTTTCCAGCCTGTTGTCAATTGAATCTGCTTAATAATCTTAATTATTATCACTAAAAACTTGCGTACAACCTTAGATCGCAGTCCATATGGTGGCACAGATCTATTTTAGGTACACATCAAACTGCTCTACAAAAGAAATCGCATACCTATTTCTACCGATTCATCACAATCATAGTAAACTGCCACAAAGATTTTTTATTGGTATGCTATCGTGCGCATACGAAGGTTTTTCCTAATCACGAGGCAGGATGGGTTAGTGGCCTTTTACCCCACTTGCACCAAGCGACATTTACAAAGGTTTTACACAGAACAACATGGTTTTTGTCGTTTAAATATTTTTTGTTATTCCTGTACAAAATTGGGTCCTAAATCTGAACCTGAACTCAGATTTTTCCGGTCAACTCTCAATTTTGGTTAAATCAACTTTAAATATGTAATTCTACATTTTTTATTTATATTTCTGAAGAGTTCTTGCACTTATTACCATTTATTTTACAGATTAGTTTTTTATCATTACAAGCCCTTTATCGATATTTATCGTGGTGAAATTAAGAAAATTTGTGATTGATCCTTATTTTTCAAAATAAACAATAATTCTGTAAGAGCTTACTATTAAAAAGAACCGTTGAGAAGAATTTTTATTAAAAATTAAAGCCGGAAAACTAATGTTCCAAGCAATGACATTTGTGTATAATATTTTGCTAGAATATTTTGCACCGAAGACGTGAATATCCTTCGATGCCGGTGACATTAAGCCTAGCTGTATTTGTGATTGTACCGGCAACTGTCGGTCACCAGAGCATCGATCAATACTTTTTAAATTATTTTTTCAGTGGACGCAAGCGCAGCCGGTGAAGGGCAGTTAGAAATATCCATAAATGAAGGAGAAGTTCCCAATCATGTTCAGGTAACACCAAAATCTAATAGTTTTTATTAATAAATAATATGCTCTTTTAAAAGGCTTATAATTTATATGTATACGTTACAAAAATAATAAATAGGAAAAAAGTAAAACAAAATTGCTCAAGATATATTTCGGGCGCCAACTGAAGCCGGGCCCAGTGGGGCCCGAAATAGATATATATATATTATATCTCAAAATCTAATATTGCTATGTTATCCAAACTTTAAGCTCCTAATTTCGCTAAAAGTAACTCCGTTAACCCGTAGCCACAGTTTATTCTTCTAGGTTTATCTACTTACTAGCTTTTGCCCGCGGCTCCGCCCGCGTGTTATTCGGTTTACCGACATGCTTTTTTCCGGGATAAAAAGTAGCCTATGTGTTAACTTAGGGTATAAGCTGCATCCATTCTAAATTTTATCCAAATCCGTCCAGCTGTTTTAGCGTGAAAGAGTAACAAACATACACACACACACACACACACAAACTTTCGCAATTATAATATTAGTGTAAAGTGTGATAGTGTGATACTACTTCCTGCGATAAATACAATGCGAAAACAGGCACAAAAATACAAATCTTCGGTGATTTAATATATAGCTTTTGCCCGCGGCTCCGCCCGCGTGTTATTCGGTTTAACGACATGCTTTTTTCCGGGATAAAAAGTAGCCTATGTGTTAATTTAGGGTATAAGCTATATCCATTCTAAATTTCATCCAAATCCGTTCAGCCGTTTCAGCGTGAAAGAGTAACAAACATACACACACACACACACAAACTTTCGCATTTATAATATTACTGTGATTCAAACATGGAACCCATATTAATAAAGAGAAGCTTTGATTCCTGTCGATATACATAACTCAAAACTGAGCAATTAAACTGAAACATGGAAAATAAGAAAATCGTTTGACGACATTACTTACTAAGTAACTAAAAATATGTACTTTGAAATTTCATGTAGCGATTGTGGCGTCTCAAAGGAAACGCCTTTGTAACCGTAACTCATGTGACACACTTTCAACTGTAACTTTGTTATATTTATTGTAGGTTGTTGGAGGAGGGCGTTGCCTAGTTTTCTGGCGACCGGAAGCCCCGACACCTCACAGAGTGGACATCAAATTCAACGGAGAGCCAGTGCCATCTTCGCCATTCGTTTTTCATGTTGCGCCCGCGCAGCGAGTCACCATTGATACGACACAAGTTGGTGAGTTGACAAAACAAAACTACTCTAGGCCTGCCATTAGCATACTGAAAGCGTAATAATTTTTGACTCTAAAATTTTATTATTGCATCTTTGATAGACGTAGGGACATTAAAATGATGAAATAAGCACTTGACTCCCACCTATTCCCCACTAAAAAATTCTGTAACCCTTACAGTTAGAACGTATTTATTTAGTTTCCTATTTCGGCCTTTCCGATACCAGTAGTTAGCCTTCGCCACAAGCACAGGATACATTTATATAAGCCACAAGACATTATAAACATTAGTACATATTTTGCAACTGTAAATGAGGTGCCGCAGTCTGGGCCGCGTTCAGTAACATCGCCCGCTCATCACTGACAGCAGGATAGCATATAGAAAATCAACGAGATGTCTTGATCGCCGGGCGTGAGCGAGCGATCAAACTGAACTCAGCCCTGGGTTAAATCACCTGAGGAGGATCGCCAAGAGTTTCAAAATATGGGAAAGGCCTATGTCCAGCAGTGGACTGCTTGATGGATGGAAATCACCTGGGTCCATTAAGTATACTGTTTCGATGTCGCTAGCGGTGCTTTAATATTTTCGGTTGCGGTGTGGCGAGAGGTCATGTTACAATCACGTGAAAAAGTTGAATATGTAGAGTTCGATTATCGAATCGTTGATGCAGTTGATAGAGGTAGGTACTAGATGCTAGTAACCAGGTTTGAGTTCGTATTATATAAGGTAGAAGGGTTTTTTTATCGGAGTTAGGTTTACGAAATTATTTCAGCAAAAACATAAAAATAGGTGCGACGATAAGCGAAGCGAGGAGAAGTCTGTTAGGTTGACATAGAAATAAATTAGGGAGCCGAGCGAAGCAAGGTACAGCGAGGCGACCTTTGTGGTTTTAACAAAAATTATGATATACACAAAAATCCTTCCTATTTTTAAATTTGCGGCACCATATCCGAATGTACTACATACAGTACCGCTAGCGGCAAGGCAAAGTATCGTATAATTTGTTATACCTACCTACATCCGTTTCCTGTAATGCCATAGACAAAACTGACAAAAGCCAAGCCACACTCACACGTACAATAAGATCTGGATCTCAGATCAATCGAAAATTATCTGATAGAATATATCTGAACACTCGATTCTTCGTCTGCAGAGAGCACATACATTCAATTATAATTCAGTTATGATCAATTCAATCGACATCATTTCATTTCGGGTAACCATTTGTTTTCAATATTTATATTGAAAGTCTGCAGAAAAATAAAGTTTTTTATTTTGTTTTATTTTGTGTTTCTCATTCTAAAAGGACGTAAGTCGCAAATGAGGATTTCAAACTCGATGTTCATTGCCAAGGGATTATTAAAAAAACAACTTGGCATGTTTATGTTCGCTGTCAATGTCAACAATCACAATGACATGACAGTTGATTTTTTCAAATATAAAAACGAACTTGAAAGCAAAGGTAATTGTTTTTAAAATCCTGTGTTGACCAACTTTTGAGGCCTTTTTTTAATTCTCTTTATTTAATAATGATTTAATTCTGAAAAAAATATGATGCTCAGAAAGCAAATATCTCGAAATGGTTATTACTTTTGCACCAATTATTAATTTGTAATGTTTTCGATTATAATTAAATGTCTGTGGCAGAGAGCAAGTCTTGCTCTGTGTTCGTCCGAGTCCAAAACAGACGTTTTATGCTAGCCCTTCTATTTTTCTATGGTTTGTTCCGAATCGAGCTCATGTTGAGTATGGTCATGATATTCAACAAGTTAACCACGCTCAGCCATTCCATGCGCTCAGCTATCGTAGGTTACAAAACCCCTGAGATGAATAAAACAATAAACAATCATCTGAGCCAAAACCAAACCCAACAAACCGGAGTTGACATCGTGACCAAATATTGATGTGCCAAATTGCCAATCTTGTTCTTTTGGTGGAAGACTCGAACAGAACACGTTTTTATGAACATCAGAAAATATAATGCTCTTCGCTGAAGAAATTATTATTAGCAGCCAGTCTCCTCGTTCCATACCTACTGCTTCTTTATTTTCATTCCTTTTCTCTTTTCGCGCGCTTTTTTGATGTATGACATTCACCAATAACCACAAAAAACCCCCATAGTATTTTCTTAATGGTCGTTCGTTGCGTCCTGGGCTGAGTTCAGTTTGATCGCTCGCTCACGCCCGGCGATCATGACATCTCGTTGAATTTGTATATGCTATCCTGCTGTCAGTGATGAGCGGGCGATCAAACTGAACGCGGCTCTGAAGTTACAATAGCTGTGCAACCACGTTTGACAGATAATTTTTCTCGACGATTTTTCGTCGCGAACTTTTAAATGTTGCAATCTAAGGTTGCAATGGAAATAGCGGATGCATCATAGCAATTAAAGCCTGACCAGAAATATATGAGAGCTATCAAGAGGGACCCACTTTTAAAATGAATATGACAACATTTACTATAGTGCGCACAGATTGAATTGGCCGTTTGTTGAAAATGTTCTTAAGAAGAAAGTTTATTTTAAATTTACGTTGATTTTCAGTCAGTGTCAATTTCAAAAAAACTAGCCATAAAGTTACAATTCTACTAACAGAGCCATTTATTATTGACAAAGTTTTATGTTCAAATTTAAATAACCATGGTCTAAATAAATTAAGGCTGGTTATAACAAAATATTTTAAGTTTGTTGTAGTAACTACTGACCTTTAAACAGAAACGAGACGTATTACGCGATAGCGTCATCACATTAACTTCCAGGGAAGTCAATGTCCTCTGTTAAGACTGTTAATATTTTTTTTTGGTTAAAATCTTACAGGTGAAGGGAGGGTGAGGGTGAATGTATTACCCCACCGAGGTCCCCCCTATCGGAAACTTATAGTTTTTTAGTTGTTTTTTTATCATATCCTCACTTTTTTGTACCTAAAACATTAAAGGGAGGGAGGAAAACGGAGTTGGGGGTTGGGGAGGATGGAAGAATGTTTCCTGAAGTCCCTTCAACAACTATCTAAAGGTCTTACTGAATAACAATTTCTTCTAAAATCATAACCTCACATTTTGTGTTCTTGCTTAAACGATAAAATATCCAAATAAAATGTCAAAAACTATTCATAGCAGGGAGCGGAATACTCTGTACAATGTTTATAAGTGTTTACAAGATAAAAAACGTGCAGAATGTGAAAGTATTCCTCTAAATGATGTAGTAAAGTTGGCTTCTAAACTAACCGCTAGGTAAAAACAGTATGTCATTGTAGTGCGAGGGTTATGAATTGGCCGCCGTAATGTACAATTAGGTAATTATTTTTGATTCTAGCTGTGGGATACATAAGCATCAATTTTCCGTATAGCAAATGAGGGGCTTACTGGCTTACCATTTCAGTCACCAAATACCAAAATGAAATTGACTAAGATGACGTTGACTCCAGTGTCATACGTCGAAAAATACACGAATTTTATACAGTAAAAAAAGTGCCGACCATAAAAAAATGGGTTGGGGTTTGCAGGTGGACGCCATAACTGTGGGGGTCTTTTCGGGGTTCAGCGCTAACATTCTATTACAGGGCTTGCAATTTTAATAATTTACCATCAAAATATAATATTTACGAAATTTTCATACAACGGAACCTAATTTTGTATACTAAATTGGTTTTTATCATAAAAACACATTAAAAATATGTGAAACGAAACGTAACGCTATGACGTCGATGTCATTTTGTTTTCCTTAATTCCGATTCTCTCGTAGTTTTGTGAATGTTCTCTTACGTGTTTTCTGTGATTTACACGGAAGTGGCCATTTTGTAATTCAGAATTGAATTATAAATATAAATATAATAATCATAATGCTATCGCGTATGTAATACGTCTCGTTTCTTTTTAACGGTCAGTTGTTACTACAACAAACTTAAAATATTTTGTTATAACCAGCCTTAGTTTATTTTGACCATGGTTATTTAAATTTGAACATAAGACTTTGTCAAAAATAAATGGCTCTGTTAGTAGGAATGTAACTTTATGGCTAGTTTTGTTTGACACTGACATAAACGTAAATATACTTGACAGCTCTCATATATTCCTGGCTAGGCCTTACAAATGAATTGATTACTTAGATACCTAAGCCCAGTAAGTAAAATAATAATGACATTTTTGCGTTTTATGTACTTTTGTACTGATGTTTAGAAAAGTTTATTGATCAATAATATTGGTTCTCGAAAATTTAATTTAATTTTTATTTATTTTTCAATCCGTTATCATTTAAATATTAAATGATCGCTGATTTAGTTGTCTGAACTGTTTGATGAATCTAATTTCATGTTTTTAAAATGAAATCTGGAAATTTTATTTGACAAATCTGTCACTATTTAGCACAGACTGCCACAGACATACTATTTGGCATTGATGATGAAGTTGATGAACCCATGAGTTTATAAAATTAAAGGATCGCTTCCCTTTCCGAACTGTAATTGCAAATTGAACTTTATTAATTTGTGCTAAGGAAGGTATTACAACAGCTAATATAAATAATGACGTAGTTCAATAATTTTAAAAATCAAAGGACCGCTAGTAGCCCTTTAGTCACTTCCATTTTTGTTTACAATTTTTTATCGTAATTAATTATTTCATTGTTTCTCTACAATAATCTCTTCCCAGAATTAATACCGGTTGGAGAAGTAGCATCATGCTCAGTCCGTGTAGAAGGCTCTGGAGGCGGCGAGCTGACTGTCACAGTGCGAGGGCCCAGGGGCGAAGTTCCCGTGAGGTTAACTGGAGACGCAGTCACCGGCCTTGTGGCCAGTTTTACACCGAGACACGTTGGTCCTCACACCCTAACTGCACATTATAACACTCAGCCAGTCACGGTAAGCAAAATCGCTTGAAATAAAGTTTATACAGTAAGTAGGTATTAACATAAAAATACAAACAAAGGCGGACTGAGTTGCCGCTAAGCAATAAAGTACTGAAGCCATGGGTGTCGGAAGACGAAAGTTTAGGGGGGCAACCTTTCATTTATCAACGGGATTTATAGTTGAAAAATTTAAAAAACGTACTTTTGTGCAAACAAAAACTGCTGATCGGTCTTGTCTCTCATATGTCTGCTGTAGGTGTACTTTTAGTCGTGCTACGAAATCCAATTTTTTAGTGTCCCATTCCATTTCCAGGGGGGGCAGCTGAAGCATAGCAATGGCTATGGTTTACAAGTGTGTGAGTGGACTTACTATGGAAAAGAGGCTTACTATGGTGTGAATGTGTGCGTGCTGGGCTCATGCAAAGGTACACACTAGTAGGTTTACTATGGGTGCTTCAGTTTTTGGTTAGCGAAATTCCTTGCACCTCTTTTTGTACTTCCATGAGTATTAATTAGGGTAGGTAAATAGTAGGGATGGGCCGAATATTTGGCTTATATTCAGTATTAACTTTTTGCTGTAAATGGAATGTGAAGTTTGACAATTAAAAAAATATAAAAAACTTAAGTTACATAAAAAACAAATTTTCATCAAATGTTGCTAATTCTATTTGAAATTCATAACAGTATAGACAAAACTTTGGTAAATAGGTATGTTGTATTAGTCAAGCAAGATCAAAGCTCAGTTGAATATTTTTTAGAAGTGAAAATGTAAAGTTTATGATATAACTGGGAATATGAGCATTACAAAAAACTAATCTAACATGCATAATAAGTAGCAGCAGCTCAGATGGTATAAACTGGCTTCTTAATCTTGAGACCCAACGTCAATCCCCGATTGGGTATGCCCCAATGAGTACTTTGGAATTTATGTGCATAGTATTTGTGTTCTTACCTAAACTAGAGCCAATGAGAGACAGCACCTATGATGTTTAAATGCCTACCAAGTTTCATAATTGTTTATGGGTAAGTGATAAGTGTCACTAAAATAATCTAATACTTCATTGTTGCTGGCAGCGAAAAGTGATATACTACTCGTTTCAATCATAATTTTTCGATTTTATAAAGTCTTTAAAGCAAAAGTTTCTAATTTTTTCAAAACACAAGGGATCATAAGGAATATTAGTGGCTGAATTGTAATCAATAAATAACAGGTTCTATTCTCCTTCATCGTACGGGCTCCGTCTGTTTACAAACTATATCTTTATATGATAAAAAAATTGTAAACCAGTTTTCTGTATTTTATGGCTGCTTTGTTAATTTAAGCAAATGCACATTTGCCATTTGTATTATTATAATGCATGTTGTATGAAATAAATCGATATTTTATTTACTCAAGTCGCTAGTCGCACTTGATTTTTATTTATGCCGAAATTAAAATGCATCACTAAACGCAGCTGTCATAGGGGCCATCTCTCGTTGGGTCTTCTATAATACATGCTAATACTTACCACTTGCCTGCACACCAAAAAAAGCGTCTATTTGAGCCTGAAGTACGGCGATAGGGCTCACCACACATCATGTTGGGATGTAATAATTATTGTATAGTTGATGCTTGTGATCGTTGGCACTTGGTGGAAATTAATACACATTATGTTTATTTATAACTCATGTACTTATCCAAAATATATTATAATATATTAAAAGCACAAACACACAAAAGATGGCATATTTGATGTCCACCTTAGAAGGAGAGGCAAGAAGCATAGTGCAACATTTAAGATTAGAGGACGACCATTATAGCATAGCCTGGGAATTATTAAATAATAGATACCAGAATGTTCGTCTGTTGGCCGATGCTCATACGAGCCAATTGTTAAGTTTGCCTAGGGTAGGTAATAAGGCTCAAATTCGAACGCAGTTACTGACCCCGGTTACAGTAGCATGTAACGCGTTAAAAATGTTAGGTTTGCCCGTGGATGAGTGGTCGTTCTTGTTGGTACACATTATTTTGGGTAAGTTACCGTCTGATACTCGTTCACGTTTCGAACGTGAGACCGCGGAAAGGGAGGACAAGGCTCTTCCTACTTTCGCTGAGTTGATGAGGTTTTTAGAATTTGAGGCTAGGGCCGTAGAATCGTCGTCGACTTCGGAGGTGGCGCCACCTACCGGGAGTTTTAGGGAACCTGCTGGTAAATCGGGGCGAAGGGGGCCACAGGGAGTGCAACCGCTTCGGGGACGCGTTGCTGCACGTCTGGCTGCACTGGCCGCTGTTGCTGAGAGCCCAAACTGCTACCAGTGTGGGCGCTCAGGACACGCGTTATCGCAGTGCCATGATTTTGCTGTATTACCGATAGAAGATAGACGGCGTTTAGTAAGACACAATAGATTGTGTTATTTTTGTTTAGAAGACCACTTAGCGCGCGAGTGCTCCAGGCAGCGCATGTGTAGAGAATGTGGCCGGCCACATAATGATTTAATTTGTGCGAACAGGTCTGGAGCCTACAGTCACGCCACGGGCGGGGGAGCCGTGGCGCAGTCCACCTATCAGTCACGTCCGTCTAGTGGCCCCTCTCAAGGACGAGGAGCGCACCCGTCGGAGAGTGGAGAGAGCCCTCGCCTGAGTCGTGCTCAGTTTGATAGTGGTGTGGATCGCGCGCCTGCGGCACGAAGCTATACTGCGGGCCCGAGGAGAGGACCCCTCATGGGGGGGCTCAACGGGTCAGGGCCGCACTCAGGATATTGGGAGTGGACCCCATGCTTCCGGGACAGCGGGCCCGAGTGGGCACTCCCCGAGGGGGGGGGGGGGGGCTCAACGGGCGGGGGCCCCACTCAAGGTTATATGAGTGGACCCCAGTTTACCGAATCAGTGCCTGCGCCCACTGTAGGACAGTATAGCCGGGCGGAGCCACAGCGACACTCTCCGCCGATGCACGAGTATCCGCGGTTAGAGTATCACCCGCCTTATTTTAGATATGGTAGGGCAGCGGGTTACGCACCTTCTCGGATGCCGTTGTATTATAATATATTGTGGATAAGTACATGAGTTATAAATAAACATAATGTGTATTAATTTCCACCAAGTGCCAACGATCACAAGCATAATTGTCACAGTTATAAATAAACATAATGTAATAATTATTGGTTTACACTCTGGAACAACTCTGACATCCCTTCGGGGATTCGTATCATGATGATATGTTTATCTAACATGCACTTGCATGGGGCTGAGAATAAATTTAGCTGTGAATGAGAGCCTATGTTAGTAAAATTAAGATCTAAGAGCTGTTTTTATTCGTAATTTTTAAATTCTGTATCTCAAATTTTCAGGGCACACCTTTTGTTTGCAAAGCCTATGATGGCAAGCTCGTGAGTGTGACAGGTGGATCTTCAGCAAGGGTTGGAGTGCCGGTACAATTAGCAGTAGACGCCGCGCAGGCTGGTGAAGGAAACTTGGAGATCACTGTTGCAGCTCGAGGACTTAATATACCCACTCAAGTTCACCCTCAGGTAAGTTTTACTAGCTGTTTATGTGGTGGTACAAAAAGCTGTCTTCAAAATATAAAATTTATATGTAAAAAACAATACATATGAGTATGTATTGGAAAGTCCTAAACCAAGTATCAAGATAAAACTGTGTCTGGCTTTCTCCCCAGCATTGGTAGGTTAATGAATGAATACTGAATATATAATTGCTCTGCTGTAAATCGTCTGTAAAAAGTCTCTATTTTGCTTGTTTTGTTTCAGGGTAATGCCAGATTCACCGTCTCCTTCACACCCACTGAAGCATGTGACCATGTTGTGAATGTGTCATTCAATAAAGTAAGTTAGTCATTGAATTACTTCTTATGTCTATAAAACGAAAAATGTGTCCATAATGTAGACAAACGAAAAGGGGTGAAACTAGAACCACTATTTGTTCCGTGTTAGAACAAATGGTAAATTTGGTATTATTAAAATTTTACTTTATTCCCTGCTAAGGACTCTACCTATGTATAAAAATTTAGACTTCAAATTCACTGTATATAATGCATTGCGTTAAATAGTCATTACATAAAAAAATACCGGCCAAGTGCGAGTCGGACTCGCACACGAAGGGTTCCGTACCATTATCTATAAAAACGGCAAAAAAATCATGTCTGTTGTATGGGAGTGCGCAGGTCCGACTCGCACTTGACCGGTTTTAGTATTTGTTGTTATAGCGGCAACAGAAATACATCATCTGTTAAAATTTCAACTGTCTAACTATCACGGTTCATGAGATACAGCCTGGTGACAGACAGACAGATAACGGACAGTCCCGTTGGTTGCCTTTGGGTACGGAACCCTAAAAACAATCAATTAAAATTGTCATGAAATTAAAAAGAGATATTTGAAGAAACTTTAAATATTAAATAATTATGGCCAAAGGTGCAGCCCAAAAACTTTTAAGCTAAAAATAAGAAAACAGAATGACTGTTTCAAGAGTAGATTTATCGAATTTTACTAAATTATAGGGTTCCATTAAAGGCTGGTATGTGGATGGAGCATGCAATCTTCGATGACGTTACGCTTGGAAAATTCGTGTAAGGTGTCTAATTCAAGATTGATGGCCAGTTTCTTAATGAAGAAAATCTCGCTAAAGCTTAACCCTTTTAATTTTCATTGGGTATCGCCAAAATTACAATAAAACAACCACGGTCCATATTTATGCTTAGATCTACCCTACAGATTACATTAAGTCTTACTATCTCACAGATTATGTCTTACTATCTTACAGGTTAAGTCTTACTATCTCACAGATTAAGTCTCCCTGTCTTGCAGATTAAGTATTACTGTCTTACAGATTAAGTCTTACTATCTTACAGATGAAGTCTTACTGTCTTATAGATTAAGTCTCA
This sequence comes from Ypsolopha scabrella, assembly GCA_910592155.1. Lineage (NCBI taxonomy): Eukaryota > Metazoa > Arthropoda > Insecta > Lepidoptera > Ypsolophidae > Ypsolopha > Ypsolopha scabrella. The sequence goes on along the minus strand of OU342962.1, from coordinate 14,246,260 downwards.
CTATCTTACACATTAAGTCTCACTATCTCACAGATTAAGTCTTCCTGTCTTATAGATTAAGTATTACTGTCTTACAGATTAAGTCTTACTATCTTACAGATTAAGTCTTACTATCTTACAGATTAAGTCTTACTATCTTATAGATTAAGTCCTATCTTACACATTAAGTCTCACTATCTTACAGATTAAGTCTCACTATCTTACAGATTAAGTCTAGTTGACGGACACAGTGTAGTTTTCCGTCAACGTACACTTTACAGACCTTCTAGTTCAAATAACCTTCTCCGACAGATGCGTGTCCCGGGATGCCCGCTAGTGATCGAGGTGTCGGAGGGCGTGGGCGGCGGCGCGCGCGTCACCCTGCCGGGCCCCGCGCCGCTGCACAAGCCAGCCTCGCTCACGCTCCACCACCCCACCGCCACGCTCGACCAGATCGAAGTCAATGTTGAGGGTGAGTTTGAACAAGTTCTGCTGAAAACTTTGTGCATCTCGTCAAGTTCCGAATGAAGGACAGAACGTTCTCTTTTATCGGAAACGCTCTTTAATTTTAAATTATTGTCATAAAGATCGTGGGATCTAACAAAAAATTACAATACATTGTAGGCGTCGAAGTTTTTAAATTGTTCACTTTGTTATTTTTTTATAAATATGATTAAAATGGCTTATAGTCTTTTATAAAGCTTCAGTCTCAATCGAATAGCCTAAAATATATAGTAATATACCTATGTATAGTAATATTTAAATTCATGCGTTTTTTTTATTATATGTATATATTACAGAAAACTGTTATTAAAAGATAAAAACTCGATTTATTTTATTTACTTATTTCCAAAATGTGATATGTTCGAACCCATGTTATACAAAACTGTAATTGAAAAACAAAAATTGATTTATCATATTTATTTATAATTATAAAATAACAGGAAATGTGATATATTCGGACCCTATTCAAGGAAAGGTCCTTATTTATTTTTGGATATATACAAATTGCTTCTTCCACTGACTAACTTTTAACTATTTAATGGTGGTTATCCATACAAACTGTATGCACAGCTCACAATACTTCATTTCTACTTGCAGGGTGGTATAAGTGAGAAAATAAGAATCTTGGTTGAATAAATATAAAATTTCTCCACAAGGCCAAAACATTTTGGAATGTAATTGGCGGGGGATTAAAATGAAAAAAAAAATAACCGTAGGAAATATTATTTTAGATTAGATTGGAAACCTTGCTTAGCTACTAACGACATTTTCTGTTAATTTTGTCTATCAGTTGAAAGACTTGTCTATTACCTACTAACTTATTTTGATAGCTTGTAACGATGCTAAAACTGACCCAAAAAAAATTTAAAAGGAACTAACATTTAGAATATTTTAGTGTAGACGAATTTGTACATATTGTCTAATTTACCTCAAATGCGAAGCAACTTTAATTTCAGGGACCAGTCCAAAAAATAACATGACATCTTCGTAGTAACAGTCATCACAAATTCCATAACTACTTTTACAACGGATCATGCTTCGCCCTAACCCCTAACTCAACTTTAGAAAGGGTTAATTGTCATACGGGGTAAATTCAACATGGGGTTAGTTGGGAGTAGGGGTTAGTGCGTGGCGCTGAGCTGTATGCGCGCACGCAGGTCCGAACGGTGCATCGGTGCCGGCGGCTGTGGCAGCAGCGGGCGCGGGGGTGTTCCGAGCTGAGTTCGTGCCAAGAGCAGTTGGGGAACATCGCCTCAATGTTTTGGTGGATTCCAACCCGATACCGGCCAGTCCTTTCCATTTGAAGGTAATATTTCGGATACATTGTTTATAAAAGATGTTTTCAAATGTAAATATTAAGCTTGAATGTTTAGATCTGAATCCTTGATATTTTTAACGTATTTCAAGCTCATTGACTGTATTTTGCAGGTTTATGACGTCACAGCAATAAGAGTTAAAGATGTCGCACACGGTACAGTTGGGAAACCTGTCACATTCTTGGGTAAGTTTATTTTTCTACTTTTGAATTTCTTTTAAGATGGGACGTTGTTTTGTGAGCACTCTTTCAATATTTATCTTTTTATTATCTTCTTAAGTAGCTGGTTATCCATTCTAACCTGTAGGTACCTTTTTTCTCAGTGGAAACAATGGCAGCCGGTCCCGGCAACCTAGAAGTGACCGTGAACGGCGGGCGAGTACCGACGGCGGCGGCGGCGCAGGGGGCTCATACATACGCGATCAGCTTTACCCCGAGGGACCCTAGACCTCATACTGTTGAGTTAAGGTTCAATGGAGATCATGTTCCGGGTAAGGCTGCTATAGCATCGGCATTAGTACAAAAGCCTTAGCCCGTGTTTTAATTCGAGTCAACTTAGGCAGATATTATGAAGTCGCAAGTGTGGTCGACGATGAAGAGGTGGTATGCGGCGGGGTACTGCCCGGCTACCCTACTGGGGTTAGTGCCGGTTGCACCAGGTCTCGACAACTTATGATTTTTTGAATTATTTTTGAATAAAAAGTATTAAATAATTGTGGTTTATGGCACTAAGCTAAAATTGTTTAATGTCAATTGGGTTTTTCTAGCAAAGTTGTGTTATTTTATGCATTACTTTATAAATGATCCTGCACAACTACTTTAACGCGTGTTTATAATATAGAAATTTAGTTTATAGTATTGATACAAACTGCAGGAGAGGGCTTTTATTAATGCGAAATAAAAACTACTTAAACTATGAAAATGGCGTAGTAGATGTATTGCAGATGAGACGGTTTAAAATTACACTGTTAATCTGTTGATTGAATTAGAAGACGTAATGTTTGAAAAATACGAATGGAATGAACCCTAATTTTACAACTGTCAAGAAATGTATGAGGGTCAGAAGGCCATAAATGTCAGAAATCTTGACTGCTTCAAAATATACATTAGTATGAAGAATATATTCTCTCGACCTACCAAAATGAAGAATTAATTACTATTGCCTATTTCCTACCCAGGAAGCCCCTTCGTCTGCCATGTGTCAGCCCCCGCTCGCGTCATCGGCGCTGGCTCCGGGGAATCCCCCGATAAAGTGTCCGTTGGGGACGCTTACACATTCAGCGTGGATTCACCGACGTCCCCACACGTCGAGGTCTTGGGACCGGCGAGAAGACCCGTTTCTGTGCAGGTAAATCGTAATGAGCTTTGTTTTTAGGGCTCCCTCAAGGAATAAAAAAAATATAGACGGCTCATAAGAGCGGCTGGGCCTTATAAGTGAGAAATTGCTTTGAGTCGTGTGGAAAATAGAGAAAAGTTTCCATTTATTTTTAATAAACTCAATTTCTTTCCGGTTCAGAGCTTCCAGATTAACTTTTCTTCTTCGTTTCTATAGCAATGATACAATGTTATTTGTGTCTTCTTGCGATGGATAAGTCGCCAATTTGAATAATATATAGTTTATTTTCATCATTGTTTAATATTTTGAATTGTTTGTAGAATCAGTTTGTATCATAAATACGACATACTAATACTTACATAATATTTTCTACTTACCTACCTCCTCATTTCTTGCTTGACTTTATTTGACGTTTTGACAGATGTGTTTGCGTTTCTGTTTTAACCTATTGAATGTGTCCCTACAAGCCATTCCCGCCAGGCTAGAATGTCGAAAAAATTCCTGCCGACCGGATTTAGAAATCTATGTATTTCGTTATGTTAGGTTATATTTTAGGCATAGTGTTATATATGAGAATAAGCACAATGAAATAAGGAATGAGATTATGTATACCACTAACCTCGAAAATAAAGATTAGTAGACATTTTCGTCGATTGCATTTCACTTCCACAAAAATTTTCACTAGATCACCACACAATTTGATCCATATTCACCGATTCACATATTTCACAACACTCCCTAATATATTACGCGGTTACTACATGAATTATTTTTATGTAAATATCACTATTACTAATTTATTACTAATTTCTTCACTTCACTCTCACTCCTTACGTCAGAAAGACAAATGGCGGCGGGCCGCAGACTTGCTCGAGAATTTTATTCATTTTGGTATCATACCATCGACTTCGACCAATCAAAGTACACTTCCGGTATAGCCAACATTCTAAACAAACTTTTCGTTTTTGTTGCGTTCGATACGCAGAATTTTATAGAACAAAAGTTCAAGTTGAAAATCGGAACGTCCTTATGCGGACGGTGTACGCATACGACATTTCGGGTATGCAAAAAGTTATGCGGACAGTGTACGCATACGACACTTGTAGTGAGATGGCAGTGTTTTTTTGTGTAATTAAGACAGTTTTATTTTTACCACTGTCACTTTTAAATTGTAACTATTTAAATAATATTTAGTATATTTAATATTACTTTAGTGTTCTATAATTAGGTTTGTTGTTATCAATAGGTTTTAGTAGTTGTCATAGGTATTTATTATTCTATTTATTAATTGGGTTTATGTAATATGTCTGATATATTAAATAGTAGCTCTGATGGTGAATATTTCTCCCTTTCTTCCTCCTCTGAGGACTTACTCAGTGCAGTAAGTGACTCTTCCGATATGCCTGATCTCAGTGATAGGTTGCATAATACTTTTTCATCATCCCAAAAAAATTTCAACGTTGCTCATATAAATGCAAGGCGTCAGCATATATATGAGTCTATCGATAACTGTCCTCCTAATAACCTCTGGAAATTCTTAAAAACTCTTGGCGTCGGTAAGTCTAAATCTTCACCAATCTCAAATATTGATCTAAAAGCGCTTAACCAGCACTTTAGCTCACCTCCCTCCTCTCTCTCTCTCTAGCGCTGATAAGGTTGACACCCTTGCTTCTCTTCAAAACTGTATCCCATCTGACTATCCTCCCTTTGATTTCCATGAGATAACCTCTGCAGATGTTCAGAAGATTCTACGATCTATAACTACAAAGGCAGTCGGTGACGACGGTCTTAGCAGGGATATGCTAGCTCCTATTTCTGATTTTATATCTCCCATAATAGCGGAGATTACCAACTGCTCTTTGAAAACAGGTTCCTTTCCCAGTGCTTGGAAAAAAGCACACGTCATCCCGCTTCCCAAAAAATCTAATCTTTCCTCCTTTTCAGAGTTCCGCCCTATTTCCTTGCTTCCTATCCTTTCAAAAGTTTTAGAACATGTCGTGCAAGACCAGTTTGCCGATTTCTTATCAAAAAACCATCTCCTTAGCCCTCACAAGTCCGGCTTTCGACCGGGCCACAGCACGGTCACAGCCCTCGTCAAAGTGACGGATGACTTGCGTCTCAATATAGAGCAGAAGAATCTTACTGTCCTAACACTGCTAGATTTCAGTAATGCCTTCAACACTGTCGATTTTGACATTCTTGTGGGAGTACTGAGGTCTCTTAATGTCTCCCCATTGGCTATCTCATGGTTTGAATCCTATCTTCAAGGCAGAAAACAGCTAGTCAAAGTTGACAGTTGCCATTCCAACTGGTGTGATCTTACATCTGCTGTTCCTCAGGGTGGTTGCCTCTCTCCTATTCTGTTCTCGGTTTTCATTAACTCTATCACTTCTGCCCTCTCCTCCTCCTTTCATCTATATGCTGACGATCTTCAGTTGTACTCCGCTGCTCCGATGGATGACATTGACAATGCCATAGCCACAACTAATGCAGATCTTGCGGCTATTAGGAATTGGACAAAACGCTATGGGCTCAATGTTAATCCGAGAAAGTCTCAAGTCATCAATATTGGCAGCCAATATTATATTCCGAGACTGGAGACTAATAATATTGCAAGTGTTTATCTTTGATGGTGAAGTTCTGCAGTATAGCGAAATTGTCAAAAACTTGGGTATAATCATGGATCAGACTTTGTCGTGGGAGAGTCATGTTAAGGAAGTTAGCCGTAGAATGTACGGTTCATTTCACTCACTGAAGCGCCTTCAGTACTTCTTGCCTTTGCAAACTAGAATCACTCTAGCCCAATCTCTTCTTCTGCCTCTTCTTGACTATGCTGATGTTGTGTTCTTGGATGCCACCGAAGAGTTGCTCGACAAGCTGGAACGTCTTCAGAATTTGGCTATCAGATTTATTTTTGATTTGCGAAAGTTTGACCATGTGTCTGAGTTTCGACGTAAACTGAAGTGGCTTCCAATACGTTATCGGAGGTATAGTCATATCTTATCTCTACTATATAATGTCTTGAACAACCCTTCTTCCCCCAAATACCTAAAAGATAGGTTCAATTTTCGCACTGATATGAGCAAAAATCTTCGGTCCTGTCATGATCTTATGTTATCTTTCCCAACTCATTACACTGAATGTTACTCTAGGTCTTTCACAGTTGACGCTGTTCGACTTTGGAACGATCTTCCACTCTCTCTTAAAAGTCTTCCCTCAATTGCTTCTTTCAAATTCAACTTGAAGAAGCACTTTTTGTCCTCTCAGCAGTCTTAGCTACTAAATATGTATATATTGTAAGTATTTATGTAGTTTATCATACTCAAATATATACATATAAATATATATGTACTAATTTAGTACGGGATGTTAGTGCTTAGGGTGTTAGGTTAGGCATACTTTTAGGTTAATAAGTGTATGTAGATTTATCTTATTTATAAACATATTGTACTGGAATTAATTTTCAGCGCCAATTTGTACATATTTTGTCCATTTGTGTTTTGGTTGACTGGAAGAAATTTCTTTTATAAATAAGTCCGCCTTTGCCATGTACTTTCAACGTTGTAAATTGTATTTATCCGTGTTTTTTTGTGCAATAAAGTGTTTATTATTATTATACGCTTGATGTAATCTACCGTGATTCAATATTTACATATTATTACTTATCTATATTTATCAACCAGGTGTCTGCAGAAGAAACCATAGGCGAAAACGAAGCAAGCAAACGATACACCATCTCGTTCGTTCCTGTCGACGTCGGAGATCACAGCATTGAAGTAAGTTGAAACTCAAACTCATTTTATCCCACTAATATTATAAATGCGAAAGTTTGGATGTATGAATGGATGGATGTTTGTTACTATTTCACGCCGTAACTACTGAACCGATTGGGCTGAAATTTTACATGAATGTACTTCTAAGCCTGGAATAGGACATAGGCTACTTTTTATCCCATAAATCAGTTCCCAGGGGATGGAAATGAGCATTCAAATTTCTATAGAAAAGTGATGTGTCACCCTTTCACGCCATGTTTACGAAACCGATTAGGCTGAAATTTTGCATAAATGTAGTTCTAGACTTTGAATAGGATAAAAACTACTTTTTCCCTTTGTTCCCGTGGAAAAGCTATATAAGAGACACACAAAATGGGAAACAGAGGCGTATAACACACACATTTCACCAGGTGTGTTTACTGTAGGGAACAGTCCGAATAATATTGACTGATTTTATAGGAGTACATAAAAACTAATTCAACGCGGGTGAAACCGCGGGCAAAAGCTAGTTAATAAATAATATTATTTATGAAAATGTACATTCATTTATTAGGGTACACGTCGAAAAATTAAAACCCTTATTTCTGTTAGTGTACTGCTATTTTGTGTGTCTAGCCTAGCCACGAGTAACTTGAAAACTAATCGATAGATTGGTTAAAAATTGGCTTGACGATGTGAAATTATACTAGAAATTAAAAAAAAAATGGTATTTATATTTTTTTTATACCGTGTTGAGTCTTAAATTAAATATTTTAAGCAAATTACAATCACAAAGTCCACTTGACACATATTGTGTCAATATATTTTCTCCCTTGACTTGTTGTAGTGTCTATAAATACTGAATATGTACTAGTAAGCCCCGTTTCTTGGAATCGTGAGGAAAAAGACGCAAATAAGAAGAAAAATTCAAAGATTCCAAATGTTTATTTGTAAAATCTAATCTGTATAAAAATAATATTTTATGATGAAACAAATATGATACGGGAAATACAAAAAAAATAAAAAACTATATTTAAGTTGGGCTAATAAAGTTATACACATGCATAGAATAAAGACTTATTGGAATAAGAATATTATTTTACATAATGCAATTAATAAATAAGTTGATAAATAAACTGAATGGACCATAAATAACTATAATGCCCAACCAAATATATACTAACATAAGTAAAAAATTAAAATATTGTATATATGTACGTATATAATGCAATGAACATCAAACGAGTCAACAGAAACTATCAATGCTATCTTTGTTGTTATTTCTCACTTTGTTATTAGTTGAACAGTAAACTAGAATCATGATAGAACAATGTGATACGCTGACATATTATTATTTAATAACGAAGTTCCACTTACTTACTCATTCACTCGTCTCGTATTCTCCGAAACTATAAAGCCTACAAACTCCGCTAAAGAAGGATTTTCCGACAAACAAATTTCAAGGGTGTGATACAGGAAGTTCAGGGGCCTTGTTATCTAACTTCGACATCCATCGCAACCGCCTTTAAACGCATCGTGAAATAATTTTTCGGATGGTTTTGAAGTGTATTGCGATGGATATTGAAGTGAAACAATAAGAGAGCAGGTTTATCCTCCTTGGGTGGCTAGTAATGTAAAATCTGCCTCCTTTTCACAGGTACGAGCTGGTGCGATGGGTGGACATGTTGAAGGCAGCCCCTTCCTAGTGAAAGCGTACAGCGCAGCGCGAGTCGCGGTCACGGACATCGCGCCTGGCGTCGTTGGGAGACCGGTGTCTTTCACCATCAACGCTTCTCATGCCGGTATGAGAATGAACCTTAAACATTTTACGATAGAGTTGAGAGTAGATTGGTAATGAAGGGATTTGGTTACAGGTGCTGGTAATCTAGAGATTATAGTGGCAGTCAATGGGAGGAATGTGCCGAATTATGTGCAAAGCGAGGGCAACGCTAGGTTTAAGGTGAGTCTCACGTGTTAACTATTTTGCTGCTGTTATTAGTTTTCCATCACTAATGCTCTGAAAGTAGGTCGTATTTAACTCGAAATGCAGGTTGTAAATTCGATTTACATTCCTAGGTCTTTTTTACCAAAATGAATATTTCCCTAACAAAATAATTTCTTACAATATCTCGAGAAATATGATACCTATAGAAACGAATGAAGCCATTTTTTGTAATCACCGTAAATTCAGCATTAGATGATTTTCTCGTAGAATCTGTAATTAATTAAAATTCTTTGCTTGAAATGGTAAATTTTGCCTGTCGTAAACTTTTTGCGTAATGCGCCTAGTGATAACTTGGAGACGGTATGTTATATAAAAAATATATATTGTACCTTATTTGTAGCAAATTTAAAAAACATTATTTCTGTCTTAAACAGTTTTCTCGTAACTCTTATAGTTTTCCTTAAAAAATTCAAAAACCGTGAACAGGGACATATTTTAGTGCGTCATTTAGTGCGTTGTGATTTTTTATGACTCTTTCCAAAGCTAACGAGTCACACTAGGTTCAAAACTTGATAAATATTGCCTCATAAAATACCTTTAATTACCGTATTAAAAGAGGGACAGACAGTGGTATATCGAGCTGTCAGAGCTCGATATGGTCTACCATGTAGTAATTTAGAAAGTATTTTATGCTTTTGCATGACCTCTGTCACGAGGAATTATCTTGACTCCCTTTTCCAAAAATGAATTTTTCACAGGTGAACTTCAAGCCGGTGGAGCCCGCGCCACACACGCTCTCAGTCCGTTTCAACGGGCACGCCGTGCCGGGCTCCCCGTTCACATGTCCCGTCACAGCTCCCGCTATAGCCGCCGAGGCCAGAGCGACCGGGCCTGGCCTCACCTCCACGGCCAGGGGGGAGGCCGCGGAAATACAACTTAGTGGATTCCATAGTGAGTACGGTTAGGAGGTTGGCGCCAAACGGAAAGTTGTTGAGATGGATTGAGTTCACTATAAGCGTTGTGCTTCGCGGTGATATTTCTCTAGACTAGAAAGTTATCATTAATGTTATTGCAGCAGACGTGTTTAGAAGGTTTTGAACCCAAAGGAAAAAATTAACCAGTATAATATAACGGCCTGTCCGTCCATATGTATATAATTTCAGAGGCCGTAGCGGGGGTAAGGGAAGCCAAAGTGCCCTTGAAGATTTATGAGCTTTTTTGTTTCCTATGGTTAGTAACAAACAGTAGTCCAACTGGACCGAGTATTTCACATAAACCAAAGGAAAATATTATAAAAACATTCCATAGACACTCATTGACCTCTCTTAAACAACTAGGCTCATAATCTCGGTCAAAAAGTGTCCGCGATGCATCTTGTCACCGCTATGGGGTGACAAAATCGAATGACGATTTCATACAACTGACATTGCATCTTATGTTAACGACATAACGTCTTAATTTGGTTGAGGAATTTTGGTTACTATGCACGTCGCACGTTCGGATACTTTCTGACGAAGTTTTCTTAGAGACTGTGTGTCTTGTTGTTTATGAGAGGTCAATGTAGACACTTCACAGTTTTGTTTTTGGGTTTGTATGGATGTTCGAGCGTTATGTATGTACTTAAGTTTCTAGTTTTGAGCGAATAATTGGTGTTTGGTCTCCGTGCTTCGGAAGGCACGTTTATCTGTTGGTCAATTTGTGCCCGAAGTAAATAGGACTCACCACCCATCACGTCTGCCACGTAATAATCGACAGTAAAAAGGGGGTGTACATAGTGGTAACACCTCTGATACCCCCTCGGGGATTCATGTCGTGAAGATAATGTATTAAAATTAAAAGCTCTTTTGCAAAAAAAAACCGTTCCAATAGCTTGTTTTTGGCACGTGCGTTACGTAAACAGACGCGTGTCTGTAACTATAATTGTTAAGCAGTTTGTTGACAAGATTATTGTATTGATTTGTATACAATTGGAGACAACATCACATTCATACATATTTCTATCCGCGGTTGCGGATTCCGATCATTGTGCAAACAACGTATATATCTGTCTATTTCAAATACCTTTTGCTAGTGTACAGTGCTTTAACATTGACTAAACATGTTTTATTTTAGACCGTTTTTAAAATTGCCCTTCACGTATCCCTTCCGTTTTGGCTGTAATTATTTCAAGCTTTTTCACAATTAAAATACAACATATTTGCAGGATATGTAATCATATCACACTATGATTTATCAAAGTGTATTGAGTGTCAACAAAACGGTCTAATATCGGAATGCCTAGTTTTTACCAAAACTTATCGTTCGAACATTGCGTGACCCGTTTTTCGAACACAAATACACAATTTTTAAACGTAAAGTTTTGAGTTGATGCTCGTGATTGTTGGCACTTGGTGGAACTTTTGAAACATTTTTTGTTTGATAAACACTTGTACTTGTCCACTTATTAAATAATAAGTGGACAAGTACAAGTGTTTATCAAACAAAAAATACAGTAGTTTTCTTCACCCACAGCCGGTGAGCCGACGGTGTACGTGGCTGGACCAGGCGGTACTTCAGTCCGCGCCCGCGTCTCCCCGACTGGCGATGGTCAGTACACCGCCACCTACACCCCGGAGGCGGTGGGCAGACACAGCGTGCAAGTGACGTCAGCCGGGAGACAAGTGCCCGGCTCGCCGTTCACCTGCAACGTGTATGACGTCAGAAGAGTGAGGGTCACCGGGCTCGGGCCTGGAGGTAAGCATCATGCAATCATATTGATGAGAACGATTTTCACGATGGTACATAAAACGTGAGGGTTTGTGGTTCTCATTATCTTTAACTAGGATTTTAGGTTTAATTTGAATGAATTGTCTTTTTACAATGTGTCGTTAATGAAACTCTGCGAATTTCAAATTATAATAATTTATTTTGTAAAATAGGTACATAAAAATACACAATATATTAATCTTTGGAAACAAAACAATTAAATGAGAAAAAACTATATATAATACGAAGAAATATAGTACATGATTAATATACAATAATTAAAATTTAGGCTTACTTCTATTTTATTAAATTACATACTTACACAAGTTAAAGATATAAAAATTAATTATATACACATAATGCAATAAACAAATAACTATAGATAACAATAGATAAATAAATATAATGCCTGTCAATTCCCAATTATCCAGTAGTTATGAAAATTTTACTTGTTATAATTTGCATCCCAAATAGCCTATAATTTTCAATCACAAATACTTGCTTTTCAAAGCAAGTGAATTCCAACCCTATTTGTAAATTGTAATCAAACCCTTCCCTTTCTCCAGAACTAGAAGGAACCCTCGAAGGTCTAAGCTTGGACGACGGAGTGGACGAAGAGAGAGGCGTGGAAGTGGGTCGTCCTGTCACGTTCAGCGTGGACGCGGCGGGCGCGGGGGAGGGAACGTTAGAGCTGGTCGTCTCCACACCTTCTACTACTGTGAAAGCTGAGGTATATATTGAAAAGCCTTCTAAATGTATTCAGCGAACAAAAGGAGGGGTTTGCAAAATGTGTCGCTCGCGTAGTTGATGTTTAATTAAATAATGTGCATAAAAGTGTTACAGTGGACAAGTGAAAGATTTTCATTAAATTTTAACTTCGATTATATCTTGATAAGAACTGCACTTCGGTCCATTGACACACTGGTATTCTTTCGATATTTCTCTAAAAAAATAAAGCATGAACTTAAAACCTACATCTGAGGTGCAATTCTGTAAGCCAATCGTATTCAAATTGATTGTCATATTGCTATTCGGCTAAGCAAATTAGCCCGTTTGACAATTGAAATCGTAAGTTTTTGGCTGTCAGATGAATATGATTGTCTGGTTTTGTTGTTGACAATCAAAAACGTACGATTAAATTGTCAAACGGGCTAATTTGGCTAGCCGAAAAGCCATATGACAATCGAATTTGATGACGATTGTCTTACTCAATTGCACCTCTGGTATGTATGGATTGACATCTTTTAACACATAAAGAGTATTTTCCTGATATGGTGTTATTTGTTTCTTCTACTGTTTGTCACATGCGCTGTGTTACTTGTGCAGGTGGTGGCAGTAGCCAGGGGGCTTTATGACGTCACATTCGTGCCCGTGTCCCGCGAGCCGCACAGAGTATCCGTCACGTTCAATGAGCAAGCCGTCCCTGGCAGTCCGTTTGTCTGTCGTGTCAGCGAGCCACACACATTCGTGCAAGTCGGTAAGTCTATCCCTTCAGATGATTCAGCTGAATAGTTCAAAAACTAATAAGCCCGATTAACCTAAAATTTGGATTAAATGTGCATAAGCGTTGAGGATTTCAGTAAAAACATTCTATGAGGACGCAGTAGACTAATGGAATTTTTTTGTTGAATTTTCCAGTAACTCAAACGCATTATCAAAATGTATGCCTGTCTCCATGAGGTTATAATCTCATATAGGCAAATACGCAATGCCTACCCTGGGCTTGGCTTAGCTAACTAGACCACTATCTTTTTAAATATAAGAAGGTATACACAACTATTTCAATATAATAATCAGGTAAACTTCACCCTTTCTTTGAAATACCTACCTGCCTGCTCCGCAGCGCTCTCGCTACCTTGACGCATAACTAAAATTCGAAGGCAATTCTCTATGTGTGCATCTGTAACTATACTCCCATGACGTCAGCGGCTCGCGCTAAGCACGCACACATTCTTATTAAAATATACGGAACGCCTGTGCGAAGCGACCACGTTGTCATGATTACTTGCAATACTTGCTACTAGGTGGCGCCACACGTTTTTAAATAGTTGATTCGTGCGTAGCTACTCGGAGATTCATTTTTGATTGTGGGGTAAGAGGTTTTGTGCCAAAGAGCTTGGACAAAGAGAAAGACACCTGTGCGAAGTATATCTTTATTTATCGTAATTCTCGCTATAATACGTGCAAAGAACATAAGGACAGTTTCGTGCCTACCCTACTTATAAATCCTATGCGCCCCACTGTTTGTTAGTACAGTAATTATGCAATGACCTTTATGCCTTGCAGGTGGTATCGCAACCATAGACATAGACGAGAGTCTATCCGACGTGGAAGTGATATCCCCCACCGGCACTCGCGTGTCGGATGCCCGCCTAGAAGACAGCGGGCTACTCATGTTCCCTGCGACGAGGGTCGGGCGGTACTTAGTGAGGAACACTAGAGGGCCGATAGCAGAGGTAGAGGCGTTAGACGCGTCGGCGGTCAAAGTGTTATCTGTCGGCGAAGCAGTGGCGCATCGGCCAGCCATACTCACTGGTGAGTTTTGTTTATATCTTATAAATAAAGATATAATTGCTTATTTAGACTTTTATTTTCTTTAAATATTGCTTGTAAAAAGATAAATAAAATAAAAACACAATTTTCAATATATTGGGGCCTCTTCTATGAGGCCGTCATCAGTTGAATGACAGTTAAATAAAATTAATGTATATACAGGTAATATAAAAAAGGATAACTAAATTTATGCTACAGACTATTTACAGAAAAAAATAAAATAATGATATTTACAGAATTAATGTGTGATGATGATGATGACGATGACGATGATGATGATGATGACGACGAGTCAATCGGTCGAGTTATGTCTGTCAGTGTTGTCTGTTGAGTCTTATAGTATTTTTGTTCTTTCTTGTGATTATCATTCATATTATATTATCATTCATTATTTTCTCGTTATATAGTGTTTTATCTATCTATTAACTTAACTGATAGTTTATTTCGAATCAACTTATCAGAACTGTGATTTAATCCTCACATAACGTAATTTATTATATTAGATTAATCGAACGTAGCAAATGGTGAAAAAAAATGGGACTGAAATATTATCATCATCATCATATACCGGGTGTAAATAGAGTGTGACTATTAAATAAAACCACACGCTCTACTGATCATACTGAACCAACTATTCGAAATAAAAAAACCTGCGAAAATCTTCAGAGAAAAATATATTCAACTGTAACTCAAAGACTTTATCTCGTAGGAGGAAGGCCTATTTTAGAACGCTGCAACGTATCAGCTGTTTGACGGACGACGCTCTCTCTAAACTCGCCCGTATGTCAGTTCGTTAGGGTTCACGCATTTTTGTTTGGAACTCAATTATATCCAAAACTAAGGGTGTCCGCGGGGCGGGTATGATTCTTGGGAAAAGTGGTTCAGTAGGGTCGGTAGAATATGTGGTTTCATTTAATGGTAGCAGTCTATTTACACCCGGTATTTATTTATTGTTTTATAATATTAAATCATGTTATGCGAGGTTCCTAATCTGCCAACTAATGCAAACATAAAAAATAAAATTTCGTCCCCCAGTAAGCACAACAAACGCGGGCACAGGCCGTCTATCCGCCCGCGTGACTTGCGCCGGTCAGTCCGTCCCACACTCGGTGCGGCGACGCGGCGGAGCACGAAGCGAGCTCGTCTGGCATCCCGCGCGGGCCGCGCCGCATAGAATAACTCTTCTCTGGTCTGGCGCACCGGTGTCCAAGGAACCACTGTGCGTCGACGTACAGCCGCAGAATCATAGACAAGAGGTGAGATCTTTCGTCTTATAGGTATAATAATAAGGCATCTTAATATAAACAAATAATACGATTTATTGTTTATTGTGCTGCAAGGACTCCGGAGAAACAGTCAAAGCAAGTTGCTTGACGCCACCTCCGGAACATGTCGGTAATATTCAGGAAACACGAGCAGCAGCCATTCCCTGTTTATTTTGTAATACGATTAGTGTCAATTTTGCTACAAACAAAACAAAGCAGCTTTTATGTTAAAATAATAGTTATGATGCTGTTCGAAATATAAATTATAAATCTTAAATATTATTATTAGAGAACAAATATAAAGACAAGAACTTGAAAAAAATCCTCGGCCCAGGATTCGAACCTGCGACCTCTTTGTTATCAGGACAAGCGCGCTACCGATTGCGCCACCGAGGTACTCATCCTAGACCGTTGAATTTTTCCACAATACTTGTCCACCGATAATTTTTGTAACTATTTGATCTAACCAGTTTGTAAGGCACATACTGAACGCTCATGAGGGCGCTATTTGATTTCACGCCTTGCTCTGAGGAAACAAATATTTTGAAAAATCATAGCATTACTGACTGGTGTGTCAAGTAGTTACAAAATTCGGTGTGCAAGTATGGTGGGAAAATTCAACGATTTAGGATGGGTACCTCGGTGGCGGCGTCACACAGTGATTCAAAATGAGAAACTGGCTGGGCTAAACTAGCATAGTAGACTGATTCATTTGTAATTGTTCGAGCGTCTCTACTACCAATCCGGAAGTCGCGGGTTCAATTCCCGTCGGGACACATTCGTCGTTAAAACGTGGGTGTACGAGTGTCGACCGTGACTTGCATTTAACAGTCCATACCCGGCAACACCTGTGACATCCATTCATGGTTCATGTCATGACAATGTTTTTTTTATATTAATTTAATAGCCTTTGCCCGCTGCTCCACCCGCTTTTATGCAATTCTTGTCCCATTTTCGACTGAGGCGTTATTTTATGAACACCTCTTAAAGCCTATTATGTTGACCAGGGTCCCTACGATGATAATAAAAAAAAATCGGTGGACAAGTATGGTGGAAAAATTCAACGGTCTAGGTAAGTACCTCGGTGGCGCAGTCGGTTAGCGCGCTTGTCTTGATAACAAGAGGTCGCAGATACGAATCCTAGCCCGAGGAATTTTTTCAAATTCTTGTCTTTACATTTGTTTCTAATTTATATTTTCTAGTTTGTAATGCACTCTAATGATATTTAGAGTATTCCAAAGCGATGGATTTCGCAATAAAAACATAATCTTAGTTAATGAGAACTGTGAATTTCTTAACTGTCTGAAGCAACACATATTGTAGCAATGACAGCGCCATCTGTTCCTAAGAACAAGGCGTGAAATCACATAACGCCCTCGTGAGCATTCAGTATGTGCATTACAAGCTTGTTAGATCAAATAGTTACAAAAATATTCGGTGGACAAGTATGGTGGAAAAATTCAACGATTTTCTTACTACTTCATTATTAGTAAGATTATCGTTTTCGCACACTCTTACCACAATATATGTTGTAGGTGGCCGCAGCAGGGCTGGGTCTATACCAGGCGCAGGTGGGTCGCGTGGCGTCCTTCAGTATCGACACTCTGGGTCGACCCGCCCGAGAGTTCGACGTCGTCGTGTCCGGGCCCGGCTCTAGGGCTCTGCCTGTCAGGTGAGATACCCACTCACACCTTCAATATAACATTCAAAGAGATTTTAGAGTTATAACTTGACTCAGCTAAGCTTTAAGTACGATTTTAAAATATCTCCGGTCATATCTATCCCCATCTTGTATATGTTACCGGCCAAATACGATTTAAGACAAACAAAAGTCATAATATACCGGGTGTAAATAAAGTGCGACCTTTAAATAAAACCACATACTCTACTGATTGTACATACTAAACAACTTACTGAAGAAAAATACCCGCGCAAATCTTCAGGGAAGGAGATATTTAACTGTAACTTAAAGATTTTATTTCGCAGGAAGAAGGTCTATTTTAGAACGCTGCACCGTAACAGCTGTTTTATGGAGACCCTGTTTCAAAAAACGCCCTTATGTCGGTGCGTTAGAGTTCACGCATTTTCGTTTGTAACACAAATATTTCATAAATTAATAATTAGCGCGGGTATGTTTCTTATGAAAAGTGGTTCAGTATGATCCGTAGAATATGTGGTTTCATTTAATGGTAGCACTCTATTTACACCCGGTATAACCTTCGTGGTTATTTTTTATGATAACTCCATTGACGTCTCATAAACAAAAAGACTCACAATCTCGTTCAAAAAGTGTCCGCGATGCATCTTGTCACCGCTATGGTTTGTCAAATTGGAATAACGATTATATACAACTGACATTGCATCTTATGTTAACGACATAACATCTTAATTTAGTTGAGGCATTTTTGCTATTATGCACGTCGCACGTTCGGACGTTTTCTGACGAACTTTTCTTAGGAGACTGTGTGTCTAGTTGTTTATGAGAGGTCAATGGATAACCCAAAACAACTTGGCCTAGGAGGCCCGACGAGTCTGTCCTAAAATAAACTTTAATATAGATATTTTGATTACAGTTCTAGATCGATCAAAATGTCTGAATGTCACAATAGTTCAAATTTGCAGGTGCTATCAAACCAAATCGGGACTACTGCAAGCTGAGTACACAATCACAGAAGTCGGTCAAAGCACAATAGGTACGGCACACTTGTATTATCAACTTATTTCTAACAGTTTAAAGATCCCTAAAGTTGTCCAACGAAAGCGTTCGGACGAAGCGGTTGTGTGGTGCTTGCGATGCAAGACTCCGAAGTGCTTGTTCGAAAATTGTATGTAGCTCGGTGGCTTACCTCCCTCGTCTCGCCCCGCAGGCCCCGCACAAACGTCTGTCTGAGCGCTTTCGTTGAACCACTGTATGGGTTTTTAAACTGTGCAGTTATTCTGTGGCTACTTCTGCAATGTGACTATTCTCTTCGCAGAGGTCCTACACTTGTCCAAACCCGTCGTCGGCAGTCCCTACACGTGTGAATCCTTCGACCCGAACAAAGTGGTGCTGACTGGACTACCTACAGGGAATATCATCGCACAAACCCCTATCAACTTCACAGGTAAGGGAACTTCAGCATTGTTACAGCAGTTTAGCGCCCAACTTAACGTCGCCTCTGAAGTTCGTATATGTCTATGTCTATCTCTCTCTTTCATCTATCTCTGTCATCTATTTCTCTCTATCCGTCTCGCTGGAGCTAACATCACTCGGCCGACTAAAAGTTTGGCGTGAACTCTACCAATGTACTGTACAGACCATTCATCATAACTTGTCCCCTGAAGTCATGTTGGCATCACTGCTTGTCAAACTTTTGCTGTCATGTTGTTTGTTAGTCAGATTTTTCAAAATTATTTGATAAATTATGTATTATTATTGCTGACTGGACTGGTGCTCGACTATTTAGAACAGACGTCGTCGAGCTAGAACAAGATTTAAAAAATTTCGTTTTAGTACAGAGATACATGTATTTCATACCATTAGATCATACTTATGATAATATATTCATACCAATAATATATATATAATAATATATTCATACCATTAGATCATACTTATTGTTTGCGAAATACAAATCAATAAATAATTGATAATTTTGATTGTTTCATTCTGTACATTTTATTTTCATTAAAGAGTAGTGATTTCATTTCTAAATTTAAAAAAAACACTAACGGTTATATTAGAAAACAATGGATTATAAACTTACATTTTGTATGTTCCTAATATTCTACCTGCTCCTATGGGTTTGGCCATATTTTTATCATTCTTCTGTCAATTTCAGATTTTTGTACCTCATTCGAAAGCTAGTAAAATGCAGACGTTTTCAAGCTAATACGCACAGAAAATTGCATAGAGACTTTTTGTTTTAACCTAGCTTTTTTGTGTAAATCTTTTGCAATTTTCAAGATTTTTCAATTGTTTTGCAGCACAGTGATGTGCATTTTAGGGCTATTGTTTATTGGTTGGGATGTTATCAAATCGAAACAAATGAAAAAATTGTAAAAATATTGGCTGGTTTTCTTAATATAATTTTTTTAAGTTTACTTTAGAAAAAAAGCTTAAATTCAAAATATCTCAGAAATGGTTCACTTTTGCATTAGGCATTATATGGTCGAATCGACTGCAATTGCTCTCTTCTCTAACCCCTTCAAAGGATTGCATCTAATTACCAGTGACCCTGTATATTGTCATAATATGATATAATCGAAGATCCTCCAGATATTTACCTGGTCTTAGTATGATTCTGCACCTACATCCTGGACTTTAACACTAAATATTTCTGACTTTGACTGAACTCTAAAAATTCGTGATGTTATTAGCAGTCATATTTATTTTAAGGTTCCGTAGAAGACGCAACATCTCAAATAGTTTTATTTAGTATCCAGACGTTCGTTTATGAAGACTTATTGGTGTTATAGTATCAATTTCAACACAGTTAAAAAAACCGGACAAGTGCGAGTCGGACTCGCCCACAGAGGGTTCCGTTAAAGACTATATTTTTTATGATTTAATTACAAATGTATAGTTTTCAGAATTTTACCTACACTTGTAGTATAAGACGGTATTACTTGCCAAATTTCATAGTTCTAGGTCAACGGAAAATACCCTATACATTTTGATTCCCTTGAAAGTGCCGAAATATACGTTGTTTCATTTTTTCACATCTTTAAGGGACTGTGGACCTGAGTATGTGGTTTTAATTTCAACTCGATTTCTCCACGCGTTCCCGAGATAAAGGGTCTTGAAAGACAGACGGATGGACGGACAGTAAGACGGACAACAAAGCGATCCTTTAAGCGCTCCGTTTTTTCTTCTTGAGGTACGGAACCCTAAAAACTAGCTGACAGAGCTGAAAATTGGCATATTAGTCCAAAATTACATGAGATTTTGCAATAAAAATCTGTCAAAGCGAATACTGTTCTTACGTCATCAGATAATTGCAACATTCTCACTGTTTCAGTGGACACAAAAGAAGCCGGCGTGGGTGAGTTGGAGGTGGTCTGCGAAGCGCTGAGCGAGAACGACAGAAGAGTACGAATGCCGGTGGAGATCAGAGAGGATGGACACTCGTACCGCGTGAGGCTACGGCCCGCTGTGCCTGCGCATTATAGGATTTACATCACTTACGGAGGTCAGAGCCACAACCTACCACTTAGTTTAGGTTATAGTGGAAGTAACCCCAACTCGAGGTTATTGAAGGGAGGAAGACATGCAGAGGTCAGTGGACAACTTTAGTAGGGTCGCCGAAACCCCCTAAAACCTGTCAAAGAATCATGAAATAATGCTATCTAGGTCTTCAGCGGCCACGTTTTGCCATAGCCGTACTGCGGGCACAAATATGGACCAACAGCTTAACATGTCTTCTGGAGCACGCAGACCGAACACAAATGTGATTTGGATGGATTGAACCCGCCACCTCGGGATTAGTGTCCGAGATGTTCTAACTACTAGACCACAGAGGCGGATAAAATTTGGTTAATTATTTGTAAGCGAGACGGAAATATAATGGTAGCGCAGGCGGGGCAAGGAAGCGCGATGACTACGTTTTCAATTAAGTTCTTCAGTTTACTTCTGCTGATTTGTCATTAATCTGTTCATAAGCTAAAGTCGCAAATTGTGTCAAAAATGGTCTAGCTAGTCAAACACGGCCTAAAATCAAAATCAAAATATTTATTTTTGCAAAATAGATACATTAAGTATACTTTCTACAAGTCAAAGTTAATTCTAACAATATAATATATCTTTAGAATATAAAAAATTATATAATATTACGGGAAATAAAATATACACCTGCATAAATAAATGATAGTCGTAAGTTTTTAAATAAATAAATAAATAAAATAGAGGAATCTAGGAATAAAAATATAAAAATATTATATATACATAATGCAATGAAGAAATAAGTTCATAAATAAAAACGGGAAATACATACAAAAAATATTAAGGTTGGGCTACTAAAATGTAATAAAGTTATACACTTGCATAAAATATAGAAATATAGTAATAAAAATATTATATATACATAATGCCTAACCATCCGCACCATTCGATTAGTATTGCTAAGAAGAAGGGCAAGAAACTTAGCAAACATTCCTTTTTTTTTCAAAATAAAACATATAAGACTGCAGGAATTAGTCACGAGAAAAAAGAATATATCTTAGTCAACCCGTCTCATATTGTCTATTACCTTTAACAAAGTAAGTTTACATTAGTCAAACATGGCCTAGCTAGTCAAACATGGTCTAGCTAGTCAAACATGGCCTAGCAAGTCAAACATGGCCTAACTAGTCAAACATGGTCTAGCTAGTCAAACATGGCCTAGCTAGTCAAACATGGTCCAGCTACTCAAACATGGCCTAACTAGTCAAACATGGTCTAGCTAGTCAAACATGGCCTAGCTAGTCAAACATGGTCTAGCTAGTCAAACATGGCCTAGCTAGTCAAACATAGCCTAGCTAGTCAAACATGGTCCAGCTACTCAAACATGGCCTAGCTAGTCAAACAAGGCCTAGCAAGTGAAACATGGCCTAGCTAGTCAAACATTGTCTAACTAGTCAAACATGGTCTAACTAGTCAAACATGGCCTAGCAAGTCAAACATGGCCTAACTAGTCAAACATGGTCTAGCTAGTCAAACATGGCCTAGCTAGTTAAACATGGTCTAGCTAGTCAAACATGGCCTAGCTAGTCAAACATAGCCTAGCTAGTCAAACATGGTCCAGCTACTCAAACATGGCCTAGCTAGTCAAACAAGGCCTAGCAAGTGAAACATGGCCTAGCTAGTCAAACATGGCCTAGCAAGTCAAACATGGCCTAACTAGTCAAACATGGTCTAGCTAGTCAAACATGGCCTAGCTAGTCAAACATGGTCTAGCTAGTAAAACATGGCCTAGCTAGTCAAACATAGCCTAGCTAGTCAAACATGGTCCAGCTACTCAAACATGGCCTAGCTAGTCAAACAAGGCCTAGCAAGTGAAACATGGCCTAGCTAGTCAAACATTGTCTAACTAGTCAAACATGGTCTAACTAGTCAAACATGGCCTAGCTAGTCAAACATGGCCTAGCAAGTGAAACATCTGTCAATGCCCCAGGTGCTCCGATCCCCGGCAGCCCGGTGTCTCTCGGAGTGTTGAGCGCCAGCAGCAGTATCACGTCTCGATGCGCCGGGACCGGACTCTCGGCGGCGCACGTTGGGAAAGAGGCGGCCTTCACTATCCACTGTGTGGAGGACACGCCGCCTATCGTACAGGTAACATTTTATTTATTCCCCTAGCCTTTCGCCCGGGTTTTTTCAATCTCTGCCCCGTTTTTAGTTTGGGCACTGTATCAAGCGCTGTCGAGCTCGATATGGTTCTTCATGTTAGAGGTGCTGATTTACGAGTTTCTTGTTTGTAGGTCGAAAGAATGACAGAGAGCAAAGAAGAGAACCAAGATTCCGGTCTGCTAGAGTGTCGGGTGGTGGCGGGCGCGGCCCGGGAATGGCTCTGCGCTTACATCCCTCTTGTTGTGGGATTATACGAAGTTAGAATATTCACTGTCGGCGGGCCACTGCCTGGGAGCCCGTTTTCTGTCAAGGTAAGTCGGTTATTTTATAAAAATATAGCGATTTTTTTACGATAGTTTTATATTATTTTGAAATATTAAGCGTTTGTTTACCACCAAAGACTTTCGTCGTGTTTTGTTTCCAACCATAGCAAACTATAATAAGATTTTTATTTCAAAATCAATTGACTCTCTATAGCGATTTACCGTGGAGAATGTTTGGTAAAACGTTTTGAAAATAAAACCTAAACCTTCAGTGAATGCTGTAAAAGTTTACTTTCCTTATTTGACATTACCAAGTACTTTAGTTGGGCTGTCCATTTACGTAATTCTGATTATAGGTCGTACGGACCTAATCCAATTAATTCTATTAATGTTACACTTACCCTCATCTCCACAGATTTCCATCAGCAACGATCCTGACATATCTCTTTTGCCCTTTCTACATCCATCAATGAAGTCATACAAGCTCTTTTACTCCGGTTGCTTCTGACAGTGCCCTTCCCCACTATGTCGCTAATTAAATCGCCCCATCTCCGTTCTACTAGGTGATAGACACATCAGCCATAGTCCCGGTCGGCGGGTGGGGGGCGGACGGGTCGGGGCGAGTGAGAGCCCCTTCCAAACTAGTCCTTGACACAAGCAACGCCGGCCCTGGCACCTTGGAATGCTTGTTGGCGGGACGGCATCAACGTAAGTAATTTTTTTATCAGCTTCTTGGTAGCTCATGGGAATTCTAAATATTTCACAGTGCAAAGTGAAAAATTGTTTAGAAAATTAATTCGGGGAAATCGGAAAACATGGAACTTGTCCGCAAAACAGGTCTATGATTCATGTAACGATCTATGTTTGTTTATTTTATATAAGTTGACTTTAATTTGTACACCCAAATTCTTACTGAAGACTCGGTAAGCGCTCAGTAACAAGGTTCGATGACCCTTATTGTGAAATTCGTAAATTATTCTTTTCGTGTTCCTTACAAACGCAAGTCCAGCCCCGAGTCAATTACTTTGGGATGTCAAGATTTTATTTTGCTAAATTAGCAAAAAGTGTTATCGATCCGTGTTACCGATTACTTACCAAGCATCCAGTATGAGTTTGACTGTATAAATAAAAGTCACCTTATTTATCAGTTGACTGATCACGGCCCCATACCCTGAGCCGAAATATATCGAGTTTTAATGTTGGTAATTATTAATTGGGATAGCCCAAATAAATAAATGAAGCTCAAAAAGAATAACATTATATCTTTATTTATCTATACCTAGGTGTAGAGACAGTATCCGGTCGGTCGGTGGTGACGCTCGCCGCGGCGGACGGCGTCAGCGGCGAGCAGGAACTGGAGCTGACGTACAACGGAGCGCTGGTGGCGGGCGCGCCGCGGCGCTGCCTCGTCGCCTCCGCCAACACGGCCGACAGAGTCACGCTAGCGGGCCGCGGGTTGGCGCATGCCGCGCCGCACACGCCCGCTGTCTTCACCATTGGTAAAATATAGAACGCTTAGTACAATTTGGATTAGCAAATGGGGTGGTGATTTAGTTACGCTTAGGGATCATCCACTAATTACGTCAAGCCGATTCTCACCCAATCTCACGTCGTTCCTGGCAAGTATCACGTAATTTTATTCCGCAAGAAATAGTGTAAAATTGCAAAAAAAAACTGAGTTGAATTCTGCAAAACGTGTTTCTCTGTTAAAATATGACAAAACTTGTATTTTTTTAAATAAATGCTACGCAATGAAGCATAGATTAACGTGTTTACATTGAAAATACGCATTTTGAACAATCTCACGTGAGATTAGAGGGAGGGGGGAGGGGGTTGAGCCAAATCTCACGATATCTCACTAAGGGGGGAGGGGGGGTCCAAAATCGCCAAAATTACCTTACATAATTAATGGACGCCCCCTTACTATCAGGTCAAGGTTGGCTGGAAGAAATTCCTTGCAGGAATACGTCCGCCCTTGCCTTCTGTCTGTTCTTTGTATGTTTGTAAATATCTTGCTTTGTGTGAAATAAAGTGTTTATTCATTCATTAATTCATCAGGCACAGTGGGGGCTATGCAAGACCTTTGTGTTTTTTGTATATTCCATTACTAGCTTTTGCCCGTGGCTCCGCCGCGTGTTATTCGGTTTAACGACATGCTTTTTTTCGGGATAAAAAGTAGCCTATGTGTTAAGTTAGGTTATAATTATAAGCTATGTATATCCATTATAAATTTCATCCAAATCCGTCCAGCCGTTTCAGCGTGAAAGAGTAATAAACATGCACACACACACACACACACACAAACTTTCGCATTTATAATATTAGTGTGATGGTGTCAAATTTGCACTTTTTTAAGTGCTGACGAAAAATAATACATGATACGATACTGCGCAGTAATGAACTTCATACGTGTCAATTTATTTACCCCGAACGTTGTACTGCCGTGGTCGCTTAGAGGCAAGGTTTCGCCATGAGTGGCGACAAACCACGGGAGAAGCCTACCGCCATTTAGGTGGAAGGATTTGTCAGTTGGGTCTTGAATCGTATTTGGGGTAATCGCTGGTTGTGTCTCAATTTTCGTCACTCACGCAGGCTTCTCACCTTTCATGATGCCCTAAATTCAGCGATATTCCCAATACTCGGCCGTTATCAAGTACTTACAGACAAAATTCTCTTTGATGGAACAAAATTCCGCACCACGTGAATACGATAGATTGAAAATGTAAAAAATCAGACTAATCACTTCATGATCTAAAATCTAAATCTACTTCGTTCCCCATCAGATGGTAGCGCGGCAGGGCCGGGCTCGCCCGAAGCATCTCTCACATCGCCCGACGGTGACGCGATCCCCGTGGCGCTAGCTGCCGCCGGCCCTGGACTGTGGAGGGCCACTCACACCCCGAGGCGAGCGGGAGACCATCAGCTGAGAGTGCTGTGGGCTGGGAGACTGGTCAAAGGTGAGAGTCCTAAAAGTAGAAGCGTAGCAAACCCAGGCCTGGTACACCGAAAAAGATTCGGTCGATCGTTTATCCTCCGAGCATACGTCCATCTCTGACGCACGCGTTAAGAGTGTGATAGAGATACGACCGAACGATAATCGACCGAACTTTTTCACTTCAGAGTAGCCCCCCAGGTTCCCGTTTTATCTTACGAAATCGCCATACCAAGTTATCCGCTGAACGAAACATTGGCTTGATTGTACAACAAAACTTTAAGATAAAATACAACATATATTATCTCAAAAAATAATGTGGTCAAGTGCGAGTCGGACTCGTGCACAAATAGTTCCGTACGACCACACAATACGGGTATGGAACCCTTGGAACATACATATCAATAATATAGATGCGCTCTAGCAATATCAGGGCGACAAACACAAGGTGGTAAAATGGTACAGCCTGACAAACAATTCGGTTGTTTTTTAAACATCGATGTGCTATTTTTCTTTGCTTTTTGGAATAAATATATCAATTTGGGAATGTAATTTCAATATTAAATTTTTTCGTGCTTTTAAACCGATTTTATAAGCATTTTAGTTCTTACAGGAAATTCGAATGGTCCAGAATACCATAACAGCACCTAATAGTCGTTTTTTTTTAAGGAATAGCCATTTTTAAGGTCGTCTAAAAGTATAATTTTTTCTCCTTGAAATACAAAAGATATGCATGAAAATATTCAAGAACTGAATAAATAGCTTTGATGACGTAATAGTCATGGTATTTGGGCATTACAGGAAATAGGACATTGCCTACAAGAAAAAAAAGTAATGTCAAAACCGACGTCCGTTTTTTTTTATTTTCAGTAATCCCATCTTCAGGTTTAATCCCCTAATTTTTTTTTTCATTCTTTCTTTAAGTTAAGGAACTCTCCCTATTACGTCAGATTCCCATTTCTCCAAACTGAATTTCAAAAAATAATTTCATTATAAAAAATACCACCTGAAAGTTAAAGAACAGTATGTATCTTCATGATTTAGCCTATATTTTCAGAAAAAATATACAAAAGGGCTTGTTACAATTTATGGTTGGTTCGAATTACGTCATCATATTAGGTTTAATATTAGATCCTTACCAAACTTTAGGATGCGTTCAAGAAATGTTTTTTTTTCGTATGGAAATGTGTTGTGATGACGTCACTTAGGGTCAAATGAAAGATATCGCTTTTTTTTCATTTAATAAAAAAAATCTGTTTAAAAATCTGTTGTTTTAAAATCTGTATATTCGAAACAGTTAATGAAAGCAATTCCTCGAAACGGTTTTCGAATCGTGAATATCGATGAAAAAAAGAACAGACCAATTCAGCACCCCCTGAGTACGGAACCCTAATTAATAATGTTTTAGTTTAGAGTTTAGAATGCGTACAATAATATTTGCAAATTTGAAACTTGTCTGTATCTTTGAGGTAAAGATGAAATAAGTAACGTTAAAAATAGTTTTTTTTTCGAGGTTTATTGCATGGGGACACCCTTGGGTTTCAATGTTTATTTTTTTTATGTATTTGCCGTTGTAGAGGCCATAGTAACAGGTATTTTGTAAAAGTTTCAACTTTCTAACTATTACGGTTGAAGCTGTAGACCCCTGTGACAGACGGACGGACAGACAGACAGCTGAGGCTTGGTAATAGGGTAAATATTGATATGTACAGTACCTACTCATCATCACGCTGGGTACAGACAGATGTTTTACTTTCGCAGGCTGTCCATTAACCGTCAACGTGACGTCTGGATCAGAGAGCGGTGACGCTTCGAGAGTGGTGTGCAGCGGGGCGGGGCTGCAAGGCGGGGTGGTGGGGCGAGAGATACGCTCCTGGATCGACACAAGGCGAGCAGGCCCCGGGGAACTTACTGCTCATTGTTCTGGCCCTAATAAGGTCAGTTTCACTTACTTCTTTTAATGTCTTTATTCGGGTAAACATGTGTTGATGATAATCCAATAATGCCTCGTATTCACAACGGGACAAATTCATCAGAATTAGAGTGAGTTGACATCATGAATATTTAAAAACGGATAGGACTCACTTTTTTAACCGTGCAAGGAGGCACAAGTCGAGCTTTCGATGAAATTATGACTCATCATCATCAGGACTCTTCGGGAGTACTTTCGCGCACGGCGGTCAGTCGAGTACTAAGCTTCGCTCCCCTCTCTAGTCGCCGCTAGACTCGACCGGACGTTTGATAATATTTTCACTTCGACTTCCGGGTCACGTGTTTCACTAGTCACACAGATGGCACTGATAATGTCCTCAATCACTGTTGGCACTTTTTGTCATACGAAGCGTCAAGCACAGGTTGCCAAGTTGTCGCCAGATGCCAACCACGGTCTCTGTTTAAATTCGGATGCCTATCAATTTCGATTGCTTCCATCACCTTACTGTTATATTTTCCCGAATTTAAATTAAATAAAAGTCTTATGTTATCTTATTAAGCACTGTTACGGAACGTTTCACGCAACATGACAGCAGCATTTATGTGCGTGACGTGGGACATGTTGCGTGTTGCCGACTCGAGTCAGGCGCATGGGCCCGGTGTTAAATGGCGGTGATTGTGGACGGATACGTATCGTGTCAACATTCCTCTAGTCTAGAATAATACGCTATACTAAATGCTTAAGGTTGTACTCCTCGGGTAAAATTCAGTGCGACAACTGAGCGAAATGTCCTACGGTATAGTTCTTACATACCATTAATGCCTTCCGACATGTCCCACCACTTGTCCCTTGTGAACACGGGGCTATCGTTCAGTCTGTGTTGGCTATTTCAGGAAATGGTTCCAGAGGCAACTGAACCTTATGATTAATTACATTATGACTTATGATCGCAAATTGACGGCTAGACATTTTAATTGCTGTTAACTAACGTAAAGTCGGCCGTTGTTCTGAAATATTGCTGTCATGGTCAATTAATGATCGTTGCTCCTTTTGTTTTGTATCCTTAAAATTCAATTAAGACAAGCTATTCTATCATTGCTTAATTCATTAACTAATTCGATTATAAGCATTTAAAATTTTCTCAACTTCTGTTCGTTTTTTAAACTGTATTTTTTTTTAGCCAAACTGCTATTTTATTGCCACGTGACACTAAACAGCCTAATCAGGGCCATTTTACTTTGTATGATCATACATCCGTTGCAAACGGGTATGTGTTCATGCTAATTGTACTTTCACAGGTGGCGTACTGCGAGTTGTACGAACATGGTGACGGCACATTCACACTGAACGTGAAGCCACAAGAGGCGGGCCGGCACGCGCTCAGTATACAGTTTGCGGGTGACCACGTGCCGGGCTCGCCCTACGTGCTCAAAGTGGCGGGTGCGCCGGACCCTTCCAAGGTAACAACACTAGCTTCTAGCTAGCTATACGATCTACCGACGGCACATTCACACTGAACGTGAAGCCACAAGAGGTGGGCCGGCACGCGCTCAGTATACAGTTTGCGGGTGACCACGTGCCGGGCTGGCCCTTCGTGCTCGAAGTGTTGGGTGCGCCGGACACTTCCAAGGTAACAACACTAGCTTCTAGCTAGCTATACGATCTAGCGACGGCACATTCACCATGAACGTGAAGCCAGAAGAGGCGGGCCGGCGCGCGCTCAGTATACAGTTCTCGGGTGACCACGTGCCGGGCACGCCCTTCGTGCTCAAAGTGGCGGGTGCGCCGGACCCTTCCAAGGTAACAACACTAGGTTCTAGCTAGCTATACGATCTACCGACGGCACATTCAAACTGAACGTGAAGCCACAAGAGGCGGGTCGGCACGCTCTCAGTATAAAGTTCTCGTGCGACCACGTGCCGGGCTCGCCCTTCGTGCTCAAAGTGGCGGGTGCGCCGGACCCTTCCAAGGTAACAACACTAGCTTCTAGCTAGTTATACGATCTAGCGACGGCACATTCACCATGAACGTGAAGCCAGAAGAGGCGGGCCGGCACGCGCTCAGTATACAGTTCTCGGGCGACCACGTGCCGGGCTCGCCCTTCGTGCTCAAAGTGGCGGGCGCGCCGGACCCTTCCAAGGTAACAACACTAGCTTCTAGCTAGTTATACGATCTAGCGACGGCACATTCACCATGAACGTGAAGCCAGAAGAGGCGGGCCGGCACGCGCTCAGTATACAGTTCTCGGGCGACCACGTGCTGGGCTCGCCCTTCGTGCTCAAAATGGCGGGCGCGCCGGACCCTTCCAAGGTAACAACACTAGCTTCTAGCTAGTTATACGATCTAGCGACGGCACATTCACCATGAACGTGAAGCCAGAAGAGGCGGGCCGGCACGCGCTCAGTATACAGTTCTCGGGCGACCACGTGCTGGGCTCGCCCTTCGTGCTCAAAGTGGCGGGCGCGCCTGACCCTTCCAAGGTAA
The DNA here is from genome assembly GCA_910592155.1 of Ypsolopha scabrella. Lineage (NCBI taxonomy): Eukaryota > Metazoa > Arthropoda > Insecta > Lepidoptera > Ypsolophidae > Ypsolopha > Ypsolopha scabrella. The sequence continues at coordinate 14,215,951 of OU342962.1, read as the reverse complement.
CAATACTAGCTTCTAGCTAGTTATACGATATAGCGACGGCACATTCATCATGAACGTGAAGCCAGAAGAGGCGGGCCAGCATGCGCTCAGTATACAGTGACCACGTGCCGGGCTCGCCCTTCGTGCTCAAAGTGGCGGGCGCGCCGGTCCCTTCCAATATATTCAAAAAACTTTCGGCGAAATAAAAAAAGCATCTGTTAAAGTACTTAGTAAAATAGCTTTTCTTTAATTACCTGCAATTTTATATAATATGATCATATAAATTTCATATAAAACAAAAAAAACTTGAAATATTGACAATTTTTCCGAATTTTGTTCGATCGAGCTTAGTGTAACGTATCGCAAATTGAACCGTAAAATAGTCTGCAGATAGGATGTATCCTAAACATACATTTTTTCAGACGTAAAATACACATTTTCTCGTTCTAAAATGAATTTGAAAAGAGACAAAGTAGGGATAACTCCCTTAATTGTTACAAAATATTCATAAAAAGATAGTAGCTGGGAGAGTAGATAACGAATGTTAGACTACTCTACTTCCTTGTCTTCATTAATATTTTATTAGTTTATTATTATTCATATAGATTAAAATTGTACATTGTTTACCGAGGAAGATAGGGGCCGGTTTAATTAGGATAGAACAAATGATACCAATTAACTTGCATGCTATTTTCACTTTTTAATTTCTTACACTTATTATAAATTATAATGGACATAAATAGCAAGTGGCCAGTATCATTTTAAACTTTTGGCATTATTAAAAAAGTCAGGTTACGTACCAAGAAGTTTATTACCTTTATAATGTAACCTTTATGCTCATTTTACTGATATTTTAAACTAATTGCAAAAAAACAGAACTTTAACAATAGATTTTCATGTACTTTTCTGCCCGCTCAGCACGATTTCAGTGGATTCTCCATCGTTTTCAAAAAAGTAAGAAGGTACTTTCTGAGCAGGTGTAGTATATAAGCCTCTTTTTAAGTGGCAACGATCGCGACGGCGAGCAGCGTGCATGGTTTATTTTCACCTTCCTTTTTCAAACTACAAATAGAAGACAAAATAGCTTAAATGTTATTCAGGAGAGTAGTCAATAAATCGTAACAGTTAACCTCTACCTTTAACTAACCTAATTATGTGCTTGTTTACAAGCAAGCGGTGGTACATTCACCCTGAACGTTAAAGCCGGGTTTTCACTATACGGACCGAGTGCGTTTGGATGACTACTCGGACGCTACTCGTACCGTGTGAATACGTCATCCGATTAGAGTGAACTCGGGCTGGGCTCTATTGTTACGAGCTGACTTTGATAATTTTATAAAAACCAAGTGGCGTCAACTGAAACTGAAACATAAATCATAAACGTGTTAAACATAAATCTTCTTCGATTTCTCGAATAAAATTATTTGTAGCACCCAGTTGGTCACGTTTTAAAATCCATTTTCGGGTCCAAATTTTTCTCTTTCTTTGATTTCTTTCCACTTCATGATTTTGTACTTCAGCCATTAACATGTCTTCAACAATTTCTATACCTCACAGAAGCATATTAGTCGTTGTCGTCTTGGTTGGAGAAGACAAAAAATGCTACTTGGACGCTGAAAATGTTTTTACTGTGAAAACCGAATTCCAAGTGGGCCCCTATACGATTAAGCTCATATGAGCATACTCGGTCCGAGAGTACTCGTGTAGTGAAAACTCGGCTTAAACCACAAGAGATGGACAAACATTACTACACGCTTTCGCCATTCCTATACTTTGTGTTTATAAAAGATCTTATTTCTTCCTAAAGGTGAAAGTATACGGGCCAGGCGTGGAGCCAGGAGTGCTGGCCACATTCCAGTCCCGGTTCCTGTGTGACACGCGCGGCGCGGGAGCGGGACAGCTGACGGTGCGAGTGAGAGGGCCGAAGGGCGCGTTCCGAGTCGAGATGCAGAGGGAAAGTCAGAAGGATAGAACTATACTGTGCAAGGTGAGGATTTAAAGCAATAATGTACTTTTCACTTTAGTCGGGTTTTTTGTTTCTTTTGTTTGCTACAAAACATTCTGCCCTGTCATTATTTTCTTTAACGAATAATTTTTAGTGTAAATGAAGAAAATGTTTATGCTTCTATCTCTGTCCGTCATACATCTGTCTGTTAACAAAAGCTGCCCCCTGATTCTGTATCGTAATAATAATCGTATAAATGAGTTGCCAACCGAGTGCCTATCGTTGAAAACATACATATACTATCGAATTCCGCTTATCTAAGGATACGTTCGCACTTGAAATGATGTTACAATTCGTAAATAGTCCAAAACCCATTGAAGGTTATTTTGAAAGTAATTTTTATCTGTTTTTTTAAATAGCAACCATAGTTGGCAACCGATTCAAAGATACGTAATAGGCCCGCAGGTGGGCCAATTGAGCTAAACACGTTGATTAAATTTGACACACGGACATTGGGAAAAACAAGGAATATATATTTGATGGTTTCACTTCAATGATAATATTTATCAAGGTATAGATATGTCTCCGTAAGGTTGTAAAATCAGATATTTTATAATTTCACGGTTGTTTTTTGTCAGGTTGCTTATAAACTAACCTAACCGAGTAAATTATAAACTATAGGATATTTCAATCTGACGCTGACAACACTTGTTATTGAATGTGACCAATTGCCCTTTCCTGACTTTTTAAATTTCCTTTGCCAGTTTTCCCCGACGGAACCCGGCGACTACCGAGTAGAGGTCCGCTGGGCGGGTCGTCACGTGCCCGGCTCACCCTTCCCGGTCATGATATTCGATACCCAGGAGGAACTGCGGAGGTACTTGCAGGCCTCTGCCACTTGAGCTATACCACCCCGAATATAGTTTGTAAGATGTTAAGAGAATAATATAACTTCTTTAAGCTTGTTTGTTTTATTTTTTGAATTTGTACTAGGCAATATAGCAAAATAAAATGTATTTTTTATATATATCTTGGCATAACTAATATTTTATTATATTGTCTAGTAGGTATATTGGAAAATAAAAAGAAATGTAGTTTATAATTAGTTATTGTGGGTCGGAATGAAAGAACATTTTGGCTACCATGTATTGCCATTGTGGTTTTTTATGGCGATTTTGTTAATGGTTCCAAGTTAAATGTAATTTTTACCATCTTGCTAAGTTTTGTACCTAAAGGCAGGTTTGTGCTACATGTCCCATGTTCTTTTTCTGAATAAAGTAACATTGAATACTGATATATTTGGAGGTATTAACTAAATCGTGGGCGTAGCTAGCTGATTCGATACACAATAGTTTCGTACAAATATGTAAATGTGTGCGTTACAAAATTGTGTAGAATAACAGTATTTTATAAACCATCCAATTCAATAATGAATTTGAATAAGTGCTGAATACTCCTTTGTTGTAGAATTAATTGGTGACTAATGATCGAGTGGCATGTTTACAACAAATAAGTCGAGGTAGCTTATCGGAAAAATACAGATTGTGTTGATTTAATCACTACATTTTAAAACTATTCGCGTGTAGACAAGCGCGTAGTTTTCTGTTGAATGAATCTGTAGATGTTTTTACTGTTATTGCAATTTGCACCTTGTATCATTGAAATTGGGTCTTAAATTGCAAATATTTGTGTATAATATTAATGGCATTTGTAGTTGGCGCAGTGTTGTAAATCTAAATAAGATCTGAAAAACAAATCGATTAGAAACACAATCTACACGCTATCTTTTTCGTTCGTTCACTTTTGATAAATCAAATAAGCCTGGTGGATTATTCAGACAAGCTATGATTTTACAATAACTTTATGATACTAAAGATATCATGGAATATTCCGTCCATATTATTGTTAAAGAAATATTTAATTGTCATAAGTAAGTATTATAATCTTCAATCATCTAGAAGAGTACACTTAAATGCAAAATTTTAATTTTATGAATTAAACAAGCATAATATTATATTGTTAATATTTATTAATCAAGGCATTTAGTTATACAGTTCTTTTAACTTAACTATTTTAACTAACGAATAAACTTATTTGTTTAGTTTGTTATTACCTTGCCAAGTTCTAAGAGTCAGGCGAGAAATACACGAACTTGGCTAAGTAAAGATACACGTCTATTCGATTACTAATTGTTAATAAATTCTTCATTATTAACTTTTTTGTTTTTCTGTACAATACCCTCATCGAATCTTTCCTCCAATAAATATTTTATACAAATGTAAAGTTTAAAATATTGTAAAAGTTAGAATAAATAACCTGAACAATAAATCACAAACTTGTATAATTATTGTAATACTGACATGGATTTAAACAATGCACTGTGACAAGCCTGTTTTTAGCGCGTGGATAAAAACTTAAACACCCTGATTTTCACAAAATCCTTATTATTTAGCGGGTGCCTTTGTGGCATAAAGAACTTACCTGCCAAATTTGAAGTTTGTTTAGTACAAAACGTGGGCAAAAAATTTAACCCACATGCCAAAACAGCCTTGTCGTACTTTTTATAATTTCATAGATTCTAAAATTAAAAAGACAACCATATATTTGTGACAAGTATAGATTGGCTACGAGAAAACTATGTTTCCTTGTGGCTTAACTGATTCGGCAACTTGACCATGAGGGACAACCGGGATAGACGCTATATCCATGGCACTTGCTAGGAGCCCAGAAATAATCGGTATAAAATTTATAATAATACAGTATTACCACAGTTTAAAAATCCATACAGTTGCATTTCCAAACATACAAATGCGAATATTAAAATACCAATGTGCATTATTTGCCCTGTCCATATACTGTCCTTTTATAGTTCGTACCACTTCGTATTGTACTGTACAATGAAAAAAAGAGCAATATATAGGCAATCACTCACTCAACGTAAACTGAGAGCTAAGTGCGAGTTGTCTATCGAATAACTTTACTACCGTGTGAATCGAGTTAAGCCGGGTTTCCAGCGCGTATTTTGTCCTGCACCATCCATCCATCCATCAGCCTGTTTCGTCCACTGCTGGACATAGGCCTTTCCAGGATTTCGCCACTCTTGGCGGCCTCCTGGAAGAAATGCCCATACTCACACGCGCTGGGCAGGCGGGTTGGTGAGCGCGGTGCCGAAAACCTTGCACCAGTGACGCCGCTGCCCGTCACCAGTCTGTTTTATATAAGGCTCGGCAATTGGGGTTGGATAATCCGCCATCCATCGGTCCCAAACAATGGTGGACCGCCTGGTTTTGCCTGAGAGCTGTTCTCTTACTCTCCCCCGAATAACTACGGGAGGATTTGCGAGTAAGATGGTGGTACCTCCACAGTCGAGCCCGACATCAGCTCTACCACCTAGTAACACGCACACGAAACAAAAACTTGTACACAAAACATTGTTTTGCTACACATTTTTGCTGATAAGCATGCAGGAGACACAGCTTATCAACAAAAATATGAAGCCAAACAATATTCTGTGGTTTTGGTGTAGTGTGTAGGACAAAACACGCGCTAGAAACCCGGCATGACTCGATTCACGCGATAGTAAAGATATTCAATAGGCAACTCGCACTTAGTTCTGATTATCTTTAATAGATACCTTTCACCTATCATAAAGTGCACTTAGCTCTATGGTACATACTCAGTGAAGCCAATGGTAGACTTCAATCTAGTCAAGTTTTTTAGTTATTTATTTTACTTTAATTGAAACGACACACCAATTATAATAACTAAAGACCCTGAATAATATTATACAAAGCGGCATTATCAACTAAAATAATTAATATTAATTACAAACAGTCATACCCTCTCACAAAAACACAAACACTCTGACAATATTTTCTGCCACCCATCAGCAAACAAATCAAGGTCCGGATTTGCGTCCAGGAGGCCTAGGATGGTGCCACTTTAACACCATTTGACAGTAAATCTCATATATTTACTGTCAAATGGTGTTAAAGTGGCAACCGCCTGCAGGAGAGCGTTGAGAGTGTGGAGGGTACCTACGCGGCATGGGCGAGTTATGTCGCGCATTTGTACGACACGACGGTGCAGCGAAAAACTTGTGCTTACGGCTGTGATGAAAATTGTTGAGAGTGAAAAATCGACACAGCTCACCATGCAGATCCGGTGCATCAATACTTCCTCGTAGAATTTTGCACATTGGTTCCTTTCCCGCCTAATTTCCAAAGAATTGTACCCAAGACAACCCAATAGAAATTTCGTGAGGTACATGTAGGGATAGTTATAACGAAGTATGGCAAATTCCTTATTAAATGTACACCACCATAAGGAGAGTGAACCATCCAAGCTCTATCCAGCATCAGGTTGGTACCTGAACGCCACCGTGCGTCTATTTGGGAGGCTAGCCTGATTCCCGCCGAGCTGACTCCGCAACGCGTCTAGACTTTGCCACAGTTGCTGCATCTGACCAAAGATTACCAGCTCTAATCGCTGGATGGCGCTGTGGAGCTCTCCTGTAAATGATGGAAACTTTAATGTGATTAAATGAGACTTTGTTGCAGATGTCCTGTTATAGACAGTGTAAATAACATAAAGTGTGGCATAAACATTAAATATACTGGAAGTTCAAATACGCTTTGAAGCAGAATGCTTGAAATAATTAATCGGTTTCATGCGATGGAGTTTCAGTGCTTCGACTTATCAAAACACCCTTATATTGAAAAATTATGATTTTTCCCTCTGCAGAAACTATTGTTATTTTTAGACCTCGAAGTTACTTACATAAAATAATAAGGAATGAGATGCTAACAGTTTATAGAGAGAAGTAAACCCTCTTATCTATTATCTCTTCACTACATATGACAAGTCAAACTTTACCGCAAAAGCGCTCTATACAAACTTTACCGCAAGCGCGCTCTGTACAAACTTTATCGCAAGCGCGCTCTATACAAACGGAGTTGATCTTATTTTGGACAATTACCTAATCAAACTCAATGAAAATTTGCAGATTGGGTATAGAAACTAATACGTACCTACGTGGGATTGAGGTTCGACAAGTTTACCGTCGCGCCACCGTTTACCGTTTCCACGAGCATTATATGGAATAGGAATAAATGAAATTTGAAAAAATGCATCGAGTGGTTCTCAAGTTAAAATGTATCATACATACATACAGAAAGACAAAATTGTGGTTTTGCCCTCAGTAAAGTACTAATAAATAACCCAAAAAATTTAAAATTTCGCGAAAATATTTAATGTACAGACATGACCTTTTTACTACTTCTTTATTAGTATAGATAGAGCGCTGTGATTGGTTTTTACATCTACTTATCCGAGAAATTCTTAAATGAAACTGGTTCTTGACCACGTGAAACAAAGTGCTAGGACATTATGCATTGGTAGCGCACTTGCAGTGAAAGCAAGAGGTTGCTCGTTCGAATCCTGGCCCGAGGGAATTAGTATCTCTTCAAATTTGTTTCAATTGGTCTTTTCTAGTTTGTAATGTCTGCTAAGATCTTATTTAGTATTTCAATACTTACGCGAAGTAACAACACCATGCAGCCTCCTAGTAATAGTGGCATTGGCAGTGGCGTTCACTTCCTGCGTACGTACAGAGCACATCGCCCGCGCCTCCTCCCGCGGCCCCGAGCCATGGTATGTACTGTTCCGTACATCGATGTACGGCTTGCGTACGTGATGGGTCTCTTGAGGACCGTTGTCTATGGTGTAGTGAGTTCCTCGCACTGTGAAAGGTTTTTTTTTTATTATAATATGAAGGCTTTTTATTTTACCTTCATTAGGAATTAATTGCGCTTAAAAATGTAAAAATAAATAAAATAAAATGATTTTCCCACGATTTCGTTCCTTTGGTACTTTTGGTGTTCTAACTCCACCCCAACATACAATATGGGCATGCCTTGAGCAACTTAGCTAATAGTAAATTGAAAATGATATTGACATAGTGATGAAACCTACCAATTATTACCTACGTATATTTATATCGGGCGAAAGAGTTCAACCAAGCCGGTGTGTACTAACAAGGAAAGCAACGTTTATCCAAATGTGAACCATACTCCGTTGCAATACGAATAAAAATGGGTGAGCTGAATTATCCGCGATTACACATTGCATAATCGCTAAAGAAGAAACATTAATTTACCATAGAGAACAACACACCTCTACGCCCACGTATGGGCAATTCGCACAAAGCAAGCGGGTCAATTAGCAAATGCCCATGGCGATTGATTCATAAGTCATTCTTAAGAAAAATTACCCGTGAGTCCGTGACCCCTATGTTTAATTGTTACGAAATATGATCATGATATTGATGACTATATAGGTCCCAAATCATCCATCACGTGGATCAGTCAATCTTATGATCTTCGGTCTTATGTCGTAAACAGTTCATAGATAATCTAATAATAAATATACATAATATAATAAATACGCTATTATTGAAAAATCGTTGTTCCCTAATAAACTTGAAACTAATGCATGAATTCTAAAGTTCAGCAACCATAATTTTATCATTCCTATTGTCCACGTAACCGCACGCTTCGTCATTTGACGGTTGCTTGCATCTTGCGTAGAAACAAACGAAACTGCGTCCACGGAGCGGCAACATCACGTTTGCCTATCGTCATGCGTTCGGCATGCAGCTCGCGCGGCAGCACATCGCTACTTCAAACGGATTGCAAGACGCAACCACGTGTTTATTTGACAAAATGGTCAAGTTTTAGTCATTCGATAAAATGATTGAAATACAGAATCATCTTCTGTTAAGGTGATTACATCCCCCCAACTGCAATTTAGACCTGTATTAGAAGCCCTACTCCTCCTGCAAGGGTGGCTCAAAAACTATAAAAAATATATATGACAGGCGTAATATAGTTAGAAATAAATTTTAAGTTTGATAATTACTTTTTAGTTGCTATTTTAGACACAAAAAAATCGAAAGTTATCGAAACTTTCGTATGATTTAAGCAAGAAATCTTTTACTCCTTCCGAATGCCTAAAGCGATTTTAATGATTCTTTCACTTAATTACAGACAATTTATAGAGCTATAAAATTTAAGTTAAAATTTTTCTTCCGCCGATCGCGTCTATGTGAAAAGTATAAATTTCTCCTATTTTGGGCTCTCCGGAGTCTTAACGGCCTCGTTATGCAATGCGCGCTGATATGAACGTTATTTCAATACAGTTTCTGTCGATATTCGTACCAACAAAAACGACTCAAGGTCGTTGGCGTATGTAAGCGCCTTAACTCTCTGGCAGCAACAAACAATATACAATTTATATATTTTTTTCCATGTATTGTCTGGTTCGTCGTCTTCTAATAAAGTTGTATTATCACATCGTCATCATCACTTGACATTTGCCCAACTCAGATGTGCTTTCGCAATGGTACTTGAAATAAAACTGAAACGTTTTGTAGCTTGCATGACGATACGTGGACATACAAAACATTCAAAAAACGCCTGCCGTCATTTGTATCATACATGCATTCGTCAAATGACGCCGCCGTGGACAGTGAGCCTAAGGCTAAGCCTAAGATGAACTCAAACTGCGATTTACTACTACACGGATGATCAAAAGACTTTAAAAAAATAGGCATAACATAATCATAAAAAAATATTGTCTTCACTTTTGATAAAAATAAATCGGAAGTAAACGAAAGCTTCCTGTGAATTACGCAAGAATTTTCCTATTCCTGCCGAATGCTTGAAGCTATTTTAATGATCGTTTCACCTTAAAGACAATTTATAGATCTACAAAACTATTGTTCAAAAGTTTTTTTCCGTCCCTCGCGTCTATGTGAAAAGTATAAATTTCTCCTATTTTGGGCTCTCCGGAGTCTTAACGGCCTCGTTATGCAATGCGCGCTGATATGAACGTTATTTCAATACAGTTTCTGTCGATATTCGTACCAACAAAAACGACTCAAGGTCGTTGACGTATGTAAGCGCCTTAACTCTCTGGCAGCAACAAACAATATACAATTTATATATTTTTTTCCATGTATTGTCTGGTTCGTCGTCTTCTAATAAAGTTGTATTATCACATCGTCATCATCACTTGACATTTTCCCAACTCAGATGTGCTTTCGCAATGGTACTTGAAATAAAACTGAAACGTTTTGTAGATTGCATGACGATACGTGGACATACAAAACATTCAAAAAACGCCTGCCGTCATTTGTATCATACATGCATTCGTCAAATGATGCCGCCGTGGACAGTGAGCCTAAGGCTAAGCCTAAGATGAATGTATACTCAAACTGCGATTTACTACTACACGGATGATCAAAAGACTTTAAAAAAATAGGCATAACATAATCATAAAAAATATTGTCTTCACTTTTGATAAAAACAAATTGGAAGTACTCGAAAGCTTCCTGTGAATTACGCAAGAATTTTCCTACTCCTGCCGAATGCTTGAAGCTATTTTAATGATCGTTTTATAGATCTACAAAACTATTGTTCAAAAGTTTTTTTCCGTCCCTCGCGTCCATGTGAAAAGTATTATTTTCTCCTATTTTGCGCTATCCGGAGTCGCAGCGAACGTCGTAACAGCCACTTTGCAATACGCGCTGATATGAACGTTATTCAATGTTGTTACCGTCGATTTTTATACTGACACATATCCAGTTGGCGATATTCTTTGAAAAATAAACAAACTTTTTTGTTTTAACGAGCAAAGAATGTTATTTTTATTTGAATTTTTTGCCCATTCTTAGAGCATTAATCATGTTTGTGCAAAATCTAGTATTTAGACTAATTTAATGAAATTGCTCGACGAAACCGATCCCCAGCTCTTTCCAAAAATAAATTCTGGAAAATACCCAAAAACCTTCAAAAAGCCGCGTCGATAACAGGGAAATTGCACTAAGATATCTTATTGTAAATTAGTTAAATATAAAAAAAAAAATTCCCTCTTCACTAAATGTGTTTTTTTTTCTATAGTGAAACATTCATTCCAGCTTCGAACATCATAATGTAACTTTCACGAGACTGGATCATGGCTAGCCAACAGGTTAAAACTTAAAACAGGATAAAAATGAGTACAAAAAGATTAGGATCACAAATACCTACTACATACTATTTTGTCGATATAAACTTTTTGTATTTTTTTGTATTTTTTTTTTTGTATACTTTTTGTTTGCATCTACGCGACGACGTAGCAAAGTGAATACTACGACGTAGCAAATAATATAAACAGAAAGTACACACAGCTTATGTCGCGTATTGCTCTAAGTTTTATGGTTTTTAAGTTTTATGGTAAGAAATTTAAAGAAAGAAGTTTTTTTGGTAGGGCTTAAGTAACACTTTTAAGGGTTCCGTACCCGAAGGGTGCCTAACGGGACCCTATTACTAAGCCTCCGCTATCTGGCTGTCTGTCTTTCTGTCCGTCTGTCTGTCACTGGGATCTACAGCTTCAGCCGTAATAGGTAGACAGTTAAAACGTTCACATAATACGTGTAACTATGACCTCTAGCACGACAAATGAAAAAATGATTAAACCCAAGGGGGGTCTCGCATACAATGAACTTCGAAATGTAAAATTAGGGTTCTGTACTCAGAGGGTTCTGAATTGTTTGGCAAGCGCTACTATTTCAGCGCCTTGTTTTTTGTCGCCTTAACGTTGCTATAGCATCTATAATGTTGATATGTATGTTTTGAAGGTTCAGTACCCGTATTTTGTGATGTACGGAACCTTTTATGCGCGAGTCCGACTCGCACTTGGCCAAATTATTAAATTAATAAGAAACGCGCTTTTTAATTAACTAATAGGAAAATAGACATAGCAGCATAACTATCGAGAAATCAACCGTTCGCAATTCAAAGCTTTATTTTTAATTCAGCTTAAATGTATAATAATTTAGATTCTGCTCATGAAGCCCTTTCAGGGATAGCTCAAAATCAGCGCTGTGCAAATGTACGCATTCTCAGCATTTCACTGACTTGCTTTCCTCAGTTGTATTTTGCAAATGCTAGTTTAACTGACAAATTAAGATTTATTTATTTATTTCATTTAAATTTCATTGGCCCTTAAAAATTCAATGCAAAAATATCTTGCATAAAAGCAGATCATGTTAGACCTGCTGGAAACGAATGAGCTGTAAGCCCAGCCCAAAATTATTCCTAAGGCACCGACTGAGCATTCCTGGAAAAATGTTCTCTCTGCTAACTGCCCTCCAGAACCAAAGCTAGATCCTTGAAAATTGGCCCAAATGAAAATCCAAAAAACAAATATCACTCCTCCACCCTACGGATCATATCGATTTTTATTCATTTATACATATAAAAGACAATGTTTGTCTATCTGTCTGTATGTATGCCAAATTAAAATTCGATTCAGTTTCCACTGTAACATAGGAAATTTTCAAAATAGTTTTAAGCTATCATTATACTTTTAGTACTATCGTCAGCTGAGCAGTGAACATTTCAGTATTAAGGTCAGAGAACAGGAGGCACTTGCTCCTCCAATGAGGGTGAAGCTGCGGCAAAAGACTGATTTCATTAAATATTATATCAAAGACACTTACGGTAGGGATGCACCGGCGATGCGGAGACAAATACGGCTAGTGCAAGCAAAAGAGATGCAGCTAAACATTGTTTATCACACATATTTTACTTTATCCTCTTTACTCATCTAAAACACTATTTTTGTTATTCTATTATATAAATGGACTTATTCCACGTTATATATCAACGTTTATCTCTAAAATCCCAAAACCGGTCATTATTTTCCACTTGTATATTTATCGCTATGCGTCGACTCAAATTAAAATGAAGTATTTGACGATGTGCCTAGCCCTCACGTGGTCGGCTGACCTGGGTGTTTGAATGCAACGGAATAAGACGAGTGACTAGACGAAGACTGCGGCGGGCTGTGTGCCGAAATCTACTCCCACATTGACTGAGCCAATATAAACAATGTTTCCGTACAGTCGCCGTCGTAAACGTAAGAAAATGTAGCAATTTCACGACTGAAAATTTTAACCGCCTGTCTTTCGACAGATACTAACATGCCCTGATACAGTCTATTACAGTCTAATACAATGGGTGTCAAATGTTTCTCTGCTTTAATTTTTAAAAGCAATCCATAAAGTGGTGATGTGCATGAATGCCATAGTTTAGGAATCACTAAAACACGCTAACATTTTGAAGTACTCATAATGATACAATTTTGTAGGTTCTCAAAATACCTAGTCTTACAACAGACATCACGACCATTTTCAGTTTTTCTCGGGATTCCCATTTAATTACACCTGGCACAACAGTAAGACGGATACACAAATCTACAGATGCATTTTTTGGAATAAATAGATCAATTTAGGAATGTAATTTGAATACAATTTTTTTTCGTGCTTTTAACCGATTTTAAAAGCATTTTACCTTTTACAGGAAATTACGTCATCATAATCATATTTATTAGGTTCAATGTCAGACCCTTGCCAAACAGGATGCGTAAAAAAAAATTTTTTTTTCGTACGGAAATGTGTTTTGATGACAGCACTGAAGGTCAAATGAAAGACATCGCTTTTTATCATTTTAATGAAGGATATGCACGCTTATTTTAAAATCTGTATACTAAAAAGAGTTAAGGAAAGCTATTCCTCGAAACGGTTTTCGAATTGTAAATATGCATGAAAAAAAGGTACTCTTATCTCCAAGGATGCAATTTTTGCCGGAACCTTAATCTGTAAGATAGGTACTCATACAAAACTACCTGTATGTAGTTCTTATAATTAGAAATAGCTTAATAAATATAATTTTCTTAAAAAAACAGTTAATGGCTTTTATTTGTTAGTTTTTATTTTTATTAATGAACACACGGAAATAATATAAAGAAAATATTTCGACCCCTCAGTGGGGTCGTCATCAGGCGGGTCGAAATATAGCACATTTTACTTTATATTATTTCAGTGTGTTCTTATAATTAGATTGATATAACAATATTCTACTTACTTGTAAAAGCTTTTTTCTTATACATAGCTATAATGAAATAAAATAAATATAAATAACAAATTACAATAATCTCAAATATTTCGGGTCTGATCTGGTCCCGGCATCAGTTGAGTATATATGGGTACATAATAGACATTTGATATGTTATATAAATTTAACATTTATGATCTATTTTGGAAAAATAGTCGTTTCATCGTCGTCATCGTCGTCACCTTCATCGTCATCATCGTCATCGTCATCGTCATCATCACCATCGTCATCATCATCATCATCATCATTATCATCATTATCATCATCATCATCATTGTTGTCATCATAATGCATATATTTTTTTAAATAAATAAGACAGATTGTAAATAGTTTAGATTTTTTCAAAATAGATTGTAATTCGAATGTTTGAAAGAAACAATTGTGTTTCTACTATCAACTTTTTGTTGCGTGAGCCAGTAAAGAAACGAAAAAATAAAGATCAAAAACAAGGTTAGCGTTTTAGCGAAATTTACAAAATAAATAAAATTTACATTAAAATATCTGTCGGTTCAAAAATTACAACAAAATATCATAACGCGCCTGACGCCAGGGCTGGGCCCCACGGGGCTAAGGACATCAAAAGTGGACCAGTGATCGATAGTGGACCAGTATTAAAACATTTACCAGATGACTGTACTCTTACTAGACATTGAACAAGACCGAATTGAAGGGCGGGGAAGCTAGCTACATCAAGCCGATGAACTATTAATTAAATAAATGAATATGATTGCGTGTTAACAACATTGAACAGAAAACTCTCTACTTTTAAAAATCACCTCAAGATTAAGTCATACTCTATTTATACGAGTTCTTCACTCATGAACCTTTACTGTCAAGGATATTCTTGGATATTATTATTTATAACAAAGTATATGTCGCAGTAAGATAGCTAAAACCGTGATGTAATTGTATCTATAGGGATATAGTTATATACCGTAACAAAGTTATACGAAAGAAGTTCATATCTCTATCTTAAGGATATAATTATGACACGGTCGTAATCTAGTAATTTAAGTATCTTACGAAACTCATACTAAACTAATCTAGTTAAATAGTTATAAATTGACCGAGGGAGTCTATAGGTCGTTGCCGAAGGATATATAATATAATCATATTACTATCATATTAACATAATACACTGTTCTCTGATTGGTCTATGGCGTTGATGGCAAGCCTTTAGCGCAGAAGAGAGCCAGTAGGTTAAATTAGAAGGTTAGGTATGGTGAGTCGTGGAACGTAGTTCCGCGACTGCCAAACCTAACGTTCGTGGTTATTTTTTATGACAACTCAAAAATCCTATAAGATCGCGTCAAAAACTTAAATTTTATCATTATATCTTAAAGGTTTTCTGGGTTCTCATAAAAAAAAAACACGAAGTCTAGGTATGGCGGTCGCAGAACTACATTTCGCAACTCGCCATACCTAACCTTCTACCCTAACCTACCGGCTCTCTTCTGCGATATAGGCTTACCACCAATGCCATTGACCAATCAGAGAATATTATGTTTTATTTATTACATAACTATTTAACTAGATTAATTTAGTACGATACTTATATCACTAGATTGTAACTGTGTCATAATTATGTTCCTAGTAAGACAGATATGACCTTCTTTCGTATAACTATGTTACGGTATATTACTATATCCCTAGGGATATAATTATATCATGGTAATAACTATCTTACTGCGACATATACCTACACACATACTGCATCGTTCATAATACTGTAAGTATTAAAAAAATATTTGAAATCTCCTGGCCTCCAACGGGCCAAGA
Source organism: Ypsolopha scabrella (assembly GCA_910592155.1). NCBI lineage: Eukaryota > Metazoa > Arthropoda > Insecta > Lepidoptera > Ypsolophidae > Ypsolopha > Ypsolopha scabrella. The sequence continues at coordinate 14,200,249 of OU342962.1, read as the reverse complement.
ATAATTACATGATGCCTTATAAAAATCGAATATATCAAAGCCAATGTAACCAGTTGTACATATTTAGCTTCACATCCATCCATCCATCCATCAGCCTGTTTCGTCCACTGCTGGACATAGGCCTTTCCAGGATTTCACCACTCTTGGCGGTCCCCCTGGAAGAAATGCCCATACTCACACACGCTGGGCAGGCGGGTTGGTGAGCGCGGTGCCGAAACCCTTGCACCAGTGACGCCGCTGCCCGTCACTAGTCTGTTTTAAGGCCTGGCAATTAGGGATGGATACACCGCCATCCATCGGTCCCAGGCAATGGTGGGCCGCCTGGTTTTGCCTGAGAGCTGTTCTCTTACTCTCCCCCGAATAACTTCGGGAGGATTTGCGAGTAAGATGGTGGTACCTCCACAGTCGAGCCCGGCATCAGCTCTACCACCTAAACCTAAACCACCCTAAATTAGCTTCACATATTTGTAAATAATTGGTAAAGAGATGCAGGGTTGTAGTTTCTGTACTACAATATATATACTGTATTGTAGTTTTTGTAGTACTTATTGGTAGCAGTGAAGGTCATTACTTTTCCACTTTCAAGGGATGAAAAAAAAGCTTTTTAATGTAAGTAATGTTCCTAGGTCAAAGTACCGCAACAATCCGGCAACTTAATGAATTGTTCACAGTGACTTTTTTGTAGATCGCAGTTTTTATTGACCTCAAATTTCTTAAATTGTTAGTTTTTGGGGATTGTGATTGTAAAGTGTTATGTGTTTAAATAGGGCCCTGGTATAATAATACAACTACGCTGGATCTAATAACTCTGAACTACCTATATCTTTACTAATCTATACTAATAATAAAGTAGTAATAAAGTCGTGTCTGTACCTTGAAACATAGAATATTTTCGCGAAATTTTAAATGAAATGGGTTATTGGTACCTACTTAGGCCGGAACAACACTTTTTAGAATTTTGTCTGTCTGTCTGTCTAGTCAACACATAGGCTATAAGGGCTGTTCATAAAATAACGCCCAAGCCGGAAACGGGGCAAAGGTTGAATAAACGCTTTTATAACTCGAGAACCACTAAGCGGATTTGGATGCGGTTTTTTGGTACCATTGTAGGGACCCTGGTCAACACGTATAGCCTATAATAGATGTCCATAAAATAACTCCCAAGCCGGAAACGGGGCAAAGAATAAATAAACGCTTTTATAACTCGAGAATCACTTGACGGATTTGGATGCAGTTTTTTTTATTATCGTAGTGACCACGGTCAATACATAGGCTATAGTGGGTGTTCATAAAATAACGCACAAGCCGTAAACGGGGCATAGATTGAATAAACGCGGTCATAGCCGCGGGTAACGGCTAGTATAATAATAAAATAGTAAAAAAGTCGTGCCTTGTACAGGTACATAAATACTTTTTCAAAATTGTATATGAAATGTGCTATGTATTGTACTGAAGCCAAAACTACAACTACCTACCACCTTTAGAATAGAATCTGTATGTATACCGGTGTAAATAGACTCTGCTACCATTAAATGAAACCACATATTCTACTAACCCTACTGAACCACGTTTCCCAAGAATCATACCCACGCCCGCCCATCCTTAGTTTGGGAAATAATTGAGTTCCAAACAAAAATGCGTGAACACTAACGCACCGACATACGGGCGAGTTTAGAGAGAGCGTCGTCCGTGAAACAGCTATTAGGGTGCAGCGTTCTGAAATAGACGTTCCTCCTACGAGATGAAGTCTTTGGGTTACAGTTGAATATCTTTTTCTCTGAAAAATTGCGCGGGTTTTTTTTCCGAATAGTTGTTCACTATGATCAGTAGAGTATGTGATTTTATTTAATGGTCGCACTCTATTTACACCCCGTATATACGTACTCGTATGTTCCGTATTAATTAGAAAAGGGATATGATGCGATTTTCTTTATTATCATCGTAGTGATGCGGGGCGCATAAATACAAAACCTGTGTATGGCTCAACGCTGCTAAGTGCTAAACGGTACACAGACTTTGGCCATCATTCATGCGCATTTCGATTGAACAAAATTTGTGTATGTTGTACAGTTTTTACGCAACATAGTTTGGCTTGGTCATACTCGAGAGGCAATAGGACAATCATGTTCGCTATTAACGCGTTTCTAAGAATAGGTGTTGGAGCGCAGCATGATTGGCCCCTAAAATCGATTCGAAACGCGTAAATCGACGAGCCAAGATCTGTTGCGCATTGACACGCGTGTGTATGACTGAAACAATGCAGATGCTTACGTTGCCAACTCACGACCTGCGTTTGTGTTATTTGCAAAATTGATCTATCTATCGTTGAACAACTATGACATTCAACCTTGGTGCGTGCCGAATAGCAGAAGAAAGTTTAACATAATTACTGTAAATTATTTTTTCTTTAGGTGGTAGAGCTGATGCCGGGCTCGACTGTGGAGGTACCACCATCTTACTCGCAAATCCTCCCGAAGTTATTCGGGGGAGAGTAAGAGAACAGCTCTCAGGCAAAACCAGGCGGCCCACCATTGCCTGGGCCCGACGGATGGCGGTATATCCATCCCCAATTGCCGGGCCTTATATAAAATAGACTAGTGACGGGCAGCGGCGTCACTAGTGCAAAGTTTTCGGCACCGCGCTCACCAACCCGCCTGCCCAGCGTGTGTGAGTATGGGCATTTCTTCCAGGAGGACCGCCAAGAGTGGCGAAATCCTGGAAAGGCCTATGTCCAGCAGTGGACGGAACAGGCTGATGGATGGATGGATGGATTTTTTCGTGCTCGGAGGTTTTTTTGTGATTGATAGTGTGACGATATGAAATTGACGGAGGATGAGGACTTTTTAAAAAGTTTTTGGATGCTGTGTTCGAGACTCATAGTTTGATTGACCATTAAAAAATCCATAAATTAAAAACTAGTAAAAAATAATTTCTTAATTAAAATTACATACTGAATTAAGAACTATTAGGTACCCACAAACCTAATATTTAATCTCGCAATTCCATCAACTACTAGAATTTTTTAAAGTCATCATTAGTTAGAAAATAAATATTTATTGAATAACTAATTCAATTAATTTATTAGAACAGTACCTTATTAGAAATATATTTGAAAGTAAGTTCTTTATTTAGTACATATTTGCTTTCAAAATAACAACTTTGAATAACTGTTAATAGCATGGTAAAAGTAGGTACGTACTTATTATTTATTCAATAGATTGAAGGCCACGTAGAGTTAATTAGTACATAACTTTGAGCTGAAAAGCACACAAACTGTGCGGGCTCAACACCTCCCGCAGGCTGAGTTGACCGGTACACAGGTTTTGTCCACGTTAAATTGCCGAAAGAGCGAAAAAGGGAGGACACGAATTGTACGGGCTGAACACCTACAGCGTTGAGTCATACACATGTTTTGGCTATATGCATCCGGGGCAAAAGGGGGGTAAAATAACGCCCAAGCCAAAAATTGGGCAAAGATTGAATAAACGTGGGTGGAGCTGTAAGCGAAAGGCTAGTATACATAATACATAACATAAAACATTTGTTACTCTGCTTCCGTTTCGTCACGCATTTTGAGAAACCGAACCACAACAAATGCGTGCCCTGTTTTAAAACAATATCTTAGTCATTGGCCTATTTAGACGATTCGTTAACAACATTCTAAGTCTAGATTATATTGAACCAATTGACAAAGAAAGATTTTTATTAATTTACGACCCCAAACTTGGACGAATCAGAATCAATAGAAATGAGACATTTTTATCGCTTGAGTTTGAAGTGTTGGTGAATCTGATATTTATCCTGTAGACCCATTAGACCTAAAACTTATGGTTGCGTTCTAATAAAGTGAAAGTCAAGTGAAAATCATAAAATTGTGAAATCTAGTCTTTAGTGTTTGCCAAAATGTAACGAAGACAAATAATAAGAAGTTGTCTCTTGAAGTCTTTATATCATCCTCGATATTGTGTCTGAGTATGTAAATAAAATATCGAAAAGAATTGCTTTTTTAGGGCTCCGTACCCAAAGAGTGCCAAACGGGACCCTATTACCGAGCCTCCTATGTCTGTCTGCCTGTCCGTCCGTCTGTCACAGGGGTCTACAGCTTCAGCCGTTATAGGTAGAAAGTTGAAATTTTCACAAAATACGTGTTACTATGCCCTCTACCAAATAATAAAAAAAACCAACCTCATACAGTAAACCTGGAAAAAACTTCATATTTTTAACGTTATTTGTTTTAGCTCTATCTCAAATACAATACAAGTTTCAAATTTACAAACATTATTTCACATACTCTCAAGTAAAACAACAAATAATAAATTTAGGATTACATACTCAGGGGGTGCTGAAAGTTGTTTGTCAGGCTGTGCCATTTTAGCGCCATATTTTTTTTTGTCGCCCTATTTTGCTACCTAGCGCATCTATATTGTTGATTATCTATGTGTGGGTACAATAATACTATTAAGATATCTATGGGTGGTACGGGACACTTTGTGCGCGAGTCCGACTCGCACTTGGCCAAATTATTTTAATTTGTTAGATATTATGTAGCGTGGTTGACGTTAACTTTTAAACTTTTCACAGTTGGCTGCTCAATGAGTCAGTCGTACGTAACATAAAAAATACGGGGCAATAAATCTCTAATTTAACTGTCGTGTAGCAATCCGTCACATGGGTAAGGGTACGGTATTACGGAAATGTAAGTTATTCACTGAAGTTTGTGTGTTTAGCACAAAACGTAGCAAATTATTAATTAGTGTAATAAATTTTATTGAAATGAATTTTCTCCTACAATTATAATTAAGGCTTGGTCTTTAACATTTCAAGGAGTTTTTCTTAAATATGCTGAGTCAACTACTTTACCTGACCAATGTAAAACTCACACACATGTTTTTTGCAGACCTTTATCTTTCTTTTCTGAACACATTTCACCCGATAGATTTTATTTTTGAAAATTATGCCTTTTTAAGTGATAAATACGTGTTTTTATGTTAGCCGCTTGAGTTTTATGTCTTAAATTACACTATAGTAAGAAAACATAGTTTATTTTCGAATGTAAAGCCAGAAAATACCTGCGCCAAATACTTTTTCGTAAAATCCAGAAAAATTTACTGATGATGCGTGCTGGCAGCGCGCGAAGCGAGCGTTCTAATAATTTAGACTTTCTGACAACGTACTGAAGTTCAAAATCTCTCAGTAAGATTATTGTGCACAATGGGGCAAACCAAAAAATTATTGTCAATTATGTCTGGAAAAGATAGGCCACATTAGCACTGACCGCCTAAATTAAAAAAACAAAAAGTCTACAAAAAAACAAAAAGAAACAAAATTCTTTGGTCACTTATCAAACGATTTGTTAACAATGACCAAAGAATTTATTTTTACCTTTGATTTATTTTCTTACGGCTGTGATGTTTTATAATTATGTTTAGCGTTAAAGTTCCCGCAATATGGTACTGTTACCCTACGCATCCCATAAACTAATTTCAGCTTTGCCCTTCACAAGAATCAACTCACATTCATCCAGATCTAAATGTAAGTAAACAATTTGCATAATTTTGTAGACTCTCTGATAATGATAAGCGGTGTTTTGTATGAAGGTTGTAACTTTGTTACCTGCAGGACTGTTATAATTATTACAATTATAAGTTGACATCGAAACTGATTCCAGATTGATAATTGATATGATAACCTAGACTGTTGTGCTTGAAACGATCTCCAAAACTGCACCTATGAATCAGTAACTTAGTCACCCCAGCACATGGGAACTCCAAACACGGGAACCATACCTTTTGAGATCTACAATGCTCCAGTTCTCCTTGCTATTGTTACCTCTTTGGTATATTATACATTTTATGCCGATATGGTTTGTTAGATCTAATCCGGTGAATCGCAGAATTGTGTCAAGGACCTCAGTTCACTGAGGCCATTGTGGTTTCCTGGAGAAGAATAGCTGTACAATTGATTAAATTAAATTAAATAGTAAGTCTGAAAGGTATAGACACGGATAAATAGTTAGGTATAGAAGTAGTTATACGTACTACGAACCAAACGCCAGAAGGCTAGAAACATAATGTTGTTAGACAATTAAAAGAGTGGAATTAAGGTTTGAAGCCGAGAATATTTTTACAAATTGTCAGCAAGTTGCAAGCAACGCGGTAAATCCGCCGATATGGCCGACCCATTACGCGATCATACGAAATCGTTCCACTTAAACAATTAAGGCGCTTACATACGCCAACGACCTTGAGTCGTTTTATATTATATATCGACAGAAACTGTATTGAAATAACGTTCATATCAGCGCGCATTGCATAACGAGGCCGTTAAGACTCCGGAGAGCCCAAAATAGGAGAAATTTATACTTTTCTCATAGACGCGATCGGCGGAAGAAAAATTTGAACTTAAATTTTATAGCTCTATAAATTGTCTGTAATTAAGTGAAAGAATCATTAAAATCGCTTTAGGCATTCGGAAGGAGTAAGAGAATTCTTGCTTAAATCATACGAAACTTTCGATAACTTTAGATTTTTTTGTGTCTAAAATATCAACTAAAAAGTAATTATCAAACTTAAAATTTATTTCTCACTATATAAAGCCTGTCATACATATTTTTTTATAGTTTTTGAGCCACTCTTGCAGGAGGAGTAGGGCTTCTAATACAGGTCTAAATTGCAGTTGGGGGGATGTAATCACCTTAAGTACGAAAGTCTTTCAGCAAAAATTCAAAGAGAAGCGGAGCGAGGAGGAGCGTGTTATGTAAATAAATTTGGGAGCCAAGCGAAAACGAGCGGAACGAGAACAAGGGATAGTTTTAACAGTAAATAATTTCATATGATCGCGTTATGGGAATAATAATGTGTAGGGACGACACAATTCGGCTTTTCGCGAAACAAGCAGTTTTTGACATCCTACAACGACATATATTCACTCATTACCTTTCCAAATTGTTGGGGATACTACTAGAATAATAAGTGCCACCTAGATTATGAAATGTAGGCCAACATTGAGTTATTCTGATTACGTTTCACATATGGACATAATGAACCGAAATGTAGGTGCGAGTAGATACAAATAGAATAAGTAATATCCTTGGACATGAGATAGTTTAATCCTGGTTTGGTAATACATTGTGTTTATTGCTCAATTTAATCGTTTTCTTATATACCTTCATTCGAAATAAGTATCAAAACAAATTAGCCGTGTCCAGTGTTTTTTTAATAATAAGAGTAAAAATGGAGATGTTATTTTTTTCTATAACTTTAGTTGTAACGATAGGTTTAAGTAGTACGATGCCTGTGGGTAAGTTTGAATATTTGTAACAGGAATTATTATGACAGGCCAAAAATAGCTTGAGCAGGACAGCACTATACAATTTGTATTTCTCTAGCTCTCTTTCTCATGCTCAAATACATAGATTTACTATATATAATATTAGGTGGTAGAGCTGATGCCGGGCTCGACTGTGGCGGTACCAACATCTTACTCGCAAATCCTCCCGAAGTTATTCGGGGGAGAGTAAGAGAACAGCTCTCAGGCAAAACCAGGCGGCCCACCATTGTCTGGGACCGATGGATGGCGGTATATCCATCCCCAATTGCCGGGCCTTATATAAAACAGACTGGTGACGGGCAGCGGCGTCACTATTGCAAGGGTTTTGGCACCGCGCTCACCAACCCGCCTGCCCAGCGTGTGTGAGTATGGGCACTTCTTCCAGGAGGACTATCTATCTATGCTAATCCTCGGTAAAACGCGGGTGTACCGGGTGTGGACTGCGACTTGCATTTCACAGTTCACACTCGGGAACGCCTCTGACATCCCCTCGGGGATTCATGTCGTGACGATATGTTATGTTATGTTATGTTATATCTATGCTCAAATATGTATAGCGCTGACAGCTGTTACCTGTCACAGGGCTCAAACTATGTTTCATGGACGAATCATCCTTATTTACTTGTTTATGGGCTGGTTACTTGGAATTCGTCCAAGGCTGATTAATTATATTCTGTCAGATTATTAATCCGTTCCCTGTCATAAAATAATGTGTAGCATTTTTAAAGAAGATAGCGCTAATAAGAGGACAGATAAAGGATTTTTTATGTCACCAATATTTCAGACCCCCACGTAGAGAAAGCCTGGATTTGAATTCTGCCACTAATGCCTGAATACTATCACTTGCTGAGCGGTAAAGAAAAAACCCGTGAGAGACCTTACGAAACATCAGATAAATACTTGTTGATGTATATATAGTTTGATTGTAGTGATGTTCAGGTGGAATTTGCCAGTCAAGGGAGGAGTGTCAATTTGTCCGTTTTTATTTTCAGAACTAGTTAAAAACGAAATAAATGAATGTCGTTTTATTCAAGATGTCATAATTGGACAGCTGTTTGAGATGGGGAGAAAACTTATCATATCTGGCGATTCTGAAAGGGGCGTTCAAATAATGGATCCAATGCAGTTTGATTATTTAGAAAAGCATTTTGATGGAAGAATATTTGGGTAAAAATATTTCGAAATGAATAAGTACATTTTTTTTGTGTACCGTATTAAGTTGGGCACCAGGAAATCATTCAACATCGTATTCAACTTACTTAGCCTTGGTAATTTTTTTGCAGCATAGACGCTTCCTTCACCAACAGTTCTTTAACTGGCCTAGCAAACTTTACGCTGCTGAGGTCTGAGTTCTACAAAAACGACCTTTCTATAGACGTAGACTTAATTTTTCCATCTTTATTGTTTGAATCGGGTATGTGGTAATTACAAACTTTTTCAAGCTTTACTTATTTTCTTAATCTAGCGAAAGTTGGCAGTAAATTGTCCATTATTATTTTTTATTTGTACATCTCTTTACGAACCCGTTTTATTTTACAAGGTGTGATTGTGTATCTGAATGTCAAATTATTTATCCTTATTATGACAAATATTTTCATAACTATAGGTACATATCAGCTAAAAATTTTTAAAAAGCTTAGAAGAGTTGGTGTCTTTAATCTCAGAACACCAAAATAATAAAATGTCTTCTGTGATTGCCAACTCAGGCTAGGATTATTATTAATAATAAAATGAAAATTATCTTTTCAGATCATTACAAAATGGAGGGCAACATATTTGAGGCTGTGCCTCTTGCAGGTGAAGGGAAAATGCAGTAAGTACATATTTCAAAACGTATTTAAAATATTTAAATACTCCTCTACAAAATCTCAACTATTTTCTTCATAACATCACATTATTGAAAAAATCGATGTAAGTACTTACTTATTAATTATATCGATTAAATTTTTGGCAAATTTTGCATAATGAAATGTTGACCTCTCGTATTAATTGACACTGGGCTGGGAGTGTACTTTTGAATGATTCGAATTTCAATTCGCATAAAAATATTTAAATACTCCTCTACAAAATCTCAACTATTTTCTTCATAACATCACATTATTGAAAAAATCGATGTAAGTACTTACTTATTAATTATATCGATTAAATTTTTGGCAAATTTTGCATAATGAAATGTTGACCTCTCGTATTAATTGACACTGGGCTGGGAGTGTATTTTTGAATCATCCGAATTTCAATTCGCATACGAATCCGCATGATTCGCATACGAATACAATACTAATTTTAAGTTTTCGTATGCGAATCATTCGGATTCGTATGCGAATTGAAATTCGAATGATTCAAAAATACACTCCCTGGGCTTGCGATAATGAATGAATGAACACTTTATTGCACACAAAACAAGATATTTACAAACATACAAGAACATACAGAAGGCTAAGGCGGACTTATTCCTTGGAAATTTCTTCCAGTCAATCTTGGAAAAACAGAAACATTTTTAAATAAGAAATATTCACACGAGTGCATCATAGTTATAAATAATATAATTTATTTTAGACTTGATTTTTGCGTTTGTAGGGAACACGGTTTTTTTAAGAATGTTACGAACAGGGTCATCGAACCTTGGTGCTTGGCACATACTGAATCTTCAGTATGAGTTTGGCTGTATAAATTGCTAAAATGATTTCTTCTGTTTCAGGATAGAGCTATTTGACGTAAGAGTCTGGGGTAAAGTATACCTGAAGCAATCGGCAGACGGGAAAGCAATACTTCTCGACAAGTTTGAAGATGCAAATTTCAGAGTAACCGAGGTTTCCGTAAGTACTTTAGATGTACTGATTACAGCCTAACTAAATCATATACTAGAAATATTTCTAGATTTAATAAATCAGGATAAACAGATTCACTAAACCATACTAGGAGAAGAAGAAAAAACAAAGATCTTTTTGCGAAATTTGAGTCAAAATACAATAGATCTATCTTTTCTTGGGCGGCTTTTCTCGCATAATTTTTCACACGCTTTATTTTTCATTAGACTTTGTTAATCACGTAATAAATGCCATGGGATTTGATTATTATACTTAGTAAAACTTTATCATTTTTAGGGTTCCGTAGTCCGACAAGGAACCCTTATAGTTTCGCCATGTCCGTCTGTCCGTCTGTCCGCGGTATAGACTATTAGTACTAGAAAGTTGTAATTTGGCACGAATATAAATATTAATTACGTCGACAAAACGGTAAAATAAAATCTTGAAAAAAATATTTTTTTAAGGGTTTCTCTCATACACGTAAACTGGAGATGAATTTTTTTTTCTCGTCTATCCCATAGTTTGGGGTATCGTTGAATAGGTTGTTCAAAAACATTGTAGGTATGTGAAAACTATTTTCCGATTTAGGGATCCGTTGGTGAAATATTAAGCTTTAAAGTGAAAATTTTAGTTAGAGTGGTGCGTCCCCCCCCCCCTGCTGGCTAAACGGTTGTTTATATAAATGTGAAAAAATTCACAAAAGTAGTACATATAATGAATTTAAAGGGAAAACTGTCACAGCTAAGGAGGCTTTATAGGTTTACGAGTACAGGTCGCACCAAACTTTTGGTCCCGTCTAATTTATGAGACCAGAAGTTTGGCGCGGTCTGTATTAGTGACCAACTTATAAAATGTACCGAGAAACTACGGAACCCTACAATGCACGTGGCCCGACACGCACTTGGCCGGTTTTTTATAAATACCTTTCTGTATAAAGCTTCTAAAAATCACCCGCCTTCAGCCTTCGCAAATTTTCGCATACATATGTGTCAGAATAGCTGTCTTGCCCTAGTAGCATTTTCCGTTGGCCTTCATTCGCCAACAATCGGCAAAACGTTGGGTTATAGTAAGTTAGTTGGCCATCATAGAGCCAACATTGGCCCAATGATACTAATATTAGCAATATAGCCACCGGATAACTAACAATGGGCCAACCGCAACTTCTGCTACCGTTGGGAGAACAATGTTGGGATAAAGCATTGTTAACGACGTAGGCGCAATGTCGTAAACCGTATGATTTTATTAGTATTAACACGACCATTTTATAAACTGTACGTATGAAATATTGACCAATTTAAATAGAAATAGGGACACATTTTTAAAGCACTTTTATCGTTTTGTTTCGATGTATGATTTTATTCATTTTTATTAAAAGTTTCAAAAACTCACAACTAGATGGTGCTGATGGTAGTTACATCGCGATATCGTTTGTTACTGTCTTTGTCTGGTGTCGAAGTCAAATAGTCATGGCATATGCCACTATTGTGTTAGAGTTACAACGTAAGTTATTATTACCTGAGAGCTAGGAATAAATAACCCCGAGTGACCTATTACGTAAACAATATTTGAGGCATTGAGAGCAAGAAAGGCTAACATTTCCAGACACAATTAAAAATCAATTGAACCCATTGTTGGGTAACTGTCAGTAACATACGTAAGCCCTACAATGCAAAGCAACCAGTGGCCGAACTAAAAAATAGTGGCCAAACCTAACTGTTGGCCAACTAACGATAGCTATGTGGTCCAACCGTGCGCCAACAATAAATGCTACTAGGGTGGTATCTAATTTAAATTTGTAATTTTATGGGTACACTACCTATATAAAGTATTCAATTTTTCAGTCGCACGTGGACTTCGATGGAAGCATCGACGATATATTCAACGCAATGATAGAAGAACTACTCCCTCACTATCTGAACAGATTTAGCAAATTTCTCGTGAGTGTACTTTCACAGATGCTCATAGACACTTTTAATCCTGTGCTGAATTTGTATGAGACTTGGAGGATTATTGTTGTTATTCTATATTAAAAATTATATACTATATAGTTTTAAGTTTTTTAATCCTGACACCTAACGACACCAGCCCAGTGCGAAAGGTTCCACAGAAGGACAATTAATAAATTTTGGAAATTTAACTGGACCCCATATACTAAGCCTCCGTTGCCTGTCTGTCCGTCCGTCTGCTATTACTTTACTTTTTTCTACACTTTCCATCAATTCTACACCCGAGAAAAATAAGATTCTTTCCAAAAAAAAAATAATGAACAATCTAATTTTGCTATTTAATACTTACTCTCATGAATTTTTTAAACAGCAAAATTCATAGATTTTTTTTTTGTGAAAGGACAGATTATTCGCGGGTATAGAACTGATGGAGCGTGTAGAAGAAAGTAACACACCGAAATTAGAATGCTTTTGTCGTGGTTGTTGGTATCGACAAGTTTGTATGGAGAGCGGCTTCGGACCATCCCCCTTAACACGTATTTGTAAAAATTTCAACTTTCTAACCATTACGGTTGAAGCTGTAGAGCCCTGTGACAGACGGACTGACAAGACAGCGGAGGATTAGTAATAGGGTCCCGTTTGGCAACCTTTGGGTACGGAACCCCAAAAAACTATTTTATACATTTTATCGTTGTTTATTGCGGAAAAATCTACAAACTATTTTCAAACTTATCTCTGTTTTTGCTGCAGAGGTGGAATAAGTAGATAATGAATTAATAAAACATAATATATCCTTTTTGCTGTCAAAGTTTTTACACATTGTCAGTTATGGTTTGATTTTACTAGACACTCCTATAGTACATCGCATGAAAACACAATGTATCTCACAAGTAATACATATTATACTAGCTTTTGCCCGCGGTTTCACCCGTGTTGAATTAGTTTTTGTGTACTCCTATAAAATCAGTCAATATTATTCGGACCCTTACCTACAGTAAACACAGCTGGTAAAATGTGTGTGTTATGCGCCTCTGTTTCCCATTTTGTGTGTCTCTTTTATAGCTTTTCCATGGGAACAAAAAGAAAAAGTAGTTTTTGTCCTTTTCAAAGTCTAGAACTACATTTATGCAAAATTTCAGCCTAATCGGTTTCGTAAGCATGACGTGAAAGGGACAGAGAAGGGAAAAGACACATCACTTTTCTATAGAAATTTGAAAGCACATTTTCTACCCATGGGAACTGATTTATGGGATAAAAAGTAGCCCATGTCCTATTCCAGGTCTAGAACTACATTCATGTAAAATTTCAGTCCAATCGGTTCAGTAGTTACGGCGTGAAAGAGTAACAAACATCCATCCATCCATCCATCCATCCATCCATACATCCAAACTTTCGCATTTATAATATTAGTGGGAGGGATGGGATGGGATTAGTGGGATTAAATTAGATTATTTAAATCTGTTGATTGGTTTTTGAGTTAAGAAGGAACATTCATATAGAATACTGCAAAAATAATGGCATATTAAATCGGGCCCTGCTAATCTAACAAATGAGTAAATGATAAAGTCATGATATATTGAATCATCCATCATGCTATTTGACCATGATCTTCAATGATCTACGGTTTTTGACACCTAATTAATATAAATATACGTCTAATCTTGAAATCTCTGCTGATATGTTCGATTACGATTGTAATTTAAGTGAGAACAACAAGGAAACAGCAATGACTGCTTATAGTCTTTTGAAAGACACAGTCCCAGGTAGGTCTAGAAATAAATTTAATAAAAGTGTAAAATAAATCAAATGAAAGTGTTAAAGTGTTTCTACGAGAAACTTTTTGTGGAGCTACAAAAATTTACGTTTGCGCTTTGTTTATTTTAGAATGAAATTCCTCGTGTTGCTCGCACTTGTGGCTGTTGCCAGCGCTGTATCACTGCCAGACGGTAAAATTGATATTGAATTGGATACTGCTGCTCTTGAAAATGCAGGTACGTTGTTACTTATAATATTGAAAGCTGCCTAATAATATCAGTTGGTACAGTTTAAAAGTGTAGGTACTCTAACAATGCTACTATAATAATACTTAATAAACTTGCTCCTATAATTCAAGTAAACATGTTTTACGATTTTAACTTTTCTGATAGCGTAAGAAAAACGTGGATTGGATAGGTTGACCATCTTAGATGATCCATCCATCTATGACATTACTTGTTCAAAGAGCAACTTTTTCTTTTAGTTATTCCCACAAATGCAACCCCATCTGAGCGCAACCAGATTCTTGTGAACATTCTTGTAAATCAACTGATCGCCTACGTTAGAAGAGTCATCAACAATGGATCTGCCATCTTCGGTACCCCTCCCCTAGACCCCCTCATTCTCGACCACTTCAGATTCAACCTTCCTACTGGCTTAATCAAGTAAGTGCCCACTTTATGTTGTCTTTTTTACACAATACAATAAAATTAAAGTTTGTCAACATTGGTTGTGAAATAAATGACGTAATTATATTTACATGATTTTACAGTCCATGTAGGTATGCATGTAAAATAACGTCTTGTTAATTTACCTACAACAAAGAAAACGTAAAAGACAAGTTAGTAGATAAATAATAACAAGTCATAACAATTTTGTAAAAAACATAGGACAATGAGCCATATTTCACACAGTAAACTAATCTTGTTTTCAGACAGCTACATACCATGATATAAATAAATAGACAAATAGCATAAATAGCTCTTAATTCTGGCTTTACCGTTTCGTCTAAGATAAAAGAAAACTAATAGAGCGAAACGTCGTTGGTTTGGACTTCTGTATGCGGCATAGACCACATAAACCAATCTAGACCCTTTGAGCTGAAATTTGGTATAGATACAGCACAGCACAGGAATATTTACACTGGGATTCCAGAAAAGAATAACTGTAATTTGCATTAAATACCTACGTATACGTAAAATAACGAATGTATACCTACTCTATTTGTAAATCTACACGCGAACGAATCCGAACCACTATGTATGTACGTAATATTTTACTATGATAAGATTCTAAGTTTGTTAACCCTTTCAGCCTCGACATCGAGATCGAAAAAGCTCTTGCAGAGGGCTTCGGCAGATTCGTGGTGAACAGGAGCTTCCTGCGACTCTCGGACCTGACCTTCGATCTGGACATCTCTTTCCCGCCAATCAACATCCAGGCTGGTAAGCATCTAACTTATATCCGGGGGCTCGGCAAGTCGAGCTTAAAAGCGGCACTCCGTACCATCCTTTTCTCGAAGCAGTTCAGGCCATTTTCGACCCCCCTATAACTTCGTTGTGGATAAAACTAGAAGCCTGAATTGTCGGTAACCAAACAGGAATTGTATAAACACGGTATATTTCAAATTTCATTCAATTTGAACCGTTAGTTTAAGAATTATAACTAGTCAAAGTTTCTCAATTTTGTCACTCACTCACTCACTGACTGACTGACTGGCTGACCGATCATCAAAACTCTAAGGCACTTCTAGCAGACATAGAAGCTTCAAATATATGGGATTACAACGTTACATTTTCAGTTGTAAGTAGAAGGACTACCTACAAAAAGAAATGAGATTCCATCAAAAACAAAACTAAAAAAAACTTTAAAAGACCGTAAAAAGTTGTGAGACCCATGTAAATCCAAGTCGGTTAATTTATTCAGTCCCTACTTAAGGGACCTTCTGTTTTTAAGTTAATACATAATTAGCTAACCTAACAACACCTTATAGTGAGTGTATCAACATTAAAAATCTTTTATGTTTTAAATAAATAGATTGACTTGGAAATCGCACGAGAGAAGTTGGATACTCTTTACTCTCTTTTGTCACTAGCACGTTAGAACTTTGCGTATAGGTCGGTTATCGGCTAATAATTTTGAATAAAGAACATTCGTAATTTTTTTTTACAAATTTTGTTTTTCCGTGGGAGTTTGGCGGGAATTCGTCCGTACCGTAGCAATGGAGCTCACTCGAAGAGATTTTCGGACAATGATTTATTATGACTATAAAAAAGGTTTAAAGCCTCAAGAATGTTTTGAACTTTTGGTTACTACTTTTGGTGAATCTACTTGTTCACGCGCAACAGTATAATTGGTTTGCTGAATTTAGAAGAGGACGCGAAAGCTTTGAAGATGAGGCGAAGACTGGTCGGCCGCCAACAGCGGTCACTCAAGAAAATGCCGCACAAACTCACCAATGAGCAGAAAGGGCGTCGCGTGGATTGGTGTAAATTTATGATAGATAAATTCAACGGCAGCGAGAAAAAAAACGTGTATGATATACTGACTGGTGATGAAACATGGCTATATAACTACGACCCTGAAACAAAGCGCCAGTCGACGGTATGGTGCTTTGATTATGAGCCAACTCCCACGAAATGTAGCCGTGCACGAAGCATGCAGAAACAAATGGTCGCCTCATTTTTCTGCAAGACAGGTCATATTGCTACTGTGGTGTTAGAGGATCAAAAAGCCGTTAACTCTGAATGGTACGTGAAAGTTTGCGCCCCAAAGGTACTGTCAGCTTGGAGTGACAAGCGGCCGAATTCAGGGAACCGGCAGCTTCTCTCGCATCACGACAATACCTCGGCGCACACGTCTGCCAGAACACTCGACTTTTTCAAGTTTTTTTTTACATGTTTTGTTTTTGATGGCATCTACTTTTCTGCCAAATAAACAAAATTCCTCTTACTTCATAGATAACTTTTGTCAAAACATTTCTGCCATTATAGATTTGACCCTACTGTTGCGCAATATTTATTATACAGTTTGACCATGGTTGCACTAGGTACAATAAGCGCGTTTTCTAGCGTACCCGAGATCTGAGCACCCGAGGGACCCGAGGTTACTCAAAAAACTGGACAAGTGCAAGTCGGACTCCCCCCCCGAGGGTTCCGCACAAATTAGTAAAAGTTACAAAAAATCTACAAAAAGATTTTGTCACCCGTACAATTATGACCGCGCATACCGTTGCTTAACCTCGATATTTTTTTATGTTTTCAGATTTGTAGTATTAGACGGTATTACTTTACCAAATTTCATAGTTCTAGGTCAACGGGAAATACCATACAAATTTTGATTCCCTTGAGAGTGTCGAAATATACGTTTTTTGCGGCATAAACGGCCGTATCCTTTTTTCACGTTACTTAGAAGTTTGATTTTTTCACAGCCCCAAGGGACTGTAAATTTGAGTATATGGTTTTAATTTCAACTTGATACCTCCACGCGTTCCCGAGATAAAGGGTCTTGACAGACAGATGGACAGACGGACGGACAGACGGACGGACAGACGGACAACAAAGTGTCCTATGAGGGTTCCGTTTTTTTCCTTTTGAGGTACGGAACTCTAAAAATAGAACAACCATAGCCAAATCACGTCTTCGAGAGATAAAATATCTGTACCGGCTAGTTTTTTAACGTTTCAATGTTATTTCAGAGAGCTACAAACTACTTGGCAATCTCTTCACTGCCATCCCTCTGTATGGTGATGGAAAGGCTAGGTAAGTTCTCCTAACATACCAGATACAGCCAAAATAATACTTGACTTGATAAGCGATCATAATATTTTGAATGCTTAATGTCAAGTGATTAGGTTCGAATAGGGGGGACGGGGTTAGAATATCAATTGATTCCGATGGGGAAGGGGATGTTACAATCACGTTTATTTGGTCCTAACAAAAAAACGTTTTTTGTCTTTCAGTTTGCTAACATTGCAACGTTCATGTCAGCCTGAAAATTTTAGCATAGTGCTTAAAAGTTTCAAGTGCCGTAATCGACTAAACTCTCAATTTTATTATTACCATAGTCTTAAGAATCAGATTTGATGACAATTTTTCATGAAAACAGATTCAGAAAAATACTTTTCTATTAAGGCTTATTAAGTATCTAATTAAGTACCTGACCCTAGAACATGAACAAAGCTAGATTTTCGAGGGTTCTTTTGAAGAAATTAGGACTATCTTAATATTTAAAAAAATGAATTTTATTTATTGGTCTTTTATCTAGGTGATCTACGTATAAACAATGTACTAAGATTAATACTTATGTCAACAACAACAAAAAATGTTTTCCACCCTCTTTTTTGGTATTCAAACGTTCGTTTCAAGAACGCGGCTAAGAGATCAACTTGTTTTTTTTCTTCATAAAATAGGTAATAGAAATATAAAGGTTTTGTACTTAAATCCAGTATTTTTTCCCTACAAAATATTTCAGTATTAGCTAAAAACCCTCCGATCTGCTGTTTCGCGCGTAATTATTAGTATTACGCGTCCTAGACAAATAAGTCACTTAGCTAAGCAATAATCGCCTCTATCAAAAGGTAATAAAGTATTTCACATTGGCCTCTTTGTGTTGGACGAATAATAACATTGTTTCGTAGTTAATGCCATACCCTTCAAACTATCACTTACTGAACCACTTCTGTTACGTTTTCCTTTTGCAGGTTCGTGGCTGAGGGTTTCAGGCTGCGTGCGTTCTTGCACCTGAAGCAGTCTGCGGACGGCGAGTCCATCCTTATCAGAAAAGTTGAGGATGTCTGGTTCGAGCTTCCCAAGCTCCAGGTAATCTCTCTGTGTATTCTATGTTTATTTATCTCAATACAGCTTATTACTAACAGTACATAATTTAATTTGATACTCTGGACAAAGTTATAGAAAATTCTTTGGTTAAATGTGGTTAAGTTACAATCGAACGCAGCACGCGTTAAGTTCCATAGTGTTAATTACATGTTGTTTTTTTATTTATCTTGCTTGGCTGCTGTACGTTTCATGTAATATTGACGTGAGTTATCCTTTATTTCGTTATCTATTGTTTCGAAAATATTTTATTAGAAAACTTTTTCAATTTGATACTCTAGTATCTACTAAAAAATTGTGCTCATGGTCACAGTCTCCAACACAAAATAGTCATAATTATTGTTTAACAATTGCAATTGCATAGCGTAAAAAAAATGGAAAAATTACATGTTTTTTTACTCCGACCCATTGCAAATTAATACAAGATTCCTGATTCAGCCAATCGGCCCGTAACGCAAAATCGACTGCACTACACTAGGACACCATAAAATAAGTATAGCTAGCATATTTTCATGCATCCAAAGCTGCATAAACTAGTGGTCCGGAGGCAAATATCTTCGTGTGATTGATTTTATATAAAACCTTTAAGAACTGACCGTGATCTAATGTGCCGAAGTACCAGCGATCTTTCCCTCAAATGCTTGACATTTTGAACATTGAATTTTTTGAACATTCCAGTGTGAACTGACCGGAGTAATCGGAGGTGGTGACATCGACAGCATCGTCAACGCAATCGTCAGCGAAGTGATCGTGGACTACGTCAACCGGTTCAACGGAGCCATCGGCAAAGTTGCTGCCACCGGCTTCGTCTTCGGGTTCAACCCCTTCCTCGACAGACTGAGCACCTGGCGCTACATCGAGCGATGGGTCTGATGCTGAATCGTATACCAACCACATTGTAAATAAATATTCAATCACTTCATTACGTTTTTATTTATTTATCTCGCTTCAGTTGTTATTTGATTGATAAAGTTAAACTCCGATAAGAAAATAATTATACCTCGTTAATTACAATATAAATCGCTTGATCGCTTTAACGATAATAATAAATAATCGTATATTTACCGATTTCCAACGACACCACAATTAAAATAACAATGTAACAATAGTTCAAAGATTTATTGTTCCAAATCACGTCGCGGAAACAAATAGTAGGCAGTTACCCGTGGCTTCCATAGTCATAATCTTCGTACCAAACTTCTCTACAAATGCCAGCACTATCCTTCTTGAAACCTCGAGGACAGATCACCGCACGATGATAGAGAACTGGAGATTCTTCTAACCAAGCACTCCTTATCACCGTTTCTTGACTTTTCGGCCGGACATTTTTTGCTAAAATAAATTCTTCCCCATTATTCAGATTCATGACATTTGGGTACACTTTTAGAAAAAATGAACATAAAAGAAATAGTATTACAGTGATTTTAAACATGTTTAAAGTCAATGCTACATAGCAAATGAGTTTTTACGCAGTTTTGGGATATATTCTCAACGTCATTTGCACCCACACAATGGAAACGGATGTCGATTAAAAAAGTTAACCGTTCGTTATCTTTTCAAGGGCGAAAAATAATTAATAACTAAGCTATGCTTCTAGGGTCTATCGACGATAAAATTTTGATTTGTAAGCGGAATAGAAAAAATTGTAACAGCTATGAATTAATAAAAGGTGACTTTAATTTATGCAGCCAAATTCTTACTGAAGACTCGGTAACAAGTTTGATGACCCTTTTTGTGGAATTCATAAATTATTCTTTTCGTGTTCCTTATAATTGCAAGCCCAGCCCCGAGTCAATTACTATGGGGCGTCAAGATTTTATTTTGCGAAATTAGCAGAGTGTGAGTGATCCGTGTTACTGATCACTTACCAAGCCTCCAGTATGAGTTTGGCTGCATAAATTAAAGTCACTTTATATATTATTTTTTAAGCTTTAATATGTATGTAGGATATACTTAGGTATTTATGTTTAAAAATATATTATATTATACGGTTCCATAACCAAAGGGTGCCAAATGGGATCATATTACTAACAGCCGCTGTTTGTCTGTCCGTCTGTCACAGGGTCTCAGCGTCAACCGTAATAGGTAGAAAGATGAAATTTTCACACAATACTACGTGCCTCTATAATGACAAAAATATTTAAAAATTATTTCAGAGGGGTTTCTTCACAAGAAACCTGGAAAAAGTTGCATTATTTAAACGTTATTGGTTTTGGCTCTCACTTAAAGTTTAAAAATTAATCAAATTGTACCTCTAAATTTAAAAAAAAATACAATAGTAGGGTTCCGTAAGCAAACGGCGCCAAATTTTTTATCAGGCGCTAATATTTTAGCGCCTTGTTTTTTGTAGCCTTGATGTTGCTTTGGCATGTATGTTAGTTGTTACTTACTATGGTGTATTTATTGTTCCTCCGTATTGTGTGGTGGCACGGAACCCTTTGTGGGCGAGTCCGACTCACACTTGGCCAAATTATTAATTTCTGATGCGCGGTACGATTTCGCCCGTGTTGGTATTATTTTCGGCTAGTCCTATCGAGATAACACCTATCCTATTTGGACCAATAATTTTATAGTAGTTATTTAAATTTTAGTTCTCATGAAAGTTATTTTATATGTGACCGCCTCTGTAGCCGAGTGGTAGAGCGTTCGCCTGCTCACTCCTCTTGATCTACCATGCAAGAGGTGCAGCAGAGGACGAACACAGGCAGAAATAATAAGAATAATGATATAAATTTAAAATAAATAATAATATAATATCTACCTTTAAGTTATTTATAATAATATAATATACTAGCCTTTGCCCGCAGCTACGACCGCGTTTTTTTTTATTTTTGTCCTGTTTTTGGCTTGGGCGTTATTTTATGAACAACCGTTATAGTTATAGCCTATTGTGTTGACTATGATCACTACGATGATAATAAAAAAACCGCGTCCAAATCCATTTAGTGGTTCTCGAGTTAAAAGCGTTTATTCCATCTTTGTCCCGTTTTCGGCTTGGGCGTTATTTTATTAACACCCCTTATAGCCTATGTGTTGACGAGGGTCACTACTATGGTAATTTAAAAAAACCGCATCCAAATCCGTACGTATAGATGTAGATATAATATTAATTTTTAAATATAATATATAAATAAATATAAATATAATATTAATCTATATAAAAATGGCGACGTCTATAAAAATATTTTCTTTATTACACAAACAGCGCACTGCTGCATTTTAAAATGAACTTTTAATTAATATCTTCCCTACTTACGCTATGTTTGTTTGTCTTTGACAGATTGACTTCTTGTCTAAATATTGAAGCACAAAGAGGTACACTATACCAGGTTAAATGAACGAAAAATGTTTTTTTACTATACTGCAGAAGTATTTTTGAACTTAATATAAAGAGTACTTAACACAAAACAACTTGACAGTTATTACAATGCCACGTATAAAATGCTTTACATTTCAGAATACGTACCTAAAACTATTCTAATTAAGTTAACACTTAAAGTTTTATACTGAACGCTATCACAATATTTTTAATTATATAAACTAGATCTGCTCACAACATTCTGCCAAACAAGTTAATATATTAATTTAATTGCAAGTTTTATCTCTCTGTAATATCTTCGTGCTTTGGCAGCGGGGGCGGTTGCCTGTCACGCGGCGGCGGGGGCGCGTGCCTCTCACGCGGCGGGGGCGGTGTTTGCCTCTCCTTCGGCTGGGGCGGCGGCCGAGCAGACTCGCGCCTTGGCTCTGGCGGGGCCTGGTGCGGCCGAGGCCGAGGCGGTGGTTGGCGAACCCGGGGCTCGGGAGGTGGTTGCCGTTCCCGCGGCATGGGAGGCGTTTTGTTCATTGTTCGTTTGACTGAACTGCAAATAAACAATTCGTTAGAGAGTTAATACAATGTTTACGTTTGTCTGATACCCATAGGAATTTTCATGAAGAAAACACGTGACTTTTTTACAAATCTCCTCGTTTCGAAAATCACATCTCCTGACTGAGGGACTAATCTCCGCTCACCAAACAGCTGGAAAGAATCACTAATAAAGGATTTCACAAAATTCAACCCCGAGATAAAATAGGGGGTGAAAGTTTTTATGAAAATTCTTTATTTTTGTAGTTTATATTTAGCCATTTGGTAAAACATTAAGAATGACATTTCAGCCTTTTGCAAAATCACCCCCTGAAAAGGCAAAATAGGGGATGAAAGTTATGATGGGAATATCGTAATATTTGCAGTTCAAACCATGAAAACTGGTATTGTCTTTTTTGGTTTTAAATAAAAAACTAAGTATATACGTGTTTTAGCGTTTTCGAAAAATCATTAGTTAGATTAGGGGAAGAAAGTTTTGTAAATTTTTTTTTTTACTTGTAAAATTTACAGATTCTTTGAAGGAAATTGCGGGTGACAGTAGAGTCCGGATATAACGCCAGTCAAGGGACCGGAGACATTATAGTACGAGAGCCCACGACCAAAATCTTGTATCATAGCAATACGGTCGAAACTGTAAAAAAAATCGTCAAATTAAATGATTCTGAACCCGACTATGTACCTACGTGGTGGGTAATAACAACTAAAAATAGCAACTGCGAGGGAGGCCATTTCTACGTGTCAAAAAAAAGGCAGACTCTTCCTCCATGTCTCTCACGCTGTGCAGCATGGTTGCACAAACGTCATAATTAGAACTGTGGATACAGATGTAGCTGTTATTGCAGTTTCCTTGTATGGTGAGCTTCAAAAGACTAAGTAGAATAAATTTTGCATATCTTTAGATGTTGGAAAAGCCTCACGTGTTATTGCTGTTCACCAACTCGTGAATACACTCGGTCCAGACAAATGCAGTGGCATGTTATTCTTCCATACATTTACGGGCGGCTGTGATACTGTATCAGGATTCTGTGAAATGGGAAAGAAATCATTCTGGAAAACATGGAAGTCCTTACATGAAGCCTGTACATGAAATTAAAACTCATTATTTGGATGTTTTTGCGAGATATGTTATTTTGACTAACGACAACACAAGTGACGTGGAAGACATCGACCAAGCAAGTAAGGCACTATTTATCAGAGGACGGGCTATGGATAGGCTACCACCAACATTTGGTGCTCTTCTACCTCGTACGAGCAAGTTTGCAAGCGGGATTGATCCGGGGTCAGTGCTTGATAGCAAACCCTGAATGACCTAACTGCGAGGATTGGGGATGGAAGATAGATGGTATTTGTATTCCATTAGGGAGTACGAAAAAAGAAACTTCAGCATCCGTAAATGAGTTGACGAAGTGTTCTTGCCGCAGCTGCATTACAGGTCGATGCCTGTGCAGGAAGTCGGGGCTTCTGTAAGATCGGGGGAGATTCCTGCGATATGAATTTAAATAAATATATTTTTTACTGGACTTGACTGGTAGTTTTAATAAATTGCTTGAATTGGGTAGATTATTTTGAAAACTATAAGATCAACATACATCCAAGGACAGTATTGAAGAGAATTTAATGAAGAACATATTCGTTCTTGACAGTTTTCTCGTAGCTGTAACAGTTTACATAAAAAAACACGATTGGGGACACAAAAGTGGGGGTGAGGGGGGGGGGAATAATTTCTCAACATGTTCTACTTCTAAATTGATGCATATATGTAAAAGCTACATGCATGCCAAGTTTCATGCTTTCTTCCGGATGGGATCCGGATGATGGACTTTCAGTTAAGGAGCTGTACTAAAACTACTACCTATTTGTTTTGCGATAGACCTAATGCGCCTTAATGGGAGATCCCCCACTAGCGTTTACACAAAGAATCGTCAGTTTTCAGCTTAGTGGTTATTTTATCAACACCCTACTTATAGCTTAAGGTTGACCAGGGACACTGCGATTATTTTAAAAAAAAAACCGGCCAAGTGCGTTTCGGGCCATGCGCATTGTAGGGTTCCGTAGTTGCCCGGTACATTTTATAAGTTGGTCTACTAATACAGATCGCGCCAAACTTCTAGTCCCATATATTTAGAAGATCGGCCATAATTGTCGTGTTTAGAGGGGATTAAAAGTTGGGCGCGAGCGCGACCTGTACTCGTGAACCTGTAAAGCCTACTTAGCCGTGTGGGATAGTTTTCCTTTTCAATTCATTATATATTAATTTTTTCACATATCCATAAACAACCGTTTAGCCGCCGGCAAGGGAGGGGGGGCACTCCACTCCGGTCAGTGCTCCTCTCTAACAAAAATGGTTCTTACACACCCTCAATGTTTTTAAACGACCTATCTAACGATACCCAACACTATGGTGTAGATGAGAAAAAAAATTCATCCCCCTTTTACGTGTGTGTGAAAGGTAGCATTAAAAAAAAATATATATGATTTTATTTTACTGTTTTGTCGGCGCCATTACTATGTATACTCATGCCAAATTACAGCTTTCTAGTACTAATAGTCTCTGAGTTATTTCTATATAATTTGTGCTCTGAGCTAAGCCGGGGACAGACGGACATGGCGAAACTATTATTGGGTTCCTTGTCGGACTACGGAACCCCAAAAAATCGCATATTAATCCGTACGTTGAGTGGTTCTCGAGTTAAAACTCTGCACCTACAGACAGAAAGACGGACGAAAATTCTAAAAATGGCAGTTTAGGCTTCAGTAGGTACAACAATAACTACAACCAACATCATCAATAAAACAGTGGAGATCATGTGTCTGTACATTGAAGAAAAGTAATAGAAATAGAAAGGGAGTGACTAAAGAAGAGTAATAGAACACAAATCAATGATTTTTAGAATTCTTTTCTGTCTGTCTGTTTGTTAGCGCACATCTCTAAAACTACTGAACGGATTCTCATGTAGTTTTCATAGCTGTACAGAGCTTAATTTGGAATAGAATAATAACTTTATTTCATTAAAATCGGTTCCCGGAAAAAAAGTTATCGTCATTTCAAAGATTTTTGGAATTTACTTTTCCACTGGTAGTAATTAGAAGTTATGATACGGGATCTCCTCAACGGACAACAGCAGACCCTTCGAGTTTGGTCTTATTTAATTGGTCTTTATCAGCACTTTGGTAAAACATGGAGACCAGGTTCTGATGATGGGACTGGAAGGTGGGTACGGGATCTCCTCAACGGACAACAGCAGACCCTTCGAGTTTGGGCTTATTTGATTGGTATTTATTAGCACATTGGTAAAACATGGTGACCAGGGTCTGATGATGGGACTGGAAGGTGGGTACGGGATCTCCTCAACGGACAACAGCAGACCCTTCGAGTTTGGGCTTATTTGATTGGTATTTATTAGCACATTGGTAAAACATGGTGACCAGGGTCTGATGATGGGACTGGAAGGTGGGTACGGGATCTTATCAACGGACAACAGCAGACCCTTCGAGTTTGGGCTTATTTGATTGGTGTAGTACCATTTATTGTTGGCGCACGGTTGGCTCACATAGCTATCGTTAGTTGGCCAACAGTTAGGTTTGGCCACTATTTTTTAGTTGGGCCACTGGTTGCTTTGCATTGTAGGGCCTACGTATGTTACTGACAGTTACCCATTAATTGGTTAATTCAATTGATTTTTAATTGTGTCTGGAAATGTTAGCTTTTCTTGCTCTCAATGGCTCAAATATTGTTTACGTAATAGGTCACTCGGGGGTATCTATTCCCACCTCTCAGGTAATAATAACTTCGACTTCCCATAGTTAGACAGTGACAAAACGATATCGCGCTGTAACTACCATTTGAAACTTTTACATGAACAACCTATGTATATGACTAGATACAAAAAAAAAGTATTTGTATCCATCAGCCTGTTCCGTCCACTGCTGGACATAGGCCTTTCCAGGATTTCGCCACTCTTGGCGGTCCTCCTGGAAGAAATGCCCATACTCACACACGCTGGGCAGGCGGGTTGGCGAGCGCGGTGCCGAAACCTTTGCACAAGTGACGCCGCTGCCCGTCACTAGTCTGTTTTATATAAGGCCCGGCAATTGGGGATGGATATACCGCCATCCGTCGGGCCCAGGCAATGGTGGGCCGCCTGGTATTGCCTGAGAGCTGTTCTCTTACTCTCCCCCGTATAACTTCGGGAGGATTTGCAGTCGAGCCCGGCATCAGCTCTACCACCTATTTATTTATTTGTATTGTATGTAATCATATAATATGTATAATTGTATATCACTAATTATATAAATACAATAGAATTGATTGTAATTACTTAGAACTAACCCAGGGTTAGAATAGCACCGAATTACTCAATAAATGGGAACCTAATTAATGGTAACAGAAATAACGTGACGCTGTGACGTTTGCTTGAGAACACGCGCGCGCGCTGCCTATTCCCTCTACCCCCGCATTTGTCCCGCTAAATATTGTACATTCTGTGACCGTAGGGCCTACATAGTGTTGCCAGCCATTTTTTTCGCATTGAACGGAGGAAGTGAATAAAATCATACATCGAAACAAAACGATAAAAGTGCTTTAAAAATGTGTCCCTATTTCTATTTAAATTGGTCAATATTCCATACGTACATTTTATAAAATAAAAATCATACCGTTTACGACATTGCACCTTTGTCGTTAACAATGCTTTATCCCAACATTGTTCACCCAACGGTAGCAGAAGTTGCGGTTGGCCCATTGTTAGTTATCGGGTGGCTATATTGCTAATATTAGTATCATTGGGCCAATGTTGGCTCTATGATGGTCAACTAACTAACTATAACCCAACGGTTTGCCGATCGTTGGCGAATGAACGCCAACAGAAAATGCTACTAGGGTTATTAGCGCTTTGGTAAAACATGGTGACCGTTGCACATAGTCGTTCAAAAATAATATTCTTTTGTTTTCCTTATTTCCACGAAAATCTCTAAGGCGCGGGTGGAGCCGCGGGCAAAAGCTAGTATTAAAATAACCCAATTCATTAAAAAAATGTACGGACACACCTTTCTTACTGCTTTATTCAGATATGTACCTAGATTCTATTGTTTGAAGCACTAATCAAACTTTCTGATTCTTTGTCTTCGAATATCTGTAACTTATCGTAAATTTGATCACTATTCGGTGTACATCTATCTATTACTATTAATTCCTACAATTAAATATCTAGCTAGCATAGGTACAAGTCGCGCAACGAATTAAGGGGGAATTAACTGAACTGGGCAAATTAAAGTAAAATACTTACTATTATGTAGGTACTATTGTTTGCAATATCGATAAAATTAAGAATTTATGTCTAATATTAATATAAAGTGTGGAAGTTGTGTGTGATTGATTATGATTATGTACCTACCTACCGAATAAACGTGATAGGTAACTAAAATAAAATTATTGTATAACCTTCGAAACATAAAATTAATCAAAATCAAAAAATTCTGAGAAGTCTCACTTACCTATTTTTTGCTGTCAATTGATTTGTTTTCTTGAAAAAATCGATTGTGCAAGAATATCGACATGAGTTTACGCTCGATTCTTGAGCGCCAGTGTTGCCAGTAGTCACAAATTATATAGAGATACTACGTGTCCAGTAGTTGTCTCCATTACGTAACTCCTTTTCGGTTGCTAGCTATAGTTGCTATTCACTAAAAACAGATAAAAAATAAACTTTCAAAATAACCTTTATTGGGTATTGAACTAATGACGAATTGTGAAGTCATTTCAAGTGCAAACTTATCCTTATGTGGCGTACAAGCTTGCCTTATAAATTTGCAGCGCAAAACTGGCGCGCATTTCCGACTGTTTCCGTAAAAGCTCGCAGGCCACATAGAGAGAGACAAAAAATAAGAGAAGGACAAGATGGCGATTTCGTTTAAGACGGGAGAGAGCGTCTAACAATTTCATGTGAATTTCAAGGTGTCTTGAGTCTTAATAAACTGTTTAATAGTGATATCAGAAGTTTTATTACGAACCCACCTGATATTATCTATAATGGTGACCCTCGCCGTTTAATTACACGCGAGTGAAAAAGTGAACTCATGGCGGCATCGTTCGACATACAAACAGAATTATTGTTTTGTGGCTCGACTGGCACGAAATGAAGCGTGCCCATCATCACTACCCATCATCACTGGCTAGCTCAACACAGGCCCGCACACGCTGGATGTCGTATCGGCTGGTTCATCGATGCGCATGACGACGGCCTGCGCTTCCCCAGCAGTCTAGGTATTGTGTGGACGCTGTTACTACTAAGGTACGTGAGCCATGGCGCGCGAGTTTCGCGCTCGCCCGGCATTCCACTGCTACCAACTGCTACGTGGTGAGTGAACCTTGACAGTGTTCTACCTAAAAAAACTTACATGTACTATAAATAAATACGTGCTATTTTAGTGATCAGAGCATACGGTGTTGTTTACGTAAATATTAACTAATAGTCCCATCTTTGAACAATAATTATTGTGCTACCTAACCTATATCCATAGAGTACATAAACAGAGCTTACTAAGCGTTATAAAGTTATAACAGATTACTAAGCGTTATAGCGTTAAAACAGCGTACTAAACCAAACGTTATAACAACTTTGTTACCGGGCCAATGTTGCTTATTTAAAAACTAGCCACATGCATTTCTTGTGTCACGATCCATTATTACCTACGCACAATGTCGGATTTTAGATAGGTATTTTAAGGTGTTGGTGTTTTCTAACTTTATCGATTGATATCGTTTGTGGCATGTTTGACTTAACCATATTTTGTAATGGCATGTGTACCTATTTGGAATACATTTGTGATATGTTATGGTTTTATGGTGTTTTGTGATAGCTTTTGTCCTCTTTAATGTTTTCTTTCTCTTTTTTATCGATGACAACCATTGATAAATCAAAAAAATAAAAATATTTTAATGTTTAGAATTTAATGTAACATTTTAACAATTTTACCTTGGTTTAACAAAATATTTTTATTCTTGTTTTGTGAAAGAAAATAAATTTGAAAGAAAAAAGATTTTGGTGAATGTTATAAATTATTGGTTTTGATTGTGCTATTGTGACTAATCATGTCTGCTGAGGAAGAGCTAAAGCAACAGATCGTAGTACTCCAAGATCAACTTGCTCGCATGAATGCAGCACCTAGTGTTGGGGCTGTGGCTGTAAAACTTTCTTCTTTTTGGCCGGACAAGCCGCACCTTTGGTTTGCACAAGCGGAGGCACAATTCGAAATAGCTGGAATAACGAAGGATGGTACTAAGTATGGACATATATTGTCAGTGTTGGATGCTAGGCTAGCTGATGAGGTGGAAGACATTATCGCTAACCCTCCTACTGAAGGAAAATATGAAAATTTAAAAAATGAACTCATAAAGAGGTTTTCCATTTCCAGGGAACACCGCATTCGCCAGCTACTCGGTGAGCAGCAAATCGGTGACCGCAAACCATCATCCTTCCTGCGGCATCTTCGCTCATTGGCAGGCAAGAGTGATGAGAGCATCGTCCGCGAACTGTGGATGCGGAGCCTGCCTCAGGAGGTCCAGCGGATCCTAATGGCCCAGATGGACCTGCCCTTGGACAAGGTAGCGGACTTGGCGGATGCTATTGTTGATGCACCCCCGGGTAAGTCTGTTAGCGCTACTTCTTCCAGTGTGGCACCGGACCTTGGCCGCATTTTAAAATGCATGGAAGACCTTACCAGAAGGGTTGATGCCTTAGGTACGGACAGAGCACGCTTCCGCTCCAGATCCTCCACAAATGCTCGTCCCCGATCAAGGTCATCTTCGCGCCAGACAGAAGGCGTGTGCTGGTACCACAAACGGTTTGGCACAAAGGCAGCGAAGTGTATAAATCCGTGCAATTGGAAACCCGACCAACCGGGAAACGCCGCCAGCAATTAGTAGCGGCGGCGTCTGATTGCGAAAATACGAGCCGCCGTCTGTTCATAACAGATTCCGGGTCAGGTAATCGATTCTTAATCGACACTGGGTCGGATCTATGTTGTTTCCCGCGCCGATTGCTTCGTGGCTGCTACAATGCCACTAGTTTTGACGTGCGTGCCGCTAACGGGAGCGCTATAAAAACTTACGGCACTATTTCTCCCAACCTAAATCTGGGTCTTCGACGGGACTTTAGGTGGAATTTTATCATCGCGGACGTTAGCACAGCAATCATCGGGTCAGATTTTCTGGCATATTATAATCTGCTACCCGACGCTCTCTGTGCTGGCTTCTGTAGCCTCTATCACACAAGCTAGTGTCAAAACTATCATATCTGACAATTACCCTTTCTCTGCAATATTACAGGATTTCCCAGAAATCACCAGACCTCCAGGACTCCCACGGGTCGTCAAGCACGCAACCATGCACCACATACTCACGACGGAGGGTCCTCCTGTTTCGAGCTGCCCTCGCCGCCTTGCGCCGCAAAAGCTGCAAGTCGCGAAGGCTGTCTTCGAAGACATGGTTCGTTGTGGTACCGCCCGTCCTTCTAAAAGCCCATGGTCTTCGCCACTACAGATGGTCCCCAAAGACAGACATCTGGAATTACCAGCCTGTCCTCAGGATCGCTGGAGGCCATGCGGTGATTATAGAGGTGTCAATGCTCGGACAGTACCTGACTGTTATCCAGTCCGCCACATAGGCGACGTTGGAAGCAACTTATCTGGCTGTTTCATCTTCAGCAAGATAGACCTAGTCAAAGCCTACCAGCAAATCCCTGTCGCCCCAGAGGACATTTGCAAAACTGCAATAATAACTCCTTTTGGGCTCTTTGAGTTCCCGTTCATGTCCTTTGGTTTGCGAAACGCTGGGCAATCATTTCAAAGGTTTATTGACGAAGTCACCATGGGCCTTGATTTTTGCTTCCCGTACGTGGATGACATCTTGGTTTTCTCCAAAACGCCTGAGGAACACTCTGCACATCTTCGCGCCCTATTTAAGCGTCTCTCAGAGTACGGTGTTGTGATCAACCCATCCAAATGCCAGCTCGGCGTACATGAGATCACGTTCCTCGGCTACAGAATCAACCAGTCAGGCATTCGCCCTCCTCCCGAACGCATAGAAGCCCTGCAAAACTTTCCTCTGCCCAAGACCATTGAAGGCCTTCGCAGATTTTTAGGAATGGTGAATTTTTACCAACGCTTCCTACCAAATGCAGCGGAACTTCAAGCCCCTCTAATTAACTGCTATGCGTCCACTCAACTTAAAGGAGCGAAACCAGTCCCTTGGACACCCGAGCTCGAGTTGGCATTCCAAAAATGTAAGGACCACCTCGCAAACGCGACCCTCTTAGCTCACCCAATATCCGATGCCAAGCTCGGACTCTTCACTGACGCTTCGTCGACCCATGTTGGCGCTTGCTTACAGCAGCATGTAGATAACACCTGGCAGCCCCTCGCCTTCTTCAGTAAGAAACTTACTGCCCGTCAGGCTACTTGGCCTGCATACTACAGAGAATTGCTAGGCATTTATGCTGCGGTCCAACACTTTCGCCACCTCTTGGAAGCACAACACGTCGCAATTTTCACCGACCACAAGCCGTTGATTTATGCTTTTTCACAGAAGCGAGAGAAACTGCCTCCTGTCCAACTGAACCAACTTTCATTTATCTCCCAATTTACAACGGACATCGTCCACGTTAGTGGGAAGGACAACGTCGTCGCCGACGCCATGTCGCGAGTAGAGGCCATCCGTCTTGATGAGAACTTTGCCACCCTCGCCGCAGAACAGGCGACCGACGAAGAACTCCGTAAGGCGCAAGCTAGTTCGTCTCTGAAAATAGAGAAAGTACTAATACCCGGTACTGACACTGAGATATTTTGTGACGTTTCCACAGGAAAACCCCGTCCTTATTTAACCCCTTCATTTCGACGTCATCACTTTGACAAGCTCCATAACCTCAGTCATCCGGGCGCACGGGCAACCACACGCATGGTGGCTGACCGTTTTGTATGGCCCAGTATCCAGAAGGACTGCCACAATTGGACTCGTTCCTGCGTCGCTTGCCAACGCAGTAAGGTATC
Organism: Ypsolopha scabrella; assembly: GCA_910592155.1. Taxonomy (NCBI): domain Eukaryota; kingdom Metazoa; phylum Arthropoda; class Insecta; order Lepidoptera; family Ypsolophidae; genus Ypsolopha; species Ypsolopha scabrella. The sequence continues at coordinate 14,167,668 of OU342962.1, read as the reverse complement.
CAAACATACAGTTACGCCTCTCGGTACCTTCTCCAATCCACCAAAACGTTTCTATCACGTTCATATCGATATCGTTGGCCCTCTCCCTTCCAGCAATGGCTACCAGTACCTCCTTACAGCCGAGGACAGGTTTTCTCGCTGGCCCGAGGCTTGGCCAATGGTCACTATGACCGCGGAGGAGACAGCGGAGACTTTCTTCCGAGGCTGGATCTCCCGTTTCGGAGTTCCTACCATTTTGACGACTGATCAAGGCAGGCAGTTTGAGTCTACTTTGTTCCAGAATTTGACGCAGCTTTGCGGCATTAAACGTATACACACTACTAGTTACCACCCTTGTGCAAACGGCCTTGTCGAGCGCATGCACCGCACCCTCAAGGCCGCCCTAATGTGTCATGAGGAGAAGTGGTACAAAGCGCTGCCCGTGGTACTTCTCGGCATGCGTGCTGCCCTTAAAGAAGATCTGCAATGTTCCACAGCTGAGCTCGTTTACGGGGAACCCCTGCGCTTGCCCGGCGAATTTATTGCATCTTCTGCAGTTCCAAATAGCGCCGAAGACCTTTCGAGCTTCGTGACCCAACTGCGACAATACATGGCACGCTTAAGACCAACTCCTGCTTCGCGACATGGACAGCAGCGCACCTTTATTTCGAAAGAACTTGAAACTGCGTCTCACGTTTTTTTGAGAGATGACACCGTTCGTCCTGCACTCAAGCCTCCCTACAGGGGTCCATACCCGGTCGTTTCTAGGACAGACAAAACGATCACCATCACCGTGGGTGACAAGAACACCCAGGTGAGCCTTGATCGCGTAAAGCCAGCGTTCATCTTCGACAGCCCAACCTCATCAGCTTTCCGTGCTCCAATCGCTAATTTACCTGCGACACCTAGTCCAAGTTCAGCTGTTCCGGTTGTGCCTGCCGCCCCGAGTGCGCCTCAGACTCTGCCTGTTCCTGCGACCACAACCCCAAATCAACCGCAGCAATACACGACACGCTCAGGTCGTAACGTTCGCTTCAAAGCCCGTCTCGATCTGTAGTTTTAGCTCATCGTCCAGCTATTTATAATGTGTATCCGTTTATTTACTAGTTTTAAGGTTATTGCATCTTGATTTTAATTTACTTTTTTATTGTTGATATTACTGTTTCTTATTGTAAGTTTTTGTTGAATATCTGATTTTATTACGAACCCACCTGATATTATCTATACTTATATAAGCGGATATGTATGTTTTAGACGATAGCCACTTGGTTTGGCAACTGAGTTTACGATAAAGAATCAGGGGGCAGATAAGTACGTTTGGATCCCAAAAATAGTACGAAAATCGTTGTAAAATACGCATTTTTTTTTCACTTAATAGTAGACCATTTAACACGGGACTAGGCAAGCGCATTTATCCCCCTCCCCCTCTGCCGAAGTACACGAACAATTTGTTCATGTAAGTTTGCTTGTGTGCTCGTTTTGTATTTGTGTTGCAGCTTTTGTATGACATATCAATTTTTCGCAGGAATGTGCATGAATGAGTAAAATGGCAAAATCACGTGGAAAACGGCGAAATAATTTCAGTATTAAGAGTCGCGCTTTGCCAGATCCCGTGTTAAATGGTCTAAGGTATAATATATTATGATATACCGGGTGCAAATAGACTGCTACCATTAAATTAAACCATTTACGGGAGGTAAACATGCACAGCACACATTTACTCATTCACGCACACTCCTGCGAAAAATTGATATGTCACACTATAGTATCTTTCAGCTAAGAAGTCCCGACTGACACATTTAAAGAAAGTAAGGGTTTATGTTCATTGTAAATTACCGACATGCATGGTACAACTACGAGTATGGTTTTTCAGTTCGAAATAATACATCTTAAGTCTTAATCCAATACAGAACATTTCAAAATTGTTTTATTATTATAATAAAATTACAATCAATTTATTGATACATCATTTTATTTCACCGTCATGGACTAGTCCTATTTTTTCATAGTGACGAGACGAAAAATCGTCAAATTAATCGGTAAGCAGTCGATCAATCGATATGGCGAGTAAACGTTTATGACAAAACGACGCATAAATAACGAGACTCATTTCAGCCGTTTCATTTAAAGGGTTCCGTACCCAAACGGAGCCGATGATACCCTTTTACTAAGCCGACGATGACTGTCTTTGTCCTTCCGTCTATCACTAAAGTTAGCACATTTACCAAGTTTTTTGAGATAGACGGCCTGCATTCTTTCTTTCATGAAAATGTTTATGGTATGATTGTCATGTTGACATCTGACTCGTTAAATCTGCAACATAACAGAGTATTTCTTTTCACAAAAGATTATTCAATGAATAAATACGAAAATGCCTTATTCTGTGGAAGTTCTTTCATGGTAAACAACTTTTAATCATTATAGTCTTCAATTTTGAAATAGGTCGAGAGCTGTGAGTCTGACTTGTATTTTGAAATAATTTGAGTGAAATCGTTATTTCTTGTATTTATTTTGTTATTAAAATGGTAAATACCACTAAAAAGGGTGTGCTGTGCAGTTTATTATGCGTCTACGAGTCTATTTAGAACGGGAATCGCTAAATAACGGACCGTTGTTGCCACTATCTCAAGTGTGTGAACGAGTATCTGCTGCTCTTGGTGTCAGCCGAATAACGGTCTCCCGTATTAGCAAGGAAAAATTTGGAAAAGAAACCACTGAGGAGAACATATTAAAATCGCCGTCAAAGAAGAGGGTTAAAAAGGGAGAGTGACGGCAGGCTAGGTGTTAATTTCCAGTAACTTCTGCAAAAATCTACGGAAGTCAGTAACGTCTACAGCGAGTACACGATGAGTCACATGGTTTCATCATGAGGATAATGACTAGCCACGTACGACCAAAGCCTCCACCAATATTCCCAACATTATAGAGACATTAAAGTCGATTCTAAAGGCTTTAATTTTAGTTTTAGTGCCATAATGTTAGAACACCTTTTTATAATACCTCAGGTATCGCCTTTTATGACATCCATGAGAAGATTTAGAGTGACAATATTCTTTTTAGATAACGTTGCCCCACACCACATTTATGTAATTTTTAAGACATACGAGTACGCTGTGTTCTTTAGCGTGATAAGGTCTTTGAACTCCATATCTCAATAGTTTCCAATATTAGTAGGTAATGTTTTGATTCGATTCTAGTCTGTTTGTAATAATAATCGGAAATCGATAGAATATAGTGTCAATTCAAAGTGTCTCTTCACTAAAGCTCAGTTCTGAGAAGTGTCAGCCGGGACTTCTTAAATGAAAGATACTTTAAATCAAAAGCTGCAACACAAACACAAAACGCGCACACAAGCAAACTTAGATTAACAAATTTCTTCTTGTACTTCGGCAGAGGGGGATAAGTGCGCTTGCCTAGTCCCGTGTTATATGGTCTAAGTATGCTATCGTGCTGCCATGTCAAAGCCGATTAACACGGCGCGGTGCGGAGCCGCAACGGCAAGATTTTACCTTGAGATTGGTTGAGATTTGACGTTTTTATTTGCAATAATTTTGCCGTTGCAGCGCCGCCGTACTGCGCCGTGTGGATCAGCCCTCAGTGATATGGGCGTCGGCGGCGGGCGATCAAACTGAACGCGGCCAAGACAAATGAGGCAGACGTTCAGTTTTACTGTCAGGCCATGTTCAACTACTATGCCATGTTCAACTACTATGTCATCTCTTTTGCACGTGTAGAAATTGTGTATGTTATCCTGGTGTCAGTTTTACTCGGGCATCGTCTGGCAATTAAACTGAACGTAGCTGAGCCTGGCAGTCACGCACGCAACAGCAATGCTCGTTAAGGGCTGCGTTCAGTTTGATCTTCGGGTTTCGCCTGCCTACCATGCCATCTCTTTTGTACACGTTGAATTTGATATGCTATCCTACCGTCGGTGAGCATCAAACTGAACGCAATTATCAATGATACACGCACTGAAGTCTTCGGCCAAAATATCGGCGGGCATGAAGTAAGTATGAAGTCAATCCGATTTCCGTCTAACTCCCGCGATTTCCGTCTAACTCCAAGTGTGTGTGTCATATCGCGCTATGCATCGCGCAGTCTCAAGTTTTAGACGCCGCACAAAACCAATAAATAGACCGACCAATCTGACAGTCTCTAGTCTGTAGCATAAAACATATAAGTGTTGCTAACTGCTACCCATATCTAGTAGCTAGATTTGTCACGGAAAGTTGCTAGATCGCCCGATTTTCGTACCACAGAAAGTAGCTAAATGTTTCTAAGTCTTTTTTTTTAATAGGAAAATCCATTTTCAATACAAATGATGGACACAAATTAATGCAAATCACTAAGAGCTATAGGTGGTAGAGCTGATGCCGGGCTCGACTGTGGAGGTACCACCATCTTACTCGCAAAGCAAATCCTCCCGAAGTTATTCGGGGGTGTGTAAGAGAACAGCTCTCAGGCAAAACCAGGCGGCCCACCATTGCCTGGGACCGATGGATGGCGGTATATCCATTCCCAATTGCCGAGCCTCATATAAAACAGACTGGTGACGGGTAGCGGCGTCACTGGTGCAAGGGTTTCGGCACCGCGTTCACCAACCCGCCTGCCCAGCATGTGTGAGTATGGGCATTTCTTCCAGGAGGACCATCAAGAGTGGCGAAATCCTGGGAAAGCCTATGTCCAGCAGTGGACGAAACAGGCCGATGGATAGATGGACTAAGAGCACAGTTAGATATTGATCAAATAATATATATTATTTAGTTTTTAATTTTTATATTTATATATTTTTATATATTTACAAAAACACGTTATAATAACCAGATATATTTCGTCAAAATTTTCGGCATCAGCGGAATAAAAATAAAAATAAAAATAAAATATAATACTGTGACAAAAAAATTTGAAATTGAATAATACAACTGAAACAAGTGCTGTTTTAGTCAACCAACACCAACCACATGCCAAAATATATGGCTCCTGAGTGAAGTTAGCTCCGGTCCGGCGAGCGAGATGGATAAAGAGAAATAGGTGACAAGAGATATGAAAGAGAGAGATAGTCAAAGAAAAGTTTGGCTACAATGGCTAATAAAGTCAGTCGTCCGTCCGGGTCGCGACCGCCACTGAGTCGACCATAGACATTAATTATCCAAGCTAATTAGATAAATGGCGAAGACTTTATTACCTTGTGATAGAGGCGATTACTGGTTGGCCCACGCGTCTTATTCTTTTGGACGATAATAGACAGAGACAGCGCCAAATTTCGCTTATAAAGTTCTTTTCACGAAAGATGTTTCACGGATTAAGGCATTTTTGTATTTACCCTTTATTAATAAGTACTTTGACAGCGGACTACTTTCCTGAAAGGAAAAGTGTGAACTCTCACTCACGTTTTGTCTGTTACTTAAAAGTAGCTAGAAAAAGTAGCTAAAAAATCTAGCTACAAGTTTTTATAATTTGTAGCTGTCCGACACCGAAAAATAGCTAGATCTAGCTATAAAGTAGCTAAGTTGGCAACAGTGCCATACAGTGACATCTCTTGGTGAGTAGCAAATAAATTAAACCGGAAATGAAATGCGACGGTAAAACAGTACTTCGCATAGACAAGATTCAATGTTACCATAACAAAGAAGTTTACTTGAATTGCTGTAAATCTTTGTCAGAAAGTCACAAAAATGGCTCAGTAGAGAGCAGACAGTTATCAATTCCACAACAGTGTTAGAATTTGTTTTGTCTTTAAGGTTAAAACAGCTGACGCAAAATTCATACCCGGGATGAAAGCTTTTGTACTATAGTGTATAATAAATTTTGATATCAACATAGTTAAGTCAATTCTGAAGGCTTTAATTTTAGTTTTAGTGCTGTCAAAACTTGAATTTTTTCAAAGTAATATGTATAGCTTCTGTTGTTAACACTACAGTACCATTTTGGAATTAAGAAAATTTCGTTTTAACAGTTCTAAAATAAAATTAAAGCCTTCAGAATCGGCTGTAATAACGTCTCTTGACGTTATTATTTACTTAAGACAGAGTTACATTTTTAATTTTGCACAAAAAGAAGCATCTTTATAAATTACATTTTCTTCTATTACTTATGGTAACCCCATAGATTTGAATGAATGCAATCCAAATGAGTGAATGATTTTTACAAAAAAAAAAAAAAAAAAAAAACCAACCACCCACGGATGAAAGTGATTTCGGAAGAAAAATTGAAGTCTTTTTCATGTGATTTGTGAATTTGTGTTAGTGCAAAATTCATCGTAGACTGTGATTTTAATATTTTTGGAGCCAAGTTCCGAAAAAAACGTACCGCTTGGTAGTAATATGAGTAATGTTACCAACCAAAATGGAACAGGTCTAGAGCAGCAGGTCGGTACCTCATGTACAGAATGTATTGATTTTTAATGTATGATATGGTAATCCTAATAGATTGACCAGTCATGGGTCCCTCCATCCGATACAGATGTTTTTAATTCATGATCCAGGTCAAATGTAGCCCTAGAGACTCATAGCCCTACTTATCCTGAATGCATTGCATGTCTTCATAGAATCAACATGGCGACTTGTTCTGCTGCAAAATCTAATCCAGTGGTTGATCATCTGATTATGAAAATGGATTGTGAATTGATATTATAAACCCCTGTTTTGTAAGGGACAAATATTCCACGCATACTTTGTATCGAGGTCATTGTCACGTTTTGACAGCATGCCTTGGGCCTTGCCGAATTTCGCTCAAAGGATCAAATTAGAATAACCAGCAGTGATACAAATTACCCGACTTTAGGTCCTGTTTAAATAGTTTTGCCAGCTACAGCAATTTCTAAACAGCTAAATAGACTCCTTGTTGTGTGAGCTACCTATGTCTAGGTAGGTATGCTCAATAACATACTTTAGCCATACCTGAGTCACGGTATTACTTGAGATAATGATTATTGTTCAGTGCCAAATTGTTATACTGGCATTATTCTTCTGACTTATACTGAAACTTGTAATTTGATACTCTAGCTAGGTTAGTGGTTCTCTAATGCAGTTGGAGAGTCTGTAAGTTTTTACATCTAATTATAACAGAGCAATCTTTTCCTGGGGCAAAATCAAGTATTAAATGTTGTTATTTCAGATAGCATGTCTACTGTATTTCTGAGGGGTTATTCCCATCGGCTCACTGGTCTGTTGTGGAGTTGCTTTTACTTATTTAAAACTCACATTCTTAAGCATTCGAAAAGTAAAAACATTCATGAGAATACATACCTGAAATTCTACTGATTGCTAATTTGCATGTTTTTATTATTCAAATGTTTAAGAATATGATTATATATAAGTTCAGAAAGCAACTCCGCAATGAACCAGTGAGCCCATGGGAATAACCCTTTCTGAGGTATTGTGTCCCTAAAACCATATAGAATTAAAACAAATGAAATATTTTCAAATTAATTTGAAGAGCTGGTATGACTTGACTGATGATTGTAGAAGAAGTAATAGACATGTAAGGATTTTAGCAAATATTTAGTCTAATCAAGTGGCCTGAAAAAATGTACAATATCGTAGGTCCTAACACTGATAGCAGGATAGCATAAACATTTATATGTGTACTAAAAGAAGACATTAGAAGCTGTCTCTACACAGTATTTATATACTTTACACAGTTCTGGCCAATAATTGCAAATTCATGTATGACACAGAATAGCATTATAAGTGAAGTTGTACAAGTTGGTATAATTGGCTAAAGTAGTTTCTGTCCTGTTAGCATCACTGGATTTCTACTCCCAGTATTTTTTTATCGTTCATGTTTGCTCAAGAGTGATTTACAAATGTACTATAGGACTATATTTATCAAATTGCAGCTTGCTGGTCTGGACTTGCAGCCCCAGGCTCCTAAGAGCACTGGCCGCTACGTACCCCCGCATTTGCGTAGGCAGCAGTCGGCCACTCCTTCTCAGGGTACGTCATATTAAACTGAATTCTGTACAGCATGTTGGGTAGGTGACCCAGCTTTGGTCACTCAGAGACTTTCGTGGTTTAGTATGACATATTGATAAATAAATATGTGTTTGTAACACCCATTCTTTTATTTTATTAGGAATCACTTGCCAGAAAGGGTACAGAGCGATGGCCAAATGAAAAGTGGCTAATGGTGATTTCACTAAGTAAACTGTATTTTTTTATAATTTATTGAATCATTTTATGGGCACACACTGTAAAATCCATGAAAGACATTTATAATCTGCATTCCAAACCAATAAAAAAGATTTTGTAAAATTTTACAATCATAGTGATTTTTTTCTTGAAAAGAAAATTTAAAAGTGGCCAAAGCTCAGACATCTACCCTTTCTACTGTTGATTTCTTCATAAACAACATGCTGATTGTACAGGTTCCTACTGAAATAAGTAGTTCTTGTTCTTTATACACAAATTTTTATTTCTGATTGGATTATGTAAAGCCAGCATGAACGTATAAGTGCATTACTAGTTTAAAATCGAAATTTGAAAGAATCTAGTGGTTTCCTGTAGATAAACTGGATAAGTCTCTGGCCCTCAATTCTGGCACGTGCGCAAAAATTGCATAGGTAGATTGCGGGTAACTTAAAAAGGGATTTTGTACAGATATGTGTTGATTTTTTTATTGTAAACTTATAGTAAGCATTCGTTAAATCATATAGCTTCTATTTGATATGGTTTAGTGACTCTAATTTCCATCACACGGCATATATCAAACTTTAAACAAATATCTAATGACTGATATTGCAAATGCGCAATAATACCGGAATAGCCGCCCTGGTCTGCAATATGCAAAGGTATGTTATGTACTACAGTCATGTCTGTGATTTATTTATCTCAGAATGTTTGCTTTTAAAGACTGACCAGCTCGGGTAGCATGGATGAAACTAATAGATAAGTTTTGGCTGTCGACTAAGCGTTTGACCAATGGAAACGCAGGACGAGTTGTTTGTCGAGGCGATGGTCATGTGATATAGCTTCCCAGCATTTTCATTGGTCACATACCTACTTTGTCAAGGGACACTCGACTTAACAAAAATTAAATTAGCATTTTAAAGCTTAATATTTCGCCAACAGTCCGAAATTTTTTTTCACACACCCATAATGTTTTTGATCAACCTAATCAATGATACTCCACATTACGGAATAGACAAAAAAAAAATTCATCCCCAATTTACGTGTACACTGTAAATTTTTCATCTTTTTTTACCATTTTGTCGGCGTGATTATTATGTATACCCAACCATACCAAGAAGACTCAAAAGAAGAGCTAAGCCGCGGACAGACGGAGGGATGGACAGACGGACATGGCGAAACTATAAGGGTTCCTTGTCGGACTATGGAACCCTAAAAATCAATTTAGGCTTTAAGGGCCCATAATACCTCAATTCGCAGTCCTGCTCGAACGCTTCTGCTTTTGAACTGTCTATCCTACTCTAATCAGATGCCGCGCACGCAAAAATATCAGCTATTTTGAAATCGCGGCTACACTGATGGTTTTTTAATTTTTATGGAACAGTCTGCAGCTGCTTTATACTAATATCAGTTATATTATGCAAAGTTTCAGATCTTATTTCAAGTATTTATTGAATGCTATCGGTCTATTGTACGATTTGGTTGTAACTTTGTAATTTTTTTCTATCGAGAAAATTTTATGGAATCAAGTTTTCACAACAGCATGGACATAGCATTAGTCCCCAACTTTATCATATATTAATTTCGGAGTGATTGTTGCAGTGTTTGTTGGTATAAAATAGGATCATGCGAAGCGAAGTGAGGTATTATACACCCTTAATTCCCGAAAATTTTCAGGTCAGGTTTTAATTGATTTTTGATATACAAACTCCTTTTACAATGTTTAGAGTTTCCAAGGGATGAATAGGCATGATGACTAAAAAAAATGTATTAGTCTGTCAGTTAGATTATCATAAAACATTGGACACGTATTTTTTCTTTTTTCAATTAAACAAACAATGATGAAGATAAAGCCCGCTGAAGTCCCGCGTGACGTCACATCTAGGTACAATTTTACTTAGAAGTGACGTCATTTTCCCCCACTCCCAAACTTTGACGCGCTTTATTTCTGTCATTTTTTGTTTGATTGACAAAAGAAAAAATACGTGTCCAATATTTTTTGATAATGTAAATGTCGGACTAAATAGAATAATATTTTGTTTCCCCTGTGTACAAGCCTGTTATGTCATAAATCATATATAAAACTAAAAAGAATGGTTCAAATCTTCATGTTACGTTGGTTGCAACCTGTCTCATGCACAACTTGTGATTGTTTTTCTTATTTTTTAATAAAAAGTATTGAATAAATATGGTCTTTTTAGAATTTGACTCTTACAAGCGACACGAATGAATGGTGAAGTAACATACAGTGTTCTTTTTATCGGCGAGTTCGGTTCCCTTCTAGGGAAATCATAAAAAAACGAATGATGCAGTTTTCATCATATTTGTCATTGAGACTCTTGTCAGCATTTTTCGCTATTCCATGATTTTGCTATCCACTCTCACTTGTAAAACTTAACCTGTACACCGGGTGTAAATAGATTGCTACCATTAAATTAAACCACATGTTCTACCGACCCTACTGAACCACTTTTCCCAAGAATCGTATCCGCGGACACCCTTAGTTTGGGAAATAATTGAGTTCCAAACAAAAATGCGTGAACCTTCATACGGGCGAGTTTAGGGAGAGCGTTGTCCATGAAACGGCTTAGGTCTTAGGGACGACGCTCTCTCTAAACTCGCCCGTATGTCGGTGCGTTAGGGTTCACACATTTTTGTTTGGAACTCAATTATTTCCCAAACTAAGGGTGTCCGCGGGTATGATTCTTGGGAAAAGTGGTTTAGTAGGGTCGGTAGAATATGTGGTTTCATCTAATGGTAGCAGTCTATTTACACCCGGTATTTCAAGTCACAATTTGTAAGTAGGTACTTTAAAAATATAGATTACTTATACAATACTGTTTCACTGATTTTGAATTGGTCTCACACATGCTCTCACTATCTGAAAAGGTTAATATTACTTAATTAAACAGTTTAATAAGCACTATTATGTATATCTTTTCCGGGAACAAGGATTCCCGCCGGCGCGATATGTCACGTCACGATTGAATTGTCAATGATGTCAAATTCTATCAAATTTAAATTCTGTACACACACGTGTGTGTACTGGACGTCGGGATATTTATAATATTTCATAGAAACTATGACTTACTTACATACTTACATCAGCAAGAAATCCCTCTTTTAGGGACAAGCTCGCCAATGTGCATTTCTTTGCACTGTAATTGGTTGTTTATATTTATTTTTACGTGTATACTAAAGAATAAAAAATATTTGTTTTCATCTGTATAAATATGGTCTTTTAAAAGGGCCTGATCCGCCGTTTTAAGGTCGCTCAGCGAGCTATGGAGCGGGCTATCATTATGCTTGGGGTATCTCTGATGGATAGAATCCCAAATGAGGAGATCCGTCGGAGATCGAAAGTAACCGACATAGCCTGCAGAATCAGTATGTTGAAGTGGCAGTGGGCAGGCCATATTTGTCGCCGAAATGATGGCCGTTGGGGCCGAAAGGCTTTCGAATGGAGACCACGTAAAGCAAAGCGTAGTGTAGGCCGACCTCGTGCCCGCTGAACCGACGACCTGAAGGACGTTGCGGGGGCGGCTGGATGAGGAGGACGGAGGACCGACATGAGCCTATGTCCAGCAGCGGACGAACACGAGCTGATGGATGGTATAAATATTACTGAAGATTATAAAAATTAGGACATTGACATTTTATTAGCATACTTTTTAGGGTTCCGTAGTCCGACAAGGAACCCTTATAGTTTCGCCATGTCCGTCTGTCCGCGGCTTAGCTCAGAGACTATTAGTACTAGAAAGCTGTAATTTGGCATGGATATAAATATTAATCACGCCGACAAAATGGTAAAATAAAATCTTGAAAAAATATTTTTTGACGGTACCTCTCATACACGTAAACTGTGGATGATTTTTTTTTCTCCTCTATCCCATAGTGTGGGGTATCGTTGGATAGGTCGATCAAAAACATTGTGGGTGTGTGAAAACCATTTTTCGATTTAGGGATCCGTTGGCGAAATATTAAGCTTTAAAGTGAAAATTTTGGTTAGAGTGGAGCGTCCCCCCCCGCTGCCGGCTAAACGGTTGTTTATAGAAATGTGAAAAAATTCACTAACTTAGTATATACAATTAATTTAAAAGGAAAACTATCACAGCTAAGTAGGCTTTACAGGTTTAAGAGTACAGGTCGCGCCAAACTTTTGGTCCCCTCTAATGTATGGGACTAGAAGTTTGGCGCGGTCTGTATTAGTAGACCCACTTACAAAATGTACCAGGCAACTACGGAACCCTACATTGCGCGTAGCCTGACACGCACTTGGCCGGTTTTTACTTATCAAAAACGCACTACATAAAGTTGATTTGTCGGAAAGTAGGTTACATTGTTACCTACTGATGTCAGAAAACAAAGTTCTGTTGACTGGCTAGCTGACAACATGCAATTTAAACTGCCAGAATTATTAGACATGTGTATTGTATTGTTATTACTACAGCATATTTGGTTCTAACTGTGAACCTTTGTTTATGCTTATCTAATAAACATCTTCTGAATGCACGGCTATTGTTTGCGAGTGTGAGCCAAATAAAATTTTTGTTTAGAAGGAATCCCAATTGTACAGAGGCTTTCAACATTTTATATATGTAATTATATTTAAATTCTTTATTAGCTTGACATAGTTAATAAATTGCACCTTTTAAGGAACTGAATCTGATTTGAAAACAGGCATAGGCATTAATCTGATTTTTACCACTTTTATGTAGTAACTAGCTTTTGCCCGCGGATCCGCCCGCGTCGAATAGATTTTCTTGGAAATAAGGAAAACAAAATAATTTGATTTTTTGAACGACTATATGCAACGGGCACCATGTTTAAGCAAAGCGCTAATAAAGACCAATCAAATGAGCCCAAACTCGAAGGGTCTGCTGTTGTCCGTTGAGGAGATGCCGTACTCATCTTCCAGTCTCATTATCAGACCCTGGTCTCGATGTTTTACCAAAGTGCTAATAAAAACCAAACAAATAAGCCCAAACTCGAACGGTCTGCTGTTGTCCGTTGAGGAGATCCCGTACCCACCTTCCAGTCCCACTAGGTGACCAGGGTCTGCTGATGGGACTGGAAGGTGGGTACGGGATCTCCTCAACGGAAAACAACAGACCCTTCGAGTTTGGGCTTATTTGATTGGTCTTTATTAGCACTTTGGTAAAACATTGTGATCGTTTCATACTGTCTTTCAAAAAATTATATTCTTTTGTTTTCCTTATTTCCACGAAAATCTTTTCGACGCGAGCGGAGCCGCAGGCAAAAGCTAGTAATATATAAATGTCTGTTAAGGTTGCTATGTCCTGTAATTAGCCCTACCATCATGCGACGGTTGGTTCTATTAAGTCGTAGCAGTTTCTTCGTCAGGCGACGGTCCACGGTGGGTAACACCTCTTTTGTCTGCCTGCAGGTTGTCACGCTTACCCCTTGTTCAGCATGTTGAGTGCTGGTTCTCTCCCGCAGCCATGTTCTTATCTGGTTAAAAGGCAAGGGTACCAGTGGTTCAACACCTACCGGTTTTTGTTTTGCGCCTTTCTTTGCCAGTTCATCAGCCGCGTCGTTACCCAGCGATCCACTGTGTCCTTTTATCCACTGGAGGGTTACTTTATTGTGTCGGCTTACCTCTTCCAGTTGGTTTAGACATTGTAGTATGAGCCCAGAGTTTACCGTAGTCCTGGTTAGGGCACGGAGTACCGCAGTGCTGTCAGAAAGTATGCGAATGTTGAGGCCTTTAGCTTCTCTGCTGAGCACCGCGCTTGAAGCCAGGATTATACCGACGCATTCTGCTTGGAAGATCGTGTTATACTTACCTAAGGCTGTTGATTTGTTAATATTAAGTTCAGCTGAGTACGCTCCGGCCCCAGTACCCTCTTTTGTTTAGGACCCATCTGTATATATCCTTATCTCATGGATATTAGAGTGGTCCTTTGGCTCCTCAAAATGTGCATTTTTGGGATTCTATCACACGGCGCGTCCATTAGTGGCTGGTGGGACAGGGCCAGCTCAAGGATGCGCGTGTGTGGTGCCCTGTCGTCGCTTTTCCACTGTCCAGCTGCCCTGAGTCTGAACGCCGCAGCCTCCTGTTGTATGAACAGGTGCAGCGGTGGGATGTCCAAAATTATCTCGAGGGCCGCGGTTGCGGTGGTGCGCATGCAAGTTGTGGTAAGCATGCTAGCAAGCCGTTGAATCTTTTCTGGGTCTTTCTGTACGTAGCCGACGTCCATCCTAGGCCACCAGACGACGGCACCGTACGAGACTATTGGTCTTATCACTGCTTTATATAGCCATAGCATTATGTTTGGGTGTAAATGGGCATTTCTTGCCCATCATGCGTTTACACTGCCATAGTGCTATGGTCCCCTTTTTCAATTTGTTGTTCATATGTTTAGTCCAGTTCAGCTTGTTGTCAAGTAACATTCCTAGGTATTTGACTTCAGTTGATAGGGTTAGTTCAGTGCCGAAGAGTTTCAGAGGTCTCATGTTCACCAGCTTTCTTTTATTGGTATACAGGACTAGTTCTTTCTTAATCGGGTTCACTATTAGTTGGTACTCCTCGCACCATTTTTCAACGACATTGAGAGCACCCTGCATTAGTTCACAGAGTGTGCCTTCAAATTTCCCACTAATGAGAATAGCCAGGTCATCGGCATAGCCTATTGTATGATAGTATGATAGGTTTAGGCAAGAATATTACTTTGACTTCTCTCCAGTCCTGTGGTATATAGCTATGTGCAAGACATGCTCTCAGGATGTCTGTCAGCGGTTCTGCTAGGTTATCTATTCCCCATCTCAGAAGAGCGGGGAATATGCCATCCAGCCCCGCCGATTTGAAGGGAAGGAAGCTGTTGATGGCCCAGATGGTCTTGTCCTTGTCGACCACAGTCTCGCCTGTTTTCCAGTCCTGCTCATTCGGAGATCTACTAGGTCGTTCCTCCTAGTTGCGTTCTTCTGAGATGCTGCAACCTGGAAAGTGAGTTTCGAGTAGTACTTCGCAGGTCTCCTTGTCTGTATTTGTAACGGTACGGTACTTTTGATACTTAATAATATTATAGTACAGTAATTAGACAGGTTTCTTTCACAATTCATATTGTTGTTTCAATGAATGAATGAAATGAAGTCTGGATACGTGCCTGCCTGGCTGTAATAGAGAGAAAGAGAGATTTTGTATAAATATAATTGAAATACTGCAACTTTGATAAATGAACACATCTTATCTTAGTAAACTGAGTGCATGTATACAGTATGCTGATAATGCTAATACATGGGTACAGTGGAAATTTCACTATGAAGAGATAACAATTACTATAGCAAGCGAAATACCTGTAAACATTCACAGGATAATACTAAATATAGAGAATGGGATAATCAAGTAGATAATGCAATGCATGTAATATATAAGGCTCTACTATCATTTCCCTCACCACAAAATTCCTCTCTATACTAGCCGAACTAAATTTCACTAAAAAGCAGGGCCGTATCTTAAGGTGTGGAGGCCCCTGGGCAGGAACGAAGTTGAACTTAGTGTTTGCAAACAATTTTGTGTTTTAACATTACTTTTTGAATTAGTATAGTTACATTTCCTAAAAAAGTAAGATAAAACGAAAAATGTAGTTCTCATAGACAAGACAAAGGCAATACAAATAGAAAAAAAAACATCGTGAGCCGTAACATGTTATATATAAACATCTTTATGCTATGTGTACTTACTGTATTTTTATGTATGGTTAGTTAAAAATATGTATACGGCGAGTTATTTATTCGAAAAAACAGTTAGTGTACAACATTAAAAAATTGTGGAGGCTCCTCTTGTGTGGAGATGCCCTTGGGCTTCAGCCCCGGTTGCCCTCCCCCAACTCCGGCCCTGCTAAAACGAAATAAAAAGACAGCCAATGACATTTTTTTTTTTCAGCCCATGACTTTTTTTAGCCTTACGTAGACGATCACTAGACCAGAGCCATTACAATAGTGATCATAAACCCAGCAATTGAATCACTTTCAAAGCCAGTGAGCATTGCATACGTAATGAGATGAGGTAACCATCGGTTCTGTTACAGGAGAAGAGTCTAAGCCGAGCTTAGACAGCCGTGCGGGCGAGTCTCGGGACGCGCGGCCATCATTCGGCAACAACAGTTCTAGGGGCTACGACCGCGGCGGCGGCGGCGGCAGGCGGGAGGACCGCGATTACGACCGCGGCTACGACTCGCGATACCCGCGCAGGGACCGCGGTACGGACAACAGTTAGACCACTTTATTATATTGTTACTGGAGATAAGGCCTTTTGGTTATTGGAACGCTTGGTATTGGTGTTTCTTTCTTGAACTAACTTTGAAACTTTCTTTTCAACACACTTGCTTATAAAGTGGACCTTATTGCAGCGTTCTTAGAGTCATAAAGCAGCATATTAAACACGCGTGCTCTTTACTTTATATTATAGCACTAGTGTTTTTTACATTACAGTTGGTTTTTTTTTAAATCTTAGCAAAGAGTTTGTTGTCTTGAGAAATAGTAAAGTTTTTGCGAATAAATAGACTGTCTCAGTTAAAATATAATAAATAATCATTTAATTTCATCAATTTATTTATTTTTATAAACAAATTAACTCAATTTTTTGTTGTAAATACAAAAATATTCAGTTTGTTAATATTTAATATTTGGCTGTTTGTTTTTCCATCTGCGCAAAAAACAAAATCTCCGCCGCCATTTTTCAAAGAAAATTGTTAGTTCATAGCTGTGGTTTCGATTATGTGGTAAAGAAAGACAGTGAAATTTTATTATTTTTCCTCGCAAGTGTGTTGAAAAACGTCGTATGAAACGCGTGAGCATTAGACATTGTTTCATAATGTACTTATTAAGCATTTTAGTTTATGCTTTTAAGGTTTTACTGGTTTAAAAGTTTATATTATTATATTGCTTTTTGTTGATGGTGATGCGGGTGGATCGCGGTACTAAGCAATCATTCTATCTTATATCTTTGTTTATTTTGGTTCAGGCTATTAAGGTCTTACCGGCCTCAACTTATTTAATTTAATGAATGTAAATCTATCTACTTGATTTTTTTATAATTTGAAAATCAATTCGAATGAAAGCGAATTACGTAATAACTTACTATCAATTTATCTCTTAGATAAAGATTTCTATAGTCATCAAATATGTAACAAGTGTGAAGGACATTCATCCTTCAAGATATATATTACATTACTTGACTATCTAATATCAAAAGGGCATCTGTTAACGAGATATGTTTGCACAGTTCAAACATTTAAATTGTTTTTCTAATTTCCCATACATGAGGAAAGATTGGAAGTACGGCTTGAAATCTAAAGAGGTTTCATAATTAAATTCACTTGTACTTGTTTCACTGGTTTTAATTTTTAAGGTTTACTCGTTAATCCCTAAATAATAAAGTTAATAAAATTCTAAATCAACAGTTAGATGTAAACAAATCACCCCTGCTTTATTATTTTAATTAACCTTTTAACATGCACAATTTTTATTTTATATTATTAATAATTAAATTTGTTTTGAGATTAAAATAATTATTCTAATTTAATAAGCATAGACTTGTGTTAAAAATGACTCAAATTCCCCATTTTCCGGAATTTATTTTACTATGACATCACTGAAGTTTTTATTGACTTACAATATTTATATTTTCGTTTCGACTGATCATTGTGTACATTTTTAACGGCTCGTCGTAATGTTAGTTTAATTTCATGAATTTCTGGTGTATTAACCGAAACCGGTCGGGATTAACGTGTAAACCTTAAAATTAAAACCAGTGAAACAAGTACAAGTGAATTTAATTTTGATGTTTTCCAAGTTTCACCAAGTGCCGACAATCGCAAGTATAAATTATGCTAAAGAGGTTTATTATAAATTCTTGAACAGGATCTTTCTTAGTAGTCAAAAATACATACATAATTGTATCCACAGGTCGTGATTCAGGATATCAAAATGGCGACGCTGAGCGGTGGTCGGAACAGGGAGGCGAGTCTCGCTGGCCAGACCGTGACGCGAGGGGCGGAGGGGCGCCGCAGCGCAGCGGGGGGCGCGAGGTATATACACATACATTACTCTTGTATATGCTATATCTCTATCTTTATCCAATGTTGAAAATTCGCATCCATCATAAAAACAGAACAGGGTCGAATATTCGGTAATTAGATATAAGGTTCACAAATTACCTTACAGAAAAATCCAAATTTTCTCCCTTTAATACGTCATGTATTTTCGTGAATACGCTCTAGCACCGATAGAACGTGTCGATAACGTCATGTTTATGAACTCTAGACTGTACTGGACTGAAATTAAAGCCTACGGCGAAGAGTGATGTCAAATTCAAACAAAAACAGTATGACAGTAATAACTACTTTCCTTTTGGAGTCTTAACAGTTTTAAAATGACGTCATAAAATTCGGCGTACGAGAAATTCATAATTTAACGTCATATTACAGGTCACACGCGACATCCGTCGCGAAGACGAGTACACATCGGACCCGCCTCAGCCGAGGAACGATCGCTGGAAGGAGCCGGAGCCGCGAGCCGATAGCGGCAACAACACGAGATGGTCTTCCGACGACGTGCGCCGCACTAGCAACCGTCGCGACGAGGTAGCTAACCACTCTCGTAGTTACATGTATAGTGACGTCATCGGAGTACACATCGGACCCGCCTCAGCCGAGGAACGATCGCTGGAAGGAGCCGGAGCCGCGAGCCGATAGCGGCAACAACACGAGATGGTCTTCCGACGACGTGCGCCGCACTAGCAACCGTCGCGACGAGGTAGCTAACCACTCTCGTAGTTACATGTATAGTGACGTCATCAGAGTACACATCGGACCCGCCTCAGCCGAGGAACGATCACTAGTAGGAGCCGGAGCCCCGAGCCGATAGCGGCAACAACACCTATACAGAATATACCCTGTTTTCTAAAACTTTTCTACACATAATGGGATATACAGCACATACATAGGTAACACTAAAAGTTTCCGGAACTGGCCACTTACATAAACAATATTTTAAAATTTATTGCAACATTTGAAAATAGAACTCTTTGGCTGTAGAATGCAGTTTGTTTCATCTGACTGTCTTTTGTTTTTACCTTGTGGCGCCATTTAAAAAATTGTGTGTCTGCATCAACATGGATTTAACTCGGGAAAATTTTCGTAGTATGATTTTCTACGATTTTAAGTGTAATTTGACAGCTCAACAGGGCATCGCTCGACTTGAAACAGCTTTTGGCAATGAAGCACCATGCAAGACGACTGTTTATAGCTGGTTTGCAGAATTCAAGCGTGGTCGTATCAATCTCAGTGACGAATCTCGCGATGGTCGGCCGTCCACCGCTGTGACCAACAAAAACATCGATGCTGTGCGCCGTATGATTGAAACAGACAGGCATGTGACCTACCATGAAATTCGCGCATCCTTAGAAATAGGCATGAGTCAAATACAATCAATCCTACACAAACATTTGGGTGTGAGAAAGCTGTGCTCGCGGTGGATCCCACACAACTTGACCGAGGCTCAAAAAACGGACCGCGTCACTTGGTGCAGTGCCATGCTTACCAGATTCAACGAAGGTGCGTCAAATTTGGTGTGGGACATAGTAACAGGTGACGAAACATGGATTTATTGCTACGATCCCAAAACAAAGCAGCAATCGAGCGTATGGGTCTTTCAAGATGAGCCGAAACCAACCAAAGTGGCGCGCGTGAAAAGTGCATCTAAGCGGATGATTGCTTCTTGTTTTAATAAAACTGGACACGTGGCTACTGTTGCTTTAGAGAATCGTCGTACCGTGAATAGTGACTGGTACACGACCATTTGTTTGCCGGAAGTTATTGACGAACTCCGTAAAAATAACCGTAAACGCCGTATCATCCTGCACCACGACAATGCTAGTTCTCACACGGCCAGACAGACAAACGACTTTTTGAAGACGAAAAATGTAGAACTCATGAGTCATCCTGCATACAGTCCCGACCTGGCACCTTGTGACTTTTTTCTTTTCCCAAAAATTAAGAACCAATTACGCGGTCAACGATTTTCATCACCAGAAGAGGCTGTCGAGGAGTATGGAAAACACGTTTCAGAGGTCACCACAGGGGAGTGGCACAAAAGTTTTCAAAACTGGTTTGATCGAATGAAAAAGTGCATAGACGCCAAGGGAGATTATTTTGAAAAACAATAAATTAATTTTGTACCTTTAATAGTATTTTTTCATATTCATTCCGGAAACTTATAGTGCGTCCCACGTATAAACATACTAGTTAGTTACCTCCCTTCTTCATTCTGATACATAAACTAAATAGGGACAAAAAGAAGTTATTTTATGAAAGATTTAGGGTAGGTAATACATTTTTATTTTATTTTTAAAAGAAGTGTCTTGGCGGCTTGGTTTCGGCATGAAAGAGGTGAGAAGCCAGGGCCAAAGCCTACCACCAGTTGAAGTGAAAAGATTTGTCAGTTAGTCTTGTGTCTAGGGTATATATTAAATTGGAGTAATCAGTAGTTGTATCTCAGTTTACGTCACTCGGTGAGACTCATATTCATGCACCGCAAGTAACATGTACAGTGACGTCATCAAAGTGCACATTGGACCCTCAGATGAGTAACGAACGTTGCAAGGAGCCGGCTGGTAACAGCAGTAAAGCCGTGGCTACGAGATAACACATTCTAATTTCACAAATATCATAAGGGAACTCATTCGAATGTGTGAAGCGAATTGTGTCGTTATGACAGGAAACGCAATAGAAAACCCTATAAATGTTGTAAAAACAACAAAGAAAAAATGCATTCAATATGTTTTCCTTCACACTGAAGTTCGTAATGTCCGCATCTGCAAAACCTGAATTCTGTAAAAAGAAATATTGTACTTAGAAGAAAGTAGCCGAGTAACTGTAACTTGTAATCTACGTGTATAACATAACTAATTGATTTTCATGATAATTGATTGACATAGTTGACTTATTGTGATATAGTACCTCTTGCTACAATAGTATGTCTCATCATTTAATGTACATACTGGTTTTAAGGATTTTTAGAAAACTGACACCAAGTTTTATATCTTTTTCGGTCTATTGAATAAAGCTTCTGAAAGTGAAAAAGCAGATTAAGCGGCTGATATTTAATATTGGACGACTCCAGATATTCCGACAGATCACAATAAAATAAAATAAAATTTAGAATGTCAAGTAAATTCAGTAAAGTTGAGCTATGTACTTAAGGTAATGAATTCAACCACAACTATAACAGTGTAATAAGACTGCCATTCTGAGGCGACAAAATATGACAGTCGAAATATGAGACTAAAAAGTCGCTGCAAACTCAAAAAATCTTCTTTTGTCTAAAAGGGATAAAATGAATTTGAACCTCAAACCCCATGCATCCGATGTCAAACATATTTTAACTAGTTGAATTCAGAGTTAAGAGGCATCTTACACTTTCCTGAAGTAATCTCAATTTTCAAGCGCCTAATTTATCATCTTAGGAAAGATTTTTATACTGTTTAATACGTGATAAACATAGACCAATCTTTCGTATTGTGTGTTAATTTACCACAATTCCAAATACTACTTTGTATTTTTTGTAGTGATCAATCTCCCACACCTCGTTTACGAAAAACTGATCACATTGTCAACTTTAAGGATCTAATTCTGTCTATGAATTTCAATAAATTTGCTAAAAAAAAATACCAGTACATCAGACATATAAATTTGTTGTGGCATCATTTACCAGAATATGTATAAATAATCACATTATCCCCAAAAAAATAAAAGAATTCCGTCAATTTTCCCAATTAATGTAGCCAGTATACAACGAGTTTTTGTATTGAATACAGCTTATTTTACATTCAAAATTGCATTTCAAAATAGCCTATGACTTTGATCAATTGTATTCTGTAATTTTGTTGACATTCCTTTTATTTAATTAGACTCAAAAACATCATTATCTTTACTCCAAATTCCAATAAATTACGATGCACAAACGCGCACCGATCAGTACCGCGCGAGCGCTCAATCAGGTAGGATCTATGTCAGTTTTTTCCCGCCATACTGCGTCTCGACTCTCTGTACGCGATACTCGTATACGATCGCAGAGTTTTGATCATTGATCGACACTTTTTCGTACTTCAATTTTGTTTGTTGTCAAAAATAATAGTATTTATTTCGGAATATTTATAATCTTATATTTTGGTGTTAGTTTAAATGTATGTTTATTTGCTGTATGGACTGGCTCGGATTTTCCGCTGAAAGTCTCAAGGATACTCAGAGATGATGTTTTTTGGCAGGAAAAATGCTTCCTAAATTGACTCGGTTTTACCATGATTGCGTATTGCAAGAAATCATAGACCCTAGAAAGACAAGATCAATGCCCTTACGGCAAATATATATATAGAATGAAATTAAATCAACCGACCAAATTCATACTGGAGACTCGGTTAGTGATCAATAACTAGGTTCAGTAATCCTTTTAGCCAATTTCGAAAAACACATTTTTTGCTCCCTTACTGGTTGGACTACAATTCCTAGTGCAGGCACTAAGGGGCAAAAAAAATTTTTTTCGAATTTCACCTGGTGGGTCATTAAACCTTGTTTCTGATGACTAACCGAGTCTCCAGTATGAATTTGGTCGGTTGATTTAATTTCACCCAGTATAGCGTAAAATTAAACCATTTGTTGACTGTGGTACCAATATATTTTGTTCCAATGTATATTTTTATAAATTAAAAGTTTCGTAAGATGTACATTTGTGTTTTTTTATGAACACTCAATACACACTTCCTTCCGATAACATTTTCAAGAAAATACGCTACACCTGCGCCCGTACACTTTGTTTTCATTTCTTACCATAAGCTCACTTTATATTTTTGTTGTAAACTGTTTGTTATTTTTTAAAAACATTACAAATACTCTATCTTTTAATATTTTTTATAAACAGAATAATATATCACTAATATATAATCACATCACAACCTTGAAAAAAATTATCCTCACACATTAATTTCACTACCCCTTCACTCCCACATCCTCACCTTGTAGGTAATACCTACACCTACACAATAGGGTAAAAAAGAACCGCGTCCAAATCCATTGAGTGGTTATCGGGTTTAAACGGTACCAAGATTCAAGATTAAAAATATTTATGCGTAAAATATATACTATAATAAATTATACATATGCATGAAATAAAGTCTTATTGGAATAAGAATATTATTATACATAATTTAATTAATAAATAAGTTGATAAATAAACTGAATAGACCATAAATAAATATAATGCCTAACCAAATATATACTGACATGAGTAAAAAATTAAAACATTGTAAGTATATACCTACATAATGCAATGAATAAATACATAAGTTAAGTTAAAGACAGGCCGACAAAAATAAAAAAAATAGTACAGTAATAAATACTAACAAACAACCCACTTTATTTTAAATTTTGAAAAATCATAATATTTATAAAAGATGCAAACATCAATACGTCTAGGTCGCGCTATTCGCAACATCGTCGCATCGTGCTCGAGGGTCATGAGAGGTCACGCAGCGTATTTACCGAAACTTCGATAGTGTCATTTTGTGGACTGGCTCTTAAAGAGGGAGTCGCATACCATATTTGAAATATTATTGGGTAAATTATCTTATAATTACAAAGTCAGTGACATTATTCAAAGAAATAAACGATTTCCCACACAGCCTTATAAACAACAGTTTTATCGAACTATTTGTCACACCTGTCCCCCAAACAAATTTCCAGAGTTGTTAATGTTTAGATAATGAAAGATGTGACCTGTGTTGTGCGTGTCCGCAGAACGACTGGACGGTCCCGCTGCCTAGAGACGAGCGGGTGGAGTTGGAGCTGTTCGGCACCGGCAACACCGGTATCAACTTCAACAAGTACGAGGACATCCCGGTCGAGGCCTCGGGAGACAAAGTCCCGGACTTCATTACAACCGTGAGTCTACATCTTCCTTACTCCGTCCACGGGGAGATGTCTCCATTCGGTCGGGTCTCTTTTCACTTGGTCCAATCACCGTGTCAGTCCTATGTCGATTGAGCTAAAACTTGGCATGGACATTGGGTAGTAGAGGAACACTGAAAATGTTTCATCCCATGACGTCGCATTTTAGAAATTCTTGTGGGTCTCTAAAGAAGCGTACAGCCTGCGGCACAAAAGTCTAACGGTGACCGTTAAGCGCTGATTAATGCCCATGCGCAGCTATCCCCTCCGCGTTTCGTTCACCGCTAGACTTCCGTGCCCCAGGCTGTATTGTGGACAGATTACACATACTTTGACGAAAAATTGTGTTCAACGTAAACATTACAGACTTTTCTAATACATCCATTGTTTTTCCAGTTTGAGGATGTTAACCTGACAGAAATAATGCGTCAGAACATAGCCAGCGCCCGCTACGACAAGCCGACGCCAGTCCAGAAGTACGCCATTCCCATCGTGCTGGGGCACCGTGACGTCATGGCTTGCGCGCAGACCGGCTCCGGCAAGACGGCCGCTTTCCTTGTGCCCATTCTCAACCAGATGTATGAGGCTGGCCCGGTCAAGAATATGGGGTGAGTTTACTTGTAAACATGAAGAGTTTAACATTTATTTATTTAATTATTGCGTCGCATGATCCTCTATTATATTAATCATACTGTCACAATCACTCTAAAATAAATATATGGTGAAGCTGAAGACTAAAGCTACGCCCTGAATGTGGCGAAAATTTGATTCCATTACAATTTCTGTATAGAAAAAAAAACAAAGTTTCCTCCAAACCGTACAATACTCAGTAATTACCTTTAAAATAGATCATGAAACTTATAATAACTTAATATAAAGCATGCCCTGAATTAAATTACCGTAAAAAATGTTTTTTTTTTGGGAAAGATATTTTGACCGCGGCGCTCGATGCTTCGGTTGTGCGCTATTTTAAAACAATAATTAAACGTCATAGCGTTCAGTTGGTATTGGTTGGTTGGTTGGTTGGTTGCATTGGTTGGTGCTATATAGCTCTAGCCGTATTGCAGGCGCATTGTAAAAACCCGCCTTTTTGTAGTTAATTAAAACTGAACTAAACATACAATTTGCTAAAAATCATTACATTACAAAAGCTAAATACCATTTATTCTGTATACTGTCGTTGTAAAGTTTTCATTGGTTTCAGTTAGAATTTGATTTAAAAAAAAAACAGAATCCAATGACAATTTCAGTATACAGGGTTGGGCTGATTAAGTGTCCTACTTTTTTTAACTTGATTAAAACTTTTTTCTTGTCATTAAATGTATTCATTGGAGTATGTATCTAACGTTCATAAACGTAAAACGTTACCGTCATAACATTTGTGTTATGTATTTTACAACAACGGAAGCGAAACGCGAACTCGTCGTAAAATTACACAAAGGGTGGGTAGGAACACTGCGGTTGCAACACTGAGTTTTTGAACGGGTTTGGCCGAGTTGCTACACTTCAAACGTCATTTTCACATAGATTTCGTATTGATTTATAACTGTCATTTTGACGTCTCTATACGAACCTTGCGAACCCTGCTCAGAGATGGTGTTGAAAAATTCTACACCGGTGTAGCGACACTGCTATTTTTGAACGGTCGGTGTTCCAACCCGTGTTGATTTTTGAACGGTTTAGTGTTCGAACCCGGGGTAGGAACCCAACCCGGTGTGAGTTTTTGAACGACTATCTGGATCAACGAGAATCAATATCGATAAAAAATACTTCATCGAGACCGTTTTGCAGAATCATTTGCTGGGGAATGCAAGAAGCTTGCATGCGGACGATTATTTCTGTTTCCAGCAAGATAGTGCTTCCTCCCACAAAGTTCAACTCACTCAGGACTGGTGTCGAGCTAAATTGCCCGATTTTATACCATGGAAATAACGGCCTTTATCTTCACCAAACTTGAATCTACTGGACTTTTCCATACGGAGATACATACTTAGCAACATCTATATATCATTATTTGGAAAGGGGAGCGATTTGAGCTATGAATTGATTTAGTGACCTTTAAATTCTAAAGGCATCAAAGCCCTTAACTCCCTTAGTCCTATCCTTAATAGACGAAGCAATTTAAGCCCAAAAACTAAGTTGCGTATATACTCAACCCTGGTAAGACCCTGTATTACTTATGCCCCTCCTGTCTGGAGTAGCACTTGCAAAACAAATTATTTAAAATTACAAGTAGTTCAAATAAAGCGCTAAAAATATCATTTAACACTCCCTTTCGAACAAACTTACTAAATATACATACAAAATTAAAGTTTCCAGTCTTATCAGAGTTTATTTTGAAAATAACGCGAAAGTTTTATTTGTACACCAATCCCAAAAATCAAAATAGTCTTATTTCGTCATTATGCAAAACTCGATAAATACAGCAGCTACCGTTTACCCCATCACTTGTTGTTGGATGAGTAGTTGCCCGACGTCACCGGTTGCTTCCTACTCCTGACCGTGTGGTGTCGATTCGGGTCAAATTTGCTTGATGTACGCGCTCGCCCGACAACACGGCGCGGCGGCCGCGGCGGTCGAATTCATTATCTTGCTACTACCCTATAAATTTAAATTTTGCGAACCTACCGTATTTTTGTCTAGGTACCTATATAATAAAGTATTTGTTTATGATTTATTTAACTTACTCTTTACTTTACGTAAGTAGTACAAATGCAATAACGATTCTAATTGTTATTAAAGAAAATACATGTGTCTGTATTTCTTTATATAGTTGTTAGATTTAAGTTTCCCATGCAACAAATGTTCGTTGTTATCAAGACGTACATAACTAGTAATTAGTTAATCTTTTATTGATCTTATGTTTTAAATAGCTCAAGCTCACTAATGCTGTTATGTTTTTTCGTAGGTGTTTCAATCTGATAAAAACATTCAAGTGTTATATATAACTGTTAGCTAATTTTGTTATTATTTTAGTTAATAATGTAAAAAAAAATGTTTTATGTCAATAAAGAATTCTGAAAATAAAAAAAAAAACAGTGACCTTTAAATTGTACTAGAGTTTTAATTTAAGACTTTTATTGCCCTTTCAAACTAAGACACTTAATCTGCCTAACCCTGTACATAAAGTCTGTTTCAATAGAACTTGTGAACAAAGTAACCAAATGGTTTTCTCGATTTTTGTTCATGATATTTTGCAATATCTCGTTGAATATAATTCCTATTCATGTGACATTACCTTATTTTTTGCCTCGCACTGCCGTTCACTATGAAATATTAAATAAAAACTAGTAAATTAAGCAAAATATACATGAATAATCTACGAACAGTGAGAGAACAGTATTCAAATGAAAAGGTTTTATTGGTCGATCTTTTTATAAGGTGATATAATTACTGAAATGATAATATTGATTGTAGGCCGTTCAACCGCCGCAAGCAATATCCGCTGGGGCTAGTGCTGGCCCCGACGCGCGAGCTCGCTACGCAGATCTTCGACGAGGCGCGCAAGTTCGCCTACCGCTCCCGAGTACGACCCTGTGTCGTGTGAGTATCATTACATTCTCGTTAACATACGCGCCCTGAATATTCCGTGCCATTCCGACAAGTTAGTAGACTTGACAAACTTAAATATTTGAAAGAAACCGTAAAATTAAGTCAATCAAGTATTACTTCAAATTTCAAGATTTATTGGTCACTGGGAAGTACCATATAGGTTTTCACACTTAGAGACTGACATACAGACGATTTTATAATGCTTTCGTTTTTCCACGATGTTCCGTAACCCTAAAAAAGGAATTATATTTGATCGATTCGATTGATGGTTCTTGGTGGAATATCATCTTCAATAAATTATCTTTTATTGCTTTTTATTCCACAAATATTAATATCATTATATGTAAGGTGACATTTATATATACAGCCAAATTCATACTGATGTCTCATTAAGTGCTCACTACCAAGGGTAGATGACCCTTTTGTGAATCCATCCATCCATCAGCCTGTTTCGTCCACTGCTGGACATGGGCCTTTCCAGGATTTCACCACTCTTGGCGGTCCCCCTGGAAGAAATGCCAATACTCACACACGCTGGGCAGGCGGGTCGGTGAGCGCGGTGCCGAAACCCTTGCCCCAGTGACGCCGCTGCCCGTCACTAGTCTGTTTTAAGGCCTGGCAATTAGGGATGGATATACCGCCATCCATCGGTCCCAGGCAATGGTGGGCCGCCTGGTTTTGCCTGAGAGCTGTTCTCTTACTCTCCCCCGAATAACTTCGGGAGGATTTGCGAGTAAGATGGTGGCACCTCCATAGTCGAGCTCGGCATCAGCTCTACCACCTACACCTAGTATAGACAATATTTTAGCAATATCCTGAACTCAATATAAAAATCAACATATGAGACGGGTACTACCCACAGGTACGGCGGGTCCCCGATCCAAGACCAGTTTCGCGAGCTGGAGCGCGGCTGCCACCTGCTGGTGGCGACTCCCGGCCGCCTGGTTGACATGCTGACGCGCGGCAGAGTGGCGCTCGACCACTGCCGCCATCTCGTGCTCGACGAGGCCGACCGCATGCTGGACATGGGCTTCGAGCCGCAGATCCGCAAGATCGTCGAGTGCCACACGATGCCGAAGACCGGGGAGCGGCAGACGCTCATGTTCTCCGCTACCTTCCCCAAGCAGATCCAGGTGTTGGCGCAGGACTTCCTCAGTAACTACGTCTTCTTGGCTGTCGGCAGGGTTGGCTCCACTTCCGAGAATATTACCCAGAAGGTGAGTTTTATAAGTCTTCTACTTACAAAGCTCGCCAGCTTTTGCGAGTGTGACCTGGCAGCCATTGTAATTTCTTAAAGTCCATTTTTCATTGAAAAAAAAATTTCGACTGTTAGTTAAACTCTTAATGTTTTTCACTCTTAATTGTAGGACCTTAATGTAAGGTAAAAGTTTTTTTTACGCGACCTCGTTTTCATCTTTCCATAGAAATTTAAACACCTAATTGAACCACTTTGTACTGGGAAGTAAAAATTTTTTTTCTTTTTGAATGTCAGTTAACGATAAATGATCTACCCTAGAATTATTTTCACTAATTATAGTAGGACCTTGTATATTTATGTATGGATTTTTATATACATTTAATTACGAATGCACTGTTGTAGGTTGTGTGGGTGGAAGAGTCGCAAAAGCGTTCGTTCCTGTTGGATCTCCTGAACGCGGCCAACCTGCTCTCGCGCTCGCGTCCCGAGGAGGACCAGCTCACGCTCGTCTTTGTCGAGACCAAGAAAGGTAATATAGACCTTGGTGCCACGACATAAGCGCTAAATTCCGTTGCACTAACATGAAAAAATCATCTAGAGATGGTTAAGGATCGCATTGGCATAATTTCTTTTGACACGCACCGGCTTTAAACGATAGAAAGGGAATATGGACAAACGGCCTTGTGATTGCTCTCGCCGATGAAGGTAAAATTTTATATTTGCGTTGCATGTGTTAAATATTAAGTATTTTGAAGCTATTTAAATTTGTCCGCCTCTGGTTTAATGGTTTGAACCTGTGTTCGGTGTGCGTGTTTTCGAAGGCACGTTAAACTGTGATAGGGCTCATAACCCATCACATTGGGACATAATCATCGGTGAAACGTGGGTACACGAGTGAAGACTGTGACTTGTATTGCAAAGTCATTATCATATCATATCGTAGGTTCATTGGCAAAACTCCATAAGTTACAAGAATATATACTTTGGAGATAATGAGCTTTAAAGATATTGCAATTAGTGACGAAAATTATTTCTTTGACAAATGTGTACTTAATGAGTTTTGCCAGTCAACCGACGATATATTATTGTATACATTAAATATACCTTTGATGTAGTTAATAAGCGTGTATTAACTTTTTTTTTGTTTGATAAGCACTTGTACTTGTCCACTTATTTATATTAACCTTTGATAATGCTTTAACAGCGAAACCGGTAAGGGAAATTAATATAAAGTCGTTTGCAATAGAATCCAACAATCATGTAAACAAATATGGCGGACTGACATTGACAGCGTATTGTTTATGCCCATAGTGATGTCATAGTGTTCTAATTTAATTTTAATTAAATTTATTTTTCTAATTATTTTAATTTTATGTCATAGACTATGGCCCATAGTAGGATAGGTACTAAAATAAAACTGACTAAATAGATTAAATATATAAGCCATAGACTATAAAATAAAACTGATTATATATAAAAAAAGTGTTTATTAAAACAAATTTAAATCTTCGTCTTCGTCATCATCACTATCAGAAGTGTCGCCGGTGACCGTAATTATAAATGGAACCACTGTGTCATCGCTTGCCGTGTCTAAAATGCCGTCGAGCTTTTTCATTTCTTCCTCTTCCTTTAGGACGTGACTTACGCATTTCGACCATTGTTCGGCTCCGATTCTCGCCAACCCTTCGTTCAATAAAGTTTTTATTTCCGCCATTTTAAAAGATTTGTTATTTCTCCCAACATACGACTTAACCTGTGCCCAAATGAGCTCAATTGGGTTGAGTTCGCAGTGGTAGGGAGGAAGGCGAAGCACAGTTATTCCTTTCGATGCGGCGAGCTCGTCAACGTATTTTGTAACATAATTTTTTTTATCAAATTTTGTGAGTAACTGTGCTTTTATTTCACTTGTTTCAAAAGCTATATTTTTGCTACGTAACCATTCTTGTATAGCATCCTTCCTCCAGCTCATGTTGGGCACTCGTTCGAGTTGGCGAGAATGGTATGGAGCATTATCCATTACAATTACAGATCCCGGCAGAATTTTGTCTAAAACTATCTTAAACCTGAAACAAAAAAGATAATTTTCTGTCATAATGTAATTTTATATTTAATAATATTAATTTTATATAGTGTTATCATAAATATACAAAAATACACAAATGAAACCTTACCATTTCTCAAAATTATGAGCATCCATTTCCCCGTGATAATCGCCATCTGACTTTTTTGCTTCAAAAACCCAATCTGCGCCTTCTAAAAAACCATCTTCATTGCCTATATGTGTGATAATCAGCCTCTTTCCTTTCTGAGGATTTTTTAAGCCACTTGAAAGGCCTCCCAAGAATGCCTGTCTACTACTCTTGATGTCATTATCCATCCACACATAATTGCAGGTGTGCCCTAAGTAAAAAAAAAGTTTTAAATACATAATTATGTCAATAAAAACATTATTTATATTTAAAATTAAGCAAACCTGTAACCTATCACAATTTAAAATAATGTGTGAAATAAGTATCTTATCTATCACCATTATCTCAAACAAATGTTTTTAAGCAACCTGCGGAACACAAAAAAAAATTAAGCATTTAAATAAATAAAAAGCTCTCACCCTCATTAAGCCATGTTTCATCCAAATAATAAATCTTCTTATTTTGCTTTCTGTATTCATTGATTTTCAACAAATAATTCACCCTCCAAATTTGTAAGTCAGGTCTATCCAGCAAAATGCTTTTTCTTGATCGCTTGCTGTATGTGAAGTTTAATTTCTTCAATATTCTATACATTGTACCAAATGTAAAATTTGGTAGGCTGTCATCTTCATTGACTGCTGTCAAAATTTTGGCAATGGTTGGCAATTCCCCATCAAAGTAAAATTTATGAACCTTTCTTCTTATTGCAGATAAGATAAAATCATCTAACTTATCAATTATGGCTCGATTTGCAGGTCTCTCCTAAAAAACAGACAGAGAATACTAAATGGCACAAATCATAACATAACAAATAAAGTAAAGCTCAAAAGAGTAAAAAAAAGGCTGTCTAAGTTAATATTATAAATACCTTAGGCTGGGGTACTTCTTGATTTTGTGTGTAATGTTTCATTACGTCACGAACAATATATTCTGAGACGTCCATTATTTTTGAGGTGGTTTTATATAATTCCATTTTTGATGGGTATGTAGGAGAGGTTTTCTCCAAGTGATTATAAATATTCACCAAAATTTTTTTCTCCCTTTGCGATAACTGTTTTTTAACAGCCAATTTTGGTTTTTTGACCGGCGGCGGCGGAGCAGTCCCCTACGAACCTGGCTGCGGCTCGCTCATTATAACCTTAAAAACAAATATAATTTTACACACATACATTTCAGTAATTGTGATCTATTCAAATAATTAGTTACGAGGGCAATACAATATTAAAGTGCGTCTAATAGATTTCCGTTGTAGGTAATAGATCTAAATCATTCTTACCTCCTGATTACTCCTTGAGAAAAAATACCAATCGTATGCTATATCAAAGTCCGTGATGCCGTGCAAAGGTCGTCGTTCCAAGAAAAATATGTCCAGCGAAATCGTAAAGCAAAACAAAAGTCCAAAATGAGAATGCAAAGTCGTAGAAATCGGAAACAGAAAACGGAAACAGAAAACACTAATGCACAGCGAACCCACAGAACAGTGAATGACTGTGAATGACAATTCTAACAAAATGGCCACCTGTCAATTTTTAAAAACTAACCATTATTTTTATGGCTTAGGATACAATCCGTTTTGGTTAATTATATTAAGCTCTTGAAAAAAAATTTTTATTGTATTCAAATAATATTAAATTAAAATAATTTATTAAATTAAAAATAAAAGATAACTTCAGATTACGAACAACACTAACTTTTCAATGACTTATAGAGTTCGATGAGTAAAAAACTAAGATGACAGCTTGTCAAATACTTCGAAATTTTTACGTTGCAAATGTTTTAACAAATTTAACTTATAAATACAAGTTAAATCGTGTTGAAGATAATGTGAAAACAATGGTGCGTTCGTTGAAATCAGACTATGTTCATAATTGACCGTCAAATGTATGTGATTACGGAGTAATCGTGACAATTTGGTTTGTTTACATGATTGTTGGATTCTATTGCAAACGACTTTAAATAAGTGGACAAGACAAGACAAGACAAAAATGTTTCAAAAGTTCCACCAAGTGCCAACAATCACGAGCATCAACTCCGTGTATTAACTTATTTATTAAGTATAAGCAAATCCAAAACCTAATTTAATATATTGTATTTTCCTCTTTTAAATTTAATTATTTAATCAATCCTAACGTGCGATAAGTGTGTTTAGGTACCTACATTGCTAAATAAAATATTCATTCTCATTGTATAGGTACATATTAGGGCAATTCCACGGTAACTCATGTTACCTTTTACTCCAGTTTACGATATACTTTTAATAATATGTCAATAATTTGATTATACAACTTATTCTCCTAATGTAAATATGAACTCTTGAATGAACAATAAATGTGTTAGAGCAATTTTCTTTAAACTTAACACATTTTCTTGGGTTCTATATTGATAAAACTTTTGGTAACTCACGTTACATTCGGCGACATTGCTTTTGAAACTAGTATGAATTAAAGCAAAACTTTGTTCGGTCTGAAGTAAAAAAAATGCCTTAATTAAATACGCCTTTATTAATGCCTAACAAGTTTATTCATTATCAATTTCTTGCCCTCCATGCAGTTTTTATTTTTTGCATAAAATTAATTTCTGGTCACTCACGTTATATAGATCTTGGAACTCATTTTACTTTCACGACTTTCATAGCAATTTTCGAATATCAAATCTCCCGCTCTGACAGGTGGAAAAAGAAACGTTTCTTTTCGTGTATGTTGCCATACTTATATTTAAAAAACTATGTTTGCAGACCGAATCGTGCCCATGTAGATAATTTCATTTTTAGCTCTTTATGTCGCATTTCAATGGAATTGCCACAGATATAGATCTAAATAGATGACGCAAGTGCATCAAACTCTATTAAAATCAAGCGTGTCACATTTTACAATGAAATTGGTTGACAGCGGTTTGAATCTTAGAAGGGATTGTAAGACTTAAGACATAATACACAAGAGTCAAAGTTGGAGGAGTCAATATCTGTGAAGGAAGAGCATTGCTCTCCCTTTTGGCGCGCAAATGGGCACGCGAAGTACATACACTCGCGGCATCTATTTGGATCTATATCTGTGGGAATTGCCCATTAAATAACACCTCTGACGTAGCCCGCTGTGTAGGAAGTGCCTGAACGAGGACGAGACTGTCCTGTCACTGCGCACATAAGAACGGAACTAGTGTTCGCGATCATGATCTCCAGCTTCCCCTCACTGCATCAGTTGTGTCAGCATGTCGATGCCGTTCGGTTATATTTTAACGTGGTAGGCTGACCGACCGGGGGGAAGTGCACAATACTCACGATCGCGGAGAGTCTTTGCGTTGTATTTAACACCTCTGACACCGGAGATCCATATGGTGACGGTGTATTAATTTAGTATAGTCGTATCTCCAGCAGCAGTAAGACGTTGATCTGTTCCCCAGGCGCCGACCATCTGGAAGAGTACCTGGACAATGAGGGCTACCCGGTGACGTCGATCCACGGCGACCGGTCGCAGCGCGAGCGAGAGGAGGCGCTGCGTCGCTTCCGCACCGGACAGACGCCCATACTGGTCGCCACCGCCGTCGCCGCCAGAGGTCTCTATTAACTATTATATCCCACTAATATTATAAATGCGAAAGTTTCGATGTATGGATGGATGGATGTTTGTTACCTTTTCACGCCGTAGCTACTGAACCGATTGGGCTGAAATTTAGCTTGAATGTAGTTCTAGACCTGGAATAGGTCATAGGATACTTTTTATCCCATAAATCAGTTCCCATCGGATGAAAATGTGGTTTCAAGTTTCTATAGAAAAGTGATGTCGTCGTACCTATTGAACCGATTGAGCTGAAACTTTGCACAAATAAAGTTCTAGATCTAGAATAGGACAAAACTACTTTTGATCCCATACATCAGTTCCCATGGAAAAGCTATAAAAAAAGACTTACAAAATGTAAAACACAGAAATGTAAAACACAGAGGCGCATTAAACGCACTTTTCACCAGCTATGTTTACTGTAAGTAATATTGACTTATTTTATAGGAGTACACAAAAACTAATTCAACGCGGGTGAAGCCGCAGGCAGAAGCTAGTATAATATATGTTACGGCTAATATTAGGATTGATGATGAACTTAAGATTTGCCTTTAATCTTAAGTTTAGTTTTAGCATTAATTTGTTCAGTTTGTTTTATCTTTAACCGGCTAAACTAAACTTAATAAAAAAACAAAACACATGAAACACAATAACATAAAAGTACCTGTTTAAACTTATACCTATACATAATAAAAAGTTAATTACTAAAGTTTTATTCGATTAGATTAATAAAAAATAAAATAGTAGTTAAAATGAAATCTTATGAATAATTGTTTTTATAAAGTTCTGGCAAATGGTGGCATGCTCAGTATTTGCGGTCAGATAGATAGACACAATATTCATCTGAACGGCGCTGTTTTTCAGCATGTTCCATAGACATTATATTTAGAGTAGTAGACACTACACAGTGACGTGTAGGAGGCTATCGACTTGTCTGCTATGCAATACTATTCCCCTATAATATAATTAAATTAATATGTACAATGTAACAATTGCGTATAATTTGTATATTTATACGTTTAAATGTGCTGTTAATGAAAATTTAATTAATGAATTTGTACTTGTCTATGTAATTAGATATTATACGATAATCAACATAATTAACGAACGACCATGCATAACAAACGGAACCCTTTGCTTTACATTGACCGCAAGTGCTAAAGTAGGCTTAGGTAGGGGGAGGGGGTCGTGCCGTTCCCCCCGCCACGTCTGTCGCTACCCAAGTCGCAGTACAGCGCTTGCGGTCAAGCTAAGCTAAGTAGCCGTAAATTCATCGAATTTTGACGCCATTGTTGCCGACGTCACGTAACACCTGTCTCCCCACCCGCAGGGCTGGACATTCCGCACGTGCGGCACGTGATCAACTTCGACCTGCCGTCCGACGTGGAGGAGTACGTGCACCGCATCGGTCGTACCGGCCGCATGGGCAACCTCGGGGTAGCCACCTCGTTCTTTAACGACACGAACCGCGGGCTCGCGAGGGACCTCGTCGAGCTGCTCGTCGAGGCTAAACAGGACGTGCCCAAGTTAGTATTCACCCTCACACCGGGAACCATGTACCGTACCGAACGACTTCCTCAAAGAACTCTCGCTCATACAACATTTGCAGTATGCGTACTTATTTAAAATCAGTACGGAAAGAAGAACGATTTTGTTCACTTGCTTGGTGTGCTTCTTTGGTAAAGTTGTTCACTGTGATCAGTATACAATACATTCCCGTCTATTGCCTGACCGTAACCGCTGTGCACCGCCTTTGCGCCGCGCGGCAAGGCGGTGGGAGCAAAAGAAAGAGTAGCATGAGTTCACATTATTCAAGTTACTAAGTACGTTATATTAAAATTATACCTTTTTTATGTTTGATTTTGATGCTGATTTGAATTATAGGTTTCGTTTTTTAATAATAAATTACATATTGAAATAAAAATTATAATTTTAATATAACGTACTTAGTTACTTATTTCACTTACCTTATAGTAGTATCATATTTCCTAATAAATATATAAAGTTTATATCCTTAAAAATATTGTAAACCAATATCGTAACATCCGACAATATCGATCTCAGGTGAACTCATGCTAGTTCCTTTCCTCCCCCCGCCTCGCCGCGCGACGCAAAGGCGGTGCACAGCGGTTACGGTCAGGCTATAACACCTGAGGGGCGATTCCGGAGAAACAGTCCAAACTCGAGCTAAACATGTATGGAGTATGACAGACGCCTTCCTGGTACAGGGCAGAAGGCGTGGCGTTTCACACTGCTCTTCGTACTTTATTTCGAACGTATTAACCTTGGTGTTGTCCCCCAGCTGGCTGACAAGCACGGCGGCGGACGGGCGGTCGGCCGGCGGCGGCCGTCGCGCCGGCTCTCGCTCTGGCGGTGGCAGCGGCGGCGGCGGCGGCGGAGGCAACCGCTTCGGCGGCTCCGGGTTCGGAGCCCGCGATTTCCGTACCCAGCCGCGCCAGGGCACCGGACGCTCCGGGGTCGGCGGCGGTGAGTCGACCATTATTGCCATAAAACCCGACAAACATAATCTATAAGGTCCTTAAATTCAAGAGGTGATAAGGTATCGCTAATAGACCACGTTCCACCGAAAATATATTAACTTCTGCGAACTTTTGTTTCAGTTTTCCATAGAAACTGATTGAACCACTTTGTAATGGGAAGTAAGAAAACGAACGGCCAAAAATTATTTTTTTTACTTGAATGTGATCAGTTAACGTTACACAATCTACCCTAGAATTATTTTAAATTATTATTGTAGGGCTTATATACTTACCATATCAATGGACAGGGTAAATGAAACCACTCTCAATCTCACTCAACACAGCACCCGCAAGATAACCCTATGGTTGGAAAATGCGGTAAAACTTAATATTTACACTAGGCATTAAACGCAACGTCTGTCTTTTTGTGGATTTCATTGGTAGTTACTTGTGGGATGGGGTCGAATATGAACTTTGATAATTATAGTTACAAAAGCCAGACAATAGTTACCCGAGGGCAAAAGTTCTTTTAGTTTGGGCAGAGCCGCAGGCAAAAGACTAATTTAAGGCAATCTTGTGAATTCAAGTAACTTTATAGTCGCCAACTTGCATTGCATCAGCAATGCCGCTACTTACTATATTGAAAATGGTGTTGCAGGTTTCGGTTACGGCGGCGGATCGTACGGCGGATCGTACGGCGGGTCGTACGGTGGCGGCGGCGGTGGCGGCGGCGGCGGCGGCGGTGGCAGCGGCGGCCCCGACTGGTGGGACAACTCCTAAGCACCGGGACAACGCCCGCACACGCCCCGCCCTCCGACCTTCCCCCCATGCACCGCTGCACTCTTACCGACACCGGACGAGGCTGACTTCTTTATTAGACACTGCTGGAACGGTAGTAGGCCGCGTTCCAACTCGGGCTGCAGAGGAAGTCCGTCTTCAAGTGTTGTAGTTGAGCCTGAAATATTAATCATATGTGCAAGATTTCTTGACAAATAAAACATACTAACAAACAAGCAACAAGGCATTACTATGACGCTACTTATTATAACAACGCGCGTTGCGCCCCAATTCCCCCTCCACACTCAGGTTTAACTGTTAAGTAATTAT
Organism: Ypsolopha scabrella; assembly: GCA_910592155.1. Lineage (NCBI taxonomy): Eukaryota > Metazoa > Arthropoda > Insecta > Lepidoptera > Ypsolophidae > Ypsolopha > Ypsolopha scabrella. The sequence goes on along the minus strand of OU342962.1, from coordinate 14,129,515 downwards.
TAATTTATTGTTTTAAGATTTATTTTCTTCTACTTCCGATTCTGTGTCGGACTGAAATAAATTGACCCGCGGCTATCGTTAGATAGTCTTTTGGTTGTTATTGCGATGGATGAGAGCGGTGCGAGAGAGCCGGCGAATGTGTGTGCGAGCGAGACGGCGATACGCGGGCGGCGAATCTCAGGTGCGAAGCGCCCGCGTGACGTCACAAATATTAAGTTTCTTAATTTTCATAGTTTCGACATGGACATGATATAAAATGTCTATGTTCTCCATGAGAAATATAGGACAGAATAACGTTATAGATTAGTGTGTAATTAAACTAATTAATTACGATCCAATGTTGTTTTGTCGCGACCGGTGACGCGCCTATGACGTCATCTTGCGCCAAAAACGCGAAAGTAGATCATTTTAATATAGAGAATATTTTTGATGTTCGTTCATTATAATCAGTATCGTGAATCTTAAAGTGAACTATTACGTGTCCAGTTTCGATTTTTCTATTCTCCGAAGGTAGCTGACTTCACCCTAACACTCTGGAGTTTCGAAGCATTTATGCACCATATTAATGTAGTAAAATACAATAATCATTGATGCTGTTTAGATTTAGAAATTGTGAAGTACCATTTCCAAAATGGCAATAATTAATAACTAAATTTTGTCCGTAGCGAATCCAATATTATAACATCTGTCATCATCAATGGGGTCGATTATTTGAATGTGGATTTATCAATAAAATTTTAAGAAACAGGATAATCAAGTATTTTACTTAGATACCCAAGTCCTGTATTCCTGGAGTACTTAGATACCCAAGTCCGGTATTCCGGGAAGTAGGATCTTTTATTAGCTGTGGTATGGATCTTTTATTACTGGTATGTTGAAAACGCTTTGATGGTAGACGCTGGGTCTTAGTTTGGTCTGGGAAACTAAGTTGTGACCCACTAATAAACATTCTAACAGAAAAAGTAACATTTTGACTTATTCCATGTTCACTAGGATGTGTCATTTTTCGACTTTTTTCGAATTTCATAATGTAATAGTGAAATTATTTTCCATGAATCTACAAAAAGCCCAAATAAAAAAAAATATTCGACTACATCTTCTGCTCGCTCATTTGATTCAAAGTTTTTAAAAATGTATGGAAGAAAAAAAAAATGTTTCGATTTAATAATTTTTGTTTTTTTTTTTGCCCTTATGTCTGTAAAATTAATCAAAAATAGGTCATGAAAACAATGTTGCTTTCGGAGGTCCTACGAAAAAAAAACTGTTATAAATGCCCCAAATTGGAAATTCTGTGAATTTACGCAGTTTCTATTTTATCTGAGACATGTTAAGAGACGAATATTTTTATAATATTTGCTTATGGTATACTTATAAGGCTTTAACAAGAAAAAAATACAAAAAATATAACTGACGAAAAAAACATTTTCTTCTCCCATACATTTTGTACAACTTTGTATCAAAGGAGCGAGCAGAAGATGTCGCCCAATATTTTTTTAAATTTTTATTTGTCTTTTTATAGATTCTTGAAAAATAATTTCACTATTACATCATGAAATTCGAAAAAAGTCGAAAAATTACACACCCTAATGTTCACAGAAAGAGGAGAATTGAGGAGATAACCAAGTTTCCTCTGTGTTCACGGATAACAGGCTATTTCTATATTTTCTTTTTCTATTCCGTACCCAAAAATGAAAATAAACAACCCTTACGGTACGACTCGTGTGTCTATACGTCTATATGTCACGATCACGACTCAAAACCACTTTTCTCCAAAACAGATATAATTTAGAAAGGGTATCCATCCATCCATCAGCCTGTTTCGTCCACTGCTGGACATAGGCCTTTCCAGGATTTCGCCACTCTTGGCAGTCCTCCTGGAAGAAATGCCCATACTCATACACGCTGGGCGGGCAGGTTGGTGAGCGCGGTGCCGAAACCCTTGCACCATTGACGCCGCTGCCCGTCACCAGTCTGTTTTACATAAGGCCCGGCAATTGGGGATGGATAAACTGTCATCCATCGGTCCCAGGCAATGGCGGGCTGCCTGGTTTTTCCTAAGAGCTGTTCTCTTACTCTCCCCCGAATAACTTCGGGAGGATTTGCGAGTAAGATGGTGGCACCTCCACAGTCGAACCCGGCATCAGCTCTACCACCTAATGGGTATAATATAATATAAATATAAATACTTTAAATATTCATCAGTAAAGTGTATGTGCCTTTCAAGCTGGTTAGATGAAGTAGTTACAAAGCAAATATTCGGTGGACAAGTATGGTGGAAAAATTCAATGGTCTAAAATAAGTACCACAGTGGCGCAATTGGTAGCGCGCTTGTCTTGATAACAAGAGGTCGCTGGTTCAAATCCTTGCACGAGGTTTTTTCAAATTCTTGTCTTTAAATTTGTTTCTTATTAATCTTTTCTAGTTTGTAATACACTTCAATAAAATATAGTTATATCCTATAAAATAAAAAGCTCAATTTAAGGTAATTATATTTGGTGACTTTCGTTTATATAGCCAAATAATACTGGAGACTCGGTAAGTGTTCAGGACCATGGCTCAATGACCCTGTTTGCGAAACACAAAAAGTAGTTTTTGTCCCTATATACCTGGTCAAGTTCAACCTCGACTCAATTAGTATAAAAAATCTAAATGTTATTTTGCATATTTCACAGAAAGGGTGACTGAACCATGCTTCTGACCTTACCGAGTCTTCAGTATGAATTTGGCTTTATAAACGAAAGTCTATTTATATTTAATAAGGAATTTAGAATAGTTATGATGGTTACTTGTCCGCCCCTAGGAAAGAGTGTTTTGTCTCAAAAATATTTTTTGTCTATTTTAGGGTTGCCAAAAAGTAATACGATACAAATAAAGAAATCTTTTTCTTCTACAAGTAAGGACTTGGTTGTCGCGATCATTTGAAAGAGAGAGATCATCAGAAAGAGATATTTTGAAGGTTCCGTACCTCAAAATGAATAAACAGAACCCTTTTATGACCACAAAGGGACTCGCGCGCGATTTTCCCTTTTTTATGTACAGAAAAAAGCTAGAGGCCTTTTTGCAAAATCAAGTAACTTTTCTTAAACAAGCTCGTCAATGATCGCATATCTTTTAAAAAGATCGAGAAGAGCTTCTTTCCTGTCCTAGGAAAAAAATAAATTTATAAAAATCCATTTCCGCCCTGGGGAGAAAAGGATTTTCATACGTTTAACTTTTGAAAATAGAGATCAAATGGAAAAATTCCATACAGCCCAGCCAAACGCTCAATTTTCAACAAAGTTTTTTTTTTCAACCTAGGTCTCTAATTCTAAGACAGATAATCTAGGCCGAGCGGAGCCAAAGCGATCCTCGTAGTTTATTCATAAATCATGATATACGCAAAAATCTGGCACCTAGGCAAGGTTATCCAGAGAAATCTGTCCTGCAGCAGGACTCCTGCTTACAAATATTCCTCCTGCTCAGCGGAAGTAAGCCGCTCAGAAAACTCGCGGTTTCGAGGTGTTTTTATGTATTATTTTGGAATTAGAAGGATGGGTTTTTAATATAACGACCGTTTTTTATATCACATTTTTCACGACGATTATTTTAACTCAAATGAAATGATATTTTTTAGATCATAGTTTAGACCTATCTTTGCGATTTAATCGGATCGAGGGAAATGCATGAAGTAATCGTATTTGAACGGCCGAAATATTAAGATCGAAGAGTGAAAAATGACATATTTTACAAATCATCGCTATTTATTGGTTTAAAATGAATTTGAAAAGAGAAAATCGACATAACCCCTCCCCCTAAATTCGATATCTGTAATGCCGGCGCCAGCATCCGGCACAGCCTTTCTTTGTGTTAATAAAATGTCTATGCTGAAAAACAGAAAATTTGCAAAGGTGGCGAACTGAGTTTATTGTTGAGCGTGAAATGTTTTATAAATACTTGAGAAAAATAGAAGGTATCAACGACTTGAAGAAAGTAGCGTCAGTGGTAAGAATAGAGATGTAAGGCTGGTGTTATTCCATTTCATACATAATGAATAATACAAAAAATACCGTACAGTACTACGTGGGACGCACTATAAGTTTCCGGGATGAATATGAAAAAATACTATTAAAGGTACAAAATTAATTTATTGTTTTTCAAAATAATCTCCCTTGGCGTCTATGCACTTTTTCATTCGATCAAACCAGTTTTGAAAACTTTTGTGCCACTCCCCTGTGGTGACCTCTGAAACGTGTTTTTCATACTCCTCGACAGCCTCTTCTGGTGATGAAAATCGTTGACCGCGTAATTGGTTCTTAATTTTTGGGAACAGAAGAAAGTCACAAGGTGCCAGGTCGGGACTGTATGCAGGATGACTCATGAGTTCTACATTTTTCGTCTTCAAAAAGTCGTTTGTCTGTCTGGCCGTGTGAGAACTAGCATTGTCGTGGTGCAGGATGATACGGCGTTTACGGTTATTTTTACGGAGTTCGTCAATAACTTCCGGCAAACAAATGGCCGTGTACCAGTCACTATTCACGGTACGACGATTCTCTAAAGCAACAGTAGCCACGTGTCCAGTTTTATTAAAAAAAGAAGCAATCATCCGCTTAGATGCACTTTTCACGCGCGCCACTTTGGTTGGTTTCGGCTCATCTTGAAAGACCCATACGCTCGATTGCTGCTTTGTTTTGGGATCGTAGCAATAAATCCATGTTTCGTCACCTGTTACTATGTCCCACACCAAATTTGACGCACCTTCGCTGAATCTGGTAAGCATGGCACTGCACCAAGTGACGCGGTCCGTTTTTTGAGCCTCGGTCAAGTTGTGTGGGATCCACCGCGAGCACAGCTTTCTCACACCCAAATGTTTGTGTAGGATTGATTGTATTTGACTCATGCCTATTTCTAAGGATGCGCGAATTTCATGGTAGGTCACATGCCTGTCTGTTTCAATCATACGGCGCACAGCATCGATGTTTTTGTTGGTCACAGCGGTGGACGGCCGACCATCGCGAGATTCGTCACTGAGATTGATACGACCACGCTTGAATTCTGCAAACCAGCTATAAACAGATTGAGCTGTCAAATTACACTTAAAATCGTAGAAAATCATACTACGAAAATTTTCCCGAGTTAAATCCATGTTGATGCAGACACACAATTTTTTAAATGGCGCCACAAGGTAAAAACAAAAGACAGTCAGATGAAACAAACTGCATTCTACAGCCAAAGAGTTCTATTTTCAAATGTTGCAATAAATTTTTAAATATTGTTTATGTAAGTGGCCAGTTCCGGAAACTTTTAGTGTTACCTATGTATTAAAATCAGTTAACGATTCGGCCAACCTCGGTAATTGTCGTGAATCCCTCATCTCTCACAGAGTTATCAATTTACAGATATGACCTTTAATTATATTACCTACTCGTTGTCTTATTGAATACAATACAAGAACGATATGAGCAACAAAACCTCCTTTGTAGCTCAAAACTAACACAACCTTTATATTGAAATAAGTAAAATAATTGACTATTTTGACAGTATGATTTCTTAGTGTCAATAAAAACAGTTTGAGTGCTACCTAGTTTTCAAGTTGAATGCTACCTAAAAGAAATCGCGGTAATGTATTTCGCGTCATTTCCGTCTCGGGACTTAGGCGATGATATCCGAGAAAAGCCGAATCGTTAACTGATTTTAATCGTATTGTATTAATCCGTATTTTATTATTTCATACAGTATTTTTGGTATAAAATGATTCTTCTGGGAATGAACGAGGGAAGAGGACAGATAAGGTTGCGGGGCGACCGACGGGTAAGACCCCCGCACTCGGCGCCCGCGCTCTCCACGTCAGCGTTCGCTCCGCTGCACAGTGTTTTAAAAACCCTTGAAATCGGGCATTTCTAACTGCCAATTTTTTCTAGTTACGGAGAAAAAAAATCTCAAAGTTGGAAATTTTTGCTGTCCCTAAGAATGAAAATTTTTAAATATCTCATTATTTTTCAAATGTTGCTAGCTTGTTGTATAGCTACATAAAAAGTTCATTTATTGTTCACATTTTGTACTTTGTTACATAGCTCGTTGTTTGTTACATTTAAGTTACGCCCAAGACAAATTTTATTTTGTTTTTCAGTTTAATTTTATTTTCTCCCAAAGTCTATGATTTCCGCAATTTATTTTAACACAAATAGAGAACATAGTATGCTATCTTCTTATTAAAAAAATATCAATTACGCATCGCGAGGAGTATACGACTTTCTTTTTTTTAAAGACGCCTGTTAAGTATTGCCGGCAATCATTTTTCGTTGTAAAGTATTGCTTTTGTTTTTTTTTAAGGCACTTACTATAACCTACGGAAATCGAATATTATCTCCGACGAAAGGCTGTATGTGACACGTGACGTGTGACCTTACCTTTTCATCCGAACATACTTTCAATAATTGCATTAAAAAATTTAAGAGCAATACTTTACAACACAACATTATTGCCGACAAAATTTTAACATGGGTTTCTAAAAAACATTAAATTCGTAAACTCCTCGCGAAGAAGATAGCATACCAACTTAGCTATTTGTGTTAAAACATACTGCGGAAATCGCAAACTTTTGCGAAAAAAAAAATTGAAAAACAAAAATATAATGTCTTCAGCTTAATAAGTGCTAAGATAATGTAAAAAAAAATATGAACGATTAATAACCCTATCAAGTAGCTATAAAAAAGCTATTGACATTTGAAAGATATCGAGATATTTTAGATTTTTCATTTTTAGGGACAGTAAAAATGTCCAACTTTGAGATTTTTTTTCTCCATAACTAGAAAGAGTTTTACTCTTGCACTCATAACGGATGTTTGTATCGACCTATGACTTCAGTTAGAAATGTCCGATTTCAAGGATTTTTAAAACACTGTGCGCCCGTTGCTGATTTGTTTACTCATACCTGTATACTTCTGAACTCGAAACTATTTGCATAGTGAAAAAAAAAACATGAATGTCTCTAATACAGAAAAAAAAAATTAATTATAGTAGGTAATAGGTCTCCTAACAACAAAATGCTACAATAGTAGTTTAACATACATAACTAGGTATTAAAACACTCATGTACTATTAAAAAACTCGCCTACGCCTCGTTTTTTAAACTGACACTCGTGTTTTTAATAACCTTTTTATGTACCAGTTTCATACACGACTTTATGCCTACTAACCTGTTTTCATAATTTTTGTAAATTTGTCGTTAGCCATTTTTGATTATTCTTGTAAAATCTTGTTCCAAAAGTGTTCGTAATTTCAGTCGTTATTTCCAGAATTTCAGGTGGAGTCAAATATCATCACCATCTCTGCTGTCAGTAATTTTAGGGCAAAATAATTCTTTTGACCCATATAACCACAGTAAGTAATAAGTAAATTTCCTCGAAAACTATGGCGCAACAAACAGTTCATCCATTGACTGACCGAGTCCAACGCACCGTATGCCGTAGACAATACCTGGCCGAAAATAAATTTGAACTGTTACCTCGTTACTGTTTTGTACGTATTTGAGAACATTATATAAAAACCTCATTGGTATTTGATATTAAACCTCAGACATATGGCTATGTATGGGCTAAGTTCCCCTTGCCTTCCTAGTTAGTATCACATGTACTGTAATCTCAGAAAAAGTTATTTTATAGGATTATGTTGTTCGGATACCTAAATATACTATAATTTAATTTTCTTTGTATTTTAGAGACGTTCATGAAAAATATTTTTCATTATGCCAGTAGTCTTGAGTTCGTAATGAGGATTTTACGATATGAGGTTAGATAAAATATTGTTTTCTGCTATTACAGTTCATGTGACACTAACTAGGAAGGCAAAGGGAACTTAGCCCATACAGCCATATCTGATGTTTAATATCAAATACCAATGAGGTTTTTTATAATATTCTCCAATACGTACAAAACTATATGGCGACCCAACTAAGGAGGTTACAGTTCAACTTCGTACAGGTGATTTGAGGTGATGTTTTTGGCTGGCGGCGTGCGCTAGGGCGCATGCGCGTTGGACTGTTGTGTTGGATTTCGGCGCCATAGTTTATGGGAAAATTTATGTATTATTTACCGTGGTTAATGGGTATTATTTTATAAGTTTTATTTGGCCCCAAAATTACTGACAACAGTGATGGTGATGATAATTTGACTCCACCTGACATTCTGAAAAAAATGACGGAAATTACGAACACTTTTATAAGACAAACTTTTACAAGAAAAATAAAAAATGCCTAACGACAAATTTCCCAAGATAACGAAAACAGGTTAGTAGGCATGAGTTTAGATTAAAAAATACTATTATTATATCTACGATGAAACTGCACATAGCTAGATATTAAAACACTCGTGTGATAGTCTCATGAAGTCTCATCTCAAGGACAGAGTATGCGACTCGGGGCCATGCTCGGTACGACGTGCATCGTGCTGACCGGCTGCCGGCACCGGCGCAAGGGCAGGGGGGGGGGGGACTGCGGCGGCGGAGGCGTTATGTTGCTGACTCGACGTGCTCTGGCTGCGCGTAGAGTATCTCCGCCGAGCGCCGCTATTGAACTTGTTCACGTCACTATACCCGCTAGTGCTGTAGCATCACACCGTGACTTACAAATTATTTGCGCATACTTACCGGGATCAGGAACTAAACAAAACCTACTACTTGAAGGCCTCTCTGATTACTCGATACTTTGAACCACGACGACCATTATTTGTTACTAGGTGACTAACTTACCTCATATAACGTGGGCTGCTGATCCGTCCGAATCTGAGTTTATCTTGCTGCCCAATGGTGACTGTAAAGACTTTCAACAGGAGTTTATAAATCAGCTAGCTTTGAACAGCCTCAACCAATATAACGGAATATTCAACGGCGACAGCAGACAATTAGATTTCGTCTTTAGTAACTCTGACCTCATAGTAACTCGAGCCCTGGACCCATTCACCCGGGAAGATATGCCTCACCATCCAGCTCTTGAAATAGAATTGTGTAAAATTGGCCTTAAATTCATGAAATTTAAAATTTTAAGAAGGCTGATTACGTCACCATTTTAAACGAGCTAGGTATAATTGATTGGTTTGAAACTTTTGGCGCATGTACTTACTCTTGAGAAAAAGAGTTCCACCAGGAAGTGGCAGCCAACAACTTTCGAGTATAAACTTCATAACGTTCTTCAGAGAGTTTCCGAGATTCTAATGCTAAGCTTTTATTTACATCTCATTATAGTCAAATATATTTAAAAGCTACCAAGATATTGGGATTTATTTCTAGAGCCACTAAACCATTTCCATCACATTTGGTATTGAAACGGCTGTACTGCTCTTATGTTAGAAGTGTTCTTGAGTAGGTACGCCTCCACAGTGTGGTCACCGCAATATATTACACATTCTAATCGCATTGAATCATTACAAAAATTATTTATAAAACAACTGAACTACCGTGCAGAAATACGAGTATACCATGATAATTATAATACTGCCCTTAAAACTCACGATATGCTCTCACTGATAGACCGGGACAATTTCTGACATGAAGTTTTTGCATGACGTCGTTAGTGGATGAGTGGATAGTAGTGAGCATTTCATTTAAAGTTTCGCGAAAATATTCAATGTACAGACACGACTTTCTTACTACCTACTTAATTATTATTATAGTAGTTGCAATTGTACTTTATTATATTATTAACTAGTTTTTGCCCGCGACTTCGCTCGCATGGGTTTCGGATATAAATTCGAACCAGACTTCCCATAGATTTATATAACAATAGAACATAGAACATATTTATTGATAATTGTACATTACAATTACAATAGCCTTTGCCGTTTGCGTTTATTCAATCTTTGTCCCGTTTTCGGCTTAGGTGTTATTTTATTAACACTCCTTATAGCTTATGTGTTGACCGGACAGACAGAAACACAAAAATTCTAAAAATTGTTGTTTCGGCCTCAGTACGGTACCAATAACCCATTTCATTTAAAATTTCGCGAAAATATTAAATTTACAGACACGACTTTTTTATTACTTCATTATTAGTATAGATATATACGGCTCGTTTATTATATAGTCTGCTATAAACCTGACAAGTCTCTTGTTTATTCAACATTCAACATTCACATCATCTGCTGGACCTGGATCAACATTCACATCATCTGCTGGACCTAGGCCCTTCCAAGGTTTGCTACTCTTGGCATGCTCCTGGAAGAAATGCCCATACGCTGGGCAGGCGGGTTGGTAAGCACAGTGCCAGAACCCCTCGCACCAGTGACGCCGCTGTCGCCGTCACCAGTCTGTTTTATAAAAGCGCCGGCAATTGGGGGTGGATATCATCATTTGGTCCCAGGCATGGTGGGCCACTGGTTGTGGATCTTGTAGAGCTCTTCCTCTCCTCAGAATAACTTCAGGGGGGTTTGCAAGTAAGATAGTGGTATCTCCACCGTTGAGCCTTGCACCAGCTCAGCCACCTATAACACATTCATACACTATTTCTTATTTGGGTCAACTCTGCCTTTTTTCAGTAATTAAGTTATATGTCGCCCATTAGGTTGGTGGGCATACTTCCTAAGACTCTATCATCCACCTGTCACTCTTCTTGAATCCATCTTCTTTATGTGCCCAAACTTCTTTCAGTCCGCCATGATCCATAGATCTTTAAATGTGAAGATTTGTAACTACATAATTTTGTAAAGAAAGGTGCTTGCTCATCTTTTCAAACATACCTATACATTAGTGTAGAAGCCAACAATGTATTACGGATAGCCAGTGGTCACAGCTTGCAGGATTTCAGCTTGACAGATAATTAGAGCGTCATCTCGTGTAATTGTGCCCGAAATTTAAAAAAATAGTGCTTCCAGCCGATCCAAAGATATTCACGAAAAACAGATTCCGCTGGAGTAACGTTACCCCAGCGGTAGGTTTTTTACTTGTGGTCGTAGCTAAATACAAACTAGCTACTTAGGTAGATACGGTGGTATGGTTCCGTCCCACCCTACCCCCAGGGGTATGGCTAGGGGTATGGTGGGTCCGACATGGATCTAATTAGTGCCCAATTGTGTACAAAAAACAAAATTAGTGCGTCCAGAGGTTTCAGAGTTATTCAAGATGCCGCTGGGGTGACGTTAACGATTATAGAAAAAGTAAATTTGGACAAATTAGGAACTAATTAAAGACACACCTTAGAAAAAAATATCGTAGTTGTATCTCATACCGCTTAAGAGAACGTTACCCCAGCGGCATCTTGAATAACTCTGAAACCTCTGGACGCACTAATTTTGGTTTTTGTACACAATTGGGCACTAATTAGATCTACCTAAGTAGCTAGTTTGTATTTAGCTACGACCACAGGTAAAAAACCTGCCGCTAGGGTAACGTTACTCCAGCGGAATTTGTTTTTCGTGAATATCTTTGGATCGGCTGGAAGCACCAATTTTTTGTTTCGGGCACATTTACACGAGATGAAGCTCTAATTATCTGTCAAGCTGAAATCCTGCAAAGCGCCAACATGCCGCTGGCGTAACGCACACTATTTAGAGTATTCCAAAGCGATGGATTTCGCAATAAAAACATAATCTCGACTAACATACATTTTAATGTTTTAGGGTGTTCGCTGAGGTTCGCATTTCATTATTATGTTTTAGTTTGGACCGTTGAGTTTTTTACAGAATATGGTCTCTATCATGACTATTCATTGACAAATCATAAAATATCCAAGAAACTGAAACCCAAGGGCGTTCCCATATTTTCAACGTCTTTTGTTACAGCTCTATCTTTGGAATGGCACTACATACAAATTTTATATTTAGTCAGATTGTAGTACATATCAAACACATCTTATTAGATTTATAAAAGACACGATAAGAGGGTGATCGTGCTTCCGCTGTAGGTCCCCTTGTCGAGTTTCCTTACTTTAATTGTTTGAATATTTAATGTATTTTCATTTAAGCCTTATTTAATTTAAGATCAAGTTCTATTAAAATATATGAAGCATAGGAGTCGGAAGGGTGGGGCAGGGGGGGGGGCAGCAGCAGTCCCCCCCCCCCTGGATACGGAATGGGACAATAGAAAATAGTACTGGAGTACACATACACCGATTATATGAGAGACAAGACCGTTTTGTTTACTCAAAAATACGTTTTCTATTTTTCGACTATAAAATATATAAATTGATGTATGAAAGAGGTCGCCGCACCCTAGACTTTTGTCTACCGACGCCCATGATATGAAGGAAATCCGTTCTACTAGATACCTACTATCAAGCGATCATTCAAGTTGCCGTCGACCGGCGCTACGTCAAATCTTAGCGTCTCAAACCCATCGTCTCCAGATTTCATTATTATTAATTTATCTCGTCGATTACGTCCAGTAATGGCCAACGGGTTATTGAATGCGTCTTTTTGTGGCGCCTTTTATTTGAAGAGCGCGTCTAGAGACGGGGCCCCGCCGTGAAGGCATCCACGGAATGCCTAAAAGGTGACTCGTCGATAAATTACAGACATTTCTTTCATTTTAACGATTCCCTTTATTATTTAATTTATTTTTATAGTATGTTACACATTTGCCTTGTAACAATGTTTGTTTTTAGACTCATTAGCATAAAGCTCACGCTGCGGCCGGGTAAAAAACTGAGCCGCAACCATTTTGATTTCCCGATAGGTTTTATCTTATGACGGCTGTTATTCGTTAAAAGTTGTTCACGTGTCCAATAAAAGAGATAGCGAGATGTCTCAATTCCGTAGTAATTTGTCCGTTTTTTATATCGTTTCGCTGGTGACATAATAAAACAATTAATTTATTATCGGGCCCGGAGATGATTTTGATCAGTTTATCGGCGCCCATCGCCGCTTGACGTTAATAGTTTTATGTAAGTGGTAATTTTTATTAATTGGTCTTTGATGGACTGAACAGGCAGATCGTTAAATGCCTGTAATGCGGGACATGTCAATACTTTATGTAGTTATTTGGGAAAATGTTCGCCCTTTTCTCCAGCATTTATAGTGTCAGTCATCGATTTGAATATCAATCTATACTAATAACTAGGCTTCGCACGCTTGGAAGTGTCTTTTAATCTATAATCAATATTTCATCAACACCCCTTATGGTCTACAAGTTTAAAAGGGTCACTATGATGATATGACAATAAAGAAACCCGCATCGAAATCCGTTGGTTGGTTCTCGAGTTAAAACGGAACATACTGACAGATAGACAGACAAAAATTCAAAAAAAAATTAGTTTTGGCCTCATACTAATAGCGAATTTCATTAAAATTACATTAAACGGTAATAAATTAAGCATTTAAAGAAAAGTGAAGCAGGAAATGAAGTCAACGGAGCCTTGCACTCCTTTACAGGCTGCCCGGGTGTGACTGCACTGCAGAGGCACGATTGGCGGCTCATACTCGTAATGGAGTGTTGGCTCCTGCACTTATGTATGGTATAGTTGGGTATGACAGCTGAGCATCGTAGTAGAGTGAATGCATTGGAAACGCGTTCCTTATGGAGTATGTTTGGTTTGACACGTCATTGACTGATAGAGAGAAAAATACCGACATACGGGATCGTTGCAGCTGAAAGAAGATGTAGTGACTAGAATAGAAAAAGGAATGCTCCACTGGTTTGGGTAGAGTGACAAAAGAAATTTCAAGTGGATGGTAAAGCTCGATCGGGCTGCCCTAATAGGACGTATGCCGTCCAAATTGGCAACATACTGATGAAGGGCAAAATAAAAGTACCTACCCGGAATAGGTGAGCTTGCATCATGCAAGTTGCATGACTACTCGTAGATTGATGGATGTGAAAAAAAAGCGAAAATAGTGTGTCTGGAAATCTGTGTAGTCTCTGCCTACCCCTCTTTGAGACCGGTGAGAGCAGGTATATACATATACATATGTAGTAGGTATCTTTTTACGAGTAGTCTTAATTATATGAATTATAACGAAATCCATTGATTTCGCCATTCTTGGCGATCCTTCTTGACGAAATGCACACGCTGGGGAGGTGGGTTGGTGAGCGCGGTGCCGAAACGCACGCACCAGTGACGCCGCTGCCCGTCCTGTTTGAGAGCTGTCCTCTTAATCTACCCCGAATAACTTCGGGGGGATTTGCGGGTTAGATGGTGGTACCTCCACAGTTGAGCCCGGCACCTGCTCTACCACCTCCACCTTCACCTGTTTCGTTAAAAATAACGTTATAATAGGTTATAATGATGAAACCTAAGATGATAACTCGTTGGATGTAACACAACAAGAAACTGATGGTGTTAATACCCAGTAAACAATCTAGTGGTCCGGTAGACGTCCTCGTTCCGTGTCCTTGTTTTATAAGGTCATCGTATAAGTGACTAAGGACGTCTTTAGGATGGGATTTGGCCCACTTTTTACGTCTCCCCAACGTATAACAAGAGAATATAAAGTATTACTAGTAGATATAACCTTAGACCATTTAACACGGGACCTGGCAAAGCGCGACTCTTAGTACTGAAATTAAGTATTCTTGCCGTTTTCCACGGGATGGGAGGTAAACACGCACAGCACACATTTATTCACTCACGCACACTCTTGCGAAAAATTTACGTGTAACACTGCAACAATAATCAAAAGCTGCAACACAATATCTGTACCGTGTTATATTTATAGGTCTGCCAGACTTTTAAATTGTCTGTTCAAAAATAATTCGTTCGCCATTGCGGTAGAATTAGGGTTCATTAAAAATATTTTATTTTCATTTCCATTTTACAAACAAACACATTCAAAATGGTGGAAGAAGTCTATATTTTAAAAACGTTTACCGGACTAGGTGATGTATTTCGGGCGTATAAGCTCTCTGGAAGACGTATAAAAGACTCAATCGTAACTCTTTACCCGCTTGTTTTATAATGATTAGCATCATGACGTATAAACGACCACTGGTCGTATAAACGTTTTATAATCGATACAACCGTGACCGTTACACGCCAACAACGCTTATAGACGGCGTTGTGAAGACTAGTTTATAAGTGTCCCATAATATAGACGAAAAGAGGTCTTTAAGACATTAATAAATGCCAAGAAACTTATAAAACTAAGCATACTCGTATGTACCACTATAGGACAAAGTGTAAACAACATTACTGTATTGTTGTGATGAAAAAACACTTGTACTTTTCCACAGATAATATTTAATACTACTCTACCCAACCGGTTTCACTATATAAGCATCATCAGGGGTTTTTTAATTATATATACAAATATACATAATTATTTATTTAAACAATGTTTCTGTTGGTAGATGTCCGTGCAATAAACGATATAAATAACTTACGGGTAGATTGAATACGCATGACAGACAAACCTAAGATTAAAATGTTTACTGAATTCACCGTTTTGTTAAAGACAGCTGATAATGTGTTTGGCATTCCGCATTTTGACTAAACGGTGCGTAAGAGTTGGGTATGCATCAAACAGTTGTCAAAGGGATGTCACTCTAAAAAACTAAAAAATTCCCGAGAAAGTCGGGAACATAAAATTCATGTCGAATAAAGTTAAAGACAAATTAGCAAATAATATGAGTTCTAATATTAAAACATTTAAATAAATTTCAGTAATTAATTTGAAATGTCAGAAATGTAATCTAATAATATAAAAATAAAATTATAAAAAGCGAAATTGTCTATGTCAGATAATTTGAAATAAAGGAACAATGGAGAACTATACTGACTGACTTGTAACTCATTTCAAAACAATATAATTAATACCTTATAAAATTTGTCGTGGTTGTACGGGTCATGAATTATTTTTTCTTACAACCAATACAATATTATATATGTTACCGGCAAACTAATTTGGCCTAGACTAGTTTTTCGAAAATCCTTCAGTGCAGAAGAAGTCCGGTAGGTTATGTTAGGTTAGGATAAGTTTATTCAAAGAATAGGAAGAATGATGGGTTATTACCAAATATATCAAAAACTAAATCTAAATTCGTTTTAGTTAATAGTAAACTTTTGGTTTAATCACGAGTGAAACTTGACAAATGATTGAAATCGTATGTACAGAGTTAGCTATATCTTTAGGGTTCCGTTAGAAAGCGGCATCCCTCTACACGAAGCTTTGATATCTGTCCGCAGCACTATATAAGGTAACATTCATTTATGTAGCCAAATTCATACTGGAGGCTGGGTAACTACTCAGTAGTATCACGGATCGATAACACTCTTTGCTAATATTACAAAACTAGACTCGGGGTTGGCTTGCATTTGTAGGGACTTACTGAGTCTTTATTATGAATTTTATAATAAATTAATGTCACCTTGTACATAAAATTTTCTGGACTGATTGAATAGTGGCATAGGTGGAGAATAATCTTCGAGTAAGAATAATTTCGTAGTTACATAAATCGTGTTGTAGGCAATATTCTCTTGTAATTTAAAGAGTTTGTATAGTGTATACAATACATATATACACACGTATTCTTGGATAACCAATTATGTACTTAGTTACGGCCTATATGTCAATGGTATGACTATAGTCATCCGACCATTCATCTCTCTGTGTAAAGTCGATCGAAATCTATTTTTTTACACCTCGCCAAATTCAAGACAGCCCTTTTGTGCGTTTGCTATTCGAAAGTGATTTATTATCTTATTTCAGTTACAATAGACGTATTCTGCCTCTCCGGTCACGGTGGGCTTACGGTCTGCTTTGCTATTGTCTCACAGAATATGTTTTCTAAACAAGATGTTGGGTGCAAGACATTGTTCTCAATCTGACATTGTACAGTCGATCCTGAATACTTACAAAAGTGTTTCGGGACCAAACTTCCTACACTTTAGTTGAGCGTCACTAATTGTGAGTGACACTCTATTATGTCATCGTAATTGAGAAGGCGTTGAGAAATGAATTTTTTCGGTCGTAATGTTTTTAAGTAAATTTACTTGTTCGTTTGTGTTTTTCAAATATTGTCCTTGCGTGTCTTTGATTTACAATCGGATCTACTTTCTATGCTACAGCATACGCCAGCCGTACACGGCTATTTACTATTCAATAAATTGTATCTGTGGAAGCTCTTCAGAATTTACATTTACTGCTATTAACATTTTTTTTTGTTCGGTTCAAAAAGGGCTCCGTTACCATAAATTTTGTAAACCTAATTATTGTTACAAGCTCGTGCGTGTCTTTTTGATTTTGAACATTTAGGCTCGCAGGCGAATCTATTGGTATATTAAATGGCTCATATTCAATAAGTACGTAAGTATCATGTTACTAACTACCTGCTGTATAAATACGAGTAGGAATGTTTTAGCAGAAGATGACGCAATTTCTTTCTTAATCTAGGGTCTAGACGGTGTCTAGGTAGGTCGAACTGAGAACCCGTTGCGTAAAAGCCAGCTGCATCACAGTCAGGGTGACCACAAACAACAGACCCTGGGATCACTCAGCAGCATGTGACATGGACACCCTGCAGGGCCGCGACCGCATACTGCGCCCTCCCGCGGCATCAGCACGCGCCACTATTCATGAAAGCTCTAGTTTTGCGCTCTTTGCAAATAGCTAGACAGAGGCAGCTGGTTTAGATTGGAGTTTTTAAAAGCTCTTTTCCGTTTATTGGCATTTTGAAGAGTTTGAGTTTGTTCTTTAGATCGGTAGTGCTTATTTATTCGGAATACGAAATGTGTACAATGAAAATTCATTATAACGAACTTCTCTGTGAGGAAAAGCTCTCTGTATCATACATTATATGTTATATTAATCGTGGATGGCAAAAACTGTGTAACAAAGTCATACACTCAATATTTAAAAAAAAACATAATTTTTCTAATATAAATGACTGTACTTCGTGGAACTACAGTACATTAAATTCCTTGATCACATTATGATTTCTCGATCTAATTTACTAATTTTGTAAATTACCTTTAGTTTTCTTATAAATAAATTATTTCCACTGTAACTAAAAAGCTGTACGGGCAAACATTTAAATTAGTGTGATTTAATATGATAAGTTTTGCTAACATAGTTATAAGGCCTACTAACATCTCTATGGACTGTAATATTGTCTGCAATAAAATTATTTATTTATTTTTATTATTTTTTCATTTATTTATAATTATGTTTTTATATAACCTACCATTCACCAGGTCTTTCCATTAGATAGACCATTAAAAACTCGACCTGTTTTTAAAATGAAAGCTCCCATACAACAATATCCCTTTAGCATTTTTAGCCTGTTGTAAAAGACATTTATTCTGCTATAAAAAATCATAATTTAGCTAAACGTGTTTTAAATCGGATCGTTCATATTCTAGAGGCGACGCCTAACACCTGTAGCATTTATTTACATAAAACATTTTGAAAGACAATAAAATAAATTCCTATTTAAGTGTAGTCATTTCATTGAGCTTGATTGATCCGAGACCAAGCTATGGTTCTGTAAAGATAGATGTTCGCACTGGGAGTATTTTTTTTTCACGATTATTTTTTCGATGTTTTGGCTCGGATGGATCCCTGCTGTAGGTTTACCCACTATGATGTCATATTTTTAAGGTTCCGTAGTACCTGAAAGGTAAAATGAACCTTTATGGTGAGACTCCGTTGTCCGTCCGTCCGTATGTTCAGTCTCATAACTTTAGCACAGTTTAGATAAAGACTCAAAAATAGCGTTCACTTACCTACATAATATAGTACAGAAAAATAAAAAATAAAAAAATTGTTCAAAATACCTACTTTCAATACAAAATAGAGAAAAATAAAAAATAAATATCCCAAAAATACAATATGGGTATCAAATTGTAGATATTAAAAAGCTTATTATAAAAATATACACTTTTACTTAATTTACTGGCACCAATTTCGAGAATTCTTTGAAAAACCACAAAAAAATGCATGTTCCTCCCCTTATTTCCGAAACGAATGTACGGAAAAATATGGAAAACATCACGGTAATTTAGGATTACATAAAGTTTACAGGAAAAATATAGCGGGTGAGAAATTCACGATGACAAAATGACAAATTAAATTTTTCATCCACGAGCTTTATTTCGAGTACGGTACAAAAATATTTGAGTCTCTCTTTTTTGGTACAATAAATTCATTTTTTAGTTTTCATAAATACATAGCTATGGGCAAGATTCTAAATACCTTCTTCCAGACTGTTCCCAAAACTGTCGAATTAAAGAACCCTAGGTATGCGAGTCTGACTCGCACTTGACCGTTTTTTTTTGTAATGGACTTTGTTTTTTCCCGTAACTTAATAAAATTGTGGTCTCAAATGTATTCATGTATAATACATACATACATGACGCCTATCTCGCAGAACGGTAGGCAGAGACTACAGATTTTACGATCCTGACACACCTCTCATCGCTTTTCTTTTCTGGGTAATTTTTACTTCGCCCTTTTGAATTTGAGCACACTGCACCATTACCGCGGCTTATGGAAAGCGTCGATAAGACCAAGTATATATAAAATGCGCTCGCCCAGGAAGTGGTATTGGGAGGAGAGCGAGGAGATATCCGTGGCGATCCTACTCGGCGTGGCAGAAGCCGACAATCCTATTATAGTTTCCGAACACAGTCATAAACATACTAAAACGCCCCTTGGACGACGCGACGGTCTATTACGAATATGACGAGTTATTTGGCGTATGTTTTACGAAAATACAATGTTCAATATTTGTTTTTTTATATACATATATACAAAGGGATAAGAAAATGACACATTAGAATTCGCTCATCATGCTGTTTATTATTCAACCAACACAATAAAAAGAGTAAAAAATTTCATACAAAAAAAATATGAAGTCATACCGTCAAAAAAAACTTCTCAAGTAACAAATTCAGAATAAGTGACCAACCGGAGGAGTCAGAATAACGCTCCTGAACAAAAACTTCCTTCGCGAATTCTTCCATTGAAATCCATATCTAAATTCTGGATCATAATATTATGAAGTCAAAGTTCCACTATAATTAATATTAACAAAATGTAGGGTCCAAGAACAAAAACGCTCATTGCGCGAAAAAACGTTCACGACTAATTGTGGTCACTTTAAATCAGCCACGTGCAACGCAACGACGCAATTTTCGTGTTAGGGTAGCTGTGAAAACAGCCACAACGCGTTGTAAATATGTTACTCAAAAAGGCCACAAAGCGAAATTCACTCACGCCGGCGTCGTGAGTTTCATAATATTTCACCAGTACGCGTTGTGATAATTAATAATATAGCCATAACGCATTCTGAACGTTAGCTGATGCAATTATGATAGAGAGTGACAGTAGTTTGTAACGAGAAAATATAGGTTCTTGTTCTTTTAAAAATTATAATGTTTTTGAACGTAAAATTATTGGTTAAAAGGTTAAAATACTTAACGTAATTATTTTGCTGACGCAATTCCAGCTGTTTCACCGATATACTTTTGTAATTTTCAAAGCGAGTGATGTTCTACAACAACGCGGCGTTCGCCGTCGATGTCCCACGAGCCGAGCTTGCCGTCAAAATGACGAAAAACAGTTGGCATTACATAAACAAAACAATTAAGTGGGTGTTAAAACCATTTTTATAATGATTTTAGTATGTCAGCTCACGCGAGTTTAAATTCTTGGTTCTCATAAAAATACTGATTTGTTAACAATAACTAATTTTGTTACCTACTTATAAAATATGATTTAAATAAATAAATTATAATGAAAAGTAAAGTTTTATTTCATACATACACAACTTGTGGTGGCTTCGTTGCACGTTGTTTTATATGGTATATATTTCTTAGGAAACTTGCAGAACCAAATCAATCAGCATTAAAAATTAAAATATTGATATTCTAGGACCCTTATTTTAAAGTTACAAACTACTGCGCGTCATATCATGGATGCATTAGTTATCGTTCAGAACTTGTTATGGCTCTTCACAATCACCACAACGACTTGTTCTGGTCAAATATCATGAAAGCCACGAAGCAAACTTCGCTTTGTGGTCTTTTTGAGTACCTAAATCACAGCGCGTTGTGGCAATTTTATAATTGATACAACACGAATATTGCATTGTGGCTGATTTAAAGTGATCACAATGCTTTGTAGACGTTTTCTTTCTTTTCTTTGTGCCTATTATAACATACTCGTAGTTATTTAACTAACCGTCAACTAAAATGAATAAAGCAAAACGAATGCTATGAAATGGTTTGCTGATCAACACTGAGTATCCCAAAATGTCCGTCAGTTTTGGTTCTCACCACAATCAAAACGATCTAACGGCTATTGATTTATACAAGCTTTTATTTCGATATATGAATACTAAATGGCCGGGCTATTTATGTAATAAAAGCCATAAAACTCTAGGAACCAGTAAAGGGGGCGGGTTTCCAAATGGGAGGGGAGACGGTTCACCACGCCCTCCGCGCCGCTCAACCGACTGAAATATGTATTGGATTACTTACATAAAAGCTCCGAGCGAGCTTTCGAAGATAGGTACAATGAAAGTACATAAGCAATGACCCACATATAAATATATTATGACTTACTGTTGTAATGTTTTAACTAGTGCTATTAAGAAAGCATTAATCGATGTATACTTTTACAGGTTTTCTTAGCCGGGATAGCATTTCCATGGTGGGAAGTTTTGGGAGTTTCAAATCTAGATTTCCAAAATTATTGCAGTTTTATATCGTCCTCAATTAGATACAGAGAATACTTTGGAATTAATGAAAATTTTCAAGCGGTTTAATCTAAAAAATATCCCACCCCTTCCAAATAGAGGCTGCCAGCGAATTATGGCGAACATTTTCTCACTATATCTAGTATATATATATCTATACATATGGTATGTAATCCTTCAGTGTTCATATGCACAAAATAAACAATATCTATGTGAAACCAGACCGCTGACAGCCTGGTTAATAAATTGCCCATACAAAGTAATAAATAGCTGAGGTGCGATATTTATGAGCGCAATTACAGGATCTTTTGTATCGTCTATCCATTAGGAAGATGAAGCGTGCTCAGGTAAATATGGGCTTGAAAGTGGTTTCAGTCGTATTTTTATACGAAACTAGCTTTTGCCCGCGGCTCCGCCCGTGTCGAAGAGATTTTCGTGGAAATAAGGAAAACAAAAGAATCTGATTTTTTGAACGACAATATGCAACGGTCACCATGTTTTACCAAAGTGCTAATAAATACCAAACAAATAAGCCCAAACTCAAAGGATCTGCTGTTGGCCGTTGAGGAGATCCCGTACCCACCTTCTAGTCCCATCAGCAGACCCTGGTCACCATGTTTTACCAAAGTACTAACAAAGACCGATCAAATAAGCCCAAACTTGAAGGGTCTGCTGTTGTACGCTGAGGATAACCCATACACACCTTCTAGTCCCATCAGCAGACCCTGGTCACCATGTTTTACCAAAGTGCTAATAAATACCAACAAAATAAGCCTAAACTCGAAGGGTTTAAACAGAGACCCCTTCGAGGGTCTGCTGTTGTCCGTTGAGAAGATCCCGTACCCACCTACCAGTCCCATCATCAGACCATGGTCACCATGTTTTATCAAAGTGCTAATAAAGACTAATCGAATAAGCCCAAACTCGAAGGGTCTGCTGTTATCCGTTGAGGAGATCCCATAACCACCTTCCAGTCCCATCAGCAGACCCTGGTCACCATGTTTTACAAAAGTGAAACCCCGACGAAAAATATTATTGAGTGCTTAAAGAATTCTTATAGTCAGTTCAGTAGTTCTAGATATTACCCATTATATACAAACAAACAAATCTTTTCTTCTTTATATAATAGTGTTAACAAACTTTCGCGTGAATTGATTTGAACCAGACTGCCAGTTTATAAATTGCTGTATGCAGACTGCGCAAATCCGATATTTTGAAACATGCAGCGCCATCTAGTGTGTTAAAATAAAAACAATTTCAACGCCAACTTACTGAGCCGTTATCCAGGATAGCTTCCCAGAGATGGCGTTTTCTAAGGACTTGAAAATAAAAATATTTTAATTATTGGTCTTTGCTCCGTCAAGAAATATAATTTCAGCTGTCATAATTTTTTTTCAAAAGGAAATATAGTTTCTGAAAATAATATAAGAGAATAAAAATAAAAAGTGAAAACAAATTTTACCAGTCGGGGTTTGAACCCGCGACAATCGACTACATTACGGCAGCGAACCTTGCATATGTCTCACTAAAATTCTCATTGCGCTGCTCCCTTTTGTCATAGCCTGATGATACATAGCTTTAAACCTTCCCGAAGAAATGCTTTATCTTTCAGTGAAAACTGCATCAAAATCCATTGAGTGGTTCTCAAGTTATAAGCGAACGAACAGACAGACAGACGTTGTATTTTGTATGTATAGAGATTGTACAACGCTGTAGAGTTAAATGTAAAGTAGCTAATGTTTCTTGTAAAAAAAATATCCTCAGTTTAGGTTGTACACATATACAGGTTCCATCAAGGTATAAAAAAAACTTTTGCTGTGTTCAATATTAAATTAGGATTCAAAATCGCGGTAAAAATTTACCATCTAGTACATCTGCATTCCAACTAATCCGCCCAGCCCTTACATACTATGTCGCAGATCCGCAAATGTGAAAATTTGTTAATGGCTTGTTAAATACCCATATCACACATTGTTATTTTATATTAAGTTAGCTGTAAGTTTTCCGAACAAAATAAAATAAAATAATTAAACAGCGAGGTGTCCAATTTTTTGATTGAATCCTAATAACAAATCATAATCTAAAAATAGAAAAATAAAATATCTTAATTTCCGCCTTCAAGGCATTTTTGAGTATAAAGTATAATATTTACAGAACAATACTTATTTATAGCTTTCAATAGTTATAATTTGTAAGGATACAAAGTAACTGCACTGTAAAAGTCGTTCCCAAAGACATTACAAACAAGATACAGTATTCTTGCACGTCGTTGTCCGGGAACTGTGACAATAAATCCAAACTAATTGTCCACTTTGTCACAGTTCTGTTGCCCAGTTGCTTACGGAAACTGAACATTGCTAGTTTCCTTTGTACATTATATATTGGGGAATAATAACCATTTCTTCTGTTTTGCTGCCAGAATATCTCAGCGAAAATACTCGTATATTTCAATTATGTACTTTAGCTTTTTTACATTTGTACACGCACTGAGTTTTGTATTCCCAGACATTTACGCTGAACAACGCATTTAAAGTTTGTAAAGGCTGTTTTTTTTAGAGGTATAGAACTTTGAAATGGAATAAAACAAAGATGATTTTTTTTTATTGATATGAAATTTATTTTATTCGAAAGACAATCTTCTGGCATTATAATTTAAATATGACTTCTGGCATATGTCCGCCACGGCTGGCTCGGACGTAGTCTAATCTGGAAGTCCAATTTTCTATGACTTTTTCCAACATTTGTGGCCGTATATCGGCAATAACTCGCCGAATGTTGTCCTGCAAGTGGTCAATCGTTTCGGGCTTATCGGCGTAGACTTGCGACTTCACATATACCCACAGAAAATAGTCAAGTGGCGTTAAATCGCACGATCTTGGAGGCCAATTCACGGGTCCGAAACGTGAAACTATGCGGTTACCAAACGTTTCCTTCAATAAATTAATTATGGCACGAGCTGTGTGACATGTTGCGCCGTCTTGTTGAAACCACAACTCCTGCACATCATGGTTGTTCAATTGATGAACGAAAAAAGTCTACGCCGAAAAGCCCGAAACGATTGACCACTTGGAGGACAACACTCGGCGAGTTATTGCCGATATACGGCCACAAATGTTGGAAAAAGTCATCGAAAATTGGACCTCCAGATTAGACTTCGTTCGAGCCATCCGTGGCGGACATATGCCAGAAGTCATATTTAAATTATAATGCCAGAAGATTGTCTTTCGAATAAAATAAATTTCATATCAATAAAAAAAAATCATCTTTGTTTTATTCCATTTCAAAGTTCTATACCTCTAAAAAAAACACTCATTATATATAGTAAAACTAACTATTTAGTGATGACAACGCCTGAAACAAAAAAAAGAAACATCTTACCTTGTAATATCAATCCCTGAAGCGTGAGTGTATCTTTATTGAGTTTTGACATAGCCATGCACGAACTCCTTAACAGTTTGTCTTGGTGTGTTGAGTTGATAGCTTCTATTTTACCTCCGGAGCTGGAAATTGGCTTGGACATGGTTAACTTAAAAATAAATCATTAATGGCGGGGTATTTTTTTATATTGCGGCGTTTGCTGATAATGATTTTTCAAAGAGACATTTAAATTTTTTTTTTTTTTTTCTTGTCAAACTTGACCTACTCATTGCATTTCCAGCAAAATATTCTGTGCACGCCATTGCTATTTTGTATGCTTTTTGGAATTAATAGATCAATTGATGTATGTTATTTCAATAATATTCATTTTCGTGCTTTTAAAAACCGATTTTATAAGTATTTCAGTTTTCACATGACCTGACGTCATCATTTAAGTTAAATGGTCGGATCCTTGTCAGACTTCATTTCTGTGGAAAAGAGTAATGATGCCGTCAGTGAAGGCCAAAAGAAAGCCATCGCCTCTTTTTCATTTATTAAAGAATAAATACATGCCTATTGAAAATGTCTACTACAAACAGTAAAGAAAAGCTATTCCTCGAAACAGTTTCCGAATTCTAATTGATGAAAAAAAGAAGAGATCAGAACCGATTTTTAATTCAACATCCATCAAACCTACCTTGCACAAATAGAGGCTTTGCGTTGAAGTCTAATGTAAACTAGATCTACGTAACTGGGCCAGCTACGAAAGCCTACGAGCGTAGCACCATTGTAGCGTTGTATTGTTTTTTACAAAATATCAATGTTATGTTCTTGCCTATGTACGGCTCCAGTATTATTATCAAGGTTCCCTCAAAAAACAAAAAGTAGTTACTTACTCGAAACATTTGCTACTATCATTTAAACAAATTACTGAACCTAATGGCTTATTTAAATATATATGTTAATATTAGCCTTACCTCTGCCCCGTTTTCACCTTAGGCGTTTATTGTCTACATCCCCTTATAGTATATTATGTTGACCAGGGTTACTACGATGATATGATATTAAAAGAAAACCGCATCCAATAATCTGCCAAAGCTTTTACTGGCTTGGCAAAAGTTAAAAGCTTTGTCAAAGGAACGAATACCAAAGCTTCATTACTTCTTTGTTTATTTTACTCACCATAATAATCCAGACTATTCGGGTTGTCAGTAGAGAGGTCATTTATTTCCAAGTTTTTTATGTGTAAATAAAGTAGAGCCAACAAATGCCCGGTCACAGCGGGAGAACCAACGGTTCTCCAAAGCCTATGCATAAATGTGAACAACCATTATTATAATTATCATAGAAATTCGAAGAGAATAAATAGTTTTCGAGACAAGGGACACCATTATGGGGTTTATTTGGTCAAATGATTTTTTGTTATTAGTTAGATATTGTTTCTAAACGCTAAATAGAAATGTGTTAATGATTGTTCTGGTCATTAGACCTAAAATTTTCATGAGACATAAAGTACAAGTTTTTGGACCACCTTTACATCCTAAAGGGGATCTTAGAATTTGGATAAAACAAATATTGCGATAACCACAGTTCACTGTACTTTGCAATAAGCTATATTTTTCATTTAATTTTTCTATTAAATACAAAGATAAAGATTCGAATCCTAAATCTACCTTCAAATTCGGTTTACTTATTTTTCATGTAACTCTCTAAAACTATATTAAACAACTCCACAAACAAAAGCAACGTTCAAAGGGCAAGAGTCTATTCTACGCGACTATTTCAACGGCACATTTGGTGACTTCAAAAATGAATTCGACGGGTCTTTAGAGAAGCCCTGCCGGGAAAATAGCAGGGCTCCGCGGACACCCGTGTGCTGCAAACAATGACGTACTGAGCCGCGAAACGTAATACAGACGAACTGACATTCATGAGCTCTTTACAAATCAAACAAATTATATTTTGTTGAACAAGATTGTCTTTGTTCGGTTTGATTATCGTTATTATTAGCGCAGGGCGGCTTATGTTGGTGACTAAAATTTATCAAAACTGCATCAAAGTTTTTATTTTAGCTGAAATATTAGGAATGCGAGTTATAAAAAGAACATTTTATCAGTTTTCTACAAAACTAGAACTGATTCCTGTATAATATAAATACAGCAGCTATTTATATAACTAATTTATTTATTACACACTAACATAAAATTATATAAAATACAGATAAAAAATACCAAACGTAGTGTACAAAGGCGAACAGCAAATCTTCCAGTAATTTATCCAACTTTTGAAGTGATACCTATTAATTTAACTCGTACACAAAGCACCATAAAAAGAAGTAATTGTTTAACTTAGACTTGGCCGTTTTACATAAAGCACGAGCCAAATAGCATCAATACGCACAATAGAAGTCATTGCCTCATTCGAGTATCACTTACATAATCACTGATTCCCAACAAAAATCATGGCCACTTGACCTGAGAATTGAATTTAGATTCTCGCACGTGGTGGTAAATGAACTAAAAGTAGGGAGGGCTGTAGAGGGCCTTGGGACAATAGGTACTTATGTCAAAGGAGCATACGGAGCTAGTGTCACACTGTTGACTTTTGAGGACTTTATTCGATGAAGGTTAAAGGATTGAGAACCTATTTAGCCGGAACAACCCTTCAGCACCCCAGCATGCGCATATATACAGCGATTTTCAAACCTGCTTGCACATTGTTAAACAAGTAGGTATAAGATAATTATAAAAGACAGCGAGTAAGATAGAAAGACGCTAAGTCTATTCCGCGTGCTGGGGATATTGTTTCACAATTATTTAAAACATACAAGAATATTAAATCCCATCAAAAACATACCTATCATATAAACTAGGTCGCCAAGACTTACTCATAACGCTTTCACGGTTAAAAAGTTATCAGATCTCATCTGGAGCCAAGCCTCTTAACTCTACAAGCCCTAACTCTCTACAAAACCTACATCTTGGTCAAAAATAATGGCTTGGCCGTTTCGCGGCCGTCAAACAGACACTCATGGACTTAAATATTATGTCATGCAATAGTTCCATGAAACGGCCAAGCCATACTTTTTACCAAGATCATAGACTAAATAATATATTAATTAATATATTATTTAGTCTATGCCAAGATGTAGGGTTTGCAGAGTTAGGGCTTACTTAATTACTTACTACAGTAGGTAAGCAAATAATTTGTGCTTCTAGTAAGAAGTTGTCGCGGTTAAGCCGTGAGCGAGAAAGCTTTTTATAGAAAAATAAATAATTAGAGGGTAGGATGAAAATTATGAAAAGATATTTTGAAGATTTTACAATTTTAATTAATACCAAAATTAACGGAGAGCGGGGTCATGAATAAGGCGATGAAATACAGTGTCCTAATAGCCTTAGGCTGTTTCAATAAAATACCACTGTCCTTGAAGTGCAGTGATGGCAGGAACGTCTGGAGACTGCAGACTAAGATCGGTAGTGAGGAGTCTGGAGGCAGCTTTCCAGAATAAGATGTTCTTCGTCCTCTTATGTAGTGAAGGAACCCTTAAAAAACCTTTAAAGTAGGATGAAACTACAATTAGTAATAATAACTAATATACATAGGTACGTATTAACACGTATGTGTCAATTATTTTATGTCCACCAAAACATTATAAATCCTTTTTTTACAAGGAAGACTATACTTTATTAGTACTTGTTAGGTATCCCTCTAGACAGTTACACAATAGTAAACTCCTCACAGCACTTCGTGAGAAGATTTAACCGTTCTCCATTGAGTTTGCTCAATACGCTCCGAGGCAACTCAAAAGTCAGGGGAAAATGAGCACGTAGCATATTCTTTGATTTTCTACAATGAAAGAATTGCTCGATAATTATACGCTTGAACAATGGACGCGGATTTGACTTCAATGCGCGAGCGCATACCTTGCTCTCTTTGTAGAGTT
Source organism: Ypsolopha scabrella (assembly GCA_910592155.1). Classification (NCBI taxonomy): domain Eukaryota; kingdom Metazoa; phylum Arthropoda; class Insecta; order Lepidoptera; family Ypsolophidae; genus Ypsolopha; species Ypsolopha scabrella. Next base: position 14,100,615 of record OU342962.1, on the reverse strand, counting down.
TAGTAGTTAAAGTGCAGAATCGGCGCGAGGCAAGAAAGTCCCGCATCCCGGGGGTTCCACTTCCGGTCGGTTTCGAATTTCGAATTCACGCTATTGTTTTGTGCGTCAAGGGTGGCGCGAGCGCAGCGGCCTTTCTTCTAGATGTTAATTGTGTCGAATCGAGGGTAATCGAGACATTGTGATTTTATGGATAAATAAATATTTCTGCAATGTCACTAAAATTGCTATGAATTTATGTATTTTTATAATTTGATTATGCTTATTTACTTTTATGAACAAGCAATCATTGAACTGAAGCAAAAGAGGAATATTTTAAAGACTTTTGATGACTATCTGACTGAACAAATCTGAATTTACTCGTATCACTAAGGAAGGCAGCCTCACCAGAGCATACATAACATATCGTCGTATGTAAACTTCTTACATTCCCTCCATTTATAAACTAGTCCATCTTTGTTTAAATTGAACACATTCCCCTCCTGATAAATCTGTTTTATCCCGTAATAACAGTGATTTGTGAAATGATCGCCATTCTGTAGACCTTACGAACTGGGGTCAAAACTCCATAAAGCGCATTGTTGTGAAACTTTATATTTGTGGGAAAAGACGTTGACACAGTCAGGCCTCGGTGGCAGGTCGTGCTTTGTTTTACTATACTTACTCGTATAATAATTTTACATACCTACACTTGGAATTGATTTAGTTGTATTGAAACGCATAGCATCTTGCTTGACAAATCTTTGCAGCTCCAAAGTATGGAGTAATAGTTGAAATAATAGTTGGAATAATAGTTGAAATAATAGTTGGAATAATAGTTGGATTATAGAGGCATTGAGAGCAAAAAAGACCTAACATTTCCAGCCTTAATTGATTTTTAATGTGCCCCTAAGCATTTTAAAAAAAACTGTTCACGTTCTAATTCGGTTTTATGTTGTTAGCCTAGTGTCTAAAAAAATAAACGTCACCTTATATACGGTAATTTTTTTTTAATTAAAAAAGCAAATCATTATTACAGTTTTGCATGTTCCCTTTATAAAGACTAACTTGTCCAGATTATGTATCCTAAAAATATGTTTGTTATACAGGGTGTAAGGACTGCTACCATTAAATGAAATCACATATTCTATCGACTCTACTGAACCACTTTTCCCAAGAATCATACACCCTTAGTTTGGGAAATAATTGAGTTCCAAACAAAAATGCGTGAACCCTAACGCACTGACATACGGGCAAGTTTAGAGAGAGCATCGTCCGTGAAACAGCTGTTAGCGTGCAGCGTTCTAAAATAGACCTTCCTCCTACGAGATAAAGTTTTTGAGTTACAGTTGAATATCTTTTTCTCTGAATATTTGTGCAGTTTTTTTTAAATAGTTGTTCAGTATGATCAGTAGAGTATGTGGTTTTATTTAATGGTCACACTCTATTTACAACCTGTATGTAGTGTAGACAGAGAGGTATTCACTCGTATAAACTGCAGATATTATTTTGATGTATATCATATTGTTTTGTTTGCAACTAATATTATCTGAATAATACATATTTTGCTTATATTTTTTTTATTTCGGGTAAGTACCCAATTTATTGTAAATAAATGAAAAAAAAAACGAACAACAATGATATTAAAACGAATAACTTTTGCAACACGATATTTTCATACAATAAAAGTTCACGCTAAATGTAAAAAATCTTTCACGCTAGTTCAGGAGGGTCTACAAACATTATTCGTTCGTTTTTGAACCACTCTGTATAATATCCACAGCTTCATTTCACCTCCAAACAAACAACAACAGGAGTACAATCGGCAAGTAGATCTCTCCTCCCCCACTCGAGAGGCGTTGATTCCCAATGTAAACAAAAGAGTTCGTTCGACAACATCCCGCCTATAAATATCTTCTTAAGGCTGCATTTTCTAATTTCATCCCGGTTTTATTAAATTACGGCTTTCACAAATTATGTAGAAATAATAATTCGGACCGCGCGGAGGCGTCGCCGTGGGGGGCTGCACTTTTAATTAAACCCTAAATTATTGCTCACCTTCATTAATTCTTGTGCTCCTGGTCTGGCGGTACTAATGAGTTTATACTTTTTGTGCTCGCGTCGGGACTCCCTTTCAGATCTACATATGAGAGAGCTGATTTAGGCAGTTTTATAGTAGTTTTGTTTTTGAGACTAGACGGGCAAAAAGTTTGGCTGTTTAAATTTAATAACTTAACTAACTGTTCTACCATACAAGGATGAAAAACACAAAGACAACGAGAATGATTTTATTTTTAACTAGTCTTTGTCCGCGGCTCCGCCCGCGTTTATTCAATCCTTGCCCCGTTTTCGGCTTAGGTGTTATTTTATGCAAAAACCCGTTGAGTGGTTCTCGAGTTAAAACGGAACATACAGACAGCGAGACAGACAAAAATTGTAAAAATGGTAGTTTCGGCTTCGGTACAACACTAATGTTGGCTCACCAGGGTTTAGGTGAAGTAAGGAAAATGCTGAAATCTAATGATATACCTTTCAGAGACATAGCAGATTATACATGTGAGGCGTGTCAAGAAGGAAAGATACACAGATTACCTTTCCAGCGAAGCGAGTCCAGTACAACAGCTTTAATAACTTTTTACAACAACTTTTTACTCAGTACAACAACTTTTTATTATTTAAGGATGATTTTTCTCGGTTCAGGACTGTGTATTTTCTGAGTAGTAAACAACAAGTTAAGGAATGTATTGAAAAGTACATAGCTTTAGTGGAAAATCATAATGGGAAGATAAAAAGGTTCCGCACAGACAATGGACTCGAATTTATAAACAAGGAGACGACACAGCTGTTTGCCAAGAAGGGAATAATTCATGAAAGGACGGTTGTTTACACGCCGGAGCAGAATGGTAAGGCTGAACGGGAAAATAGAACTATAGTCGAGGCAGCTAGAACTATGATAAAGTCTAAGGGTCTTGGCAAGGAACTGTGGGCAGAGGCGGTGAACATGGCGGTTTTCACAATTAACAGGACAGCAAAAAGTTGTGTGGAAAATAAGACACCATATGAGGTATGGGAAGGTAAGATATTTAATATCTCTGATTTATCAAGGATCTTTGGGTCAGAAGTCTATGTACATATTCCCAAGGAGAAGAGGCAAAAATGGGGCTCGAAAGGAGTAAAGGGCATCTTTGTAGGCTATGGGGAAGGAGTAAAAGGTTACCGAATTTATTACCCTGATAAGAAAACTGTAGATACAAAGCGTGATGTAGTATTCATAAAGCAAACATTGTCTATCGCTGAGGATGGTCTGGAAGGCGAACATAAAGAACAAAATCAAGCATGCTCAGGTACGGTAATAACATGGACAGCAGACATGGAAGGTATAAGGACACCAGTACAGGTGGAAGGTATTAGGACACTGGAACAGGTGGAAGGTATAAAGACACCAGTACAGGTGGAAGGTATTAGGACACCAGAGCAGGTGGAAAGTATTAGGACACCGGAACAGGTGGAAAGTATAAGGACATCAGAACAGGTGGAAGGCAGCAGGACACCAGAGCAGCTGGAAGGTATGAGCACACCAGAGCAGGTGGAAAGTACAGATGAAGAGGGAGATGAGTTCAAGGATGCAGAACAAAATATGGCAGTAGGACCTAAAAGAGAGAGAAGAAAGCCTAAGTGGATGGAGGATTACGAAGTAAGTTTCTTAGCATTAGAAAATGAACCTACTACCTATAAAGAGGCCATGAAGAGGCCAGATGCATGCAAGTGGCAGGAAGCTGTGCAGAAGGAATTACAGGTGTTGAAAGAAAACAACACCTGGACAGAGACACATTTACCTGACAGTAAGTCATGTATCAGCAGTAAGTGGGTATTTAAAATAAAGAATGCAGGTCAAAATAATCAGACCTACAAAGCTAGGTTAGTAGCAAGGGGTTTCGAGCAGAAGGATACTTTTGATTTGAGTGAGCTGTATGCACCAGTTGCTAGGCTGCCGACGTTCAGAGTATTTCTCGTGGTAGCAAACCAGCTTAAATTACCTGTCCATCAAATGGATGTTAAGGGTGCTTTTTTGTACGGGGAAATAAAGGAAGAAGTCTACATGACCTTGCCAGATGGAGTAGAAAGTAAATATAACGCTGTGAAATTAAATAGGTCATTGTATGGGTTAAAGAAATCTCCAAAATACTGGAATGAAAAGTTTGACAGTTTGATGTGTAAACTTGGTTTTAAAAGGTCTAAAAATGATTATTGTTTTTATGTGAAAGTAACGAAGGATGTTCGAACTTACATAATAATATTTGTGGACGATCTTCTTCTGTTCTCTTCTTGTAATAAAGAGTTAATGTCAATAAAGTCAATATTAGCTGAAAATTTCAGAATGACAGACCTTGGTTTTGTTACAAATTATTTAGGTATTGATGTAAAACAAGATTTGCAACATGGGGTTACTGTATTGAGCCAAGAAAATTACTTAAATAAAGTGTTGAAGAAATTTGATATGTATAATTGTAAGCCTATGTCAACCCCCATGGAAAAGGGCTTGAATGTACAAGAGTTAAATGGGTCAAATTGTGATTACAATATTGAAAGTTTATGTAGACAGATCATAGGAAGCTTACTTTATGCTGTGACAGGAACAAGACCTGATTTATGTTTTAGTGTGTCTTTGCTAAGTAGATATCAGGGTCGTGGAAACAATAATGTATTAACATCACTAAAAAGAGTTCTAAGGTATGTAAAGAAGACAGTTAACAGTAAATTAATGTTCCATAGTAATTCACAAGATTTCAATATTGTATGTTATGTTGATGCTAATTGGGGTGGAAATGATATGGATAGAAAATCAACTTCAGGATTTTGTATTAAATTAAGTAATTGTACTGTTATCTGGGGTTCAAAAAGGCAAGATTGTGTTTCATTATCTTCAACAGAAGCCGAGTATATAGCAATGTGTACTGCCTTAGTAGAGTCATATTGGTTGTTGAAATTGTTGCTAGATTTTGAGTTAGACAACTGTAATAATCAAATATTAATGTTAGAAGACAACCAATCAGCCATTCAAATTGCTAGGAACACTGAAACAAAACGACTTAAGCATATAGATATTAAGTATCATTACATTAGAGATATGATTGCTAGAGGGTTTGTAAAGCTATGTTACATAAATAGTGAAGAGCAGATTGCTGATATGTTCACCAAGGCTCTATGTAAAGAGTTGTTTATAAAATTTAGAAGTTTGTGTGCCTTGGTGGTGAAAGATTTGTAAATTGTGTCATTGAGAGGGAGTATTGGAATGCAACGGCAATGACAAATTAAAAAAAAAAAAAAAAATCTCTTTGTCTCTTTCTCGCGAGCCGCTAATGGCGTCGGTCCTGATAATTAAAATTATTAGAAGAATTGCATATCTTTTACTGAAATTACCTGAAATAAACGCTGAATTACCAGAAGAACCCCTAATGACCAGGTTCGTGCTGAGGAACAAAAATCTTTGTTAGGTCTTGTATGGGTCACGAACGAAAGACAAAAACCGGCCAAGTGCGTGTCGGGCCACGCGCAGTATAGGGTTCCGTAGTTGACATATTACAATAACAACAACATTTTATAAGTTGGTCTACTAATACAGATCGCGCCAAACTGCTAGTCCGCTCGGAAGTTGCTCTCCCGAAAAACGGCCCATACGTTGTCGTGTTTATAGGTAACTAAAAGTCTACTAGTAAAAGTCTACTACTAAAAGTACTAAAAGTAAAGCCTACTTAGCTGTGATAGTTTTCCTTTTAATCATCCCCAATTTATGTGTACGGGAGACCGTAAAATGAATTTTTTTCGAGTTTTTTTTTTACCGTTTTGTCGGCGTGATTAATATGTAGGTGTATATTGTTCGTATATTATTGTATGTGTATGCACGGACATCTAGCAACAGAAAGATTGTTTAAATAAATAATTATATATAAAATTATGTAATTAAAAAGCCCCTGATGATGCTTATATAGTGAAACCGGTTGGGTAGTGTAGAATTAAATATTATCTGTGGAAAAGTACAAGTGTTTTCTTATCCCAACAAAGTATATTATACACATGCTAAATTACAGCTCTCTAGTACTAACAGTCTCTGAGCTAAGCCGTGGACAGACGGACATGACAAAACTATAAGGGTTCCTTGTCGGACTACGGAACCCTAAAAATGAAGAAACTTTTTATGACCATCAAGGAAAACCCGGAAACTGCGTCTCAGCACGAGCGGTTGTATTTCATCGAATTTTCTCCGGTTATTTATTTATTTATTAAGGGGTAGCGTAATAAATTGCGTTAAGTGGAGGCAGGCGGGATCCCGCGGAGCTCTGCGGGGCTGCCCATAACCCCGGGAAAAACTCTCCCGGGTCTTAAGTGCCTTTCTACAAGGAACTAGCGACGTTGTATGCATTGTATGTGGTGTGTTGAAAGCGTTCCAGAGTTTTTGTTTCAACGAGGTCAAAGGTGGACATAGCTTTTTGCCTGCCCGGGGTCTGCCTGCACGTAATTTTCAGAGTCATTTTATTCTATCTACGTCGTACCATGATTCCCTACTGATTTGTTTTAACGAAATAAAAATGTGAAATTAGTAATGACTTTTTTTTCGCTATGCCTAAATGCAACGTTTGAAACGATTTTATGCAACCTTTTTTGATTCAAATGTTCCTTTAATTAAATGATTTTGTAATTTTTAAAATTCAGTATTATACTGAATTTTTTAGATTTTATTTCCTTGCAATTTTATATAATTGAATTCTCAAAGTCTCTGCTTACAGTTCTTAGATCAGTTGTACTATAAAACTATATGTGAAGGCCATCACCGTTTGTATTTTATTTCTTAATAGTTTAGTATAAAACTTAACTTTCTTACTATAAACGATATTTTACTTGTGATTAATACGCTTCAGCCCTGGGCACAGACCGGTAGCTGGTCTGTGGCCCTGGTCAAGGTACACGTAAACTTATCTCCTACTTACTGGCCTTTACCCGTGGTTTCATCCACGCGAATATATTTATGAGTATGTCCCTAGGGAGCTGCCCGTCCTGAAATAACAGACTATAGCTTTTGTTCAAGAGAAGAATCTCACCATTATGTTATAACAGACAAAATAGTACATTTTGATGCAAGTGCGAAAATATCGATATTTAGATTCACGATTGACTTTTTTGCCGAGACGAGAAATATCAACACTCTCGCACGTGTATCAAACGACGTTTTTTAATGCACCTGCGAAAAAATACATGAAATAATAAAATAAAAGCAATCGACAGAAGGAGCACAAGTCTTCAAGCGCCAATCTATACTACAAATGTCTCTTTCTAAAATCTTTTTAATAATAGATAGTTAAAATAAATATAAATTATGACGTCTAAAATCGTTTTGAATTTTTAAAACATCTTTTACAATTAAACATACATAATATATTTAATTAAAATATAAAAGTTTGAAAATACTCATTTCAAACAGTTTTTAGAATATCCGGTAAAACAAAGGCTTACATCCTTACTAAATGATGTGGCCGGTTACCCCTAGATGGCGTCAGTAGTAAAAACAAATAGCACGAGTGCGAAATATGTCATTTTACGCACGCTAAGCAGGCATGTAATCTATCATATTTTGAGCAGGTGTATTAAAAAGGTTTTTCATATCGCTCCAGAGATTACTTGCATAAATTTAATTAAAGGCTATGTCCCCAGGGAATAAATTGTAGCCTATATTCAAGATGAGAATCTAAATAATTACTAGGAATGAATTTTGAAAATAGGTTCTGCTGTACCAGAGCTAACCTACGCGAATGTAGTTGATAGCTGTGTCCCTAGAAAACTACCCAACTCAAGAGAACAAACTATGGCCTATGTCGAAGTGAAGAATCTACAGTGAAATAATTATCAATATCGGTTCTGTAATTTCAGACAAACAAACAAACAAATTTTACTTCGTGTAAATAGCTTTGCTATGAGAACTATTTTAAGTGCTTTTGGCATAAAAACCAACTTAGACAAGTCAATTTCGAAAAATCTCCGAAGGATTATATTAACTCACAGATTAAAATAAAAATCGTAATCTACACTTTCAAGTAAAATATACTGTTTTATTTGTTAAATCCTACCTCATGTCGAAATAGGATACAAGGGGAATATTATGCTATATCTTATCATAAGTGAGAAAGCGTCTTTACATTGTTTGTTTCCTCATGATATCGCTGACTTATCATCGTTCACATAGATGCCCTGGGGAAAACAAAAAAAATATTTTATAAGACCAAATGTGTTGAACTAGACAAGGTGACATTAATTTATGGAACCAAATTCATACTGAAGGCTCGGTAAGTGATCAGTATGAAGGCCCAATAACCCTTTTTGTGAAATTCGTAGATTTTTATTTTCCCTAAAAGCGCGCCTAGCGCCGAGTCAATTACTATCGGAGGTCAACATTTTATATTATTATGCTGAATAAGCAAATAGTGTTGTAGGTCCGCGATACTAATTATTATCCGTTTATCACTTACCAAGTATGAATTTGTCTAAATTAATGTTACCTTATAATATGTAACTTCTGTAGGTACATTTTTTCATGAAATTGTCTGTTTTTTATATACCTACTCGTATTAATATTATACGTACATTTCATTAAAATTACTTCCATACTGCTCCCAATGAAACGGTTCTGAATATTTATAAATATGGACGGCATGATAAACCAAAAATCCAAAAATAAAAACACCGAGGAGTCTCAACATACAACGTAACATTATAAAACTAAGTTTAGTGCTTGCTCACACCGCGTCGCATCACAGATATCTTAGTCGCAAATAAATGAAACCATCGGAAACCACCATGCATGCATGGCTAACTCAGAGAAATATATAAATTATTGTTACAATAATTACAATTTTTTCATATGAAAATGACAGCTTTTTTAGTCATCGATCAAAGAGAATACTCGTCATCACAAATCGAGGTTTACTGTGCAGCTATAGTATTCAATATAAACTCTTTTGTAAAAAAAGGCACGAATTTTATTATATTAGTTTTCCCGGTTTATTGCCGGTGTAAAATGTATTTTATGTACCTAATTTACAAAATAAAGTATTTTAATTTGATAATTTTAAGTAAGTATTCCCAGAATTATGTAAATTATTTAGCAAGGAATGATTTTCGTCAGTGTTATCAAAGATTAAATTAATGAGAAATAATGTCAAAGCTCAAAGCGTTAGAAGTGTATCTGCTCGAAAAAAAAACTCGTCTTATTGTTTTTTTTTCTTTAATGAAGTAAAAGCAGATAAAAGTTTAGTGTGGAGTGTTGTGACCCCCTATTGCTGAAATCACAGCTTGCATTCGTCTGGCCATGCTAGCGAATATTTATGTCTCATAAGGTTTCTTGCGGAATACGTTTCCTCCTGTCACTCCAAGTGGGAAAACGCTTAACTTCTAGAGGGACCGATTCAAAGTAAAGGAGATTTTTTTTATTTATACAAAAATTTCTTTGCACCAAAATCTAGATATTGTAAAAACCCAAAAAAAAAACAATAAAATACATAATTTGAGTTCGATACATGAGTATGTACATGTATTCGTCAAACGACGATATTTTATTTCTATCGAGTGAAAGTTTATCTATGGTGTTTCTGTTCCACATGAACCTAGAAAAAAGACCAAAAATGTTATGCAAAATCAAACTAGAGTAGGTTTTAGTTGAAAGTAGTTAAACAACTCCAGAAAGTGCCAATATTTCCATTAAGTCGCGATTCGTGAGTATCTTGACTTGTCACATGAGTCGGGTGCATGTGGGCGGCAGAAGGCGGGCCGAGGCGGAGTCCGTTTAGTTACGCTTGCCCTTAATTAAAAAGGAGCTGTTTGTTTATAAAAAAACCGGACGAGTGCGAGTCGGACTCACCCACCGAGGGTTCCGTACACATTAGTAAAAGTTTGAAATAATCTACAAAAAGATTTGGTCACCCGTACAATTATGACCGCGCATTTTTTAATGATCTATAGGTAATTACGAAAGTACAGTTTTAAGATTCTTCCTATACTTGTAGTATTAGACGGTATTACTTGCCAAATTTCATAGTTCTAGGTCAACGGAAAATACCCTATAAATTTTGATTCCCTTGAAATATGTTTTTTGCGGCATAAACGGCCGTATGTTTTTTTACGTTAACTTGGAAGTTTGATTTTTTCACAGCTTCAAGGTACTGTAGACATGAGTATATGGTTTTAATTTTAACTCGATACCTCCACGTGTTTCAGAGATAAAGGGTCTTGACAGACAGACGGACGGGCGGACGGACGGATGGACAGACCTAACCTAAAACTATGAAATTTAGAGTAACACCGTCTTATACTACAAGAATAAGAAAAAATCTGATTACTATACATTCGTAATTAAATCATAAAAAATATAGTCTTTAACGGAACCCTCGGTGGGCGAGTCCGACTCGCACTTGTCCGGTTTTTTTCTATTCTTTATTGGCTAATGATTGGCTATCATGACATGAGACATGAAGGAAGAGACATGATTACATGAAATGACATATGAAGACGTGTCTAAACAAAGCTGGCTACCGCTTTGATATATAGACTGAGACAACCTCATTTTTAGAGATCCTCAGTGGATAAATATCATTTATCAATACCACAGATTTATCTAGATTAGATAACGTTCACGCCACAGCATGAGTCTCACAAAATGGCAATAGAAGTTTTTTTTTATATCTGTTGAATTGGGTAGTTTTCAATGAAAACTTAATTACCAAAAAAGTTTTAACTTGCTCATCCTGATTATAAATTTTATAATAAACTAAAGATAGAATAAACGGGAAGGGAAATGTAATGCTGGTCAGCATATTTTTATATACTTACGTATATTTTCTTGAAAAACAAATCAGAATATAAATAAAGAATGATCAGATGAAAATATCGCTGATTTTCTACCATGCATTAGCATTATCTTCTTTTCTATTGAAAGGTAAACACAAATAATAAAATCTACGATCTACCCTCAACCATCATCTGAATAGCCTTGATTAGTTGAACCGATGGTATCGCAAAAACATGCTGTACCCAGTCGATAATGTTACCGTTAATGCTTAGTATTATGTTTATGTTACAATTGTCTATCAAATTTATTATGACAATTTTGTCCTACTAAAAATGAGTAATTCCACAGTAGTTGACCACAGTTTGTCAAAAAGTAAATTGTGTGATTGAAAAAAAGTAAATCAACACCTAGTACCCCTAGTAATTCCTCTGCTAAAACTTGGCAGAATTTTTTAAAACTCTTTTCATCCTATTTTAGATTTAATCTATATTTGTGTAAATTCACTTAATATTTAAAAAACACGAGTTTCTAGCTGCCTAGGAAAAAGACACATTTTTTTTTATTGTTTTGCAACATTGCGACTTGTCCACTATCAAAACTTTCTTTCCTTTTTCAGCCACCTACAAAAAACAAGGTCAAAACAAGATATCAGTTTTTCAGATGGTGTCGTAAACAAAATAATAATAATAATTCTTTCAACAACCCACTTTCATTACACACTGTGCAATTTATGGCAAAATAAACATACTATATAATAAAATATTATGTCGTAGACAATGAACGGATTCTATCAATGTAATCGTAGCTTGCAAATGCGCTGTAACTGACTCCACAGAAACATGTCAAAATGGTTGACTTCACCTAAGATTCTCCAAATAGGGTTTCTACTTCTAGACGACACCAAAAAAGCTGTTTTGAAATATTCACCGCAACATAAAATACTTGGAAAATCCGCAATGACTAGCATCGATCCTTAATCACTTACGAGGCATCTGATTGCTTTCTTGTGTTGCCACAAAAGCTTCCTATTAATTTAATTATACTCGTATGTATGACTTTCGGATTTCTTTTTCAGATTTCTTATCTTGTTTTTCTTATCAAATGGGTTATTATTGTGATTACACCAATCGTTAACCCTCAATGTATATAGTTGATGTTTGTTATTGTTGGCACTTGGTGGAAATTAATACATATTGTGTTTATCTAACTCTTGTACTTATCCAGAAATATTTTATTCTATATTACATCCAACTGGTTTTGCTATTTAGAATTCTCAAGGGCTTCATTATACGAGTATAGGTACACATTTTATTATCATTTTGAGGTTTTTTAAATAATATTACGTGCAATATTACATAATAAATAACATTGGTGTGAGTGGAGTGGAGTGTAAGCACGTAATATTATTTAAAAAACCTCAAAATGATAATAAAATGTGTACCTATGTAATAAAGCCCTTGAGAATGCTAAATAGCGAAACCAGTTGGGTGTAATAATAGGTTGGGGAAAAACTCTTTTCGCAAATATTAGGTTGGGGAAAAAGTTTCTTCGCATTTTATATGAAAATTCGAAACATTTTTTAATAAAGTTTATTTACATTTAACTAAAGTATGTATCTAGGTGCCATTTTGTTCGATAACTTTCTGCCATCTTGTAGGTAGGGACATGATCCCATTGCTATAGAAATTCTGGGGCTTCTGATCAAAAAACCGCGACAAGTGGTTTTGGCAGTCCTCTCGTGATGTTAACCTGACACTGCCTAAAGAATTCTGAAGAGACCGAAACAAGTGGAAATCTGAAGATGCAAGGTCAGGACTATACGGCGGATGCATTGATACGTCCCAGCCATACTCTCTTAATTTTTGCTGAGTGGCTAAAGATGTGTGAGGTCTAGCGTTATCATGATGAAAAACCACACCCCTTCTGTTGACTAATTCCGGCCGCTTTTTCTCAAATCAGTTGTTCGCAGTAGAGTTCAGAATCGATGGTCCTGCCTGGCGGTAACAGCTCATAATGAATAATGCCCTTCCAATCCCACCATACACACAGCATTACCTTGTTGCGAGATAACCCGGGTTTCGCCAGAGTCTGTGAAGCCTGACCAGCCTTTGACCACGACCTTTTTCACACGTTCTTGTCGTACGTGATCCACTTTTCATCACCAGTTATCAGGTTTTTTTTTTCAAAAATGGTTCGGTTTCATTACGTCGTAATAAAGAATCATTAAGTTTCTTTCAGTGAGCTCATGAGGCACCCAAATATCGAGCTTTTTTGTGTACCCAGCTTTTTTCAACTGCCAAAACTGTTTTGTGGTCAATTCCCAGTTCTTCAGCTACATCGTAACTACTGATATGCCGATATTGCTCCACTTTCTAAAAAATGGCATCCATTTTATCCGTAACAGGGCGCCCAGAGCGAGGTGCATCTTTAATCAAAATTTCCGGATTGAAAACGCTTAAACCAAATTTGTGCTACTCTCACAGACACTGCACTAGGTCATTTTTATGGTTGCATTTTTACCTTTTTTGTAGTAAAATTTTAAAATGTATCGAATTTTTTCATTAGATTCACTCATCTTAATAGTAAGAAAAACAAATGAAAATCACACATTTTACCTAATTTGAATATGGAATTATCTTTTTAAAAATTTAAACTTTTTAATAATACCAAAACCAGCCACATACAATTGGTATAGCCAAAGAGATTTTTTATACTCGTAAGTTCATACATACTATTTGCGGAAAGAGATTTTCCCCAACATACTAGAGTTAATTAAACACAATCCCAATGTATATTTATCCCTCAATAGTATTTCGTATATTTATCCCTCAATAGGTTCCGTTTGAAATTCTTGTTGAAGGCCTTGTGAATTTGCGATGGATAAGAATATAACCATAATGTGTACTATTAAGGTGCATAGGCACCCCACCGTTTAAGTACAACATTTGATGACCCTTTTCTCTGTTGTTTTTCGCTATAGACCAAAGTATACGACCTCTATCATCTGGTACTGATATTTTAAAAGGCACCATTTTGGCAAAATATTGAATATTGATTTTGTTTTAAAGGTATCAAGCTGAACAGATTTATATACACAGTTGTTTTCTTGCCTTAAATTGTACCTATGCCAAAATTTTACATTTCAGCCAGATAGTGACTTTTTAAATGCCTGTATTAAATTAATAACCAAAAACCACAGACGTATAATATAGTAGCAGACCTAACACCTATACATAATATAAAGTTGTAACGAAGTCGAAACTGTACATGCAATATTTTTTGAAAAGAGTAATTGCTGTGTACTTTACTAAGGCTATAGAGACCAAAACAGAACTTTTTGGAATTTTTGTCTGTATTTATGTATGTATGGAAGAGCTTATTAGTGACTTTAGATTATACTTAATGATATTATGTTTTTATTGCGAAATCCATCGCTTTGGAATACTCAAAATATTATTATTAGAGTGCATTACAAACCAGAAAAGATAAATTAGAAACAAATGTAAACACAAGAATTTGAAAAAGTTGCTCGGGCCAGGATTCGAACCTGCGACCTCTTGTTTCCCAGACAAGCGCGCTACCAATTGGACTTCATTTATTTTATTTTAAACTCTGTGTAAACTCTTGCAAGTTACTGTTACTTACAAAATTAACATTTTCTTACAAAAGCTTAAAAAGTTTCCGTTTTGGCAGAGGAAATAATCTTAAATATCGTTTTTGGGTCAAATCTTCAGTAATTTCATATTTATCTTTTTTATTTTCTCGCACGCTATACAACAGTTGTCAGTAATCATCAGTTCAAGAGAGACACAATTCTTAGGGTTCTCTACAAAGTATAAAAAGAAACCATTATGGTGAGACTCCGTTGTCCTCTGTCCGTATATTACATCCACCATACGTAACGTTGGAACCGTTAAAGATAGAGACTTAAAATGGTACAAAAATTTACACATAATGTGTGGTAATAAAATAAAGATATATAATACCTATATAATTGTGCTATAATTAATTATTTGCACAAATCTCTTGAAATAATTAAAAAGCCGCAATAAAGTATTTTCAAAGTTCAAAGTATATTTATTTGTCGAACCAAGGTACAATGGGGTGTTATAATTGTAATTTATAGGGTGTTATAATGTATTATATTATGCCTTTCCATATCAGGAACTGGTAAACAAAAAAACCTTTTTTATTGATTATATGTTAAGATTTCAGGAAAACCAATATTTATCGTGCTCAAAAAGTTTTCGAACACAAATGAGAACCCTTAAACAATAAAAATAAGTAAAAAACACTTACTTATACACGATATTTACTTGTACTGATTTCGGGAAATCTTTAAATATCACGAAAAAACAAAACAGTTGAGAAATTTAAAAAATAAAAAAAAATATATAAAAGAAATTTTTACCAGAAGTAACCACGATAAATATACACCTTTTACAAATACGAAACCCTAGGAACGCGAGTCTGACTCGCACTTGACTGTTTTTTTTTTTAAATCAAGCATTTCCATTTACCGCAATGAAATCCATTTCCACATCGGCGTCTTTTGATTTCTTGTTGTTCGATTTTTAAACTTCTAAACGGTTTATTTTGAAAATGGAAGCAATTTGTCGCGTTGGTACCTCGATGAACGTACCTCAACGAAGCGGTCGCTTTGATAGGTTTTTGTCGGTAACGGCCTCCATTGGCTTCGGTGCTCGATAGTTGAATTATTCGGTCTGTGAACACATCCCGACTATCACTATTGAGGTGTGATACTTTTGGTACTTATTTTTGGATAATCTAATATGGCACTTTGGTTTTTATTTTGGGACATTCTGCAAAAATAAAAGAGCCTTCAGAAATCTAATAATAAAACACCCATTGAAAATTATTCATGAATTCCTTATACCCAGCCACAAGCGCAAATTGTAAACAGCGAGCCGTGCAGTTTGAATCAGTCGGATATTAATGTAACCGGATCGACAGTAGGAACAATATTGCCAATAATTGATCAAGATTTTGATGATAGGTTCCCCGAGTGTGAAGGTACCATTGTCGAAAACGTTGGGCAGCTGGTGTCTAGTCAGCATCAGCGCCTGCAACTTATTAAAAAACCTTACAGCTTATACCGGTTGAAAATAAACCCCTAGCTACGAGTATGTCGAAGGAAACTATTCTATATTCGAAATAAAAAATACATGTTTTGTTACTTTTGTCATGATTCTTAATTTAAAAAAAGATATCAACCGTCAAAAGAAGCACTAATACTTCGGTGACAAGGACGACGCTCTACGAAACCTACGTATACATAGCCTATGTGCTTTATCTACCGCCAGGAATAAGTACGGGCCATTGTCAGTCACATGTCGCGTTGCGTAGGTTGGCTAATCATTTGAAATTTGGGAACCAATAAGAAAGTTAAGAATTTTTTTATTTTACGGTTCTGTGTTTTATTAGTGATTCTGATTCATATTAGATTTCAATAAAGGCGGTTTATTTTCAACCTGTATAAGGTTCGATGACCCTTTTTGTGAAATTCGTAAGTTATTCTTTTCGTGCATTTACTTCGTGGCCAGCCCCGAGTCAATTACGTCAAGATTTAATTTTGCGAAATCAGCAAAAAGTGTTATCGATCCGTGTTATTGATCACTTACCAAGCCTCCAGTGTGAGCTTGACTATATAAATAAAAGTCACGTTATATAATTATGATCTTAATACCATCATACTACTATACCATATTTTAAATGCTAAAATTGCAAACATTGCACACGATTCCGTTTGTTTCTGGAAGGGTTAATCTCATGTTTTGTAGCCGTAAATAATTAAAATTCATCTGTCAGCACAATCGTCATCATTTCACATCTGAGTCCGTTTCGAATCGCTCCATTTCCATTCGGTTTTTGCTGCGGCATGTGGCTGTAGTGACGTCATCAGCCACAGTTACACAGTGTAACTGAAATGTAGAGGCATTTCAGTTTTTTATGTGTAGCAAGTGCTGAAAATCACATCTCTCCTGTCTCCCAAAGGTATGGGTAAAAGCCCGAAAAAATATATCTTTTTTGGGTACAGTGACAAACCAACACTTTCCAATAGGAAAAAAACTGAAATGAAATGAATACTTTATTTCTGCAATATAGGTACCATCGAAGAAATGGCCGCAGACCAACTTTTCGCTCTTATTACCATTACAATCATGTTCATATCGCATGTTAGGATTTATTAAATAGGTAAAAAAATAATTAAATTTAAAAGAGGAAATACAATATATTAAAATAGGTTTTGAGTTTCTTTATATTTAATAAGTAAATACACGACATGAACTAAAATGAAGGTATATTTAATGTATACAATTATGTATAATATACGATATGATAATAATAATAATAGCTACCCATATACTAAATACTAATAGATTACATAAATAAATACAAGCCTAACTCCGCCCATTCGATTAGTCTTGCTAAGAAGAATGGGCAAGAAACTTAGCAAGATCATGTCTTTTTTTTTAATCATCAATGTTTATATACAACAATGTTTTAGTAAAGAGATAGAAGGCACAGGACAAGAGAAAGTCGGATAATCTGGCCAAAAGTTGAGTTAAATAATATTAAAAACAAAACGATCCTTTTATCCCATTATAGGTGGCTGAACTATCGGCTCGACCTAGCCTTTGATACAGCCAAGAAGCTTATACTTTTATCTGGTATTGTATAATATCATAGCTTATAACCAAGAAGTTTATAACCAAACAGGAGTGCCAACTTCTATGGAAAGCCGAACGCTAAAATAAATGACCTCTATGGGTTTCTCTCTATTACTCGTGTCATGAAACTTTTGAGGGTCCACGTCCAAAGGACAAAACGAAGCCCCATTAATGTCGCTCTGCACTCTGTTCGTCTGTCCGTCCGTATGTCATGGGTCTCTAGCTTGAAAACGGAATGAAGTAGAGATCTGAAATTTGGATATGTTATGTAGAATGTTGACCTAAAGCCGGATATTTAATTAAAAATTAAATTAAATAAATCTTCAGAGGCGTCCCCATACATGAAAAAGAATCCAAAAAAACATTTTGTTTTCTATATTTGATGTCATTGTCTAGAACTCATTTAGTAGAGTACAAATACTTTTTTTTTCATCTTCAAAAATAAAGAATTGGGGGGCCATCAAAGTTGTCAATTTTAGACCACTTTTGTTACGGGGTCTATCTCAAAAATTAAACCAGTTAGGAATTGACACTTTCCGTATATTATGGGCTAAAAAAAATGTTGCTTTAGCTTAGAATAGGGTTTGTAGAATTGCTTTTCTAATTAACATCTATTTAAGCAGCAAATACTTAAAACGGCTAATATTATATACATAATAAATTTGTACAAGGTGTTAATATAAGCCTTCTTGTTTATGAACAAACTGTGTGAACAGGTCATATTATTGGTTGAAAATAAATATTCATATTCTTATTCTTATAGGTTACGTACCCGAATACTCGACCAACTTAATTTTGCAGTTTTGTTTCATACAGTTTCTAGTTAATGATAAGTTTTTATTTTTATTTAAATTATTTAAGTCTAATAATTTCATCAGAATGGTACGGAACATCAGGGCGCGAGTCCTACTCGCACTTGACCGGATTTTTCTCATCAAATGTCAAGTTTTCTCTATTTCTCTTGGAAGGTAAAGAATGTATGTACTGTGCAGGTAACATTAGACGCTAATTAAAAACGCAATTTCACAAACCCTATTCTAAGCTAAAGCAACATTTTTTTAAAGCATCCTTTATTGAAAAATTATTCGAATTATTAAGGCGCATACATACCCTAAATTAGCAACTCAACATACTTCGGTGCAAATATCGACGGAAACGACATTGAAATAACGTTCATACTCGTATAGAGCGTATTACAAAGTGGCTGTTACAACGACGCGACGATTGCTGCGCCTCCGGATAGCGGGATAGCGCAAAATAACACTTTTGACAGGACGCAATGGATGTAAAAAAAATGGAAAATGTTTCATACATCTATAAATATAAACAATAAAGGCAATTACGATGGAAGAATCATTAAAATCGCTTCAGGAATTAGGACGGAGTAAGAAAATTCTTGCGTAAATAACTTACGATTTGTTTTTGTCAAACTGAATTTATCATAACATAAAAATAAAATAAAAATAACATGGATTTTTTGGCAATGTTTCGCGTATGATGTATTTTTAAGTATTTCGGCGCGTATTTATAGCACACTTTAAAGATTAAATTTTTCAAGGAATTTTCTGCTTTTTTCAAGTTTTTGATCATCGCTATCATATTAAGACAGATACATAGTGCATACTTTTTCATTTTTAAATCAACTAAGAAATTTATTTAAATTAGAGTGAGTTGATATCAATGAATATATTTAAAAACGGATATGACTCGCTTTTTTATGAGGATGATGTGAGTGATGAGTCATAATCTCATCGAAAGCTCGACCTGTGCCTCCTTGCACAGTTAAAAAAGTGAGTCCAATCCGTTTTTTAAATATTCACTTTGGAAAGTTTAAATTTTACCAGGGTAAACCTAGTTTTACCAATTAAATATTCTTCTAGCATTATCCGTGACATATAGTATATATATTTTAGGTACTCCTAAATCCTTTACAACAAAGTAGAAAATCAATAATGGAGCCTAGTAGACAATTATTAGGGGGTACGGACGTTTTTTATAAAACCAACACTCTAATGATTATAGCGACCGTGTAAATTTTAAATTATAAATATATTTTCTGTCATCTAAGTTTATATTGCTCATCGACTTTTATTATCTAATTAGAAGATTTATCCCCACGAAATATTTTCATTTTCAGATAAATAAAAATTATCTCCAGGTTCGATTACCAAATTAATTTAAATTTATGTCCAAAATAAAAAAGGGATTATCAATACTATCATGGTTCATCCCTTAAATAAAACTTTATCATCAAAATAATAGATTAATCCCGAAATAATAGTCTTGTCCCGAGAATAGTAGATCTGTCAACAAATATAGTATAATTGTAAAAATCAAATGAATTATGACGACAAACGAAGCGAAGCGGTGTGAGGAGGAGCGTGTTAGGTTGACATTTGGGAGCCGAACGAAGCGGAGTGGAGCACGGCCATCCCCCTAGTTTTTAAAAGAAAGTTAATTCCTAGATGAAGATGATAATTTTCATTGAAATTGATTACACAGTTATGATTCCATCCATCCATCAGCCATTTCCAAGATTTTACCAATCTTGGCGGTCCTCCTGGAAGAAATACCCATACTCACACACGCTGGGCATGTGGGTTGGTGAGCGTGGTGCCGAAACCCTCGCACCAGTGATGCCGCTGCCCGTCACCAGTCTGTTCTTTTATAAGGCCCGGCATTTTGGAATGGATATACCGCCAGCAAACGGTCCCAGGCAATAGTGGGCCACCTGGTTGTGCCTGTCTGCGAGCTGTCTTTTACTCTCCCCCGAATAACTTCGGGAGGACTTCCGAGTATGATGGTGGTACCTCCACAGTCGAGCCCGGTACTAGATTTCCCACCTCCAAGTATTATTGCAAACATAAAATCTGACCTTTTTATTGGAAACTTGCCGATATATGCCAATGATTATATGTTTTCATAGTGTTTGATGACAACATTTTGCTGACCAATCTATAATTTTTGGTACAGACCCTATTAATTAAAAACTCAAAACCCCTTAAATTGGTGATAGCTTAAATCATGCCCATTTAAAATCTCATCTAGTAGGTAATGTTCAGCCGTAAAACGAAAAATGGAGAACGCTGAAAGGAGACTCACGTGATTCCTTATTATAATGATCATAGTATTCCAATATATGGATAGTTGGGGAGCCCACTAATATTGTTCAGATCTACGTCAGCGGTCGACCTCTTATCTATTATTAATTAGCTTCTTTTATACCGGCACACTCTAATCGATCGTCTTGATTAAAATATCCACATAATAGACCCACAATAATGACTGATAGATATGACGTAATAGTCGTATCGGCGCGGGAGTAATTAAACAACTGTTGAAGTCTATTAGCTGAAATTAATTATTGTACGTGGACGACGACGTTTTGAAATAAGATAATCCAAACACAAGACGGAAATTGGTTGGAATCATTTTTTTTTTCAATATTTTTTATCTACATCCATTGTAAATCCTGATTATGAACCCAAAAAAGGTGAGTAATTAATTATATTTTATTTACGAACATCTCTAATGAGAAACAATATAGTAGTTTATAAAACTGGTCCACTAGAGAGGTTATTCGTCTGAAACTAATAAACTAAAACTTACCTACGGCTAGTTTTCTAAACCTAAATTCGTGTTTTAATACCTAGATATATATACAGTTTCCTATACTGCTTTATCTAAACTCATACAAAAGTTATGTACTTATTTTTCAATCCATAAAAACTTGGTAAAATATGTCGTAAGTTATTCTTGATTTTGCTGTTATGAAATTGTTTATCATTTTCGTTGCTCAGTATCACTTAACCATTTCTTGTCAGACATTTTTGCCCAGTATAAATGTATGGCCTTTCCGAGATTTCGCCACTCTTTGCGGTCGTTCTGGAAGAAATGCCCATACTCACACACGCTGAGCAAGCGGGTTGGTGAGTGTGGTGCCGAAAACCTCGCACCAGTGACGCCGCTGTATAGGCCGGCAATTGGGGACGGATATATCGGTCCCGGGCATGGTGGGCCACCTGGTTGTGCCTGTTTGAGAGCACTCCTCTTACTTTCTCCCGAATTCTTTTGCATGATGTATGCGAATAAGATGGTGGTGCCTCTCCTGCCGAGCCTGGCATCAGATCTACCACCTAGGCTGGTCTGACCAAAGAGGTTACATTTTTTTTCGTCAGTTTTGTCGGTTGGCCGCGGGCGGTAGAGCACATGCGCGATGGAGTGCTAGATATGTTGTTTGCCATAATACGTTATTAATATATTATTTACTGTGTTTTTGTCGCTCAATAGCTTTAATTAGGTCTAAAATGTCTGACAGCAGTGATACTGGGGAGAATTTGACGACGACCAACGTTCTGGAAACAGTAAGAAAAATGACGAACGATCTTTACTACGTATTAGCAAAATCAAGAAAAAAATGTTACCAAAATGGATTAGACAATAAGGATTATAGAATAATGTTGGGATTTTCTAATTTGGCCAAGTACGAGTTGGACTCGCACAGAAAGGGTTCCGTGCCAATCGACAATATTTCATTTTAGTTAACCATTTGTTTTTAATATTTATATTGAAAGTCTGCGTAAAAAAGAAGCTTATGTATTTTTAATTTCTTTTTATTTTATGTTTTTCCTACATAATTTAATGTTTTCTTACTCACTTATTCTCGAAGTCACATCTGGGGATTTCAAAAGTCAATGTTCATTGCCAATGGATTATTAAAAAAAAGCTTGGCATGTTTATTTTTGCTGTCACATGGCATGACAGTTGATTTTTTTTTAATCCTGTGTTTACCATATTTTTAGTTGTTTGAAAATATCTCTTTATTTAATCACGATTTAATTCTGAAAAAAAAATATGGTGCTGATAAAGCCCATATCTCGAAATGGTTTTTACTTTTTCATCAATTATTAATTTGTAATGTTGTCGATTACACGGGTACGGAACTGTAAACACATGGCAAATAACAACAATAGACATAGATGCCAAAGCAACACCAAAGTGACAAAAAAGCGCTAAAATGGTATCGCCTGACAAACACATCTGAATACGGAACCCTAATTTCTGTTTATTGTTTGTTTTAATTTAGAGTATGTACAATAATTTGACCAAATTTGAAACTTAATACAACTTGTAAAATACAGCATTTCTAAGTTATTTTGTATCCCTTCCCTTGAATACGTATTCTGTGAATATTTCAACTGGCTACCTATTACGGCTGAAGCTATAGACCCCTGTGACAGACAGATGGACGGACGGACGGACATACAGCAGATGCTTAGTAATAGGGTCCCGTTTGGCACCCGAAGGGTACAGAACCCTAAAAATAGGTTGCTAACTGTTACATGAGTTTAGATAAATAACGTATGAAACTACACTTATCAAGGTAGTAGAACACTCCAGTGATATGCGAGTGATACTATTTTTTAATAATCACTGTTATACATTCAGTCAAGAAAGTATCGGGAATGGATGATTTCTCTATGGTTTTAAATTCATTTTTTTTGTTGTTGTTCGATTGTGCCACAACTGTTTTCCATTTTGGCGGGGAGTCTGAGTTGCATCTGTTATTTAGGAAAAATACAGTGCTGTTTCATATTTAATATATAATTTAATATAGAATATTTAATATATAATTTAATATAATATATTTAATATGAAACAGCACTGTATTTTTTATAAATAACAGATGCAACTCAAACTCCGCACCAAAATGGAAAACAATTCCGTGTTCGGAATCACTGAAAATGTTACAGAAGGCAAGGTGAATCGATTTTGTCAAAAACACGTGCATATGAGTGGTAGAGCTGATGCCAGGCTCGACTGTGGAGGTACCACCATCTTACTCGCAAATCCTCCCGAAATTATTCGGGGGAGAGTAAGAGAACAGCTCTCAGGCAAAATCAGGCGGCCCACCATTGCCTGGGACCGATGAATGGCGGTATATCCATCCCCAATTGCCGAGCCTTATATAAAACAGACTGGTGACGGGCAGCGGCGTCACTGGTGCAAGGGTTTCGGCACCGCGCTCACCAACCCGCCTGCCCAGCGTGTGTGAGTATGGGCATTTCTTCCAGGAGGACCGCCAAGAGTGGCGAAATCCTGGAAAGGCCTATGTCCAGCAGTGGACGAAACAGGCTGATGGATGGATGGATGGATGAGTGGTACAAAGCGTTCAAAAGCGGTTGAAAAGTGATGAAAGATTTGCCTCGCTCTGATAGACCATCAACGTCTGCAACGGAAGTTAATATAGCAAAAGTGAAGAAAATAGTGACTGAAAATCCTCATTCAAATTTGAGAGAGCTAACTGCCGAACTTTCTGTGTCTAACGCGTCGATCCGTACCATTTTAAATAATCACTTGGGTATGAAACATGTTGCCGCTCGGCTAGTCCCAAGAGACCTGAATTTTCTTCGCACAAGGCTATCATTGTGAGTGAATTTTTGACCAAAATCTCTACAAATACTATCGAGCAACCACCTTATTCACCAGATATGGCTCGAGCCGACTTCTTTCTTTTTCCTAAACTCAAATTACCACTTCGTGGCACCCGTTTTCATCCGTTAGAAGACTTAAAGGAGAATTCGCGGCAAGAACTGAACTGAACTAAATTCCGGAAAAGGCGTTTAAAAAATGTTAATGTTTTGATTATTGGATTATTCGTTGGCGTAAGTGTATGGTTTTCAAAGGAGCATACTTTGAAGGTGATAAAATAAATTTTGACATTTTGTATATTATTGATACTTTCCCGTTACTTTCTTGACAGAGTAGTACACCAGTTTCAAAAACTACGATCATTTTTAGTTCCTAAAATAACATGAAAGCACAATTTAACTCACAACTCACAACCTAAGATAGATAGGGTTCTGAAAAAAAAAAACACGTTATTAATTAGGTCTTTTTCAAGACGACAACAACCCAAAACGTGATCGAGAAAAATTCATTGCTTCGAAAAAAATTGCAATGTGAAGACAATTTTCTTTTTCAGTTCAAAACAGTAGTCCGTCAAAAGTAATAAAGTAAAAATAACAAATAATGACTTTTATAACCATATAAACCTATTATCTAAAACATAACGACGCGTTTTTTTAAACGCTCTCTTGTATATTTATATTAAGGGTGTATAATACGGATAATACCTCACTTCGCTTCGCATGATCCTGCTTTATACTAACAAATACTGCAATAATCACTCTGAAATTAATATATAATAAAGTTGAGGACTAGTGCTATGTCTGTGCTGTTGTAAAAACTTGATTTCATTAAATTTTCACGTTAGAAAAAAATTACAAAGTTACCTCCAAACCGTATAATAAACCGATAGCATTCAATAAATACTTGAAATTAGATCTAAATTAGATAATATAACTGATATTAGTATGAAACAGCTGCAGACAGTTCCATAAAAATGAAAAAACCGTCCGTGTAGCCGCGATTTCAAAACAACTGATGTTTTTGCGTGCGCGGCATCTGATTAGAGTAGGATAGACAGTTAAAAAGCAGAAGCGTTAGGGCAGGACTGCGAATTGCGGTATTATGGGCCCTTAAACATTATTCACTAAAAGACAGCCATATCCAACCTTTTCTTGATTCACTGCACTACTCGGCCGCGCACTCTTTCAGATAAGTTTATCTCTTTCGTTGTGCGATGGACATATTACGCCTTAGCCTGAAAATCTATTTTTACTAAACTTTATTCCGAAACAAAAGTCAACACGATTTACGTGACAATTAAACGGTAATAATTAAATTTGGGATCTGGGCTATCATAAAACTATCACACAAATTCTACAGGTTTCACTGTAAACACAGGCAAGTCTCAAATAAAACAACTTAAAATTCATTAGTAATTGCAATTACCCTGATATTTGCGTATTAATGCAGGAGATATAATTTACACGTATGACCGCGATGAATCTCATTGCACGAATATTAATAAACTTGATTACAACGCGCACTGCCTGCTGGCGCACGTTAAAATAAGGGCTCATTAAAGGGCAACGAGCTCGATGAATACGCACTGGGAGATGGGGGGTTGCCATTTCAAAAAAATTTCAGAACCCGGCTCTTGTACTGCGCAATGAATAAATAACTTTGTGGAAAAGTAAGAATTATATTGCTCAAGCAAAAAGAAAAAAGAAGGGAAGGACCCGAATCTTTGAAGATTTAAACTACGTAAAGTATAATAAAATAAAGCTACCAAGCTTTGTGTGATGAGATTGAAAACCACAACCATACTTTAGGAGCTTTAGCCTCTAAATAAGGTGCCAAATAAAAGTTTTAGATACTTTTTCGCGAGAACGGCAGCTTCTTAATTTAAAAAAATTATAGCTAAACCTCGCTATCTTTCAATCAGAGCAGATTATAACTGATTCTCGATAACATTTACAATAGATTCCCAGCACAATCGTTTGACGTTTTATCCTGTAAGAGTGTAACGTTGATGAAATGTAATCCTCCCCAGGTAGGTGCATACACACACCGGCGCGCGCGCACTCGACGGGTATAAATTGCTCAATTTGGTCGCGAGTAGAATGGCATATTAAATTATGATCGCTTTTCGTGTCCGAGCATCAGCAGCTTCTTCAGTACGCTTTCTGCGAAGCTCCCCGGGGGCCAAGCTTGAACCTGTGTCTGAAAGGTATGTTCCATATTGTGGCATCTCATTATCTCTCTGTAAATGTATTTAGATCATCTTGTAGGTAATAACTTAGACGTAGAGCAGCAAGTAGCGGTGTAACATTAAGTAGAACACATGTAATAGATTAATAGTATGTACATACTTCAAAGCAAATGATAGTGGTGGGTTGAATGTGAAGGAGTTATGAAATTACGCTTACAGGGCATAACTTTTGTTTGTAAGATACACGAAGTCCCAATTTTAAGCACATTTAGTAAAATTTTCTACGTGATGTATTTGAATATGCTACTTTAATTATTATCTAATAGATAATGAATATCGAAACTTTCTGAGCGGTTTAGAAATTTAATCAATATAAATTACTATTTTTTGCCCACTTTCCAAAAAAAAAAATAGTAAACTAGGTATCCCCTTCATTTAAAGTGTATACATATTGGATGTATTGATGATGTTTTCATAAAATTAAACTGCTCTACTATTTCGGTCGTTTTATAAACATTAATGTGTTTTTTTGTCTGCTTTTTGGAATTTATAGATCAATTTCACTTTATATTCGATTTTTTCATGTTTTCTATAACTATTTTAGTATTACCAGGAAATGACATATTAGGTTAATGTCAGATCCTTGCCAGATTTTAGGAGTATTTTTTTCGTTTGGAAATGTATTGTGATGACGTCACTGAAGGTCAAATGAAAGACATCGCTTTTTTTCATTAAATAAATGATATGCACGCTTATTTTAAAATCTGTATACAGAATACTGTTAAGGAAAGCTATTTCTCGAAACGGTTTTCAAATCGTAAATATTGGCGTAAAAAAGAACAGGCCAAAATAACCTGTATAGAATCATCTTTATAGAAAAACTTTTGAAACAAAGCAAAAAAGATTAATTTCGTTGTACACATTTTTATACCTACTCATATTTTGTAAAACCAGAAAACAAAAGTTGATCTCGGATGTGTTTTAATTATCCGATCATGTCATTAATACCCCCGGTATAGGTTTCAAGTTTTTCAAAAGGTACTTTCTGTAACGACGAAACAGTATTGAAATCCGCCGAATGATTCTCAAGTTATAAGCATATAACACACACTCAGACAATAATATGTCATACTTGGTGACTTTTTCTCTCAGCGAATTATAATAAAAACCTTAGATCTATCTAAAACTCCCGAGGTAGCAGGGGAAACCGCATTAAAATTCGTCTGAGAGGTGTTTGGTCTTAAGCAAACATACATACAAACATACACAGACTTCGCATTTCATATTTATATACCGGGTGTAAATAGACTGCTACCATTAAATGAAACCTGAAGCTGATTCACGGACGACCCTCTCTCTAAACTCGCCCGTATGTCGGTGCGTTAAGGTTCACGCATTTTTGTTTGGAACTCAATTATTTCCCAAACTAAGGGTGTCCGCGGGTATGATTCTTGGGAAAAGTGGTTCAGTAGGTTCGGTAGAATATGAGGTTTCATTTGATGGTAGCAGTCTACTTACACCCGGTATAGAGTCAAAGAGGAAACATCGCCTAAAGAGGCATTGTAATGTTGCTTCTCTCCTGTATTTTATTTACGTACTACCTATTTAGTGTGGATTATGTACAAAGTCAAAATATGATTTTATTTTCTGTCCGTGGTACCAATGTTGTGTTCCATTTAAAGACCGTTATTTTAATACTAAGAGGTAACAGGTAGACACGGTTAAACTTACCTGATTCGGTTCGATTGAACCAAATCTAATCCGAGTCCGATTGCTGTAAGAAAAAAATCGATCTTTTTCGATTGTGTCGGCAAGCTCTAACGTTGATATCAAAAGTCATCGAGTCGATCCCGATACCTTTAAGGGATCGATTTAATTACTCGCACAATCGAAGAAACGAATAAAGGGTAAGTTTTTCACTTGTAAAAAAGTTACAAAAGCACACCACGCAGTCTGCTTTTTATTTTTACTGTCTTTCAAAATATTCGTACATCGTTCTATCAGGAACTATTGAAGAACATTGATTTTCTTGTACAGTTGCGTTCATAGATAGTGTATCCACCCCTCTGGAAATATCGTGGATTAAATTAATATACCCTTTTTACAACTAAATAGTTGAGAAAGTGTATCTGCTTTGGTACTACATGCCTACCTAAATAAAATTCAAATTAAAATAATAATAATAATAATAATAATCTAAGACTTATACAGACGGGTGTCTAGTCTATGTCGTGGTCATATCGTAGAATTGATCATTTCATTATCTAATCGGCAATATCATAAAGTATGAAATAATAAAATTAAAATAAACTTAAAAGTTCACTGAAATGTTTAAAATTATTACGTACTGACCGACGGTACCAAAATAACACTTTTGCCGACTTCTTTCTTTCTGAAACTAATGTTCTCTATAAGCCAGGCTGTCATATTGGTTTTTGTGTTCTATACCATGGGGAATGCGCCAAGATAACATATGTTTCAGGAAGAAAGAAGTCGGCAAAAGTGTTATTTTGGTACCATCGGTCAGTATCAGGATCGAAGGCCAGGTTAGCATACTGTAACACCAAGTAACACCCTGCAATCTGCAATCTGGTACAAAGCGTTTGCTGCAGTATCGAGTGATATGCTGTCATCCATTGAAGAGTTCCACTGCCTATCTTTGAAGACCACCATCAGATAATGACCAAACTAAAATATAACCTACCAGGAAGCAAAGCTTCGTGCCCAATGGGTGCCAAACGGGACCCTATTACTAAGCCTCCGCTGTCTGTCTGTTTGTCTGTCCACCCGCCTACAGATCTACAACAACTTCAACCGTAATAGTAAGCCAGTTGAGATTTTCACAAAATATGTGTTACTATTGCTTCTATCACGCCAAATAACAGAAATTAAAAAAATAATTACTTAAGGGTGTCCCCATACAATAAAACTCGTGTTAGCCATAGCGCCATCTAAGATGACTTATTTTACAAGCTTGGCAACCTTTTTCTACAGAGGCTCATGGGTAAGGTAGGAGTAGGTTGACTCTTGTACCATAATATTTTTAGGGTTCCGTATCCGTAATATGTGGTGCTACGGAACCCTTTGTACGCGAGTCCAACTCGCACTTAGTCAAATTATTATTAGATGCAGTAAAGTAACGGGAAAATGGACAGAGTTAGAGTTGTACGAGAAGGAGGAGAAACTATACTGTTCACCTCATTTAAGCCGCGATTACATTATCCAATGTATCGGAATCCTAACTAGTATTGAACTATAAATTATTATATATAATATATTATATTATATATTATTGGATAGGACAGTGTTGCCTTACGTGTCCTAATTAGGATCCTAGTTTAGTTAGAATACCGATAAATCGGATTATATAATCGTCCCTTTGCCGAATTTTACTACATCTTCAATAAAAAGAAAATTTAGGTCTCATCTGCAAATTCCATCAGATGCGGTAGCGGCAAATCAAAAGCCATCAATAGTGAAAAAAATATGCGTTAAATTTCACAAAAGCCCTAAATTATTAGCAACAGCTACGTTGCAGTGGTGCGCGCCGTAGGCGCTCGTAGCACGTATCGCCATCTATTAGACTTCAACGCGTAGCCCAAACTTTTATTTATTTTTAATGCGATCGTTGCCTAAATTAAATCTTTGTAGTAACAATTTTGACAGTGAAATCCTTAAAGAGTCTCAAAACTCTATTTAAAGTTAGATATATCCTCGAGCTCTCGTCAAAACGTTTGCAAAAATAAGTAGATGGTTAGGTTTAGAAAGTTAGTTTTTTTGTTTAAAAGTAAGTTCAGTAATTATTGTGAAGGTTCTTCATTGTGAATTGGCAAGTTAAATAAAAGCCATCTCATATTAATTTTTCAACACATCAGAAATAATTTTAGTGCTACAAAAAAAAAACAAATTCAAAATAAACGCAAAGATTATAAGGAAATTTGGCAACCCATAAAATTTGTAAATAAAACTGTCATTTAGCTATTTTTTCCGTAATCCGTTCCACTCACACTTCGGTTCTCTCCGCATGGAGTATCGGTGATTGATGCAAGCGTGATCTAACCTCTTAATACTTGTAAGCAATTCTGGGTTTTGGGTTTCCGTTAATCAATTTAAACAAACAAACGATAATTTCTACACACTATACCAAGAATAAATACTCGTAAATAGAGTTTAATAACATTCCAATTAATTTATCGTGATAATATTTAATAAGCAATAATTAATTCTACGCTGATGATGTAATTCTTCGTGCATATACAGTATTCTACGTTTTTTTGAAGTGGACTGTGCTAAATCTTCTGGGTTCGGTTGACTACAATATAACTCGTAACGCTATTTTGAACTGACCTGGCAATTTGTGACGAAATCATAAAGATAACTAGAACCGGTAACGGGATATCTCCGTTCAGACTTCCATCCATCCATCCATCTGACTTCAGTGCACATAATCATATTAGCATTGGGAATTAATGAATTTATTTTTAAAAGCATTCCCAGTAAAACCAAAATCAGGTGCTTTAGTCGATTTAATGTTAAAACAGACCTTTGTTTATAATCATGAATATCCTGTTTATCATTATCAATAATGGGAATCACATTTATCAAAGTTTCGTAAATGTGGCAGAATATATATTAAATTAATATACAGTAGTACTTTATTTTAAATAAATGTAAATGCAATAAATGTTTGAGTTTGAGTTTGAATGTTTGAGTTTATCCGAATAGAGAACATGAAATAAAAATTAGTACACAGCGACGAGCTTACCTCCAAATGTTTTTTTGCGGCAAACTAAACTATTATTACTCATGCATTTATACATAACCCATGTGTTCCTATTTACACACCAATAATTGTTTTCTAGAGCTAATACCGTCAAAATTAAATTAAATTTAGTAATTTCCCAATTTGTTTGTAGGAGCATCGTCAGGGGTTCCCAACCTCGCCATCTGGTTGGCAGAGCCCCGCAGAGTCTTTGTCCTCAGTAATTTGTAGCTAGCATCATTGAGGCAAACCCTCAGACAAATAATATCGTTATTTTAATAAAATACCTACTAAAATACGATACCGTGAGGTACTACTGTGAGAGTTTCAACACCTGGGCTTTTTTGATGAGAAAAAAGAGAATTTATTTTGTATAATTTAGTTCATGTTGTTCTTGGTATGAAATGTAAATATATAGATTGAGTTGTACTGTGTAAAATAAGGTATAAAATAGTAGAGTTAAAGAAATACGCCTAAATCTGCAATCTTTTTGTACTAAAGTTCAGGCAAAATAAATTAATGTTATAGATATGATGTAGGTAAACTAATCTACTATTATACCTATAGTACATTCGTTGTATACAGTCATATAAAAGTGCACGTCAAGGATAACAGACTGAGCAAAGTAATTTTTTATTAACCTAATTATCAGTTTAATTAATGTTTGAATAAAAATCATGAGGAGAAAATTGCCGTTCAATTTATCACAATGTTATCCTATGTAATTTATTAAGGAAACCAATACATTTCTAAATTTGTTAGAACATTTAAAAACAAATGTGATTATAAGATCTATAAATCAAGACATCTCAAAAAACACTTTGACAAATAAGTACCTATATCCTCCATATTTTTCGGAAATCACGCCAATACATGAACTGTAGGAACATGAAGAATTAAAGACATATTACAGAGCCTATAATTTCGTAGTATGATATAGCTAAGCTATCACGACATGGACAACCGTTTGATACATCTCACGCAATCTGTAAGTAAAATGGCAAGGAACAAAACAGAACTCCTGAGAAAATATTGCTCGGTAAAAATATATTAAATTAATCACGAGCTTGTTCGTGCTGTGACCACAAATAAAATAAAGTAAAAATCGAAATGGAACGCGCGAGAGCATGCGGTCCGCCCCGAAGCGCTTGAGAGCCTCTGCGGACCAACCAATCAGGTTCCAGATAACGTAAAGAGGCGGGGCCACGGATTTGACTCACGTGGAAAACCACTTTTTACGAAAATAATTACAAAGTGAAGCTTGGAATTTAAAATTAATAAGGTTCATTATTTTTGGCGCGCGGGCCCGTATGCGTGCTTGGAATCCTAATTGGTCGTGTAAAATGCCACAAAAAACTTAATATGGTCAGTTAGTGATGAAGATTTACTGTTTATATTTTTTGTTGGGACATACAGTTGGCAATAGATGGTTATTTGTGGAATTTGAGCCGTTTTCGTTACATGTAACTTTGCCTTATTAGTTTAAAGTTTTTTTATAATTGATGTCAATAGAATCCTAGAAACTCTTAGAATTCCCATCAAATCAAAGATTGATAATAAAATGAAATTCTTTATATTATAGGAAAAAAAAGAAATCAATTATTTCATTAATATCTACGTTTGATAACCTTCTATGTCCTAACATTCAGAGACAGTTTTGAAATTTAATTGATGTCAAATATTCAGACTCACTAGAAATAATAACAACCACTGATAATGCACCAATTTAAATTACTGGATTATTAAATGTGTATGTTGTCTGTCTGTTCATCCAAATGACTAATATAAAATAAGAACAGACTATTTTCTGATTCAACATTGCATTAAAGCTTTGCCAGCTTCGAGTATGATAAAGGTGTGTATATACATAGTTAGTTCATATTTTGTAAACTATGAAATATGTGTGTGCCTTATGTTATTTTATTTCATAACAGTCAACTATTGACATTGCAAAACGTTTTATCGGAATTCATATAAAAATTAATCAACCAATTTTAACTAGGTATGGTGTGAAAATCGTTTTGATAACATTGATTTTTCTACTTAAATTCAACTTGAGTATAGGTAGTTTTCACAAAAGCCATTTTTTTAACAATAGTGGCATTTCTTAAATTTTGAGTTATTTTTTTGATAATTTATAATTTATCAAAATATTTAAATAACCAATTAAAATATTTTTCACTATATTGGCAAAAGAAATCAACTTATTTGGGCTTATTTTAATATCACACTCATAAATCACTCCACGGCTTAATTTATCGTATCCAATAAAGCAGCATCCAACTAATATTAAGTTTGCACAAAATGTTTTGGGAAAATAAAGACTATACCCACCTCTGAACGCGACTCGACATAGAATCATGGCGCAGCACAGCATGACGCGCCTTAAATTAAAAGCGACGACATGTGTTTTCCTTCCCACAGGAAAATACATTAGCTGGAACATTTCCCGGCCGACATCTCTCCCTCTCCCACCAACACATAACTAGAGCGATAGAGCGAGACAGGGAACGTGGCGCCCTCGTAAGCTAACGCGACGAGCTTTCAACGTAAATCTGATAAAACGAACACATTACGACACGAACACAAAGAATTTTCTTCTTAATTCCATCACGCCAACTTGCGACCCTCTCTTTCAATCTCTAACAAAGTATAAGCTTTAGTAAGGGATAGAGCGTTGCTGTTTGGGTCGGCGTTGAATGTGTATCATTGGGTGAAAAAGTTTACGGTGTACCGCCCTTCGGTCCGTGTAAACAGGGCTGCGTTCGCGCGTCGGGTTCCAGGGCCGTACTTACTTAGAAGCAGCATGTCGGTGGTAGCGAGGGGCGGCGACGCGGGTGCTCGCAGTCATGCTGAGTCGCTCAGCGGCGACGGAGGACACATACCGGGAACCTTTTCATCGCGACCAGAAAAAAACGTGTCGTGACAACCGATACAACAAGCTCATGACTGACCTGAAGCTGTTTCGGTTAAGTGACTATGAAATTGGAACGCGGTCTTTATAACGACGCGACTCCTGTGATCTCTTTTGCTGCAGTTTCATGAGGATACTGAAATTTCTATTTAGATATACAAATGTATAGGTACGTTTAGTGAAGTGATTTTGTATGCCTTGTGTTCATAGATAACGAGTACCAAGTGATTTCTCAGTATCGTTGACTGAAGACTGGATTTTCCGAAAGCTCAATTTGGTAAGTTATTGGTATTGTTTAGATAAGTTAGTACTAGATATATACCTAGGCATATACACATGTAAGTCACATGGTAGTAGTAAAATTAATACAAAAACAATACACACGAGGACATGAAATTCATGAAAAATTATTGAATTGGGATTGGTAAGGTACATAAAAAGCTATATATAAATGCGCAAGCTTATAAATGTCAAAAACTGGAAATGAAAATATAAAATAACCCATTGAAATCACTTGTCCAAAATTGAAAATTGAAATCTTAACGGGATGTACTTACAGTTTGTTTTAGAAAGTACTCTACGCAGTGCACTAAAACAAATACTATTTTATAAAAATAATAAAATAAATATTACTAGAACGTTACTACCTAAAATAATTTGAAATAATGCGACGGTAAACAAAATAGAAAACTGTACTGTTTTTTATAGAAAGTAAAAATTTACATTTATTTGTATTTGAACCATTAAACTGACACATTAGTCTTAGCTACACTAGCGAAAAACAATATTTTCCGATATTTATTACAATCGTGGGTTTTCTCAAAAAACATTTAATTAGTTGTAATTACATTTCCTAAATCTTACTAGCGGGTAAACGCTTGTGATGTTTGTTTACAAACGGTTATAGTGCGAATTATTTTTTCAAAAGGGGTGTAAGAGAAACATAAAGATAAAGATAAAAATGTATTTATTTGCTAATAAAATTAATCTAGGTTACATACTTATCGCCATGATATATACATATATATGCACTATATTTGTTATAGATTAATCAATAACAATATTGAAATCGTATAAAATAAATATTAAATCGTATCTATACTCATATATAGCATAACAACCTTACCGGCTTATAATATTTCCACATGTACCTAGCTGGTTAATTAACTAGTCAAATATTTATATTTCGCGGTATTGGTAAGATATTGATGTTCTATAGTTTATTGTCAAAGCCCCTGAGCAAAGTAGCTTTGGCACTTATATAAGGTGAGTTTTATTTATACAGCCAAACTCATATTAGAGGCTTGGTAAGTGATCAGTAACACGGATCGATAACACTTTTTGCTAATTTCGCAAAATAAAATCTTGACGCCCCATAGTAATTGACTCGGGGCTGGGCTTGCGTTTGTAGGGTACACGAGAAAAATAATTAACGAATTTCACAAAAAGGGTCATCGAACCTTGTTAATGAGTACTTACTGAGTCTTCGGTATGAATTTGGTTGCATAAATTAAAGTCACCTTATGTAAAAAATATTGTATCCCGTACTACTACACAATATAGCTCAAAACCCTAAAATAATAGTAAATAAAAACTATATACATGCCAAAGCAACATCAAGGCTACAAAAAACGAGGCGCTAAAATTTGAAACTCAAATGTTCATTATTTGTCATTTTACTTTAGCGTATGCACTACATATGACTAAATTTAAAACTTGTCTCAAAAAATTAAACATTTTCGAGGCTTCTTGTATGGGGACCCCCGTTTAATTTCAATTTATTTAATATTTTATTATTTGTCGTGGAAGGGGCCATAGTAACACGTACTCTGTGAAAATTTCAAGTTTATAGCTAAGACGGTTGAAGCTGTAGGCCTCTGTGTCAGACAGACGGACAGACAGACAGCGGAGGCTTAGTAATAGGGTCCGATTTGGCAACTTTCGGCTACGAACCCTAATAAAAAGTTTATTTGGTATAACAAAGACAATTTAAGAACCATAAAGGCCTAGTTTAATACTCAAATCTTGTACTGTGGAAATCAATACCAACAAATTATACCGGTTCGGTGGTGGCGTCAGTATTTTTTAGAACTTCAATTCTTACACTAAAGAAGCTTCATTTTCTGCTTTCAAGAGTTTTTTAGCAGTACTCGATACACTTTCTCGTTTGAATTGCAACAGGCAAAAAAAAATGCTTATAAAATTAGGTATAAATAGAAACTAATCGAATTATCTACTGAAAGAAAGAATCGGCCAAGAGCGAATCGGACCCGCACACGAAGAGTTCCGTCCCACTACAATATAGATGCTATCACAACATCAAGATGACAAAATACAAGTCACTAAAACGGTTGCGCTTGACGAACAATTCAGCGCCCTCTTGAGTACGGATCCCTAATTTCGATTGGAAATAGATTTTCTAAGCAATATGGGTATACACTTAAATATGAATAAGTCAAACCTGATGTAAAAAAAACAATTCACCTCAATATAATAAAGGGAAATAAAAGTAAATTAAAGAACAAAAAGGAAATCTTATATTATTTTAAAGTATAACTACAATCTATCTTAAATTGAAACTTGTATGTATTGCCGTTTTTAAAACAGAGCTGAAACAAATAACACTGAAAAAAATACTACCTTTTTGAGTTTTTTTGTATGTAATCCTCAAGGTTATATATTTTTTTAATTTTTGTTTTTTTCTAACTTCAGCCGTGATAGTGACCATATAACACGTATTCTGTAAACATTTCAACTGGCTACCTATTATGGCTGAAGCTGTAGACTCTTGTGACGTGACGGACGGACGGACAAACACTGGAGTCTTAATAATAGGATCCCATTTGGCACCTAAATCTAAAAAGCAAGTTAAGCCCTATAATGACGTATAAGAAAGAAATAAATATAATGACCACCAAAATTAAATTTGAGATCCTAGGTATCCACTCACTATCAAAAAATAATATAGAAAACAAAAAAAATACATTCACCAAGTAACTATAGAGTCTAAAGTTGCAATGATTTTAGCGGTTTTGGTGATGTCCGTAGGTACTTTAAATTGTATCGATACACCAAAGTATGTAAATTATCACCAAAACTCAGCGATTATTTTTTTACTTCAGCTGGTGGCCAGTTAAACATGAGCCTAAAAGAAATGTAAAGATTGCCACACAGACAAGAGTAAGGCTCGTCAAAAGACAAAAACTGAATTTAAATATTTTGGAACAAAAACTGAATTTAAATATTTTTCTAATACATCTTACTTTTGCCAGAAATCGAATCCGCTTATTTTACAAAAAAATATATCTCTGCAAAAAACAACAAAATCATAATAAATTATTATTATTTCTTAGGTTTTTTTATATTATATTATAACTCATTATATTTTTTATTTTTTTTCATAAATAGGGAATACATTCGAAATCATTTTTTTATATATTATTTAAATTTTCTTTAATTTAAAACTTTCATTGCAGTTTTTGTACATATATGACGTGAATCCGTTGATCTTATTGTTTAAATTTTCCTCATACCTACTTGTTCCATCTCAAGTGAAAAACCTGTTCAAACTATATACATCATGCAATATTTGATTATCCGTCTTTATTTCCTGTAGAAATATGGAGATTTAAACTTAGTCTGTTTCCCGCTAAGTTAGAAAAATACTGGGAAGTTTGTGACCTTTTAGATCGGTTTTATCTTAATGAAAGTTTTATTTATTTATGTATTTATATCAATGAAATATGTCACAACTGCAACACCGTTTTTTTTCTGTTTTGGTTTATCTAGTCGTTTTTGAAAAAATTTGATAATACACAATAAATTACTGAAATAATTATATCAATTGCAAGCGATTTATCCGCGTTTCACACGTCCCTGTGGAATATTCTGTTTCCAAGACACATTTTGGAATAAAAGTATCTTTTTGTTATAAATGTAGCGTTTACAATAAATAATATTTTTCCTGCAGAGAAGAAGCAAATTTTTACGACGTTCCCAAGGATCTTTTTTCACTTAAACTAATGCTTCCTTGGGGACAAAATGACAAAATGCCTAGGAAGGAGTATAGTGAATCCTATTACGTTCTTGATAGGAATACCGTGAAAGTATACACAGATAGACTGATCCTTATCTTATCCTTATTACATGACGTAACTTCAAATAGTATTCTTTACTGTAGCTTAACTCCTGATAATGTAATCGTCGTATTTGGTTTACATATTTACTAATTTTGCCGTTTCATACGCGAATAAACGACTACGTAACGTGAAACCGAAAAGGTAAATAAATAATTGTTTTATCGATAACAGTAAAAAAGCCATGTGGGTACGCAAGGTTCAGGCGAATAGGCCGTTTTGAAATAAAATACTTTCTTAATAAATATAGTACCAGGAAATTTTTAGCTTTTATTAAATTTCGATATTATTAACGGACAAAGCAGTTTCTTAACGACAACTATAACTATAGCCTGGAACTTTTCATGCTGTTCGTGCTTTAAGCACGAGACTCTATCAATATAAGTAAATGAAAAAATAAAAATGAATTAATATCAGTCAATTAAATAATTTATTTCGAGGAGTTAGAGAACCTATAGAAAATTTTTTAAAAAACAGTGCTCTACCGCTGCTCCATGAGAGAGGATTGTCAGTTTATTTACTTTGGTGCTCTATATGATAATAATTTGAAAAACACATTAACGAAAAACACATTCAAAATAATATTACACTTTATAAGAACTAATAAATTTATAAAATATATTGTTAAATAGAAATATCATATAAATAGATTTCCAATAATATAAAGAATAAGAATGTATATATAATTTAAAAAAATGTAAATTATTCGAAAACTGAAGCCTGCGGCTGCGTCCCGACGGGCTTTGGGTCAGGTTGATAGTGAACCTGTTGGCTTACTTACACGTGGATTATAATTTGAGGGATATTTTCATTTTATATTCTTAATTCTGTATTATTGGAATTCTTATAAGTGTGATTAATAAAACTTTAAAAACTACACAAAATAAATTACGAAAACTAAATTAAAAAAACGAAGAAAAATATAATAATCTGCCTCACGATAACCACAATGGAGTTCCGTGAGATCGGGTCCATCAAACCGTCTGTCATTTACTTATTTTAGAGAATATGCAATATCTAGTTGATTTTTTTTCATCTACGACGAAGAAGTTGTATTCATTTCATTTTTTATTTTATTGTTTGTTAATTAATATTTATACGTTTACCTGTTGCTTTCAATTTAGATTTTGTAATATGTTGGTGTCACCTCAAGAATGGTTTATGGCTAGGGGTTATATATAAGGTTGATAACCCTTAGCCACTATCGCAGCCATTTTTATAGAAGAATATTTTATTCGTCTTATAATATCTCCGGTTCGTTAAGAGATAGGATTATTATTATAACATTTTGCAAAATCTACTAACAAGATAAAGTAAAAAATATCGTTTTCAAAATGGTGGTCAAGTGTAAATGTGCTCGGACTGGGCTGAAAAATTGTAACATTACATTTTGAAGGTCACACTGGATGTATTAATTAAAAGGAAGCGGTCCTTTAATTTTATAAATTATTGAACCATAAGTCATCGGAAAGTGCTCGGAAAATGTTTTTTTTGCATATCGTGAATTCTGTTAATACTACGGGAGTCGCCTCGCTCCGCTCCGCTTCGCTCGGCTCCCCAATATGTACTTACATGTCAACCTAACCGCTCCTCCTCGCTTCACTCGTCGTCGCAACCTATCCCTAGCGGTCGAGTAAAATTAAAAGTAAGGAAGCCGCTAACGGCTATTTAGTCACTTCCAAAAATTAAACTACATGCTCTAGTGTAAACTTGTCTTTAATTACTTCTGCAAGTACTTTTTTTTTAGTTTTACGAAAAGGTATTAAAAATATATATTATATGAGAGTATGTTTTATTATTCGCGTTGTTTCAAAAGTTTTTCTAAGGAAGTCGTTCGGTATAATCAGTAGAGCATGACTAGAGACTTAATTTTCCGAGTACGTCATTAAAACGTCGGTAAATTCAAAATGTGGAATTGTATATTTTACACCCAAGATCAGGGATCTTGGTAAGATCTTGTGGAATTTTAGCTTATTAAGTTCTTGGGTCAGAGTCTCGATAAGGGGGCACGATAGGTGGCGCCCAAGCGAAAATTTTCTAAGTCTTTTTTCCCATAGTGCCCCTTTATCTACACCCCAACCAGTTCTTGAAATATATAAAAATATAAATAATTGTCACGACATGAATCTCCAAGGGGGTGTCAGAGGTGTTTCCGCGTATGGACTGTGAAATGCAAGTCACAAGATCTTAAAATGTAACATTAAGAAAAAAACGGCCAAGAGCGTGTCGGGCCACGTGCAGTGTAGGGATCCGTAGTTGCCCAGTAAATTTTATAAGTTGGTCTACTATTAACAGATCGCACCAAACTTCTAGTCCGCACGGAAGTTGCTCTCCCGAAGAACGGCCCATACATTGTCTTGTTCAGATGGAGCTAAAAATTTGGCGTGACCTGTACTCGTAAAGCTGTAAAGCCTACTTAGATGTGATAGTTTTCCTTTAAATTTCATTAATTATCTATTACTTCTGTGATTTTTTTCACATATTCATAAACAAGCGTTTAGCCGGCAGGGAGGGGGACACTTGACTCTAACAAAAAATATTAATCACGTTAAAGCTTAATATTTTGCCAACGGATCCTCAAATCGAAAAATAGTTTTCGACGACGGTAACGATACCCCACATTATGGGATAGACGAGAAAAAAAAATTCATCCCCAATTTACGTGTATGGGAGGTACCTACCCTTATAGAAACATTTTTCGGGATTTTATTTTACCATTTTGTTGACAACGCATGCCAAATTACAGCTTTCTAGTATTAATAGTCTCTGAGCTAAGCCGCGGACAGACGGACATGGCGAAACTATAGGGGTTCCTTGTCGGACTACGGAAACCCAAAAAGCAATTCATTAAACCGGGACCGCTTTTAGGGTTCCGTATCTGAGAAAAATATAAACAGATCGATTTATGTTATCCGTTGTTTTAAAATTATTTGGGGCGGTCGAATATTATACCTGTATATTTGTATAAATGTAATCTTCTTTTAAATGTGACAATACGTGTGCTATTGGTGTAACTTCTTAATTAAATAAATAAGATTATCTACTATCTGTCAATTATTATGTCTATCTGTCAAGACTTTTCTAGGGAACAGCAATTTTGTTTTCCTATTTTTAGGGTTACTAGTACTAGAAAGGTAAAAGGAACCTTCATGGTGAGAGTCCGTTGTCCGTCCGTCCATATTTCACAGCCTCATAACTTTAACACCGTTAAAGATAAAGACTTGAAATTATTTTCACAAAAATAGCAGTCACTTGCTTACATAATATGGAGTAAAAAAATTGAAATTTTAAAATTGTTCAAAATATTTTCGATACAAAAGAGAAAAACAATATCCTAAAAATACAACATGAATATCAAATTGTAGATATTAAAGATTTGATTATAAATATATATACTTTTACTATATTTACTGGCACCGACTTCGAGAAATCTTTGTAAAACCACAGAAAAATGCATGTTCCCCCCTAATTTCAAAAGCGATAAAAAAAAGTTGAAAATAAACGAGAAATAATAAAAAAAATTCAATAAATATACAATATTTAGATATTAAAAATCTGGTTATAAAAACTTTTACTATATTTACTGGCACCAATTTTGAGAAATCTTTGAAAAACCACAAAAAAATGCATGTCCCCTCTTATTTCTGAAAGCAATAAACCGAAAAATAAGAAAAAATCATTTTGGGATTACATAAAGATTACAGGAAAAATATAAGTAGCGGGTGAAAAATTCACGATAGCAAAATTACAAAATTGAATTTTTCATCCACGAGTTTTATTTCGAGTACGGTATAAAAATATTGGAGTCTCTCTTTAGTGCTACAATATATATATTTTTTTTTGTCATCATAAACAGCTATGGGCAACATTTTAAACACCTTCTTCCTGACAACTGTCCCCAAAACGGAACTCTAGGTATGCGAGTCTGACTCGCACATGACCGGTTTAAAAAATAATAATGGTGTGAAAAGAAAGGTTGTTACATATTTATGTCCGATAGTTGATAATTTAACTAGTGAGTTTATCATTTAACGGTAGCTTTTTGTTATTATCAAATCATGGTTTTTGCACAAAATGACTCTTATCAAATTAAGAAATCGTGAAAAAATTACAATATTTTAGTTTGTTGTCTCAATATTACTCGACAAACCTAATATTGATAGAGTTTTCATGTACAGCCAACCCAAAAGTATTCGATCATAGAGACAGCAGAACAATACAACTTTTTACAAAATGTCGTCTTACAAAATTTTCCAAAGACGCAAACATCCGTTAACTGTCTTAATTTTAACCATTTAAAAGCCGTTAAGCTGATAACAATTGCACATCTAAACAGAAAACCTAATGAGATTATGACTAATTCCTTAAAACTGTAAAGGTGTACCAAAAAAATGGCAGATGCAAGTAATCCTTTTTGCCCTGTCTCCGCCTGTGGATCTGTCAACTCGAGCTTTGTGACCGAGCGCCTTCTCCACAGGGAGTCCTCAGATAATGCTTAGATTAGATGCAGACCAGACAGAGTGACATTGTCTAACGGACTCAGGTAGAGATCTCTATGATATTTGAAAGAGGCTGTTTGTTTGTATCCATTTGGAAAGTGGAGTATGAATAACTACATTGAAGTGGGCATAGCTATGGGCAAGAAATAATAAACTGCTAATTTACACGGAGCTTCTTTAGGTATAAGTATCTGTAATAAATAAAAGAGCATGTGTTGTAGTGTTAAATATTTTAGAGATTTCATTCCACGGTCGTAAAACGATAAGATGGGTAATGAATAAAATACATATAAAACGCCAAAAAAGTAATAGGTTCATAAATGAGTTCTTAAGCAGTCCTTTTATTATTTTCGCTGTAGTTTATTAGGATGATAGTAAAAAATACCTCATTTCAACCGGCTCCAGTGGAACAGGTTTGTCATTCATAAAACTATTATAATATATCGATGCTGGACCAGGGATACAACATAAAAGAGATTGGAGTCAGGCAGCGTAACAAATAAACTAAAATTAAATATACACGAACACAATCGAAATTTTTGTCTCAGACGTATAAAAGTGTCCTATAAATTTACCCGCAGTTTAATTTAATGTCTAAAAGTACCTGCCTCGTCGTATTTTTTTTATTATTATAAATGTCCGTCCTCGGTTATGGGTGCACGAATGTGTGTATTATTTTTTAAAGCGGTTTTTGAATCTGTTCCGAATATTATGATCACCATTAGGTTAGAAACGTAAACGGTTTGTTATTTTAACGATTTTTAATTTTAGATGATATTTAATTATGTCAATAAACCACAAGATTAACTTTAGAACTGTTTTTTGTTTAACAGGCAAACGGGAGAATACAAGAAACGATAAAGACATAATCTAAGTAAGAATAGTGAAGCTGCGCTCGCGCAGGCGTCTCCGACGCCGCAGTGAGCAGTGCAGCAGTCATCAGCGGGGCTGACCCGCCGCGTGGATGGTGGCGGGCGACTGGGGCTATGTGCCGGCGCCGGCTGCCCCCGCGATGAACGCTTTCCTCGAGACCAACCATGCCCACCTCGCCTCGTATGGGCTCAAGATGTCACCGCAGCAGGCGTGCGGCGTGGGCCCGGGGCACCGGCCCGCAGCCGCGCCGCATCCGCCGCACCCGCCGCCGCACTACCAGCCTTACCCGTTGCACTCATACCAGCCTGGCTACCTGCGCGACTACTCCGCGTGTGGCGAGCTGTTCCCGCAGCAGCCGCTCGACCAAACCTGGGACTGGCGCGGCGACATGCACTACCAGGGCGGCGCGCCTCCCCTCGTGCCCCACGCGCACGCGCACGCTCCCCACGCCTTCCTCCGCTACGTGCGCGCGCCGCCGCGACGCGACATGCGCTGTCAGTGGCTCGACCCCGACCAACCTCCACCCAGGAAGCTGTGCAACAAACTATTCTCCAGCATGCACGAGATCGTGACGCATCTGACTGTAGAACACGTGGGAGGGCCCGAGTGCACGACGCATGCCTGCTTCTGGCAGGGTTGCTCGAGGAACGGGAGACCGTTCAAAGCGAAGTACAAGCTAGTGAACCACATCCGCGTGCACACCGGCGAGAAACCCTTCCCCTGCCCCTTCCCCGGTTGCGGGAAAGTGTTCGCGAGATCAGAGAACCTGAAGATTCACAAGAGGACACATACTGGTGAGTGGCTTGTTATATAAACGATCTACTTGACCTTGATATTATATCCTAAAATGTCAGCGCGGTTTACGTACCGAAAATGAATACATCACGATTCAGTGTCAAGTTTACAAACCCGCGTCCGGCAGCGCGTAGTGAGTGAGACGTCGAATCCATTCAAGCGAGCGAGTGTTGATCTGCGGAAACATTTCGACTCTCATTAATTCATAATGAACCGCCCCCCACGGCTCCTGACTCCACGGTCGCCCACTGTTACGACACAGTCGAACGCCCGTCGACAATAACTCACAGTTCACAATGACTCCAAATACACAAACACATGTCAAGATGATCCTGTAACGCGATCCGAGCACAAACAACGGAACCAATGAGCCAGCCAGCCTCCTGTATCCTCAGACGACCTGTGAAGTCCGTTTCCTAGTAGGACAAAAAGCTTCCTAAACGGACTCTATTTTTCAATTCATTACAAAAGTAGAGAGAGATTCAACTAAAATGTGTCGTTCGACACA
Organism: Ypsolopha scabrella; assembly: GCA_910592155.1. Classification (NCBI taxonomy): domain Eukaryota; kingdom Metazoa; phylum Arthropoda; class Insecta; order Lepidoptera; family Ypsolophidae; genus Ypsolopha; species Ypsolopha scabrella. The sequence goes on along the minus strand of OU342962.1, from coordinate 14,056,006 downwards.
AAATATCCCATAAATTAAAACGTACAGCTTCACGGTCTCACTTCCACGAAAGGTTCTCTATCTCTTTCGAAGTTACGTTTTAAAGTATTGGTATTTACGTTAAAATATCGATCTTTTTGAAAAAATCATGTTTAGGAATTCGTATGTCTGGTCTTGGATGGTGTAGCCAGGTGGTTTTATTCTCTTTTCTTTGCTCGTCACTGTTTAGGATTGCGTTCTGAAGACACTTTTGTCCTGTGCCCCCGTCCCCTATTATCTCATACGGGCTTTTGAATAGCCTACCTTTTTGTGGCAAGTTTGAAGAATTGTTTTATGGTCGGTTATAAATTACTGTCGAAGCCTCCTAGGAGCCGTTAAATGGGTGCCTTCTGTCGTCATAGGCGAAATTAATAGGCTGCAATCGTACAGTTCACCGAAATCTACTTTTAATTTATTTTTATAGGCCACCCTGGGAAGTTGAATGTTTAGTATTGGGTCGTGTGCTGCCCACATTGCTCGTATATATGGCTACAGTTACTAATAAACTTTCAATTTAACTTGTTACATCCCTCAGCCGTCGACACAACCTTTATCAATTAACAGACAAACTCATAAACAGAAACAAAACTCATAACGTGGGAACAGCAAAGATCTTGATTAACTCTATGCAACTCTTTGCTCATATGCCACACATTGTCAGTTTTTGTGGGTACATATTAGTTAAAAAGCGAACATCGGAGTAACCCGATGTTATCAAAAGGAAGTCAGTGGCTCGGCCGAGGCGCGCGCGCAGCAATCCGATATTTTTATTAGCTCCTTCTAGAAGGAACGTAAAACGATACTTTATGGACCGTAGCGGTAGCTGTTGTTTTGACCTTTCCAACATCTTAAGATGCAAATGACACGGACTCGTAACTGATACTTAAAGTCGACTTCATCTAATGAAGTTTTTTAGTAATTTTATTTACATAAGCGTGGTCTGAAGACGGTAGCGTTAATGATCAATATTGGAAACATTTTCACAGTAATGACCGTGACTAAAGCTACTAATTAGACGCTTGGCTCAAGATCCAACTTCTGATAATGTTTTCTCACGCATTAAATCATAATTTTGTTCACTCAATGGGACTGATAGGTCCACTGATGTCTTATCCGTCACTCATCAGCCATTGAATATAATCAATGAAACAAAGTGGCCATTATCAGAGTTTTAGTCCTACTAATAAATATTTTTGATCGTTTAATTTCAACTTAGAATAGCAGAATTATTCTTAGAATTTATTTCATGTTTCAGCCAAGTTGATTTCTTAGTCAAGTCAGTTTCTAAAGCATATTTAAGTTAATCGTAAATTAATCTTTACACATCACAGCAATATAAACGTTTTTTTTAAGTATTAAGTACTTCGTTATTAGTGATTAATTTAACGATATTTTTACTCTACGTGGCCCAATCTACAGATAATAATAATAATTACTTTATTAATTAACGATCAAAATAACCCTTTAGAAACTGGGAATAAACAAATCAACAAGCAAAATGATATTTTTTATTGCTTACCTATATGTATATTTATTTACTATCTCCTTGACGGGATTGTCGGATTCTTCCAAATATAACACCACACGAAGAGTGCAAAGTTTGGTGTTTCACTTCTCAAAAAACTATTTTATCTAAAAAAATCCCTTTTTTCTGGGATTCAATTGTGATTTTGCGCCCGCAAGCTAATAGCTCAATCAAATCAACCGTTTTTGAAGTCATCCTTAAAAGCTAGTACCACAATTATAGAGATAGCCCCAGGCTCATATCATTCCTGCAAGTGTATGAATGTGAATTATTAGAGGGCAATAAACAACGGGGTAATGAAATCAGGTGGTAGCCCGGAGCGGGTCGCGCGCGGCGAGTCGGCGTCAAAACGCCGCCAGCCCGGGCCGCCCACCGACAACTGTTTGTCCGACCGATCTTCAGATATTAACATGATCTAAAGAATATAAAAACAAAGATCCCAATCCACTACTGCCATAGTTCCGATTGTTTTTTCGTTAGCTTATAGCTCTACAAAAATCAGCTTATGACCTGGACCAACATAAAAGCTACTTTTATCCTGGCCTTATTGAAAAATATATCAGAATTTAAAAAAACGCTAAGCGTTGGGGAACTAACCTAACCTAACCCCGATATAATCGATGTGAAGACGAAATTTCGTACATTTTCCAAAAAAAAATTGCTTACCAAATCTTCAATATTAATCTGGCTGTTTCAATCTAAGTTACCTCATATTTTAACATTATCTTCGATGTGATAGTATTTTTTTCTTTAAATTATGCATTAGAGCATTGTGTCTTAGCTGCTAAGTGTATTTATTTCTGTTGTTTGAATTTTCCTAAATCTCTTAAAAGACAACACAATTTTTCCTTAGGCGCTGTGAAATCAAATACTAGAATGGGAGTTTAGGTATATAGTTCATCGTTGCTGGTGACGACAAATTCTAATTAAAATAGATTATTTTGTAAAATAGACACAAAGTATACCTTTTGCAGGTCATATATAATCTTTATAAAAACAATAGAATATGTTAAAACAAATACAATACGGGAATCACATAAAAAATCTACATTTAAGTGGGGCTAATAAAAGCATAAAATAAATAAATATAGGAATAACAATAATATATAAGTGGATAAATAAACTAAATATACCATAAATGAATATAATGCCTATAATATGACTTTTAAACAATTCAAATTTTTACACATAGAATTCCCACTTTACACAACACAAGACATAAAACGTCCAAACTATCGTTCTTGTATTACATCATAAAATCATAACCGTAAACACAAAATCATAAGGGTCTAGGGAACTGTATCTCATACAGACACAAACGTTGGGGTGAAGTGGACGACTCTTACTTACAAAAGCCAGCCACAACGGGGTGATATGATTTCATACGATTCTCGTAAACAGTGTTGCCAGCTTTAAATACTCTTCCATAAACTATAACTTTTACGTACATGTTTTTCCCATTGTAAAAACACGCTCACTTCTGCGTCTCGAGACGTGCTACGGCGTAGCAGTAAATTTATTATACGGGTTCGCTACGGCGCGTAGCAAATAGGATTGCTTAAGCTCTAAAATGTTGTTTTTTTTTCATAAATTAGAATTGATTAGTAAAATACTAACAGGAAAATTAAAACTTTGCTCAGTGCATATGCTAAGTCCAGTAGCACCCAATTAATTGTAAGGACCAATACCAAAATGAACTAGATAGAATCTTATCTAGTCATAGACAAAAATGAACCAGGCATACTGTACTGTTGCGAAAAAGTAATTTTTGGGTGAATTTGGTATCTATTAAAATCACTGAAGCCACAAATCTGGATATTGTTGATTACTCTACCAAACATCTAAAAATCGACTAGCAACACTGCCCATGAAGACGACCCTCGACTATCAAACGCAGCTCTAATATACCGTATAAAATTGTGCTTTCAAAATATTTAGCAAACAATACGGAACCCTCCGGGCCGCCCCAGTGGTTGCACATTGTCTATGGTTCGTCAACATGTCGAGAGCAGCGCTCACGGCCCGGTTATTGCGCTAACTAAACTCTGTGAATGCTCTTGAGAGCTTTGAGTATTCTAATACAAAACAAGTGAACAAGATCTAAAATATAAACATTTTTAAAGAGCTAATCTATATGTTTTTGTGTTCCGCACAAAAAACGAAAACTCTAAGCGAAACTTTGGTACCTATGCGTATCCGTTTGTTCATCTGCTCTTCTGCCTGACGGCAAAACTCAACAATGGCCTCGTTGAATGAACTAAAAAACATCCATCCATTAATTAGCCTGTTTTATCCACTGACTATTTCACTACTCTTGGCGGTCCTGTTGGAAGAAATGCCCATACTCACACACGCTGGTTAGACGAGTTGGTGAGCTCGGTGCCGAAACCCTCGCACCAGTGACGCCTCTGCCCGTAACAGTCTGTTTTTGCATGTTTGAAAGCTGTCCTTTACTCTCCCCCGAATAACTTCGAGGGGGGGGGGGGGGGTTGGGAGCAATATGGTGGTACCTCCACAGTCGAGCCCGGCATTAGCTCTACCACCTAACCTCCCTTGAAGCTGTAAAAAAATTAAAACGTAAAAAAAGATACGGCCGGGTTATGCCGCAAAAAAACAAATATTTCGACACTCTCCAGGGAATCAAAATTAATAGGATATTTTCCGTTGACATGAAATTTGGCAAGTAATACCGTCTTTTACTAAAAGTAAAGGGAAAATAAATATAAAAAATAGGTGGTAGAGCTGATGCCGGGCTCGACTGTGGAGGTACCACCATCTTACTCTCAAATCCTCCCGAAGTTATTCGGAGGAGAGTAAGAGAACAGCTCTTAGGCAAAACCAGGTGGCCCACCATTGCCTGGGACCGATGGATGGCGGTTTATCTATCCCCAATTGCCGAGCCTTATATAAAACAGGCTGGTGACGGGCAGCGGCGTCACTGGTGCAAGGGTTTCGGTACCGCGCTCACCAACCCGCCTGCCCAGCGTGTGTGAGTATGGGCATTTCTTCCAGGAGGACCGCCAAGAGTGGCGAAATCCTGGAAAGGCCTATGTCCAGCAGTGGACGAAACAGGTTGATGGATGGATGGAAAGGGAAAAATCTGTAACTAAATTATAAAAAATATAGTATTTAACGGAACCCTTGGTGGGCGAGACTGACTCGCATATTTATCCGGTTTTTTTCAAACACAACATTTTCTGTTAACAGCCATAGTTATTTTGTAATTTTGCAATAAAAGATATGCCAGTGGCCCCGGACTAAGCAAACTTGACTCGTGGGTATTTAAGGGTAACCCTATGAACAATAAGTCTAGTCTAATAAACCAAATTATATTAATGTTGATTGACCCCCTACATTTTATATGCCGTACATATATATTTTTTAACAGCTTGTTTACTTTATTTAGGTATTTTGTGTTCAAAAAGTTATTTTGAACTTACATACTTAGGTAGGTATAGGTATATTATATTTAAAGCCAAAGTTGTTTTTGTTGGTGAACTTTGTTAAATTAATTTAGTTCTTATACTACTACAATTGGGATGAATATATCAAAGATATTTTAATTAAATAGCCAGCGTATAATGCTTTCGGCCATTTTATTTCATCAGATGATAATATTGTAACCCTATAATAGTCGGATGCATTTTAAAAGGTGTTTATATGCGTCTGCGACCATCTGCCCGGGATTGATAAATTGTATAAAAAATATTACCAACACAAGAGCTTTAGTTGTGTGCGTTACGGGTCAATTCGTAATCTAGGAAGGGGATTTAAACCAGAGGTTCTTAAACTTGATGTCATTTATTTATTTATTCAGGGCCTCAACCGCAATACATTCAAGATAAAACAATACATAAAGATACAACATATAATGCCAATAACAGATATGCACTAAATGAAATAAAGAAAACAGGGCTGAATTTTTTAAGTCAAAGCCAATCAGTGTACTCATTATAGAGAAATCATTGGATTCCTAGAGTCAATCGAATTAAGGAGTGACAAACTAGTTGTATCTCCCATTTTGATCTTAGCTAAGGCATAATTAGTTTGCATAAAAACCAATATAGTCAATACGAGTTTTTAGTTTAATGATCTACATTGGTAAGGGCGGGCATTCCTTTTCCAGATAAAGATTCTACAACTACATTAAAAGATTTTTCTAACAAGAATTTATTATACAATTGACCCGGCTTTGCGTGAGATGTTCCACAAATAAATTCATAATTTGCACTGATGTTTTTGAGCTGAAATTGATTTATGAAATTGATTTAGCTTTATTCGTTCCCAGTATTTTTATAGGTAATTACTTAGTTTTACTCTACATAGAATAGAAACATTTCTTTCATAAAAATTCCTTAAATGCTCTTTTTAGGGTTCGGTGCCTCAAGAGGAAAAAACGGAGCACTTATAGGATCACTTTGTTGTCCGTTTGTCTAACCGTCCGTCCGTCCATCCGTCCGTCTGTCTGTCAAGACCCTTTATCTTGGGAACGCGTGGAGGTATCAAGTTGAAATTTTATTTTTATTACAGTTTCAGCAAAGGTTTTGGGTTAATTTTACCCTTTTAATTTAGGCAAGTTTAATTTATATTCTAACATTGTGTTTATGTAATACCATGTTTTGTTCAATAAAGTTGAAATTAAAACCATATATATATTTGAGTATACTCAAGTCCCTTGAAGCTGTGAAAAAATTAAACTTCTAAGTTAACGTAAGAAAAAACATACGGCCGTCTATGCCGCAAAAAACGTATATTTCGACACTCTCAAGGGAATCATCAAAATTTATAGGGTATTTTCCGATGACCTAGAACTGTGAAATTTGGCAAGTAATAGGGGAGAGTGGGGTAAGACGGGGTCCTTAAGGTTTGATGGTGAATAAAATTGACCGTAATGAGTTTTATTAATTTGTTTTATTCTTTTAATCTTCTTTGATAATCAGTCCTCGTTGTTAACGTGTATTTGGCAGTCTAATCAACATAATAAAATAAATAAAAAACAAAAAGTAGAAATACACCCTCGTCCCCATCATGCCCCACCCCTAGGGTAAGATGGGGTACCCCCGTGGGTAAGATGGGGTACCAATAGGGGGGGCAAGATGGGGCACGCCGTAAACGACCATTTACTGTTCACAATGTTCACAAGTATACACGGTATCTGCATCTTCGTCATCCAAACCGGCACAGCTGCAGTGAGCCCATTTGCCGCATGCTGAACAAGCAGCCCAGCCTTCATTTGAGTCCAAATATAGCCCTTTACAATACAAACAAGGTGTATTTTCCGTATCGCTGTCAGTATCAGTATCACTATTCTCGTTTAATGATCTATTCTTAGCCCCTTTTTTCTTCTTTGTTACTCTTTTCTTCTTAAATGCAGGTTTTTTTGAGATTTTTTAAGTTCCCTCAACTCTTTATTTCGCTGTTTATCCTCTTCCGCTTGTTTCTTTTTCTTAATCGTTTCTTCTAATTCATTCTTATACGGCGAAGATGTGATCACCGCGGTTTTTCCTCGTTTTCTAGTAACGCGAGATGTTTTTCTAGTTGCTGGAAAGGGCAATATTTGCTGCGGACTTACAACACCAAATATTGATTGCTGCGGAGTTCGTGGTCTTTCGTGTAGATCGGGGTTTTCGAGCCAGTAAGAACATCCTGGTTCTAGGTTTGACATTGTATTAAGTAACACAGTAGGTGCAGTAACTAGATTAGTGGATGGTGACGTACTCGCAGAAATACTAGCGGCAGTATCAAGTCTCGACAATGTTTCTGTTCCTACTGTTACTGGCGTCACTGATGCACCCGTCAAAGTTGCCACAACAGAAATGGCTTCAGATATAATTGGCGCATTCTGATTATTTGTTGCTGGTTCTGTGGATGAAGATTCCATTATCAACGAACTATTATCGCTTGCAGGTGCGTCGGATACATTAAGCTGAATATCTGTCATCAAAGACGGAGCAAAGTCTCTCTCAGAGAATAATGATGGATCATATGGCCAAATCCCACATTTCTTAAAACCATTGACAGCTGTTGACATCGTAGACGCTTGTATGAACGCCTTTCCAAAAATTTCAGCTACTTGTCGGATAGTGACAGTCATTTCTGGGTTGCTGCGAAGCCACGCCGTGATTTGATGATCGTAGTAGGTGCTTAAAGGTCTCATGTAAGCAACGTCTGCAACCTGAAGACGGTGAGTAGTATGTGGTGGGAAACATAAAATGATAACGCCGTGAGTGCGTGCTTCATTTATGAGATCAATGTTCTTCGTATGAGTTCTATGTCCATCCAATAATAACAAAACAGGACGCTCAGGTGTTGCTCCGCTGAATTCAACGAACTTTTTAAACCATTCTAGGAAAAGTTGTGTAGTCATCCAGCCCGAATCACTGCAAACTCCCCAAGCTCCGGGGGCAGCATTAATCATAAGTTGCGGATCCATTCTTTTTCTAGGATATACCATCATGGGTGGCATAAAATGACCACTAGCACTAAAACAGATTTCTACTGTAATGGTCGTACCTCGTTCAGCGGATGTTATGTCTCCCACTTGCTTTCTGCCCTTTCTTGCGATAATTTTTGATTTGGTTTTGGGCACAACTGAAATACCAGTTTCATCGCAGTTGTATCTACGATCAGGTGTTAAATGATGTTCATAACTGGTCTACCACCTATTTATTAAAACCAGCAGCACGTGCAGCTGAGGTACTTTCAGGCTGACTAATAGACAGTTCAGGGTGCCTTTTTAAAAATCCTAATGCCCAGTCTTTCCCGGCTTCTTCTTTTTCATTGTTAAAAGGATGACTTTTCTTATTTTTTACCGCTAGTCTATAGACTAAATCTCTTAAGTCTTTCATTGTCAGTCCATAAAGCCTGCTCTCCATATCTATTATGTATTTGCATAACTCTTCTTCTTCATTATCAGTAAAAACATGCTCTTTTGGGCCTAACGGTACCTTAAATTTAACAGTCATTGGATCATTCTTATCTAAACTTTCTCGAGCAAGCTTCACTTTTCTTTCCAAAGTTGTCTGTGGGATAGAAAATGATTTTGCTGCTAACCTGTAGCCCATTTTTCCTTCAACCACATTTTTCACAGCATGTTTCATACTTTCTTCTGACCAATCCCCTCTACTTGTTTTTTTTTATAATTTCTCACCATTCTAGAACAAAATAAACAGTAAAATTAAACATCTGTATGCCGCTTGCATTGCCCCTTAAGACCTACCCCATCTTGCCCCTTAAGACCTACCCCATCTTGCCCCCGTATGCCGAATCAAATTTAAAAAATAACTGAATAAAACCCATACGCAGCACAGAGAAAACAAGTTCTTACCTGTTAGTGTAGTTATTGTCACATTTGATAACATTTTAATCAATTCCGAGGTGTTATTATTTACGGAAAATACACGCCCTATATAGTATATAAAAATCACTAGCTATTTGGCAAAAAACAGTTTTTTTCAGAAAACAAATAAAACGCGTGGTGTCATTGTCCGCTCACTTCGATGACTGATTGCCGTAATGGCGGCGCGACCTCAGGTGCTAAAGCGATCCTGATTGGCTAATTCGTTTGCACTCAAGACCGGTTGCCCCGTCTTGCCCCCCACCCCGTCTTGCCCCACTCTCCCCTACCGTCTTATACTACAAGTATAGGGAAAAATATAAAAACTATACATTTGCAATGAAATCATTTAAAAAAATATAGTCTTTAACGGAACCCTCGGTGGGCGAGTCCAACTCGCACTTGTCCGGTTTTTTTATCAATATTTGCCTCTGTAGCCGAACTGACCATCTCTGAGGCAAAGTGGTTGAGTGGTCCTGCTAACCCAGAGATCATAGGCTCAATCCCCGCGATCCACATTAATTTGTGTTTGGTCCATGTGCTTCGGAATTGGTCCATTTGCCCTAAGTACGACGATAAGGCTCACCACCAATAACGTTTGGGACGTGGGAATCGTCGGTGAAGAACGGGTATACCAAGTGTAGATAGACTGTGACTTGCATTTCACAGTTCACAATTTGGAACACCTTAGATTTGAATTCCCCGTTACCTTTTTGTATCAATATTGCCAATTATATTTTTTCCAAACATCGCAAAAGTAAACATTATTACTAGTTAAGATACCTAAATAATTTTACGTTACACTTTACATAGTCATTTCTCTTCAATAACAAAGCCTTGCAATAACCTCTGTTGTCGACATCGAGTAAACTAAAGGTCTATTTATAAACGTTTTCCCAGCGTAGGTGCAGTGTATAAAACTGACGATTATCTGGTGGGCGTGGCCGACCCATCACCCGTCACCCGCACTACAACCCTCGACTTGTATAGAGTGCCATAACCACTCACACATGCTCATCTGCACCCCACGCACACATCCACAAAGCCCACTTTACGCTTCTACAGGACTCAGGACAATGAAAGCGCTAAGCGTTTTAGTTTCTTTCTGTTCTTTGTTGCGATTACCCCTCGATGTCGATGCAACACTGACAACGCTTAGGTGATGAGTCCATGCATTTGTTGCACATATGTCACAATGCCCGGATTTATCAACATCAAAACAAAATGGCCTCGTCCTCAAAATACAACTATTTTTATTGCTGTCCGTACACGTGTGTTGATTTCGAATTAAACATGCAGGCAAACGGCGAATGTTGAAATTCTTTTTACACCGAACAGGAATTTCTCAAAATGCCTGAACGAAATGGCGCGAACAGCACTGCGGAGCGCGCGCAAAAACCTTCCCGAGACTGAGATCAGGATCTCGAGCAAAACCTGACTCGATGTTGCCTTCGATAACGAAGAATCGAATGAATACCGATACGATTCCCGCATCACTAATACAGTTTAAGCAATTAGTTTATTACCAAGTCACATCTACAAAAACTTACTCGCAGAAATGATTTATGGTGGCGACAGACGATGTTACATGCTTTATGTTATGATCTTATGATAAATGCATAAAAGTACATAGACGTAGCAAATTGCAATTTGCTTATTTTTTGCAATCATGTGCTGTTATGGAGTTGACCACCCGCAATGTTGAATTACAAAGTATTATGCTACGAACAATGATTGAATAGCTGATGGCTGATGGTAACCTAGTAGTTAGACCAACATGATTGTGTTTATGGAGTTTGCTAAATGGTAACTCCTATACAGGATATAATAAAATTTTAATAATAACTACTTGTATATAAGTTATATCATGAAATAAACATAATTGGCCAAGTGCGAGTCGGACTCGCGCACAGAGGGTTCCGTACCACTCCACAATACGGGCGCGGAACTTTAAAAACATTATGGTAAATAACATTACTATACATGCCAAATCAAAAACAAGTCGCTAAAATGGTAGCGCCTGACAAAAAATTTGGCACCGTCTGCGTACGGAACCCTACATTTTATGATTTTTTATTTTACTTTAGAGTATGTCCTACAATCTGAGTAAATTTAAAACTTGTATATATTAAATAACGTTTAAATAATGCAACTTTTTCGAGGTTTCTTTATATTGGGAACTCCCACTTAAATTTTTATCATAATTTTATTATTTATAGTGATAGAGGCCACAGTAACACGTATTCTGTGAAAATTTAAATTTCCTACCTATTACGGTTGAATCTGTAGACTCCTGCAACGGACAGAGAGACAGACAGACAGCGGAGGCTTAGTAACAGGATCCCGTTTGGCGCCCTTCGGGTACGGAACCCTAGAAACGTTTTGAATTCCTGTCGTGAATGTCAGTTAAACTATTTATCAGTTAAAATGGTTGAACATTTGTGATATCCGGTCTTTAGTCGCGCACACTTCAAATCAATCCGTTAGACAATATCGACAGTTTTATCGAAGACAGGATTTGTAATATGCTTTGGGTTATTTATCAAACATTTAAAATATTTCCTGCCCTACATAACTAGCATAGGTACAAAATTAAAGTCTATCAAGTTTATATCGTAATGACTTTCTTTTACAAGCGTAAACAAAAAAGAATTTTTGAGGAAGTATTTACCTTTATGGTGGTCGAACCAAATCTCGGTGCAAAATGCACATCATAACATTGTTTTCCTCACTTTTGAATAAAAAGCATGCAAAATTTGCGTTTTAAAGCAATTGGCGGAAATTGATTACTAATAATAGGGTTTTCGCATTAAAATTATGTTATTTTATGCCTTTAATTTTGATTACATTCGATTACAACGATAAATACGCCTTTACGTTTGTTACCCGAATGCAATCAAAATTTAAATCATAAAATGATAAAATTTAAACGTGAAAACTTAATTATTACTAATAAATTTCCGCCAATTGCTTTAAAACGAAATTTTTTCATACTTTTTATTCAAAACTAAGGAAAACAATATTATGATGTGCATTTTGCACCGAGATTTGGTTCGACTCCCTACCAGACGGTATTATTCTTTTACCTTTTCTAATTATGCACCTATGTAATCAGAATAAATGTACCGATGAAAGGCAACGGTATCTCCCCGTAGTTCAAGTTAGTGTATTCCTCCTTTTCCAGTTGTTTCTTTCTACCATAAACATTACAGCGTCGTCTCTTTCTAACATTTTATAGAGTAAGTCAGTAAGATATGAATACAAGTGTGAAGGAGTCATAAATTGTAAGATGCAAAGCCAACAATAGTATGGAAACCGCAACGGGACGCGCGGTGTCGGCGCGGCCTACGCTCTTGTCGCCCTTTCTATTTTATTGCTTTGACTTCTTCTGATATTTTATTATGTCTATGCTTCTATGTATTTTATAATGGCGGTACAGCTATTTTCTGCCGCTATTTTCAGCCGATACCTCTAGCTGCTCTGATCTACAACAATCATAAATATTCAAACCAAAATTAAATACGAAAATAAAAGGCTTCAATTGGTCAAGTGACATTTGTTTTTTAGTGCTGAACGAAATAGGTCGCTCATTAAATTAAATGAGCTATCAGCCGTTTACAATGCGTCAAGAAAAACTTTGTGCTTTGAGGTTCTTAACTGTGCGAAATTCTTTCGTCTTGTAGGGCGAACGTGGTGGGTCTCACTGCATGATTCATGCGTTTTTTCGCCGACACCTTGTCGCTATCAATATGTATGCAGCGTGTGATGTTGCCGACAGCCGACACAGAAGACCGGCTAGATACTAACGTGACCTGAGAATTCTAGATGCACATGCTCTAAGCTTGTTCCTAGTCTCGTCACCAGCGATTCCTTCTTTAGTAATATCGCTTTCTTATTGACACGTCGATAGCCTCGTCCCAACTAGTACTAAACATGTTCTTATGGCTTCCAGTTTATAATAGCTTGTTTTAAAATACCATTAAAACCAACTACATATAAAAGCAGACTACAGTTACAAAAACGTTGAATGCTGAGGTATCATCACAAGTACAACCGCCCATTGTGTTACAAGATTCGGGACAAGAATTTTGGACATTTATCGCCCCGTTCCGAGAGAAAAAATAAATACTGATAGCCGCGGGTCAGACAACGATCGAAGGAATCTGAAACAGCTGTGAAAATAAAAAGATTTGCAGACATGCGTCTTTATGTATTGCGAGGAAAGTTTTTCATGTGCAGAATAAAATTAGATTTAAAACTTTGATGCAAACATCAATATTGCACCTACCCAAGACTCCCTGTTTCCTGCAGGAAAACTTCTCCCTTGACGTCGTTTATAAATAAGAAGCATAATTAAATATGAAAAAAATGAACACTAGAGGGCACCACAGACGTATAATATTAATTATATGTCTGTGGAGTGCACGCTACGCCGCCGTCTACATGTGGGTTAGTATAGTACACTTCGATGTCATTTATTTTCTCCAAATAATTTAATATTATATAAAACACAAAATATTATTAGTAACTAACATTATTTTTGTCAATAAATGGCACTCATTTAATAAAACTTAGCCAATCCTTAATCCAAAAGGATAAAAAAGGGATTAATTCAAACGGGTTAAAAATCTTGTCTTATCTGTAGGATATTCACTTTCTCCACTTTCTAAAATGGCAATAAAACTTTACAAAGGATGATGGGCACTTTTCTATGAAACCTGGTCTCACCACCCATACAAATGCTGTATGACGGGATAACATGGTTTTTGTTGTTTGAATATTTTGAAATACTTTTGACGAGATTTTGCACTTATTACTATTTATTTTATATTTTTAATTTTTAATATTACAAACCCTTTATCAATATTTATCATGGTGAAAATAACAATATTTGTAATTGGTTCTTATTTTTCAAAATAAACATTAGTTTTGTAAGAGCTTACTAAATTAAGGTGTCATTCTTTTGTGCTATTAAATTAAAAGGTTTCATGAATCTTTTTATCTTACTATAAAAATGAACTATTGAGGAGAAGTGTTATTGAAAACTAAAGCGGAAATTTTCAAAGCGTGAAGCCCCACCAAAAGTAATGAAAACAATCTGTCTTAGATATCTATTACGACCTGATAGAGAAATTCCGATTTCAGATTCGGATTCAGGCTGAATCATTCAGCGCATAAATTACATGTTATGTAACTTCAGCGATCCCAAAGGCCAATAAAAAAAAATCCATCAGATCGATGGGGCAAGTATTAAAGAATAAAATAAAAAAGTATGATTATACTTACAATATACTAGCTTTTGCCCGCGGTTTCACCCGCGTTGAATCAGTTTTTGTGTACTCCTATAAAATCAGTCAATATTATTCAGACCGTTACCTACAGTAAACACAGCTGGTGAAATGTGAGTATTATGCGCCTCTGTTTCCCATTTTGTGTGTTTCTTTTATAGCATTTCCATGGGAACAACGGGAAAAAGTAGTTTTTGTCCTATTCAAAGTCACATTTATGCCAAATTTCAGCTTAATCGGTTTCGTAAGCATGGCGTGAAAGGGTGACACGTCACTTTTCTGTAGAAATTTTAAAGCTCATTTTCATCCCATGGGAACTCATTTATGGGATAAAAAGTAGCCTATGTCCTATTCCAGGTCTATAACTACATTCATGTAAAATTTCAGCCCAATCGGCTCAGTAGTTACGGCGTGAAAGAGTAACAAACATCTATCCATCCATCCAAACTGTCGCATTTATAATATTAGTACATAATAATATAATATATAAAGGCCCCGTTTCTCAAGCATGGCTTGACGTATCAAGTTGAAATTAATATCGAATACTAGGGTCTATAATCTTTTTATCTATGCATACCTACCATAGTAATTTCATCTCTTTGTTTACAAAAACAGGATTTAGTAGTGCTACCGAACCAATGTTAGCTCTTATTCAAAATAAAAATAAGAACGTGTTTGCAGTTCTTTTATAGGTGTGTTTATCTTAGAATTTTGTCTTTACTGTTTATTATCTGTAAGGACCTACCTGTTATTATAAATAATTAATACCTTAGTAAACACCTACATGTATCTAAGTTGTTTGTTATTCTAAACATCAATTGTTTTTTTGTAAATTTATAAATTTTGTACGAAATTGTAATTTTCTATGTTTTTGTTCAAATTATGCTAACCTAAGTAGTTTACTTATTTGAGATAAATGTACGGAACCCCCAGGGCACGATTATATCGTTTTCCCTTCAAAAAATATCAGTCGTGTCCAAAATAGTCCAAATAATGACAAATTGTTACAAGTTACAACATTTTTCCATCTCCTTCCTAATTCATGCAGACAAAAGCTAGTTAAGTATTAATAAGTGCAACAATAACTAAAATCTTGCACAAACCATATCGCATTACAAACAAAATGCTCAAACCAATAACTGTCCCAACCACAAAGAATCCAGCCGGCATTCAAAGAATGTGGGCTCATCCCACGTACAAAAAACGAAAATTAAAAGAACAAAAGCAGCTATTAATATTCGTTAGAAATATTGGTTTGTCCCAAAAATGCGCCCGGAGGCTGAAACCCGATCGCGCGTGGGTGCGGGGGACAACTCCTCGACTCCACTTGGTTCTAACCAAGTTCATTATCCAAGTTATTGCTGATGTTCGGTCACACCAAAAAGTTGGAGATTTATGGGGAGGCCTTCGATATTAAAATAATTTCGGGCGATAGAGACATTTTTCTTTGAAAATTTTTGGACTTTGTTTCAGTTTCATATTTGAACAATTTATAAAGTATCGTTGCTAAGGTAAGATTAAGCATGTCGTCGAGTCTGTCAGTCGTACTTTGAAATCACATAATTCAAATTACTTACAGAGGTATAGTTATGTAACTAAAAATATAAATAATGGTGAGAATAAAGAGCAAATTCTTTTTTTGTCTCCCTTTAAATAAATGTATTTTATGCTCACAGCGCATCGATTCGTTGAAGAGCTCTCTAAAATTTATTTTTAATGCAAGTGCTCGTAAAGTGCTGTTTTATATGCGTCTAATCTGTTGTCAAAGTCAACTTTACCGCACGAGTGTTTTTTTTTTGTTCTCTTACGTAGTGGGAAGGCATATGGAACTTAGCTCATACAGCCATGTCTGAGGTATAATATATTGATAAATGTTTAATTTTTTTATTTATCGGAAAAGTTGCCAGTCTTATCTTGTGTACCATAGATAGACTTGACAGAAATGAGCTGGTTTCAGTTTGATGCGTTTGTAGGCTGCGTTCAGTTTGATGAAATGAAATGAAAACTGTTTAGACGACATTTTAATTAGGTAGTAACTTTACAAATTGAAAATTCCGATGAAACATAATCAACCTCCGCTACGAGGAAAATAGCTCGTTGTAATGAACCAATTCGCACCTGATTTTTACTTTTGAATTTCTTTTGATAATATATAGGTAACAAGAAGGATACTGGATTCTGGTTAAAATAGACTTCTTGGTAGGTAACCTCATTTAATCGTCATATGAATAAAAACTTTTCGATTATAATAAGACAAAAAAAAGTTTTAATGTGCTAGTTCGCAAAATGATACTGGCCACTTGCGTTCTCTGTACATTATTAAAAAAAATACAATATTATTATCGATTGGTCTTCCTTGTTAAAACAATTTCGGGCAGCCAGCCATTGTTGTTTTCATTATTAGAATAATTATAATAATTATTCAAAATAGGTGGAGTCGAATTCATGTTATGTATGTATGACTGAAAGCAGCTTATTTCCATCAAGTTGGCAACTTGCGTTCAAAAAAAGGAATGCCCGCGTAAAGTTCATTTGGAGTATTTATTGTTTGTTTGTTTCTTTAATTACGTTTTATTTATTTATTCACACGAAGTATTGAAAAACGTAAACTACTATTGCAGTTCCTTTTTGAAATTATAAGACAACACTACCAACTTTAAGGAAAAGCGGAGGCAACCCTTTATTTCTAGAAGAAGTGATTTGAAATGTCCATGGTAGCAAGCAGCATACCTATCAAAAATCAACTACAACAGTAACCTTAAAATAACCACGAAGGCGGTATGGCGGTCATATAGCTCTTCTGCGCTGAACGATTTCCATAAAACTAGTTTAGCTTAGACCAAACTATTTAGTCCTAAAATCGGATTTCGCCCGTAACAATATATAATTGTGCTCAGTATCCAGGTTCAATGACCCTTTTTTGTGAAATTTACAAATTGTTATTTTTTGTTTTCCGTACTAACGCACGCCTTGAGTGGGGATAACAACATTTTATATTGAGAAATTAACAAAAACTGTTATCGATCCGTAATACTGATGACTTAGTTAATTAACAAGGCTTCAGTTACTGAAGTTAAGTATGACTTTGGCTGCATAAATTAATGACACCTTACATATAAGGAGACGGTATCAAGGTTTGATTGCTCTTTTTGGGAAATTCGAAAATTATTTTTTTCCTGCTCCCTAGCAACCCAAGCTCAGCCCTGAGTCGATACTTTGAAAAATCAAAATTATCTTTTCCAAATTATTCGAAAAGAATATTGATCAGCATTACTAATAACTTACCAAGTATCCATTGTGAATTTGGCTGTATGAATAAATGCCATGTTATATTCTGTCTTCAAAGCTCTATAAGTCTTGTTCATTCATATATTTAATTAAAAATGTTGTTTCAAAGAATACATGTCCAAGTTCATAGGAACCTCCCCACCCATACCAAACATGCCAGTTATTGTTTCTACCATATTTGATATCTTATCTAAGTTCATCTTCGTGAAGATGCTTACTTGACAGCTTATTACTGATCGTATGATTACGATATCACTCTACCTACAACGTACACCAAAATGCTTTAAATCATAATCATTTGTAAGCGGACTTTTTAAGCAAATACGAGTTTGTCCCGGAGAATTCATTATAAAAAACTAGCTTTTGCCCCCGGCTCCGCCCGCGTGTTATTCGGTTTAACGACATGCTTTTGTCCGGGATAAAAAGTAGCATATGTGTGTTAAGTTAGGGTATAAGCTATATCCATCCTAAATTTCATCCAAATCCGTCCAGCCGTTTCAGCGTGAAAGAGTAACAAACATACATACACACACACACACACACGCACCCTCACACAAACTTTCACATGTATAATATTAGTGTGATAAACTATTTCCGAAAGTTACTTTAAAACACATTTATTACATAATTTTTATTCAAAAGTAAGGAAAACAATATTATGATGTGCATTTTGTACCGAGGTAAAAAGTTACACCCTTAAACGAGCTAGCAGTGTGGATCAAAAATTTGATTAGCCCACTTACATATATACATAAGTTTACAAACCATTTAATTCAATTCAGTCCAATTCGGTTCTTAGAGGAGACTGCAAAAACAACGTATGTACGAGTATCTTAGAATGTCACATCTTTTCTCGCCGAGTCTCTGAAGGCGTATTGGTTTTTTTCGCGGGTCGACGCATGCGCTGTCACAGGTGACGTATGGATGCGCTGTTCCCACGGTCATCTTCACCTTTCGGTGACGTCATCATCACTCATGTTTACACTGAATTAGTTTGTAATTCACTGAGGAATAAAACCTAAACAGCACTTTAAAATCTTTAACTAAATTAATTGTCTAACAGTACTTGTAAATGAGATTTTTTAAGGAGGAGGGCGGAGGGCGTCCTAACAATCTTATATTTCTTATATAGCAGAGGTAGGGGTCAGAAATGGGCCAGATCTCTCTTACATAATGAATGAACAGCTTTAATCGGATGTTAATTAATTATTGAAACTGTATTTTTTTCATTTCATTTTTATTAAAATAGTTTTTTATTCGGACTATAATGTACCTATATTATACATATAAATAAATATATTTCATTTCATATTTTAACGGATTCAGTTTGTTTATATTTTCTATAGAGGTTGCATATCATAGAAAAGCCCACCATTTTGGTATGGCTTTCAAACTGCCAAATGGGCATCCACACCTTAATATATTGTTACGTAGTACCGGCGCACGAAACAAAAATCTCACACATCATGGAACGCGTAAGAAAGTTCATAAATAATCTCAGCGCGGATGACGTGTGGAAACTTCCGGGCCAAGGTCACAACTGGACAATGCGAGAAGTTTCCGCCATTGAACTCGAAATGTCTCGGACGAAGAAGTGGGAGAGAGAAAATTAGTCAGTCCGGTGAGTCCATTGAGTCCAGTTTGTAATTCTAGTTGTTATTCAGTTTCAGTTATGTTTTAATAGAGTGTGTGATTGCGAATAAAGACAGTTAGTGGTTTTTGGTGCGAATTGGTATAAAATTAATGTATCCCGAAACCCAGCTCGTAACATTTGGTGTCAGAAGTAAGGGATAAATTGTATTCTGCCAGTCTTATCAAAGGAAGACATGGATGGTGTCCGTACCAGGATCCAACGCCAGCAGGAGATTAATCAGAGGCGGTTTGAAGGTTCTCCGATACAGACTCCGGGTTCTCCGACACAGACGCCGGGTGGTAATCAGCCGACAATGGAGTCAGTTCCCGGTTCATCTGGAATTCCTCTAGCGTCACCGGCTCTGGATCTTTCTGCGCTGATGTTGATGCTGCAGCAGCAGGGCCGCCGTCGGGGGGAGCAGGCCCGCCGCCAGGAGGAGCAGGCCCGCCAGTTGGAGGAGCAGCTGCAGCATGATAAGGAGGAGCAGGTCCGCCGACAGGAGGAACTGATTTTCCTCATAAAGGATATTAGGGCGACATTTAGTAAAGAACTTAATGACATGAAGGAGAAGGTTCAGCATGAAAATCGTATCTCTGAGGCTGAAGTACAGATCGCTGACATAAGGAAGGAGTTAGAACTATGGCTCCAACACCTTCAGTGCGTGGGTTTAAAGTGCCACCCTTCGATGGAAAATCTTCCTGGTCAGCGAATAAAATCCAATTTGAGGCTGTAATGAGAGCGAATGGGTGGACCGAGCCGCAGGCCTTGACCTTGACTTTGAGCCTTCTAGATCAGGCTTTAACGATACTGGAGACTCTTGACAAGGATGTGACCTATGGGCAGCTGCTTGAGGCATTGGAGTCCAGATATGGTGACCTGGAACACGTGTTTCGTGCTCAGTTGAGGGACCGTGTGCAACGCAGTGGGGAAAGCTTGCAGCAGTGGGCCCTGGAGATTGAAAAGTTGGTTCAAAAGGCATACCAGTCTAAGCCTGCGCTCATCGGGGTAAATCTGGTTCAAGCATTTGTCGACGGTATACAGGACTTGGAGGTTAGAGCTGCTGTTAGACTTGGGCACCATGAGACTCTGAAGGTAGCCTTGGCCCATGCGTTGGAAGTGGAGGCAGTAAGGCAAGACCATCGGTACCTTCGCATCAAGGAAGTTGCGGCATCACCTGTACGTGACTGTATTAGGTACAGCTCCAGGTGCTAGACTTGTGGAAAACGGGGCCATATCCAGTTGAGCTGCCCAAAGCGAAGCACTTCAAGAGGAGTTTAAACCCGGGAAGGAATGGCGGCTGAAGTCAACGCTAAGCAGCAAGAAAACGCCAGGACTGAGGGGCAGGTGATGGCTGATGTTGAAAGAGCCCCAAGGATTGTGATCTCACGAGTTCATGATGGAAACAACTTGACCATCAAAGGTGAAGTGAACGGAAGACCAGGTAAGCTGACGTTGGATACTGAAGCTTCTCGCACGGTTGTCAGTTCCCGACTAGTGAATCGTTTTTGCTCCGGTTACCGTGACCACGTGAATTTGGTAACCGCTACCGGTCAGCACATACCTGTACGAGGTGAGAAGGAGGTGGAACTGAAACTGGGTACCACAAATTACCGCGATAAGGTCATCATGGCTGACATAATGGGGGATTGCATACTAGGTCTGTACTTCATGCAACAGCACGGTTGTGAGATTGACGTGAATCAAGGAGTCTTGAAGTATGGTTCGGAAAAAGTCTTCATGGAAGGTGCATCATCAGGAAAAGTGAAATACTTGAAAAAGATTGTTCATGTAGATCTATTGGCGTGATACTACGAGACTAATGATGCTCGGGACGAGCATGTCTTAGGAAGGGGCAGTGTTACGTAGTACCGGCGCACGAAACAAAAATCTCACACATCATGGAACGCGTAAGAAAGTTCATAAATAATCTCAGCGCGGATGACGTGTGGACGCTTCCGGGCCAAGGTCACAACTGGACAATGCGAGAAGTTTCCGCCATTGAACTCGAAATGTCTCGGACGAAGAAGTGGGAGAGAGAAAGCATTCGGGTTGGAAAGGGACGGATACAGACTGGGGTCCTTGACACGCTAACGTAAAGCGTGACGCGCGTTCCATAATGTGCGAGAGGGTTCTAGCGACATCGCGTCACTTGAACTAGAAAGAAGTGGGAGAGAGAAAGCATTCGGGTTGGAAAGGAATGGATATAGGCTGGGATCCTTGAAGTGTGTTCCATAATGTGCGAGAGGGTTCTAGACAGATCGCGAAGCTGGCGTATGGTATAAAAACGGGACGGGTAGCGGTCGAGAGTCAGTTCAGTGTTAACTACGAGGCAAATCGGAAAAGCGGAAAACTAAAGTGCGACTCTAGTGAAGCGAAGTGCGACTGTATAGAGCGAATATAACCCGGTAACGATACTAGTTAGTAGTTGTGAAATTATAGTGCGGTCAAATTAGTCCGGAGAGTCCATTGAGTCCAGTTTGTAATTCCAGTTGTTATTTAGTTTCAGTTGTGTTTTAATAGAGTGTGCGATTGCAGATAAAGACAGTTAGTGGTTTTTGGTGCGAATTGGTATAAAATTAATTTATCCCGAACCCCAGCTCGTAACAATATTATTCTAAGTGCAAATGGGTGAACCATTTAAGGGTGGACTAAAAGTTTCGTTGATGAGACCAACAAAAACCAGTGTTTTAATTATTATTGAGATTCTTATTATGACAACTCAGTTAAGTTACGTACGAAATTGTATGAATGTTTGGTACCAACGTATTTGCATTGCTTTGTAGCTGTATTATCTCTATGATATTTTCGAATTTTTCACAGTTTCACCATAACTTTAAAATCATACAACCATTGATCTTAAAAGCAAAATATTGGAGTCGGTCTTACGGCCGGCCGGTTTCTTTCCCGACAAAGATTTTCATGAATTATATGAAGTATTTTATTATTTCTTATTAAAATTCGTTTCGACCAGCGATGATGCCGGTTAGGGCTGTCAAAAACTGACGCGAACAGATTGACGAGCGCCTACGTCGGTCGCCCCACACGTTTTGTACTTGTTACAAACAAGTCTGCAAACATAACCATGCTGAGAATATGGACCTTAATGAAAAGACTGTTAAGTTCTTTATCGCCTACCTAACGGTAAGATAAAACTATGGCTCCGTCTTAGGTTAGGAATACCAGGCAGGTGCCACAGACAGTATTGTTTAGATATAAAAAGCTTGGGAAAATGTTTGTTGCTCAGTTTTTAGACGACTGTGACACTACAAACACGGCTAAAAAGTGAACGAATAAAATGACTAAGAAACAACAACGAAAACGCCTAAAACTTGTATCACGGTTTGTATTACGAGAGGTAAATAAATGTTGAGAGCTTTTGCAACCATCGTAGAAGCGGTTTTATTTCCTGTTTATCCTGAAATATGAAACGAGATATAATTGTCCCTTTTGCACATCCTCAGCTGATAGTTATCAGAGCAAGATGGATGGTACTTTCTCTGTATTCGCTTAGGATAGGGCTGCCACGTTCTCTACAACTTAACTAGACAGAAAGGAAAACAATATTAGATTGTAGACAGAAAATGCTTCGTGTTGAAAGTATTGTTTAGAAAAATGTTGGAAATATTCTGTACATTTTTATAATACTATACTGTAACTTGTTGAAATCGGACAAAGATATAATACAATTACCTTCACAAAGAATTAATAATAGTTTTATGTGTCGTTTTTGTTCCAGTTATATGGAATTAGCTTTTGCCTACCGCTTCGCCGGCGTTTTTTTTAGTTTCTATGTTATCCTGTCGAATCTTTTAAAATTTATCTATCCAATAAATTAGTAGTACATATTATTTTTTATGTTGGAATAATTTGATTTTACGTTTTCGGCAGGGCGAACTGCCAAGCCAAGATTTCTTAAACTATTTCGTAAACTATTTTGTTGGCTTCTGATATTATCTCCTCCTTATCGGCGACTTCAGCCTTGTTTCCCGCTGACAACATATTCTGGTGCTTGATCTAATCCTGTAGCCAGGGAACAAACTAATACCTATGTCCAAGTGAAGAGTCTCACTATTACAAAGTGAAAGAATTTCAAAGATCGGTTCAGTACTACCGGATTATCAGCTTGAATTAAATTAATGACTAAGCCCATTCCAGAGAACAAACAATAGCCTATAGCACTCAAGGATCATGCCGCGTCCTACTTATATTAGTGAAAGAATTTTTAGAATCACTTTTAATTCTACTACCCATATATATAACCAAACTCAGAAACACATCCTCATTAAAATATTGGTCTAGATTAAATATTACGAAAATTGTTTTAGTGCTGGTTTTTCTAAACTCAAGTTAAGCTCTACATGAAGTTAGTTCTGAAATAAATAAGTTCAAATAATATTCGTTAAGTTATTTTATTGAAAAAGGTAAAGTCGGGTATTAAAGGCATGTATGTACAATAATTAGCGTACTGTGGCATATATTTTAGTTTGATAAACCTATACGGGGGCAAAAAAGGACTGAGGCCATTTTTCATTTTTACAACATTTTTATTTTACATATAGTTGTAAATTGTTTTTAAATATTAATACTTTTAAGATTGTAATTAAAATTGAATTACCGCTTACACGAGAATATGCATGGATACAATTAAAAACCGGTCAAGTGCGAGTAGGGTCGTGCCTGAGGGTTCCGTACCTTTCAAATAAGAATTATTAGATTATAGTGATGTTATCAGTCAATAGTTACAAACTTATGAAATGTATGAAACAAAACTGCAAAATTAAGTTGGTCGACTATTACTCGTTAACTTGTAAAGCCTACTTAGCTGTGATAGATTTACTTCTAATTTCGTGATATACTACTGCCGTGAATTTTTTCACATCCCAATAGCAATTGTTTTGCTGGCAGGGGGGACACTTGACAGACTAACAAAAATTTGCACTTTAAAACATAATAATTCGCAAGCGCATCTCTAAATCGAAAAATTGTTTCCACATACCCACTATATTTTTGCAATACCTATCAACAATACTCTACGCCATTGGGTAGACGCGAAACAAAAATTCATACTTTCAGTGTACCGGAGGTAAAATTAAAAAAACAATCTTTTATTTATGACTTTGTTAGCGTGATTATTATCTACACCCGTGCCAAAAACAGCTTTCTAGTGCTAAGTAAGACAAGGCGAAACTATAAGGGTTCCTTGTCGACTACGGAACCCTAAAAAGTCTCATCGCAACAAAATGTTCCAAGAATCATGGCTACATCATCGGTCCGCAATACACCGTCACCAAAACGATGAACCTTATGTCCTCCTACCCATACACGGACACATTTAAATGTTATATCACTTTTAATTTGTTTTCGTCCACAACATTTTCTTTTTAATTCACATTTATATCAGCAAGACATGACTGTGCAGTTTGTGGCCAGTGTTGTTGCTACATTTACTATTATATTTTTATTGGGAGTCTTTTGTATGAGTTGGCAGATATTTATCGGGTATCGGAACATTATTCGGTCTGGCTCATAATCGTCTGCATAAAGCACCTTGTCACACGCTCGTTGGGCGCCCGGCTCGGCCCCGTATATATTCTTTTTGTGCGCCCGGTCGAGGGCCTGTATTCTCTGAGAAGTGGAAAAAATGAAGATATTAATATATCTTTCTAATTCGAAATACGTTACGGATAAAAGGAAGATCATAAATCATTATGCGCTGAACGAAGTATGCGAAACATATTTAATTTTCGTGGAAGTGTCGTCGATCAACCTCTATTGTGACATGATTGTAAGAGATCTATTAACTCGAACGGTATTTCACTATGAATTTATATTTTTAGATGGGCACTAAATAATGCCAGTCTATGTTGCCTTACCAAAAAAATAGAGTTTCGTCCACCTTGGACAATTAAGGCATTAATAATAGGTAAATCTTAGACTAAGTACTTACAGAAAACTTATGTATAGTTTGGTACTCTACTATCTTGTGTACATATGTAGATTATAGTGATGTTAGTTCAACGTCAAACAGATGCTAGGTGTTGATTGAAAAATAACGCTAAGAATGTGACCTATTCTCGTGCAGCAAACCTTAAATTTGGAGTTGAAAAACCTCAAATTATACAAGCTCATTTAACTTTTATCCATCTGCGTTAAAGCCTACTTTGCAATGAAAAGTTTTAGGTTATGGCAGCTCTAAATCTAATATTTGCTACACGAGAATAGGTGTCAATGTCATGGTATAACTGTCATATTTATTTACCTTAATCAGTTCAAAAAGTATTCGCGCTAGCAGTGCAGAACTATGATGGGCTGGATCGGCTCTTTCAATAGTACAAGTATGTTACAATGCTTAACTCCTAAAATGCAATGTTAGTTACATCAACTTAACTCTCAACTTTTGATTGTTTCTCGAGCAAGAGAATGTGAGGCCACCATAGCGTTACATAGGGCCTGCGCGTGAGCATGAGCAGAGCAACCCACCAGTCATGCTCCACTCATTAGCCGGCTGTCTACGGGAGATTGAATTAGCTCGGATAAAGCCGTTTTGTTCATTTTAATAACAGCTTAAAACAATGCTCTAATTCAAGATTCGGTACGACCATGTAAGTAAGGTACAGTTTAGTTATAATAAATTTAATTATGTATTTTGTTTTTATTTAGCCATGTTCGGTTTTGATAAAGTTACATAAAAGATGACATGGGCTTTTTATTCATTGCCTGTGTGTGATAATATACTATACATATAATTACTTGTATATTTTGTTATATGAAGCTATGTTTGGTTCAGAAAAAAGTTGGAAAAAATATGGCATAACGCTAACAAATAATATTTTCAGAAGCAATGAATTAATTTTTGACCATTTATATTTTTTTTTTCCGGAAATGATTGAGTACTCGTACAGAGCAGATGATTTATATATATCACAGCAAAACTCGGATTTAAAACCTGAAGTATTTTTGAAACATTTCCAGCATTCATAAAAGTCTCAAGGCTAGGCAGAAAATTATTATAACGATTCCATTTTATAATGGAGTGTTATGCTAGACAACTAATAGAGCAACGCAATTCGATGCTGTTATAATTCCGTTTTGTTTTTTCTCCAAACACACCTTTTAGCCGTTTACCACAATTTGGGTGCAAAGGCCGAAGATCTCAGGTTTCCTCGTGCTATTTCTAAAAAGCTTGTTTTCTCAACGGAGCGCTCTTAAGTAGCGATTTGTAACTCAAAACCTGCGTAATTCTTGTTAGGCGGTCTGCCAGCTGGAAAGTTGTTGTTTTAATACTTTTATTACGGACGTAATCTTAATTAGATTTGCATTGACCTTAATTAGATTTGTTTCGTTAGTCATTCTATCATCTGGGTACATTCCCGCATTTCATTTTTATTTTTCTTTTCCATTCTGTATAGTTGTCCTCGGTCGGATACGCTATGAATACCATTCGGATGTAATTTCCTGTCATTCCATTATTTTCCATCTAACACCCAGCTCAAAATAATCTCGTAAGTCGAGCCTCCTTTGTTGAACAAGCCAGAGACAAGATAAAGTTTCACATCGATAATAATATCGTACAAAAAAGTGTCTCCCGTGGGTGATACAGCCGTTTAAGATAAGCATCTGAACTTGCTCGTGTCGCCGGGCAGCAATGCAGGGAATCCACGACGCGCGTTCCACAGACGTGTTCCTTTTGCACTTTTTACGTGAAATATGTTTATTGGACATCTTTTTGTTAATCGATTTTCGGGTATGATTTCTGCGTAGTCTGTTGTCGACGCAAATAAACTCAAGTACGTATATTATGCCTGTACACAAATACAACACCACATCTTCAATTTAAAACATTCAGATTCCATCTACTCAGGCTTTCTTAAATAAAAAATCATGAATGAATTATTATACCTTAAATTAAATGATATCATGGCGGTCGCGTGCGCAGGTCGTACTTATAGCATAGATAGATAACGCGTCACATTCTAATAGGATTTGTCGTAGCATTGTATCCAAATCTTCTTTTTTGTCCCTTCCGAGATGAGAAGCTCGATTAGTAATTGGACGGGCGACACATGTTTTGGACTTTTTCATCTTGTTTTAAGACCATTTAGTGACGTTTTGGGACCACTTTTTATGACCGATGAGGAAATGAAACCGTAAAACAATTTTGTTTGAAATTAATACACTTACACGAATAATTATATGGTGCCATTAAGATTGCAAATGGTTTGTTAAATATAGGACTCAAAATACTATTTGTGTATTAAAATGAATAAACGTATTCATAAATTCATACAAAGGGGACATATTTTGTTGATTCTTATGAGTGCATAGAGAAATAGCGTTTCAATTGAAAAATAAGCCACAGAATATACGAGTATGATGTGTGTGATCCGTTCATTGAGTGGTTCGACAATCGACACACAGTAACCAAGTCTCGCGGTAAGGGAACACCGAAAGCCCTATTATTGGTGCGTTAACAGACACTTGAGATTAGCATCTGTGCCTCTTCACCGAGTGCCTCAAGTTACAAACACAATACCCGGGATTAGAGGCGAAGAGGTTTATTTGTAAACATGACAAAGAAAAGTGCGGGCTTTGTTGAGGAGCGGTCACACTAGCCGAAAACATCCGAATGCGTGTAATATATTTATTGAATGTTACGCTCTTACGATTCGGTGAACTCGAGAAGGATTTATAGATACGCGGCTGCGGTAAGCTGTCAATATAGCGTAAAAAAATGTTGCAAGAAAGATATATCTGGGCCACAGAGACTATTGTGCCTTAGAATTAGAAGGATCTGCAAAAACTTTGTATATTATCCAGGCTCGGATGACGAATTTATACTTCGATTTTCCTAAAAGGAATTATTAAGTGCAATAAAAATATCAATAAACTTTTATTAGATCGCTTTTCTCCACCTCCATGAGGTCTCGTCATCGGCGTCCATCTATCAAGAGTAAAACGATATCTCGATCTGACACCATCCTTTTTGTAAAAGCTCAAAACTTGCTCAACCAGCAAGATGTAAATTCGTCTTGCTCCTTCGAAATTAGAGTTTAAAATCGCTTGTTACAGCCACAAAGGCTACGGTATTGTTGCAGCAATGCGACAAAGTCGTCTTATAAAGATGATTTATGACCGTGTTAAGTATCCCGTGCAATTGTTGTGAATATTTATTTATACTCGTAAACTATAAACAACGAGCAAATCTGGTTATTTATTACGTGATTGGACATTCGCGTACACCGCTCAATCTTTTTTCTTCAGACGACCTCTCGTCCTTAGAAAAAGAGGAAGAAAAAGTCCTTCTGAGAATATCCGAGGAATTATTTGTCGTACAACAGCATGCTGAATATTTTATTAGCTATGGATAAAGTCGGCTTAGCATTCTAATGATATCGGAACATCTTTGATATGTTTTTTGAGACGTTTTAATTTCACCCAAGACGTGAACGACACGCAAAGTTTATTCACGGTGTTTTAAAGGAAACCTCTCTTCGTTACAGGTGAAAAACCTTTCAAATGCGAGTACGCCGGCTGCGACAGAAGGTTCGCAAACTCGTCAGATAGAAAGAAACACTCCCACGTGCACACGTCGGACAAACCTTACAACTGTCGGGTCCACGGGTGTGACAAGTCGTACACGCATCCGTCGTCGCTACGGAAACACATGAAGGTGCACGGAGCGGCCGGCGACGCGTCTCCGAGATACGATAGCGACGGTGACGACTCCTCCTCAGGAGGTAGTGTGAGCGTGACGGCCGGCGCGGCCAGCCCTGCCGCGCCCCTCGCACCTCCGCCTCCCCCCACAGGCGCCCCTCCACCCCATCACCCTCCGCACCACGCCTCGATCGCCGAGAAGCTAGAGAGCCTCAACGACAAGTACCTCAACCCTCACGACCAAAAACCTTACGAAAGACCTCCTCCCCACCCGCCACATCACAACCAACATCTAACTAATATAGGCGGTAATGGAGTTATGGACAATAAGCTAGGGTTCGGTGGGCATTGGTCGCAGTTCCAGCAGCCAGCGTCGGCGGTCCCGCATGGTGTTCCGGAATGGTGGTGTCCGACGCAGGAGTCCTACCACCACCATCATTTGATGCACCACTCGGGAGCCACAGCTGCCTACTGACCACACCGCGCTTAGGGAACTCTTCATTCTACGTCCAGCTGACAGTAGCCACTTGGCTAACATATGTTGTGATAATATTAATTAAATAACAGTTTTTGGTTTTCCACGGTATACTCTGAAACGAATGTCAGACCAAAGATGTGGAATGAAAAGTTCACTAAAGCGCAATCGATTGCTCTTAAAATTACGCTTAATAATCTAGTTATTCTAACTCGAAAACCATTTGAACCATACGCTAAATAGCCGTCCGATTTCAAACCAAAAGAGTTATCAAAATGCTGTAAAATAAAATAGTTAAACAATAGGCTTATACACAGGGTAAGCAAAATATTATTCTATTTAATCCGTCATTTAGATTAGCAAAAAATATTGGACACGTATTTATTCTTTTGTCAATGAAACAAAAAATGTCAGAGATAAAGCGCGTCAAAGTTTGGGAATGGGGGAAAATGACGTCACTTCTAAGTAAAACTGTACCTAGATGTGACGTCACGCGGAACTTAAGCGGGCTATATCTTCATCATTGTTTTGTTTAATTGAAAAAAGAAAAAATACGTGTCCAATATTTTCTGATAATCTAACTGACGGACGAATACATTTTTTTTAGTCATCATGCCTATTGTGACAGAGATCTGTTTTAATTTAAAAATAAAAAGTGAGTTGTAATCTATGTTATCGTTGTAGTAAACAAAACCCATGACATCAATGGTTTAAAATTTTACACCATGTCGTATATCTTGTGTAAACAGAATAAAAGGACACGTCTTATTATTACCCATGGTGAGTCCTTTATAAAAAATTTGTCCATTGCAACTATTGTCAAGTGCTAAGGATAGTTTACAAATTGTAGAATTTTGTCAACTTCCTATTTTAACAATGATTTATAACAGGCTGTGTCCTTAAGAAGAATGTGCACAAATGCATTATGTAACTGTTAGGTTTTGTTTGTTTGTTTTCCATTCTTATCCAAAAACAATTGAACTTTAAATTCTATTACAAATACTCAGAAATGTTGGCCAACGTTAAAAAAAACTATTTAGGTACAAACGTTCATATAATAATGGAATTATGACGAGCAGCGCCAAAGTATCAAAGTCTTATTAAACCAACTACGATTAAAGGTTGTAAATTCATGTAAAGTTAGTTTAGAAATAAAAATGTTTTCTTTAGCTTATACTTTGTAACATATTATTTTTAAGGAAATGCCAAGTGATAATAGTAATAAGGGATTGATTTTTACTGTACTTACTTTGTCTATAAAAATTATTACTAAATTGCTATGAAATTGTGCTATCTATAAAATTGTCTTCATTTTAAAGAATAAGAAACTATTTTTTCACAGAAGAAGTTTGTAGATAAATATGTAAAGAGCATGCCTCAAATGTGTATTTTCAATGACTGAAAGAATGTATTTTAATTATTTTAAGATAATATTGTTGTCATTTCTACAGCCCTGTAAATAGCAGAGAAGAAAAATAAATTGACATATTTGAACTTAACGAAAAAAAAATTCATTTTTATTTTTATTTATTTATAATCATAAACATATTCATGTGCAAGTAGTACATATAGGAATTGATACATATAGACAAAAATGGTTAAAAACATCTTGAGTAGGTAGGTATACAACGTGAAATTTAAGTCATTTTGTTAACGAAAACTAGTGATAGTAATCGTCCATATGATCAACTTTTACTATGAAGCCAACCCTGAAATCGTGGAAAAAATATCAGCTGTTCCATAGAAAAGTTAAATAATCGACCCAAATGTATGAAACCGCTGATATTTTTTCACGACTTCAGGTTTGGCTTCATAGTAAAAGTTGTTCATATGGACGAGTACTATCACTAGTATTCGTTAACAAATTACTTAAATTTCACATTGTTATAATATACATAATTACTTATATATTAACGGAGAGAAAATATCTACACTAATGATGAAGCATCCCATCCATTTAAAGTAACTTCGCTAAGCAAACACATAATTTATGTGATTTTTTATGTGATTCTAAGATGATAAACAAAGATCCGCATATCAAGCAAGAGAACCCATAAAAGATTGATTGCTCGAAGTTACCAAATCAAAAATGGAAATCCAATTCTCGCAGTCAATTCGATCGAATTCCGATCAAAAAACCGATCGCCGTGACGATGCCCACAATAAAACACCAGAACAACAAAACGAGGAACAATCATATTCGAGAAGAGAATTGAATTTATCATTGAGAATAAGCGAGAGAAACAAATGATAAATGATCTAAGAGTGGTAAGAGTCGATGAGTGCGAGGGAGACGGAGCCTCGACTTTACCGTCCGCGGAGATGATTTATCGATTCTCAACAGGGATTGGCCGATCCGGTACTTTAAAGATTTATAGATCCTTGCGGTGCATGCGCGGTAGGAGCGTTTTCTTATTATAAATCTCACTCCTGCAAGCCCTGCGCATGCTCTCGCGATTGCCTCTTTAGCTGTCTGGAGGAGAAATTAAAAATTATGTTAACATATTGCGCTTGCAGATATGGCTGAACTAAAGGTCCCCCGACGTGGAGTATTTGAGGATAATTCCTGGAGTAACTGAGTGACTGCACGCAAACCGTGGACCCCGCTGAGACTTTCTGATTGTCCATGTTTTTGTCACATTGTGTCTTATTGATCGTCGTCTCTCGTGATTCCATAAAATGCTTATGGTTATGTAAAGGTATTACATTGAACATGTCAAAGTGTTTTATACTTACATTAACAGTAACTTTAACTGTTGTGTGTTGTTACGTTTTGATCGGATACATGCAAATAATACACATTGTTCGAAGATCGGATACAACTAAGTTTCGTAGATATAACATGTGAACCATAGATAGGTTCAGAGCTACCCGCTACGTTACTACTTAGTTTAGGTTATAGTAGACCGCCAATACCAAGTCAAAGTATTAAAAGGAGGTCCACTGTAACTTAAGGTGGTAAAACCGAATCCCGGTGCAAAATGCACATCATAACATTGTTTTCCTTTTTATTTTTCATTAAAAATATGCAAAAATTGCGTTTTAAAGCAATTAGCGGAAATTGATTACTAATAATAGGGTTCTCGTATTAAAATTATGTTAAATACGCTTTTAAGTTTGTTAATCGAATGCAATCAAAATGTAAATCATACATTAGATAGAATTTGAATGTAAAACCCTAATTACTACTAATCAATTTCCGCTAATTGCTTTAAAGCGCAATTTTTGCATACTTTTTATTCAAAAGTAAGGAAAACAATATTATGATGTGCATTTTGCACCGGGATTCGGTTTGACCACCTTAAACTCAAATTTAAATTGAACCAATAGGTACGTACAGTCATTTGCAGTTCAAGCTAGTTGTAAAGTGTGTTTTTTTTAGAGGTATAGAACTTTGAAATGGAATAAAACAAAGATGATTTTTTTTTATTGAAATGAAATTTATTTAATTCGAAAGACAATCTTCTGGCATTATAATTTAAATATGACTTCTGGCATATGTCCGCCACGGCAAGCCCGAAACGATTGACCACTTGGAGGACAACACTCGGCGAGTTATTGCCGATATACGGCCACAAATGTTGGAAAAAGTCATCGAAAATTGGACCTCCAGATTAGACTACGTCCGAGCCAGCCGTGGCGGACATATGCCAGGAGTCATATTTAAATTATAATGCCAGAAGATTGTCTTTCGAATAAAATAAATTTCATATCAATAAAAAAAAACATCTTTGTTTTATTCCATTTCAAAGTTCTATACCTGTAAAAAAAACACTCTTTATCTGTTTTTACACTGTTTCTCCAGAGTAATAAACTGTCATTAGTTAGGTAGGTGGATGCGCGTGCAGCCGTACATATTTGATGCTTCTCATGGGAAAATACATTTTTTAATTAATGAAAGAAAAATTGATACATCAAAATTTATACTAAAAATAAAATTATAAGATGATTGTGTCTTTACATACTCACTTATATACAAACCACTCGACGAAATTTGTTACAGTTTTTATTGTGAAACTTGGGGACATGATTTACATATATGGGCTATAAATTGTGTAAACAAAATAGCGTCCAAGCTAGAAACTGGCAATACTATATGATTCAAACACATTTTTGTAGGGGATCCCTTTGAAATACCTATGTAAATATTTTTACCAAAACTTCTGCGATAGTCAGTCAGTCAGATCTATCTTCACGCCGAGAACAGGTAACACTCTGATAAAAAATAACTTTTACTGCATAAACACTTCAAATTTCGTTACCATTTCTAGCGTTCCGTAGTCAGAAATAAGAAAATGAAACCATTATGATGACTCATGTGTCCCTCCGTCGGCTGTCAGCCACACCCACTTTTCTCCGAGACGAATAAAGCGAAGCGACTTGAAATTTAAAATATTTATTCACCATCTAGTTCAGGGGTTTTCTTTGTATAAAATGAATTTTTTCATCGTTCGGAATGTACCAATGTATAGGGGGACAAAAAAATTGTTTGAACCAAGTAAGGATATCATGGGGGATACCCCGTATAATAGAGCTATACGGATAAAAGGATATAAAAAATTGTTGTTGTGACTCATTTTGAGTAATTTGAGAAAAAATACCAAGGGGCGTCCTTTACTTCTAAAAGCATCCGAACGAAATACTTTAAGGCTGTACCTGACCCTAGAATATGATAAAAGCTAGATTTTCGAGGGTTCTTTTGACGAAAGTAGGACTATCTTAATACTTAAAAAAATATATTTGACTTACTGATTTTTTATCTAGGGGATCTACTTATAAACAATGTACTATGATTTTTACTTTTGTCAAAAAAATATGTTTCCATCCTCTTTTTTTGTTTTCAAACGTTCGTTTCAAGAACGCGTTTAAGAGATCAACTTGATTTTTAAAAATAAAATAGGTAATCACATCACATCACACTTTACACTAATATTATAAATGCGAAAGTTTGTGCGTGTGTGTGTGTGTGTGTGCGTGTCTGTGTATGTTTGTTACTCTTTCACGCTGAAACGGCTGAACGGATTTGGATTAAATTTAGAATAGATATAGCTTATACCCTAACTTAACACATATGCTACTTTTTATCCCGAAAAAAGCATGTCGTTAAACCGAATAACACGCGGGTGGAGCCGCGGGCAAAAACTAAAAGCTATTAGAAATATAAAGGTTTTCTACTTAAATCCAGTCATTTTTTCCCTACGAAATATTTCAGTATTAGCTAAAAACCCTCCGATCTGCTGTTTCGCGCGTAATTATTAGTATTACGCGTCCTAGACAAATAGGTCAATTAGCTAACCAATAATCGGCTCTATCAAAAGCCAATAAAATATTTGACATTGGCCTTTTTGTATTGGACGGGTAATAACATTTTTTTCTAGGGTATGCCATTTTCTTTAAGCAGGAAAACTGTAGATGATCTCTACAGTGTCGAACTGTGCCGAAGAGGCCTGGGGTGGCAATGATTTTAGGGCCCACCGCCCGCCTAGGACCAGAAGGTCTATTCTCAGTCTGTCGAAACAGCCTTCTCTACCGTCAAATCCCGTTTTATCTGTCAAACTCCATACATTTTTTGGTTGAGTTTTAGAAATCTCGTTTCGACCGTGGTTCCGGAATTGACCTCCAGGGCAGATGTTACCAACTAGTCAACCAACAAACCAAATGATAATCATTATCAAATAGGCATGAGTTTTTAGAAATATGTGAATATGCTTCAAAATTCCTAGACTAGCTTTCAATCGGCCAGGCAATTTTTTTTTTCAAATCACGTTTATAATATTTATTACGAAATTTCTCTCCGTGTGTGACTATGTTGCATGTACAATAGGTAGTTAGTACAGTAAGCCTAGAGGCCCGCGCAGGCTAGGGCCCGGGTGGCTAGCGCCAACTGACTCTATGGTAAGTCAACTGGATCTCAACATTGACAGAATTTAAAAAGGCACGATATAAGTGAGAAAAGTTTGGCTTACAACTTGAATTCGCATTTGATACAAGGAACATTTTACGCGAGCTACAGTAAAATGCTCGCAGTACATTTAAGTAGCACCATCAAGGTGAGTTCTGCAGGCACACTTGTCGCTGTTATTACCATAGATTTAGTATATACGTAATTACAATCGTAATGAATGGAAAATAAATCTGTTGTTGTATAAAAAGTTGTAATGACAGTTTTTTTTCCTTCAAAGTAATGTATTTTGTAAAATTAAATCTAATATCACAAATGTTGTCCAAAAACTTGTTCAAAGTTTAGTAAACAGTATTTACTGGAATACTAGAGCCGAACTGTTGGTAGTTGGTAAGCAATAAGGTACAATACCCCGGGTCCCCACGTTGGTGACGGCGCGGCGGCGTCTGCGAGCCTCCCCATCCAAGATAAGATCTGCAGCCTGACTCTGACACCTGGCCCCGCCCCCCTCAGCCCTCGCCGGGCCCCGGCGACTACGAGACCCTTTTTGTTTGGATACAAAGTAAGGAGCATTTGTTTATTTGTATGCGTGTGCTTGATATTGTGTTGGAAACTCTACAGTTTAATCATGTTGTTTACTTCATAATAAAATCAACCCTTTTTGTAAAATATCATCAACATAACCAGTTTACTATATTTCAATTCCATTTTCAAGAATTTTATTAATTAAAAATACCTATTCCTGCTAAAAGTTCTGTCCGTCACATAAGTTTAATATTTTTCATTCCAGGCTGAATCTAGTAAAATTAATTAATGGATTTTTTTGGCTAGCTAATCAAACAATGTTGCTTACGTATTATGACACTTTAAGCAATATTATAGCTGCTCAAAGGCCTTTACTCGCAGAATGTCCAGCAGTGACTACTTTAACAAAACTACCCTTGAAGCAGTCCGAAACCGACACGACATAATTTGGGCTTTTGTCCTTTATCTTTTTCAATCTTTACGATTTTAATTTTTCATCATTGTCATGTAATGTCATTTTCTATTATATAACTAACTAATAAAATCAAAACATCTTATTTTCATCCATATCAAATCAATAGAACATCGTGAGCCCAAAATCAATTCGTGTTTTTATGACCTAAATCTGCTTACTTTGAGACTCTGTCAAAAGTTTGTTTCTTATTTATCGTTATGTTACATTATGTTGTATAACAATAAAAAAAGGTATTTAATATAACAAGAATTTATTGTACTTTGAAATTCTATGTTATGGATAAAGATTGATGTTTTAGGGATTGCTAGGAACTTGCAACTCTCCTTAAAAGCGGGACATAATTTTTTGAGAACTTGTGTTTTAATAAAGAAAACTTGTAATAAGATAACAATACAATAGGCAGCTCAGACTGGTTATGTACAGATACTCGTATAGCGCTGTGTTTAATATTTTATTACAATTACACAGAAATAATGAAGCAATCCCAACTTCAGCTCCTTAACTGAAGCTTTTATTGTAGAGTCATTCCATTATTATGGTTGGTGATATAATATGGCAGCCAAAAGAGCGCGACGGCCAGTACGATTTATTAGCAATTTCTAAGAAATTAACTCCAAGACCCATGCCCCTTTCGATGAATGAAAACATCATTTACTGCAGCTGCTGAGTCATATCCTCCACAATTAACTGTTCATAAATGATACCTTAAATATTCTAGTTGTCTACTTTTTGCCTCACATCAACAACAATAGAATGGACATAAATCGTCCGAGATTTAGTGATTCTAATAAATAAAGATTTCAGTCTGTCCGTCCGTCGGTCGGTACAACGCAACGGTGTGGTCAGTCGAAAAACGACCGCCAGCGTTGCCAACATTAGAATTTCCAGCCCTATTGTGATTGTGTTTTGTTCATGCATTATTTTTTGCACCTTGCAAACGAATATATTTGCAATTTTCATCTCAATTCTCTATTACCATGCTGCTTTTTGTTTAAGCTTAATCTGATACTGATTAGCCTTAAGTCGTCCAAATCAGGGAAGTTCCTTCAACCGTAAAAAATAGAATCTCATCCAAATTTATTAGCATCGGATGAAAATAACTAAATTTAGAATATTTTTTAAATACTTAAATACAAAACATGAACGACGCGTACCGAGGTTTTTTTTTTCATTTCACCATTTTCATTGATGAACTTATAGAATTATTTATTCAATTGTTGGCACTTGTTAATCATTGATAAACTTAATACTATACTAGTATACTTACATACTATCTACGGTGCTTCGTATATATATACCTATCTAGGACATTTCCAGTTAGCAGGTGGCTTATTTTAAAATACTTAAACATTCAAATCTAACTGTATGCACCTAATTTCCAACTGAGGCCAAAACATGGGACACGATAATGATAAAACGAACGCTTGCACAAGCAAACCCATTATTCTCAATTTGAAATTTAAAACAGAAGAATGAACAGAAACAAGTGAACATCTCAATCGTGTTCTGAATCCAAATGAGGATCGCCCGGAAGCGATACTGTTTGTCGGTCGACGGGAAGCATTGTCTCTTGGATATCGACGCAAGTGTTTTGACGACCGCCTATCGCGACTTTGTGATACGCTATCGACCCCATGTTGCGAACAAATAAAGGCTTCATGGGGACTCAAAGCAAGGAACTCGGTAGCATTTTGTGGTGTTCCTCGCATGACCCGCACTCAGGACTACGGACATGATTCTTGGAAATCATCACAAATTAACACTGTGCTGTAATTTGTACGTAAGTTTAAAGAAAGAAATATACACTAAATAGGTAAGCTTTCTAGAAAAAAATATCGCTAGGCATACGATACCCAACAATCCTGCTACTTCTGTATACAGCCGCCGCATTATTTCCATCTTACATATTTCCCCTTCTGCTAACACAAAGGACATAATTCACACAAATCTTTATTTTTTTCTTTGTGTGCATGTGAGGGTGTGCTAGGGCTCCCGCCGCGAGCTGATGATGAGTTATGACCACGAGGAGCACACACCGGAACACCGGAAGCTCCCCTCCGCCCTTCAGCGTCATCCCGCCTCAGTTCCGGGTCCAATCGACACTCAATCGGTAGGTTTAGCTGACACCAGCGATTGTCGATAAATTGTTTATTTATACCCTCCTTGGCGTATAAAACCCTTACTACGAAAATATTCGCATTGTCCGTGACAAAAACCCAGATGTGGCGTTTATATTAGTTCTCCTTCCATAAAAAAGTATATAAACTAGGTTGTGCCCGTACCTTCCATCACGTAGAGATTAATTAGTCGCCCAGTCATAAGATGCATTTCAGACGTAGCGCTTTTGAATAAGGGTCAGCTAACCCTGCGCTTTGTTTTGGATTCGATTATGTTTCGAAAGAACCGGCGGTTGTTCTACAGGTTGCAGTGTTTTCAAAATCGCAACATCATCATCTTCTATCCTAACGACGACAATATTATATTATTATAGATTCTGTACCTACTACTACCTACTAATATGCAAGTTTAATATTTCCGTGTTTCTTTGTTCTTTAAATAAATAATTTGAATTTGATTTGAACTTATAATAAAGTAGTAAAAATTGATAATCACATTTTGCAAAATTTTATAAATTTATAAATACTGTACTAGGTCGAAAAAGCAAGAAAAGTTGATACAGAGAGTAGTTAATAATTACTACGGCCAAAGAACTAGAAAATATTCAATCCCAAAAATATGTAATAAGTACGCGATGCTGTTGGATTCAAAAAAGGTGAAATGTTTGCCACTTCTAAAAGAAAAACTTAAGCGATGCATGTTAGAGTAATAGATAGATAAGAGATATAAAATGTAAGATATTGTGGTAGGTTGTAGAGAAAATATGTATTATAATAAGGTAGAATAGTGAAATTGGAAGAGCGTAGTCGCCAACAAACTACTCGGTAGTTTGGCGAAGATTATTATTTGATATGATATTTTAGTTAAATAAATAAATAAAAAAAATAAAAAAAAGTATTGTACTGAGACCAAAACTAAAATTTTTAGAATTTTTGTCTATCTGTTTCGTTTAACCTCCCGACCGCTTGTGGTGCGACGAGGCTCCTCATACCTAGATTTCTGGAGGCTCGCGCGCTTTCGGTGCGAGACTCACACCGAGGTTCGTTGGACAAGTGTTGGATGTCGTAATTTGAATTTGTGATTCGATATACAACTTCTGATGAATAAACAGTTTTGTTGGGATCGTTGACTATCGAATAAACCAGTAAACACAGCACAACACTAACGGATAAAACTGGTCAAGTGCGAGTCAGAGTTGCATACCTAGGGTTCCGTACCATTATCTATAAAAACGGCAAAAAATCATTTCTGTTCCGACTCGCACTTGCCCCGCTTTAGCATTTTTTTGTTATAGCGGGAACAGAAATACATCATCTGTGAAAATTTCAACAGTCTAACTATCACGGTTCATGACATACAGCCTGGTGACAGACGGACAGACAGACAGACGGACAGCGGAGTCTTAGTAATAGGGACCCGTTGGTTACCCTTTGGGTACGGAACCCTAAAAATGTAGCCACTACAAAAGGTATTCCAAAGATAGATAAGGTGACTTTCGTTTATATAACCACATTCATACTGGAGACTTGATAAGTGGTCAGGACCAAGGTTCAATGATCCTGTGTGCGTAATACGAAATTATTTTTTTATGCCTGTGTATGTATACCTACTTGTTCAAGAACCATCTCGACTCAAACAGAATAGAAAGTCTAAATTTTATTTTGCTTATTTCACCTTTGAATTGAACTTTGGTCCTGACCACTTACTGCGTCTCCAGTATAAATTAGGCTATAGAAACGAAAACTGCTGGAAGTAAGTTCGCTCAAGATTAATATTTACCCCAAATAGTCATGCATATTAGATTTTCTTTTCTTATTGATAAGTGCTAACTTCCTAGTCTCATTCCCGAGATAACAAGTCTGTGAGTGCATGTAGCAACATCAATCAAGAGACAAGTGAAGCGTGCCGCAGATCTCCAGCAACCGTATGAAACAATATTCAACCGTATTCATAAATAACAGTGTAATAATGACGACGCACGCGCCGCCACGCGGCCGCGGCTTACGTCGCCAGAGTTTAATTACGTGCAGATATAAAAACTCATCCGCGCTGTTATGAATGTTGCTGACTTGGATTATGTTTTAAAGGGGGGAATAAACATATTATGTCTTTTTCTAACCCAAAAGGTCATTAATTCGCCTTTAAGATCTAAAAGCATATGGAGGTAAACTAAGTTCAGACGTTAAATTTAAAGTTTGGAAACTTAGTTTTCAAATTGTGTTCGCATAAATCTTATAGTGACTTATCTAGTGGGATTTTGTTATGATCATTTTCCTTTTCTGACCGCAATGTGTCCATATTTGTGAAGTACCATACACCCATCACGCTGGGACGTAATAATTTGTCGGTGAATTGTAGGTGTACGAGTGGACTGTAACTTGCATTTCACACTCAGTAACACCTCTGACACCTTTGGGGATTCACCTCGTGACGGTAGTTATATAAAGTCCTACATATATAGTCTAATATATAGAAATATTTTAGGGGATAATTGTGTGTCCATAAAAAATCTCATTTTCATGGGAAAAAACTTCATTTTGAGAAAATTATATTTTCGTTTAATTATCATAAAGTACTCCGTTGATAATACTGAAAAAAAATTCTCGAAATTAATTATTTCCTATGAAAACGATCATAAATATTTTCATATATTTTTATAGAACCATGCATGCATTTTTCCATGCATTTTTTTCAGTAGAAACAGTAATGATTATGTGTTATAATTATATAGTTATTAGTATAGCGTATTTTTTCATATAATACTGTTGTAGGTGGTAGAGCTAAGTCGAGCCCGCGACTGTGGAGAAGATATTATCTCTCTAACAGGAAGGAGAATAAGAAGACAGCTCTCAAACAGACACAACCAGGTGCCCATTGATGGCGGTAAGTTATGTCCATTGTCCATCCCCAATTGTCGGTCTTTATATAAAACAAACTGGTGCTAGCCAGCGGCGTCACTGGTGCGAGGGTTTCGGCACCACGCTCACTAACCCACCTGCTCAGCAAGTCTGAATAAGGAAATTTTTTCCAGGAAGACGCCAAGAGTGGCGAAATCTTGAAAAGGCTTATGTCCAGCAGTGGACGCACCAGGTTTATGGATAGATATAATTGCGTTAGTTGCTTATCTCAATAAATTTCTCAATATTTTGTTACCCGAAGCATAAACAGCAAAACCTCGGTAAAGATCTTTACCGGAAGTAAGGACGGCGCAATGTTTCAGGGCGTACTTCCGGTTGCCGAGAAGAAAAGTGCGGGTAATGGCGGGGATACGTGCGCCACGTGTCATTCACACGTCAACCTTCGAACAGGACGGACGCGCCTATAACGCGGGCGCGGCACATTGAATATGACATCGGCGGTCGGTCACGGAACAAATCGGTGTGAAATATGACTTGTTTTAAAAGAGCATCAATGTCATCAATAGACCATTATTTCAGAACCGAATAGTTACAGGTCTAGCGCATAGCTGAGTCTGTTCCTGAGGTATGGGAGGGGCGTGTTTTAACTTCAGTCAGTGTCAGCCTTGCCTCCCTTGTCATCCCTCCTGTGCCGCTCCCATACCTCAGGAACAGACTCAGTTATGCGCTAAACCTGTACATGTACAGTCAGCAAGATTCCCGCCTGACCACCTTTAAGGGTCAGTTTAGTGTGCAGTGGCTCGCCGCAACTTCCGCTAGGTCCCACCCTGCTAGTGTTTGTCTACCAATAGTCAAACTAAAGTGACGGATGGACTCTGATGGACCCAAAAACGCCATAAGAAGTGTTTCTCATAAACTCTAATTGGTAAATAAAATAAAAGGCAGGGCTAGCTGAGATCGCCACATGCAAGCAATAAGGTTTTGAAACTAGATAGGCTAGTCTTGGTTTACTTCCTCTTTCGGACATTGACGTACGCTTGACACCGCGAGGGATTAATTGACCCTATATCTACGATCCTGTGATGACGTATGGCGCTGAGACGTGGTCTCTTACAAAGGGTCTGATCCACCGGTTT
The DNA here is from genome assembly GCA_910592155.1 of Ypsolopha scabrella. Classification (NCBI taxonomy): domain Eukaryota; kingdom Metazoa; phylum Arthropoda; class Insecta; order Lepidoptera; family Ypsolophidae; genus Ypsolopha; species Ypsolopha scabrella. The sequence continues at coordinate 14,013,775 of OU342962.1, read as the reverse complement.
AAGGTCGCTCAGCGAGCTATGGAGCGGGCTATGCTTGGGGTATCTCTGATGGATAGAATCCGAAATGAGGAGATCCGTCGGAGATCGAAAGTAACCGACATAGCCTGCAGAATCAGTAAGTTGCACTGGCAGTGGGCAGGCCATATTTGTTGCCGACATGATGGCCGTTGGGGCCGAAAGGCTTTAGAATGGAGACCACGTACAGCAAAGCGTAGTGCAGGCCAACCTCGTGCCCGCTGGACCGACGACCTGAAGGACGTGTGGGGGGCGGCTGGATGAGGAGGACGGAGGACCGACATGAGTGGCGAAATTTGGGAAAGGCCTATGTCCAGCAGTGGACGAACACGGGCTGATGGATGGATGATTTCTACGACCTATGCTGGAGGTACAGCAATCTACAAATTAAAACTAAAAATATCATCTAGGTCTAAGATGTACTTGCAGGTGCATCATGTATTATGTAGTATGACGTATAGTATGACGTATTATGTAGGTACTTAGGTTATGTTATGATGATTTACAAATTATAGAATAACTACCTTTTGCCCGCGGCTCCGCCCGCGTGTTATTCGGTTTAACGACATGCTTTGTTCCGGGATAAAAAGTATAAGCTATATCCATTCTAAATTTCATCCAAATCCGTCCAGCCGTTTCAGCGTGAAAGAGAAACAAACATACACACACACAAACTTTCGTATTTATAATATTAGTGTGAAGTGTGATGAATGAGATAACATAGCCTTGTCTTATATACCACAAACGATAAAGACCGCGCTAATTAGACACCTGATGTATGAAATAACAAAGTCTTGTCTTAATTACCACAAGCGATTAGACCGCGCTAATTAGACACCTGATTTTACAATGATATTGATCTATCCTACAGGAACCATGCATTTTTCCGGGATAAAAAGTAGCCTATGTGTTAAGTTGGAGTATAAACTATATCCATTCTAAATTTCATCCACATCCGTTCAGCCGTTTCAGCGTGAAAGAGTAACAAACATACACACACACACACGCACAAACTTTTGCATTTATAATATTAGTAGGAGTAGGATTATTAAATCTGCCCGTGGCAACAGTCAGATGGACCAACACTGAAGAGATTCAATAAAGTTGCTCCCCATTCCTCAGAAAGGAACCCTAGAAAAAGTAACACGAAATATGTTTACTTATTCATGGCTTTCCAAATCCGAGACGTCTATGGATTTGATTCCGTGCTTTAATACCCCAAAGTTTAGGGTAAGTTACCCTTCGCAAATACCAATATCGAGCCAATTTATAGTTGCACTCATTTGAGTGCTTAACGATTTGGTTGTAAGGTTAATTTTAGTTCGGCAAGGAGTCGATGATAACGTGGTGAAGCATCAGTGGCTGGGCCCGACTGGTTCCGTATGTAAACACTGGTTTAACTGAGTGTAAGTGAAAACTCATTCGTTGGTAAATGATTAAACGACTTGGTAGGAGCATTGCTATAATAATCTCCATTAATTTTATACATAATCAAATTAGTAGGTAAATGATACGTTGATTTGATTTTGTGTGCATTTTGTTTATAGCAGTAATAGGTGATTGATGGGTACCTACAGCCAAATTCATACTCGAGACTCGTAACAAGGTTTACTTATTAAGACTTTCTGCGAAATTTGCAAACAATGAGTCTTTTTTAGGGTTTTTTTGGTTCTATCTGATCACTTACCGAGTCTCTAATACGAATTTCAATCCGGCCAATAGATATCCTTATATGAGAGGTGACAATGAATGGTAGATCCAAATTCACACTGGAGACTAGATAAGCGATACTTCAGAAAACATTTTAGGCAAAAAACAACTAGACGCTCTGATGACTGACCGAGTCTCTAATATGATTTTGGCAGTTTTATTCAAAGTCGCCTTATTGAATAATATTATTTTGCATTGAATTTCAAAACAACACGGTTATTGATTTATAAAAAAAAATTGCGACGATTTAAAAAATACTCATAACATAAAACTAATTTAGAAAAAAAAATACTACCATCGAATCAAATTACAAATAAAAAAAATAAAAAAGTAAAAGAACGACGAGGATGGGATTCGAACCCACGCGTGCAGAGCACATTGGATTAGCAGTCCAACGCCTTAACCACTCGGCCACCTCGTCATGCGGAGCCGTGGCGAAATAAGCAAACACGTTCACGGGTGGTATCTGCCCGTATTTGGAGACCGCAAAATTGATCATTCGATGTTTTAAACCGATGACGTCATTTGTTTATGATATCAAAATCGTCTTATCATGCGAAAACGAGTGCTATAACATGTATTAAGTCAGTTGTTTGTTGTTTGTTACCTATTATAGCGTTTTAATGTATTTTAATTAATTACCTAAGTACCGATTCTAAGGACAATCTATTGATAGAAATTAATTAAAAAGGGTCCATCGTTAGAAATAAAAGTAAAAATTGAAAACAGGCCCTCGACCCAGTGCCCGATATGAGTAATGATCTTCACATTATAATGATCTATACGGCTCATTTATTTCCCCACCACGGTCAGAGAGAAGACACATAAATGAGAAAAGAAGATGGCAAATCAAAGTTTAAATTATTTATTAATGAATAAAATGGGAAAAATTAAATCAACCGACCAAATTCATACTGGAGACTCGGTTAGTAATCCGGAACAAGGTTCAGTAATGCTTTTGGCCAAATTCGAAAAATATTTTTTTTGCTCCCTTCCTGGTTGGACTAGTTTAAGTACAATTCCTAGTCCAGTCGGTAAGGAAGCAAAAAAATATGTTTATCGAATTTCACCAAAAGGGTAATTGAAGCTTGTTTCCGATCACTAACCGAGTCTCCAGTATGAATTCGGTCAGTTGATTTAATTTCACCTTGTATAAGGTCCTACAATAATATGTGAAAATAATTTTAGGGTAGACCACACCCGAAAAGAAACTTTCACTTGAAAGTGGTATATTAGGGATAAGTACTCTATCATCAGTTTAGTTTTTAAATTAGTTTATTTAAGTTTAATGTATTTCATTGTTATTAAATAAAGAATCATCAGTTACATTTTTTTCACGTTGAATTGTAGAACCTTATATAGACAACGAACCTATACACAGTACTTAAGTAGTGGTTTAAAAGAAAAAATAAACCTGATTTCACAGTTAACTCTATGAAAAGTTCGTCTAAGGTGACTTTAATTTATGCAGCCAAACTCATACTGGAGGCTTGTTAAGTGATAAGTAACACGGATCGATAACACTTCATGCCAATTTCGCAAAATAAAATCTTGACTTCCCATAGTTATTAACTCGGGGCTGGGCTTGCATTTGTAAGGAACACGAAAAGAATAATTTACGAATTTCACAAAAAGGGTCATCGGACCTTGTTACTGAGCACATACCGAGTCTAGAGTAAGAATTTGGCTGCATAAATTAAAGTCACCTTATACATATATAATGGCTATTATCAGTTTTCGTTTCTAAAATCTCTTACACGGGTTATAAACTTTAAAATAATTTGTATTGTATCTTTAGGATTTATATTAAGTTATGTTAGAAAATATGTGTATTATCCTGTATTGTATATATATAGACATTTAGACATAGTCATACCCTTCATCCACGGATTTGTCGTCCGTGCTTTCATCGCTCGTGGACTTTTCTCATTTAGGTTAAACCATATAACTTTAAAAGTCATAGTTACACATATAGCTGTAATCAAAGATTACAATATAATACTGGGCTGTAATCTACTTGAAGTGCTACTTCAACAAAGAAAATTGTTATATTCTTGATTCTCAACTCATTTTATACAAATATATATTATTTAATAAAAGTACAAGAATTTATGTACAATTAGTTAAAATTAAATATCCCAGAAATCGTCTAAGACCCATACTTTTTAGTACTAACGAATTTTTAAATGCTTAGCTGATGAGGAGAGGAAGAAAGAAGGATATATAAATACGCTGTAACATATTCACTTTTTAATGTATATTAAACTAAAAAATGTATACTTACACGAGCTTAGAAACGTAATATTTTACTACTTACAACAACGCTCAACAAACAGATCCCTGGACATAAAATAAATACTAAATACCGAATAGATACTCACAAACGACGTCATCTAACGAAAAGTACACAAATAAAAAATCCATAATTTAAGGGACAACTAATAAGGCTTCAACTTGAAGGCGCCACTCGCGAGTTATACCGTCTCCTGAATATGACAAATAACATTAAAATGAAACTACATGAATACTAACATAAAATAAAGACTAAATACCGAATAGATACTCACAAACGACGTCATCTAACGAAAAGTACACAAATAAAAAATCCATAATTTAAGGGACAACTAATAAGGCTTCAACTTGAAGGCGCCACTCGCGAGTTATACCGTCTCCTGAATATGACAAATAACATTAAAATGAAACTACATGAATACTAACATAAAATAAAGACTAAATACCGAATAGATACTCACAAACGACGTCATCTAACGAAAAGTACACAAATAAAAAATCCATAATTTAAGGGACAACTAATAAGGCTTCAACTTGAAGGCGCCACTCGCGAGTTATACCGTCTCCTGAATATGACAAATAACATTAAAATGAAACTACATGAATACTAACATAAAATAAAAATGTCAAAAATTTAAATTAAGGATTAAAATATTTAAATTTAGTGCGCCGGGACCCGCGCGCGAGACAGCCAGGGCTGGCCCGAGCCCAGCGCGGTGGTGCGGCCAAGGTGTGGAGACGGCTCTTCTTAGGGAAGCCTGTGGATATCTGATAATATCCCGAGCAACGCCTGCAGGGGCACATTTTGAATTTACGTTGTATCGGCTTTTGTTTTGATAATCACTCTCGAATTTATGTAACTATTTAAAAAAAATATAATCATTAGAACAGAAAATTTATTATTCCATAATTTATTTATTATCATCAAAAAACCTGTCTTACAACAGATCTTGTTTAATTTTAAAATGAGTACTTGCACGTTGTTCGTATACCGTTTTCAATTAATGTCATGGCATAGTAAGACCCTCAGACCAAACAAAAAGTCAAGACGTAGTTTACTCTATGTAACGGGGTGAAGCAGGCCAAAAGTGAGACAGTCTCGTGTTCGTACACGGCTTGAAACTCACACATAACTCTGTCTCAGTTTTTACTTGGCAGCCACACTCACTAAGTGCACACATGTTTACGAAACTGGCTTCACGTCAATGTTGACAGCGCTCCGTACGTCCTCTAGTAGTCCCACTCCATACTTGCCTAGCCCACTCCAATACTATAAATTAATGGAGTGTACTGCGCCAGAGAATTTTAAATATTTGAAAGCTGCTGCTTATAATAGCAGTTTAGAAAAAAATCAAAATCTCCACCACAACATAATATATTACGTAAAATAAATAATACAATCATAAAGTTGTTATAAATGTAGTGTTTGTAGAACGAACCGTAGTTTTATGGTGCATATAATGTAATTTGGGATGGATGAACACAAGATGGATGAGATGGAGTGAAGAGGTATACTCGTCTACTCTAATCGTTGGATTTTTCTTCTTACATATTTGTTTTTTGATAACAAACCCTACGGATGTTTAATAAAAAGGTAAAGGCTAAATCAAAATAAATGAGTGGTGAGTTTTTTCCCTAAAATGCAACGTCTGTCTATGTACGAGTATACAACGTGAAATTGTAAAAAAAATATCAGCTGTTTCATAGAAAAGTTAAATACCTACTCGACGCAAATGTATGAAACAGCAATATTTTTTTCGCGATTTCAGGGTTGGCTTCACAGTAAAAGTTGTTCATATGGACGACTACTATCACCAGTTTTCGTTAACAAAATGACTTAAATTTCACGTTGTAGATGTGTGTAAAGAATTTTACCCAGCAAAATCTGTCCTGCCCCAACGCTCTCAATTTTCATATATTTATCCTGCTCAGCGGAAGCGGGCCGTTTAGAAAACTCGTGGTTTTGAGGTGTTTTTATTTATTATTTTGGAATCAGAGGGAATGGTTTTTAATATGATGGCCGTTTTATATCACATTTTTCACGACGTATATTTTAGTAGGTATAAGTTTTGTTGTCCAAAACTTAATATAGCTCAAATGAAATGATATTTAGATCGTAGTTTAGACCTATCTTTGCAATTTAATCGGATCGAAGAAAGTGTAAGCAATCGTATATCGAACAGCCGAAATATTAAGACCAAAGAGTGAAATATGACATATATTTTTTGCAAAATTTTACCGTCGCTTTTAATTGGTTAAAAATTATTTTGAAAAGAGACAAAGTCCGGATAACTCCCCCTTAAACTGTCTTCTAAAGAGTCTCTCGAGAAAGGTTCAGTATCCCTAGGAGACTCCACCAGTAAATCTACATACCAAATAAATATAATAAAAATATATCAAGATATTTTTTGTGTATATATTAGAATATTGTAAGGAACAAAAATAAAAAAAGAAGCTATAAAAGTTTATATACATTTATTTTATCATACCTTATTAGAAAATATATATCTAGACGCACTAATGACCAGAGAAATCAATTAATACGCAACACGGAACACGAAATAATTGTCACGAAATTAGTATCAGGTACTGTACCTGAAGATGACAGCTTATAATTCCAAACAGCAGACCCTCCTCCAGCACCGAGTGTGTTGATGACAGCGAACCTTTGTGGACTAATAGAAATATTGTGTCAGGAGGGAGCAACCTGCCTGCACCCCCAAAAACAGGAGGGAAACGCAATTTCTTTTTGACGGGGACATTAAAAGTAGAGAACAAGTATATCTAGCTTTGTTACGGCCATGGCAAAACATAAGCGTACCTAATTATCAGCAGCGCTGTGCTGTGATGGGCTGGTTCCTTGCTTAGTATAGCTTAGCGTTTCATTATTCTCTCGAAAGTAATTGAGAATAAAAATTTGCTATTTTGTGTATTGCAGGCGGTATGTAATTCAAGCTTTCCATATTAATGTTTTATTTTGTACACCAAAACCAATACCTTCTATAGTCTCCATCTACCCAACATCCATACCGGCTCCTGAAATCGCTGAATGCGAGCGCTACAAAGGTCACAATTTCAGGGTTAAGCCGCGTGCAGACTGGATGAAAGTAAAAGGGCTCCACGTGAGGGTGAGAAGGTTATCGATTGCCCCGCCCACCCGCCGCGCGTTGCCTAGCAACCACCCGCCCCCGCTCTAGCAACGTCTTAAGAACTGTTTACATGATGGAGACGGAGAAATATTTGCGAAACATTTTCGTTTTGTATCTTGACTAGAAATTACCGTAAACGTTTAAAAAAAATCATTTAGTGCGCTTCGTCCGCTACGCTTCGCTCCCGAATTTATAATCACCAGCTTATACAGCTCTTCGTCGTACCGTTTTTTGACATTGTTGAAATTGAAAGAATATCGTAAAAATCGAAAATAATCCACCAAAGTCAAAAAAAAATAGGTGCGATGACATGCAGAGCGGAGCAGAGCGTGCTAGGTTTACAGGGGTTTACATGTAAAAATATTTACTCTATTAAAGTGAATTATGGCGTGTGGATTAACAATAATACGAGACGAGTATATAAGCTAGTCAGTAAATAAAGTCTTTAGTATCAGTATTATGTTCTATAAACAATAACTATCTAATGTTCGCTTCTACGACTATAAAATATAGGTATATTATGTAATCGTAGTATATGGTGGTAGAGCTGGTGTCGGACTCGACTATGGAGGTACCACCATCTTACTCGCAAAACCGAAGTTATTTGGGGGAGAGTAAGAGGACAGTTATCAAAACAGGCACAACCAGGCGTCCCACCATTGCCTGGGACCGATTGGTGGCAGTATATCTGATGATCCACAATCGATGTTGCAGTGGTGTGGTGTACACATAGCGACACTTGGTCGATAGACTGAGTGTATCTACTAGTGTCAAGTACCATCGTGTATTCTTAGCGTCAGAGGCCCAAGGAATCTTCGTATCGTGGACAAAACCTTTCCTATACAATTTTATTAACGTACATATACACATACAGGTACAGATTTAACAAGTGTATTACTGAGCAATTTCCCAGATATTTAGTGTAAACGAGCCCTTACAGGCAGCAGTCGAACGTCCATTTTTCACACGCTCCTTGTAGTTACTGAAACTTGAACATTAATGTACAATTTTGTATCCTTCTTTGTATACTTTTTAAATTTCGGAGATTTGCTTGCTTTATTTCTACTTTGTGATTAGGTTTTTTGGTCAATTACCTGTGAAATACTTACATAAAAGGTTTAGGTGTTAGTCATAAAATTTAATCTACATATTTTGTAGTTTGGTAGGTTATTCATTTCATTTATTTATTTATTTCAGAAGCAATATACATCGCATTTGAATACAGGTAAGTACTTAGTAACTAACTTAACTATAGCTTAGATATAAGGTTATCGTTTTATTTCTGAGATCATCAATATTTAAAATAATCTGAAGAGCTTGTGGTGTATTCATATTCAATACTTAAGTGCAAAAAATTTCAAATCAACAATGTCATAGAAACACTTTTTTATTAAAAATTGCTTTAATTACGCTGCGTAAAAGTTACAATAATGGCCTTATATCCTTTGTTGAACAAAACAACCGATTTTTATCGTGTGCAGGTTAAGATATTTCTAGTTTAGAATGGAAGTGTTTATTAAAATCTTACGCCTAGAGGTTAGCCTATTTTCCTGTTGATCCTTCGTTTCAAAGGTGTGCAAATTTTTAAAAAGGCCACTTCGAAGAGCAAATGGGAGCAGTTAGTATATCCCCAGTCTTGGGAAATGCTCTCGACAAGAATGTATAGCTGCTAGATCCGAACCATTGTGCGTATTGTGATTTTTTGGATAACAAAGGCCTTCTTTATATTGTATTCATCTAATTTAACCAGAAAATATCGTGATCAACCAGGTCAAAAGCTGAGCTCAAATCCACAAACCAACGACTTTCTGCTTTCTATTTACCTTCTGCATAACATCGTTAATCGACAACATTTCATTTTAGTTAACCATTTGTTTTTAATATTTATATTGAGGGTCTGCGTAAAAAAGAAGCTTCTGTATTTTTTATTTTGTTTTATTTTATGTTTTTCCTGCATAATCAATTGTTTTCTTATTCACTCATTCTAAAAAGACGTAAGTCGCATCTGAGGATTTCAAAAGTCGATGTTCATTGCCAATGGATTATTAAAAAAAAAGCTTGGCATGTTTATATCTGCTGTCACATGGCATGACAGTTGATTTTTTTAAACAAAATTTTCTTAAGAGCTAAGGAAATTGTTTTAAAAATCCTGTGTTAGCCAAATTTTTAGTTTTTTGAAAATATCCCTTTATTTAATCACGATTTAATTCTGAAAAAAAATATATGATGCTCAGAAAGCCCATATCTCGAAATGTTTTTTAGATTTGCACCAATTATTATTAATTTGTAATGTCATCTGTCGTCTCTGCATCTCGTTGATAGTCATATATTGTCGAGGACTGATTACTTTGTTTGAATATAAATGCACCATTAGCCTGTTTTTAATCAGTTTTTTAGATATAAGCGATAAATAAATAGGGCGATACTTATCTGGATCCGTTTTCGTGCCTTTTTTAGGGTTCCGTAGACCGACAAGGAAACCTTATAGTTTCACCATGTCCGTCTGTCCGTCCGCGGCTTAGCGCAGAGACTATTAGTACTATTAAGCTGTAATTTGGCATGGATATAAATATTAATCACGCCGACAAAACGGTAAAATAAAATCTTGAAAAAAAATTTTTTTTTAGTGTACCTCTCATACTCGTAAACCGGGGATGATTTTTTTTTCTCGTCTATCCCACTGTGTGGGGTATCGTTGGAGAGGCCGTTTAAAAACATTGTTGGTGTGTGAAAACTATTTTTCCATTTAGGGATCCGTTGGCGAAATATTTTTAGTTAGAGCGGAGCGTCCTCCCCCCCCCCCCACCCCTGCCGGCCAAACGGTTGTTTATAGAAATGTGAAAAAATTCACAGAAGTAGTATATACTCGTATAATGAATTTAAAAAGAAAACTATCACAGCTAAGTAGGATTTACAGGTTTACGAGTACAGGTCGCGCCATACTTTTGGCCCCCTATAACGTATGGGACCAGAAATTTGCCGCGGTCTGTATTAGTAAACCAACTTATATTTATTTATTTATTTATTTATTTATTTATGTATTTATCACATTACAGCTATCATTACAGGGTATTCCTAATGCAATAGTGTAGTCAATTAACTCATTTAATTCTTAACATTAGACACATCAACACATATCAAACATTTTCACCATAACATAAAATATACATTGTCATCTTTACGAATTCGCTCAGAGAACAGTGGTATAGGTCAATTTTGTCCGCCACCAGATTCAGTAAATGCATTGCACGCGTCAAAGGTGCTTTCCCGAGCAAATTGGTCCTCCCGTTAGGCACTGCGAATAGACGTGGCCTCCTGCGCCTGTGCACATACTCATCGGGTACGCATAATTTATATATGTACCGGGCAACTACGGAACCCTACATTGCGCGTGGCCCGACAAGCACTTGGTCGGTTTTTTATATAAATTTAGCTATTTTCAGTTGATCCAGAAAGAATTCTAGACACGAATAAAAAAACCTAGACATTAGCCCTGTCAAGAGATCAATTTTTTTTTAAATCAAAACCACAAGATTTATTTATTTGGTGATTTCTTATATGGGGCTGTAACCAAAACTCTTTCGATATTTTTAGTTATTTTTTTCTGCTGTTATTAATTTTTTGTTGGACGTTGCTGGTTTGTTTTAAAACTATCAGTTAATACGTTAGACTTCAAATTATATGCTTGTTCACAACCTTCCATATACACTCAGAGGAATCTTTTACTTTTGTAATTTCCATACAAACCGGTATTTGTTTATTTATTTACTAAATCGCATATGTCCAGCTAATTAAATCGTATACAAACAATTTTCTTAAAGAGCCTATCATAGTTTTAAATATCCATCTGGCATCTAACATCTAATCTAATATTCGCAAGCAGAAATACCGAAAACAACTTGATAGGTATATTTATAAGTACCATTTATACTAATCATCTCTGTTGCAACGGTGCTAGACCCCGAAAATATAAAGTTACTGGAGCAAAGTAATTCGAGAAAATGTCCCAGTAGGTTTTGTTCTTAACTATTCGTAAGGGTTAGACGCAAAACCCTCATATAAACAAGAAAGGGGAAGAAAACTTAATTTAGTCGAGCGACGTAATGAATTGAGTAAAATTTAATAAAAGTGTCACCGCAGAGTGGTGGTTGCAGGCGTTCACACAAGTTCATACCACCCTACCCCTATGATAACGATGCATTTATGCTGGGTTTATTCTGTTGTCCGTATAACAAGATAAGTACTTAAAACCTAAATAAGTTTTTATTCATTTATGGCTATAATAATATCGTTCAATCGTATACGACGTAAAGTCGCCGTCAATAGAAATTGTGGACTATGTAAACAAAGCGCCATGTTGTCATTGTCTATGAATAGGTGAACTATCTAGAGATGGGTAAGTATGTGATTAAAATATGTTAGGTGCTTAATTAATTTTCTTTATTTCATGAATCGCTAGTCAAATCGCCCACGTTAATTACAAATGGTTCCGTCACAGCGTCGGTGGCCGTATCTATTATCCCATCCAGTTCTTATGGTGGAAGGCGCAAAACTGTCACATTTTTCGATGCCGCCAACTCATCTACATACATTTTTATATATTTTTGCGTGTCTACTTTAGCTATTACTTATCACTTTCAGGCGTCTGAATCATTATTTTTCGAAGGGGTGCAGAACTTGCAGATGTTCCAGGTGTAGAAACAGGTTCACTCATTTTGAGATTATTTTGGTCGTAATTGTTGTGTATCAGAATCCGTAGTCCGTAAAGCAGATCGTTGTTTCAAGGTAAAACACTATCCAAATCACAATGCTAGTACGATAAAATCAGTAAGAGAAGCCAAGTCGTTAGAATACCGAAAACACAAAAGATTTTAGAGCAACGCTGGAAGATCACACAGCTCTCGATAGAATCACACACACGCTTATGTCAAAGATTATAAAGAAACGCTGTCAAAAAAAAATGACGGAATAAAATAGGTTTCTATTCAAATAGATTCGTACATCACTAATTTTCAAAGACAATACATATTCGATGAGAAAAAAATATGACAGCAATCTCGACGCAGTACAGAATTGACTATTGATTCTATGATTTTCCGTAATTAACTGGTGATTATTGAATATTTCATGATGAAATACAGTGAATGGCAGGTGGGACTTGATGCTTCATGATTTGGAATAATGTTCAGTGAGACTCCGTGACAAAACCTTGAGAAAAATTGAGAAAACGGTTTGTTTACATAGTCCACAATTTCTATTGACGGCGACTGTAGATAGTCTTTCTGGTCTTGTTTCTTATAATAAAAAAATTACAACCAGCCAGCATTTTACAGTAATTAATTTTACCGATGCTGTAACAGACGGTAGGGCAAATAATAGTCTCAGACTTGTCTTGAATACACTAGCGTCCTCTAGGCGCCAAGAGGCTCACTATTATGTGAGTACCTATACATATCGTTGCGGTATGGGAAAGCACAAGCGTAAATTCGCAGGTCATGTTGAGAACTGGATAGCTCAGTTGGTAGAGCAACCGCCCGGTAAGCGAGAGGTCCCGGGTTCGAATCCCGGTTCAGAGCACCTCACATCCAGATTTACTTTTCTGATTTTCTATACCGCAGTGATATAAATTTAATTTTACAGTAATTTATCACTTTCGTATAATGATGATATTATTGTTCCACGTTTGGAATGGGAATGGGGTGCTAAAGTCAACTTTACGCGAATGTATAAAATGATAGTTACCAAATGTAGGATGTGCAAAAATAAATCAAAACTTTGTCAGTACTGCGAAATTATAATATGGAGAAAATGTAACATTCGTGGAGTTTAAATAAAATGATATTCTTGAAAAAATTGTCAGATCGCCATTTTATTTGATGATCAATCACTCATGGGTTCATCAACTTCATCATCAATGCCGAAATGTGACAGATTTGTCATTTATAAGAGTTGAAAATAGATACCTAGCAAACAGTTCAGACTCATTTCACATTTTGGAGAAGCAATATTATTAATCAATAAACTTTTAGAAATATCAGTAAAACGCAAAAATTTTATTATTATTTTACATGATGGGCTTAAGTAGGTATCTAACTAATCAATTCATTTTTACTATTATGCAAACGGTACTTTTGAATCCCAATTCAATTGTGGAACAATAATACGCGTATTTAAATTTTTTAAATCTAGTTCCTAAGCACCAAAAGTATTTAGGCTCCTATGAATTGCTAAATAGGCATATTAGATATTTAGTCGAGTATGTAAGGGTCACACAAGGATCGATTGGTCGCCTTTCACGCCAATCCTCCGATAAAGGTTTTATAACAAAACCGATATGTCCACAAAAAACGATGTGTTATTTATAGACGTTTTATCTCGAAGGACAATCTAAGTTTTCCGCCTTTGTCGTAACGCGCAGTTTTTTCAACGCCCAAAAAAACGTAAAAAATGTAGTCGTTTTGATTGGGGACGTAAAACAGTGCCATCTCGGCGAACTCCTTTGCAGATGCGATCTTTATGGGTTGTCTAGCCTTAATAGTTGATGTTTTAGGATGTTGTTGAACAATATTTTTTATTATTCGAAAGAAATTTAAAGCTTGTTTGGCTTAATCAATCAACTGACTATTTCCATCTTTCTAATAGGATGGGAGTTTATTTTAATCACTAGTACTTGTGCCCTTTTTATAATTCGTCTCCAAAAGGCTTGTAATATCAAAACAGGTCTCGTTATGGGGGCGTCAGAGATTTTCGTAATGTCAACTCTACAGTCAGTCAATGTTCCGATTTTAAATACATTTAAAGAATTAAAAATAAATAATTTTCGATTATTAGAAGTTGATAATTCCTATGAACAATCAAATTCGAATTATAGTTATATACAGACGACTTAATACAGATAATAAATAACTTTACTCGTGTTATACGCTCAAGCCTGTAGCAGCTAGACACCTCTGTAGTAGGTAGGTAGTTTTCAAAGGCTTTAAATAAATTGGTTATTTTATCAATAATTATTTAATTATTCGTTATATTTAATATAATATATTATAAAGTTAAGGTTTGTATGCTAAATTCTGTTATAAATTTTCAGTGTGCAGGGAATTAAATAAATACACTAGCGATTAGATCTCCGAAAGAGTCATCCTCTTGAAAATATATTATACACCTATCATATTAAAATTATAACCTATAATTTAATTTTCAAATTTCATTTAGAAAAAAAATAAACGTCGGGTGTTGTCAAGGAAAAAAACTGGTCCTTCGAACGTTTGTTTCCTTTTTTCTGGTCATGATAGGTTGGATTGTCAGAGGGCAAAAGGTTTGGATTAGAGAGATGTGGTCGAGTTCTTAGAAGAGCCTATCATAAGTCAACTAAGCTCTGATGCACACGATTTTTTAATTATGTTAAGTAGATACTAAATCTTAACCATAATAGATCTTTTGTAAATGTTAAAAAACAAATGGGGCATTATAGTTTTATTAATAGTTCTAATGCCACAAATTGCGCCATACGTCAAATGGTACGTAACACTAAACTGATTTAATCACCATGTAAACGGTTTTGTGAAAAACGGAATGTGACTTTTAAATTTGGCAAACTTCTATGATAGCTTAGTGAGATCAAAGAGATCAAAAGTCAAAATAGCCTGCAAATAACAATGATATTCGTTTTTAATGGACTAAAAAAAGGTTCCAAACCGTTACAGCAGGCAGGCACAGGTGGCGCAATCGATGTTTTATACAGTTTCCACAATGCGTAGAGGTCCATCGATTACAATGGACACAATATGAAATCTATAGAGGTACACACCGACGCGACAGATGCAACAATGCGTCCAGAAAATGATTAATTGACCTCAAAACTCACTATTAACGATTTACAAGAAAAAAGTTCAAAAAAAGAAACGAAGCTTTTTGCCCTTTGTTTATTGCGAGACGCCAACATGTCTGCACCAGACCGATTCGAATTTCAAAGGCCATCATTAATTATATTTTGTCTTACTCACGCATTTCATTTTTGAGATCGATATGATCTATAGATCCGATCTACGCGTCTATCGATCACGGACATTGGAATCTAAATTTATTCATTTAGTCGTATCTTTTTGCAGATGGTGTTTGACGTTTGAAGCTCATGATAAATAGCTGATATTTCAAATGTAAATTAATGTGCAGGTTCCAAGAGAATCAATTACCGCAATTCTACCTATATTGTATATAATATCATTCAGCACATGTAGGACAATTAAATAATAACAAATGACCTTCTTGCAACACCAACAACATAATAATATACCTTGCTTCTATTTCTGCTCTGTCGTGACGTGACTCGTGATTAATTCTGAACGTATTTTCCAACCCTTTACACAAAACAAATCTTCACATTAAATTTTATAGAAAAAGGTCTTTATCAACAACTAACTAATTAACTCGAAACAATATTTCATCTTCCGAGATTGCATGACGTGAGTGAGACAAAAAACGAAAGGTCGGATCGGCTCCGGGATGACCGCGCCAAAACAAAACACAGAACAAAACAAACAAAACTTAAACAAAAAATTAAGGCGGTTAATCAGCTGGATGACATTTGGGAATTTGTAAAATTCTTTCAAAGCATTATTAATAGCGCTCTTGAGATGGGTCTTACATGTGTTTATTAAAATGAGAGGCTGCTATAATGGTTTAACAACTAATGTTACTCTTTCTTTACTATCTATCAGGTAACATTATGGTAAATCTAATCATCTTTGCCTTCTAAGGTTAAAAAGGTCTGAAGATTTCAATGATTCACATGACACTTAAACCGTGTACCTATGTCTTCATGTCATTTATATTGTGATATTGCCAAGTAAGCCTGGTATGGCGTGATAGCAAATAATTTTATAATAACCTTTGCCAATATGTCATGTTAAACCTTATTCGTTTTTTTCTTGTTTTCAATAAATAATACGTTCCCTCATAAGTTTACATTGTTCGGTATCGACTTCGAGCAGCTCCACGATGATATTTCTTAAAATTCTTTATTTGGAAAAAACACAAAGCGGGTTCTTTATGCATTTTAGGGCTACATTTCTTATTATGGAAAAATTATAATGTGTTTATTGTTTCGCAAGCTTTTGGGTGATTGATAAATTGAATGTTACGGATAATGGAGAAATTAAAATTTTACGGTTAATTATAATTTAACAAAGACGCTTCCTTTTCTACGCTGCTTTATCAATTACCACTGAGTATTGAAGGTCCCAGCCAAACTCATAACATAAATAGTCATATTTTAGCTAAGAATTATAACAATATGTACCAGAATTGAATTGTTGAAAATATAGACAATAATCCGTCAATTTACTCATTGATTGATAATTTCACTCTTAGAGAAAACAGCTTTTGAGATGATTTCAATTAAAATGACGACATGAAATTACATTACATCTCGGATGTTGAAACCAGATAGATGTCAGTCAACATTACATAGTTATTAAGGTTATATTTTGAAGTTTGAATTAGAGTGATATAATTTCTAGATTATGTTTAATTTACTTGCGGACGGTGTAGTTTTACTGAATAATGAAATGATTAATATCACCATTATTTCGATGATATCCTATTGTGGGCCTTCAAGATGAGAAAATAAGAAAAGTAACTGTTTGGTGTTTGTATTTAGCTTAATTCCTTTTTTAATAGGGGTTCGGATAGTGTATATTTAGTTGGGCTTTCTTCTTTTATTTCACCATGTCCATATTTGAAGTCAGCATTTTTCGCCATATCTGGTGCCACCTTCGTTATGATATGCCAGTATTTAGATCTGATCCTGGTAAGCTGTTTGTTTGATAGGCCTGTAAATAATGTAAGTACTCGAACCACCAAGTATCTTGAATTCGTTGGAGTGGTCCAGTAAATTATCTGATTAGTCCAGTAAGTCTATAGTAAAGAAAGATTTGACGTTGCATTTTGTTTGGGAAATAATAATAATATTGTCATATTAATATAGCTCCACATCCTCCCCTCCTTGGTAGTGCGTTTTTGTTTGTTATGGACTTTCAAAATAACAACTCTTGATTTTACCAATATTGTTCTTAGTCCTTGTTTAATTAAGCTGGTTTAGTATATAGATTTTAATTTTTCAGATTGTTACCTGATATATTTTCACTAAGTGTCCATTTAATTCAGAAGTCAATGAGTAAGTACATGGAGTACCACACATACATTCTTGGTTTGACTAAACTAGATGGAATATGACAAAGATTCCTGACGTTATAAAAATTCTGGCTAAAACGTAGGAAATCATAATTGCTATCCATACTCTCAAACATAAAGCCGCTTGTTTAGATCTTATAGTGACCACGACAGCGATAAAAGTCGGACAATGGATTACAAATTAATATTCACGCCTATAATAGTACAATAATGCTCCAAGAAGTACATAATTTTAATTTGAACCATTGCTCTTTTTGATGTGGTCCCATGGTACTGTTAACTCTTGAAGTATCTTGGCTATCGTAGGCCTTATGTCTCTGATATATGGCCTATTATGCTTTAGAAACTCTGCCTCTCTCGGTCCGACTGTAACATTGCGTTATTTTGTATTAAAGCTTTCGTCAATCGGGTTATTGTTATGTTGTTGATCGCATCGATTGTCCAATTGTTCCTGAGGATTGTTCAACAGAATATTTTGACGATGGACGAGGCCCGTAGTAAGTTGAAACTTGAGGAGTGATATTATCTATTAATTTAATAAGGCCATGACTTTTCGATCCTACATTCATCTAGTCTATGTTTTGCGAAATCGTTAGTACTGCTTGACGGATAATGAGGTTTTAGCTTATTTGTTGTTTCCTCGTAAGTTTTTAGATATTTAGAAAGCAGTACGTAATAGAGTAAGTAGTAAGTTGTGTGGGTAGGTAGATAGATAAAGCAAGTTCTAATCATATTTACTTTTTTTGTCTAGAAATAATAGATAGTAATCTCGTAAAACAATATTTCTACATTTCTTAGAGCTTAAACATAATTATTATAGACGACTTATATTTCTTAGGGGGTGTCAGAGATCTTTCAGTGTGGATTGTGAGTGAAATAGTCAACACTCGTGCTAGTGCTAGCGGTACACCCAAAATGGCTGCAAATGGTGTTAAAGGCATAAAAATCGGAACGATAGATCTTTAGGCCATATGAAACAATTTGACCCGAAGAACGAAAAAAATGGAGAGGTGTTAGATTTAGTAATTTTTTTTTTGTTCCAAAGCCTGTGATTTGTGTTATCAAATGAAAGGGCTTTCTGAGCCGATTCTAAAAATATTTATTTTTTGATTCGATATGAGGATATTATGTATCAATTGAGGTATATTTTACAAAAAAATATTCATCCGTATTGTACGAGTATCTGGAGGAGCCCAAACTTGGTATGTTTTGAAAATGATTTTAATTTTAATTTAAATCAAGTGAATGAAATGTAATGATGTGATATATTTTTAGAATCGGCTCAGAAAGCCCTTTTATTTTATACCACACATGATAGGTTTTGGAATACTTTTTTTTTGCCATACAAAAAGTCATATCATAACACACCTCTCCCTTTTTTTTCGCGCTTTTTCGAAGAAACTGTTTTTCTTTCGCCTGGTTATACTAAACAAATAAGTACAAAATCTGTTAAATCGAGTAAACCGCGTTGTTATTTCATACATATACTACCCAAATTATACTACTTGAACGTTTAAAGTCCAATATAGTTCATTAAAGTTTCATTTTCATTTCGAAATGAATTACACATCCGCATTAACCAACACAGGCACACATCAACCATCCACAATAACAATCTCCCCATCCCCATCCATGTCCGCTCCTATAACCAAAGTTTTAATAACTGCTTCACCGTCAGAGTCATAAAATCATTTAACCCACCATTGACAGACATAAAATTGAGAACATGGGAATGCACCTACATATGGTCACTTGGTGCGCACTACGGACCAGGACTCAATAAACAACATTGACAGACTAAGACTACTTACTGACACCAGACTCAGACCAGACTTAAGACCAGGGTGCCATAAAAAGCAGCGCCATCTTGCGATTTTCGGTACGTCTTATCCCTGGTATTCTAAACAAATATCGGGATTTTACGGCCGGATGGCTCTTCAACCAAAACTGTTTAGGATTTAATTTTTTTTTTGTTTATGTAAGAAAATAGGTTAATTAGTCATAAGATTGTATATATTTTTATGTCATTTTGTAGATTTGTCATTTATTCGACTGATGCCGGCCCCAAAGTGGGCCGAAATATATTTCGAAAAACAATATCTTATTATTTTTGTTTTAAAATGAAGAAATATTTTCATTTCAACACTTTTTTGACAGACTATACCTATACATGCTCGGCCGGTAGGATTCGAATTGGGGTCTCAAAATTGAGAGTTACTGAGCTGTATTGTACTTACTGAGCTACCGCGTTACCAATTTTTGTTACTGGTGCAATTTTTACTTGCACCTGCATTGTTTTCTTTCTGGGAAATCTCGATTACTTTGAGATCGTCCTTTTATTTAGTGTATTTTTGTAAGATAAAAGTAAAGTCCATGTTAGTGGGCGGGGCGGCCCCGCCTTGACTACCCAGCCCGCTTATTATCCACTTAGCTGGATCACTTCTGTATCAAATAACTCATCTGACTTGTTGGGAAAAATATTTTTTACATCACCGAGATATTTTTTTATATGTTCGAGGGTTGGTGGTACCTACTATCAAAGAAAAAACCGCAGGCCAACTTATCATCCGTATTGCAATAGTTAAGTAAACTAAAAATGTTAATGAAACTTCTATTTGGGTTCGCCCGTAGTAATTGTAATAATAAATAAATAAATAGAAATAAGTGCGATAAGTGGGTCTGTGGCCATTTATTTGATGTTTGTACGAGTACCTAAGTTGGTTACTGTATGTAAATTTTTTTTTTCACTCTCACTCCAAGCGAAAAAACGCGCAGTGCGAGTGGGGCGGAATCAACGCAAAAGAGAAAAAAGTATGTTTTTAATTTGATTAAAAAACTAATAGCTAGCAAATTTTCCAAAATCATATATCAAGATATATGTAAAACCCACCTATTAAAATATGTTTGAGTTCTGTACATTATTTCTATTCGTCGAACGACGAGAAAAAGTGCGTTTGAAGACCTATTAATTTCAATAATTATTTCTATGAAGGAAAATTTTACCAACCGTGTTTTCCAAAAACAAAACTCTAGATTATATAGTCAAAATGCATAGCAAAAATGTATTACAATTTTCCGTGAACTTCATGAAATACACAGAAACAAAGCATCCATATATTATTTTATATGTATTTATTTATATGTTTGCGATACGCGGCGCATCGAACCTGTGCCGTGTAGATGAACACGACACGCGCTCAATGCGCGGGGGCTGAGGTAACGCTAAATATCTACTGTCCCGGAATTCCCTCGCCTTAAGGCGCATAGGCACGCCACCGTTTTAGTACATAATTTGATAACCCGTTTCTCTGTTGTTTTTCATTATGGACTAAAGGTATAGACCTCAATAGTTTAATACAGGCATTTGCAAAGTCGCTATGTGGCTGAAATGTTAAATTTTTATATATATACAATCTGAGGCAAGAAAACAACTTTGTATGTAAATCTGTCCAGCTTAATATCTTTAAAACAAAATTAATATTCAAAATTTTGGCAAAATGGTGCCTTTTAAAATACCAGCACCAGATGATGGAGGTCATATAGTTTGGTCTATTACGAGAGACAACTGAGAAACGGATTATTAAACTTTGTACTAAAACGGTGGCGTGCCTAGGCGCCTTATGATGCCAAAAACTCATATGCGTTGGGTAGTACGGGCGAAATAAATGAAATACCATTACACAATTGACTAATTACTGCCATCTCTACGCTACGCGGTATGGAGCCACCATCGCATATACCTGTAGTTCAGCTGGAGACAAATTTACATTCTGAGACTGAGAAGCACCTATGTGGTTGGGACGTACGTCCATCCATCAACCAGCATGTGTTCGTCCACTGCTGGACTGCCTTTCCTAGATTTCGACAATCTTGGCAGTCCTCTGTCCTCCTCATCCAGCCGCCAACCGCAACATCCTGGAGACCGTCGTCGATCCAGCGAGCACGAGGTCGGCCTACGTCGGCGACCGATATGGCCTGCCCAATGCCTCTTCAACTTACTGATTCGGCAGGCTGTCTGTCACCTTTAATCTCCGTATGTAAGACAAATAATATGAGAGTTTTGTACAACGCGATATTTTGGGCATGCCTATAATGTAATTGTTCGACTTGATAAGAGTTAGTTAATAAAACTTCATAGGATCAATAAGATTGCGTCCCACTTACAGTTGACGTATTATACCGATAGATTAAAAAATATCCAAGATCATTTTTTAATGTGCTTTGCACATTTTTACTTACCGTTTCTCTGACTGAAGGAACATCTAAGATAGTGGGCCTGTAAACGGAACTTCAACAACTGTAATATGATATTATCGTTGGTGGATATAGCAGGGGGGAGAGCATGCGGCTCATGGCCCTCCCCAAAACACCCAAGAATTGAATAGCAATCATTATTACTAGCCACCCAGTTATTTTCATAGTAAAGCCCATTCTGAACGCTTTAATTTTAGTTTTAGTGCTGTCAAAACTAAATTTTCTTCATTCCAAAATAGTTCTTTAGTGTAAGCATGCTTTGGAAAAAATTAAGTTTTGACAGCACTAAAACTAAAATTAAAGCCTTCACTTTATTATAATCATAATCATACTCACTGATCCCGTGCAAATTAAAAGAGCAACAAACAAGAAGGATGTTTGGGTTTATTTATGAGGTTTTTTTTTAAATCGACAAAAAACATTTGCACTGATGCTCTGATTTTTCCTGCTGGGAGCAATAACTAAAAACCGGCCAAGTGCGTGTCGGGCCACGCGCAGTGTAGGGTTCCGTAGTTGCCCAGTACATTTTATAAGTTGGTCTACTAATACAGATCGCGCCAAACTTTTAGTTCGCTCGGAAGTTGCTCTCCCGAAGAACGGCCCATACATTGTCGTGTACAGGGGGACTAAAAGTTTGGCGCGACCTGTACTCGTAAACCTGTAAAGCTTAGGAACCCTTATAGCTTCGCCATGTCCGTCTGTCCGCGACGTAGCTTAGAGACTGCTAATACTAGAAAACTGTAATTTAGTATGGGTTTATATTAATTAGGCAGACAAAGTGGAAAATTTTCGAAAAAAATTTTTTTTACCTTCCGTACATGTAAATTGGGGATGATTTTTTTATCGTTTATCCCATAGTGTGGGGTATCGTTAGATAGGTCGCTCAAAAACATTGCGGGTGTCTGAAAACCATTTATCGATTTAAGGATTCGTTGGCGAAATATTAAGCTTTGAAGTGCTAATTTTTGTTAAGAGTCAAGTGTCCCCCCCTGCTGGGCTAAACAGTTGTTTATGAATATGTGAAAAAATTCACAGAAGTAGCATAATACAGCATAGCATAATATTCATAATATGCTACTTCTGTAAATTTAAAAAAAAATTCATAAACAACTGTTTAGCCCAGCAGGGGGGGACACTTACTCTAACAAAAATTAGCACTTCAAAGCTTAATATTTCGCCAACGAATCCTTAAATCGAAAAATTGTTTTTTAGACACCCGCAATGTTTTTGAGCAACCTATGTAACGATACCCACACTATGGGATAAACGATAAAAAAAATCATCCCAAATTTACAAGTACAGGAGGTAAAAAAAATTTTTTCGAAATTTTCCATTTTGTCTGCCTAATTAATATAAACCTATACTAAATTACAGTTTTCTAGTATTAGCAGTCTCTAAGCTACGTCGCGGACAGGCGGAAATGGCGAAGCTATAAGGGTTCCCATTGTCGGACTACGGAACTCTAAAAACGATACACTACCAAAATCAAATAAAGCGATTTACTCAACAAAATAAATAATACTTACTTACACATAATTTAGTTAGATAAGGGTGGACACACGGTGCACACACAATATTGCTGGTAGACACTATGGGGAAGCTATCATGATGCGATTACCCTCCTCCCGAGGGCACTCTTGGGACGAATTTATTCTCCAATAATACTCACATGTTACAGAGATAATTCTTCATCCACTAAAAAAATAAACAGTTGAAGTAGAAATGATTTTCTCAAAAGAAAATCATGAAGTTGCACTATAAATAATTCGATGAGAAAATTCCTCCGGCCAGGATTTATACTTGCAACCTCTTGTTTACACGAGACACCCGTCCTTTAGACTAGACCATTAAATTTTCCAATTGAAGTTTGTTTTGATCTTTCCTAGTTTGCAATGAACTCGAAATAATGTTTACAGTATCCAAAACGATGGATTTCGCTAATGATTCAAAGATTCAAAATGTTTATTTGTAGTATAGATAAATAAAGTATACGTTTTATTGCCATATCTAATCTTTATAAAAACAATAAAATAAATGTATATAAACTTTCATAGCTTTTTTTTTTCTTATAATATTATAGTATGTAGAAGAAAAAATATTTCGGGCCCCACTGGGCCCGGCATCAGTTGATATAATTATATTCGAACTAGCCAAGTCAGACCATAGGCTTCAATATATTATCCTAAGTTATAGGAAGAAATTATATCTTAAGTTGTTATAAAGTATTTTATGTTGTTATAAATAAATTTCAGGACTGACCATTGAACTTGGCAGCCATTTAGATCTCAACTCTTTTGTCATTGAAGTCAACAAACATGGCATGAACTTGGCTCTCATTTCACACTTATGTTTTTGATGGAATATCATTACTTTTTGTACAGAAATTACGACATACATACTGTACAATAAGTAAGTGTCCCTAACAGAATCAATTAATTGAAAATTATATAAAATTGTAAAAATTTACTAGTTTCTATTAATTCCTTTATCCAACTACCTATCTGGATGCCAAATTTGAACTTTCTAGGTCATCTCGAACTGGTTTAGAGTTTTTATCTATATGTGAGTAGGTGACAAATTTAACGATTTTTGGACGTTGATATCTAAATGCCTGTGTGAGGTGTGTTTATGAAATTGGGAGCACATATGTATATCGCAAGTCTCAATATATGAGCCAAATTTGACATGTTTATGTGAAATAGTATTTGAGTAATGAGGGGGTAAAAAGTGGCTCCAAGTTCGTGTACACGGTACCGCTCGCTATTCTGTTAGCTAGAACTTGGCTTGACACGCTACCGCGTGTCTAAATAACTGCAATGACGCCCCGTCATGATATGCCATGATAATTTTATTACGTCGATGTATCTATATACCAACAAGAACAACTTCTTTAAGTTCAGTATGCTGCATTCGTATTGAAATTTTAAATCTTTTTTAAATTAAAAGAAACCTAATAAATACATCCGCTTTCTCCATTACATGCTCATAAAATGAGATTAGTACTCACCCTCACGCATAATCAATGTCGTCTAGCTTACGATAATGACAAACGAGGAACTTTATTAATTCAACCTTCTTGGGTTAGAGGCATCCAGTCTCAGCCAAAGCTTGGTGATAAAAAAAACAAACTAATTATGCTGCCCTCAGCATCCCTACACAATGCTGAAGACAACCCTACTAAAATTTCGGGTGTAGGGTTTTCAACACAGACATTTAATGTTTTCAATCATTCTTTTTCGATAAATTTATAACTAAACTAGCTTTTGCCCGCGGCTCCGCCCGCGTCGAAAAGATTTTCGTGGAAATAAGGAAAACAAAATAATATGATTTTTTGAACGACAATATGCAACGGTCACCATGTTTTACCAAAGTGCTAATAAAGACCAATCGAATAAGCCCAAACTCGAAGGGTCTGCTGTTATCCGTTGAGGAGATCCCATAACCACCTTCCAGTCCCATCAGCAGACCCTGGTCACCATGTTTTACAAAAGTGCTAATAAATACCAATCAAATAAGCCTAAACTCGAAGGATCTGCTATTGTCCGTTGAGGAGATCCCGTACCCACCTTCCAGTCCCACCATCAGACCCTGATCACCATGTTTTACCAAAGTGCTAATAAATACTAATCGAATAAGTCCAAACTCGAAATGTCTGCTGTTGTCCGTTGGGGAGATCCCGTACCTATCTTCCAGTCCCATCATCAGACCCTGGTCACAATGTTTTACCAAAGTGCTAATAAAGACCAATAAAATAAGCCCAAACTCGAAGGGTCTGCTGTTATCCGTTGAGGAGATCCCGTACCCACCCCCCAGTCCCGTCATTAGATCCTGGTCACCATTATTTACAAAAATACTCATCAATACCGATCAAATAAACTTAAACTTGAGAAAAAAAAACATTTACCAGTGGATGATTGAAACCCCGACGATGAGTCTACACACGACTACGCAAGGCGCACATACCACATGATTAACTAAAAATCTTATTGAGTGCTTAAATAATTTTTAAAGTCAGTTCAGTAGTTCTAGATATTACCCATTATATACAAAGAATCAAATCTTTCTTCTTTATATAATAATGTAAACAAACTTTCACGTGAGTTGATTTGAATCAGACTGCGTCAAATCCGATATTTTGAAACATGCCGCGCCATCTAGTGTATTAAAATAAAAACCATTTCAACGCCAGCTTACTGAGCCGTTATGCAGGATAGCTTCACAGAGACGGCGTTTTCTAAGGACTTGAAAATAAAAATATTTTAGTTATTGGTCTTTGCTGAGTCAAGAAATATAATTTCAGCTTTAATATTTATTTTACAAAAGGAAACATTTTTTCTGAAAATAAAATAAAAGAATAAAAAATAAAAAGTGAAAAACCATTTTACCAGTCGGGGTTTGAACCCGCGGCGATCGACTAGGCAACGGCGGCGAACCTTCCTTATGTCTCACTAAAATTCTCATTGCGCTGCTCTCTTTTGTCATAGCGTGATGATATATAACCTTAAACCTTTCCGAAGAAATGTTTTATCTTTCAGTGAAAACTGTATCAAAATCCATTGAGTGGTTCTCAAGTTATAAGCGAACGCACAGACAGACACACAGACAGACGTTGTATTTTTTTTACATTTTTCACAGTGTCGCTGATGGCTGAACGGCTTTCAAGGCGGCTTCCTCTCAAAATATGTATCTAGAATCTAGGTATATCTATCTATAATAATAATAATAAAGTAGTGAAAAAGCCGTGCCTGTAAAATACTTTTAAATGAAATTTGTTATTATTATACTATGTTCGAGTTAGCATGATATGGGTGACAGTTCGTAATTTTCCGTTTCATCTACACTACTCACACCATACTACATACACCCAGGTACAAAATAAAATATTAGGTTTTAGAAATAATGTATATCATTATTGCAAAAATACAATATATTATTTATCTATAAATCGAAACAATAATTACAGTGTATTCGTTAAATTTAACGAAAAAAGATTCAGGAAAGAAAAATGAATTTTCGCTACTTGATGCGTGGATCAGAACTTAAACCCATAGGTGCTGACACTACATAATCGAAAATACATCGATGAATCGGTGCGGACATCTTATAGGATCCCGTCAGTATGAGTTCATCTTGTATGCGGTTTGTGTTTTCGTTGCGGTTGCATTACGTGCTATTTGTTTTGACGTTTGTTACAGTTTTTGTTGATTTTTGTTTTGTTTTGTTATTGTTTTGTTTTTGGTGAAATGCCGAGAAAAACCAAAAAAAAATCTTTGATCTCTCAAGCTCGGGCGTTATTGGTTCGTTTAATTTATTGAATTAAGATATTATCAGAAAGCAGTTTGCATAATCAAAGATCAATCAAATAAAAAATCGATTTGATAGCCCTTGTTAACTTTCTCGATACTAAAAAAAATCGATTCTATTTCGTTAAGGCACATAACTATAACTGTCAATTTTGAACTGCCACCCATATCATGATAACTCGCACATACTATAGTATTTGATTGAAGCCAAAACAACCACTTTTAGAATTTTTGTCTGTCTGTCAGTAATTTGTACGATTTGGATGCGGTTTTCATTGTTATCATCGTAATGACCTTGGTCAACATAACGCACGTAAACTTTATCGGGTGATAGAGATTGAACCAATACCTACCTACGGATGAAGCCACGGGCGAAAGGCTACTTTTTAATGAAAGTGGGACAGTGTTGATGCCCGTCAGTTTAAATAAAAGGGAAAGAGAAAAAGGTACTTACTAGTAGTTATACAAAATATAAGTTATGAATAAATTAACTTAATTATTTCATATTTATTACTGCTCAACAAATTTGGGCTATCTCTGAAATAGACTAAATATGTAGTTCGATTATTTGGGCCATTTCAAAAATAATGCACCCCTTGCCTTTTTTGAGTATATTTTTTCTATTTCCAGACTATTAGCCACGGAACTTTCTTATTTTTACTTAAATAAGAAGTATCTGAGAACCATTTACAATAGTTTCATCTTTAATACATAACATATTTAATGTATTTATCGATTATTGAAAATACTGAAAATGACGGTTTCATACTATATATATATATATACTTTCATACGCGGGCTCGGACTGAAAATCAGCGCTGTCGGTCTTACTCTGTAAGACTACAGCATATGCTGAGTTCTAGCCTTTTTGTCTGCTTCGACACATGATTTCATTTAGCTTTAGTCACATTGTTTTATTCTTTTATGTTATTTCCTTGTGTTTGACTTTATAATTTGTTTTTATAATTTATTGTGTTGTGGTAGATAAATAAATGGATATTCTATTCTATTCTATTCTATTCTATTCTATTCTATTCTATTCTATTCTATTCTATTCTATTCTATTCTATTCTATTCTATTCATCGGCGAAATTTGTAGAATTTACAAATTTTTGCGTTTTAAAACATTTTTCTTCTTTATGAGTTATTTTTTTGTTGTTAAACAAAATAGTATCTTGAGTTTTATTTTATATTAATTATTTATTGAAATAATTAATAACAATTTTAAAGCTTGTCCCACGATTTTACATCTTTGAGACATGTCTACTTTTGTAACGGTCATTACTAAAACAACTTGCCGAAAAATGTGGAATAATTTAGGCTGAAACAACACCACTCAGGAATATGTCACGTCCACTGAGCGGCAGCTTTGAGATTAGTCGAGAAAGTGCCGTGCTGATCATCGAAAGAATTCTCTCACTTTATGTCGCAAAAAATTGTCTCGTTAAGTTACGAAATTTACTAGGTTTATTTATATTTTATCTCTTTTGTAATGACTTAAAATGAAAAACTATTTATCTATAATGGGAAACATGTTCTGTTTATAGTTCAATCTGTGAGGAATTTTGAAATAATTCAAAATATATATGATAGGGCCCCGATTTTGTTACGTCTTTTTTGTTACGAAATTATAAATAAAAATGTAAATAATGAAAACAAATAGCATTATTTACAAAATATTTTTGTGAACCTTAAAATATATTAAATTCAGAAGGTTTTCATACATTTAAGGTTCACAAAAAATTCATCAATACTTATTTATTTTTCATCTTTGAATGATAGGGGGTGCATTATTTTTGAAATGGCCCATTTATTTCTTTCAGCGTTTCAGTATGAATTTGGCTGCACAAATTAAATTCAACTCTATATAATAAGGTGAATACTGAAGACTTGGTTAGTGGTCCAAGATTCTTTGACCCTGTTTGAGAATAACGAAAAATATTTTTTTGTGCTACAGCCTCGACTCAATTAGTATAGGAAGTCAAAATTTTATTCTGCGTATTTCACAGATTCAACCTTAGTCCTGACCACTTGCCGAGTCTTCAGTACGAATTTGGCAATATAAACGAAAGTCACCATATTTTTTTTGGTTGACAGCCCTATCATGTAAATCTTTGTGTCAACAGCGCACCGTGCAGAGTAGGGGTGCGAAATCGCCTCGGGGGATGCGTTTGTTTTTAATAAACGCCTTTATTTAACAATAATGCGATCACCACCCTCTCGGCTACCGGAACAGTAGATTTGATTTAACGGTAAATTAAAACAATAATGAATAAGTTGATACAATATATGAAATTTAAAGCGTATGGATTTGTTTGTTTTGTCCTAATCCTACCTGCTAATATTATATAAGGTACCTACTACATTTCAAAGTAAAAAAAAATGAAGAGTGTCGCTAATGAACCACTTTTCACCGAAAAAAACTTTTAAATACACCTGCTCATGGGTGTTGGAAGGGTGGGGTAGGGGGGGGGGGGGGGGCAGCAGCCCCCCCCCCCCTGGAAACCAAACAGGACAATAAAAAAATAGCGGACACACATCATACGAGAGACAAGTCCGACCGGCAGTTTTGTTTGCACAAAAGTACGTTTTTTTATTTTTCAACTATAAATCTCGTTGATATATTTTAAAAGAGGTCGCCCCACCCTAGACTTTCGTCTTCTGACGCCCATGCACCTGTTTAAAATATGATATATTACGTGCCTGTTTAGCGTGCGTAAAATCATAAAATAACATATTTCGCACTTGTGCTTTTTGTTTTTACTACTAACGCCATCTAGGGCAAACCGGCCACATCATTTAGTAAGCATGTAAACCTTTGTTTTACCGGATACACTAAAAACTGTTTAAGATGAGTATTTTCCAACTTTTATATTTTATTATTATAGTTGTGCCGTTTTGAGAACTGTCCTCTTACTCTCCCCGGGATAACTTCGGGGGGTTTGCGAGTAAGATGGCGTACCTCCATCCATAGTCGAGTCCGACACCAGCTCTACCACCATACATCACCACCATCTACTATGATTACATATTTTACAGTCGTAGAAGCGAACATTAGATAGTTATTGTTTATAGAACATAATACTGATACTAAAGACTTTATTTACTGACTAGCTTATATACTCGTCTCGTATTGTTGTTAATCCACACGCCATAATTCACTTAAATCTTATCAACCAATCTAGGTGTACTTGCACACACAAAGCGTTAAATAAAACGTAGAGAGGCCTACTGTTCAATGAATTAATGGACCTTAATTTCGCAAAATAAAATTTTGCTACTATCACAAACGCTATAGAGTTTGGGCTTAAACAAAACAAGTTTGGGGCATGGAAGGTACAATTTAAAAGGTAAGATTTCCTTAGGCTTTCTTTTTTCATGATTAACGGACTTATATATCAACTAGAATCAGCAACAAGACTTGAGTGAGTTACCGACTGGGCTAATAGTTTACAAATTTACTTACTCAGCTGTCGTTTCTTAATAATATACTTTTAATAAATTCCAATATAAATGCAGCTGTAAAATAAAAGTCACCCTGAGAGTTTATTCATTACTTGTTGTGCCTAAAATTGTGTGTATTGGATAAACTAGGGTAATACCGAAACTATACGCCTTATGAATGCCTTATGTGACTAAAAGAAAAGCATCATATTTTCCAATCCGTTAAGTGAAAAGTACTATCAGTCAAACATATTCAGTAAAATTATGAACAATTTTACTGTTTGTCTGTACGTACTTGCCACCTAAACAAACATGTTTCATTTACTTTACTCTAGGACTGTCTTTCATCGAATCATAATCATAAGCCTACATCGCCCGCCAGCACCAAAAAGAAACATAATTTTTTTTGTTTGCTGTGGTACGGTAGTGTTTTGGAAAACATTTTTCCTTTGTTCTGTCTGCAGTTGCACAACATGATTTTCATAATCTTGAATAATTGTGTTTCATTTGTTTCAGATCGAAATCCAAAGTCATGCAGAGTGCACAGTTTTGGATCCAGACAATAATCGTTTCCTTGTATGCTTCATCAGCAGAGATAGCTGCCATCATTCAAAGTGATGATTCAGTGTCACCGGAGAGATGTAGTCTTGTCACAATCGCTCATCGCGGCGCCAGCGGTTACGTCCCTGAACACACCTTAGGAGCGTACGCGCTGGCCATCAGCATGGGGGTAGACTTTGTAGAGCCAGATCTCGTAATGACCAAGGATGGACAACTGGTCGCTCGACATGAAAACTTGCTAGACCTCACCACAGATGTTGGCGATCACCCAGAATTTGCTCCTCGGTTCAAAACCCAGACTGTTGGAGGTACCG
Organism: Ypsolopha scabrella; assembly: GCA_910592155.1. NCBI lineage: Eukaryota > Metazoa > Arthropoda > Insecta > Lepidoptera > Ypsolophidae > Ypsolopha > Ypsolopha scabrella. Next base: position 13,982,542 of record OU342962.1, on the reverse strand, counting down.
AGGTATCCGGCTGGTTCACTGAAGATTTCAGTTTAAAAGAACTAAAGACGTTAAGATCCAAAGAGCGTTTTCCAGGCAACAGACCTGGCAACGTACGAATGGACAATGTTTTTGATATCCCTACCCTACAAGAAATTATCGATCTGGTGAAAAGTATGCAGATCAGTCGAAAACGGCTTATAGGTATCTATCCAGAAACCAAAAATCCTACTCACTTTAAGAAACTAGGTTTGCCCATGGAGCAAACTCTGGTTGACATACTCCATCGCAACGGCTATGTCAGCCCTGAAGCACCAATACTAATCCAGTCTTTTGAAGTGAGTAACTTAAAGGAATTAAAAAACATGACGAGTCTTCGCTTGGTGCAGCTATACGGTGGTAACAAGGCGAATCAGCCATTCGACCAGGTTGCGCAAGGAACGAATCTCACATACGGTGACATGGCTACGCCTGAAGGTCTTAGTAAAGTGGCTACATATGCGTACGGAGTAGGACCTGATAAGAGCTACATTATACCTCGTGATGAGCAGGACAGGCTAGGGGAACCGACTAGCTTCGTAACAGACGCTCATGCCGTCGGACTGAAGGTTCACCCGTTCACGTTTAGGTCAGAGAACGTATTCCTGCCAGCTGAGTTTCGCAGTGTGGATGCTTCACCTGATGCTATCGGCGACCTCATGGGGGAGGTGCAGGCATTCGTCGCGGCTGGTGTCGATGGACTCTTCGCCGATCAGCCTGATGTCCCCGTGGCTGTGCGAGGACCCTGCGTGGCGAGTGCGGCTGCTACTGGTTCACTGAACATATTCATCTATTCTGGTTTAGTCTCATTAATGTTAATACTATGGTAAGTAAAACAGTGAGAAACGTAAAAATGATTGTTTTATAATTATTATTATCTAGTCAAAATTAAAATTAAACATTCATAGGAAAAAAACTGTTGTTAATTAATTTGTAGCTTTAGAATGATTTTACAGACTGTAGATTGCGCAGGAACTAAAAAACTTGAGCACGTTTTCGGTGAGATACTTGACCCAGAAATTAAAAATGCTGACACCTAAGCGTCGAGTTCTACAGAATAAGTTTTCAGTAAATAAAAATAAATAAAACGATATATATAATTTTCAAGACTTATGTTGCTATAAGCAGTTTTTATTTCAAACATTTGTCCTTGTCTTTATCTTGCACATCTATAACATATAGTAGACGGGCTGTAAATAGAGTGCGACCATTAAATAAAAACACCAGTGGCGAAGGGTGATCATTTAAAAAAAAATGTAGGTATGTTTGAGGTAAACTTTGGAACTACTAAACCGATTCTAAAAATTCTTTCTTTTCTAAAAAGCTACACAATTGTTGAGTAACATAGGCTATATTTTATTTAAATAAAATTAAGTTTTCAGTTTGAAAATTCAGTATTTGTGAACCAGGTCGGGAGAAAAAACGCTGCTTAGCTGCTTTATCGGCTTGCCCTGACCAAATGGTTAGTTATACGTGATAAAACTGGTTGTTTTTCCATACGAGGAAACTGTATCAGTTTAATTTGACTAAAGATTTCCATCTACAACGATCCTGACACACCTCTTGCTAATATTAAGCTTGAGAAAGTGACTACACCCAGGTTTAAGTACAGATACATTAAATACTATGATTTAAGTAATGATTTTTTCCCATGTGGGAAAACTATATCAGTTTAATCTGACTACAGATTTACATCTACAACGACCCGGACACACCTCTTGCTAATATTTAGCTTAAAAAGTGATTAAAGTCAGGTTTATGTATTGTTTTTTTCTCATACGAGAAAACTGTATCAGTTTAATCTGACCACAGATTTCCATCTACAACGATCCTGACACACTTCTTGGCACTTTGCTAAAACATAGTAACCAGGGTCTGATGATTGGACTGGAAGATAGGTACGGGATCTCCTCAAAGGACAACAGCAGACCCTTCGAGTTTGGGCTTATTTGATTTGTCTTTATTAGCACATTGGTAAAACATGGTGACCAGGATCTGGTGATGGGACTAGACGATGGGTACGGGATCTCCTCAACGGACAAAAGCAGACCCTTCGAGTTTGGACTTATTTGATTGGTCTTTATTAGCGCCTTGGTTAAACATGGTGTCAGTTGCACATAGTCGTTTAAAAAATCATTTATTCTTTTGTTTTCCTTATTTTCACGAAAATCTCGTTGACGCAGGCGGAGCTGCGGGCAGAAGCTAGTAAGAAATATCGTCGTAGCAGAATAACTAAACAAGAAATTAAAATTTAATTTACGTATGAATGTTGTACGTTCTTATTAATAAATTTCAAGAACTTGGCACCCATTTAGATCCCTAGCTAGTGCAAGTATGACCGTAATAACCAGAAGAAAATTATGTCTGTTAGTGCAATGTTCCTTTCTAACACCATCTACTCAAGCCACGTTTCACTACTACTAAATACCAAATACCTATTTTATGTACGTAATTTGAATTATCAGCTTTAAACTTATCTGTTTATTTTTTAACAAGTCGACGTTTATGTACGTCGTAAACAACATATCACTGTTATCAGTATGTAGATACCGTGTGACTGAACTCGTGTTGCACGCCGCTGCTGGCTGTACCACTCATCTTTACTGAACTTCGATATTGGTATCTAAATACCTACTTAAATATGTATAGTAGGTACCAATCATAAAGTCAATGGTCTTATCTTGCCAAAACAGTCGCAAACACAATAGTTACAAATAAAAAATATAATATACTCGTATTTATGTTTCTATTGTTGGAATGCAATCTTGAATGTTTGTAGAGAACGTCCAACGGGAATAATGCAATATAGGCTTGTGTAGTACAGTACTAGAGTACTAATAAGACATCATTCCTTGAAGAAGTGAAAGAGAAAGAACTATTCAGTTCGGATATTTTTATTCGGTCTTTTAGTACATTTCAGTCGGACAGAACGAGGCGAAGCGAACGAAATGAAAGAGCCAGTGACTCACACCACACAACTACGATCCCGATCTTGTTCGGAAGTTTTATTCCAATAGCATAAAAGTTTAAATTCTTCTGAAAAGGTTGGTTATGTTAGTCAATGACTTGTTCCGAGCTAATTATGAAGAACGTTATTAAGTAGTTCTTTATAAACAAAATCAGCAGTCAAATCCTGCTACATTAAAATCATTCATGAAACTTTATACAGAAAAGTTGACTCTAAATGAAACTTTATTGTCATCTTTTGTAATTATACTACAATCAACATAATTCAATAAATAATAATATACCTATCATTTGTAATTTTCGTTAAGAATAATAAATCGAAGTAAAAACACACGTTTTCTTGATACTCGTACGTCCCATTGTCATTTAATTTAATAAAAGTAAATATTCATTCAACATTACAGACAATATATATTTATATATATATTATGTATTTATTTATTTGCGTAAAAAGAACTTAGAATTAATACAATCAAAAATAGGATCTTACGGCTAGTATAACTTTTTTGCCTAAACTAAAGTAGCCTGTATTTTAGGCACAAAATGGACAAAGCACAAAGAAGACTTAAAATAACAAATTGATAGCTTGAAAATTAAATAAATGTTTGAAATAAAAGTAGAAGTCAATTAAATATAAAACCTTAAGATTAATTGTAGATATCAAGCATTAACTCGGTCTAAAATACTCTGTAAATACTGAATGGTATCATCGCATAGGAATAAACGTACCGTGAGCAGAGTATCGCTCGAACGAGTCACGTACTAATAGTACTAAATGGACGAACTAGTACGTTTTGATGAATGTACCTACGAGATTGGATCGAACCGCGCAGTGACCGAGCAAGCACAAGCCTAATGCAATATACATAGTTAGGCCCGCATACGGGGGGATGAGGGTGTCCCCCTCCCGAAATCATTGGACATCAAATAATCAAAATAATTTTATATTTTACGTAACAATTAGCCCTAAAAATATACTAAACTCTAAACTATACTAAACTCTATTGGGTCAAGGACAATAATTTTTATCAGGAACTGCGACTTGGCGTTCGGACTAGCCGAAAATACTGAATGGAGTCATTTCAACAACATTATTTTTGTTTGTAAGTAAACCCATTGCCTTCGCCGTATTTTTTATGAAATAAATCTTTTAAAGCATCCAGAAATACCCATTACTTTGAGAGATATTTACATTAAAAGATTGTAATAAAATGCATGTATCGAAAAACAGCCGGTGAGATGCACTCAAGGTCACGCGGCCGATGTGACGTCACTATCGTTAAATCTGCTAACTTGTGCAGGCGTTATACGCATTTGGCGTTGTTTTTCTGGTTCATCATAGTGTACTTTAAAACTTTAAAGTAAAGAACTGAATGCATAGTAGCTATGCACTTTTAAACTTAATTAAAATGACCGAAGAGGGCTTTAGTAAGGGCCAATCCGACAATCTTGCCAGAATTAGAGGGCATAATGATGGCAGAATATTTTTCTACCAACACAAGATTCTTCAGTGCCGAAATCAGGAGTTTTAAAGCAGACAGGTAAGCAAACGTTTTATAAACCTTCTTACTCATAGTACCTCATACGAAATAGATAATATTGGTAATTATTATTTACTTCCTTGTTCATATTACAAACACATTTTGTGTTGTGTCCAAATATTCTTCATCTTTTTTAACCAGATTAAAGGTACATTTTAATTTCAAGAAAGAGTATCTAAACCTCCATAGAAATTCAAAATTTTTGGCAAAATGACTACCTTAAATCCTTAAGAGCATGCATCGCACAAAGTCAAATACCTAGTTGGCATGGATTTGTTTTACGCATTTTACGGGCAAATTAGATGACATGAGTAGTAAGTACTTATAGATTTGAATTAAATAAACACTTAGGTACGTCAAAATGATCCTCACACACAACAGTAAGCTGATATTTTCGGAGACAACTCTTCCCTTCTTATCACTTTCAGCCATTTATTTCGGAGTTTTTTTTCCTTGGGAACAATTATAAAGTTTTTTCCGGTGTAGAAATGGTTGTTTATTTACATTTTGGCACGATACAGTATTTATACGGTTGTTGCTTAGTTGTAGAAATTTTTAATAACTGTTTACTTCGCGCGCTCAAGCAATTTCCCTATAGTTCAAACTCGACTCGCTGTTTGTGACGTCACGTCACTGCAGGATGTCGACCTCGCTCCGCGTTGAACCTGCCGTTTTGTACCGCGCGTGATTCGAGCTAATTTTAAAGTGCTCTCATTTGGTCAATTGTTATCATAAAACAATAAAAAGTATACCAGAATTTACGCAAAGGGCAGTTCTTTTGATAAAAGTAGTTTACTTTACATAGTTACTGAAAATGGTCTATTAGGACTATCGATAAATAAATTGCCCCCACTATGACAAAAAAAATAACTTTAAATTTCCTTTAATTTCTCTTTGTTTAGTAACATACAGGACACTGACACCTATTCTCGTGTAGCAAATATTAGATTTAGAGCTGCCATAACCTAAAACTTTTCATTGCAAAGTAGGCTTTAACGCAGATGGATAAAAGTTAAATGAGCTTGTATAATTTGAGGTTTTTCAACTCTAAATTTAAGGTTTGCTGCACGAGAATAGGTCACATTAACTTAACGCTACAATAAATGAAAAAAACAGCCAAGTGTGTGTCGGACCACGCGCAGTTTAGGGTTCCGTAGTTGCCCAGTACATTTTATATGTTGGTGTACTAATACAGATCGCGGAAAACTTCTAGTCCACTTGGAAGTTGCTCTCCCGAAGAACGGCACATACATTTTGTCATTTAAAGGGGACTAAAAGTTCGGCGCGACCTGTACTCGTAAACCTGTAAAGCCTACTTACTCGTAGCTGTCATAGTTTTCCTTTTAACTTGATTATATATACTACTTCTGTGAATTTTTCAACATATTCATAAACAACCGTTTAGCTAGTGGGGGGGACACTTGCCTCCAACAAAAAATAGCTTAATATTTCGCCAACGGATCCCTAAATCTAAAAATGGTTTTGACACACCCATAATGTTTTTGAATGACCTATCCAACTATACCCCACACTATGGGATAAACGAGGAAAAAAAATCATCCCCAATTTACGTGCATGGTAGGTACTCCAAAAAGATATTTTCTAAATTTTATTTTTCCATTTTGTCGGCGTGATTAATACCTATCTATACCCATTAGGGTGGAACAAATTCCACTTTTTTCAATTTCAAACTTTGAAGCGATCTATTAGTAGCTCAAATAAAATGAAATAAAAAATATTGGACTGCATCTTCTGCCCCCGCATTAAATTCAAAGACAAAAAATGTAAGAAAGAAAAAAAAATTTTTTTTTTCGTATTTTACTTTTTTATATTTTTGTCAGTTACAGCTTTATGTAAGGATATCATAAAAATTATATATAAAAATATGCGTTACTTAACATGTCTAAAATTTTATAAAATCACGTGTTTATTCACAGAATTTCTCATTTTAAGACATTTTTAAGAGATTTGAATTTCGTACGACCTTGAAACAACCCAAAATTCTATGACGCCATTTTTTTTAAATTGCTTACTTATGGCCAAATCAATAAAAAACTAAAATTGAAATTTAAGAAAAAAATGTTTTTTTTAAAACTTCGAATCAAATGCGCGGGCAGAAGATGCAGTCCAATCTATATATTTTTTATTTTAGCTACATGAAGATCGCTTCAAGTAATTAATATTACACCATGGAATTTGAAAAAAGTGGAATTTCGCTTCACCCTAATACTCATGCCAAATTACAGCTTCCTAGTAATAATATTCTCTGAGCTAAGCCGCGGACTGACGGACATCGCGAAACTATAAGGGTTCCTTGTCGTACTACGGAACCCTAAAAACCGGAGTTGTCCGAGTCGGAGTCGCCCACCAAGGGTTCCGTTATATTCCGTTTATGATTTTATTACAAATGTATACTTTTCAGATTTTTATAAAAAAAGAGAAGACGGAACTCTTGCCCGTCCGTGTCTGCCTTTCTATAACAGCCACTTTTCGCCTAAATTGGATAAACATAGAGACTGAGAACTCGCGCTCGTCCGATTCGCGCTTGACCGATTTGGCTCATGTTCGAACTTAAAAATTCTATTTGCCTTATTTACTCGCCTGCCAAATTTCATGACATTCCGATCAACGATACTCGAGTTATGTTCGTACAAACTTTCATACATACATACAAACGCCGGGTTGTTCAAGTAGACTCGGAGAACAATTGTAGTTTACGTTTTTATCGTATGGAAACACTACGCTTCAACCATTAGAGAAGTGAACGGCTGAAAGAACTTGTTTTCAGGCTAGAAACTTAGTATAAAAAAGTACTATTTTAAGGTTATTCGTGTGGTATTTCGTTTGCGACCTTTAATTTCAAAAATAATTTTTTGTTCTTCCGTATTTATTCATTTCGTAAGCTTGAAAGCGGACTGTACCTACTGTCTGTGCTGTGTGACTGCTGCACAGGAATCATCAGTTGTGTAGTTAAGTAAGTATTAGATTTGATTTTTGATGTCGTAAGCTTGAAAGCGGACTGTACCTACTGTCTGTGCTGTGTGACTGCTGCACAGGAATCATCAGTCGTGTAGTTAAGTAAGTATTAGATTTGATTTTTGATGTCGTAAGCTTGAAAGCGGACTGTACCTACTGTCTGTGCTGTGTGACTGCTGCACAGGAATCATCAGTCGTGTAGTTAAGTAAGTATTAAATTTGATTTTTGATGTCGTAAGCTTGAAAGCGGACTGTACCTACTGTCTGTGCTGTGTGACTGCTGCACAAGAATCATCAGTCGTGTAGTTAAGTAAGTATTAAATTTGATTTTTGATGTCGTAAGCTTGAAAGCGGACTGTACCTACTGTCTGTGCTGTGTGACTGCTGCACAGGAATCATCAGTCGTGTAGTTAAGTAGGTATTAGATTTGATTTTTGATGTCGTAAGCTTGAAAGCGGACTGTACCTACTGTCTGTGCTGTGTGACTGCTGCACAGGAATCATCAGTCGTGTAGTTAAGTAAGTATTAGATTTGATTTTTGATGTCGTAAGCTTGAAAGCGGACTGTACCTACTGTCTGTGCTGTGTGACTGCTGCACAGGAATCATCAGTCGTGTAAGTAAGTATTAGATTTGATTTTTGATGTCGTAAGCTTGAAAGCGGACTGTACCTACTGTCTGTGCTGTGTGACTGCTGCACAGGAATCATCAGTCGTGTAGTTAAGTAAGTATTAGATTTGATTTTTGATGTCGTTAGCTTGAAAGCGGACTGTAACTACTGTCCGTGCTGTGTGACTGCTGCACAGGAATCATCAGTCGTGTAGTTAAGTAAGTATTAAATTTGATTTTTGATGTCGTAAGCTTGAAAGCGGACTGTACCTACTGTCTGTGCTGTGTGACTGCTGCACAAGAATCATCAGTCGTGTAGTTAAGTAAGTATTAAATTTGATTTTTGATGTCGTAAGCTTGAAAGCGGACTGTACCTACTGTCTGTGCTGTGTGACTGCTGCACAGGAATCATCAGTCGTGTAGTTAAGTAAGTATTAGATTTGATTTTTGATGTCGTAAGCTTGAAAGCGGACTGTACCTACTGTCTGTGCTGTGTGACTGCTGCACAGGAATCATCAGTCGTGTAGTTAAGTAAGTATTAGATTTGATTTTTGATGTCGTAAGCTTGAAAGCGGACTGTACCTACTGTCTGTGCTGTGTGACTGCTGCACAGGAATCATCAGTCGTGTAGTTAAGTAAGTATTAGATTTGATTTTTGATGTCGTAAGCTTGAAAGCGGACTGTACCTACTGTCTGTGCTGTGTGACTGCTGCACAGGAATCATCAGTCGTGTAGTTAAGTAAGTATAAGATTTGATTTTTGATGTCGTAAGCTTGAAAGCGGACCGTACCTACTGTCTGTGCTGTGTGACTGCTGCACAGGAATCATCAGTCGTGTAGTTAAGTAAGTATTAGATTTGATTTTTGATGTCGTAAGCTTGAAAGCGGATTGTACCTACTGTCTGTGCTGTGTGACTGCTGCACAGGAATCATCAGTCGTGTAAGTAAGTATTAGATTTGATTTTTGATGTCGTAAGCTTGAAAGCGGACTGTACCTACTGTCTGTGCTGTGTGACTGCTGCACAGGAATCATCAGTCGTGTAGTTAAGTAAGTATTAGATTTGATTTTTGATGTCGTAAGCTTGAAAGCGGACTGTACCTATACTGTCTGTGCTGTGTGACTGCTGCACAGGAATCATCAGTCGTGTAGTTAAGTAGGTATTAGATTTGATTTTTGATGTCGTAAGCTTGAAAGCGGACTGTACCTACTGTCTGTGCTGTGTGACTGCTGCACAGGAATCATCAGTCGTGTAGTTAAGTAAGTATTAGATTTGATTTTTGATGTCGTAAGCTTGAAAGCGGACTGTACCTACTGTCTGTGCTGTGTGACTGCTGCACAGGAATCATCAGTCGTGTAGTTAAGTAAGTATTAGATTTGATTTTTGATGTCGTAAGCTTGAAAGCGGACTGTACCTACTGTCTGTGCTGTGTGACTGCTGCACAGGAATCATCAGTCGTGTAGTTAAGTAAGTATTAGATTTGATTTTTGATGTCGTAAGCTTGAAAGCGGACTGTACCTACTGTCTGTGCTGTGTGACTGCTGCACAGGAATCATCAGTCGTGTAGTTAAGTAAGTATTAGATTTGATTTTTGATGTCGTAAGCTTGAAAGCGGACTGTACCTACTGTCTGTGCTGTGTGACTGCTGCACAGGAATCATCAGTCGTGTAGTTAAGTAAGTATTAGATTTGATTTTTGATGTCGTAAGCTTGAAAGCGGACTGTACCTACTGTCTGTGCTGTGTGACTGCTGCACAGGAATCATCAGTCGTGTAGTTAAGTATTAGATTTGATTTCACGACATGATTTCTTTTCGCATCGTTCCCACTATTAACTTTAAATAAAGTTATAAAAAACAAATACCTACCTAATTCTACTTACTTGACACCATAAATACATAATAATGTAAGCGCAAGGGTTCAATAAATACCTACTATGCGTTATTATTCAAGCATGATACTGTTGTTTGTTGCTTTGGCTGTTTCGGAACTGGATGTTTATTTTGCGTGTTTTTATGTTTCTCAATGGCAGCATGGCACCCCGATACAGAAAATTCTAGTGGGTATTGTGTGTGATCACACTATTATTATAAATGCGAAGGTTTGTGAGTGTGTGTGTGTGTGTGTATGTTTGTTACTCTTTCACGCTGAAACCGCTGAACGGATTTGGATGAAATTTTAAATGGATATAGCTTATACCCTAACTTAACACATAGGCTACTTTTTATCCCGAAAAAAAAGCATGTCGCTATACCGAATAACACGCAGGTGGAGCCGCGGGCAAAAGCTAGTTAAAAATAAGCTTGGTTGACACATTTATCGCAAAAAAATTTTCTTACATATCTTGCTACGCTAAAGGTTTGAAGAATTGTGGGTTGACGGTGTTTTTGCTTACAGAAAAAAGAAAATGAGTGTGAATGAGGAGTATAACGGAGAGTTTACAGAAACTTTAGATGCCCTTAGCATTTTAAGGTTTTATTATCTAAATAAAAAAAATAAGTAGGTTACATATCACTAAACTATAATTAATTCTCTTTTTTCCTTTTAATTTTCATTGATAATACTATTGTCAGAGTTAAGTCCTTTTATTTTGTCATGTCATTTGTTTTGTGTTGTGGTGATTAATAAATGCTTATCTTATCTTATTGGTGTACTTTGTTCGACAATAAAGAAGACAACATTAAACATTAAACATTCAAGTATTTTAATTTTTTTTAGGCCACTAAAATGGATCTTTTATTACTAATAACTAAATTATTCTAAAATTACAATAAATTAAAAAAAACCTAACTAAATTATATAAACATAAAAGTTAAATTAAATAAAAGACTTTATTTAAGTCGTCGCTGTCACTGGGCAGGGTACCCAAGACACTGGCCGCATTACCTCGCTGGATAGCAAGGCTGATGCGTTGCCCGAGATAAGCTCCAGCCCTTGGGTCCCCTGAAGCATCCACCAGACGCGATGCTATTTGTTTATATAACAGTCGAGCGTCAGGCCCCCACGGCCCAAACGTCTCGACTCCAAACGGCACAAAAATGTAGCTTTCTCCTAAAGCTGTATATTTGCGCCGCTTGTTGCGCTCCGCCGTTGCAGCAGCCACGCCAGCCGTGACAGCGGTCGACTGGATGTGGGATGCAGCGAGAGTATCCACGCACGTCGCGTCCCACACCAGAGAGCGACCATTCTGCCATGGAATGAGGTCATTCAGGCTGCCGTGACGGGACCAGCGGCCAGCGCTGCGCCGACAAGAGAGGCCGTGATGGCCCAACTGGTCGACGCTTGCACCACACTGACAGCGATGACTTTCATTTGTCTTTGTACCGAGGCGCAGACAGATGGCGAGGGTAAAAGTTGTTTTGTCCAGAAGAGTGCCTATGTTAGCAGAAGGAATAGCATGCAGCCAGAAACCAGATTCACGCTCACCAGTAGCAAGAAGACGAGCACGGTCTGCGAGGTTGGAAGCAGTGGCCAGAAGATTCTTAAGTATTTTAATTATATTATATCATCTGTATTACACTCCCTTTTCCAATTATCACCCTCCTTCCAAAGTATTTGGGTTCAATATTTGATAATAAATACCTAGGTTTTTTTGCGTTTGGATTGGAAATACATTTTCGATCCTACAAACTCAGTAAATGCCATATTAGTCAATTTTATCACTTTATAAAATTATTCGAATAACTCGTTTTACTCGAATTATTCGAATAGCACAAAAGTTGATATTCGTAAAACTCGAATACTGAATTGGGGCGAATATTGGATGCTCTACCCCTGTCACAAGCAGCCTAACACAATCCTCCTCGCTTCGCTCGTCGTCGCACCAATTTTTGACCTTTTATTGTAAATCGTAATCATATTTATACGATATTTTCGATCAAAGGTGCAATTGTGTAATTCGTACGATTTCAATATTGTCAAACGCCTATTTAGCTAAGAAAATTAGCCCGTTTGACAATTGAAATCGTACATTTATACCTGTCAAATGAATATGATTGTCTTTCTCGCATATGCTACAATTTTCGAAGGCCGAAAGCGGGTGATTTTTACAAGCATCAAACTTTTAAAATATAAACCTGTTGCACTTATTCATAAAATACTTTACGTCTCTTATAAGGAGTCATAGTTAATAGAATTATCATTAGACAGCATTTATGATGCGATAAACAGAGGCGTATGAAAAAAAAAACCTTTTAAAATTTTTTGCGAGAATTGCCGTCTGGAGTGATCAATTCTACGATATGGCCACCGCATATACCGAGTGTAAATAGAGTGCGACCATTAAATGAAACCACATATTCTACCGACCCTACAGAACCACTTTTCCCAAGAGTCATACCCGCGGACACCCTTAGTTTAGGAAATAATTGAGTTCCCAACAAAAATGTGTGAACCCTAACGCACCGACATACGGGCGATTTTAGAGAGAGCCTAGTAGAGAGAACAGCTTCAGGTTTCACGAACGACGCTCTCTCTAAACTCGCCCGTATGTCGGTACGTTAGGGTTCACGCATTTTTGTTTGGAACTCAATTATTTCCTAAACTTTTTGGAAAGACTGGGTACATACACCACTTTATATTGGCCGTCTAAATAAACGCCTAGAATGTTTTTGATTAAATTGTTTTTCTTTTGCGAGTGATTTTATTACTTACGAGCCCGCTCCGAATCGTTATTCATAATATCTAAGTGGTTCCGCCAATATATATTGTATGTTTACTTTGCTTATCGCATAAATGTTTTATTTATATAAGGTGGAATCGAAATACCTGCCACGGATGAAACAGGAGATACTATTATGTTTATAGATTACATTAGTGAAGAAATTTCGTACCCCGGAATAGTTAAATAAATTTGAGAAGGTAAAGTAATTAAATAAACATTTTCTTCATTCTGCATAACGTGGTTCACAAATTACGCTTGACGAGTCGTTTAGTCAATGATAACAATTGCTATATCTTTCTAACCGTTCAATGAATGAAATTCATTTAATTGTATGAAACCGTTAGGTAGTAGTCGCAAAACTTCAATGAAGTTTTCAAAGGACGCCGCTCTATCCGAGCGAGCCGCTCGTCAAATAGTCAAAGGGCAGACCGCCTGCCGCCACCCCGTCCCCCACTACCCCTTTCGTCGCACGCGCTTGTTTTTGTTTGTTGTTGTGCCCCCACCCCAGTTCGCTGTTTTCGCTGGTCGCAGAGGTGCGTATCTCGCGCGCATTCTTTAAAAATGCCTCCTAGACCACGATATTCAAATCAAGAATATCTTGAGATGGTATCGTGCTACCGCGAGTGTAACAACGTAACCGCGCATGCAGTAAACCTATACGAGCAGAGATTTGGTGTACGAGTGAGCCATCATACCATTCTGGACGCCGTATACAGATTTCGAGAGCATGGTCGCTTTGACCCGCCTCCGGTTGACGCAGGCAGGCCTCGATACTCAGCCGAATTTGAAGAGGAAGTGTTAGACTTTTTCCGGCGTCACCCTCTTGCTAGCACCAGGGACGCTGCTAGAGTGTTTGATGTGAGCCATTTCTACGTGCGGCAACTTCTTAATCGGGAAGGGCTCCATCCTTACCACTTCTTAAGAGTGCAAGAATTGCAGCCACAAGACTACGCGGCTCGACTCGCATTTTGTCATTGGGTTAGAGAAGAACGTCGCAACATTATGTGGACCGACGAGTCCACTTTCACATGGGTTGGAATGTTCAATATCCACAATGCGCATTTTTGGACCGAGACGAATCCTCGTGTTGTTCGGCCTGACCACTTTCAGATACGATTTAGTGTTAACGTGTGGGTGGGCATACTCGACAATAGAGTTCTTGGACCAGTTTTCTTGGACAAACTGAACGGGGAAACATATCTTCGCTTACTGCGAACCCGTGTAAGCAGAATGTTGGAACGTATTCCTCTTGAAGAAATAAGTGGACTGCACTTCCAACATGATGGAGCGCCAGCTCATTTCGCTGTGAACGTACGTGACTATTTGAATGGTGTGTGGTACGGTGGCGAGAGGTGGATCGGCCGAGGAGGGCCAGTGCCGTGGCCTCCTCGCTCGCCTGATTTAACCCCATTAGACTTTTTTTTATGGGGTCGTGTAAAGGACCTTGTGTACGGCCAAACCGGACATGATATTAGAACTGTGCGAGAACTAAAAAGGCGCATCAAGCGCGCTTTTCAGCAAGTAAAAAGTGAAACTGACACCTTAAATAAAGTGCAAAGACATGTTTGCCTACATTTGTGTGCAACGCGAAGGCGGACTTGTGCAGCAGTTTTGTAGATAAATAATACTGTTGTAAATTATGCAAATAACTGTAGCTAAGGTGTAATTGGTGTAAATAAGGTACAATTGGTGTAAAAATGCAAAGACAGAACATAATGTTTTTGTGTAATGTGTACCTACGGCAAAACATAATCAGGAGACCCGGCTTTAAGTGTGATGGGAAGTTTACCATCTTATTACATCAGTTTTTATCTGCGGAATGAATTAGAGGAATGCAATAACTGGTAAGTGCACTTTTAAACTTTTGCCTGCGTATTATTGGGTACTGGTTGGCCAACAGATCCAGCCGTTTGGAAATTTAACAGTACCCTAATTAGTTAATTTACCGGTGTCTTAATGACCAATGACGAAGAGTAATTTGCAATGTATTTCGTATTTACATCTACTTTGCGTGTGAGCGTAAGCACATTGGAGAGGCATGCAATGGCACCTATTCTCGTGTAGCACTTTTAAATTTCGAGCTAAAAAAACCCAAGAATTTTCATAGCAAAATAGACCTTAACGCGGAGGGATGACAGTTAAATGAGCTTGTATTATTTTGGGTTTTCACAACTCTACATTTAAGTTTGTGCTACACAGAATAGGTACAAATATCTCTACCTGGTAGAGACGAACTGGGCAGCTGATTTCATTCATTGAACGGTTAGAAAGAGATAGCAATTGTTATCATTGACTAAACGACTCGTCAAGCGTAATTTGTGAACCACGTTATGCAGAATGAAGAAAATGTTTATTTAATTACTTTACCTTCTCAAATTTATTTAACTATTCCGGGGTACGAAATTTCTTCACTAATGTATACTATAAACATAATAGTATCTCCTATTTCATCCGTGGCAGGTATTACGATTCCACCTTATATACGCTGGCGGACTAGTATACATAACCAAGGAATAGTTTGGTTCCTTGGCATCTTTTTGGATTTGATCAAATCCTTGGTGTATGCTGGCGCACGCACCATCGGTCGATCAACCACGCGCGCCCGCGCTAGCTGACCTTGAGTCAGTTGTGAATTGACCACCTCCAAGGACGCGCGCGCGCACCGTCTAGACCTATAACCCTAGACCCTCGTGTTCCTGCAAGGACATCTTCCTGATCAGGAGATTCAGTGCTGTGTGCATCCTGGACGAGATTAGATCACAAGGGATTTTGAGGTAACAAGCTTTTCCATTATTTAATACTTTTCACGCCAGTGCGGTCCGTCATTATTAGCCGATTTCGCATTCTACAGTCCACTCTTATCAAATTCTTATTTTATAATTATTGGCGGCACCATAGTTTGATCCTTCGGCCGGATTAATTGTTATAATCAGCATATTTCGCCTTATTTGCTAATATTTTATGCTTCTATAAAATTTATAGAAACGTTGCATATAAATATCGACCTTATTGAGTACACATACAGGTGAAATTAGCGTGACGCTTGAGAAAACGTTTTCAAAATCTCTGTCTTTTTGATCGATCTCTGTAAATCTTGTTTGGTTTACCCGCTTTAGCTATCGCGTGTCTATATAAATTGTAACTTTATAAAGCTATAATATTATTGTTGCTACGCAATCACACACGCGATTATGCTTTTAATCATTTTCACGGTGTACTTTATATAAAGCGTTCACATACTCATAGAAATTAGCATTGTGCTTACCGCGCGAATGTTTATAATTCGTATTTTATTTGAACTTTTATTTCTTTCGCTTCGAATTATAGACATTCTATTATTAATTATTTTTAAGCCCATCAATTAGTAGCTTTCGCAGCTTCGGTATTTTTGGTTTAATTTTAACGTACAGACAACGTTTGTCGTGCGTACAGTTACACCTATAACGTACCGCTCGAATAAATACGTACATATATACACAAGTACATATATACGAACGATATATCTCCTTATTGTTTGTAACTTTAACTAGTTTTGTTTGTTATTTTCTCGCACTAGTTGGAGGTAATAAGGTTTTCGTATCTACACTTAGTGCTGTGACGGTTTGTCAGTTATTGATTCGCGTGGAAGTGTGTACCTACCTACTTATTCTTTGTTATATTATATTTATCCGGTTATTTTCTAATAACAGGACCGCTTGAATAAGTAGATACTTACTACTTACCTATTCTTTACACTTAGTTGTTAGGTCTTTGTTATTAGCTGTTACAGACCTTACCGCTTTGAACATAATACCTACATACAATATTTGTTTTGTTGGAAATCTTATTGTTTATAATAATATACTACTAGAGGATGCTTGTTTTGCGCACCATATCTGAGCGCCGCCGACGCGACGTGACGTCATCGACGCCAGGTCTCGAGATAATGCGACCGGGTAGTAGGTGAATATTTTCTCCATTACTTGTTTACGTATTGAATATCGAAACAGTGTTTAGTCATTGTACGAGTAATTATGCATTGATTAAAATGCTGCTTTTGAGATTGTTTACGTAAATACGCGTTTACATTTTTTGTTATGATGATCAATACCTAGATTTTGTGTTTATATTTTTATCGAGTTCATTTTGTTATACCTAACATATCCGCATCGGTTTTATACTTTTAATTGTAAAAGGAAGCTACATACCGACCTACGTATTGGTTATACATAATAAATTAATAAACTGGTGTTATTTTGTTGATAATCGCGCGGCACTTTGCTTTAAATCAAATAATTTAGTATCGTTTGCTAGATTTGGATTGTTTATAAATAAAATAAACTTGTGTATTATTCGAACGTAACCATGACGACGACGCAAGCACGTATTAAATTGAATGAAGGCAAAAGAGCACAGTATTTTAATTCCATGCAGACTACATTCAATTACATAATTAATTTAAAAAGTGATAAAAATAGAACGTTACTCATTCGTTAAGGATAATAAAATATGCACTAATTGCCTAAGCTCACAACATGGAGGCATCATTCGTTGTTGCATTTTAATAATTCACAGACACCTAGTACCGCACCCGCACCGCAGCATCCTGCTGTTGACCACTTAGGTGGTAATAATAATACCAATGGTTCTGTTGCAACTACCGCGTCCTCATCTAATGGGACTAATCCGCAACATTCTTCTTGTAATGTTTCTTCGACTTCTTCCACTCATTCCACGGAACTACTTGCTACCGCAAAGGTACTTGCTGTAGGTCGTGGTGGAAAGGATGTTAATATTAGATGCATCCTTGATCCTGG
The DNA here is from genome assembly GCA_910592155.1 of Ypsolopha scabrella. Lineage (NCBI taxonomy): Eukaryota > Metazoa > Arthropoda > Insecta > Lepidoptera > Ypsolophidae > Ypsolopha > Ypsolopha scabrella. The sequence continues at coordinate 13,964,978 of OU342962.1, read as the reverse complement.
TTCTCAACGGCATTATGCCACCATAAGATGTTGTGCTATGCTAGGGCTTCCACTTCGCTCAACTTCATTAACTACCGTACAAGGTATTGGTGGTTCTCCTATTAAAGGTAAAGTGGATGTGACTTTTAGATCTCGCTTTGATAAGTCTTCGCAGTATACAATCGAAGCACTTGTGTTACCGCAAATCACTTGTGAGTTACCTACTTGTCAAGTTGATCCAAGCATGGTCCAATCATTTGAAAATATTTCACTCGCTGACGACACCTGGGCGATCCCAGGGAACATTGATCTTCTTATCGGTGTTCAGCTGTTTGCAGAGATGCTACGGCCGGGGAAGATAGTCAATCCACCAGGCATCCCAGATGCGTTGGAAACCGTCTTAGGTTATATAATTATGGGGGATGCTCTGATCAAATCGCCTCATGAGTCTTCGCTATCATTTTGTTCAACCGCATCATGTGAGGTTGAGTCGCTCATGCGTAAGTTCTGGGAGGTAGAAGAAGTTGAATCTACGCCACCTTTAAGTGTGGACGAAAAATATTGTCAGGAGTTTTATTCTAAAACAACAACTCGCGATTCGACAGGGAGGTATGAAGTTGCTTTACCTTTCAAAGCTGATCCAGTAGGAGTTTTAGGCCGTTCGTACAATGTTGCTAAACGTCGTTTCTTAGCGTTAGAACGTAAATTCGAAACCAAACCTACACTTAAGCTGTTATATGATGCCGTCATCAAAGAATATATAGATAAAACGGATATATCATTGGTTGACAATGTTAATGTCTCTAGTGAGGGACAATATTTTATACCGCACCACGGTGTCTATCGTGAAGATAAAGCTACCACCAAATTAAGGGTAGTTTTAGATCCAAGTAGCGCAAAGACCGAGACTGGTTTAGCGTTAAATGATGCTTTACACACAGGCCCGAGCCTCCAACCTGAGTTGTTCACGCTATTACTCAATATGCGTCTGTTTCCTATTGCGATTTCTGCAGATGTTAGACAACATTATCTTCAGATAAGCGTGCGACAAGAAGATCGCCCTTATCAACGTATATTGTATAGGTTTAATACGAATGACCTTCAGGTTTATGAATTCAACCGCGTTGCTTTCGGTCTTCGCACCAGTCCTTTCTTGGCCATCCGCACCATACATCAGCTAGCATCTGATGAAGGAGATCGGTTCCCTCTTGCTCAAGAAATTTCTACAAGAGATACCTATGTTGACGATATTGTAAGCTCATTGCAAGATCCCACGCAAACTGTTTCCGCAGCACATCAACTTTCAATTTGGATTTCAATTGGTAAAATGGTCTAGTAACTCAAAAGACTCAAAATTCCTGAATCTCTTCGATTGGAACAAAGTATTGAGTTTGATAAAGAAGCCACTTTAAAAGTTCTAGGACTTTGTTGGCTTCCTAATGAAGACATTTTTGTTTTTAAGGCTGTTCCTGACAACCGTCCTTGCACGAAACGCAATATGCTATCATCTATAGCGCGTCTGTTTGATGTCTTGGGCTTAGTCTCACCTGTCGTCTTATACGCTAAGCTCTTAATAAAGGAGCTTTGGCTACAAAAAATTGGTTGGGACGAGGTTCCCTCTCCGCGCATCGTCTGCCTTTGGAAAAAGTTTCAGAACGAATTGCCGCTTATTACTCAGTTAGAGTTTTCGCGCCATATCGATGTAGCTAACCATTGTTCCGTTTCCATTATTGGTTTCGCTGACGCAAGTGAAGTCGGGTACGGAGGAGTTGTTTATGCTCACGTCACATCCGGGAATAGTGTCAGTGTTACACTTGTCTGTGCAAAATCTAAGGTCACTCCTTTGAAAGTGGTCTCTCTTGCTCGTCTTGAGCTTTGCGCAGCATTATTGCTTGCCACTCTCATTAAAAAGGTTGTCGACACTTATTCTGCACGATTTGACATAGACGATGTCTATGCCTTCTCCGACTCAACATTGAGTTGGATCAAGTCTTCACCGCATCGATGGCAAACATTTGTGGCCAATCGGGTTTCCAAAATTCAACAATTGCTCTCTTCTGAGCACTTTTTTCATATGAAATGAGATGAAAACCCAAGTGATTGTCTTTCGCGAGGATTGTCACTTGCACAACTCCTTGGTCATCCGCTCTGGTTGCAAGGCCCACCATGGGCTAAACTTCCTAAATCTGACTGGCCAATTCAGCTGAAGCCTTTTGTATCCAGCCACGATAATGAATTGCCGGAAATAAAACAGGTTCCGGTATCACTAGTCACTCATGTGGCTTCTGATGTTAGCTTTATTTATCAGCACCCAATTTTATTATCAAATCATGATTGTGTGATGAATTTAATGGTGGATTATTACCATCGACTTTATCTACACTGGCTCTTTAAGAGACCTATTGTGAAATTATGTCCAACACAGTAACTGCGTGATATCTTAATACGAAATTATGAGGTGTTAAGACATTTAGTTTTAGGTTATATTTTTGTTTTGGTTTATTCACCAAAGTTATGTGTTCGCAATAAGGGTTAGGGTGTTAAGCTTAATTTTAGTTTTTAATTGGTTTACTACTAATTTGTTTTGAAACCTGGTACTTTCAAGGCCGGGGAAATGGTTCCGCCAATATATATTGTATGTTTACTTTGCTTATCGCATAGGTAAATGTTTTATTTATATACGCTGGCGGACTAGTATAAATAACCAAGGAATAGTTTGGTTCCTTGGCATCTTTTTGGATTTGATCAAATCTTTGGTGTATGCTGGCGCACGCACCATCGGTCGATCAACCACGCGCGCCCGCGCTAGCTGACCTTGAGTCAGTTGTGAATTGACCACCTCCAAGGACGCGCGCGCGCACCGTCTAGACCTATAACCCTAGACCCTCGTGTTCCTGCAAGGACATCTTCCTGATCAGGAGATTCAGTGCTGTGTGCATCCTGGACGAGATTAGATCACAAGGGATTTGGAGGTAACAAGCTTTTCCATTATTTAATACTTTTCACACCAGTGTGGTCCGTCATTTTTAGCCGATTTCGCATTCTACAGTCCACTCTTATCAAATTCTTATTTTATAATTATTGGCGGCACCACTAAGTATCAAAATAACGCGCAAAGGAGAAACAATTGAATCAAATAAATTTCAGCTCTTCATTAAGATGGCCAATATGGACTGGTGTATGTCCCTGATTTTTACAAAAACATCGCAGCAATGACAAGAAAAGTAATGAAAATAATGCTTCGCATCAAACAGACGAAAAATACGCAGCGGGTTCTTAAAACTACCTATAGAAATACCTAGTCAAGACTAGAATAGAAACCAAACTAGGTTGCGACGACAAGCGAAGCGAGGAGGAGCTGTTATATTAGGTTGACATGTCAATACGATAAAGGAGCCGAGTGAAGCAGAGCGGAGCGAGGCGACCCCCGAAGTTCTGTATGGCACTAACTAGTTAAACGGGTTCTACTAGTAAGAACTAGTTTTAACTGATATAAAATTTTGAGCATTACGTAATTCTAGTTTTAACAAAGCATTTATTCAAAACTAGTTTTAACTAGGGAAAACTAGTTCTAACGAAAAACGGGTTTAACTGTAACATATACACTGAAAAATTGCTTATATTTAATTATTCCGGAAGTTATTGGTGACCAACCCGTTAATAAGACCCGTTGGATACACAACGTTCAATAGATCGTAGCCGACAAGGTAAGTTGTTTGCCTACCTAAAGCTGCTCGTGGAATTATTTTGTGTTTTAAACGGTATGTTAAGAGGAGGTATTTTTTTTATACAGGGAGTAATCTGTGGAACAACTCGACCGATTTTAAAAATCTTTCACTGCTATAAATTTACTAGCTTTTGCCCGTGGCTCTGCTGGCATCAAATAGATTTTCGTGGAAATAAGAAATCACAAAGGACGGAATATCATCTCATTGATACTTCAGCTGTGTCATTCTTTGGCACTAAAATAACTCTTTGGCTAAACCAGGATAGCTGTTGATTTTGGAGAGAAGTTATCAGCCCTTGTGTGTTTTTAGCTGTTATATACAGATTATGCTTATAGTGAGATATTAAACCATCCTGAACTGAAAATGTGCCATTTTCCAACTTGAGCAAGTTGTTTGTGTATTTTCCACAAAAGATGCAACAAAGATCCTCGTATATTTGCAGTTAGTTAAAGATAACAAACTCGAAGGGTTTTCTGTTGTCTGTTGAGGAGATCTTTGTACCCACTTTCCAGTCCATAATGGGTCACCAGGTTTTACCAAAGTGCTAATCAAACAAGCTAAAGGGTCTGCTGTCGTTCGTTTAGGAAATCTGGTATCCAGTCTCATCATCAGGTCCTGATCATAATGTTTTTCCAAAGTACTAATAAAGACCGACCAAATAAGCCCAAACTCGAAGAATCTGCTGTTGTCCGTTGAGGAGATCCCGTATCCACCTTTCACTCCCATCATGAGACCCTGGTCACCATGTTCTATCAAATTCAAAGTATTAATAAAGACGAGGAGAGCCTTTTGGCTGCATAAATAAATTTGACCTTGTACCTATATAAATCATATTTGAAACATCCAACAATAACATGCAACAATATCATGCAACAACCTTTTAACCGTTTTACCTACACATGCTTTGTATTCGATATGGGTACCAAACTGTAGATAACAAAATGCGAATCAAATTATTCTTTCACAATGTACTATGATTGTAATAAGAGCGCAAAGTGGGTTTGCAGAACTTTCCCGATGGTACATACATACGTATCTAAGATTTAGTTTCCTTCAATTATTGTAACTGCAAATTTAAACGACGAGAGCAAATATTGGAAACCTGAAGAATAACTGACAAAGGCTGTACACACGGCAAAAAATGATTTCTTCCAACCAAGGAAATTTCTTTGATTCAAAAAAATATTGTTCCATATATGCACCGAATTATATTTTCTTCACTACAAATTATCTTGTTCTTTAAAAATATTTATTTAGTAGGAGCAAATATTTCTTCATGTGAAAAAAATTAATGCTTTCTCACTAAAGTAATATTATATTAAAACAAGAGACTGGTTTTCTTAACTGAAACAATCATTATCTCACAGGAAAATATAAACATTCCCATTTTCAAACAAGAAAATACTGTTTTGGTGTAACAGGCTTTTCTCAACCAACAGCAGTCAGCACCATAAAGGAAAAGCATGTGCATTTTCAAATAAAAATGTGATATTAAGTGTTGCCAGATAAGAAAACTGATATTACAGTGTTGAAGGCTCAAAACTACAGTGTTTGGGATCAAATTACAGTAGAATCCAAATATAATTCAAATCAAACTAATATTGTCTTAATATTATTACTAGAGTTCATTAAAAACCAGAAAAGATAAATTAGAAACAAATGTAAAGACAAGACATTTTCAAATTCTTGTTTTACATTTGTTTCTAATCTATCTTTTCTGGTTTGTAATGCACTCTAGTAATAATATTTAGAGTATTCCAAAGCGATGGATTTCGCAATAAAAACAAAATTTTAATATTGTCTTGCTTGAAAAACCGTTTACTACGTTGTAAGAAACGGATTTGTGCGGAAAACTAGTTTTTTCTTGGTATAAAACATATTTTTTCCTTCGATAAATCAATGTATTATTTTCGTTGGATAAAAATGTTTTGCAGGAAAGAAATAAATGGATCTATATTTAAGAACCTCATTATTTTGTTTTAAGCCTCACAAATTCAATCCAACAAAATAATGTCTTCACGGTAAATAATATATCCAAGACATCGAGAACTATTGCCGTAAAGAAACCACCAAATCTTTTTTTTCCGTGCACGAGAAATAAATAATGAGGAAAACCGTTTATTTAACGACTGTACTCATATAACTTCCTTACGAACGAGTATAACGTCATATCATTCGGCATATACGAGTAAGTCGTGATCTAATGCGTATCTCGGGCTGTCGAAAATAAACCAGTTGTGAAGAAACCTTCATCATGAGATTATCTATCTGGCGTAAGTACACAAAACACATTTATATATTTTTTGCTTTTTTTCTGATAGATACATTTTGTCAAGACGTTACATCCCCGAGGTGGTGTCAACATATGGGTTGAACTTGAATTGCCGTTCTTCTGGGAGTGTATTTTTGAATCATTCGAATTTCAATTCGCATACGAATCCGCATGATTCGCATACAATACTAATTTTAAGTTTTCGTATGCGAATCATGCGGATTCGTATGCGAATTGAAATTCGAATGATTCAAAAATACACTCCCTGGCACAAAAACACGCCTTTTAGGGCATGGCATATACATAGGATAGTTAGATATTTATATATATATTTCCATAGGATAGGTAGTTATTTTCAACCTTGAAACCTAAGTCAACTCAAGCGTTCCATCTATCTAGGCAGATAAAAAATATGGTAGATAACCAACCACACCGGTTTGCCGAATAGTTTTTGATGTCCCGGAATCTGCTTATTTTTATTTAAAACCGTAAAGTAGCCCGGGTATTTATTTTTCTGATATATGTAGCCTTCATATTAAAACCTGGGTTGGTCATGTAAAAGGCCCAAATACAAATACTCTGTAAAATTCTCATTTCATTTAGAGCCAGGCGTATTTAGAGTATTCAATGGTTGTAGCTCAGTTTTCGCCACTACGAGATTCTCCTTTTGGGTAGGGTGGATCGAAATTCCGCTTTTTTCGAATTTCATATTGTAATAGTGGAATGACTTTGAAGGGATCTATAAAGAGCCCAAATAAAATAACATAAAAAATATTTAACTATATCTTCACCCCCACATTCGATTCGATTCTTTTTTTGTTTTCATACATATTTCATACAATTTTTGATTATTTTTGTTCGATAAAACCTTATAACCTATACGTACAGTATATCATGAAAATATAAATATTTAAATATACGTCACTAAAATGTCTAAAATTTAATAAAAACGGTGTTAATTCACAAGAATTTTTTGTTTTGGGGAATTTTAAAGAGATTCTAATTTCGTACGACCTTGAAACACAACAGAATTTGATGACCTTCTTTTTGGTGAATTGCTTACATAATTGCAATAAATAAAATATTTTTTATATATACCGGTGTGAACTTGGCTGCCAAAAGTTGGCTGCCAATAAACCGACCAAATTAAGAAGGTATGAAAATTGTGAAGTTAGCTGCCAAAAGTTAGCTGCCGATATAACCCCAGCAAATTGAAAAGGTATGTATATCAAAAAATCGTGGTTTCAACATAAACTATATTTTCCGGACACCCCATCGAGTACTATACCAAAATTAATAATGAAAGATTATAGAAAAATAAGAAAAGCTTCTTTAAGGGTAAAATGAAAAACAGGAACACCAAGAAAACTCGACTATACTTTTGTGATAGACCATAGGAAAACACGTCTTGCCACAAAATCCCTTGATTGTCCAAATCGATTTAATATGTTTTTTGGCAACGATAGCAAAAGATAGCTGCCATGTTCTAAGGCTTAAATGAAAAAAATTAAGTCTTTGTTCCTAAGAACACCAAAAAAGTTCTTTCCATTAGTTTCATAGGAAATATGAACACATATCATACCACAATTTCTCAACTTTGTCCGAGATGATTTAATACAAATATAAATTTAAGGAAAAATTGCAGATTTGAATAAAAAGAATTAATAATTTTCAGAGATCGGAAAAGGACCAAGAAAATTAGGCTACACGTTTTGCATAAAATAGATATCGACACATCCTGCCACAAAGTGCCTACTTTGTCCAAGGCGATTTAAAATAAAAAACAAATCAAGAAAAATATTATATTTTCAAAAGGAAAATTATTTAATTTTGGATTTCAAACGAAGGCCGAGAAAATTCGGCTACACGTTTTGGATAGACCATACGTAGACACGTCTTGCCACAAAGCCCCTGGGTTGTCCAAATCGATTTACTATGGTTTTTGGCAACACGAAAGATAGCTGCTATTTTCTAAGGCTTAAATGAAAAAAATTTAATCTTTGTTCTTGAGGACACCAAGAAAGTTCTTTTGATTTAGTTTCATAGCAAATATGAACACATATCATAGAACAATTTCTCAACTTTGTCCAAGATGATTTACTACAAATATAAATTTAAGGAAAAATTGCAGATTTGAATAAAAAGAATTAATAATTTTCAGAGATCGGAAAAGGACCAAGAAAATTAGGCTACACGTTTTGCATAGAATAGATATCGACACATCCTGCCACAAAGTGCCTACTTTGTCCAAGGCGATTTAAAATAAAAACCAAATCAAGAAAAAAAAAATCTTTCAAAAGATATATTATTTAATTTTCGATTTCAAACGAAGACGAAGAAAATTCGGCTACACGTTTGGGATAGACCATACAAAGATACATCTTGCCACAAAACCCCTGGGTTGTCCAAATCGATTTACTATGTTTTTTGGCAACACGAAAGATAGCTGCCATTTTCTAAGGCTTAAATGAAAAAAATTAAATCTTTGTTCTTGAGGACACCAAGAAAGTTCTTTTGATTTAGCTTCATAGCAAATATGAACACATATCATAGAACAATTTCTCAACTTTGTCCAAGATGATTTACAACAAATATAAATTTAAAGAAAAATTGCAGATTTTAATAAAAAGAATTTTTAATTTTCAGAGATCGGAAAGGGACCAAGAAAATTAGGCTACACGTTTTGCATAGAATAGATAAAGACACATCTTGCCACAAAGCGCCTACTTTGTCCAAGGCGATTTAAAATAAAAACCAAAGCAAGAAAAAAAAAATTCTTTCAAAAGATATATTATTTAATTTTCGATTTCAAACGAAGACGAAGAAAATTCGGCTACACGTTTGGGATAGACCATACAAAGACACATCTTGCCACAAAACCCCTGAGTTTTCCAAATCGATTTACCATGTTTTTTGGCAACACGAAAGATAGCTGCCATTTTCTAAGGCTTAAATGAAAAAAAAAATCTTTGTTCTTAAGGATACCAAGAAAGTTCTTTTGCTTTAGTTTCATAGCAAATATGAACACATATCATGCAACAATTTCTCAACTTTGTCCAAGATGATTTACCACAAATTTAAATTTAAGGATTTACTTCAGATTTGAATAAAAAGAAATAATAATTTTCAGAGTCTGGAAAGAGACCAGGAAAATTTGGCTACATGTGTTCCATAGAATAATTATGGACACATCTTGCCACAAAGTGCCTACGTTGTCCAAGGCCATTTAATATGCAAAAAAAATTTTTGTTTTTTTTTTATATTATGAAAATGAAAATTATTTCATTTTGGATTTCAAACGAAGACCAAGAAAATTCGGTTACATGTTTGGGATAGACCATACGTAGACACATCTTGCCACAAAACCCCTGGGTTGTCCAAATTGATTTACTATAATTTTTAGCAACACGAAAGATAGCTGCCATTTTCTAATGCTTAAATGAAAATAATTAAATCTTTGTTTCTAAGGACACCAAGAAAATTCTTTTGCTTTAGTTTCATAGCAAATATGAACACATATCATACAAAAACTTACTAATTTTGTCCAAGATGAGTTACTACAAATATATTTTTTAAGGAAAATTGCAGATTTGAATAAAAATAATTTTTAACTTTCAGAGACTGGAAAGAGACCAAGAAAATTTGCTTATACGTGCTGCATTGATTAATGATAGATACATGCTTTGTCTAAGGCGATTTTATATGCAAAAAAATAAAGAAAAAAGGTTTCGCCCCTCTATCTCCTAAACCGGAGAACTTTTTATATTTTTCACATATACTCGTATCTTTAAATCTCTACAATTATATTAATTTACAGTCCGCCCAATTTTATATAAATATATTTGTTAGGGGATTTTTTTATTTAATTTTATAGTGGCAAAATTTTGAGGCATTTAGAATTTTTCACCGTCAAAAATAAACAAATATTGATTTGGTATTTTTTTACCACATAACAAGTATGGGTAGGCCGACTGAGCTGATATTTATTTATAAATGTATGTTGTTTCAACTATCAAAATATCATATGACCCGGGAGTGAAGTATATATGTTTATTTTATATTGCAGTATTGCCGTTTTGTTTACACAGATCGCAAATATTAAAGCTCTTCATAAACAGATGTGACATTTCTGTCCCTGTTTTTAAATCACTAATATTGAAAATGCACTGCGGATGGATTAATCGCAAGCATTTTTTACATTTCAAATAGTTTATATCAACAATTCGGCTACAGTATAGACAAATGTTTTTCATAGAGTCACTGTTTTTAAGGAGCAGTGATTTTAAGTACAGTCTGTAAGGACTAAATTTTATCGTCTTTTCCAAAGACTGGCCGCGGCAAAGCTTTTCAAATAAATTTATTACTATGACACCACAGTTCTCAAAATCTGTTTGGAGAGTGTGAAGTAGTATGTCGCACTTAACATTTTGTATTTTTAAAATAGCCCTAGCTCTTTTTAAATAACTTCTGTGGTGTGTTACGCCATATTATGGCAAAAATTTTGCAGCCGCAACATGTTACTTGCCATATTATGGCTCAGGTCATTGGATAAAAGGACATTAATGCTTGCTCATTGCCCATAGGATCAATAACAGTGATGGTTGTAGTTTTTGGATCAATTATGATCATCACATAATGATTAGCATGGCACACAGGTAAAACTGTGGGTATATTTTGTGGTAACTGAAGCTCGGGTAATTTATTATTTCTAAAATCGTCAATGTCGGCCCTCATGTACATGGTTGATCTTTCAACTGAAACGAGATTATAGGGACTTCCACATTGCTTATTAATGATATAAAAACAGTGGTCTACTACAAAACTTACAAGCCATTTGTTGTCGTCTAATGATGCAAAGCATGTTAATGTAAATTTCTTTTATTGAAGATTTTATATGCTGTTGCTTTGTAACAATATAGCCTCGGCCGTTTGGTAATTCTTTGTAAAATAATGGGTCATTAACTAAGCCGTTTTCCATAAGCAAAAGGGGGTCTACGTCTATGCACACGTCATCATTGTTTACTTTTACTGTATGTGTGCAATTGCATCTAGTACACGTAAAAGGTTCCTCTTTGTTAAATGTTTTGTCCTTCTCATCGACACACCTAATGTGGACCCAACCATTACAACCTTCACACTGAACCCGCTCTATAATTCTTTCTAGAGATCCTTTTATGCTGCCGTGACTACAATATAAACACTGCTGAGTATCTGGATCATTTTCAGAAACAACGAATATGGAAGAGTCTTTACGGCTTCTTACAAAATCTGCAGTAGGATCAATTATATTCTGTTTTAAGTAGCGACCATCAAAATGACTGTATTTTGCCTTTTTCTTTCTTTGCGACGTCTCGTGTGATGATTTTTCATTTTCGTTTTCGTTGCCGTTTTCGGATTGTTGTTTGGTCAGCCTAGTTTTATTAATTTTTAAGTTGAGTTCTTTTGTACGAGAAAGCACTTCCTCTCTCATTTTGCGTAAAACATTAGACGCTTTTAAATTCCGCTTTCCGCTCAGAACTGTGTTCTTCAAATAATTAAAGTAATTCTCCACTGTAGCATTACTTTTCCTGTTTCCCTTATGGACAATGCTGGTCAAGATTCAAGATTCAAGATTATTTATTGGACACAAGCGGGTTATATTGATTGTACATGCCAATACATTTTTTAGAAATTTCTTTTCCGTGGCTTTGGTAAGTTTGCTACGTTCCATGTCGAGGCAAGCCATTTTTACAAAATGAGCACAGCACAGGTATATGGGCACCATCTCAGCATCTATGAATCGCATCGTGTTAACGATGTAGTCTCAGATAACATTAATTGTTCGTAACATATCATAAGATATTCCGAAAGTTGTGCTTCTGTTAAAAGCTTTGCAAAGAGCATGAATATTGGCAAATGAAAAGTCCGTTACAACTCCCGAAAACACTGGCCATGCGTGCTGGCTTTCTGAGAAGTATCGAAAATCATGTAAAATCTTGAAAATTGTATTCGCATCGTGACGTTCTGAAATCATGGTAAAGACTGGAAAAATTCTATGGTTTTCATTTAGAGTTACAAGTAGTTACAACGCCGACGTAAACATAAATTTTCTGGCATTTTACTTTAATATTGGATGGGCGAATAATACTACCAGTCGCATCAAAGTGTAATAAACATGGCTTTTCTTGTTTTAGCACTTGGCATTGCTCTTTGCTAAAACTTTTTACACAGAAAGGCCATGACACTTCTTTGACGTATTCGTCATGGTCTTTTTGAAAAAGAATAATATCAATTGCATCGTTGTTGGACCTGTCATTCACTTTGTTAATTTCAGATTTTATTTTTCTGATGGTTGGATCGAATTTAATTTTTGTAAGTTTTTAGCTGCGTCCGTTATTTTATCATTTGCCTTAATAATTGTTTCTTTTTTGTAAATTATGGGTTTTGTGTATTTAAGTTTAGATTTTGCAATGTCACGTTCCACACCGCGGACATAAAAAATCAAATACTGTTTGTGGCAAAAATCAGGATTTGTACTTAAAACAGAAACTCTAAGGGTGTCTAATTTTAATGACTTTATGGATAATAGGTCTAACGGTCAGAGTGTCGATAAGGGGGCACGATACCGGACTTGAAAATTATTCGCTTTTCGGCGCCGCCAGCGTTTCCCTTAGGGTGTAGATAAGGGGGCGGACGAACAAAAAAAAAATTTTTATTTAAATATTTTAGACAGAAAAATTTCGGAGGAAAATTTTTTTTTTTTCAAAAACTCGTCTGTCTCTTTTGCCCCCTTACCTACACAAGCACCGTAAACTGGAACATAGAAATATTTTGATGAATTTTTTCATTTCATTTTTTTTTTATTTAAGCATCATGTAGTGATTGTCCTTGCCAACATTTTAAGTCGTATAAGATTTTACCGTACGTCTTACCGTTCTCGAGATATAAGTCAAACAAAGGTACTTTTTTCTTCTTTTTATTATATCTCGGTATGTATTGGCCGTGCAAGAGAAGGTCACATGACATAAATTTACAACAGATTACACATCTTAGCGATACGCGATTCAAAGTAGCAAAATAATAAAAAAAACAATCAGCTGGAACAGCCAAATTTTTTTTTTTTCAATATCAAGTGTTTGATATTTTTCATTAATTATCACAAAGATTTTGATTCCCTTATTAATTTAGTTCGTATAAACTTTCTGCTTCAGACTTACCATTTTCGAGTTATGAGCCCTTAATTATTTTTTTTTCGATATATCTCGGTAAAAACTAGTCGTAGAGAAAATTATCATCATATGACATGAAATTACGATAAAAAGCAACTCAACATAATGCGCAAATAAATACAAGGCGGCCCGACTCTTTGAGATATAAGTCCTGAAATAATAAATAGGTTTTTGTTTGACTAAAGTTATCTATAAAATGGATAACAAAATAACACCCATGCGCAAGGTACGAAACCAAAACGACGAATTACTCAAGCTCAAGGTGTATCGTAGCGCGGGGTGCGGGGCTGGGCGGGGGGCAGCAGGCGTGCCAAAAAAAAACGGTTTACCGAGTCAGTGATGAATTATTTGTTCACTCGTCTGATCTGTCGAGTTATGCATAATAATACTAACGTATGGTATAAATTTAAATTAATTGCTTTAAATCAGTGATTTAAATCGCGATTAAAATTAAGGGGTTTAAAAAAAACAATGATTCAAATCAATATTTTTTTACTGTGACCAGATCATCCAAGAATGATCAAGGGACTTCCCCCGACATAAATGGTTTTGTAATTTTATTAATAATTAAAATAAATCAATAATATGATCTGCTTTGTTAAATGATAAACTTGCTTCCAAATCTAAAAATGTCAGTCTTTAAAAGAAAACAAAAAAACCGATTTATATTAAAGAAATTTTATTTTGTAATCGTTAGATTTGTATGTTAAGAAGATTGAAACCTTAGGTGTCGTCTTAAAAAGTTTGTTTGACTTATATCTCGAGAACGGTAAGACGTACGGTAAAATCTTATACGACTTAAAATGTTGGCAAGAACAATCACCAAACGATGCTTCAATAAAAAAAAAAATTGAAATTAAAAAATTCATCAAAATATTTCTATGTTCCAGTTTACGGTGCTTGTGTAGGTAAGGGGGCAAAAGAGACAGACGAATTTTTGAAAAAAAAAATGTTATCTTTTATTTGCGCATTACGTTAAGTTGCTTTTTATCGTAATTTCATGTCATATGTTATTTTTCTCTACGACTAGTTTTTACCGGGATATATCGAAAAAAAATAATTAAGGGCTCATAACTCGAAAATGGTAAGTCTGAAGCAAAAAATTTATATGAACTAAATTTGTAAGGGAATCAAAATCTTTGCGATAATTAATGAAAAATATCAAACACTTGAAATTGAAAAAAAAATGAAAAATTTGGCTATGTTCCAGCTGATTGTTTTTTTTTTATTATTTTGCTACTTTGAATCGCGTTTCGCTAAGATGTGTAATCTGTTGTAAATTTATGTCATGTGACCTTCTCTTGCACGGCCAATACATACCGAGATATAATAAAAAGTAGAAAAAAGTACCTTTGTTTGACTTATATCTCGAGAACGGTAAGACGTACGGTAAAATCTTATACGACTTAAAATGTTGGCAAGAACAATCACTACACGATGCTTCAATAAAAAAAAAAAAAAATTGAAATTAAAAAATTCATCAAAATATTTCTATGTTCCAGTTTACGGTGCTTGTGTAGGTAAGGGGGCAAAAGAGACAGACGAATTTTTGAAAAAAAAAGTTATCTTTTATTTGCGCATTACGTTAAGTTGCTTTTTATCGTAATTTCATGTCATGTGACTTTTTTCCGTAATACTACCTTTTATAGAGATATAACGGAATAATATTTTTCAGAGCTTATATCTCAAAAAAGGTAAGTCGGATGAAGAAAATGCATAAGACATTAATTGATGACTAGGAGAAATTCTATACGTTAGTATAAAAAAAACGTAAAAAAAGAGAAAAAAAAAATTTTTTCGAAAAATTTTCTGTCTTTTTTTCCTCAGCGCCCCCTTATCGACACTACGACCAGGCGGCGCCCAAGCGAAAATTTTCTAAGTCTTTTTTCCCATAGTGCCCCCTTATCTACACCCCAACCGGTCTAACTCCTCATATATGAAGTCACTAATAAAAAGGGCATCATTTTTGAAATGTTCAGCACTTTTGTTAAATACGTTTCTGTAGGCTTGAAGCCATATTTTGTAAATTTTTAATCTATTTGATTGATTATCATTTATTTTGATTTTTTTGCAAATGATGCTATACGCGTTGTTTTTAGTTTTTACTGTACGGGATACGGGTTTATGAGATAAATTATATTCATTTATGACTCTCACAAGCTTATCGACATTAATGATCTCATGCGTATTATTTTCACTATGAAATTCCTGAAATTTTTTTCTCTGGATGATTTCTTTGATTGCACTGCGATAAGCATATTTAGTTCGGTGAAAGTAAGCAATAAGTCTAGTAATTATCTCTTCTGGCAGCGGTTGTGAAAAATCAAAATAGCCGCATTTGCCTAATTCTTTACTTATTATATCAAAGACCTTACGTAAAGAAAGCATGTTTTATATTTTATATTGCAACTTAGTTTAAATGTTGAATTGGGTATGAATCAGTTCACACAAAAGTATTAAAAAAAAATTAAAAGCACTGGCTTAAAATAAAGTTACTTAAATAAACTGATAAAACCAAAATGAATAATAATATAATTTACTGAAATGTACGGTAATGTAAAAGCATCAATAACTACTAAGAACAAATTTTAAAGCTCACAAGCAAATACAGAAGTACATGTGTTTTTGTTACTCAATAACATAACTTGTTTCTGATTTTCATTTAACACGATAATTAAGTTTGATGTATTAAACGATTAAAATACTATTACGGATAAATCTTGGTATGAAGCTATATAATACACTAAACTATACCTGATGTTTTGATAAGTTACAGGTATATTTGTCCAAATAAATATATTGTAAGAAAACACTAAGAATGTAAATCAATTAAATATTTTTACCCCTAATAATAAAGTGATCAGCCTTTTGTCAATTTAGATAAGAAACTAAAATATATTTTGGCAAGCTTAATTGTTCACTCGAATACCTTCTTTAAACTTGCAATTACAATTATTACACTTATTTTTTACACTATTTAGCTTTGTCTATACCTCTAATTTTATGATTTCAATGTGTTACACCGCATAACGATAAGGTTTTTTGTTCAGATATTAATTTTGGGAGACTTTCACTCGATCAAAAACTTGCTTAATGTAGGTATCATCTAAATAGTACATAGTTCTGTAGTGTTATTTTAATTATATTATTTTTATAAATCTTCTAGTAGTTATAATTTTAAAATTTAATATTTATGTCAGTTTTTAGTTAAAGTTCCCAAACCAAGTTTTTTTACCAGCCTAATACACAAAACAAACAAATTAACTTAAAATATTATATTTAAGCCTTAATAAAGAAATCAGCACGTTCAAATGTTTACTGTATCAAACTATTACATAATGCTCATTATAGTACATTACGATACGAGAGCGATGAAACGTTTTCTGACGAGTGCGAGTTTGCGGCACGAGCCGAAGGTGAGTGCTGCAATCACACGAGTCGAGAAAAAGTTTCTCGCACGAGTTTCGTATAATATTTTATAGCAAAAGTGCGGGAAATGCCGACTTTACGCAAGCGCAGCGAAATCATGCCATGAATGATTTCAAGTGTGAGTGAGGAATGGTCCGTAATTTGTGAGCTAGCAAACGATGTGAAAGATAGCTCATGATTCGGACCGCTTTATAAAAGATACCTCGTAACCTCTTAATTTAACATAGAATACAATACGTTATATATTTTTTTATCGACTCCACAAACCCACAAACACATTCACAAATATAATTTCTTCCATTTCGAGATGTTCCACAAGACTTTTCAAAATTTTGTCTGAAATTATTGAGTGAAAATCATTTTTGACATTTCATTCCGTTCAACGCTTTCATCGCCTCACCTCCGACGCGTGAGCCACAAAAGTCATACGAATGAATGAAGATATTTCCTTCACTCATGGATTATTTGCCATTCACCTCATTCATTTGTAATCGATTTTAGCGATGTTATTCTATTTCGGACCGTACGGTTGGTCTTCGTTTGAAATCCAAAATGATTCATTCATTTTCAAAATATAACAAAAATTTAAAAAAAAATTTTTGCATATTGACAACAACTTGGACAACTTAGACACTTTGTGACAAGATGTGTCTATTGTTGCATGGAACACATGTAGCCTAATTTTCTTGGCCTCTTTCCGGTCTCTGAAAATTATACGTTCTTTTTATTCAAATCTGCCATTTTTCATAAAATTTATATTTGTGGTAAATCATGTTGGACAAAGTTAGGAAATTGTTGTATGATATGTGATCATATTTTGATTTAATTATAGATTTTATAGATTTTTTTTTCATTTAAGCTTTAGAAAATGGCAGGTATCTTTCGTGTTGCCAAAAAACATAGTAAATCGATTTGGATAACCCAGGGATTTTGTGGCAAGACGTGTCTGCGTATCGTCTATCCCAAACGTATAGCCGAATTTTCTTGGTCTTCGTTTGAAATCCAGAATTAAGTAATTTTACTTCTGAAAATACAATATTGGTCTTGATTTTTTTTGCGTATTAGATCGCCTTGGACAAAGTAGGCGTTTTGTGGCAAGATGTGTCTTTATCTATTCTATGCAAAACGTGCAGCCAAATTTTCTTGGTCTCTTTCCGAACTCTGAAAATTAATAATTCTTTTTATTCAAATCTGCAATTTTTCCTTAAATTTATATTTGTAATAAATCAACTTGGACAATGTTGAGAAATTGTTGTATGATATGTGTTTATATTTGCTATGAAACCAAAACAAAAGAATTTTGTAGGTGTCCTTAGAAACAAAGATTTAATTATTTTCATTTAAGCCTTAGAAAATGGCAGCTATCTTTCGTGTTGCCAAAAAACATAGTAAATCGATTTGGACAACCCAGGGGTTTTGTGGCAAGATGTGTCTGCGTATCGTCTATCCCAAACGTGTAGCCGAATTTTCTTGGTCTTCGTTTGAAATCCAATATTAAGTAATTTTACTTTTGAAAATACAATATTGGTCTTGATTTTTTTTTGCGTATTGGATCGCCTTGGACAAAGTAGGCGCTTTGTGGCAAGATGTGTCTTTATCTATTCTATGCAAAACGTGTAGCCAAATTTTCTTGGTCTCCTTCCGATCTCTGAAAATTATATTTTTTTAATTCAAATCTGCAATTTTTCCTTTAATGAATTAAATTTGTAGTAAATCATCTTGGACAAAGTTGAGAAATTGTTGTATATTGTGTTTATATTTGCTATGAAACTAAAGCAAAAGAATTTTCTAGGTGTCCTTAGAAACAAAGATTTAATTATTTTCATTTAAGCCTAAGAAAATGGCAGCTATCTTTCGTGTTGCCAAAAAACATAGTAAATCGATTTGGACAACCCAGGGGTTTTGTGGCAAGATGTGTCTGCGTATCGTCTATCCCAAACGTGTAGCCGAATTTTCTTGGTCTTCGTTTGAAATCCAAAATTAAGTAATTTTACTTTTGAAAATACAATATTGGTCTTGATTTTTTTTTGCGTATTGGATCGCCTTGGACAAAGTAGGCGCTTTGTGGCAAGATGTGTCTTTATCTATTCTATGCAAAACGTGTAGCCAAATTTTCTTGGTCTCTTTCCGATCTCTGAAAATTATATTTTTTTAATTCAAATCTGCAATTTTTCCTTTAATAAATTAAATTTGTAGTAAATCATCTTGGACAAAGTTGAGAAATTGTTGTATAATATGTGTTTATATTTGCTTTGAAACTAAAGCAAAAGAATTTTCTAGGTGTCCTTAGAAACAAAGATTTAATTATTTTCATTTAAGCCTAAGAAAATGGCAGCTATCTTTCGTGTTGCCAAAAAACATAGTAAATCGATCTGGACAACCCAGGGGTTTTGTGGCAAGACGTGTCTGCATATGGTCTATCCAAAACGTGTAGCCGAATTTTCTCGGCCTTCGTTTGAAAGCCAAAATTAAATAATTTTCCTTTTGAAAATATAATATTTTTCTTGATTTTTTTTGCGTATTGGATCGCCTTGGACAAAGTAGGCGCTTTGTGGCAAGATGTTTCTTTATCTATTCTATGCAAAACGTGCAGCCAAATTTTCTTGGTCTCTTTCCGATCTCTGAAAATTAATAATTCCTTTTATTCAAATCTGTAATTTTCCCTTAAATTTATATTTGTAGTAAATAAACTTGGACAATGTTGAGAAATTGTTGTATGATATGTGTTTATATTTGCTATGAAACCAAAACAAAAGAATTCTCTAGGTGTCCTTAGAAACAAAGATTTAATTATTTTCATTTAAGCCTTAGAAAATGGCAGCTATCTTTCGTGTTGCCAAAAAACATAGTAAATCGATTGGGACAACCCAGGGGTTTTGTGGCAAGACGTGTCTGCGTATCGTCTATCCCAAACGTGTAGCCGAATTTTCTTGGTCTTCGTTTGAAATCCAAAATTAAGTAATTTTACTTTTGAAAATACAATATTGGTCTTGATTTTTTTTTGCGTATTGGATCGCCTTGGACAAAGTAGGCGCTTTGTGGCAAGATGTGTCTTTATCTATTCTATGCAAAACGTGTAGCCAAATTTTCTTGGTCTCTTTCCGATCTCTGAAAATTATATTTTTTAAATTCAAATCTGCAATTTTTCCTTTAATAAATTAAATTTGTAGTAAATCATCTTGGACAAAGTTGAGAAATTGTTGTATAATATGTGTTTATATTTGCTATGAAAATAAAGCAAAAGAATTTTCTAGGTGTCCTTAGAAACAAAGATTTAATTATTTTCATTTAAGCCTTAGAAAATGGCAGCTATCTTTCGTGTTGCCAAAAAACATAGTAAATCGATTTGGACAACCCAGGGGTTTTGTGGCAAGACGTGTCTGCGTATCGTCTATCCCAAACGTGTAGCCGAATTTTCTCGGCCTTCGTTTGAAATCCAAAATTAAATAATTTTCCTTTTGAAAATATAATATTTTTCTTGATTTTTTTTGCGTATTGGATCGCCTTGGACAAAGTAGGCGCTTTGTGGCAAGATGTGTCTTTATCTATTCTATGCAAAACGTGTAGCCAAATTTTCTTGGTCTCCTTCCGATCTCTGAAAATTATATTTTTTTAATTCAAATCTGCAATTTTTCCTTTAATGAATTAAATTTGTAGTAAATCATCTTGGACAAAGTTGAGAAATTGTTGTATATTGTGTTTATATTTGCTATGAAACTAAAGCAAAAGAATTTTCTAGGTGTCCTTAGAAACAAAGATTTAATTATTTTCATTTAAGCCTAAGAAAATGGCAGCTATCTTTCGTGTTGCCAAAAAACATAGTAAATCGATTTGGACAACCCAGGGGTTTTGTGGCAAGATGTGTCTGCGTATCGTCTATCCCAAACGTGTAGCCGAATTTTCTTGGTCTTCGTTTGAAATCCAAAATTAAGTAATTTTACTTTTGAAAATACAATATTGGTCTTGATTTTTTTTTGCGTATTGGATCGCCTTGGACAAAGTAGGCGCTTTGTGGCAAGATGTGTCTTTATCTATTCTATGCAAAACGTGTAGCCAAATTTTCTTGGTCTCTTTCCGATCTCTGAAAATTATATTTTTTTAATTCAAATCTGCAATTTTTCCTTTAATAAATTAAATTTGTAGTAAATCATCTTGGACAAAGTTGAGAAATTGTTGTATAATATGTGTTTATATTTGCTTTGAAACTAAAGCAAAAGAATTTTCTAGGTGTCCTTAGAAACAAAGATTTAATTATTTTCATTTAAGCCTAAGAAAATGGCAGCTATCTTTCGTGTTGCCAAAAAACATAGTAAATCGATCTGGACAACCCAGGGGTTTTGTGGCAAGACGTGTCTGCATATGGTCTATCCAAAACGTGTAGCCGAATTTTCTCGGCCTTCGTTTGAAATCCAAAATTAAATAATTTTCCTTTTGAAAATATAATATTTTTCTTGATTTTTTTTGCGTATTGGATCGCCTTGGACAAAGTAGGCGCTTTGTGGCAAGATGTTTCTTTATCTATTATTTATTTATTTTTATTTATTTATTTTTAATCAAACATAACATGACATGCAATTTTACACGAAGGTGTATCAGAAACCTTTTGGGGTTTTTATGTACACCCAGTTCCAAGTCTCGTCTGAAAACATTATTCAACTATTCTCCTAGCTTTTCGAGTAACATAGTAGAAGTAGGTAGTTATTTTATAAAAAACAGATTATGTCTGAGGGTAGAACTACACACATTAAAAACACAGTCGCACATCGTGCCTGTAATGCAGAATAACAAATAAAATGACGTGTGTAAAAAGATATTAATTGGATACATTCTTAATACTATTATAATAAGGACTATTTGAGCTTACTAACAGCGTATTACAATCAGTTTGAATTGTTAGATGGAATATAAGGATTTACACTGTTAGCTGCTATACAGGAGGATATATTATAATGATATCATTCTTGTTTTGATAAAATCACTTTTACATATGAAAAATAAATAATAACAGATTTATTGTTAGAAGTTTACAAGAATGTACTTTCTAACCTAATAAAACAATGACACTTCAATCTAAAACGTAACAGATTGATAAATAATAGCAATTATAATAAAGAATTGTTGTTTAGATAACAGTTAAAAAATACCTCTTTAATTTATGTTTAACGTTTCGTGCGTTAATCGAATCTCTGAGGGTGTTTGGTAGACTGTTAATTAATTTAGGCAGCATAAATTCAGAGGTTCTTTTGCCGTATACATTTGTCGTTGTAGGAACAAGTAGTTTATTTTTAGTTATATTTCGAGTTAAGACCTTATGATGGATAGGGAGTTGAATATCTTGACGGTGAAACTGCTCTTTTAAAATTGCCAGTTCCACCTTCAGATGAACAGGCAGTGACCTACAAAATTTAAACAGACCCATTGGATTGTCACGAAATTTTTCTTTTATTTTCACCGGAACAATTAGCTTAAGGATACGAAGTTGAAGTGAATATATTTTGTCTAGATATGTCTTAAATGTCCGTCCGTAACTACTAAGTCCGTATGAAATGATGGAGTCAGCTAAAGACTTGTAAATATCCAATAAAATGGCGAAGGGTACTTTATTTTTTATTAAGTATAATTTAGCCATGACCGCTCGCAACTTGGTGCATACACGATCTATGTGACAGCTCCATTTGAATCTGTCGTCTATAAGTAGCCCTAAGTACATTTGCTGGCGCTCCTGCTTAATTGCAGGACAGTAACAATCTGGTGAGTTGTTATTGTGCATACAGTCATGACTGTGAGCCACTAGCTTGACTTCATCTGATACCCCTAGATTATAGCTGGATCGTACGTGGATTATTTTCGTTTTATGAGCGTTCAGAGCTAAGCCGACATCATGAGACCACTTACAAATGGTATTGAAGTCTTTTTGAATCTTGCACATTGCTTTATTAACGTCCTGGTCCGCTGAAATTAAACAGGTATCATCAGCAAACTGCAAGATATCGCAGTCGGTCAGTGCATTCGTCATCGAATTAACATAGATGAGGTAATGCAGAGGACCCACTACAGAGCCTTGTGCCGTGCCTATTGTGACTGGCATTTCATCACTGAGTGATTCATTTACCTTCACATAGTAGGATCGATTACAGAGGTAATCCTTACACCACTGCAAAAGTGGCCCTCTTATACCACTGTCATCTAGAGTTTGTAGAAGAAGGTCGTGACGTAGGGTATCAAAAGCTTTACTGTAGTCGATCAGTACGATTAAGACATGCTTTTTATTGTTAAGATGCATATTTACTGTATCAGTGAATCGAGAGAGTAAGAGGGTTGTGCTTTTATTTGCTTGGAATCCGTATTGGTTATGATTCAATATTTCATTATTTTCAAAGAACTCATGCATCTGATCAGCTATAAACTTTTCGGCTAACTTATCTATGGAAGGCAGAATAGTGATTTGTCTATAGTTGTCATACTCGCAATGGCTACCTTTTTTATGTATTGGCCGTACAATACCAGTTTTAAGCTCGTTAGGGTACTTCCATTCTATGCAAAACGTGCAGCCAAATTTTCTTGGTCTCTTTCCGATCTCTGAAAATTAATAATTCCTTTTATTCAAATCTGTAATTTTCCCTTAAATTTATATTTGTAGTAAATCAACTTGGACAATGTTGAGAAATTGTTGTATGATATGTGTTTATATTTGCTATGAAACCAAAACAAAAGAATTCTCTGGGTGTCCTTAGAAACAAAGATTTAATTATTTTCATTTAAGCCTTAGAAAATGGCAGCTATCTTTCGTGTTGCCAAAAAACATAGTAAATCGATTGGGACAACCCAGGGGTTTTGTGGCAAGACGTGTCTGCGTATCGTCTATCCCAAACGTGTAGCCGAATTTTCTTGGTCTTCGTTTGAAATCCAAAATTAAGTAATTTTACTTTTGAAAATACAATATTGGTCTTGATTTTTTTTTGCGTATTGGATCGCCTTGGACAAAGTAGGCGCTTTGTGGCAAGATGTGTCTTTATCTATTCTATGCAAAACGTGTAGCCAAATTTTCTTGGTCTCTTTCCGATCTCTGAAAATTATATTTTTTTAATTCAAGTCTGCAATTTTTCCTTTAATAAATTAAATTTGTAGTAAATCATCTTGGACAAAGTTGAGAAATTGTTGTATAATATGTGTTTATATTTGCTATGAAACTAAAGCAAAAGAATTTTCTAGGTGTCCTTAGAAACAAAGATTTAATTATTTTCATTTAAGCCTTAGAAAATGGCAGCTATCTTTCGTGTTGCCAAAAAACATAGTAAATCGATCTGGACAACCCAGGGGTTTTGTGGCAAGACGTGTCTGCGTATGGTCTATCCCAAACATGTAGCCGAATTTTCTTGGTCTTCGTTTGAAATCCAAAATTAAATAATTTTCCTTTTGAAAATACAATGTTTTTCTTGATTTTTTTTTTGCGTATTGGATCGCCTTAGACAAAGTAGGCGCTTTGTGGCAAGATGTGTCTTTATCTATTGTATGCAAAACGTGTAGACAATCAGGGTATTTTGTGGTAAGACGTGTCTTCGTATGGTCTATTACAAAAGTGTAGCCGAGTTTTCTGTTTTTCAGTTTACCCTTAAAGAAGCTTTTCTTATTTTTCTATAATCTTGCATTATTAATTTTGGTTTAGTATTCGATGGGGTGTCCGGAAAATATAATTTTTGTTGAAACCACGATTTTTTTGATTTATATACCTTTTTAATTTGTTGGTGTTATATCGGCAGCTAGCTTTTGGCAGCTAACTTCACAATTTTCATACCTTCTTAATTTGGTCGGTTTATTGGCAGCCAACTTTTGGCAGCCAAGTTCACACCGGTTTTATATATTAAATTAAATAAATCGTTTTTCCTTCCATATATTTTGTAAAATTTGGAATCAAATGCGCGGGCGGAAAATGTAGTCCAATATTTTTAATTGAATTTTATTTAAGCTATCGCTACAGAGTGATTCCATTATTACAACACGAAATTCGAAAAAGTGGAATTTTGAGACACCCTAACTTACTATATACAAATATTGAAATCAATATTTACAAATATTCAAGCCAATATCTACAACGATAAAAATTATAAACAATTTTTGTTATAGGCCAAGGCCAGTGTTCAAAATGGTATTCAGAGCAACAATTACCTACCATTATCGTGATTTCTACATACCTGTGCACGGCATTAGCAATTCCTGCTGCAATCAGCATTCCAACGAAGCAGAAAATATATTCCGACTTCTGTAGTCCACTAATAATTTCACATCGAGGAGCCAGTGGATACGTACCAGAACATACTCTAGGGGCGTACGCTTTGGCTATCACTATGGGTGCCGACTATGTAGAGCCAGACCTCGTCATGACCAGTGACGGCCACTTGGTGGCTCGGCATGAGAACGAGATCAGCCTTACCACTGATATCGCACAACATCCAGAATTCGCCTCCCGACAAAGATCACAAAAAGTTGACGGCAAGGAGCTCACCGGCTGGTTCACTGAAGACTTGACTCTTGCGGAGCTAAAGACTCTTCGTGCAATCGAACGCATTCCCGACATCCGACCCGGCAACGCTCGAATGGACAGGGCTTTCTACATAGGTAACACTAAAAGTTTCCGGAACTGGCCACTTACATAAACAATATTTAAAAATTTATTGCAACATTTGAAAATAGAACTCTTTGGCTGTAGAATGCAGTTTGTTTCATCTGACTGTCTTTTGTTTTTACCTTGTGGCGCCATTTAAAAAATTGTGTGTCTGCATCAACATGGATTTAACTCGGGAAAATTTTCGTAGTATGATTTTCTACAATTTTAAGTGTAATTTGACAGCTCAACAGAGCATCGCTCGGCTTGAAACAGCTTTTGGCAATGAAGCACCATGCAAGACGACTGTTTATAGCTGGTTTGCAGAATTCAAGCGTGGTCGTATCAATCTCAGTGACGAATCTCGCGATGGTCGGCCGTCCACCGCTGTGACCAACAAAAACATCGATGCTGTGCGCCGTATGATTGAAACAGACAGGCATGTGACCTACCATGAAATTCGCGCATCCTTAGAAATAGGCATGAGTCAAATACAATCAATCCTACACAAACATTTGGGTGTGAGAAAGCTGTGCTCGCGGTGGATCCCACACAACTTGACCGAGGCTCAAAAAACGGACCGCGTCACTTGGTGCAGTGCCATGCTTACCAGATTCAACGAAGGTGCGTCAAATTTGGTGTGGGACATAGTAACAGGTGACGAAACATGGATTTATTGCTACGATCCCAAAACAAAGCAGCAATCGAGCGTATGGGTCTTTCAAGATGAGCCGAAACCAACCAAAGTGGCGCGCGTGAAAAGTGCATCTAAGCGGATGATTGCTTCTTTTTTTAATAAAACTGGGCACGTGGCTACTGTTGCTTTAGAGAATCGTCGTACCGTGAATAGTGACTGGTACACGACCATTTGTTTGCCGGAAGTTATTGACGAACTCCGTAAAAATAACCGTAAACGCCGTATCATCCTGCACCACGACAATGCTAGTTCTCACACGGCCAGACAGACAAACGACTTTTTGAAGACGAAAAATGTAGAACTCATGAGTCATCCTGCATACAGTCCCGACCTGGCACCTTGTGACTTTTTTCTGTTCCCAAAAATTAAGAACCAATTACGCGGTCAACGATTTTCATCACCAGAAGAGGCTGTCGAGGAGTATGAAAAACACGTTTCAGAGGTCACCACAGGGGAGTGGCACAAAAGTTTTCAAAACTGGTTTGATGGAATGAAAAAGTGCATAGACGCCAAGGGAGATTATTTTGAAAAACAATAAATTAATTTTGTACCTTTAATAGTATTTTTTCATATTCATTCCGGAAACTTATAGTGCGTCCCACGTACATACCAACTCTTCAAGAAATTATAGATTTAGTCAAAAGTATGCAGATAAGTCAGAGAAGGGTCATCGGTATTTATCCCGAAATCAAACACTCTACCCACTTCCAGCGCCTGGGTTTACCTATGGAGCAAATTTTAATTGACACACTACATCTGAATGGATACGAAAGTGCAAATGCACCTATATTTATCCAGTCATTCGAAGTCAACAACTTGAAGCAGCTGAAGAATATGACTGACCTGAAATTGCTTCAATTGATGGATAGTGACAAAACTGCCCGTCCGTTTGACCAGATCGAGATAGGATCCAGTCTAACGTATGGGGATATGGCGACTCCAGCGGGCCTGATAGAAGTGGCTCGTTATGCGTTTGCTGTGGGGCCTGATAAAGGATACATCATACCACGTGATGAGCAGGAGAGGTTGGGGGAGGAGACGAGTTTTGTGGCGGATGCGCATGCGGCTGGTTTGAAAGTACACCCTTGGACGTTCCGAGCTGAGAACTCGTTTCTGCCGGCGGAGTTCCGTAGCGAGGACCCCTCGCCGCATGCCGTTGGGAACCTCAGCGGCGAGGTACAGGCGTTCCTCGCGACCGGTATCGATGGACTCTTCTCCGACCAGCCGGACGTTCCTCTTAAACTACGAGAACCTTGCTTATAGTGAAATATTTACACAACATGTATTTACGAAATATTGCTTCGGAAGACCAAGAACTAGTCAGTCACACATATTCGTACACCTAGAGTTATTAAATAAAATAAATATTAAATCAATTTATTAGAGTAATACTGATACGTATTTTATACTGTGTTCATGCCTTGATAATAATGTACTTTTGCACTCGCTACTTAACCTAATTTCATCTTTGTAATTTATTTAAATATACCGAATGCAACGAGCTATATAGGTCGTTGACTGAATGTAATAAAAGTACATAGATTACAGTATACTATACATATTATGATTGAATAGGATTTATTATTATGATTAAATACTGTGATTTGCATTTCACAGCTGGGAACACCTCTGACACTCCCTCGGGGATTCATGTGGTGATGGAAAAGTTAGGTAAAATTTTTTCGTCCTTTGTGTATTTTTCGACACATGTGGCACCGGATGTAAATGTATTAGCGTGAGTTAATTGAGTACATTATGTATATAATAATAATAAATAATAATAATATTTAGAGTATATTATGTATGTATGAATAAGTATGAAAATAATAATTGATTGTTTAATATAGATGTCAGTGTTTTTACGTTATATATACAGGTCGTCCCAAAAGTCAACGTTATCCTTTGGAGGGCTGATAGGCCAGCTCATGACTGTCCAGAATATCAAAATATGACTTCAGTAAAAAGTCGATAGCTTTCAAGCTATCGATACTTTTATTAATTTCGTTAAATTCTGCATCTTAGAGCAGTCTTTTCAGTGCCACAGCTACACAATTCCATATTCCAAGATTATAATTTTGGTTTCGCAATCTTGATAACCCTGCTATTGATCGTAGTTAAAAATAAAACTAATATGATACGCGTTTGTAATGAAAAAAAACATTATTGTTCGAATTATAAGCTTTAATTTTTTCATTTTCTAACTTTGACTCTTCATACTGTGAAAAAAATGTACTACGCTTAACTTGCAAGTAATTTTAAATAATAGGTCATTTAGTTTCATTTCATAAATAGTAAAACAATTGCCATGTTTTACTTTAAAAAAAAGTATATTGCTACAGGCAATGTAACTGTAAAGTCGTTTGCAATAGAATCCAACAATCATGTAAACAAATATGGCGGACTGACATTGACAGCGTATTGTTTATGCCCATAGTGATGTCATAGTGTTCTAATTTAATTTTAATTAAATTTATTTTTCTAATTATTTTAATTTTAAGTCATAGACTATGGCCCATAGTAGGATAGGTGATCTATTCAAATAATTAGTTACGAGGGCAATACAATATTAAAGTGCGTCTAATAGATTTCCGTTGTAGGTAATAGATCTAAATCATTCTTACCTCCTGATTACTCCTTGAGAAAAAATACCAATCGTATGCTATATCAAAGTCCGTGATGCCGTGCAAAGGTCTTTGTTCCAAGAAAAATATGTCCAGCCAAATCGTAAAGCAAAACAAAAGTCCAAAATGAGAATGCAAAGTCGTAGAAATCGGAAACAGAAAACGGAAACAGAAAACACTAATGCACAGCGTACCCACAGAACAGTGAATGACTGTGAATGACAATTCTAACAAAATGGCCACCTGTCAATTTTTAAAAACTAACCATTATTTTTATGGCTTAGGATACAATCCGTTTTGGTTAATTATATTAAGCTCTTGAAAAAAAATTTTTATTGTATTCAAATAATATTAAATTAAAATAATTTATTAAATTAAAAATAAAACATAACTTCAGATTACGAACAACACTAACTTTTCAATGACTTATAGAGTTCGATGAGTAAAAAACTAAGATGACAGCTTGTCAAATACTTCGAAATTTTTACGTTGCAAATGTTTTAACAAATTTAACTTATAAATACAAATTAAATCGTGTTGAAGATAATGTGAAAACAATGGTGCGTTCGTTGAAATCAGACTATGTTCATAATTGATCGTCAAATGTATGTGATTACGGAGTAATCGTGACAATTTGGTTTGTTTACATGATTGTTGGATTCTATTGCAAACGACTTTACTGTAAAAGGATCTCATCTTGAAAATATTTAAATACTTAGAAATTCGAATGAAAACACTTAGTAAATTTAAGTGGTAGGTATTTACAAACAAAACTAATTGAAATTAGAAGCATTTTACTATCTCACTCTAATACTTGTAAAATGGCTTACTATCTAACTTACTCTGATTCATGCAATGCAATGCCTTGGGGGGCAGTTTAATTGGTTTTTGTTTGTAAATACTTACCACTTGAGTTTAATAAGTGTTTTCATTCGAATTTCTAAGTATTTAAATATTTTTAAGATGAGCTCCTTTTACAGTAAAATAGCAATATACTTTTTTCTATAGTAAAACATGGCAATTGTTTTCCTCTTTATGAAACTACACTAAATTATGACCTATTATTTAAAATTACTTTCCAGCTAAGCGTAGTACATTTTTTTCACAATATGAAGAGTCAAAGTTAAAAATTAAAAACTTATAATTCGAACAAAATCTTTTTTTTTTAACTTTTTTTGTCGTCTATCCCATAGTGTGGGGTATCGTTAGATAGGTCGTTTAAAATCATTGTGGGTGTGTGAAAACCATTTTTCGATTTAGGGATCCGTTGGCGAAATATTAAGCTCTAAAGTGAAAATTTTAGTTAGAGTGGAGCGTCCCCCCCTCCACCCCTGTTGGCTAAACGGTTGTTTACAGAAATGTGAAAAAATTCACAGAAGTAGTATATATAATGAATTTAAAAGGAAAACTATCACAGCTAAGTAGGCTTTACAGGTTTACGAGTACAGGTCGCGCCAAACTTTTGGTCCCATCCAATGTATGGAACTAGAAGTTTGGCGCGGTCTGTATTAGTAGATCAACTCATAAAATGTACCGGGCAACTACGGAACCCTACATTGCGCGTGGCCCGACACGTGGTTGGCCGGTTTTTTTAATACAAAATACTCAACCTACTAAAATATGAAAATAATTGCACGTTCTCTAAGTACATACAGGTAAGTAGGGAATAATTTTCATGCGTGTAATGCAAGGCACTCACTCGATTAAAAAAATTTCGTTTAAAAAAACTTGTAAACGGAATGAGGTACAGATCCGAAATTTGGATATGTTATTTAAAATGTTGACCCAAAACTGAATATTGAATTAAAAATTAAATAAAATTAATTTTCAGTTCCTTTTTCATGTCTCAAACAGAACAGTTTTTTTTTATTATTTACATCGCAGCGTGTACCCCACATCGTGTCTAGAACTTATGATTACAAATTGTCTTTTTCTTTTCAAAAATAAAGAAATAGGGATGGCATAAGTTGTAAATATAGTTGTAAATTTTAGACCATTTTCCTATCGGGGTCTATCTCAAAAACTAAACTAGTTGGGAATTTAGAATTTTCTGTATATTATGTGCTATACAACGAATACTGAAAACGCTGACTTTTAGTATAGGTTTAGGGTAACGTTACGTATCTGAATACTCGACCAACTTAATTTTGCAGTTTTGTTTCATTCAGTTTCTATGTAATGATAAAATCATGGTTAAATACACTTGTACTAGTTTCACAGGTTTATTTTACAATATAACTCGCGAACGGTTTTACACCATTTTCAAGGGATTTAAGGAATTTGGTTGATACGACGAGCCATAAACGATTTACACACTGTATTTAATCATGATGTTTTCGAAGTTTCACCAACAATCGCAAGTATATAATTAGATAGGTAATGATAAGTTTGCAATTTTTATTCAAATTATTTAACTTATCAGAATAGTACGGAACACTCAGGGCGCGAGTCCTACTCGCACTTAACCGTTTTTTAGGGTGCCGTATCCCAAGAGGAAAAAACGGAGCCCTTATAGGATCACTTTTTTGTCCGTCTGTCCGTCCGTCTGTCTGTCACGACCCTTTATCTCGGGAACGCGTGGAGGTATCGAGTACTCAAGTCTACAGTCCCTTGAAGCTGTGAAAAAATGTAAAAAAAGATACGGCCGTATAAGCCGCAAATTCGACACTCTCAAGGGAATCAAAATTTATACTTTAGCCCGCGGCTTCGCCCGCGTTGTATGGAATTTCGTGGAAATAAGGAAAACAAAAGAATATGATTTTTTTAACGACAATAAGCAATGGTCACCATATTTTTACCAAAGTGCTAATAAATACCAATCAAATAAGCCCAAACTCGAAGGGTCTGCTGTTTTCCGTTGAGGAGATTCCGCGTACCCACCTTCCAGTCCCATCATCAGACCCTAGTCACCATGTTTTGCCAAAGTGCTAATAAAGACCAATCAAATAAGCCCAATTTCGAAGGGTCTGCTTTATCCGTTGAGGAGATCCCGTTATATTATTACTTCTAATTACTACCAGTAGAAAAGTAAATTCCGAAAATCTTTAAATGGCGATAACTTTTTTTTCCGAGATCCGATTTTAATAAAATAAAGCCTATATTCTATTCCAAACTAAGCTCTGTACAGCTGTGGAAATTAAATGAAAATCCGTTCAGTAGTTTTAGAGATGTGCGTGAACAAACAGACAGACAGACAGACAGAAAAGAATTCTAAAAATCGTTGATCTATTTGTAGGTGGTAGAGCTGATGCCGAGCTCGACTGTGGAGGTACCACCATCTTACTCGCAGATCCTCCCGAAGCTATTCGGGGGAGAGTAAGAGAACAGCTCTCAGGTAAAACCAGGCGGCCCACCATTGCCTGGGACCGATGGATGGCGGTATATCCATCCCCAAATGCCGAGCCTTATATAAAACAGACTGGTGACGGGCAGCGGTGTCACTGGTGCAAGGGTTTCGGCACCGCGCTCACCAACCCGCCTGCCCAGCGTGTGTGAGTATGGGCATTTCTTTCAGGGGGACCGCCATGAGTGGCGAAATCCTGGAAAGGCCTATGTCCAGCAGTGGACGAAACAGGCTGATGGATGGATGGATGTTTTCTGTTACTCTTCTTCAGTCACCCCCTTTCTATTTCTATTACTTTTCTTCGTTGTACAGACACAGCGGTTACTACTGTTTTATTATAAGTATAAGTATTGATTTTCCGTTGACCTAGAACTATGAAATAGGTACTTACAGCAAAAAATCTCAAAACTATAGATTTGTGATTAAAACATTAAAAATAAGCCTGAG
The DNA here is from genome assembly GCA_910592155.1 of Ypsolopha scabrella. Lineage (NCBI taxonomy): Eukaryota > Metazoa > Arthropoda > Insecta > Lepidoptera > Ypsolophidae > Ypsolopha > Ypsolopha scabrella. The sequence continues at coordinate 13,932,652 of OU342962.1, read as the reverse complement.
TTGATACGACGACGGGCAGCGGTTTCAGCACCGTTTTCACCAACCCGCCTGCCCAGCGTGGGGCATTTCTTCCAGGAGGACCGCCAAGAGTGGCAAAATATTGGAAAGGTCTATGTCCAGCAGTGGACGAAACGAGCTGATGGATGGATGGATGGAACCCTCGATAGGCGAGTCCGACTCGTACTTGTCCGGTTTTTTTATTTACTTTGAATAAACATCATAACTTGTCAAAATATTACAAGTACTTATCATCAAAAAATACCTAGTACCTAATCTCTAATCCCGCGATTCCTGTTTGGGGTTCCGTAACCGGAGCCCTATTAATTGTAATTTATCGATATCGATATCGGGGTTGACATCGTGCTGCACAGTGATGTGTCAAATTGCCAGTTTTGTTCTTTTGGTGGAGAAGAGAACTCAAACAGAACACGTTTTTCGGAACATCGGAAGACCGAGAAATCAAACAAATCAAAGCAAACGAATTTTATTTCTTGGGATTAAGCATACTTACTTGCTTGCTTGTACATACACATGAGCTCGGCACACACTCAGATCATAATATCCGCCATTTTTTTGTACGTACAGAGGAATTGCAAGAGAATCCCCTTACTCATAAAGTAAACTGAGTAAATATAACATAAAAACCCTTCCGTATTACCTATAACAAAAATTAATAAAGTGTTTTGCTATTTTTAAACGTTAAAAAAGCACCAAATCTAAATTCTAAAATTCGGCACCAAACGTAGCAAAAATGCGCTAGCAGTGTCGCCAACTGCTGCCCATATCTAGTAGCTAGATTTGTCACGAAAAGTTGTTAGATCGCCCGATTTTCGTACCCCAGAAAATAGCTAGAAGTAGCTAAATGTTTCTAAGTCTTTTTCTTTCATAGGAAAATCTATTTTTAACACAAATAATGGACATAATGACAAAAATTAAGGCAAATCACTCAGAGCACAGTTAGAAATTGAATAATACAACTGAAACAAATGCTGTTTTAGTTAACCAACACCAACCACATGCCAAGAGTGAAGTTAGCTCTGGTCCGGCGAGCGAGATGGATAAAGAGAAATAACAACAAATAAAATAACAAGAGATACGAAAGAGAGAGATAGTCAAAGAAAAGTTTGACTACAATGGCTAGTAAAGTCAGTCGTCCGTCCGGGTCGCGACCGCCACTGAGTCGACCATAGACATTAATTTGGTATACAAGCTAATTAGACGAATGGCGAAGACTTTATTACCTTGTGTTAGAGTCGATTATTGGTTGGCCAACGAGTCTTATTGTTTTGGACGTTTATAGACAGAGATAGCGCCACGTTTCACTTTTAAAGTTCTTTTCACGAAAGATGCTTCACGGATTTTAAATTTACCCTTTAATAATAAGTACTTTGACAGCGGACTTCTTTCCTGAAAGAAAAAGTGTGAACTCTCACTCACGTTTTGTCTGTTACTTAAAAAGTAGCTAGAAAAGTAGCTAAAAAATCTAGCTACTAGTTTTTGTAATTTATAGCTGTACGACACCGAAAAATAGCTAGATCTAGCTATAAAGTAGCTAAGTTGGCAACAGCGCTAGATCTAGTGCCGAAAGCACTGATAATTAGTGACTAAATTGACAGATGGAGTGTTGCCAGTCATGGAAAAATTTAAATAGTGATGAGATCAAGTCGATAATTCATATATTATTTATGTACACAGATTTATGCAGTGCTGAACGTATATCGATAAATACCATGAGTGCCACTACTGTGTTGGTGATGCAAAGTTAAACAATTTTCTTCTTTAATTTGGTAATTTTTGAAACTGGGACTCCCCAAAATGTCAGGAACGTTTAGAGATCGTACCTTTCGGCACCCATGATAATATGAGTACTATGTTTTATCGATTACTACCGCGGATAATATATGACATATCCCTATCGTTTTCCCTACGAGGCTAGGTGGGTGGTGGTAAAATACGGTCACTTTCGGTAAAAAACGATATTTTACGTAAGTTACGGTAAAATTCCGTAAAAACCGAACTATACAAACTCGTATCGTACAACATAATGTGGCCTCATGAGGGTATGTAGTGTGATATGAGTATATAGGTTTAATCGTTTTTACAATATTTTATTTAACTTGTATTTTATTTATGTCATGTTTGTACCGTCAAATCTTAAAATATAAACATTCTTTGGGGAAACTCCGATCATAAATTTCAACCAATGAGTATAATAACTGCCCAATACAGGATTTCAACTGCGGCGTGGAGGGCGGACCATGGTGGTGTTGCCTACTCAGTAAAAGACGATAACCACAAACAGAAATATAACTAATTCTCTTAAAAAAAAGTAGATTAAAGTAGCTAGATTCGTTTTAGTGTCTAAAATTGATTATTTTTTTGCTAAAACCAATGAAAATCAGTTAAAACGCAAAATGGCTAAGACGGCAACACTGGCCGTCGCTAACCGACAGCGGCAAAATCGACTAAGAGTATTACGATGACTACCTACACAAATCGACAACGTCGTGTGATTATTTTGCAATTATACGCGCGCGGAATTTAAAAGAAATCAAAATTTAAATTGTCATAACACGGCTGTAATTTTACGGTAATATATAAATATTACCGTAAAATTTCCGTATTTTACGAGCGTTTTTGGTAAAATTACGTAACTTTGCAACCCTACTTGCATGGCTGCCTAAAATTAATTAATTAAAATTAGTTTGAAAAAAATAAAATAACAGTGGATTCGGTACAAGAAAATGTAACTACCTACTTGAATTTTCTCGTACACTTCAAGAAATAGTAGCATATTCCTATATACAAAAATTAATTTAAGGTGAGTAATTGCTGCATTTCGGAGTAATTTTTTGTAGTAGTTGGCAGCACCAAAATAGTCACGCTAGTGGTCGCGAAACGGGTTCTATTGCCATCTCTGTCGCACGCGTTGAAAATTATATACGCTATCCTGCTGTCAGTTTTGGAACCTGACGAAAGTGTTAATTAATTAACGGGGGTCTGCATGCGCGTTCGTGAAACGATGACGTCGGCGTACTCCCTACGAGACTAAATTATTGTATTTTCGCCAACGAGCTAGAGATAATTTTCGCAGGGTATACGCCTACGTCATCGTGGGTGTATTATATCGCCAAACCTGAATTTATGAATTTTCTAAATGTTAGATAATTAGTAAATTACAAATGAAAAAATTTAAAATATACTTACTATAGTATGTTCGAGTTAGCATGATATGGGTGACAGTTCGTAATTTTCCGTTTCACCTATACTACTCACACCATGCTACATACACCAGGCACAAAAGAAAATATTAGGTTTTAGGAAGAATGTATATGATTATTGCAAAAATACAACAAATAATTTGTCTATAAATCGAAACAATAATCACAGTGTAATCGTTAAATTTAACAAAAAAAGATTCAGAAAAGAATAATGCCTTTTTGCTACTCGATGCGTGGATCGGAACGTTAACCCATAGGTACTGACACTACATAATCGAAAATACATCGATGAATCGGTGCGGACATCATATAGTATGGCGTCAGTAACCAGTTCATCTTGTATGTGGTTTGTGTTTTCGTTGTGGTTACTTTACGTGCTATTTGTTTTGACGTTTGTTACACTTTTTGTTTTGTTATTGTTGTTTGTTTTTGATGAAATGCCGAGAAAAACAAAAAAGAAATTTTTAAACTCTCAAGCTCGTGCGTTACTAGTTCGTTTAATTTAATTAATTTAGAAATTAACAAAAAGCAGTTTGGATAATCAAAGATCCATCAAATGAAAAATCGATTTGATAGCCCCTGTTAAGTTTCTCGATACTAAAAAAAATCGATTATAGTTCGTTAGGGCACATAACTATAACTGTCAATTTTGAACTGCCACCCATATCATGATAACTCGAACATACTATAGTTAAATGTAACACCTAACTTTTGCTTACTGGGTCTGTTAGACCTTTTATTTCATCCATAGACAGCACAAGCCGTAATTTTTTTGGAGCTCCAATTGAATGAGCGAGTGAAGCGAGCGAGTTCTTCGAGTTTACTAGAACAATTCGGCGTTTGTATGTATGTATGTATGTTTGTTAGACGATAACTCGAGTATCGTTGGTCGGAATGTCATGAAATTTGGCAGGAGAGTAAATAAGGTAAATAGAATTTTTAAGTTCGAACATGAGCCAAATCGGTCAAGCGCGAATCGGGCGAGCGCGAGTTCACAGTTCGGGGCGAACTACTAGTACAACGACGTTTGGGAATTGTATGACAGAAATGGCGGCTGAACTAGTTTTTGAACGAGCGAGCGAGTTCTCCGAGTCTACTACAACAATCCGGCGTTTGTATGTATTTATTTATGAATGTTTGTTCGACAATAACTCGAGTATCGTTGGAACACCGGGGTTGCAACACTGAGTTTTTGAACAGGTTTGGCCGACTTGCTACACTCCAAACGTCATTTCACATATTTCCAATAGATTTCGTATTGATTTATAACTGTCATTTTGACGTCTTTAGACGAACCTTGCGAACCCTGCTCAGTAAAATTCGACACCGGTGTAGCGACACTGCTATTTTTGGACGGTTGGTGTCGTGACCTGTGTTGATTTTTGAACGGTTTAGTGTTAGAATCCGGGGTACGAACCAAGCCGGTGTGAGTTTTTGAACGACTATCAGAACTATTCAGAACGGTCGACCAGAGAGAGGCGTTTTAATTTTTTTTCTTCATTCTTGCGGAACCCTTACAGGGGATCACGGAACCCTAGGGTTCCGCGGAACACAGTTAGAGTATGGCTGCGCTAGAATACTATGTCTATACTTAGAATATACTAAAGTTGAGATTCAGAGTGCATTTTGAGTCCGAACTCAATTTTACAAACGTCAAAAAGCTACGTGATCTCGTGCTAGAGTGAAGTTTGTAAGATTGAATTCGGACTCAAAATGCACTCTGAATCTCAGCCTAAGGCATTTAAACGTTTTATGTGCCATCTCTTGTTGGCTCTAGTTTATAAACAGAGCTCTATCAATTTAGGCCAAAAAGACTAGTATCCAGGCTAAACAAATTTTCCAAAGAAAATATTCCCTGTTGTCAACAAATGTCAACTTGACATTTTTCAATTCCACTACATTTCCATTCCATTCCTCGTTCATTTAAAATTACAAAATATCAAATTCCGAGTGTTTTAGCTAAAATAATTATCGGAAATGTAAAAAAAAATTGTGTTTGTGCAATTAATTTCAGACATGAAAAGACTACCTGTAAAGATTATAAAAACTTTGTGCATTGTATGTTTTTGGTTTTTACGTAAGTATTTACTAACTCTACGATTTTAGTATGTATCCACATTTTTAATTAAAACAAATCCTCACGTTTTATAGTCAAGGAACACTGCACCTTCCAAAAGATAGCCCCCTAAGATTGCATTAACAAAATATTTTGATGTTTCAGTTATTTTCATAATTTTCATCCTATCAAAAGATAAATCTCACGGTATCACCGGTAAACCTGTACACCGTGAAATAGACAGCTCACTCCAGGAGTCAAGATATATTGATTACTTGAATGAACCACCAAAGAAAGTAAATTTTTCGCCTCAGGATAAACAAACCCTTGACATGGAGAAACAAAATACCCATTTTGATGAAACTTTAAAGAGTGAACTGATAGAAGCAAAGAATAAAATTGAGCAATTGCAAAAGAAGATTGCAATCTTAGAAGGAAGAATGCCACAAAAGTATCCTGATGTGAAATATCTTGGTTACAAAGAAAGGAAGAGAATTTTGGTAAGTTCTTGCATATTTGGGATCCCTAAACTGTGAAGTTAAAGTTTGATTGATGCTGGTAGCGCTATCAGATTTGCTGGCATAAATTCTGGGACTGGTGGCTGTTAAAGTTTTGAGACATGACGTTTGAATACTATTAATGTTTTTATAAATTTGGTATTGTATTTTAGAAATTGCGTCATTTAATGCACAAATTTTTTGAAAAATGTATTTTGAAAATGGCTCAAAGTATTAATGTCATCAGCATATCATGGAATTCGCCAAACTATTATTGCATAGCAGATTGTATTTCTGTTAAAACTAGGCCGGGTCACTCCTCTTCGGTCGACTCCCCAAATTTATTTAAAACACACCCCTCCTTTTTTTTTGTTAAAAGGCAAATCGTGATATGTTGAATTCTAGAATTTGCTGACAACATGGATTAATCATGAGCACAATCACTTATGCACTGGAGGGTTAGTGGGTTGCTATAAAAAAAATACCCAAGAACTTAGTGTATGTCTGTAGCTCCACTATGTTCAGAGGCTCGCCATACCTAACCTACCCGCTCTTTTCTGGGCTGAAGATGAAATGTTTCTTTTTCTAATTCTTTTGAGTGAATGGAAGATGGCTAATTATTTTTTAAATATGCATGTAGGATAGCATGAGTTTAACAAAAATGTAAGATTTTAAATGTGTTTTAAGTTTTTTTAAGGAACAGTGAGACATAACCTAATTTGTCATTTTTTTTCTCTATGACTTGGTATTTCCTAAAGTAACTTCAAACACTGATAAATCATGCAAAAAAAGCAAAATCATAAATCAATTTCCTTGAAAGATGATCTACTCACTTGGATTTTTCTGATGACTTATTTGTTATTACCCTGACATGGCAACTTTCAAGAAAGTGTAGTGTTTAAAAGTCTGACCTTAACCTCTGATAATGATGGACACTTTGATTTGATAATTTGCCCTTTGCAAGGATAGTTGTAATTTTTCACCTAGGTATATAGTTTTGCCACTAGTCTCTTTGCTCCACATATGTACTTATAAGTACCTAATGACACCTATTCTCGTGTAGCAAATATTAGATTTAGTGCTACCATAACCTAAAACTTTTCATTGCAAAATAGGCTTTAACGCAGATGGATAAAAGTTTAATGAGCTTGTATTATTTTAGGTTTTTCAACTTAAGTTTCCTGCACGAGAATAGGTCACATTGTGCTATTACCATAGTTCTCAATGGTCCATTGTCTCAAAAAATGTTTTATGATTGTACAACATGAGTGGTTTGTCAGTTGATAATGACAGTTTTGAAACAAAGCTAAATCATGAGTTGTAATAAGTGTATTGTACATTGTGAACTTTATTACATTATGTTTTTTTTTCTTACAACTCCATGTAAGTAATATGATCAGAATTTTTACATACATTCTGTTTTTTGTCAAGGAAGAAATCAGGGGCTTATACTATGGGCGGAGTTAGGCATTAAAATATGTATTTATTCATTGCATTATGTACCTATATATAATATTTTGATTCCTATATTTTTAACATTATGTTTATTTTAATTTTAACGTTTGTAGCCCAACTTATTTTTTAATGTATTTGTACTTCCCTTATTATATCTTTATTGAATTTATATTCTCTTGCTTTTTTAAAAATTAATATTGACTTGTAATATGTGTACTTTATGTACCTCAAAATAAACTGTTTTAATTTGATTGTGGTCATATTCTAGACTTTGCCATATCATGAAGTATGAAATAAGAAAATTAAGATAGTCTTTCCACAAAAAGCCAATGTGACAACAAGCAAAGTAAGGAGCGTGTTAGGTAATCATAAATTCGGGAGCCAAGCGGTGTGGAGTGAGGCGACCCCTATATTTCTAAAAGAAAGTTAAACAATTTTAAACAAGTAGGTATGCCGAAATTGTTAGATATCAAAAGTGATAGCTTTCAATTGTGACAGATGTCAAAAGTAACAGATTTCTAAAGTTTCAAGTTTCCTCAGAAACTACACATTTTCCCAGGATAAAAAGCATGCAATGTCCTTTTCTGCCCTTTACCTTAACTCTTTGCTAGATTTCATTAAAATCGGTTCACTAGAAACAAACAAATAACATTTCCTCTATTATATACAAATATTTTAATAATTTACTTGCTTATTCTAGAATGTACCAAAAGCAAAGGTTGTAGCTGTTTACTAGCAAAGTGTTAAGGCCTGTAAGTACGGAGTAACAGCGCTTTCCCCTTTAGAACGGCGCAAATACACGCTTTTTAGGGCATGCAGGCTTCCTCACGATGTTTTCCTTCATCGCTCAGCAAGTTTAGTGGTAAGTATTAAATACTATGCACATAAATTCCGAAAAACTCATTAGTGCATGCTCGGCCGGGGATCGAGCCTGGATCTCAAAGATTGAGAGGCCAGCATTCTACCCCTGAGCTACCGCCGCGCCGCGCCGCCGCTATCAGTTATATTAATTACTAGCCTTTCCCCTCGGCTTCGCTCGCGTGGCAGTGTCTTTCAATCATTAAATTCATCACCAGTTTTTGGCCTAGTGCTTATTTTATCAACATCCCTAATAGCCTATGTATATGTTGACCAGAGCCACTGGCCACCATAATGATAATAAAATAATTTGGCCAAGTGCGAGTCGGACTCGAGCATAAAGGGCTCCGTACCACTCCACAACAATATACATGCCAAAGCAACATCAAGGCTACAAAAAACAAGGCGCTAAAATGGTACCACCTGACAAAATATTTGCCACCGTCTGCGTAGGGAACCCTACTTTTTATTATTTTTGTTTTACCTTTGAGCATCTTCAGTCTGACAAAATTTAAAGTATTTTATTTAAATAAAAAACAATTAAAATTAGAAGTTAAAATATTACTAAATAATAAAGGGTTCCGTACCACCACACAATACGGGTTGGGAAGGGAACCCTAAAAACATTATGTTACATAACAACAACATCGATGTATTAGACAACAACAAAAAAACAAGGCGCTAAAATTTGGCACTCTGAGTACGGAACCCTAATTTTTAATATTTATTATTATTATACTCTAACTAAAGTATGTACACCAACTTGACCACATTTGAAAGTTGTATGTACCACGGTCTTTAAATTAAACGTCTGTACAAAATGCACAACTTATGTTCTTATTATCAAATAAAAAGCACTAATTATGGCATTTTGCAACCATATTTGAATGTTAATTAGGCTTTTCACACAAAGTTGTATAATTGTATGCATTACGTTGTATGTAAATAAATATCCACAACAACTTTAAACACGACACGCTGTTAAGTTGGTATGGATATTCACGCGAACTATAATCTATAAAATGACGCAATTCTGCTAAAACACTTGATAATTGTTAAACAATAGTCGCAAAACTATTAAACAAACATAAGTTGTGCATTTTGCACCGAGATCGAAACAGTTACCCTTAAGGGAGGGTTATCCCACTTTGTCTCTTTTAAAATTGATTTTAAACCAATAACTAGCTTAAATTTTGTAAAAAATATGTCATATTTCACTCTTTGATCTTGAAATTTCGGCCGCTCCGATTACTTACATTTTGCTCGACCCAATTATATCGCAAAGATAAGTCTAAACTGTGATTTAAATATAATTTCATTTGAGCTACATATATTAAGTTTTACAATAAAACTTATACTAAAATAAACGTCGTAAAAATGTGATATAAAACGGCCATCATAATAATAATAATTGAATTCTTTATTGCACATAAAAATTGTACACAAGGCGAACTTAATGCTAATTAGCATTATCTTCCAGTTAACCTTTGGTGATGTGGATAAATTTGGGTAGTGCCGAAAGAATAAGGTGATATTTTAATGAGAACCAGTTTTAACCTAAAACTTAAACCTAAATATTTGTAGATAAAATATATTATATACACATTAAAAATAAAAGATTACATTACTTACGCATATAATTACTAAATATATATGTAAATTTATATAATATATACTAAAGATCTATAATATTATATATAATAAATATTTATATGCTACACATTTAAGACAATACTCTAAGCTCAAACAAAAGAAGAAACGCAACCTGTTAGTCTTTTGTGTATTTTACATCTCTTGCATTTGAAGAAAGTTTTCATGAACTCTATTTTTAAAAACAGTCATTGTGGGAGACTCTCGAATGCTAAGTGGTAGACTATTCCACGGACGTATTGCAGAAATTGTGAAAGAATGAGAGAACATGTGAGTTTTATGTATTGGAGTGCGCAAGAGTAAATGGTTCTCAGAAAGCTGAGGGCGAACAAGAGAATCGCGGAAAACAAACCACTCTTTTAGATAGGGGGGAGAGAGGGGATCATTGAGGATGTTCCAAAGAAGCGTTAAGATGTGAGCATTGCGACGATTTCGGATATTAAAAACCAGGTGGCACACCATAGCCCGGGACCAATTGATGATATCCACCGCGTTTCGAAGCCGTGCTCAACCAACCCGACTGCTCAGTGTGTGTGAGTTTGTAAGCATTTCTTCCAAGAGGACCGCCAAGCGTGGTGAAATCTTGGAAAGACTTATGTCCAGCAGTGGACGAAACTGGCCGATCGATGGATGGATGATTATTAACGACACCATGTTTTTCCTTCTAAAATCTATTAGTTATTGGGGTTAGGTTAAAAGTCACCCTGTATTAGTTCAGTTATAGGGCTGAAAAGGAACCATCATCATCGTATATGTACTCTTATATCACATACAGCTAGGGTTGCCAGATGGTCGGGATTCGTCGGGATTGTCCCGACATTTCATATTATGTCCAGAGTCCCGACAAAATACAAATTGTCCCGACAATAAAATTAAACTTGGATGAAAATGGTATAAATTTTAAAACTGTTAAATACCCCAAATGGCACCAAATTGGTGGAGTTAGTGAAATCAAATGCCAAATACTTGTGGCAAAGTAGGAAATTAGTATGTTTTAGTTGTCGAATAATTTGATTATATAATTTTCAAATGTATGATCTCATAATTTGCCAAAAAAAAAGTATTTTGTTGTAATAACTTTAAGTTTAATGATAAAAAAAGATTTTTTGATTCGTAATAATTATTTGTCCCGGCCATAATCCTGAAATCCCGACCCAATTGCAGATGGTATTTTTGATGTGCATTATCTTATTACTCCGAATATGATTGTTCTGCAATAGTTTTATTTGTAAAACATGGAAAGTTTCAGATTTGTTATTAATGCGTACTGAATCCATGTTTCAGGTAACAGGAGGTGCAGGGTTTGTTGGTTCACACCTCGTTGATGTCCTCATGACGCAAGGACATGAAGTTATTGTTGTTGATAATTTCTTTACTGGCCGCAAAAGGAATGTTGAGCATTGGTTCGGACACCGCAACTTCGAGTTGATCCATCATGATGTTGTCAACCCACTGTATGTTGAGGTAATTTACTTTTACTATGAGATTCATTATTAGCGCAGTAAAATTAGTTGTATACTGAAAGTTTGATTTTTACAGGCAGATGAAATTTATCACTTGGCCAGCCCTGCAAGTCCACCGCATTACATGGAAAATCCAGTGAAAACCATCAAAACTAATACACTAGGCACAATTAATATGCTAGGTAAGAATCTGGAGTATTAATAGCTTTTTGAGGGGTACAGAGCCCTAAAAACATTATGGTACATAACAACAACATAACAATGCGACAAAAAACAAGTCGCAAAAGTGTTAGCGCCTAACAAACAATTCGGTTTCTGTCTGAATACGGAACCCTATTATTTTTTATTTTACAACAATTTGACTTCATTTAGGGCTGCTCATTTACGTGGGACGCACTATAAGTTTCCGGAATGAATATGAAAAAATACTATTAAAGGTACAAAATTAATTTATTGTTTTTCAAAATAATCTCCCTTGGCGTCTATGCACTTTTTCATTCGATCAAACCAGTTTTGAAAACTTTTGTGCCACTCCCCTGTGGTGACCTCTGAAACGTGTTTTTCATACTCCTCGACAGCCTCTTCTGGCGATGAAAATCGTTGACCGCGTAATTGGTTCTTAATTTTTGGGAACAGAAAAAAGTCACAAGGTGCCAGGTCGGGACTGTATGCAGGATGACTCATGAGTTCTACATTTTTCGTCTTCAAAAAGTCGTTTGTCTGTCTGGCCGTGTGAGAACTAGCATTGTCGTGGTGCAGGATGATACGGCGTTTACGGTTATTTTTACGGAGTTCGTCAATAACTTCCGGCAAACAAATGGTCGTGTACCAGTAACTATTCACAGTACGACGATTCTCTAAAGCAACAGTAGCCACGTGTCCAGTTTTATTAAAAAAAGAAGCAATCATCCGCTTAGATGCACTTTTCACGCGCGCCACTTTGGTTGGTTTCGGCTCATCTTGAAAGACCCATACGCTCGATTGCTGCTTTGTTTTGGGATCGTAGCAATACATCCATGTTTCGTCACCTGTTACTATGTCCCACACCAAATTTGACGCACCTTCGTTGAATCTGGTAAGCATGGCACTGCACCAAGTGACGCGGTCCGTTTTTTGAGCCTCGGTCAAGTTGTGTGGGATCCACCGCGAGCACAGCTTTCTCACACCCAAATGTTTGTGCAGGATTGATTGTATTTGACTCATGCCTATTTCTAAGGATGCGCGAATTTCATGGTAGGTCACATGCCTGTCTGTTTCAATCATACGGCGCACAGCATCGATGTTTTTGTTGGTCACAGCGGTGGACGGCCGACCATCGCGAGATTCGTCACTGAGATTGATACAACCACGCTTGAATTCTGCAAACCAGCTATAAACAGTCGTCTTGCATGGTGCTTCATTGCCAAAAGCTGTTTCAAGCCGAGCGATGCTCTGTTGAGCTGTCAAATTTCACTTAAAATCGTAGAAAATCATACTACGAAAATTTTCCCGAGTTAAATCCATGTTGATGCAGACACACAATTTTTTAAATGGCGCCGCAAGGTAAAAGCAAAAGACAGTCAGATGAAACAAACTGCATTCTACAGCCAAAGAGTTCTATTTTCAAATGTTGCAATAAATTTTTAAATATTGTTTATGTAAGTGTTATGTAAGTTCCGGAAACTTTTAGTGTTACCTATGTATTACGTAAGACGATTTAGGGAGGGAGGGGGTCCGCACAAGTCTTATTTTTTCTTACATGGGGGTTGAAGGGGGTCTAGATTGTTCTTGCGTAAGATCGCAAAAGTGAGCAAAAATTATATTCTCAAAACGCGCGCAGTCCCGCACAGACGACCGTGTATCGTAGCAGCAGTGTCAGTATCAATGGTAGTGTTGCCCAAACTAATTATATTCTCAAAACGCGCGCAGTCCTGCACAGGCGACCGTGTATCGTAGCAGCAGTGTCAGTATCAATGGTAGTGTTGCCTAAACTAATTATATTCTCAAAACGCGCGCAGTCCCGCACAGACGACCGTGTATCGTAGCAGCAGTGTCAGTATCAATGGTAGTGTTGCACAAACTAATTATATTCTCAAAACGCGCGCAGTCCTGCACAGACGACCGTGTATCGTAGCAGCAGTGTCAGTATCAATGGTAGTGTTGCCCAAACTAATTATATTCTCAAAACGCGCGCAGTCCTGCACAGGCGACCGTGTATCGTAGCAGCAGTGTCAGTACCAATGGTAGTGTTGCCCAAACTAATTATATTCTCAAAACGCGCGCAGTCCTGCACAGACGACCGTGTATCGTAGCAGCAGTGTCAGTATCAATGGTAGTGTTGCCCAAACTAATTATATTCTCAAAACGCGCGCAGTCCTGCACAGACGACCGTGTATTGTAGCAGCAGTGTCAGTATCAATGGTAGTGTTGCCCAAACTAATTATATTCTCAAAACGCGCGCAGTCCTGCACAGACGACCGTGTATCGTAGCAGCAGTGTCAGTATCAATGGTAGTGTTGCCCAAACTAATTATATTCTCAAAACGCGCGCAGTCCTGCACAGGCGACCGTGTATCGTAGCAGCAGTGTCAGTATCAATGGTAGTGTTGCCTAAACTAATTATATTCTCAAAACGCGCGCAGTCCCGCACAGACGACCGTGTATCGTAGCAGCAGTGTCAGTATCAATGGTAGTGTTGCCCAAACTAATTATATTCTCAAAACGCGCGCAGTCCTGCACAGACGACCGTGTATCGTAGCAGCAGTGTCAGTATCAATGGTAGTGTTGCCCAAACTAATTATATTCTCAAAACGCGCGCAGTCCTGCACAGACGACCGTGTATCGTAGCAGCAGTGTCAGTATCAATGGTAGTGTTGCCTAAACTAATTATATTCTCAAAACACGCGCAGTCCTGCACAGGCGACCGTGTATCGTAGCAGCAGTGTCAGTATCAATGGTAGTGTTGCCCAAACTAATTATATTCTCAAAACGCGCGCAGTCCTGCACAGACGACCGTGTATCGTAGCAGCAGTGTCAGTATCAATGGTAGTGTTGCCCAAACTAATTATATTCTCAAAACGCGCGCAGTCCTGCACAGACGACCGTGTATCGTAGCAGCAGTGTCAGTATCAATGGTAGTGTTGCCCAAACTAATTATATTCTCAAAACGCGCGCAGTCCTGCACAGACGACCGTGTATCGTAGCAGCAGTGTCAGTATCAATGGTAGTGTTGCCCAAACTAATTATATTCTCAAAACGCGCGCAGTCCTGCACAGGCGACCGTGTATCGTAGCAGCAGTGTCAGTATCAATGGTAGTGTTGCCCAAACTAATTATATTCTCAAAACGCGCGCAGTCCTGCACAGACGACCGTGTATCGTAGCAGCAGTGTCAGTATCAATGGTAGTGTTGCCCAAACTAATTATATTCTCAAAACGCGCGCAGTCCTGCACAGGCGACCGTGTATCGTAGCAGCAGTGTCAGTATCAATGGTAGTGTTGCCCAAACTAATTATATTCTCAAAACGCGCGCAGTCCTGCACAGGCGACCGTGTATCGTAGCAGCAGTGTCAGTATCAATGGTAGTGTTGCCTAAACTAATTATATTCTCAAAACGCGCGCAGTCCTGCACAGGCGACCGTGTATCGTAGCAGCAGTGTCAGTATCAATGGTAGTGTTGCCCAAACTAATTATATTCTCAAAACGCGCGCAGTCCCGCACAGACGACCGTGTATCGTAGCAGCAGTGTCAGTATCAATGGTAGTGTTGCCCAAACTAATTATATTCTCAAAACGCGCGCAGTCCTGCACAGACGACCGTGTATCGTAGCAGCAGTGTCAGTATCAATGGTAGTGTTGCCCACACTAATTATATTCTCAAAACGCGCGCAGTCCTGCACAGGCGACCGTGTATCGTAGCAGCAGTGTCAGTATCAATGGTAGTGTTGCCTAAACTAATTATATTCTCAAAACGCGCGCAGTCCTGCACAGGCGACCGTGTATCGTAGCAGCAGTGTCAGTATCAATGGTAGTATTGCCTAAACTAATTATATTCTCAAAACGCGCGCAGTCCTGCACAGACGACCGTGTATCGTAGCAGCAGTGTCAGTATCAATGGTAGTGTTGCCTAAACTAATTATATTCTCAAAACGCGCGCAGTCCTGCACAGGCGACCGTGTATCGTAGCAGCAGTGTCAGTATCAATGGTAGTGTTGCCCAAACTAATTATATTCTCAAAACGCGCGCAGTCCTGCACAGACGACCGTGTATCGTAGCAGCAGTGTCAGTATCAATGGTAGTGTTGCCCAAACTAATTATATTCTCAAAACGCGCGCAGTCCTGCACAGGCGACCGTGTATCGTAGCAGCAGTGTCAGTATCAATGGTAGTGTTTCCCAAACTAATTATATTCTCAAAACGCGCGCAGTCCTGCACAGGCGACCGTGTATCGTAGCAGCAGTGTCAGTATCAATGGTAGTGTTGCCTAAACTAATTATATTCTCAAAACGCGCGCAGTCCTGCACAGACGACCGTGTATCGTAGCAGCAGTGTCAGTATCAATGGTAGTGTTGCCTAAACTAATTATATTCTCAAAACGCGCGCAGTCCTGCACAGACGACCGTGTATCGTAGCAGCAGTGTCAGTATCAATGGTAGTGTTGCCTAAACTAATTATATTCTCAAAACGCGCGCAGTCCTGCACAGGCGACCGTGTATCGTAGCAGCAGTGTCAGTATCAATGGTAGTGTTGCCTAAACTAATTATATTCTCAAAACGCGCGCAGTCCTGCACGCGACCGTGTATCGTAGCAGCAGTGTCAGTATCAATGGTAGTGTTGCCTAAACTAATTATATTCTCAAAACGCGTGCAGTCCTGCACGCGACCGTGTATCGTGGCAGCAGTGTCAGTATCAATGGTAGTGTTGCCTAAACTAATTATATTCTCAAAACGCGCGCAGTCCTGCACGCGACCGTGTATCGTAGCAGCAGTGTCAGTATCAATGGTAGTGTTGCCTAAACTAATTATATTCTCAAAACGCGCGCAGTCCTGCACAGACGACCGTGTATCGTAGCAGCAGTGTCAGTATCAATGGTAGTGTTGCCTAAACTAATTATATTCTCAAAACGCGCGCAGTCCTGCACAGACGACCGTGTATCGTAGCAGCAGTGTCAGTATCAATGGTAGTGTTGCCTAAACTAATTATATTCTCAAAACGCGCGCAGTCCTGCACAGGCGACCGTGTATCGTAGCAGCAGTGTCAGTATCAATGGTAGTGTTGCCTAAACTAATTATATTCTCAAAACGCGCGCAGTCCTGCACGCGACCGTGTATCGTAGCAGCAGTGTCAGTATCAATGGTAGTGTTGCCTAAACTAATTATATTCTCAAAACGCGCGCAGTCCTGCACAGGCGACCGTGTGTCGGTCTTATCTTAACTCTTTTTTGCTACTTTTTCTTTGCAATTTTGGTAGATACTTATCTTACGTAAGATTGAAGGGGAGGAGGGGGTTCACCCAAGTCTTATTTTTTCTTACGTAGGGGGGAGGGGGTTCAGAAAGTGGTTAAAATGATCATACGTAATAAATGAACAGCCCCTTTGGAACTTTTATGTATCACCGTCTGTAATATGAAGCTGAAACAAATATTGTTAAAAAAACTATTTCGAGTTTTATCATTGTATTGGGTTAACATTTTTAAGGTTCAATACCCGAAGGGTCCCAAACGGCACCGTCCGTCCGTCCGTCTGCCACAGGGGTCTACAGCTTCAAGAACCGTTATAGGTAGTAAGTTGAATTTTTTTAATACAATACGTGTGACTACAGCCTGTACCACGACAAATAAAAAAAAAATTAAGTGCGTTCCCCATACAAGAAACCTCGAAAAGGTTGTATTATTTAAACGTTATTGGTTTTGGCTCTTACTTAAAGATGGTGATACGTACAAGTTTTAAATTTGGTGAGGTGTAGGACATCCTCTAAAATAAAACTATTTTTTTTTAAAATAGTCTTCCTTCCGAAGACGGCGCCAATTTTTTGACAGGCGACTTGTTTTTCGTCGGCTTAATGTTACTATAGTATCTATATTGTTTATATATATGTTTTAGGTTTCCATACCTGTAATGTGTATTGGTACGGAACCCTTAGTGTGCGAGTCCGACTCGCACTTGCCCTAATTATTTTAATTTCATTATTTTTCTTGAGAGAGGCATAAGTAACACGTATTCTCGGAAAATTTAAACTGACTACCTATTACGGTTGAATCTGTAGAGCCCTGTGACTGACGGACGGACAGAAAGACAGCGGAGGCTTATTAAGGTCCTTATTATGTAATAAGGTCCCGTTTGGTACCCTTCGGATACAGAACACAATTGAGGGTAGAGGTTATATTCAGCGAAGCGGAGGGAGCCGCGAGGAAGACTAGCTATGTGGAAAACTGAAATATCAAATCATATATCAAAAGTTACGACACTAAATTGCTAAGCAATTTGTTAAGCTACAAATAGTCACTAAACCAATTTATAGGCTAGTAACAATTATAAATTTCCTTGTTAGCTCATATTATAACTCTGCTATTGGTTGATTGGTCAAAGATCGTGATAAAACTTTCACTCCGATATTATCACTTGAACCAAAATATAAGCTATTATTTATCCAGGAAATACAACCAATGTCCTAGGGATTACGCAATAACTTTATTGTTTGGTCATCAATTTGTATTTGGCTTTTTTTAGGGTTTTGTAGGCATTTAATTACGTTGCTTGGTAGGAATATAATTTTTTCACTGTTTACTCCATAATCAAATCAAAGATTCAGGATACTGTACAGTTTAAAACTTCGCAAAGGTTCAAAATACTTCTACAGTCAAAAACGTTTCCCAGCTCTTCTCTCTTTTCAGCTCACTCGCCAAAGATACTACCTATTTACTAAAATATCAAATTAGAAACCAGAAATCTTCTAAGAATACTCAAGAGGTCGCAGGTCGAATCCTGGGCAGAGGATTTTTTTCAAATTCTTCTCTTTACATTTGTTTCTCATCTATCTTTTCTAGTTTGTAATGCACTCTAATAATAATATTTAGAAATCTTCCGCCCTCCCGCCACACCGACCGCATCCTCTCCGACGCCGTCCCCCAACCCCTGTACCCCGTGGGCGCGGAAAGCACGACGTTGATAGACTTAGATCCAATTAGGGATCAAGAATATCGTCATTCGGAAACTCAGCTTAGTCTTGGCCCATTACACTCTTTTCTGCTATTGCTTTCGGAAGCGAGGCTGGCCTCGCCCCACATACGTTTTACTCATACAAATCTTAACTACTGTTAGATTAATATTTTGCTCTGAAATGTTGTGCGGCCTACGGTCTTTTGGAATCATACAATTTCAACCGGTAACGCAGCTCGGCGTCAATCAGTCTTAACTAATTTAACAGAAAATGAAAATTTTACGCGAGCGCAACCGCGTAAATCACGCAAGTGATTCCATAATCGAACACAAAATCTCAATTGTCTCCTTACGAAACACTTTCAGTAACGATTACGTTTTTGTCATTGTCTTTTTATGGTTATTTATATCATGTCTAACAGCATGTTTACAGAAATATTTTACTATATTCCAGGTCTTGCCAGAAGAGTTGGCGCAAAGGTGTTGATAGCCAGTACGTCAGAAGTTTATGGTGACCCCATGGTCCACCCTCAGCCAGAATCATATTGGGGACATGTCAATCCAATAGGTAAATTTACATTTGCTTATACAAAGTCTGTCAAGCGAGCGCCGTGTCTAACGCCTGAGTTTCATATGAATTTGTGAATGAATGTATTTTATTTTATATAAGTACAATAGGAAATAATTTATAAGTATCTTAATATATTACTTAACTTTATCTTATTTACATTTAATTTGCAATTTACGTACATATATAAATATTACAGATTTCCTTAAAGTATTGCATTTATAACCTAAATAATACACAAAAGGTTTCAAACGCTAATGTACAGTAATTGTTCACTTATATCGAGGGTCGTAAACTACCCACCGTGTATATTGATGGTTGGTAATTGCTTTAAAGGCATTATTTTACACTTAACACCCCCCGTAGAATTATGGATTCTCGATGACAATTGATTTACAATAGACTTCCGGCACGATCGTGGCTACAGAAATTCTAACGGTTAATATTAACGGTCACATATTTACATCGTCAATACCGCAGTGCTTAAAGGCTAAGGTGTACACTTTCTGTGATACGTCATCATATCACTAATGACGTATGGCGCTGAGTCGTGGTTGCTTACCACACGCTTGATCCACTGATTAAAGGTCGCTCAACGAGCTGTGGAACCGAGCTATGCTTGGGTACCTCTGATGCATAGAATCCGAAACGAGGAGATCCGTCGGAGATCGACAGTGAATTGGCAGTGGGCAGGACATATTTTTTGCTGATATGATGGCCGTTGGGGCCGGAAGGCGTAAGAATGGAGACCACGTACAGCACAGCATAGGAAAGACCACGTATAGCAAAGCGTAGCGAAGGCCGACCTCGTGCCCGCTGGATCGATGACCTGAAGGACGTTGCTGGTGGCGGCTGGATGAGTGCGATGGAGGGCTGCCAAGAGAGGCGAAATCTAGGAAAAACTGATGTCCAGTAGTGATCGAATACAGACGGATGGATTCTGTCTATTTTGAAATTTTTCTCTAACCGCCCCCCGTTTGCAGGTGTGATAAACGGTGGTATCCATTATCGTTGATTGTAGCGATCGAATTCCAGACTCGATGATGTGTAATAGGATAATCGATAGGTTTTAGTTATTATCATGATAATAAGAGCGAACAGTAAATCAACAAACAAAACTCCGACTTGTACATAAAATCATAATATAAGTGATATAGTATATTTCATGCAACATTTTATTTTTTAATGAATAGAAATCATAATTTTTAAGGAT
This sequence comes from Ypsolopha scabrella, assembly GCA_910592155.1. NCBI lineage: Eukaryota > Metazoa > Arthropoda > Insecta > Lepidoptera > Ypsolophidae > Ypsolopha > Ypsolopha scabrella. The sequence continues at coordinate 13,912,540 of OU342962.1, read as the reverse complement.
CGTCTAATTAAAGTTAGATAATATTTCAAATTAATTGCTTTACTAGGTCCACGAGCGTGCTACGACGAAGGCAAGCGAGTGTCGGAGACGTTAGCGTATGCGTACGCCAAGCAAGAGAACGTAGCGGTCCGCGTCGCGAGGATATTCAACACGTTCGGGCCCAGGATGCACATGTCCGACGGACGGGTTGTTTCCAACTTCGTGATGCAAGCCTTGCAGAACTTGACCATCACTGTGAGCCTATTTTTATCTAAAGTCCGTTTTTTCATACTTGAGCTAACTAGTAAACAAACATGGCGTATCAATAAAATTTCACATTTCATAGGGATGGGTATCACTTAATGAACTACTGAAAGTTTTTTATTATTGAATGAATGAATTGATTGAATTCGTATTGGTTTTAATCATATGGTTAATAAACGGCAACGAATCTCACAGGCTAGACTTGTAACTATGTAAATAATAATAATAAATAAGTATGTATGTTTGTTAGTTTGAATTTTTGAAACGACCAACTGAATGGATTTCAACAAAGTGGTGTGTAGTTGGATAAGAGTTCATAATAGGAAATTACTAGAAACATAGACCTCATGGAGAAAACAAAAAAAAAACTTGAATGTTGTAAAATTTAAATAAGTTTTATTAACTAAAACCCGATTACAAAAATAACAAAAGTGGTTAATTCAAATAATTTATTTTGCAAAATAGTTTTATTCGTTGGGTAATCCTTAAATAACAATAGAATGTGATAAAAAAGTATATAATACGGGGGTTATTAAAAAATACAATATAGGCTATTTAAATTTAATAAAATGATACACTTAAATAAAATACATACATAAAGTATACGTTTTATACGTCAGGTAATCTATAAAATACAATAAAATATAATAAAAAGATAAATATAATGAAAAAACTACAATACAGGCTTATTAAATTTTAATAAAATTATACACTTGCATAAAATAGAAAAATATTTAAATAAATCTTATATATACATCATGCAATAAATACTATAATGTTAATAGATAAAACAAAGCACTACTACGCCACATCACCAACACTTTCTTCTGTGTCTGTCGTTGAATCCTCTGATACATTTATGACAAATCTGGGGGTCGGTAAGTTGTCGGTCGCCGTGTCCATTAAGCCATCGAGCTGCATCATTTGATCTTCTTCTTTTATTATGTGCTCGATGCATTTTGTCCACGACGCTGCACTAATTTTTTGAATCCCTTCTTTCGTAAACTCTTTTATTTCCGCCATTTTAAAAGTTTTGTTATTTCTGCCAACATGTGATTTGAGCTGTGCCCATATTAATTCTATCGGGTTTAGTTCGCAGTGATAAGGCGGAAGGCGCAATGTAATAACATTTTTCTCGGCTGCCATTTCGTCAACAACTTTTTGTTTGTAATGATCCTTATTAAATTTGTTTAAAAGTTCTGCTTTTATATCGTTCTCGTCATAGTTAATTTGTTATTCTTGCAGCCAAGCTTGTATGTCTGCCTTCCGCCAGCTCATATTTGGCACACTTTCGGCGTGTCTGGAGTGATAAGGTGCATTATCCAAAACTATAACCGACCCTGGTTCCACCAAATACAAAATTTTTTTAAACCTGTAACATTAAAAAATTAACTTTATTTTCTGTTTCTAAGAGACGAACAAATAAAAATAATAATGCTTTGGATGTTCTATATTTACCACTTCTCAAAATTGTGAGCATCCATTTCGCCGTGGTAATCGCCCTCTCTGTCAGTTTTTTTGGCTTCGAATATCCGTCGTTGCTGCCTATATGGGTGACGATGAGGCGTTTTCCTTTCTGTGGGTTTTTGAGCCCCGGCGACAAGCCGTTTAAAAATGCTTGGCGACTATTTTTTGTTTCTTCGTCAACCCACACATAGTCACATGTGTGCCCTGTAAAAAAAGGAAAAATTTAATTATATAGTTTATTACTTAAGGCTTACCTACCAAAAAAAAAAAAAAAAATGTTTTCAAAATTAAAAATTACCTTCGTCTACCCATGTTTCGTCTGTGTAATATATCTTCCTGTTTTCCTTTCGGTAGTCTTTTATTTTCATTAGATAATTTCTTCTCCAAATCATCAAGTCTGGTCTGTCGAGTAAAATGCTTTTTCTTGACCGCTTCGTATACTTAAAATTAAGCTTTTTCATTATTTTGTACATCGTTGAACGAGAAAACGACGGCAGATCCTCGTCATCATTAACGGCAGTCAGCACTTTGTCAATGGTGGGCAATTCATTGTTGAAATAAAATTGATGTATTTTTCTTCTTATTGCAGTTAGAGTAAAATCGTCTAAACTCTCTACCTTTACATATTTTGGCTGAAAACGCTATGGCGACGACACCTTGCCGGTAATTTTATATTCACGTAAGATCCGCTTGACCGTGCTTACGGAAATGCCCATTATTTCTGCCGTCGTCTTCACAATCTCTGTTCTGATGGGAAATGAGGCATTGGTTTTTTCAACATATTTATAAATATTGATCGCAATCATTTTTTCATTCGATGTAATATCGACACGTTTTAGCCGTTTCTTCGTAGGCGAGCTAAGAAACGAAACCTGGTCCGGAATTCTCTTCCGTTTCGCTGGTTTGGATGGCCCAGGAGTTGGCTCAGGGCTACTCATTGTCGATTTCTGCAAAAAACATATAAGGTATCTAAAGTTTACATGCCATTCAAATTTTATTTTTACAAAACATTGAATAATTATATAATCTAATTATGTATTTAATAATTTAATAAATTATAATTAATAGATCCCAGACCTATCCCATAGAACACATGAAATGAATCTTGAAACGGTATACATACATTAAAGAGTGTCCCAAAATTCAACTTTTTCGAAATTCATATGGTACTATTGATGAGCGGCAGATGTAGTCAAAATTATATTATTTCAGCTTTTTAAGGATAGCTTCAAAATATCGCCACTGTGAGATTAGAAAAAGGTAAAATATTATTATAAAACACAGTAATTATTTTTATAAATCTTAATGTTACCTCTTAATTTATCACTTTAAAACACACTCACTTCTAATCTTACCCCTTTTTAAGTATATTGCATTCAGAAACATTGAATTACCTGTAGCATAAACGAAATATAACGTTTTGGAGCGTTCATGGGACAAAAATGGCTACAATTATTGCATTGTAATTAAAGCTTTCAATCACTCTTTTTTTTACTATCTATGGTAAAAATATTAATTCCAATTTGTACATAATTGTACTGTTTTAAAAGTCGAAGAACCTATTTGACTTTTATTATTTATCCTAATAAAATAAGACAAGGGTTCACAATTTTGAATACACTTAGTATTCAAAATGGTAATCCGTGCGTAGCAATCTGTGTGTTCAAGACGTTTTATAAGTGATATCTAGTAAATAAGATTTTATACACGTCACCAACCGCCATTTTGAATTCACACCAGTCTTAGTTATCACTTACCTTCCAAAATCGGTGAACAAATAGCTCCAATCGTATGCAATATCGATGTCCTTGAAGAGTAGCCAATAGGTCGTCAGTCCAGAAAAATAACACAGTCCAAATCAGAAAGCAAACACAAATCCACAAGAAAGCCAGGTCGTTGGAATTCAAGGAACGTGAGAGAACACCCGTAACGTGCGACATCAAGCGAAGCGACGAGACGAATGGTTGGTTTGTTTCATTCACCTAACCATAGACACTCCGTGACAGTGAGCCCAGGAATGTAAAAAAAAAAACGATTATCGATTTAATCGATTTTTCAAAAGACAGAATTTTACCGATTTTTTTCACTACAACTTACCTAATTTTCATCGCTATCGGATGAAAAAGACGACAAACACATAAACATTCAAATTTACAAAGAGTTAATTGTAAAAAAATACCAAAAGCAAACCGTTCCAAACCGTTCTTTCATTCACTAAGTCCCATCCCTAAAATGAAATGTCAAAGACATCTGTGTCGGTCTGTTAATCTGTGTGCGAGAATTTAGTCAGAATACGATTTTGCCTAAAAATGTTATTTAAAAGGATAATTTAAAGCATGTTTCAGTGGTAGTTAATGCGTAAGTGTTTAAACTAGTGTCTATAACTTATTGTGGTAATCTACGTGGCGTGATTCCCTCGGAAAGTCGTAATATGTGATCGAGTGATGTTTGTTTACTAGTTAGCTCAAGTATGATAACATGGACTTTAGTGTCTTAATTTAGGCGCAGACTTGCATGTATCTTGACCAAACAGTGCACTTTTCAACGACAAAAGGCTGAAGGTGTAAATAGAGTGCGACCATTAAATGAAACTACATATTCTATCCGTTTCACGAACGTCGCTTCATGGACGACGCTCTCTCTAAACTCGCCCGTATGTCGGTGCGTTAGGGTTCACGCATTTTTGTTTGGAACTCAATTATTTCCTAAACTAAGGGTGTCCGCGGGTATGACTCTTGCGAAAAGTGGTTCAGTAGGGTCGGTAGAATATGCGGTTTCATTTAATGGTCGCACTCTATTTACACCCGGTATAGAACCTTTTGTTGGAAAAGCAATGATGTCAAGTTTGACGACAAAAATAACATGAAAAAAAAAATTAATTGATTTTTTTTTGTATGAAAGCATTTACTCTATAGGGTAGGCAGTGCCTACCTTGGCGTCATACAAATAATGATTTTTCAAAGTGACATTAAGTTTTTTTCCAATTTTTTTGTTGTCAAACTTGACCTTCTCATTGCTTTTCCAACAAAAAGTTCTATGTATGCCCCTAGTTATTCATCAAAATCGGCCCCGAGACTCCTTTAAGCGTTTTTTGCTATTCCCTATGGTTTAGGATTTGGCCAAACACGCCCGCTTGAAAAAACTAACCCTGCTGTGTACATAGGCCAGCTCTGAAGGCAAGCCATGCTCTATCATAGCCGTCCTCTTCCACCCAACACGTCTTTTAGTTCTTCGCATCAACTGTATAGTAGCCAGTGTACGTTAGACCTGCTTTCATTCACATTTTAGTTATACGGCAACGGTCAACAGACCCGCTCGTTCTGCTACGTGTCGGACTTGGTGGACGGACTGCTGTCGCTGATGACGTCCAACTACACTCTACCTGTCAACATCGGGAACCCTGTTGAACATACTATAGAAGGTAATCCTTCTCTTGTCCTGTTTTACTGTATCGACACTTGTACGGTGCTTACCAACTACCTATAGAGGTGCGGGCGGCTGCGGCCGTACTCTGGACACACATATGTACTATCCGTTTCAAATGCTATTAGGACAGGACTTTTTGCTTGTGTGCGTTAGCTTACTATGTGCATCTCTTTCACTCACGCACTTTCGTCAACGTTGCTATCGCACACCGACATCAGGAATGACAAGGTCCTATCCTAATAGCATCTGAAACGGATTTTATTTTTTATTTTTAAAGTTAAGGAAAACGGAATTCGAAGAATTTAAAAAAATCACCTGCATGAACCGGGAATCGAACTGGACAAATGTGTAAAAAAAAACATCCTGTATTTTTATAATACCAATCGAAAGGGTCAAGCATGAGAACCAAATTCTTCTGAATAACATAGTATCGCAAATTAAAGGAAGACCATGAAATTTAACATTTAAATAACAAAACTCGTATCCAAAAATTTAATATTGTTAGAAGTACGGAAAAGACACAGGAAAAACCCAGGTAATTCTGTAAACGTAGTTTTTAATTATTTAAAAAATAAAATGAAGGTTACTTCAAGTACAATTTGCTATCTTCAATATTCAGGGTACTTTCCCTCCAGGCGGCATTCGTTTGGTTCATCCTGTATACTTAATACCACCACGCACGTGAAATACTTTAACTCAACAACATTCGCCAGTAGTAACAAACAGTAGAGAGTAGCTTTTACCTGACAATTTGGTCTCATTCGTGTTCCAGAATTTGCAATGATAATAAAGAATCTAGTCCCCGGTTGCCGCAGCACGGTGGCGACCGGCGCCGCCGTCGAGGACGACCCGCAGCGACGCCGGCCCGACATCACCGTCGCCGAGACCCACCTACACTGGGCGCCAAAGGTTTATATGAAACGTTTGCTATTATTAAGTAATATTTAATTTAGGCGAACCCAACTGCAGGGCCCTCTGTACCCCTCGTACCTACCAAAATTTCATCTGGCGAATTATGACATGCCGTGTGATACCGGTAGAGTAGAAAAGCATCCCTCCATGTCTGCCTGTGGGTGTCGTACAAGGTGATTAAGGGAATTTAAAGGGTACTGATTACCTAGTATGTATACTCCATCCAACAATCTGCATTGGGCAAGCGTGGTGGACTACTGTGCTAACACTCTGGGCGTACCGTAACAGATGCAAACACCACATCGAACTGCACGAATTGCAGCTGGTCTTAAAGGCTTATGCGACTGATGAAATGTCTATTTGACAGCTGTTGTCATTCATGTCGGACAAAGTTTGTGTGTACAGACCATTCACTATAAGAAGTCCCCTGGCTTAGGAAATGGTTGCACTGCATTAATGTTGCCAATGGCACACGTAGCATTCACCCTACTACACATTCACAATATTTTCTTAACTGCGTCTTTTTATATTTTAATTAGACTACTCTTTAATGAAAATAAAATGTATTGAATGAAAAAATCTAAATTATCAATTATTTATTGATTTGTATTTCGCAAACAATACGTATGATCTAATGACATGAATATCTATACATGTATCTCTGTACTAAAACGGTATTTTTTATTTCTTGTTCTAGCTCGACGACATTTGATTGTGTTTCTCACGATATCCTTTTAGCTAACTTGGAGCACTATGGCATTCGAGACAGTGAGCTAGAAATGTTTAAATCCTATCTAACAAACAGGCAGCAAGTGACTGAACTTAATGGATACAGATCAGACCAAAAAGAATAAAGCTTGGAGTCCCACAGGGCTCTATTTTAGGGCCATTATTATTCCTTATATATATTAATGACATTTCAGCAGCTATTACTGAAGATCACATTGACATTGTTACGTTTGCGGATGACACAAGTTTGATAATCAAAGACCAAAATGACAAAAATATTTTAAATAAAATAGAAAGAGTGATCACGAGTATGAAGGAATGGTTCTCTGTAAATAACATGTTATTAAATGTTGACAAAACAAATGTTATCCGGTTTGCTCTTGGGCCAAGATTTAATCAAATTCCAGAACCAGTACAAGATGTTCTTGATAAACTAAGTGTTGCTTCCATACGGCAAAATTTCTAGGTGTTTATCTAGATGCTAAACTAACATGAGCCCCTCAAATAGAAGCTCTCACGAAAAAACTTAGTTCTGCTACATATGCAATAAAGAAGATAAAAGAACTGAGCGGAATAAAGGCGGCTAGGTGTGTCTATTTTGCATACTTTCACTCTACTATGACATACGGTGTAGTTTTTTGGGGGACGGCTGCTGATGCGAGTCGAGTATTTACTCCGCAAAAAACAGCAGTAAGAAATGGTACTGAAATTCCTGCAGAGAAGAATTTAGAAAAATAGGTGTCATGACAATGGTAGGAGAGTATATCATATATCAGTGTATTCTTTACGTTAAAAATAATTTGTCTCCTTTGACCAGAATGGGAGATATCCACAGCCACACCAGAAATAGGGAAAATAGGGAAAAGTTGGCTCTTCCCAGTCGTAGATTTGCTAAATTGACTAAAAGCTACTTGTGTCAAGGTATAAAATTATTTAATCAGATTCCAAAGAAAATATGTGCTTTGAAACACGAGTCATTTTGCAATACAATTAGGAAGCAACTTATTGATAAGACCTATTGTACAATTAACGAGGCTTTGGCTGATAAGAATATTTTCATTTGTGATGTAGAATTAATTTGACACTGTTACTTAAAAGTAATCCGTTTTATTTATGAGATTTATGTGAATGTTTTAATTATTTTTATTATTAAATGTTATTATTTAAGTTACTGTATAGCATACTATACAAGATAACATTAAATATTTATTGTATAAAATGAATATCTAAGTAGATGATAATGTCGAAAGATGAATAAAATGAATTGAATTGAATCTTTTGTACAAATTTTACAACCGTCAAAATCTGTCAATCTCTAAAAGTCAACCGATTGCCTTAAAACTAAGTTTCTACACGTTTTTGAAGTCCCTAACCCGTAAAATACATCTTTTTCTTTGACAACCCGGCACAAACACGAATACTCGTGCAACTTTTAGCTATACCATGGATGAATTAGATTTAAATTCGTCCGTGGTTATACATATATTTCTCTATACAAGGCGACATTTTTTTATACAGCCAAATTCATTCTAGAGTCTTGGTAAGTGATCAGTATTACGGATCAATAACATTGTTTGCGTAAGATTTTTTTACTTTCTATGGCTCTGCTTTCGTTTGTAGGAAACGGGAAAAAAAATATTTTCGTATTTGCCTAAAAGGGTCATCGAACCTTGATACCGACTACTTACCGAGTCTTCAGTATAAATTTGGTTGCATAAATAAATGTCACTTTTCGCACGCTTTTATGTTGTTGTGCACGATCATTTACAACGTAATGCATAAAGAAAACAACTTTGCTAGAAAAGCCTAAATGCCATTTTTGTAGTACTTTTTATTCAAAAGAAAACATACCTAATAAGTTGTGCGTTAGGGAATGAGACTCGTTGCATACACCTTCATGATTGTGTGAATTAACTCCAACAGACAGGTTGTTTAATTCTCTGCCCGTATCAAAATCATTGCTGCAGTGGGAAAAAAAGTAAAAAAAACGAGAAAAAAGTAATAAATTAAATTTATTATTCATTGTTTTAGATCCCTTTGAAAGATGGACTCCAAAGAACGATAGACTACTTTAGGGAGGAATTGGGAAGAACAACATTTCAAAACAACAATCAGACTTACATGGATGTAAAGAGTCCTTTGTAATTGTTATTTCTAAGTTTTCTAATCCTTTTTAAATGTGATAGTAAGTTAAGCTATTAAAATGTAATATGTTATGTTGTGTTCTATAAAAATAATGTAAAAAGAAAATTACATTAAATTTCTTACACTGTTACCAGTTTTTTTTTTCTTTGACTAGATAGAACTGAATTGTCATGAAAACAATTGAAATCTAGATTTCGATGATAGCATATTTTATACTTACCTGAGATTGTTGGCACTTGGTAAAACGTGGATAACATTATGATTTAATTCACTTGTACTTGATTTATAGATTTATTGCACAATAATACTCCCGACCGATAAACAATTGCGTATATTTTAGTTCGTCCTATATCCCTTGAGAATGGTGTATTCAGCAAAACCGGTTGTAGGTAATATTTAAACCTGTGAAACAAGTACAAGTAAATTAAATAATTCTCGATGTTCAATAATAGCGTTTAGATAAGAACATTCACAACACTTAGATCTATGGATTTAATTACGAGAGAATTATTTTTCAAATAAAATCTAGTCTTAAGGGTCAGCTCCGCCAAACAGGGCATATTTACATGTGATACAGGTTTCTTATCTAAAATATACACAACATAGGTCAATATCTTAATTACACTAATTTTACTTCTTAAAAATATTTAGATTAAATATGAAAGCACTGGGCGAAAGCCAATCAATTTCAATTTCCGCTATTTGCTTTAAAACGCAATTTTTGCATACTTTATATTAAAAAGTAAGGAAAACAATATTATGATGTGCATTTTGCACCGGGATTCGGTTTTACCACCTTAAGGATAGAAGTAAAAACATTATAATCTAAAATCATATACAGCATTTACTGGGTAAAACATTCCAATTATACATGTAAGCTTCTTTAACCACTGTTGAAGTTGTACAAAGTTTCTGTCCATGGCTGTTTACCAGAGTTTTATACATCTCAAACATATCTTTGGGAGTCTGTTTGTGTCTTACCAACATATTGTTTTGGCACCCCCTAGACTTATATTCTGTGTCGAATCTAGTATCATGGACTCTGTTGATTCCTTTTAGTGCTGCAGTCCATACTCCCATTGTGACATCTTCAGAATTGTAGTGACTAAAATATTGAATTTTTTAAATATTTTATTATTAAAATAGAAGTAATTTAATTGTAACATAACATATCATCACAACATGAATCCCCGAAGGGGTGTCAGAGGTGTTCCTGAGTGTGAACTGTGAAACGCAAGTCACAGTCCACACCCAGTACACCTGCGTTTCACCAACGATAATTACGTCCCAACATGATGGGTGAGCAATATCACCATACTTTGGGCACTCAGGTTTCTTCACAATGTTTTCCTTCACCATTTAGCAAATGGTAAGTATTAGGTAAGTACACAAATACCATGCACATAAATTCCGAAAAACTCATTGGTGCATGCCCGACCAGGGGATCAAACCTGGGCCTCAAGATTGAGAGGCCAGTATTCTACCGCGGTTTAATTTAATTATATTATTATTTTCTTGTTTTTGTATCTAATTGTAGTAGAGATAAATTAGATTAAAAGAGCTCACCTCAAAATGTCGAAGTTTCTGCCAATATACTCAATTATATTATGTGAAATCACATATCCTCCACCAAGAGCATAGGGCAGATATTTATCACTCAGGAACCAATCTCGCTCTTCATACTTGCCATTCAGAAACACTTGAGCTTTACCATGAAAGTAGCCCCAATATAACCCACTGGATGATAGATGATTTTCCTGAAAGAAATGTGAGATCAGAATTTCTTTTGCGATGCCCAGTCAAGAAACCCATTAGATGTGCATTATTTACTTACTTTATAACTAACATAGTTTGCTATATCTGGTGCGTTCATTTGTGGAGCATAAGCTTCAATATCTCTTATAATTAAATCTATTCTTACAAAAGAATCATCATCACATTTGATCAAATACTTCAGACTGCTTAAATGATCATTTAACCATTTTATGGAATGCATCAACTTCATTGTTAAATTCTTATAACTATCTTGAAAGTTATCTAGCAGCAAGAGATCATTGTTTCTATTATTTTCAATATCTAATTTGGTCAGTTTCGTAGCATCTAGAGTTTGTGTCCCGATTACAAAGAAAATTTTGACAATTTTAGGGGCTGGATGTTGTCTGATCCAGGTGTGGTTCCATCTGAAAACTTTTTCACCATTTTCTACAACAATGTTGCTAGAAAACTTAGCCCAAGTTGCCCGAATAGCATCTCTTTTCTGGCCATTATTAGGGCCAGACAAGATAAGCACAGCATATTCTATTTTGTTGAGTACACCAGCAGTGTCAACATTATTCTTGAGTGAATTTGCAGCATCAACACAGTCCATCCGGGAGAATTTCAAGGTAATGCCGCAACCCAAGTAGAAAAAGAAAATGCTTGCCAATATCATTTTCTTGTGCCTCACGAGATATATGAGCATTTTGATGATTCGTTCATGATCCAATATATAATATATGGTGCATACCTACCTAAGCTAAGGATATATTTACCGTTTATTCTATTTACCCGTATTATTCTAAATCTAACATTAATACCGAAAAATAATCAACCAACAGGTCCGCGTTCAGTTTGATCGCCCGCCCGCTCCCCTCTGACATGACATGAGTGACATGACAGCAGGTTAGAAACAAACGCGTGCAAAAGAGACGTCTGAAAAAACTGAGCTCAGCCCAGCACCAGCACAGCTGTTTTTGACAATTGATTGACATTATTCTTGTTTTTTCCCTTTCGTCCCATTGAGGGACAGGCAAAGGTTGATTCTTTGTATATTCTTGGAAGTGTCTACCGTGCAACTAGTAGCAACATAAAACGTTCGATTCGATTTGCTATTCTCCCAAAAGTTACGTGATTAGGGCTGCGTTCAGTTTGATCGCCCGCTCATCCTTGACAGCAGGATAGCTTATACAAATTTATATAAAATGCGTGCAAAAGAGATGTCATGTCATGATGCATGCATGATGATGTCATGACGCTGGACAATCAAACTGAACTCAGCTTAGTTTGTATACATTGCTAGATTCAACCAAGAAAGATATTAAATATGCAAATACCGAAAATTCTGTCAATAGTAGGGGGGTTGCCTCGCTCCCCTTGGGTTGTGAATTTATCGTCACTAGCAAGTAGCAACTTATCTCCTATTTTTATATTTTTTCTGTCTTAATATCGAATTCCCTCACCTTGAAATTCTTGACATAATCATTTAAAAGATTCAAAATAAAACAAAAAGTTTTTTCTTATAGAGAATCTTGGTTTTACTTTTTCTATGATATTTTCAATATTTTTAAAAATTACGGAATTTATTCAGTAAAGCGTGGACAAAATTATTATACTCAATCAAAAATGGCCGATATCTGTCATGATTCATGAAGGAGGATTTCTGGCCGAAGGGCGTGGTATACCGTCGTTTTCGCGGTAGACTTCCACCTACACCACCGGACCAGCACAGTGACGTGCCAAAGTGTTGTAAAGGTGGTTTGTGAGAATAGTTGGTCTGATTAGGTTTTGAGGGGGTTTCCCTAATCCTGTGCAACGAATGTTGGACCATATAAGATTTTTCTCCCAGGAAAAATATCAAGAAATAAATGTACTTGATGATAATTATTTGTAGTTTCACTTCTGGTTTATTTTATGCAATGCAAATGAGTTATTCTTCAAGATCATTGTGAAAATTTCGCACGTAAAGTTTTTATACACGGATCAGCCTAGTTGTTAATGACATACGTACATATTGAGCAACAAGCGCTATTTCATTATTATTAAAGCTTTTTTCCTGCGGTACTGTTAAACAGCGTAAGAATTTGTTAAACCGTCTCTAGAAACTGGTTTATTCTTTTAGGAAAGTATGAAAAATTCGTACTTGAAAATACTACTAATTGCTGGGAAATAAAAGTAAGTAGGAGCTATGATTATTTTTATCTATCCTATTTAGTTATATACCCTGTGGGAAATGATTTTGAATGATAAATTACAATTGTAAAGAAGGGTTAATTTATTTCATTATTGACGCCGTAGTTAATTTTGGTCTATATAATTCGTAACTTTTCAAAAAATTCATAATTCTGACAAAACTGGAAATATCCTGTAACGCCTATACCGGTATATGACCAGTCTTCAAAATGGGCTGAACAAATTCAAGCACCTGGGGTTGGTGTCCATTTTTATCCAACCAGCAATAATCCACCGTTGACTATTTTTGGGAAACCTGAAATCAAATAACAAAGCTTTACTGAATTATAGGTAAGTGAAAAACTATTTTTCTTTTTCTTTCAGTGGGCGAATTATATTCTTACGGTGGTGGGGTGGTACAGTAATAAATTACACTTGATCTTTTTTGACAACAAATCAATAGCTAGCTATGAAATAATTTATAAATGTACTATAATACAATGTACTAGCACCAGTATTAATTTTCTTTCTTACGGTTTTATTCGGGCTATTTCAAGGCCATCAAAAGGACCTAGTACAAGTACAGCTTGGCAAAAAGAGTTTGGAAAAAATGAGGGCACTATACCACATATTTAGTCATACCATACACTACGAGCAAAACTGTATAGGTATTACGACCAAAATATTTAGTTTCATCTGTCACCGGGTCAGACTCTTTTTTGCCAAGCTGTACTCGTGATTTAATAACTATAGTGTATCATAGTTTTGTCATCAAATCTTGTAATTACTTACCTAGACCGTTGAATTTTTCGACCATACTTGTGCACCAAATATTTTGTAACTATTTGATCTAACCAGTATGTAATGCACATACTAAACGCTCACGGAGGCGTTATTTGATTTCACGCCTCGTTCTTTAGAAACAGATGGCGCTGTTGTCGCTACAATATGTGTTACTTCAGACAGTTAAGAAATTTCACAGTTCTCGTTAACTAAGATTATGTTTTTATTGCGAAATCCATCGCCTTGGAATATTTAAGATACTATTATTAGAGTGCATTACAAACTAGAAAATATAAATTAGAAACAAATGTGAAGACACGAATTTGAAAATATCCTCGGACCAGGATTCGAACCCGCGACCTCTTGTTACCAAGACACGCGCTCTACGCGCACAAATAATATAATACTAGGCACTACCAATTGCGCTACGGAGGTACTTACCTAGACCGTTGAATTTTTCCACCATACTTGTGCACCGAATATTTTTCACTCTATCATTCAATGTCAAACCACACATACTCCGTAAGGAACGCATTTCCACTGCATTTACTCTACTGCGATGCTCATCTTGCCAGACCAAACATTCACTACCATTCATAAGCGTAGGAGCCAACACTCCAATATGAACCGCCAATCGTGCCTTTGAAGTCACACTTTGGCTGCCCATAAAGGAGTGCAGGGCCCCGTTCGCTTTGTTTCCCGCATTCACTCTTCTTTCAATGTCACCGTCACACTTTCCATCGCGTGAATTCGCGTGTGAATAGACAACCCAGATAAACAAATTCTTTAACCTGTTCCACTTGCTCGTCTTCAATCTTAACCTTACATTCAGTCACCGCTTCATCCCTCTCTAGCACTATAACCTTTGTTTTTCCTGCATTAATTTTCATTCCTTTCCTTTTAAAGGCATCATTCATTATTGATACATCTTTGTTGTGGCCTGAAAGAAGATGTAGTGACTAGAATAGAAAAAAGAATGCTTCGGTAGTTTGGCAATATAGAGTGGATGAATGAGAGTAGAGTGAGGAAAGGAATTTATGCTGCACAAGTGGAAGATAAAGCTCGATCGGGCCGCCCTAGAAGGACGTATGCCGACCAAATAAGCGACATACTGAAAAAGGGCAAAGTGAAAAGTACCCGGAATAGAAGAGCCTGTATGACTTGGTTAATGGATGTAACAGAAGCTAAATAGGTGTGTCAGGATCGTAGCAGATGGAAATCTGTAGTCTTTGCCTACCCCTCTGGGAGACAGGCGTGAGTATATGTATGTATGTTTTTTTAATTATTATCGTAGTGACCCTGGTCAACATATAGAGTGAAATTAAATCAACCGACCAAATTCATACTGGAGATCGGTTAGTGATCAAGAATTAGGTTCAGTAAACCTTTTGGCCAATTTCTAAAAATATTTTCTTTTGCTCCCTTACTGGTTGGACTAGTTTAAGTACAAATCCTAGTGCAGGCCCTAAGGGGTAAAAAAAAATGTTTTTTTTAATTTCTCTCGTACCTTGTTCCTGATGATTAACCGAGTCTCCAGTATGAATTTGGTCGGTTGATTTAATTTCACCTAGTATAGGCTATAAAAGATGTTTATAAAATAACGCCCAAGCCGAAAACGCGACAAAGATTGAATAAACACGGGCGGAGCCGCGGGCAAAGGCCAGTTAGTCTTTAAATTCTACTTAGTGTCTTCAGCAAAACGGAATGTTTTTAAATGCTCAAGGCCAAGTTTGATCGTTGGAAGATGCCAGCCTTACACTGACAGTTGGGCTGTGTTCAGTTTGATTGCTTTCATATAACTATAACTATGAACCAGAGAGCACAGACATTTAAATTGGATGCTAAAGGACCACTAGCGGTCCTTTGATTTTTTAAATTATTGAACCGCACGTCATTATTTAGCTGTTAGAATATATCTTCTTTAGCACGAACTAATAAAGTTAAATTTGCAATGTACAGTTTGGAAAAGGAAGCGGTCCTTTAATTTTATAAATAATTGAACCGTAAGTCATCGAAAAGTGCTCTGAAAATGATTTTTTCTGCATATCGTGAATTCTGTCAAAACAACGGGGTTCACTTCGCTCCGCTCCGCTTCGCTCGGCTGGCTCCCATATATGTACCTATCAACCTAAATGCTCCTCCTCGCTTCGCTCGTCGTCGTGACCTATCTCTAGCGGTCGAATAAAATTAAAACTTAGAAAGCTGCTAACAGCTACGTAGTTCTATGAGTGCAAAAGAGCTAGCGGCATCGCATACACTTACTTGTTTTTTTCACAAACACCTTTCGTTAGTGTTGCCACCTTAGCCCTTTTCAGGCTAGACCTAGCACTTTTTGCTATAGTTGAACTCGTGTTTTGATGATTTAGCCCGAAAAGAGCAATCTAGCGCTTTTCTAGACCCAATCATAATCACGCATTCGGTAATTTTTTTTTGTTTTATTACGGTAGTCTTACTTCTTCTTTACTGAGGAATCCATTATATCATAGAATCTTAGTATCTAGAAGGAATGTAGGTAATTCCAATTTGTTAATCGTAATAATATTATAATTTAAATGTGTCTGTATTTATCGCAATATTTTAATAATGACAAAGTAATGTGAGGGAGAACGAGCGAACATCGATTTTTAACAATTTAATTAAGTACTTAGTTTTAATGAGGCAGTTCAGTTCAGTACAGTTCAAGTAAACTATTTAAAATCTTTGTTCTATTTTAATTTGTTATGGCCCGAAATATATGCAAATTCAATTGCGAGCACAAAATAATAACCAAGTTTCCGCCTCTTTAAGTATTTTTTTTAGCTCTTTTTAGCACCTCTTTTGATGGCAAAATGTACTAAATCTAGCTCTTTCTAGCTTGTCCAATTGCTCTTTTTCAAAAACCAAGGTGGCAACACTTTCCTTCCACCATCCATCCACTGAGTTCGTCTGCTTGGTCAATTTTGTGCGCTTTTCGAAAATACATCTTCATTTATATGTATTTGTTTGTAATTTAAAATATTTCTTGTGATTTTTGTGTATATGTGTAACTTTTTTTAGATAAAATCTAATATAATATGTAAAGTGCAGTGTTATTTGAAACAAGGTTACTTTTAGGAATAAAATATGTACGGTAGTTTGAAATAAAATCGACATAATTTCAATTTAATTATAGCCCGAGTAAATTCGTGCTTGCCCAATATTTTGCTGGATTTCTTTTATTCATATGGAAGGAAGAAAACTGTAAGTATTGTGTGTTACCTTCTGACGACAACCAAGTCAATACCTTTGCGAAATGTCTGATCAATGCTCCCTTAGCAACCGTTGTATAAATTAAGGAAGCGTTTCAGAACGTGCGATCTTGGTGCAAAATTTCTTCCCTCGTTTGTTTTAAGAATTATTTGTAATATAAAGAGAAAGAAAAATCTGGTTGCACCAATCAGGTGGCCCAGTGTGATTTTCGCATTACTCCGAAGTGTTTCAAAACACTTTCGTGCAGCTATCAGGTAACTGTTTGTTTACCCTCGGTTTAAATTTTTGGACACTCTAGGGTGAAATTCGCATAATTTCGAGTGAAAGCCAGTTGTTTTCAAATGAAACTTAAGTAAGTTAACTGGTTGTGGTACGTATGAAGAGCCGCTGAAACAAGAACACTACCCAGTTGTTTTGACCCAAGTTTGTATGAAGCCAGGGGGCTGAGCTATTAAATTGTTAAAAGTTGCTCATAAATGTTTGTGAACAGGGCAAAAAACATTGACACTGCTATGCGGTTGGAGTGTAGCAAAGGGTGTGCAAGGGATCTGAAACTTGGAAAAATTTTGACCAAGAAATTTTCAAAAATGTTTAAGTATCTGATCCCTTACACACCCTTTGCTACACTCTGACCCTGTTACGCTGTGGTTAAACTTGAAATAAAGACTTAATAATATTGTTTTGTTAAGGTGAACTAACCATGGAGTCCAACAAGAAAAAGGGTCATCCACTGCACCCCAGAGCTAGTGCCAACCCACTCTCAGCTCTCACATTTGCGTAAGTTTAAAAATTTAAATAATAATACTATGTATTTTTTGAATAGTTGTCTGAGCAGTATGTAATCTCTGTGCTGTAGGATTTCTGGGTTGTCATACCTATACCAGCTGGCTTGAAGGCTTTCTGAAATTCTAGTCTTTTTTCCCATAGTGCCCCCCTTATCTACAACCCCACCAAATGTCCAGTAAGCACAGTTTTTGGATCTGAATAATAACAAGAATAAGTATCAGAACCGTAACTAACAATAATAAAAAGCTTACAGGTTTTATCAAACTTTATTTTATTTCAAGATAAATTGATTTTAGATAGGCAACCTTGACCAATTTTGTTTAATGGCTTTAAATCAGTTAATCTTCAATAAATTAAATTAAATTCTTATAGTTTTTAATAACTAAATAACATTTCTATGTACTGTTAATTTTTTACGTAAAATCATCATGCTTTTTATTTCATTATCTGCAAATTACAGTAATTCACAAATGAAAGACATAAAGCATTACAGACAACAAACATTAATGAATTTTATAATCGGTATCAAAGAATCAACTTAAAGATTTTTTTGCTTTGTATAGATAAGGTCAAGGTCAAACAAGTAAGCAAACAGGATTAATGATTAATTTTCATGTAACATTTTTACCGCAACTTTTGCAAGCCATACATGCATAATTTGTTGTTCCTATCCAAGAAAACCTACACAGTTGAAGTAAAAAATATTTTTTACTGTCAGATGGACACTTCCAATATTCTGGGGAGGTCTGAAGCGGGAGATGGAGGAGGAAGATCTGTATCAGCCACTGGACGAACATGCATCAGGTATATTTTTTTTCAAATAGTTCAATTTCTTCACAAGATTAAGATTGAATTTTCTCACATTCGAAAATATCTCCAATTACCTAATCAATAACTAGGTAGTTTTAGTTAATAAATAAATTCCCTAATAATTTTTTTTAACTAAAAATAGTAAGCACATAAATTTGGAGCAGCAGGACTCAAACCCACGTCTCAGGATTTAAAGTCTGACATCCTACGGACTGACCTACCACTGTTTTAGTGAGTGTGTAAAATTAGTTATATTTTGTTAAATGCATGAATAAAAATCAATCAAAAGAAACACTGTATATCAGTACTTAATGGTCAGGTTGAGACAAACTTGCAGAAGTCAACTTTTGTTCTGCCTCTGGAAGTTCTGGACACAGCATGTAGGGTAAAACAATTGCTGCTGACATACTTTTTAAATTTTATTTTACAGTTTACGAGTTAAACTTTACTATAACAAGAGCATATACCTATAGTAAAGAAGTACTAATACTGTGCTTCAGTGTTTGTTTCCTTTACAAATGTCAACTCACTTACCACTTTAAAAGTTATTTATTGTTATAGTTACTTGTCAAACTTTCTACCAAGAAATATAAAGTGATACATTTCTGAAAAGCTTATCTTATGACGATTTTCAAACAACTAAATAGCTCGTTGACTAAACGTTTATAATTTTAGGTTTCAGTTTACGTGTAGATACTAAGAAAATAAAAACCGGCCAAGTGCGTGTCGGGCCACGCGCAATGGAGGGTTCCGTAGTTGCCCGGTACATATAAGTTGGTCTACTAATACAGACCGCGCCAAACTTCTGGTCCCATACATTATAGGGGGCCAAAAGTTTGGCGCGACCTTACTCGTAAACCTGTAAAGCCTACTTAGCTGTGATAGTTTTTCTTTTAAATTCATTATATATACTACTTCTGTGAATTTTTTCACATTTCTATAAACAACCGTTTAGCTGGCAGGGGGGGACGCTCCACTCTAACTAAAATTTTCACTTTAAAGCTTAATATTTCACCAACGGATCCCCAAATCGAAAAATAGTTTCACACACCCACAATGTTTTTGGACGGCCTATCCAACGATATTGTTGTGATGAAAAAACACTTGTACTTTTCCACAGATAATATTTAATACTACACTACACAATCGGTTTCGCTATATAACCCCACACTATGGGATAGACGAGAAAAAAATCATCCCCAGTTTACTTATATACGAAAGGTACATTCAAAAATATTTTTTTTTCAAGATTTTATTTTACCATTTTGTCGGCGTGATTAATATTTATCTCTATGTACCCAAACCCCCGAAGCATTCCTTTTTCTATCCTAGTCACTACATCTTCTTTCAGGCCGCAACGATCCCTTATATCGATATTTTTCTCTCTATCATTCAATGTTAAACCACACATACTCTACTTCGATGCCCAACATTCAGTCACACTTGCAGTCACACTTGGGCACAATTGTATTTATTCATTATAATATAATATATATATTATAAACACAAATACAAACACATATCCGCATCATTACACACACACCCTCACGTACATATTTGTCACACCTTTCATACAGAAAGCTAGTGGTTTCATCCAAACCTACTATGTTTTTTATATTGAATAATAAATTAGGTTTATTCTTATTCTTGTATAAGACTTAGAAATAACATTTACAAAGTGTAAAGATAAATCCATTGAAAGAGCGGGTCTCTCTTAATACAGGTAAATAAGACTTAATAGGAGAGTCCCAACCCCCATAATGTTATCCTTGTAATTTAAATAAAGAATTTGTTTGTTTGTTTTGTTTGTTTATTGTAAAAATATAATTTTTCTAACCTCATATCGTAAAATCCTCATTACTAACTGAAAACTACTGGCATAATGACAAATATTTTTATTGAACATCTCTAAAAAAATTAAATTATAGTACATATAGGTCTCCGAACAACATAATGCTATAAAAAAACTTTTTCTGAGATTACAGTACATGTGATACTAACTTGGTAGGCAAAGGGAACTTAGCCCAAACAGCCATGTCCGAGGTTTAATATCAAATACCAATGAGGTTATCATATAATATTCTCTAACACGTATAGTTTGTCAAAAAAGTGTTGAAATGAATTTTGAAGAAACTATTTTTCTTTCGCCTGGTTACACCAAACAAATAAGTACAAAATCTGTTAAACCGAGTTCACCGCATTGTTATTTCATAAATTTATCACCTAAATTATACTACTAGAACGTTTAAAGTCCAATAAAGTTCAAAGTTTCATTTTCATTTCAACACTTTTTTGACAGACTATACTACATACGCAGTGGACGAACACGGGCTGATGGATGGATGGATGGATACTACATAATATTGCGGCGCGTGACAAACGAGGTCACAATTTAATTTTATTTTCGGCCGGCATTGTGTATTTTTTTATACACATGCGTGGTGGACTGTTGGGTCAAACCAAAAGTATTTTTTTGGTCTAAAATTACTAACAGCAGTGATGGTGACGATAATTTGACTCCACCTGACATTCTGGAAATAACGACGGAAATTACGAACACTTTTAGAATGAGCTTTTACAAGAAAAATCTAAAGTGGCTAACAACAAATTTTATCAAGATTATTATGAAAACAGGTTGTTAGGCATGAGTTTAGATAAAGTAGTGTATGAAACTATATGTAACTAGGTATTAAAACACTTGTGTTCTGTTAATAAACTCGCCTTCGGCTCGTTTTTTAAACTGACACTCGTATTTTTAATAACCTTTTTATGTACCAGTTTCATAAACTACTATTATTCCTTTAATTTTAAATGTAGTTGTTAAAAAACTACTTTTATATGAAAACGTCAATGCTTGGATAGACAAACTTTAAATAAACACAATGTACCATCACCAAGGCTCCTATCCAGTTTCAAAACCTTATTGCATTTGGCGGTATCAGCTAGCCCCGCCTTTATTTTATTTACCAATTAGAGTTTATGAGAGACACTTTTTATGGTGTTTTTTGGTCCATCAGAGTCCATCCGTCACTTTAGTCTGACTATTGGTAGACAAACACTAGCAGGGTGGGACCTAGCGGAAGTTATCGCGAGCCACTGCACACTAAACTGACCCTTAAGGTGGTCAAGCGGGAACCTAGCTGACTGTACGTACGTACTATGTACTATAATGTTACTGGTAGTCCCTTTCAGACATGGTAAATAGGCTAAATATTGAATGTTTGTAGTAAGTTCAATCAGCCTTTCTATACACGTCGACCGAACAACTTTTCTATATAACAGCCTGATTTCGCCATCATAGACTGAATAAGTGCTTCAAATATGAGGTCTTTCTATTACACGTTTTATGGAGAGAAGTTGCCCTTTACCTACATTTCGTTATGATATATGAGTATGTACATACATACTTGTACATAACGTTATATTTTCTTTACTAGAGGTTGGACTTGGAGCGATATCGAGGTAACTAGGCGCAATAAGTATTTTATGTGTGTCCGATACATGGTGACTAGGTTACCTTGAATTGAGCGATTGTGTGTTTAATTTAATGGCAACCAAAAATGTAGGTATACGTGTAACAAAATATATGAAGATGGCATAAACCCTTTAAGTACTTAAAAAACATTACATGAATTTTATCACGTCTTTAATCTGACAGTCGTGCTATGTGCGCACAATGGAATTCACGCACATTTTTATATTATTTTTATTAAATTGAATTTTTATATGAATAAAACTATGATAGAAATAAATTTCTATACTTTTTAAACACTTGGCGATTTATCCATCGCACGGAGATAATAAATTAAATTTATATCACTGCGGTATAGAAAACCAGAAAAGTAAATCTGGACGTGAGGAGCTCTGAACCGGGATTCGAACCTGGGACCTCTCGCTTACCGGGTTAGAATCCCGGTTCAGAGATCCTCACGTCCAGATTTACTTTTCTGGTTTTCTATACCGCATTGATTTAAATATAAATAAATACAATGAAATATACACTTCTTACTGCGCTATATTTCGACTCCTCAGTGAGGTCGTCATCAGGCGAATGGAAAGTATATTAAGACATATACGTTAAAAACACGGACATCTATTGACAAAATTATAGAATTGTGATAGTACCCAATGTAGAAGAATAAATATTAAAAGTCATAAATATGTAGTAAAATTATGCTTCACAAGTACTAAAAATAGTACCTTAGGTATTTAAAATGTCAGCAGAATAGTCGCCAAATCCTTTAGAATGTACACCCAATATAACACCCGATACGCGCCCCCCTTGGGTCTGTATTCAAGGCGAGGGTATTTAGAGAAATTTATCCTGCTCCAACGCTTTTATAATAGACTTGTCTGTTGTGCTCAGGGGAAGTGAGCCGCTCAGAAGACTCGTGGCTTCGAGTTGTTTTTATTTAATATTTTGAAATGGATCGTAATAAAGCCTCCGGAAAACAAATTAAATCCCAGCGAACTGCTGCACACTGTAATACTATCTAAGCAGCGGTAAAATTACATAGTTATCGAAAAATATACTAATGTAACTGTGTAACATCTGCCAACAAAATAAATAAAAAAATAGCAAACTAAAATTCCTTACGACTATCTGGTTTAAATAATGAACTTCCGAATAAATTACTGAACTTCCGAAAGAAATACTAAGTTAACGACAAATATAATTCTGCAAGTCAAAAAATAGGTGCGACGACGAACGTAGCGAGGAGGAGCGTGTTAGGTTGACATGTAAATGTCAATGCCGAGCGAAGCAAAGTGGAGCGAGGCGACCTCTTAAGTTTTAACAGAATTCATGATATGGTTAGGCAACTGATTTTTATTCGGAGATCTACAACAAAAAAAGCTGACAATAGTTTTCGCTGAAATGTACGTGTATTTTAAGCTGGTGAAATAGTATTATGTCAGCTTTTTAATGTATTAAGTATTGGGAATTTTCAGTATTTCATTCGGTATTTTTCGGTAGTTAGTAGTTTATTTATTAGCACAGAAGTTTTCGGTAAGTTAGTATTTAAAGCAGTAACATTTATAAATTGACATCCTCATTTTTAATTTAGTTTTCGGAGCTTTTATTACTAGCCTTTTGAAATTAGAGGGATGGATTTTTGATATGGCGGCCGTTTTATTTAAAAATATGACTTTTTTCCAAATTTTAATTCTAGTTATTTACAAATAAAACACAAAGGCATACGACGTTTTTCGGAAAAATCCGCGAGAAGTCGCTTTAATAACAAATTTCTCGCCCCAGGGCCACTCGGAGACAAGTTCGCGAGGCTATGGGAGGAGGAGGTGGCGAGGGCTGGCAGCAAGCGGCAGCCGAGTCTACTTCGCGTCATCTTACGAGCGTACGCAGCCAGGCTGATGCTGTACGGGTTCGTTTTGCTGCTCATGGAGTGTGGAATCCGGTAAGTGAAGCTTACTTACATGTTTTTGTCTGGGGTGGACCTCGTTCCTCCTTATCCATTTTCCAGAAAATGGAAAGAAATTAGAATGAAATTTTAGAAATGTTTGGAAAACCAAATTTCTTAAAAATATCAAATTGTAGCTATCCTACCCGTAGTACCAAAAGAAACGAAACCAAATACCTAATACCTAAACATTGTAACTACTACGGATCCCGTATGGGTATCAGTATGTTACCTAGAATTTATAAAAGCTTCCCAACAGACTTCTGTGTTACTAATGTTAAAAAATCTGTCTTTAAGACCAAACTCAAGCGCCTTCTTTTATGTAAGACTTAAATCAAGAAAAAATATTATTATTGTTAAATAAATATTGTACCATTTGTTTACTAAAAGGTGTTTTGTATAGTGTGGATATAAATTAAGTTAAATTAAGAGCTTGCCGACAAACCGCGATAGTGGTTTGGCAAAATTGTAATAATTTTAAGTATTTTTTTCTAGAACAATAAACAAATTCAATTCAATTCAATTCAATTCAGACTAATTCTCCATCCTAATTTGACCACCACTGTGGTCGAGTCAGGGCTGCTAATCTGGAGGTCGCGAGTACAAATCTTTAGACACACTTCGTGCAAGCTGACCTTGTTTTGGTTTAGAAACACATGATAACACGTGTATAAGTTGATTTTATCGACAAAGGAAGGCGTATTGCTTTCTAAAGTATATATATTTTGTTTTTTCGTGTAAAAAGTATACCATAGGTTTGTCCTACCTGTTTTACAATGAATAAATCGACTCTTTATTGTTCACAAAAGATGTATTAAAACAGAAAAAGTGATCCTATAAGGGTTCGGTTTTTTCCTTTTGAGTTACGAAACCCTAAAAACAAAGCTTCGAATGCGTATTTTTTTACAAAGATGGACTTTTATCACTTGAATCGATTTCTTTCCGCCAACCTTGGTAAGTGATGCGTTTGGAAACGAGGCCCGAAGCAACCATCTTTTTCATTTGGAAAAACACGTATTCATCAAAAGATATCTGATGTCCTTGAGAAGAAAGTGAAGATGACTTTTCCACGTGTAATTCATGTTTTATAGTAAACTATGCTTGGGCACGTTTTCTATTGATTAGATACGAAAGGTTCTTTGGATTTCGTTGATAAGATGTCTAAGGAATTATTGGTTTCACAATTTCTGTTTAATGTGGTTTCTTCGAAAACCAACATCCAATAAGAGCACTGAATGAACGTACCGAAATAACAATGTAGAACATATTTAGTAGTAAAAATAGAACATATTTCCTTACATTTTGTGACTTGCAGTTTTATTGTGATACTGATGAATGACACTCGATAAGATCAACATGACAATTGGAGCTAATTGTCTGTGTAAATATGAAAATACACGAACATTTATTGTTACGCTGTAAATTGTATGTATAAAGAACATTTAGGCAGCTTTTGGAATTGTCCTTGTAGTTTAAATAACACAATACTGAAAAATTTATTAAATTTGATGGTTAATAGTTATTATGTATGAATAAAAACAATACTCAGACAGAAAAGTATATAAAAGCAATAATAACATTAATCGCAATTACGTATTTGTTATGCTTAAATGCATAATACCTAATCTATTAACAAACAAATGTACCTAAATGAAATAACATCGGTACGTTTCCCTTGATAGCCGGAGATGAATGCACTCTCGACTTATGAAAGGAGAGAACAATGTTTGCCTATTTATCGTGTCAAGTTTTTTTGTTGTAGGTGACTTATTTCCATTATCAATCGAGTATTTTGAACTTTTATTAGACAGACGTCTTGTGATGAATTTGTGTTGACTCGAACTTTTCTAGAATAAAATTGTTGAAAATAACCTTTTTACAACGATGACGTATATCTATCCCAATTTGATAATTTTATTACTATGTGAAAGAACATAAAAATATTATATGTACATATTAAACATAATATAAAAAGGAACCAGAAGTTATGGATAATTTCAGAATAAAACGGTCAAGTTTGAGTCAGGCCTCGCTCTATTAGGGTTCCGTAATATCACAACAACATGTGAAAGAAAGAATGTTCGTTTGTTTTGGTCACAGGTTACATTACAGCCTACATTATGAATCAAACATGTTCAATATTTATTATTGAACTACATACACACTACGCAGACATTCCAAATTCCTAACTAAGTAATTTAGTTTTTGGACTAGACCCCGGCTCCCTGTTTCTTTATTTTTGAAGATACAAAAGAATGTAAAATATATTTGTACTCTCACTCAATGTCGTCTAGACAAAGACACCTCACATGCCAAGTTTTTCTTTTTCAGCAAATTTTTCTTGCCCCCTGAAAAATAATTTATTTTAATTTCTAATTAAATATTCAGTTTTGGGTCAATATTCCACACAAAATATCCGAATTTCAGGACTGTAATTAATTCTGTCTAAAAACTAGAGACTGTGACATACGGACGGACAGACAGTAAAGTGACATTAATTAGGGCTCCGTCTTGCCCTTTGAGTATGGATGGATCCCTAGAAATGAGACAGACCTATCGATGGACTACCAAGTCATTACGAGCCACGCGCCAAGCTTCCCTTGAAATCCGTCTGGATTTATAATGTCTAGCTTGTGCCCGCGGCTTCGCCCGCGTTGATTTAGTTTTTGTGTAGGTCTATATCGAATATGTTAATATTTTTGGACCAATAATTCTATAGTAGACTGACTTTTGGTTGTCATGAAAATGACATTAAACGTCTAACCATTAATTTTTATTCACATCGTTTTCGTCAGGGCAAAAGGCCACGTTTCTATTTTCTTGGTCTCTGATATTGTCTCCTGACTAAGGTACACCGGCGAACCTCGTTTCTCGCTGACAATTTGGTCCTTGATCTAAACCCCTAGCCTGTAATGGCACTGGCGAGGCCCAAGACCAACCCTGGTTTTAGATCACATTTATTTAAGGAAGTGACTAAAGGGCCACAAGAGGCCCTTTGATTTTTAAAATTATTGAACCATAAGTCATTGCTAAACTGTTAGAATATTTTCCTTAGCATGAAGTAATAACGTTCAATTTGCAATGTACAGCTCGGAAAGGGAAGCGGTCCTTTAATTTTGTAAATTATTGAACCGTAAGTCATTATTTAGCTGTTAGAATGTTTTCCTTTGTGTAAACTATTAAAGTTCAATTTGCAATGTATTGTACTAGCAGTCAGTTCAGTAAGCAACTTGATGATACGATACCACAACAAAAACATAACCCCTGTTTGTTTGGTGTTTAGTGTTTATTTGTGAGTTAAAATGAGTGAGAATTATCCAGAGGCCGCTAATGGTTCTGTAATTTCGTTTACTAGTGGGCCACTCGTGGTCGAACAAAATAAAAACTAAGGTAACCACTTTCGGCCCTTTAGTCATTTCCTTTAATATAACCATTTGCCTACAGTTTCAAAAGAGCGAATATAATTAATTTATGAAGCAGAAGAATTTATTAATCCGTTAATCAGTTATTCTTGACTATGTCTCTAAGAAACTGCCCGTCCCCAGTCAACATGCATAGCCTATGTTTAAATTGTCAAACCATTACAACAGTGATATAATTTTCAAAATCGCTTAAGTAGGTAAGTAAAATTTCCTGTGTGAATGTAAGGGGTCGTCCATTAATTACGTGAGGTGATTTTGGCGATTTTTGGACCCCCCCTCCGCCTTAGTGAGATATCGTGAGATTTGGCTCGACCCCCTCGCTCTAATCTCACGTGAGATTGTTCAAAATGCGTATTTTCAGTGTAAATACGTTAATTTATGCTTCATTGCGTTGGATTTATAAAAAAAATACAATTTGTTTAATTATTTTTATTTAAGATTATTTTGTGGCGTTCGCATAACTCCGATAAATATTATTGTGTAGAATTTAATCACTTTTTATCAGAGAAACATGTTTTGCTCATATCAACCCAGTTTTCTCGCAATTTTACATTATTATTAAATTATTTTAACTGTCATTTATTCATCTGATGACGGCCTCATCGAAGAGGCCGAAATAATATTGGAAAATCTGTTTTTAATTTATTTATATTTTATTAAAATTAAATATAGCTATATACACGAATATAGCCCATGTTACTCAGCGATAGTGTACCTTTCTATGAGTGAAAGAATTTTTAGAATCGGTTCAGTGGTTCCAGAGATTAACCTCGTGATGCAACAAACAAACAAATTCCTCTTTGTGTATTGTGTAGTGTAGACAATTAGCCATTATTTGACATGTGTCTGCCACCGTTATAGTAGTTTTCTCTATCGGTTTTGAATAAGACACCCATATACAATCCGTTTCAGATGCTATTAGGATAGGACCTTGTCACACCTGATGCCTGTGTGCGTTAGCAACGTTGACGGAAGTGCCTGAGTGAGTGAGATGCATCTGAAGCGGATAGTATGTATGTACGCATTTGACTTCAAGGATTAGCTCTCCTTAAGGCGCAATATACCCTAAATTAGCAACTCGATGTGCACCGTTAAAAACTCGTGTCGGTACAAATACCTACGAAACAATAAAGTGGCTGTTACAACGATCGCTGCGTCTCCGTATAGCGCAAAATTTGATAGTGGTAATATTCACATGGGCGTGATAGAAAAAAAATTTGAACATTTATTTAATAATCTATAAAATATCTTTATTTTGGTGAGAGTATAGTTAAAATCGCTTAAGGCATATTTGGAAGTTGTAAGAGAATATAAGTAAATCATAGGAAACTTACAATTGTTTTTGTCAAAGGTAAAGACAGAAAAAGAAAATAATTATTTTCGACTATGTTATGCCTACCATGTATTTTTCTGGACGTCCGTGTAGGCCTTTAAAGACAGGTCTAATATTGCAGTTTGAGTATGTATTCACCTTAATCTGGGGTCAAGGTTAAAGAGTCGTCAAAATCTGTTCAGTGGTTTCAAAGTTATATCAAATTGCATAGTTGTAGGTAAGGACAAAGAGACAACTAAAAAGGCGCATCTTAATAATACGGCAAATCGAATCGGGATTGGATATTGCTCTTTGTTGTTATGGTAATTAATGACAGGGATCGACATTCGTCACCCGATTGGTTTTTACGCTATAATTTTTTTGTTGAACAAAGTGGCTGAATTTATGTCACGAGGAAAAATGTATCTTAGTCTCCCAGTTTCATATAGTTCATCACTATAGTTGGTCTAATAATTAATTAACGTTAAAAATGAAGAAGGCACTTCTTTTGGGTGACCATTGTCAAACCGATTCATAGAGGAAATTTATATATATACTAGCCCTTTCCCGCAGCTTCGCCCGCGTTCAGTGAATCTTTGCCCGGTTTTCGGCTTGCACGTTATTTTATTATCGTATCGCCGTTAAATAAATTGACATCCCTGCAACAGTAGGCATTTAAGCCTCGCACGGCGCGGGAGTTGTTCTACTATTCTGTTTTTACTATGGTATCGGTGTCTGTATTGTATCCGCATTTTTACTAC
Organism: Ypsolopha scabrella; assembly: GCA_910592155.1. NCBI lineage: Eukaryota > Metazoa > Arthropoda > Insecta > Lepidoptera > Ypsolophidae > Ypsolopha > Ypsolopha scabrella. The sequence continues at coordinate 13,883,172 of OU342962.1, read as the reverse complement.
ACAAATGCCGTTACACCACAGACCGCAGTGTTGTAGCAGGGATAACTGCTTTAATTCATTCGTCAGATAATGCAGCACAGACTACGGGTGTATGTGTTACAGCCGACTTCGTATTTACGCCACCTGGTAGGTTTTCGGCTTGGACGTTATTTTATGAGCAACCCTTACGGTCTATGTGTTGATCAGGGTAACTACAATGATAATAAAGAAAACCGCATCCAAATCCGTTCAGTGGTTTTCGAGTTAAAACTGAACGAATAGACAGATAAATAACATAGTAAAAAAGTCGTGTAAGTACTAGCTACATTAAAATATTTTCGCGAAATTTAAATGAAATGTGTTATTGGTACTTTACTGAGACCGAAACTACAATTTTTAGAATTTTTGTCTGTCTGTCTGTCTGTATGTTCCGTTTTAACTCAAAAACCACTGAACGGATCTGAATGCGTTTTTTTTTATTATCATCGTAGTGACCTTGGTCAACACATAGGCTATAAGGAGTGTTTATAAAATAACGCCCAAGCTGGAAATGGGGCAAAGATTAAATAAACGTTTTTATAACCCGAGAACCAACCAACGGATTTGAATGTGGTTTTCTTTATTATCATTGTAGGTACCCTGGTTAACACATCGATTATAAGGGATGTTAATTAAATAACGCCCAAGCCGGAACCGGGGCAAAAATTAAATAAACGCTTTTCTAACTCGAGAACCACTCAACGCATTTCGATGTGGTTTTCTTTATTATCATTGTAGTTACCCTGATCAACACATAGACCGTAAGGGTTGTTCATAAAATAACGTCCAAGCCGAAAACCTACCAGGTGGCGTAAATACGAAGTCGGCTGTAACACATACACCCGTAGTCTGTGCTGCATTATCTGACGAATGAATTAAAGCAGTTATCCCTGCTACAACACTGCGGTCTGTGGTGTAACGGCATTTGTGTAGTAAAAATGCGGATACAATACAGACACCGATACCATAGTAAAAACAGAATAGTAGAACAACTCCCGCGCCGTGCGAGGTTTAAATGCCTACTACTGCAGGGATGTCAATTTATTTAACGGCGATACGACGAACGGCGCGCTGCCACAAAATACCTACCTGTTTTGTAGCGCGGCGTACGTAAGCGCGACTGCGGAGCGCAGCCGACCCTAGTCACACCGCCAGAAACCGTCTGAGATATTGTCGTTGTGTGCGTTGTGTGTGATATTGCGTGCTGCGGTTAGTACGTGCAGGCTCGCAGTGGCTCGCACACATATAAGCCGCGCGGGCGACTTCTCTGTGAAGATAGCTTACTAGTTACTAGTCTGTTTTTACTATGCCGATACCGGTAGTCACCGCGGCATTATTTATTTATTTTCATGTTTATTTTTATACATTGTAACTGGCAAAGGACCTAAAGCAGTGAAAGTTCGTCCGAACATGCTTCAATATGCTAAAATTATATTGCTTTTTTTTGTGTACAAAACTAAAATTATTATTAAGATTTACATAAACCTCATATCGTAAAATCCTCAATACGAACTCAAAACTACTGGCATAATGAAAAATATTTTTCATAAACGTCTCTAAAAAATCAAAAATTAAATTATAGTACATATAGGTCTACGAACAACATAATGCCATAAAAAATCTTTTTCTGAGATTACAGTACATGTGATACTAACTAGGAAGGCAAAGGGAACTTAGCCCAAACAACCATGTCTGAGGTTTAATATCAAATACCAATGAGGTTATCATATAATATTCTCTAACACTACTAAATAATATTGCGGCGTGACAAAGGAGGTCACAATTTGATTTTATTTTCGGCCTGCATTGTCTATGGCTGCTGGCGCGCGCAACGCGTACACATGCGTGGTGGACTGTTGGATTTTGGCGCCATAGCTTACGTGGAAATTATTATTTACTGTGGTTTTATGGGTCAAACCAAAAGAATTATTTTGTCCTAAGATTACTAACTGCAGTGATGGTGATGATAATTTGACTCCACCTGACATTCTGGAAATTACGTTTCATTAACTACTATCAGAGTAGTGTTTTAATTTCGTCGATGACAGCACTTTCGTGTGAGTAAAATCGTAATGTTTTTTAGTTCGCCGATATTGTGACTACGTTTTACTTCAGCGATGGTGGGCCGTCCACTTTACATTGTTGAAAAATACGTGAAACGATAATTCACCCATGCACTGACTCGTCGCATGGTTAATGAAAATCTTTTTTTTTTGTAAACCGGAAATGTGCGAGTCGTACTCGCGCACGAAGGGTTCCGTATCGTTATCTATAAAAACACCAAAAAATCACGTTTGTTGTATGGGAGCCCCCTATAATATTTATTTTATTCTGTTTTTTAGTATTTTTTGTTATAGCGGCACCAGAAATACATCATCTGTGAAAATTTCGACTGTCTAACTATCACGGTTTATGAGATACAGCCTGGTGACAGACGGACAGCGGAGCCTTAGTAATAGGGTCTCGTTGGTTACCCTTTAAAACATTGCTGAATGGCACGTGCTATTGACAAACCTAATTTATAAAACAATTAATATTAAGTAATTTTAAACTATTTAATACAAATCAACAAACTTTTAATCAAGAAATAAAATATTAATATATTTAATACATATTGTATGTAAAGCCGCAGCATTCGTGCAACATTGCCAACTGTATCTACAGAGCAAGTAATAGGTGTGGTGCAGTGGTTTTCGTTATAAAAATGCTATTCGAAGCCGATCATGTTACAAACATCGTGTAAATGGTGTTTGTGATACGGGCGCGATCTGTGTTGCAGCCATTTTTGTATTTACGCTACCATTACACTACGCAGATGGTGTATGATCAGCCGAGTCCAAAAGTAAACTTCCTTATAAAACCATAGTGCACAATCAAATATATTTTCAGTGCATTGTTGATAATTTACTGACGAAGAAGTGGGTAGGTTAAACGAAAAAGAGGAAAATTAAACTTACAAAAAAAGATAGGTTCGAGCACGAGCTTCTATTTAGGTTTTTATTGGATGGATTCGATTGATGGCTTGGTGGAATAACATCTTCAATAAATTATACACAAATTCTTGTACTTTTTATTCCACGAATATTTATTTTTACTAAAACTTACTTAGGGTACCGGTTTCGTTTTACACATCATCGGGCCAACAAATTATTATTTTTTATAACTATTCAATACGTATATAAAAAATAAAGGTTTTTTGTACTCTGTTTGTCCGTAATTTTTCTCCGAGACGGAAAAAGCTATCAACTTGAAATTTAAAACGTCCACATAAGTAGGCCAGTTTCCCCGATTTCTTTTTGTTGGTTTTAACGTGGTCAAAGTGAGAAGTTTTTATTTAAAAAAAAACTAATGTAATGTTATAATTATAATAATAATAATTAACACTTTTGAAATGTTTTTTGCGTTTGTATGCGTTCACAATATTTTTAAAAGCAAATATTTTCATTAAAATATCAAGACATTAGTGAAACAGTACAGTATTTTGTGGGTGTTGGCTTGGAACAATCATGATTTAACGTTTATTGATCTGTCATTATAAAAGCATTTTCAGAAAGGCTTAGCCCGTATGCATGGACGCAATTTACGCAAAAAATACTAATTGTTTTTAGATGGAGATTTGGCACAATCAATTCCTTTTTTAGTCATCATGAACGGCTATAGGCAATTTTTTTAATACCTACTCGTACCTACAATTTTCCCGACTTTTTTAAACTGACAAAATAAAATACGGAACCCCAGGTGCCTGCCTGACACGCACTTGACTGAGTTTTTTATTTACTTAACGAAATCTTATTCTTACTTTGTATATTCTGAAACAAATATATCCATCCATTCATCAAATCTATGGTACCTACTATTTTGTTATTGGTTCTATGTAACAACACACTGATACATAGAGACAAGTATTTTGAAAGCTTGCTCTCACAATACTATTCGAGCTCTAAGAACAAAAATACCCTTCCGGGAGCACATCCTGTTTGGAAATGTTAGATCACTTTTTTGGAAAAGCTATAATCACTTTTTTGGAAAAGTTTAATCAAACTTGTTATTTTATTTAACACACAATGGGTATACGCTTGAACATTACCGCGCCTTATGGAAAGCGTCAATAAGACCTTGGACGAAGCGCGCTCACCCAGAAAGCGGGAGAGTGAAACCAGGCGAGGCGTTAATCAGTCTGTCCAGAGACAGCTGCCTCCAACCACTCTCCCGGTACGGCTTCTCCAGACGCCATCCCGGAACACGACAAGCCACGGCCGAAGCCTACCACTATTGAAGTGAGACTTGTCAGTTAGTTGGATCTCAGTCTAACTGTCCAGGGTGCGCGGGCGTATGTAAAGTAATCAGTATCTAGTTGTATCCAGTTTATGCTACTCGGTATAAACGCCGCTTCGATAAATTATAAACTTGCAATCACAAAGACAGATTCACACGTGCCGTCTAGATAAGGTTGTCTTAATAGGCTGAACTTATTAAATGGGTCAGAGAGATATTATTGTATATTATTAATTATCTACATACCACTTATGAGGAAATGACAAGTTTGATAGTAGCCGGCAGTTGAGTCACACTGCAATCTCAAAACATAACAATTTTGTTGAATGATTTGCTGAAATCTGAGAGCCTGAATGAAATTTAATGACGTATGGTAATGGCATTCATGCGAAACATTTTATACTGGGTAAAAAAATAAACGAAAATCTTGTGAACCTTCAACCTGTCATCACTGAGATTCTGCAAATAGTGTTTCTTACTGGTATAAAAAGAAAAAACATACATACACTACAAACATAATGAAAATTTAATGAGCATAAAAAAACTTCAAAATATATAAATGATTACAAAAAACTACTACTTTATTAATAAATAACACAATGGCCATAACCCCTTTTCAATGTTTGCAATTACACAAAACCCAAAGTCTAAAATTGCTAGATAACAATGGCGGATACTGCCAATCCACTTTTGAACCTTACTGCTTTGTCATATGGTTCCGTAATTCGACAGTTTTGGGAACAGTCAGGAAGAAGGCATTTAAAATCTTGCACATAACTGTTTATCATAACTATAAAAAGAATTGATTGTACTGAAAAAAATAAATGAAATGAAATATTCGTACTCGAAGTAAAACTCGTGGATGAAAAATTTCATTTTGTCGTTTTGTTATCGTGAATTTCTCACCCGCTATATTTGCCTGTAATCTTTACGTAATCCCAAATTACCACGATTTTTATCATATTTTCCGGTTCATTCGTTTCGGAATAAAATGTATTTTTTGTGGTTTTTCAAATATTTTTCGAAATCGGTGCCAGTAAATACAGTAAAAGTATATTTTTATAACCAGCTCTTTAATATCTAGAATTTGATACCCATATTGTATTTATATATAAAAAAATATACATTTCCCATTTTTTATATTTCTCATTTGTTATGAACTTTTTTTTATCTCTATAGTTTTTCTGTAATTGGCCAGTTATGGCCTATAATCGTAATTTTTTTCGGTCGACCAATTTCCGAAATAAGGGGAGGGACATGCATTATTTGTTGTTATTCAAAGATATCTCGAAATCGGTGCGAGTAAATATAGTAAAAGTATATTTTTATAACCAGCTCTTTAATATCTAGAATTTGATACCCATATTGTATTTAGTATATATAAAAAAATATATATTTCCCATTTTTTTATATTTCTCATTTGTTATGAACTTTTTTTTATCTCTATAGTTTTCCTGTAATTGGCCAGTTATGGCCTATAATCGTAATTTTTTTCGGTCGACCAATTTCCGAAATAAGGGGAGGGACATGCATTTTTTCTTGTTATTCAAAGATATCTCGAAATCGGTGCGAGTAAATATAGTAAAAGTATATATAATAAACAAAAATGAAAAAAACTCTAAAGGTACACAAGTAGCATTCAATTTGTCCGCAATGTAATGCGCTCGCCCTCTAACCCAGAGGCCGTGGGCTCAATCTCAGCTTTGTTTTCGGCCTGCGTGCTTCGTTGGTCTATTTAAGCCCGAAATACGGCGATGGCTCATTACCCATCACGTTTGGGACGTAATAATTTTAAGTAAAAAGCGGGTGTATCAAGTGCGGACTGTAACTAGCACTTCACAACACGTCTTACACTCCCTCCTGATTGTTCCCACAAGTGATATAATACGGAACCCTAGGTGCGCGAGTCTTGTGTTGACTCGCACTTGACCGGTTTTTCTACATGACATTGTTTGCTCTGTATTATACACATTGATGACCAAGAGTACTAAATTCTTTGTTGGTGACAATGGCACTAACCGTACTGGACAAAGTCTCCGTGTATAAATTTTCGGTGAATACTGGTTTGTACTAGACAAAACACGATATGAAGGTAATAGGACCTGACCTGAAGAACAGGCTTGACTTCGCAGCTAAGAATATTGACCTGGGTCCTGGAGTATACAGACGATAATTTAGCCACTATTCAGGCTTGACTTCGCAGCTAAGAATATTGACCTCTGTCCTGGGCCCTTAAAAAGGCCACTTTGGATGAATCATATATTATGATTCTTTTATATTGCCGTCTCTTTTGCATGGGTGAATAAATTCTATCTCTGTCCTACTTTCAAATCATTCTATGATTCACCCAAGTCGGCCTTTTTAGATGTCCTGGGGTATACAGGCGATAATTTAGCCACTATCAGGTGGGTATACTAACAATTAAAACCAGGTGATTGCCTCAATCTCGAGTTTGTGCTTTTACCCGTTGAGGACTTCTATGGTGATGGGGCCAGGATCGAAGGTCAGGTGGATATATTGTAAATTTTCAAGTAACACCCTGCAACCTATATCCTGGTACAAAGCGACAATCTTAGGTGACTTACATGGAGGTAGACAGATAAAAAAAATAACTATTCAAATCGGTTGAGAAATGACGAAATAAAGCAATAAAACATTATTAAGGGCCCGTTCTCCTTGACATTGAGCACTTCATTTTGTGTCAGGTGGAACTGAACTCTATGACGTTTCATTATTGTTTAAAATAGCGCGCTCTGAGCCGTGGCTGTTACGACAACCGAAACATCGCGCGCTCTAAAAGATCACGTTTCGATGCCGAATTATTATGTTCGATGGATAAATACACCAAGTTACAATTTTTGTTTGGCAAAGTTAAACCAATCACACCATTCTGTATACTCTTAACTTACGGGTGACTGAATTTAAGTTTCCAAAATCATCTGGGAAACCGTCAATGGGAAATACGCTAAGAGCAGTTTTACGTGATTTTTAGCAAATTTTGTTTTTTTTTCTAGCTTGCTGTGAATTCTATGCAAAAATCAAATCATTCATGTTGTAATATAACTCTTTGACAACTTGTGTGATAATTTATTTTTCATTAAACAAATATTTTCTGCAATAAATCAGAAATACGGTGGAGCACGTTTAGGTGGTACAGACCCTTAAATACGAGTAATATAATTTTGATGTCGATTAAGTATTACTTAATCAATGTATCAAAATGAGCACTTTTTATTTTGCCGTTTGTCATTCATTACCTACTTACTCCCTAGAAGAGATCCTTACAAGCGAAACTATCGGTTGGTGCATTTTTTTTTTCAAGTAGCCGGTTCCATTTTCAGCAATGAAGAATACTTATATTTTTTTCAAAAATCTAATTGTGCAGTTTTGGTTTTAATCAAAATCAGCTCGGACTTCTTTGATCATTTTTCACGCCCACTTCAAAAACTGACCTGTGTATAGATAATGTTGCATGCCGCTTCATATTTATGGTGCAATAATACAAAGTTCAATTCGATTTATTCCAAGAGCGGCCGTTTATTTATTAAAATGTCTCGCACCGGATGGGAAACTGACAAATAATACAATTTCATTAAACGGGGCCGCTTTGTGTACACTAAAAACAGCATTTATCGTGTGGCTCTGGGATTCCTAAAGTAAACAGTAATTATCAACACTGGCTTTAGGATTCATACAGTAAACAGAATCCTTATTTGCGAAATAAAAGTTAGATATCACCGCCTTCTGAAGTGAACTGTTTAACTAATGATAAATTTTGATAACACAGCTTATTCAACTGCATATTAAATAAATAATAACACTAGTATTTTCATGTAATGTTATTATTAAATGTCATTCATTGACCTGTGAATACAAATAACTTTGCCCGCGTTGAATAATTGTGTAGAACGTGGCTTGACTTTTAGTTCTCTTGAAAATTATATTATATGTCTGACCTTATGTTTATGTCCATAAGGAACTGCCCGTCCCTAAAGAATATAGCCTATGTCCAAGTGAAGAGTTTAACAATTACAATAATAGTGAAACTGTTTTCAAAATCTGCTCAGTAGTTCCAAAGATATAACCCACGTGACTGCAACTGCAATGGCTATGTTCCTATTTTTAGAATCGGATCAGTTGTTCCGGAAATTACCTTCTACATCCAAACAAACTGAAACTTACAAACACCTCCTCTTGAATATTATAGTGTAGAAAATAACAGATCTCCAGTAAATTACACACAAATTCTTGTACTTTTTATTCCGGAAATATTTTCCCCGCCCTAGAAGGACGTATGTCGGCCAAATAGGCGACATATTGAAGAAGGGCAAAGTAAAAAGTACCCGGAATAGAAGAGCTTGTGTGACTAGATTGATGAATGTAGAAGCAAAAGAGTTGTGTCTGGATCGTAGCTGATGGAAATCTGTAGTATCTGCTTGCCCCTATGGGAGACAGGCGTGAATGTATGTATTGTATGTATGTATGAAATTTATTGAAGATGATATTCCACCAAGAACCATCAATCGAACACATCGAATAACCTTAGACCATAACAGATCTCTTATTATACAGACAATTTCTAGTATTCTAGGAGTTACGTAGTATTGGAGTTTTATTTCGAGATTGTAATGTGCCTTACTTCATTACATTTAATTACAATTACATTTAATTCCGAAAGATTATTTTATAAAAGTCCTAAATAGAAATTGATTAATTTGATTGTCATTGTGTATGTATATGCATATAGACCACGTTTCAACAAAAATTATATTTTTTGTGCGAGCCATTATTTCACCTTTCTTTATAAGTGGAGTCAGAGGGTCTGTGGTCAGTCAAACATACGCTATGTACTCTATAATTTTTTTCACACGACCTATTATATAATACAGTTGCATCATAACTTTACCTGCTTATTGCGAGTGATTGAGCACAATAACCTGCGATAAGATAAATACCTATTGATTTCCTATTGTTTTGAACGTTTTTAGGTTTCCATAGTAAACAAGGAACCGTCTGTCTGTATGTCTGCCCGCGGCTTAACTCAGAGACTCTTAAGTACTAGAAAGCTGCAATTTGGCTTATGTATACATATTAAGGTTGTAACTTTTTACCTCGGTACAAAATGCACATCATAATGTATATTGTTTTCCTTATTTTTGAATAAAAAGTATGCAATAAATGTGTTTTAAAGCAACTTGCGGAAATAGTTTATTAATAATAAAGTCTTCACAAAAAATTACTCACTTTATTGTATTAAATTTTGTTTAAATTACATTAACAAACTTAAAAGCGTGTTTACAGTTGTAATCTAATGCAGCTAAAATGTAACGCATAAAATTGAATAATTAACAAGCAGTTTGCGCGAATTGCTATAAAACGCATTTATTGCAAACTTTTTATTCAAAAGTAATGATGTGCATTTTGCACAGAGATCCTCCGTTACCACCTTAATAAAGCCGACAAATTGGTAAAATAAAACCGTGGAAAAACATTGTATAAGGTACTCCCCTACACATAAAGTGGATATGATTTTTTTTCGCGTCTATCCCATGGTGTTGGGTTTCATTGAATAGGTCGTTCAAAAATGTTATGGTGGATGTGTGAAAACCATTTTTCGATTCAGGGTTCTGTTTTCGTAATAAGTGGAACTTTTTGGTAGAGTCAAGGGTCCAAGCGAGCCTATGCCAGCCAAACGGTTGTTTTTGGATTTGTAAATAAATTCACAGCAGTAGTATAGTGACGAAATTAAAAGGAAAACTATAACAGCTAAGCAGGCTTTACTAGTTACTGAATAATAGTGGTCGACCAACTTAATTTTCAGTTACGTTTCATACGTGTTGAATTTTTATTCGAATCATTTAAGTCTATTAACTTATTTGAATGCTACTGAACCCTCAGGCGCGACTCCTACTCGTACAGTGGAGACCACATCAAGCTATACGCTTGCAGTACGACATTAGCCCCTACAGAGAAGAATATAAGATAGGTACAAAGTCCGAGGTGTCTAACTTGATTGCGGTCTCCACTGTACATCACCGGTTTTATTTTTAATATTGCTTTTCTACAAAGTATTCAAAGTTTTATATTATTTTTACTTAGTTAGTAGATATATCAATGTTTATTTACACACACATTGATTCAATATTATTATTAACGTCGTCGGTGAACGCCGCGTCGTCGTTCTAGGAACGTCACTCACCTTGAGAATGCCAAAATTGTATCGGTGAAACAGTTGGCGTATAGCAAGGAGTTAAAGTCGGTATTTAATAACAACTTGATTCAATACTCCCATGTTGCTAACATAGTATATACTTTTGCGGTCGACTTCCACAGTTGAACTACTGTTACCACGAAGTCCGGAGCCCGGGATGTCCCTCATCCAGGAAATCTGCCCTCTATATGATATAATATAATATTTATAGTTGTATGATAAAAACCCCCCTCTCCAGGTGCAATTCAGATTTCGCGTGCTGGACCCATTTATATTGTACAAAAACCAAAACCTGCCAGAAAGGGGTTTTCCACACAAGGGGGCCTTATATACTAAATCCCGTTACAAGGGTAAATGGTTCAAACACTCACATTAAAGTTCACTTTCTCGTCCTGGACGGGTCCTCCGCGCTTGATTCGGGTCACGACTCAGCCCTGGTTCAGAGGAAAGCACAGGTCCCCTGGGTGTGCGTTTCCCTTCTTCTGACGTTGACTGTCGTCGACCTCGGCGCGGAGATTTCTGGCAAACGACCAGCCCAGCCAGCAGTTTGCAGATGTAGATTCCTAAACGCAACCCTCTAGCCCTGGGCCAGCCCAACCCGTTAAAGGTATCACGATTTCTGCAAAATGTGGTAATGAAAATCCTTTCTCATCACCTTCCACTATTATCGGATTTACGAAACTTTTCGCGTACACGTCCCGGATTACAGTTAACACTGATCAACTGGTTTATTTCTCTATTTTAACTATTTATTTCCTTGAAATATTAAACACATAACCTTTTTCAACTCTTGTTGTCTGAAAACGCCATCAATCAACCAACCGGACACACGTCCATGACACAATTGACAATTCGTGTTGCCATATCAAGAAAAATCAAATATCCTGACACATTGTGCGTTCCGATACGTTTTAAAGCGAACAATCCCCCGCTCCGGGCTGTTACCCTTATTAGACCGCTAGCCTAATCAACTGGAAGCCGGGAGAGAGTCGCCAAGGCTCGTCGTAGAATCGAACCTCCGACCAACACCTCAGCGACGCGAGGAGTCTCATCCCCGCCAAATATCAACTTAATAATGCGACCACGTCGCCAATGCAAAGACCCTAAATTCGCATCTTTTAATAAGACTAAATCCCCTTCCTTGGGAGGCTCTGTCTTGTCTGTCCACTTCACCCGCTGCTATAACAAATGCAGATATTCAACCGACCATCGATTCCAGAAGTCCTGGCCCATTTGTTGCAACATTTGAAAACGTGACAACCGGGTTGTACGTTCTTCCCTCCAAGGGTATTCCGGCAAGGCAGTAAGAGGCTGCCCGATCAAGAAATGTACAGGAGTCAAGACCTCGAGGTCGTTTGGATCAGATGACAGGGGACAGAGAGGAAGAGAGTTGAGGACGGCCTCAACTTTACAGAACATAGTAACGAGCTCCTCGAAACTTAAAATGGTCTCCCCGATGACGCGGCGGAAGTGGGTCTTGGCAGACTTCACGGCGGCTTCAAAAATGCCCCTCCAGTGGGGGCAAATTGGCGGGCTGAACCGCCAAGTTATCCCCTTCTGAGAGGCAATATGGCTTAACTTAGTAAAATTATCTTCTAAAAATTTGTATACATCTTTTAAATAATTTTAGGTACCCTTGTAATTCGTGCCGTTGTCTGACCTAATTAAAGAAGGCAAACCTCTACGCGATACAAATCGGTCTAACGCAGCGACGAAGGCCTCCGTGGACAACGAGGACACTGTATACATCTTTTAAATAATTTTAGGTACCCTTGTAATTCGTGCCGTTGTCTGACCTAATTAAAGAAGGCAAACCTCTACGCGATACAAATCGGTCTAACGCAGCGACGAAGGCCTCCGTGGACAACGAGGACACTAATTCCAAATGGACGGCCTTGGTGGACAGACACACGAATACACACAGGTACGCCTTAACAGTCCGAGCGTTGCGAAGACTAGACGTTCGGACGAAGAACGGTCCCCCCATGTCCGTAGCCACTCCATCAAAGGGTCTCGACTGAGTGATCCTATCAGCTGGCAGATCTCCCATCCGCGGCTGCATCAACGAGGCTCGCAGCCTGTAACAAGGAACACGGGAGAAGAGAACATTGCGAATTACCCGGCGAGCAGACAAAATCCAAAATTCTCGCTGTAAAATCGCCAATAACGCGTTGCATCCCGCGTGTGAGTTGCGGACATGTCGGTCGGACACCAAAAGCTTTGTCAAAGGACCCTCCTGTTGAATATTTAAATAGATACAATAATCTAAAACCATCAATGTATAAATTTATTTATCACCAAGCAATGTACACCGAACAATGAATATTATTTTTTAAATTTTGTCTATGACTGTCTCTGTCTGCTTTTTGGTTGCTTGCATGTGTCAACCAAGATGTTGGTTCAAATAAAACATTAAAACGCAATACCTAATAAAAAACTCTTTTAATAAAATAAAGCTTCCTCAAATAAAATTAAAAACAACAGGTTGTGGGCCCAGTCCCCGCTTACCACTGAAAACTAAAAAAATAAAAAAACCAGTGCTATAACGAAAATAACAAGTAAAAAGTGCCGCCATTGTGGCGTGTTCCTGTGAAACAAAATCGACGAAAGTAAAACATGGAAAAATACGAAGAAATTGCAGGCATTCAGAAGCTTTGTGATGAGAAATCTTTTTCCTGTTGGAAATTCCAACTGAACATAATATTTAAAAGTTATGGGTTGCACGAAATAGTGCACGGTGAAGAAAATGCAATTGCTTTGGGTGGTGACAGAAAGGAGCATGAAAAAAATGATGCAAGAGCTCAGAAAATAATAATGAACACAATTGACAAGAAACACATGCCCCTGATTATGAGCTGCCCTAGTGCAAAAGAAATGTTTGATAAGTTGTGCTTCATATTTGAGAAAAGTACAACACAACAAAAATGTCAACTTCTGCAAGATTTCTTTGAATACAAGTATGATCACAGGCAAGATATGACATACCACATAAGTAAACTAGAAAACATAGCTTTCCACCTAAATTCCATTGATGAAAAAGTTAATGACAACATGATCATGTCAAAGATATTATCCACCTTACCGAATGGATACAATAATTTTGCAACAGCCTGGGATTCATCACCATTAAGTGAAAAAACATTAAGGAATCTGACAGCAAGGCTCCTAACAGAAGAACAAAGACTTGGTAAAGAATCTACTGATAATTATGAACAAAAATGTGCATTCAAAGCGAGCTTCAGAAAGACAAACCAAAACAAATATAATAAAAAGTTCTGCAAGATCTGTAAAAAGAATAATCACAATGAAAATGATTGTTTTTATAAAAAGAAAGAAGAAGTAAAGATGTGCAAAATATGCAAAAAAAATAATCACACGGAAGAAAAGTGCTACTTCAGGAAGAAGGATAATAAGATAGCGTTTATTACTGAAATACAGAAAAGTCCAGAAGAGTTCATAATAGACTCAGGATGTACGTCACATATGACAAATAAATTGGATTTACTGAGCGAGGTTACAAAATACAACTGCGATATTACAGTGGCAAAGAAAAATGAAAAAATCGAGTCCACAGAAAAAGGAAAAATAGAAACACAACAATGTGATTTAAAAAATGTGCTTTTTGTGCCTCAACTACAAAAGAATTTGATGTCTGTTAATGCAATTACAGAAAATGATGGAGAAGTATTGTTCACAAAAAATAAAGTCATTATTAAAAGAAATGAAGAAATAATACTACAAGGGAACAAGAAGAGCAACGGACTGTATTCAATACAATTAGAAACTACAAAACCAGAAAATTCTCTAGTAACAATTAATCATAACAGTGCACTTGAATGGCATATAAAACTGGGACATCCTGGCAAGGTAACTATGAGAAAAATGCTACTATGTGTTGAAGGCTTAAGCATAACCGATAAAGACATTGATATGTTACCAGAAACTTGCACAGTATGCTTACAAGCTAAACAAACAAGACTGCCATTCAGTACACAAAGAACAAAGGCAGAAAGATTACTTCAAATCATTCATAGCGACGTTTGTGGCCCAATTTCGCCAAACACCTATGACGATAAGAAATACATACTCACTATTACTGATGACTTCACAAATTACACTGAAATTAAACTCCTATCCAATAAAAGTGAAGCATTTAAAAATATCAAGGATTATGTTGAAGAAAAAGAAAGAGAAAAAGGGATGAAAATAAGTATGATAAGATGTGACAATGGAGGTGAGTATACCAGTAATGAAATGAAAAATTGGTGCCTGAACAAAGGAATAATATTAGACTACACTATACCATTTAGCCCCCAGCTGAACGGCAAGGCCGAACGATTGAACCGTACCATTATGGAAAAAGTGCGAGCTCTACTCTTTGAATCTAAAGCAGAGATTTACCTATGGGGAGAAGCAGCCAAAACCGCTGCATATTTAATAAACCGAACACCATCTGAGTCAATAAACAATTTGACACCTATTGAAATGTGGTCGGGAAAGAGACCAGATCTTAGAAACATACAAATATTCGGGTCTGATGCATACAGCAAAAGGCTAGGACACTTACAAAAACTGGAATCTAGAATGGAAAAACTAATAATGGTTGGGTATGCCCCAACAGGATATCGACTATTTGATGAAGAAAAAGAAAGAATAATAATAAGAAGAGATGTTTTATTTCAGTCAAAAAAGAACGGTGATGATGATCCTACTGAAGAACCTAAAAACATTGTAGTTCATGAAGAAATTGAAGAAAACAAAGAACCTGTAACAACAAACAAAATAACCGAAGATACCTCACTACAAGATGAGAATGAAAATAATGAAAATTGCTCTGAAACAAATGTTGAAATAGAAATCGTCCAAGAGAATCCTGTCCCAATCCCAATACTGGAAGAAAATACTGAAGAAAATCCAAGAACTGAAAATAATTCTACACAAGAAAATGAAAACAAAGATACAAAAAAGAGACCAACTAGAGAAAGAAAAATACCAACTAGATATAATGATTATGTTTTGATCACATATGAAGATGCAATAAATGGAGAAGACAAACGTAAATGGATAGATGCTATCAATGAAGAGAAGAAATCCCTAATGAAAAATGAAACCTGGAAAGTTGTACCAAAAGAGAAAATTCCTGAAAACCAGAAAATCCTAACTAGCCGATGGGTATTAAAAATCAAAGAAGATGGAACATATAAAGCCAGATTAGTAATAAGAGGCTTCGAACAAGAAAAAGGAATTGACTATAATGAGACATTTAGTCCTGTCATTAACAGTAGCCCATTAAGACTACTATTTGCAATAGCACAAGAGAAAGAATTCACCATAAAATCATTTGACATAAAAACAGCATTTCTGTATGGAAAGATCGATGAGGATATTTATATGTATCCACCAGAAGGAATGGAAGATCTACAAGGAATATGCAAATTGAAGAAAGCCTTATATGGCATGAAACAAGCCCCTTTAAAATGGAATCTGACTTTTACAAGTTTTCTAGAGTCTGAAGGTCTGAAACAAACAACAGCAGAACCATGTATATTCAGAAACGAAGATGCTACAATCTACTTGGGCATACATGTAGACGATGGCATTCTTGTGGGCACAAATGATACAAAAATTGAACAAATATTGGAAAGAATAAGCAAAAGATTTGAAATGAAAGTCGACAGAAACCCCAAAAGATACATCGGAATGGAAATAGAGAAGACAAAAGACACACTGAAACTAAAACAAGCAAAATTCATAAATAAAATCTTAGATGACTATAAAATGACAGATATAAAAACAGCAAACACACCGATGGAAGGAAACAACAATGATGAACAAAGTAATGGTAATACAAATTTTCCATACCGACAACTACTTGGAAGCTTAACTTATATCTCAAATAAAACCAGACCAGACATAAGTTATGCAGTTAACTATTGTGCAAGAAGAACTGAAAATCCTACGGATTCTGATGTCACAACAATAAAAAGAATAGTAAAATACCTGAAAGGAACAAAAGAAAAAGGGTTAGTATACAGAAAAGGCAATGGACTAGTTGAGTTAACAGCGTACTGTGACTCTGACTATGCCGGTGATCCCCTGACAAGAAGAAGCACGACTGGCTACATTATATATTTTTGTGGTAACCCGATAAGCTGGTGCACAAGAAAACAACCAATTGTTGCACTCTCAACCAGCGAAGCAGAATATATAGCAGCAGCTGAATGTTTGAAAGAACTGTTATACCTGAAAAGTGTATGTGAAGAATTACTAAGTGTAAGTGTTAGTGTAAAGCTATATGTGGACAATCAAAGTGCCATAAATTTGATAAAAAACGGAGTGATAAATAGACGGTCTAAACATATTGATGTCCGATTCAAGTTCATTCATGAGAAAGTTTGTAATGGTGAACTAAAAGTATATTACTGTCCAACTAATGAGCAAATTGCAGACTTATTCACTAAACCTTTGCAAAAGATTAAGTTTGATAGATTTGCATCTAAAATAGTGACATGATTTTTTTTTTTATGTATCTGTTAATTTGTATAAGACTGCTATGTTTCTTTACTAAAAGGATTTTTTTTATTAATCAGTGTTAATATAAAGATAGAGACAGAAAACAACTTTACCATTGCATAAAAAATGTTCAATTTAAAAGTTAATAATATTCTTTTTGTTTAAAAAATTAGATACTTTGAAAACATGAAAATTTAATTTGTAAAATTGAGGATTTTTAGATTACGGGGGTGTGTTGAATATTTAAATAGATACAATAATCTAAAACCATCAATGTATAAATTTATTTATCACCAAGCAATGTACACCGAACAATGAATATTATTTTTTAAATTTTGTCTATGACTGTCTCTGTCTGCTTTTTGGTTGCTTGCATGTGTCAACCAAGATGTTGGTTCAAATAAAACATTAAAACGCAATACCTAATAAAAAACTCTTTTAATAAAATAAAGCTTCCTCAAATAAAATTAAAAACAACACCTCCTTGGGTAACAGCAAAGGATAGCGACTTCCGTATGGCAGGTCAGCTTTCCGAAGTCTACCTCCAACACGCAGAAGTCCCTGTGAATCTATAAAAGGATTTAATCTAGCGACCGCTCCCTTCAGCTTGGCCCGCCCCTCGCGAAGGATCTGAAATTCAGATTTGAAGCGGTCCGCCTGCAAAACATTGACCCAATGTAACAATGAATTCTGACGTTCCTCAGCACTCACCACCGGTGACAACTGTTTATTCTTTGGATTACGACAATTATTGATAAAACGTTTTATCCAACTGGTAACTGCCAACAATTTATCTAAACTACTATATCGTCCAGGTAGCCAACCAGGATCTAGTTTGGTCTCTACAACCAGAGCATGCACACGCAACCCGGGTAAAATCTGGGGAGTCATATCCAACTGCTGGACAGGCCAAGAAACCTCCGTTTCTTTAAGCCACTCCGGCCCCCACCATAGATGATGCGACACCAACTCCGGCGCTGTGCAGCCCCTCGATGCGCAGTCGGCAGGATTACATTCACCTGGGACGTGCCTCCAATTTATGTGAATACCTATATTCTGAACTTGTGAAACCCGGTTTCCTACAAAAATCTCTAAAGTATGTGGGGACGCGCGTAGCCATGCTAGCGCAACCTGACTATCTGACCATGCATACACGTCTTGAAACTCAACAGTGGCAGCTAACTCGCTATGTACATGGTTCAATAACTTTGCTAAAAGATGAGCTCCACTCAATTCTAATTTAGGAATTGTAAGACGAGTACGTATGGGAGCAACTTTGCTCCTTGCTAAAAGTAATACAACATTGACGTGTCCCTGACAATCAATCGTTCGTATACATACAGCCGCAGCGTATCCACGTTCGGAGGCGTCACAAAAGCCATGCAAAGAAGCTTGATACTTTCCTGGCGGCAAAATTCGGCGAGGTAAGGCAACTCGATTGACTTCCTCCAACGATGAAATCAGCTCCAGCCAGTCGTCCAACGGGGACCCGATGAGTGGCTCGTCCCACGACACGCCCAACATCCAAAGCCGTTGCATCAGGCACTTGGCTGAGAAGATCACCGGGCTGATCCAACCATTTGGATCAAACATGCGTGCAATCGTGGACAGCACCGTCCGCTTGGTCCACACCTTTTGCGGTTCCAGCACCACCTGAAACGTGAAAATATCATTTACCGGCTGATATTTCATACCTAAAACCGCTATCATATTTGGATCGTCCACGTCAGCAAATAGATTAGGGTTCTGCTGGTGATCCTCTGGGATATCCTCTAGCAGACGGGGTTCATTCGACAACCATTTCCTTAACTCGTAACCTCCCGCCGCTAATATAGCGATTAACTCATCGCGGAGTATAAGCGCCTCCTCGACAGACTGGGCCCCGGTACACACATCATCTACATAAAGATCGCGTGTTAACACAGCGGCCGCGCGAGGGTAGCGGGTCCGCTCTCGCTCCGCCAACTCTAATAAACATCTAATTGCAATGTATGGACTAGATTTCAAACCATATGTGTTGGTGTTGAGCTCGTAGACTGTCACTGGGTCATCCGGGTGCTCCCGCCAGAGAATCAACTGGAAACGTCTGTCATCCGGATGAATGACAGTCTGCCGGAACATCATCTTGATGTCTGCTCCGAACACCACCTGATGTCTCCTAAAATTTAAAATTATGTCCATGACATCCCGGTGTAACTTTGGCCCGGAATGCAAACATTGATTCAACGAAACCCCTGTTGAAGTAGGCGCCGAACCGTCATATACCGTTCTCAGCTTGCCTGTAGAGGCTTTCAAGACCGCATGGTGAGGTAGGAAATAGTGCTCAGTTTAGCTCCAATCGACTCGAGCCGGAGACATATGACCCAAGGCTTCGTACTCACGCATGAAGTCTATGTATTTCTCACGGAGCACTGGGTCACGCTGCATGCGCCGTTCCATGGCCACCAGTCGTTTCTCCGAAAGTGCTCTGGACTGTCCTAAAACAGGAGAGGAAGGAACAAATGGCAACCTTGTTACAAATCTACCAGATGTCAATCTCGTCGTGTTGGCCTGGTAGAAGGCCTCACATTCCGCATGTTCCGGGTCGGCCCTAGGAACCGTGGGAGGCTCTTCTACTTCCCAGAATTTATGCATTGTCTTAGCAAGAGATGCTGTACTAACGACCCTTGACTCATCCGGAGTACAGTCGTCGAAGACTGGTCCCAGCACAGCATATCCAAAAATTGTGGACACTGCCAACAGTGACGAAGGACCTAGCCCTTGCTGGGTACCTAAAAGAATCCATCCTAATACATCCGAGCCCAAGAGGAAGTCCACTGGGGCGGGATTATAAAAGAGAGGATCAGCTAAATCTAAATGGGACATACACTATAGTACAAATGGGGAGATATCTGAGAGCTGCCAGCCAACTATATTGTCCATGACCATGGCTGTAGCCACAATCCTCATGGTGGAGGAACGTACCGAAGAAAACCTAATATGTGTTCGGCCTGCTAAACGTTTGACCTCTAAACCACCGATCCCTAGGAGCGGTACTGAAGAAGGCTCCAAGTTCAAACCCAACCTATCAACTACCCGTGTAGTCACCATACAGCCCTGGGCTCCAGAATCTAGAAGAGCTCTTACTCTAACTGAATCACCACGGGGGCCCCAGATACTAACTATTGCGGTGGGCAGAAGAACTGTCCTCGGCTCCGCACTGGTAGAGGGGCAGACTAGTTATTGGGGGCCCGGCCTCTCCAATCCAGGGTGCATCCATTGGCCCATATATGGTGAGCGAGTACACAACGCCGTCCGAGATGATGCGTAACCCGCTGCCCTACCATATCAAAAATAAGGCGGGTGATACTCCAACCGCGGATACTCGTGAATCGGCGGAGAGTATCGCTGTGGCTCCGCCCGGCTATACTGTCCTACAGTGGGCGCAAGCACTGATTCGGTAAACTGGGGTCCACCCATATAACCTTGAGACCCGTTGAGCACCCCCCCCCCCATGAGGGGTCCTCTCCTCGGGCCCGCAGTATAGCTTCGTACCGCAGGCGTGCGATTCACACCACTATCAAACTGAGCACGACTCACGCGAGGGCTCTCTCCACTCTCCGACGGGTGCGCTCCTCGTCCTAGAGAGGGGCCACTCGACGGACGTGACTGATGGGTGGACGGTGACGCGGCTCCCCCGCCCGTAGCGTGACCGACCTGTTCGCACAAATTAAATCATGATGCGGCCTGCCACATTCTCTACACATGCGCTGTCTGGAGCACTCGCGCGCTAAGTGGTCTTCTAAACTAAAATAACACAATCTATTATTTTTTACTAAGCGCCGTCTATCTACTACCGGTAATACAGCAAAATCATGGCACTGCGATAACGCGTGTCCTGAGCGCCCACACTGGTGGCAATTTGGGCCTTCAGCAACAGCGGCCAGTGCAGCCAAACGTGCAGCAACGCGTCCCCGACGCGGTTGCACTCCCTGTGGCCCTCTTCGCCCCGATATACCGGCAGGTTCCCTAAAACTCCCGGTAGGTGGCGCCACCTCCGAAGTTGATGAAGATTCCACGGCCCTAGCCTCAAACTCTAAGAACTTTATCAGATCAGCGAAAGTGGGAAGCGCCTTGTTCTCCCTTTCCGCGGTCTCACGTTCGAAACGTGAACGAGTATCAGATGGTAACTTACTCAAAATAATATGTACCAACAAGAACGACCACTCATCCACTGGTAAACATTTTTAACGCGTTACATGCTACTGTAACCGGGGTCAGTAACTGCGTTCGAATTTGAGCCTTATTACCTACCCTAGGCAAACTTAACAATTGGCTCGTATGAGCATCGGCCAACAGACGGACATTCTGGTATCTATTATTTAGTAGTTCCCACGTTATACTGTAGTGGTCGTCCTCTACTCTTAAATGTTGCACTATGCTCCTTGCCTCACCCTCTAAAGTGGAAATCAAGTATGCCATCTTTTGTGCAGTCGTCAAATCCTGCCTACTGTCAACCAAGGAGGTGAACATATTTTTATAGGCCACCCATAGCTCCATGGTACCATCAAAGTGTCCTAACTCCAGAGTGGGGAGCCTACTGTGCAGCGATGGACCGTGCGCTGCACGACTTACATCAAGCGTACTCGAAACACCTGAGTGTCGCTTTTTAATGAGACAGGCGACCTGTGTGACTTCGTTGTAAATATTCATAATTTGACCCATGTAATTATTAACGGAGGACAGTACCTCGAGATCCTGGTCTCCATCCAGGAGATCCGCAACCGCCGCTTCAGCAGTCTCGAAGCGATCCGACATCTGCTCGTATCGCTCGACAATCGCCTCGTCTCGGTCTGTCCTAGACAGCATTCCCTGAACGCCAACAAACCACCGCAATTGAGCCGCCAAAGTCTTCCTCGAAGTTTGCTTCGCCATTGCGTTAGACCGGGAAATCAAAGAAAATACCAACAATTAAAAACGAACTAACGCTGGCACGAATCACAGGCGTCCCCGTATACAATACTATTGTAGACCCAAATGTACTAGACTCTAGTCAGTATGTTAACTTCAATATATCAATACATAATACAACCCTGTTGTGAATTATGCAAGTTCAACAAAAATCTAATTTTTATCACTCAAATGTTTTCAAATAAACACAATATCATAACTTTATGAACAGACAGACGGACTTTTTCTGTTGCTATATGTATAATCCGTAGAACATAAGCCAGTTACTTACATTTATGTTACACTTGTTACACTGTCCTAGACAGCATTCCCTGAACGCCAACAAACCACCGCAATTGAGCCGCCAAAGTCTTCCTCGAAGTTTGCTTCGCCATTGCGTTAGACCGGAAAATCAAAGAAAATACCAACAATTAAAAACGAACTAACGCTGGCACGAATCACAGGCGTCCCCGTATACAATACTATTGTAGACCCAAATGTACTAGACTCTAGTCAGTATGTTAACTTCAATATATCAATACATAATACAACCCTGTTGTGAATTATGCAAGTTCAACAAAAATCTAATTTTTATCACTCAAATGTTTTCAAATAAACACAATATCATAACTTTATGAACAGACAGACATACTTTTTCTGTTGCTATATGTATAATCCGTAGAACATAAGCCAGTTACTTACATTTATGTTACACTTTTGACACACAACTATGTCCAAGCTTTAAGCGAAGGCGTCAACAAGTTATTCTAGAAAATAAACAATATAAAACAAACAGGTTAGCACAAACTAACAGTATATCCAAAAGTACTTGGCTCGTGATGGTATGTACTCACTTTATACACTTGTAAAAGACCAAACGTACTCCAAAACAAACAAAATTTAACAATTCAAAGTTGTAAAAATATTATACCTAAGCGCTCGCTCAGTTAATATGGTTCACTAACAAAAACTACACATTACACATTAGCCCTGCTGTGTACTTTGTAATTTATATAAGCCGAGGCTTTCAACAACTATATTATAACTGAGCCTATCTCCGCTTACTAGAAATGGTACAACCCAAGGTTATGCTGTATAACTTTACAAACTGCTCTCAACTAATTTATTTTTAATTCAAATTGTTTGCCGGGGCCATCTCATGACTAAACCACGCTCTGCTACCAAAGATTGTATGATAAAAACCCCCCTCCCAGGTGCAATTCAGATTTCGCGTGCTGGACCCATTTATACTGTACAAAAACTAAAACCTGCCAGAAAGGGGTTTTCCACACAAGGGGGCCTTATATACTTAATCCCGTTACAAGGGTAAATGGTTCAAACACTCACATTAAAGTTCACTTTCTCGTCCTGGACGGGTCCTCCGCGCTCGATTCAGGTCACGACTCAGCCCTGGTTCAGAGGAAAGCACAGGTCCCCTGAGTGTGCGTTTCCCTTCTTCTGACGTTGACTGTCGTCGACCTCGCCGCGGAGATTTCTGGCAAACGACCAGCCCAGCCAGCAGTTTGCAGATGTAGATTCCTAAACGCAACCCTCTAGCCCTGGGCCAGCCCAACCCGTTAAAGGTATCACGATTTCTGCAAAACGTGGTAATGAAAATCCTTTCTCATCACCTTCCACTATTATCGGATTTACGAAACTTTTCGCGTACACGTCCCGGATTACAGTTAACACTGATCAACTGGTTTATTTCTCTATTTTAACTATTTGTTTCCTTGAAATATTAAACACATAACCTTTTTCAACTCTTGTTGTCTGAAAACGCCATCAATCAACCAACCGGACACACGTCCATGACACAATTGACAATTCGTGTTGCCATATCAATAAAAATCAAATATCCTGACACATACAATGTGCGTTCCGATACGTTTTAAAGCGAACATAGTTTTATCTACACTCATATCGTAAAATCATGATTATGAACTTAAAAATAGTGCATAATAAAAATAATCACGATGGTCACTAATACAGAAAAAAAATGTATATCTATACTAATAATAAAGTATTAAAAAGTCGTGTCTCTACCATTGTTGTCAGAAATTTTTGCCCGGAATAAAACTTAACTCACAGAAACACAGTAAATATTGGTTTAATTATTTAAATTATGGAGCTACCAATCTAGCAGTCCACCGCGCACGCATGTGAGGTTAGGACAGAGAAGAGGTTTCACAGCGGTGTCTCGCACCGCCATAAAACCTCCTTCGTAACGTCGCAATCGAATAATTCATAATTCTTTATTTTGTGAAAAACAACACGCATGTGAGATTCGTTCAGAAGGAGGTTTAATAGAGCGGTGGGGTCTCGCACCGCCATGAAACCTCCTTGGTCGGGCCGCAATGTATTGTACGTATTATTTGCCAATATTATTTAAAAACCTCATTGGATATAAAAACTGTATGTACTAAGTATTCTTTGCCTTTATAGGTAGAGTGAATGTACTGTAACATTACAGATATACATTATAAATATCGTTTTTTTTATAACATTATCTTGTAAAGAGAGCTGTACTATAATTTAATAATGTTTCTGTACTATATAGCATCTGCCCGCCGCTTCGCCCGCGTTTATTAAATCTTTCCCTCGTTTTTGGCCTTAGCATTATTTTATGAACATCCCTTATAACAGCCTATGTGTGGACCAGAGTCACTACGATTATAATAAAAAAAACGCATCTAAATCCGTCGAGTGGTTCTCGAGTTAAAGCGTTTATTCAATCCCGTTTTCGGCGTGGGAGTTATTTTATTAACACCCAAATAGCTTATGTGTTGACCAGGGTCACCATGAGGATAATAAAAAACTGCATGCAAATTCGTTGAGTGGTTTTCGAGTTAAAAGAACATAGAGACAAAAATTCAAAAAATTGTTGTTTTGACCTCAGTACAATAACAGATTTCATTAAACATTTCAAAAATATTCAATGTACAGACACGACTTTCTTACTACTTTATTATTAGTATCGAACAACGAAAATAACGAACAATTGTATAACAGCAAATTCAAGAAAAACTTACGACAAATTATAGCAAGTTTTCTGTTTTTAAGGATTTAAAAATAAGTAGATTACTATCGTATGAGTATAGATAAAGTACTGTTAAAGTACAGTTTCGTAAACTATTATTATCTAACCTCATATCGTAAAATCCTCATTACGAACTCAAAACTACAGGCATAATGAAAAATATTTATCATGAACGACCCTAAAAAAATTAAATTATAGACCTATGTCTCCGAGCAACATAATGCTATAAAAAAACTTTTTCTGAGATTACGGTACATGTGATACTAACTAGGAAGGCAAAGGGAACTTAGCCCATACAGCCATGTCTGAGGTTTAATATCAAATACCAATGAGGTTTTTGTACAATGTTCTCCAATACGTAGAAAACAGTAACGAGGTTGCAGTTCACTTTATTTTCGGCCAGGTTGTCTATGGTTTACGGCGCGTCGGACTCGGTCTGTCAATGGATGAACTGTTTGTTTTTCAAAGAAATTTATTTATTATTTATGTACTGTGGTTTTATGGGTCAAAAGAATTATTTTGCCTTAACATTACTGACAGCAGGGAAGGTGGTGATATTTGACTCCATCTGACATTCTGGAAATAACGACGGAAATCGCGAACACTTTAGAACAAGCTTTTACAAGAATAATCAAAAATGGCTAACGACAAATTTACAAAAAATATGAAAACAGGTTAGTAGGCATGAGTTTAGGTAAAGTAGTGTATGAAAATATACATAACTAGGTACTAAAACACTCGTGTACTATTAAAAAACTCGCCTACGGCTCGTATTTTAAACTGACACTCGTGTTTTTAATAACCTTTTTATGTACCAGTTAAATAAACTACCATTATAAGTATACGATATTATATTTTAACATCATGCAATGAGCGCTAAAGTACGTGGGACGCACTATAAGTTTCCGGAATGAATATGAAAAAATACTATTAAAGGTACAAAATTAATTTATTGTTTTTCAAAATAATCTCCCTTGGCGTCTATGCACTTTTTCATTCGATCAAACCAGTTTTGAAAACTTTTGTGCCACTCCCCTGTGGTGACCTCTGAAACGTGTTTTTAATACTCCTCGACAGCCTCTTCTGGTGATGAAAATCGTTGACCGCGTAATTGGTTCTTAATTATTGGGAACAGAAAAAAGTCACAAGGTGCCAGGTCGGGACTGTATGCAGGATGACTCATGAGTTCTACATTTTTCGTCTTCAAAAAGTCGTTTGTCTGTCTGGCCGTGTGAGAACTAGCATTGTCGTGGTGCAGGATGATACGGCGTTTACGGTTATTTTTACGGAGTTCGTCAATAACTTCCGGCAAACAAATGGTCGTGTACCAGTCACTATTCACGGTACGACGATTCTCTAAAGCAACAGTAGCCACGTGTCCAGTTTTATTAAAAAAAGAAGCAATCATCCGCTTAGATGCACTTTTCACGCGCGCCACTTTGGTTGGTTTCGGCTCATCTTGAAAGACCCATACGCTCGATTGCTGCTTTGTTTTGGGATCGTAGCAATAAATCCATGTTTCGTCACCTGTTACTATGACCCACACCAAATTTGACGCACCTTCGTTGAATCTGGTAAGCATGGCACTGCACCAAGTGACGCGGTCCGTTTTTTGAGCCTCGGTCAAGTTGTGTGGGATCCACCGCGAGCACAGCTTTCTCACACCCAAATGTTTGTGTAGGATTGATTGTATTTGACTCATGCCTATTTCTAAGGATGCGCGAATTTCATAGTAGGTCACATGCCTGTCTGTTTCAATCATACGGCGCACAGCATCGATGTTTTTGTTGGTCACAGCGGTGGACGGCCGACCATCGCGAGATTCGTCACTGAGATTGATACGACCACGCTTGAATTCTGCAAACCAGCTATAAACAGTCGTCTTGCATGGTGCTTCATTGCCAAAAGATGTTTCAAGCCGAGCGATGCTCTGTTGAGCTGTCAAATTACACTTAAAATCGTAGAAAATCATACTACGAAAATTTTCCCGAGTTAAATCCATGTTGATGCAGACACACAATTTTTTAAATGGTGCCACAAGGTAAAAACAAAAGACAGTCAGATGAAACAAACTGCATTCTACAGCCAAAGAGTTCTATTTTCAAATGTTGCAATAAATTTTTAAATATTGTTTATGTAAGTGGCCAGTTCCGGAAACTTTTAGTGTTACCTATGTATTCGCACGAACTCCCATACTAGGGCAGTTCGCTGATCATATCTTTATTTACAGGTACTTGCGAATTATTTTCTCTTTTTCAACGTATCCCATACAATATCCATGACCTGAAACTAAAACATTTATCAAAATCAAATACATACTAAAGTTACGAGCGTATAAAAGTCCTAGATTTTACACATATTTTGATGAATGTTTATGTACCGTAATGTCCTAGAAGCGATACAACAAATCAAATAATTTTAGTTTCACAACATAGTATATTTTATACTATTCAAAAATATTTTTGTTTCATTTCGATTTTTGGGATATTTCTCCTGAAATCATAGGAACCACCAAAACCATTCTCGAGTTTTTTCAAAACATGAATGTTATCTGAATGAATGTTAGCTTGCCTCTCACAGCATGTTCGGTAAGTTCCGTACGAGCTCGGGAAATTAACGTTCGGGCCAACCAATAACAGTCAGTCAGTGCTCTATGATCCGAAGTTGAATGAAGAATGAAATAGCAAGCATAGCGACCCCGTGCGCGACTGACTTCAAGTCGCCGACCACAGGCTTCTTAAAGCCCAAATGTTTAGGATATCGAAATAAAATAAGTACTTATATTAAATCGGCATTACCTCACAACTAATCGTAGTCTTCGAACTCCAACTCTGTTCTTTGCTCCTTACCCATCCATACCAAATCTATTTTCCTTTCCTCATCCAGAAACCAACAACCTCGAATGATGGGCGCATTTATTGGATACTTCGAAGAGAAGCATAGACAAATGCAGCGTCGCAAGAGAGCAAACGCTGCGCGTTCCTCAGCGAAAGTAACCTCGGATAGGGTTACCAGATCCAGCAATGTGAGTTCCTGACAAAATCCCTGATAAATAAAGAAATTTCCTGACATTTTCGTTAAGGTGTTCTGTTTATGCGGAGGTAGCGTGATTTTCGATAGTTGCTATTACAAAACAATGTAACTAAATAAATACAACAATTTCAAACATTTCTTCATTCGCTTTTAAAAACTCCTGACAAATCCCATTTTTCTCCTATTTTCTAACAGAGGTCTAAAATTCTTGACGTGTCAGGAAAATTCCTGTCATCTGGTAACCCTAACCTCGGAGAAGTAATAACATTAAGGTTACGTTTCGAAACGTGCGATCGTTGTGCGAAATTTCACTTGTTTATTAGAAAAAGACAAAGCTATATACGAGAAAGAGAAAGAAAGATTTGGTTTTGAGATGCTTGCCAGTGATTTCTGTGAGAAAAGCGTTTTAGAACAGACTCAAATCAAATACAAGGCCGGGAAGCGTATATGGCTTCCCGTCTTCTGTACGTCCCCCAAGGAGAGACAAGCTCGCTACGGCTTTCTATAGGGTTAAACAACTAGAATATCGTACTCTGTTTATCCCCTTGAGGTGGCGAAATCGATACGTCTTTCTAGCTACCGTGTAATAGTTTAAGCCATGAAAACCCGTATTGAATACATCCCCCTTAGTGCAGGCGCTAGCTCATGTTTCGTGTGCAGTCATATGTCGTCAATGTCCCATAAGTTTTGTTGCGGGTCTTTGTTAAACACTTAAAGGAGTATTTAAAAAAATGGTCAGGTGTACCAGACCATGGTCGTTAGGTTACCATTTATAAAAATGGCCGCCAAATTGTTAGATTATTTGTGAAAGGTTTTAATTAATTATATTCCAAGTATGATGGAATTGACATGTTGTAAGTTAGCAGTACTCCGAAAATTTTACAAACACCATCAACTATCTTTCATTAGTAGCAAAACTTTGCAACGGCGATCGCGTAATATCAATGTACAGCCAACATCAATAGCACGAAGAAAAGACAGAGGAATTAATTGAGCGCAGGGCAACATTTCTTTAAATATTGGCAATAATGAGCCTCCGGCAAAAAACAAATTGAGATTACCTATTTAATGAAATAAAAAAATAGACATTTCTGTTTTAATTTAGTATTTGCATTTCGAAATGTATGTATTATTGATATGTAATCGTTAGTAGTAAGTAATGAAATCATTGCTAGAAAATCACCCTAATGTATCTCTCAGTGAGTCCTTATGCCGCGATATCCATATTACTACAATGTCCTAGGAGAAGAGATACCTAAACTGAACCACGCAGTTTTTATCATCTAAATAGGCTTTATTAAGAAATTAAATATTCTCGACTAGAATAATTACCTAATTTAATATAATTACGTTATTTCTCTATGGTATAATTTTCATTCCAATATAAATTTCGTATTTAATCGTTACATTCTTATATCAGAAGCATCTGGTATAATATAGGTAGACCTACTGAGTACGGATTTCTGTTAACTTAAACAGAAACAGCAGCTGGAAAAGCTTATCGATTTCATCCCTTCGCGGGGACGTACAGAAGACGGTATTTTGGTTGTTTATGCCCATAGAAAGCCGTAGCGAGCTTGTCTCTCCTTGGGGGACGTACAGAAGACGGAAAGCCATATACGCGGCCGGGAAACCGAACTTGCTTCTTGTAGTCACAAAAAATGAAAATAAGTGCTTTAAACTAAAGATATGGCATTACAGCCTTTGCATTTGCAAACCATAATACTATCGGAGTAGTGCCGATAAAAAAAGGAGGATTGTCATCCATTGGGAGTGATGATGTCGAATCAGAAGTAAAAGGAGTTCCCTTTATAAATGATGGATAAATTATTAAAGTTTTGAATTTTTTCCAAAACCCGGTAAAACTCTGAGTCTGTCAGGCGAACTTTAACGTTATCCAGACAGCGTTAGAAATCGCATTAGCCAGAGTGATATCACGTTACTCGAAAGCGTTTTAAAATACTTTTGGTGCAACTGGTAGGTAACATTTCGTTTACCCTCGGTTTCACTCGTGTACATTTTTGAACGCTGAGGAGTAATTCTTATCACTCCGAGTAAAATTCTCTCGTTTCGAAACGGAACCTTATATTGTCCTATCATTACGAATAATTCTTGAAACGACATTTTCATTCTACAAAATTACCTCCAACGATTTGGGTTCATCTTATCACCGTGAGAGTCGAATTCATGACCAATATTTCTACAAGATGGTGCGCTGATGACCTTGAAAAAGCCGCGATGAGACCCAATAATTCAGATGACATCTTAGAAAAAAAAAGATATACGAATACGAATATAATTATTATTAGAAATGGTCTGTAGTCTGTAGAAAACTACAGACCATTTCTAATAATAATAATAAACGTTTATTTCAAGCATTTAAGCTCATATCAAAATAAAATTAACACAACACATAACAAAACACATAAACTATTAATGAGGTGGATTCATTAGTATTATTTTTTTTTCAAAATCTCGAAATAAACGCCAAAGCAAGGGCCAAATTAAGACAATTTGAGACTAACATCCGATTTAACTCATTTGTAATTATCTGAGTTTCCTTGACTATTTTTTTAAGAATTTTCTTATTGTCAAAGTAATTACTTATTTAGGTAAAAAGCGCGTTCACAACTTGATTCCTCCCCGAACGACAGAGAGATTAGTATGGTACAAACAAATACGTGAGAAAATGAGACGAACGCATCAATGTCACCAGAAGTAGTTGTCACCATGGCACGCAGAAGCTATTTAAAAGAATATCAGAGAACGTAAACAGCGAAACCGTGAAGTTTCATTATTGTGCTCGTTGACACCATAGATATCCAAACAGTATTATTGTAATATATCAGTGGTTGACACTCATTACAACGGCAAAGACAAAATACACAATAAAAACAAACAAACCATCTCTTCGTAGTCTTTTCTTTATTTTTAGGGTTCCCTCAAAAACAGAAACTTTCGTTGGTCTGTCTGTCCATGGCTTGACTCAAGGCCGGCTTGGCTGATTCTGCAGTCTGCTATTGCTGCTGGTAATCGTGTCTAATTAAGCGTATTTCCCAACGGAATACCTCCGCGTTGACGGATCCCGTACATCGTGTACGACGAACACCTAACAGGATTTAAACTAAACTAGCGCAGGCATGTTTAATGCTTTCCAGCCTAGCAGCCATTGATGGACCGCCAAAAAAGATAAGCGTGGACGCTATGGTGGTGGCGTACATTAAAGCTGAAGTGGAGGACTACTTGGGGATCGTCAGAGCCTCAAGTAAGCACGAAATGGTGGTTTATGAGGACAGAGGCCATAACCTCAGTCACCTGAAACCGTATCATCTCGACAACACCAATGCTTCCAACCCCTTTGACAGCTGGGGCCACCCCATTGCACACCCGGAGCTAAGCGGTTCAGAAAGGCTGCAAGAGCAACGAACTAGTGAGAACAGACAGCCAAAGCCTAACGGAAGGGAGTCCGAAGGAATGCTGGCAACCATAACGAAAGCTGCAATTGGTTGCATGTCAACAATAGCAAGCAAGGCCACAAAAAACATTCAGAAGCCAGACTACACCCCCAAAACACTTCATTCATCGGAAAAAAATAAAACCCACCCTCCTCGTGATACCCCTACCAAAGCAGACAGGGGACTGGTTGATCTTCCAAAACTTGTCACACCTGCGGTCCCATTGGACCAGTTGTCAAACGCACTCCAAGAGTATATAGCGGTGCTCAAGGGTACGCTCGTGTCAAAACGGGAAACTTGCAAAACCATCCTGCAAGCCCATCGCCGAGGGAACGAGCCAACTCTGAACGCGAAACTCGAGGTGTGCGACGCGGCGGTGTACAATAACGCCATCTCCCAAGTCATCTGAAAGCAGGAGAATACATGGCCGCGTACAACGACACTAGTGGTTTCGTGGAACTCAACAGAGACGAGTCAACGCGTATAGGTAAACCAGTATTCACCACCCCACCAGATGACCCAATTGTAGTCGTCGCGAAATTGACGAGGATAATGCTGGAAGAAAGGATCCTGAAAATGACAGATCGAATGTCATGGGGACCTGACTCCACTGAAACCCTCACTCATTTATCGACACTAAAAATGGATTGGGTCAACGGAGTCCCAGGGTGTGGGAAAACAACTTGGGTGGTGAATAACGTCAACGGTGAAAGGGACATGGTAGCAACAGCCACGCTGGAAGGAGTCAAGGACCTCCGAGAAAAATTGGAGCCCAAACTCGACAGAGCCGTAAAATTCAAGGTGCGAACAATAGCTTCATTGCTGGCAAACGGCGTAGGTAAAGGTGAAAGCTGCAGTCGGCTCATAATCGACGAAGCTCTCATGAACCACTTCGGAGCCATTGTTCTGGCCATTTAAATAACCGGCGCGAGTGAGGTTCTACTTCTCGGAGACCAGAACCAAGTCCCTTTCATTGACCGAAAGAATCTCTTTCCGATGAAATACCAACGTCCCAGCTCGTATGGGAAAATAACCAGGGAATTGCTGTACACTCACAGGAACCCCTTGGATGTAGCATACGCGCTAAGGGAAATTTACAGCGGCATATCCAAGGCTCAAACAAGGTCTCTGACACTGGAAACGTACGAAGAGACGCGACAACCCAAAAACGAGCCCAACACGCTCTATCTCGTACACACCCAGGCCGAAAAGGAGTTCTTAAAAGGCCTAGGGTACGGAAAACAAGAGGGTTCGCGTCTCCATACAATCCATGAAGCTCAGGGACTCACGTGGGAGAAAGTGGTGATAGTGAGAACAGCCAAAGAGAAGCGGCAGTTGCACAGCAGTTTCTACCACGCAGTCGGGGCTGTGTCGAGGCATACCGGCAGCTGTGTGTACGGAAAACAAGAGGGTTCGCGTCTCCATACAATCCATGAAGCTCAGGGACTCACGTGGAAGAAAGTGGTGATAGTGAGAACAGCCAAAGAGAAGCGGCAGTTGCACAGCAGTTTCTACCACGCAGTCGTGGCTGTGTCGAGGCATACCGGCAGCTGTGTTTACGGAAAACAAGAGGGTTCGCGTCTCCATACAATCCATGAAGCTCAGCGACTCACGTGGGAGAAAGTGGTGATAGTGAGAACAGCCAAAGAGAAGCGGCAGTTGCACAGCAGTTTCTACCATGCAGTCGTGGCTGTGTCGAGGCATACCGGCAGCTGTGTGTACTACACAGTTCGTCGCGAAAATGATGCTATAGCTCACCTCATCCAGAGCACTTTGGCTGCCGAGACCGGGAAAATCCGTGACTACAACATCAAAATGGCCATACGAAACGGAGATCTAGCGGTTGCGGAAGCACTACAAAGGGGTGGAGCAGGCGATACCCTAAGCACCCAAACCGGGGATGGTGCAACCTCCACTCCGCTGTTCTACTGAATGTAGTAAAACCATGTATAAATCTGTTAAATTATGTAAAAATTTAAGGAATGTACTAATTTAAGTAAAACCACTATTGCATTAATCTGTTAAATTAAATTTTAAAGTATGTATTTTTCGAACGTTCACATTTGTAATTAATATATAAGTCATCACATTAAAAAAAAAACACCAATTATCTAAGAACCTTACCAAAAACAATAAAAAAAAAACAAAAAAAGAAGTATATATGTTCAT
This sequence comes from Ypsolopha scabrella, assembly GCA_910592155.1. Taxonomy (NCBI): domain Eukaryota; kingdom Metazoa; phylum Arthropoda; class Insecta; order Lepidoptera; family Ypsolophidae; genus Ypsolopha; species Ypsolopha scabrella. Next base: position 13,849,529 of record OU342962.1, on the reverse strand, counting down.
ATAAATATAACTTTATCTTTATGTAAATTAATTTTCATATGTATTTTCATAAGGTCTTAAAGAGTACTATTTATATTTGTTCACGGAGCGCTAAGAATTTAAGCAGAACTTAAAAAGAATAAATACGAACTATATATAAATAACGAAAATGTTTCAATTGGAAAAAAAAACTAAACTAGCGGTACCTCAGTCGATAGGGCTGTAAATCTGAGATCCAGGTTCGAATCCTGTCCGGCAAAAGCATGCACCAATGAGTTTTTCGGAATTAATGTCAAATGAAATGAAATGAATACTTGTTTCTTGCAATGTACCTACGTACAGTGGAGCCCACATCAAGCTAAACACTTTCAGTATAAGCTGACCTCATTGTATAGCAGGGGTGGGCAGACTTACACCATCGGCGATCTACCACAGTAAAATTGTACGACAAGCGATCGACTCGCAAGCAGAAAAAAGGCAATTACAAAGGCCTTTATTGTAGGTATCTAGCTACGTACATATTACTTACACGTAGATGAATGGCACTCCGTGTTTTCCGCTAATTCCTCGTAGGATGGAACGTATTTACTAAGTGCCAAACGTAAGCACGAAAATAGAGGTTCGTCAGTAAGCCGATTGCGGTATTTTTGACTTAATATTTTCATATCAGAAAAAGCAGATTCGGACAGATACATTGATCCAAACAAAGCAGTCAAATGCTGGGGGATTTGCTTTTTAGATTTGGGTATTTTTCTTGGCTTAAAAGAGACCAAAATTTGGTATCTATTGCTTTTGCTCTGGCTATGAGGTTTAATTATCTGCATCGTCTCGTTTTCAAGAGAAGGCAAGTCCATGTCAAAGGTATTCGATATTTCAGAAGCAGTTATTTCAACATTCTCACAAGAAAATTGATAATCATAAGTATACCAATGTTCGTCAATTTTCGTAAGTCGGAAAAACGTTTTTCAAACTCACAGAGAATATTTAGTCTTAGTCTATTTTAAATTGTTTTCCTGATGAGTATTCTTTTTGTAGTACAATTCCGTTATTATTGGGCCGGCCGGGCAGGGCTTTGTAAACAATTAGATATATTTTTGTACAGCTTGGCAAAAAAAGAGTTTTACGCGGTGACAGATGAAACTAAATATTTTGGTCGTAGTATACAGTTTTCCTCGTAGTGTGTGGTATGGCTAAATATGTGGTTATAGCGCCCTCATTTTTTCCAAACTCTTTTTTGCCAAGCTGTAAGTATGAACGCGATCGACCCTAAAACAGCTCACGATCAACCGGTCGATCGCGATCGACTGTTTGCCCACCCCTGTATGTATAGGCTTCCCGTACACTGAGAGGTCAGCTTATACTCAATGTCTATAGCTTGATGTGGGCTCCACTGTACATAAATACACTTATCGCACGTTAGAATTTAAAAGAGGAAAATACAATTAATTACACTTAAATAAGGATTTGGGTAAACATGGTACTTAATAAGTTAATACACGTACATAGACTACATTAAAGGTTTATTTAATGTATACAATAAATATATATACCTACTATATGATAATGATAGCTAACCAACCATATACTAAATACTAATACGTTACATATATAAATATATGCCTAACTCCGCCCCTTCGATGGTATTTTTATATTTCCATAGTATTTGTATACTTCGCACTTGGTAAAGGAAAACACTGGGGTTAAACTGCAAGCCCTAAAAAGTAATTACATATTTGTCCTTGATGTACGGCTATAAAACTAACCCCTATCACGTTGGGACGTAAAAATCGACAGTTAAAAGAGGGCGTATGAGTTTTAAACGTTCTAGTGCAGTGGTTCCCAACCTTTTCTTGACCAGGGACCATTTTGATTGTTAGCAGGGACCAGGATGTACAAGAAAAATAAACTGAATCAATCCGAAAATTAATACTCAAGTAACATGCATTAACAATATTATTTTAATAGAATACACAACATTTTTAGCAGATACATAATAATAAATTTTGCATCTTCTACACATGTTCGGTAATCCTGGGACCAATATTATTGCTCAAATCTACACCCAAATCATCGCTTAGTTTGAATCGATTCTTGGCCTTTATTTTTAATTACCAACAAAGCAAAACCCTTGTTCATATAAATAAATCATTGAGAAAAATTTGAAATCATCCGCGGAACATTGGTTAGGAACCATTGTTCTAGTGACAATCTCAACTTGGAAAACACCTCTGACACCCCCTCGGGGATATGTGTCGTAACGATATGTAAATTGTTATTACTTCAGTTGTAGACCATAATATTTCGTACCCGCATATCTGTATATGGTATGGGAACTTTCTGTTGATTGGAGAACAAAACGTAAGAGAAATCCGTAATTGGTCTTTGTTTTGGTGTATATAGTAGATATTTTTATATTGTCCTGTAAAGTGCTGTGGATTTTATTTCATTAATAAATAAATAAAAGTAAGTCAGCGTTGTTTAATTCCCAATTTGGTTTCCAGATTGGCACAGCCCGTGTTTCTCGGCATGCTAGTGGAGTACTACTCACCGGGGCAGACTTCTGTGACCCAAGAAGAGGCATACTGGTACGCCGGCGCCGTGGTTCTGTGCTCAGCGCTGAACGTCTTCGTGGTACACCCCTACATGATGGCCATCCTGCACATGGGCATGAAGTTCAGAGTCGCTTGCTGCTCGCTCATTTACAGAAAGGTTTGTTTCACTGATCTATATATACCGGGTGTAAATAGAGTGCGACCATTAAATGAAACCACATATTCTATCGACCCTACTGAACCACTTTTCCCAAGAGTCATACCCCCGGAACCCCTTAGTTTGGGAAATAATTTAGTTCCAAACAAAAACGCGTGAACCCTAACGCACCGACATAGGTGCCATCTCTCGTTGATTCTAGTTTAGTGTAGTGACCGAAATGGTCTAACTACTAACTAACTAACTAACTAACCAACTAACTAACTAACTAACCACTAGACCTTAAGTACAGTCAAATAAGCATGAATACGTAAAAGTTTTACTGTGGTTTAACCAAGCATGTAATAAATAGGCCGTTTCTGTTTCAAGTCGCTCCGGTTATCGAAGACCGCCCTCGGGGAGACGACAGTCGGCCAAGTGGTGAACCTGCTCTCGAACGATGTGAACCGTTTCGACGTGGCCGTGATCTTCCTGCACTACCTGTGGATCGGGCCTCTCGCCACCGTCATCATTACCTACCTGATGTGGCAGGAGATCAGCTGGGCGGCGGTCGTCGGCGTCGGGTTCATGTTGGCGTTTATACCGCTGCAAGGTATTATACTTAAGGCCTTACCCCTGGTGCACGATAATCTTACTGAGCGATTTTGAACTTCAGTATGTTGTCAGAAAGTCTACATTAGAATGCTCGCTTCGAGTTTTTCCACTTGACATCGGAAAATAAACCATGTTTTCTTGTTATAGCAGTAATTTCAGATATAAAACTCAAGCCGTTTGGACATAAAACGAAATAATAACTTAAAAAGGCATCATTTTCAAAAATAAAATCTATCGAGCGAAATGTGTCCAATTAGGTAACCGACTTGACAACGGAAAGACAAAGGCCTGAAAAAACACCTGTCCAAGTTTTACATCAATCAGATAAGTAGTTGACTCAGCATATTAAAACAAAAACCGTTGAAAGACCCAATACAAGCCCTTAAATTTATTTTAAAATAATTTGGCCTAGTGTGAGTCGGTTCGCGCACAAAGGATTTCGTGCCACCACCCGATACGGGTACGGAATCTAAGAACATGATATAATATGTATCAACAATATAGATGCGCTACAGCAACATTAACGTGGTAACGGAGGATCTCGGCGCAAAATGCACATCATAACATTGTTTTCCTTACTTTTGAATAAAAAGTATGCAATAAATGCGTTTTATAGCAATTCGCGCAAACTGCTTGTTAATAGTTAGGTGATCACATGAAAATTATTCAATTTTATGCGTTACATTTTATCTGCATTACATTACAACTTTAAACACGCTTTTAAGTTTGTTAATGTAACGCAAACAGAATTTAATACATTAAAGTACGTAATTTTTTTGTGAAGACTTTATTATTAATAAACTATTTCCGAAAATTACTTTAAAACACATTTATTGCATACTTTTTATTCAAAAGTAAGGAAAACAATATTATGATGTGCATTTTGTACCGAGGTAAAAAGTTACCCCCTTAAGGCGACAAATAATGCGCTAAAATAGTACTGTTTGACCAACAATTCAGCACCCCTTGAGTGTGGAACCCTATTTTTTTATTTTGTTGTTTCACTTTAGAGGATGTACTGTACAATTATGTTTCTAAATTTAAAAGTTTTATGTATTATCTTTGAGATAGAGCTGAAACAAATAACGTTAAAAATATGCTTATTTTAGAGGTTTATTGTATGGGTGGACCCCAATGGCGAAGGGTCCATATAACACGATTCCCATCGGCTTGCTTAGGAAATAGCATCCGTACTACATTTCTTTCTTCCGTGCTCTTTGCTTTGTCAAACATATCTATTATTCCATAAATCTCAATACGACAAATACACTTAGCTGCATTGACCTCTGACAGGGAGTTGCAAAGTAGAAAAAATTTCATGTTTTTCTTGGTTGCTTTTCTGAGTAAGGCGATTTTGTGTCCGGCTTCGCTTTTTAAAATGTTAACCCGTTGCCACTGGCGGACCCTCCTAGGGTTTAATTCTTTTTAAATTTTTTGTCATTTGCCGTAGTAGAGGCCATAGTTACACGTATTTTCTGAAGATTTCAACTTTTTACCCTTTATGGCTAAAGCTGTAGACCCCTGTGTAATAGGGTCCGGTTTGGCACCCTTCGGGTACAGAACCGTAAAAATTAACGGTCTGAGATGGGTACCTCGGTGGCGCAATGCGTAGCGCACTTGTAAGCAAGAGGTCGCAGGTTCGAATCCTTGCCCGAGGAAAATATCTGTCTTACTTGAAATTTGTTTCTAATTGATATTGAATACCCGAGGGGCTGTCAGAGGTGTTTCCGAGTATGAAGTGTGAAATGAAATGAAATGAAAGTCACAGTCTACGTTTAACCGACAATTATTACGTCTCAGTGTAATGAGGGTGGTGAGCTTTATCGCCGTACTTAGGGCACTAATATTATTAAATACTAGCTTTGGCCTGCGGCTCCGCCCGCATGTTATTCGGTTTAACGACATTATTTTTTCCGGGATAAAAAGTTGCCTATGTGTTAAGTTAGGGTATAAGCTACATCCATTCTAAGTTTCAACCAAATCCGTTCAGCCGTTTCAGCGTGAAAGAGTAACAAACATACACAGACACGCACACACACACACGCACGCACAAACTTTCGCATTTATAATATTAGTGTGATGGACCTCTAGCTTAACGTACATTCCGGAGACCGAACACAAACGTGATCCTACAGGATTTGAACGCGTTACCTCCGGATCATGTTCGAGTACTTGATCCACTAGAATACATCAGCTAGATCATAGACGGTCACGGAGGATATTCATTATTGTTTATATGATTTATAGTGGAGGAGTACATAACTTTAGATACTCTAAAAAACATTATAGAGTACATTACAAACTAGAAATAATATATTTAGAAATAAATTAAACTAGAGGTCGCAGGTTCAAATCCTGCACCGAGGATTTTTTTCAAAATATTTGTCTTGAAATTATAATGTAACATACGGAGAGACGTAGACGTTGCATAAACCCCAAAATCATTCGTATCGGTATCGTAAAATCGATATGGTTTCATCACTACAAATTAATCATAATTTGAGGACCACTATGCGGGGCGGTTGTACCCATTATCGGAACATCAAACCAGCCATACGGGTTTAATCTTCAATTACATCAGATTACAAATATCCCGAAAATAAAAAAGAAATTCTTTGAAAAACTGACACCAGAAAATGTTTTTTTCAACTATATTGTCAGGTTCTGTACATTCCTCCAACATCGTCAAATTTCCAATGAAATGTAAATGTTTCACCCATCTTGCAGCATACTTGGGCAAGCGTACGTCAGTGCTGCGGCTGAAGACCGCGCTGCGAACGGACGAGCGAGTTCGACTCATGAATGAGATCCTCTCCGGGATACAAGTCATCAAGATGTACACCTGGGAGAAACCGTTCGCGGACCTCGTCGCTAAGGCTAGGAAGTGAGTTTATATTCCCCGAGTTGCATGCATAACCTTCCTTTCACCCTTCTCTCTTGCATGGGTGACATAATATATTATGCTATCCTGTTGGCAATATTAGAACCGAACAACGATGTGATTTTTAGCGCCACTCTTTACCCTTGGAGAAAACAACCTGTTAACCATCTGAAAACAAATTGAAAACGCATTGAGATTGATAAAATGTTTGACAAAGCGAAGAACACGGAATAAAGAAATGTAGTATGGATACCATTTCCTAAACAAGCCAATGGGAATCGTGTTATATGGACCCTTCGCCACGGTATCTACTGTAAAAGTTGTTTGTATAAACGAGTATCATCACTAGTTATCGGCTTTCCAGCAACCAATATTTCATCTAGTAAATGTTAAAACAATTGTGTGTCACATCACGGAACTTCAACTTAGCAGACATAATTATCTATAATAATTTATTGACAGTAAAGCCGATTCTGAAGGCTTTAATTTTAGTTTTAGTGCTGTCAAAACTAAATTTTCCTCATTCCAAAATAGTTATTTAGTGTTAACAACAGAAGCTTTACTTTAAAAATTAGTACTTTAGAAAAATTCCAGTTTAAACAGCAGTAAAACTAAAATTAAAGCCTTGAGAATCGATTTTATTTTATGCTCAGGCTGTGCGGATCGTTCTCGTGACAATATTTTCATATTGCAAATATACCCCTTTGTTGAATACTTTTTAAATGCTTTGTGCCCAGAAGGTAGTACAAATATGCCATTTCAGGAGAAAACAAATAGCCTATTTCCTTAGTCTTGCCTGGTTGACAATTTTTTTTTGTTACTCTTATTAAAAATATATATTTTATATCCCCAATATCTTTTCAATATATATTTCTTTGTTTTTTATAATTACTATATCTAGTATTTCCAATAAAATAAAGCCTAGAAGAGTACCCATATCTTTATTCATACAATGTTTATGTAAGAGGTCAGGATTGTATCAGATGGAAGTCTGTAGTCTCTGCTTACTGCTATAAGTCAACGTAGGTAAAAAGAGCTCCGAGCGACGTATCTGCGCAGTGAGCGAATTACCGGCCAAATTGGAGGTATGAGGTGCGGCGCGGGCGGCTGCGACGGGGAAAGTACCTGGCGCGTGGATTTGCTGTCCCGCGATTGGTTCGTTCGCTTCACGGCGCAGAGTCCACGTCCGGTCGATCTCAAAATACAGTCACGCGCAAAAATGTATTTGTCTTACGATGGGTTTGCAGAGAAAAGAAAGAAAAAATATTTACAATGTTTACTGTTGCATTAGCAACGAAGCTGCTAGAAGTATTTTGTTTTTGTACGCTTTTTTTGGAATAAGCATCATGTAGGCATATTCATATTCATTGACGCAAGTTGTGGACCAAATCAACACTCACAGTATATTTTTATTTCTAGCCTGTTAAAAAATAGCTGTTATACCGATGTTATTCGACAATAAACATTTTACTTACATAATCAAACAATATTATACTCGAGCCTTTAGTTCGCGACTATACCCCCATGCGCAAATATATCCCTTCCACTGACGTCCCAGAGCTATTTTTACCTACGTTGACTTATACTGTATATACCTGTCTCCCAGAGGAGTAAGCAGAGACTACAGACTTCCATCTGATACAATCCTGACCTCTTTCGCTTCTTCCACATCCATCAATCTAGTCATACAAGCTCTTCTATTCAGTATATCGCCAATTTGGTCGGCACACGTCCTTGTAGGGCGACCCGGTCGAGCTTTACCTTCTACGTGCGCACCATAAATTTCGTCGCTCTACTTTCATTCATCCTCTGTTTTTTCGTTACAGACACGAGATCAAAGAAATCCGCGCGACGTCCTACATCCGCGGAGTGCTCACTTCGTTTATCATGTTCACAACTAGGATATGTCTGTTCTGTTCGATACTCGCGTATGTGCTCGAGTACAACGTGGTCACGGCTAAACAAGTGTTTGTCGTTACCAGCTTCTACAATATATTGAGGCAAACTATGACTGTCTTCTTCCCTCAAGGTAAGCTACACTCAATTTGTTTATTTTTATAGCGATGCTGTTGACATAATACCCTTATTTATATAATTTACCATTTTTGTTACCTATTCATTCCATCCACCCATCAGCCTGTTTTGGACACAGGCCTTTCCAAGATTTCGCCACTTTTGGCGGTCCTCCTGGAAGAAATACCCATACTCACATACTGAAATACACACACACACACTGGGCCGGCGGGTTGGTGAGCGCGGTGCCGAAACCAGTTTGTTTATATTATATAAGGCCCGGCAATTTTTGATGGATATACCGCCATCGATCGGTCCCAGGCAATGGTGTCCACCTGGTTTTGCGTAGAGAGCTGTCCTCTTACTCTCCCCCGAATAACTTCGGGGTGGTTTGCGAGTAAGATGGTGGTACCTCCGCAGTCGAGCTCGGCACCAACTCTGCCACCATATTAATTCGTAATCGTTGAAAAAAATGGTTTTACGGTTCCCTGTACGTTTTCCTAACAACAGTTTGGAGATATAACAAAGCTATCAACTCAACGTCCTAAACTTGTGTTACCTCGACATTTGTCGTACATTTCTTGGAAATAATGATTCCTTGCAGGTATCGCTCAAGTAGCAGAAGCATCAATATCAATAAAGCGTCTCCAAAGCTTCATGTTGTACGAGGACACCAGTAAACCAGTGCCGGGTCTAGCCGATATTCAAACCTCAACAAAGAAACCGGAAACCTTGACCTCGCCGATCGATAGTGACACGAAGTTACCAAGGGACGTTTCAAAATTAACGCAAGTTTCGCAACTCTCTGATGAAGAAAAGAAGGACACTCATTTAAAAGGAAATGGTAATTGTTTTGTTTTTTCTTTTTCTTAGACTGGTTTTCAAATGTTTTCGTCTCCTATAGGCCGACATCACACCACCCTATTCTACTATTGTAGACATATTTTAAAAATATGAAAGCCATAAGTTTGTAATTTTATTAATAATGTGTAATATGTATTGTATAGGTCTTAACTTTAAAGGGAGAATAATGTTGATGTGGAAGAAGAAAAAACGTAGAAACAAAAAAATCAGAGGTACTTTCGTTACGAGCTTAGTGCTTTGTTGTTCTATGTATATGGTAAATTGCTTAAGTATGTAGAGTTACATGTACGAGTGCGTTTCAGCGCTATTTGAAAATATTTCAAATCAAATAATTTATTTGTACAACATGGGTATTACAAGATTTATAGCATCTGTTGCGCTGAGTTATTATTTGTGCATTCGTTGTCGTGTTATTTTGTCTCCTAAGATTGATCATATTTACTCTTTATGTCAGGGGTCTCCAAACTTTTAAAGCTAAGGGCTACCTACACTGATTTCTCCACTAAGTCCCAATGGCCAAGACTTAGATAGCTCGTCGTACCTACTACATTTATTAGGACTGGCCGGTGAGGCAGATATCATTTGCAATTTAGGTTCGTACTTACGAGCAAGTATCAAAGACATTTAATTGTGGCGGAAATAGCCGAAGCGCGTGCTGTGCGCAAAACTGAAATAACCTTATAATTAACTTTCTAATTATATTACTTTTAGACAAACACGCATGATAACGTTTAAAGTATATCGCTACTGATATCGGTAGTATTTCGTTTTAATACAGAATATTGTATCATAATATTTTGTAATAAGTCAATTTTAAATAAACTGGCGGACCAGAAACCGTTCATTTTCAGCCAACTATGTATGGAGACCCCTGCTTTATGCCATCATTAAATCAGCCGTATACATTTTACATAAGTATATTATACTATATGATACTGTTCTGCTTTGGTGAATTTCAAAATATTAGCACAATTATTAGTATTTCCTCAAGTACAAAGGCAAGTGAACGCATTAGCAGTTGCCTTCTTTTCAACCTAACCTAGCGATGCAAAGCCGTAAAATTACGCCAGTAAAATACGGTAACTTTCGGTAAAAAACGATATTTTACGTAATTTACGGTAAAATTTCGTAGAAACCGTATTATACGAATTCGTATCGTACCACATAATGTGGCCTCATGGGGGTATGTAGCTTAGAGTAAATTACTCTTGAGGTTTGTAGTATGATATGAATAAACAGGTTTAATCGTTTTTACAAGCTTTTATTTCACTTGCATTTTATTTATGTCATGTTTGTACGGGTCCAATCAAAAAATATAAACGTTCATTGGGGAAACCCCGATCATAGATTACAACTGCGGACCGCGGTGGTGTTGCCTACTCAGTAAAAGGCGATAACCACAAATTCCTATAAAATAATTATATCTTAAACTAGCTTTTGCCCGCGGCTCCGCCCGCGTGTTATTCAGTTTAACGGTATGCTATTTTCCGGGATAAAAAGTAGCCTATGTGTTAAGTTAGGGTATAAGCTATATCCATTCTAAATTTCATCCAAATCCGTCCAGCCGTTTCAGCGTGAAAGAGTAACAAACACCCACACACACACACACACCTGGGGCCTTATTGTCTAACTTCAGTATCCATTGCTATCGCCTTCAAAGGCATCGTGATTGGCTAGAAATGACATCACACACCTTTGAAAGCAATAACGATAGATATTGACGTTAGACAATAAGGGGGCTGGTTGTAGTCCAGATGAAAGGCGGCATTACAAACTGAGTGTACTCATTTCGGCACGTATTTACCGAAGTGTAAATAAGGCTTCTTATAGTAAATGGTGTCCAGGTAACGCGGCCGCCGCCCCCCTCGAGTCCGGCGAGGAGGACGAGGTAGAGCTGCAGGCGCAGGTGGAGGAGGACGCGCGGGGGGTGCGGCTGAGACACGCCACTGCCAAGTGGCTCGCGGACCATCAGGAGAATACTCTCACGGATCTGTCTCTCACGATCAAACCTGGCAAGTGAGTATCTTTGATATGTAAACTTAATTATGTAGGTATGTGTCTTTCAATCAATGTATTGTATATTTTACTAGCTTTTGCCTGCAGTTTCGCCCGCATTCAGTGAATCTTTGCCCCGTTTTCGGCTTGGGCGTTAATTTATGAACACCCCTATAGTTTATCTATTGACCAGGGTCACTACAATGATAATAAAACAAAAAACCACATCCAAACCCGTTGAGTGGTTCCAGAATTAAAGCGTTTATTCAATCTTTGCTCCATTTTCGGCTTGGACGTTATTTTATGAACACCCCTTACAGCCTATGTGTTGACCGGGTCACTACAATGATAATAAAGAGAACCGCATCTAAATCCATTCAGTGGTTCTTGTGTTAAAACGGAATATATAAAATAGACGGCCAGATTTTCAAAAAAAATAAGATTTTTGGCGTCAGTTCATATATATCCCATTTCATTTAAAATTTCGACAAAATATTCAAGGAACAGACGATTTTACTACTGTATTATTAGTATAGATTAGATTGCGTAACAAGTGCAAGAGGAAAGTTTTAATATACTCGCACCGGTCTCCCAAAGGGGTAGGCAGAGACTACAATAAAAGGGAGTTTAGCATTGATTGTTTATGTATTTTTTATTTATGAATTTGGATTCGGTTTGTAGTTATGTATCCTCAACAGTAACGTTTTGGTTGAACAACTCTGAAAAGAGCGGCTAAGGGCTGATATGCTGTTCAGTGAGGGCAATAGGTTAGTATAGTTCTATCCCGCGTTACATTTGTTGACCAGAACTTATCTATTTACGAGTAGTTCTTGTTCGTAATAAAGTTGGTATCGTTGCAGGCTGATTGCAGTAATCGGCCCAGTGGGTGCCGGCAAGTCCTCCCTCCTGCACGTGCTACTGCGCGAGTTGCCGCTGGAGGCCGGCAGCGTGCACGTCGGCGGTACCGTGTCGTACGCATCACAGGAACCTTGGCTTTTTGCTGGTAACGTTACTCTCAAATAACATTTCCATACATGCGATGCTTTATCATAGGCTGATTAATCTTCGTAACTTACTATTTGATTGTGACGGGCAAATTGGTTGTAGACGAATAAGTTCATAAAATGTTCCTACATAACATAGTATACTGACACAGTTTAAAAATCCATACAGTTGTACAACGAAAGCGCTTTGACAGAGCAATTGTGCGGGACCTGCGGGGCGAGACGCGGGAGGTACGCCACCAAGCTACATATAATTTTCGAACAAACAGTTCGGAGTCTCGCCCCGCACAACCTGAAAGTCTTCGCTGGACAATTGTATGGACTTTTAAACTGTGATACTGATTAGCGTATACAACATGTAAACGTTTAATCTATTCTTATCAGTTTTTTGATTTCACTATCGATTTAACGGGTTAATTAATGGGTCTCTAATAAAGTAATGCAGACGGCGAAATGAATCCCCACTAGAAACTAAATCTCATGTATAGCTTAATTTCTGCGAAAGAGACGGAAGATGTTTGGGTTATCCTCGGATCTGTATAGTGCTGTCGCGCAGTGACCATGTAAGGTACTTGCACTTTACTCGTCATGGTTAATGTTATAGGTAGCGTCCGTCAGAACATCCTGTTCGGTCAAGCCATGGACCGCCCTCGGTACAACATGGTGGTGCGACGCTGCGCCCTCGACCGGGACTTCGCCCTGTTTCCCTACGGAGATAAAACTGTCGTCGGGGAGAGAGGCGTCAGTCTCAGTGGAGGTAACTTATCAAACTCCTTTGTTTATATCATTAAATGGTGTTTTGCTCACGGTTTCGCCTGCGTGGATTTTGTTTTTTGTACTTCTAATATTTTGGGATAAAAAGCAAAAAAAAGCAAAAAAAAAAAAAGCAAAATTATTTATTTTCCAAAAAACATCCATTCAAACACAGTTAAATTTAAATGAGTTGCAATAGAAAGAGAGAAAAGATGTTTTTATAACATTTTACGAAAAATTTGTTATTCTTGTGGCCCCAGACTAAGCGAGCTTGCCTCGTGGGTACCAACAATAAAGATTTCCGACATTTAACATTTTCGCACACAGGGTAACATGAACAAGGGTGAGTAAGACAGGCAATTGTTTGTAGCTTTAAACAATACAAGGTTACAAATTATGAATAATTTAAAGAATAGTGAAATAACATTGATAATGTAGTTAAAATAAAATAAATAATATAGATTAAATAAATAGAAGAAACTATAGGTACCTAACTAAATAAATAGATATAAATACGTTTACTGTGTAATCGTTTCTTGGGGGTTATTTATGAAGTGATATGTAGAATGGCCTCAGATTCTTCGTATGTCATTTTGAGAAGAGTCTCATTAACTTTTTGTTTAACTTCACGACAAGTGAGGTTACGGAAGTCACAGATTTTGTGCATTTTATTATAAATATACGGATGTGAGAATTCCTTAAATTTGACTGCAAATTTAGTGTTTACTTTCTTAACTGGAGCTTTGTAAACACGTTGCATTGCAATTTCAGGATACTTGGGAGAATTAAGCAAAGCTCTATGGGTCATAAGAACTGCTTTTTGAATATATAACCTACGGACACTTAACAGTTTTGAATGTAGGTATAGTAAATTAGTTGGATGCTTAAATTTCTTTTTCAACATAACCTTTATGACCGAACGCTGAGCCCTTTCAACCTCGAGTATAGCGGTCTTGTTCGCACCACCCCAGACAGAGATGCAATATGTAAGCACGGATTGACACACAGCTGTGTAAATACTTTTTAATAGGTCTATGTCAGCAGAGTTGCGAAGATGCTTCATTATATTAATAACTTTTCTGACCCTGCCAGAGAGCGCATGAATATGTTCCTTAAATGAAAGGTGCTGGTCCAGAATCACTCCTAAATACTTTATAGTTGAAGTCATACCTATTTTTGAACACAAGCATGGATTTTGGGTAAATGGATCATTATCTAACATAGTAAATTTGCTACATGTATGAATTGTAAGACTGGCTGCTGGAGGAGGTTTTGATGCTAGGGTTTTGTGAAAACATATGTATTTTGATTTATCTGCGTTTAAGGTTAAGAGATTTTTATTTAACCATGTGGCAATCCTAGACATACCTTTCTCCGCTGCAATAAAAGCATCATCCCACGTTTTGCCATGGTAAATGACTGCGGTGTCATCTGCATAGCAGAAAAGTTCTGCCCCTCCAACTTGCCGGGATGAAATGTCATTTAGGTATATCAGGAACAACGTGGGGCCAAGGATGCTACCCTGTGGTACACCAAAGGTTACGTTCTTCTTAGAGCTTACGAATTGACCAATTTTTGTGCATTGTTTCCTAGTAGTTAAGTAACTTCGGAACCAGTCCAGGACTATTCCCCTGATCCCAAAGCTCTCCAGTTTTTTTAGCAGAATAGGAACTGACACCGTATCGAAGGCTTTCGCTAGGTCTATAAATACGCCTATACATGCCTGTCCTACATCAAGGAGAGAGGAAACAACTTTTATCATATCTCCAACAGCATCCTCGGTTGATATACCACGCCTGAAACCATATTGCCTTACAAATAAAAGGTTGTGTATCTCCAGAAAATGTACTAACCGGCGGTTTACAATCTTTTCAAGAATTTTAGAAAAAGTCGAGAGTAATGATATGGGGCGGTAGTTGGAAGGATCATCTTTAGATCCACTTTTATATATCGGGGATACCACCGCAGTTTTCCATACTTCCGGAAAAACACCATTGGACAGACTTAAATTGCAAATGTGCTTTAGGGGGGTCATAATATAGCTCTTTATTTTTTTAATTAATCTATTGCTTATGTTATCTATACCAGGGGCACTATTAGTCGGAAGATTTTGAATAATTGAGTTTAACTCAAGGTTGTCGGTTGGTGCGAGAAATAACGAGTCCGGCGGTGCACTTTGAGGGTCATTTTGCGAGGCAAGGGATGCTTCACTTTCTCCGACATCATCTAATATTTTATTTGCCAGATTTTCGCCAACGGAAGAGTAATAAACATTGCAGCAATCAATCGAATCCTGTGGTGCATTTTTGGCTGACAAGAGTGCAGTACTTTGGTTTTTCGGCTTGTGCGCGTGACAAATATCCTGTATAGTTTTCCACAACTTTTTCATGTCATTTTTGTTTTCATCAAGCTCACTTCTTTCGTAACTAACCTTAAGATTGTGGAGGAGGTTGTTGCAGAAGTTACGGTAACGTAAATAAGTGAGTTGAACGACTTCATTTTTCGGGTATTTGCGAGCTTTAGTATGAAGACAATCCCTATTTTTTATGCACTTGATTAAACCCGGGGTAATCCAGGGTTTAAAGTTAAATTTAGATCTTGGGATTTGGACCTCTTTCGTATGCTTTTCTATGATTGATGAGACAGAGTTCATAAAATATTCTGCAGATTTGTCAGCGGATTGTTCATTTGTAACAAAGGACCAATCGATCTCTTTAATTTCTTTCAGTACTGCCTCATCATCAACTTTTAGAATTATGCGCTTTTTTGGTCTGGTTATTGTTGACTTCATACCCAGTAAAACAATATCATGATCAGTGACGTCAGTTCCACATACAACCGATTCTACAACAGCATCATTATTCACAAAAATGTGATCCAAGCATGACACCTCTCGAGTTGGTTTCATGATTGCTGGTATAAGACCGTTCTCTGCTGTAAGGCATAGGTACTCTGATCGTCCTCTAATGTTTTCTCCTGAGATGAGGTCTATGTTTATATCACCCGCCAATATCAGGCGCCCCTTTTGCTTAAGACCATTGAATATATCACCAAGAGATTCCACGAATTCAGTTGGATCACTAAATGAAGGTGAGCGATAAATTCCTATTACAGTTGGATAATTTGGGATATGTAAAGTTATGCAATTTCCTTGCTTTAATGCAGGTTCTTGCATTATCGCATTCAATTCGGATTTTACATACGCGACAACACCAGAGTTCTGATTAATGGACTGAGTTGATCTAAACATAGAATAGCCGTCCAGAGTTCCAATAATAGTTCTATCACTAAGCCAACACTCTGTCAAAATGATAACATCAAAGCTTACGTTCAACCGTTTTAAAATAATCAGAAATTTGTCAAAATTGCATTCAATGCTACGAATATTATAAGCAACAATTTTAATTTGATACATTTTATTTATAATAGATTCACATTCCTCGAGATTAACTAACTTGTGGCATTTAATTTCATAGGTATTGTCCAAATCGTTTGAAATTGTACTAATTGTATTTAGGGCCATCTGTTTCGTACGCATGTAAAATAAAAATAAATATTGACGATTTCAATATTAGCTTTAGTAAACAGATATTCATGAGGAAAATGACTGAACATTAAATATTTAAGGAGTTTGTCGATTAACATTTGAAAAAAATTGATATTTAGATTTAATACGATAATACCGGGCCAATAATGATATATATTAATACGTTGGTTATAGATATAGACAATAATAGAGGACACATAATAATATATAATAATACGTTTGTTATATATGTACTTATAGATATAGACTAATACAATTAGAAAGTATACTTCAACAAGCTTAACTAGAAGAATTAAAAATAGCACCCAATACAAAGCGGAGCAAAGAGACGATTTAAGGCATAACGTTTTTTTCCTTAGCCTCAGGGTGCGACTGCAGGTTGGTACGGGTAAAGCGTCGCTCAAGGTCTTCGTGAGATCCAATGCTGATGGCCGGGGATCCGTCGGTCTTTCGCAGGAAAATGCGTCCTCCGTTGACCCAGCAGTGTTTATATAAGCCTGTAGATTTTTGCCGCTCTCTAGCTTCCCGAAACAACAGGCGAGTTGTCCGCGTGAGGCGCTCATTGAGAAATATTTTCCGAGGGGGTCCATCGAGTCCAATTGCTGCAGTGTTAAAATCCCTGCGGCTCTTCACTGATCTCAGTAAGTTGTCTCGGTGAAGTTTTCGTAGCAACCGCACAACTACCGGTCTTTCCGAGGGTTTCTCAATCTTCTGGTCACCACGGAGTTGGGGTCCAAGACGTGGTCCTACTCGATTTACCCCATCGATATCCGATTCCACGAGATTCACTCCAATCTTTTTTGCGATCACGAGAACTGTATGTACTAAGTTTTCATTGCGTGATTCCGGGATACCTATGATTTCCAGATCATTTTTTAACGCAGATTGTTGATGTAAATTAGATTCCAACTTCAGCTCGCAGATGGTAGACTTCAGTTCAGCTATTTCAGTATCTCTTTGTTCTTCCAACGCCTTCAATCTCGTGTCGTTCGACTCAATTTTTGACTCGATCGAATCGAGCCGCTCGTTGTAGCACTTCAGAGATTTGAGGACTTCAGCAACACTCTCTCTGAGCTTGCTCATCTCTTGCCTAAGCAGGTGAAATTCCGTGGAATAATCATTAACTGGAGCCGCGGTGCCTGTTTTCGCCTTCCTTACAGTAACGTTCGAAGATGCATCTCGAACCGGGGTACCGCTATTATCGCCTCCTCTTTTACTTGCGCAGCGACAGACCTGGCATGTCCAGTTATTGATATCGATGTTATCTCCACCGGATGTGGTGGTGCAAGCAACATGATAATATTTACCACAGCCCTGCACAGTACATTTCAATGAGGGTTCACTAGCAATCTTCTCGTTACAAGCCGAGCACTTCATTCTTTCAACGCGCAGGGAATAGATTTGTTTACTTCACCTGTGCACAGCGTAGGCCTTCGCTTGTAGCAAAATAAAAAGGTTTGCTGCTACGCCCCTCTGCCGCTGTGACGACACGCTCGGCTAGTATCGGGCCGTAGCCGTAGAGCCTAAGGGCGGTCAGTCACCTCAGGCCTATCACACACGCACGCGCTGGGAGCGTGACCACTGGCCGGTCGGTCGCTCGATGTTATGAGTCACCTATACCTCGCTTTGTCAACGGCTTAGAATTATCTAGCCGTTATCGAAATGATTATAATGATTTTTGCTTATATCTTCACAGGCACTATGAATTTTCGAATTCGGTTTTCACTACTTTGAGCACTGTGCTTATACCAAGAGGATGATTATTGATACTTCGTGAGGCACACACTTTCAACTTCACTGTTGATTTTTAACACGGAGCAGAATTAAAAACGTACTGCCTGCACAACGCGCGCGCGGATATTCTATATAAAGTATAAAATATGTATATAATATAATAAGTATATAATATGTGGTATACTGGATTTATCGCCCTGCCTTATAAACAAACAAATGTAGGCGAGGTCTTTAATAGCATCGCACGAGTGTTTAAATACCTAGCTATGTGCAGTCACTGCTTTATCTAAACTCAATCCATAAAATCTTAGTAACATTTGTCGCAAGCGTTTCTTTATTTTCTGGTTTCGTTGCTGTTTCTGTACTGTCAGGTGGAATCAAATTCTTATTATCACTTCTGTCAGACAATTTCGCCCTAAGTAAATCTTTTGACCAACAAGAACGCAGTAAATAATGAATTAATGACGTAAATTATGGCGCTAAAATCCAGCAGTCCACCCCATGTGGGACAAAGAGTTCGGTCACGAGTTCGACTTATCGTTCAAACCATTACCTGTTGGTGCACTGCCATACAGGCGCAAATAAATGGAACTGAAACTTCCTTGGGCGGGCCACAAAGTAAAACACCGTGAATAAATATGACATTATTTTTTGACATAAGTCTCTAATATGAAAAAACAAAATAATGAAAAATAAAAGCATATTTTTCTTACCAAAATAATATATTAATTTGTTTTTTCATATTAGAGACATAAGTCAAAAAATAATGTCATAATTACTCACGGTTTTTTAATTAATGATCGGGATTTTACATCAGGATTAAGGATTATGAGTGTAGATAACGAACGTTATATGACGGCTCATTTTGAAAATTGCTAATAATGTAAAGATATTTTAATACGTCTTTATCGACAAGACACCTGAGTGACTTCGCGAAAAGTTCCGTTCATTCACTTTTACAGTTCTCACCGGGCATATAGTTAAAAAGTGGGTATGTATCATTTCTCTTGATAGTACATCGTATTCGACGTACACGGAACAGACGTTAACCCGTAAAAAAAACGATAGCGTGTACATGAATATCGTTTGATCTATTTTTTTTCAAGTCGATTATACCTGATAGCCACATACGTCGCAATAAATAAAAATGGCTGCCTAACATGAAGTTTCGTATCTACTTCGTGCTGCCTATAGTTTAGAGGTTTATCTATTTATTTATTTATTTATTGCTTATTTGAATAGCATGCCACACTACACATCCAATGCACCACACAATTAAAAACAAACAGGCATAATGTAATAAATCAATACAATACATAAAAAAGGATAATTATAAAAAGAATAAGTAATAAAAAAAAACACCAACAATAAACATAATGTAGAAACATTGTCATAGTGGTTTCATCCTCACTGTAGTGTGATATTCCCAGGCCAGCGCGCGCGCATTTCGCTCGCCCGCGCGGTGTACAAGCGCGCCGACATCTACCTCCTGGACGACCCGCTGTCGGCAGTCGACGCGCACGTCGGCCGACATCTGTTCGAGGCGTGCGTCGTCGGCTATCTCCGGAACTCCACCAGGATCCTCGTCACGCACCAGCTGCAGTTCCTTAGGGACGTGGACCAGGTAAACTATGACACGGTGGAAGTTGGATAGAATAACCATACACCCAAGTTCGTATTTGGCCTGGCTTCAGCGCGTTCAGGTGATCTAATTACACGCTGGTTTTCGTGCTTCGGTCCACTATGATTGCAGATTTTTGTTTTGTGAAGCATTCTCTTATTTCTCAAGTTTAATCGGGAAAGTTGTTACGGGTATTTGTGAAGTGTCAGTTATTCGTGCTTTACCAGCTTCTGTAGATTTCGCGGAAGTCCCTCGACTGATTTCATTCTTCACACAGGGCGAGCATGGTCCACAAGAAAGTAATATAATATGCTAATATTGTTAAACTCATAATAATTTCAGAAGCCACCGCTCCCATTGTCACGGTTAAGTAAACGTACACTAAAAACCGGTTAAGTACGAGTAAGACTCTAGTACGAGTAAGACTCTAGCCCTAATGGTTCCGTAACATTTAAATAACTTAATAGACTTAAATAATTTTAATAAAAATTACAAACTTATCAGTACCAACAAAATGTATGAAAGAAAACAAACTAATTTTATTTTTAATTCAATATTCGTTTTTGAGTCAATACTTTACATAACATATCTAAATTTCAGATCTGTACCTCATTTCGTCTGACCTTATATCTAGAGACCCGTGACATACGGACGGACAGGCAGCCAAGCGACATTAATGGGGCTCTATTTTGCCCTTTGTGCGCGAAACCCTAAAAATATATAATGGCCCCTCTAATTCTAAATGTAATCCCACAGATAATAATCCTGAAGAACGGTGCAGTAGCAGCGGCGGGCGACTTCGAGACGCTCTCGGCATCGGGTCTCGACTTCGCGAAGCTCCTCGCGCGGGGGGAGGAGGTGGAGGAGCGGGGGGACCGCGCCGAGAAGCCGCCGCTCGAGGGGACCGACGATGTCATGCTGCATGAAAGCTTTAGGAAGAGACAGCTTAGTATACACTCTGTAAGGAATTTAGATTACAAATTGTACGTGGGACGCGATCTTAGCAGTCCTATGACTTTTTACGAAGTAACTCACTTATCAAGGAGTAGGGATAAGCATAAAACTGGGAGAACCAACTCATCGCCTTGACTTGACATGAAAAGCTATAGAGACGGTTAATGACTAGAATGAAACGTCATAGCACCTAAAATATCACGATTCATGTATAACATTATGTAATATGATTACTTTCTTTTCAATGCAAGTGCTCGTACAGACCTCTTTTATGTGCGGCAAAACTAGTATTGTTTTTTTTTATTTATTTATTGAAAAATATTGCCAGTCTTTTCTTGTGTACCATAGACAAACCTGACAGAAATGAGCTGGTTTCAGTTTGATGCGTTCGTAGATTGCGTTCGGTTTGATCCTTAGACGACACGCGCCTACCACTGACAGCAGGACATAGCAAGGTATGTCATGACATGACTGAAAACAGCCTACGAACGCATCAATCTGAAAAGTGCTTATTTCCGTCAAGTTGGCAACTTGCGTGCAAACAAAAAGAAAAAGAATGCCCGCATAAAGTTCATTTGGAGTATTTATTGTTGGTTTCTTAAATTAAGTTTCATTTATTTACACACACTATGCCTTGAAAAACGTAGTGTTAAGGGCAATAACTTACTCGTAACGTTTAAAACACTCGATTCGCTTGTGTTTCAAATCGTCCTCGTAAACTATTGGTGTCGATTCGGTGTAACTTGACTTAACTTATTTGACAGGACTAAACTTAATTAAAGCATTTTGTCTTTTTCTTTTTTTATCGAAAAAACAAGGGCAGAACGTACAAGGTTAGTCCTGTCAAATAAGTTTACTCGTGCTACACTGAATCGACACCAATGCCTTCTTACCGCACTTATAGCATAAACTACTATAAAAAAATCTTTAAATTAAACATCTTCTTTGCTCAGTCGTCGTCAGCCCGTGTTCGTCCACTGCTGGACATAGGCCTTTCCCAAATTTCGCCACTCATGTCTGTCCTCCGTCCTTCTCATCCATCACATTTGAATACTTACTAAATTTTTAGATTTTTATCATGTTTAGCTGTTGTTAAATGTATATGCAAAGTTTTTTTTTTGCCAATGCAAATCTTACTATAGTTAAACAATTCCAGCATTCCATTCACTTCACATTCACTTACCACCGAATTCCCGTCTCTGGCATACCTTGGGCGTTTGATTAAAGAATTACCGTTTGAATATGTACCAGGTGAGTTCAGTGGACAACATCACGTCCGTGGTGCCGGTGGAGAGCGGACGTGAAGAGGCGGAGATGCGATCGTCGGGCGCCGTCTCCAGCGCGGTGTATGGCGCGTACTTCCGAGCCAGCGGGAACGCGCTGCTCGTGCTATTCATGCTGTTTGTGGCGGTGCTCGCTCAGCTACTGGGCTCTAGTTCTGATTGGTGGACGAGCTACTGGTAAGTTATTGAAGGCATTATATCTGGTTCTTATTATCGCTAAAAATAGATCGCGGCCCAGATCATCGATTTAATCCATCTGATCTTTCGTTTGCCTGTTCAAAAATCTGAATAGATACAATTGATTAAATTATTGTATTCTTTATGTAGACATGTAATAGATTAACTATATCGTTAGAAACGTGTATTGGATCCGTACAGGGATGTAGTCAAAACGTATTTGACCAACTGTCAAATATTAAATAACATGTCGTTTAAATGTTTTTAGTATATTTTAATCCAACGATGGCATGGTAATATTACTTTATACAGAATGAACAAAACGAATGCCCCCTGGAGGGAAAGTACCTTCAATATTAGAGATAGCAAATTTAACATAAAGGAACCCTTATTTTATTTTTAAAGTTAAGGAAAACTGCATTCAAAGAATTTTAAAAAATCACCTGCATAAGCCGGGAATCGAACCGGACAAAATGCCTTTATATATATGATACCGATCGAAAGGATCAAATGGGATCAAACATATGAACCAAATTCTTCGAAGTACCTAACATAGTATCGTAAATTAAAGGAAAACCATGAAATTTTACACTTTAATAACAAAACTTAAAGATATCCCAAAATTCAATACTTTTAGAAGTAAAAAAAAAAAATCTTTTTTAATGCAATTTTCCTTAACTTCAAAAATAAAATAAAGGTTTCTTTAAGTAAAATTTGCTATCTTTAATATTAAAGGTACTTTCCCTCCAGGGGGCATTCGTTTGGTTCAACCTGTATATTAGTTCGGAGGTTCTACCCCGTTTACTGTATAATTTTATTTATTCTGTTCAGGGTGACATTAGAAGAGAAAAGTTCATTCCAAGCGGCGGCGCGCGAGGGAATAACGGATGACGTCAATGAAACAGTACCGGGCCCATTCGAACGTCTGGGCAACCGCACCGGCTATCTCATAGACAACGTGTATTACTCTAACGGCCTTTCTAGATACGACTGCATTTATATTTATACGGGTATGTGCATCACAAAATATGCAAGGAAGTAAACATTACAAATATAAGGTGACTTAGACTGGAGTCTCGGTGTGGTCATAGACCAAGGTTCAAGTATCCTTTCTGTGAAATACGCAAAATAAAATGTTGACTTCCTATACTAATCAAGTCGAAGTTGTTCTTGAACAAGTATTAAAACATTTTTTTTTCTTATTTCGCAAACAGGGTTATTGAACCTTGGTCCTGACTAGTCACTGAGTCTCCAGTGTAAAAAAAGTCACTTTATATACTTTTATTTTTTTCTTTATTTTGATAATTTATAATTCTTTACAATTAAATGTCTCAACTTGCGTTTATTTCGTAATTTACTTTATTGCCCTCATAGAACAAAATCTTATGATATTATGATTCACCAGAGCATAATTTGGTCGATTTAATGGTATGTCCAGTATCAAAGTTCGTAAATGTAAGGTTTTTGTATTATTTACAGGCATGGTAGTGGCTCTAGTGATCGTCTCCCTGTTCCGTTCATTCATGTTCTTCTCGATGGCGATGCGAGCATCCACTCGACTCCACAACGGAATGTTTTCCGCTATCACTCGGGCGCCGATGCGGTTCTTCCACACGAATCCCTCGGGTCGGATCCTGAATAGGTTCTCTAAAGATATGGGCGCTGTCGATGAGGTGCTGCCGTCTGCGCTTTTGGACGTTTTGCAGGTTGGTCTACTTAGTTTTGCCTGTTAACTTTATGGACGCTATTACAAAATGCTGAATTTTCTGCTGTTTTCCGTGCATTTTCCGACAAATGCATACTGAATATTTTGTATACCTACAGATATCTTAAACCTTCAACTTCTGGGCTAGAGTTCCTTTTTTCCGAAAAACACTGTTTTTTATACAGTAAAATAAAATGTTGTAATCAAATTTATGATAGTCGACCACTTATCGCGGTCATTTCGTCTGTTTGTGATAACGTCCTTAATAACTAGTTGTATGGCAATCTATGATTAACCGTAGTCTTTGTTCATAATATACCTTGTCTTGCCCTAAATATTGTTACGAAGGAAACGTCTTTTATATTGCATGAAATATTTATTACAGAAATATGAAGCTTATTCAAAATTATATCCATTGACCTTAATACAATCCTTTAAACGATGTGGCTAGTTATCATTTGAAACACACACTTCCTCCATGGGAAAATTTGCCACTGCCATACGGGACTCAATATTATCATGGGGTTTAGAGCATGCCATACCCTCCAAAAGATACCATAAATCATAATCGAGCGGATTAAGATCAGGACTAGTGACGGCCAGTCTGCAGCTCTGATGGAGTCAGAAACGTTCCTTTCCAGCCACGCTTGTGTGAATCGAGCTTTATGAGTCTTGCTGAAAGGACCATTCTTGGTTATGGAATATGATGTTGTTAAGAGGCTTAACCACCTTTTCAAGAATCGTATATTACACCTGGACCGATGTTTTGATACCATGAATATGGGTCAGTCGCTCTTTGGTAGCTAACACCTGCTAGCAACCCACTAAACCATCTCTGAAGCCGGATAATGCCCACGTTGTAACCTACTGACGACTTGAGAAGCTTCTCTAGAGCTTTGACCATAAACTCCGTGATCCTGCGTATTAAAATGTTGCTCGATAGTAAAAAATATCCCGTCACTAAATGAAAAAATCCTGTGACCTCTCTTTGCGTACCGTCTAAGAAGTTAGTTTGATTGTACCACCCTATTCATTTTTTTTATTATCAGTTTAGTAATGACCAGTACGTTTCTTATAAGCTGCAAGTTCTTAGTCATGTTTTAAAATGTTGCTCGATAGTAAAAAATATCCCGTCACTAAATAAAAAAATCCTGTGACCTCTCTTTGCGTACCGTCTAAGAAGTTAGTTTGATTGTACCACCCTATTCATTTTTTTTATTATCAGTTTAGTAATGACCAGTACGTTTCTTATAAGCTGCAAGTTCTTAGTCATGTTTTAAAATGTTGCTCGATAGTAAAAAATATCCCGTCACTAAATAAAAAAATCCTGTGACCTCTCTTTGCGTACCGTCTAAGAAGTTAGTTTGATTTTACCACCCTATTCATTTTTTTTGTTATCAGTTTAGTAATGACCAGTACGTTTCTTATAAGCTGCAAGTTCTTAGTCATGTTTTAAAATGTTGCTCGATAGTAAAAAATATCCCGTCACTAAATAAAAAAATCCTGTGACCTCTCTTTGCGTACCGTCTAAGAAGTTAGTTTGATTTTACCACCCTATTCATTTTTTTTGTTATCAGTTTAGTAATGACCAGTACGTTTCTTATAAGCTGCAAGTTCTTAGTCATGTTTTAAAATGTTGCTCGATAGTAAAAAATATCCCGTCACTAAATAAAAAAATCCTGTGACCTCTCTTTGCGTACCGTCTAAGAAGTTAGTTTGATTTTACCACCCTATTCATTTTTTTTGTTATCAGTTTAGTAATGACCAGTACGTTTCTTATAAGCTGCAAGTTCTTAGTCATGTTTTAAAATGTTGCTCGATAGTAAAAAATATCCCGTCACTAAATAAAAAAATCCTGTGACCTCTCTTTGCGTACCGTCTAAGAAGTTAGTTTGATTTTACCACCCTATTCATTTTTTTTGTTATCAGTTTAGTAATGACCAGTACGTTTCTTATAAGCTGCAAGTTCTTAGTCATGTTTTAAAATGTTGCTCGATAGTAAAAAATATCCCGTCACTAAATAAAAAAATCCTGTGACCTCTCTTTGCGTACCGTCTAAGAAGTTAGTTTGATTGTACCACCCTATTCATTTTTTTTGTTATCAGTTTAGTAATGACCAGTACGTTTCTTATAAGCTGCAAGTTCTTAGTCATCTTTTAAAATACGCGACATGGTTTTGGGTGCTATATTAATTTCTCGAGATATAATCTTTTATTATAATTTTTACTTGCGATTGTCGGCACTTGATGAAGCATAGACAGACAGCATCTTGATATTTCATAAAAACACCTGTACACTTGTTTAATTTATACTTTATTACATTAAAATTTAATTTCATAAAGTGTAAATGAAACAAGTGTACAAGTGTTTTTGTAAAATATCAAGATGATTAAATCTTTTATTTCCGGGTGGGATTTCTTTGGATTCTTTTCTTCACTGCTTTGATCGCCATTTAGTGTGAATACTACGGGGACAGACAGAAATGTTTCTATCACAATAAGAGGACGTTTCATTGTACCTATCCATTGCCCGGAACACAAACATTCGACTAATACCAAGCGGATGTAGAGTTTTCAAAATTGCATTTGGCTCCATGCCTACTTTGTATTATGCTATTACAGCAATTCAAATCTCTTTATCACCCAATTATTCACCCATTTTGATATCACAAAATTATGTAACAACGCAGAGGCTGTGTTTAATAAAGGTTGTCGCGAAAATTACAAATTACAATATTCATATGAGAATGACAGGTTCCAAATTCAAATGTATTATTATTGTTGTTCTTTCTTGTAAGGCAGACTGTGTATTTTACAATTTTTACTTGACAGGTCGTCTGTAGTTGCTAGAAAAAATATTTTAGTCTTAAGTGTACTCCATGTGCCCTTTTACTTACCGCCCCCCGCCTCATATCTATGTATTTTTTAGACCCTAAACGTATCGTGTACCGACTCGTCAAGTAAATTCTTTACGTCCTACGGTGTTATTATTATTTTATGGTGACCTGTTCTTCACGAATCGTTACGAAAGTAGCTAAGATTGTCCATATATTTTTTTCAGATCGGCCTCGCCCTCATCGGTATCGTGGTTGTAGTGGCTGTTGTGAACTATTGGCTGCTTCTGCCCACTCTCGCCATCGCACTCGTATTCTACGGGCTTCGTAACTTCTATCTCGCTTCCTCGCGCAGCATCAAGCGGCTGGAGGGTGTGAGTAAGTCATCTTAGACGTGCTCTCACGACGTTTTATCATTTATTTAGGGGCTTTTAAAATTACATTCTTTGATTATATTATTATATTATATATTCCCGAGTTTTACTTGAGATTCATTGATAAATTGTCGTACCGGTGTATGTGAACCCGTACCGCCTTTAGGTGATTTACAAGTAAAAAAATCCTTAGAATTCGTTTCCTTATATGGGGCGACACCTATTCAGATGGACCGATTGTCTGCAAAAAGGTCAGCACGATGTAGACTGCAAAGTCGGCCAAAGATCGATCCTATGCCCAACAGTGGACAAATATAGGCTAATGATAATTATGAGTCATAAATTATGACTGTTTAACCTGAGACGACATTATCAGACCCGTGTTCTATTCCAGCTCGCAGTCCAGTATTCTCTCACTTGAACGCGTCGCTACAAGGTATCACGACTATCAGAGCGTTCGGCGCGCAGGAGGCCTTGATCAGAGAGTTCGATAACCACCAGGACTTGCACAGCTCTGCTTGGTAAGTTCATCTACTACCCACATATTGTACATTGTAGTCTTTGATGAATGAAACCCAAAAGAAGAAAACACGATACCCTCTTTCCGCGCGCGATCCCACGAAATTGAGTTCGTGTCGCTTGTCTCACTTTCGCTATTGTCGAAGCTTGTCGCTGTGTCTCTGTCGTTCGATGGTTGAATAAAGTGGCCCATTTTTCAGTTGACGGTAAAAGAACGTAACATATCTTCCTCCTTTTGTTATATTTATATTAAATGATTGTAGCTCGTATTTATATTGTAACATAATTTTTCAGGTATTTGTTCATCGCGAGTTCGCGTGCGTTTGGTTTCTGGCTGGACCTGGTGTGTGTCGGGTACATTGCGATCGTTACTCTCAGCTTTCTGGTCCTCAAGAATGGTATTCATCACTATTCATTAAATATTGTATTTGTCTATTTTTTACCACACCCTAATGATAATACTATTATTTTTCTATCACAGAGGAATATGGTGGCAACGTCGGTCTAGCCATTACCCAAGCGATGGGTCTAACAGGAATGTTCCAGTGGGGAATGCGGCAGTCAACAGAACTTGAAAATCAAATGACGAGCGTCGAAAGGTTTTTGTTTTATGTCTACTCCACCTGAAAGGACTATCCGCAGTGACCACATCAAACGGATTTTAGTATTCTTTGTATGGTTTGCCATACAAGCGCGTCCACTTATCGGCAGCGCACGGAGCGGACGCATCGCGCTGTCGGCAATGCCGGTGAGGATTCTCGATGAGGCAACTTTTCCGTTTAGTGCGGATGACGTCATTCGGATTGCCGATCGGTGGACGCACTCGCACGCCCGCTCCGTTCGCCTTTCCTCCCCTCCTGCTTATTTTGGATGGTTTTCATTAGCGGGTTTTTCTTTGGGAGTGTTTCTCAGCCGATTGGTAGTGTGTGGTGTCAATACAACCTATATTTCGCGATAGACAGAAGTGCGGATCATTTCATACTGGCATGTATGTAGCCGGCCGCACTCCCGCCATGTCTCGAAGTATACATTTTTCGTTATTTTTATTTGTAAATAAAACTCATACATAACCAATCATAGAAAACCATTTTATTGTCTAGTGCTCGTTGGTAAGCGAAGGTCTGATTTCAAAAACATCAGAGTCCGCTTGCTACGAAAATCCCGATGTCAATGTTGAAAATTCGTTTGCAAATGGCGGTCGCGTCGGAAATCCGGTTTCTGCGGTTACAGTGGACGCACCCCCCGGCATTACGCTCAAAAAATCCGTCTGATGCGATTACTGCGGAGCGTCTGATGCCGGCATGTAGACGCGTGCCTTAAATCTTCCCATTCGTATCTGCTTAAAATTACAGTTTCCTGCTTGGCAATTTTTATACAAATCAAGCTTATTGTGGCAAAGAGTAATATCTATAATTAAAGAAGCGATACTCCTGCCGTTTCGAAGTCGCTACAAATTATAAGTACGACTGGGGTACGCAAGGGTTGCCAGATGGTCGGGATTCGTCGGGAATGTCCCGACATTTTATATTAAAATCCCGACTTTGAAATTTTGTTCAGATATTTTGGTTTTCCCATCTGGCAAGCCTAACGCACTACTGGGCGGCCGACCTTTCTCTGCGTGCACGCACACACACAAACGTGTGCGAACAGGCCGGTGCTCTGTAGTACTTGTAGGTAATTAAAATCGGTTCGCTTGTATTGAATGTCAGGGGTTGGACTAAAGGCTGTATCAAAACAGCACTAACGTCTTACCGTATAACCCGCAGAATAGAAGAGTACTCCCACATAGAGTCGGAGCCGCCGCTCCAATCGGCGCCCGGCAAGAAGCCGCCGCCATCTTGGCCTGAGAGCGGGTGCGTGATCTTCCGTCACGTGTACCTGTACTACACCCCGGACGAGCCCGCTGTGCTGAAGGACTTGACGCTCACGATCGAAGCGAAGGAGAAAGTGGGCATCGTCGGCCGGACCGGCGCCGGTAAATCCTCGCTTATCAATGCGCTTTTCAGGTAAAATATTCCAAAAGTTTTGTCAGAGTAGAAAATCTTAAATAGTCTACAGATTCTTAAAAACTGCGTTCGCACATGCCCCCCGTGGTTGAGTTTGGTGATATCAACAGATGCGTGTTGGTTTTGTACAATAACGAGTGTAGCGATTTGATAACATAATCCCCAGAGTCTAGTATATTAGTATCTTAGACCATTTAACACGGGACTAGGCAAGCACACTTATCCCCCTCTGCCGAAGTACAAGAACAATTTGTTCATGTAAGTTTGCTTGTGTGCGCGTTTTGTGTTTGTGTCGCAGCTTTAGATTTAGTGTGACATATCAATTTTTCGCAGGAGTGTGCGTGAATGAGTAAATGTGTGCTGTGCGTGTTTACCTCCCCTCCCGTGAAAAACGGCGGAATAATTTCAGTACTAAGAGTCGCGCTTTGCCAGGTCCCGTGTTAAATGGTCTAAGATTAGTATCTATGAAAACTAGGCAAAGTACAGACCCAGACAATCCGATTAAGCAGTAGTGCCTTCGTGGATTTGGTGAGATCTTTGGCCAATAGCATACAGAAATTTCTTTTCTTTAGTAAGTTTCTATTGAAGGTCCATTTCATTGACGGTAGGTTGCAAACGCAAAGGCTTGTCCCAAATACCATTTGTAGTTTCTTGTTTACTTTCGTGAGGTAGAAATCTGTATCAGAGCTTAAAATGGCCAAATATCGGTGGTCAGTCGTGCTTTTACGAAAAAAATATTTGAAACAGGACCATTCGAACGCTGCGCCTTACTTTGAAAATATAAAAAATTATATCAGAAGGTTTGGTAAAAAATGTGTAATGTAAAAGACCTCTTGATTTCCAGACTAGCAACAATCGAGGGTGAGATCATAATCGACGGTCGCGAGACCGGCACCCTGGGCTTGCACGAGCTCCGCAGTCAGATCTCCATCATCCCGCAAGAGCCGGTGTTGTTCTCGGGCACAATGAGGCACAACCTCGATCCCTTCGACGAGTATCCTGACCAGGTCCTGTGGAAGGCGCTCGAAGAGGTTTGGAATTCTTACCTTTCGATCAGCGATCTTTGTCGGCGCATGGCTCTTTCAAATGGCTCTCGAAATATATTTTGTCTGAAATTCGTCGCTTTGGTACATATCGTTTTGGAATAAATTAAACCCTTACTCCACTTGTCGCGCGTGGTTTCTTCTCGATACAGCGTTGGCCTTTTTCGATTTAGAACATAGAACATGCTTGTCACGACAGTTGCGTAAATGTGTGTCCCATATTTCTCCACAAATATGTCTTCGTTTGTCAGGTGGAGCTTAAAGAAGCTGTGATGGAACTGCCTGCCGGCCTGGTCTCGCGCATGGCGGAGGGAGGCGCCAACTTCAGTGTGGGACAGAGACAGCTGGTATGTCTCGCGCGCGCCATCGTGCGTCGCAGCCGGCTGCTCGTGCTCGACGAGGCCACAGCCAACGTCGACCCGCAGTATGTTTACCTGGACTCTTCCTTCTAGCCTCTGACACGTGTCACATTCTAACCATATTTACTGAAATTATTTCAAGGGAGTTTAGAAATCCTTATGGAATCGGGGACCTTGTGCGACCACGTGTTCTTACACATTGTAGTACATATGCACTTTTACTGTATACTAATGGCTATTTTACGATATTAAAAAAAAGTTGTTACCGAAAAAAATAGGGCTGGTCTCGAGCTGAAGTAGGATATTATGAAACTTTATATTCAGTTTTCTTTTCTTATATCAGTCTTGTAATCCTTTTTCTTCATGTATTACTATAAGAGTTGCTTATTCTTGTTTTTTGTATGTTTGCAGGACGGATTTCCTTATTCAGAAGACGATAAGGAGTAAATTTGCCGAATGCACTGTACTCACTATTGCTCATCGGCTTCATACTGTTATGGATTCAGATAAGGTTCGTTTCTTCTCTTCTATCAGACAAGTCATATGCTCAGGAGGGTATACAGAGCTACAGATTTGTATGTGCTGTCTTGAGACCAATATTCGCTTCTTCGTCCACTATAAAGTCATACACCACAACGGTAACATTATGTATCTTGTATTCCGAGAGCTTTATTAAGACTGTCTCTACTCTATAAATATACTATGGAACGTCTATATGTTTGCTTATAACTTGAGTTTTGATTCGGTTTCAGTTATTTATGAGATTATTTGACCGTTTTAATAAAACAAGTCTGAGAAGAAAGAACCAAAACAGTTTCCCGTCCAGCGAGTCATGGTCAAAAGGCTAAATTGGTCGACATTTATTTTCATGGTTTTTTTTCCTCTAAAGTTAAGATATACCTAGAGGTAATTTTACAAACACGGACCGGAGTACACCAAATTGGATTATTCATTCATTGCCTTGTCATTGTCATTTATTCGTTATATTGCACAAATATAGATGTACAATAGGTGGAATGGGTTTAATGCTAAGAGCATTATCTTCCAGTCAAACCGACAGAATGTACAGTAATATACAAGGCGTACTAGGACTTTATAGGTGGTAGAGCTGATGCCGGGCTCGACTGTGGAGGTACCACCATCTTACTCGTAAATCCTCCTCAAGTTATTCGGGGGAGAGTAAGAGAACAGCTCCCAGGCAAAACCAGGCGGCCCACCATTGCCTGGGACCGATGGATGGCGGTATATCCATCCCCAATTGCCGGGTCATATATAAAACAGACTAGTGACGGCCAGGGGCGTCACTGGTCCAAGGGTTTCGGCACCGCGCTCACAAACCCGCCTGCCCAGCGTGTGTGAGTATGGGCATTTCTTCCAGGAGGACCGTCAAGAGTGGCGAAATCCTGGAAAGGCCTATGTCCAGCAGTGGACTGAACAGGCTGATGGATAGATTTAACTAGGACAAATTTATGAGAAAACTACAAGATTTTTTTTGTAATGAATACCTACATTAATACATACCTAGTAATAATAAAATATTTTTCGACTCGAGCTCTATACTATACCCTCCACTTATGTATATGCTGTGAAAAAATCAAACTTCTAAGTTAACGTAAAAAAAAAGATACGGCCGTTTATGCCGCAAAAAACGTATATTTCGACACTATCAAGGGAATCAAAATTTTAGGGAATTTCCCTTTACATAGAACTATGAAATTTGGCAAGTAATACCGTCTTATACTACAAATATAGGAAAAAATCTGAAATACATTTGTAATTAAATCATGAAAAATATAGTCTTTAACGGAACCCTCGGTGGGCGACTCCGACTCGCACTGGCCCGGTTTTTTATAATTATTAATGAGTAGTGCAAATTAAATACCTATAAATAAATATCTTTCGTCACTCATCTTTTACTTGCGCATTTTGTTATTTAGTCCTTCATAATTGTTCCCAGGTGCTAGTGATGGATGCGGGTCAGATGGTGGAGTACGATCATCCACACACACTGCTCCAGAACCCGACCGGGGTGCTGAAGAGTATGGTCGACCAGACCGGCCGGACCATGGCCGAGAATCTAGCCAGGGTCGCGCACCAGGTACGCTCTCTTGCTACAGTATAAATTGATTTATTTATGAAATAATTGCCATCAATTCTACACTACACTTACTTATAAAGTGGCCCTTTTTGCATCGTTCTTAGGGTCATAATGCAGCATATTAAACACGCGTGCTTTTTAATTTACATTATCGCATGATGTGCTTTTTACATTACAGTTTTTTTTTAAATCTTAGCAAAGAGTTTTGATGTCTTGAGAAATACTAAAGTTTTTGCGAATAAATAAACTGTCTCGGTTAAAATATAATAAAAAATCATCAAGTTTATGAAATTATTTATTTTTATCAACAAATTAACTCAAGTTTTTGTTGTAAATACAAAAATATTCAGTTTGTTAATATTTAATATTTGGCTGTTTGGCGGATGCGTCAGTGCCTCTATTTCCATCTGCGCAAAAAACAAAATCACCGCCACTTTTCAAAGAATATTGTCAGTTCATAGCTGTGGTTTCGATTAAGTGGAAAAAAAAAGACAGTGAAATTTTTTTTTTTTTCCTCGCAAGTGTGTTTAAAAACGTCGTATGAAACGCGTGAGCATTAGACATTACAACGCAGCTTACTTGTATCATCATACTGTACTATTCTATCAAATTTTACTAATTATTTTTCATCGTTTTTTCTCTCGTTATATTATTGTTTTTTTACACCAAAATTAACGTGTAATTGGTGTATATTATACAAAAACGATGAAAAATAATTAGCTAAATTTGATAGAAAAAACATTTATTTTTGTGAAATAACTGATTATTCGCAGTTGTAGAATTGATGGCACGTATAGAAATGTTTCTGTCATGGTTGTTGGTTCCGACAAGCATCTGTGGAGAGCAGCTTTGGACCATCCCCCTTAAACCATCGATCCTTTTCTGGTCCTCAGTTGTAATATGACTTTTTTTACAGGCCTACGACATCAAGCACGGTCCTCAAGCAGCCGGCACTTCCGGAAGTACCGAGGCTGCACAATGAAGAGTTCAGGAATTGAATTTGTTGGTTTAGTTCCTAAGATGTAAAGTTCCTCTATGGGAGCATGCGGATCGGTTCACTGTTACTTACTAAAGTCAATTGTTCACAATGTAGATAGAAAGAGCTTGTGTTCATCTCATTTAGAATCACAATCATTTAATGTTTGCTACTGTGCTCAATTTTATGTGCAGGCTAAATGTTTACAATTATGTTTAAGTGTAGTTTATAATGGAACGTGGTTACTTAGAACAATTTTACAAGCGACAAATGTGATTTTTTTATTATTTTATTTTAGAACTTTAACCAAATTAATGTAGTGAGAAATGAGTTTGAAAAAGCTATTTGCAGCTTTTAACTTTTGAACATGTTATTGTTATTTAATCTCGAATTATTTAGGTCTCATTTTTGAATATTATTTAGAATATTAATTGAATTTTATAAAAAATTATGAGCGGTTTAATATTTGACACGCAAACCAGCGATCTGATGAATCATTTTTATAATTTCTATGTTCCTAATATTGATTCCTGCCATATGTTATCTAAATAAATTACTGAGCTAATATTATGAACATGGTAATTAAACAAAGTCTGAATTTGTAATCCGTGCTTTTTAGAGCACGTGTGTAAAAGATTTTGATATATTTTTGGCCTTTAAAAGATCTGTAACTTTGCTATAATATATTTTACTTCAATGATAAATTAATATGTGCCTGAAAGACAAACTCCACTAAGAGCTTCGTAACTTAATTTATGTCGGTGCTAGTACTTCTCTTCTCTAGTACTTAATTTTAAGTAATACGTCAATACGTAGTTTACCTTACCGAATGAAATATGATTTCTACAGTTATAGAGCGCCCATCATCGTTTTATTTCTTCATAGATATTCATTTTATTTTAGCACCTCTTTTAATTTAAATGCTTTAATTTTTCCACAAATTATGAATTTAAATCAATACGCCCATTATATGTTATATTATAATCTGTGGACAAATCAAATCGTTTAATTTCAATAAAGATGTATGAAAAGTGCCAGCAAGTGCTGAAAATTACCAGCACCAACTATTGTGGCAACCTCATTAACCTTAAAGAATGGCGCTTTGAAATGGGGCAGTATGAATAAAATCCAAACCATTATTATAGATATCGTCTTTCGAATAAATCTAAATAGTCCAGCAATTATGCTCTTCGAGGTAAAACAATTTCTTCTTTTCACTGGTTTAGGCAATCGTAACGTCACATGGCCACGTTGTTTTTTTAAACATTTCAACTAGGATTAATAGCGCAAAAGTAACTTATGGCGTCCATTTTTTTGTTAAAATGTTTTTTGTCTGCCGATATATTAATTTCTACTTTAAAGGGGTTATATCGCAATTGAAACCTACGCAAAATGTCTAAAAACATCGTTTACATCCCAAGACAAGACTGAAGTAAATTTGTCTTTACCTCTTTGAGCATTATTGTTATATAACTTTCAAAATAGCTGCATAAGTTAAACTGCAATACTTACGAAGGACGATAAAAAATTAGTAGTAAAAGATGTAAAAAACAAACTAGATCAACTTGGTACTTTTCGAGATTAGCCTTTGAAATGATAAGTTGCTTTTTTTGTTCGTCGGTTAACATTCTCGGTACCCAATATGCGGAGACCTTTTTCTTATGCGGTTCATCGTTAATAATTCTCCAATGCTGCGATATAAGACCCTTGCGACCTCAACTATGTATCTGATAGCCACTCTTCGGTCCGCTGATGCAACTTATCCTCGGTGAGGGCCATGGAAGGGCGTCCTGCGCGATTTCTATTTTCTGTGCAAGTCCTGCCCAGTTTAATCTCCTTGTACCATCGTACAACTGCGGAACATGAAAGAGCAGTCACCTGTTCATTAATTAACACTTTCGTCAGGTTCCGACACTGACAGCAGGATAGCGTATACAATTTTCAAAGCGTGTGACAGAGATGGCATTAGAACCGGCCCGAGCGTCTCCAACAAGTCAGCGTGTAACTCTTTGGTAGATATTTTTTTCAAGCAATGTTTCTTGACGACTGCTCTCACTTCTTTTTCTCCATTTTTATAATACCGCTTTAGCTGACTGTATTCGAATAATGAATGTATTTCCGACAAATGACGACCTATTCGTATGTTTTTTTTCTCAACTATTGAGATTATTAAATTTTAATCAATCTTATTTTTATGTGTGTTATAAATACCCGCTTATCATTACTTTTTGATCACCCCTTGTATATAATATATTTTGTTAACCCATCTCTAAGCGCCACTTTTAAAAACTAACGATATCTTTAGGCAACCATAAATCGAAAGAACACGGTTTCAGTATATTATTTCACGATACATAGTACTTAGTAATTTATTGAATTAAATTTACAGTTACCGTTTATAAAGATTTTTGATAGATCACAATAATATTGTTATTGATAATAGATATTATCAATTGCTCATCTTATATTGAATAATAACTTCTCAGTGATATACAAAAGAAGGGATGTACAATAAAATATTGACATATTGTAATTTCGATGTGATATCAATTCCTATGTTTAAATAATCACAATATCAGTGCCTGTAAACTAAATACTAATGGATGTTTTATAGGAAATTAATCACTGAATGTTGTTCGTTACAACAGTAAATAAAGATTTTATTATGTAAATATATAATTGGCAATACATATGGGCTTTTAATTCTAAATGTACTTAAACATAGCTTCGGTTGTCTGCTTTAAACTACCTATTTATAACAACGTTACACTATTACGTATTATTGCGCCAAGCCGCTGCGCTGCGGGATCTAAAAATACCAAATGGAACTTCAGAACCGATTTTGCCTGTTGGCAGTAGTTCCATTCGTAGCAATCAATGACGCGTAATGGAACTACTGCGAATAAATTTTTTAGAAAATTCGCAGTAGTTCCATCATGGAACTAGGCAATGGAACTAGTGCGAACGATCGGTTGGAAACCACTTAGGACGTTGACTAGCTTGCTAACAATTTCACGAATGTCGTATAGGAGGTGTGCAGGGCTCATTTTAAGCCGGAGCGAAAGAATGACGTGTCCAAATATTCGAGTGGAACTTTGGACCTGCTAAGGCAGACGGGAAACAGGACAGATTAAACTTTCATAACAAGCGTTAAAAGGCAAATTCGTTTTAACCTGCGCCACTATAACACTCTGATCAATGAAGAAGCAATCCAGCGAAACAAGGCCTCAAAAGTTTTTGCTTGTAGTTTTTCTCGTGTAGCAAATATTAGATTTAGAGCTGCCATAACCTAAAACTTTTCAATGCAAAATAGGCTTTAACGCGGATGGATAGAAGTTAAATGAGCTTGTATTATTTTAGGCTGCACGAGAATAGGTCACATTATATCACAATATTGTACAGGTAGATGCACGCCCGTGACAATAATCCTGCCGGCGCCTATTCATCGGCGCTGACCCTTACCTCTAGGCCAGAAATCCTCGTCAAAATCGAGAACTTTAGGCTTCCACATTCTTAACACGCTCCCAATCCAATAGTACGCGATGAAGACGACAAACGTGCACCTGTAGTCCGCCATTATACCGATTAACTCTCGGATGTCGAAATGGATGAGATGAACAGCTGAAAAACGATGAGGCGCTCTGGGCGGTGACGGCATCACAACCGAACTCCTGAAAACTGGAGGTTACCCTATATTCGGACAGCTACATGACCTCTAATGCCGGCATTCGTACCGGAACTACGCCAAAAGAGTGGAGCAGAAGCCTTCTAATTTTGTTCTTTAAAAAGGAACACTATATAATTTAAAAACTATAGATCAATCGCGCTCCTGAGCCACACCTACATGCTCATGGGCGTCGGAAGACGAAAGTGTAGGGTGGGGCAATCTTTTTCAATTTACAACGGGATTTATGGTTGAAAAATAAATAAACGTACTTTTGTGCAAATAAAAACTGCCGATGGGTCTTGTCTCTCGTATGTCCGCTGTATGTGTACTTTATTACTATTATTTACTGTCCCATTCCGTTTCCAGGGGGGCAGCACCCTTCCGACGCCCATGTACAAGCTGTTCTCAAGAGTTATCAGTGATTTATCCCGAATCGTCTCGCCCAACGATTCGACGACTTCCAACCTCCAGAGCAGGCTGGATTTCAAAAAGGCACCGTAGATAACCTAAGGCAGATTATACAGAAAACTCGGTATAATATTTCGCCCTTATCTAACGTTTGTGGACTACGAGAAAGCCCTCGACGCCATCGAAACTTGGTCTGTTCTGCAATGCGATGGTAAGTTGACTAACGGTACGTGGAGATGCTGAAATGTTTATATGTCTCCGCTACGATGTTCTTTCAAGTTCAAAGGGTGTAAAAACAAGACTGATACACCTTGAGCGCGGCATAAGACAGGGAAACGTTATTTCCCGAAAACTGTTTACCGCCGCGCTGAAGAGACTGGAATGGACGAGGCCTAAGCGTAAACGGAAAGTACGTTTCACATTTTCGCTTTGTCACTCATAGTGAAGTAAGGTTGTGGAGCTTTGAAATTTTTATAGGTCATGCATGACTTTCAGCACAGCCCTCTGCGCCCGCTGCAGCAGGAATACAAAAGTTGACTTCTTCTAAAGGTGTTTAGGTCAGCTCATGGCGTTACGTTAGCTCACTGAGGTAGCCGTTAAATACAGAAAGGACAAGACGCAACGGGACAGAATTACTATGGTGAGTGAAAAAAAAAATTTATTACAAAATTATTTTATTAAACTTATTTATGGCACTTAATTATTAATATTATTATTCACTGTGAACTTTAACAAATTTTTTGGGCGTGTCTTCTAAAATTATTCGAATGTACCTGTCATATACATATAGGTATATAGAGAGCAAATAGTGATATTAAAATAATAATCAAGTAATACATTACGGAAGATTAATGGCACTAAAACTATATTTTTTTAATTATAATTATTGCCAATTAGTTAATACTTAGGAAAATCTCTCGTATTAAAAACGACATATCGTATTAAAATCGTCTTTGTATTCGGAACACATCTTAATTTCTCAAGGTGGATAAGGAATGTAGAGGCAATGGTCGGAAGTCAGCTGGAGCGCACGCAAATGAAGTCCATCCAGGGGCAAGCGTCGCGGCCGTGAGGAGGCTCTGCTACAGCATATTGTCACTTCTTCTTAGACCGATCCACTTTCTTCTGGGACAAAAAAATATACATGGTTGACACCAGAATTTGGTATTGTTGTTTCTTACGCCTTTGATTTAATAATTAACTAGCATTTTAGTCGCCAAATTGCTGACAAAACACGTGTAAACGAAGAACCTGTTTGGCCTCCAAGATAAGACTTAAGAAAATTTAAAGCGCAACATCTTTTATGCTTTGCGAACGGAGACTAAAAATCATAGCAGACGCGTTTATAAGAAAGTGTCTTTCTAAACTAGAGAGTATTTGACTCCGAAGTTATGTAATACCTATCCTCTTTTGTTAGATGTAACCAAACTAAAGATAAGCACCCTGAAGCCAAAACTTAAAAGTATATT
This sequence comes from Ypsolopha scabrella, assembly GCA_910592155.1. Lineage (NCBI taxonomy): Eukaryota > Metazoa > Arthropoda > Insecta > Lepidoptera > Ypsolophidae > Ypsolopha > Ypsolopha scabrella. The sequence goes on along the minus strand of OU342962.1, from coordinate 13,809,964 downwards.
GTTAAAATTAAAAGAATAAATTATGTGTTAAATATAAAATTAGATTGTTAAGCTTTTGCTGTGTTAGATAAAAATGTATTTATAAGCGCCACGCCAACAAACTGCTTTGCAGTTTGGCGAACTGTGTTGAAATTTTTAAATGTAAAATTATAGAAAGAAAATAAATAAAAAACCGTCCCGGACGCACAAAAGGCTCAAGATTAGTTCGTACTGTGTCACGTGACAATGGGCAAGCAGAATCATAAACACTGAACCCTTTTGGAGCTGTCGCCATACTAAACTGTCCGACACATTTTGTCGTGGGGTCACATTTTTCAGTGCTATGTTTGTTTGGTTCGCTGTTTGCGAAGCATTGGCAGATTTATTGCGCTGGAAAATGTAGGGTAGAGCAAGGGCCTCAGATCGGGGCACAATAAGATTGTCTTTTGAAAGTCTTCAGATGTCAGCAGTTTGACAGCAAAAGACTTTTTCATTTGTTATTGTTCAGATCACCACCTACTCCCATACATAAACAAAATATAATATACATAATCACGACATGAATCTCCAAGAGGGTGACAGAGATGTTTCCGAGTATGGACTGCGAAATACAAGACGCAGTCCACATCCGTACACCCACGTTTCACCGACGATTATTACGTCTTAGCGCGATAGGTGGTGAGCCCTATCGCCGTGCTGCTAGAACAAATAAGGACCCACACCTCAACGTGTCTTTCGAAGCAAGTGGAACTTAAATGAGCCGATACGGGATTTAAACGCGTTATCGCCGACATTTGAAAAATATCGGGATATTTTTAATTTTTAGGGACAGTAAAAATGTCCAACTTTGAGATTTTTTTTCTTTGTAACTAGAAAGAATTGGTACGTGGGAACTTTACTCTTGCACTCAAAACACAAACACATATCTGTATCTACCCATGACTTCAGTTAGAAATGTCCGATTTCAAGAGTTTTTAAAGCACTGCGTTCGAAGCACTACAGCGCAGAGGCACTCAACAAACGAAGTGGTATGAAGGTACTGTAGGAGGTCATATGATTAGATTATAGAACTCTTTAGGCTCGTTATTGGTTGGCAATCAGTAAACTTTATGATCATGTGTACGTAGTATTGATAGTTTTATCAAAATATTCTAAAAATGAAATGATGTCTAGTAAAAAGAAAAATAGATCGATTTGGAGAGTCCCCGTGAATGTGTTCAGTGATATGTAAATATCTAGAATACTGAAGAATATTAGAAAAGCTTTGATTCATTCCATAACCCCGGTCATAAGTGCGCTACAGTACATACCTTCGCGAGAGTAAGGCCGATCTCGCTCAGTCTCTTGTGCTGGTAGGTGAGCGGCTCGTGAAGCTTGGCGTCGCTTCGCTTGTAGTAGTCGCTGTAGTCGAGGCGGAACGCGAGTGTCTGCAGCGACACCTCCGGGTGGAGAGCGAGCTTCAGGATCAAGGTGGTCACGTGGGTCCTGCAATGGATTCACTAAAATAATCTCATAGTGCTTCCGTGTTACGGAGAATTCGGACCACCGACCCCCAGAACAAGATTACAATATTTTCAAAAAACAATGGAAGCAGTGCTCAAATTATTATTTGATATGAAGAAAAAAGTTATCGTCAGTGGGGATTTTAACGTAGATCTACGTTAAAATCTCCTCTGCCGATAATTTTAAATTAACGAAATTAATACAGTTATTCAAATCATTTGTCTAATGTGTTCTTAGAACCAACTAGAATTACCCAGAATACAGCAATTACTCAGACAATAAAGTTATAAACTGCTTGCAATCTGATCACAATGGCCAAACTGTAACTTTCATACAATGCGTGAAACGGGTCTATTACAACTCATAAATTAGAATGTTTTAAAGTTATAAACCGCTTGCAATCTGATCACAATGGCCAAACTGTAACTTTCATACAATGCGTGAAACGGGTCTATTACAACTCATAAATTAGAATGTTTTAAAGTTATAAACCGCTTGCAATCTGATCACAATGGCCAAACTGTAACTTTCATACAATGCGTGAAACGGGTCTATTACAACTCATAAATTAGAATGTTTTAAAGCAAACTTAAAAGTTAAATTAACACATTTTAATCATCTCCAAGATGATCCAGATTTTCAATAACGTTGTTACTATATTGTTACTCTCACATTCTATTTAATAATTATACACTCTATTTAAATGCGAGTAACGGAACCCAAAAAGGTAAATAATAACGAACCTGTATGTTCTCGCCCAAACATTCAAATCGGCCTTCCGACTGGCCAAAAACTGGTGAAATATTTTTCGTTTCTCCTTGTCTTGAGCTTCATCTGCTGCCGTGAAAGCATATTCACCTGAAACATAAAGCAATCTGTCAAAGTAACCGAAGATATACCGTAATACAAGGAAATACAGATTTATTTAGATCAAATTTACCTCGTGCAACCCTCTCGCCCTTGACCTGTTCGATTTGCTCCCTTCGCTCGACCTCCGCGGTAATGCCAGCGTGTAACGTTAATTCGAAACTTCCGAGTGCTAGGGTTTCATTCAGGACATTTCCCAAATACGATTGGAGTTCCTGCAGAATAAAACCATTTTAGGATATCGTAAAAAAACTGAAGTAGATGTACCTTTAATCATTGAAATTTAATGTATCTTATCGGTCTACTCGAAGTATTTTTACTGTTTCGATTACGCTAAAAAGTACAGTAGTACGAAATAAATTATGCACGTCGGTAATGTTAACTTCGGAAATACGATTTAATGATAAGATAACGAATAGCAACAAGGTCTAAAATCACAAGCGCTGTTACCTTATTAGGTACAGTTCTGTATAACGTCTGTCCGAATTGAAAAGGTATTTGTTAAGGATCTCCCCATATGGCCTCAAGGAATTTTATGACTATAACCTATAAATACTGTATGACTATTAAATTATTATAATATACTTAGCATTAAAGTAGTGTTGAAATTGGAGTTGACATTTCTTATAATTTTTGTAAATATGGCTAAAATTGTAATGTATTGTTTTATTAATTCTTATTATTTAGATCTTTTAGAAATTGCATGAAATAGTATAATTGTTGCTACACCCTGTGGGTAGAATTACATTGAGACTTACCTTGTATTCATTACCATCTATACAATAACATGTAATTCATTGCAAGTAATAAATTGAGTAATAAATAAAGTTAACACATCTGCGGCTCATCTCAAATTTAGAAAAGCCTGCATTGCTAAAAGTGCATGTGGGGTGTGTAATGCGCACAGCCGATGCTACGCATGTTCTTAGCACTTACAAGCGGTTTGACATAAACAAATTTACTAGAACGGCTGTCCGCGCGTACACGCGGAGAATGTTTTCTAACCGAACAATTGTACGCTCTACACACCTGATATTCGTTCAAAAACTCACACCGGCTTGGGTTCGTACCCCGGGTTCCAACACAAACCCGTTCAAAAATTGACACGGGTCGCAACACCGACCGTTCAAAAATAGCAGTGTCGCTACACCGGTGTCGAATTTTTCAACACCAACTCTGAGCAGGTTTGTATAGAGACGTCAAAATGACAGTTATAAATCAATACGAAATCTATGTGAACCCGTTCAAAAACTCAGTGTTGCAACCCCAGTGTTCCTATCTACCCTAGGGTTCTTCAATGAACGCACTTAAGGGCCGCGTTCATAAATTAGGGTTCTCGACACGGGTTCTAATGCCACCTCTGTCCCACGCGTTGAAAATTGTATACGCTATCCTGCTGTCAGTGTCGGAACCTGACGAAAGTGTTAATTAATGAACGGCTGTCAGGGGTGTTATAAATAAAATAATAAAAATGGCTAAAAGGGTGTAAATGGCGTCTAGGAGCCGAGCACACATTATGTGTTTTCGGCATACTTGGTAGGCAAAACGCGTGAGATTTAGTTGCGCACAGTCGGTATTATAGTGATTACACAACTGGTCTGAAGTTCGCCTATCCTATCTTTCATGCATCTCTATCTACTAGTACAACAAACTGTTACATTAGACCTGTGTGCTCTGATGTATCATAGCATCAATACACTGCCTCTCCAGTGCATTGTGATGCAACTTCAGCAGCGCGTCCAGATGCTGCCTAGCCGCTGCAGCCGCTAGAAGCTCCGCCCACGCGGGCTCGGCGCCGACGAAGCCAGCTTCCTGCAGCGCCCCGCAGAGACGCAGCGCTTCAGCGCGGAGGCAGGACACGCGACGCATTAGACCCCATACCTCTGTAGAGACATGTCTTCTCATGAAATAGTTGTGTATAAACCATCATAACGCTGCTTGCTATCGACACGACATATCCACGAAGGTGTCGGAGGTGTTTCCGAGTGTGGACTGTCACTAACACCCTTTTTCACCGACGATTTTAAAGTCCCAGCGTAATAGGGAGTGAGCCCTATCGCCGTACTTCGGGCACAAATACGCGCTGCATAGGGCATGGAAATTTACCTCAGTGTTTTCTTTTTCCGGACTGGGTTTAAAGACTGAAAGTCGGCGTCCTAGCGTCTGAGTAACCGCTGCTTACTATAGAAATACCTTAGACCACCTGGCAAAGCGTGACTCTTAGTACTGAAATTATTCTGCCGTTTTCAAAGGAGGGAAGGTAAACACGCACAGCGCACATTTACTCATTCACGCACACTCCTGCGAAAAATTTATATGTCACACTAAATCTAAAGCTGCTACACAAACACAAAACGAGCACACAAGCAAACTTACATGAACAAATTGTTCATGTACTTCGGCAGAGGGGGATAAGTGTGCTTGCCTAGTCCCGTGTTATATGGTCTAAGAGAAATATTATGAAAAAACTGGGCAAATGCGAGTCTGACTCGCCCACCGATGGTTCCGTTAAAGACTATATTTTTATGATTTAAGTACAAATGTATAGTTTTCAGATTTTTCATACGTTTTTGCGGCATAAACGGCCGTATCTTTTTTTACGTTAACTTAGAAATGTAATTTTTACAGCTTCAAGGGACGTAGACCCGAGTATAGGGTTTGATTTCAACGGACAGACGGACAACAAAGTGATCCTATAGAAGGGCTTCGTTTCTTCCTCTTGTAGTACGGAACCCTAAAAATGAATGGAAACTACCCGCCATCGTACAGTGTTATTATAGCACAGGATGGAAGAAACTATTAATACCTAACAGAAAATCATACAACAATATCTTACCAGGCATATACTTGAGCCGTTTGTTCAATATCGCATGCTGCCGCCACGCGTCGTGCAAGCAATACTCGATCCTCTTCACCCTCCACAGCTGAGTAAATAAGGACCGGTATCGCGCGGCACACGTCGCCGGGAACAAGGTGCCTAATGGACCGTCCACTCGGTATTGAAGCGCGAAGACATCCCAGCCGCTGTCTTCTTGGATGCGACCGTCACCTGTGGGTTTTAAAAACTTTATACGTGTATTTTTCGTGCCCTTCAAGCCATAATCCTCAGTTCTGAAAACTTCATGAAAATCAAATTTGAGAATGCAAAAAATTAGTCATGAAATAGTCGCCAAGGTCAAAAAAATAGTCGTATCATAATTCCGAAGTTATAGCTATTGGTTGGTGAGGATTATGGTGTGAAGGTCACGCCACTCATGCAAGCAAACGGTGCGAGATACCGACTTGGTTTCAATTCCAAAAAATAGTGACACCATACCGAATCTCGAAAATAAAGCTTCAAGGATTCAAGAGTTATCAAGGTACAAGCATCGCAACGGTTTATCAGCGGTGACCTTGACTGCACTAGTGATTGTTTCTCTATCGCTTAGTAGTTTTGTGCGCGAATGAACACATGCGCTAGTTCCACTTCCGCCAAGCGCTCATATCATAACTCGTTGCGCGACTTGTACCTCGGTGAGGTTAGGGCATTCTACAGCGCCAGCCTTAGCTGCGGTCGCTTGGACGTGAGATGGAGCCAACGTTTCGACGCAGGTCGCATCGCATATCAACGACTGCATCTGAAATTGGAATTATATGACACAACAGGGTTGGTGGCGCGCACAGCCATTTCTAATGTACACGTCCGGTTGTGCACGTAAAGAGACGACGCGGGCTTGTTCAACTGTGATGAGTGTATAACTCACAGTTAGGGTAGAGATTGACGTGCAGTCTCGCGGGGACGTGCGGCGGCTCGAACTGCGCGTTGGTGGCGCGCACGGCCGCTTCCAGTGTACACGTCAGGTTGTGCACGTAGAGAGACGACGCGGGCTTGTTCAACTGTGATGAGTGTATAACTCACAATTAGGGTAGAGATTGACGTGCAGTCTCGCGAGGACGTGCGGCGGCTCAAACTGCGCGTTGGGGGCGCGCACGGCCGCTTCCAGTGTACACGTCAGGTTGTGCACGTAGAGATACGACGCGGGCTTGTTCAACTGTGATGAGTGTATAACTCACAGTTGGGGTAGAGATTGACGTGCAGTCTCGCGAGGACGTGCGGCGGCTCGAACTGCGCGTTGGTGGCGCGCACGGCCGCTTCCAGTGTACACGTCAGGTTGTGCACGTAGAGAGACGACGCGGGCTTGTTCAACTGTGAAGAGTGTATAACTCACAGTTGGGGTAGAGATTGACGTGCAGTCTCGCGAGGACGTGCGGCGGCTCGAACTGCGCGTTGGTGGCGCGCACGGCCGCTTCCAGTGTACACGTCAGGTTGTGCACGTAGAGAGACGACGCTGGCTTGTTCAACTGTGATGAGTGTAAAACTCACAGTTGGGGTAGAGATTGACGTGCAGTCTCGCGAGGACGTGCGGCGGCTCGAACTGCGCGTTGGTGGCGCGCACGGCCGCTTACAGTGTACACGTCAGGTTGTGCACGTAGAGAGACGACGCGGGCTTGTTCAACTGTGATGAGTGTATAACTCACAGTTAGGGTAGAGATTGACGTGCAGTCTCGCGAGGACGTGCGGCGGCTTGAACTGCGCGTTGGTGGCGCGCACGGCCGCTTCCAGTGCACACGTCAGGTTATGCACGTAGAGAGACGACGCGGGCTTGTTCAACTGTGATGGGTGTATAACTCACAGTTAGGGTAGAGATTGACGTGCAGTCTCGCGAGGACGTGCGGCGGCTTGAACTGCGCGTTGGTGGCGCGCACGGCCGCTTCCAGTGTACACGTCAGGTTGTGCACGTAGAGAGATGACGCGGGCTTGTTCAACTGTGATGAGTGTATAACTCACAGTTAGGGTAGAGATTGACGTGCAGTCTCGCGAGGACGTGCGGCGGCTCGAACTGCGCGTTGGTGGCGCGCACGGCCGCTTTCAGTGTACACGTCAGGTTGTGCACGTAGAGAGACGATGCGGGCTTGTTCAACTGTGATGAGTGTATAACTCACAGTTAGGGTAGAGATTGACGTGCAGTCTCGCGAGGATGTGCGGCGGCTCGAACTGCGCGTTGGTGGCGCGCACGGCCGCTTCCAGTGTACACGTCAGGTTGTGCACGTAGAGAGACGACGCGGGCTTGTTCAACTGTGATGAGTGTATAACTCACAGTTAGGGTAGAGATTGACGTGCAGTCTCGCGAGGACGTGCAGCGGCTCGAACTGCGCGTTGGTGGCGCGCACGGCCGCTTCCAGTGCACACGTCAGGTTATACACGTAGAGAGACGACGCGGGCTTGTTCAACTGCGATGGGTGTATAACTCACAGTTAGGGTAGAGATTGACGTGCAGTCTCGCGAGGACGTGCGGCGGCTCGAACTGCGCGTTGGTGGCGCGCACGGCCGCTTCCAGTGTACACGTCAGGTTATACACGTAGAGAGACGACGCGGGCTTGTTCAACTGCGATGGGTGTATAACTCACAGTTAGGGTAGAGATTGACGTGCAGTCTCGCGAGGACGTGCGGCGGCTCGAACTGCGCGTTGGTGGCGCGCACGGCCGCTTCCAGTGTACACGTCAGGTTGTGCACGTAGAGAGACGACGCGGGCTTGTTCAACTCCTCCCTGAAAACATGTTCACTAAATTTATGAAAAGTTATATGTAGTGGTGGATAGTGGTTTGCCGTAGATAGTCAGTTTGCCGTATATAATTATTTATCTGTATTATTATCGGTCGGTGGAGCAAGCGCCCTGTAAGCAACAAGTCCCGGGATCGAATACCGATTAAGTGCTCCTCACATCCAAATTTACTTTTTATTTGCTTTTGTATACTACAATGATTATTGTTAATTTGCATCTCCTTGCGATAGATAAACCGCCAAGAGCAAAAAATAAAGGAATTTAGGAATAAAGATTGATTCTTGTAAATACAAATTACTTAAATAAATTTAACAAGAAGTAATCTAAAGTGAACTAACTGCAACAGCGTCATCAAATGGTGCACGAGGTCTCCCTGAGCCAGCAGTAGGTACCGACGATGCGCCACTAGGTGGTCCAGCAGATGGTGGTGCGTGGTGAGGGCGGTCAGCAGCCGCTGCGAGGCGGCAGTGTGCGCAGCGGCGACCGCGTCCCGCAGCCCCGCCGCCTCCCACCACGCCATGCCTTCCATCTCTGCTTCGTTACCTGAAGAACACAGACTTTATTTATTTATCGTTTAGGATTTGGGACGACCCATCATGAGAATGCAATGGGCCGGGTTCTGTGATTTTTACCCCATGAAGGACTTAAGGGCAGACTCGGGTTTTCGCCTAGGCTAAGGCCCTGCCACCGAGACGGCCTTTCCAGGGTGGAGATAGAAACTATAATTCAATAATAGTAGTTTATGAAACTGGTACATAGAAAGGTTATTAAAAACACGAGTGTCTGTTTAAAAAACAAGCCGAAGATCTAAGAAAAAATTATGTTATTCGGAGACCTATACTATAATTTAATTATTTAATTTCTTAGAGACGTTCATGAAAAAAAAATTTCATTATGCCAGTAGTTTTGAGTTCGTAATGAGGATTTTACGATATGAGGTTAGAGAATAGTAGTTTATCTAACCTCATATCGTAATATGACATAATTCATGGACGTCTCTAAAACACGATGGTTTAATGGGTCAAATCAAAAGTATTATTTTGCCCTAAAATTACTAACAGCAGCAGTGATGGTGATGATTATTTGAATCCAACTGATATTTTGGAAGAAATTACGAACTCTTTTAGAACGAGCTTTTACAAGAAAAATCAAAAATGGCTAACAACAAATTTTATCAAGATTATGAAAACAGCTTGTTAGGCATGAGTTTAGATAAAGTAGTGTATGAAACTATACATAGCTAGGTATTAAAACACGAGTGTCAGTTTAAAAAACGAGCCAGTTTCATAAACTACAATTATATATATATAGGTATATATAAAGTCGATTTATATACCTATAGCAAAAAGTAAGCATCATGAGACAACAGTGATGGTGGGTGGAAAAACCGATATATATATATTCTCAAAAGGATGTTAGAAGTGTTTCCGAGTCTGAACTGTCAACACACGTACAACCTTTTTTCACCGATGATTATTACGTCCCACCGGAGTTGAGCCTCATCGCCCTACTTCGGGCACAAATATACAAGCTTTTTAGGGCAGCTTTTAACATGTTAACATGAAAAATAACCCCTGCTTGTAACATGTTAATCTTGATGAAGATCAAGTTGCACAATCCACAATAATATTAATATTGTATTATAAAATGTGTTTGATGTTGAATTCAGCAAGTGTTTTTTCATCAATATATTTGTACACCTTTACTATAAATCATTGAGACTGAATACATTCATTAGTTCATTAAAATTAAGTAACGTTCACGGAGACACTCCAGCTTGAATGTAAAATAATCAAAACGAACATTAACCAACACTTATGGTTAAAAATTAAATGTCCATTCCATTAATTGCCGACAATCACAAGCATATAGAACTTCTTGTATAATGTACAAACATCTCAGTTAGAGATAAAGATTTATAATAGAAGAGAGTACCAGAGGGCGGCTTGAGCAGCTCGTGCAGATGGTGCGCGTGCGCGCTCGGCTCGGGCTCGTCGGCGCACGCCTCGCGCATGAACACCACGCTCTTGCCCGTCGCGAGGATCTGCGCCGCCTGCTCGCGCGACATGAACGACGGAACCATCCACTCTCTGCAACAGTCACACCGCCGCGCCGCGCTGCTGTACGCTACTGTTACAGATGTTCTATGTCACGAAGTCCGTTTGGCTATGGTTGTGTTAGTGCGTGCACACGCTCTTGGAAGCGCCACAAAACGCGCCACACACGCAAGCCGTGCTTATCTGTACTTGTCACTACCACAACCATAGCCTAGATAGAATATTTGTAGCGAACTAAGTGCTTGTTGGAGTTGCGGGTGGCGGCTGGATGAGGAGGACGGAGAACCGCCAAGAGTGGCGTAATATTGGGAAGGCCTATGTCCAGCAGTGGACGATGACAGGCTGATGGGTGGATGGATGGATGAAGTTTAAGCAGGCTTATATTTGACCGAATGTGAGTAGTTAAGTAAGTAGCCGCAAGGTGGCGCCACGAATACGGTTTCATAGTATTGAATAGTGGATTTTATTGGCCTTTACCACAGTAAAAACAGAATAGTAGGCTAACTTCACAGAAAGGTACCGAGCGCGGCTAATTTGTGTGCGTACTGCGAAAGACTGCGAACCACAGCACGCACATGACGGCAATATTTAAGTTGGTTTAGGAAGTTTCGAGTCAGGGCCGCGTTCCGCAGTCACGCTTAGTCAAGTATCTCGATACGCCACGCCATTACCAACACGAAACTAATGACAAATCTAAGCCTATATGCTGAGTGTTTATTTATTTTAGTTATTTGGAGTTTGTTGTAATTTAAAGCTGAGATATTAATGTGTGTATGAGAATTATACTACCACCGGGTCGGTACTTCGTAGTGAGATCTTATCGAAAATGTGGTTTTCACGAAACCTTATGCCATATGCACAGCGGATGTATTTTGTAATAACAGGTTCAAAGCGATTTATGAAGTGACGGAAAAAACATCTTTCGAGTTCATTCTCAAAATGTTAACAGAGATGGACATTATTAGCCTATTTTATTTACAATACAACATACCTTACTCGGTACTTGTCATGCCACATTCTATCGATGGGGACGCCACTCCTGCTCTCAATGAAGAACTCGTTGAATGGATCATCAATTTCACCTGCAATTATTTACTTCTTTTAGGATATTGTATTGTTTGTACCTTTGGTTCTTGTACCAACGTCAGTACAGTATAGGTAAAATATTAAATCGATTGAGAACAAAGTTAAGCAATATACGCCGTAGTTGACTCTTACTGGCTGGTGAGACGGGCTAGTTTTGATTGTGCTACTCACCATGCAACAGCCACCTGGTCAGCATCAGTAGCAGAGGGTATGTGAGCGCGGTGAGGAGTCTCCGCGCCAATACGGTGACGCGGTCATCTCCGTGACGCACGAAGCGATGCACGCACGACGCTAGCTCTCCGCCTATACAACATGACACGCTTTACCAAAATGGATATGTAAATATTGCTGTGTGAAATAGTAATCATTTACCGTACCTCAAAATTAAAAAACCGGCCAAGTGCGTTTTGGGCCACGCGCAGTGGAGGGTTCCGTAGTTTCCCAGTACATTTTATAAGTTGGTCTACTAATACAGATCGCGCCAAACTGCTTCCGCTCGGAAGTTGCTCTCCCGAAGAACGGTCCGTACATTTTGTTGTGTTTAGAGGGGACTTAAAGTTTGACGCGACCTGCAGGTCTACCACGTAATTCTGATTGTCATGGATATGAACATCATTATGAACTTCATTACCATTGCCAGAGTCTGATTCGGACCTATTTTGTAAAAATTTCAATGACAATGAACATCATGAACGAATGAAAATCTGCGTTTTGTTTATTCAATTTAGTTATGGGTTGATGCGTTTTCGAAGTTATTATAAACCAAGTTATTCGTAGATATGAGCACCTATTTAATTAGTCTGATCCTCTTTTCGTATTGCAAAGAAGTTTTACAGTGTTTCTTATTGTTTTATTTTCAAATTTAACACGTAACGTAATAAATGCAAATGAGAAATGAATAACCAAACGCACATGACAAAAATAACCTCCCTCGAAAAGTTTCGTTTTCATTTCTATTTCAAGTTTGTAAATAAAAGTAAGTAAGTATACCTAGCTACTGTTGTGTTTTTCTTCTATTTAATTTCAAATTTCTGGGAAAATCAATATCATAACATAAGGCAATGCCAATTTTTCTTTACTTTTTACCAAAATCTGTAGAAGTTTTGGAAAATCAACAGTGTAACATAATACAGTGCCTGCGGAAGATTTGAGAAGGAAATACCCCTGGGACATTAGAATACCAAAGCTTCATGCAATGGGAATTGGATGGAATAGCTCCAAGTGGAGAGCCAACCATCCGCCTGACTGAGCCCAGCAGGCGTCCCAACTCAACATCATCAATACAGTGCCTGTTTCTCTTTTTGTTTTACTTGAAACAATCAAATATTATGTTTCAGAATGCCAGCATACAGACAGAGACAAGACATTTTCATGGAGAACTTAGACTTGGCTGTAGAGAAGGTGGTGAACAAGATTGCAGCACTATTAGCGAAGCAACATGTAAAGTCTCAGTGGAAATGTATTGTGATTGTGAATGAAGTTGGACTTGGCTGTCGAGAAGATGGTCAACAATATTGGTACAATGTTAACCGGGCAATGTGTTAAGTCACAGTGGGAATGTATTGTGATTTTGAATGCAGTGTTGTTAACGAGGTAATTTAGCAATTACTTCAGTTAATTGTTAAAATAGATGATAAAAATCTAATAGTAAGACTTGAGGTTTCAGTAGGTACTTACTAAAAATAAGTGTGTTATTACATAAATAATAACCAGTGCAAAAGTAGTGTTTTATTTCTGAAATTCCATGTAGGTTCAAAATGATGTTGTTATTCTGAGAAAAGTATCTAAGTTTGACAAGATTATAAAAGAATTAAAATCTAATAGTATGGAAAAAAACATTTAGTTGTTTGGTCTAAATATAAAGGGTATGAATGAAAGTAGAATGAAAAATGAAATGAATGGTAAGGAAAGTGGAAGATATAACTCTACTTGGTTGTCCTAGAAGGACATTATGTGAGAGGTATGCCAGGGCCGCGTTCATAAATTAACACAACACAGGTTCTGATGCCATCTCTGTCGCATGCTTTGAAAATGGTATACTCTATCCTGCTGTCAGTGTCGGAGCCTGACGAAAGTTTTAATCAGTGAACGGAGGTCTGAGTCATATCAGATGGAAATCTGCAGTCTCCGCCTATACCTTCGGGAGACAGGCATAAGTATTATGTATGTATCAATCCATCAGCCTGTTTCATCCACTGCTGGACATAAGCCTTATGTACTTATTATGTATGTATGTATTCAATCAATCCATTCAGGAAGATGATGGGACGAAAAAAGAACAAGTCATAGCCAAAACAGAAGTCATTTATTGTTCTGACAGTGATAAAACCTAACATACACTTTATTTACCAAAGGCCTTATATCCTAAGCAGAGTAAAGAGGTGTCCAGAAATTCTGTGGGCATCCTAAGTTAATAAGATTAAATGTGATCTAAAACTGACAATGTTAATTGATCAATACCTGCTTTATGTACATAATTATCTCTAGTCATTAAATATTAATTTCAGAAAAGGGTACATAATACAATAATACTATTTATTCATACTTCAGATATTAAAATAGACCACATAATATATTTAATTGAGCAGAATTTGCAGAATCAACACTTAAATTAAATACCAAAAAAACAAAAAGAAAATTACATGTCATGTTTACAATAAACTTATCAATATAAATAATTTAATTACAAAATTTAGTAAATACATGTACCATGCATTAGTCCCATCACCTGTGAAAGACTATAAGTTATATAAGCTATAGTATTATATACCCTTTTTTAAAATTAAGGTACAAACAGCGACTGCTGCAAATTATACATTTCTTATAAATTACACTTAAATTGGTTAAAACATAAAAAATATGGTATACAAATAGTGAACATATTCTATAACTAATTTAGATGTCAACTCCTCCACAGCCTATCGACCAAAGCAACTCTTCCCTCATCAATTCGTTTATGGTCTCCATGGAATGGAATTTGTGGAGGTGGACGCCGAAGATCCATGCTCAGTGCATCCAAATTAATTAATCTCATGTTTTGGAAAGTATTAAATACCACTATGACATTGAGTGAGTGGTCTCTTCATGTTGAAGTATGATTCTTCATTGTCCTTGGGGCAAATGCACAAGAAATCCAAACTTCTCCATAAATCTTAAAGAAAATGCAAATAATATTAATGTTGTGTGTGAATATTTGAAATATTACAGTATTTGTACTTGATTTTAACAACTACAAATTTAAGGTATTATTATAAATCAACTTTACCTCTCTGAAGTTTCATTCCCTTCTGACTGAGATCTTGGAAAATGAATATATTTCCGCAAGATATGTGGTGGATTCAGCGCTTCCGTAACTTTCATCAGACAATCAGACTTTTTGATTGTGAAAGGTTTAGGGAGTTGTTTTTCCCTATGTGTGTCGCCTTGGTGACCCCCACTGGCATACATCTGTAATGCTACCAGAATCTGTAAAAAAGATGTCAGAAACTTCACTGTTATGTTTGATAATTTAATTACTCGTTTACACAGTAAGCTGTAAACTTCAATGTTAGGCTTGGTTATTTGATTACAGAAGTACACTGAAGTAAGTAGATGAGTAACACTACATTTTCTTGTTTGGTTTGGTTGAAACTACATTATACTACCTTGATTTCTGGACGCACTGCAGTGATTTTTTCGTCGCAAAGTTTCGTGAAATTGGCATGCAACAATAAGTTTGGGTTGGGGTGTAGATAAGGGGGCACTATGGAAAAAATTTTTCGCATAATTTAATAGGTAACAACAGGCCATACCTTTGAAAGGCGAAAGTTTTCCGTGAACGATATCTCTGGTAGCAGATTAGGTCGCTGGGTAGAAGCATCGGCCTGCAAATATCTCTCTGGATCCTTCGCTGGATTCTTTCCTTGGTTTTTAGGCGTTCCTCCTCCACCGGCCGCAGACAGCAAGTACGCTCTCGCCATTCGATTATTAGAACAAAAAACACGTAAACAAGGCACGAAAAGTTATATCTACGAAAAACCAAGCATAGTAGATTTAGGTACCAAACAATATTGCTGGAAAATACCAAAATTGTGCAAATTTATTATGAACATCGGAGCTCTGGTGGTCCGGCTTTCATTTGACATTTCAAAATGGTCATGAAGTTCGTTTTTTTTTTTTTTTTGTTACGCGATACCAATAATTGTGTTCAAACGTCAAATATGTATGAAAATCATTCACTCAATTGACATGGGCTTGAAGACCATCACAATTATTTTACGCGGTACGGCGAAGCTCAATAATGGGCTTCAACTGTCAAAACGAAGCCCATTACGATGATCATCGAATTACGTGGTAGACCCGCTGTACTCGTAATCCTGTAAAGCCTGCTTAGATGTGATAAAGATTTCCTTTTAACTTTATTATATATACTACTTCTGTGAATTTTTTCACATCCTTCCATCCATCCATCAGCCTGTTTCGTCCACTGCTGGACATAGGCATTTCCAGGATTACGCCACTCTTGGCGGTCCTCCTGGAAGAAATGCCCATACTCACACAGGCTGGGCAGGCGGGTTGGTGAGCGCGGTGCCGAAACCCTTGCACCAGTGACGCCGCTGCCCGTCACCAGTCGGTTTTATATTGTCCGGCAATCAGCTTTAAATGTGAAGCCCCACTAAAAGTGGCAGAAACACGAAAATTATAAAATTACCCTCGGTCTTATACAAATATAGCCACGTGATAGAAAAAAGCTGAGTTTTAATTCGGATTCATCATAAAAATAAAAAATGAATATTTGAACAAGAAAAGTGTGTTTTTGATGGCCTGGTTTATAATGGTGTCGATTCGGTGTGGCACGACTTAACTTATTTGACAGGACTTACCTTATTTTTAGCGTCCCGTCCTTGTCTTTTCGATATAGAAAGAAAAAGACAGAATACTTAAATTAAGTTTCGTCCTGTTAGATAAGTTAAGTCGTGTTACGCCGAATCGAGACCAATATAACCCAGTTACCCATATCATGTTATTTATATGGTACTAAATACTGTTGTTACCTTTTTTGTGGTGAGCAGTGTGAGTGATGTTCGCGAGCCACGTGAGTCGATGCAGCGGCTCCTGCGCCCACACACAAACACGACGGAGGGTTCCGCCGCCGCCGTCACCGTCGCACGCCTGCTCAAACACATCCAATCAGATCACGCAAGCTGGGTTCAAGAGTTGCCTTCGAGATTCAAGCAGAAAAAGGTCGGGGCAGTGATAAACTGATCACTAATATCAACACATTCAGTTTGTTTGCTTCAATAGTTGATTGTACATCCGCACTAAATAAGTACACCTAATGCGTGAGTTAAATACAGTCGGGGGCTGAGGCGAAAAGCGGGAGCAAGTCCCCCCGCCGATTCAAGATTCAAAGATTCAAAATGTTTATTCGTAAAATAGATACATAAAGTATACGTTTTACCTGTCAAATCTAATCTGTATAAAATAATATTTTATAATGAAACTTACGGGAAATATATATAAATAAAAAAACTTTATTTAAGTTGGGCCACTAAAGTTATACACATGCATAAAATAAAGACTTATTGGAATAATAATATTATTATACAAAATGCAATTAATAAATAAGTTGATAAATAAACTGAATAGACCATAAATAAATATAATGCCTAACCAAATATATACTAACTTAAGTAAAAAATTAAAATATTGTATATACCTACATAATGCAATGAATAAATAAGTTAATAGATAAATAAACTATAAATAGATTTAATGCCTAAATCCGCCCATTCGATTAATCTTGCTAAGAAGAAGGGCAAGAAACTTAGCATGATCATGTCTTTTTTTTTATCAGTATTTTTTTTCGATATGGCTTAATACTATTACAGTCTTTTTTACTTACACAAAATTATACAAAATAATGTATTAAACTTTAATAACTAAAGGATAAAAATATAAAAGACAGAAGGAAATTGTGTCACGAGGGGAAAAAAACATCTTAGTCTACCTGTCTAATGAGGTAGTAAGTTAAAATACTAAGCAAAACATCATCTACCTGTCTCATATAGTTTATCACTTTTTTATAGTCAGTTTATCAACTAATAAATGCTAAGTTTAAGTTATAAAATGTTCATGTCAATATTTAAAAAGAAATGTCAAAATAATAATAAAAAAAAATATAAAAATATTAGTCTACATAAAAACAAAGGATTTGAAAAACACAAATCAGTTAGAAAATTAACGAACAGTAGTATTATGGCTAGGATCAATATTCTCATCACACCAAGCATCATTATCGTCCAAATAGTCATTGATTTTATAATATGCTTTTCTCAAGAGTCCCTGTTTAATATATAATTTAAACTTATTTTCTGAAAAACAAAGGACCTCCTTTGGAAGTTTATTGTAAAATCTTATACCATGTCCTACAAAAGAGGTGCCTACTTTTACAAGTCGTATTTTTGGAAAAGCCAGTTTATGTTTCTTCCTAGTGTCTAATAGAGTGATGCTCACCGAGCCTTGGGAAAGCATCGATATTTTTTCTGATGTATTTAATAACTTGGTAAATAAATTCACAAGGAACTGTTAAAATATTAATTTCTTTGAATTTTTCTCTTAATGAAACCCGGTGCTTCATATTGTAAATAGCTCGAATTGCTCTCTTCTGCAAAACAAAGACTGCGTTTATATCCGCAGCTCTACCCCACAGCAACATACCCTATGACATAATGCTGTGAAAATAACTAAAGTACACCAATCTAGCAGTATCCTCATCAGTAATTTGCCTCATCCGTCTAACAGCGTATGCGGCTGAACTTAGTCTACCACAAAGGCCTTCTATGTGGGGACCCCACTGAAGACGAGAGTCTATAGTAATGCCTAAGAACTTCGTTTTGTTGACTAACTCTAGCTTGGACCCCTGCAAAAGTAGATCAGCATCTACTTGAATTACATTTGGTAATGTGAATTTTATACATTTTGTCTTTTTCCCATTTAAAACTAAATTATTCGCAGTAAACCAATCAAGAATCATAGATAGAGTTACATTCGCATCATCAGGGATATTTTTATGTCTATTAACTTTAAAAATAAGTGACGTGTCGTCAGCGAATAGCACTATCTCAGATAAGTCTTTAACTAAATAAGGAAGGTCATTTATGTATATTAAGATCAATAAAGGCCCCAATATGGAGCCCTGTGGGACGCCCATTGTAACTAATGCTCCAGCTGACTTTACTCTGTTAATATCTACCTTTTGAATTCGATCACTAAGGTATGACTTTAATAACGCCAAAGATTTGCCCCTAACTCCATAGTGAGCCAATTTGCATAAAAGGGTTTCATGATTAACGCAATCAAAATCTTTAGAGAGGTCACAAAAAACACCGAATGCATCCTGCTTTTCTTCCCAAGCATCAAATATGTGCTTGACTAAAGCAACTCAGAAATCAGAAATCAGAATTTTATTCACCAAATAACAGTGGTTGTTATGTAAGGTATGTCATTCATTAAATTAATTAATATAGGTATATACATAAAACTAAGTATGTTTATAATTCTATCATTAATCATTATGATAATAGTTAATGTCATAATTTGTCAATAGTCTAAAATCATAAAATTCACAATACACGAAAATCCATTAGGATTTAGGTAGAAAATGGTTTGTTAATCTACAATTCATGAGTAAATGAATTTTTGTCAATCTTGTCCGACATATATTCTGTTAAATTGTTATAGGGATTATTTTCAAAAAATGTTTTAATTTTGCTTTTAAAATTATTAAGTTGCAATCTTGTCACATCAAAAGGAAGCTTATTGTACATATCTAGCTTTATTTGCATTCCCTGTTTGTATGTTTTACATAATTTAGTTTTAGGAACTACTAATTTCTCCCTATTTCTGGTTTGGTATTTATGTATGTCCTTTCTTTTAGGAAATTTATCTTTATTTTTATGAATTTCTATAAGCGATTTATATATAAACAACGAAATGACAGTCATGATGGAATTTGCTTTAAAATAATTTCGAGCCGATGTAAATCTGTGTAACCCGTTAATGATTCTTATTGATTTTTTTTTTGGCAAATGAGGACTTTTTTTATTTCAGTTGCGTTTCCCCATACAGTGATGGCATAGCTTATCACCTTAGACTGTTATTAAGGTTTTTTTGTCAACCAACGGCTTTAATTTATAGAGTGCGTAATTAGCGCTTGCCAACTTTTTACATGTTTTCAAAACATGTGATAAATGGTTTAGTTTGCAATCTATGTCATAACCGAGAAAAGTGGTTTTGTTACGCAGAGCTTCATCGTTACTGCTGCTTTTAGTTTTGAATGAAAGTGTTATGGTTTTCTTTGCATTTAGTATAATTCTATTGGCCTGGAACCAGCTTGTTAGTAAGCTTATTGCCACTTCTGTTTTTTCCTCTACCAGGACTTGGTTTTTATCCTTTATACCAACTTGCGTGTCGTCGGCAAATAGTGTTACATAAGCCCAGTCCGGTAAACAGTTCGCTAAATCGTTTATGTACACAAGAAACAACACCGGACCCAATATTGAGCCCTGTGGTACTCCTATATCAATTACTTTGCTAGAAGATAAAGCTCCATTCACTTTCACAACTTGAGATCTATTTTTGAGGTAAGAAGAAAGAAGGTTTGTTCAGGCCCAGAGAATCCATAGTACTTTAATTTATGAATCAAAACATCATGGCGTAGACAGTCAAATGCCTTTGACAGATCGCAAAAAATGCTTGAGCATTTTTGCGATCCGTCCAGGGCATCCAGGATAAAATAAACAACTTTACTGATTGCCATTTCTGTTGATTTACTTTTGCTTAAACCGAATTGAGCTGAACTAAATAATTTATTTCTTTCGAAATATTCTACTATTCTGCTTTTGATGGCACTTTCAAATATTTTAGAAATGGTAGGTAAGATGCATACGGGCCTATAATCACCAGGTTTTGTGGTTTCTCCCTTTTTAAAGAGGGGTATGATTTTGCCTGGTTTAAGGGCATCAGGAAAAACACCATCTTTTATACATGTGTTTACCACATTAAGTAAGAGTTCGGCAATGTTGTCATTGTATAAGATTAATTTTTTTATTGTTTTGCAGTCCATATTTTAAACAACGGCTGATGTTTTATTTTTCATTTCGGTTACAATTTTTCGCAACTCCTTTTTTGAAATCTGGGAAAATGCAATAGGATTGTTTGGAGTGTTTACTTTGTTCAAAAATTGTTCGCATTTATGCATTTCCGTTTTAAGGCTTCCAGATATATTTTTTGCAACATTTACAAAGAAATTATTAAACACATTGGCGATTTCTTTAGGGTTAGTCACCAGATCACCTTCTTCGTTTTGGATAGACTCTATGTGACTTTTTGATTTTGCATGCTTCTTTACTTGTTCATTTATAATTTTCCATGTTTCTTTTATTTTGTTATCGGAATTTTGTATTCTATTTCTGTAAAGTAGTTTTTTTGCTGTTGTCATTACCTTAGTCAAAACTTTTTTGTAATGTTTAATTTTATTTTGAAGCTTATCACATGGTTTAAAATCATACAACATTTTAAGATTGTCTAATGTGGTTCTTGATTTTTCTATGCCTGGAGTATCCCATTTTTTGTACTTATTAAATTTATTTATTTTCTTAAGGGGGAAAGCTACATCATAGATAAATTTAATGGACTCAACAAAAACATTCATTTTCTCATTTGGATCATCTGTGTTAATAATATTAGCCTCAATGCTTTTCACTTCCCTGTTAAAAAGATAATGAAAGTAATTAAAATTACCTTCAGACATAACACGACCAACCTTAGCCTCGGGGTTCTTTTTATAATTACCAAAATGACAATATTCTAAAAGAACTACATTGTGGTCTGATAATTTACAATTTAATACTTTTCCTTTTGATTCATTATCGTCTGAATTTAATATAAAGTTATCTAAACATGTAGAACTGTTTCCCTTAATTCTAGTTGGTTCATTAATAATAAATTTACAGTTAAAGGTTTGCAAAAGTTGGCAAAATTGCTTTGTTTTGGAATTAGGTGTTAATGTGTCTAAATTAAAGTCACCTGTAATTACGACCTTCTTACCTTCTTTGCAGATTCTATGTAAGATCTTTGTCATTATGTCTTTAAATATCCTAAAATCATATTCTGGTCTATAGACACATAATATTACAGTTTTACAAGCTTTTAATTCTACGGCAGATAGTTCACAATTAGTCTCAAAATATAACTTGTTTAAATCATTTCTAACTTTATATTCTAAATTATTTTTTACAAATATTGCTGTACCACCGTGTTCAAACATTTTTCTACAATAGCAGGTAGCTAGTTCATAATTGTCAATGTTCATGACGTGCACTTGTAAATCTGTAGCCCAAGTTTCGGTCAAACACAGTATGTCACAATTTGTATTATTACAGAGAAGTTCCAGATCCAAATATTTTTTATTGATACTTTGTATATTTGAGTGAATAATTATTAGCCGTTCTTTATCTTTTCTGTTCGCTGCCGAAAATTTAACGTATCGTCTTTTTTCTTATCTTTCGTGTTACTATCAATCTTCTTCACATTAGGGCTATCCGCTTTGTTGGTGTTCGTCGTGGATGCAATGCATTGCAAATCAGCGGATGTCAATATCTTTTCGATTATTGTTTCAATATTTCCGTTACCCTGAACCGGTTCGATACATTTTGGGTTACTCTGTGGGTTTTCTTCGTTCTTTGGCTCTACATGGACAATAGCGTCACATTTAATTGGGCATATTGATGATATTCCTCGGAAATTGCTATTCATTCTCAGCAATTCTCTCACAAGGTAGCGTCTTTTTGATACCCGGATCTCGTTTAACACACTTAAGTCTTCATTAAGTTCCAAATATCCCACACTTTCATTTGATTTAGTAATTTTGAATATTTCTTTATTTATATGATAAATATTTGTATTGTTATCGTAAGAGTTATAAAGAAGTCCACTTACAATCATGTTGAATTTTCTTTTATTATTTTTCATAATGATGTTCAGTAGTAATAGGTACGAGTCCACATTTCTGTGGTTTCTGCTTATCAGTATTATTACTGTGCCATTGTTAGTTAATTCTCGTGTTAAATGTTGAAAATTTTCAAGAATTTGTTGTCCACTCGCGCATGGTTTATTATAATTTATGATTTCATACTCTTTATTTGATCCTTGTTTCAGTTGAGTAGCTAAACCAGTGCCAATACCGTCTGAAAAAATTACTATCTTATCTTTTCTTTGTGGTTTGAGGGCTTGACATTTAATTATTCCTTCGGAATCACCTTCCCCTTTTTTTGGAGATTCATTGATACCTTTAAATTCATTTTGTTCAGGCGTATCTACTTTACAGTTATTTCCTATAGCTGTATCTAGTGTTACTTTGCGGTTTGTTATAACATTTGTTTTTCTTGTGTTTTTTTAATTTCTGAAAGTGTCTCTAGCTCGTTAATTTTATGAACTAATTTCATGTTATCTTTATTAATTCTATTCCATTGTTTTTTTAGGTTTCTTGTCTTCTTACATATTTTTTTTTACTTTGCGTATCAAGTTTCTACTCTTGAACTTACACTTATTAACTCTGGTTGTTGTGAGTTTTATGTTAGGTTCATTGTTGTTCAGACTTTTCTTATATTCACTATCGTTATCATTGCCGGTACCAGTATCTGTAATTCCCTTCAGTATTTTCTCAAATTTTTCCTTATTTTCTTCTTCTAAATTGTTTAGTCTAGTTTTTAAAGGTGTTATTAATTCTAGCTGTGTGGTTTCAAACTTGTCCTGCACTTCTTGATATTGTGTAATTTCTATTTCTAACTTTAAAATTTCCTGCTGTTGGTCAAAATTTTCATTTTCTAATTTAGAAATTCTACGTTTGTGATCCATATTTTCTTTTAATATTCTCTGGTTTTCTATTTCATTGTTTTCTTGCTCTGTCATAAGCGTTTCGATCAGTTTGTCTTTATCCTCTACATCTTTTTTTAGATTCTTAAGAGCCATGGCATATTCTTTTAATTTACTAGAGTCAGAATCTTGTTCCTATAACCTTGTATCACAAATATTCTTGCAACATTTATCCCTCGTTTTTGACCTAGTAGCTATGACTTTCTTGAAATTCATTGTCTTTGTCTTTAATTATTTATTGAGTTATCTTTAATTGTATGGTGTGATGATTGGGTAATAATATAGTCTAGGTAATACCAAACACAAAACATGTACTTCAAAGTTTCGTCAGCCGGATCATTTCGGTTCAAAGATAGCGTAGCAATATAGGCGATGTATGATCAATCAATGCGTATAGCACGGTGCTGGATAAAACCGCTGCAAAGCTACATACGAATGCGATGTTTAACGGTACAGTCAGTGTGTGAATGCTTAAGCTGCCAGGTAGTGGCCGCAGATCCAATCCGTTGTCGGTGAGGTCGTGCCCAAAAGGTCGTAAGCGCCGTGCAAAATGCGTCGCTTACGCGTTTTCTTCGGAAAGTGCGTAGATTTGTATTAAATCGGCGGTTATAAAGATAAATTCGATTAAAAATCAATCCTAACTTGCGTATTTTAGTGTGCAAATACCTTGATTATCCGTCAGGGGTTATTACTTGCATGTGGCACTTAACTTTGGAAGAAATTAACTAATTTTAACCCACTTTTTGATATAAAATTATTGGAGCGAATGACAAAGATGTTGCTTGTTTACATGTTTGGTCGAGAGTCCTGCATCTGTAATTGACCTCCCTCTAGTAAATCCATATTGTTCACAATGAAGCAACTTCCATCCATCCATCCATCAGCCTGTTTCGTCCACTGCTGGAAATAGGCCTTTCCAGAATTTCACTCTTGGCGGTCCTCCTGGAAGAAATGCCCATACTCACACACGCTGGGCAGGCGGGTTGGTGAGCGCGGTGCCGAAACCCTTGCGCCAGTGTCGCCGCTGCCCGTCACCAGTCTAATTCATATAAAGCCCGGCAATTGGGGATGGATATACCGCCATCCATCGGTCCCAGGCAATGGTGGGCCGCCTGGTTTTTTTGCCTGAGAGCTGTTCTCTTACTCTCCCCCGAATAACTTCGGGAGGGTTTCCGAGTAAGATGGTGGTACCTCCACAGTCGAGCCCGGCATTAGCTCTACCACCTCAAGTGCTCACCACCTCACTCCTACCACCTGAAGCAACTTATTGAAGTTAAAATGAGACAATAATTGATATAAAATTATTTTTTCGAAAACTTTACTCAGAACTGGTAAAACTGACACTGGTCTATAATTAGAAGGGTCTTCATTGTCACCTGATTTAAAAATGGGGATCAATTTACTCAACTTCATTAAATCAGGAAAGACACCATCATCTATACATTTATTAAAAATTAAAGCCAAATAAGGAGCTATTAAATCAATGACGGAACTTACAACTTTAACAGATAGACCCCACGTCCTCGGTTTTTTTTTAATTAAGAGTATTGAATGCCTTTATAGCTGTGAATGAGTTAATATACTTAAAAGCAAATACAGAATGGCACTGTAGCACATGTTCACTCAACAGATCTTGTGCAAGTAATGGACTTAAATTCAAATCTTTAGTTGTCAAGGAGGGGATGTCAGTAAAGAATTGTTCAAAGGCATTTGCAACTTCATTGTCTCCTGTAACAGTTTCATTGTTAATATTCAGCTGAAGTTCATTATTTCGTCTTTTACTCTTACCAGTTTCTGTATTAATGATATTCCATACTGCTTTTATTTTATTATCGGAGATTTTAAGTTTATTATTCAGAAATATGCTTTTTGCTTTTAAACGCACCAATTTGAAAATACGCGAGTATTTTTTGAAAAATTCCAAAAATTCATGATTATTATTATTATAAGATTTGATGTCGTACAATTCATATAAATGTTTTCTGCTTTTACTGGTGTCGCTGTCGTGACCTGGTGTCGCCGAGTCACTGAAAGTGATTTTACTAGGGTTTGAAACTTTTTTCAATTTAAAGGTATTTTCAAACTCTTTGGAAACTATGTTAAATAAATCTGTAAAGAGATTATTTGGATCATCTTGGAGACGATTAAATTGTGGTAATTTAGCTTCTAAGCTTGCTTTAAAACATTCTACTTTGCGAGTTGTAATCGGCCTGCAAAAAGCTTCCTTTGGCATTTGGTTCACACTTTGCATGAAGGATATAGTTTGGCCACTGTGATCGGACTGCAAACGGTTGATAACCTTATTGTCTGAATACTCGCAGTCACAGAATATATTGTCGAGGCATGTTGCTGTATCCTGAGTAATTCTAGCTAGTTGGTTCTAGGAAAACATTAAACAAATTAAACGATTTGAATAAATGAATTAATTTCGAGTTCATAACCGACTTTTCTAGGAGATCAACGTTAAAATCTCCACTTACTAATCTCAACTTTCTTCTTCGAATCAAATAATAATTTGCCGTGCCGTGCGCACACCTCCCTCGCACGCCTGCTGTTTAGCGTGGTGTGCGTAGAGAGCACGGCTGCCTGCGTGTATAGCGTGGTGTGCGTAGAGAGCACGGCTGCCTGCGTGTATAGCGTGGTGTGCGTAGAGAGCACGGCTGCCTGCGTGTATAGCGTGGTGTGCGTAGAGAGCACGGCTGCCTGCGTGTATAGCGTGGTGTGCGTAGAGAGCACGGCTGCCTGCGTGTATAGCGTGGTGTGCGTAGAGAGCACGGCTGCCTGCGTGTATAGCGTGGTGTGCGTAGAGAGCACGGCTGCCTGCGTGTATAGCGTGGTGTGCGTAGAGAGCACGGCTGCCTGCGTGTATAGCGTGGTGTGCGTAGAGAGCACGGCTGCCTGCGTGTATAGCGTGGTGTGCGTAGAGAGCACGGCTGCCTGCGTGTATAGCGTGGTGTGCGTAGAGAGCACGGCTGCCTGCGTGTATAGCGTGGTGTGCGTAGAGAGCACGGCTGCCTGCGTGTATAGCGTGGTGTGCGTAGAGAGCACGGCTGCCTGCGTGTATAGCGTGGTGTGCGTAGAGAGCACGGCTGCCTGTGTGTATAGCGCATTGCTTAGCTCTGCATTCAACTCGTGCGATATCTGTACATTATTTAATCTTACTGAGATCTGTACAATAAACAAAGCCGTGTCCAAGCTAACCAACTGTACGGAGTTACCAGTAGAACCTATTAGGTACCGGGATTGCTGCTGTATCTTATTCATCTTTAAGAATATCTTGTTGATGACGGACAGCTTCTGTACAGTGTTATCTTTTTTATTTATACAAAGCCCAAATATACATTACAATATATCTGAAAAACAATGTACCATAAAAGTTATCGCAAGTTAGAATTGGTGTATGTACTGAATTTTATATTTCATTATCGTCTAATCCCATTTAATTTTCGTGTTATTAAAATTCCTGTACCACCCAAAGGCTGACTGGAACAAATTGCTTTACGTGATAAGTCAGCATCTGTACAAATTTTATTTTTAAATGTCTTTTGTGTGCACAACTATTCATTCGATCATAAGTATGATGTAAAACGTAGCAAATTCCTATTGCAAGATTGAAATAAATACCTGAGATTGTAAGAGGGCAATACTTCTATAGTATTCGGTGAGCTCATCTCTGATCGCCGTCACTAATCCTTCTCCCATCAGTCCTAAAACATGTCCATAACAAATATACATAGCATTCATGTCAAACAAAAATACACTTGTTTCAGCTTTCTCAGGTGAGATTGTTTAAAAAAATATATAAACGGAGGGTAATAGATAAACAAATTACCTTGAGGCATCAACCCTGAGGCAGGATCAATGACTTCCTTCAGTCGGTCGTGCAGCACGCCCAGGTGAGCGATGCGCGAGTAGAGCGCGTGCAGCGGCCGCGAGCCGACAGGCCCCGTGCGCGCCTTGACGCCCGTTGCCGCGAGGATTGCGTCGCGCACACATTGACGCTCTAGTCCATGGTCTGTTATGAACAATACTATCTGTTTCAGATGCTATTAGGATAGGACCTTATCATACCAGTTACATGTGTGCGTTAGCAACGTTGACGGAAGTGCGTGAGTGAGATGCACAGTGTGCTAAACTGCTAACGCACTGAGGCATCAGGTATGACGAGGTCCTGTCCTAATAGCATCTAAAATTGATCTACTGTACTTTGCCCACTTGACTTGCAATAGTGATCACCAGCTGGTTTTACGGACGGTGTCACAGTTGCACATTTTTAGAGCGGGAGAAAGTGGGGGAATGGGGCGTAAGTAGTACTTAAACAAGAAGCGATTTTGGTGATTGTTCCCGGGTCTATTGACGGGAAATTCATTTTTAAAACCGGTCAGTATTGTGAATTTTTTACAAAGTGAGTTTTCTAGATTCCCATCATAGTTAGCTTTCCGTTGTCTGTATTGACGGGTGGAATAAGTTAAGGGTTTTTTCATAAACAGGGATATTCACTAAAATCCCAGGTGGGTGTTTTGTTTACCCAAGAGTTTATAATTTTGCAAGTGGACAGTCATTGGAGGAGGAGCTAGGTTTTTATCAAGTTTCGGGGAAAACAATGAAGTTAAATGGTGTTTTTCACATGATAATGAAAACAGTGCAAATTCCACTCCAACGGGCACGAGTATTTCAGTAATAATTTACCATGTGTAGGCAAGGCTATTGCCTGATTGCTGTTGTCTGAAGGCAGACTCTGGTTGGAGCCCTGCTGCTTGCCCCAGCTGCTCATTGTGCTCTTGCTCGTGTTGGAAGTAGCTCCCGACACCGTTACTGTTGGTTTCTGATGTAGAAAAATATTTTCAAGGCAATAATAGAAATATAAAAAACAATCTATAACAAGAAAAAAATTCAAAATTTTTAAAAGCTTCTTTGTTACTGATTACTTATCTGGTCTCCAATATCAATAAGGGTAAAAAAACTTACTGTAATAGTTAGTTGAGATATTGGAAACAGCTGTTGTGTCGATTCTGAATGTTGTGGAGAGTCTGATAGGGCTAGGAGAAGACTGAGTACTGCTGAACGCTGCTTTAACACAAACTGAAAAAAAATCAAGTTTATTTATATACGTCATTTGTCACATGTCAAAAGTTTGTACAGGGTGTAAATAGAGTCCGATCATTGAATAAAACCACATACTCTACTGATCATACTGGGCAACTATTCGAAAAAAAAACCCCACGCAAATCTTCAGAGAAAGAGATATAAGAGACATCTCGTACGAGGAACAACAACAACAGCTGTTTCTTGGACGACGCTCTGTCAAAACTCGCCCGTATGTCGGTGCGTTAGGGTTCACGCATTTTTGTGTGGAACTCAATTATTTCCCAAACTAAGGGCTAATTTTACCATTCGCTTCAAAAACCAAGTTCAATAGAACTAAGTTTAGCAAAAACTGAGTTTAAATGGTCAACTAAATCTCAGTTTAGTCTGACAGATTTCACCAGTTCATTTTGATCCCGTTTACGTAAACTCAGTTTTCGTCGCGATCACAGACATAAACTGCAATGCTTTTTGTCTTTGCATCACGTAACAGCGACCTGTTGCGACTATTTAAATGTTGACAAGCAGTATTTAAACGTAGCCTGTCACAAATGAATGTTTGGCTCGCTGCTTTCTAGGAAATTCAATCTAATACAGACAGAACTGTTGGTTCCGTGAGACGAAATCTTGTAATAAAATCTTTGTCATCAAGGGTGTCAAAGTGTTCTTCTCTCTCACATACCCATCTCGGACGACGAACAACAAATTCGTTCTCATCATCACTACTAAAGGTTCTGCGCCCCTTTGAAAAAGAATGATTCAGACGCCTGTAAGTGATGCTATGCCAGGAACGTCTGAAACGTCAGCACATCAAGGAAGGAAAAGACTGAAAAGACACAAGACACCACAAATGACAGAAAAAGAAAAAAAAGGTTGCAATAAATGTCTACAAATATGTTGAAAAAAAACTCACAGCATACCCTTTAAAAAAGGATGTGCTGCCCATTGTAACGGAAATAACTGGAGCATCAGAACGTACAAAAGAGAGATCAATCTATAATTGATCAGTTTGATGATTTCGTCTTGTCTGCTATTCGACGCAAAATACATCAATTTTATTTTGATGGTGAACTGCCTACAGTGCAGAAAGTGACTGTGGCAGTTAATGAAGATTCCAGTCTTCTGTCGTTATCTGAATCTTCAATATATCGAGTGATGATAAAATTTAAATTTAATTGTGTTAAGAGAGCACGCAAGAGCATCATGTTGGATAGGCCTGATCTCCAAATATGGAGACAAAAATATCTCTTGCAGAAATCAAAGCGAATCTCATATCTAAAGTAGACAAGCAAAAATATAAAAAAATGTAGATGAGTTGGCAGCATCGAAAAATGTGACAGTTTTGCGCCTTCCACCATATCATTGCGAGCTTAACCCAATAGAGTTGATATGGGCGCAAGTAAAAGGTTACGTTGGAAGGAACAACAAAACATTCAAAATGGATTTATTTTTTATTTTTTTATTTATTTATTTATTTATTTAGGAAATTAACAGCGTTAAAAGTAAAACTAAACATTATTTCAAGACTATGACTAAGGCCAATAACAAATTTCCCCAACTGTTTAATAAAATAACAAAAACAAAAAAAAACTTAACTAAATTCATTCCTCAGAAACAGAATCTAAAATAAAATTTAAATGCTTACAGGGCAACTCATCTGCCTACCGTACTCTATTTTAGTTTAAATTGTTCAATTTGTTCAATTGTTCGACGGGGTGTTTGTGTTGTGTATGTGTTAATGTAAGGGATGAGTATGTATGAGTGTGTGTGTGAGGGAGGGTATGTAAGAGAAAAAAAAATGAGAGGTTGTTCAGCAAAATCATAATAATTACGGTTATTCATCAGGGCAAAGTAATTCATTGATTATTTTATTTCGAAATGACGTTCTAGAGTTTCCATATGGATCGATATTAAAGAAACGCTTATTGTATTCGTTAGCTAGACGAATGAGAGGGGATGATTGGGCATAGTTTGTGCGAACAACTGGAACATGATAAAAGAGTCTTGCGGAGTGCCGAGTGCGATAAGAGGTGGCGTTAAGGGAGAAGTTAGACACCATGCTCATGCTGTTAATACGACCAGTAACAATGTCATATAACAAAGACATGTCGAGCAAAAGCCGGCGATCCTCAAGCGATGAAATACGATGGTGTAGACAAGAGTCTTCGTATTTCATTTTTGGTAATCTGGCTTTAAAATTAAGATGCTTTAAGAAAATCTCCTGTATTTTTTCGATATGCTGTTTATAAGTTATGTAATGTGGTGACCACACAGAAGATCCGAATTCCAGTAAACTTCTAACATACGCAAAATACACACGCTTAAGACAAGAAAGGTCTCTGAATTCACCACATACCCGCATTACGAAACCCAAGCTTTTGTAAGCCCTGCTCACAGTTGCGTTAATATGGTGCTCAAATGTTAATTTTGAGTCAAGGCTCACACCAAGATCTTTGACCACATCTACTCGGTGTATGGTATTACCGCTAATATTGTAAGAATGTAGGACAGGATTTAGCTTTCTGGAAAAACTTATTTGGACACATTTAGCTGCGTTAACTTTTATTCTATTCTTACTGTAGTAAGTACTGAGTCGGTCCAGATCAGCTTGTAGTAATTCGCAAACAGTTTCATTATTAATATCTAAGTATATTTTCTTATCATCCGCATACAGCAAGTAATTAGCGTCATGAAACACATTATAAATATCATAGATATAAGCACAGTAAAATAGTGGACCCAAATGTGAACCCTGAGGAACACCGGAGGGTATATCAACGAAATTTGAGCGATGACCACCAATCACTACTGCTTGTCTTCTGTTTGAAATATACGAGGTAACCCAGCGGTGAAGATCGCCTTGTATGCCAAGTCTTTGGAGTTTTCGAAGCAGAATGACGTGGTCTACACGGTCGAAAGCCTTTTCGAAATCCGTGTAGACCACGTCAATCTGCCGGCCAGATTCCATCTTCTGAAGTACAAAGGATACCAGCTCAACTAAATTTGTTGTAGTAGATCGCCCCTTAAGGAAACCATGTTGTTCAGGAGGTAAGCCTTTTGAAATTGTTGGGTATAATCTGTTATATACTATTTTTTCAAATAACTTGGCCAATACATTGAGTATAGATATAGGGCGATAGTTAGGCACTTTTGTTTTGGGACCATTTTTGTGAATAGGTACTATATGTGCATCTTTCCATTTACATGGAAATTTGCCTTCAGAGAGGGAACGGTTAAAAAGTATACTTAATGGTACGCTAAGAGCATCGCCGCATTTCACAATAAAGAAAGCAGGGAGACCATCACTGCCACCACCACCATTTGAATCAATTTTAGAAATTTGTGCAGATATTTCATTTGGGGTGACTACTATAGCGTGTATGATATCTCCGTCACCACCGTATGGAGGAGCAAGTAGTTCATCATCATAGCTTTGAGCAGGCTCGGCAAAGACGCTATGAAAGAAGGAATTGAAACCTTCGGAAATATCTTTCCCAGCTTTGAGAGTGCTTCCGTTGTATTCCAAAGAACTTGGGTAGCCTGATCCACCTCGACGGGCCTTAATGAAACTCCATAGGTATTTTGGGTTTTCTTTAATATAGCTCTGAACAGAACATAAATAGTTCTCATAACATTCTTGCTGAAGTTTATGCTGATGATGTGAAGATTTTGTTGGACCAAGGTTTGGCGCGGATCGGGCCAGAACAGTGGATGAAATGTGTAGCTCATGTCCTAAAAGTAGAAGAAAAAATGAAAGAAGTGGATGGGATAATAGATACGGCCACCGACGCTGTGATGCAACCATTTGTAATTACCGTAGGCGATTTGACTAGCGATTCATCAGAATATTTTAGCGATGAATCAAATAAAGAAAATTAATTAAGCACCTAACATATTTTAATCACATACTTACCCATCTCTAGATAATTCACCTATTCATAGACAAAGACAACATGGCGCTTTGTTTACATAGTCCACAATTTCTATTGACGGCGACTATACTTCAAAATTAAGACCAAAGAGACAGCTATGACACATCCAGTATAATCCTGACTGGATGTGTCATGATTTTGACTAATTTAAATATTTTTTATTAATAATGTATGGATTTTTAAATGGTCATAATGTGATTTTTAAGATATTTATAATTTTAAAAGTATTTTTTCATTATTTTATAGCACCTTAAAAACATTTTCAAGGAATGGTGACCGCAGCGCTATAAAAATGGCTGTCTGGTGGTGAATTAAGAATTCTATATCATAAGCTTGAGTAAGGCATTACTCTGCCCTAATTGCAGTTGAATACAGGGTTCATCTTCCCATTTGGTTTTTAATAAATGATTAGTTTGTGATAAGTGAAGTATTGTGATACTGTGAAAGTTAAAAATAAATAGTTAATTATCATATCTATTGTTAGTATTTCACATACAGATGAAATTTTACCTCGTTATTTTGTTGTTGTTTATAGTCTTGAAAGCCCAGTTACCACAGAATCATTTAAAGGCCTTAGCACACTATGTCTTACAAAAATGAAAAAGCAGCAATTGTAAAAGATGGATTCTTAATGGTGTCAATGATATAGTATGTTCGAGATAGCATGATATGGGTGACAGTTCGTAATTTTCTGTTTCACCTATACTACTCACACCAAACTACATACATGGTACAAAAGAAAATATTAAGCTTTAGAAAGAATGCATATCATTGTTGCAAAAATACAATAAATCATCTATCTATAAATGGAAACAATAATCAAATTTAATTTAACAAAAAAAGATTCAGAAGAGAATAATGTCTTTTTGCTACTTGATGCATGGATCGGAACGTTAACCCATAGATACTGACACTACATAATCAAAAATACATTGATGAATTGGTGCGGCCATCTTATAGGATCACGTCAGTATGAGTTCATCTTGTATGTGGTTCAATCTTTAGTTAGTCATTAATTTTATTTTTTTTTACAAAATAGATACCAACCGAATTTTTCACTTTCTGATAACATTCATTGAACTTATCAGCATCTTTTGCTGAGACACTGGAAAGACGCGAGTGCACTTTCTGACAAAGCAGCTTTTCATCTGGGACATTCCAAGATTTTTCACCAGTGGATGATAGGTATGAAATAGCCAGTTCATATGCACCATCTGAAAATTAAATGGGATTTTTGGGTATCAAAATAGTGAAGCTATTTGTTGTGCTATGACATTACCTTTTTGATACTTCAAAACGAGACCCCGCAAATAGTCTTGGAAGATGTTCATATAAATTTGTTGTGGTTCCTCAAAAACAAGTACTTATGTGACAGTTTTTAACAATGACAAATACTTAGAATTCAAAATTAGAATCTAACCTGGATCAGAAGACAATGAAGCGCACAATTTATGAAGTTGATCGGCCACATTACTCAAAGAGTTATTCATTTTTAATATACTTTGTAGTTCGCCATAAAATTAAAGATCATTGCACATTTACACTCATGTTATTTGGGCGTAATCCAAGACCTTTATTTAAATATTTAGTGTTCAGTTATATGAGACAAAAATAACCCTTTGCGGCATTAATTTTCTAAGATAAGACGGTAAATTAATAATTAATCGATTTTTAACAAAAAACGGTCACTATTGTTTGTGTTGGTTGGGATAAAAGTTGACAGATAGCGATAGATGGATTATGGATAGATAGGTTTTTTTTTTTTTTTTTTTTTCCTTTCGTCCCTTTCAGGGACAGGCAAAGGTATCTAGGACCATGATAGCCTTTTCTGTAACCAAAAGGTTTTTTTTTTTTTGTAATGTGTTTTACGGCCCTGGGTCACGTTCAGTTTGATCGCTCGCTCATGACTGACAGTAGGATAGCCAGGGTTGGGAAAAAAACAGTTCTCTTTAAAAAGATCAATTAATCCTGTTTAAAATAAAAATAGTATATACCTAGTATATACCTACAAAGGTATGCGCTCGTAGATTGTAGAAACTGTAACATTGTTGTTCGTTGTGGCCTGAAGTTAGACGCACAACACGTTTGACAGTCCATTTTTCCCAACGATTTTTGACTTTTGATGAGGCTCGTGACCGAATCGTTGGTGTTTATTTTAGTTTTTGTGGACTCATAGACTTAAAATACGCTATTATATTCTACTTCTATGGGTCCACAGGCGTCCTGCAAACTCACCAGTTTCTCCTGATTATACTAATGCAAAAAAAAAAAATTGATATATAAAATGGAACACACCCATAATGGCTGCCTGCTTTGCTTGCTTTGCTTTGGTTGTTGTTGGTTGTGATCTCTTATCTATGGTTGTGATGCCTGAGGGGTTGCCAGTAGTTTACTACTAATTTATTTCATCTGTGGTTGCCAGATGGTCGGGATTCGTCGGGAATAGTCGGGATTGTCCCGACTTTTCATATGATGTCCAGAGTCCCGCCCGACAATATACAAACTGTCCCGACAAATAAAAACGGTCGGTGGGCGGTAAGCGAATGAGCACTGCAAAAATTTATTAAAATTTAAAACTTTTTCGAGCATCTTAAAGGGTACAAAGTTGGTGGAAAAACAAAAAGAAAAGGAAAGAGTCGGTGAACTCAAATGCCAATACTTGCGAAAAGTAGAAAACATAGAGTACATTGAATATACGGATAGAAAATAAGTATGTTTTAGTTGTCTCATAATTTCATCTATTAATTTTCATTTGTCTCTTAACTTGCCAAAATAAGTATTTTGTTGTAATTACTTAAATTATAATAATTAATCAAAAAATATTTTTTTTGATTCGTAATATTTATTTGTCCCGATTATAATCCCAAAATCCCGATTCCAGATATTTTAGACAGTTTTCCCATCTGGTAACCCTAATGCCTGATGATGAGAAACGGAGCTCTGCTTTTTCAATGATTTTATTTTACACAGGACTATTATAGAGTTCAAACTTTTCATGAGTTAGCCATATCAAAAGCATACATAATGAGTTTCTCAAGTGACGAAGTGAATTTCTTTGTGTACCGTTATTTACAAGAATCTGGTGAGTTTCACTGAACTTCCATGGTCTTCATCCACAGCGTCAGACTTTAAAAGTAATATGTAAATTGTTGTATGTAACTTTTCAGGGTTTCTTCATTCCGCGTATACATTTGGTATGGAATCACATATATCACAAAGCAACATTAATGGAGCGCTAGTACCGCCAGCAGCACTTCTTAAAATCATACAAAAAGGTCTAGAATATACAAATGCTGAAATCTCGGTTGGTGAGGATGGTAAGGAAACCCTAGTTAACAAAGAACTACAGAATTTTAATATCACCTGTTTTAAACAAGAATAATTGAGTGTCAAATTGTGATTAACAGGTACAGAGACGCGTCTAACTGAAAGCCTCAGCCTGATAGATGCAGTTACCCCAGATATAGTGGCAGCGCGTCAAAACGCTCATAATGCTCAGAAACAGGCAATTAAAGCAGAACCAGGTTCTGGAGGCGAACAAAATGGTGTTGATGTATGTATTGTATTTTATATATTGCAATATGTCTATGCTGTATACAGATGGAACAATAAGATGGTGAGGTGTGGGTCAGGGTAATGTAGCTATCCACACTAATACAATAAAGATTATTGTTGGCTTTTATTGAAATGTTAAACCATTTCTGAGATAATTCTAAATTCTTACGAAAGGCAATGAGGCCTGCACTAATTCTCTACAAACTTGAGTATTTTGGGTTGGAGTGTAGCAAACGGTGTGCAAGGGATCTGACACTCAGAAAAATTTTGAGCAAGAATTTTTTTTTTGTTGTTATTTTTTATAATGTAATGTTTAGAGTGCCTAAAAATAAATCTTTTTTGTACTTTTCATTTTTTCTCTTAGATTCATATTTCCCGTAATTTTTTGTAAAAATAGGTTGCGACGACAAGCGAAGTGAGGAGGAGCGGTTAGGTTGACATGTAAGTACATAATTAGGAGCCGAGCATAGCGGAGCTCTTTGACTGTGGCATGTTTAATATCACACACTTTTACTATCTTATTGTAGATATGTGGGTTGAGAAAGGAGGCAAACCTTTGAGCAAAGGCTGTCTTAGTTATAGGTACCTACTTTAGTGATAAAGAGTCTTCGTCGAAGGATGTCTTCATAGTCAGGAGAATTTATGGTTATCAGATGTTGGGTGAGTGCTGCTCTGAGAATGAACAGTTGGCGAATTGTCAATATATTGCAATCTGCGTGTCAGTTGTAGGGTATCTAATAGGTTTTTTGTGCAAAACCTTTAGAACTGAACATTGTGTTCTTTCAACAGTAATTATATGAGACTTCGATGATCCTCCCCAGCAGCCTATGCTGATTGTCCAAGAGATATATAAACAAGCCGCAGAATTTCTTTAGAAGCACTATTTCTTAGTAACCTCATAATATTTATACGCTTTCTTGCTTGTGCAGATAAAAAGTCAGTTTTTTGTCAACAATAATTCCAAGGTATTTTATGGTATCTATTCTTTCAATTATATCACACGAGCAGGTGTTTAAAGTGCGGTCACAGGTATGTATTTTAATTGGAATATTAAACTTAGGTTCCGAGGCAGCAGTTTTGTGAAAACAAAGGTATTTAGTTTTTGCTGTATTTAGGGTAAGGAGGTTTTTAGAGAGCCAGTTTGCAACAGCAGACAGGCCGGTCATTGTTTGAGCAAATACTAATTCCCAAGAAGTGTTTTGGAAAATAATTGTAGTGTCATCAGCATAGCAGATGTTCTCTGCCTTTAAAGTAGGGGGTAATACAGTGGTAATGTCGTTAATATAAATTAGGAAAAGTGTGGGGCCCAAAATGCTACCTTGTGGCACTCCATACTTGATAGGCATAGGATCACTAAGAAGCTCACCGATTTTCATTTTTTGACTTCTATCTGTCAAGTAACTGTGAAACCAGTCAAGTGCTATACCTTTTATGCCGGCATTTTCCAGTTTTTGCAGAAGAATAGGTATAGAGACTGTGTCGAATGCTTTTGTGAGGTCTAGGGAGGCACCCAGACAGCAGTAACCATTATCAAGGTGTGAAGAAACAGAATTTAAAAGCAAAATGACGGCATCATCAGTTGATCTGCCTTGTCTGAAGCCGAATTGTGATGCAGAAATAATGTTATTAGATTCCAGGAAATTAACTAGACGACGGTTAACGAGTTTTTCAAGTACTTTTGAGAATATGGAGAGCAAGGAGATTGGTCTGTAATTACATGGGTTTTTTTTGTTTCCTCCTTTGTGAATGGCTGTAACCGATGCAACTTTCCATGAATCTGGATATATACCTTTTATTAGACTGAGATTACAAATATGTAGCAAAGGTTTTATTAGACTACCGATAGTATACTTAGCAAAGAGATTTTTGAAACCATCAATTCCTGGTGCGCTATCATTTTTTAATAGTCGTATGTGTTCTTTGATCTCAACTTCATCAGTAGGGTGCATAAAAAATGAGTTGGACGGAGAGGAATTTGATTTGACTAAAGAGGCAAGATGAGATTCAGTTTCATTTGTTTATGTCAAAATTTCATTTGCTAGATTTGTCCCAAAATCAACAGGTTTTGTACCGGTAGCGATCACCGACTTGTCCGAAGCATCTTGAATATCGACTTACAGCTTGAGAGAAACCGTCTGATGAAGTCTACGCTCCGCCCTTCTCTGCGCCAAACCGCTGTGGGATCCGAAAAGTTCCAAATGGAACTTCAGAACCGATTTGCCCTGTTGGAAACCACTGAGGACGTTGACCAGCTTGCTAACAATTTCACGAATGTCGTGCGCGAGGTAGGCAGGGCTTATTTTAAGCCGGAGCGAAAGACTAAGGAGTCCAAAATTTCGAGTGGAACTCTAGACCTGATGAGGCAGAGACGGGAAATGTCTTCAGATTCTGCAGATTACTCCCTTCTTAACAAGCGCGTTAAAAGGCAAATTCGTTTTGACCTGCGCCAACATAACACTCGCGTCATTGAAGACGCGATCAAGCGAAACAAAGGCTCAAAAGTTTTTGCCCAGCAGTTAGGAAGGACTAATCTGACGAAGCTGAAGACATCTGACAATAGAACCGTTACCTCTAGGCCGGAGATCCTCGCCGAAATCGAGAAATTTTATGGGCTCCTATATTCTTCACACGCTCCCAAGCCAACTGCTCGCGATAAAGATGACAAACGTGCACCTCTAGTCCGCCACTACACCGATGAACTCCCAGATGTCGAAATGGGTGAGATTAGGATAGCTCTTGAACGGCTGAAAAACAATAAGGCGCCGGGCGAGGACGGCATCACAACTGAACTCCTGAAAGCTGGAGGTTACCCTATACTCGGACAGCTACAGGACCTCTATAATGCCGTTATTCGTACAGGTACTACGCCAAAGGAGTGGAGCAGGAGCTTGGTCATTTTGTTCTTCAAAAAAGGGGACAAAATCCTACTAAGAACTATAGACCAATCGCACTCCTGAGCCACACCTACAAGCTGTTCTCGAGAGTTATCACGAATCGTCTCGCTCAACGATTCGACGACTTCCAACCTCCAGAGCAGGCTGGGTTTCGAAAAGGCTACAGCACCGTGGACCACATTCACACGCTAAGGCAGGTTATACAGAAAACCCAAGAGTATAATCAGCCTTTATGTCTAGCGTTTGTAGACTAAACTTAATAGTTATAGGAGACTGCAATATTGATATTAAGGATGGGAAAAATAACTCTTCAATAACTTGCTACAAAAACACCCTGTGTGGCCGCGGCCTCGAGTGCGTCATATCAGAGACGGCGATAACGCGGGAAGCGATAGTGGAAGGGCGAGTGCAGGAGTCGTGCATCGATCATGTGTGGGTGCGCGCCATTCGCGGTGTGCGCTGCGTAAGCGCTCACACGTTTAAATGCAACCTATCTGACCACCGCCTCGTCGGCGTGAAATTTGAATGTGAACCGCGTAAACGAGCGCAAGGAAATTTCATTCCACGGGTGTTCGATAACAAATTGGTCAAGAAAAAGTTAGATGACATTAGATGGAAAGACTTATTACAAGTAGACTGCCCTGTATTGTTGTATGATAAGTTGTGCTTTATTTTTTGTAGTTTATATTCGGAATGTATTATTGATAAAAAGCCGGAAAAAAAACGAGAAACACAGCCTTGGGTAAATAGTAGACTAATAAGTATGATGGACAAGAGAACAGAAATGTTTAGAATTTGGAAAATGGACCCTAATAATATGAATAAAAGGCTGGAATATTCTAGGTATAGAAATAAGGTTAATAAAGAAATTGCTAATGCTAAGAACAAATACAGGCAAAACCAAATAAGCAATTGTAAAGGTGATCTAAGAAAAGTATGGCACTTGATGAATGAATGGACAGGCAGAAAGAAAGCTACTATAGACTGCACAGTAAATAAATATTTAGGTAAAACAGATAGTATGTACAATATTTGTACTAAATTCGCAAAAACTTTTACACAAGAGATAGAAAAAATTAAGCACAATTGTAGTTGTAAGCTACTGGATAGAAGTTCCTATATAAGTCAAAGTAATGTATCGCTTAGATTTCTCAAAGTGACACCCAGTAAAATAAGCAAAATTATAGATAATTTAGAAAATAGAAAAGCACCAGGAAGTGACAACATTAGAGTGCAAGATTTAAAATATATCAAAGAACCAATAAGTGAAGTCCTTGCACATTTTATAAACATGTGTGTAACAAGAGGTATATACCCTAATGAGTTAAAAAATGCTATAATTAGACCTATATACAAACAGGGTGATCATCTTGATTATACAAATTATAGGCCCGTGGCAATTTTGTCAGTAATTAATAAAATAGTAGAAAAAGTGATCGTGCCTCAAATTAGTGACTTTTTAGAGAGATTTGGAGTAATAAAAAATGTACAGCATGGGTTTAGAAAAGAAAGGAGCACGAATACCGCATTAACGCAGTTTACTGATTTTGTTAATAGCCAATTGAACGAAGGAAAACAGGTATTAGCCCTCTTTATTGATTTTAAAAAAGCGTTTGATACATTGGAACATAGTCAGTTGCTAAAGGCAATGGAAGAATGCGGTATACGTGGTCCTATCAACTGGTTCTTTCAAAGTTACCTGAGTAACAGATCTTTGTGCACGTCTGTGGCGGGGGTGACAGGAGAGAGCGCCGACGTTACGTTAGGAGTACCTACTGGTTCAGTATATGGGCCAGTAGGCTACATTATGCATGTCAACAGCATGGCTAACGTGGTACAACATTGTAGGGTGTTTATGTACGCAGACGACACTTGCTTGCTTATAGCTGACAAAGATGTGCAAAAAATAATGGCATTGTTACAGCAGGATTTCGAAAATATAACAAAATGGGCCCATGACAATGGTATCATTTTAAACAGCAGTAAAACTAAATGTATGCGTATATATTCATCCTACAACAGAGTAGCTAAACAAATAGATAATAAAAATATAAATATTGTAGGACACAACTATGGTTGCTTACATAACAATAAGGATAACTGTACATGTCAAAGTTTAGAATACGTTGAGCATATTAGATATTTAGGTGTTATTATAGATAGCACATTTAATTGGAAATTACACGTCAATAGTGTTTGTAATAGGTTGCGATCAGTGATGGGCAAGTTTTACCACCTTCAGAAAGTGTTAAATAAAAAGACTTTATACATGGTGTATTACGCATTAGCTGACTCAATACTTAGCTACGGACTGAGTTCCTATGGATTAACTTTTAAAACGTATATACAGGAGATTAAGAAAATTCAAATTAGATTTATTAAGAACCTTGTCTGTAAAAAGATAAAAAAAGAAAACAAAGATGATTACAGCAAACTTTTTACGATATGTAAAATCTTACCAGTGGATAAGAAAGTGAATTATTTATTAGCATTAGAAACATACTATAGTGAAGAGTTCAAGGAAAAAATCTGTTATAAATACTGTACTAGGTCGAAAAAGCAAGAAAAGTTGATACAGAAAGAAGTAATAATTACTACGGCCAAAGAACTAGAAAATACTTAATCCCAAAAATATGTAATAAATACGCGATGCTGTTGGATTCAAAAAAGGTGAAATGTTTGCCACTTCTTAAAGAAAAACTTAAGCGATGCATGTTAGAGTAATAGATAGATAAGAGATATAAAATGTAAGATATTGTGGTAGGTTTTAGAGAAAATATGTATTATATTAAGGTAGAATAGTGAAATTGGAAGAGCGTGGTCGCCAACAAACTACTCAGTAGTTTGGCGAAGATTATTATTTGTAACTACCTATGATATTTTGGTTAAATAAATTAAAAAAAAAAAAAAAACTACGAGAAAGCCTTCGACTCCATCGAAACTTGGTCTGTTCTGCAGTCCTTGCAGCGATGCCAAGTTGACTGGCGTTACGTGGAGATGTTGAAATGTCTGTATGACTCCGCTACGATGTCCGTCCAAGTACAGGGTGTACAAATAAGACCGATACATCTTCAGCGCGGCGTGAGACAGGGAGATGTTATTTCCCCAAAACTATTTACCGCCGCGCTGGAGGACGTCTTTAAAACACTAGACTGGAATGGACGAGGCATAAACGTAAACGGAGAGTACATTTCACATCTTCGTTTTGCCGATGACATCGTGATAATGGCAGAATCGCTGCAGGAACTGGAGGTAATGGTGCGCGGCCTTAGCGATTCTTCGAGACGAGTGGGCCTGCGGATGAATTTGGAGAAGACTAAGGTCATGTCCAACTGTCACGTCATCCAAGGGCCACTAACCGTCGACAATGTCAGCATCGAAGCTGTTCAGAAATATGTTTATCTGGGTCAAGTCATACAGCTGGATGAAAACAACTTCGACGCCGAGGCTGACAGAAGACTATGCTTGGGTTGGGCAGCATTCGGAAAGTTGCGTCACATATTTACGTCGTCAATACCGCAGTGCTTAAAGGCTAAGATGTTCAACCAGTGCGTCCTTCCTGTGATGACGTATGGCGCTGAGACGTGGTCTCTTACAAAGGGCCTGATCCACCGATTTAAGGTCGCTCAGTGAGCTATGGAGCGGGCTATGCTTGGGGTATCTCTGATGGATAGAATCCGAAAAGAGGAGATCCGTCGGAGATCGAAAGTAACCGACATAGCCTGCAGAATCAGTAAGTTGAAGTGGCAGTGGGCAGGCCATATTTGTCGCCGAGATGATGGACGTTGGGGCCGAAAGGCTCTAGAATGGAGACCACGTACAGCAAAGCGTAGTGTAGGCCGACCTCGTGCCCGCTGGACCGACGACCTGAAGGACGTTGCGGGGGGCGGCTGGATGAGGAGGACGGAGGACCGACATGAGTGGCGAAATTTGGGAAAGGCCTATGTCCAGCAGTGGACGAACACGGGCTGATGGATGGATGGATAGATTTGTCCCTACACTGGTAAAATAGCTATTGCAGTAATTAACTGAGTCTACGCTAGTAGATTTATTAGCAAGTAGTTCAGTGGCGGCGGTGTTTTTTGAGGATGTTATTTCACAGATGTTTTTTATAATTTTCCATAGTTGCTTTGAATCTTTGTTATTTTCCATTAACAATTTGCTCTCGTAGTCTGTTTTAAGTTTATGCAAGATATTAGTACAGAAGTTTTGATACCTTTTATAAATGAGTTGGGTGGTTGCGTCATTAGGATACTCCCTGCATTTTAAGTGAAGCATATCTCTATTTTTCATGCATCTGATGAGTCCCGGACCTTAATATTGGTTAATACCTAAATCATTAGTTCTGGTGTTATGATTAAAGTAGGAATCAAAATCACAGATCTTTCACTCAAGTTTATGCATAAAGCTATTTTGTACGTTTTTAATGTTATGACATCATTTATGCACCAAAGTTACAGTTTGTTCACTTATGTCCATCCACAAAATATTTTTGTATGTTTTTAGCGTTATGTTATGCTTATGATTAAAATAAGCGTCAAAATAACAGGTAAACAGATCGTTCACTTAAGTCTATGCTATGCCTAAAGTATTTTTGTAAGTTTTTAATGCTATATAACGTATAAAAAAGGCGGTCGGAGTTGCCGCCAATAAACAACTGAAGCATCACAGATGGCGGTTGTTTAAATGTGTGTACTACTACTTGTAAGTGGACTATTTAAAATAGGCTAACTATACTATTTAAAATAGGCTAACTATGATGTGAATAACGTACACGCTAGTAGGCTTACTATGGGTACTTCAGTTTTTGGTTCGCGAAATTCCTTCCACCCTTTCTTCTACTTCCATTATGACTGTTTATGTATCTATCGAACCCACTAGCTAGATGGCAAACACCACTAGTCAGACAATGGCAACATTATGGCAACTCTAGTTTCTATGTAACGTACCACACAGGGCATATTTTTGACGGCGCAATTAAGGTAAGTATAGATTATTTCGAAAATATTTTTATTTTGTTTCCACCCTACGCAATTTATCTGATTTTATAAAGTTACTTCATGGGCTTAGTTATATAAATTGTATTTTTCTTTTAGTTCAATATCGTATCATCTTTGTTTTTCAGCTATAAATAGCAATCAAAATACCATTTATCGTCAAATATGAGATAGTGGTTTTTGGATTGCTGTTTAAGTGAACGCAGGTAAAAAGAGCTCTGGGGCGTCAGTGGAAGGGATATGTTTGCGCATGGGGGTATAGTCGCTTACAAAAAGGCTTGAGTATAATATTTTTTGATTATGTAAGTAAAATGTTTATTGTAAAATAACATCGGCATAACAGCTATTTTTTAACAGGTTAGAAATAAAAATATACTGTGGGTGTTGATTTGGTCCACAACTTGCGTCACATGAATGTTAATATACCTACATAATGCTTATACCAAAAAAAAAATACAAAAACAAAATACTTCTACCAGTACCAGCTTCGTTCCTCGTGCAACAGTAAACATTGTAGTTAAATAATTTTTCTTTCTATTCTTTGCAAACCCATCGTAACACAAATACATTTTTGCGCGTGACTGTATTTTGAGATCGACCGGACGTGGACACTGCGCCGTGAAGCGAACGAACCAAACGCGAGACAGCAAATCCACGCGCCAGGTATTTTCCCCGTCGCGGCCGCCCGCGCCGCGCCGCACCTCGTACCACCAATTTGGTCGGTAATTCGCTCACTGCGCAGGTGCGTCGCTCGGAGCACTTTTTACCAGCGTTGACTTAAAACTACATTTATTTGACTGAGAGGTTAAAGAGTTGCAAATCCTCAATATAATATAGCGTACACAGGTGTGCGTAGGTACTTATTTAAAAAATCAATAAATTATAACACTTTGAAGCGCAAGGGCCGATTGCAGGGTTTTTGAAACAAAAAAATATAATGGACCAACGGCGTCGCTCATAGAAAAAATAAATTTGCACAAATTAGGAATAAATTAAGACGCACCTTAGTAAAAAAATCGTAGTTGTATGTCATATCGTTTAAGAGATACAGCAATTGGCTAAACGTTACCCCAGCGGCATCTTGAATAACTCTGAAACCTCTCGACGCACTAATTTTCTTTTTTGGGCACTAATTATATCTACCTAACTAGCAAATTTTTATTTAGCTACGACGACCACTGGATAAAAAACATGCCGCTGGGGTAACGTCACTCCGGCGGAATCTGTTTTTCGTGAATATCTTTGGATCGGCTGGAAGCACTATTTTTTTAAATTTCGGGCACAATTACACGAGATGACGCTCTAATTATCTGTCAAGCTGAAATCCTGAAAAGCGCTAACATGCCGCTGGCGTACGGCGTAACGCACACACGCGGAATGGCAGCCGAGAAGAATGGCGAGGCCAGCCAGCAATGCGCCCCGTCGACGATTTTCCATACTAAAATGTATGAAGCAATTTTGGAGCGCTTTTTATTCCAAATTAAAAATTACTTTATTTTGGTACAAAATAAAAAGCAAGA
The DNA here is from genome assembly GCA_910592155.1 of Ypsolopha scabrella. Classification (NCBI taxonomy): domain Eukaryota; kingdom Metazoa; phylum Arthropoda; class Insecta; order Lepidoptera; family Ypsolophidae; genus Ypsolopha; species Ypsolopha scabrella. The sequence continues at coordinate 13,764,970 of OU342962.1, read as the reverse complement.
CGTTCAAAGGACTATATAAGCCACTATTTCTTTTTATTTTCACTTTAAGAACTTTCTCATTTTAAGATATGCAGTGGATTTGGCTATAATGTTAGTAATGTTACCGATCCAGACCCCATTTTTTGTGATTCTTGCGATGTATTGTAAATGTATTTATGTGAATTTTTTGTATGAAACTATACAATTTTTATACGCTTCCTCTTGATTAATATATTATTATCTTTAATTTTATACCATGATATCGTCACAGTTGTGATTCCTGATTCATTAAGGGGTACCTGAAAAGCGCTGATATTTGTGAATACGCCCTTATAGAACAACTTTGGAATGAAGAAAATTTCGTTTTCACAGCGCTAAAACTAAAATTAAAGCCTTCGAAATCGGCTTTATTATCTCATCCTCTAGAAGGCACTCTGGAACTCTATTCTGCCGTCATATGGAAGACGGCGGCATCTTCCTATGTAGATATGAATGGCTTCTTCATATCTACATACGAAGATAAGGTATATTTCTGTCAGTTTTTAAACAAGCTATTATAATATCCATTCATAAGGCTGGATTCATAGACATTGTCAGTAACTACTATCGACCCATAACTACATTGTCAAAAGTATTGGAAAAAATTATTAATGTTCCCTTGACAAAATACCTTGTCTCTAATCATATTTTATCTGCAAATCAATTAGGTTTTAGAGCCAATACCTCAACATCTGAAGCTGTCAACAATCTTACTAACTCAATTGTACGTAATATCAACAAGGGTAATAATTGCTTGCGTGTTTTCCTGCTAGTCTAGCATAGCAAACCATGTCAAGCTCGATAGCGCTTGATACAGTGCTCTGTCTCACTCTGTTGATCTACCTAAAAAGGGACGGACAATGGTATATCAAGCTGTCAAAGCTCGATATGGTCAACCATACTAGGTACCCTGGACCTCGCCCAGGCGTTTGACACTGTTTCTTCTTTTCTTTTCTTCTTTTGATCTCGCTGGCCGCCGCGGCTCGGTGGAGCCGCTGGCCGTGTGCGGCCAGTGCGCTGCTCCATGGCGATTTCATACTAATGTATCGATCTCGCTGGCCGCTGCGACCTAGCCGCTAGTGCGCTATTGCCCATAGGCTATGTACACGTAGGTTTTGTGGAGCGTCGTCTTTGTCACCGGAGCATTAGTGCTTCTTTGGCAGTCGATATCTTTTTTTAAAATTATGAATCATGACAAAAGTAACAAACATGTATTTTTATTTTGAACTTAGTATTTAATATCAAATGGTGTTAAAGTGGCAACCATGTTAGTCCTGCAGTTGTAAGTCTTGGAAATGCATTGACTAAGCATATTTTGCATGCTATATCTTGTAATTAAGGTGTAGAATTATTGGTCATGACTTGCGCAACTCAGGTATATTTTTTCTTTATTATTAAATTAAATTTAAATTTATTTATTTGACAAAAACTATAGTAAGCCTTAAAAACTACACATAATAAAATTATGGAGGCAGCTACACAGGTTTTGTGTTGATGTTAGATAGAGGGAACGGCTATAATTCATGTACCATGGTTTACTCATTAGTAAAAACTGTACAGAGTACACCAGTCTCTTTGTCTTTATCAAAATAGATGGAGCCAAAAAAGTTTCACAGATTAGTGTTATCTTTCTAATTAATTAACCTAACCTAACCTTAATATATAAATTAAACAATGGTATTACAAATATTACGTAGAATACAAATACATTATCTATGGACCGATTTTCCTATAAATATCTGTATAAATTTATTTTACTTTAGATTTGAGATTTAAGCAAAGCTTCTATTTCGTCATAGGAAAGTTCCTGAATCCACTTAGAAATCAATTTACAGCAAACATGTTTTGTGAGCTTGGCCATGTTCAAATATTTATTAACAGAATTATATATAAAGGGGGCTAAGAAAGAATAGTGTTTGGCAGCAAATTTAAACTTCACTTCAGGCGTAGTGCAGACCCTATGCTTCAGGCGACAATTCTCCTTTAGCTTAACTGTACTTTGATTAATAAACCGGTGTTGAAATAAAATAAGGGTGTGAATAAAGAATTTTCGCACAGTTAGGCCTTTGGCACAATAATAGAGATCGGAAGTAGGAAACCAGAAAGCCTTAAACAAAATTAGCTTTAGAAACATACGCTGGGCTCTTTCAAGGCGCAACAAGACAGTTTTACAAGTGCCACCCCAGCTGATGATACAATATCTTAATATAGATTCGCACAGAGCTTTATACACAGAGATGACAAAAGTAGAATCGGCAATGTGGCGTAGAGCCCTGAATACACAAACCAGTTTTCGGACACGGGAAGTTAGAAGATCCATATTCGCAGACCAAGTTAGATGTTGGTCGATTATAACACCTAGATATTTAATTTGCATGACCCTTTCAATGATCGTGCAATTGCAAACGCGCTAATTATGAGCACGTATCTCAAATGTTAAGGAGTCTGGTTGAGAGACAGCAGACGCGGTAAAGCAAATGTACTTAGTTTTAACTGTATTGATTGTCAGGAGATTCTGATCTAGCCAATTAAGGGCAACACGCAAGCCAACCTCCGTGGCCTGTCTTACATCGGGCCAGTCTCTTCCCCTGAATAACAAGACGGTATCGTCAGCGTACGTAACAATGTTACAATTCATAAGAGTCAACTTGCAGAGGTCATTGATATAAATGAGAAACATTGTTACTATTATCCTTTTTTTAAATATTTATTTAATACAATTTTAGGCCACAACTTGTAATGCAGCAAGTGCTAGAGGTGGGGCTGCTACTCCAAGTGCTCCAGAGAATATGGAAGTGGACCAGTCTATAGAGATTCCTGCGAGCAAAGCTACAGTGTTGCGGGGACATGAGTCTGAAGTCTTCATCTGTGCTTGGAACCCAAGCACTGACTTATTGGCAAGTGGATCAGGAGACAGTACTGCAAGGTTCGTCAATCCTTACTATCAGGTCTTTTAGTGCAATAACTTTCAATTCATTCACATGACCTGACATTAAATTGTTTTACTGTTTTAGAATCTGGGACATGTCGGACAACCCTGCAACTACACCCAACCAGCTAGTTCTCAGACATTGCATTCAGAAAGGAGGAGCTGAAGTGCCCAGCAACAAGGATGTTACTTCTCTTGACTGGAATGTGAGATATTGCACATAACTTCTTAGTAATTATTAGCTTTTGCCCAAATATGTGACACAATGGTGTTGATTCGGTGTAACACGACTTAACTTATTTGACAGGACTAACTTTATTTTAAGCGTCCTGTTCTTGGCTGAGTTCAGTTTGATCCCCGCTCCACCCGGCGATCATGACATCTCTTTTGCACGCGTTGATTTTGTACCTATATATGCTATCCTGCTGTTAGTGATGAGCGGGCGATCAAACTGAACGCGGCCCTTGTCTTTACGATATAGAAAAAAAAAATTACCAAATGTTTAAATTAAGTTTAGTCCTGTCAAATAAGTGACGTGTTACACGAAATCAACAAATTTCTAAATTTGTGCCATAATTGGTAAGATATAGAAGTGTAGGCTTTAAATAAATATTCTGTTATATTGTCAGAACATTAATTAATCATTGAACATTGAATCATTGACCTATATAGGTGGTAGAGCTGATGCTGGGCTCGACTGTGGAGGTACCACCATCTTACTCGCAAATCTTCCCGAAGTTATTCGGGGGAGAGTAAGAGAACAGCTCTTAGGCAAAACCAGGCAACCCACCATTGCCTGGGATCGATGGATGGGGCGGTTTATCCATCCCCAATTGCCGGGCCTTATATAAAACAGACTAGTGACGGGCAGCGGCGTCACTGGTGCGAGGGTTTCGGCACCGCGCTCCCCAACCCGCCTGCCCAGCGTGTGTGAGTATGGGCATTTCTTCCAGGAGGACCGCCAAGAGCGGCGAAATCCTGGACCTATGTCCAGCAGTGGACGAAACAGGCTGATGGATGGATGGACACATATGGGAAATTATTAACCTTTGTTCGGTTTTATGCTTACGCACAAGTCGCAAGAGATGGGCGGCGGAATGGGAATATTTCCGGGTTGCAACCCGAAATGGGTATTTATGCGGGTGAAATCATAATTCGTGTAACTAAATGAATGAACAAATATAAAATGAGTTCTTGGTACTTATTAGACTCTAAATATTTAGTTTTGTAGTTTTTATTCAATCTCTTTACTTACACTCATTATTACTAAATAAAAAGATATATAGGTAATGATTTTAAAATATTTCAAATCCAACTTCGAACACATGCGCATGAACATTTGCGTTTATTTTAATGTTTATGTTCTTTGTTGCTTCAAGTTAAGCAACGCTCATCTCGGTTATTTTGGGGATGGGTGACCGTAAAATTTTAGTATCAAAAATAAACACCTAGGTACTTTTTGACAAATCATAAAAAAAACAGATTGAAACAAACTGATCTTAGTAATTTTTTACCACAAAATCACATAAATGACTTTATCTAACCTCATATCGTAAAATTATTACGAACATTATTATTATTCAACTCAAAACTACTGGCATAATGAAAAATATTTTTCATGAAAGTCTCTAAAAAATTAAAAAATCCAATTATAGCATAGCTCTCCGAACAACATAATGATATAAAAAAAACTATTTCTGAGATTACAGTACAGTGATACTAACTAGGAAGGCAAAGGGAACTTAGCCCAAACAGCCATGCCCGAGGTTTAATATCAAATACCAATGAGGTTATCATATAATATTTTCTAACACGTACTAAATAATATTGCGGCGTGACAAAGGAGGTCACAATTATTTTATTTTCGGCCTGCATTGTCTATGGCTGCCGGCGCGCGCAACGCGTACACACGCGTGGTGGACTGTTGGATTTTGGCGCCATAGCTTACGTGGAAATTATTATTTACTGTGGTTTTATGGGTCAAACCAAAAGTATTATTTTGTCCTAAAATGACTAACAGCAATGATGGTGATGATAATTTGACTCCACCTGACATTCTGAAAATAACGACGCAAATTACGAACACTTTTAAAACGAGCTTTTACAAGAAAAATAAAAAATGGCTAACGACAAATTTTACGAAAACTGGTTGTTAGGCATGAGTTTAGATAAAGTAGTGTATAAAACTATACATAACTAGGTATTAAAACACTCGTGTTTTTAATAACCTTTTTATGTACCAGTTTCATAAACTACTATTATTTTCCAATTTATTGTTCAGCATGTACTATAACATTAAAATGGTTCCTAGCTTCATATAAAAACCGTGAGATAACTCCTAATATACCTCGTTAAAGTAGTGAAAAACGTTAATACCCGAATAAATACCCGTCAGGTGGTTTCAATGGGAATCTTTCCGAAATCGGGAATGATTCCGGGTGGAATCCCATCTCTCACAACCGATCAGGTGACATGCAAGCGGCGCGCGGCGACGATTTCTTAATTTAACAAACAAGTGCATCAACCGATTCCGTCGTGACCGGCTGCATTCACATAACATCAACATTTAAATATTTTATAATAACATTCAATTTAATAAAATTTCTTATTTAACAATAATCTGGACTTTTAAATAACATCTACAACAGACACTAATTCGTTCCCGAAACATCCGAAACAAGCGTTTGAGCCATGGACTAAAACGAATAAAATAAGTTTAGGCTGCGTTAAATGTTTCAATATTTTATGTTGAATTATTTGTTTTCAAAAAGCTAGCCGCGCGAAAAGCTTGTTCTTAGCACGTAGAATGTATTTTTTAATTTCTTATTTTATTTTGTGCTCTTTAGTGAATAACTTTATTTTGCTTATTTGGCAACCAAAATGTTAAGATGGTAGTAAAATAAAATTAAGTCCGCCATCTTGGGGCGTCCGCTAGTTAAGAATGACGTCACGTATTCTGCTTGGCAAACCGTTTCATTTGATACCCATGTCATGAAGGTGGTTAAGGAACTTTAGTCTTTAGTGGACTTTAATCCACCATGTTGAATTAAGACATATAATTATTATTAGTAAGTAGCAAACCAAACATAAGGATTAAATATCGTGGCAAGTTTCCATACAAAGAATAAGCTACATTTAGGCGTCATGGTACGAAGAAACGTATAAAAATGGGTCGTTTTGGCTGGCTTATGCTTGGAACATATTTGTTAATTCCTTAACTAATCTCTAGTATATATTTTGTTTGGAAACGAGCAATATTTACATTTAAAAGAGCCCGAAGTTCACTGAGCTAAAATTGCCTCGCGTCGACTCTATGCGTTTATTAATTAATGTTAGGTCTTCTACTATATTATAAGTCTTTGATTCAAACTAACGTGAAGAAAAATAAAAGCTTGTAAAAAGACAATGAATTTATAATTATTTCCAGTGCGATGGCAATCTTTTGGCGACTGGGTCGTACGACGGATATGCTCGTATTTGGACAACAGACGGCACATTGGCTTCCACATTAGGACAACACAAGGGTCCAATATTTGCCCTCAAATGGAACAAGAGAGGGAACTACATATTGAGTGCTGGGGTAAGCCTTGGCTCTATCGACAGTGTTCTCCTATTATAATGTACAACATGTTACTAATCTTCATTACATGAATTCTAGGTTGACAAGACAACAATAATCTGGGATGCAGCGTCAGGATTGTGCACGCAACAGTTCTCATTCCACTCTGCCCCAGCGCTGGACGTGGACTGGCAGAGCAACACGTCATTCGCGTCATGCTCCACTGACCAGTGCATCCACGTGTGCCGGCTAAACGTCGAAAAGCCGATCAAGAGCTACCAAGGGCATACTGTGAGTCCACCTGCTTCATAGGACTTACGTCAGAAGCGCCATTATTAGGACCTTACATATGAAATTGGCGTTTCATATTTAAAAAAATGCAGTTGGAACGCATTTTTCCAACCAAAGCTTCGAAAAAAAAATCGAAAAGCTACTCGGAGTGCCAAATTGTTTGTTTATTTTAGCGTCTTGTTTTTTGTCGCCTTGATGTTGCTATGGCATCTATATTGTTGTTATGTACTATAATGTTTTTCGGAAGAAGTCTAGTGTGGTGGTACGAAACCCTTTATACGCGAGTCTGACTCGACGATTTTTTTCTTTTATTTCATTCCGTGGTTGTCAAAGCAAATTATAATCGTTTCTTATACCTAAGATATATTCTATCATCAGAATCCCCTGTGTGACTTAACTTAATTTTAGCATCCTGTCTTTTTCTTTCTGTATCAAAGAGACAAGGACAGGACGCTATGGCTGACCTTGATTTTAAATACCTACTCATCACATGTATCACAAAGTGGATGCACTATGTGTACAATTAGGGTGACATGGTCACTACGTGACCAAACCCTTTAAATAAAGATAAAAAAAAAAAAAAAAAGTGGATGCACTCTTGACTAGTCGTACTAGCATTCTACGGAATCCGTCGAATGATCGTCGTACGTACGCGTGTATGTGTGCGTGCGCTCGAAATCGCTGGTTGTAGGGAGCAGGCCTTCTGTACCTATCTATTTTGTGACCGGACCTTGAACTTTCATGACTTTAAACGATTCTTGGTTGCTTTCCGCATCTCATTTGTGAATTCAGTTGTTATAATTATTTGTGAGATTCGTGCTCGAAAAATAATGGAAAAGCGCTCATTCTGAAAACCCAACGCGCACTCACTTTAGACATCTCCAAATAACTTACTCGTTCCTTGCTAATACCACCAGTAGGAATTGGGGTTTTCTTCAGTGGAGTATGGAACAAAACAGTAAAACTTTGTTAATAACTATTTATTACTGTTCACAAGTTAACATGGCAGCCAAGAAGAAATTTTCATTGATGGTGGCGACACACCGACGCTTTGACAAAACTATGAAGTAAAACATGACAGCCAACATAAAATTAATACCAATATAAAAATTATTGTTGCGTTCATTTCAACACCACCATCCCTAGCTATCTTCCACTGCTTGATTCTCCGATTTGCTAGGATAAAATGTTTTACGTTTTCCACATTTTCTTCCGTTACCGCTGGAACAGGCATTGGATCTTCTCTAGGTTCTCACGGTCTCGTTTAAACCGATACGACCAAGAAATGTTTTATTAAGGTTCCGTACTTCAAGAGGAAAAAACGGAGCCCTTCCTTATAGGATCACTTAGTTGTCAGTCTGTCTGTCAAAACCCTTTATCTCGGGAACGCGTACAGGTATCGAGTTGAAATTAAAACCATATAGATACTCAGGTCTACAGTCCCTTGAAACTGTGAAAAAATCTCGAGTTGACCCCCAATAAAATTGATTTAATCGAAAGGTGTCAACTCGGCCGCGCGGCCTAGTTTTATGTGGCCGAAATGACCCCTTAGCCGTGAAAAAGTATACGTTCGTAAATACCTTTTCTTACATGTTACAAAATTAAATTATCCTATACCCGATAAAGTTGCTCTTTTTGAAAAAAAAATACCGGCCAAGTGCGTATCGGATTCGCCGCACGGACATGAGAATGATAATGAGGATACTTAAATTATTATTTTTGCAATATATTATGTCCTTTAAAAGTGTTTACAACACATGAAAATTACAAAAAGAAAAAAAGTATGCATATAGGCGAGCTTACCTCTTCAAGAGGTTTATACTATATTATATACGTAGACCATATACACGTCAATTGACAACATTTCAAATTGTTTGCTAAGGCATTAAATAGTATTATCTGAAAGTATACTTCAAACGTAAAAATATGAAGAAAGAATGATCTCGATTGGTTAAGGAAGCGTTTCCGAACGTGCGATCATAGTGCGAAATTTCACTCGTTTATTAGAAAGAGACAGTGGCAGTTTTGCAGGGGAGGCAACTTAGGCAGCGCTTCACCTAAATAAAAACCGCCTAGTTATACTTGATATGCATCATAATAAAAGACAAACTTAGTATACGGTACAATAAATTTTCTATTAAATAAACTATAGTATAAAAAGCTACTCCAAAATAGGATATCCCGAGAATCATTGCGCCGACAAAACCTTTTTATTTCATCACGCGGCCATACATTTCCATAGCACGAGGCCATCACGAGGCGCAAATTCATAAATTTTCTCTAGCGCCTCTGATAGAGTAAGCAACGAAAGGTTTTACAAATTTAACGAGACGAATTACGCGAATCTTATTACCTCGAGATAGAGACGATTTTTGAAGAAATCCGTCACGATATTATTTTAGCGTGAGGCTCTCTGAGTCGCCGCCTCGACTCTCATATGGACGGGTGGGGCCGTAGAGAACACAGATATGAAATATAAATGGATGCCGCAAGTGTATGTACTTCAAAAGCGAGAGCAATCAATGCTCTTCATTTACGGATATTGACTCCTACAACTTTGAGTCTTATGTTTCAAGTCTCCAATTTAGTAAGATTTAATATAATATATAAGGTGAAATTAAATCAACCGACCAAATTCATAATGGAAACTCGGTTAGTGATCAAGAACTAGGTTCAGTCATCCTTTTGGCCAATTTCGGAAAATGAATATTTTTGCTCCCTTACTGGTTGGACTAGTTTAAGTACAAATCCTAGTGCAAGCACTAAGGGACAAAAAAAATTTTTTTTTCGAATTTCATCTGGAGGGTCATTTAACCTTGTTGCTGATGACTAACCGAGTCTCCAGTATGAATTTGGTCGGTTGATTTAATTTCACCTAGTATATATAAAAAGTGTTGCAATAATTCGAAATGTAGATATTTTGACCAGCTTGTGGTCGTCGTCAGCCGAAAACAATTTTCATTGTAAAATGGGACGCGCTTAGTTTTCATAGTTTCGCAAGTGCATCATTGCGGCGTCATCTGTTTAGATCTGTGACATACGAGTAGAATCTCTTTCTACGGGCGGGCGGGGGCGAGGCGCTGCGGGCGCGGCGGCCGGCGCGGGGCGCCCATATATCAGTCGTTCTGTGACACGGGTCACTTCTTGACGCGTCTTAATTTTAGCTTTTTTTTTGTAGGGTCACGGCGCGCGCGGTTATTTGCATCATGTATCCGAAATTTTATATTGTTGCTTTGTTACTATTTACTAATAACCCCTTTTGTATTGCGTAATGAAGCTGAAAAATATGATATAATTAAAACGTGTTTTCGCCCTTGTCCTGACCTGAATTAAATGGTAGAAAAACGTTTATCCGCTCATTTCAAAGCTCGTGGTATGATCGTTACAAATGGCTTACTTCCGTACTTGCAAAAGCTGTATTTTTGGCCGTGCGTTCTTTTGCGCCGTAGGTAATTCGGATTTGAAAAATATATCGCGCTCTCTAAAGATTCACAATGGATCACATGAACATTTCCAAAACTTCAAAGCACTCAAAACATTAAAATTGCTTTTATCTATTATGTATGTCCTGCATCAGTTAAGTTCATAGACATTAAGAGAGGGGAAAATACCAAGTTTTTGCAAGTAGACTAGAAAAGAACAATGAAAAGTATGTAGGTATTTGAATATATATAATTTCTTTAGTACGGAACCCTAAATCCGCGAGTCCGACTTGCACTTTTCCCATTGGCGCCTCAGTCAGTTTTGGGGTCCAAAACCGCCAATGGAAAGAGACATATCTATATTAGGAAGAAGAGAAATAAAAATCTGGTTGCACCAATCAGGTGGTCCAGTGTTATTTTCGCATTACTCCGAAGCGTTTCAAAACACTTCCGTGCAACTGTCAGGTAACTGTACGTTTACACTCGGTTTAACTCGTATCCATTTTTTAACGCACTAGGGTGAAATTCTCATCACTCCGAGTGAAATTCAATCGTTTTCAAACGGAACCCAAGTATTTCATTACTTATTCCCATTTAAAAAACTTATCATTCTAAAAGGTCTTAAGTAATATGCTAGAATTATTTAGACCGAGACGGGTTAATTTTTGAACGGCCTTTAGACATTTGCGAATTCGCATATTACTTAAGACCTTTTAGAATGAAAAGTTTTTTAAATGAACGATTTTTATTGTGGCAAAGGTTTTATTGCTTGCAGTCAACCATTGAACGAAATTAACGAAAATTCAGTATTTTGCAAATATCTCCGAAAAGAGCCGCAAATAAAATTTCAAACAATGTTAGTTTGCAATCATGAACCAATAATCTCCGTAAGGTGTTGGAATTTTCGGTGTCATCTCAAATGACCGCTTGTGAATTATGGCAAATAACAAAAATAAATGCACTAGCAATACCAAGGCGACAACAAAAATGGCGCTAAAATGGTAGAGCCTGCCTGACAAACAATTTGACACCCCAGCTTTTACTATATTTTGTTTTACTCTGTGGTATGTACTACAATCTGACCTATAAATGTATTATATTGTACGAGGGGTGGCTGATATAAAATCTCCTTTGTTAAAGAAAGTTTAAAAAATGTTACTGGCCACTATATTCTCGTATTCTTTGTTTATTCCTTTTTTTAAAATTATGACACTTATTTGTTTCTACGAGTTCAAATTTTTTTGTCGCGTCTTCGTTTTCATCAAGTTGCAATAAAATTAAAAATGGATAAAATTGAGTATCGCGCTGTGATTAAATTCCTCGGTAAAGAAGGGAATACGCCGACGCAGATCCGAGAGCGCATGTTTAAGGTGTTCGGAAATTCATGTCCTTCCGAATTTGTAATAAAGTTTTGGTCAAAGCAGTTTAAACAAGGCCGTGTGAGCTTAGAAGACGATCCCCGTAGTGGAAGGCCCATTTCTGCAGTTACCGCAGATAATGTGGAAAAAGTGAAGAAACTGATCCTTGCCGATCGGCGAATTAAGCAGTGGGAAATAGCTAGAGATGTTGGCATTAGCAAGGAACGAGTTCATGAAATAATTCATGAACATTTGGGAATGTCCAAGGTGAGCGCGCGTTGGGTGCCTAAAATGTTGACCCCGTTTGATAAGCAAAGGCGTGTGGATGTTGTCAGTAATTTTTAGACTTGGTAAAGGATAAAGAGGAAGAAACTATCTTGCGAATAGTGACCTGTGATGAAACTTGGATTCGTCAGTGGGATCCCGAAAGCAAACAAGAATCGATGCAATGGAAATTTAAAGGGAAAAACCACCAAGGAAGTTTAAGGTCCGGCTGTCAGCGGGCAAACTAATGGCAACCATTTTTTGGGATGTTGAGGGGATTCTTATGATAGATTACCTGCCAAAAAACACCACGATGAATGCTGAATACTATGCGAACTTACTTGACCAGCTACGCAAAAAAATAAAAGAAGACAGGAGGGGCAAACTTAGCAAAGGCGTTTTGATTTTGCATGATAATGCACCCGCGCACACGGCCTTTAAGGCGCGGTCATCTCTGACAAAAAACGGCTTTACAGAGATCAACCACCCACCCTATAGTCCAGACCCGGCTCCCTCTGACTACTTCTTATTTAAAAATTTAAAGAAAAATTTGAGAGAGCGCAGATTTTCAACAGACGAAGAGATGAAGGACGCTGTGAATGACTATTTTGACGATCAAAATAATAATTATTATTTTAATGGTATGCTGTCACTTATTGACAAATGTCGTAAGTGCATTTCAGTTGCAGGGGACTATATTGAAAAATAAAAATAAAATATTAATCCATGTATTTTCTTTCATAGTCAGGTAGATTACTTTTCAGCCACCCCTCGTATGTATCAGAGCTGAAACGAAAACGAACGGCGGGTGAATTACTACGGCAGAATAATGAGAAACGCCACACAAAACGTACTCTAGAGTAGGCTCTTGCATACTTTAAAAAAACGAGCGTTGAATAAATTTGTAAATTCTGTTTCAGAATGAAGTGAACGCTATCAAATGGGACCCGCAAGGACAACTACTCGCGTCCTGCTCTGATGACATGACTCTCAAGATCTGGTCAATGAAGCAAGACACCTGCGTTCACGACTTGCAAGCGCATTCAAAGGAGATCTACACTATTAAATGGTCGCCCACAGGTCCTGGTACACAAAATCCAAACATGAACTTGATACTAGCGAGTGCGTCATTCGACTCGACTGTCCGTTTGTGGGAAGTCGAGAGAGGGGTCTGTATCCACACTCTCACTAAGCACACTGAGCCTGTCTACAGCGTCGCGTTCTCTCCTGATGGGAAGTTCTTGGCGAGTGGTTCCTTCGACAAATGTGTCCAGATATGGTCGACTCAGACTGGGAGTCTAATTCACTCTTACAAAGGCACTGGTGGAATTTTTGAAGTGTGCTGGAACTCGCGCGGTACTAAAGTTGGAGCTAGCGCTAGTGATGGCAGTGTATTTGTTCTAGATCTTCGTAAATTATAAATAATATTTGAACACTAAACAGAAGTTTACTCTAGTTCACTCTTACAAAGACACTGGTGGAATTTTTGAAGTGTGTTGGAACTCGCGCGGTACTAAAGTAGGAGCTAGCGCTAGTGATGCAAGTGTATTTGTTCTAGATCTTCGTAAATTATAAATAATATTTGAACACTAAACAGAAGTTTACTCTAGTTCACTCTTACAAAGACACTGGTGGAATTTTTGAAGTGTGTTGGAACTCGCGCGGTACTAAAGTAGGAGCTAGCGCTAGTGATGCAAGTGTATTTGTTCTAGATCTTCGTAAATTATAAATAATATTTGAACACTAAACAGAAGTTTACTCTAGTTCACTCTTACAAAGACACTGGTGGAATTTTTGAAGTGTGTTGGAACTCGCGCGTTACTAAAGTAGAAGCTAGCGCTAGTGATGGCAGTGTATTTGTTCTAGATCTTCGTAAATTATAAATAATATTTGAACAATAAACGGAAGTGTTTAAGGTGGTAACGGAGGATATCGGTGCAAAATGCACACCATAATATTGTTTTCCTTACTTTTGAATAAAAAATTTGAAATAAATGCGTTTTATAGCAATTCGCGCATACTGCTTGTTAATAGTTAGGTGATCACATGAAAATTATTCAATTTTATGCGTTACATTTTAGCTGCATTACATTACAACTGTAAACACGCTTTTAAGTTCGTTAATGTAATGCAAACAAAATGTAATACATTAAAGTACGTAATTTTTTTGTGAAGATTTTATTATTAATAAACTATTTCCTCAAGTTGCATTTATTGCAGTTTCTGAAGGCTTTAATTTTAGTTGGGGTGCTGCGAAAACTTTAAATTGTCCAAAGTAATTTATTTAACTTTTGTCCCTAACAATTAAGGACTATTTTGCAATTAAGAAAATTTAGTTTTGACAGCAATTAAACTAAAAGCCTTCTGAATCTGCTTTATTATGTCACTAAAATGAGTTCGAGTTTCAATCATAACGAAAGAGATGTTACAACTGAAACATCGAGTTTTCATTTTTTTCTCATTAAAATCATAAGTATTAGTTGTAATAGATAGTACATTCGATATAACTGAGTATTTTTATCACAAACCATTTTGTTTAACTATGCTTAAATACTATTTAGTATAAGGGAATAAAAGTGTTTGAATTCTTAACAGTGTTTTTCAATGCAAGTGCTAGTAAAGACATATTTTATATGCATCAAAATTGTTGATACAGCACTGACCTCTATAGTTTAAGTCATTTTACCTATAGACTTCCTTTCATATTACATGAAAGGCTAGAATGTTGAGCTATAGAAAAACACCCCCTTGAACAGATGGTCTATTAGAATGCGTGTCATGGCATTAGCAAATGCCTGTCATATGGTAACCCTAGTTGTGTTGATCTATGGTACCTTCAATTTTATTGAAATTTCCTATGTTTGCCTTGATCATACTCATACTCAAATGGAATAAAAGTATACCAACTTGTTTATAGTATTTATTTCAATTCATTGGTCTTTTATATGCTAACAAGTCTTCATGTTTATAAAGTGTATGAAGTTTTTCATACAAATATTTGAAGAAATACAATAAATTATCATATTGTCCCATATAAGGTTTACATTGAGGATGGTCATCTGGACTGTGTATGGGGTAATGCAATGTGAGGTAGGATGTGTACTCTTCACACCGTCCCCATGCACACAAATGCAACTCCAGCATCAGTTCGTGTAATGCTTCAATCGTAGACAGATACCATCTGGGGCTCCCACGCTGATGTCGCCAAAATTGTGATGCTCTGTTTTGTAAAACAATTTTGGGTATTTTTTGCAACCTATCATCAGCGAATATACCACGGCTTTGATTCCATGTGCTATCTATCAATATAACACGATTTATGGGTAATTCAGTAGCATGATATATTTCATATTCAGTACACTCTTCTGCAGTAAATATTTTCTTCATCAGTGTACCAACATTATAACCATGTGGAAGCTCAGCAAGTAATTTTTCAGAGTATGTAACTGAGCTTTTAATTCCTAGAAATAATTCTTGTACAGTTCTGGCTTCGGCTCCAGGATATAACAATACAGTTTTCCCATCAAGCTCATACTGTGGTACATCTGGATAAGTATAAATGTTGACGTCGTTAGGTGCTAGAACAGCTGCATGTGCCGCTGTACTCTTACCATCGATCTCTCTTTTGTGCTTGATGATATCCACTTTAACTGGCAACTGTAGCAAAGGATAAGATTTTAGGTTATTTTGTATCTTGGTAGAAAATTATTTCAACAAGTGAAAACTTCTTTCTTACCCTACACAAAGGGATACGTCCTTGGAGTTGAGGTACCGGAATGTAACATGTGTAACAAAAGTACATCCGAGACTTGCCACATCGTGAACATGGACTGCGCTCATCTAGAGAAGCAAGGGCTCCCAAGTTTGCAATGTCCATTCCTTCGAATGGTTTGTCGTCTCGATTTCTTGCTTCTGGACATTTTGGATTCATTAGGATGGATTAGACCCAAAAACAATAATAGCACTACCCACAAGATTTATTAGTAAAGAAACGAAAGATAGGTAGGTATGTATTTAAAATCATGTATTATTAAAATAAACAAAGTCACCATAGAGTAACTTATAAATTGGGCATAGAGTCATCAGTTTTATCTCGGTTTAGCGACATCTCGTGGGTAACGACGGACTTAGTTCGCTATTATACCTACACAGGTATATATATATACCTCATGTGTAGCCCAGCCTTACTGCATTGTATTTTTATTTTTCAAATACCTACTACATACTAGTTAAAATTAATGATCATTTATTAACATGTAATTTAAGTAAACAATACATTTAAGATAATTCTAAAGTGACCTAAATTCACGAGTTTAACAATTCACGCGAATCTCAAATATGATATGTTCGTTAAAGTCACATTCACCGGGGCTTAAACATAAAATTGCACAAGATAGGTATTTACCACAGTTCGGCACACAGCACATTTTTTCCGATGTCATTGTTGTAGTAAGTTGAAATCCACTCAACGTAAACAAACACGATCGTCGGAGTCCAAAAACAAAGCGGGGTAGTCAAAATAAAATTAAACACAGTCAACAGAATCCATAAAACACTGCCGGGTCGTGAGTTAATCGTCACTGATTTTGATTTATCGCAAAATCATGAATACCACAAATGCAGCTCAGCGGGGCTATTATGTAACTCAGTGTCGGTTGCTAGCTATAGTTGCTATTCACCAAAAACAGATAAAAAAGGAACTTCCAAAATAACCTTCAATGGGTATTGAAGTATTTACGAATTGTGACGTCATTTCAAGTGCGAACGTATCCTTAGATAAGCGTATATGTACGTGGGACGCACTATAAGTTTCCGGAATGAATATGAAAAAATACTATTAAAGGTAGAAAATTAATTTATTGTTTTTCAAAATAATCTCCCTTGGCGTCTATGCACTTTTTCATTCGATCAAACCAGTTTTGAAAACTTTTGTGCCACTCCCCTGTGGTGACCTCTGAAACGTGTTTTTCATACTCCTCGACAGCCTCTTCTGGTGATGAAAATCGTTGACCGCGTAATTGGTTCTTAATTTTTGGGAACAGAAAAAAGTCACAAGGTGCCAGGTCGGGACTGTATGCAGGATGACTCATGAGTTCTACATTTTTCGTCTTCAAAAAGTCGTTTGTCGGTCTGGCCGTGTGAGAACTAGCATTGTCGTGGTGCAGGATGATACGGCGTTTACGGTTATTTTTACGGAGTTCGTCAATAACTTCCGGCAAACAAATGGTCGTGTACCAGTCACTATTCACGGTACGACGATTCTCTAAAGCAACAGTAGCCACGTGTCCAGTTTTATTAAAAAAAGAAGCAATCATCCGCTTAGATGCACTTTTCACGCGCGCCACTTTGGTTGGTTTCGGCTCATCTTGAAAGACCCATACGCTCGATTGCTGCTTTGTTTTGGGATCGTAGCAATAAATCCATGTTTCGTCACCTGTTACTATGTCCCACACCAAATTTGACGCACCTTCGTTGAATCTGGTAAGCATGGCACTGCACCAAGTGACGCGGTCCGTTTTTTGAGCCTCGGTCAAGTTGTGTGGGATCCACCGCGAGCACAGCTTTCTCACACCCAAATGTTTGTGTAGGAATGATTGTATTTGACTCATGCCTATTTCTAAGGATGCGCGAATTTCATGGTAGGTCACATGCCTGTCTGTTTCAATCATACGGCGCACAGCATCGATGTTTTTGTTGGTCACAGCGGTGGACGGCCGACCATCGCGAGATTCGTCACTGAGATTGATACGACCACGCTTGAATTCTGCAAACCAGCTATAAACAGTCGTCTTGCATGGTGCTTCATTGCCAAAAGCTGTTTCAAGCCGAGCGATGCTCTGTTGAGCTGTCAAATTACACTTAAAATCGTAGAAAATCATACTACGAAAATTTTCCCGAGTTAAATCCATGTTGATGCAGACACACAATTTTTTAAATGGCGCCACAAGGTAAAAACAAAAGACAGTCAGATGAAACAAACTGCATTCTACAGCCAAAGAGTTCTATTTTCAAATGTTGCAATAAATTTTTAAATATTGTTTATGTAAGTGGCCAGTTCCGGAAACTTTTAGTGTTACCTATGTATGTTTTCGACGATAGCCACTTGGTTTAGCAAGTGATTTTACGATACAGAATAAGGGGGCAGGACAGAAACAGACAGACATTATGAAATTGAAACTAGTGCTGCCAGATCAAAAACCCTATTCAGCGCTAGCAACGCTCAAAAAAGTGCTAGATTCTAAAAAAAAACAGAGATGAAAAAAACGCCAAATTCAGCTCCAATTTTCAACAGTAAAAGACATAATGTATAGAAATGAAAACAAACACTAAATAAAATTACTGAATTCTCCACTAGGAGCAAAAACTCTAAATGCGCCGAACGCGCTAAAATGGCAGCAGTCATTAAAACAACCTCTTGTGGCGCAATTTATTGAGGAACGACGAAAATAGGGCTTCGAGCTAGAGTTAGAGCTAGAGTTAGTCAACAAAACGAAGTTTTTAGGCATTACTATAGACTCTCGTCTTCAGTGGGATCCCCACATAGAAGGCCTTTGTGGTAGACTAAGTTCAGCCGCATACGCTGTTAGACGGATGAGGCAAATTACTGATGAGGATACTGCTAGATTGGTGTACTTTAGTTATTTCCACAGCATTATGTCATATGGTGTGTTGCTGTGGGGTAGAGCTGCAGATATAAACGCAGTCTTTGTTTTGCAGAAGAGAGCAATTCGTGCTATTTACAATATGAAGCATCGGGATTCATTAAGAGAAAAATTCAAAGAAATTAATATTTTAACAGTTCCTTGTGAATTTATTTACCAAGTTATTAAATATATCAGAAAAAATATCGATACTTTCCATTGGCTCGGTGAGCATCACTCTATAGACACTAGGAAGAAACATAAACTGGCTTTTCCAAAAATTTTACTTGCTAAAGTAGGCACCTCTTTTGTAGGACATGGTATAAGATTTTACAATAAACTTCCAAGGGAGGTCCTTAGTTTTTCAGAAAATAAGTTTAAATTATATATTAAGAAGGGACTCTGGAGAAAAGCATATTATAAAATCAATGACTATTTGGATGATAGTGACGCTTGGTGTCATGAGAATATTGACTGTTCTATTATTTTCTAACTGATTTGTGTTTTTATGTAGACTAATATTTTTATATTGTTTTTTATTATCATTTTGACATATCTTTTTACATATTGACATGAATATTATATATTTTAAACTTAGCATTTATTAGTTGATAAACAGACTATAAAAAAAAGTGATAAACTACGAGGGGTGGCTGATATAAAATCTCCTTTGTTAAAGAAAGTTTAAAAAATGTTACTGGCCACTATATTCTCGTATTCTTTGTTTATTCCTTTTTTAAAAATTATGACACTTATTTGTTTTTACGAGTTCAATTTTTTTTTGGCGCGTCTTCGTTTTTATCAAGTTGCAGTAAAATTAAAAATGGATAAAATTGAGTATCGCGCTGTGATTAAATTCCTCGGTAAAGAAGGGAATACGCCGACGCAGATCCGAGAGCGCATGTTTAAGGTGTTCGGAGATTCATGTCCTTCCGAATTTGTAATAAAGTTTTGGTCAAAGCAGTTTAAACAAGGCCGTGTGAGCTTAGAAGACGATCCCCGTAGTGGAAGGCCCATTTCTGCAGTTACCGCAGATAATGTGGAAAAAGTGAAGAAACTGATCCTTGCCGATCGGCGAATTAAGCAGTGGGAAATAGCTAGAGATGTTGGCATTAGCAAGGAACGAGTTCATGAAATAATTCATGAACATTTGGGAATGTCCAAGGTGAGCGCACGTTGGGTGCCTAAAATGTTGACCCCGTTTGATAAGCAAAGGCGTGTGGAATGTTGTCAGTCATTTTTAGACTTGGTAAAGGATAAAGAGGAAGAAACTATCTTGCGAATAGTGACCTGTGATGAAACTTGGATTCGTCAGTGGGATCCCGAAAGCAAACAAGAATCGATGCAATGGAAATTTAAAGGGGAAAAACCACCAAGGAAGTTTAAGGTCCGGCTGTCAGCGGGCAAACTAATGGCAACCATTTTTTGGGATGTTGAGGGGATTCTTATGATAGATTACCTGCCAAAAAACACCACGATGAATGCTGAATACTATGCGAACTTACTTGACCAGCTACGCAAAAAAATAAAAGAAGACAGGAGGGGCAAACTTAGCAAAGGCGTTTTGATTTTGCATGATAATGCACCCGCGCACACGGCCTTTAAGGCGCGGTCATCTCTGACAAAAAACGGCTTTACAGAGATCAACCACCCACCCTATAGTCCAGACCTGGCTCCCTCTGACTACTTCTTATTTAAAAATTTTAAGAAAAATTTGAGAGGGCGCAGATTTTCAACAGACGAAGAGATGAAGGACGCTGTGAATGACTATTTTGACGAACAAAATAATAATTATTATTTTAATGGTATGCTGTCACTTATTGACAAATGTCGTAAGTGCATTTCAGTTGCAGGGGACTATATTGAAAAATAAAAAATAAATTATTAATCCATGTATTTTCTTTCATAGTCAGGTAGATTACTTTTCAGCCACCCCTCGTATATGAGACAGGTGGATGATGTTTTGCTTAGTATTTTAACTTACTACCTCATTAGATAGGTAGACTAAGATATATATTTTTTTTTCTCGTGGCACAATTTCCTTCTGTCTTTTATATTTTTATTCTTATATAATATATTGTTTAGTATTATTTTATATAAGTAAAAAAAAACTGTATTAGTATTAAGCCATATTCAGAAAAAAATACTGATAAAAAAGACACGATCTTTCTAAGTTTCTTGCCCTTCTTCTTAGCAATATTAATCGAATGGGTGGATTAAGGCATTATATCTATTTATAGTTTATTTATCTTTTAACTTATTTATTCATCGCATTATGTAGGTATGTATATACAATATTTAATTTTTTTACTTATGTTAGTATATATTTGGCTAGGCATTATATTTATTTATGGTCTATTCAGTTTATTTATCAACTTATTTATTAATTGCATTATATAGGTATAATAATACTCTTATTCCAATAAGTCTTTTTATTTTATGCATGTGTTTAGTAGCCCATAACATAACAATATATAAGTTTAGTAGCCCAACTTAAATACAGTTTTTTATATATTTCCCGTATCATATTTATTTCATCATAAAATATTATCTTTATACAGATTAGATTTGACATGTAAAACGTATACTTTATGTATCTATTTTACAAATAAACAATTTGAATTTGAATTTGAATTCGACGTTTTCTTATACAAAGAAAAAATGGTTTAAGTGAAAAGACCCTGAAATCACGCCCGGGGCTCAATCTTAGAAGAAATGAGCACCACTCACACAAAACACAAACAAACAAACACAAAATAGGAAATTAATGGGTAATTCAGAGATCACAATGCTATTAAATCACAAAGTACCTACATCGATACCTTGATTTATAATGAGGGCTTTTCATGGCAACTCTCAGTTAAGTTTCACCAAAATGCGCCAGGTGGCGCTGACGTATGCTCTAATTTCAAAAATGTATGACGTAATAAAATCTACTCTATGGTTATATTTGTACTATATGACCATACCATAAATTTCTTTCCTTCTGTTTTGTTTGATTTCTTTATTATTTTTACGACCTGACATTGATACCTGCCTTGACGAATACCTGCTTGTGACCCGGACTCCGAACATTGTTTACTTGATTGACACTCGCTTACCCACTGGATCTCGATACATTGCGACGACGACGCCCTAGCTCATATCTTGGATTTGCTGGTAATCATGGACAAAGACTATGGTGCGTGATCTCTTGCAGACCTTAAAAGCGAGC
This sequence comes from Ypsolopha scabrella, assembly GCA_910592155.1. Classification (NCBI taxonomy): domain Eukaryota; kingdom Metazoa; phylum Arthropoda; class Insecta; order Lepidoptera; family Ypsolophidae; genus Ypsolopha; species Ypsolopha scabrella. The sequence continues at coordinate 13,743,274 of OU342962.1, read as the reverse complement.
TCAAGGCACGTAATGCTAAAATTACTGGAAAGAAGGAGTGCTCGTTCAGAGGTAAGAATTATATACCTATTATAATTAGAAGTAACCTGATTTCGGGGTAGACAGGGAGGAGGCGGGAGGTCAAGAGGTGGTTGAGGACATTATCAGTGCCGTCTATGTGACTGGACCTAGTGAAACATTTTATCAAATCAAATGTCTGGTTAAGTCTGGCTTCGATACCGGAAACCTCTGAACGCAGCCGAAGAGCGGAAAGGCGAGCGGTGACGAGTGAGGGGAGGGAAGCTTAGTACTCGACTGACTGCCGTGGGCAAAAGTACTCCCGAAGAGTCCTGATGATGATAAGTCATAATCTCATCGAAAGCTCGATCTGTGCCTCCTTGCACCTTAAACCATATAACACGGGACTAGGCAAGCGCACTTATCCCCCTCTGCCGAAGAACATGAACAAATTTGTTCATGTAAGTTTGCTTGTGTGCGCGTTTTTTGTTTGTGTTGCAGCGTTTGATTTAGTGTGACATATCAATTTTTTGCAGGAGTGTGCGTGAATGGGTAAATGTGTGCTGTGCGTGTTTACCTCCCCTTCCGTGGAAAACGGCAGAATAATTTCAGTACTAAAAGTCGCGCTTTGCCAGGTCCCGTATTAAATGGTCTAAGCCTTGCACAGTTAAAAAAGTGAGTCCTATCCGTTTTTAAATATTTATGATGTCAAATCACTCTAAATTTAATGAAAGTTTTGAATATTGGATGGATTCGATTGATGGTTCTTGGTGGAATATCATCTTGAATAAATTATACACAAATTCTTGTACTTTTATTCCACATATATTTATTTTTATTCTAACTTAGGCTACCGGTTTCGTATTACACATCATCGGGCCAACAAATTATTAATTATTTAACATGACAGAAAGAAAACAAAAGAAAACATTTATAATAAGCAAATATAAAATAAACAGAGGTGAATCACCACAGCTTGCGTTTCAAAATGGTTCTACGCCAAGGTTAAATCAATAAATAACGGCAATAAATATGTTGTGTTTCAATATCATTTTTCTATTATATGTCAGGATACACTTCTAAAAATTAAGTCAAATAAGTTAAAAAATATAAAATATAAACTACAATTAAACATAAAATTTTGATTGATTAATTAATAACATCATTTAAAATATGTCAGAAGTGGTGAGGAATTTAATTCTAATTGGTCATTTAAAATTCTGTCTGGATCGTTATTAATAATTTTATTTATTGTTAGGGCTTCCAAATAATTCAATTTTGCACTTTTATTAGCTTTGTGTACTATTTTCATGTTAGTTGTCGGGTCAAAGGAATGATTTGAAGAGTTGAGATGTTCCGCAAATGTTGAGTCATTTTTCTTATTTTTCCACGATCTGACATGTTCATGAAGCCTAGTTCTAAATTTTCTACCTGTTTGACCAATGTACACTTTTTTGCATGTATCACACTCTAATTGATAAACACCACTTTTAGATTAGAGTGTGATACATGCAAAAAAGTGTACATTGGTCAAACAGGTAGAAAATTTAGAACTAGGCTTCATGAACATGTCAGATCGTGGAAAAATAAGAAAAATGACTCAACATTTGCGGAACATCTCAACTCTTCAAATCATTCCTTTGACCCGACAACTAACATGAAAATAGTACACAAAGCTAATAAAAGTGCAAAATTGAATTATTTGGAAGCCCTAACAATAAATAAAATTATTAATAACGATCCAGACAGAATTTTAAATGACCAATTAGAATTAAATTCCTCACCACTTCTGACATATTTTAAATGATGTTATTAATTAATCAATCAAAATTTTATGTTTAATTGTAGTTTATATTTTATATTTTTTAACTTATTTGACTTAATTTTTAGAAGTGTATCCTGACATATAATAGAAAAATGATATTGAAACACAACATATTTATTGCCGTTATTTATTGATTTAACCTTGGCGTAGACCCATTTTGAAACGCAAGCTGTGGTGATTCACCTCTGTTTATTTTATATTTGCTTATTAAAAATGTTTTCTTTTGTTTTCTTTCTGTCATGTTAAATAATTAATAATTTGTTGGCCCGATGATGTGTAATACGAAACCGGTAACCTAAGTTAGAATAAAAATAAATATATGTGGAATGAAAGTTTTGAATGTTCGTCAATCATGTCATTTATTTTGCTCACTTGTGCCGGTCGGCATTTTGTTTTGTGAATGATATTTTGCGATTTCTTTATAGTTATTCGTTTCTCCGTTGGGTAAAGCGTTTATTCCTCTAGTAAATTCAAATCACTTTCATCAGAAATTTTTTGAGTTACCTTCGTACCTACCTGCCGTGACAGCATAGTTTTTAGAACTTCGGTTCTTCTGCTGCAGCACTCTTGCTGTTTTTAATTTCAGGATTATAAATTTTCTTCAGCAGAGGACCCTTGTTTTACCAGTGTAGTGCTCTCGTTCTACTCATCGTGCAAGATGAATGAATTTAATAAATGCTTTTAAAAACACTAGAAAAATAAATTTTAAATCTCTAATAATTGAACTAATATGTAGTAATAAATAATTAAATTCACATTTACATATTTCATTTTTGAGAATCTTTTCTCCAGGGTTAACTGTAGGTACCTACCGAATAACCTATCTATAAAATGTGTTTGTAGGTATGTATATTAGTTCATGTGGTTATGACTACCTGTGCGCTAGCTATAAGATATTATACCTATATCAGGATGGAGTTATTACTAGGGATAACAGATGGCGACTAAAACGCATTACCTATTTTGAGGCCTATGACAGGGCTCTATTCCTGTTTATAACAAAGTACTCTGTGGAAGTGACTAAAGGGCCACAAGTTAGTGGTCCTTTGATTTTTTATATGATTGAACCGTAAGCTTAGATCATTTAACACGGGACCTGGCAAAGCGCGATTCTTAGTACTGAAATTATTCTGCCGTTTTCCACGGGAGGGGTGGTAAACACGCACAGCACACATTTACTCATTCACGCACACTCCTGCGAAAAATTGATATGTCACACTAAATCTAAAGCTGCAACACAAACACAAAACGCACACACAAGCAAACTTACATGAACAAATTGTTCATGTACTTCGGCAGAGGGGGATAAGTGCGCTTGCCTAGTCCCGTGTTATATGGTGTAAGACCGTAAGTAATTATTTAGCTGTTTGAAAATCTTCCTTCCTAATAAAGTTTTGAAGGGGAAGCGGTCCTTTAATTTTATTTTATAAATTTATTGAACCGTATGTAAGGTGTCCTTCACGCCATAATCCTCACTTTTGAAACCTTCATGAAAATCAAATTTGATAATGCCAAAAATTAGTCATAAATAGTCACCAAGGTCAGAAAAATAGTCCTATCATAATTCCGGAGTTATAGCTATAGGTTAAGGTCACGCCATAATCCTCACCTCTCATGCGAGCAAACGGCGCGATAGCGGCTTGGTTTCAATTCCAAAAATTAGTTATGAAATAGGAAACCATGCTGAATCTCGAAAAGAATGCTTGAAAGATTCCAGAGTTATAAAGGTACCTCGGTGAAGATTATGGCGTGAAGATTTCACCTCACCTGGTATCTGCAGGATGCTCAGGTTGTTCAGTTTGAACTTGGAGTCAAACAATAGTCATGAAATAGTCTTCTCAAACGACACCAACTTTGGCTTGTTTCATTAAGTAGAAGTATGTTAAAATCGCATGCTAACTTCTACATACATTTTGTGTTGGTAATATTGGTTTAATCTTAATAAAACAATTCAGTTATGTTTTTTTTTAGTCTATCAGTGTTAATAAATACCTACACAACCTATATCATTCCTCCCGTTAGATTTCTGTTTAGGTAATAATCATAGATAATACACGTAATAATATTTACCGAAATAATATTTTTGAACTCGATCAGAAGTGACTAAAGGACCGCTAGCCTTCTGTATCTAGTCCTTCGATTTTTAAATTATTGAAACGTAAGTCATTGTTCAGCTGTTGGAATATCTTCCTTAGCACGAACAGATAAAGTTCAATTTGCAATGTACAGTTCGGGAAGGGAAGCGGTCCTTTAATTTTATAAATTATTGAACCGTAAGTCATCGGAAAGTGCTCGGAAAACATTGACCTCTCATAAAACTACAAGAAACACATTCTCTAAGAAAAGTTAACTAACTAAACCCTTAAACCTATCCCTAGAAATTTTACCCCCGAATTTTGAACTCGTGCTCGCCCGATTCGCGTTTGACTGATTTGGCACCATGTTCGAATTTAAAAATTCTATTTGCCTTATTTACTCGCCTGCTAAATTTCATGACATTATTTCGATCAACGATACTCGAGTTATCGTTGAACAAACATTCAAAACTTGGACGAACAAACGTGGAACAAACCAACTGGACAGGCCACTAACAGGTGAACCCCTCTGCTAAATGTATGCCCGGTGGTCATACCGGTTATATAAAAACGAGAGATATCCCTGTGTGTGAATGTGATTGTGTGCGTATAGTTTAAGCTAGTGTTTGAGTATTTTGTATTGTGCGTGCATCGCGACTCTCTGCCTCGTCCCCCATCGAAAATGACAGACTTTTTTGCATAGAAATTAGTGCGCGGCCAGTTGGTTTTCTCCTCCAAACCTACAAACGCCAAATTGTTCCAGTAGACTCGGAGAACTCGCTCGCTTCGCTCGCTCGTGCAATAAGGCAAAAAGAATTTTTAACTTCAAACATGAGCCAAATCATCCAAGCGCAAATCGGGCGAGATTATATTTTTTTAACTCATTGAATGACAGCAGTCCTCTCACCCACAGACATATAATAATTATTACAGACCATTCATCATAACTTGTCCCCTGAAGTCATGTTGGCATCACTGCTTGTCAACCTTTTGCTGTCGTGTTGTTTGTCAGTCAGATTCTTCTAAATTATTTGATAAATAATTATTATTATTATTGCCAAAGCCGTTGAAAAAGAGATTGTGTTGAAGGTACGCCTTTTGTGAAAGAGAAAGCGCAAACAATGCACCATGATTCCTCTCGATCAGGTTCGATCTCGTGTCAGTGTCATAACGGGGTAGTAAAATAGGGATACCAGCTTTAAACATAAAGTAAATTTTAGGGGCAAATAATAATTAGCTATTCACTTACTTTTGCAGGCATATCGGAAAATAACGTTCACATTATGTCGCCTGGAATTAATAGTCAAAAACCTAAAAAACCTAAAAAATGGGAGCTCGACTAGAACAAACCTCGTCGAGCTAAAATAAGAAATAAAACAGATTACCACAGATTTAACAGATTTTGTACTTGTTTGTTTGGTGTAACCAGGCGAAAGAAAAATAGTTTCTTCAATATTCATTTCAACAATTTTTTGACAGACTGTAATTATGTTTAACTTCATTGTATTTAGTCTCTGCCAAACCCTTTATAAAAACAAAAAGCTTCATAAGTATTTTTTATTGAGATCATCCTAAATCACGTAATTTTTTGTTTGGTACTAAAAGTACCTCACTTTTATAACAAAAAAGGTATAATTCTTACAAATAACTTGAAAAAATTACAGTTTTGCTCATAAAAAAATATTGAAGCAAAATATTTGGGTAGGTAGGTACAAGTAAATCTAAGAACTTAAATAAATATTTGGTCAACTTTTAACACCACCACCCACTCTAACTCTCAAGGCTAGAACCAACACGTACTGACACTGTATAGTTTTTAAAACAGAGTATGAAATAGTCTATAACCATTTCTTTTTGAAAAAGGCAACCGTCCAACCAGCGGGGCTATTATGTAACTCAGTGTCGGTTGCTAGCTATGGTTGCTATTCACCAAAAACAGATAAAACATGAACTTCCAAAATAACTATTAATGGGTATTGAACTATTTACGAATTTTGAAGTCATTTCAAATGCGAACTTATCCTTAGATGAGCGGATATGTATGTTTTAGACGATAGGCACTTGGTGTGGCAACTGAGTTTACGATACAGAATCAGGGGGCTGGTTTACGTCGCTAGTACTGCATGCAATGCAAAAAAGGTAGTCTGGATTTGCCGTCAAAGCTTACTCCACGTGTTCCGTCCGTTTCGTTGGCCCATTGTTACTTGTTTATTGTTTCACTCACAGACATACAGAATACTTAAGGAATAAATAGCGTTGGCGTGTTTCCATACCACAACCAAGTGACTTTTAAGCTACATGGTACGAACAAACGTATAAAAGTGGGTTGTTTTGGCTGGCTTATGCTTGAAACATATTTGTTAATACTTAAACTAATCTGTCGTATTTATTTTGTTTGGAAACAAGCAATGTTTATATCTAAAAGAACCGTATCTCACTGACCTAAAATTGCTTCAAGTCGACTCTACGTTTATTATTAATGTTTGGTCTGTATATCTGTGGTTTCACTGGTTTTTATTATTTTTTGTTGTTATCGTTAATAATTATATATTGACCGATGGTACCAAAATAACACTTTTGCAGACTTCTTTCTTCCTGGGACATTATGTTCTCTAGAAGCTGTCGCTCTCATATTGGTTTCTATGTTATAGACCATGGGGAATGCACCGACTTAACACACTTAACATGAAAAAGGTATAAAAAAGTAAAATGTTACGCATATAAATAATACTAAAGAAACAATTTTTTATGCTGATCCTCTCACAATCCAATGCAGACACACACAAGTACATGCCGCAATTTCAAATTCTTTTCTTTATTCTCACGGGGACTTTATGAATCGAGTTTTCTTCTTACTGAAATGTTTGTCATCAAAGTGTTTTCCGCAGACTTATAAAAATTTTCTAATAACAGATAAATGAGGTCTTTTTTTCCGCTGACTTTTATTTACTGCTTGCACCTGTAATAATAGTATTATTTTAAAAAGTAACTAAAGAAATTCAAAAAAAACAAGACATCTTTTTAGGAAAGTGCTTTGATTATTTTGTTTGTTTAATTTTTCTCTATAATTTAGCATCAATCAACAGAAAAATAAATAATACAAAATATTTTCCATATTTTACGCAAAAATCATTTCATTACATATATCTAAAAATATAATTATTTGAGGCCTGTCAGCGAAAAATACTTTCATACATTTGTGATCGCCTGTTCTGCGGGGCTATTATGTAACTCAGTGTCGGTTGCTAGCTATAGTTGCTATTCACCAAAAACAGATAAAAAATGAACTTCCAAAATAACCTTTAATGGGTATTGAACTATTTACGAATTGTGAAGTCATTTCAAGTGCAAACTTATCCTTAGATAAGCGGATATGTATGTTTTAGACGATAGGCACTTGGTTTGGCAACTGAGTTTACGATGCAGAATCAGGGGGCTGTATTCGATTCTGTCATCGCCGATACTGTAAAAAAGCCTTTACATGCAATAGCTTTGCATGGTTTGACGATGATTTGTAAGTTAATTTTTGTGTTCTACTGTTTTCCTTTTCGTCTTATCACAAAAACTCAATATTTATCCAAATCTACTGCTACTGAGCATAGAAAAGTCCAAATCCACAGTGTGTAGATGTCATAGCATAGCATAGAGCCTAAAGAAAGCTATTTTCGTTCTAATGTCAAAAAAGTGTAGTGCACAACATTTGGAATAAAACAAAAAGGTGTTTTTTACAATTTGGGTGTATTTTGGATTTAATGGTAATGCTTGTGATTATTCTACAGATCCTTATTTCTTCAGCATGTTTGGTGTATAATTCTTTCACTTTGTTCTAAGCTTTGTCTTGTTTTGGGTATGACGCCATTTTGTCGCGGCCGGCTGATTCTATTGAATTTTTTATTTTTTGTAGCTTTCATCTTCTACTTCGTATTAGCAAAAATATGTGTTACTATTCCTTTATTTTATAACAATCACTAAAAGCCTTTAATGCAAAAGTATGGTGCACAGTCCAAATAATTATATAAGGAGAAAAACTACCGAAATATTGCAAAAAAATTGATTATATTTCATTGCCATTCTATGCGTTACAATTTGTATCCTTTAGTTTCACCGGTCCGAGGTTTCACCAAAGTATTGCAGTTGCAGTAGTGGCCTGTTAATTTTCCTTAATCTAGCGGATATTCATTCATTCTCAGGTTTAAATTTGGTGCATTTTAGTGCAATCAATAATAATTTAACGTAGGAACCTGTCAAGCGTCACGTTAGTGCCTTATGTTATTATTAAAATGTAACTGAAGTCCTTAAAATCTGTATCTATTATTGTAAAGAAAATAAATTGTAATTTTTCAGAGTGAGGAAATGTTTAAAGCTCTAAGAAGATAATGACGATATCAATGAAAGAACAAGATCAAGTGCCTGGGGAGGTATGTTATTTGTATAATCACTCTATTCGTATTTGCATGGCCAAGTTGTCCATATTTAAATGTGGATCTACTCCTTTCTAGATGGAGTTCCCTGAGGTAAAGTTGAAGGCATTGGAAGAGAAGATATCTCACCCTCGGTGGGTGGTGCCTGTGTTACCTGAGCAGGAACTAGAATGTCTCCTCATTGCAGCTACTGACCTTGCAGGCAAAGGTTTGTTCATATCAGTAGCTTTTTGCTGGTGATTTGACCTATGTTTAAATAGTTATCATAAACACACAACCTTCAACTCTTTATTATAAGTAATACATATTATTTATTGAAGGAAATAAATGCTTCTAGTGTGCCATGTTTGTGGTGTTTTATAGGAGAAGACCTACAGCATCCAGGATGTCAACGCTTTTACAGTGATGCGCTTACACTGTCATTTACTAAGATACTCACAGATGATGCAGTTTCCTCATGGAAGAACAACATTCAGCAGTGTGTTAGAGCTAACTGTGAGAAGCTTGTAAGACTGTGTGCTATAAAGCTTGATGATGTGAGATTCCTGCATCTGCTGTCTATGGCCTTCAATCCTAATAACAAGTAAGAATATTTTAAGTAATTTACTTTTTGTTATGTAATTTTATAAATGCAGTTAAAGGATTCATAAAACTTGTATACATTTATTATCATTATTATAAACATGTAGATTGATAAAGTTCTTGTTTTACTTCATTATATGTTTTTAGGTTCCACACATTCAACGCTTCGCGCACATGTGAAGGACTCTCAGTGACGACAAATCTTCTGATAGCTGGACAAGGGCAGGGCTCCACACAGGAACCGGAAGTGTTTGCGCGCTCGCAGGACCATCGCACACCCCGAGGATGGCTGGTCCATCTCATTAATGTGTATGTATCTTTGGTGTACCACCAGTGAAGGAGGGACATAATTAACATCAATGCAGATGGTTGGTCACACTATTTGTCATTCAAAGTTTCTTTGACCATCATCTTACAATATTAACACAATCTGAACAGTTCTCACTCCTTAGCTACATTCTGGTGATATGGCTTATGTCACCAGTGATCTTCAAGAACAATCCCAGTCTTTGAGCAGTGGTGTCGTACAGCTTTTGGTTATCTTTGTTAGATGCAGCATCTGCATTGTTCCTTTTCAAAACTAAGAGGCTCTCTCAGACTCTTCAGACAATCATCCTAGAAGATTTTATCCAAATTCGATCATTGACCCTCGAAAGTTGTGAATAGCTGCTGGTACCATACTGTATAATCTACCCAGGTGGTAGTGAAATTGCAATAGTTGCGTCTGACTGACCAGCAGACCTATTACGTATCTTTGAATCGGTTGCTAACTATGGTTGCTATTCATCAAAAATAGATAAAAAATGAACTTCCAAAATAACCTTCAATGGGTATTGAACTATTTACGAATTGTGATATCATTTCAAGTGTGAATGTATGCTTAGATAAGCAGATATGTATGTTTTCGACAATAGGCACTCCGTTTGGCAACCAGTAGACATGCTTTTGGGCACAGGGTCAGAGCATATTTGCTTGAACACCAAAGACTGCCCTTTCTTGTCCAAACTCCTCGCCGCTAGTCTGACTGACTTAAATCGGATGAAAAACCTTCATTTCGCCAGTATTTAATTCAATAATTTTACATGCTATATCCATAATTTTTTTTTTGTTTATTTTTGATTAAGTATCTATTGAATAAAATTAAGTTATGTGTGAATATTATATTAGTATAAGTAGTATTATATATTTTTTTATTAATATTATAGTAAATTGTAGTATTATTATTGCATAGTAGTGTATACATATATACCTATTATTGTTATTATTTATTTATTGCCTACTGCACCGCGCCGTGCTGTACCTCGTACGTTCATGAGCCACCATCTGGCACTGACTGAAAATCAGCGCTGAGGGTTCACACCTTCAGCACAACACTGAGTCAGTTGCCTTTTGCAACAACAGACACCGTTACAAAAATTCTGTGCAAGTACTTACATTTATTTTTTATTTGTTTATTTTGTTCTGTTGTAATGTTATGTGTTGTATGTGATACTATTATATCTGTATGTCTGTTGCAGCAATAAATATCTTTCTTTCTTTCTGATTTTAAGATACAGAATCACGGGGCAGTTTACCAGTGACTGAGTAAATAAGAAGGTAGTTGACTACCTCTGGTCGAGTGGTAGAGCACTCGTCTGCTAACTAAGAGGTTGTAGGTTCAATCAGTGTTGTGTGCAGCAGTAATTTGTTTTCAGTTTGCATGCTTCGGAAGGCATGTTAAGCTGTTGGTCCATTTTGTGCCTGAAGTATGGCAACAAGGCTCAGCACTCTTCATGTTTGGGACAATAATCATGGTCAAAAGCGGGTGTACTAAGTGTGGACTATGATTTGCATTTCACAGTTCATACTTGGAAACACCTCTGACACCCCTTCAGGGTTCCATGTCACAGATATGTTCTTTGTTGTTGTTTTAGGGTTCCATACCTCAGAATGACAAAACGGAACCCATTTACAATCACTTTGGATCACTTTGTTGTCGGTTTGTAATAAATGAACAGCCCTTATGATCTGTTGGAGCAGCCATCTGCTCCCTGTTGGGCACAGCCTTCTCAAGTCAAAGTTTTCTCAACTAGGCCAGTTACGAACTCGTGAGTTCTAGCTACCTTAGCAACATTGTTGTCTCATCAAGGAGGTAGTTTAGTAGTCTGCTTCTTTCATTCTTGTTATCTGGTGGATTACCACATCTTGGACTTGAGTTTTGCGCAGAACCTCGATGTCGGGCAATTCATTCTGGGAGAGTTATGCTTTATGTATATTTTTATTTTATTGGGCAAAACATTCCCGGAATATTACATCCCGTATACAATTTGTATAAACTTATACATTATTTCATATTTATAAACACAACACTTTTTGACTACTTTCTTGAATTTGTGTTTTGACTCCCTGTACATGTTAGCAATTGAGAAATCTGGTGATTGATTGATTGTTGCAATCTTCATCCTCAATTTAAGTTAATTATCTAATGTTAATTATTGATTTGACTTATTTACTTTTTTAGATTTGGTCAATCTGGAGGTTTTATAAAACTTAGGGAAAGGTTTGAAGAAATAATGGGGTTTCAAAAACCGGATTTTACATCTTCCGTGACCTCTGAGAAAGAGAAAATTGATATCACAGAGAAGGATGGAGAAGAAGACAAGATTACTGTAGAAGATACTACCAAACCCATTGTCATTGCAGACACTCCTGAGGTAAAATTTTCATATTCATTTTTTGTAAATAGAGTGCGACCATTCAGTAAAACCACATCCTCTACTGATCATACTGAACACCTATTCGAAAAAAAACCCCGCACAATTCTTCAGAGAAAATGATATTCAACTGTAACTCAAAGACTAACTAGTAGGAGGAAGGTCTATTTTAGAACGCTACAACGGAACAGCTATTTCACGGACGACGCTCGGTCTCTCTAAACTCGCCCGTATGTCGGTGGGTTAGGGTTCACACATTTTTGTTTGAAACTCAATTATTTCCCAAACTAAGGGTGTCGCGGGTATGATTCTTGGGAAAAGTGGTTCAGTTGGGTTGGTAGAATATGTGGTTTAATTTAATGGTAGCAGTCTTTTTACACCCGGTATTTCTATTGCACAAGGTAACAACTTTATTGCAGACATTCGTATAAATGTAGTCTGTGGGTGTCTGTTATTATATGTGTGAATCCTTTTCTTGGCAGTTTATCATCTGTTGCTGTAGTAAGTTTGTAGAATAGTCATAAAATAAAAATACGAGATTCAAAGAATTACTCCAAATAGAAAATCTACCAAAATAACAGTATTACGAATTTTACAACGCACTTCGGAAATCTTTGTTCAACAAAGATGACTAAATATAGATGTAATAATAATAATAAAAGCTTTTTATCTGTCTCAAAAAACACAATACAATTAATACACAATAATTTTATACATAAAAAGAGACAAATCGGTCTAAGACTCTGCTTATGACTGTCTGTTATTTAAACAAAAAGCCGCCGATTTTCAGCCTTAGCCTTTAATTAATAAGAAACACACAAAAAGGAAAGATAATAAATAAACAAACACACAGAATTTAGAAAACAAAAGTACCGAAATTATATAAAGTTAAACAAAGTTAAGACAACATTTTATATTATTAGACACATTACTGAACCATAGGCCTACCACCAGCCAAGGACTGCAAAGAAAGCAGCCATCTGCGACATTTTTTTCTGAAGGTGACTAGTGTGTTAGCCGCGCAAACAGGTGGCGGTAACACGTTCCAGCATTTAGATGCTGCTATCCTAAAGCAGCCTCTGGTAGTGGCAAGCGTGTGGTTGGGAATAATTAGTTGTGGCCGCCGAGCTCTAGAGGACCATACCAACTTTTCATGCAGGTACCCAGGGGTTTTACTATTTAATAAGTTGAACATTAGACACGCTAGTTTTAATACCCTAAAATTTGCCATGTTTAAAACCCCCCTTGCAATCAAATGAGGCGTAATGTGGTCCCTCCTAGGTATGGCATAGCAAAATCGCATGCACGCATTCTGGACGCACTGAATAGCCTTAACAGTTTTTTAAAACAAACATGTACCAAATACTATGTCACAGTGACTTAATTGAGAGAGAACAAGGCTGTTACAGAGCTGAAGGCGAACCTTTTGTGCGAGGAATGGCCTCATTTTATAAAGGGACTTGAGTGCACCAAAGCACTTGCCAATTTTCTGTTGAACATGATCTTCAAATCGCAACTGTTCATTCATAGTGAGCCCCAAATTTCGCACTAGATTGCTTATTGGTATCACTGTATCATTTAACTTTATAACAGGATTAAGTGCCTTAATTGTGGTAACTTGATTCTTGGTCCCAAATATAATTGCAACACTTTTCTTGGGATTCAATACCAGATTATGCTTTTGTGACCACTGAAAAATTGCACCTAAGTCATTGTTTAATTTTGAGGTAACTGGGCTTATATCGTCCGGTTTTGCTGGCGCTTGTACATACAGCTGCGTGTCATCAGCATAAAGGTGGTATCGCGAGTTTTGAATTGCTTGGGTAATACTAGACGTATAAATCGCATAAAGGGTCGGCCCCAAAATTGAGCCCTGAATAACACCGCGAGTTATAGGTAGGGGTTTAGATTCTACAATTTGACCCGTATTATTAACACACTGTACTACCTGGCTACGATCTGAAAAATACGCAGAAAACCATTTACATACTGCGTTGGAGAAGCCAATGCATTTCAACTTTGACAGGAGTATTGAGATATTTACGCAGTCAAACGCACGACTAAAATCGAGCAAAAAAATTATCGATACGTCATGTTATAGAATCTCTTTACACTTTATGTATACTAATAAAAAAGTCGCGTCAAATATATTGCTTTATTGGGATTATTTTACGCCAAAACTACAGTTTTGAGATTTTTTGTCTGTCTGTCTGTTCCGTTTTAACTTGAGTATCACTTAACGGATTTGTATGCGGTTTTCTATCGTCGTAGTGACCCTGCCCTCTTATTATCTAACTTCAACATCTATCGCTTTAAATTGTATCGTGATTGGCTAGAAAATCTATCAAAGCGATAACAATAGATTTTAAAGTTTAACAATGAGGCCCCGGGTCAACATATAGGCCAAAAGGGGTGTTGATAAAATAACTGCCACGCCGAAAGCAGTCTATATTATATGTTACACGCAAATAAAAACTTACATCGATTTAAAGACACTTCCACGTGAGTGAAGCAGCGGGCAAAAGCTAGTAGATCTATAATATAATATGGATCTTAGGTAACAAAAGTAATAAGAATCATTCAGTAATCTTGACATGTTCCAGGTTACCGTACCAGTTCGCAATGAGCAGCCCCAGTCATTAGAGCAATCAACAAATGGAGAGTCGCGCGTCAACGCGGTGTGGCAGCTGCTGCGGCCGCTCGGGCTCTGCCACGACCTTCTCACACCCCACACTGTCACCACTTACTTGCTTCCTGTATTAGTAAGTATTACTTGAGGAGTCTAATTCCTATGATTATAAATAAAAAAATACATCTTCATGACATGAATCTCCGTTAGCGAGTGTGAAATGCTAGTCGCAGTCCACACTCGTACAGTGGAGCCCACATCAAGCTAAACACTTTCAGTATAAGCTGACCTCTCATTGTATAGGCTTCCCGTACAATGAGAGGTCAGCTTATACTCAAAGTGTGTAGCTTGATGCGGGCTCCACTGTACATCCCCGTGTTATCGACGATTATTACGTATTAACGTGATGGGTGGTGAGCCTTATCGCTGTACAAATATGGGCCCATAGCTTAACATGCCTCCCGAAGCATGCATACCGAACACAAACGTGTCCCTACAGCAGCATCTGAACGTGCGACCTTCGTATTTGGGGTCGTACGTATACAGGGTGTAAATGCAAAGTCAAGAATCCACGATTCTGATGTCATTACGAAAAAAAAATATATACCTTGAATTTTCACCAAAAATTCCATCATATTTCTAAGCTATGGCTACGCAGCTCACCGGCCTCCCCCACACACCTAATTGCACCCCGCAACCCGCACCCCTCATCCGAGTGGCCAGCGACCAGTGAGAGTGTCCACGCGATTAGTGTATTTTGAGTAAATAAAATCGTCTTATTATGAGGTACTGGTACTTTATTTAGAGATCCCAGTATTTAAAATAATATCTTTACCGATCATACTAACACGCCCTTAAAGGATTCTTGCCTTTGCTTTTACACCCGGTATAGTTCATTCGCTTCAAGAAAATAGTCATCAGTGCAACTATCCGGTAAAGGTGTATTCATAGTGGAATAAAAAGTTATCAATTTATATTGTATAGGCAAAGTTTTATTGATACGCAAAAATGTGACGTAACGAACGATTTATGTAACAAATTCAGGATGTGAAAATAAGATGATAACCTTTTTCCTTAAGCTATGGTTTCCTCCGATAGCGGTGGTGACATTTAGGGGTCGCTATATAGCGTCGAATGACGTCACTGAAACGTTGTCTATGAAAACAAGACGGCGTGGTTTCCTAGAGAGCGTTGTTTGACACCGTAACGTCGGTAGCGGTGCCGCCATTTGCATGACGACCGTTTTTTACGGTGTTGAAGAATCCTTAACGTTTTTTTTTTCAATAGCGGTGTACTATTTATTGTAAAATGAATGTCATCTGAAGCAGCGAGGAAGACGAAATCTTAATAGATTTATTAATTATAAACTAAAGACGGCAACGCACAAAAATTTCAAAAGCACCTTCGTTAATACGTGCTTTGTATAAATCACTCCTCCATACTATTATTTTCGTCTTCTGATGATTTCGCATATGAGTAACGCTAAATCAAGGTCGTCCATTTGCTACCGTTTACACGTAATACTTCGTGGTCTGATTTTTTTCCGTATAAAGACGGCCTACAATCTCGAACATTCATTGTGTCTACGGCTAAATCTCGACATCGCTATCGGAAGAAACCATAGCTTTAAGGGGCCATCACCAAATTCGTGAACTTAACTTTTCTATGGAACGGCTTATTTTATTGTTCGCGATTTAGGGTCTATTACCATCGTAAAAGTTTCTCATATTCATGGGTACACAACTACACACTGTAGGAAAAATGTTATCAATGTATATAACTTACAATTATTATCGATGATTAAATTAATCAACTTTCTCCTCTGTGAATTATCAATGCCCTTGTGTTTTTACGAATAAGCGAGGAATTATTTCTTACTAGCTTTTTCCCACGGCTCCGTCCGCGTTTTATTCAGTTTAACGGCACTCTTTTTTCAGGGATAAAAAGTAGCCTATGTGTTAAGTTAGGGTATAAGCTATGTCCATTTTAAATTTCATCCAAATTCGTTCAGCCGTTTCAGCGTGAAAGAGTAACAAACATACACACACACCCTAACTTTCGCATTTATAATGTGATACTTAAATGTAACGCGCATAGGACAAGCCAAAACCTTTTCGTACGAAGGTCTGCCTGGAAATTACTATTTTCTTAACGCGAATGAAGTTAGTTGAACCACCAGGACGGTTATTCCGGCATTTGTTTAAAATATGATTAATGCCATGCGATGGAAAATAGAGTGACTAAACCACATCAAATGATTTCTTTAAATTTTTATCAAAGATACATAATATTTGTACAATGCCCCTTTTAAGGTGGTAGAGCTGATGCCGGGCTCGACTGTGGAGGTACCACCATCTTACTCGAAAATCCTCCCGAAGTTATTCGGGGGAGAGTAAGAGGACAGCTCTCAGGCAAAACCAGACGGCCCACCATTGCCTAGGACCGATGGATGACGGTATATCCACCCCCAATTGCCGGGCCTTATATAAAACAGACTAGTGGCGGGCAGCGGCGTCACTAGTGCAAAGGTTTCGGCACCGCGCTCACCAACCCGCCTGCCCAGCGTGTGTGAGTATGGGCATTTCTTCCAGGAGGACCGCCAAGAGTGGCGAAATCCTGGAAAGGCCTATGTCCAGCAGTGGACGGAACAGGCTGATGGATGGATGGATGGACCCCTTTTAAGATCACCCGCCATCTGCCTTTGCAATTTTTGCGCACGTGCGAGAATTGAGGGCCAGACCACATAGGCGGTCAATCGGTATTTTGAGAAGTCTTCAAATATCAATTTCCGTATGACTCATCTGCGATATGACGACTTCCGGTTTAGATATCCTACGCATGCTGTGCTGACTATGACTAGGCTGGATGTCGCACAGTGTTTTAAAAACCCTTGAAATCGGACATTTCTAACTGAAGTAATGGGAAACAATTTAAACTGGAAAACAAAATAAACCGTCTCGGACGTAACTTAATAAACCTTTTAAGCTATACAAAAAGCTATTGACATTTGAAAAATATCGAGATATTTTAGATTTTTCATTTTTAGGAACAGTTTGGGATTTTTTTTCTCCATAACTAGAAAGAATTGGCACGGGGGAGTTTTACTCTTGCACTCAAAACAATATCTGTATCTACTCTTTTACTTATCACTTCAGCTAGAAATGTCCGATTTCAAGGGTTTTTAAAACACTGTGTGTCGCCCGCTCAGACTAGGCTGGATGTCGCCAGCTCAAACTAGGCTGAAAGTCGCCCGCTCAGACTATGGCGGGAGAGGGTGTTAACTTTCCGGTCATAGAGATAGCGGCCGTTGCTGTTTTAAATTAAATGAAATCTCGATATCTCTTCTTCTTATAAAAGCTTTTGAAGTGGAAACTTCAATGAGTCGTATAAGGGGGCCTTTTCAGAACTTGTTAGTCACTTCCAGACTTCACGAAATAAGTCCTGCAGATCATGACATTTTCGTACAATAAAAGTAAAGTAAAAGCATGTAAGACAGGGGAGTATTTTCCTGAAAAGAACTTTAGGACAAAGAATATACTACTCTTCTACTTCAAGATAAGCTTATTGACTCGAGTATATATATACTTTAAGTATCCATTTAAATTATTTACGGTTGTATCTATGGCACAATCCGCTGCTTTTTTTCTCTCGTCAGACTCCTACCTTGTGATTCTCGCTAAGGTTTCATGTTAACACTCTAAAAAACCGTTAACTATTTCATAATTCAGCATGTAAATAAAAAGAGTACACTGTGTTGTTTCCAAAACCGTTTCGAGATTTTTACTCCCTTATATTTGTACTTATTATTTAATCAGTCTGTGTGATTTTTATATGCATCAAGAAATAAAAATCATTATATATATCCATCGATATAATATTCTAGAAGCCTAAAAATACATTACAAGGCCATTTAATGACATATCCGAGATAACCTGCGTGCTTCAGTCGGATGAAGAGATATCGAAATTTAATTTAAGTATAAACAGCATCTTTTTGACGTCATGGTTATCTATCCCCCACAGTTTGAGCGAGCGACATACAGGAGATCATGCCTAAGATACCTAAACTGGAGACTCACGGGAATTTCAGAATGCTCGAAATATCGCCCCACCCTACTACATTAAGGCTTAGCGCGCACTGCGGTGCGGCGAGTTGCGGTGCGTTTTAGAATCCGTAACGGAAAAAAATCGTGATTGTCGCGTGCGCGCACAGCGGTTCAATATCTGCACGTATTGCCATTCGTACTGCAGACTTCGTAGAGTACACGGCTATGGACTACATAACTTAACCCTGCATTTGCGTTTATTTACTATTAAATGCTTGAAAAAAAATAAGCGAACAATTTTTGGTACATCCATTTATAGCACTAAGAATAAGGGATTATTTTTTTTTTTCATGAAATATAATGATTTGCGTATGTACCCAAAAATAATTTTTGTTTACTGCAGAATGAACATAAACAATAAAATTATTATAAACATAAACATTTGACAATTTGATAAGAATTTATTGGTCCCAAAATTTACTACAAGGCTGCAAGGATGGAGGCGACGTGGCGGCGACATCACTCCGCCGTAGTTCGAGCTCGACTTGACGATTTGCGGACTTATATCCGTAGTGCGCGGGGTTTAAGTCCATAGGATGCAAAAATTCCGTGCGAAAACGCACCGCATCAAATCTGTAGCAATCTACAGAATTTAAATCCGGTGCGGATTTAATTCCGCAGTGCGCGCACTTCTATGTAATTTCATAGTTCACAGATTTTGCGAAAAAAAACGCACGGAAATTATTCTTAGTGCGCGCTAAGCCTAACAGTTTATTTTATAATTGTTTCCATCTTTGATTTACAGGAGTTCGATACAGAATTAAATTAACAATGATATCTTTTTCCAGGAATGTATCCCGACACTGCTAGAAAGTTTAACAGATGAAGAGTTGAAGCGCGAGGCGCGAGGTAGTGAGAACAAGACTGATACAGTGTCGTGCCTGATCCGAGCGTGCAAGTGTGTCTCAGTGAAGACCCCGCAACATCACACTCTGCTCAAATGTAAGTGTTCCACCATCGTTATATGTACACATTCACTGTGGTGTCAGTTCTTTTACTCTTTATGTATCCGAATACTCATTGTGTACACTTTCTGTTAATTGTGAGTTGTAGAAAAGTAATTAATTTCCAAACAACTATTTATTGCTCCTACTTTCCATGGTAATTGAAAAGCCATCCAAAGTATTTTTTTATGACGAGTTTACAGATGACAAGAAATGTCACGATATACATCATCAGAGGGTGTCAGTGAAGTGTGACTGCCACTGGAACATTTAACACACTTACACTCTACTTTCACGGACGATTTTACGTCCCTACGTTACATGTCGTTAGCCTTGTTGTTGTATATAAAAGGTTAAGCTTGACTACAGTTCACGTTAAATGTGCTCCTAATGACGTGTTGTTGGAAGGTAACGAACATTAACGACAAGTCAGCAGGCTCCGGGACACAAGGGCGGCCACAAACCCTGTAGCTGCTTAGGGGCGCAGTGCCAGCCCTCCCCTACGCCGCTACACTGTATGTGTCCGCCCTTACATCATCTCATCGTCTCACCGCTCTGTGGTCGTCATCTCTGTCTGCTTCTGCATGAAGGTGTTACATGTTCTGTGTTCTTGTGATGAGAAGTCTTTGCATTTCCTACATTAATAACCTATGACGAAAGTTTTACAAGCAACCTGTTGTTGTCAATGCAAAGATATTCTGTATTCAAACAATGTTTTTTTAAAGTTATTGCACTACAAACTAGAAAATATCAGTTAGAAACAAATCTCAAGTAAGACAAGAATAAAAAAAAACCTCTGGTCAAGATTCGAATCTGCAACCTCTTGCTATTATTCCTCTTGAAGCAAGCGCTATGAATTTTAACCTGCCCTCATATTGTCTAACTTCAATAATATCGAATCAATATCCATCGCTGTAGCCCTCAAAAGGGTCGTGATTGGCCAAAAATGGTGTGTGATGTCATTTCTAGCCAATCACGGCGCGTTTGTCGAAGTTAGACAATAAGCCCTCTGGCCCGAGGAATTTTTTCAAATTCTTGTCTTACGTGATATTGGTTTTTAATTGATCCTTTCCAGTTTGTAATGCACTCTAATAATATTTATAATATTCAAAGCGATGGCTTTCGCTATAATACGTATAAATCGTATTCTATTTTTTGTTTACTGATTCCTGCCAAAGCGTTTAAATTCTTGCACCGGTTTTCAGCACTGGAAATGTTTCGGCTTAAAATGATCTTGCGGTTGCTTCAAATGTCGTCGTTCAACGGAAAGATGTCGGCCCTGAATGAGATCAATCAACTGATCAGTACAATCTCACAACAACCTAAACCAGAATGGCTGACGCCTGCAGTTATCACGGTAAGCAAAAGACGCCCTTAAGTTTATGAGACGGAAGTGGAGAATCGTATTTTCGCTAGTTTTTGTGTGTACGTGTATTATGTATTGTTGGTGGCAAGGTATCTTTAAATAAGCCACACTCTTTACTGATTATAATTACCAACTTTCTTAAAGACATTTGCCCGAGAAGATGAAAAATTAATTTGTCTCGCTCATTCAAAATTAAGAGTAGGTTTTGAAATTAAGTAAGATGTGGGAATTTTTTTTTTCTTTCTATGGAGAAGTTGTCCAATATGATCAGGGGCCTTATTGTCTAACTTCATTATCAATAGCTATAGCTTTTAAATGTGTAGAGTTTGGCTAAAAATGATGTGTGATGTCATCTCTAGCCAATCACGATACGTTTGAAAGCGATGGATGTTGAAGTTAGACAATAAGAAGGCAGTAGATTATGTAAAGGATGTATGTTCATTTACATCCGGTATTTATCAAATTCTCGTGAAAATAACAAACTGCACTTCGTCTATTTAGGTTAAGGCCTATGAGTTGAAAAATTCAAGTTATTCTACCAAAAATAAAATTGTTATTAAGTGTACAGATATTCTATCTCACGAAGTCCGTTTGGCTATGGTTGTAGTAGTGCCTGCACACGCATTTGGTTGTGTCGTGAGCGCTACAAAACGCGACACACACCCAAAGGCGCTTATCTGTACACGTCACTACACAACCAAACAAACTTCGTGGGATAGAATATACTTGTATGTACTAACACCATTGCAGACAAAAAAAAATATAAGTAATTAATTTTCTCTTTTTTTTTTATTACGCAGACTTGGATCAGAGAGAACAATGTAGTAGACATAGTGTTAAGAGATTCCCTGCACCAGCCCCAATACGTAGACCGACTGGAGAAGATGCTTAGATTCATGATAAAAGAGAATTCCCTCACGAGGGACGACCTGGACGCGATCTGGCGGGCGCAGCAAGGGAAACACGAAGCTATTGTGAAGAATTTACATGACTTATTAGCGAAATTGGCTTGGGACTTCACTCCAGATCAACTGGATCATCTTTTTGACTGTTTCAAGGTATTTATTATTTTAGCTTCTTAAGTTCGTATAAAAATATACATTACTTGTGTAATACATTAAATTATTGTGCATCGTCAAGACATGAATACTGGAGGGGGTGTCGGAGGTATAATTAAGGTGGTTCGTCACTGGCGCGTTCCTAAACGCACAACTTATGATTGTTTTTAATTTTTTGGTAAAAAATATAAAAGAACGTGATTTATGGCATTTACTAGCCATAGTTTAATGACGATTAGGCGTTTCATGCTTTATGTTACTTCATGCATAACATTGTAATTAAATGTGCGCAACAACAGTAAACACGCTTTAAAGTTTTTGTGCCTATTCATTTACAACATAATGCATAAAATACCACGTCTTTGCAAAACCTGAATGTCATTAAACTATGGTCGGTAAATGCCTTAAATCACATTTATTTTCCACTTTTTTTTGTCAAAAATATGATAAACAGTCATAAGTTGTGCGTTTATAAACGCGACCGTGACGAACCACCGTTCGTCGTTTAAGTCACAGTCCACTCTCATTCCCCCAGGTTTCGCCGACGCTCTACTTCGGGCACAAATATAGACCCGAAGCACAAAGTGCCTTCGGAAACACGCAGACTGAACATAAATGTGCCCTGCCCCTACAGCTACAGGACTTGAACCCACTGTCTCGGGATTGAGTGTTGAGGTTTACAAAATCCTAAATTGTTATTTTTTTCAGGCAAGTTGGGCAACTTCAAGTAAGAAACAAAGTGACAAATTATTAGAAGTAATAAGAAGGCTTGCAGAAGACGATAAAGACGGCGTTATGGCGAATAAGGTACGTAAATACTTCGAGTAACTTGAATTTTTCTGTCTCGTGACGCGCTCACATAGGTGATGTGATTTTCAGCGATATGTTACGACTAAACACAAATGTGTTTGTATTTAGCATAGCACAGCTTTTTCCTAATATTGTTTATGCCTTTTCCTTTCGCTACAAGCACTAAGGCGCGGTCATACTGAAATAATAATAAATGTGTGCGCGTGCGATGAACGGCGAAACGGGTACCCCGGTCAGGGCCGCGCGCGCGGGTTTGGATGATTGAACTAAGGTTAATTACTACATTACATTTAATGAAAGAGAGAAAAATAAGGATAAAAGGAATCGTTGCGGCCTGAAAGAATATGAAGTCAGTAAAATAAACAAAGGATGCTTTTGTGGTTTGGACGTACAAAAAAAATCAAAGTATCTTGATTTACATTACAAAATGATAATGGAGGAGAGTCCAGTCAACGGCACCCGAAATAGAAGAGCTTGTAAGACTAGAGTGATGGGTACTTGTGGTAGTGCCGAAAGAGGTGTGTCAGGATCGTACCAGATGGAAATCTGCAATCTCTTCCCACCCCTCTGCGAATATCCTTTGATACTAATTCATAGGTTTGGTTTGCAGGTTCTAGTATTGTTTTGGAATTTGGCTCACTCGGATGAAGTGTGCACAGAGATCATGGACGTGGCGCTGGCGAACCTCATCAAGATCCTCGATTACAGCTGTAGCCAGGACCGCGACGCTCAGAAGACTCTATGGCTTGACAAGTAAGTCATTAAACTGATTTATAGACTTTCTCTTTGAAACATTTAGATATTTAAAAAAAAAGTTTGAAGCAAATCCTTAGTTTACGTGGCATAATTCGAAAACGGATTTTAATTTTACATATAAGTGGAGAATACGTGCCGATTTACATGTACGAACGCCAGCATGACAAGCTACGAACAAACAAATACTCTTTATAGTGCACCTTATTAAAATACATAATAAAAAATGTAAAGAAAATCTTTATTTTCATATTTTGTCTGTCTGTATGTATATATATTTCGTTTTAATTCAAGAACCACTCGACGGATTTGGATGCGGTATTTTTTATTATCATCGTAGTGATCCTGCCCTCTTGTTATAATATATAAATAACATACAGAATAACAAAATAAAAAGAAAATAAGCAGAACAGATATTTTCCATTGTCATTTGGCGAGACGAGTGATTGACTACGTACATAGTTAGTGACTGTAAGGGACACTCGTTTGATTTTCAACTTTACTTACCTCCCTATGTAGGTAAATCAAATTTACCTCCCGTATTTCGAGTTATATATGACTTACTTTTAGAGCATTAGTGATGATAAATCGTTTAGAATAAAAGCTTGACCTGCTAACGATCTGGAACGTGTAACGCCGAACACTTAACAGACTTACTATATCCTGTCTAATTTCTTAGATGTGTAGAAGAGCTAAAAACGAACGAGAAGTGGGTGCTGCCCGCTTTGAAGATGATGCGCGAGATCTGCTGCTTGTACGAGGCGGGCAGCGGCACCGGGGTCCGGCCCCACGTCACCAGGCGAGAGCTCATCGAACGGCTGCAGACGCAGCACTCGCTCGTCATTCTAGTCACCGACTCGCTTACTTACTATATGGAAGGCGTGAGGAAGAAGCTCGCAGGTGCGTCCAGTCCAATCCACTGCTGAACATACGTCGCCCACCACTGGAAATCTGCTTTAGATAGTTCGTACATACCCATAAGCATTGCTGGTTGATTCAACACCTGATAAGCACTTTCCTGGGAAAAAGTTTAAATATACACGCTTATAGTAAGATGAGTGGAGTCTTGAGACTTTTGTTGTTTTGTATTCACTCGCTGAAGGGTAGCTTCAAAAGTCAAGGCTAAAGGTAAACCTGCATGACCCAAAAATCGTGTTTGTTTCCAAAATACGGCGAGAAGGCTTATTACGCGCTTGGACGCGTACAGATAGCGCGCGTGTTGAATGCGGTTGAGGACTGAGCACGCCTGCTGTGTAGTTCTTTGTGCGTAGAGAGAACGGATGTATGTGTATATATAGCGCATTCCTTAGCTCTGCATTAAACTCGCGTGTTATCTGTACGTGTTAAGTTATGCTTTAGTGACAGTTTACATTCAGATGCACCTCTGACACCTGTTCGTTTGTTATTTATGTACTAAAACCAGGTTTAAACATGAGTGGCCTCCACAAAGTGTGACCAGGTTTCGTTACTTACAGAGGAAGGTGAAATAGACTGGGAGAACTGGTTGCCGGACGGGCGGTACCCGCACGGCGCGCAGGTTCACGAGCGGCTCAGCTTCCTGAGGTTCTTGTTGAAGGACGGCCAGCTGTGGCTGTGTGCTGAACAGGTTAGTTACTCATGATCGCGGAGAGCTTCGAATCCAATTGCAATTTAGAGCCTATACTATTTTTTTCTTATTGTTCAACGAATTTTCTGTGTTCTCGGCCGTTTGTGTCCTGATCTGTGCGTATTGCTATGCCTTTAAGTATTTGCTATTCGTTGGATAGTGCGTCAGCATTTCAGTTTTGGAAATTGTTACCTGGGAATAACGTTGTTTTTTGAGAAGTCCGAACACGTTGCTGAATTGTAAGCTCCCTTTTTTAGGCAAAATTACAAAACGTTCTAAAATTATAAATTTTATCACAAAAGGCCCATGTACTATTTACTACATCTTTTCTCATTTGCTTTCAAATGAACAGGGGTAACGAATTGAACGAGATTTTAAAACATTAGAAAATTTCGAAGTTTTGTTTGTTTCATCAATTGTTTTATTTCCTGTCTAACCAATATATCTGGAAGATATAATATTTGTATAGTAGACGTTGCTGTTGCAACGTTGTTGTATTCGGTGTGAGGCGTTTGCGAGTACGAATACTTGTCTCTGAGTTGCCATGTATCAATTTCAGGCGAAACAAATCTGGGTGTGTCTAGCTGAAAAGCCAGCGCACCTGGGCGACCGCGAGGCTAGCTTCAGATGGTTTAGTAAACTAATGGGCGAGGAGCCAGACTTAGACCCTAACATCAATCTGCACTTCTTTAGACGAAACATTATGACATTGCCACCAAATCTTCTGACACATGCTGGGATCAAATGTTTTGAAAGGTAACATACAAAAACTATTGCGTGATGTTACTTTTGACAGAACAGTGTTTCACTGTGTGTGTTGTTGTTACAGGTTTTTTAAAGCAGTAAATGCCAAAGAAGGCAAGTTAAAGGTGAAACGAAGAAGTTTTTTTCTGAACGACGCTGATCTCATAGGATTAGATTATTTGTGGAGGGTAAGTGACCTTTATTTTTAAACAGTATCGTTATGATATGAAACCTTGGCAGTTAATGTTCAACGATTTAAAATATTCCAAAAGCCGACATCGATTAAATATCATACCAAAGTATGATGCGTAACGCAAAAGTTACTCGACAGTTTTACCTGTAAGTGCTGAGATTAGATAGCAAGCTGTTTTATAGTTATTATTTTGTTGTCAGTGTGGTGTGGTCTCATTAAGGGACTACTTCGGAAAATTCCCACTTTTTGAAATTGTTTACCTGCTTATCAGAAAAAGTTTGATGAATTTGTATATAAATTTTGGAACCTTTTTCTAGTTTTCTGTAGTACAGAAACGCGATTGTAATATTTTCGCTAGATAGAAATAATTATTGACATAAATAAGAAACTTTTTATCATAGTTAGACAAATAGAAATGACATACAGACCTCAACGATATTTTGTTGGACTGATTAAAGCGCCATAAAAATTTCGCCAGTTTGAAATTTTTATAGCTATTTTATATGAACATATAATAGTTCATTTTACATTAATTTAACTCCTACATTAAAGCCGATTTTGAAGGCTTTAGTTTTAGTTTGACAGACATAAAATTAAACTTAAGTATGGTTAAAACGAAGAGCCATTTTGAAGTCACCATTTTATAAACGTCAAACTAAAATTTTAGTTTGACAGCCATAATTTACTCAACTTAGTGATTTTAACGTGTTTTGGTAATTTCAAGGCACATTTTAGAGCTGTCATTTGATTAAATTTAAAAAATTTAGTTGGATTTTATAAGGTTGCTTTTGAGGTCCTTCATAAAAACTTATTAAAATTTCTGACGAAATTTCCCTTATTATTCTACAGTTTGGTAATAGAAACAGATATGTACTGTATTTAAAACCATCAGTCGAGACGTAAACACTTCAAGCAAATAGATTTTTATGTAGTAATTTATCCAAAATTTGCATGAAAACCTGATACACATTTAAGTTTTTATTTCTAGTTGAATCATTGAAAATGCGTAGATAGGCATCTCCACATAAAGCTAGCGAGAAGTCAAAGAGACTCGTCCAACTCTTCAGAGCTCAGATTTGAAGCAAAATTTTCTTTGCTGACATGCTACCTGAAAAACAGTCTTCGTTGCTTGTTAAAGCACCAAACTCTGGAAGTCTCAATATTCTAGCAGCAATTTTTTTGGTCTACTGTCCTCTGCACCACATTCATTAATCACAAGACAGATGAATTTCATTTACCAGGAAACAACCATTAAGCCGAGGTAGAACAACTCGATAATGAACAGATCGACTTTTCAGCTGAATGTCAAGCAACATGTTGGCGAGTCAAATTGAGACGATGAGAGCCAAAGTGGCCTATCTTTTCCAGACAATATTCTGGAAAAGATAGGTTGTTCTGGCTCTCATTGCCTTAATTTACTAATAGAATAGAGAAATGAAAAAAATTTACTCAACTGATTTAATTAATATCACTTAAACACAAAATAATAAAACAATAGGTAGATCAATCTAGATCGTTGCTCAGACCTAGGTATCTGACTCATGGTTTCTATAGTCTTCTGCCATGTTTGGGCACACCAGCCTTGTATCAACTAGGAGTCAGTTGTCATTCATGATCTCTACTGATAAATAACAGCAGCAGTTCACCAGTGGCTGCAGATCTAAGGGAGCACTGACGTTTGGTGGTGTCTGAGACTCGTACAACTCATCCAAGCTCAGATTTAAAGCTAAATTTTCATGGCTGACATGCTACCCATAAATTTTGGTTTACCAGGAAACAACCATTCAGCCGAGGTGAGCCGAGCTGAATGTTGAATAGATTGACTCTTGTGTTGATCATAGAAACAACAAGGTGAATTTACTAATAAAATTTAGGCAAATAAAAAAAATTTAATTATTATCACTTAAATACAAAATCATAAAACAATAGATCAGTCTAGGTTGTGGCTCCAATCTATTTGACTCAGGATTTCTATAGTCTTCTGCCGTGTTCGGGCACACCAGCCTTGTATCAACTAGGACTCAGTTGTCACTCATCATCTCTACTCATAAGAAACAGCAGCAGTTCACCAGTGGCTGCAGATCCATGCGTTGGACTGAAAATAAATAGATTAAGTTTAATTTACAAAATAATTATTTTTGAGCCTACTACACAGAGTGCATTTTGCGTTTGAAACAAACAGGATGCATATTCTCCTTAACTTCTGCAGTCTGTGTGTAATCCATCCAACCCATTGCATAGAATACCACTAATACAGAACACTGCTCTAGACGTTCTGCCCATTAGGAACCAAATCAGATTTCTGCAATCAGTTTTTGAAGTAGATAAATAGAAAAATATATATTATATAATAGGTTTGCACGTATCGATAGGATGAATTAGAGTGATGAAAGAAATTAATGCTGCACAAGTTGAAGGTAAAGCTTGATCGGGCCACTCTAGAAGGATGTATGCCAACCAAATAGGCAACATACTGAAGAACGGCAAAGTAAAAAGACCCAGAATAGAAGAGCTTGTATTACTAGATGGATGTAGGTAGCAAAAGAGGTGTGTCAGAATCAGAAATATGTAGTCTATGCCTATACAACTATGAATTGACAGAAAAATTTATTTATGGTCCTACAATTCAAAGAGAAAAAAAATTAACAGTTAAATATAGTATCCTCAAAGGACCGCATTCCACCGAAAAAAAAAAATTTTGCGTGCTTTTTTTTTGCCTTTCCATACTAGTCAGCTGATACCTTTGTACTGGGAAGTGAATATAAAATTTGATTAAAAAAAAAATCTTTACTGTGATCAGTTAACGATACATGATCTACCCTAGAATTATTTTCACTTATTATTGTAGGTATCATAGATGGTAGAGCTGATGCCGGGCTCGACTATGGAGGTACCACCATCTTACTCGCAAATCCTCCCGAAGTTATTCGGGGGAGAGTAAGGCTGAGATTCAGAGTGCATTTTGAGTCCGAACTCAATCTTACAAACGTCAAAAAGCGACGTGATCTCATACTAGAGTGACGTTTGTAACATTGAGTTTCGACTCAAAATGCACTCTGAATCTCAGCCTAGGAGAATAGCTCTCCAGCAAAACCAGGCGGCCCAACATTGCCTGGGGACTGATGGATGGTGGTGGTATATCCACCCCCAATTGTCGGGCCTCCTCATACACTGGTGACGGGCAGCGGCGTCACTGGTGCAAGGGTTTCGGCATCGCACTTACCAACTCGCCTGCCCAACGTGTGTGAGTATGGGCATTTCTTCCAGGAGGATCGCCATGAGTGGCGAAATCCTGGAAAGGCATGTCCCGCAGTGGGCGAAACAGGCTGATGGATAGATGGATTATTGTAGTACCTTATATTTAATTTTGATATTAATCAATTTTGGTAGGTACCTAATCTTTTTTGAGGAATTATATCACGAAGCTTTCCAAAAACATTGTTCCAGTGTGTGAAACCACGTAGAGAGGCTAAGTCATTAAAATGCAATAATATACAACATACTCATAATTCTACCAAGAAGTAGAAATATAAAAGTTTTCAATACTGACCGAATGAAATTACCGGTAATATTGCATTCGAATCTGTGGTCTATTAATCCGATTTTGTCTGTGAATTCAATTTATGAGTGTCAAAAGGCACCTGCTAATTTTAGTTGGTGTGCCCTTCAGAATAGCAAAATATAGTGCTGTCACTTAAATTTACGTTTTTTAGTAACTTTCTTAACTTAAAATTAAAACCTTCAAAATCGGCTTTATTTTGCCATTTTTTCCGTAAACCGACCCTCTCGCACTGCGAATCGTTCCACTTGGAGTAACAGTGACAATAGTAACATATCCTGTTAAGAAGAAACATTAGCTTAGCAGGATACAGATAGTAGATAATGCGTATTTCGCAGGTAATAACAGAATGTGAAGACGAGATCTCAGCCCGCGGCATCGAGCTGCTCCGTGAGGTGTGCACGTGCGTGGGCCCGCAGCTGTCGCCCGCGCACCACCACGAGGCGTTCCTCACGCACTGCTGCGCGCGGCTGCAGCGCATGCAGAGGGACACGCACCTCCTGCCCGGTAACCTCAATCACCATACCTTTCTCGAATACCATAAGTACTTGACTTGAGTCTTTTATATATCGCTGCTCTGTGGTTCCACCAGCCTCTTAATTAGAAGGCTAGGCTGTTAACGGCTAAAGGATGCTATGAACAATGCTTGCTTATGGTGGCTAAAAAACCATACAGTGGGTGAAATTTAATTTTATCTAAGAATAGTGACACAAGGAAAGAGCCGGTGTTAAGAGATGGGTTAAAATTCAAATACATTAAAACTACTTTTAACTAAAACGGTGAAAGTTCTGATCAAAATTAATTCATTACAAAACGTAACTTTAAATATACACAATTCTCTACCTAAAATCCCCAGAAATTTTATCAGTTATTGACGCCATATTTGTTAAACGACTGCTAGCGCTGTAGTGGAAATAAATAACTAAATTTAAATGACCCGGGGCCGTTGGGTTTGGCTTTTTCCAAAGGAATAGCTTTCGGGCAGCCAACACGTTAAACTTTGAGGTATGTCAACTTAAACAACCAGTAGTTTGGGCATTTAATTTGACGCCGCTCTTTAATTAACTACCTAGGCGTCTAATTAAGAGGCTGATTTATCCATTCGACGGTGAAAAATACATCACCACGAAGGTCTTTTTATACTGGCATCCATACACCCGCGTTTCACATACGAATATTACGTCTCAGCATGATGAGCGGTGAACCCTGTCGCCGTGCTTAGAGCACAAATATGGGCCCACCAAAGCAGGCAGACCAAACACGAATATGTCCCTGCGGCCATCGGATTTATGGTCGAAACGTTAAATTCAAACCACTAGACTACAGGAGCGGCCAAGATTACATTTGTTACATGTCATTTCAAATACGTACAGAGTGCTGCACGATTTTTGTGTTCATCCATCCGCGATATTTAGCTAAAATGTGGCATTTTCAAGATTACACTAGGACCCCAGGAAAAATACGGATATTGTACGAAGACAAGCTGTCTAAAATGTATGTGTTGTCATATCAATCAACCAAAATTATCCAGACGTATGAATTTGTACATTGATAGCAGCTTTGTTACCATACTGCCTTGACTGCCTTCCAAATTTACTAGCGATGCCCGATGGATGTTACTGTTTTCAAATATCTAGACAGAATTATGTCAGTCATTTCTAAAACTTTAGGTAATTATATTTAGTTATTGAACATTTTCAGACTCCAGTGACAGCTGCATAAGAATGTGCAGAGTGATACGTGCCATACAAGAATACGTGAACGAATGTGATAGGAGATTCTCCGCCGACCGACAGATCCTGCCGATCTATAGATCGGGGAGGGGCAGGCAGTGTACAATAATAGTCAGATTTAATTTCCAAACCGGCCAAAGATCTATCGAGGACATTGAATTGTACTCGCACTCTAACGAGACGTTGCACTCGTTACGGACTATGGTCCAGAGAAGGTACGTACCCACTACTGTTTATGGAAGTTTTAAATGAAACCACATATTCTACCGACCCTACTGAACCACTTTACCCAAGAATCATACCCGCGGACACCCTTAGTTTAGGAAATAATTGAGTTCCAAACAAAAATGCGTGAACCCTAACGCACCGACATACGGGCGAGGTTAGAGAGAGCGTCGTCCGTAGACAGCTTCAGCTAGTCTAGCATAGCAAACCATATCGAGCTCGATAGCGCTTGATACATTGCTCTGTCTCTCTCTGTTGATCTCCTTAGAGAGGGACAGACAGTGCATATCGACCTGTCAAAGCCCCCTTTTTTTTTGGACCTCAATTATTTCCTCAACTAAGGGTGTCCGCGGGTATCATTCTTGGAAAAGTGGTCCAGTAGGGTCGGTAGAATATGTGGTTTCATTTAATGGTAGCAGTCTATTTACACTCGGTATACTAGTATTAAAAAAGTCGTGACCATTTAATAATTTTGCGAAATTTTAAATGGAATGCTCTGTCTATAGGATCCGGTTCTCGCGGTTTTCTGTATTACTATCGTTGTGACTCTGCTCGACATAGTTTATAAAGGGTATTGGTAAAATAACAGTGAGCGGCAAAACTCAACTGGAGGTTGTTACGGGACCACGGCTGCCAACATTAAATGCTGAAAGGTACATTCGTAAGTGCTTAGAACCTCACGTGATGCCATACGCGGACCATGTAGGCCCAAATTTCCTTTTTATGCATGATAATGCATTTTAGGTGGTAGAGCTGATGCCGGGCTCGACTGTGGAGGTACCACCATCTTACTCGCAAATCCTCCCGAAGTTATTCGGGGGAGAGTAAGAGAACAGCTTAGGCAAAACCAGGCGGCCCACCATTGCCTGGGACCGATGGATGGCGGTATATCCATCCCCAATTGCCGGGCCTTATATAAAGCAGACTGGTGACGGGCAGCGGCGTCACTGCAAGGGTTTCGGCACCGCGCTCACCAACCCGCCTGCCCAGCGTGTGTGAGTATGGGCATTTCTTCCAGGAGGACCGCCAAGAATGGCAAAATCCTGGAAAGGCCTATGTCCAGCAGTGAACGAAACAGGCTGATGGATGGATGGATGGCATGATAATGCAAGAGCCCTTACGGCCGGCATCGTCAGGAAATATCTTCGGGATGTGAACATCACAGTTATGGACTGGCCAGCCAGAAGCCCAGACATGAACCCGATTGAGCACATGTGGGACGAGCTAAAAAGACGTGTTAGGGCTCGTCAGCCAGTTGCCCAGACGTTGCAGGAGTTGAAAACTGCCATAGAAGAGGAATGGGAGAACATGCCTCAAAATTTCATAGAGCGGTTGATAAACTCTATGTCTAATCGTATGAGAGCTGTCGTAGATGCCCATGGAGGCAACATGCGTTATTAAATTAAACCTTTATTTGATTAAAGATGTTTTTTATTAAAAAATCAACTGCCTTCATCAAGGCGCATACCCGACTTGTTAGGCGTAGCTCCATGTCGTGTGGTATTCTGAATTCAAATTTAAAACAATACGATCGAAAAAGATGGTAAAATGTATCAGGTTTAAAACTGGATCAATAGTTTTTGTTCAATCTAGCAATCATATTTAGGTAGGGGCCATCGAAACCTAAACTCTAAGGTGGGCCAATAGATGTGTCCAGAAGTGTATTTTTATCTAACGTGCAAAGTCATCCAGCAAAGCCGCACGTCAAAGCTAGTTTAAAATAATAACATACTCACGCACTATGTTCAACCATAGAGCATTACCATGTGAAAGAACAAAAAGATACTCACGATTTTTCGATTGCTGGTCGTGTGCATGAAGCTGAATACATCGTTAAAACGATGAAACCGAAACAGATTTGTGGAACTATGTGAAGTATTTTTACTAACATTCATGACGACGCGTCGCGACGCTCTATCCAGAAGTGGTAATATTATTGTTTTAATCAACGTATTACCTTAGAATAAAAAGTCATAGGCTTTTTGCACTGTTTTGTGACGACATTTTTTTTTTTTTTTCAGGTTAAAGTGTGCCCCAGAAAGCAACATGAAGCTAGAGTTATATGTAAATAAGTTAGAATTATATGTAAATGGAGAGCTATTGGACCCGAGCCACGATCGGAAGATATTGTCACAAATACCCCTTAGGGACAAAACTGTTATTGTTGCGAAGGTTAGTGGTCCGGGACCTTATTATCTAACTAAACATCTATCGTTATCGCTTTTAAAGGTATCGTGATAGGCTAGAAATGACGCCACATATAATGTCTAGTCAATCACGATACATTTGAAAGTGATAGATGTTGTAGTTAGATAATGAGACCCCAGATTTTATGGGATTCCATCAAAAGGCGGAACCTTAAAACAATTCTTGGCCTGGTATAGGCAGCACGCGCCAGAGGTACAGCATATATCTATCCTAGTCACGCTTGCCGCGTTTGTCAATGTGCGAGGGAGCAAGTATGATGGAAAGACACTTTATCGATGACGCGTGCTATACATCCTGAAATTTGGGAGATTTCTGACAAAATATTCTTAAACCTGGGGAAAAGAAAGAAGTATTTTAAAGTTGAAGTCTCATTTTTCACGCAATATTTACAAACGCTTGATAAAAAAAATTTGCCACTGCTTTTCGCCTAAGATTATTTCAATTAGAAAATCAACTGTAAGTTCACAACCAGTAAAAAATTTAATAGAGCTTCAAATTAACCTAATTTTTTAAAGGTATATGATGGTCAAGTCTGCGGCAGTGGTGGATGTGGATCGTCGAATGATTCGAGTAGTGATTCCAGCACGTCTTCGCCGCCCCTCCCCATCACCCCGGAACAGGCTTTACCCGGAGTTGTAAGTTACCAACCGCCTTACAAGTCTCAACATGCCTCTTATTTATTTCGAAGCTGTAAGAGTTGATTTGTTCCTTGACGCATTAAAATCAGTTAACAGAATAGATAAATCAAAAGATTCGACCTGTTGATCGAAAAACCCCAATATGATTATTTTCTCTTCCAGTTATTTTCACAAGGAACATGGTACTTACCATTTATTCTCGAGTTGGAACACATGGGTGTTACAAAATGCCATGTCCCTCTCACAGAGGCCGCACATTTACTCTCACAGATTTGTCCAGCTCACAAGCAAACTGTAAGTAGTAAACTCGTTTGTAGAAAAAAATCGGCTAAAGGTTAATTTTACTTTGTACACGCCTTTTGAAATGAATTATTTTTCAGGCGGAGAAACTAACAGAGGCTTTGTTATGTCACGAAGATACAAAACTCAGAGATATGCTGTATGGCCCATCACCGCCCCTAGTCGCATACAACGTTGAGGTACCATATCATTTACAACCTTGTTCATTGATATTTATTGCAGGATCCGAAGTGATAATTATCATTGATAATATTATCAAGATAAATATCAAGATTCAAGATAATTATATTTGCCACTGGTTAATTTGTCGTATTCAACGACTGCGTGCTTCAATCAGCAACCTGAGAATAATAACACATATTTAAGTTGGATTTCGAATTTCGATTCTTCAGGTACCGACAACCCCTATCCAGTTCAACCTATCTGAAAGCAGTTGAGGTTGATGAGGATGATATTCCACTCATCAATTTAAATTCTTCAGATTCAGACAATCCCCATTAAGTTAACGCAGTTGAGGTTGATATTCCACTCATAAAATTAACTAAGTAGTATGTAGTTGATTAACTTCTCCTATTTTGGTTTGCAAGTTTATATTCACGAAATTATGAACAAATAATTAATAAAAGATTACCTTGTTTGTAAAATGTGTATAATTTATTTACAAAACTACTTGCTTCTAACGTAAATGTTAATATGTAATACCAGTTAAAAAAAAGGGTTGCTAGGCTTATATCTGTTTGATAATTATCGAATAATGATCTGATAATTATCATGATAATTATTGCGATAAATATCAGAGGGCATATTTATCTTGATAATTTCAAACCCTGATTTATGGCAAGTAAGTGCAAGATGACTAAATAAATAAAAAATATAGCTATTAAACATAGCAAACTTTCCAGGTGTTGTACAGCATGGTAATGCCATCATCAGATGCGAGATTGGAACGAAACCGAAGCTTTCAGCTGGCTTGTGTAAAGAAAACACCTCTGTTGGTCCAGTGTTTGTCAGATAAAGAATTCTTAGCGGGTGCGGCAGCGCATACTAGAAGGTAAATCATTACATTATTGGAAACTCAGACCGAATAAAAAGTCGAGACATAGTTTACTCCATGTACGGGTGAAGCAGACCAAAAGTGACACAGTTTCGTGTTGGTACATGGCTTGATACTCAAGACAATTTCTACTTGGCGGCAACATTCAATGTCGATGACAGCGCTCCGTCTTGAGTTATTATTTGGTCCGAGATTGGTAATGCATGGAAATTAAAACCTGTGTTATTGTAGATAAAAACTATTTTTGTTTTGCAGGGTCGGTTACTTGGCACTAGTCAGACTGGCAAAGTTAGCTCTCACCACGATGGGGCACTTTTTTGAAATGCTGGTTCCGGAAGGAGCCGACTGCAATGACAAAGATCCGTAAGAATAATAAAAATCTGTACTTATAATAAAATTGTAAGAAATGCCAGCACTGGATTCGTAATATGATTGTGCACGCAGCACACCCTAGAGGTCGCGCAGGGAAAAAAAAATCTTTCACGATTACGACACAATCAAGTGTCACATTAAACTATACTTATCCCAATTTCAACATCGACAACCTCTTTGGAATCCAACAGCACCTTAAACCGGCCGGATGTAAGTGGTTTTGAGGTTCCTAAGAAATGGTAATAAATACAACTCACCAGTATGACGTCCCAGGACAGGAATCCACCGGGAACAAAAAGTGTTTTGTGTACCTAGCTAATGAGGATGTACAGTTAAATAAATTACATAAACCATAATTATATACGTATATTTGTATATCCACGGGGCCCCAATAACAAAAGCGCTTCGTATACATATCCCAATTTCTCTTAACGATAGTTAATTTTATCCCAATGGACAGCTCAGGAGCACAGTTAATCCAAATTAAAATCAAACGTTATCGTCGCGTACTCACTCGTTAACAATTAGATCACCGAAGATCATTCACTTATTCAAACTACATACACGAGTTCTATAAGCACATATAACCACGGAAACACGCAATCTGTGACAAACTTCCTTCAGCCTTTTGCTCACAATTTGGTCCAAACGCAAGTTCAGCATAACTTCCATAGAATTTTCGTCACTACGTTCCGCGCCTCGCCATACTTAAATTCTAACCAAATATTTCTAATATTAGATTTTATAGCATTTTGTGATAGAATTAGGTGATAGTACCGGGCTCGACTGTGGAAATACCGCCATCTTGCTCGTAAGCCCCCCCCCCCCCCCCCGAAGATATTCCGAGAAGAGTAAGACAGCTCTCAAAGAGACAACCCGGTGGAAGAAAACATACTAGTGACGGACAGCGGCGTCACTGGTGCGAGGGTTTTAGAACCGCGCTCACCGACAGCGTTTGTGGGTATGGGCATCACTTCCAAGAGGACCGCCAAGTGTGACAAAATCTTGGAAAGGCTTATGTCCAGCTGTGGACAAAGACAGGATAATGGATGAGTAGGAATATAAAAATATTTTATCATGTGGTTTAATTTCAATGTCAGCTCGCGACAGATTTCTGTAATGAAATGATGTTTTACAGGATGAATGTGTCGATCCTACGCGAAGCATTGCAGACGGTCCCCAACCACAGTTGTGAGCTAATCGTGAAAGCGATCGCTGAGAAGTTGGCCAACACGTTGGCCGAGCAGGTGAATGTTTCCCAAGAAAAGGTAGAAATTTCGTTACATATTTTGTTTAACCTTCATTTTTTTAATACATCTATTTTATCGTTCTTATATTTATTGAGTTAATTTTATTAAGTTTTCTCTTGAATGTCGCTTGCAATGTCATGTTCGTTAACGCATGTTCAACATTGATGTTCAAATTTAGATGCAATGCAAGGCAATATCAGTAAAATTTCATGAATTTTCCCCCGAAACTTTAACGCCTGTATACAGTGTGTCCCCCGTAAAAGTGCACACCTGAAAGGGGGTGAAACTAGACCCAATTTTATCGACAAAAAATGTAAAAAATTAGTCTGGCATTTTTTGTTTTTTTTTTATACTAATTTATTTTTTCGAAGTACTTGTGGTAGACCCTGTTTGAAAAAATAATCGTATCTTTTGAAATAAAAGGGGAAGTTTTTTCGAGAAATTTAATAATTACTGAAAAATTCGAAACAAAAACAAAAAATGCCAGACTAATTTTTTCCATTTTTTGTCGATAAAATTGGGTCTAGTTTCACCCCCTTTCGGGTGTGCACTTTTACGGGGGACACACTGTATTCGTAACATTTTTGTATATCTAATGCATGCCCTTTATACTATATTAATAAAACGTAAAAGCAAATTGAACCCTGTTTCGTCGTCGTAAAGGTGGTAAGCGGCGTAGAGGAGGGCGACATAGTTTCATCGCTCGTATGGTGGCGCATGCCCACCTCGGAGACGGTGCAGGCGTTGTACGCGCTCGCCTACTCTGTGGCTCAACCAGCAGAGATGAGCGGGATGGTGCATCCAGATGACGTCACATGTACGTGTTAACTTTGTAACCTCTACTGAACCTGAAAAATACACTGAGTGCTGGGTTGTGCGGGGCGATGGGGGAGTGTTTGGAATTTAAAAATATACGTTTACGATGATATTTATTGGCGACTGACTAACAATTTTACAAAAGTATAAAGAAATGTTACTTAAAGCTAGGTGTGCAATTTGTATGTGCGTCATACGGAAATAAGATTATTATGTTAGTAGGTCAGGTTAATAGCAGATGAGGTTTTGTTACTTTTACGAAAATTATTTTACGTATATCGCGTATTTTCAGTCTCAGTATTAGGTAGCTTTATATATTTATTTGTTTTGGCCTTAGATCTGAACTACAGGAGACCGGCTCCGTTCAGGGTAAAAAGGACAAAGCTATCTGAGTAAGAAGTTTGACTGACACACAGTCTATTTCGCTTACTTCCGTAGGTTTGTCCTCTTTACCTGATACGGAAACGAACTATAACTAAAATGAAACGTTCACAGTGGTCCGCGAATGCATGGAAATGGCGACGATCTGCATGGCGCTCGGCGGCGGCCATCTCGAGACGTTACTGCACGAGCTGTGGTGGCAGGAAACCGCCTCCTACTTGATGATCGACTGTCCTAACGCTCAGGTTCATTATTCACAACCATTTCATATCCTGATTCTTTATTACATTCAAAATACTTATTTATTGCACTCAAAATATTATTAATATTCTCCAGTGGGAGAGACTTTTACCTTCAAACCCTTGCTGTTAGGAGCGATAACATGATACAGTACGAATATTGCAAATGTACTTACAATACGATTAAAATCAGTTAACGATTCGGCTTTTCTCGGATATCATCGCCTAAATCCGGAGACGGAAATGACACGAAATTCATTACCGCGATTCCTTTTAGGTAGCATTCAATTTGAAGTATCTTAAACGCAATGTATAGCACCTGCCAAGATGACATTACTAACCGGTAGACCTAAGATATTTATTATGCAGAAGCGACATGAATTTGAATATTCATTATTTACTGAAGCTTTACTTGTATACAATATATAAAAAATGTTTTTATGATATTTACTTTCTTCTTTTTTAAATAAATTAGCTTCTTTTCTAAAATAGTTATATACATTATTTACAATTTCACGAGATTGAGCAACAATTTTTTTACCACGCTTTAAATTTGTTGAAGCCATGATACATAACTAATGACACCTATTCTCGTGTAGCAAATATTAGATTTAGAGCTGCCATAACCTAAAACTATTTATTGCAAAATAGGCTTTAACGCAGATGGATAAAAGTTAAATGAGCTTGTATTATTTTAGGTTTTTCAACTCTAAATTTAAGGTTTGCTGCACGAGAATAGGTCACATTGTAAGTTAATTTTGATAAAATTTGATAGAATCCAGTATTTTCACGAATGAAATTAGCGTTCATAAACATAAATGTATCATATATGTACGTCAAAGTGTTTTTATTGACACTAAGAAGTCATACTGTCAAAATAGTCAATTATTTTTCTTATTTCAATATAAAGGTTGTGTTAGTTTTGAGCTACAAAGGAGGTTTTGTTGCTCATATCGTTCTTGTATTGTACTCAATAAGACAACGAGTAATATAATTAAAGGTCATATCTGTAAATTGATAAATGTGAGAGATGAGGGATTCACGACAATTACCGAGGTTGGCCGAATCGTTAACTGATTTTATATATACCTAGTCGGTGCTTAAATTCTGTCACAAACAAAATTGGTTATAAAATGAAAACTAGTCATGGTAATCAAAAAAAGTTTTTTTTTAAAAAAAGGTAATTTAATTAGCTTACATTAAACACAAAATTTATTCAAAATGATTGCCACCATTTTTCACACAAGCCTTCAATCTTCGCGGCCAATCATCAATAGCAGCACGGACCATGTTCATGTCGATATCGGCCACTGCTTTAATCAATGATGACTTTAGGCTGCTCAAATTTTTGTGAGGTTTAGAACAGATCTTCTCC
Source organism: Ypsolopha scabrella (assembly GCA_910592155.1). Taxonomy (NCBI): domain Eukaryota; kingdom Metazoa; phylum Arthropoda; class Insecta; order Lepidoptera; family Ypsolophidae; genus Ypsolopha; species Ypsolopha scabrella. The sequence continues at coordinate 13,703,323 of OU342962.1, read as the reverse complement.
TCCAATTCCTGCTAAATTTTGTAATCCAGTGGATTGAGGTCAGGGCTAGATGAGGGCCAATCTTGATGCCTTATTAGCTCGATATTCTGGCGCTCGAACCACTCCTGAGTTGTTTTGGCCTTATGAGCAGGTGAGGAGTCCTGTTGAAACACAAATGGCCGGCCTCCAAAGAGTGTCTGGGGCAGATCTTTTACTATGCGATTTAAAACCGTGTCTTTGTACACTTTTGCACTGGTTTTGACACCTTTTTCACAAAAATGCACTTCAGTAGGGCCATAGTAGGACACTCCCAACCAAATCATGACTGATGATGGATGAAGGCCTTGCTGCACTCTAAGAATGGCATTTCCAGCGGCCGCAGAGCTGGTAGCGTACACTCTGTTATTTTGTTTGTTATACTTCTCTTCGATATTAAACATTTTCTCGTCTGTAAACAGGATATCGCGGTGTCTGTTTCTTGCGTACCGCTTTAGCAAAACTTTGCATTTTTTGGCTCTCATAGCTATCAGACGCGCGTCCAGAAGATGTCCACTCTTTTTTCGGTAAGCTCGTAGTCCCAGGTCTTCATTGAGTACTTTTTTACGGTACTTCTGGTTAATCCCATCTCCAAAGCCACCAGTTTCTGCTTGCGGACGGGATTTCTTGCAATACGCGCCCTGATTGCTTTGATGACCCCTGGAGTCCTAACGGAACGAGGTCTGCCAGTTCTTTTCTCGTCATCGACACTAGAGGTTTCATTGTACCTCTTGATGGTACGGTACACGAACCTCTTCGTGATTTTTAATTTTTGAAGCAAGTTGAATATCGTCTTCGGTGGATGGCCGCAACGATGCAATGCAATTACTGCTACTGGAACCTCTTTGCGAGTCCACTCTATCGTAAAAAATGAATGAATGTAATTGTGATTTGGCAGATTATTAATCAAAAATATTTGAAAATCTAACACCATTTCATTTTTTTTCTAGGTGTTCTATTTAAAGAAAAATGGCCAGTGACAGTATTTAAGAACCGACTAGGTATATATAAAATACTATATATCGTACTGTACCATATATTTAAGCAGCGATCATTTTAGCTCGCTTCGGCACCGCTTTCTTAAGAAACCCTAGTTGTAGACGAAGGCAGTCCGCTCGCGTCACGTCAAATTCCAGGCCTCGTCTTTAATCTCGTGATAGTATTTTTAAGTTGCTATTATTGTAACAATAAAAAAAAACTAAATATATACAAGGTGTCCAAAAAGTTCTTGTACAACAAGTATTTTTTTTATTGTTGATTATTAGAATACAAAAAGGTAATGTTATCCATGTGGTGACCGTTACGCTGCTGGCACTCTTCTAATCTGGAACGAAGATTGGTGATATCACGCTGACACATATCCCACGATATTGTTGCCATTTCTGGATTATTCTCATATACCTTACTTTTAAGGTAATACAAGGTATACGAAATGGTCGAGCAATATTAAAAAAAAAAGGACAACTGCGAATCGGGCTCGCCCACCGAGGGTTCCGTTAAAGACTATATTTTTTATGATTTAATTACAAATGTATAGTTTTCAGATTTTTCCCTATACTTGTAGTATAAGGCGGTATTACTTGCCAAATTTCATAGTTCTAGGTGAACGGAAAATACCCCATACATTTTGATTCCCTTGAGAGTGTCGAAATATACGTTTTTTGCGGCATAAACGGCCGTATCTTTTTTTCCCGAGATAAAGGGTCTTGACATACAGACGGACAACAAAGTGATCTATTCTATATCCTGGCTCCGTTTTGTCTTCTTTAGGTATGGAACCCTACAATTGAAAATGTGTTTGTATTCGATATATTTCGGCCCACTGTATGGGGCCGTCATCAGTGAGGCATACCGTGGGCCGAAATATATCGAATACAAACTTATTTTACTTATCCGTCGTGTCCCTGTTCAGAGATTCCCACATCCAGGTTTACTCCTGCATTATTTTATAATGTTAAGATAACATATCTGTACTGATGTTTTAGGTGCGCGTGTCTTGCGCGGAGCAAGTGCTGTGCATGTGTGCGTGGGGCGGCGGCGACGGCGCGCGGACGGCTCTCGGCGCGCTCGGGCGGGTCACCGGCAGCCCGCGACTGCACAAGTACGCGAGACACGCACAGCAGTTCCTGCAGCTCGTGTGTCGCCTGGTGGCACTGGCCGGCCCCACGGACAGGACCTTCGATGACCTTGCTACACAGGTACGGCCGGGATTGTCATGTTATTGCGTACTTCCATAGGCTGATAACGAAACTAATTATCAAGCTTTTTAATTTTTAATATAATAACTATTTTATTATGACAATAATAAACAATTAAAAACGTAATCAAATCATATATTATAAGTTAACTATGCATACTATAATAGGTACAGAATACATTTTTTCAAAAATAAAACACGTCTTTTTTACATATATAATTTCGCTCAATCAATCATACACTGCGTTATTTCTTGTATAATTTTCATGCACAAAATTTTAATTTTTGCCTTTGTGTTTATTTGCACAATACAAATATTTAAAACACTACTATTTTTTTATTTATATAATATTACATCTAGGTATGTAGTTACATCTACAAGGTGAAATGCAGTCACCCGCCTAAATTTTTATTGAAGTGTCAGTAGGTGATAGAGACTACACATGTGAAGTTTCAGGTGGCTCAGCTCAAATTTAGGATGGTGATAAATTAAATAAATAAAAAACACTGATTAAGAAACACTGGTTGAACCTTTAAAATTAAAGACGCACACAAGCTTATACCATGAATGAAAGCTATACACACACGGTCTCCACCCACACAACTAAATCAAAATCGTACTCACACACACATTAATGTGATTTTCAACGTCACGTGACCTGCCACAGCTGATGGCAAGTCGGAATAACCGATCAACTTGTAAAAATGTATTGATGTGATAAAATTATGTGTAACCATTGCATGTTTCGTCTATTGTGGTGCCCCCTTAGTAAAAACAGACATAAAATTGCAGTAAAGATTTCACTTACGTATTATCAAAACAACGGAGTTGTTTCTTCGAATGTTTTCAGGGTCAAAATCCTCTTTGATTGAAAGGATTACAACACGAACATAACATTGTACACAGTTCATAATACATACGGCATAATTAAGGATGATCATAATCAACTTACCAAAGGTCTAGTTTAACCTCAGAACAAATACATCAAATCAGTTTAACACATTTTACCTCAGTCGTAGAAAACAATTTAGGTACACAAACACAACACATCTTTCAAGAACACTGCACAAACATTGAAAATAAAAACCTTTGGGTCCCTTATCTTTATCTCTCACAGTAATAGAGGTTTCTTTTGTAAACTGCACAAGTAACCGTCCTGAGGTTTGTTTGTTTGTTGTCAAATTTACCGCCGTAATGGCCGACCCGAGGAAAAAAGAGAGAAATCATAAACAAGTCAAGGACCTCCAACAGTTCCCTTTAAACTTATGCCACAGACAGGGCTTTATTCCGATTGATCGTCGGATCACGCTCGCTTATCTTGACATCTCTTTTGCACGCGTAGAATTTGTATTTGCTATCCTACTGTTAGTGTAAGGCAGACGTCTTCTGACGATTAAACTGAACGCAGCCGGGAATTTCCGTGCGAAATGGACGAAAAGGTGTTAAAGCGGGCGCCCGCGCAGATGCGCTACGAAATAAGCTTTACCTTTTTCCATGTCACCTCTGAGGGTAAACCACTCCTTTTGGCTCGAAAAAAAAGGTGTGTTTATTTGAAGTGAAAAAAAACTTTAGAAAGATGGAAATTATTTAACTAAAATAAATTAAACATTAAGATTAAATTAAAAAATTTAAATCCTTTTTCAACCATTTATTAAAATAATGTAGAAAAATATGCCCATACATGTACAGTCAAGACCATCCATCCATCAGCCTGTGTTCGTCCACTGCTGGACATAGGCCTTTCCCAAATTTCGCCACTCATGTCGGTCCTCCGTCCTTCTCATCCAGCCGCCCCCCGCAACGTCCTTCAGGTCGTCGGTCCAGCGGGCACGAGGTCGGCCTACACTACGCTTTGCTGTACGTCAAGACCACGTCAAGTTATTTATTTATTTATTGAACATTTTAAATTTTTATTATCCGCCATGATAGAAGCCACAGTAATACGATTATTTGAAAATTTTAATTGGCTACATATTGCGGCGCAATGGCTTTAGGTAGACCCTTGTGTCAGACCGACAGACAGAAAGCGGAGACTCAGTAACAGGATCCACTTGGTACCTACTCTGTTGCTACAAATCCATAAAAAGAGGCAGTTCTATCTGCATTTTTAATATCTATTCCCGTAAGTTTGTCACATCTGTAATACATATTTCTTTTAATATATGAGAAACTAGCAATCCTACTTGCTCTAATATGATTCTGGTAATGAGTAAGCGAGATGGATATACGAAATAGTATATCCAGTAGTAGCTAGTAGCGTTCTTACGAGAAAATACTGTTTTATTGGGAAATAAATAAAAAACAAATTAGTAATTTACCCAAAATAAATATGAACTGACGATTTTAGTCCTTTTTGATGAATGTACGAGATCGGATCGAACCGCGCAGTAGCAAGCACAAGCTTACCTGTGAGGGTGTCTCCGTATGGTCCGAAATAGAATTACATCGCTCAAACTGCGAGTGAGTGAGAGATAGCAAACAATTTTTTTAGTAAGTGTGATAGGGACGGCATGAATTTGAATGAACTGTAAGATAGCTTACAATTAATTCGGACCGCGGGGTAAGTGTGTGTATGCGCCGTGCGTGAAGCGAAAGTCAACTGACGAACCAATCGCGAGACACAAATCCACGCGCCAGGGCTGCGTTCATAAATTCGGAGTCTCGACACGGGTTTTAATGCCATCTCTGGCACACGCTTTGAAAATTGTATACGCTATCCTGCTATCAGTGTCGGAACCTGACGAAATTGTTAATTTATGAACGGCTATCTGGTATTTTCCCCGTATTTTCCAATTTGGTCGGTAATTCGCTCACTGCGCAGGTACATCACTCGGAGCTCTTTTTACGTGCGCCTACGTATTTGTCGCCTTAAAAACAAATGTGTGCTTATTTCATTTGATTAAGATGACCTGAAGTTAGCTTGTTGAATAATCGTGCGTGGGTGTTTTTTGTGGAAAGTTGTAGTTTCATAAACAACAACAATGCCATCTATGTTTACTACTGAAAACTTGATCATGGATGAACTACCTGTGTGTTGTACACACGCACACACCTCACGCATAGACTCAGGTATTACCAGCGTTGCCGGTACGGGTATTTTTACCCGATTTCACGTAATTTAGGCATTGAGCGGGTATCTTGCGGGTAATCATGACTGCCGGGTAATTTTTTCCCCTATTAAATCGTGTTGACTCAGTTGATGCCCAAAACGAAATAATTTTGTGGCACATCAAACGTGAATGTGCAAAACGGAATGAATCTTATCCCTGTTTTGTGTGAGGGTGTGTGTGTGTGTGTGTTGAGTCGAGGTTGAATCCGATCTCAGACTAAGGAACCCAAGTCCGATGAGGCAAAACGTGCAAAAGAGAAGCCCCCAGACAGACTCTCATTAGATAGAGCAAGGAAGAAGATTTTATTTCAACATCACATCAAAGCAGCGTTGCCGGTGCGGTTATTTTTACTCGATTTCAGGTAATTTAGGCCCTAAGCGGGTTTTTTGCCGGTAACCATGACTGCCGGGTAAAAAAACCTCTACCGTCAATAAAAAAAAAACATGAAATATATTTTTTATTAAATCATCTTGACGCAGCTACAGCGCATAATTGAACACATCATATCTTTCTCTACTATTTGTCACACAATGTGAGAACCATGATTTATGTGAGGCTAATTCTCTTTAAATCGACGTGCAAAAGAGATGCACCCACAAATAGAAAGCACGATTATTTTACTGTTTGTTCCGTTTTGTTTTGTGGCTTGCTCTGACAAGTTATAAATACTATGAAACGTGAAAATTTTGAGGGAAAGGAACCTTTAAAATCAACTTTTTTTATTATGAGTTCATTGTTGATAAATTATTCTTTTTATTTGTCAATTTTCACCAAAATGGTCTGAATGTGAATGTAGAAAATTCTTTGATAATTATTTCATTTGGTAACAACGACTTAAGATATTAAACTCTACTTAAAATATCTTTAATTGTAAATTTTTTTCACCTTATCAATTAAAAACACTTTTAAAACAAACACATTCCTGTTAATTCTTAAAGAGGTATGGGAAATGTTAAAATAAAAACAAGGTATTTAATACTTCATTTCTTCCCTTGAAAAAAAAAAATTACATTCACAAAACGGGTAATTCGGGTAATTTCTGATCCGGTTTCGGACTTTTTCTAGTTTGACTACCGGCAACACTGGGTATTACCCAAACATACATAATTTGGATTTTGCATCTTTCAATCATTCAAAATCGGAGACGACCGCGCGTTTTATCTCTGTGTTTGCAAATAACGTTGTTGTTTATTTTATGCGTGTTGCTGTTAGGATTTTCGTTTGTTAATCACAGTTTTGAATTAAACTTCAAGATGCCTGACCGATGCACTGGTTGGGACAGTGATATTTGCACGTTGTTGTTGTACATAAATATCGTTGTGTTATCCAGTTTAGTATCCCTATAATAATCCTACCCAGGCGATAAATTGCCAGTTCAAGGTGAGGAAAAGTGTGGTGGAAAAGATTATCTGGTGATGTAGTGTTAAAGAGAATCAGGATACTTTTAGTCGTGTTTGGTAAGTTGCATTTTATTTCAACGTATTTGTGGGCTTAAAGTTCAATGTTACGTTTACCACGGAGCGTTATTTATTAAAGTAAAAAGCTGAGTAGGATCAAAATGTAGTTTTGTACCATAGCATGCGTCGACGCTGTTGCTAGGCGACCAAGGTTGAGCGTCCTCGGTTGTTCAGTCAGTCGCTCTGCACACGTGAGTTTCACGCACACAGACAAAGCTTGGCGCGTGTGTTAAAGGAGGGAGACTAGCAACGTAGCAACAAAGTAAACAGATGCGTTGCTGCAGTTTCTCAAACTTCTTTCTTATCTTAAATTATTGATTCACAATTATCTTACCTTTTCCACCTGAAACTTTTCATTTGCGGTCTCTTACTGTTACTTTACACCCTGAAAAAAATTTGGCTGTAACTCATAAACGTTCTCTGATCCAGCAGAAACTTCACTTGTGTAGTCTCTATCACCTACTGTTACTTCAATAATAATTTAGGCGGGTGACTGCATTTCACCTTATATTTTATTCGGATACCGCGCACTATTTCTGTATTCGTTTGTCAACTGCAGGCCCTAGCAGAATAACAGCGTTGCGGGATGTTACTAGTAACACCCGTAGCATATGCTGAGTTAGGGTCCTTTTTATTGGACCTTACACGTTTATATGAATTGTGATGTTCTTTGCATTTGTTCAGTATTTGTTATGTTAGCAGAATTATAATTCTGTTTCGTATTATTGTTTCGTGTGTGTTGTGGCGGATCTTTATCTTTAATAAAAAATACAATTGGAGTAAAGTGCGACAAAAGTGGTCAGTTTTCATGAAATTACCCTAGGCTCAGTCCGCGGTAATCGATACTAGATCGCATGAAAAATTATTTACGAATATAGTCATCAAAACATAATTTTTATAAGCCATATATCATCAACTTTCATAATCCAGAAAAAAAACGGATGTTTTTAAATGAATTTTCATAATATTTGCATTTGAACCTAATCGAACGTAAAAGCTACTAAATGGTGCAAAAAATTACACAGTTGGCAACACTTATAAATGTCAAAATCAAACTGATGGCGCGCCATTTTTATTTCTCCTGGTTGCTACGAGTCTCGCCAATTTCTTCTGCAAAAGCTGAATATTATAAGGTAAATAGCAAGAATTAAACTAATGATTATATTTCCCCGGGTATTTGCGTCAGACCCGTCACAGAATACATAGAAAAGTTAATGTTGCATGTTCTATACAACCTTTTACAATGTAACAACTTTCAAAAAGAAAGGTTATGTGGTGAAATAATGTGTGGAAAGTTTTTTGCTGTTTGAATAAAGCCTACTTTTAGCTGGTTTATATCAATTAACCTTGTCATACCCGTCACAAGTCATACCCGTCACTAAAACTGCCTATTTTAGATCAGTGTAACAATACAATTAATTTTCATGGTATGCTTTTACATAAAAGTGCATTTTTTCATGTTTTTCTTTTAAATTTGTTTTGTACTCTTCTGTAGTCGTGCTTGCTTGCCTATCATTATGTTACCTTTTCTTTGCAGCATGGATGCGGCTGCCAGGAAGAGGAAGAGTCGTGAGAAACTAAAGAGTGACCCGGATAAGTTAAAAAAATTTCTGGAGTAAGAAAGGGAGAGAGACAAAAAGAGATACAAAATAAAACGGGCTAAGCTGTTGAAAAACAAGAAAAAATTAGAAAATAGCAAACTAGCTAACAGGATTTATCAACGCAGATGTAGAGAAAAAAAGAAATTTGCTTTACTGCAAAAACAGGTGGCAATATCTCCTCTGGGTTCATATAAATGCAAACAAACCTTAAGCAAAGCAGTAAATAAATCTCTAAAAACATTGCCTTCCAGCCCTACTAAATCACAGGCAGTGGTACTTGCGCTGGCGAAACGGACATTGCCAACAGGCGTGGTCAATGAAAAACTTATAACTAATGCTCTGAAAAGGTCTGACGCTCTGACGGACGACACTATTAAGTCGGTTCAGTCTTTTTATGAATCTGATGATATAAGCCGCCAGACCCCAAATAGAAAAGATGTCATCCGAGTTAAAGACGCTGATGGTGCACAGAAAACTATTCCTAAAAAACATTTGGTTATGACTGTTGACGAAGTCTACGCATTGTTTAAGCTAAAATACCCCAATGCGATGATCAAGCGAACCAAGTTCTTCGAACTGAGGCCGTTTCACGTGCGGGTCATGTCAGAAATGCCGCACAATGTTTGCGTTTGTGCATATCATGGAAATTTTGAATATCTCGTCCATGCACTCAAGGATTCATTGGATGCAATGATAACTGATCCTTATCAACTACTGAAGGCAGTATGTTGTGACACTGATAACGAACAATGTATGACTGGAAAGTGTCAGTCATGTTTTGTTATTTCGGATGTTGTAAAATTAAATGTGGATCTTAATACTCAAACGGAATGGAAGCAATGGGGGAAGTCAACTGACGGTTGGCTGCAAATTCAGGAAATTCGTGGCACCAGAAAAGAATTGCTACAAGAAATTGAGGGGCAATTACCTAATTACAAAACTCATTGCTTCGTCAAAAAGGCTCAGTCAAGTTTCTTCGAAACGTCGAGGCAGGAAACATCGAATTCTAATGGGGTGATGCAAATAGATTTTGCTGAAATTTTTTTAATTATTTCACAAGATGAAATACAAAGCGCTCATTGGCGCCACCCGCAAGTAACCTTATTCACATGCTGTGTGTGGATCCGCAAAGCATAAAAGGTGGCGAATTATGTTGTGGTGAGTAATGATTTGTCCCACGACAAAACATCTGTTTGGATTTTCTTAAAAAAGATTATTGAACACACAAGGATTGAATATCCAGACTTGGTAAAACTGATAGTTTTTTCTGACGGCTGCGCAGCACAATTTAAAAACAGATACACAATCTCCAGTATCTACTACAGTGTTGAGGACTGGGGAGTAAAGGTTGACTGGGCTTTCTTCGCCACCTGTCATGGCAAAGGCGCTGTGGATGGGTTAGGTGCAGTAGCAAAACGCAAGCTTTGGAGCGCTATAAAAGCCAGACAAGTCAGTATCAACACAGCATGGGACTGCTACGAATATTTAACAGCAAACTCCAAAGATGTCACATATTTATTCGTCGATGCCGATGATTATAACTCTGATAACATTAAAGAAGAGTTGCAGCTACGTTGGCAAAATTTGGATTTGCTGCCTGGAATTCAGAAGCACCATTTCTTCAGGCATTCTGGTGGAAAGGATATTACTTACAACCTAACAGCATATTCCACCACAAAAACCACTTCATTGTTTAAAAACAAAGTCAATTATAACGACGTGTACTCAGACAGTGAAGAAGAACAAAAGGAAGTCAGTGAAGAGATAAGTAAGGAAGCCACTGAAGAGCAAAACAAGGAGAACAGTGAAAAAGGCTGCAAGGATGATAATGAAAAGGAAGAAGACAACAGTAAAGAGGAATGTAAGGAAGACAGTGAAAAGGAAGAAAATGATAACAGTGAAAAGGGACGTAAGGACAAGAGTGAAGAGGAAAGAAAGGCTAACAGGCGACGTAAGGAGGACAGTGAAGAAGAACGAAAGGAAAACAGTGAAAAAGAAAGTAAAAATGCAAGTCAAGACAAAACAAATGAAGAAGATAAAGAAAATAAGGACAAAAATTATATAAACGAAGTAGAGAGGAAAGATATCCGAAACACCGGCAAAAGAGTGATAAAAGATAAAGGAAAATATAACGAGGAAGAAATACAGAAAGCAGGAAGCAGTGGACAGTTAAAAAATCCGTACAACAGGGGAGACTTCGTACTCGTAAAATTTTCCGGCAATAACCTTACGCGGGTATAGTTGATAATATTGACAACCAAGAAGGTGAGATCACAATAACCTACTTAAGAATATGTGACGATCAGGCCAAAGTGTACAAAGTTGCCGAAAATGACATTTCCGACGTAAAATTCGACCAAATTTTACAAAAATTACCCACCCCGATGTTGGTTTCGAAAGGAAAACGCATTTATTATAGGTTTAACCAACCTGTTGACGTATTTGAGAAGTAGAGTTAACAGAATAAAGAGTTTAGGTCACAAAAGGTTTTTTATTTCAGTCCTTTATTCAGCTTGTCATACCCGTCACACTATCAAGTCATACCCGTCACAAACCATTTAATTAATAGAAAATGAAATATATTACATTCTTATTTAATGCTGTTACAATTCAAATTATGTCATTATTTCTTAACTTATTCAATTATGATTTATAAATTATAGCCCAATACTTCCGCTAATCTTTGGAGATTTTGGACAGAGGTCGCAAAATTTTCAATAGTTGAGGTCAGACCCGTCACAGGGCTTTGATCTATTGTATCTTCATTTCTTATTGTCGTAGAATATTTATTTTTTCAGTATACATGTATTGAGTTAGGATCTCCAGAGACATGGTTAAACCAGGTGCTTAACAATTATCGTTTAAAAAATATCAATACTATTCGGAGTTGAAATGTCAGACCCGTCACCGCGGACTGACCCCCTAGTAACTCTAACTAATTACTTATTAGTATTGTACTAAGGCCGAAGCTATAAGTTTTAGAATTTTTATATGTTTGTCTCTATGATCCGTTTTAATTCGAGAACCACTCAACGGATTTGGATGCAGCTTTCTTTATTTATCATCGTAGTCATCCTGGTCAACATATTGGCTATAAAGGGAGTGTAAATAAAATAAATAAATATTCTTTTACCAAAAGTGATGCCGAATGTGTTTTTTTTTATTTTTTTAGATAAAATCAAAAAATGTATACTAATTGCACATCAATGTGATCTAGATTAATTTTAACTAACAATATGTTTAAATACCTATTCCTTTAAAGTATTGCCAAAATTTTGTTTCTCCTCCTGACACACGGTTTAAATTCGGTTTAAATTGTTTATCTTCGCAAGTTTCATCGAACGTGTACTCAATAGTGAAATGAAATAGCATTACATTTGGTCACGCCCGCAACTGAGTTGCTGCGCTCATGACGACCGTCCTTAAGCCGGGTCTCCTACGCGTGTTTTGTCCCACACTACCCATATTTTTATTGATTGTCATTGGATTCGGCTTATCAAACTAGGGAATACATAGAGTGTCAAGGTTTTGCTAAACGGTTTACTTTTATTCCCAGAAAGAAAAATTAAATAATATTCATAGTAACAACATAGAGAAGTCTCACGTTTGCTTAAGCCAACACTGTAGATATTTGTATACCAGGTGGCGTGGCTGCGAGCCGTCCGCTCCAACCCCGAGACGTTAGACGACACTCTCCTCGAGGGACACCTCAATCTTACCAAAGAGCTGTTCGCGCATGTGCCGGCGCAGATCAAGTTTCAATATGGCGCGCATCCCGATCACAAGGATTCGGGATTAATAAAGGTAACTAACACTTTCTAACTGTTGTGTTGTAATTTGATTAAATCATTTTTTCTTTATGGCGCATCGCATAGGCATGTCACCGTTTTGCAAAATTTGATAACCCGTTTCTTTGTTGTTTTTCCTTATAGACTAAAGTTTGAGACCTCTATAGTTTAATATAAGCATTTAATAAGTCACTATCTGGCTGAAATATAAAATTTTGGTATAGGTACAATTTCAGGCAAGAAAACAACTTTGTGTGTATGTAAATCTATCCAGCTTAATATCTATAAAACAAAATCAATATTCAAAATTTTAGCAAACTGGTGCCCTTTAAAATGTCAGTAGCAGACGATGGAGGTCTTATACTTTGGTCTATAACGAAAAACAACTGAGAAAAGTATTATAATATTGTGTACTAAAACTGTTGCGTGCCTATGCCCCTTAAATGAATTAAAAGCACTACTTAATATGATATCAAAATTCAATATGTCGAGTAATGCCATGCCTGGGAGAATTATGAGCTTTATAATAAATGAAATACGGTCAGACCCTCTTTAGACTACATTAAATTTCTGGCCGTAAACTTTCTAGGTAAGTATTATTTATGTACAGGAAATAACAACAGAGTTTCTGTGGCCGTACTCGTGGGCGTGGTGCGACAATGAGGAGCACATGGAGTCGATCGAGCCCCCGAGCCCGCTGTGCCGGTCCGCGGGCGCCGCCGCCGCCGCCTGCGACCTGCTGCTGGCGCTGGTGCATGGCTGTGTGCCGAACATGGCAGCTCTCGCCGCCCTGCTTACTAAGATGTTTTATAGTGGTCAGTTAAATTTGTTTTAGTACATTTTACTTTACTATCTCTCAGTAAGTGCGTCTTCGGAGAGGCGGCGGTGGGTGTTTTAGTGTCTAGAGGATTAATACTGGAGATGCACAATTTTCATACTATTAAGTATATTCTAGTATACGTCGGTAGACAATCTAATTAGATAAGCTCGCGATAGGCACAGATACGGGCCTGTCCGTCTCGTATGAGGCTTGTATGATTTCTTGCAAAGAATTTATATTAAATTGATAATCTAGTTAACTCTAATTCGGAATGGTTTATTCGCTACGTTGAACTAAAATCTACGAACCAAAATATTATGTATATTTATTGGTGATGGCGTTATGTTAACGGTTTTACTTATTTCATCCCACATTTGATATCGCCATTGTCTTTGCCAAGACTGGAAATTGTATTTTATAAGTTTCTGTCTCTCTGGCAAAATTTCCTGTAATCTACTGCAATAAAATATAAAAAATTTCTCAGATAAAAGCATCTCCCTATCGGAATGGGAGTACATGCCGTGCGTGGGCCCGCGGCCGCCAGCCGGCCTCGTCGGCCTCAAGAACGCCGGCGCCACTTGCTACATGAACTCTGTCATACAACAGTTGTACTGCGTCAGAGCCGTCCGGGACAACGTGCTAGCTGTACAAGGTAACAATTCTCTCATATTACACTTTCCTCCCTTTCCTGTTGATCTATGTTTACTAACATTGTTTCTCATTCGAGTGTACGTCAATCCCTGATGCCCGTTTCACAGAGGTGGACGAATGCTAGACCGATAAATGAACGAATCCTTTTACCCACATCTCAGGTGCGGCCACAGACCCAAATGAGGACTTTTCTGGTGAGGATCATCACGTAGTAATGGAAAATAATACAGAGGTGAGACATATGCCACACGCTCTGTGAATATTCCGCTTGTAGAATCTGACATAAAATGTATATTGAGCTTTCTTTTGCAGAATAATACAGATTACAACATCACTATCTTAAAGCAAGTTCAGGCAATTTTCGCACATTTGCACTATAGCAAACTGCAGTATTACGTCCCGCGAGGGCTGTGGGCGCACTTCAGGCTTCAAGGTGAGCCGGTGAATCTTCGGGAGCAGCAAGACGCGGTCGAGTTTTTCATGTCTCTTGTAGAGTCTCTCGATGAAGCGTTAAAAACATTGGGACAAGACCAACTAATGGCCAAGACTATGGGAGGAACTTACTCCGATCAGAAGATCTGTAAAGGCTGCCCTCACAGGTAATTAAAACTCAAGAAGATCTTATTTACTACGATATTTTATGGAATATTTTAATAATTTATTTCATTAACAGGTATTGCAAAGAAGAGCCATTCAGCGTAGTATCGCTGGATATCAGAAATATGTCTCGACTACAAGAATCTTTAGAGGCGTACGTTCGCGGCGAGTTATTGGAAGGAGCCGATGCGTACCATTGCGATAAATGTAACAAAAAAGTAACTATAATTAATTAATTTATTTATATTTAATAGTGTATAGTTTCCTGGATTATTTATTTTACTTTTTTTTCGAATTTTCAGGTTGTTACAGTAAAACGACTATGCCTGAATAAGCTACCACCAGTGTTAGTTATTCAGCTAAAAAGATTCGAGTACGACTTCGAAAAAGTTTGCGCAATAAAGTTCAACGATTACTTTGAGTTTCCTCGTGACTTAGACGTAGAACCTTACACTGGTAAATATATTTTTTAAGCTTGGTCTTACCTTACCATACTCGTGTTTTTACGATAGATGTTTGTTTGTGTAGCATGGGGCCTAGCCCGCGCAGAGGGAGATGCGACGTTGTGGGAGGGGGGTGACGGACAGGAGATACCGGAGACGCATTACCAACTGAGCGGCATCGTTGTACATTCCGGGCAAGCCTCCGGTGGACATTATTACTCTTACGTGCTCCTCAGGTAATTCCACTACGATGTTGTGAGTCGTGCATCTTTGCATTAGATTTTACAGGACTAATTGCTTCTCGTTAATATTCAATATCAAACACGAACCTATCCTAAATAAAAAAAATTACTTTCATATTTTACACATTGTTTTCATATCCGCGCATTGTTTGAAAAAAGTACCTACTATACAACTGTCAACTATCACGGTTCATGAGATACAGCCTGGTGACAGACAGACGGACAGCGGAGTCTTAGTCATAGGTTACCCAAAATGGTAGTTTTTGCTTCAGTAGAGTCGGCACACAAACTTATTGGCGGCTCTGAAGTTCGTATCTATGTCTATCTCTCTCTTTCATATATCTCTGTCATCTATTTCTCTCTATCCGTCTCGCTGGAGCTAACTTCACTCAGCCGACTAAAAGTTTGGCTCGAACTATACAATACTCATAAACCATTTCACTTGAAATTTTGAAAAAATCATTCAATGTACAAACATGACGTTCTTACTACTTTATTAATATAATAGATATGAGTTATGTTTTGACCCAGTGAATTCGCTGCTTGACTATTTAATTGTTCCAGGGATAACGGCAGCGAATCCGGCCGGTGGGTGAAACTAGACGACGGCGACGTCTCCGAGTGTGCCATGCACGACGATGAGGAAATGAAGGCGCAGTGCTTCGGAGGAGAATATATGGGCGAGGTGAGGAAGATCTTGCGTTACTTTACACCTCATGGTACGGAACGAAAAATAAAAATAAATAATAAAAATATGAAAAACACAACTGCCGGAATAGAGATTTAATTCGCATTTCTGTGCAGTCGGGGGACATACAAAACAACACGTATCCTATGAAAAAGTCCCCCGACTGCACTGCAATCCGAATTAAATCTCTATTCCGGCAGTCGTGTTTTTTAATATAATTTATTTTTATTTAATACTTTTTTGTATATTTATAGCCTGTTCCACTCAGGGTGCTATAAGTATTCTAATGATAATACACACTTCGAAATCGGTTTAGGCATTAGAAGGCCGTTTCGTATTTTTCGTCTGTTTGATGCGAAGCATTATTTTAATTATTTTTCTTGTCATTGCCGCGATGTTTTTGTAAAAATCAGGGACATACCAATCAGGACCAGTCCCTATTGGCCGTCTAAATGAAGACCTAAAATTTATTTGATTCAATTGTTTCTCCTTTGCGCGTTATTTTGATACTTAGATATTATGAATAACGATTTGGAGCGGGCTCGTAAGTAATAAAATAACTCTCAAAAGACAAACAATTCAATCAAATGAATAGGCATGATGACTAAAAAAAATGTATTAGTCCGTCAGTTAGATTATCAGAAAATATTGGACACGTATTTTTTCAATTAAACAAAACATTGATGAAGATATAGCCCGCTAAGTTCCGCGTGACGTCACATCTAGGTACAATTTTACTTAGAAGTGATTACAAAAAAATTGCGATAAAGGCCAGAAAAATATTTAACATATTGTTTTTGATCAAAGTTGTCGTCGCGGACCGGGCTCTTGAGAAGTTATGGTGGCATTAAGAAGTTATGGTGGAATTAAGAAAAATATCTACATGAACCCTGAAAATAATACACTCCTTTTTTGGGGTCAGTCGTGAAAAATAGTTTTAGTAACGCCCTTTCAAATGATAGCTAAGAACACAATATTGCCCCTTTCCGCCACTCAAAACTAAGTAATTTGTACCAAAAACCATTTAAATAGATGCGGAAAAATAAGCTTCATTTTAAGTTACATGTTGAAGACAAGTGGCTGTGACAAGACAGAAGGACGGACACACGAATCATGCCATAAAGATTACTCTTCTCGTATTTCAAGTACGGATACATAAAGAAAGCGCTATAAAGTTACTTTATTTCTATGCATCAAAAATAAAAAGTATTCTAAATTTTGGAGGCGCCGGGTATCGATCCCGGTACCTCTCGCATGCTAAGCGAGCGCTCTACCATCTGAGCTACGCCCCCGATATTCTATCACCCGAAATAGCTGTTCAGCCCACAAATAAATGCGTGCTCTACATTCACAACAGGTTTAGTTTCGTAATCGCTGCGTCCGCAACAACAAACACTTTTGCTATCTTTATGAGTGTCAAGGTCACGGTTATATGTTTGTTCATCGTTCAATGTTTACACTGCTTTTGTTACATAAGAATGACAACAACAAAAATTATATAATGAAGAACTAGAAAATCGTTTTTAGTGGCTTTAATAGTATAACATTGAGGGAACGAAGAAGATTGTCTAACTTCGACATCCATCGCAATCTCCTTCAAACGCGCCGTGATTGGCTACAAATGACATCACACATAATTTTTAGCCAATCACCACACATTTAAGGCTATAGCGATAGCTATTGAGTGTTAGACAATAAGAGGGCTGGAGATAGTTTCCCGGTAGTGGCATTGACTAGCTGATGATGCTGTGCCACGGTAATGTCTGACAACGTTCCAGGTGTTCGATCCGATGTTGAAGCGCGTCTCTCACAAGCGACAGAAGCGCTGGTGGAACGCGTACATGCTGTTCTACACTAGGAAGGACACCATCGAGACCGCCAGCCTCACGCAGCAGATGAGGAGTATGACTCTCAAGTGAGTCAACGGTTTAAATACTACGGCCTGTGTCACCACTCGCTGATATGGGATACCCAGAACATAAGTTTAAAAACTGAACATGTTATGTATGCGTTAACTGACAGATAAGGCACCAAGTGGTTAAATAGGCCCTAAGTCTGTTAAAAGATTATACACAGATTAATTTGCTTTAAAGTTGCCTTAAATATATATTTTTAAATGATTTTCTCGGATTCTAATATAAGGTCCTAAAATTCTAAGTGAAAAAATTTAAGAGGTGATTTAGTACTTTCCACCGAAAATTATTTTTATTGTTGCGAACTTTTTTTTCACTTCTACATAAAAATTGAGTCACCAGTTAAACAACTTTGTACTGGGGAAAAAAGACATTATCAAAAAAATTTTTTTTCTTGGTATGTTTATTTAAGGCGATGTTATCCAGAGAAATCTGTCCTGCTCCAACGCTTGCTTTTTAATTTTTTTTCTCCCACTCATTGAGAGCGAGCCTATCAGAAAATTCAAGGTGTTTTTATGTATTCTTTTGGAATTAAGAGGTTGTATTTTTAATATGACGGCCGTTTTATATCACGTTTCTTACGAATTTTTCCCTGATATAAGTTTTATTGCCTAAAAACTTTCATAACTCGAATGAAACGGTATTTATATCATAGTTTAGACCTATCTTTGCGATTTTATTGGTTGCAGTAAAAATATTCCGAAATATTAAGTTCAAAGATTTAAATATGACATATTTATTTTTTAAATGTTATTATTAAATTTCACGATTTAAAATGTATTTGCAAAGAGGCAATATCGGGATAGCCCCCCTTAACAATACACTATCTATCTACCCTAGAATTATTTTCACTTATTATTGTAGAACCCAATCTCGTCTCTCTCAAATCTCATCTCAATAACTTTTGAATATGCCGTAGCTGTTTAGGGTAGGAGAGCACAAGTATTTTTTCATGAATTGGTATAGTTGACTAGTATGTAGTTAATAACCCAATATAAATAAGTATCGTATGTCCAGGGAATGTGTGATACCGAGGCCGATCTGGATGTCGGTGCGGAGGAGCAACGTCGCCTTCTCGCACAACCAGGACCAGTTCAGTTTGGAGCACTTCAACTTTATGAAGAAGTTGTGTTGCATGCGGCTGCAGGTGCCGCCGGGCGCGCAGACTGCTGTTTGGGTAACGTTTACTACTACTACTACATTTTATTTAAAGCTCGACCAGGAACTTAGCCGACCGACATTTTGCGGCAAAAAAAGGCTACTAAAACATTTAGCTGGCAACAATAGACTAGAAAAAGAAAGATTCAAATCGAATTCGTACGTTTTAAGCTGTCAAATGAATACGATTTTCTTACACAATCGACAACATTTCATTTTAGTTAACCATTTGTTTTTAATATCTATATTGAAAGGCTGCGTAAAAAAGAAGCTTATGTATTTTTTTATTTTGTTTTATTTTACGTTTTTCCTGCATAATTTAATGTTTTCTTATTCACTCATTCTAAAAGGACGTAAGTCGCATCTGAGGATTTCAAAAGTCGATGTTCATTGCCAATCGATTATTAAAAAAAAAAGCTTGGCATGTTTATCTACTGTCACATGATATGGCAGTTGATTTTTTTTAAAACAAAATGAACTTAAAAGCAATGGAAATTGTTTTTAAAATCCTGTGTTTACCATATTTTTAGTTTTTTGAAAATATCTCTTCACTTAATCACGATTTAATGCTGAAAAAAAAAATGATGCACAAAAGGCCCATATCTCAAAATGGTTTTTAGTTTTGCACCACTCATTAATTTGTAATGTTGTCGATTGCACCCCAGGAATGAGACGAATACGGTGCGCAAAGCTATCAGGCGACTCAAATATATTTGTTATTTGGACATAAGAGCAGTTTAATGAAAATAATAGGATACTACCTCGTGTGTATGTAAGTTTTGAGACGATTTCGTCTTATGGCAGTCGATTTAGTGAGTATCTTGAACGTAATGATGTTTTCGTTGCTCAGGGTCCAGAGCAGGAAGAAATGTCAATGGCAGCGGTACAGTTAGCAACAAAGTTTTTGTTCCAAGTCGGTTTTCGTACAAAAAAAACGCTGCGGGGTCCCGCTAGTGACTGGTAAGTATCGAACATTTCACTCATATTTGTACCGTGTAGTTGAATAGTTTTTATAAGTATTAATATATTCTCCTATATTTTGCAGGTATGACATCTTATGCCACCATTTGCGATGTTCTCAACCTGTAAGAGCTTGGTTTGCGGCTGATCTTTTCAAACATCCTCACAGGTACAATTTTTTATCCACGTAGTACAATTTAAAATATTCTTTATACGTATACGTATCTTGTAAATAATTTTCTTTTTATAGGTTATGTGACCTTCTTCTTTCGTGTCCCTCCGCGGAAGTACGACTAGTATTCATGAAAATTATAGTATTTTTGGCGCACGTCTCCATTAATGATCCACCAGGTAAGTTCTCGCCTGTTTCACTTTAAACTTCTATGTAAAGTAAAGTACCTCATACATGTTTGTGCTCCCTAGTCCCGAGTGGATACGGGTCGTGGTGCACGCGGGACGAGGTGACGTCGCTGTCGGACCAGCTGCTCTGCTCGGCGCGCTCGCTGGCCGCGACGTTCGTCCCATCAGCGCCGCAGCTCGATGCGCATGCGCAGCGACATTTGCCGCTCCTATTCAATCTCTTCCACGCGTACGCGGCGCTCGGAATCAATGAAAAGCATCAACTTATAAGGGTGAGTTGACTTTTATACAAGTATTGCTTCCGAATGGTTTCCTCTACTGGCTACTATTACTTCTCTCGAGTCACTTGAGGCAGTTGGTAAAAACGCAGAGCACATATCTGATGGTCATACTATTAATATTAACTGATAAGAAAATAATAAGAACAGAATCCTGTACATCGTTTTAAATTAAATTCAAAGATGTTTTATTATTTTTCAGCTAAAAATCTTGGATATAGTACTGACAGTCTGCATAGACGATTCGACATCGTCTCTCGGCAAATATCAGCATCCAGAATCTGCTAAAATACACCAGGTAACAAACCACAACTACTGTTTCTATAAAAGAAAACGTAAGCGACCCGACTGAAGTTTAAATTTCATCAGAGAGCGACGTGTTTCGTAAGCTTTAGTATATTCCAGGTGGTATCAGTGCTAGTGCGGTGCTGTGACGTCAGCCAGCGGTGTCAGTCCGCCAACGCGTTCGACGGAGCGCTCCCGCTGCCCAATCCCTTCGCTGAACCGATGCCGTCGGCGTCGTCCTCTAGTGCGCAGGTCACGAGGCCGCAGCTGTCGCTTGTCGCCGCTGATATACTTTATAATAGGACTGGGTAAGAACATTGCTAAAAGAGCCGATCAATGAATTTCTTGAATTAAATAAATTTGACATATTTTGTAGGTTTTTATTTTTGTATAATCTAACGTACCTTCAAGATGCTTAACTTCCGAAATATCTTAACAAAATGTGTACCAGAGATCGCACTAATGTTATTCGACAAATACCGATATTAAATTATAATTTTATGAGAGCCTAACCTCCTGTAAAAAAATGTTTAATAATTCCAGAATACGAAGTATTTGACATTTTTTGTTTGATAAACACTTGTACTTGTCCACTTATTTATATTAATTTACAGCGACAGCGAAACCGGTAAGGGAAATTAATATAAATAAGTGGACAAGTACAAGTGTTTATCAAACAAAAAATGTTTCAAAAGTTCCACCAAGTGCCAACAATCACGAGCATCAACTCCGAAGTATTTGATGTCAAGAAACACGTCACAGTAAAACTAATTTGTATATTGTTTGTAACGGGTGCGAAAAAGCCGTCCCCGCTGAATGTAACATCATATATCTGTGAACTTGTTAATTGAACGAAATGGCGGTGTCACTGTTTCCAATATTCGAATAAGCACTCATGTGACATTGAGTAAATTTACACGAAACTGATTAAATTTAAAATATAAACAGTTTAGTTAAATTTAATATTCAGCAAAGAAATGAAAGGGAAACAATGTGTCGGTTTACTTTATTTAAACTTACACATTTGGCTTTTTCACAAGGTTTGGTCAGTGTCTGTGGAATTACCCTGAAGTACTTTATATCAATTAAGAACAGAGAAGCTATCATCAATTATAGACACTTTCAGACCGGATCCTTTCAAAACGGACCGGCCTTACGATGATGATAACATAAAAAGTGTCTCCCACCAGAGCATACATGAAGAAGCTAACGGAAGAGTGCTGCGGCTGCGACGAAGGCATCCGGCTGCTTCAGTTCATCTGCTGGGAGCACTCGGGATGGTCGCGCGCGGCGCTCGCCGAGCTGCTGTGGCAGATGGCGTACGCGTACTGCCACGAGCTGCGCAGGCACTCGGACGCGTTGACTGCGCTGTTACTGCTCGAGGACAGCTGGCAGCAGCATCGGATACATAATGCTATCAAGGTGCGGTGCATTTTAATACTATTATTAAGGGATACTGTGCCCGTATGGTTGAGGCTCAACAATATTGTACCATCACACGAGGGAACTCGTAACACACGGGAAATACGCAACACAATGGAAGTTATGTTAAGATTAGTGTACAATGAGACAAGACTATTGAATGGAATTTAAAATAATAAGATAATATAGATGTATTTCGAAGATTTGATTTTTAATCAAAAATGTTCGAAGATATACTTTTTCATTACTTTGACTGTGCTATACTAGGCGTGAATGAGATTTCTGCTATAATTTACCGTTTTAGAGTAGATATTGTTATAATTAGTTAGTCTAGTATTGCCACCAATGTACATTACCTATATTATATATAAGCACCTCTCTGTAGTATGTGTATTCATATTTCCTACTAAGCCGATAGACTTAGATGATCTCCTGTTGTCTCGCTCTTTTGTATTAGTTAACCTCCAACATTGAGTATGTGTTCTCTTTCTTGTATAGAGTCAGTTCTTATGAAAAGCTTTCGGTCTGCGCTCTGCTGCGTGCGACCGAGCGATGTCATTCCATATTCGGATATTCGAAGCGCCATACGCCCATGTTGTGCGCATTCAATAATAAACATCGTGTGAAGTTATCATCGTGATTTCATTAAAAGTACCTCATCACACCTCAGAAGTGGGATTACCATGGCCGGACCATATTTCCATGGCTTAGGAAAGAGGAAATCAGACATGGAAAATCCTGACGAAGAATTTTTTTTTCCTACACCTACTTTGAAGCGGCGAATCACGCATCTAGATGCTGAACTGTTACCGAAGTTCGATCCGGAGTCCAAAAACAACAACGTCAAGGGATGGCTGCACAAGATCGACGAACTGGGCGATATCCACCAGTGGGAAGACCGTGATCGAATTTATCTAATGCAGCTGCGATTGCGGGGTGCAGCCAGGGAATGGTATGACGACCTGGAAAGCTACGACCATGACTGGTATGATTGGAAGACACACTTATCTGCAGCGTTTCCGAAGTCGACAGATTTTGTGGATAAGCTCGAGGAAATGTTAATAAGAAAGAAGGAGGAAGGCGAAACTATGACAAGGTTTTACCACGACAAAATGTCTTTAGTCAGAAAGTGCAAGTTCGAGGGAGAAGAAGCAATCTCGTGTCTCATACGAGGCCTTCCAGAGGAACTACGAGCAAACGCGAAGGCGTATAATTGTTCTGCGCCAGCCGAACTCTATCATGGATACTTGTCGTCACTTGAAAATTACAAACGAGTGAGGACTGCAGTACTGGAGACAAGAGAACGCAGACTACGAGGAACCTGGCAACGCGGCGCATCCATGGGGCGATCGATGACGAAGACTTGCTACAACTGCCGCCGCCCTGGACACGAAGCACGAGACTGCCGAGTCGAGCGCTGCCAGCACTGCCAGCGCCTGGGTCACCCTTCCAGCAACTGCTGGAATGGAGCGGGAACATCAAAGCAACCACAACAAAACTTACAGGTACAACATGTTTATTTCACGTCTTTCGAGATAATTGATGATATCTATAAAAAGAAAGTGTTAATTAATAATTTTATTCTGCTGGCTTACATCGATACTGGAAGTAAAATCAATATCATATGTTTAAAAACTGCTAATCAATTGAAACTGCCAATTTCACAATCTGATGTCGTTATGCGAGGTTTCTGGTTTCGGTGGAATGAACTCACCGTCGCTCGGAAAAGTTAATTTTAAATTATTTATCGATGATCTGTATCTCGATGGATATGCCGAGATAACGGATACCGACTTAAAGGATTTGGACCTAATTGTTGGTCAACCTTTAATAAATCAACCCAACATGAGCTTAATAACGACATCAAAATCAGTCAAATTAATAAAAACTCATGACAATGACAGCAGCGACCCCTTTGCAAACATGACACTGCAAAATAGTGACTTGGTGTCTAAAACTTCGATATTCTTGCTAGAAACTGTGCAAATTCCACCTAACTCACATGTTGACGTTAGAATCTTTTGTTCGCTAAAATTTGAACCGAACAATGTTTTGGTAACGAACCCGGTTGTGTACTCCTTAGGGAAAACTTTATTTTACATACCGCAGTGCAATCTGTCACCGAGCTGCAATATATTGACTGTTATAAACGTAGGGGAAACATGTTTAGACTGGTCGGCAGGAAAGTTGTTGACACGAGCTGAAATTTTAAAACAAGCTGACATCCTGACTATTACCGACAACTATGAGAAAACGAATGGGTCTTTAGGTCTTTCTAGTAGGAATCCATTTAGCTTATTGGATTTAAATGTTGGAGACATTGGTAAATATTCGAACCGATTGTTAGATTTATTAAACATATATCGAGACACATTCGCGGAAAATTCAACAGAGCTGGGATGCAGTGATCTTATTGAAATGAAGATAAAAACAAACACGGAACACCCAGTATTTTATAAACCTTACCGATTATCGCATAGTGAAAATAAAATAGTTCAGCAGAAGGTAGACGAACTCCTTACTGCGGGTATTGTTAGGGAGTCTAACTCAGATTATGCTAGCCCTGTAGTTCTTATAAAGAAAAAGGAGGGCGATTTCCGTCTTTGCATTGATTATCGCGCTTTAAATTTACGTACAGTCAAAGATCGCTACCCCTTGCCACATATCGATGACCAGTTAAGTAGATTGTCAGGTAAAATTTATTTTACTTCATTAGACTTAGCCCAAGGCGACTATCAAGTCAAAATGTCCGAAGACTCAATCCACAAGACAGCTTTCGTTACACCTAACGGACAGTACGAATTTTTAAAAATGCCTTTTGGTCTAGCCAATGCGCCGGCCGTGTTCTCTCGTTTGATTCGGACCGTACTAGGAAAAGTAGAATATAAATTAGCTATTTATCTCGACGACGTAAATTTACCATCGAGAACAATAGAAGAAGGCCTGGAATTACTTGAAGAAGTACTAAAGTTACTCAGAAAAGCCAATTTGAAACTTAATAGAAAAAAATGTGCGTTCCTCAAAACAAGTGTCACGTACCTAGGACATGAGATAAGCGCGGGTACTGTGCAGCCGGGCCAAGCAAAAATAGACTGTGTTGCTAAGTACAAACCACCCTGTAATACACATGAATTACGCCAGTTTATTGGGCTAACCTCCTATTTTAGAAAGTTTATAAAAGGCTTTGCCTACATCGCGAGGCCACTTACTTATCTAACAAAGAAAGGGATAGAATGGACCTGGGGGCATGAACAAGAGCAAGCATTTCAGATGCTCAAAACAAAGCTGACTGAAAAACCTGTACTCGCCATTTACGATCCCAACGCAAAAACAGAATTACATACAGATGCGAGTAAACTAGGTATTGCTAGTATCTTATTGCAATATCAGCCAGATCAGACTTTAAAACCGATTATGTACTTTAGCCGCGTAACTAGTAAAGAAGAACAGTTCTATCATAGCTACGAGCTAGAAACACTTGCAATGGTTGATTCTTTGAAACGATTTCGAATTTATTTGATTGGAATTCCGGTTAAGGTTGTCTCGGATTGTGCAGCTATACGTTTAACGCTTTTAAAAAGGGATATCGTTCCACGTATTGCGCGATGGTGGCTCACAATTCAGGATTTCGATATCGATGTAGTATATAGACCAGGGCAACGAATGCAACACGTTGATGCACTTAGCCGTAATCCAGTACAAACGAGCCCTATCCTTCTCATTGACGAAAGTGACTGGTGCATAACATTACAACTTCAGGACGAAAACATTCAGAGTATAATTAGACAACTACGTGACAAAAGTAGTAACCCCGACTTATCAAACAACTATGCACTTGAAAATGACTGCCTCTTTAGGAAAACACTTCAAGGGAACAAGTTTGTATTACCAAAATTGTCAAAATGGAGCTTGTTGCAAAAATATCATGACCAAATAGGGCATCTAGGTTTTGAAAAATGTGAAAAGACTATTAAAAAGCATTTTTGGTTCCCTGGTATGACAAGATTTATACGCAAGTATATAAATTGTTGTTTGCAGTGCGCTTATGCTAAAGGCAATTACGGTAGATTAGAAGGTGAATTACACCCAATCGAGAAGGCAGCAATACCTATGCACACGTTACACGTAGATCATTTAGGTCCTTTCGTTAAGACTCGCGGTGGTAATAACTATATCTTAGTAATAATTGATTCATTCACAAAGTTCGTGTTTGCAAGACCCGTCAAGGGAGTTAGCTCCATTGAAACCATTAAAAATATAAAAGAAGTTATATCACAGTTCGGAAACCCAAGGCGTGTAATATCTGACCGAGGAGTAGCTTACACAAGTAGATACTTTAAGGAATTTGCCGCAGAAAACCAATTCAAACACATTTTAAATGCTGTGGCAAGCTCTAGATCAAATGGACAAGTGGAACGTGTCAACCGCACAATAATTAATGGCCTCAACACTATGTCAGAAAGCGAATGCACTTGGGATAGCAAGTTGACAGACGTTATTTAGGGCATCAACAACACTCCACATTCAGTGACAGGGTTCACACCCTTCCAACTAATGTTTTCACATGACAACGCTCTTCTTCCCTCTCTATCTAACAATAGCTCAAATGAAAATAGCAAAGAACAGTTAAAAGGTCGTCGACATGCTGCAAAGGTTAATGTAGATAAAAATATGACAACTATGAAAGAAAGATTTGACAAAAAACACAAAAAGTGCACAAAATATCAAGTGGGAGCGCTAGTTTTGTGGAAAGAAGGTATATCCAGAGATAACGCAGCGCACGTGGTGAGAAAATTAGGTAGTCAGTACACCGGACCTTACAAAGTTATAAAAGCTGACCATACGATAGATCGTTACACAATAATCAGCATTAAAGGTATAAAGGGATATCGGAAATTTAGTTCAGTAGTACCTGGCAATGCACTCAGACCATACAAGCCCATTATTTCTGATAGTTCGACCGACACTGACCATGAGTTAGACCGTGACGATTTAATTGATCTTTTAGAAAGTTAACTGTGTGTGATTAGATTACCGATTCTTACAAATATTTTTATGAACCTACATAATGTATACTCACTATCAAAAAGTTTCATGTTTCATTTCAATGTCATTGTAATTCCCATGTTAGTTTTAGTAAAGTAATAAATCTACGTATACTTGAATAATAACGCGTCTAATTTTATTCAAGCTGACACCCAGATAAATAATCATTGATTGATTTGAAAATACCTACATAATAATAAAATATTTACGACGAAATTATGAAAATCTCCGGACAAAGAAAAGTTCAAACGACTATGTAATCATCGGCTATGTGATCGGCAGCTGTGTGCTACAATTCATTGCAACGACTATGTGATTATCAGCTATGTGCTCGACAGCTGTGTGCTATAACTACACCGACTACCTGTGTGCTAAATAGTTATTTACTCGCCGACTATGCTTCTATCCAACAACTGTATGCTGTAATCACAGCGGCTATGTGACCATCGTATATATGAGTGATACTGATGACGCGACATGTTAACTAGACCATTTCTCTGTATGGCAAATACTGAAATCTACAAGCAACTCATGTCATGTGCTTGTTGGCAGTAAAGTTACAATGATAAATACATGCAACGGTATTCTAAAATACTTTGAATATTTCATGCTAATTAGGTCTCACATGGCATCAAACAAAACAAAACCTAGGACATAATCAATCAATGGTTATCATGATAACCAACTGATAATTTGAGAAATCTGTGTGATTTATTATACCTAAACGACATGCAATATGTAATTCGTAATAGGTAATTCACAAGCCCTGAAATACCGAGTTAGGCATTACGGACGTAGTGAGTGTGCAACCTCAGCAGTCTTTGTGAAACACCTATAATGACATAAATCTGTGAATGTGAACAGCAAAATAAAATAACTACAAAACTACGAGTATCCTAAGGCAGCTGTATTCTAAACATTTATAAAATAACACTCGTTTAGCGAACACAAGTGTCAAGAAACCACAACTTTTTTTGTCTCATGTCCATAAATATTGCCTTTTTCAGTAAAGCCAAAGTAAACAAAAAGTTACAACCTACTTGAGGTTTATTTTATTACCCACTCAGAAACACACATTTAAACGGCAAAAACTTAAGGGCAACTAATAAATAAACAATTAACTTTCATTTTAAAAGGAATTTTGAGAATATTTAACTGCCGCAACCTTTTTTTTTTTCTCGTTCACAGACCTATACACCGGAGAAAAAACTTTTAAAGTAAAACGTCTGGCCGCGCCGCGCCGTGAGGACACGACACATTTGCAGGATGGCCGAGTGTTATAATTAGTTAGTCTAGTATTGCCACCAATGTACATTACCTATATTATATATAAGCACCTCTCTGTAGTATGTGTATTCATATTTCCTACTAAGCCGATAGACTTAGATGATCTCCTGTTGTCTCGCTCTTTTGTATTAGTTAACCTCCAACATTGAGTATGTGTTCTCTTTCTTGTATAGAGTCAGTTCTTATGAAAAGCTTTCGGTCTGCGCTCTGCTGCGTGCGACCGAGCGATGTCATTCCATATTCGGATATTCGAAGCGCCATACGCCCATGTTGTGCGCATTCAATAATAAACATCGTGTGAAGTTATCATCGTGATTTCATTAAAAGTACCTCATCACAATATGTTCTAACAAAAAATTAACAACTCTTCGCCGAGTTCGATCAGGGCCATTTCACATTTTTATACGAATAATAATACCATTATAGGAACATTGACCTCTCATAAACAACTAGACTCACAATCTTGCTCAAAAAGTGTCCGCGATGCATCTTGTCATCGCTATGGGGTGACAAAATCGAATGACGATTTCGTACAACTGACATTGCATCTTATGTTAACGACATAACGTTTTAATTTGGTTGAAGATTTTTGCTACCATGCAGACTGTGTGTTTTATGAGAGGTCAATGTATCGGAAATACTTTTATATCATTGAATACTTGTTACACATAGACGAATGTTTTGTATTGACACGTAATGTATGGCACTTACAAATACTACTTTATTTTTTGGAGTGATTGATCTCCAGTCTGCGGTAAAATAATTATAATCAATTTCAAAGAACTGAGTTTTTCATTCCATTCAATAAATTTGCTGAAATAATTGCCAAAACATTAAACATATTGTTGACACATGAAGTAAATAAAACCGGCCAAGTGCAAGTCGGACTCGCGCACGCAGGGTTCCGTACCATTATCTATAAAACTGCAAAAAAAATCACGTTTGTTGTATGGGAGCCCCCTTAAATATTTATTTTATTCTGTTTTTTAGTATTTGTTGTTATAGCAGCAACAGAGATACATCATCTGTGAAAATTTCAACTGTCTAACTATCACGGTTCATGAGATACAGCCTGACAGACGGACAGCGGAGTCTTAGTAATAGGGTCCCGTTGGTTACCCTTTGGGTACGGAACCCTAAAAATAACTTTCCGATTAATGTCGCCAGTTTACCAAGATTTTTTGTATTGAATAAAGCATAGTTACAATCAAAATTTCACATGAGAATAACCTATTACCTTTAACTAATCGATTTTGTTGACAATCCTTGATCTAATTCGCACTTGCCCCGTTTTATTTACTCGTTGCCATAAATTTGACCTTGGCCAGACCCGTATCAGAAGATCACCCCCGAGATCATAAGTAGACAACCTCTCAGGTCACAAGTTTCATCCAAGTAGTAACCCATGTATGTACTACGCAGGGTGTATCAGAGGAGCGACCCGGCCTGCTGGAGACAGCGGGGCGAGCGCGCGGACACTATCAGAAGCGCGCGTACGCGTGTGTCAAACTGGTGGTGGGTGTGATGACACGCGCACCGCACGCTCTACACGCGCTGCACGCGCAGCCTGACGCGCGGCGTCGGTGGCGGCAGCTGCTGACGTGGCTGCAAGACGAACTTGATCGCGTAGGTCTTCTTATTGTCTACTTTATATTACAGTATGTTTTATGATCACAATGAACAAATGAGCTTTTTCGTGTTGTTATTTTCTATGACAAAAAGGTTTATTTTTCAACCTCGATGAGTTTATTTTGTTATCAAATTCTGATTAAAGGTAACCAGAATTTTATTTTGAGTGTTTTTTTGTTTCGTAATCCACAGACATCTAGATCGTGTGTTACCCTGACCCCACATTCTGAATTGATGACGTCACACTCTGAAAGTATTTTCAAAATGACGGTGGATGCCTATTTCTGAGCAGTGTTTACATTGACCAAACCGAACCCGTGCATTAGCTATCATTCGAGAGATGGTGTAACATGTAATGTTCGTTCCAGAAGTACGGACCCGGCGGGTACTCGTACGGCACGTGGTCCCCGCCCGGCACCTCCAACGAGACCTCCAGCGGGTACTTCTTAGAGCGAAGCAACTCCGCGCGCAACACCTTAGAGAAGTACGTGCCCATGTGTTTAACTCCGCCATCTTGACATTAAATACTTTGCTTTCAGGCTAAGAACTGGGACTAAGAAACGAGGTAAAAAGTCAATTCTGACACAAATTTCATTCACTGGCTAATACATTTTCGAGTTTCGATCATCGACAGTACAGCATGATATCATACCCTCGTAAAGCCTAATCAAGCAACACCAGAATTAACCTTTGTTGAGATACTACGTCGGACCTTTTCAAGCAAAAATAGTTCCTATTCACATGGTGACCAGTTTCTCCACTTTCTATAAAAGCGTAAAAACCCAAAAAAAGTCTGGGAATTTCGTGCAATAAATATCAGGGAAAATTCTAGAAAATCGGGAAAAAATATATTTTGTAATTTTACAGTCTAAACTATGATTTTACTAATCGTCGAGGATTTCGCTTTCGCTAGCAAAGACTCATGATTGCAATATTTTGACAGAGCATACCAATTATGCCCCGACGAAGAAGACGAGGAAGAAGAAGGACGTGAGACGTCGGAGGGTGTGGGGGAGACGGGCGAGGGCGGCGATGAGAGCGCCGACGACGACGAGCCTCCCGAGGACGAGGAGCCGCCCCCCGGCGACCGCGTCGTGCAGGCTAGCGAGGGGGGCGAGGGCGGGGACACTAGCGAGGAGAGAGGCGAGAACGTGCAAGCCCGCAAGTGCAGGCGCGAGAACATACAAGACCGCAGACGTCGGCGCTCTGACCGCGTCGTGCAGACGCAGCCCAACATTATAGACTTTGATCAGAAGGTCGTCGTGGACAAGCCTGACTCTGAACGGTGAGTAAGTACATAAACTATATTCATTTGATTGTGTCTAAAGTCGAAATAATAAGATTTTCTCGTTCTCAGTATCAAGATCCAAGGCCCATTTTGTGAAACTCGTAAATAATTTTTTCGTGTTATCTACAAACGAAAGCCCAGCCGCGAGTCAATTACTATATATAGGTATATCAACATTTTATTTTTCGAAATTAACAAAAAGTATTATCGAACTGCGATACTGGTCATTTATTAAGCCCCCAGTATAAATTCGGCTGCATAAATTAATACCATTTACTTATATTTGTCTTATAATAATAAAATACTGCATATATATCTTTCTTTAAGATTTGAAGACCCAGCACATTAATCTTCTGACGCCTACGGTCCTACAAAATGTCCTTCTTCTGACTTGTGGTTAAGCCGAGAATTTTTTCCGAAAAAATGGGCTTGCGACCCAAGGCCCCTTTAACAAGGAATTGGAGTTAACAGCATATTTGGTACTTATGTTGCGTATCTAGAACGTAGAAAACAAAACATCCCTATTTATAAATTAAAAAATTGCTTTGGTCAGATAACGGTATTTTTATAAGATCTTGGAAATTAGTAAAATGTTTTTTAAAATTTCTGGGCGTAGGAGGTTAAATTTGTAATGTTCTGGTTGTACATATGTTTATCTTTCTCGTTACAGACGCTCGTTGGCTTTCGTGGACTAGTGGTAGCCCGACCCGTCGCCGCGACGAGTTTACGTACGTCAGAACGATCCTTATGTTATGTAGTGTCTAAGTATTGCGAATGTGAAGAGATCGCCGCATCGATGTGTGTGTGAGAGTCGCAAGCTTCGTCCACTTCTAGTCCGCCATACTGCGCATGCGCCCGCGATCGTCGCTGCGACCTATAGGTATTTATTTTCATTTAATGCCACTATATTTTGTACATATTATGTTAATACGACGTTGAGAACTACTTAAATTTTTAAACGTTTCTTTATCGGTTGAATCTGTTATAATAATGAATATTAAAATCTAACGTGGTGAAGTCGGATCTATGCTTAGCTGATAGTTTTGTTCTGTGATGTTAACATATATTGTATAAATTCTTTTACAAAGGCATTTATCATTAAGTATTCGAAGTTCTGTTTGCCTCTGCCTCCCTCGTGTTTATATTTCTACTTCAGCAGTAAGTTTGCGCTTTTAACTATTTCGAGGTAATAGATAAGAAAAGATGTGATTATGAGGATAAATTGTATTTTTTGTTGGAGTGATAAAATGGTATACTTTTAGATTTGAGAAAATTTTAAATTTAGTATCATTCTCAGAATAGTACTGCAGTATTTTATGGTTCAAATTAGGATTATTTGTATCACTATTAGCATTTGATTTCGAAATGTTTTATTTGATACAGTTGTATTTAAAATACCTTAATAGCAGTCACTGGTTAAATTTACTACCAGCTGCCTAAAATCGGTGCAATATGAAAGGATTCTTTAATTTGCGCTACTATTCTCAATTTGTTGCAAGTGCTCAACATTTCCGCTGAATATGAAAGTTGCCAACCCTCGGGACCAGATAAAAAAGCTTATTGTGATGTATTCTGATAATAATGCACTATATTTTAGGTTGTTATTGTGGCGTTAGTCCATTCGGCCGCGTCCTTAACATACTGCAATTTAGTGCGTAGCTTCAAAATTAGCATAAACATTCGATGACGTCTTTTGCAGTTCTAATATGACCTTTAAATTGATATTCCCAGAGGCGACAACGGATTGACTAAACTGTAGTTAGGATGCTGATTTAGTATCAATAACGTGTAGATAACTTAACTGAATGAGATGAAGCTGGTTTTGGTGACTGACATTCGTGCCTTTGGTAGGTACAGCAGTTGAAACACGTGTTAAAACAGGCGCTTTGCATCCCCTACATTTCATCACCTTTCACCAGGTATATCTACTAAACGCACCAATGAATCACTTCAGTTTTTATACTGTGCGTATAGCTACTGTGCATAGTATCATACTATGCTTGAATCTGGCATCCTAATGATCGTTTAGTTTAAAGTCGAAGTTAGACTTGTGTCAAGAATAATTTATTATTGTCGACTTCATTATCGGTGTAAGGTTGCTGAAGCTGTTACAAATGTAACTGATTTATTGATCGAATCTGCTTCCATACATGAAATGTTGATCTCATGGTTGTAAAGGTGACCAGTACAAAAACGTCTTTGAAAGCAATGCGTGAGAGTAGAGCTGTGCATTTTTTGTGGAGATCTCTTTCTGACGTACTTATTGGAGCATACGATTTCTATTGCCGTTAGTGTCGCGAGGGGGCCGCTGCTATCTTCTTGGGGCTGCCATATCCTAGCGGATGTCGGCGACTATCACACGTAACTCTTCTCTGTTCTGTAAAGTCTGGCGACGTCTTTAATGTCGATCCAAACTTTTATGTTGTCACTCCATGTCACTCATCTTCTCTCCCTTTTCCGTTTTCCGTCCATTTTTCCTTCGATGATGTTTTTCAATATGCTATACTTTTCGTGTCGATAAATGTGACCAAAATATGCTGTCCTTTTTTTTCTTAATTGTTTCCAACACTTCAAGCTTTTTCTTCATTCTAATAAGTACTTCCTCATTTGTTATTCTATATCTCCATGAAATCTTCATCATGCGTCTAAATAATCACATTTAAAAAGCATTATTTAATGTTTTTATTTAAAATTCATCCCTCGCTGCCATTCCGAATGGTTATAATGAATACCCTGGAAACAGTCAATATCTATTAGTTAGGTACCATAGGATTTTTATTCGGAAGAAATGCTTCTTGTCTGTCAAAAGGGTCGGCGCCCTTTCAGCGGAGGTGTTAAACAAGTAACAAGAGTATTAATTCCTGCTTAAGATTCATATTGATTTATGTTACTTAAAGGGCTCAAATTTTTAGGAAAAATCTCGCCAAAATTATCTGTCTTTAACGAAACCGAAAGTCAAACAAAATGGCTCGAATCATACTCATAACGACTCCTTTATAGAAGAAAACAATTCGAAACAAATTAAATTTATTTATTTTATGCATTTCGTATGATTAATTAGTATCGTTTGTGAATTATATGTTTTCAATAACAAATAATGTAGGAGGGTGCTACTAATGTTTGTAAGATGGTTACAGAACTAATCAGGTGAAATAACATTGTTACATACACAATGCAACGCCAAATACTTAACTTTTAAATTAAAAGAATAAAGTTTTAAAAGTAAAATTAATTTAATGAAAGCAACGTATTTGCTGACAAAACCTGAC
The DNA here is from genome assembly GCA_910592155.1 of Ypsolopha scabrella. Classification (NCBI taxonomy): domain Eukaryota; kingdom Metazoa; phylum Arthropoda; class Insecta; order Lepidoptera; family Ypsolophidae; genus Ypsolopha; species Ypsolopha scabrella. The sequence continues at coordinate 13,668,819 of OU342962.1, read as the reverse complement.
GTATAAAGTCGTGCTTTGTGGCTCCCAAATTTGCGTTACAAATTGATGATGATGTATGTATTACGATATGAATATTATTGAAGTAATGGATGAGAGGAGAGTTACGCCATCTTTATACATTCTGAAATGTCTCGTGAAATATGATTAACCGAGAAAACTACATATTTTAACTTTACTCAACTTGTACATTTTGAATCTTAGTTTTGTTGATTAAATAAAATATTTATTATTACCTATTGTATGTGTCTTATTAAGGATTTTTTTTTTGTTACTTTTAAGAATGAATGTTCTGTTAAAACTTCTTGTTCAATATTACCTAAAGGGATGTTATTTTATATAGCTTAAGTGACCATCCTTTCTAAACGCATTTTAGTCGGGGCGTCTGCGACAAAATGACAGTGATTTTTTCAACAACTTTGCATTATATTTTTTAGTTTTGATTGAATGCTAACAGAAAAGTCTAAATCTTCATAGTAAGTCTCAAAAATATAATTTATTTAGTTCGGACAGGCCATCATTTTGTAAAGTAATATTATATACTTTAAATACATCAGGTTGATCGCGATCTATAAATACGACAGTTGTGTACATCAAAGGAAAATATCAAATATTTTATAACAAAACAAAAGGTTTGGCCCAATTAGTACAGAAATCGCATCGAAAATCGCTTTTCAAAATTTACTTGCATCAATAACTTAATTTACTTGTTCAAATTTAAGCACGCTGTTCAATCGCTTACCGTATTACAATTATATAAATTAGTTTTTAATAATTTAATTGTGTAGATATGTGTAGGTATAAACGACTAGTCTAACAGGAAAATGTTGCCACTTGTCAATATTCAGCTTTGTAATATATTTTATTTATTTTTTATATCTTGATAGTTTTATTGTAATCGTAGTGACAGGATTGCTACTTTTCACCAGAATGAACTGGTAGGGAATCTAAATATATCTCTGTTTAAACCACTTAATTGGGATAAAATTAACGATAGTCATTTCAAAATTGTAATGAAGTTCTTAAATTTTGGTCGTATTGACCTCGTGCCTTACTTTGTTTTTATTTGCTCAATCTGTGTGCACTTCATTGCCTGATCGTTTTTATAATCAGTTATATTTTGCGGTACCGCCATCTAAATCACCATAGGTACGTACCCAGGAAAAATCTTACAAATGTGAAGCTTTAAGATACTTGAAAAACTGTTAAAGAGATTGGCTTTTCTCGTACCAATAAGTATGAAACTAACGACAAGATTCATAAGAACGAGGAACTAATTTGTTTTTTTAGTTCAATCCTACCAAAGATGGAGTTAAGACGAGGATAGTCCGTTGGCATTTCCTCTAGCTAGTTTTAAATATGTTTGTATCATAGTGGAAGGCGAAAAGTTAATGCTATCTGTTGAATGAAAATGTGATGGAACTTAGGCTTAGTTAGGCAAAATAGTGAACTAAAGGAAAACGTGTTTGCGAGCTTCAATCACTGCTAACAAACGTGTGACATGTTTTTTATAAATTTCACCTAAATGATGCAGGTAATCATAGAAGAATTGTCTTTGAACCTCGCAAACATGGAAATTAAAGATCCGGCTATTCGTATTACATAATTTTGTGTCAGATTTGTTGACATTGGATCGATTTGTAATGTTTATTTAGATCCATCGCTGGTTTCATATCTAAGAGTAAGTTACAAACAAAGTCGATAATATTTTGCAAGTTTGACTGAACAGTGTAATTAATAATAATAAGATGATTTCAGTTTTATATAACATTTCTATAACGGCATGTATGTATGTAACGAACAACAAGGATGCTCACAAATGCATTCACACAGATATTATAATACTTATTTAAAATCAAGAAATAAATTCACAAAATTTTCTTTCGCTCTGTTTTATTTTATAATAATATATGTTTCATAGAAGTGAATTCAGTTTAAATAAATACTGCATATTGCATCATTTTGGTATCTGACCGCGATTATGTTCAATTTTCTTCATGAACAATAATTTTATATTTTTCTTGTCGCGAATCGAATGCTCACAGACAAAATGTAAATAACACAAATTAAATAATAATAATTTATTTATTTAAAATGCATAACATTACAGTCTTAAAACTAATGAGTTACACAATTCCATATTATTAAATTAAATCTACTGACAATAGCAATAATAAACACAATCAAATCGAATTAAATTAAAACAAAATTAAATTGAAGCAATGCAATAAATAAATAATTATAAATGTACTTTAACAAATAGGACAGTCCTGTCAGACATCACCCTCGTCGCTCGCAAAACGCCAAACATTCACTATAATAATCACATCCATCAATATGTCAGCAAATACGTGGGACGCACTATAAGTTTCCGGAATGAATATGAAAAAATACTATTAAAGGTACAAAATTAATTTATTGTTTTTCAAAATAATCTCCCTTGGCGTCTATGCACTTTTTCATTCGATCAAACCAGTTTTGAAAACTTTTGTGCCACTCCCCTGTGGTGACCTCTGAAACGTGTTTTTCATACTCCTCGACAGCCTCTTCTGGTGATGAAAATCGTTAACCGCGTAATTGGTTCTTAATTTTTGGGAACAGAAAAAAGTCACAAGGTGCCAGGTCGGGACTGTATGCAGGATGACTCATGAGTTCTACATTTTTCGTCTTCAAAAAGTCGTTTGTCTGTCTGGCCGTGTGAGAACTAGCATTGTCGTGGTGCAGGATGATACGGCGTTTACGGTTATTTTTACGGAGTTCGTCAATAACTTCCGGCAAACAAATGGTCGTGTACGGTACGACGATTCTCTAAAGCAACAGTAGCCACGTGTCCAGTTTTATTAAAAAAAGAAGCAATCATCCGCTTAGATGCACTTTTCACGCGCGCCACTTTGGTTGGTTTCGGCTCATCTTGAAAGACCCATACGCTCGATTGCTGCTTTGTTTTGGGATCGTAGCAATAAATCCATGTTTCGTCACCTGTTACTATGTCCCACACCAAATTTGACGCACCTTCGTTGAATCTGGTAAGCATGGCACTGCACCAAGTGACGCGGTCCGTTTTTTGAGCCTCGGTCAAGTTGTGTGGGATCCACCGCGAGCACAGCTTTCTCACACCCAAATGTTTGTGTAGGATTGATTGTATTTGACTCATGCCTATTTCTAAGGATGCGCGAATTTCATGGTAGGTCACATGCTTGTCTGTTTCAATCATACGGGGCCCAGCATCGATGTTTTTGTTGGTCACAGCGGTGGACGGCCGACCATCGCGAGATTCGTCACTGAGATTGAGACGACCACGCTTGAATTCTGCAAACCAGCTATAAACAGTCGTCTTGCATGGTGCTTCATTGCCAAAAGCTGTTTCAAGCCGAGCGATGCTCTGTTGTCAAATTACACTTAAAATCGTAGAAAATCATACTACGAAAATTTTCCCGAGTTAAATCCATGTTGATGCAGACACACAATTTTTTAAATGGCGCCACAAGGTAAAAACAAAAGACAGTCAGATGAAACAAACTGCATTCTACAGCCAAAGAGTTCTATTTTCAAATGTTGCAATAAATTTTTAAATATTGTTTATGTAAGTGGCCAGTTCCGGAAACTTATAGTGTTACCTATGTAAATCACATTCTGGTGCTAACGCCAACAGGGCATTGAGTGAAGTTCGTACACGCACAAGTGGAGACATGCTACGAGCAACAACAAAACGTGCCACAGGTATGTACTGACAACAGAACCGAGTTCTTCTGGAAGTACAAATGAGTTTCGATCAAGAGCACCGCGAATTAAGTGAATTAATACATCCATCCATCCATCAGCCAGTGACGCCGCTGCCCGTCACTAGTCTGTTTTATTTATGGCCCGGCAATTGGGGATGGATATACCGCCATCCGTCGGCAATGGTGGGCCGCCTGGTTTTGCCTGAGAGCTGTTCTCTTACCCTCCCCCGAATAATTTCGGGAGGATTTGCGAGTAAGATGGTGGTACCTCCTCAGTCGAGCCCGGCATCAGCTCTACCACCTATTATTTATATTATTCATAATTAATACATAATCTACTGATAATACTGAACATTGCAATTAATTTGTAAATATAATGACCGACTTAAAAGCAGGGACCGAAACCCGTATTGTAAATACCGGTATTTTACATGTACCACAATCTTTATTACAACCGGTACTACATTGTGGTAACCTCTAAAATAATTCATTCTTGATTTTCCGCGATACCGGTTTTTAAAAAACGGTAACCGATTGCTGTTACCTTTTTTGATGCAAAATTGCAATGCACAGAGTGGCAACGCATGCATGTTACAACTTATTTGTTCGCGATTCTTACTGCGAGACACGTAGGGCTCGTTCGACGACATAAAAACAAATCCCAAATCAAATTTAAAAAAAATATTTCTTGTGTGTTTGAAAACAGGGTCATTGGACCTTGGTTCTGACCACTTACAGAGTATCCAGAATGAATTTGGTTGCATAAACGAAAGTCAACTTTTATAACAAATTCATGAAAATGGTTACCAATTGAGGGTAACATGTATATTTTAAAGGTATTTTTTTCAATTACCTCTTGTTGAGGTCACCAAAACCAAAACATGACCTAAATTCATAACAACCGGAACCGCTATCCGAATAGGTTTTCGGTCCCTGCTTAAAAGCAGTAACACCTTCCATGTGCTGTTTAAAAAAACGGTACCTTTCAAACCACTACTTATCTTTCCTGTTTGTTACAAATAACTTCATTTTGTCGATTTCAGATATTCTATCTCACGAAGTCCGTTTGGCCAAATTTAATAAAACGAGCACGCAGCGAACGGCTGACAGCCAAGGGTTGTTTTCTCTGACCGTACCTTTGAATTGCGGGCGACGATAAACTGGCGCGGTGGTGGAGAATGTCACTTCTTAACGGAGTACATAATAGTTTATCTTCATTGGTTTGGCTGTGGTTGAAGTAGTGCGTGTACAAACACTCTTTTCTCTAGTGTGCGCCACACACAAAACGTGCTTATCTGTACACGTCACTACTACAACCATAGCCTAACTGACTTCGTGAGATAGAATATCTGTAATAGAGTATGTGTTTGTAAATTCTTTCAAAATAACTGAACAGACGTTATCTTCACTTTATTACTTTCAGCGTCAGTTTTGTAGCTTTTATTATCCGAAATCACTGACAGACCTAACAAACAAAAAAATCGGCCAAGTGCGGGTCGCACTCGCGACGAAGAGTTCCGTACCATTATCTATAAAAACGGAAAAAAAATCATGTTTGTTGTATGGGAGTGTGAATTTAATGATTTATTTTTGAAGTGAATATAGGTGTAACTAAATATTCTGTGAATATTTCAAGCGTCTACCTGTTGCCGTTTTCAATATCGAGCAGCAAAAACGAGCAAAAAAATCACGTTTGTTGTGTGGGAGCCCCTTTGATATTTATTTTGTTATTTTTTAGTGTTTGTTGTTATAGCGGCAACAGAAATACATTATCTGTGGAAATTTCAACTGTCTAACTATCACGGTTCATGAGATACAGCCCGGTGACAGACGGACAGCGGAGTCTTAGTAATAGGGTCCCGTTGGTTACCCTTTGGGTACGGAACCCTAAAAATGTAACCATTTGCAAAGATCCTTGGAAAATAGTAACAAGGATTTTTTGGTTTAGCTTAGGCGCAGGCGCAGACATTCAATGTTACTTGCATAATAGACTAAGTTCACAAAGAACTGATAACCATACCCTTAAAGCGTCAATAATAGTATCACACGAGTCTTTTAATACCCAATTAACTAATTATGTATAGTCAATTATGTATACACTACTTTATCTAAACTCATGCCTACTAACCTGTTTTTAAAATGTTGGTAAATTTATCGTTAGCATTTTTTGATTTTTCTTGTAAAAGCTTGTTCTAAAAGTGTTCGTAATTTCTGTCGTTATTTCCAGTATGTCAGGTGGAGTCAAATTATCATCACCATTACTGCTGTCAGTAATTTTTGGGCAAAACAATTCTTTGCTCCCATAAAACCACAGTAAATAATAAATAAATTTACCAACATCCATCCATCCAGACTGTATCAAGAATCGGCGTTTTCAGTATTTGTTGTTCTGAGCGCCTGTTTTCAGCACCAGGTTTATTCTGAACATAAAATTAAAAAGCGGAAACAACTTTACCAGTGGGGGTTTGAACCTGCGACGATCGGCTACGCTACGGCAGCAAACCTTCCACATGTTTCACTAAAACTCTCATGGCGCTGCTCCCTTTTGTCATAGCGTGATTATATGAAAATGAAAATATATTTATTGATTTAAAATTACATATTACACTATTAATTGGAACTCTGGCCATTAAGGTAGGCAGGAACCTGCTTGAGATTTAACGACCAGCGCTCTTCACATAAATTGACACATTTTCTGAATTTGTTGTTGTGTACCGGCTAACGTTAAAAATTACAAAATATATAGATATATACTATTACGTAGAAGACATGAAATTGACTTTATATTAACTAAAGTAACATACATGATGGATTTAATTATTCTCAATTATTTTATAAAATAACAAACATAGTGGGTATTTACAATTTGATGGCGAGTAATGAAATGACGTAAAGCAATCAGGGATATTAATTAATATACATTTTAATCAAATTTGAAGTACTTACTCTATAGTAATTGATTTAGTGGGTTAAGTATATCTTTATTAGGTACACTATTTTATTTTATTTACATTTTCATAATTCTATAGATATTATCATGCAAAGAAGAGGATGAGAAGAAGTAGAATGTATAATGTTATGAACGTGTGTGTATGTATGTAGAACGTAATGTAAGATGTTGAGGTTAGGGTGTGTGTGAGGGTGTATGTGAGAGGGTGTGTGTGTGTGTGTTGAGGGTTTTGAAAGGGTCTGTGACTTGTGGTATGTTTCACTCTCCTACTCGGAGAAGATTCTCTGTCTCTTCATATTTCATTTTCATCAACATATTTACAAAACGGTTTTACATTTGAATTTAGTTAGGTGATAAATGGGGAAAGATTTGCTAATAGTGTTATACAAAAAAGGGCCAATGATGTAATTATGTCTTTTGGCAAATGTTGTTCTGTGAGGCAATAATGGACAAACTTTATCTTTACGACGCTTATTTAACAAATGTGTAGGATCGTACTCCAGGGAAGAATGTATACGCAAGACTGTATTGAGCACAAAGAGCTGCCTGACTGTCAGAACATTGCACTCATTGTATAATAAGGTTGTGGAGTGTCTGTAATGTTTGTAGGTCATCACTTTCAGCACAGCTCTCTGCGCCCGCTCCAGATTCAACATAGATGTTTTATCTGCACCTCCCCAAGCAGGAATACAATAAGTGAGTAACGACTGAGCAAGGGCGAAGTAGACTGTTTTAAGGGTGTTTAGGTCGGCACCACTTCTTAATTTCTTAAAAACAAAGCAAAGTCTTCTGATTCGTGAAGTTAGTGTTTTGATGTGTTGGTGCCAGTTTAAGGTACTGTCAATATGGACACCCAAGTATTTAATGTTGTCTACACGGGACAGTGTGAACAGGAACAGTTTGTCAGACTATAATCACACCCATGAGCGGTCAACTTAAACTCATTTTGTGGTGGTTGGTAACATGATTTCAGGGAAAAGGTAAGGTATTTTGTTTTTGAGGTATTTAAAGTCAGCAAGTTATCACTAAGCCATGTCATGACATCATGAAGTATCTCCTCGGCAGCCTTTTGTGCTCTAGGCCATGTCTTTCCTTGAACAATCAAAGCCGTGTCATCTGCGTAAGTCACGATTTTACAATGACGCAAATTTAAACAGCATAGATCATTAATGTAGACCAAGAATAACGTTGGGCCGAGTACGCTGCCCTGAGGAACACCAAAAGCCACATTTTCATGGTCACTTGTGTGTGAATTAACTTTAACGCATTGCGTCCGATCACCGAGATAGCTGTCAAAGATACTCAGGGCAAGACCTCTAATACCAATGGTCTCAAGCTTTGTCAAGAGTAAGGGGACAGAGACAGTGTCAAAGGCTTTTGTGAGATCTAGAAATATCCCTATACATTTATTTTTACTTTCAAGATTCCTCACAACTGTGTTGGTGAGGTCTATAACGGCATCCTCAGTAGAGAGGCCCTGTCTGAAACCATATTGATTTTCAGCAATGATATTGTTTTTATTAAGGTATTTAACGAGTCTAGCATTGAGAAGTTTTTCAAAGATCTTTGATAATGTAGATAGTACTGAAATAGGCCTATAGTTTTTGACACTATCTCTGTTCCCACTCTTGTATATTGGATGAACAATTGCTTTTTTGAAAACTTTAGGAAATACTCCCTGCGACAAGCACCGATTGATAATTATTCTAAGGGGCGAAACGAGAGAAAAACGCGCAGCCTTGATTATGGTGGTGGGAATGTTGTCCCAACCAACGGTACAATCACTTTTCAGACTCAAAATGATCCCATTTATCTCTGCCTCATCCGTCTCAACAACGGCCATGGAATCCTTACATTTCTGAGATGACTAAGGAGAACGAGCACGAACCGTTACTGATCTACCCTGAACAATTTTTTCCGCTAGACTTTTACCTATGTTAGCAAAGAAGTCATTGACAACATTTACTAATGCTTTTACATCACCTGCTAAATTCAGTAGTTCTTTCGGAGGAGGGGTGGCTTTATTCAGTTGTGCTATATTTTTAATACATTTCCATGTAGCTTTAGCATTATTTTTAGCTGATTTAAAGAGAGACTTTTCATAACTGCGTTTTAATTTTTTCAGTAGTTTATTACAGAAATTGCGATATCTGGTACGTTTACTTTCTATATTAAGAGAATCCTTTTTAAATATTTTATGTAGGCGATCACGATTTCTTATGCATTTTAGGAGACCAGGCGTAATCCAGGGTTTATAGTACAGTCTTTACGAGGAATTTTAGTGATGTGAGAGTTCTGTGATATAATGTAGGATATATGAGATACAAATTTCTCCGCACAAGTCTCCTCATCGCTAAATGACAAAATATCTGAGAAATCACTCTCTAACAGGTCATGTATGATTTTTGGCTTGTCAATACGGATGCCATTAGATTTTGGCTTTTCACGGGGTCGTTTCAGTTCTAAGCTAAGCAGAACGGGATCATGATCAGTAATTCTTGTTTCAATCACAAATGTGGAGGCTTTCAGCGGAGTTCTAAGTATGTATGTTTTTTCTCGCGTTGGATAAAAATGTGTTGATAACAAACCATGAGAAGCGCTAGTGTTAAGGTACTTTTCAACCTGCTCGTCTCTCACCAAGATGTCAATATTCATATCTCCTATGATCGCTAGAGTTTTGTATTTTTCTAAGGACGCAAGTACTTTGTTCAGGCTTTTCGTAAATTCGTCTGCAGATTCATGGAACAAGCCATAAATACCCACTATAGCCAAATCATTACCGTAAGTGCATACCAAGCAACTTGCACTACATATTTTTTCCTCTGTTACATTACATGGTAGGTCCCCACTTGTGTAAATAACTACTCCGTCATTCTGATTAGCAAATTGAGAAGCATGCGACACGTATCCGTCAAGAACAGGAATATTGTCGGTAACGCTCAACCAACATTCTGAAAGTAGGTATAATAATTTCGCATTTTATGTCAAGTCTCTTTAAGAGAATTCTTAGTTGGTCGTAAACATTTGTAGCAATCTGAAACTTTCAGAGATTCAATTTCATCGGCTATGTTAATAACGTCACACATCTAACTTGCTAAAGTCTGAGGACTCGGATATGAAAGTCCTAGGCATAAGCCAGCATATTTCACTGTAGTAGATAAATATACCCAAAGGTGTGCATACTGATGTTCTGCTAAAACCGGATGCGGAATTAATTAAAAGAATACTATGAACTGTGTAATTAACCATTTTGCTGATTAAACAGAGTTGTTGAAAATGTATTTTGTATGTAGGTACTGTGTTTTGTTGTGGGTGTGATCTCGTGAAAGGGTGTGTAGGGCTATGTATAAGAGTGTATTTGTGCGTGATTGTTTTAATGTGCGAGTGTACAGTGGCAGACAGAGTGGCATAAAGCATGCAAATATGTACGTAAAACTTATGTAAGTAACTTAAAACTAGTCATGTTTGAATTATTTTAATTTTTTTCAGGTCGTTCTCAGAATTAACCATTATTTGAGGGGTTCCTTCCTTTAATCGTAGATATACTCTTCCGTTTGACGTCCAACAAAAGGCATATTTGTTGGTGTTGGCGAATTCTCTGGCAAGAAAGAAAAGCCTCTTTGTTCTGGGGGTTAGAGATTCTGAAATAAAAATCGGTTGAGTGGGACCAACAATTTTCAGATGGCTGGTGTTCAACTTTCCATTTCCAATTTGTTTTCTGTTGAAGATTTTAACCGGTTTGTCTTTTTGGATGACGCTGAGAAATTCAAGAACAATGACAGGCTTCTGGTTTTCAGACTTATTGTATACTCGATAAGTATCTCTAATATCGGATTTCTCAACACGAAATTTTAGTGATTGTCCTAGAGTTCTAATTTGATCTAAAATATTTTCTTTTGATTCGGGCTTATTCACTGGGACATTTCTTATTTCAATACAGCTGTTTCGGGATTTTCTCTCTAAGTATTCAATTTTTTCTTCTAATTTTTGGACATTTTCCTGAAATACTTTCCTTTCTCCTTCCATTTTTTCTATTTTCCCATTTATTTCTTCTACCTGACCCGAGACATGTTCAATCGATTTTTAAATTTCACCATTGTTTTTGTTTATCAATTTTTCCAGTTTGTCGTGCTGTTTTTTCCCCCTTTTCTCGAACATTTCGTTTATTTATTACTGACGTAAGGTTTGCTTCACAATCGCAACCACATTTTCTTTTTCTCTTTATTCCGGATGACTCAATATCACTCGTTTCATTCTCAGTTTCTGTATGTAAAATCTGTTGTTCTTCCGTATTTTTTGTAGATTTTTCCGGTGTGTGAAACATATTTGATGTCAAAAATTCTTATAAGAAAAAAGCAACAGGTGCAGAGTATAAGTGCAATTCAGCTTCAAAGTTCCGTAAAATTTATCAAGTAGCAGCCTGCTACTAGCAGGCCGAACAAACACGTCACACTCGGGGGCAATGACCGCACGCACCAGGTAGCAGCGACACAAGTTCACGATGACAATCGTTTACTAAGATTAAGCCGTTAAATATTCTATCACTTTAACTCAGATGATATTTGCACTGCAATCCTTTGTGAATTCAACAAACTAGTTTCACTTTCACATGTCTGGTTTTAAAGGCTACTAGATGAGATACATAGCCTAAAACCTTCCCGAAGAAATGCTTTATCTTTCATTGAAAACTGTATTAAAATCGATTGAGTGGTTCCCAAGTTATAAGCGAACGAACGGGCAGACGTTGTATTTTAAATGTATGGAGATGTTGTTCGGAGACCTATTATACTATAATTTTTGTTTCTGTTTTTTTTTAGACACGTTCATGATATTTTTTTTCATTATGCTAGAAGTTTTGAGTTCATAATGAGGATTTTACGATATGAGGTTAGATAAACTACTACAGGTCACATTTTACCATAATAATATAAATAAATTACAGAATAACAAAATAGGCATAAAAGATATTTTCCATTGTCATTTAGCGAGACGAGTGACTTACGATAGTTAGCAACTGTAAGGGACAGTCGTTCAATTGTCAAATTTACTTACCTCCCTAGGTTTGTAAATCGAATTCACCTCCCGTATTTCGAGTTAAATACGACTTACTTTCAGAGCATTAGTGACTTTTTGTAATTGTGTTAATCAATATTTAATACAAAATTATTTGACAGGACTAAACTAAAGAGTTCCGTCCTTTTCTTTCTGTATCGAAAAGACAAGGACAAGATGCTTAAAATAAGGTTAGTCCTGCGAAAGAAGTCAATTTTTGTTACACCGAATTTCAGGTTATTTAGGTTTTGTAGGGTAATAATTTAGCAAATTTCAAATTTGAGTGTTCAGCGTTGATTAATTATTACAAAAAGCGATATTTTTACAATCCCAGGAAGATTAGGTACGCCTTTTAATTTACGCGGCGAGTAATCGTCCATAATAAACCAATAATGTAATCATTATTTAACCGATAAACAGACACATCTCAATGTTATCAGCAGTGTTCCACTAACGCTCTACAGCGATTGTACTCTCACATGATCTTAGAGCGCAGAAGCAATTATTTCCTAAATAATTCAACGATGGAGAAATACATCAGCATAAAAGACTTGGAGGAGGCTGCGTTAGCACTTTTACCGAGACCTGCCCGCGATTATTATAAGAGTGGTGCCACAGAAGAAGAGACTTTAGCCGAAAATAAAAACTCGTTTCGAAGGTAATTGCTGAAACTTTCCTACCTGTCATAATAATGTACCTGATGATATTTATGATAATATTTAAATCGTATTATTATACTAGATTGCGGATTCGTCCGAAATGTCTTGTCGGAGTTCAAGACTATGATCTGCGGACAACAATATTGGGGTCAGATGTGTCGATGCCTATCGGAGTTTCGCCAACGGCTATGCAGCGAATGGCGCATCCGGAAGGGGAGCTAGCCAATGCTAGAGGTATGTTTGCCTTATTTATTTAGGGCTGAACCGACACTTGATTATGTATGGGCTGATATTGGGTTTTCTGTTATTAGCTGTTCAGTATAGGGTTGGTCAACTGTTTTTAACTGGAACGTTATGGAGGCTGGAAGTCATTCCAACTGATCAGCTAAACTTACGACAGCTTGTACGTGTATCAGAAGTAAACTAGGTCCAAGGTTATGTTTTTATTGCGAAATCCATCGCTTTGGAATACTCTAAATATTATTATTAGAGTGCATTACAAACTAGAAAAGATAAATTGGAAACAAATGTAAAGACAAGAATTTGAAAACATTATTTGAAACAGGATTCGAACCTGCGACCTCTTGTCATCAAGACAAGCGCGCTACCAATTGCGCCACCGAGGTACTTACCTAGACCGTTGAATTTTTCCAAGTCCAAGGGTTTATTATGTTGCATATAGAATGCACTGGTGCAGAATGCAAATACTTGCTCTCTGCCCTGGTGGGACATACCTATGTAGTTGAAGAACCTCTATCTATAGCATCTTTATTGCAAATCTGCTTTCTGCCTTCAAACTCTGTGGTAAGACCATCTTCACCGCGAGCTTTGCCGTTCTTATATTGATGAAAGTATGTTTTAGGCGGAAGTTGTTCAGACGATAGGATGCCGTTGTTCTACAGATTTTATACTAATGTATAACTTACAACTTGCCGAATGGTAAAGAAAAATTATGTGTTAAATCCTGAACGCCCTATAACGGTGTAAATACAATGCTCAATGTACACTCCACCATGCTAGGATTAAAAATTCGATATAAAAGTGTTGTACGGGTGTTGATTGTCAGGTACAAGGGCGGATCCAGAGGGGTGGGTGGGGGCGCGGTCACAGGGGCACGTACCCCCCCAGACGGTTCAAATAAAGCATGGAGCTGTGAGATTAACACTATCGCTATTATAATATTAGTTTCTTTTTGTGTCATGCTTTTAACTACATTTCCAGCATTAAACTAAAAGCTATAGTCCAATACTATTACCTTACCAATTATTACCTTTCATCTCTCTGAATTACTCGACTGACTATGCTACTTTGTTTGTATGTATGTAATTATGTATATACCTATACATATGTATGTATTTGTATGTATTGTATTATATTTAAGTAATATGCTTGAACAAAATTGTTTTCTTTTTGCACAAAAACAATTTATGTGTAAAATTTTCATTTTCCTAATACCATCGGTTGACTGGAAGAAATTTTTTTGAGGAATAAGTCCGCCCTTGCCTTCTGTTATTCTGTGTTTTTATTTTAATTTTCTGTGCAATAAAGTGTTCATTCATTCATTCATTTTATATACATACCTATTAGAGCTTTGTGCCCCACCCAAAATAAATCCTGGATCCACCCTTGGCCCAGTAACACCTCTGACAGTCCCCCGGCCGGTTTTTCGTAACGATATAAAATATGTATATTATTTGATAGCGGCTCAGGCAGAGGGCGTTATCTTCACTCTTAGTACCATCGCTACAAGCTCTATAGAGGAGGTGGCGGAAGCTGCACCTAACGCCATCAAGTGGTTCCAGCTCTACATTTACAAAGATAGGTCTGTAAATTTTCATGTATTCGCTTATTATATTCCAGTTACCCAATACCATATTAATGTTAATAACCTTTTAGTGACCGATTCTGCAGACTTGAATCCTATCTATTCTAAATTTAAATCCAAGTTGTTTACCTAATTGCAAAAATGACATTGCTACATTTTTTATAATATCTTGTGATTTACGAGTAAGATCATGTGCCAAGAAAATACGTATTGATAAATGATACTTTTTGGAATATCACGTTGACTTGTTATTAGATATCTCTGAGGTCAAAACTACGAGAATGTAAACAAAAACCACTCCAGTTAAACTTACTTCATCAACCAGATCCATTTTTCAATAATCAATAATAATATATGAATCGTTACATCATTAATTAGTCTTGGTTTTTTTTCTCTTTCAGGGAGGTTACAAGAACACTTGTACAAAGAGCTGAGAAGGCAGGGTTTAAAGCCATTGCGTTAACTGTTGATACTCCATTATTCGGTCTTCGTAGAGCAGATGTTCGTAACAAATTCACACTGCCGCCACATTTGAGGTAACCTATTTGTATGTCAATTAGCTTTTGTCCAATTCTCCTCCCGCACTGCTTGAACATTCTGTATCACAAAAATTTTTGTGGATATCGGCGTTGTATAGGATAGGGACTTATGCCAAATTCAAAATAAGTTCAAGGGCTCCACGGTTTCAGAGATTCCATGATAAGTCAATGAGTGGGTGTTATTTTGCTTTTAATGGTATACAATAGTGTGTACAGATAGCGCGCGAGTTGAATGCAGTCGGGGGCTGAGCTGAGGCGAAGAGCGGGGAGCACGTCCCGCCGCCGTCCGCGGACCTCTCTCGCACGCCTGCTGTGTAGTTCTGCATGCGTAGAGAATACGGCTGTGTGTATATAAGGTGACTTTAATTTATGCAGCCAAATTCATCCTGAAGACTCGGTAAGTGCTCAGCAACAAGGTTCGATGACCCTTTTTGTGAAATTCGTAAATTATTCTTCTCGTGTTCCCTACAAACGCAAGCCCCCCCGAGTCAATTACTATAGGACGTCAAGATTTTATTTTGTGAAATTAGCAAAAAGTGTTATCGATCCGTGTTAGTGTTACTGTTCACTTACAAAGCCTCCAGTATGAGTTTGGCTGTTTAAATAAAAGTCACCTTATACAGGATGACTTTTAACCTAACCCCGATAATTTATTACATATTTTGTAGAAGAATACAAACTGCTTTTATTAAAACCATTCAAAATCATATTCATAATTATTTTTTAAAGTTGGAGCCCTTTGAAGATTTTCGTAAAATCCAAAGAAATCATGGTCACCCGAAGAGATAAGATAATTAGATCGCGCGAAGTTATTCTTTACGATTTAATTAGTTATTTCTTCGATTTAAGTTTTTCAAATACGTAGTAGGTACTATAAAATTAATTTCTCAAAAAATATTAACAGATTCGATAGAACCACAAGAAAACAAAATCAACGCTGGCGAAGCCGCGGGCAAAAGCTAGTAGTAGAATAGTCACCCACTGCACTAACGACAGACACAAGCTCGCATGAAAATTATTTCTGTATTTTTGATTTATGTATTATTGTTATTGTATAAGTATGTGGTTGTATCGAACTTGTTTTACTAGTACGGACGAATACTATTTTCTCTAAATTATTAAATGAAAAGCTATGGTTAAATCTTATGTTGTTTTAAATAACAGCGTCCCCTTTTGCCTTAGGCAAAAAAACAAATGCAGAGTCACTAACCTTTTTAGTTAAGTTTACATTTAAGTATAGTAGAAATTTTGTAAAATGTTAATTTTGTTCAGGCGTTAAAGTTGCTATTAACATAAAATATTTTGTTGTTTATGCGTTTCGTTATGCACTGCCCATTTAGCGGTCGAACTTAACAATAGATAACAATGTCATTCATTGGAAGATAAGATATTAAGTGGATTCCGACATGTAAAAAAAATCCTACTATACCAATAATGGTAAAATGTATTTCTATAATATGTAGAATTTTTAAACATATAGAATTTATCGAGTTTTGTTTACAGATTAGCAAACTTCGATGGCCATCTTTCGACAAAAATACAAGGCACCACCGAGGGAAGTGGACTCAACGAGTATGTGAAAGATCTGTTCGACAAATCCTTAACTTGGGACGACATCAAATGGTTAAAAAGGTAAGAAAATACATACATACATATACTCACGCCTGTCTCCCAGAGGGTTAGGCAGAGACTGCAGATTTCCATGTGCATCCTGACACACCTCTTTTGTTTCATCTACATCCATCAATCTAGTCATACAAGCTCTTCTATTCCGGGTACTTTTTACTTTGGCCTTCTTCAGTATGTCGCCGATTTGGTCGGCATACGTCCTTCTGGGGCGGTCCGGTCGAGCTTTACCTTCCACTTGTGATTTCTTTCGTCCCTCTACTTTCATTCATCCTCTCTATATGCCCAAACCAACGAAGCATTACTTTTTCTATCCTAGTCACTACATCTTCTTTCAGGCTGCAACAATCCCTTATGTCGATATTTTTCTCTCTATAACTCAATGTTAAACCACACATACTCCGTAAGGAACGCATTTCCACTGCATTCACTCTACTTCGATGCTCATCTTGCCAAACCCAACATTCACTACCATACATAAATGTAGGAGCCAACACTCCATTATGAGCCGCCAGTCGTGCCTTTGCAGTCACACTTTGGCTGTCCATAAAGGAGTGCAGGGCTTATATTTGTGTATTAAGTCTGTGCACGTCTCATTTGGCAATAAAACGACAATGCAGCGAATAAAAAGATTTGCACAAAAAACTAAACAAACAACTAGAAAAGTTTATTCGTAACCCATCATTCGTTTTGTTTCAGCATTACGAAGTTACCAATAGTTGCCAAAGGAGTTCTTCGTGGGTGCGATGCTGTACTGGCAGCGCAAGCTGGATGCTCAGCGATCCTCGTTTCCAATCACGGCGCCAGACAGTTGGATAGTACTCCATCCACGGTAGGTTTGATTTATGTGTTAATTTGTTCGTCTTCCTGCATATCTTCACAAAGGTGTCTCATCTGAGACCGTGACAAGTAAAGTTTCCGGTTTTGGCATCATCATCATTCCATCCATCCATCCATCAGCCTGTTTCGTCCACTGCTGGACATAGGCCTTTCCAGGATTTCGCCACTCTCGGCGGTCCTCCTGGAAGAAATACCCATACTCACACACGCTGGGCAGGCGGGTTGGTGAGCGCGGTGCCGAAACCCTTGCACCAGTGACGCTGCTGCCCGTCACCAGTCTGGTTTATATAAGACTCGGCAATTGGGGATGGATATACCGCCATGCATCGGTCCCAGGCAATGGTGGGCCACCTGGTTTTGCCTGAGAGCTGTCCTCTTACTCTCCCCCGAATAACTTCGGGAGGATTTGCGAGTAAGATGGTGTTACCTCCACAGTCGAGCTCGGCATCAGCTCTACCACCATTCATCATCATTATGTAATAATAATAATAGTAATAAATTCTAATAGTAAAATTGCAAGAAGATCGTGTCTATACAGTTCGGGCCAATGAAGGAAGAGGTGTTGTTAATCTTAGTCGCTCGCGTTTTCTAACCACCCAAACTGTACACCGATTATATTTTCGAAAAAGTAAATATATCCATTGGAACACCAACTCTTTTTATATGTCTGTATGTTCCGTTACAACTTTCAAACCACTTGAGAGATTTTGATGCCTTATCTGTATTGTCAACCTCGGGCCTTCGTTTAATAACATCTAAACCGATTTCTTCGAAATGTTACTCTCTTTTACGTTTACTGGTAACTACCCATAAAGATCAACTTTTACTATATGAGCACTTCTAAATGCGTGATCATTTTGTTTATATTTCTTTCCTTCGCTCCCGATCTTTACAGGTTGTCTTAACAATGTTAATCAAAGTCACAAAATTTTGAATAATCTCCAAACTCTCTTTGTTCCTCTATAACATTATTTAGTTGGCATTAATTTTATTCCAGATTGAAGCCTTACCAGAGATAGTCAGAGCTGTGAAGAACTATGACGTTGAAGTTTACTTGGACGGTGGAGTGTCAACCGGCACTGATGTCTACAAAGCTTTAGCGTTGGGTGCTAAGATGGTAAGAATCTTTACGTAAATCTAACGATCTACCTACAGATAAAAGTATTCAAATTATTTGCTTAGTGATCGATACGCCTGAGTTTATTTACTGTACGGTTTTGGGTCACCATTCTACACAAAATATCAAATTTCACGTCTATTATTCACTCTGCCTACGGACTAAAAACCCTTGGCATACGGACGGACTGGCACTAGAGTGATTGTGCTCCGTTTTGCTCTTTGGGTACGGAACCTTATAAACGTGTTACCGTGCACTACTGACGCAAAAAATTGGATACGTTCAGCGTCAGATCATAGTAAAAACGGACTAGTAAGCTATCTTCACAGAGAGGTACTCCGCACGGCTAATATGTGCGCGAGCCATTTTGTGCCTGTACGCACGAACCACAGCACGCACACAACGACAATATCTCGGGCTCTGTGACTAGGGTCACTGAGCATAGACTAGGGTCGGCAGCGCTCCGCAGTCGCGCTCACGTACAACGCGCGCCGTTCGTCGCATTGCCGCAAAATAAATTGACATCCCTGCAACAGTAGGCATCTAAGCCTCGCACGGCGCGGGAGTTGTTCTACTATTCTGTTTTTACTATGCTCAGGTGACATGTCTTGTTTATGATATTTCACATTAAACTGCAGAGAAATGCACAATAAATGAATGCACTACAAATGAGAATGAGAATTACTCAGGTTTAGAGCAGGAATTAGAAAGAAATTTTTGAAATCATACCTACCAAGTTTTTCACATTTTATTGTTTATATTTAAGTATTAAATATTTAGGACACCTAATAACAGAGGATCTACGTGACGATGCAGACATTGAAAGGGAGCGAAAGGCATTATCAGTCAGGGCCAATATGATAGCACGCAGATTTAGTCGCTGCAGAGCCCAGGTTAAATTAACACATTTCAGAGCATACTGCACTTCTTTCTACACATGTACCTACCTATAGTTTATGGAATAAATATACAAAAAAACATATAATGCCCTTCGCGTTTTTGGGAATTCAACATTTTGGGCCTGAAGGTCTATAACAACGCTTTCAGAGCATTGTTTGGCCTGCCGCGCGCATGCAGCGCCTCAGGAATGTTCGCCGACGCACACACAGATTGTTTTTTGACCAACATCCGCAAGAGATGCGCCTCGATGCTCTGTAGAATGCGCGGTAGCTCCACTCCAACTCTGTTTGTTTTGTTATTATTATTATTTCATGTGTTGTGTTAATTTTATTTTGATATGAGCTTATAATGCTTGAAATATACGTTCATTATTATTATTATCATCATATATTGTATAATCCTCTTTACCAAAAAAAATGTATGGTAAATTTTACTACTAATAGGTATTGTAAATTGTCGGTTGTTATAATTTTTTGAATAAAAGTGAAAGTACGGTTATTTAAAAAATGGTTTACGTCGCCGTCAATAGAAATTGTGGACTATGTAAACAAAGCGCCATGTTGTCTTTGTCTATGAATAGGTGAACTATCTAGAGATGGGTAAGTATGTGATTTAAATATGTTAGGTGCTTAATTAATTTTCTTTATTTGATTCATCGCTAAAATATTCTGATGAATCGCTAGTCAAATCGCCCACGTTAATTACAAATGGTTCCGTCACAGCGTCGGTGGCCGTATCTATTATCCCATCCAGTTCTTTCATTTTTTCTTCTACTTTTAGGATATGAGCTACACATTTCGCCCACTGTTCTGGCCCGATCCGCGCCAAACTTTGGAGCAACAAAATCTTCACATCGTCAATTTTGAATGTTTTGTTATTCCTTCCAACGTAACCTTCTAACACTCAACTCTATCGGGTTAAGCTCGCAATGATATGGTGGAAGGCGCAAAACTGTCACATTTCTCGATGCCGCCAACTCATCTACATACATTTTTTTATATTTTTGCTTGTCTACTTCAGCTATGAGATTCGCTTTGATTTCGGTTTCTTGAAATTTGATTTCTTTTTCGCGCAACCAACTTTGGATAGCCTCCTTCCGCCAACTCATGTTGGGCGCCTTTTCGATTTGACGCGAATGATATGGGGCATTGTCCATTACTATGACGCAACCAATTGTCGTTGTTTCAAGGTAAAACACTATCCAAATCACAAAGAAAGATACAGAGGCGTCGAAACGTCAAGCACATATCTATTAAGGTATGTTATTAGTTATCGCGAGTAAGACCCCAATACAAAGTTAATAAAGGGAAGCCAAGTCGTTAGAATACCGAAAACAAAAGATTTTAGAGCAACGCTGGAAGATCACACAGCTCTCGATAGAATCACACACACGTATGTCAAAGATTATGAAGTAACGCTGTCAAAAAAAAGACGGAATAAAATTGCATCACGAATAAAATAGGTTAATATTCAAATAGATTCGTACATCACTAATTTTCAAAGACAATACAGATTCGATGAGAAAATAATGTGACAGCAATCTCGTCGCAGTACAGATTTGACTATTGATTCTATAATTTTCCGTAATTAACTGGTGATTATTGAATATTTCATGATGAAATACAGTGAATGGCAGGTAAGACTTGATGCTTCATGATTTGGAATAATGTTCAGTGAGACTCCGTGACAGAACCTTGAGAAAAATTGAGAAAACGGTTTGTTTACATAGTCCACAATTTCTATTGACGGCGACTATACTTTTGCTTAGGTAAAAACTAATAAGTTTCAATGATTGATAATTACTTTTTCTTTCCCCCTAACCGGAATAGATGAAATTAACAGTACCTATTCCAGTACGCTTATATCAGTGTAACCGCAATAATGCTCTGTCGTGTGTTCGTAGGTGTTCGTCGGTCGACCAGCTCTGTGGGGTCTAGCTGTAGGGGGGCAGGAGGGGGTACAGAGGATGCTCTACATACTCCGCACTGAGCTCGAGTACACGCTGCAAATAGCTGGTGATTATCCTTATCTCTTACAATAACTGTGCTCTTCTGATTACACTCTCATTTGAAAAGGCACTCCAAACATATTTTCACATTATGGAACACTCTGATAATCTCGTCCAAACATGAGATAACAACGAATTTTACATTCGCCATGAGAGTGTAATAATAAAATGTCAGGTTGACGTCCAATCAACATTTCTAAGCTGTACAATAAGTTTATGTGGTAGAGCTGATGCCGGGCTCGACTGTGGAGGTACCACCATCTTACTCGCAAATCCTCCCGAAGTTATTTGGGGGAGAGTAAGAGGACAGCTCTCAGGCAAAACCAGGCGGTCCACCATTGTCTGGGACCGATGGACGGCGGTATATCCATCCCAAAAAGCCGGGCCTTATAAAAGAACAGACTGGTGACGGGCAGTGACGTCACTGGTGCGAGGGTTTCGGCACCGCGCTCACCAACCCGCCTGCCCAGCGTGTGTTAGTATGGGCACGCCAAAGAGTGGCGAAATCTTAGAAAGGCCTATGTCCAGCAGTGGACGAAACAGGCTGGCGGACGGACGGACAATAAGTTATTTATACAGAATGTCGATTTGGTCCACAACTTGCGTCACATGTATGTTAATATACATTATGCTTATTAGCTTATCACAAAAATATCTTACAAAAAGAAACGATCAAAGAAGGAGATATACCCTTTTTATTCGTCTTAATATTCTCTCGATAAATGGTCACTGCGGCGCTCCTCGAGCGCCCTATCCCGCCGCGACTCCGTTCCGCTAATGCCGAGTCAATTCCATCATGTCTGTTGAACAATAGACGATTTACGTCCCTCAAAAGTATCGATGATAAACAAAGATCGGAATACGGGTTCGATTTAAGACGCTACCAATCACAAAAATAAAATCCCGGGTTTCTGAGAAATTTCTTACTTGATTTGGAAATCCCGGGATTTTGGAAAGTCGAGGAATTTCTTACTACCTAATTTGAGTTTGAAAAAGGATCTTGATCATTGATAAATGTACAAAAAAACATTTATTTTTTATTTTTCTTCTGCAGTATCGTGAATATAACCTAGCCTGTGACGGAAGTTCCTGACTAAATCAACATTCTGTATTTATTTCATGCTACAATACAGCATTTTATTGTTGTCTTTTATTGTACTATTATTTTATTAATTTCATTGCAGGCACGCCAAGAATTGCTGATATTTCGAAAGACATGGTGCGGCACGAATCTTTGTACGCTAAATTATAAGGGATTGACTAATAAAATAAAGGGCATTAACAGTAATTTATTGTATTCAATTAATACTATTATTATCTATTTAGCAATTAACTTCCTGTAAAGACCGTAAAGAACCGTTGGTGACATGTAACTTTCTTGAGGCCAGAATGTTCTCGAAATTTTCTGCAAAAAAAACAAAAGTTTTTTTTAAATATAATATTCTGTACATTTGTTCGAAAATTGTACTTTTAATGGCAGTAAACATAACGTGAAAGTAAATTTTACCTCCCTGGCCCTCGATTCTGGCACGTGCGCAAAAATTGCAAAGGCAGATTGCGGGTGACTTTAAAATGGATTTTGTTAGGATATGTATCGTTTTTTTTTATTGAATACTTATAAAGAGCATTCCTTATATCCAATAGTTTTTATTTGATGTGGTTTAATCACTCAAATTTTCATCGCACGGCATTTATCTAACTTTAAACAAATATCGAATGATTGATATTGCGAGTGAGAAATAATGCCGGAATAGCCGCCCTGGACAGTGATTCTGGCGCGTGCGAAAAAATTCCGAAAGTAGAAAAATCAATCATTTCCGTAGAAAAACCCTTGTATACCCGATATTTGTCGTAATTTTTTTTGCACTTGCCAGAATTGAGGGCGTGCGACTTCTTTTCTAAACCGATGTCAACTTTATAGGCAGAAAAATTAATAAATTAATAAAAAGCCAATAAATTTGCAAAAGCGACTAACACTATTGTAATTGTGTTTAATTTTCTCAATTTGAAGTGATTTTATTTTATCACTTTGAAGTGTTTTATTTAATGGCTAATTGTTTTATTACATCGAGAAAAAAACGTAAAGGCTTTACGTTTATCTTTGTCTAATAATTTTGTATATTCTTATAGTTTGTGACTACACGACGTTAAAAAATTTCATTGCAATTTTTATACACGACGTTAAAAAATTTCATTGCAATTTTTATTGTGTGTTGCATAAATACCTACATGAGTTGTTCCAATAAATATGTATATTATCTTGTTTGTCCTTTCTTTGTTTCCATGTTTCTTTACATATGTATTTATATATTTCTTTCAGTGATGAAGATGATAATCAAATGTCTTAAAATATGTTATGTGATACAGGCTATAACATGTTTTTTCAGACCTTTATCTTTGCGTTGCAACAAAGCCGGATTACCTAATTGTATAATTTTCACCCGAACGACAAAATTTATGAAACTGTTACTTTTTAGACTGATTTTTCTTCAAAGCAGCATGAGTTATATGTCAAAGATAGCTTACAGTAAGAAAACATAGTTTAAATCTAAATGGAAAATAACACATAAATAATTGTAATTTTAATCTTATCAAGAGACTTCTGTCAAGTCATTTTGAATCATTTGTAAGTTCAAAGGGCGCACGTGATTTTAAACTTTATTAAAGTCAGTCTCCGGGTTAAAATAGCAAAGCTGCTGTGCACCGACGTTTGTGAAATAACTCTTGCCTGCGGTTCGGGCTTAACGTCAACTCGTGAGATATAATAACATACTTGCTTCCGTGATATCACAATGTAGGTAGGTACATTAAAATATATGTTCTAATGAGTACATGCACATTAAATAAGACTTTCATTCTCCACCATTGATCTATAATGATATCTACCCATATTCTCCATTTTTATAAAAATTATATATTTACAAAAAACACGTTATATGACCAGATATATTTCGACAATTTTGTCGGCATCAGTGGAATAAAAATAAAAATATTATGTCACAAAATGTTCAAATGATGTAGATGATTGACAGACAGAAAAAAAGAGGAAGTAATGAGGTGTATGGTCTTTTTGCTGTGGAGATGGAAATTAGACCTGGACCGTAATGGGCACCAAGCGACCAAATATAGGACCCTTCCCATGTTCGGAGTTGAATGTCTGTGACTGGTGGTGAGAAAGATTTTATGATGCGTGCGGTGAAGCAATTGTTAAATGTCAGGTTGTGAAGTCGTGTGTGGGTAGGGATGCGTAGGGTGTTGTTTGGGATGGAGTCTGATGTGTGTCTGTGTTTTTTAAGTCTAATGTGAAGATTTTTATTTTTATTCCAATATCTAGTCATATAACGTGCTTTTTGTAAATATATAAAAATATATAATTATAAAAATTAAAGACTAAATGGTAAGTCAATAAAAAATATATGTTATTTGATATATGTTCTCCACTTACTTTAAAATCACAGCCGAACAAATTTATACCCAACTTGAGTTTCTTGACAGTTTTGCACAAGTACTCATTGCTGGACAACTTCTGTTTTAAAATCGCTGTATCATTACAGGTCTTACAATGATTCCAATCCATCATTTCTGCGCTGAAATTGTCATCAAGAACCTTCTCAATGTTGCAGCTATGCCCATCTTCAATAGAATCTTTGCCAAGTATGGCGTCCCTTTTTTCCATGTATTTCATAAAGCTGTAATTCGAATTTGCGACCTTATTTGATTTTGTACTTTCAATATTATTTGTTGTGCCAGAATTTTTCCAAGGCATAAATACGTCTTTTACCGTTTTCACAAAAATAGTACAAGACTCATTGATGGCGCCTAAAAATCTAGCGCTCATAGATTTGTTGGTAATTTTATCGACCGATGACGAAGTTCTTCTTTTATCGAGTTTTTTTATAGTTCTTCGATGTTCTCTCTGCTTTGATTGGGTATACGAGTGTGCTTTCTTTACAAAATTAGGTTTCTGTCGAATTAACTTGTCTTTTCTTCTTTTTGGTGTGGACATAATAGTTGGTTTGAAGTCCTTAGACATGTCTGAGCTTTTGTCGTCATCAGCATAACCTAAGGACGCTGCACCTGTAGAAGTGGAAGCAATGTTTGCTTGTACGCTTTTGTCTGATATTTGTTTGTTCTTTAAAATATCTCTACAACAGGTATGGTCTTTATCATGTTGTGAAGAAACACTTGACAATCGACGTTTAGAAGATTGTTGTTTGCAATTAGGAGTGTATTTTCGTGGCTCGGTCATCGCAGTCTCCTGCTCTTGTAGAAAAGAGAATGATAATTCATTGGTATCATCAGTTTCCATTTGGTTAATTTCTCTTCTACTTGGTAATTGTTTATTTAAACCACTCCCTTTGTTAATTTTCATGCTTAGGTTCTTGTTATTTAAAATGTGATTTATATTGTTTTTGTTTGTATTTCCAAAAAACGGAGGCTTGATCTTTGTTTGCAACGTAGAGAAGCCACCGGTTAAAGCTCTGTTTTCTTTTGGTTTAAATCCTGTCGCGTTTGGAAATGGATTTGCAATATCGTGGCTCGTTATTTTTGAAAATGCTTTGTTGTTTTGGGTCTCCTTTTGTTTAGATTCTTTCACATTTAGAAATGGATTTGCTAAATTAACGCTTGACATTTTAGCAATCCTTGACATGTTCTCTTTTTTGTTAAATAACGTGGAAAATTGATGAGGTAAATCTGGTTGTGGAATTTCTCCAGGCTGTGGTTGTATTGAAAAGGCGTTTATCAACGGTTTTAGGCGAGTATTTGCTTCATCCTTTGACTTCCAATATTGGATTTCTTGAACCACACCACTAAAAAGTTTTCTGGTGTCATCATTGCAGTCGATATTTTTTTCCATGGCCTTTTCAACATCAGTATCATTATGAATTGATTGTGCATCGGATATATTTATGTGGAATTCACTGGTATTTTCTGCAATGCTTGTAACATTTGTGTGTGTATTATTGGCTTTATCTACTATATTTTCGTTCTCTTTTCCTGCGGATATATCACATGCCTTGTTTGCGTCTTGGTCTGAAATAATATGGTAGACTTAGAAAATGCCAAAATGGTGTGGTTATTTATTTAATATTTCCCACATACCTTTACATGTATTGAGGAAGTATATTGCTATTGTACACCACTGTCCTTTCTGTAATTGTTAAATTGACATTGGATATTTGTCTTGAAAATAAGGTAGCTGCAATCAGTTCAATATTTACCTGAGAGTGAGGTCCATTCCAGTGGAGTATTTCAGCTAAGTATTTGGGCACACTTGTATTGACTATCAACGTAGCAGCTTCCTTAGAGACTTGCAGCACCGCGCACAGAAGTTGCAAGCAAGGGTCGTATTGTAACAAGTCTCTATAGAAAATAAATGGTTACAAGTTTCTAGTTAAGATCGTAGTCGCAAAACATACTCGTTCATCAGAAAGGATGTCTACCTGTTAAACATTGTTATTCCATTGCAATTGAGAAATATTTGGACATTTTTACAGTGCTTATTTAAAATTGCATGCAATAACATTATGACATCAGTCAAACCTTGAAGACACTTCTGCACACACTGCGAACAAACATCATCAATGTAATGAAATAAATAAGAGCCAATAACCTAAAATAATCCACTTACCAAGGGAATCAAGTTAGCACAATAGACTTTATTAAGTTGGGAATCACGGGAGCACTCGGCGAGACACCGGCAGAGAGCTTTCCATGTATCAGGAAACTGAAATAATATCAAAAGTGAATTTTATGAAATGGATCAGGTAAACCAAATTATTCATACTTTATTATAAGAACCAAAAAGTTTGTAATTTGCTAACCATCATGCTATTTACAAAAAGAGTGGTCATAGCACTCAAGCAACCACTGACTCGTATCATATTTTGAGCGTGCATAGCCAATTTCTTCCGCTTCGAGAAGCTGCCTTCGAAATCCTCAGTGCAAACCAGAGTTGTGACAAAATTTAGGAGAGTAGTACACATCAAAGGCAAACCTCTACTTAGGATGGCTTCTATCTTATCGTACATGGGATTGTAACAAACAATCGTTTCGTAGTAATTATCCTGCAATTTAAATGCATACCTATGAATAATAATGTAAGCAGAATAGTTAAGACACCAGTATGTGAAATAAGTCAGAACTTAGAACGTAATAAAAAATTAAATCTTACATTTAATGCTAAACATAATGCAAGACAAGAAAATAGTTTCACTTCAAGCTCGATATCGCTGATGGTATTTATGAATTCCAGTAAAAGTTTGAATTCTTGTGGGCTCAAAGAATTTATTTTACTTTTGATTTCCTGAAAATTGTTACATTTATTATTATATACTCGCACATTTAATTACTAGCGTTTACTGCATGTTTTAGAATAATTTACTTGTATGACTCTGTTCTGCTTGCTGAAATCACTATTTCGTAATTGGTATAGCAAAAATTTCAAGTCCGACATTTTTGAATACAGTATTAAAAGTTTTCTGTGTACCGTGTAAACATTCAAACCTGTTTTACCGCCAAGCATGGAGCAGGCTTAATAAAATGTATTCCGTTTTGGTCACAAAAAAACGATTAATTATTCTACTTCTGGGCTACGTTCAGCTTAATCGCCGGGCGACACCCACCAAACATACCATCTCTTGCTCGCGTTAATTTAAATCCCATCAAAAACATAGTATGAAATGAGAGCCAAGTTCAAAATTATGATATATTATGCCTTGGTTGTTGACTTAAATGACAAAAGAGTTGAGATCTAAATGTGTGCCAAGTTCAGTGGTGAGTCCTGAAATTTATTTATAACAACATAATAAATGTTACAACAACCATAGTATAAGTAACAAATCGTATTCTATCTCCATACAAGTGGGCCAAAACGAACCACCGCCAAAACATGGTTTAACTCGGTTTACTCGTTTAAACGAAAAGCTCTAAACTAAACAGAGTCCCATAAACAATTCCATCCATCCATCCATCAGCCTGTTTGGTCCACTGCTGGACATAGGCCTTTCCAGGATTTCACCACTCTTGGCGGTTCTCATGGAAGAATTGCACATACTCACACACGCTGAGCAGGCGGGTTGGTGAGCGCGGTGCCGAAACCCTTGCACCAGTGACGCCGCTGCCCGTCACCAGTCTGATTTATATAAGGCCCGGCAATTGGGGATGGATATACCGCCATCCATCGGTCCCAGGCAATGGCGGACCGCCTGGTTTTTTTGCCTGAGAGCTGTTCTCTTACTCTCCCCCGAATAACTTCGGGAGGATTTCCGAGTAAGATGGTGGTACCTCCACAGTCGAGCCCGGCATTAGCTCTACCACCTAATAAACAATTATGAAAGGTCAATGTCAAGCACGTTTAAAATTACAAGCTCAAATACAGACCATTCATCATAACTTGTCCCTTGCAGTCATGTTGGCATCACTGCTTGTCAATATTTTGCTGTCACTCAGATTTTTCAAAATTATTTGATAAATTATGTATTATTATTGCCAAAGCCGTTTAACAATAGTGCAAAAGAGATTGTGTTGAAGGTGCGCCTTTTGTGAAAGAGAAAAGGCAAACAATGCACCGTGATTCCTCCCGATCAGGTTCGATCTCGCTCGTGTCAGTGTCATGACGGGTTAGTAAAATAGGGATACCAGCTTTAAACATAAAGCCAAATTTATGGGCAAATAATAATTAGCTATTCACTTTTGCAGGCATATCGAAAAAAGCGTTCACATTAAGTTGCCTGGAAAAAATCATCAAAAACGTAAAAAACGGAAGCTCGACGATTTAGAACAAACGTTGTCGACTTAGAACAAGAAATAAAAAATACCGTTTTAGTACAGAGTTACATTATAGATATTCATACCATTAGATCATATGTATTGTTTGCGAAATACAAATCAATAAATAATTGATAATTTTGATTTTTTCATTCTGTACATTTTATTTTCATTAAAGAGTAGTCTATTTAATAAAAAAATGCAGTTAAGTAAATATTATGAATGTGCCATTGGCAACATTATATGCAGTGCTACCATTTCCTAAGCCAGGGGACTTCTTATAGTGAACGGTCTGTAAGCTTAGAGCTTATCAAACATTCAGTACCTAACTCAGTCAGCTGACGCTGCCGCTACGCCACCTGTTTTAAACTTACAAACAATTTGGTGTTTATGCAAGCCCTTGAACGAAATGTAATAATAATAAATTGTCAACGAAACTCAATACGACCAATTCAAAAACACTGTCATTCAAAAGTATAAGCCTGAACTCCACTTCTATTCAAATTCGGTCGCCTAAAGTAGCTCATATTAGACGACCGAATAAGCAAAATAAGCAAGGCAACAAAATTTAAGCTTTCAAACGATAGCACTTTTATATCGGTCGTATTAAAATTACGTTTAAAAACTCTATTAGACGATAAAATTTACATGGTAATAGAATTTAGGCTTACGCTTATAAATGATAGTATTTTTAAATCGGTCGTTTAAAAGTTTCCTTTAAAAGCTTTTCAAATTATTGACTTGTTTTTTAGTGTTTATTAGCTTTGAATAATGGGTGGATGCGTCGAAACTTAATGCTTAATTTGTTTTATCTTATACCGACTTAAGATCGACCAAGTATATGATAGATCCATTTTAGCCTTAGTTGGGAGGTAAAGACCATATTGTTTTAAGTCTGTCGTAGAATTTAGTTTTAAGTCGATTGTTATGACACGGTAAAGATAAACTTTAGTGTGTTTTTAGTGTAGCTATCGTCGGTTCTAAATGATCTTACTTTGTTTTATCTTAAACCGATTTAAGGTCGACCAAGTACATGATAGATCCAGTTTAGCCTTGGTTGGGGGGGGGGGGTAAAGACCATTTTGTTTTAAGTCTGTCGTATCGTAGCATTAGTTTTAAGTCGGTTGTAATGGCACGGTACAGATAAACATAAAACCAGAACGGGTTTTACCTGAGTCAGAACAGTGAAATTTGTGTATAGAATATCTAGGTAAATTTTGTTGTGAATCAGGATTATTTGAGCCTAATAAAGTAAAGTAAGTAGGTAAAACTATTTAAACTTGACACGAGGTAAAACTGATTTAGGAAAACAAATCAAAGTAGAATAAAGTGTCCATACCATACCATATTACTTTAGTGTGTCTTAAAAAGTGTTCTAAAGTATTTTTGTTTTGAAGGCGTCACCGAGGAAGGAGTGACCTAGGCATGTTTTTACTCTACTTGATGCTTAGGGGATCTTTTGATAGCCCGCAAAGATTAATGAGTTCTAAGTGACCATTCCCTGAATCAACTTTTTCTTTAGTGTATCTATGGGTAGTATAATGTGTCTTGGAATCAAGGACCGCCATTATTACAAATTAAAAACAACAAATGGTTTATCTTAAATGAATGAAAAGTATATTTAAAATATTTGCGACACGTTTTAGTGGTTATAGTATGTTGTATTTTGTTGAATCTTCTCTTCTCTATCTATCTCTATACATATAAAATGCAACGTCTGTCTGTCTTTCTGTTCGTTCGCTCATAACTTCAGAACCACTCAATGGATTTTGATGCAGTTTTCACTGAAAGATAAAGCATTTCTTCGGGAAGGTTTAAAGCTATGTATCATCACGCTATGACAAAAGGGAGCAGCGCAATAAGAATTTTAGTGCCGCATATGGAAGGTTCGCCGCCGTAGCGTAGTCGATCGTCACGGGTTCAAACCCCGACTGGTAAAATTTGTTTTCACTTTTTATTTTTTATTATTTTATTTTATCATCAGAAAAAATATTTCCTTTAAAAAAAAATTAGATTTGAAATTATATTTTTTGACTGAGCAAAGAGTAATAACCAAAATATTTTTATTTTCAAGTTCTTAGAAAACGCTATCCTGGATAACGGCTCAGTAAGCTGGCGTTGAAATTGTTTTTATTTTAATACACTAGATGTCGCTGCATGTTTTGAAATATCTAATTTAACGCAGTCTGGTTAAAATCAACTCACATTAAAGTTCTATTATATAAAGAAGAAAGATTTGTTTGTTTGCATATAATGGGTAATATCTAGAACTACTGAACTGACTATAAAAATTCTTTAAGCACTCAAGATTTTTAGTTGATCATGTCATTCCTTCCACTTGACATCACGAAGTTGACACCATCAGTGGTGTCATACGGAAACACTATTCCGTTTCACAACACCAGCTATTAGTTATGTTACAGTCTAGCTATCACAAAGTATATATTAAAACTCCTAGATTGGTCATTATTAATGGCACTTTATATGCATTCTATACTATGTACCAGGCCGATATAATATATATACTTATTTTATATAGGTATGTTTGTTTTTCGTTGTTTCAAAACTAAATATTATTTCGGCCAATAAAAATTCGACGTACAGAAATACGAGGTTCCGATAGTGAACAATATTCGGGTAGGTAGGTAGGTGTACGTTGAGCACAAGTGAAACGCGTCGTAGCTAGAACCGCACTGACGTTTATTACATTCAAATCAAGATGGTGGTGTAGCCACCGATATCAACATAACAGATAGCTAACCCAAACTAGCATCCTAGGAATGTATTTTAGTTGTTTTTGTTTCCATTTATTTGAATGATTAATTAAATAATTATGAATTTATTTATTATTTATTTCTTTCATTATTATTATTGAGCGTTTTATTTATTACCTAATTGACAGTAACAAGTTAAAATATACAAGACATCACTAGGGTGGTGTGAAACGGAATAGTGTTTCCGTATGACACCACTGATGGTGTCAACTCAGTGGTGTCAAGTGGAAGGAATGAATCATGTGGTATGTACGCCTTGCGTAGTCGTATGTACTCTCATCGTCGGGGTTTTAATCATCGACTGGTAAATGTTTTTTTTAGGAGACCTCTCAATTTTAAGTTTATTTGATCGGTATTGATGAGTATTTTTGTAGAACATGGTGACCAGGATCTATGACGGGACTGGGAGGTACGGGATCTCTTCAACGGGTAACAGCAGACCCTTCGTGTTTGGGCTTATTTTATTTGTCTTTATTAGCACTTTGGTAAAACATGGTGACCAGGGTCTGATGATGGGACTGCAAGGTAGGTACGGGGTCTCCTCAATGGACAACAGCAGACCCTCCGAGTTTGGACTTATTCGATTGGTATTTACTAGCACGTTGGTAAAACATGGTGACCAGGGTCTGATGATGGGACTGGAAGGTGGGCACGGAATCTCCTCAACGGACAATAGCAGACCCTTCGAGTTTAGGCTTATTTGGTTGGTATTTATTAGCACTTTGGTAAGACATAGTGACCAGGGTCTGCAGATGGAACTGGAAGGTGGTTACGGGATCTCCTCAACGGATAACAGCAGCTCTTTCGAGTTTGGGCTTAATCGATTAGTCTTTATTAGCACTTTGGTAAAACTTGGTGAGCAGGGTCTGCTGATGGGACTGGAAGGTGGGTACGGGATCTCCTCAACGGAAAACAACAGACCCTTCGAGTTTGGGCTTATTTGATTGGTCTTAATTAGGACTTTTGTAAAACATGGTGACCAGGGTCTTCTGATGTGACTGGAAGGTGGGTACGGGATCTCCTCAAAGGAAAACAACAGACCCTTCGAGTTTGGGCTTATTTGATTGGTCTTTATTAGCACTTTGGTAAAACATGGTGACCAGGGTCTGCTGATGGGACTGGATCTTCTCAACGGTCAACAGCAGATCCTTTGAATTTGGGCTTATATGATTGGTATTTATTAGCAATTTGGTAAAACATGGTGACCGTTGCATATTGTCGTTCAAAAAATCATATTCTTTTGTTTTCCTTATTTACACGAAAATCTCTTCGACGCGGGCGGAGCCGTGGGCAAAAGCTAGTCACTGACTTTATAACTGACAAAAACGCGCAAAAAATAAAATTAAAATAAAATGTTTTTATTTTTTAGATAAATGTGTTCCAAAATGAGTTCAATGGCGGAAATTTCTCACATTGTCCAGTTGTGACCTTGGCCTGGAAGCGTCCACACGTCATCCGCGCTGAGATTATTTACGAACTTTCTTACGCGTTCCATGATGTGCGAGATTTTTGTTTCGTGCGCCGGTACTACGTAACAATATTGTGTAAAGGGATTGCCATAATTTATTGCGAAATGAAATCAAACAGTTGTAAATTGAACTTTAGTCTGTATCATATATTCCGAAATGAGATCAAACAATTGTAAATAAAACTTCAGTGTGTTTTCTTAAGATACTTTAAGATATCCTATAGATTAATACCCGCTAGGTATAACGCTCCTAACTACCTTTATAATAGTTCTAAAGGCTTGCTTTTTTTGCATATAAATGTAATCAAAAAGTAATGATATCCCATCAAAACATAAATATGAAATGAGAGCCAAGTTCAAAATTATGATAAATGCCTTGGTTGTTGACTTTAATGACAAAAAAATTGTCATTAAAGTCAACAACCAAAGCATATATCAAAAAATAAATGTGTGCCAAGTTCAATGATCAGTCCTGAAATTCATTTATAACAACATGAAATTTTTGTAACAACTTAAAATAAAATTTCTTCTTATAACTGAGGAGAATATATTGAAGCTTCAGGTCTGACTCGGCTTGTTCGAATATACGAATAATGAATAAGAAAATTTGCCTTGCTCGTAGAAACTAGCCATCGAATATAGGGCTCTTCCATGACTGTTTTAGTAGGTACTTAATAATAATTCGTATATTCGAGCTAGCCAAGTCCAACCTCAGGCTTCAATATATTATCCTAAGTTATAAGAAGAAATGATATTTTAAGTTGTTACACAGTATAGGTAACAAAAGTAGTTTAACTAGGCGGTGTCCTTGAAATCATTACCTACGGCCACTCGGCGCCTAAACACGCCCTGGGATTGACAACTGACTGTTTACGTATTTAATAATGCTATATTGCAGTATTATATGCTACGAGGGTGCATTTTTATATTCGATGAATGGGTTGGTAATTAATGAATGAGGGTACTTTCCTTAGTCGTAACTGGTTAAGTAGCTCAATATTAGTATAAATAGAATTTTTTGTTTTAATCGGGCCATTACTATTTGAATTATCGTCGATCAAACAACTCAGTTGGGAAGAAAATTGTGAAAAATTGAGAAAATCGAGCACCGCGCTGTCATAAAGTTCCTTACCAAGCAAGGTAAATCGGTTCAAACCATACTAGAAGAGATGTCATCCGTTTACGGGGAGTCTTGCCCCGGTAAAACCATGGTTTATAAGTGGCATACCCTTTTTAAGAAAAGCAAGGCCTCACTTGAAGATGATCCTCGGCCAGGACGGTCGATCGAGGTGACCACTCCGGAAAATGTTGATAGATTATAAAGATAAAGGTGTCTCCAGAACCGGAGAATACTACGCTTCAATCTTAGAGCGATTAAAGGAAGCAATCAAGGCAAAAAGAAGGGAAAAATTAACCAAAGGTGTCCTCCTTCTGCACGACAACGCGCCTGTGCACAAGAGCCGTGTTGCGTTGGCTTCCCTGCATAAGGTGGGCTTCGATATTTTGGTTCATCCACCCTACAGCCCTGACCTGGCTCCCAGTGATTTATCTCTTTCCAGAAATGAAAAAAGAACTTCGGGGGGACGAAGTTCTCAAGCGATGAAGAAGTGAAGGAAGCAGTTTCAGCCTATTTTTCAGACAAAGAAAAAACATTTTTTTTCGAGGGTATACATAAGCTAATTGAAAGATCTGAAAAATGTATCAGGGTTGCAGGTGAATTGAAAAGGAAAAATAAACTTGTATTTTTATTTCCACGTCTTACCCCCGATTCCGCGAACTTAAAAACGCCCCCTCGTACATCGAAACTTGGTCTGTTCTGCAGTCCTTGCAGCGTTGCCAAGTTGACTGGCGTTACGTGGAGTTGTTGAAATGTCTGTATGACTCCGCTACGATGTCCGTCCAAGTACAGGGTGTACAAACAAGACCGATGCATCTTCAGCGCGGCGTGAGACAGGGAGATGTTATTTCTCCAAAACTGTTTACCGCCGCGCTGGAGGACGTCTTTAAAACACTAGACTGGAATGGACGAGGCATAAACGTAAACGGAAAGTACATTTCACATCTTTGCTTTGCCGATGACATCGTCGTAATGGCGGAATCGCTGCAGGAACTAGAGGAAATGATGCGCGGCCTTGGTGATTCTTCGAGACAAGTGGGCCTGCGGATGAATTTGGATAAGACTAAGGTCATGTCCAACTGTCACGTCATCCAAGGGCCAATAACCGTCGACAATGTTAGCATCGAAGTTGTTCAAAAATATGTTTATCTGGGTCAAGTCATACAACTGGATAAAAACAACTTCGACGCCGAGGTTGACAGAAGAATATGTTTGGGTTGGGCAGCATTCGGAAAGTTGCGTCACATATTTACGTCGTCAATACCGCAGTGCTTAAAGGCTAAGATGTACAACCAGTGCGTCCTTCCTGTGATGACGTATGGCGCTGAGACGTTGTCTCTTACAAAGGGTCTAATCCACCGGTTTAAGGTCGCTCAGCGAGCTATGGAGCGGGCTATGCTTGGGGTATCTCTGATGGATAGAATCCGAAATGAGAAGATCCGTCGGAGATCGAAAGTAACCGACATAGCCTGCAGAATCAGTAGTACAAGTACTGCTCTCATTAAAATTACCGACGACTTTCGTGAAGCTATGGACGATAGGCAACTTACCCTCCTTACCCTTCTTGATTTTAGCAGCGCTTTTAATTGTGTTGACTATGATATTCTCTTGGCCATTCTCCGTTCTCTCAATGTTTCTGAGTCAGCTACTAAGTGGTTCCATTCGTATCTCTTTGGGCGTCAACAACGTATACGGTCTGATGATAATTTCTCTGATTGGTGCGATGTTACAGCTGGCGTCCCCCAGGGTGGTGTGCTATCTCCTCTCCTATTCTCCGTGTTTATAAACACTCTCACGTCCACCATTAACTTCAGTTGTTATCACATGTACGCTGACGACCTTCAACTCTATATGTCCTTTAAGCAGGACTTAATTCTAGTAGCCATACAGAAAATGACTTCTGACCTAGACCACATAAGTCAATGGACGGAACAATTTGGACTCCTCGTTAACCCATCTAAAACACAAGTCATGATAGTCGGCAGCAGGGCACT
This sequence comes from Ypsolopha scabrella, assembly GCA_910592155.1. NCBI lineage: Eukaryota > Metazoa > Arthropoda > Insecta > Lepidoptera > Ypsolophidae > Ypsolopha > Ypsolopha scabrella. The sequence goes on along the minus strand of OU342962.1, from coordinate 13,632,461 downwards.
CACTGACAAAACGGACCTCAGCTTGCTTCCACCAGTATGTTTAAATGGAACACCTCTTAAGTTCTGTAGGTCGGTAAAAAACCTGGGGCTCTATATCCAGAACAATTTGTCATGGGACCTGCATGTCGCTGAACTTAGCAAAAAGATCTTTGGATCAATACACTCTCTTAAACGCATGCAAAGATTTTTACCGTATTCTGCTAAGATCATGCTAGTTAATTCACTCTTGCTCCCCATCCTAGACTATGCCGATGTCTGTTACCCTGACCTCACTGAAGGATTGCTAAATAAGCTTGATCGTCTCCTTAATTTATTCATACGGTACATTTTTGGCCTCCGTAAGTACGACCATGTGTCGCAATCCCGTTTTGATCTTAAATGGCTTAATATCCGTAATCGCCGTAACGCTCACATTCTAACGCTTCTTTGGAACGTCCTCAATGATCCCCTCTCCCCAGCTTACCTGAAAGAAAAATTCGTTTCCCTTGATTCCCTTGGCCGCCTCCATCGTACAGAGACCCATTTACTTTTGCGTACCCCGACACATAAAACAAACATGTTTACAAATTCTTTTACAGTTTCCGCAATACGTGTTTGGAATAGTTTACCGCTCGCCATTCGAGAAAGTCCATCAATAGCCATCTTTAAAAATAGAGTCCATCAGCACTTTTTAGATTTACAAAATAAATAACCTGCCTTCTCAGTCTTCGTATGAATTTTGAACCTGTCTCCTAATTGCATAATATCCATTTATTATATTTATTATTATATTATAATATTTATTTATTTTTATTATTTATTTTTTATAGTAAGTATATGATGTTTATTATTATTTAGATTATGTAGATATGTAATTGGAATATTTTAATGCCCCCGTCCCTATAGATTTTAGCTTTTGTCTACGACCGACACATTTACCGGCACTACCCAATAATGATCCACACCACCAAAGGTTAACTGGAAGACAATGCTAAATAGCATTAAGTTCGCCTCGTGTACAATATTTTTAGTGCAATAAAGAATTTTTATTATTATTAAGTTGAAGTGGCAGTGGGCAGGCCAAATTTGTCGCCGACATCATGGCCGTTGGGGCCGAAATGCTTTAGAATGGAGACCATGTACAGCTATGCGTAGTGTAGGCCGACCTCGTGCCCGCTGGACCGACAACCTGAAGGACGTTGCGGGGGGCGGCTGGATGAGGAGGACGGAGGACCGACATGAGTGGCGAAATTTGGGAAAGGCCTATGTCCCGCAGTGGACGAACACGGGCTGATGGATGGATGGATGGATGGATGATTTGCAACGGTCACCATGTTTTACCAAAGCGCTAATAAACGCCAATCAAATAAGCCCAAACTCGAAGGGTCGGCTGTTTTCCGTTGATGAGATCCCGTACCCACCTTCCAGTCCCATCATCAGACCCTGGTTACCATGTTTTACCAAAGTGCTAATAAAGACCAATCAAGTAAGCTCAAACTCGAAGGGTCTGCTGTTGTCCGTTGCGGAGATCCAGTACCCATCTTCAAGTCCTATCATCAGACTCTGGTCACCATGTTTTACCAAAGTGCTAATAAAGACCAGTTAAATAAGCCCAAACTCGAAGGTTCTGCTGTTGTCCGTTGAGGAGATCCCATACCCACCTTCCAGTCCTACCAGCAGACCCTGGTCACCATGTTTTACCAATGTGCTAATAAATACCAATCAAATAAGCCCAAACTCGAAGGGTCTGCTGTTGTCCGTTGAGGAGATCCCGTACCCACCTTCCAGTCCCATCATCAGACCCTGGTTACCATGTTTTACGAAAGTGCTAATAAAGACCAACCAAATAAGCCCAAACTTGAAGGGTCTGCTGTTGCCCGATGCGGAGATCCCGTACCCATGTTCCAGTTCTATCATCAGACTCTGGTCACCATGTTTTACCAAAGTGCTAATAAAGACCAATCAAATAAGCTCAAACTCAAGGGGTCTGTTGTTGTCCGTTGAGGAGATCCCGTACCCACCTTCCAGTCCCATCATCAGACCCTGGTTACCATGTATTACCAAAGTGCTAATAAAGACCAATCAAATAAGCCCAAACTCGAAGGGTCTGCTGTTGTCCGATGCGGAGATCCCGTACCCATCTTCCAGTTCTATCATCAGACTCTGGTCACCATGTTTTACCAAAGTGCTAATAAAGACCAATCAAATAAGCTCAAACTCGAAGGGTCTGCTGTTGTCCGTTGCGGAGATCCCGTACCCATCTTCAAGTCCTATCATCAGACTCTGGTCACCATGTTTTACCAAAGTGCTAATAAAGACCAATCAAATAAGCCCAAGCTCGAAGGGTCTGCTGTTGTCCGTTGAGGAGATCCCGTACCCACCTTCCAGTCCCACCAGCAGACCCTGGTCACCATGTTTTACCAATGTGCTAATAAATACCAATCAAATAAGACCAAACTCAAAGGGTCTGCTGTTGTTAGTTGAGGAGATCCCGTACCCACCTTTCAGTCTCATCATCAGACTCTGGTCACCATGTTTTACCAAAGTGCTAATAAATACCAATCAAATAAGCCCAAACTCAAAGGGTCTGCTGTTGTCCGTTGAAGAGATCCCGTACCCACCTTCCAGTCCCATCATCAGACCCTGGTCACCATGTTCTACCAAATTGCTAATAAATACCAATCAAATCATCATCAGACCCTGGTCTTCATGTTTTACAAAAATGCTAATAAGACCATTCAAATAAGCCCAAAATCGAAGGGTCTGCCGTTGTCCGTTGAGGAGATCCCGTACCCACCTTCCAGTCCCACCAGCAGAACTAGTCACCATGTTTTATCAAAGTGCTAATAAATACCAATCAAATAAGCCCAAACTCGAAGGGTCTGCTGTTGTCCGTTGAGGAGATCCGGTACCCCCCTTCCAGTCTCATCATCAGACCCTGGTCACCATGTTTTACCAAAGTGCTAATAAAGACCAATCAAATACGTTTAACTCGAGTTCTGTATCCGTTGAGGAGATCCCGTATCATAACTTCTAATTACTACCAGTAGAAAAGTTAATTCCAAAAATCCTTCAATGACGACAACTTTGTTTTTCGGGATTCGATTTTAATGAAATAGACTTATTATTCTATTCCAAATTAAGTTCTGTACAGCTGTGAAAACTACATGAAAATCCGTTCAGTAGTTTAATAGATGTGCGGGAACAGACAGACAGTCAGATAGAAAAGAATTCTAAAAATCATTGATTTGTGTTCTATTACTCTTCTTTAGTCACCCCCTTTCTATTTTTATTACTTTTCTTCAATGTAAAGACACATGATTTCTACTGTTTTATTATAAGTATTAGTATAACCACAAATATTTCAAGTATTTTTCAAGAAAATCTATCTATGAATAAATAAAGCATAAATCACAACCTTATAGGTCAGGAGCTGTCTACGGTTGGGAGTCAGGTATCGAGAGACAACCAGACAGCAAGATGAAGATGGTGCTCGCACGCTCGGAGACGTTCGCGTCAAGGTTTTATCGCCCCGCTCTCCACCCACCCCGGTGCTCCACAATAAATGTTTAATTAAACTCCTGAGGGTTATTTTATTAATCAAGGAGAAGCAAGTATTTATTTGTACAGTATTTTTTTATACAGTACCTATCCGCAATAGTGGTGTAAACTTACTCATAGTACCTATTTAGATTTTGAATCGGAATCGGAAATTTACTAGTTTCTTATTTATTCCTTTGTATTCACCCAACTACCTATCTGTATGCCAAATTTGAACTTTCTAGGTCATCTGAAACTGGGTTAGAGTTATTATCTATGGGTGAGTCAGTGATAATTTTGACGATTTTTGGACGTTCATACCGAAATGTCTGTTTGAGTTGTGTTTATGAAATGGGGAGCACATATGTATCTCACAAGTCTAAATATATGATGCAGATTTTACACGTTTATGTGAAATAGTATTTGAGTTATGAGGGGGTCAAAAGTGGCTCCAATTGGTTCGCATAATATTACACATCGGTACCATGTCACCATTCTGTTAGCTAGAACTTGGCTTGACACGCTGCCACGTGTCTCGATTCTGCTGTCAGTGTTACGCGGGCGGTCAGTGGGTGATCAAACATGTCTCTGTTATTTCTCATGGAATGTCCACTGACCTCTTTAATTAATAATAATATTTTAAATTAAGCCATTTACTAGGAGTATAAAATATAATACTAGGTGAAATTAAATCAACCGACCAAATTCATACTGGAGAGTCGGTTAGTCATCAGAAACAAGGTTAAATGACCATCCAGGAGAAATTCGAAAAACCTTTTTTTTCCCATTGTGCCTGCACTAGGAATTGTACTTAAACTGGTCCAAACAGTAAGGGGGCAAAAAAAAAATTAATATCCTAATGTATAATTGAACATAGTTTTTGATCACTAACCGAGTCTCCAGTATGAATTTGTTCGGATGATTTAATTTCAGCCTATATAAATATAGGGAGTGCCTCCGCTGCTGGCACCGGCACCCAAAAATAACGCCGTTGGGAACCGGCAGTACATTACTGCCGGCAACCGAAATCAAAAACATCGGTTGCCGGCGCCGCCGGCTACCATAATGGACACCGGTGGCGCTAAATTGTGAGATTGTGTATGTATTATGTGTGTTTTTTTGGAAATCGTTGAAATCGGCGACTTGAAAATACAGTTAATGTCAAAACTAGGGACGTCGTCATCTCGCTCCGTTCCGCTTCGCTCGGCTCCTTATTTTATCTTACATGTCAACCTAACACGCTCCTCCTCGCTTCGCTCGTCGTCGCACCTATTTCTTTTTCTTTTTTTTACTATGTCTATAAAGACCCAAAATTACTTCCTATCTAGCCCTATTCATAATATGCTAACACCATTTCCAGCTTGTTTTTCTGAAGTCAGTGCCAGCAGCCATTTCAGCAATCGGCGCTGGTCGCTAATTCAGCAACCGGCGCCGGCGCCTGAGGCACTTCCTATAAATATATTGTCACGACATGAATCCCCGAGGTGGTTTCAAGGGTGTGAACTGTGAAATGCTAGTCACAGTCCACACTTAGCACATCCGCGTTTCACTGACGATTATTACGTCCTAACGTGATTGGTGGTAACGCCTTATCACCGTTCTTCGGGCACAAATACACGCTTTTTAGGGCATGCAGATTTCCTGACGATATTTTCCTTTACCGTTCAGCAAGTGGTAAGTATTAAATACCCTGCACCTCGGAACAAGCTTGGTCTGAGCTCTGCACATAAATTCCGAAAAACTAATTAGTGCATGCCCCGGCCGGGGATCGAACCTGGATTTCAAATATTGAGAGGCCATCGTTCTACCCCTGAGCTACCACCGCTAGTATAAAATATATTTAAAATAAAATGTTGAAATTGACATTAGTATCGTCTTGTTCTGATCTGAGGGTAATATGCGCAAAACGGAACACGGAAATAACTTTCGTTAGAGTCGCCTACGCGACGCATAGAATATAAACATTCTATCACAGATCATATTCGTCGCGTCTAACAACCTCGCATCGCTGCAGCGATGAACTATGCAGCCGCTGCAACTGCAAAAAGTTATAAACGACAATTTCAGATGACTTTGACTAGCATCGATCAGCGCAAATAATTTCCGCTGATCTCTGCACCGTATAGGCTATCTGTCATTTTGATCATTTTGCAACCCTGTTTCTTTATCTGAGCTGCAACCGTTGCACAATTCATTCTCTATCAAACTTGACAACCATTGCGATCAATGACCTCAGACAATTGTCGCGTTTAACAACCTCGCATCGCTGCAGCGATGAACTGTGCAGCCGCTGCAAACAGTTATAAACGACCATTTAACATTTCACATGACTTTGACAAGCATGGATGCAAGCATCGAGCAGCGCAAATAATTTCCGCTGATCTCTGCAGCTATCTGTCATTTTGACGTATGGCAGTTTATCACAAATCCATCGCTGCAACCGTTGTACAAATCATCGCTCCAGCGATGCAAACCTGTTAAACATGACGAATTATGACGCGGTATCATCTCTTTTGCTTGCGAAGATTTACAAAATTTCCGAGCGTTTCCTATGATCTACGGTTCAATAAAATTATAGGACCGCTTCCCTTTACGAACAATATATTGCAAATTGAACTTTATAAGTTAATTCTAAGGAAGATATTCCAACAGCTAAATATGACTACCTACGGTTCAATAATTTAAAAAACCGGCCAAGTGCGAGTCAGACGCACGCACGAAGTGTTCCGTACCATTATCTATAAAAAAGGCAAAAAAATAATGTCTGTTGTATGGGAGTGGGCAGGTCCAACTCGCACTTGGCCAGTTTTAGTATTTGTTATAGCGGTAACCGAAATACCTACATCATATCTGAAAATTTCAACTATCAAACTATCGTTACTGATTTTGAATTATTGCAAAATCATGAATACCACAAAGCAGCTGACAACAGAAACAGACACACATTTTGAAATTGAAACCAGCATTAAAAACTCCATTCAGTGCTAGCAACGCTGAAAAAAGCGCTAGATTATACAACATTCGGAGATAAAAAAACGCCAAAATCAGTTCCAATTTTTAACAGTAAAAGACATAATGTATAAAAATGAAAACATACACTAAATAAAACCGCTGCATTCTCCGCTAATAACGTAACCGTAACCATACCAAAAATCCGTTAGATGTAGCGCCGAAAGCACTAAAATGGCAACAGTGATTGAAACAACCTCTTGTAGCGCAATCTATTGGGGAACGACGAAAATAAGGCTTCGACGTTTTCTCAGACAAAGAAAAATGGTCTAAGTGAAAAAAACCTCTAACTAAAATAAAACGAGTTTTTTGGTTATAATATAAATTTTAACATGTAACTTGATGTTTTTTACTTTTTAGTCCAGATCGTTTTATTTGCTCAGTGGTCCAGTCCAGATCTTGTATGTGATCATGGACGTTGGAGAACTGTTAGCTTTCAAGGTTTGTCAATAATACCTATTTAGATTACCTACTGTGTTGTGTTGTGATAAGTGTAGAGTGCACTAAAAAACCGATTCTGAAGACTTTAAATTTAGTTTTATCGCTATTAAAACTAAGTTTACTTAATTCCAAAATAGTTCTATAACGATAACAACAGAAGCTATATTACTTAGGAAAAATTTAAGTTTTGTCAACACTAAATTTAAAAAGCCTTCTGAAGACTTCAATTTTAGATTTACAATTAAATAAAAGGAAGTGACCGGACCGCTAGCTATTTTTGAACCGTAAGTCATAATTTAGCTGTTGGAACGAACTAATAAAGTTCAATTTGCAACATACAGTTTGGAAAGGGAAGTGGTGCTTTAATTTTATAAATTATTGAACCGTAAGTCATCTAAAAGTGCTCAGAAAATGATTTTTTCTCCATATTGTGAATTTTGTTAAGACAATAGGGTTCGCCTCGCTACACTCTGCTCCCTACGCTCTGCTCCCTAATATGCACTTACATGTCAACCTAACTGCTCCTCCTCGCTTCGCTCGTTATTGCAACCTATCCCTAGCGGTAGAATAAAGCTCAGCTCTTATAAGAGTATATATCGAAAGGTACCTTCAATTTTTTTACCACTAGCTCTGCTTATACTGTACAACCTCCCAACTCACTCAGGAAATAAACAGTTTTCCCAAAAAATATATCTTAAGTTTATAAAATAACCTCAAAGAAATTTGGTATTCATCATTGTGTTTCAAAATCATCTATACAAATGTGTTTTTATGAAGGAAAATTGTTTGTTTTTGTTACATTTTGGAACTCAAGTTTATCAACAAGGTCAGGTTTCAGCAAAAGTAAAAAATAGGTGCGACGACGAGCGGAGCGTGTTAGGTTGCTTGTGATCATAAATTTAGGGAGCCAAGCGGAGCAGAGAGAGGGGACTTTCCTAGTTTTAACAGAAAATACAATATGCCCAATAAGTCCACGTTTATTAGACTATGGTATATGAAGAATATTGTTTGGTACAGGTGTCTAATTAAGTTAGTCTATATAAAAAAAAACTATTCATTTCCTGAGCAAAAAAGGGGTAGGCTATATACCCCCTCCCCCACCCCCAAGTCCCCCTCCCACTATACATATGTATAGTATAAACATATATATGAGTCCTTCCTTTTTAAAATTATTGAACCTTAAGTCATTATTTAGCTGTTGGAATATCTTCCTTAGCACGAACTAATAAAGTTCAATTTGCAATGTACAGTTTGCTTCGCTAGTTCTCGCAACCTATCCCTAGAGGTTGAATAAAATTAAAACGAAGGTTTAGTCACTTCCAATAATAAGTTACAGTATGATAGTGTAGAATAAACATAAATAGATAAATTTTGTAGCCAGTACCAACACCAAAGAGACCAAATGAAGATGATAGTGATGATTCTGATGAGGATGGAGCAAGAGTGTCGAAGATGCGAAGGCTGGCTAAAACCTCAGCAGACCACATCTTTAGACCTAACAGTAGGACCTTGCCAAAGGAACCCAAAATCACTGACAAAGAGAGGGAGGAAATCCTGAGATTTGTGGAGACTGAGGAAACACAAGTAAGTTCTAGTTATGTTTCATCAATCATTATGAAATTGTTAAAGTATGTTGGTAAAACTGACGTTTGACTGGGCCTCCAAAGGTTCCAAGGTTCATACAACTAGTGATTATAGTGGTTATAAATTCTATCAACATTTATTTCATTTTTATGGTTTTAGTTTCAGTTTAGGGCCCCTTAACATATTATATAATTTTTTGTATTTTTCTTATTAGTAATAACAAATTATTATTTTCAAAAATATTTTTCATCTTATTTATTGATGAATACACTGATATTAGGTATATCATTAACATTAAAATAAACAAAAATATATTGGTTTGCAATAAATTATGAGATGGGAATTGCATATATAGGCTCTAATGCCTCATGAACGCTCGCTTCACGGGTGCGGCGGCGGCGTGCGGAGCCCCGCCGGCTGACGTGCCAGCTGCATGCGCCGCCCTGACGCGCGCTCGCCCGCCTGCAGACCTGCAGGCCTGCTGTGCCTGCGACTATTTAATGCTGATGAGGTCTACCGAATCATTACAACTAGGATTCCTTTGAAACCGAAAAAAGACGTTTATGGCATATCTCTCGATATTCTCCATAACGTCGCAACTCAACTGTCTCCCGTTTTAGCCGAACTTTACAACAGTTGCATACGATCCGGTATTTATCCATGTTCCCTTAAACAGAGCAAGATTGCCCCGCTGTTGTCGCCGCAGTCCCGACTGTATCCAAGGTATTTGAGAGTGGTATTAGCTCTCTACTTTCCAAGTGACAACGCTGTCAGAGCGGCAATACGCTTACCTCGAGGGTCGCTCCACGACTACGCTCGCGCGTGCCGTCGTTCGGTGCGTGCTCGAGGCTCGGGAGAGGAACTTACATGTCGCATTGCTCTGTTGCGATCTCTCGAAAGCGTCCTATGTCGCCGACCACAAAATTCTGGCATCTAAAATACGTCATTATGGAATAGAGGTCTTACCACATGCCCTTCTCACCGACTTCCTCGAAAACAGATCACAGGTGGTGGCTGGCGACCGCGGCAGAGTGAGATCGCAACCTATTACAACATCCATGTTTGTGGCTCAATGCTCGTCGGTTTCAAACATTCTGTTTTCGTTAATTCTAAACGATCTTCCTGAGGCTATACCGAGCAGCGAAATATACATGTATGACGTAGCGGGCGTTGTGGTCGCTTCCGGCCTTGTTCAGCTCGAGATACGGTTAAAAGAGACAGCTTCGAGCTTATCGCAGTGGTTTAGAATGAATGGCCTTGTTCTCAACCTCAATAAAACTCACTTCCTTCATTTTGACCTTTACGGACGGACAGTAAAATGCTTGAGTGTCTCAGTGGATGGCATTCAAATTGAGCAAGCCCAGGTGAGCACCTTCCTCGGTTTCGAGCTTGACCGCGGACTCACCTGGGGATCACACATCGAGAAGCTATGCGCGCGTCTAGGTAGCGCGTGTTACGCCCTGCGCTGGCTGGCTCGCACGGTACCTCGTGACGTCGTACGCACGTGCTACTTCGCGACAGTGCACTCGCTGCTGCAGTATGGCGCCGAGCTGTGGGGACGCGCTGCCGACTGGGAGCGCGTCTTCAGGATGCAGAAAAGGGCCGTCCGAGCGATTGTTCAAGTATCACAGCGCACATCAGCCAAACCTCACTTTAAAGAGCTTAGTGTCCTCACATTACCGTCGATTGTGATCCTCCAGGTTGTGGTCTTCATGCACGAGAATAAAAAGGCAGTGATATTCACAATTATCATACCCGAAGAGCCAACAAACTTGTATCACAGAACCACAAGCTCACGAAGTCCTCGAAAACTAACTACACAATGGGCCCCAAGATATATAACCATCTCCCCCCCCCCCACACACACCTGACAGCCGCCAACTCTGCAAATCCTTCAAGGCTAGATTGAAACGTTGGCTAATTGAGCGGAACCTCTACAGTGCGGAGGAATTCTTTGAAGGGTAGATTTAAACTAATTAATTTTATTTTACAATTAAGTGGTTATTTTTAATTCTCTGTTACTATTTAATTATTAATGCAATTTATTTTATTGAAATTCCGTGTTTATAAATGCGTTGCCTGTAACTGTAGACCCTATTTAATACATTACAGTACCAGTTAACAATGGAGTGTTAAAAGTGATTATACCTATATATTTACTCCATCCGAGATCCGAGATCTTGAGATCATCGAGAGAGGAAATCCGTCGGAGATCTAAAGTAACCGACATAGCCTGCAGAATCAGTAAGTTGAAGTGGCAATGGGCAGGCCATATTTGTCGCCGACATGATGGCCGTTGTGGCCAAAAAGCTTTAGAATGGAGAACACGTACAGCAAAGCGTAGTGTAGGATGACCTCGTGCCCGCTGGACCGACGACCTGAAGGACGTTGCGGGGGGCGGCTGGATGAGAAATTTTTTTTATTTACTCTGTGGGCAGTGCCTACCCTTGCGTCATATAAATAATGATTTTTCAAAGTGGCATTTAATTTTTTTCATATTTTTTTTGTCAAACTTCAAAAAGTTCTATGCATGCCACTGCTTTATAGGGATACATAAAAAATTTAATCTTTGCAATAAGATTTTATCACCAGTTTTTCATGTAACTTTACACAAAAACAAGTGTTTATTTGCACTTTTTTCCTTATTGTTAATTTGTACTAATAATAGGTTGGGAAAAAACTCTTTTCGCAAATAGCATGTATGAACTTATAATAAAATCTATTTGGCTGTACCATTTGTATCTGGCTGGTTTTGGTATTATTAAAAAGTTTAAATTTTAAAAAAGATAATTCCAAATTCAAATTAGGTAAAATGTGTGATTTTCATTTGTTTTTATTACTGTTAAGATGAGTTAATCTAATGAAGAAATTCGATACATTTTAAAATTTTACTTCAAAAAAGGTAAAAATTAAACGCAAGCCGCGAAAAAAATTTGTGATGTTTATGGACCTAGCGCAGTGTCTGTGAAAGTAGCACAAATTTGGTTTAAGCGTTTTCAATCCGGAAATTTTGATGTCAAAGATGCACCTCGCTCTGGGCGCCCTGTTGCGGATAAAATGGATGCCATTTTTGAAAATGTGGAGCAAGATCGGCATATCAGTAGTTACGATGTAGCTGAAGAATTGGGGATTGACCACAAAACAGTTTTGGCGCATTTAAAAAAAGCTGGGTACACAAAAAAGCTCGATATTTGGGTGCCTCATGAGTTCACTGAAAGAAACTTAATGAACCGTGTACTCATTTGTGATTCTTTTTTACGACGTAATGAAACCGAACTATTTTTGAAAAACCTGATAACTGGTGACGAAAAGTGGATCACGTACGACAAGAACGTGCGAAAAAGGTCGTGGTCAAAGGCTGGTCAGGCTTCACAGACTCTGGCGAAACCCGGGTTATCTCGCAACAAGGTAATGCTGTGTGTATGGTGGGATTGGAAGGGCATTATTCATTATGAGCTGTTACCGCCAGGCAGGACCATCGATTCTGAACTCTACTGCGAACAACTGATGAGATTAAAGCAAGAAGTTGAGAGAAAGCGGCCGGAATTAGTCAACAGAAGGGGTGTGGTTTTTCATCATCATAACGCTAGACCTCACACATCTTTAGCCACTCAGCAAAAATTAAAAGAGTTTGGCTGGGACGTATTAATGCATCCGCCGTATAGTACTGACCTTGAACCTTCAGATTTCCACTTGTTTCGGTCTCTTCAGAATTCTTTAGGCAGTGTCAGGTTAACACCACGAGAGGACTGCCAAAACCACTTGTCGTGGTTTTTTGATCAGAAGCCCCAGAATTTCTATAGCAATGGGATCATGTCCCTACCTACAAGATGGCAGAAAGTTATCGAACAAAATGGCACCTACATACTTTAGTTAAATGTAAATAAACTTTATTAAAAAATGTTTTGAATTTTCATATAAAATGCGAAGAAACTTTTTCCCCAACCTAATAATATAGGTATTTCGTAATTATTTGCTATATACCTATAACGTGACTTTAATTTATACAGCCAAATTCTTACCGAAGACTCGGAAGTACTCAGTAACAAGGTTCGGTGACCCTTTTTGTGAAATTCGTAAATTATTCTTTTCGTGATCCTTACAAATGCAAGCAAATCAAGATTTTATTTTTCGAAATTATCAAAAAGTGTTATCGATCCGTGTTACTGATCGTCACTTACCAAGCCTCCAGTATAAGTTTGGCTGCATAAATAAAATTTACGTTGTATATACATTTTTGCAATGAATTAAGTTATTTGATTCTTTATTCTTCACACAATTATGCTACTATGCTTATGTCATAATGCTGGAAAATGAGAGTGCAGAAAAGGGACGAAGATAGTTCATATTGCTTACTTGCACAGCACCCATCCCTTTTCCGCACTGTCATTTTACTGCATCTAATTAAAAGTCGGAGTTCGGGTCCCTAGATTGATAAAATTGTCAACAACTACTACAGAACTACTTAAAATTTGTCTAATTTAAGCAACACACAACGTCAACTTTCCACCTTCTTGCAAAAAAAAAGACCTTAGTTAAGTTTACAAAACACTACTCATCTAACACCATTCTAACACAGTCAAAGATGATAGATTATTGGTAGATGGATTGGCAAAGGTGATGGAGGTCATTTTTAGTTGGCTTATGAGTCTAAATCAGGGTGGCCAGTTTCTGAAAAATGTGAAAAACTGGGAAAAAACAGGTAAATTCGTCCACCAGGAAAAAATATAAATACTGAAATTTTACAGCTTAACATTAACAACTCCATTTTTTTATTTGGCTCCAGAAAGTCAGTTGTTGGTTCGTCTCTAGGGAACTGCTGGATTGTCTGGGATTATATATGTATTAGAAGCAACAACTCAGCCAATGTTTTAGTTTGATGATCATGAACCTAAACAGCGGTTACAAAGGATTTAGTCAATAAAAACCTAGAAAATAGGTGAATCTCAGAGAAAAACATTGGCTATATGTTAATCTAAGACCTGCTCTTTTTATTCATCAAGTAGTTTTTGAGATTTATTTTGATTTATAATATTTTTTAGCAACAAATCAACAAACATTTATCTTTATACATTAGTTGAGATAAACCTTTGATATTTTTCTTAAAAAAAATGTGAACCTCACTTTCTTGAACTGCATAAACTTTGTGTAAAATAGATTTTTACGACTTGTAACGGTTTGGGAAAAAGCCCTAAAATGTGTCCGGAAAACCGGGATAAGCCAGGGAAATTTGTTTTCATAATATACTGGTCACTCTGTAATTGTCTAGGTCAGGTAGTATGTTGTATGTTTTGTAAACTGATGTGAATTTTTTATTACCATTGGATCTGAATATATCTAGAGACTAAAACATAATATTTTTATTTATATTATAATCATGCCAGAAATAACATTTAAAAAAATCAATTAACTGACAAAATTAGTAAATAATAATAATAAATCGTTTATTTCAGGCAACTAATTTCACAATGTAAAAAAGCCCATAGATATAAATCCCATAAAGTCTAACATACATAAAATAGCATAATAATAAAGCAAAATATGCTAGGTTGTAAGTATAAATATATATAAATAATAATATAACCTTAATTTTTTAGGGTGAAGTTCTAGATGATACTGCTGTAAAAAAACTGGTGCTTAACTTTGAGAAAAAAGCTCTGAAGAATAGAGAGATGAGGATCAAGTTCCCCGACCAACCTGACAAGTTCATGGAGAGTGAGATAGACTTGCATGATGCCTTACAGGTAATTACCGTCATAACTTATCACTGGATACCTTGATAAGGACAATAGGGAAATTAAACTAATTCTTTATTCGAGTTCTCGACTAAAAAGCTGAAGGTTGCAGGTTCAAATCCCATAAAGGCACATTTGTGTTCAGTCTGCGCGTTTCGAAAAGCACGTATAACTGTGGGTCTAATTTTTGCCCGAAATATAGCGATACGACTCACCACCCATCATGCTGTGACGTTATAATCATCCGTGAAAAGTGGGTGTACAAGTGGATGTATGACACCTGCTGGGCACAGGCGGATAGTCGGTTCTCTAATTTGAGCTATTCCATCCCAATTCCCACTGCTTGGAGCTTTGGTAAGTGGATGTATGGCCTCTGACTTGCATTTCATAGTCCACACTCGGAATCACCTCTAACCACCTTGGGGATTCTTGTCGTTCCTAAAATATAATGAATAAAAGATGAAAAATATGAATAGAAAACTAGACCCAGATCTCTGGCCCTCGGTACCTCCCTACCCAGAATAAAATGAAATTAACTTTCTCAGGAGCTGAGTGCAGTAGCGACAGTGCCGGACCAATACCCTCTGCTCGTTGAACTAAAGTGTGTCAACTCTTTGTTAGAATTGTTGTCACATGACAACACTGATATTTCTACCAAAATAGTTAATCTACTGCAGGTTTGTATTAATTTTATGGATTTGGGAAGATTTCCAGTGTGGCAATCACAGTCATCACTCGTCTGCTCCAGTGACAAAGAGCCAATTTTGATGTCCTCCCTGGGTGGGACCGTTTCTAAACAGTGTGCTTTAAAATTATGAAAATTCCTAGTAGAAGTATATCAATAAAATGAATAAAAGAAAATTGATTTGGAACATGAAAAGATAAAAAAAGGGTTCTAAAAAAACGTGATGAAGGGAGCAGCAATTTTTAATCTACTTCGTCGCCTCGACCCTGCAAATGCCCCATGAGTCCAAAAAATTACATTTTTATTTAAAATGAACATTAAAATGCGTAATACACGCACTAGGCCAGTTATTTTTATTTAAAACCCATGGGACTGGTTCCTACGAATGATACAAGCAAAATAACCTTATCTAGACTTGGTGCTGATAAATTGGCTGCAGGTTAAATTTCTGTTTGTGACTTGCATTTCACAGTTTACAATCGGGAACACCTCTGACAGCCCCCCAGGGATTCATGTCGGGAGGATCTGCTTTTTTGTTATTTTTTTACTAGCTAGACAAAATTTTACAAGCAAATACGTAATTTGCTAAGGCCAAATTTTTACAAAAAATTACATCGCTTAGCAATGGTCTTCCCCATAGTCTGCTAATCTTCAGTTTTGTTCGCGCTGTGTTGTGCTCAGCCTACCCCTACTTTGTGATACGTATCTCGGGCACCACTCAATCAAATCATAAATCTATTTGCTTTCTCTTTTTTCCCTTCCATTTTAACATTCTGCTTGTTGTCTATTATATAAACACTGTCTTGTTACTGAGCTTTATGTTGGGTTACCTTGTACAGCAATCCCAAGCACAATCTCAGTTGAGGCCAGAGTAAACTATTGATCTCTGTAGCAGGCACGTTTGTATTCAGGAGCTGACCGACGTGGACATCCTGCACGAGAGTGAAGACGGAGCGGAGGAGCTGATCAACGCGCTGACGGAGGCGGAGGCACCGGCGCTGCTGCTGCACAACCTCGCCAGGCTCGACGAGCTGGTGCCGGACGAGAGGGACGCCGTGCACAACACACTCGGTTACTACAAGCTAATTCTGGTTCTATACATACTTCCCTGTTCAATTCATGTCGCCTATTAATATGATCAATCTGAAAGTTTGTTGCTTTGTTTGCAAGTTTACAAAAATGAACTCTGCAGTCTGTCACTTTCTATCCCAGAATATCAACCAGTTCCCTAAAGACCACGCAAATGAAAAATATATCGTTGAGCGGTCCGTGTCTTGCACTTGATTATTTTTATTTGTATTCCTGTTGATAACTTTTAATATTTAGTAATATTTTTGTCGTGTATTTTCAGGCATAGTAGAAAACATTACTGAGTTTCGACCAGAGTTATGCTTAGAAGTAGCAAAACAAGGTTTTATGCAATGGATTCTCAAAAGACTGAAGGTAATAAATAGAAATAAATATCCATCATCATCATCATCATCATCATCTTAGTCATTATTTTCTGACCTTACTAATATGTTACATGTCATGAAATAAAAAATAAAATAAAATAATAATAAAATTATATAAGAAATATCTAAAAATAGTGCAATATTCTTACAGCTGAAGGTACCATTCGATGGAAACAAACTATATGCCACAGAAATACTATCGATATTACTGCAAAACACACCAGAAAATAGAAAATTTCTTGGAGAGCTTGATGGCATAGATGTACTACTACAGCAGCTTGCGGTAAGTTTAAAAAAACCCCGCGTAATTTAAATACAGATTAAGACGTCGAATCTGGTTAGCGTGATGGCATAGAGTCTATACCATAGACATATGATCCCTTCTTAGCGGAAGTCTAAGTTATACAAGTACAAGAAACCTACAGTCTTTTCATGTTTCTGAGTCCAGTCGGACACGAATCGATAACACTTTTTGTTAATATCGCAAAATAAAATATTGACGTCCCATAGTAATTGACTCAGGGCTGGGCTTGCGTTTGTAAGGAACACGAAAAGAATAATTTACGAATTTCACAAAAAGGGTCATCGAACCTTGTTACTGAGCACTTACCGAGTCTGCAGTAAGAATTGGCTGTATAATTTAAAGTCACCTTATATAATAATGTGTATTCTTCACTACCCGATGCTGTAACAGGTGCCTGTTGGGCTGGGCATAAGTCTTAGACTTGTCTTAAATACACTGGCGTCCTCTACACTCGTTGCGGTATGGGAAAGAACATGGGTAAATTTGCAGGTCGTATTGATAGCTCAGTTGGTAGAGCAATCGCCTGGTTAGCGAGAGGTCCCGATTCCGAATCCCGGTTCAGAGCTCCTCACGTCTAAATTTACGTTTCGGCTTTTCTATACCGCAATGATATAATGTTAATTTGTTATCGATCTTACGATGGATAAATCGCAAAGTGTTGAAAATATATAAATTTATTTATATCACATGTAGTTCTACAAGCGGCACGACCCGAGCGGCGCGGAGGAGCAAGAGGCGATGGAGAACATGTTCGACTCGTTGTGCTGTGCTCTGATGGAGCCGGCGAACCGCGACCGCTTCCTGCGCGGCGAGGGGCTGCAGCTCATGAACCTTATGTTGAGGTGCATACTGCTCGATCTCCTTTACCTATGATATTTAGAACTCTTAACATTTGTTATTCATAATTACAATCGTATAAGTTGTAAAGCAAAAGTATACGGTGCTGATTCCAAAGAGATATATAAGAGGTTTCTAGAGCGGTATTTTTCTATTTTGCTTTCACAACCATGAGATCGTGTATACTTTAACAAAAATACAAAAACCATCTTCACTTTCATTTGACCTCTAAATGACGTCACAGAATTGGTTGATTAGGGCTAGGCCTAGTGAAAAAATAAGAGCTTGTCAATGTCAACTTACAGTGCCACCAACATAAGTGTATTATGAATGAACTACAATTATTCCGGGCCTGTCATTTTGCTAATATTCAATATTATCCAATCAGATATGCTGGTTCCGCCATTATACTTTGTGATATGAATAAAGGGGTTGATTTAGCCAACTCCATGAAGTCATCACAAAACTTTAAAAAATTATAAAAAATTTGCCACTGCTTGGAATGAAGATACATATAAATAAATTGCGTATTAGTCAGCAAACAAAAAATATAAAACCATTATAATACCGAATTGAAGACATTCTTTTGAGGAAGTTGATTGTTGTGATTGTCGGAATTTATTAAAAATTGTTGTGATTAAAACACATTCCACAGATAATATTGAATACTAGATACACTACCCAACCGGTTTCACTATTTAAGCATCATCAGGGGCTTTTAAATTAACTTAAATACATAATTATTTAAAAAAATGTTTCTATTGCTAGATGTCCGTGCAATAAACGATATCTATAAACCGGTTGGGTGGTGTACCTAGCATAGGTAAATATTATTTGTGGAATAGTACAAGTGTTTTAATCACAACAACATTCTTTTGACCCTATCTGTCAGTAATACATTTTGGAACAAATCCATATCAAGCAAAATACATTTTCATCTTCGCGGTTCTCTATTGCATAAACTAGAGCGGTATTATCTGTCCACAGAGAAAAGAAGATGTCCCGCAACGGTTCCCTGAAGGTTCTGGATCACGCGCTCGCCGGTCCCGACGGACGGGACAACTGCAACAAGTTCGTCGACATACTGGGACTCAGGACCGTGTTCCCGCTCTTCATGAAGACGCCCAAACGGAAGAGGATACTCACTGTCGACCAGCACGAAGGTTACTGTGACACATCTGTCGTTTTACTATATGGGCCTTCGCTTGGCCGTTACCGCGCTAGATGGGAACCATCGATAAGACCTACGACGAGGAACGCTTGCCCAGAAACTGGGAGAGTTGCAGCAGTCGAAGCGTTAATCAGTACTTCCAGGGTATTCAGCAAAAGTCTACGGAAGTCGGTAACAGAGGAATGGCTTATACTACGCAACTGTCTGTAACAATGCCTCGGTCTTCCACATCCTTGTGTTATAAGAGTAAAGCGATTAGAGAGTCATTAATTAAATTACCATTTATAGTAGGAATTTTTTTAAATGTCGGAATCCACTTAAGATCTTACCTTCCAATGAATGGCATTGTTATCTTTTGTTAAGTTCGACCGCTAAATAAGCAGTGCATAACGAAACGCTTAAACAACAAAATATTTCATGTCAATAGCAACTTTACCACCTACACAAAAAGGCTCAAATTTGAACGCCAAGTCGCCAACGCATGTCAGATTTAATTTTTGAAATTGGAAGCGGCAGCCATTTTGTGTGTCAGTTACAGGATTATTAAGTAATGGCTTTCGGATCTTGATATCGTATACTTCTCTGTGTTTTGTTCTGGATATTTCATAAATTTGACCCTGGCCTACGTTTATATGATTTTGATTGCTTGCCTGCTATTTGGATTTTTGTGAAAAATGTGTTCGATAACGACCCCGGCTGTGTATATGGACTTTGATTTAGCGGGAATAAGAGGTACAAAAATGTAATGTGTGTAATTTTAAATGTAAGTTCAATAATTACCGTAGATTGCAGCCATACATTTTTTTTTTGTATTTGTAGGCACTTACTGGTTTTTGTTGAAATTATATAAGTAAACGTAGTTATTTATTAACAACAAATGTGTGTTAAATTAAAGTTTCAAAGAGAAAATTAACTTTTTTAAACTTAAATACTGTTTTTCTTAATAACATGCATATACAATTATGTAGAAATCTTAAATCGTTTCACCTTGTATCACACCTGTACCCTGCTGCCACTTTTAATTTCAAAAAATCTGGATTGTGTTGCCGTTTAAATTTGAGCCTTTTTGTTCAGGTGTTAAAGTTGCTATTAACATAAAATATTTTGTTGTTTATGCGTTTCGTTGTGCACTGTTAATTAGTGGTGGAACTTAACAATAGAACAATGCCATTCATTGTAAGATAAGCTCTTAAACCGATCCCGACATTTAAAAAAATTCCTTCTATACCTGTCTGTCAAACAACCGTGCCAAACAATACTTAAATATCTCTCGTATTGAAGAAAAAAGTGGGTAATGTGTATGTATATAAAAGTTTTGCTAATGTTTGTTGATTTTTGGCTCAATATTTGACGGATTTTAAGACGAGCAAAACCAGGATATATTTATAACTTTTTGTATTCATTGTGAATTTTTACTGAACTTCTAACTGTCAGTCGAAAAATCGGACCTTTGAAAAGATGAACGAGTGATTTTATGTCGCTTATAATTTAAAAACTACTGGATGGATTTTAATTCTGTTTTCATTGTTACAACGTATAGAGTATGTGTCATCACGGTATGACGTAGTGGAGCTGAGCCGTGTACACATTGTAAAGAATGAAATCAAATAATAATAATTAGTAATTGTTCACAGAGCACGTAGTCTCAATCATAGCGTCGATGTTACGCAACTGTCAGGGCAGCCAGCGACAGAGACTTCTAGCAAAGTTCACAGAAAATGATCTCGAGAAAGTCGACAGATTACTAGAGCTACATTTCAAATACATGGACAAAGTCGACCGCACTGAAAAGGAAATGGAGGTGAGTAAAGATCAATAATCGACAACATTTCATTTTAGTTAACCATTTGTTTTTAATATCTATATTGAAAGGCTGCGTAAAAAAGAAGCTTATGTATTTTTTCATTTTGTTTTATTTACGTTTTACCTGCAAAATTTAATGTTTTCTTATCCACTCATTCTAAAAGGACGTAAGTCGCATCTGAGGATTTCAAAAGCCGATGTTCATTGCCAATCGATTATAAAAAAAAAGCTTAGCGTGATATGACAGCTGTTTTTTTTTTAAGAAAATGAACTTATGTGCAATGGAAATTGTTTTTAAAATCCTGTGTTTTAGTTTTTTTTTAAATATATCATCATTTAATCACGATTTAATTCTGAAAAAAAGATGTAACAAAGCCCATATCTCGAAATGGTTTTTAGTTTTGCACCAATTATTAATTTGTAATGTTGTCGATTATCAACTACATAATAGTTTCTTTATTGATATTTTGTTTCAGCAAGAAGCCGAGGAATTAGACGACGATGCACAGTATCTCAAGAGGCTTTCTAGTGGACTCTTCACGTTACAACTGATTGATAGGATCATTTTGGAGGTAACATTACTTTGATCACGTTTTTATTGCGAAATCCATCGCTTTGGAATTCTCTAAATATTATTAGAGTGCATTACACACTAGAAAAAATAAATTAGAAACAAATGTAAAGACAAGAATTTGAAAAAATTCCTCGGGCCAGGATTCGAAAACCGCGCGATCATACGAAGTTGCAGTTATATTTCACGAAATTAAAACAATAACGAAAGTCAACAAAAAGTCAAAAGTTGGTGCGACAACGAGCGGAGCGTGTTAGGTTTACATGTAAATAAACTGAAGTCGAACATAATTTCATATAATGGGACTGTTTACGCCTTAATAAGGATTTCACGTAAAAGCAGTTTTCGCTATCATAATTATCTCTAAACTAAAACTAGAGTTTTTAGTTCGGCGAACACTCTTGACAGATAGAGTATTGCCATTATTCGAAAAAAATAAATAGGGATTGATATACATCGATATCGATATTAAATGCAGCATGACGTATCGTGCTGTGATGTCTATCAAATAAAAGCTGAGCAACTTTACCTGACACGGATATGGAAACAAGGCGAAATTTTATTTTTGTGTAAAGTTACTCTCATCTTTTTTTTTTAGTTTATTCAATAAATAAAAAAACGTTTCCCTGGTAAAATAACACGTTTAAAAGTTATCGATTAGATAGAGAGAGCTAACTAAAATAGCATTATGATACATTATTTATTTGCTGGAGTAGAATAGGCACATCAAATTAGCAGTTACTATCGCCTGTAGCTGTAGCACCTTTTGTTTCTTTTACGTATTTATTAACTAATTTTTAATCAGAATGAGATTCAATTTTTAATAATACATGCTATTAGGATAGGACCTTGTCATACCTTATGTATGTATGCGTGCGTTAGAAACGTTGACGGAAGTGCGTGAGTGAATAAGAGGCACATAGTGGCTGACGCACACAGGCACAAGGTCCTGTCCTAAAAGCATTTGAAAGGAATAGCATAAACCTAAGTGAAATGGTGTGCAGTTTTAGATTAGACGGACCCTACAGGTGCCACTTCTGCTTTGGATTTTTAAAAGCTCCCTTTAATGATTTTTAAACAGAATTGCAAGTTTTTATTTCCTGCAATAACTGAGGAGCAAACATAAGAAGACCCCTTCGAAATATACAAAAATAATTTTCGAAAAAGATGGTGCAAATGTGTAATGTTATATTTTTGTTCAATTTTGCGTCATTTGGCCGTACGACTTTTTGAGTATAAGAAACTCCAAAAACGCATCCTGTAGCCGTCAATATTTCATGGTATCGATAAGAGCAGCACTGGCTGGAAAGTGGCATTATTATGCTTTTCGAACTGTCAAATGTGTTCGCCGAATTAAAAACTCCACCACTCTCGGTCAAACGTAGGTATCGATGTAGAATTACAGTATACGAGGAAATGACGATAATATGTTGTATCCTTTAATTTATTTGTACATTGTACACAGGTGTGCACAGCGGGCCCGCCCACTGTCAAACAACGCGTACAGCGCGTGCTCGGGCTGCGGGGAGGCTCGCTCAAGATCATACGCGCGATCATGAGAGGTACTTACTTACTATCACATTACATTATTTCAAACTTTCTTTGATAAGCATATGAGATCCGGATCCAGGAGGCTGGGGGAGTGAGTGGCAGGAAGTACATTTGTTTAAATTTTCATTTCCACATGTTATAAGTGTAATGTTATTAGTAGATTATGTAGTTTCATATATATAAGGTGACTTTAATTTATGCAGCCATAGCTGAAGACTCAGTAAGTGCTCAGTAACAAGGTTCGATGACCCTTTTTGTGAATTTCGTAAATTATTCTTCTTGTGTTCCTTACAAACGCAAGCCCAGCCCCGAGTCAATGACTATGGGATGTCAACATTTTATTTTGTAAAATTAGCAAAATTTTAATTTTTACAGCCAAATTCATACTGGAGGCTTGGTAAGTTATCAGTATCACGGATCGATAACACTTTTTGCTAATTTCGCAAAATAAAATCTTGACGTCCCATAGTAATTGACCCAGGGCTTGTCTTGCGTTTGCAAGGAACACGAAAAGAATAATTGACGAATTTCACAAAAAAGGTCATCGAACCTTGTTACTGAGCACTTACGGACTCTTCGGTATGAATTTGGCTGCATAAATTAAAGTCACCTTATGACTGTATTTCCACCCAGTATTGTATAATGTAATGGTAGTTGTACATGTCACGTTTGTGTGTGCAGAGTACGCGGGTAACCTGGGCGACGCGGGCAGTGAGGAGTGGCGGCAGCAGGAGCAGCAGCACATACTGCAGCTTGTCGACAAGTTCTAGATGTCGGGGATATTGACCGTGGTCCACTTTTACCGACCATTCCGATACGGGTGAAAAGTTGGACTGCGGGTTGTTTTTTGGTATGAAGTGACTTGGATTGATACAATTAAATTCATATTGGGATATTAGTGATTGCTCGATAACTGCTTAATTCTAAAAACTGAAGTTTACCCCTAAATATGGGCAGGCGCTTTAAATTTTTAATAATAAATGCATGGTGTCGCTTTTGTATCAATCTAATTCACATTGTGTACATATAGCCGATACGTTTAATAATAATTGTGTTACCTATTTTGGATGATATTAAACGATTTGACTATTGCTCGATAATGCAACGTCATTAAATAAATTTGGTTTAAACTTAAAAATCAACCAGTCCTTTTTCATTTCAGAAATCTTTCTTTGAAAAAAAAACTAAGAAACAGTCAAAATACCTTTATTGGATATCATTAAGTATTTATATCAACTTATAATCTAAATATAACTAACAGTGAACAAAATATAAAAAGTGTACATAACAAAAACAAAGAAGGTATCCGATACAATATAACTGCTTACACCAAACAAATCCACTGGTTTGGTACTAAAAAAAATTAAAATAAAATTCACCTTTTAAAACAAAATACGATAATAACGAAAGAGCACAATTTATAGTTTTATTAATCACTAAAATTTTTGAACATATCATCGTATTACCTATAATAGTAAAAATATAACTACTAACTATTAGGAAAAAAAAAAACTATATTACAACTTGGATACTTAAGTCAGCTTGTAATTTGATTCACCTTAAAAAATTTAGTCAAGTACAAGCAATAACAACTATATTATCGATTTAGAAAACCTTTTATAAATTATAAATCCTATAAAAATTCAGAATCGAATGCTGATAATATGAAACAATAGATTTTTTATTCGGATTCACGGCGATAAAAATAAATTAATTTTATTGCATTAACAGAGGAACTCCACGTGCATTCACAACCATACAACCATTTCGAAACTAAAATGAGCCGCAACCTTCGATCATCAATATACAACAAGATGACGGGTCAAGAACAAAAACAAAGCGATATGTTGGCACCTGCTGACTATACCTTTATAGTTATGTCTCAAACTACTATTAACGCGAAAACGTCCTTACCTTTTTGTAAATTCAACCTATTTTAAACTTTAAGCTCTTACGATAAGGTGAAGTATTGTTCGTGTAAGTATCTAACATTACGTCACACAAGATGGCAAGAGACGATCGAGACCAGAGCGGTTTTTTGAAAATCCAACTTTAATATTTCGTATTTAAAGTACATTTTGAATTCATTCTTTCGAAACACAATTTTATGAGCAAATTGGAGCCAATGTTCGTGAAGTTGGCGCGTGCGTTGGCTAAGAAACATTTTATTAAGAATACCAAGCCATTTACAGATGAAATGATGAAAACTAGAAACTATTGAGATTTACTTACCGAAAGTACGATTTTCCATCACCACTACCTTTATTTCTAGGGTTATTACGGCAGTTTTTTAGAGCACATTGGGGCATTGTTACACGTTTCAACCTTGGCGCTGGCACTAACGAACTAAATTCAAATAAGAGCTCACTCTGCAAGTGGGCTGTTATTTGTCGAGCCGCTTTTACGTGCTGACCCGTCATCTAGTTGTATATTGATGATCGATGGCCGCAACACACAAGGAAGTTCTGACGGTCTGTAAACATGTTCAGAACAACTAGTGTCAAGAAGCCCACCATTCCAACAATCCTAAAATATTTCACACAAGTACGAGCGATAGAATACGGCGAGCTAATAAACCCGTGCCACGCGTAGCTTTCTGTCATACCCTATATTACACCTACAATACACAAACGTCCCGCGCTGCCGTGCCACCAATTTGATGTAACTCGAAAAGCCATGTTTAAGTTGAACAACGTCTAGGAAAAATCGAGATAACTACTTATGAACAAATCAATATCGAAAATTATCTTTACGGGGATATATACCTAAGATACAAAAATAAACATAGGATTTTGTTACGCCTAACTCATCTATACTAATAATAAATTAGTATAAAAGTCGTGTCTATTCATTGATGTTTTTGTGAATTTTTAAATTAAATGGGTTATAGTATGTTCGTGTTATCATGATATGGGTGACAGTTCGTAATTTTCCATTTCACGTATACCATCACACCATACTACATACACCCAAGTACAAAAGAAAATATTAGGTTTTAGAAAGAATGTTTAACATTATTGCAAAAATACAATAAATTATTTATCTATAAATCGAAACAATAATCACAGTGTATTCGTTAAATTTAAAAAAATAAGATTCAGAAAAGAATAATGTCTTTTTGCTACTTGATGCGTGGATCGGAACGTTAACCCATAGGTACTGACACTACATACTCGAAAATACATCGATAAATCGGTGCGGACATCTTATAGGACCGAGTTCATCTTGTATGTGGTTTATGTTTTCGTTGCGGTTGCTTTACGTGCTATTTGTTTTGACGTTTGTTACAGTTTTTGTTTAGTTATTGTTGTTTGTTTTTGGTGAAATGCCGAGAAAAACAAAAAAAATCTTTGAACTCTCAAGCTAATGAGTTATTGGTTCGTTTAATTTAATTAATTTAGAAATGAACAAAAAGCAGTTTGGATAATCAAAGATCAATTAAATAAAAATCGATTTGATAGCCCTTGTTAACGTTCTCGATACTTGAAAAAATCGATTCTATTTCGTTAGGGCACATAACTATAACTATCAACTTTGAACTGCCACCCATATCATGATAACTCGAACATACTATAGTATTGTACTGAAGCCATAACTACAATTTATAGAATTTTTCTCTGTCTGTATGTATGTTTCGTTTTAACTCGAGAACCACTCAACGGATTTGGATGCGTTTTTTCTTTATCATCATAGTAACCCCGATCAACATAACAGGCTATAAGGGATGTTCATAAAATAACGCCCAAGTCGAAAATGGGGCAAAACTTAAATAAACGCGGGTGAAACTACGGGCAAAGGCTAGTGTATCTATAAATACAACAAATTGCTATGAAACGGCAGCGCAACGTTCGTTACGTACACGCAATGTATAGGAAGCGATAAAAAGCCAAGCGTCTCGAAGCATAGCAGTCCGCGGGCAACGAATATCATCGCACTGAGTCTCACTCGCTCACCCTTAAATAAGGTTTTGGGCATTACATGCCTTTGGAATGAAGCTACTACAAATAGCTTTGAGAAAATATAATACTTTTCTAAATGCTGATTTAAATAAAACGGTAAATATAACGAGATATTTTGAGTCCACTAAGCCGAGGATCACAATTTTTTTTTCTCCAGTAAGTTGAGACAACAAAAGCCATTGATGAGGATAAGGTTTAAGTGAATTTCCAACAAAATATTGTGCTTAAATGTTGTGCCGACAATACTAGTATCAAATATATAAAACAAGTAAGTAGACTCTTATCACAGCAAGCGTTTTGAGCCCAAGTATTGGATAAAATTTAACAAATACTAGTATACCTCATCGTTGGGACCTAACTCTGTATCTATCTAGAACGTTAAACACACTACAGCCAACAGCTAGTAAAGGCACTCTGGCAAGCATCCTCACGTCACGGCTAAGGGCAGTCCTTGCTCATAAACGCCTTGGGAATGTTTTCATTGGTCTTGGTGGCGACGCTGCAACCGAGTAGCGTGGTCGCGGGGATCGTGCCCGTTTGGATTCCGTGCGCCATTTTAAGAAGATCGTAGTTGATTTTTTCCGTCACGACCGAATCTTTCCTGGAAAGTAAAAGTAGATTATTAGATGAATTAATAACACACACCTCCTGTTAAAGTAATTTTAATCCCCGCATAATCAGTCCAGCTGTTGCGGTGGGGTGAACAGATACAAACATTGGATTATTGAGGGGTTTGTTTTGTATTTAATGACATTATTATATTAAATAAGTATATGGTGCGAGAGCTCACTGGTACTGCGGATGCGAAGTGACGAACTCCCGGATCCAGGTGGCCATGGTGGGGATCTCGCCCTGCGCGCGCCGCTGGATCATCTTCAGGTACTGCTGCACCGAGCAGTGCGTGTCCGCGTCCACGTCCATCCCGGACAGGTACGACTCGATCAGGGGTATCAGGCCGGGGAACCCGCCCTCCTGTCATTTCAAACCATTTCATTTACATTACGTCCTAAACGTGAATAAAGAGGTGATTGAGTATCGCTAATTGACCACTTCCGCCGACAATAATATTGTTTTCCCCGAACTTTTTAAGAAATGAGTATTGAGATTTATGGAAATGTTTGACAAAGCAAAGAGCACGAATAGTATGGATGCCATTTCCTAAACAAGCCGATGGGAATCGTGTTATACGGACCCTTCGCCAGTAATAGTCGGACACCCACTAGTAGGTTAGGAGACATGTTTGTCTTCGTAGACCCACTGGTCGGTCTACGAAGACGAAACGTATTATTTTCACTTAGTATGTTAGAACCTCTATTTAAATGTTTGAATAAATAAACATTGTTCTGTTGTCACTGTTCAATGATCAGTAAGATATATATTTCATGAATAATATAGGAAGTGTCTAAATAGCCGTTAGCGGCTTCTTTATTTTTAATTTTATTCGACCGCTAGGGATAGGTTGCGACGACGAGCGAAGCGAGGAGGAGCGGTTAGGTTGACATGTAAGTACATATTAGGGAGCCGAGCGAAGCGGAGCGGAGCGAGGCGACCCCCGTAGTTTAAACGGAATTCACAATATGCAGAAAAAAACGATTTCGGAGCTTTTTCCGATGACTTACGGTTCAATAATTTATAAAAATAAAGGACCGCTTCCCTTTCTGAACTGTAAATTGCAAATTCAACTTTATTAGTTCGGGTTAAGGAAGATATTCCAACAGCTAAATAATGACTTACGGTTTAAAATAATTTAAAAAATCAAAGGGCCGCTAGTGGTCCTTTAGTCACTTCCAATAATATAATATACCACGATCGGCTACTTGGTAATAGATCTCAGGGTTTATAGTTTCAACATGGAGATGATTAACCGAAACTGTTTTTTTAAATCCCATTTTAAATTCCATTCGTCTTCAACAAATGTACATGGGTATGGCCGTAAAAATGTACTTTATTTTCTTTTTTGTGTCGCCTAGCGACTTTAATTTTTTACATAAAATCTGAAGATGCTGAACGAAAGAAAAAAAGATAAAGGACTATGACGAAACATGTATAAGAAAAAATGTTAATTTCCTAGGGTCAAACAAATAATAAAACTAAATGGTGCACATTGGTGTCGATTCGGTAAAACACCACACCTTAACTTAACCTAACCAAAATACGACTAAAATACGTTAAGTCGTTTCTATTAGCTATTCGGTTTTGTCAACGAACTAAATTTGGTTGCCGTGTTTGACTTAATTTTCTCGAACTAAATTGAATTCACAGATTACAATAGCGGTAAAGACCACAGATAAGAATGGTTGCATTTCATTCGTTCGATATGGGAAGTCTTAATATTTCTACTCTTTGGTAGAATTATGATTAGATTTTAAAATATTATATTTTTATTTCTTTACTTTCGCTCCGTGATTTTAACCACTCGAACATTGTTCTTGCCTACCTTCCCAAAAAAGTTTTTTATCTACTTTTGGTTTATTAAACAAGAAATTACAATAAACAAAACTACTAAATTGGTAATTGGCTTCCTGTACTTACTTAGACATAACGGTGGCTACTTACTGGAAAGATATAATTTAGTTTCCACTGGAAGAAGAAGATCATCATAACGAATAATTTCAAGAGCATCATCCCCGTCATCGTCTATTAAATATCAAAATTCCCCTCAACTTTGCACCAATTAGGGATGTCGATTCTTTCTAAAAAGATCGATTCTGAGATCGATTTCAAATCGTGATAAAAAGATCGATAAAAAAAACGGTAAAGAAAAGATCGATTCAAAATAATCGATTCATAATCGGAACAGAAATTCACACAATTAGCGTTAATTAAATTTTATTTTTGTTAGTAATCTAGGTATAAATTCATAAGCGATAATTTTTCCAGAGTTTATTGTAAGTAAAGTTAGTTGTTTTCTCATAAATATAACATTAATTAAAAGTTAAAGTTTTATTGCCAAAGTAACTTATAATGCAAATACATAATACAAATTAAAATTTTTACCCCTATAAAGTATACTTTATGTATCTATTTTACAAAATAAATATTTTGATTTTGATTACAATTTTTATTGGAATAATATTATGTTAATATTATATTACAATATTTGTTAGTCTCGATTACCCACTCCAACTTCTAATCTTGAAACGTAAGGCTCTTCATATACTTGCTGGGAACGTTATTAAATGTAGGTACTCTTTTTAATTGTATGGGATTTGTTAGAAAAATTTTCCTTGAAACCGAAAAAAATCGTGTCCACGATTCTGTGGTTGTATGGATCGATTCAAAGATCGAATTGCTCCGAAAATAATCGATTTTCTTGCTACCATTAATCGATCTTCGATTTAAAATCGACATCCCTAGCATCAATAAACATACGCGGAAGAAGAAATGTGATTCCATGGATGCGTTGTGAATAAATTTTTTTTTAGTAATTTTGGGGAATTTTATGATGGTATCACTTAAATTGACAATTCTGTCTGACCGATTTTAAATTTCTGATAAAGATCGAAAAAATGGCTATTTTCTTTATAAAAACCATTGCGGGACGCTGTTGCTCTGACTAAGAAGACCAAGAAACAATCACGATTAACCCTTAAGATGGATCCAAGGCTTCATCGGGACTAATCCACCTATTATACTACGAAATAGTGCGAAAACGCTTTTGCAGCCTCTGACAGCAACACCTGCTGCATACAAGGACTCGTATGTCTCGATGTTCTATCGCTCCAGTCAGCAACTACCGCCGTCACCCTAATCGGAAAAGATTCTTAGCTTGAAACTGAAAAAAACCATCTACCACCGTCCAACCCCCGCCTCGAATACAATCAGTGATTGTGATTGCTTCAGTCTTGTAGAAAACAAGAAACGTCGCTCTCACCAGTGCCAAAGGAATGCTTTATTTGATTACACAGATATTACGACACAGTCCCTGAAACTTTATGTGACCTGAAGCCTACCAGATCTATTTCTCCAGAGTGCACAAAAGTATGACGTTAGAAGATGTAACGCTTCATGTCAGACGATTCCAAATTAGGGTAACATGCAGGCGGGAACAACCATCATAGAACGTTACACAAGTACATCATGAAAGCGCACAACGTCCACACACAGTGGAATATGAACAATTAAAAAATGCATAACGTTTCTCAACAAGCTCTTTTGCACTAGATTACCTGTAAGCTAACTCGCTGTGCATCATTTTGGAGAAATGATACATTCGTAGTGCTTCTTTGTAAGTGATGTGAGTAAACTGGGACGTCGGATATTTTGTATGGAGTATGAAGGTGTCTATGTTCGTGCCAACATGTTAAGAAATGTTTTTTTGTATAAGGGTCTGTAGTTATGTTTACCTAGTTTTAAGGAACCTATTAATAATATGGGCCCTTAGTGGCCTAAAATAAAAAAATATAAGTACAATTTAGTTTTACTATTCATTTAGCAATCAGACAACAGATTCATTCAATCTAATCTCATCATCATCGTACCCTTTATTTTCTGACCTTATAAATATGTTACATGTCATGTAATTTTAAAACAATAAAATATTGATTTAAATAATATAATGTACTGCTTGCTGGCAAGCATCCCGCTGACAAATATATTGTAATTTTTTCAGGTCAGTGTGTCATTGACTCATGGACCTCCCCTAGTGTTTTCCATTGGTTTTCTTTACATGGCTTCTACACAGAAAGGGGCGATCATCTGCGTCGCACTGGTCTGCCTTTTGGTCCATGTTTTTGTCCATTTAATGGTCTTTTCCCTCATAATATTTGTAGGAAATGCCCCAATTCTGGAATCTATAATATAATCTATATTATGTCAAGCAGAGATGAATGCATTTATTACACACTTCTTCTGAGATGGGGTATTCTTTAATACCTCTTTCAAGGACCAAAATCTATATTAATTGACAATTTATTTCTAAACTAACCTTGCCCTTGGCTTTGCTTGCATGGAAGTGTTTTGTAATCTTTGTGTGGTTTCAAGAGTTATTGGCTTGGCGGTTATTTTACTAACACCTTATAGCCTATATTTTGACCAGACTCATTAGGATGATAATAATGAAAATCATATCCAAATCGGTTGAGTGGTTCTTGAGTTGAAATGGAACATACAGACAGACAAAAATTGTTAAATTGTATTTTGGCCTCCATACCATACTAATAACCCATTTCATATAAAATTTTACAAATATATTTAATGTACAGACACAACTTTTAGACCAGGTACTTTATTATTAGTATATAGATGAGCAATCCTATTTCTATTGACATCTAATGATTTTACCTTGGTTTGCTGGTCTCTCTGGTTGTGTCTTGCTAAACCAAATTCATCTGTCCAGTGATCAAGGGAAATGTAGTACTGGGTACACACAGCAGACTGAAAAAATTGTAGCCGTTGTTTAAGGACTAGGTAGTTAGGTGGTACAGCTTTTTTAAAGAGTTTGCTCCTTCACAATTACAAGAATCTATTTTCCGTTGCTAGAAAACAAAGCTTGAAGATTCGGCTCTATGAATGAGGCTTATTTTAAGCTGTGACGTCACTGCATAAGGTTCATAGCCAGGGAACCAGTGAATCCAAATCCTAGGAGCCACTGATTTCTTGGCGTAATGTGCAACATCGCAGTTTATTTTTAAGAGGTCTGAACATCACATCCACCTTGTTTCATACAATTCTGGTTCCGGGGTCATCAGCTAAGGTAGCAGCGGGGTACAACTTGTCTCCTGGAAGAAGCATTGTAAAAATCAGTTTGCAAACACAGTTTTAAACTTTGGGTGGATATGCTGGTTTTAACTGTTTAGTTTCTTTCTTCTGCATCTGCTACACCCAATAGCCAATATTCCTCCATTCTCCCCTCAAAAAGCAACACAAATTAGATAATTGGACTTGTTAAAATTTTAATCGCCACGAAATATGTCTCGCCTAATATTAGTTCACTTTTAGTTTGACATCTCTAAAATTTGACAGTTAGGTGGTCATACCGAATAGCAAAATTACGTTTTGGACTTAATTGAGTTCGACCTAACTAAAAATTAGTTTAGTCCTGTCAAAATAGGTTAAGTTGGGCGTTTCCGAATACCAAAAGTAATTTGACACATCTTAACCTAATTTTAGTTAAGTTAAGTCGTATTTGTGCATGTTCGAATCGACACCATTAGCTGACTTACATTTTAAACAGACCTTAAGGAACTCACGTTATCTTGTATGTTACCGATGACATAGTGTGTTACTGATTCACGGATGTTATGGTACATTTTTTTACGGCGATACCCACATGATGATGTTTCAAATCTTGGATTGAAGTCAAATTGAGTTCATTTTCACCTCCCGCGTTGCGGCCAGTGAGGACCAAACCTAGATCTAATATCTTGCCATTAACGATCTCGTTGATAGTCAGGTGTGCATCTAATACCTTGCCATTGACGATCTCGTTGATAGTCATCTGCTCGTAGGAGTCGGCGGCCTCGGTGGGCGTGGGCGGCAGACCGCCGGACGGCATAGCGCCCACGTCGCGCCGCCACCAGAACTTCTCGTTAAGGCACGCACCGCGGCGCTGCGCGCGTTGCATGTTCTCGTCCACCTGGAATATGATCAATAGATCATTTATATAATATATAACGGTGATTTTTATTGATACAACTGAATTTATGTAGTCCACCATGTAATTTTGTTTATAATTCCTGATTGATATCGAACGGTTTAAGACAATAACTACTAGCCGAACCTCTTTAAGAGCCCGGTCTGCGACGACGACAACTTTGTTGAAAAACAATATGTTAAATATTTTTCTGGCCCTTACCTCGATGTTTTTGGAAAAACTAGGGACATACGCCACTTCATATTGGCCGTCTAAATGAAGGCCTAGAATTTATTTGATTAAATTGTTTCTCTTTTGTGAGTTATTTTGATACTTACAAGCCCGCTCCGATTAGTTATTCATAATATCTAAGTACTAAAATAACACGCAAAGGAGAAACAATTGAATCAAATAAATTTTAGGTCTTCATTTAGATGGCCATTACGGACATACCCTGATTTTTCCAAAAACGTCGCGGCAATAACAAGAAAAATAATTAAAATAATGCTTCGCATCAAACAGACGAAACATACGGAGCGGGTTCTTAAGGTCTGAGTACCTTTAGAAATTGATAAAATCTCATAATTTTTGGCCTTTATCGAGCTTGAATCAATTGAAATCATAATACTCATTGTTTATCAGACTATCAATCGGATCCTGGAGCCAGTGGCGTGCACTCCATAGAGTCAAAAAGACACTGCCTAACCTGACAAATACGCATACGCGGGGCGATCTCTGTTTTTTTGGGTTGTTAGGTGGGTGTCATGTTCGGCTTTAGTCATAATCTTGTATGTGTTTCTCATATCGACGAGGGTAAAGCGTAGTGTGCGTTACTGTAAATACATGACACACAATGCAAAAGTTGCGCCAAAAAAGCCAGTGGCTCGTGACGTCACGTCAGTTGGTGGTTGCTCTTTTGTTATCCGACTTCCTTACGAAGCTAATTATTACGCGACTGTTTTAAAAAATAGCATTGTTTCTGTTGTAATATTGAACACGACTGAGTGTTGATTATAGAACACAGTTGGAACGCAGTTCAGTTGTATATGTCAAGATGGAGGTTTGTCGACTTTATACTTTGCTTGTGTGTCAGTGTAACGCATGATACGTTATCTTTAATAAAGTACCAAATACAGTTAAGAAGCATACGTTTCATTACAACATGGTGGCAGCGTAAATCTTTCAAGAACCCAGTGAAAAAACCAGTAAAAAAATGACAGATTCAGGTGAAGAAGTGAGGCAGCAGGTTATAAATCTAGTGACGCCATCCATGGTTACTCCGCCACAACAATTCGATTTTCAGCCAGAAAACTGGCAGGTATGGAAAAAACGCTTTGAACGTTTTATGTCGGTGTCAGAAAATGGCTCTAAGTCTCAAGAAGAGCAGATAGATATGTTGCTTTATCTCATGGGTGACAAAGCAGAAGAATTAGTTCTGCAGCTAAAAATAGAAGATTTAAATACATTACAAGAAGTGCTGACAAAAATTACTGAGCATTTTAAGCCAAAGAAAAACATTGTCTACTCGAGATATACATTTCACAAAAAATTACAAGGGTCGGAATCAGTGGACGAATATATTAGAAGTTTGTATGTGCTAGCAGAAAACTGTGAGTATGGCACTTTGAAAGAAGAAATGATCAGGGACCAGATAGTGGTTGGCATTAAAAGTCAGAAAGCTAGAGAAAAGTTGCTTTTGAATATCAATCTTACGTTGGACCAAGCAGTAACAACAGCTCGAAATGTAGATTTATTAGAGAGTCAAGCATCCTTTAATACAACAGGAGAGTTGGAAATCAATAAGATGAAAAAAGAGAATGAAAACAAGCAGGGTAGTTGCTGGTTTTGCGGAAGAGGTTTACACAAAAACAGAACATTATGTCCAGCGCTCAAGGCAGTGTGTATGAATTGTAAGAAAGTAGGACACTTTGCAAGATGTTGCAGAGGCAAAAGGATGCAGGTGACTGAAGAATTGAGGGTATGTGTCATTCAAAATGGATACACAATAGATGTTGATGTTTATGAGTGAGATACATTCAAAACTAAGTTAAAATTTTTGTTGGATACAGGCGCAGATGTAGTGGCTGTTCCAGAAAATTGTGAGGAGTGCGAAATATTTCCATGTAATACCAGCATTAGAGGTCCAGATCAGACAAGATTAACAGTGTTAGGTGTGATTAAGGGGACATTAAAATATGGGGATAAAGAATATACAGGTGACATATTTGTAGTCAGAAATTTAAAAATGCCAATATTAGGAGTGCCTGCTATAGAAAGTATGAAAATTATAAAAATTTTAGAGATTAATAATGCTCTTGGTGAGATTAGTGTTAAAAGCATGGTTAACGTAGAGCTGGAATTTCCAAAAATTTTTGATGAGTTGGGCATATTTTATGAACCTTTTGATATAACTGTGTCTGATAAAAATAAAAGTTATAAGCAATGTACACCAAGGGTTGTACCAATACCTTTATTAGATAAAGTTAAAGCTGAGTTAGACAGATTGTGTAATTTAGGAGTGTTGACAAAAGTGGAGGAGCCAACACAATATTGTTCACCAATAGTTGTGGTTCCTAAAGATGAAAATAATGTTAGGATTTGTGGAGACTACACTGAGTTGAACAAAAACATTCAAAGACCTATTTTTCCAATTCCCAAAGTTGAGGTGACATTAGCTAGGCTAAAAAATTCAAAATTCTTCTCAAAATGTGATGCTACCTCCGGTTTTCATCAAATTAAGTTAACGGAGCAGGCTGCACGGCTCACAACGATTATAACTCCATTTGGGAGATATATGTACAAACGTCTTCCTTTTGGCCTTAACTGTGCTCCAGAATACTTCTCAATGAAGTTCTCAGAATTGTTTCAGGATCTGGATGGAGTAGTATGTCATGTCGATGATGTATTGATTTTTGCAGAAAATATAGAGAAACATGATGAAAGGACATTGCCTAATTTTGTATGGAAGTTGGACCAAGTGCTGCCTAGAATACTCACATAGTGCATTTTGTTCCTCAGACCATCACTAATCTGTATTTCAAAGCGCATAAAAAATCTATCCCAGGAGTCCAAAGAAAAACAGTCTCTTGTTTTG
Organism: Ypsolopha scabrella; assembly: GCA_910592155.1. Classification (NCBI taxonomy): domain Eukaryota; kingdom Metazoa; phylum Arthropoda; class Insecta; order Lepidoptera; family Ypsolophidae; genus Ypsolopha; species Ypsolopha scabrella. The sequence goes on along the minus strand of OU342962.1, from coordinate 13,596,170 downwards.
AATATTTTTATTGGAAAAAAATTAACTTAATAGCAACAAATGTACAAAATCAACTAGTAAACAGTTATTGTGCGTTCAATTATAATTATTTTAATTATATTTTGATGCATAATTGCGAGGTATCAATCAGTTCATCGATAACAATGATGCATACATCGATAATGTAACATAATTGTTAGGTATCAATCAGTTCATCGATAACGATGAAGACGATTAATAAATAAACTCAATATTATTGTATGAGTCAGTTAACAAATAAGACAATAATATTGATTAATCGTCTTCATCGTTATCGATTATTATTGTGTCTAGGAATAAGGCAGGACACCTTATCACGTCTTGGTGCCTAGCAAACCCAATAAACCAGACCAAGCACATAGTGTGCGCGCAACAACTAATTGTCCTCCGACCCGTGAAACACGTACAGCAATAGTTTTTTATGGCCTCCAGTCCACTATTGTTTGCATCAACTATTATATAGCAATGGTAGATTTTTGAGGATCTATGTCTACTCTTTAGGTTCATCCTGAGCAGGTGAACATTATTATTTGGCATATCATATGTTGTTAAATCAATGAGTGATCTGTTATATTGTTGTACTACAAATCTGCCAGTGCTTCGAATATGCTCGCTGTAATAACTCGGAGCGAGTTTTATTTGGTATGTGCCAGCCGCGAATAATGCCAATTCCTCAGCTGTAAGAACTGGAAATATATTTAAATTGTTTTGTTCAACATTAATGTTTGAAAAAGCCACTCTATTTCTGTGTAGTCTTTTGAAATCGACATAATCTGCTAAATCATTATTCACGTTCAAACGATCTTGGGCTATATTTATAAAATCACGTGCTTGAGGGTTATCTATCAGATCTATATGGAAATCATTAGTTAAAGCCGCAGCGATTCTAAGGTCTGCAAAAAAATGTGGCATTGATATGTTGCAAAATTCGTGCCGGAAGATTTTGAAATCTCGTTTTAGTCTACCATTAACTATTTCTACGGGCCATCGGCAAATGGTGCACATTCTTGATTTATTACCCTGGATTGTGGTTAATTGGGTGGATCCTCTAGTTTGAGACTGTGGCATAATGCCAACATATCCATGCTCCTCTAGATATCCGATAGAGTCACGGAACCCTCTGTCCAAAATAAAAACATCTCCAGGATTAAGTAACCAATGAAGAGGCCTGTCAACGCCACTCAAATGATTATTCAAAATGGAAGCGTCATTTTGGATCGCAGCGTGCGGCCCAGAAATATCTAATATATGTCCATCACAACTTACAAATAAAAATGGTTTCAAAAGACTTCTGTGCTTTGGGACACTGTAAGTTACTTTTTGGAAAGATAAGTTGGCACTCTTTTGGATGTACATATAAGTACCATCACATATAATAATGGCTTCACCGCGATTGCCGAATAAAGCGCCAGGAACTGCAAGAGCGCGTTCCAAAATCTGCTGTCTGGTTATATGATTAAACCCTAAGTACCTCGGGACAAAATCACTTTCTAGGCTTTTCCTAGCTATGTTCATAAGCCGCTCTAGATTTGACCGCGTCATATGAAAAAATGTTCCAAGCCTTTCATTTGATTCACCCGTTCTTATTTTTGACAAAAATATACCTAAAGCGGCTTTAGAGTTACGACAGCATTCTGCTAGTGATGGAGTTTGGTCATAAATTCTTTGGAACTCATCGCGACTTCGCCCAGTCCAGTAATGCAACTCTTCACTATGTTGCTCTTGAAGATTTTCAAAATCTATTATATAATTCCTGGGTTTTTTTAACATTTCCATCATTTCAGTTACTTGCTGCGAAGCAATAAAAATATCTCATAAACGTTGTTTATTGCAAGATTATTTTTTATCACAAAAACTGGATTTATTTATTATTCCTGGGACCAATATATATATATATATATTTTTTTTCTACTTACGCTACAGTACCACTAGACCAACTCAGATTCCTAGGCAGCACTTGGTCCGAACTTATTTGTTTATTGCAAGATTATTCATTATCACAAAAACTGGATTTATTTATTATTCCTGGGAGCAATTTTTTTTTTTTTTTGTTCTTCTACTTACGTTACGGTATCACTAGACCAACTCAGATTCCTAGGCAGCACTTGGTCCGAACTTATTTGTTTATTGCAAGATTATTCATTATCACAAAAACTGGATTTATTTATTATTCCTGGGAGCAATTTTTTTTTTTTTTTTTTTAGTTCTTCTACTTACGCTACGGTACCACTAGACCAACTCACATTCCTAGGCAGCACTTGGTCCGAACTTATTTGTTTATTGCAAGATTATTCATTATCACAAAAACTGGATTTATTTATTATTCCTGGGAGCAATTTTTTTTTTTTTTTTTTTTAGTTCTTCTACTTACGCTACGGTACCACTAGACCAACTCACATTCCTAGGCAGCACTTGGTCCGAACTTATGCAATGTCCTTTGCGAGAGGTTTTAAAAAGACTGCAAGAAAAAGGTATCACATTAAATGAAAATAAATGTAGTTTTGGTAAACAAGAGATCAAGTATTTAGGGCATATTATTAACTCACAAGGTGTCCGTCCAGACCCTGAACGAGTACTAGCTATAGATAGTTTTGATACACCAAAAAATAAAAAGCAGGTTATGCAATTTCTTGGAATGGTTAATTTTGTCAGTAGGTTTATCCCTAATAAAACTGAAATTTTGTATCCAATATACAGTCTTTTGAAAGAAAATACAGAGTTTGTGTGGGACATTGACCAGGAAAAAGCATTTCAGGAAATAAAAGAAATATTAAAAAAAGCTCCAATATTAGCACATGACCCATCGAAAAAAATTATTTTGGCAGCAGATAGTAGTTCATTTGGTTTGGGGGCTACACTCATGCAGGAAAATTCAGACAAAAACAGGCAGATAGTTGCATACTGTAGTAGAACATTAACAGATACAGAGAAAAGATACTCACAAATTGAAAAAGAATGCCTTGCCTTAACATGGGCTGTAGAGCGGTATAAGGACTTTATTTATGGTATTAAAGTTCACTTAGAAACAGACCACAAGCCTCTCATACAGATATTGCAAACAAAACCAATTGATGACTTGACTCCTCGACTTATGTCATTTAGAATGCGATTGACTAAATTTAATTATACTGTCACATACATACCAGGAAAAAAGTTAGTTCTACCAGATGCTTTATCAAGATGTCCGCTACCAAATACAGAAGTAGGTCAGTTTAAGGACAGCTCTGAGCCTTATCTTAATCTCATTCTTAATAATATACCATTTAGGGATCAGGTATTACAGAAAATAAAACAAGAACAAAGAAAATCAGAGATATGTAGTAGTTTAATAAATTATACAGAAAATGTTTGGCCTAAACAATCAAAAACACCTGAAAAAATTAAGCACTTTTATCAGTATAGGTATGACTTTTCTATAGTAGAGGGTTTGCTTCTTTTTAGATGTCGCTTAGTAATTCCAGAATGCATGCAATTGGAAATGTTAAATAAAATACATGAAGGTCATTTAGGTATAAGTAAATGCAGAAATAGGGCCAAGCAAACTATGTGGTGGCTTGGTATGTCAACTCAGATTGATAGACTAATTCGAAATTGTCCTCAGTGTATAGAAGAAAGAGTAAATCCTAAAGAGGATATTATTTTAGAAAAAACTCCTATGAGGCCATGGCAAAAAATAGGCATTGATTTATTCTATTTTAACAATGATTGGTATATGTGTATGACTGATTACTACTCAAGATTTATAGAAATAAAAAAATTATCTAATTGTACTGAAAGTCATGTAATTGAACAGTGCAAAGATATATTCTCTAGATTTGGAATTCCAGAGATTGTGAGAACTGATTGCGGTTCACAGTTCAAAACTAAGTTTAAAGATTTTGCTAGAGAATATAATTTTGAGCACATAACGAGCAGTCCATATTATTCACAATCAAATGGGTGTGCTGAGGCTGCAGTTAAAATAGCAAAGAACTTGGAGTTGATGCTCGTGATTGTTGGCACTTGGTGGAACTTTTGAAACATTTTTTGTTTGATAAACACTTGTACTTGTCCACTTATTTATATTATTTCCCCTTACCGGTTTCGCTGTTAAAGCATTATCAAAGGTTTGTTTGGTTGTTTACGTACAATATATGAATCGCTTGGCATGCGGGTAGGACAAACCTACATGTCCTACCCGCATGCCAAGCGATTCATATATTGTACGTAAACAACCAAACAAACCTTTGATAATGCTTTAACAGCGAAACCGGTAAGGGGAAATAATATAAATAAGTGGACAAGTACAAGTGTTTATCAAACAAAAAATGCAAAGAACTTGTTGAAAAAAAATAAGGATATTTATCTTGCACTATTGATTTATAGAAATACTCCTCTTGATTCTGGTTTTAGTCCAGCTGAACTTATGTTTAGTAGGAAATTAAGAGATAACCTTCCAAGATTGCCTGGTGCTCTGTCAAAAACAGTTAATTGTAAATCAAAGTTTTTAGAAAAAGATAAGGAGAAAAAGAATTCAGTGCAATCATATTATAATAAAAGACACAGGACCAGGCAATTGCAGGATTTAAATGTAAATGATACAGTTTGGATAGTTGATTTAAGAAGTTATGGCATTGTAATTGGCAAAGCAGCTGAACCAAGATCATATGTTGTTAGAACACATAGAGGTGTGTTTAGGAGAAACAGATGGCATCTTATCCCAGCTCCTAGTACTGAGAAAGAAAAAAGTCTGGATTATGATCTAGATGTTTATGGTGAAAACGATGATGTTAACAAAGATTCAAATTATTCTCAGGATTGTACTGTTCAGAATGATGTAATTAGTAATGATTTGGTTAATGAGAAAGTAGAAAGTAATGAAGAAGGAGAAGTAAGAAGGAGCATGAGAGTAAGAAATAAGCCTGCATGGACAAATTATTATGTGATTTAATTTTATAAAAAAGGGAAGATGTTGTAATATTGAACACGACTGAGTGTTGATTATAGAACACAGTTGGAACGCAGTTCAGTTGTATATGTCAAGATGGAGGTTTGTCGACTTTATACTTTGCTTGTGTGTCAGTGTAACGCATGATAGGTTATCTTTAATAAAGTACCAAATACAGTTAAGAAGCATACGTTTCATTACAACAGTTTCTTTGATTTCATGCTTTATTATTCATCGTGTATTTGTATTACTTTATCTTTTGTCGTTAAGATTTTATTGTTATGCTTGTTTATCTTTAATAAACGCCATTTGATGGAATGCTACGTTACATACACCTAGAAAAATTAAAATTGTGTTTTATAATTGTATAAAATGGTTAGTTTTTATTGTGAAAGTTGTTCCAAAGTTAAGAAATTGTACGTCTTCCAAAAAAGCGCCTTTGATGGTGCTTATAAAACAAATAAGTTCTGGGCTTTTATTTTTAATGCCTGCCCACAAACTCTGTGCACGCCACTGCCTGGAGATGTGACAAACCCACGAGTGGCCAACCTCGCCAATAAACGACTATAACAAAGTTAAAGCAGTGGCGGAAGAAAATCGAAAAATCTTCTTTGCAAACAAACAAATGGCAAGAGCGACAAGACAAAGATATAGACCGGGCACATACCAGCTAGTCTAGCATAGCAAACCATATCGAGCTCGATAGTGCTTGATACAGTGCTCTGTCTCACTCTGTTGATCTACCTAAAGAGGGACAGACTGTGTATATCGAGCTGTCAAATCTCGATATGATCTACTATGCTAGGTAGGTACCTCCTTACCTTACTAATCGGCATCACGAAGTTCAAATGATAGGACAGTATCACCCTCGTGAGCAGCACAACGAAGCACACATAACCCGCGTTCTCGAAGTCTGTGAGCTGCGCTTCGCACGGCCGGAACTCGACTCGCCAGCCGATGGGAGAGTTGGGCGGCGGCGGCTTGAAGCGCATTGTCTGCCAGTTCGTCGACTGAATGTTCTGTAAATAGTTGCGGGTTTAGTCATTTCCGACGTTTAGATTGTTTCGCAAAAAGAGGACTTTTGCGTAGGCTTCTTTGTACTCCAAGAAGTCTCCTATTCAAAACCTATATCCGTGCCGGTATTTTTACGCAACATTTTTTTGCGCCTTTGTATAGAGTTTCTTCAAAAAATATTTGAATACACAAAGAATTTATTTTCCACAAGTAAACTGAATAATCTATAGTCTGTTCGGGATAGCATGATATGGGTGACAGTTCGTAATTTTCCGTTTTACCTGTACTACTTACACCACACTCCATACACCCATGTACAAAAGAAACTAATAGTTTTAAAAATAATGTATATCATTATTGCAAAAATACAATAAATAATGCTTCTATAAATTGAAAAAATAATCTCAGTGTGTTCATTGAATTTAACAAAAAAATAATTGGTTAATATCGAGAAAAACAAAAAAAAATTTGATCTCTCAAGCTCGGGAGTTAGTAGTTCGTTTAACTTAATTAATTTAGTAATTAACAAAAAGTAGTATAGATAATCAAAGATCAATTAAATAAAAAATCGATTTAAAAGCCCTATCAACTTTCTCGATACTAAAAAAAATTGATTATACATATTTCGTTAGGGCACATCACTATAACTGTCAACTTTGAACTGCCACCCATATCAAATATATCCTGAATATACTTAATATTTTATATACTACAATATTAAAAAATCCATACAGTTGTCCAACGAAGGTGTTAGGACGGAGGGGTTGTGCGGGGCGAGACTCCGAACTGCTTGTTCGAAAATTGTATGTAGCTCGGTGGCGTACCTCCCGCGTCTCGCCCCGCAGGTCCCGCACAATTGCTCTGTCTAAGCGCTTTCGTTGTACAACTGTATGGATTTTTAAACTTTACTAATATCAAGATATATCCGTTCAAGTTTAAAAAAACAAAGCTTTTGAAATTTGGAAAGCTCATGATAAATTTCGATCGGAACTTACCTCGAAATGGTCGGTATCATTAGCATCGTCCTGGTGAACTTTCTCTGAGAAGAGCGAGACAGTGTCACGTATGAAGAGATGCGCGATATGCATGGCGAGGGGGTGATCGATGCCGCCCTCGCGCAGGCGCCGGTAGATCGCGGGGTCGTGCAGGATCGTGATGTCATTGTACCTGAGTATAACATAAAATTACAATATAATAAGCTTCACCTCCATAACTAATATAAACGGTGGTATTATGTCTACTTCTATTAGAAAATCCGTATATAGAATTCAAAAATTTGGCTACAGCAATATAAGGTGAACGCCGAACAACGAAATAATGGAATTTCTATACCGGTCAGAAACCGATTGTCTAATACTATTAAAAAGAAGGTCTCGACTGAGTTTTAGTGGTCAGGCAGTTAGTAGATAAATACCATTTATAGTTCCACGTTTCAGGAACTTCTCCGCGCTCTATCAGTATTCGATAAAAATAAATATATATCGTCACGCACGACATGAATCTCCCAGGATGTGTCAGAGGTGTTACGGAGTGAACTATAAAATGCAAGTCACAGTCCACACGCAGTACACTCACGCTTCACCGACGATTATTACGTCCCAACGTGATGGGTGGTGAGCCCTAACGATCGACGTACTTCGGGAATAAATACACGCTTTTTAAGGCATGCAGGTTTCCTCAGTGTTTCCCTTCACCGTTCAGCAAGTGGCAAATTTTAGGTAAGAATACAAATACTATGCACATAAATTCCTAAAAAATTATAATGTAAAAGCGGCGGTTGCTCAAACGATAGAACGCGGGCCTCTCAATCTTGAGACCCAGGCTCGGTCCCCGGTATTGTAATTAAGGCACAATCTCACTTCTCATGCTGCGGCGAGAGATACGAGTCAATGGAGTCGTATCTCGACTTGGCGATCCTGAACTTGTTGTTCAGTAGCGGCTCGAGGCCCCTCTCCTCGCGCGTGCGGTCGTCGACGGAGGCGGCGATCACGTTCCAGCGGCAGTCCACCTCCGTCAGGAAGCCGCGGTAGATCGGTGACGCCGCCGACAGGGCCAGCTGGAACATACGTATACACCCATCTTTGTACGGTCGTCAGGAGTGCACCAACTCAGGAAGTGTATTTTTGAATTATTCGAATTTCAATTCGCATATGAATACGCATGATTCGCATACGAAAACTTGAAATCAGTATTTTTAAAAATTCATTCCGTGAATTCTGCAACGAGTGGTCTGACCCACTCGTTTTCCGATTTCTACTAGTAGAATCTACGCAAGGTGAGAACGAAAATGTCGATGAGAGACTGACATTATACATTTTTAATTTACGTTGCGTTCACCTCCATTCATTATTGGTTTTTAAAATCAACGAAATATTGCTTTCCAGTTTTTATTTCTTCTGCGTGAAACGAAAACCATTACATTGATTTCTACTGATTCAAAAATACGTAAATTCGTGACCAATCGAATTGAATTTCGCACGTGAATTGTTTTCGTGCGTGATTGACGACGACATGATTCACGGCGATACAGCAACAGTATTCAAAAATACAGCTCCTGTTCTGTGTTCGCTATCACGTGCACGCTCTATGGAACTTGCGAAGGCAATACAATCGCACCGATTGTCGCGGGCACGAAATTGGAAACGTGTGTCGGAAGAAACAAAATTTTGGCAGTAAAAGTTTTGTAGGTTTTTAAACATATTAATGGTTAAAATGTATCTAGATTACATTTTCGATGCGACATTTATATTTTTTTTATTTTATCAAAATAATAAAAACACAGTCCGCTACACTTGTGGTAACAACCGTTAAATTTTCGTTTTTCGGAAGTTTGTTTCAGATTTCCCGATTTTTAGTTCTCATGTGGAATAGATCCAGATAATATCAATGGACTCAGCCTAAAATACTATAAAAACACTCCAGAGCCGCTTCACAATTTTGTGTTAGCGTTTGTACAGAGGTTTACGCGTGATGGCTGTCCTTAAGGGAGGGTTATCACGATTTGTTCACTTTTCAAATAAATTTTAAACCAATAAATGCGACGATTAAATTTTGAAAAAAATATATGTCATATTTCACTCTTTGATCTTAATATTTCGGCCGTTCGATACAAGATTGCTTACACCTGTCTCGATCCGATTAAATCGCAAAGATAGGTCTAAACTACGATCTAAATATCATTTCATTTAAGCTATATTAAGTTTTGGCCAATAAAACTTATATTAAAATAAACGTCGTGAAAAATGTGATATAAAACGGCCATCATATTAATAAACCACGGCTAAAAAACGCTTTTCTAGCAAAGTTGTGATATTTTATACTTTTTTGTGAATTTTCCTGCACAACAACTATGAACACACTTTAAAACCACATATACTAAGCATTTTTTATTAAAAAATAAGAAAAGCAATCATAAGTTTTGCGTTCGAGAACGAGAATCGTCGCCAAAACCTTCAGTAAATATATTTTTTTGCGTTTTTTTGACAAATTTGTTTACTTCAAAGTAATGAAATCATTTTCATAGCCCAACACAGAACCTTCCTGAAACACAGAATACCGTTAATACACAGAAGTACTACGTACTAGAAATGTGTTTTTACCTTAACAGTCTCAATATCCTGTTTGCGCATTTCACTAAACATGCAGATTTAATTAGACACAGCGTGTTTCCCGATGACCCAATTGGCTTAATACAATGCCAAGTTATGAGAAACGTCGGATAATTCCCGTTTTAAGGGGTAACGCTACTGTAAATATTTTAGAAAATCACACCTTAAAAGACGATTTGAATCTTTAGAACATGGGGAAAAAACTTCATTATAGTGCTCGCCATGTTAAAAGAGCGCTGGAACCGATTGGTTTCCACATGGGTATACTCGCGCACGAAATTACTAGGCCTATCTAATATATTTTAATGTACCTACCAATAACCAATATACGAAGCCGCAAGCGAAACGCTAGTTCAAAAATAAAACAACAGTTAATTTCATGCGCGAGTATACCCATGTGGAAACCAATCGGTTCCAGCGCTCTTTTAACATGGCGAGCACTATACCTGAATGATTTTTTTTTTCAATAACATTTCGAGCATTTCATACAGTTAAAAACATTAAATTTTATCATTAGAATGCATTACAAACTAGAAATTACCTGTCAATCTGAAATCCTGAAAGTGTTAACATTCTGCTAGCGTAACGCACACAATATTACTACGCCATTACCTTTTCACAGATACAAAACAAAAATAATTTTTTGTTTGTTAGAGTGGTGTTACCCCTTAAGAATGACTTGATATTGAATGGATACTTTAACTCCATATAAATTACCCGATGTGTGTCCTTATTGTTTTTATTCATTCATACGTAGTTGTAGTTTTACACATAAATCGTCGTCATCGTTTCCCGAACGTAAAAGGTATAAACTATTATTGAATGAGTTGATGTGTTGTTCAGTAAACTTCCATTATTAGTTAAATACACAAAGTGCTGTATTCTCTTCGTTGCTACGAGTACTATTGCTAGGAATAGGTAGTAGGTATAGATTTTACTATCGCTACCACTTTTCTCTTTGTGTTCGGTACTAAGATAGAAAAGTGGATGGTACTCGTATCTACAGTGTTTGACCAGAGCGATCCATGCAGCCAAAATGTTGGCATCAGAGATGCAGATTTTAAAAACTATAAATAAACTTTGACAAAAAGGTAGCTGTAAAACAGTGGCAGGAGTCAAGCAAGATATATCTAGACACCGCCTCTCTTCTTTGTGTACGCTCTGAAACGGCGCAACTACGACTGTATTTACTTATTCAGTCCCTCAGACAACGTGAATAATAGTTGTACTAATACATATAAGCGACGTACCATTATAGGACAGAGCGGAGCGAGCTGGTCGTAGAGAGTCCTCGCCTCAGTGATGCAACAAGCTTGGAACGTGAGCTGCAGACAGCAGCAGCCCATGCCGAACCCCATCGCGTCCATGTACACACAGTCCGGCTTAGCCGCCGTCGGCTCCAGCACGTGGGAGTCGTCCACCGGGATCTTCGTGTTTGTGTCACGAAATACTGATAGGAGAATAGTAATATTATGCAATTAATGAATAAAGGACGGATTTAAAGCGACGGCCATAGATGAATCACGAGCAAGTAAAGGATTCTAACGACTGAATCATGACCGTAGGGAGTGATTCAAGTGTTAGAATCCTGAGCGACGCGAGTGATTCATGGCCCTCGATATATATCCGTACTTTATTCAAGAGTTGCATACTATACTTTATACCATGACTACGAGAAAAATAAATAATTTAAGCGAAAATAGACATTTAATCGACAGTTCATTAAAATAAGTTAGGAAAACAGACTCTGAAAATGTGCCCGAAGCTTGATTTTCATTTTTCCATTTGCAAAACCCATCGTTGAATGCATATTTAATCGATTTATTATAAAGTACCTAACACGTGTCAACCCTTCGTGTTCGTACAAATTACAGTAGGTACCTATTGAAAATGGCGCCAATTTACAATTTTTTTTTTGTATATAATGGGAATGGCAGCAAAGAACACGAAACAGTTTTTATCCTAATTCTAAACTCCTTGTCGCAAATATCGACCAATCAAATCTCGAGGAGTTATTTGCACAAAGAGTTTGTATCGAGTATTTTTTGCGCAAGGAGGTTGTATAAGCATTGAGATGGAAATCGAATATATTGGTGTGTTCTTAATTCAAACACCAAAATAGTGATTAAAAAGCCTTTTTATTCACTGTTTTCAGTAAATAAAATAAGCTTTTTAGAGTGGGAATGGTATAAAGTTCCCTTTTGTTGCAACATTTTTAAGTGAATCGCTCTTTGCTTTTATTATGACATGAGTTATGAAAAGCATTGTGGCATTTCATGCATTTTATTAGAACAATGAAAATAAAATGATAATTCAATAAATAAGTTTGCCATACGTCATCCATCACAGGAAGGACGCACTGGTTATACATCTTAGCGCACTGCGGTATTTACGACGTAAATATGTGACCCAACTTCCCGAAAGCTGGCAACGTCACGGTCGCTCAAAGAGCTATAGAGCGAGCTATGCTTGACATATCTCCGATGGATAAAATCCGAAACCAGGAGATCCGTCGGAGATCGAACCGACATAGCCTGGGGAATCAATATTCAGTTTATACCTACATTATTCTATTAATTAAAACTATACCTGTAATTTAGTTCCTATACGTGTATTAACTTATTAAATATAAGCAAACCCAAAACCCAATTTAATATATAGTATTTTCCTCTTTTAAATTTAATTATTAAATAAATCCTAACGTGCGATAAGTGTATTTATGTACCTACATTACTAATTCATTCATGAATAGGTCGAAGTGGCAGAGGGCAGGCCATATTATCTATCACCGACATGATGGCCGTTGGGGCCGAAAGGCGTTAGAATGGAGACCATGAAAAACGTAGCGTAGGCCGACCTCGTGCCTCTAAGGGGCTGTTCATTTATTACGTAAGACGATTTGGGGAGGGAGGCGGTCCGAACAAGTATTATTTTTTCTTACATGGGTTGGGAGGGGGTCTGGATTGTTCTTACATGAGATCACAACAGTAAGCAAAAATTAAAACGCGCGCAGTCCTGCACAGGCGACCGTGTATCGTAGCAGCAGTGTCAGTATCAATGGTAGTGTTGCCTAAACTAATTATATTCTCAAAACGCGCGCAGTCCTGCACAGGCGACCGTGTATCATAGCAGCAGTGTCAGTATCAATGGTAGTGTTGCCTAAACTAATTATATTCTCAAAACGCGCGCAGTCCTGCACAGGCGACCGTGTGTCGTAGCAGCAGTGTCAGTATCAATGGTAGTGTTGCCTAAACTAATTATATTCTCAAAACGCGCGCAGTCCTGCACAGGCGACCGTGTATCATAGCAGCAGTGTCAGTATCAATGGTAGTGTTGCCTAAACTAATTATATTCTCAAAACGCGCGCAGTCCTGCACAGGCGACCGTGTATCATAGCAGCAGTGTCAGTATCAATGGTAGTGTTGCCTAAACTAATTATATTCTCAAAACGCGCGCAGTCCTGCACAGGCGACCGTGTGTCGTAGCAGCAGTGTCAGTATCAATGGTAGTGTTGCCTAAACTAATTATATTCTCAAAACGCGCGCAGTCCTGCACAGGCGACCGTGTATCGTAGCAGCAGTGTCAGTATCAATGGTAGTGTTGCCTAAACTAATTATATTCTCAAAACGCGCGCAGTCCTGCACAGGCGACCGTGTGTCGTAGCAGCAGTGTCAGTATCAATGGTAGTGTTGCCTAAACTAATTATATTCTCAAAACGCGCGCAGTCCTGCACAGGCGACCGTGTATCGTAGCAGCAGTGTCAGTATCAATGGTAGTGTTGCCTAAACTAATTATATTCTCAAAACGCGCGCAGTCCTGCACAGGCGACCGTGTATCGTAGCAGCAGTGTCAGTATCACACCTTATATCAATGCCGCGAATATTTTAAGGGTAGAGGGTCGTCGTGAGCTGCATCTCGCTGCTTTACTGTTTGGTGTAGTAAAAACTGGTTCTCCCAAATATTTACATGACAAATTTACGTGGTCATCTACTGTTAGCAGATACAGCACCAGGATGAATCGTATATTGTTTCCAAAGCACAAAACCACTGCATTTAGGGGTAGTTTTAGGTACATGGCGTCAAAATGTTGGAATAACATTCCACCACCGCTACGTGACCTTAAGTGTAAGTATACTTTTAAAATTAAACTAAAAAAGTATCTCCTTGACTTACAAATGTCTTCGCCTGCCTAAAACTAGACGCTTCATCGCCATTTTAATAATTTTTGACCAACGAGTTTCTGACATTTATTTAGAGCTTACCTATTAATTGAATTTATTTATTTACAAATATTAGCACCTACATTATGTACTCGTATATGTATATCATATTTATTCTGCCATTCGTAATTATTATTTTCAAAATGTGCAAGAATACTCGCGCTGTTTTGTTTGTTCGTGCGTTACCTACGCGGGCTCGGACTGAAAATCAGCGCTGTCGGTCTTACTCTGTAAGACTACAGCATATGCTGAGTTCTTGCCTTTTTGTCTGCTTCGACACATGATTTCATTTAGCTTTAGTCACATTGTTTTATTCTTTTATGTTATTTCCTTGTGTTTGACTTTATAATTTGTTTTTATAATTTATTGTGTTGTGGTAGATAAATAAATGGATATTCTATTCTATTCTATTCTATTCTATCAATGGTAGTATTGCCTAAACTAATTATATTCTCAAAACGCGCGCAGTCCTGCTCAGACGACCGTGTATCGTAGCAGCAGTGTCAGTATGAATGGTAGTGTTGCCTAAACTAATTATATTCTCAAAACGCGCGCAGTCCTGCTCAGACGACCGTGTATCGTAGCAGCAGTGTCAGTATGAATGGTAGTGTTGCCTAAACTAATTATATTCTCAAAACGCGCGCAGTCCTGCACAGGCGACCGTGTATCGTAGCAGCAGTGTCAGTATCAATGGTAGTGTTGCCTAAACTAATTATATTCTCAAAACGCGCGCAGTCCTGCACAGGCGACCGTGTATCGTAGCAGCAGTGTCAGTATCAATGGTAGTGTTGCCTAACCTAATTATATTCTCAAAACGCGCGCAGTCCTGCACAGGCGACCGTGTATCGTAGCAGCAGTGTCAGTATCAATGGTAGTGTTGCCTAAACTAATTATATTCTCAAAACGCGCGCAGTCCTGCACAGGCGACCGTGTATCGTAGCAGCAGTGTCAGTATCAATGGTAGTGTTGCCTAAACTAATTATATTCTCAAAACGCGCGCAGTCCTGCACAGGCGACCGTGTATCGTAGCAGCAGTGTCAGTATCAATGGTAGTGTTGCCTAAACTAATTATATTCTCAAAACGCGCGCAGTCCTGCACAGGCGACCGTGTATCGTAGCAGCAGTGTCAGTATCAATGGTAGTGTTGCCTAAACTAATTATATTCTCAAAACGCGCGCAGTCCTGCACAGGCGACCGTGTATCATAGCAGCAGTGTCAGTATCAATGGTAGTGTTGCCTAAACTAATTATATTCTCAAAACGCGCGCAGTCCTGTACAGACGACCGTGTATCGTAGCAGCAGTGTCAGTATCAATGGTAGTGTTGCCTAAACTAATTATATTCTCAAAACGCGCGCAGTCCTGTACAGACGACCGTGTATCGTAGCAGCAGTGTCAGTATCAATGGTATTGTTGCCTAAACTACTTTTTGCTACTTTTTCTTCGCAATTTTGGTAGATACTTATCTCACGTAAGATTGAAAGGGGGAGAGAGGGGTTCATCCAAGTCTTATTTTTCTTACGTAGGAGGGAGGGGGGGTCAGAGAGTGGTTAAAATTGTCTTACGTAATAAATGAGCATGAACAGCCCCTTATGTCCAGCAGTGTACGAACACAGACTGATGGATGGATGAATTAAATAAATGTGCGATGAACGGTGAAAATTACTTGGCAAATTGATGGCCGGTTTCTCTCCCCTCCTCAGCCGAATGTTTCGTGTCAAGTTTTTGAAGCGAGGGTGTCCAGGAAATATCCCTTCATCCGGAAAAAACAAAGACTTTGAGACTTCGCCATCGGGATTGGGTGCGTGCGGTGGAGACACGAAGTTTGGACACCCTAATCTGTAGACAAAATATGATACCGCTAAGTATAAATATTATTATTATCATATCAACCCGACTCGATGTTATCTTCAACTTAGCAGCAATTACTAAAAGATAAAGGTCAACAAACTTGATTTTACTCAAATTTTAAATGAATGAGTGTAGTATTGATAAATTAAATACCGTTTGGGATATAATTTAAATTGGAGGGATTCAATTTTCTTTAAAACTTCAAAACTAGACCGAAAAGGTATATGCTAAAATATTAAAGCCAATTTTGAAGGTTTTAGTTTTAGTTTGACATGCATAAAATTAAACTTAGGTATGGTTAAAACGAAGAGCAATTTTCAAGTCACCATTTTATAAACTTTAGTAGTTATAAATTTTAGTTTGACAGCCATAATTTACTCAACTTAGTGATTTTAACTTGTTTTGGTAATTTGAAGGCACATTTTAGAGCTGTCATTTGATTGAATTTAAAAAAATAGTTTGATTTAAGAACGTTTAAAAGATTTGCTAATTTTAGTTGGTGTGCCCTTCAGAATAGCAAAATATAGTGCAGTCACTTAAAATTACGTTTTTAGTAAGTTTCTTAGCTTAAAATTAAAACCTTCAAAATCGGCTTTATTATAACAATAAAAACAATGGATACTGACCGAGGAAAGTTAGTAATGCTCATGATGACTTCTCCATCTTTGAGATAAGTTGAAGCCTCAGTTCTGCGATACTGCATGTTCGCTTCGACGATATTGAAATGTGCCAGCAGGCCGCCGTACGGTCGACCCGGGGTACCCTCTACCATGTATGCTCCATATTCCGGCCTCCATAGAGATTTACAGTCTGAAAAATTCAAATACTGTTATACTTTATTTATATCTTAAATCTCTATAAGCCAGTAATGGTATAGACAACAAAGGTAGTAAAGTTATAAAATCAGTTCAATATTAGCTGTATAGCGAACTGCTATGTTTTGTTACATGACTCATGAAATGTCCATTAGGTCCCAAGACTAATTTATCTAGATTGAAACTCTAGTTGTTATTGTAACGCATTTCTTTGCTTTACGATGTCTCAAGTTTAAAAAAACGGTCACGTACAAGCAGAACTAGCGCCTTTAGGGTTCCATGCCATTCAAATATGTTAATAGACTGAATTGAAAAAATGACAAAACTTATAGTTACCTACAAAATCCAAAAAACAAAATTAAATACATTATAAATCAGCGTTTTCAGTATATGTTGTTTAAATACAGAATATGGCACATAATATACAGAAAAATCCAAATTTTCAACTAGTTTAGTTTTTGAAAAAAGGAAAGTTTTTTAATTTTGCAAGTTCGTTAGTTTTGAAGATTTAAAAAATATGTATTTGTCCTCAACTCGATGAGTTCTAGACAATGACACCTTACATGCCAGTTTTTTATTTTCGGCTCTTTTTCCATCTCTGAAACGAATTTAAATGAATCTTTTATTCAATATTCGGTTATAGTTTAACATTCTACACAAAATATCCAAATTTCAGATATGTAACTCATTCTGTCTACAAGCTAGAGGGCCCTGAAATACGGATGGGCGGACAGATATCAGAGTGACATTAATTGGGCTCCATTTGCACTTTGGGTACAGTAACCTAAAAATTAATGTTGATGTATAATTTATGCCTTGAAATGATAGAGAGCTTCATAACAGTTAACTTACTTTATCAATCCAAGGAGGACATAAAGAAATTAGTCACAATATTCAAACTATCTGTTATCTAATTAGTGAATACAATTATTGTGCACATTTATTGATGTTTGATAAAGATATCCATAACTAAATAATGATTTTAATATTAATAGTGTATCTTTGTCATATTATGATTTATTGGTATCATTTCAGTATCAAACATGTTGTAGTTGTAGGTATCCTGAACTAATGTTACTTATAGAAAGAGTACCTATTTATTAGTACATGATATGAGATATTACTATTTAATTAAATCTCGAATTCAGATATGATCTGAGCTAAATGTTTCTGAAATGTTTGTTGCAGAATATTGTGCAATAATCTGAAATCATATTGAGTATGATTCAGATTGAATTTGAGATAAAAATTATTTTTATTTTTGTAGCATTTCAATCGGCTTTTGAGATCTGGACATGAAATATTAAACATGCCAAGCATGACCACGCAAAAAATGTCTCCATCAATTATACCTCTTAAAAACACATATCTATTTTATACATAGTACCATGAAAAAGTTATTTGTATACAACTGTACATTTAACAAAAGTTGCATATGTTTATGTAAATTTGACTAATGTAATGGGTCTAAACCAAAACATAAATATAGGTACACAGATGATAATGTGCCTAGCTAGGGTAATTTGTTATAAAAAAAACTTGGTAGTCCATTAAAATAAAATCAGAGGCCAAAGCAAGAATTATTCTTGTTGAAGCGAAACACCAAAAACGACTTTGTTAAATAAGTTAACATGACAAATAAATAGGTTTAGTAGCTTAAAGTATGAGGAGAGTTCCGGAGCCATTGTATCAAATTTACAGCTCTCACATGTGGTGGGAGGTTTTGCAGAGGTGATTTGGATTACAACTCTTTCTTTTGGCACCAGTGCTAAAATTTTAATATTGTTATTCTTAATAAAATGCTAATTTAACATTTTACAATTAACTCAAAGCACTCACTTACTTTTTTTATAGTGGGTATTAATTTAATTCCAGTATGTAATTCCTAGGATTTTTATAAAATAATGCCACAACACTTTTGAACTATGCATGAACATAATCATAAGAATCATTTATCCTGTATCTTGTGAAGCTTTCTGATTTTCATGAAATAACACCCAAGGGAGGCAGAGGAGAATTTAAACTATATCTATATACTCACATAATATCAATAGGAAAATCTGTTTTACTGTCAAAATTTACTAGCATTGCAATATGGTACAAGAAATATAATATAATATAGGAAAACTACCAAGCACTTTTTAAATTTAAGAGTCATCTTACTCCACAAAGATCTGTTTTAAGAGAAGGGACCCACCAGATCTCAAAGTATATTTACCTACAAAATTGTTCAAAACCATATTGCAGTGTTGCAGAAATACTAGATTCGGGAGAATCTCCAGAAATAGTAAAGAAAAATTTCATGATTGTGCATTATGCAATGCAATACACTTTTACACACAGTTTATAGACAAAGGTAGGTACATACTCTCTGGATCAGTGTGTTCCTTTTCTTGTAATTTTTCTAGAATTTCTTCAGCCCTCAAACTCACTGTGGCTCTTTGGTTCACATCGTCAAACTTGACAATGATATATTCAACCTGAAATAATAAAATCTCTGGTTAAGTCGTGTTTAGATATCTTTCATTTTTAGTGGTTTTAGTATTGGTCAGTTGAATCAAGAAATTGGGCATTTATTAACAAAAATAACTGGTCAAGTGGGAGTAGAATATGCGCCCTGAGGTTTCCATATCGTTAAAATAAGTTAATAGACATATTAAATAATTGAAATGAAAATGACAACTTTTCATTTCCTAGAAAATGTATAAAACTGCAAAGTTTAGTTGGTTGAGTATTTGGGTATGTTTATTTTTCAAATTCGTAAATAGTTTTTTTTTTGGTATGGGCTACATGTTCCCGTAACAAAAATTGTCTAAAATAGACAACTTTGATGTCAAATTTTTTTTGTTCGTAGATACATTTGTACTCTACTTAATTAGTTCTAGACAATGACATTTATTGTCTCCTCTTTCATATATGGGACATCCCCTGAAAAAAAAAAATTTAATTTTTAATTCAATATTCGGTTATGGGTTAACATTCTACTAAACACATACAAATTTCAGATCTGTAACACATTTCGTCTGCAAACTAAAAACGAAGCAGACAGCGGACAGACAGCAGCGTGATTAATAGGGCTTCCTGTTGCCCTTTGGGTGCAGAACCCTAACAACCAATGTCCAATTTTGCAAGTTTTATCAATTTCATTGCTATAAATTCTCTGGAAAGAGATCATTCAAATGATGAAATTGCTTTTAACAAAAATAGTCCTGCCCATATTTATTTGAGGTAGAAAATTTATTCTGCATAACATTAGTACATCTATGATGAGTGATGACTTTTTTCTTATTTCTGTTGTAAAGTTGTTATTTTGGACATTGGTTCTTTCAATAAATAACGCCTCAATTAAAATCGCTCTTCTGTATACTGTTACTAGAATAACTCTAACATGGACCAATAAAACTAGATTTTACATTCAGAATATTATTCTCTAGACTCATTAGAACCCTGTGTTCAGCCTAGTTCTACATTCCAGTAAATGGCCCTAAATATATCATTTTATAATATGTTTAAATAAAGCAAACACAATGACAATCTACTTGCGTAAGACAAAAAAGAAATCTTAAATATTTCTGAAAAGAATATATTTTTTAAACCTTTTGTTTATTTTGAAAATCTGGAAACTGTAAAAAGAATTAGAAAAAAGCAATAGGTACTTTCCTGGCTTCCTTAAGTCAGTGTATATTGATAACATGGGGTGGAAAATATATATACCTATATATACCATTATTTTTGAAAATGTTCATTTTCAGCCAAAAATCTTGAAGTTATAAAAGTAACTAAGTCTTCTTTCCTCACATTTACACATAAAAATAATGACAAATAAAAATTAAGGAATGAACATACTTCATCACCCCATTTGAGCACATCTCCAGTACGGTCACGAAGCTTGCTGTACAAGCTGATGAACTGCTCTATACCGTGTTGGCGCACGTGTTCTGCTAAAGCTTTAGTTTCTTCCCAGGACAGAGGACTTCCTTCAGTTAGAAGACCCATGTTGCACACACGCGATTTACACAAGAAAATGCGCGGTTTACAGAAACTTGATATTGGGTATAACCGGGCGATTTTCAAAACAACGTTCATTTATTGCATAGGTACAAATAGTTGATATGATAAGACCAAGTTTTGAAATTAAATATTTTGTAAGTCGAATTTGTTGTACTATTCACTCCAAACTTAAGCAATCACTTTAAAATATATATTTATTCTAAAATCTTAAAACTGATGGCACTGGGATGGTAACAGCTGAATTTTGCAATCCACAGGAAGAATGAAAAAAAAATTGAAAATTTCAAAGAAATGAAATGACAATTTTGAGTATTTTGACAGTAGAAAAAGGTAAAGCGCGTAAAAAGGAAATATCTACTATACCACTAGCGGCAGGATAGCACAAATTCAATGCGTGCAAAAGAGATGTGCTGATCGGTGGGCGATCAAGCTGAACTCAGCCCGCAACTCGAACGGAACGCACACACGTACACTCTGTGTCTGTGCTGTGCAGGGCTGCCAATCGCGGGGAAAATCCCTGACTTGCGGGGAATTGAGGGTTAGCGCGGGGAATGACAAAAATTGGGGAATTTCGGATAATCCGATGGGCTAACAGAATTTTATATCGTGTAATACCTGGGTGTTCGCACTAGTAGGTAGTGTGACGTCTGTGCGATAGGGGGCACCACCGAGCTGTGTGCGTGCTTTGGGCTCCCCTCTCCGCACGACGCGAGCGCTGTTGGCGCACGGTCGAAGTGCCGTGGCCTCGCACCGTGGCCTCGCGCCGTGGCCTCGCGCCTTTCTTCTCAGATAAGCTGTCGCTCGTGCCACACGCGTCTCGAGGTGCGCAGTGCCATGCCAGTTTTGATCCGCTCAAAAACATTTTCTGGGTGTACTACCAAAGACCGTTACCGTGTGTGTGTGATGAAGGGTTCATCTCCCACATTCCATATCAGCTCCAGCAGAAAATCTCCCGGCTCATCGGTACGCACCCCCTTCCTCGGCCATTTTGGAGACAAAGAAAACCAGCACAGGTTAGTTCGCCACTTTCTCTCAATTTTTCCCAAACATCAGCACCGCATCCCAAATCCTCAGCCCTGCGTCCTATGACCCTTGTGGTTACATATTTACTTATAATACTAACAACTACAAAAAATCACCTTCGGACTTGGCAGAGTTTTGAATAGCAACACAACTCAAATGCTTGCTCAACTCTCATTTTATTTGAACACGAGTTTGTATTTTTGAACGCATCCATTTCTAGATCATTATTTCATTTTCATGGTTGTCGATTTTTTAAAATATAAATTAATTAATGGAAAACTGGTTAAAAAGTGCAGCTACTGTTAAAAAAATGTTTTAAACAGTGATTTTATTTCAAAAATATTGTTTCGGGGAATTTTCGAGGAATTAATCAATGGAAGAGGGGAATTTCGGGGAATTGCTAACACTGACGCAGGGAATCGAGAAATTTTCATTGGCAGCACTGGTGCTGTGGTGTCTTGTCTTGATTCCAGGGCCGCGTTCAGTTTGATCACCCGCTCATCACTGACAGCAGTATAGCTTAAACAAAATCAACGCGTGCAAAAGAGATGTCATGATCGCCGGGCGTGAGTGGGCGATCAAACTGAACTCAGCCGAGGCCGTAATAAAAAAATATATATACTAAAATACCACAGACATACAGACTAAACATTAACAATAAACCTCCAATAAACGCATAGAGTCGACTTGAAGCAATTTTAACTCAGTGAGTTAATATTTCTTGTTTCCAAACAAAATATATAGGAGAGATTAGTCTAGGTATTAACAAATATGTTTCAAGCATAAGCCAGCCAAAACAACCCATTTTTATACGTTTCTTCGTACCATGTAGCTTAAATGTCACTTGGTTTTTGTATAGAAACTTGCCAACGTTATTTAATCCTTAGGTTTAGTCTGTATATCTGTGTAAAATACTAATACAGCTCAGAGAACTCTTTCTATATCTATGTAATGCAGAGTTCCGAATGGCGATAACATTGCTAAAACTACCATCAAACTACTCACGCCCATCAAGTCATTCCGAATGGGGAATGGCGTCCATCAGATCTTAAACTTATGTTCCACTCGGAACTCTTTTGGACGCGACGTGGACGACACTTGCCAGTTACAGAAAAATTAACCTCTAACCACAATTTGATAAGGTTACGTGAATACCAAGTATACTTTACCTTCGCTACGTTTTTGTGCAAGAGTTATTTGCGCCTCATTGTGAGCGATCATTACTTGTTGGTTTATACTTTCATCAAAAATCCTTTTTTCTGGGCTCGTAATTATTTCGTACTATAAACGTAGGCCCACGAAGCGAACCGCATTCTCTGATTCGTGGTTTAACATTGAACTTTTAGACTGAGAATAACCTATTTTGAATTAGCCGCCGGGAGGCTAGGCTGTCACTTTTGATAGATCACTCACACAGTCACACATAGTGCTAACCTCAGTGCTAACGCTCAGAAGCATGGGCGATGATACCACAACATGGTGGCCTTAATGATGTCTGTCATTCATGACTTCATAACAACCATTTTAGGGCTATCGTTATCGGGCTAACGTTGACTCGGGATGATGATAGACGCGATGTAATCGATTAGGTTTTGACTCGGAACGCGCTGTACCAGGCTGGGTTCCGAATAGTGCTGACAGCACTAAAAGTAGAAACTAAAGTGCGCGCCAGATAAGTCTGGCCAAAATCATAAATTGCAGGCCGCCAAGTTGTTGTTATGTTAGATGTACCTAGTGAGTGTGTAGAATGTCTTAAATTTTTATTAGTTTTCAGTGGTCAAGTTTGGCAATCACCATGCATGCCAATGGTCAAGTAGTAAAACGTTAGTAACGCCACCAGTCGTGCGCAGACTTATCCGCACGGCCATCAGTGACTCGGAATGACAATAGACTATAGACGCGATTTATTTGATTATGTCGTGACTCCGAACGCACTAAAAGTCTTGTCTGACGGACGAGCGAGCGAGAGAGAGAACAGAGAGTACTGTCAGAGACAGTAGTTGGTTGGCTGTCATTCCATTGCAAAAGATACATGGGAGATTGTTCTTAAAAAACATTCGTTACCTATCTAACTTCCAGACAATACGAAAATGTTTGAAAAGTAAGCGCAAACAAAAAAATTTGAGAAAATATATATTCTCTTTAGACCGAGACAACATGGTTCCTGTGGCGATTGAGGGTTGTGCCCAGGGCACCGAAGGTGGTGGACCCCGAGGAGGCTCCATATCCTTAGCTCTGCTGATTGATTTCATCGTTCAAAGAACTTACGATGAACTCACAGTATTGGCTGAACTGTAAGTATTACACTTCTTATCTATTATAATTGAGGTTCAAGCTTTTTGGTGAGGCTCATGATAGTTTATTATTCAATCAATGCTACCTTCCTTTGCAGGCTACCACGTAAGACTGACATGGAACGTAAGATTGAAATATACAAATTCAGTGCTCGTACCAGACAGCTGTTTGTTCGATTACTTGCTCTCGTCAAGTGGGCAAGCAGTGCTACAAAAGTAGATCGCTCTGCACATATTATGAATTTCTTGGATAAGCAAGCTCTGCTGTTTGTGGAAACTGCTGATGTTCTTGCCAGAGTTGCTCGTGAGACATTGGTGCATGCCAGGTAATGTAATCTTACTTTTATCAATTTTATTTTCATGCAATATACTGTGTGTTAAGATGATGTTGCAAAAGCTGATAACTGGTGAGAGTACTTGGGGATTGTCCATAAACTATGTGGTTTCCTTAGGGTGGGAGGGGTCTGCTAAAAAGCTACGCTGGGCTATGTGTGGGGAGGGAGTTGGAGTCTGAGCTAAGTAGTTATTTTACTGTTTATCATGTTCAAATTAATGCATTTAAAAAACTATTGCATTATTGTGGTTTTGGTATGCACCTTAGATTCAAACGCCCTGTTTTGACCTTTAAACATTAATGTTTTGACTTGCACAACACCTGAACATGACTCAAGTTATTTCATAGGAGTACATACTTGTACTTGTACTGCCGCCACTTGTAAATTCAGAAGATTGATAGTAAATTAGTTCACATTTTGTTTCACTAAGACTGTGTTTAAGTAATACATTTGGTTATTTGGTATTCTCAGATATTTTAATGATAGTAAAAAATATATAAAAATTACATACCCACAGGGAGGGGGGCATGGGTCACTTACGCCCCGCAGTCAAAATCTCATGCAGGTAGCAGAAAATACTACCGGTTAGTTGCGCTCCGCTCACCCTCTGTGATTAGGACAGTTACACGCAATGGCTAGCCTTTTGGTTTAAATTTTACTTCTGGGTGGTCATAAAAAAAACCACAAAGGTTACGTATGGCTAGTGGCGTGACTCGTCATACCCAACCTTCTAACCTAGAATAGAATAGAATAAAGATTTATTCCCACATAAAAAAAAGAAACACAAAATTGTTTACAATAACTCAGACAACACTGAGTGGAAAAAGGAGTCATGCTCAGCATATGCTCATCTGAAAAACAGATTAGCGCTGGTTGTCAGAAAACTCCTAAACCTATGCTACTGCCTCTCTTCTGCGCCTCTTCCTGATTTAAATCAGACGGCTGATTTAACCAGATAGTGGCGACATACAGGGTGGTCCAAATAGTGACGTCAATGAATTTTTTATAGATTCCTCACGCCTAGGTGTATCCTAAAATATGCCATGTATGTTCCGCGATTTTTGGTAGTTTAGAAGTTATGATTTTTTTATGTGTACTTTGAATTTTCTATCGCAGCGGCTTAAAAAAATCATAACTTTTTTTGTTGTAAGAATTTTGAACATTTTTTTGTAACATTAATTTATTGTTTTCACAGCATTAGGTCATATGGTATGTTGCTGTGGGGTAGAGCTGTGGATATAAACGCAGTCTTTGTTTTGCAAAAGAGAGCAATTCGTGCTATTTATAATATGAAGCATCGGGATTCATTAAGAGAAAAGTTCAAAGAAATTAATATTTTAACAGTTCCTTGTGAATTTATTTACCAAGTTATTAAATATATCAGAAAAAATATCGATAATTTCCCTAGGCTCGGTGAGAATCACTCTATAGACACTAGGAAGAAACATAAACTGGCTTTTCCAAAAATTAGACTTGCAAAAGTAGGCACCTCTTTTGTAGGACATGGTATAAGATTTTACAATAAACTTCCAAAGGAGGTACTTAGTTTTCAGAAAATAAGTTTAAATTATATATTAAGCAGGGACTCTTGAGAAAAGCATATTATAAAATTAATGATTATTTGGATGATAGTGATGCTTGGTGTCATGAGAATATTGATCCTAGCCATAATACGTTAATTTTCTAACTGATTTGTGTTTTTCAAATCCTTTGTTTTTATGTAGACTAATATTTTTATATTGTTTTTTTATTATTATTTTGACATTTCTTTTTACATATTGACATGAACATTGTATAACTTAAACTTAGCATTTATTACTTAGTTGATAATCTGACTATCAAAAAAGTGATAAACTATATGAGACAGGTGGATGATGTTTTGCTTAGTATTTTAACTTACTACCTCATTAGACAGGTAAAGTCGTTTGCAATAGAATCCAACAATCATGTAAACAAATATGGCGGACTGACATTGACAGCGTATTGTTTATGCCCATAGTGATGTCATAGTGTTCTAATTTAATTTTAATTAAATTTATTTTTCTAATTATTTTAATTTTAAGTCATAGACTATGGCCCATAGTAGGATAGGTACTAAAATAAAACTGACTAAATAGATTAAATATATAAGCCATAGACTATAAAATAAAACTGATTATATATAAAAAAAGTGTTTATTAAAACAAATTTAAATCTTCGTCTTCGTCATCATCACTATCAGAAGTGTCGCCGGTGACCGTAATTATAAATGGAACCACATTGTGTCATCGCTTGCCGTGTCTAAAATGCCGTCGAGCTTTTTCATTTCTCCCTCTTCCTTTAGGACGTGACTTACGCATTTCGACCATTGTTCGGCTCCGATTCTCGCCAACCCTTCGTTCAATAAAGTTTTTATTTCCGCCATTTTAAAAGATTTGTTATTTCTCCCAACATACGACTTAACCTGTGCCCAAATGAGCTCAATTGGGTTGAGTTCGCAGTGGTAGGGAGGAAGGCGAAGCACAGTTATTCCTTTCGATGCGGCGAGCTCGTCAACGTATTTTGTAACATAATTTTTTTATCAAATTTTGTGAGTAACTGTGCTTTTATTTCACTTGTTTCAAAAGCTATATTTTTGCTACGTAACCATTCTTGTATAGCATCCTTCCTCCAGCTCATGTTGGGCACTCGAAATACCAATCGTATGCTATATCAAAGTCCGTGATGCCGTGCAAAGGTCGTCGTTCCAAGAAAAATATGTCCAGCCAAATCGTAAAGCAAAACAAAAGTCCAAAATGAGAATGCAAAGTCGTAGAAATCGGAAACAGAAAACGGAAACAGAAAACACTAATGCACAGCGAACCCACAGAACAGTGAATGACTGTGAATGACAATTCTAACAAAATGGCCACCTGTCAATTTTTAAAAACTAACCATTATTTTTATGGCTTAGGATACAATCCGTTTTGGTTAATTATATTAAGCTCTTGAAAAAAAATTTTTATTGTATTCAAATAATATTAAATTAAAATAATTTATTAAATTAAAAATAAAAGATAACTTCAGATTACGAACAACACTAACTTTTCAATGACTTATAGAGTTCGATGAGTAAAAAACTAAGATGACAGCTTGTCAAATACTTCGAAATTTTTACGTTGCAAATGTTTTAACAAATTTAACTTATAAATACAAGTTAAATCGTGTTGAAGATAATGTGAAAACAATGGTGCGTTCGTTGAAATCAGACTATGTTCATAATTGATCGTCAAATGTATGTGATTACGGAGTAATCGTGACAATTTGGTTTGTTTACATGATTGTTGGATTCTATTGCAAACGACTTTAGACTAAGACATTATTTTTTTTTTCTCATGACACAATTTCCTTCTCTCTTTTATATTTTTATCCTTTTTTAATACATTGTTTAGTATTATTTTATATAAGTTAAAAAAAACTGTAATAGTACTAAGCATATTCAGAAAAAAAAATACTGATGAAAAAGACATGATCTTGCTAAGTTTCTTGCCCTTCTTCTTAGCAAGATTAATCGAATGGGCGAATTTAGGCATTATATCTATTTATAGTTTATTTATCTATTAACTTATTTATTCATTGAATTATGTAGGTATGTATATACAATATTTTAATTTCTTACTTATGTTATTATGTTAGTATATATTTGGCTAGGCATTATATTTATTTAGGGTCTATTCAGTTTATTTATCAACTTATATATTAATTGCATTGTGTAGTTATAATAATATTCGTATTCCAATAAGTCTTTATTTTATGCAATTTAACTTGACAAGTACAAGTGTTTTTCAATCAAAAATATTTTAACAAAATTTAAAATAAATGGTTTATTGGTATTGTATTGAGGCCAAAACTGAATTTTTTCTCTTTGTTTCTCTGTATGTATGTTCCGTTTTAACTCAAGAATCACTCAATGGTTTTTTCTATTATCATTATATTGACCCTGGTCAACATAATATATTATATTATGGCGCCTAGGCACGCCACCGTTTTAGTACAAAGTTTAATAATCCGTTTCTCTGTTGTCTCTCGTAATAGACCAAACTATATGACCTCCATCATCTGGTGCTGGTATTTTAAAAGGCACCATTTTGCCAAAATTTTGAATATTAATTTTGTTTTAAAGATATTA
Source organism: Ypsolopha scabrella (assembly GCA_910592155.1). NCBI lineage: Eukaryota > Metazoa > Arthropoda > Insecta > Lepidoptera > Ypsolophidae > Ypsolopha > Ypsolopha scabrella. The sequence continues at coordinate 13,567,909 of OU342962.1, read as the reverse complement.
AGCTGGACAGATTTACATACAAAGTTGTTTTCTTGCCTCAGATTGTACCTATATCAAAATTTAACATTTCAGCCACATAGCGACTTTGTAAATGCCTGTATTAAACTATAGAGGTCTATACCTTTAGTCCATAATGAAAAACAACAGAGAAACGGGTTATCAAATTTTGTACTAAAACGGTGGCGTGCCTATGCGCCTTATGTTACAATTAAAACTCATTGTAGTTATAACTAGTCAGTTAGTGCTATGCAAAACTTTGGGGGTTGCCTCGCTCCGCTCTGCACCTTAACATATAAACATGTCAACTTAACCGCTCCTCCTTGCTTCGCTCGTCGTCGCTACCTATTTTTGTTTTTTGTATAGCACTAACTAATAAAAACGGGTTCTAACTGATTTCGAGTTTTAACTGTAGCATATATTATAAAAGAAAATATAATGTAATAAAATAACACCCAAGCCGAAAATGGAGCTCAAATTGAATAAACGCAGGCGAAGCCGCGGGTGAAACGCTAGTTTATAAATAAAATGTGCCCTCTGTACTGGAGGTCCACTTATGGTTAGTTTAGCTGTAAACATCGGTAAGAAGGATATAAAAGAGACAACGTCACATGTTTATTTGCAGACTACCAACATTCCATATGGCTGCTGCAGTAGAGGTCCTCACTTTGGGCACCTACAGCCGACTCCCAGCAGTGGTAAGAGAGAGGCTCGTCCCACCGCCGTCGCTGACCCCGGCTGAGCGACGCTCCACGCTCCGAGCACTTGCGCACGTCGTCAGACAGAGACTCACTACTGCCTCATTGCCCAATGATGTTCGGAATTTGAAGGTTGGCATTTAAAACAAGTAAAATATCCGCCAACTGATTCTCCTGTTCTTCCACCTTGCAAGGTGAGGCTCATAAAATGGACAACTGTGGTGCCATCTGTGACACTCTCGCCAAGTTACTGGGGGAGTTGTTTGTATAAAGTTTTAAATGTAGTATAATTTGATTAGCCTTTATTTACCGCTTTAATCAAATTTGAACATTCTGTATAAGGGTGATTGGCCATTAAAAAGAAAATCGCTAATGCAAAGACACATGCAGCAAAATTTTGTAAAAAAAAGGTATTTTCTATTTAAAAAGAGACTTACTAAAAGTTGTCCATGTTACAATGGAAGGCCGCGATATTTTCTACGAGTTAGGCAAATTAATATGGTCTATTTTCTGAAATTGTATGCCAACAGACAGTTTTGTCTGTTTAGATTGCTATTTTGTGTAGGATGTAAAAAATATTGCTTTTGCGAGGCCGTAGGTCGAACTTCACATCCGTGAGGCCAAAGGCCAAGCTTCGTGCTCACGTGGCCGAAGATCGAGCGTCATCAAAAAAACCCCGACCGTACGAGTCGTAATGGGAATTTTTCTTTGAGTTACTTTTGACAACTGTCGGCCTTCGGAAGTCCTTTTAGGAGACGCCATGGGGACGTTGATCTGATTACGGTAACGGCGTTAATCCCTTGTCTCAGGGCAAAACTTTTTGCAAGATAGTAGATCGTCTAAAACCATCCAATCATTTCAAATGTACATGCCACATGTGGCTACATTGATCCCCGTACCATTAATTCCCGTACAAAGGGAAATAATCATTACTATAACCGTGTCAAGTAAAGTTGAGGTACAATTCTCCAAACTCTACTAGCGCCCGGCGCCACTTTGCTTTAGCTATTCCTTAAGAAATTTACAGATCGCGCCATCTTACTTGCCCGGCTAGAAGTTAAGCTCTATATCTATCCCTCTCCCTCTCGCAAATAGTTATAGGAAGAGTGAGAGAGAGCCTAAATTCGGGCTGGCCAAGCAAGATTGCGCGATCTGTACACCCTTGTGACGTTGTTGGCCAAATTGACACACTAATACTGCATGCCTCAGACACTAGCTAGACAATAGCGAATAAACTGTAAATTTACCAATGCTTTGACTTTGAAGTACTCGCAAATATTTACCAGACTCCCTCAAAAATTGCATAAGACCTGTACTACTCATAAATAGATTAATCTCATGAATTTTTGGTATTATAAATTTTACTCCTTATACGGGGCGGATTTCTCATCTCCTGTAATATCAACATTTTCAGGTGGATAATGGCAGAGCTACTTTCACAGTGGGCCAAGACTTCAGCGTATCTCTAACAGTTATGGGAGACGCGCCCAACTTGCCTTGGCGTCTACTGGACATCGCCATTCTCATACAGGACAGTGAGACTGGAGGTAAGTGTTAATTTGTACCTTTTGGGACATCCTACAGTTCATACATAAAACAATACAATAAAACAAATAACCCTTACGTACCTGTAGTTGCAACTTACGATGCCCTTAATGAAAGAATAATCTTATTTAGCTTTGTCATCGCCAATGTGAAGGACACCAACTATTTTCTCGAAATTGTTCTATCATTACAACTACCATATTACTATTATTAATAATGTTACTATTGCCGTTTCTTATTTATAAATTTTTAAATGTTACACATTTTTGTTACGGGACCTATCCCGAAAACTAAACTAGTTAGAAATTTTGAATTACTGTATATTATGTACCATACACTGTATTTAAATAGTGAATTTTTTCTCTAAATGGATCCATAGTGATTGAAAACTATGTCTCTAGGGAACTGTCCATCCCCAGAAAACAAGTTAAAATTAATAATCTATTATGTGCAAGTTAAGAGACTACCCATTATAAAAGTGAAAGAATTTTTAAAATTCGTTCAGTAGTTCCAGACATTACCCGTGCTCATTCAATTTATACCTATGTGTCTAAGGGAGTGCCCGTATGAAGGCAACATACCATTGATGGTACTAGTGGGACAAATCAGTGCCATTTGTACCATTGATGGTACTGTTCAATGGTACTAGTGGTCCGGAGGCTAATATTCGTGTAGAAGTGTAGATAGATGTAGTTGTAGATATATGATCAGGCATATTTTATTGTAACCTTTATTAACATCCGGCATATTTCCAGAGGGTAAACCCCTGGTGCACACGTCTCAGCTGAACTGGCTTCGAGGCGTGGCGCAGGCGCGTTTAGCGGCGGCGGGGCTGGGCGGCGCCCTCGCGGCGCTGCGGTTCTTCTGTCGCTCTCTCTCGCTGGAGCTGCTATACACGCAGACGTTGCGACTCTGCAGGGATCGGCTCTCGAAACATCTGCAAGTGGACAGATACACACCTGGGCAGCGGCTGCAGGTCTCTTACTGGAGGTAACTGACGCTATCACTACTTACATAGTTATGTATGATGAGGATATATCGTAGTAACTAGAAAACGTGTTGATTACACAGTCGAACACTCTTGCACCCACTTTTCTCCAGCGTGAAGGAATAGGTCTTGTCTGAAGTCTTGTCGTACTTCGGGTAAAAGTAAATGCTTTTTAGGCTGTGCAGGTATACTTTATAGAATTTTGATTTACCGTTCAGCAAGATGGTGATTTTTCTAAAATCTTATCTCACGACTATGTAAAATATAATTATTTTAAACCTAGTACAATGAAAAAAAGTCTGTTTTTGTGTGTACAAATGTATATTATTTGTAGGAAAGACAAATATATCGTGAAAAAAATTCTTGGGCCTGGATTTAAACAGCAACCTCTTGCTTACAAGACAAGTGCTTTCCCAACTGAGCTACAAAGGTTCTCATCTGGATTGTTGAATTTTTACATCCCAAACTTGTCTTTTTTTTGTTCGTCTACCAGATGATTGCTACCACATACAAATCAATCAATGCAGGTGCATTATGCGATCTTTAGCCACTGTCACTACAGGGACATGTAGTATCGAGTGAAATTGTGAAAATTTTGGGTAATACTAAATTAACATTTTATTATTCGCGCTAAGCCACACTATATTTGTCTATATTTGCGTTGACATACCTCGAATAATTAAAAAACTTACATTATGAGTATCTCGAACATTGTTTTTAGATGATGGTTGTATTTTGGGCGTTATATAATTTTATCGATTTTATTACTAATACAAAACTTAAGAAATGTCATGTTTACGAGAAATACCTGAAGCGCATGAATTCCGGTGTTCAGTTTTATTGTAGAGGAACAATAAATAACCGAGGAAAACGTCATCTTATCAATTCTCTATAAAAATCCATTGTGACCCCAAAAATATGATATATTATTTTCAATATAAGTTTCAATGACAACAAACCATTACCCGAGCAGGGAGCTAGGCTGCGAGCTTGGGTACCGGCTCATCATCGGCGCGGAAGGCGAGTCGCTCTGCGTGTGGCACGTTCCAGCGCTGGTCGGCGGTGAGCGCGTCTCGACGGCTCTCACACCGCACGCGCCCTCTATGGAGCGCTTGTTGGCGCACACGGTGCATGTGCGCTCGCGCCAGAGGCTCAACGATCTGAAGGTCCTGCTCAATGATCTGGGGGTGAGTGTTACATCAGAACAATGCTTCCTTGTAAGGATTTATTTCGCCTAAGTGCTAGTAATGTTCGGATATGGGACGGAGTTGTAGGAGTAAGGGAGAAACGACACAGTTCATCTCGATTAATTGCATAGCGCCGTCCCTTTTCCGAACTGTCACTTTACTCTGTCTTCAATAAAAAAAGAATTTACGAATTGGTTTCAAATAATGCGGCTATAATTAGACCCTCTAAAAATTTTTTGCACTAAGGAAAAACAAATTTGGGAAATAAAATCATCAATTGACAACACATTAAAAAAAAAACAATTTCGTGTCAACTGTAGTGTGTTTTGAAGTAGATCCCACCTGCATTGACGGAATCAATTGACGTTGTAACGCATGTGGCGTGCAGGTGGAGTGCACAGTGGGCGGATGGCCGTGCGTGCTGGCGTGCAGCGTGGTGTCGCCGAGTCTACGCGCGGAGCAGCTGCTCGTGTCCGTGGGCGCGCACGGCGGCCGGCTGCGCGTGCGCGTGCCCGCCTACCCGCACACACCCAAGATGGCGGATTTAGCCGCCGCACTAGCCAGGACCAGCGTGCCGCAGATCAAGGCGCTACTTACTCAGCTTAGGTACAAAATACAAGTATATTTATTTCTAAAAAGAAAATCTTACGTACCAGCTAAAATAAAGAAGTTAGATCCGATTCAAACACATGTTTGAACATGGAAATGACATGTCGTACATTTATTGAGGAGACTTTTTGTTTGCTTGATTTTACGGTCAGTTAATGTTTTTCTAGTTCATGTCATCGTCATTTGCACATTCGCCATAAGACAGTACTTCAGTCAAACATGACGTAGAACATTGATTCAAAGGTCGAGTGCTCAATGCAGGCTTGCATATCTTCAACAAACTACCGTTATATATGACAAGACAAACAAAGACTAGTCATATTTCAGATTCTGGCTGGTGGCCCGCCGCTGCGAGAAGACCCTGCAGCATTTGCCGGCGAGCGTGTGCGAACACCTGCCGTTCCTGCACGGGCCGGAGCATCCGATACACAAGCTGGCCGCCGACCGACTCTACGTGTCCTTGCATCGACACACCGACCATATACTCGTAAGATTCTTCATTACATTTCAAGGGCTATTCTTAAAACACTTGCAACTCTCATGAGAATGGATTCTTCATTTCTGTAATATAGGTGTCGATTCGGTGTTAAGGGGGAACGTTTCGAGCTCGGTGCAAAATGCACAACTTATGATTGTTTTTCTTACTATTGCATAAAAAGTACTAAATAAATGTGATATATGGCATTTCGCGACCATTGTTTAGTGTCAATTAGGATTTTCTACCAAAATTTTGCAATTTTATGTATTACGTTGTAAAAGAATGGGTATACAAACTTAAAAACGCGTTTTAAGTTTGTATGTCCATTAATTTACAACGTAATATATAAAATTACAAAATTTTGGTAGAAAATCCTTTGCATAAAATGACGCAATTCTGCTAAAAACCCCTGATAATTATTCAACAATAGTCGTAAAATAATATGAAACTATTTTATTTCATACATTTTATTTTGAAATAAGGTAAACAAACTTATATTATGCACTTTGCACTGAGCTCGAAACGTTACCCCTTAATTCGGTTCGATTAGTCATCGAGAGGGAGCGGAGGGCGCTGGCTGTAAGATGCAATATGCTGGCCCGCAGATTTGCACGCTGTACTAATAACGTTAAAATTACCCTATTTAAGGCGTACTGCCAGTCCATGTACACGTGCAGTCTGTGGACCAGATATACGCAGAAATCTTTCAGTACCCTCCGTGTCCAATACAACAATGCGTTTAGGGTGCTGATGGCGCTGCCACAATACTGTAGCGCATCAGGAATGTTCGCGGAGGCACAGACTGATAGCTTTACAGCAATAGTTCGAAAACGTGTGGCTTCCCTTATGTGTCGTTTAAGGGGCAGCTCCAACAGCATCTTGGAAGGCATTGTTGATCGATGGGACAGCCCTGTTCTGGGTTTCTGGAATAGGGTTCACGTGGAGTCAAAATATTTTACCAGGAAGGTGTTGTTGTAGGCATCACGTAATTTTTATTGTGTGATGTCTGCAACAGCGACTTCTGCTAGGAATTCTGCTAGGTCTTTTTTGTATTATATTCTTGTGTTTGTGTTTAGATTAAGATACTAACATAGTTTTTATGCATACAATTGTTACTAACTAAGATATGGATTTCGGTCCGAAATAAATATATTCATTCATTCATTCATTAGAAATAACAAGCATAGCAAAATTTCTTTATTTGTCCCGAATTTTGTTAGCCACGGTAGTTCACTTAGTAGGACGGCGGACTCTCAATCTTGAGACCCGGTTGGAACCCTGCCAGGTCCATATTTCTGCCTGAAGTACGGCGATAGGGCTCACCACCCGTCACGCTGGCACGCAATCATTGGCGTAACTAGGATGTGTAGCTGGGGGGTCCGGCTCCTGCGCCGCCTCTCATGAAGCTATAAACAATTAAACAAGTATCTGTTCTCGTTTAAGTTATCGTAATTAGATGAAAAGAGATAATACTCTGAGATTACATACAAAACAAAACAGGGGCGTAGACGGTACTCTGGGGAGGGGGGGGGGGGGTGCCACATGGCCCCTACTTAGTTACGCGTATGGATGATGAATCTTCGATGAAAAGTTGGTGTACGAGTGCTGAGACTTAGAATTCACAGTAAATACTTTGAAACGGTGACAGGCAGCGGCGTCACTGGTGCAAGGGTTTCGGCACTGTGCTCACCAACCCGCCTGCCCAGCGTGTGTGAGTAAGGGCATTTCTTCCAGGAGGACCGCCAAGAGTGGCGAAGTTCTGGAAAGTCTGGCTATGTCCAGCAGTAGACGAAACAGGCTGATGGATGGATGGATGGACTTTGAAACCCCTCTTACATCCATTGGTGATTCATATTATGACGTTAAGTTCTAATTCTGTTATAGATAGTAGAAATGAAAGAAGTGGCAGCTGGCAGCGGCGCTACAACCAGCAGCAGTACCAACACCGGCAGCGCTTGCACTGTAGCGCTGTCGTTCCATCTAGCGGGCGCTAAGCGCTGCACGCCCGATGAGTGTGAGGACGAGACGGCGCAGTCAGCGGTGCCGGGCGTGTCCGCCAACCCCGCCGCCCCCGCGGGGGTGGCGCGCGCCTATCTCCGGATACAATCGTTAGTGGAGCTCGACACGTTCACACTAACGCATGGACCGTTCACGCCGCTTGATACGCCAGGTAACATTAACATTCAGTTCAGGTTATTTAAAATGGCATGTTTCATGATTCTCTCTGTATAGCTTAGATATTATTGAGCCAAATAGCTCTAATAGAGTGTTGAATTGTACAGGAGATCCGTGAGATCACATTCGGGTCACCCGAATGTGGGTTTCACAGTCATTTACGCAGTATCGCCCCGCACGTTGGTGTTACGAAAAGGGTGCAACTGCGACTTCATTTTTGACTATAGCTATACCCGCCAACTTAGATTAATTATGTAATAAAAATTATACAGTGCGCCCAAAGTTATAATGCGCATAGAAATCTATAGCCGAGCGACCGGACGTGCAACGTGACGTTACTGCTTGTTTAAAAAGTGTAGGGAAATACGAACTTTGCCGAGCAGTTGCGAAGATTCTTATGCGCATTATAAGTTTGGGAGTACTGTACTTAGCTTCTTGTGAGGAGTCATCATTTGAAATAATGTTGTGGATAAACAACACTTAAATTTCAAAAATAATCTTATGTTTTATAGCTAAATACATCGCTTTGAATACTCTAAACATTATTTACAAACTAGAGAAGATCAATTAGAGAGAAACCAGGAAACGAATATTTTGAAAAAATCCTCGGGCCAGGATTAGATCCTGCGACTTCTTGCTTTCACAACAAGCCCGCTACCGCCTACGCCACTGAGGTACTCATTCTAGACCGTTGATTTTTTCCACCATATCTGTACACCAAAACTACTTGATATATCAGCCGGTAATGCACATATTGAACGCTCACGTGGGCGTTATGTGATTTCACGCCTATTTCATTCCGAACAGAATGAAATTTCTGGTGGATCTTTTCTACTTTTTAATGCACTTTAATAATACTTTGATGATATATATAAACACAGGATAATGTAATAATTTGCAGGAATGCAGGGCGGTAAGCGCAAGTTGGCCGCTACGACCGCTCGAGCGGTGCGCGGCCGACAGCCGGCCTACTTCCTCCCGGAGTTGGCGCACGTCGTCGCCGCCGCCGACGAACGAGTGCCCTTCGTCAATCTCGCTCAGGAAGTTAGATCATCGTTTCACTTGACATATTATATTACAGTATTTAATAAATCTGATCCCAAGTATTTAAAGGTCAAACCTGTTTTCTGTTTATAAGTGAACATAATTATGGTCCTACACAGTCCCAAGTCAGCTTAATGGCAGCTCTTTTAAGCACAACAGTTAGGCTCAATAACTGGAGCACATTATCGCCAACCCTAATTTCGTTTGAACCTGCATTTTTAATATGATACTATTGATAAAACGCTTTTTCTCAAACTACGTTCCCTTATCAATCTGGTCCTATTGAAAAAACACGCCTTATTGTTAACTAACGCTACGTTCCGTTGTGTAGTTGGCGGGCCGAGGCGTGACCCACGGCGGAGTCCAACCGGAATGGTCCGGGTCGGCGTTGGGTATGCGCATAGTGTCCCTCCCGACCCCCGCGGGGGCGTGTCCGCGCGCCGCCAACGCGCTGCGGTCGCGCCTACTCGCGGCCACCTTGAGGCTCACCACCAAGAACCAGGCGAGGGTCTGGACGGCCGAGATCGTGTTCCATGGCTCGCCGGTGCGCACGCCTAATCCTAAGGAGCAAGGTGAGTGTAATTTAACAGCTATGGAAATAGTACTTTCATGTACAGATAGAAATAGACGGTATAGATAGAAATTAACTTTGAAGCTTAAGGTGAATCTCACCGGTCCTTTACGTTGTAGCCGCCAGCGAATGAAAACAACATAGAAGTCTGATTAGTGTAAAAAATTACCTCACGGAAACTGTGTCGGACACTGTTTAGGATGGCAACGGCTCTTATAGCTTTCACTGTCGCTTCTAATCGGCCAGTTAGGGCTGGCCCAGTGTCACATAACAGAGTAATTTTGAGTGTCTGGTACCATTTTCGAATGACATTTTGTTAGTAATGCGTTTTCTATGTTTTTTTCGTTCGCCGATTGCCGCACGGTAATCCCAAGATAATATACAAATCTGCTTTGCTCGTTGGTGTAGCAGTTGTCCTCACCATCAATCACCGAGCTTGTCTAGTCGTTATTATCTTATTTTGAGACCATTCTTCTTTCTTATGACGAGTAATAATATTCCTCACAACCACAGAAGAAATAATGGTACTACAGAAGACCCACTCTTCAAAGACACATGAATAAAAATCTACTCTCGCAACGTGACAGTACAGTGCGAATCGGCTCGCACAGCGCTGGGTGGCTGAAATTTCATTCGCCTACAAGTTGCCTCTCTTTCTATCGCGTAACTCTATCCCTTTTTAACCCATTGAATAACCCATCCGGGTGGGTCGCCTTGTAGCCTTCGCGGAGAGGAACCGGCCTGCTAAAACTGCTTTCATTTATGGCGTCTCTATCTATAGGTATATTTACTTTCTTGTATGTTTATGCGTAGGTGAAAGACGGTGCGTATATCTGCAATATGACTTGGGAACGGACGCCGGAAGGACAGCGGATGCCTTCCTCGCTGACTGGGCGGCCATTGTGCACTTGCATACGCTTTTACACGACTTCATGCTCAAACCGAGACAAGGTAACATTTCAACTATGTTTTGAAATTTAATGAATTGATTAATTTGTGCAGTATTAAAAGTCACTTGGTCCTATTCGTTTTAGTGCTGTGAAATCTTAAATTTTCCAAGGTAATATAGCTTCTGTTGTTAACACTAAAGAACTATTTTGGAACGGAGAAAATTTAGTTTTGACACCACTAAAACTAAAATTAAAGCCCTCAGAATATGACCCGATGTTGATTTAAAAAAACAATTCATTTAATCATCAAAAAAGCTATTGTTGCGTAGTGTTACTTAATACGTTATTTTAAATTATAAGAAAGACGATCATAAGTTGTGCTTTTGGGAACGAGTCCTGTGGCAACTACCTTAAGGGCTTGCCTTTGGTCTTGCAACTGTTTTTGTTTTTAATATACCGAGTCAACTACTTATCTGATCAATGTAAAACTTGGACACGTGCTTTGTCTTTCCGTTGTCAGGTCGGTTACCTAAATTGAACACATTTCACTCGAGAGATTTAATTTTTGAAAATGATGCCTTTTTAAGTAATTAATTCGTTATATGTCTAAACGGCTTGAGTTTTATGTCTGAAATTACTGCTATAACAAGAAAATATGGTTTATTTTCTGATGTCAGGTGAAAAAACTCCTACATCAAATACTTTTTCGTAAAATCCAGAAAAACCTCGAAAATTCACTGATTTTGCGTGCCGACAGCGCGCGAAGCGAGCGTTCTAATGGAGTCTTTCTGACAACATACTGGCCCTCAATTCTGGCACGTGCGCAAAAATTGCGAAGGTAGATTGCGAGTGACTTTAAAAGTGATTTTGTACAGTTAAGTGTTGGTTTTTTTTATTGAAAACTTTTAATCAGCATTCCTTATATCCTATAGCTTCTATTTGATGTAGTTCAGTCACTCTAATTTCCATTGTATGGCATTTATAAAACTTTAAACAAATATCTAATGATTTATTTTGCGAGTGAGAAATAATGCCGGAATAGCCGTCCTGAAGTTCAAAATTGCTCAGTAAGATTATCGTGCATCAGGGGTAAGACCTTAAGTAGTTCATAGGAGACTAGCGGACGCCCCGCAGCGTTCTTAGCGTGGATCCCGTTTCTCCCGGTCCTGTGAGGATTTCCTGAGATCCCTTAGCTGATATCTATGTCATATAAGGAACCTACAGTTCAAACATGTTTCTAGGTCCAGCCGTTTAGGTCCAGTCAGTCAAGGTATCATTTTATATACCTTGTCGCCAGTGGCGGATCTAGTCTGCGAGCCAGGGGGCGGTCACAACCTCCAAAATTGCAATAAAAACCCATTAAGAGCGACTGAAAAGATCAAACTGAACAAGGGCTCCCCTGCGCCAGCGGGTGAAGGGGTGCAGATGAAAATCAGTTATTTTAGTATGTGTGGATGATTAAAAATTAGGTATAATTTTAGGTAAATTTAGTGTGTTTGTTACAAAAAAAATTATTAAATTAGGCCCAGGGGAGAGTCATGACCCCCATGACCCCCCCCCCCCCTGGGTCCGCCACTGCTTGTCGCGTTGTTATGTACAGTCGGTGCCTCTAGATAACGTGTACAATTCATTTGAACCTCTGAGTAGTGTGATACGCCCCCTGTATAAGTTATTCTTCTTATCGTGTGGGCTGCAAGCCCTGGTGTCAGAGTTTATTTAAACCGCCTTACGGCCTCTGACGTGGTTTTATGTAACGACCACTCTACTAGAAATATAAATATATCGTGAAGACATGAATACCCGAATGTCAGAGGTGTTCCTAATGTGAACTGTGAAATGCAAGTTACAGTCCACACCCGCTACACTCGCTTCACCCGGTTTCACCGACGATTATTACGTCCCAACGATCACGAAACGAAACAAACCCATCAGGGTGGTGAGCCCTATCGCCGTTCTTCCGGCAAAAATACACGCTCTTTAGGGCATGCAGGTTTCCACACGTTGTTTTCCTTCAACCCCTGAGCTACCGCCGCTCTACTAGAAAGTGTCCGGGACAAACGGCTTAACGTGCCTTCCGAAGCACGGAATCATCTTACTTATCAGACAATCAGGTGATTCAAGCCTGCAATGTCCCAACCAAACTGAGAACAATTCACAAAGTGACTTTCCCACTTAATGTATTCCCCGCGGAAGTTGAATCCAAGACCCCCGGGTTGAGAGCCCAAGGCTCTCACCACTAGACCACGGAGGCAGCGAGTAGTTAGTTATATTATGCCCTGTTTGTCGTAGAGCGCGAGACCCTCTGGGCCGGCATCTGCATCCGGTCGTACACGTACCGCACGCTGGTGGTGGGGTTCGGCGCGGCGCTTCGTGCCACCGCCGTGCTGCAGTGGAGCGCGTCCACGCAGCGGTACACGGTCGCGACGCCTGCGCACCAGCCCGCCGCCAACGCGCACCACGTCGCGCACCACCATCTCGACCATTACCTCAACTGGTTCGTTCACGTATTACTTACATGATGTATCCACCAAGGGTTGTCAGAGGTGTTTCTGTTTGTTGGTTGTCAATAAGACATTTCTTACCCTGGCATGTGTCATTGTCTAGAACTCATTGAGTAAAGTAGATACATATAAATATATTTTTATTCTTTTTTGTCTTCAAATATAAGGAATGGAGGGCCGTCAAAGTTGTCAGTTTTAGATCATTTTTGTTACGGGGTCTATTTCAAAAACTAAACTGTCTAAACTACATAGTTATGTATTTGGAATTTAAATATTATTAGGGTGCATTACAAAATTTTTCCACCGAATGTTTGTAATTATTTGATATACTACCTAGTAAGGCACCTACTGAACGCTCACGACGGCGTTATGTGATTTCACGCCTTGCTCTTAGAAAACAGATGGCGCTGTCGTCACTACAACGTGTGTTGCTTCAGACAGTTAAGAAATTCACATTTCTCACTAACGAAGATTGTTTTTATAGCAAAATCCTTATCTTTGAAAACTCTAAATATTGTTAGAGTGCATTACAAAGTAGAAAATATAAATAGAAAAAAATATAGTATAATAATATTTAGAGTATTCGAAGCGATGGATTTCGCTATAAACATAATTTTATTACTATATACCATATGCTGTACTTAAACAACAAATTCGCCGATTCATAATGTAGCTTTAGGGTTCTGTACCTAACTTGACCAACTTAATTATACAGTATAGCAGTATTGTTTCATACATTTTGTAGATCTGTAATTATTCAAGTCAATTAAATTATTTATAACTATTTTAATGGTAAGGAACTCTCAGGGCGCGAGTCCTACTCGCACTTGAATGTTTTTTTTGGGTTCCGTAGCCAAAGGGTAACCAACGGGACCCTATTACTAGAACTCCGCTGTCCATCTGTCTGTTCGTCTGCCACCAGGCTGTATCCCATGAACCGTGATAGTTAGACAGTTTAAATTTTCACTGATGATGTATTTCTGTTGCCGCTATGACAAAAAATACTAAAAAACAATAAAATAAATATTAAAGGGGGGGTTGATAACGGTAACAGGTAGACGCTTGAAATATTCACAGAATATTTAGTTACATATTGACTTTAAAAATAAATAATTAAATTAAAATAAAATTAATATTTTAGGAGGGTTTCCATACAGCAGTCATGATTTTTTGCCGTTTTTATAGATAATGGTACGGAACCAGTTTTTTATTTGTATTTACCGATACTTAGATGCTTACAACCCGTATCATAGAATCGAATATTTTTTTTTCGTATTTTCTTGAACATAAACCGCAAATGGTAAATTCTGAACAAACTGAAAAATGCGTGAAATATTCACCCACGTATGAGAGTGTATAACGATGATGTTTAACAGGCACATGGACCTCATGTCGCTGGGCGTCGTCCTCCGTGAGACGTACATGCCGCTGCTGGCGCTCAGCCGACTGCCGACGTTGCCGCAACTAGGGCTCCACCACGTCAGGACGCAGATGCCGACGCCGACCTTCACGTTGCTGGCGCACTCATGGCGGAAGGTCCGTGGAACCATGATTCCCCGCAGGCACAAGGACTTTATGCTTTTTTATATGTCGTGGCTATATCGTAGAAATCTAAACCATGAAATCTGTAAACACTAAAAAGGATCGCCTCGCTTCGCTTCGCTCGGCACTCGAATTTATGATCACAAGCAACCTAACATTTTTTTAACTTTTTGTTGGAATGGCTATCGTGAATTTCTTATTTCATACTTTACGATATTGTCGATCAGGAATTTACTGTCAAATGGTGTTTAAAATGGTGTTAAAGTGGCATCCAAGTAAGGCCTGCTAATCATGAAAATAAATTATCAATTTACGATATGGCCACCACGGATACACAGCAAGAAGCAGTATTTTTATAATCTACTTATTTACATTATGACTAATCTTCTTTATTTACATTATGCTTGGCGTTGCCCCTGAAATGTCATACTACAGAGTCTACAGACCATTCATCATAACTTGTCCCTTGAAGTCTGGCATCACTGCTTGTCAAACTTTTGCTGTCATGTTGTTTGTCAGTCAGATTTTTCAAAATTATTTGAAATGTATTATTATTGCCAATGCCGTTGAAAAATAGTGCATAAGATATTGTGTTGAAGGTACGCCTTTTGTGAAAGAGAAAATGCAAACAATGCACCGTGATTCCTCCCGATCAGGTTTGATCTCGTGTCAGTGCCATGACGGGTTAGTAAAATAGAGATACCAGCTTTAAACATAAAGCCAATTTTATGGGCAAATAATAATTAGCTATTCACTTACTTTTGCAAGCATGTGGGAGAAAAGCGTTCACATTAAGTCGCCTTGAAATAATCGTCAAAAACGTAAAAAACGGAGCTCCACTATTTAGAACAAACGTCGTCGAGCTATAACAAGAAATAAAAAATACCGTTTTAGTACAGAGATACATGTATGTATAGATATTCATACCATTAGATCATACGTATTGTTCGCAAAATACAAATCAATAAATAATTGATCATTTTTATTTTTTCATTCTGTACATTTTATTTTCATTAAAGAGTAGTCTAATTAATATATAAAAATACGCAGTTAAGTAAATATTATGAATGTGTAGTAGGGTGAATGCTACGTGAGCCATTGGCAACATTATATGCAGTGCTACCATTTCCTAAGCCAAGGGACTTCTTATAGTGAATGGAGTGATATTGTTGTGAGAGCTGACCTGATTTAGAGCTGAACTGATTGATATTAGTTCTATTTGCTTTCCGCAACATGGATCCTAACGTGTGATAAGTGTATTTATGTACCTATATTGCAGAAATAAAGTATTCATTTCATTTCGTTGGCGAGGTTTTTATTTTCCGAGTAAGGCTTTGTATATGTGAGTATCGACATACACAAAAAAAACAGTACCTACAAAACAAAAATATTAAATAAGGCCTAACCAGGAAATAAAAAAAACTTCGCATTTTGTGGTAAACCAATAGAACTAATTTTTTCTACTGGCAACACTAAATTTAAAACGTCATTATGTCGATTGCTGTCATTCCTTGTATGTGTGTGTACATGAGTGTTGCAATCATAAAAGCAAATGGAGGTCTTCTGGAGCAGGTTTTTTATTTTCCTGATCATGCTTTGATTATAAAATAATAATTGACGTTACAGATCCGCGTCATATACGCGGGCGCATATTCTCTGGAGGTGGGCATCCGCGGCGGAGGTGTGGTCACCATCCGCGACGGATCCTACTCTAAGTTCGACCGCAGTTCCGTCGTTGACGAGTTTGCGCCTGCACAGGGACTAAAGGTAAATAAACCAAGTTGTCATTATTCAAAGAGCATGAAAAACTAAAAAAATATTGAAATAAATTTCAAGTGTTTCTCACTCTAATGCACTGTAAATAATGTTTATAATATCCAAAGCGTTGGATTTCGCTATAAATCATATAATCTAAACCAAATAGTTTTCAAATTGGTAAAAATTTTTTATTTTTTCATTTCTTTTTTTTTCATTCCCCTATCATCTATCTTTACAGGATGCATCCTAATGCGATAGAGAAGGTTTATTAAACATTAACACTTATCAATTAAATTTACAGACACAATTATTAAACTTTTACATTGTTTTAAAATTCACTATAATATTAGGGCTAATAATAATATGGTGAATTTAAATACAATTTTTCCTATATGTACTATTATTGCAGGCATTCCTGGCAAGGTACGTAGACGACAGTATAAGCACAAGATTATTGGCCGAAGATGACAACCCTCCCTCACCGGTATCACCTATGCCCCCAGGTAAACCACCAACTTTTCTCGATTTGCTTCTTGAATCTCTATTTGGTAGTCCGTTGTATTTTAAACTTTGTTGTAATCGCAGGAGGTCTTAGATTCCCGGCGCCGCTGACGCCGCCTCAGCCGCACACGCCGCACTCAGCGCCCGTCACCCCGCACCCCGCCTCGCCCGCGCAACACGCCGTTAGTAACTAATACTTTACAGCGCCCCTAACATATCTGATCATTTGGCCTAAACTAAAATGACCTCTATATCCTGTGACAGTCCTCGTCACCGACTTGAGGCACGTAGTTTGTAGGGCTCTCCTTTTAACTCGTCACGATCCGTGTGCGCCAAGTTCAGGTAGTATCCCATGCGCCAATCTTTAGACATTTGTTTTGCAAACTCCATGTTTGGGGATATTTTAGTATACACGTCTATCGAACATTATTGTGTTTTAAATCGCTATCTCAAAGTCATAATAGGTAGCACAATTTTGCTGTGTTTGACAGAGCAGTGAGTCATATCCTGATTTGTTCAAAAATAAAGTCAAAAATATTTGTTCTACCTTACGTTGCTGCCTACTTCATCGACAGTTATATGGTGTTAAACACTCGACTAGCATATCAAACAATATTTAATTGATTTTCAGATGGGCGGCGGCTCATTCAACCTCACCTCCCCACCGGGCGGGGCGGCCAACGCGGGCGGGGGTGTGTCCGCGTCACCCGCGTCCCCTATGGCGCCGTCCCCCCTGGGCGCGCCGGCAGCCTCCCCTCATCCCCCGCCCACCTCCCCCTTCACCGCATGGCCAGTGTCTCCCTCGCTACCGCGACCCTCGCCCGGACACCATCCCTCTCCTAGACATCATATGGATCTTAAAGGTTTGTGGCAGCTAGATGACTCTACAATTTCAAGAATATATTTTAAAAAATATCCATTCACTGCCTCCGAAATTCTAAAGCGCACGCTAAGAAAGGATTTTGTGATACAGGTTTAAGTTTATTACTTCTTCAGTGCGGGTGGAGCTGTGGAAAATACTAGTTTTAATAAACCTTGAAACCATTAACCATAATGTAACACATCAAGTAATGGTCGATGTACTCACAGGGATAATTTGTCTCAAAATAAATAATGAATTTTATTCACTCATATACTTAAATATAAAATTTCAGAAAGGTTTAAATGATGAAACCCTCAAGCAGACTACAACCAAAACTTGTTGCTATCCATCAGCCACGTCGTCGACGGCGACGGGTCGAGTGTTGCCGGGCGGCCGCGCGTGGGCCGGCGCCACCGCCAGCCCCGTGCCTGTGTCAGCGCTCGAAGCGCTGTGCACGCCGAGCGAGCCCCCGCCCGGTGCGCCGCCCGGACCGCCTCTAGCGCCGCTGCAGCGCTTCCTCGCCTGCGTCTACATGAAGCGGACGCTGCAGAGGACAGTGCAACAGGAGGACTATGTGAGTGTCTGCTCGTGCGTGACGTACCACGAGCCTGCTCCTCTTGAGCGTTTGCGATAAAAGGAGAATACTCCGCAGCTAACAGCCAGCGCGCCCTCTTTCCCGACCGACACGAACATCTATTCTAATAATAAAGTAGTAAAAAGTCGCGTCTATACCTGAAATTGGTTATTTGTATTGTAATGAAGCTAAAACGATTTTTTTTTGTCCGTCTGTCTGTATGTTCCGTTTTAACTCGATAACCACTTAACGGATTTGTTTGCGGGTTTTTTATCATCATTATAGCATACACTAATATTTAGTCTATGATTATATACATAAGGAGTGTTGATAAAATAAGGCACAGGTTGAATAAACGCGGTCAGAGCTGCGGGTAAAGGCTAGTCTTGTATATAAATGTGACGGACGTGACGTGTGCAGCTGACGGGCGTGTCGGTGGAGGCGACGACGCTGACGTTCCGGTGCGACGGCGCCGGGCTGCTCGCGCGAGTGCAGCTGCACCCACAGCACATGCAGTCGCTGCACCTGCAGCTGACGCCGCTGCCCGACCACAAGGACACCTGGTCCGTCGACGACTTGCAGGTGCGCTCACATCGCTCTATACTATACCTGCGTCGATAATGTTGTCTGACAACCGTACTCTATACACCTGAATACCATACCCTATGGTGCTTTGAACAAATCTACTCAGTAGTAAACTGTCAGTCTGTAAGTTACGAGTATCCTAGACTGTATTTTTTATGTACTTTGGGCGTATGCTTGGCCCATAAAGCGCCTCATGGGAAGCGTCAATAAGACCTACAATTAAGTGCGCTCGCCCAGTAAGTGCGAAAGAGACGGCAGGCGAGGCGTTAATCAGTGTTTCCACGGACTTCCGTAAAAATCTACAGAAGCCGGAAACGGACGAATTATTGATACTACGCGACTGCCTGTAACCACTCCCCCGGTACGGCTTCTCATGCTGGAACACGACGTGTCGCTTGGTTTCGTCAATTACATTACTTGCAAAGATAATTTTTTTTGACGTAGTGGTATGATAAAACGAAAAATGTTAAATGAATAAATTCCAGACAATGGAGAAGTTCTTCGACCAGCGCGTGGCGATATCCCCATACCGCGCGACGGCGCTGCAGGGCTGGGGCCGCATCTGGGGCGCGCCGGGCGCCGCGCTGCCCTCGCTTGTGGCTCTGATGCGCGCCGAGCTGTCGCCGCCGCCGAGCGCGCTGTGGGCGCTGCAGTGGGCGCTACGCATCCCGCCCGCCGCGCCGCAGATCGTGCCCGCCGGACAACCCGCTGTGCTGCTCGCCAAACACAAGATTCTATTCTTTGTGAGATTTTATAATTACGTCCTCTTTGTCATTGTTCGTTTTGTTTTATATATATTTTTACATAATAATGGCTCACGCTTGGCCCGTACTGTGCCTGATAAGAATCATCGATGAAACCTAGGATGATGATGACGTAAATCAGTCTGTCCAGAGACGTTCAAAACAATTACTTATATCTGTAACGAACGAATGACTGATACTTCGCAATTCCCTGTCACCACTCCCCCTTACCTTAGCTGAGTAGCTTAATAAGCGGACTACATGTAATAAATCATCAGGCACGGGCAGTTCGTTACCATTACCAAAATTAACTAAACGTTCCATCTCCAGATCTGTCTGACGCGAGGCGAGACCCAGCTAGTGTTGCCGCTCGTGTACGACATGCAGCAGAACCTGACGCAGCTCGCCGACAAGCGCGACTCGCAGCCGCATCTCTTGGCCGTCACCATGCATCTCAAAAGGTAACACTTCTCACTTCATATATCCATTTTTTGTTAATTTCGTGTTTTTTTGTAATAATATGTTATGTAATATGAATACGTATTGTTATGCATGGAATTTATTTTTACCAATTTTATTGTTTATAAGAATTTAAAAATATAAATTGAAATTTTTGCACCCCAGTCTTTGCGAAGCATGCCTGTACCTTATTCAATCTAAACATTAACATCTTTTATGCAAATAAATTTTATTTGACTTGAGTTGAGAACACTCGTGCGACTATCGTAAGTACATATCCGCGGCTCTCGCCTATGAAGAAGGCAACTTGAGTTTCGGCAAAACCGGTGGCAAATTCAAAGAAATACTTTGTAACGTGTCATGCGTTTTCGATGCAAGATTTATTTCAGCAATAATGTAATGTCTGCAGGGTTATCGTATTAAAGAACTGATATGTTGTTTGTTAGATTCGGCGAGTTCAATCAGAACCACGCGGAGTGCACGCTGTGGCCGGCCGTGCGCGACCTGCTCACCAACTTCTCGTTGCCGCAGGACGCAGCGCCGGCTGCCGCGCCGCCGCCGCCCTAGCCCGCGCTCGCGCACTCCTTCCTCTAGCCGGTCTAACCTTACGGACTACACAGCCTTCAAGTGATACTGTTTTAGTATTGATGCGATCTAAGGACAGATTGTTGAATCTCTGTACATATGGTATTTAATGTTAACAGGATATGTCACGGTTGCAACGGCCACCGTTGCGCAAGAGACGGGCTCCGGAATAAATAGCAAATTGTCGCTTTAAAGTATAAAATGAACTAAAAATCAAAATTTCAAACTACCAGAAGCCTTATTATCTAACTTCATCTATCGCTATCTATGGAAATGACGTTACACATAATTTCTAGCCAATCATTATACCTTTGAAAGCGATAGGTGTTATAAGGCCCCAGAATTTAGATATTGTAAAAATCCACCTTAAAATATCGTTCAGTTTCGCATTGTCATTCGTTATTTGACGATCTTTGAGAAAAAGGGTCGATGAAGACCTCATTTCAGTAATTACTCGTATTTCTATCGAGTGAAATTTCTGCAATCGCATTTCTTTACTACAGCAAACTATTATAAAACAGTTCCACATTTATGAACAAATTTATCAAACTAAATTTAGCTAGAAGTTCGCGGTTAGTACTGATATACCTAAGGTACAGTGATATTTGGAGCCCAAGCTAACGACTACCGACGACGTCCAATGTTTAAATTATAGGAAATATTTTAGTTTTCCTACGTAATCTTGTCTCCAGCTAAATTATGATTATAATTATATTTTCTTTTTATAAATTAAGTTTACTAGCAGCGTTTTGTATTTTAAAAGGAATTTCAACTGTGTGATCAGGTATTATGTAAATAGTTTTGAAAATAAATAATGTTTTCGCTACTTTCTATTTAATTTATAAATCCATTGCAAACTTTTCGAAATTATTTTTCTAATACAATGTGACATTTTACTTTATTATGCTAAAAGATTGACATACAGATTTCAATTAATATGAGGTTATGCTGCACGTAGATTTATTTCGTAATAATTTGTAAATTGTGAGTATTTGTGAGTAACCAACCATGTCAGCAACAAAAGAAGAAAAATCGCACAAAAATTCTCACCGAAACTCATTGGAAACTATACTTACCTTCGATAATTCATCTTTGTCGGTGAGTCATTTCTTGTTATTTTCTATACTTCGTGTTTTTGTGCTTATTGCACTACGGCAATAACGTTTATTCATAATACAAAGTGGGTAGATTCTTACGCAAAAGCTTTGCGTTTCAATAACAGCTGAGCCTTGCAACTATGATGGGTGGGTTGTGGATGGGGATTAAGATCGAGGCTCAGAATGCAGAACAGTATTCGTTTCAGACGTCAAAATAGTACAAGAATGTATAATACAAGGAACGCACATATTAACTACGAGAATTTAGCCAACATTAGAACAACATCTTGGACAAGCAGGATACATGAAATTATATACAAGGTTTTAAGATGATATTGCGGTAGCCGGAAACTGGCGATAGTAGGTATTCTTCCATACGAACAACTCTTACTATAGAAGCGATCCTCAAATCGCGAATATAAATCTGCTGTTCCATAGAGAAGTTACATACCTACTCGACCAAATGAATGAAACCACTGTTTTTTTTTTCACGGAACATCTCTTATGTTCGAGTACTATCGCCAGTTTCCGGTTTCCGCAACATCATCTAAACAGCCTGTATAGAGTGTTGTCTCAGCTAGATAACTGGTCGGTGGCGTGGTCGACGGAGCACGTGCCGGGTATGGACAACGCGGCGGGGGGGCGGCGCGCGCGGCGGGGCGGGTTCGGGCGGCGGCGGCTCTGGTACGGCTCGTTCGCGCTCGGAGCTCTGCTCACGATGCACATCCGGGTCTCGGTCGCCGTGCTCACTGGCGGGTTCTGTATGTTGCTAATACCTGTTTACTTTACGATTCTGTATAGTTACTGTGACCTTCATAGTTAAGCCTGTCCTTCGCTCAAAAACTACTGGCTCGATGTAGAAGATATATTCGGTATACCGGAAATCTCGGAAAAATATTAAATACATTTTATCACAAGTATAAGAAGATCTTCCCATGCCGACTGCGACCACATTCATGATCACGCCCTTGTGTATGAGAAACGACGCCTACAGGAAAAGAAGAGGGGTCCATCGACATTTTTACAAAAATGAACTAATAATAAGTTAACCTTAAAGGTACCTAGCAAAATAAATTGACCAATAAGGTGATCATTCTGTTGCAATCCTCCATGACAAAACCACCTACTTATTACCCGTGGCCCCACCGCTTAGCCCCACTGGTAGGTCCACGGTGAATGGACAAATTTGCAGATTGCTCAACTAAATGACGTTTTTCTCAAATATGGGTTGCTGTGATGCTGCTTCTTTTCCTGTGCCCTTCACATATGTAATCTAAATATAATTATTTTCCAGTTCTGTACACTGTATTCACGGTTGTTGTTTTCGCGGTGCTCGCTAACCCGATGCGCCATTTTGAAATTTTCCTCGGACAATGGAGTCTGAACGGTCCAGGCAGGGCCTTCCGTATTGTTCCGATGTTAGATGGTTAGTTTATACTTTTAAATCCGTATGTTAAATATACTCGACTACGTTAATTGAAAAAAAAACTATACAATACAATTAAATTATTTAGATTATACGGAGAATCATTTAATATTAGTGATATGTATTTAAAATATACGTAATTAATATTATTATTTTCGTTTGTAGGAATAGGCATTGCAATTTGCATTAACGCTATAATCCGCGCTATATGCTGTATTTGCATTGCTGCAATCACATGCATCTACTTGACGCACACTATCGCGGACCGACGGCTGCCGTACACTTATTGCAGGTTCATTTGTATTTTTTATTATTGTGTTGTTTGTTTTAAAATCAGCCATACAAAGCCTTAAAGGAACAAACAATTTCAGGGATACTAATTTGACGAAATACGAACCAGAAGAAAAGCCAGTAAATATACTACGAACGGTAATATTTGTCTTGTATTAAATACAATTTTATCAAAGCCAAGATCTTAATATTGTACAACTATAATATTTTTATATTATTTTTATTAATTAGTATATAATTAATGGAACGTTGGCAATTTTTTTTAAACTTTGTTTTAATGTAAGAAATCAGAGATAACTCCTAGTATCTGCGATATTTTGTATACAAGGTGAAATTCAATCAACCGACCAAATTTATGCTGGAGACTCGGTTATGGATCAAGAACAAGGTTCAATGACCCTTGGTGGAATTCGAAAAAAAAATGTTTTTTGCCCCGTAATGCCTGCACTAGGAATTGTACTTAACTAGTCCAACCAGTAAGGGAGCAAAAAAAAATATTTTTCGAATTTGGCCAAAAGGATTACTGAACCTTGTTCCTGATTACTAACCGAGTCTCCAGTATGAATTTGGTCGGTTGATTGAATTTCACCCTATATAGACAACGATGAAGAAAAGCGCGACGAACAGATTTTGTCTATGGTATGAGCTAAATACTCATACTGCAAAAGAAATGAAAAGCTGAGAATAAGATTGCATATACGAGTGTAACAACGTCAGTAGAGATGCTAAGGAAAGGAAATGTTTTGGTGGAACCTGCCGTTCCGGTATTTTACTATGTACTGCAGAGACACGATTGACTGCAGTCATAGGCTGAGATTCAGATTGCATTTTGAGTCCGAACTCAATCTTACAAACGTCAAAAAGCGACGTGATCTCATACTAGAGTGACGTTTGTAAGATTGAGTTCGGACTCAAAATGCACTCTGAATCTCAGCCATAGACATCTTATAATATTCAGCAGTGCATAACGGAGTGATGGCTCTTACATTACATTAACGGGATACGTTTATGACATGAGTGACTTATGAGCTCGCAATGTATTTTTTGTTTCTGATTATGATAATCGAATTTAATCTTAAAAAATAAGGATTTTGAATAATTTAGTGTTTAGTATACTGTACTGGCGATTTTAACATTTTAGTGATTGAATTTACTTTTTATCTGTGACTTTTTTTAATTTTGCAATTGTGTTCTAGTTTAATTTAATGTTTGGATTAGACTGAAAATCGGCAGCTTTTAACCTGCATGCTTAATAGCTATATGCCGAGTCTTTGACCATTTTGTTTTTCAGATTTATTTTAAATGTTATTTTAAAAACAAATAAAGTACTATTCTATTCTAATGGATGTTTATGGGTTTTGCAAAAAAAGCACAGAAATAGAGTGCATGTTGTGGAAATTCATTAGTAGCGTATGTGTTGCTACACTTTAAATAATAGAGTGGAAGACATCGAAATTTGGGATGCCTCCGGCCTGAAAGAATGTTTATTAGTGACTAGAATAGAAAGAGAAATGTTTCGGTGGTTTGGGTATATCAAGAGAATGGATGAAAGAGGAGTGACAAAAGCAATATATGTTGCGCAAGTGCAATGTAGAGACCGCCCTAGAATTCTAACCAAATTGGCAACATACCTATACTAAAGACGAGACTTGACTCGACTAATAGAAGCGAAAGAAATGTGTGAAGATCGCAACAGATGCAGATCTGTGGTCTCTGCCTATCTGATGTATTACATTTCTATGTCCCTCGATCATTCCTTATTCACTACCCTACCTAATTAAATAATATTTTTAGCTTATTCGATTAACTTGAACGCAATTGTTACAGGGTAAATATGATGTCAACATTTCATTTTCTGAGAGTAATGGGAACATAACAAAACTAAGTGAGTCTTCAGTAACGACTACTGAAATAACTGTACGAACTAATAAATCGGGAACTAATAAAAAGTAATGAAAAGTTACTCGATTTTTTATTTGAGTATTTATATTTTGATACGTATTTTCTAACTAGAATATTTTTCAGAGATATTTTTAAAACGAGTAATACAATTCATATGAAAACATGTAAGGAGATCTACTCAAAAAGCCCCTTACATAGAACACCTGTTTATAATTTTTTCTTGTAAGTATGATATTTTTTTTTACTAGATATTAATGGTGTAATATATAATATAAATGTGTCAATAAAGTTATTTAATGTTATGTAAACACTATTAATGATGTATTTTTTATTTGCCTGGTAATGCTTTAAGTATTTTTATCGTCCTGATTACTTTTATAATAATATCTCTAGATACATATTATGGAAATAAATATATTTTTTTATTTTACCAGTATTGGCCGTAAATTATTGTAGTTTTATTGTTTAAAATACAGTAACTAAAAAAGGGAAAAAAATTAACAATATATTTCGATCTCTTCAGTGGAGTCGTCATCAGTCGAATAAAATAAAATAAAATAAATTCATATTTTATTCGACTGATGACGACTCCACTGAAGGAGTCGAAATATATCGTAATTTTTTTTTTCCTTTTTTAGTTACTAGATACATATAAGTATCAGTAGAAGAGCTAAGTTTAGTCTTTGTTTGAACCCAATAAAGGAAATAAGTAAATATTTTCGTTACAGTGTGGAAGTAATGCTCTATCAGCCGGATTATTATTTTGGTAACTTCAACCTGAAATTAGCAATGGCCCTGATCATTCTATGGTCACTTGTATGGGGAGGCATGATCTACGAACGAATACGTAATGGAAGAGTTAGTATCTTTAAAGCGAACTCGCCCTTGGGAAGTCCAACTTTTTATAAGTTTTTCGGAAAACCAGATGTAATTAACATTGGGACAAAAAAGAAAACAAATAATAACAAAAAAACGGTATATACGAACTCACCTGCCAGAATTGCAATAGTTCTCTTAAAGGTCAAACTGGGAGATCATTTGAAACACGTATCAAAGAACACAGTAGATGCTGGCGCATTCAGGCGCCTTCAAAAGAAAAATTCATTCAAATCAAAGCCATAACAAACTTCAAACCACTTCATATTTGTAATAAAGGCAAGAAAATGAAACGTTCATAATAACGTTAAAAATCATTAAAATTGGACTTAAATCGATCCCCACTGTTAAATTAATTCACTATAATTTATTCCGACATTTTATTTTGCTTTAATCGTTATTTGACATTTCACATACAAAATTTAACAAATTTTACACCCTTGACTTTGACTTTTACATTAGTGCTATTTAATTATTTGACTTCAAGTTTACAATAAGGAAAATTTTCATCACTTTTAGGGAAAATAATTTGACCGTGACACTGATTAGCAGACTACCTACCCTGACTGACAACGCAACGAAAAATTTCATTGACGTTTGGTGTTATTTAGTAATCAATTACCCTCATATTTGTTTTGGCGATTTTTGTAATCCTGTTGTTACATACATGAAAAGCTTTAGTGTGAATTACATGTATAAATCCCTGAGAATGTCGTCAAGGCGAAACTAGTCGGAAATACAATAATAGTATAAACAGTATAAAGTGTTTTCTTTCGCCATGATGATGTTAACTTTATATGTAAGTATTAAGATTAAGTTTTAATTTAGATTATCACTTACGTTGATTTTTTTGCCGTTTTTATAGATAATGGTACGGAACCCTTCGTGCGCGAGTTCGACTCGCACTTAGCCGGTTTTTTCTACTTTTTCCATCTCCACAGGCTGGGGCCCCCTCGGCGGCTGGATCTCTAGGCCTGTGCCTTGTTGGCCTAGGTGGAAATCCGTGCCTGCTCAAAGCACGTTTTCCCAACGCTCACTTCACCTTAAAATTCTTTAGATAAAATGAACAGTGCCGTAAGCCCGTAACTAAGTCGGTCCCACGGTACAGAGCGCTAAGGGCACGGAAATGAGCAGGATGTGGAGTGACATGTGGCCTTGAGAACTCTTAATCTCCCTCATAGCACGTGATCCTGCTTGACCCATGTATTATCGGGGAAAAATGCGCAATCTCACTTTTCGCCCTGATTGCCATGAGAACCTGTGAGTCTCATCTACAGATAGCGCGCGAGTTCATGTTCATCGGAGCCAGAGGCGACGCGCGGGGGCAGCTCGCCCCGCCTTCACCCACCTCGCCTCTCCGCATTAGTCTGCTGCAGTCGAGTGTTGTCCTTGACGGTTGTGAGGCGCGCTTATCGATACCGAAATATATTAATGGAAAATACGATCGATAAATTCGTAATTGAAGTCAGTGACGGCGATGATATCTACTGATTCAGACTCTGCTCTGTCGGTTGTCTTTGCATCTGGTAGTGATTAAATTGCATTGATTTTTTTTTCTCTATTAGCAATAAACTAGTACTTATCACATTTATTTTATTTAATAATATGCAAATTACCTTGAGTTACAAGAAACCAAATTGACAGCTGTTGACAAAATCAGTAGTGATTATCGACATTACCATAATTGGTTAGGTCACAGCACTACCGCATTCCTCAGGATAGAAATGAACTAGCGCCCTATTAGCCCGGGCGGTAGCGTTGCATTTTAGGTAGTGATTTTAAGCCGATTGATTTCCATCTTTGTCAATACATCTGGAATGGCTAATAACAGAACCAAGCGTCCCCTGGCGCACCCGCGGTGGGTGTGTGGGTGTGGGAGGCAGAGGAAGTGGTAAAAATTTTTTTTTTCAGCTCAGTATGTTGTCAACTATCTGTGAGAAAAGTTTCAGCCGGCGTACTATAACTTTCTTTTTTTTTTACCACTTTCGCATCCTCGCACATCCACACCCACCGCGGGTGCGTCAGCTGACGATTTTTTTTCAGCTCAGTATGATGTCAACTATCTGTGAGAAAAGTTTCAGCCGGCGTACTATCACTTTTTTTTTACCGCTTTTGCAACCTCTTAAACCCAAACCCACCGCTACTTGAGCAGCTGACGGTCGATTCACATATCAGTCACATGAGATCTACGATCGATGTCAATATCAGCCGGCTTACTAT
Organism: Ypsolopha scabrella; assembly: GCA_910592155.1. Taxonomy (NCBI): domain Eukaryota; kingdom Metazoa; phylum Arthropoda; class Insecta; order Lepidoptera; family Ypsolophidae; genus Ypsolopha; species Ypsolopha scabrella. The sequence goes on along the minus strand of OU342962.1, from coordinate 13,539,805 downwards.
GACTTTTGTATTTGCAACGGTACCTCCCGGACTAAATCTGTAATTGTATCAATGGCTCTGGGTCCCGCCTTACTTGTTATTTACCATGGTTATGTCTTGGCCTTCATTCTAGCTCTAGTAGTGGCTTACATTGGGTTTTGATGTTCATGACTTATTTCTGTTATTTGAATTTATAGGTATATTAAGCTTATTCTAGGTCATACATATTAATAAAAGTTCGCAACGGGCGCACAGAAAGCTAGGCACGGCACTGAAAATCAATAGACTAAGTAGTTAGATAAATAGATTTTGATTAATTTTCAGCTGGACACAACACAGAATACAAATATTAGAATAATATTGTGACCTAAGCTGCCTTACTCTCTGACTTGTTTCGGTAAATTGGTTATTGCCCAGTTACTCGCACAACTCACATCATACTTAGCGCATTTAAATAAACATATCTTTAATACAAACCTTCGTATCAAACCCCTTTAAGTACACGAAAACCGCATCAAAATCTCACAGGCTGTAAATAGAGTGCGACCATTAAATAAAACCACATACTCTACTGGTATGAACAACTATTCGGAAAAAAAACCCGCGCAATTCTTCAGAGAAAAAGATATTCCACTGTAACTCAAAGACTTTATCTCGTAGGAGGAAGGTCTATTTTAGAACGCTGCACCGCATCAGCGGTTTCACGGACGACGCTCTCTCTAAACTCGCCCGTATGTCGGTGCGTTAGGGTTCACGCATTTTTGTTTGGAACTCAATTATTTCCTAAACTAAGGGTGACCGCGGGTGTGATTCTTGGGAAAAGTGGTTCAGTAGGGTCGGTAGAATATGTGATTTCATTTAATGGTAGCAGTCTTTTTACACCCGATATATACGTACAGACTAAAATTTTTACTTCTCTGCTCCTGTTAATGGAAATGAAAATGCAAATGAAAACAGGCACAGAGGAAAGAAGGTATCACTCCCGTCAAACACAATTAGGCCAATGGTAGACTCCATTTGCTTCTTATAGAGGCGAGCGATTGTTTTGGACGGGTAGTGATAATGACCACGCCGCGATCCAACCGATTGGAGGGTTTTAGCTAGTACTGAAATATTTTATGTGCAAAAATAAATAGGGTTGAAGTGGATTTTTATAAAAAAACAATCAATTAATCATGTTTTATCTTAGACCATATTCTAAGTGTTTTACTGACCCCTTCCCCCCTTGTTCGAACCTCACGTTACGACGACGGACAATCCCCAACTGCAAAAAATATGATTGAAATAAATATTTAGTAAATTTTTATGAGAGTTTTTTCTTTAGCTAGAAATAAAGAAAAGCCATTTATTTTAAATACCTCCAGAAATAAAAAATCACACACAATTAAAATTAACAAAGAGTAAGAATATATAAAATAATATAAGTAATAGGATTTAAACTATTTTAAACATTTAGAAAAAAGGTGGTATATAAAAAGAGATTAAACTCAGCTTAATGCTGCGGTAAGTGCCACTGCGCTGTTATTCTGTTGAACCCTGAATAGCTTCCTCTTTCTTTAATTTAAGGAAGAGCCAAATTCACATTGATGGCATGGCTCGGTAAGTATTGGGTATCAAGGTTCGATGGTTCTTTTTCGGCAAAACGAAAATTATTTTTCTCTTAGCTGCTCCCTACAAACGCAAGCCCAGCCCCGAGTCGATAATATGGAAAGGCAAAATTTACTTTTACAAATTACGCAAAAATAATTATTGGTCTGTTGTATTGATAACTTACCAGGGCTCCAGTATGAATCTGACTGCATAAATAAATGTCACCTTGTATAGAAAATAAAAATATTAGGTACATATTTATAGAGAAATTATTTTTCAGTTGATTTGGAACAACACACCGAGATATTTGATTGTAATTCCATGCATCTGGTCTATTATTATATTAGCGACTGGATGTATTCATTTAACCGTTCTGAAGAAACCTGCGTTCAATGTATTTCTCCCCGGTTCGAGTGATTTTGTTAGTGTAAGTACGATTCTTAGGTATACAACAGTACAATGGCAATGCATAACAATAATCCCGACTTTTACAAACAGGGATTAATACAAGCTACCTCTGCGGCCATGTACGTCCATTCGGCTAGTTTTGGCACAGAACTCATTTATGGCAAGGGGTTAAATCATTATGGTATGAAATTTGTATACCTAATTCATTTTTATTTATTATAATTAATGTAACAACAGATTCTCATCTAAATCATTACATTAATTACGTATATTCATAAACTAATAAGAAGCACTTACTTTCATATTTCTCTCTAACATTCCCCTAATAAACATCCATCAGATGAGTGATTGTAATAAGCAGTATTTGGCTTAGTCCCTCTTTAACCTGTAGTGATGTTTTACTATAATGTTGAATGCACAGCGTCAGGTCATATAGACCCGCTGCTGAACGGCGAGAATGTGCTGCATTCCTCACTTCTGCTGGTGCTGGTGTTGCTGCACGCGTCCGGGGCTGCCGTCTGCGCTGTCGTCGATAATTTCCAGCCCGACGAACAGCTATCTTTGTATGGGTTGCGTGAGAGTGAGTTTCATCATTGTGTTCACATATAAAACACTGGGAAACAAAAAATACCTTTTTCTGCGGCATTTTTGCAATTCGTTTTGATAAACACTTGATTAGAAATGTATTTTCTATGTTCGGATTGACTCTACTTCTCAAGATAAAAAAATATTAGCCTACCCTCCTAAGTTGTATTAAATTTTAGTATCCCAACCTTGGTTTCTATAGACGTAGCTAGTTGTAATAACACTCGCTGATCAGATATTAGAGCTAAAGGTTATCAGTGCGTGTTCTATTTTGAGTGCTTTTTCTCTTGAAAAATATGAGTTCGCGCAAGTCTTGTGATAACGACCCCAACAGTTTTTGTTTCACATGTGGCAAATTTAGTCAACAAAGAAAAAAGATCACCGAGTTTGTGAAACAAACTTATCAAGTATACTTTGTGATAAATCTAGCTCAAAAGAATAAATAGGTATTGGGTGCCCAATATTGTGTTTAAGTCTTGTGTGGAATTTCTGCGATACTGCTCAAATTTGGAGGGCCGATAATATGGACTGAGCCAAACAATCATTCTAATGACTTACTTTTGTGCTTTGAATGTAAAGGGTATGAACGGTACATAAAACTGGTTGATGTGGAATCAGCTAAGCCCCCAATATAACACAGTGAAGATTTGTCAATTCCAGTGTTTTCAGGACCATCGACTACAGACTGTGATGAAGTTAAAATTTTAGAGCGGGTAAAACAGTCAGAAACGAAAGATAGCACCGAAAGTGACTTTGTAGAACTAATACAGTTCTACAAATTTTCTGGTTCATGATTTGATTTTATCAAAGAAATCAGCTGAAATTCTTGCTGAGACAATAACAGAAAACACTGTGTTCACCTGGCGTTACTATTTATATCTTACCGGACTAGAGAGCAAGAAATCCTTACTTTATCGGAGAAGACAAACTAGTATTTTGAAACGATATTTCTTTTTGAGTCAAATTGTTAAATGTCTTTATCTCTTTGATAAATCTGATATTTTTCTTGTATTGGGCATATTGAACTTATACAAAATTGACCTCTACGTACCGTGTCGCTAAATGTGTGTGTGTGCGAGCCGTCGGGGAACACACATTTAAATTATTATTTGGCAATAAAATGTCGAAAGTGGACTTGGAAGCGTTGATGAGCGATGTCACTAAAAAGTTGGCATTGCTTACCAATAAAATTTCGGCGCAAAATACGATAATTGAAGCACAAACGAAGAAATTAGAGGATCAACGTGTGGCAATTCATAAACAATCGAGGGTAATCGAAGATCTTTCGTCTCAAGTAAAGACACTGGCTGCGTCTATGGGTGCGAAAAACGCGAGTACTGTGGAGCCGACTAAGACTCGAGGACAGCCGAACGAGAGCCGAGCGCACCCGAGTACTAGCCGAGTGCAGCCGAACAACGACGAGAAGGAGCAACCGTTCGCCTCCGAACGCGCAATACGGGCTAAACAGCGAGGAGTTAGAGAGGGACAATCGACCACCGGCACCAATGCGAGAGGAAAAGAGAAAGCAGACGAAGTGCAGAAATCCCAGAGTTCTCCAATAGCTGACTCAGATAAAATCTCGGAATCACAGGATGGTTGGACTTCTGTTACTTATAAGAAAGTAGAGAAAAAGTCGTTACTGCATGAAGTGAAAAAGGGTGGCAATATTAGCTGTGATTTTCAGGCTATTGAGCGGAAAAAATATCTTCATGTATGGTATCTGCACCCTGAAACTCCTAAAGATAAAATAGTCGAGCATGTTAAGAAGGTTACAGGTTCTGAGGACATCAAGGTTGATAAAATTACCCCAAAGAGTAAAAGAGATTATGCTTCGTTTTTTATTTGAATGCCGGAAAAATTATTAACTAAAATATGCCAAACTGATTCTTGGCCACTTAACACCGAGTTTAGTGAATGGGTGTGGTTTCGTAGACCAGCTGCACAATCAATCGACAACTAAGAAAAGTATAGAGGTTTATTACCAAAATACTCGAGGTCTACGGACAAAATTGGATTTTTTTTTACAAGTATCGCGGCATCTAATGCTGATCTGTTTGCAATAACGGAGTCGGGAGTTGATGAGTCAACTCATGATGGTGAGCTGGTTCCTCAGGGATACACCCTGCTACGTTGTGACAGGATGGACGGAAGGAAGCATGGAGGGGCGCTGTTAGCCGCCTCACCTCACTTCGTGTTGAGAAGGATTCCCTTACCGGAAAATGTTAACTTGGACAAGACTGCATTTGAGATAGTTGCTGCCACGGTCCATAACCACCAAGAAAAATGTTTGGCTTATGTGTTTAGTGGTCTATATTGTTTAACATACTGGAACAACTTTGTGTGAAACATGATCAAGTGTTAGTTTTAGGAGATTTTAACTTGTACTCGGCATCAGTTGAATCTCACAACTATTATGAATATTTTGTATCTTTTTGCGAACTCCATCAGAGAAACTCAATACCTAATATTAACGGGCGTCAATTGGATCTGGTGCTTACAACTCTCGCGGAAGACGAAGTGAGGGTCGAGCTCGAATCAGTATCCCTAGTGCCGGTTGACAAACAACATCCCCCCCTGGCGGTGCAGGTGACTCACCCCTCCACATAGTGCATTCTTGCGCGCTGCGCCGGCGCAAGCGGCCTTCTACGATCCTAGTAACTAGTGCACGTGTCGAGCGTCACCGTGCGAGACGTGCAGGCCGCGCTCGCACGCCTTAAGCCCAAGCACTCGGCCGGGCCCGATGGTATACCGTCTTACGTGGTGAAGGACTGTAGGATGGTGCTCGATGAACCGCTAGCGTTCCTTTTTAATCTTTGTTTGGCTGCTGGAACTTATCCCGAAGCGTGGAAGACGTCGCGTGTTATTCCAGTGCCAAAAGGGGGTTCGGGATCGGACGTGGGCGACTTCAGACCCCTGGCGGTTCTGGTGACGTTTGCGAAGGTCTTCGAGTCAATTTTGTATAAACATATTTCTAAACAAGTGGATTCTCAGATCTCGGATGCTCAACATGGTTTTAGGCCGGGACGTAGCACCGGAAGTACCTTGCTGTGCTTTATGACGTACGTAGCGCCGGAGCTTGACGAACGTAAGCAAGTTGACGTTGCGTACTTCGACTTTAGGAAGGCGTTTGACGCGGTTAATAATGACATTCTTTTAATAAAGCTTGCGGCGGCTGGGTTTACTCCCCAGTTGCTTAAATTCTTTAGCAGTTACTTACGAGATAGGCGGCAATATGTGGATTATACCGGGGTGCAGCATCGGCTCCGAATTTTACATATTCTGGAGTGAGTCAAGGCAGCAATCTAGGGCCCCTGGAGTTTTTAATAATGATAAATGACCTTCCAAACGTCATCAGGAGTGCCATTTGTCTCTTGTTCGCGGATGACCTCAAATTAATCTTAAATATTGAAGATAAGACAGATTTTGAGAGACTACAGCAAGATATTCGGAGGGTAGTAGAATGGAGCCAGCAGAACAAACTTCACTTTAATTTGTCAAAGTGCGCGGTGATGTCATACAGTCGCGGGCATGAGCCGCTTCAGCACCAGTACGACATGCAGGGGGTTGCACTGGCGCGCGTCGAGAGCGTCAAAGACCTGGGAGTGTTAATGAATGCCGAGCTAACGTTCCGGGACCACATTGTAGCTATATGTAAAAAAGCTTTTAAGAAGTTAGGCTTTATACTACGGCAAGCTAGAAATTTTAATAGTATGCTAGCCGTAAAAGCTCTTTATAATGCGTTAGTACGCAGTAATTTAGAAAGTAGTGCAATTATCTGGAATCCACATGAGACTAAATATAGTCACATGGTGGAAAAGATTCAAAACAAATTTGTTGGTTGGTTATATTTGAAAAATTACGGTGTTTATCCATACTATCCATTAATGTATCCAACTTTATTTGTTATAGGTATGGTTGCATACAATAAGTTAGGAGAGACCTAGCGCTACTAATTTATTTTTTTAAAGTTTTGCGTGGAAAATTATGCAATCCGCGGTTGTTAGCGTCCTTGGAGCTGTTTGTGCCGGATAACTTTTTTCGCGAGTAAAAAAAACTTACCTTAACTTTTTTCGCGAAATCACAAGTTGTTTCGTGTGCAGTGCGCGCGCACTAATGTTCTTAAAGAGTCTCCTGTTGTAAAAACACTTCGTCTTTTCAACAGAATTGATAAGTTTACAGATACCGATTTGTTTATTTGTTCTTTGACGGAGTTCACAAAAACTGCTTTAAATATAATTTGTTACCAATCGCAATAGGTGTAAGCCTGTTAAGATTGTATAGCATAAAATGTATATAAATAAATAAATAAAAAATAAAAATGAATGTTCTCCAGTGTAATCTACAATTCTTGATGATCTGTGCGGGGGGCAGGGGGATAGTGTGTGAAGATGTAGCGAAATTTTCTGATTCTTTTATTGTTTTATAGGCACATTATGGATGATACCCATGTACTCTAAATGTTTGGCAATAGGACGTTATTCGCATCTGCTGTAAGTGTTCTGCCAATTAAACTATCGTTTTGTATACTCGTAAGTAGTTACTAAATCGCTTAATTTATTATCATGCAGGTCTACGCTTGTAATTGGTGGGCTGACGATGTCTTACACTGTTGTTGCATATATGCTGCTCAAATCGGCTCTGCATACAATATTTGAGTACAGGGTAAAATTAGTGTGAGTACCTACTAGCAATAATTTCGTAGATTATACTAACAACCTACGAAGTGGTCAACTTGCATTTTTTGTACAGATTCGTGGAGCAAGGAATTGTCGCTGGACTAATTCTAGTCTGCACGTTATTGAGCTTGCTTATTGCTACTAATGTAAGTTCTAAACAACATATTTTTCTTCCCTCTTTTATACTTAGTGAGCTTATGCTTGACCACTAGTATAGGCGTGATGGAAGGCCTTGATTAGACATAGGAAGAAGGGTCGTGCCTACACTGAACGGGACCCCATGTCCTATGACGATGTTAGTAGTTGAGGGATTTAATTATATTATGACGAATGCAATAAATGGATGAAGAACACGAATGTACAGGCGAGCTCCAGCCAGCGGCACACTTCCTACTCGTATTTATAAGCCTCGGGAACTCCAAATGGGTGTCAAACTTTATTTGTATTTCCCTACAATATGTTCTAAGTGAAAACAAGTTTCTAACATGTATTATTTCGATAATGACTGGGTTTGAAACGACCTCCAGCCACAGGACTACTTTTTTATGAGGTTCTTCATCCATTTATTTCAGGCGATATAACTAATCTGGAATAAATTTCTTAATTACTAACATCATCATAGGGCTTGGGGTCCCGCTGAGTGTAGCTTCGCTCAGAAAGCGCTTTTAAAATTTAATTTATTGACTTATACCCACGCCTGTCTTCTAGAGCGGCCCGGTTGAGTTCTACCTTCCATTCGTTTACTACTTCTTTTGTCACTTTCAACCATCTTTATGCCCAAATACTAAATTACTTAGTGTGAATAATATATTATTAATAAATAAGCAATTGTCCAGGGAGGTCTGCGGCTCCTAGAAAGTGTAGAAGATGTAATGACGGGACTAGCTATATCCTACGTATGTTGCATACAACTGGTAACGTTTATCTACGCGTACCGAAGCCACGACTTCATGTCTGACATCAACATCGCCACTGAAGAGAATACTTGCTCAACTCGCATCAGCACTCAGTGGAAGATCATTCCTATCATAACCACGGTAGGTAATTTTCTTTACTGTAATATGAATGATTCACGCTCACAGTACATAATCAGTTCATCACACATCATTCGATATGCTTGCGTTACTAAAATAGTACATTTTGATGCTAGTGCGAAAAGGTTGATATTTAGAGCCTCGATTGACTTTATTGCCGAGACGTAGTCGAGGCAAAAAACAATCGGGACGAGAAATATCAACACGCACGTGTATCAAACGACGTTTTTAATACACCTGCGAAAAATTACATGAAACAATAAAATAAAAGCAATTTTGTTGCAAATCAAAACAGATACAAGTCGACAGAAGAAAACGCAGTCTGGTTGACGCCAATCTGTACTACAAAGACCAATGTCTCTTTCTAAAATCTTTTTAATTAAAATTTCTAAGATAGGTATCATCTTAAACAGTTTTCAGTGATCCGGTAAAACAAAGCTTTTTTGCTTACTAAATGATGTGGCCGGTTGCTCCTAGATGGCGTCAGTAGTAAAAATAAAAAGCACGAGTGCGAAATATGTTATTTTACGCACGCTAAACAGGCACGTAATCTATCATATTTTGAGCAGGTGTATTAAAAAATCTTTTTATCATTACTCTGCTCAGGCACTGGAATAGTATACTAGTAAATATATATAGAAATTCGTTCTGTGTCTAACTGACGTGACGACGCAGTCTAAAGCAGAAACATACAATTTTCAACTTTCTCGAAATTCACACCGTTTGTGATATCTCCACCATTGGTCGCTATTGGAACAACTGCAAATAAAAATTCGCAAAAGAAAACTTCGCACTAGTTCCATGGAGTGTTAAACGCTTTCCTTTCCGCTACTGTGCCCTAGGCGTATCATTTCCTTTCCGCTACTGTGCCCTAGGCGTATCATTGCAAACTTTTTTAAAGTTGTTTTAAGCCTACCTTATTTCTTTTCCAGCTGTGGTTTCTAACGGAACTAGCGCACCAATTTTATCCGAACATGCCTTATCCAATAATATTTACAGCGATCGTTCCGTTTGTCGGCATACTGTTAGCTGTTCCGATACGTGCGGCAGTTAACGCGTACATCTTCCTCCGACCGGCTCCGAGACGCGGTACGTGAACCTTGCATTGGAGTCAGATCCGTTTCTAGTTTTGGTTCTTGTCATTATTTCCTATGTAATAAAGTTTTTTCTGAGGTTTATAATTATAAAATACATGCTTTTGAAAGTAAATGTTTATTATATCAATCATTTAAAAATATTTATAAATATAGTTCTTTGTACAATGCATTAACATGCGTACACATGATGATTGCTGACAGATATTGTATAGCCTTATTGAGACTCACATAAAACTTAAATGAAGACAGTTCTAGGCCGCTCCTGTTGAGGCTCGATGAGTATGCTAAATATGTACACTAAAGCATCAGGACAACCCGACGGTACGGAAATCAACAAATAGGCATTCTCCGCTAAATGGACGTTCGCTGAGCGACGGGGCGACGTACGGAACGCTTAGCATTAACAATCGCAGACGGATATCCGTTTAAAAATATATGACTACTATATTTATTTATCACCTACGACCAAATGCCTATTCACAATTCAAATAAAATATCACAATATGTACATATTATCCAAACTAAATTAGTGAAGACTGATTCCACTCATACAAATCTCAATTTTAAATTATCGTGTGACATATTCAAGGATCAAGTTGTCTGTTACAACATTACACACACACTTGAATGACCTCAACACAACCGTGTTCAGTACTAAAATACAATCCATCGAAACACATATAGGTTATGTTAATTATTTAAATATTAGGCTTATTTTTTCGCCAGTTTTAGGCCGATAATTGTGACATTATGTTGTAAAATAATATAATCCTGCACAATTTCATTGTCTCCTTACAAAGGCACTTCTTAGCACTCTTCCATCAACTGGCCGGGCCTATCCACATTTACTTCATTATTATCTAAACTACGGTCATTGCATTGCCACATCCCTATATTTCGTTTCATCGTTAACACTGGTGTATAAATTAATTTACATCACTGATAGTAATTGACTAAAATACTGGTATATCATTTAAACGTTTGAATTCCAAAGTTAATAATTCGAATTGCAATACAAAGCTCTCAAAAATATCACAACGGTCGAGGCTCCGATATGTCACTAACATTACATACGATTACAATAACTCAATTATTCCTAAAATAATGTCTTCTCTTCATTACAAACGCAAAAAACTATTCTTGATAAAATCGAGGAAATACTTTGGCCGATTCGAGTTGAATTTGTATTGTAACCTTAAAACAGTGTCACAACAATCACTTCACTGTCTCTGTAGCACGTAAAGTCTGCGTCACGTATCGGTCAGTGGTTCGCGATGTACTCGAGCGCACATGGACAATCCATCAGTATGGTGTGTATGACTAGTGTGTGTGTCGGAGAAGACGCGGCCGCCGTCAGAAGCGCCGGAGCGCGGCGGCCGCGCCCGCAGTGGCCTTGCGCGTCGGCTGCACCGACAGCGGCGCCACCAGCACGTCCGAGCCCGCGCCGCCGCCGCCGCCGCCACTGCCGCTTGTGCCCATTTCCTGGAACAGTTCATCCGCTCAGACCTGCGTTCGAGAACGTTATAACTATTTAGACGACGATTTATTTCTTCAGGGAGCAAAATAATCTAAAGGGAAATATAAAATGAGGGGTAAATGTACTTGATCACATCACAAGTGCCTTCTCGAACCCCGACCGAGTGTAACGCGTCCCGTGCGCACGGCATTATTATCCGTTTTAAACACATCGCGGGTGCCCTGATCACAAAGTTCAAGCATCAACGCTCGCTCATCTACGGGGACCGATACGTCGTCTGCGGCCAGCATCACCAGCAGTCGCATCACTCACATTAGACAAAGGAGCGCACTTCAAAGGTCAGTCACCATAAATCCTATTTCCTACCAAACCTTTTCCTGCCCATGTGACCCCGGCGCTCACAGTACTCGACTGCCAATCGACACATCCAGAGTATTAATTATTTTTCTGTTTCTCCACATTGTATTGATAATTTTTCAACAGAATCTAAATAAAGATAACATTATTGTCGGGAGGCAAGGTATTTCCGGAGACTTACGTTAATGTTATTGCAACTGGCGAGTCGCATCTGCGCGAGCTGCGTGGCCGGCGTCAGGTTCGAAGTGGACCCGAAGGGCGAGATCATCGACGACATCGCGCGTTTCAGCTTCGACGGTGTCTTATTGAAGGAGAGAGCTCGACCCACCTGTGTACACACCGATCCATTACAAACACATCGATACACTCTCGAACTGAGCGAGGGTAGGGAGGCTTCGATGTCATGGAAAGACCAAACCAAAATAGTACGTTTATCTACAAGAGATTACATGCAAGTTGCAAAGATAATAATAAATAAATATAAGTACTGTGCATTGGACATGCTATTTTGTGCTAAAACCTTACATGGGCTAGAAAATCTTTATTCACAGGAAATACATTTTAGGTAAAAAGCTAATAACAGACATCGTTACATATTGAGGAACAGTTATTTTTTGCAACTAGATTACACTTAATTGTAAGGTGATGATAGGACAGTTACAACCGCAGCACAAATTTCATGATCTCAATTGTAATGGCAACCGATGAAGATTAGAATGGAAGTTAATATGAGATGACTTCACAGCCCCCAACGATGGTATGGCACGCTCACACAAACAAGTTAAGTCACAAGTGAACCAAAGCGAAGCATTAGTTCAGACATCCCTCCTCGACCCCTCCTCGAATATGTCCAATATTTCACTATACATCTGAACAATTAATTCGACAACACATCAACAACCAGCATTCATCGCTAGACAACACAATGATTTAATGACACAGATGTTCGAGTTAATTTCAGTGCTGCCATGTGAATTGGCAACACTATACTTTCGACACGTTAATTTAATATTAATAAGCCACGAGTCATTGCATATTGATACCTTTATCTAGCTGAAATGTTAATTTCAACAGCAATTCAGAACTTAATGTTACGAAAAACCCTTTAGAATTATTACGTTTCTATTAAAATTCACGTAAATTTTAGACCCAAAAACAAAGTTTGATTCGGAAAATCAAAATGCCATAATCTACTTTTCGACGGGCATGGTAAACGTACCACAAAACTGACGTAAAACTGTACGGATGCCAATTTTTTTTTGCAGCCTTATGATATAATGAATAATAAAAGAAAATTTTATATGAAAAAATATAAATTTGAATTTTTTCTTTATTTCATTCCGCATACGTTATAATTTTAATTAAAACTTTTATATCAATTAATAATAAATTTTGCATTAATAAATAATAAAAATAAAACAAAATGGCGAAAAATGCTTAGAGGTGTCCGTCCCGGGCAAGATTTTGATGAAAACCAAAACTGCATTATTCGGATTTTAGGTTTCCGTACCCAAAGGGTAACCAACGGGACCTTATTACCAAGACTCCGCTGTCCGTCTGTCTGTCTGTCCGTCTGTCACCAGGCTGTATCTCATGAACCGTAATAGTTAGTTGAAATTTTCATAGATGATGTATTTCTGTTGCCGTTATAACAACAAATACTAAAAAACAGAATATTTTATATGCCATACAGCAGACATTATTTTTTTGCCGTTTTTATAGATAATGGTACGGAACGGAACCCTTCGTGCGCGAGTCCGACTTGCACTTGGCCGGTTTTTGAAAACATAATTTCCGTAGCTGAAAACTGAACACGCTGATTAAAAAAAAAAAATTATTATTGCACCATCACATAGAGTCGCTTATAAGGATCAAATTCTGGAAAGTAATTTCAAACGGAAAACTAAAGGAAAGAGCTTATATTTAAGAAATAGTACATTATATCCGAGTGCTGGATGAAGGGTATTGCCTGACGAGGTGAGTTAGCAGGCCGAGGCCCGAGGTCTGCTACGAGTCATGCAATAACCGTTTTTTTAAATTATCAAATTTTTTAGCTTCTTCTAAAAAGCGGGCACTTCAAAAAGTGCCGATTTTAGCGAAATAGCCCCTTAAAATTACGCGGGTCTCCTGTATGGCATTTTTATCTTTGGCTTCTATTTATAAAAGTTTGACGTTTCTTTACCCTGAAAACCTCATGTTGCAGTTTGGGTTTTCACAAAAATCGGCCCGTGAGTCCTCTGAAGTATTCCCGATTAGTCCGAACATTTCGCACCAAGGTATCAATATGCTGTATAAATAAATGAGTGTGATAACGCGACGAGGGGTAGTAAGGAGCACAAGGGGGCGGGGGAGTCCCTCGGGGCAGACCTGTGCGAGAAAGTGAGCGCGCAATACCCATGTGTCAAGGAGGCCGGCGCCAGGGTCGGCGCTCAGCCAGCCGCGCAGTCCGGCCAGCGTCTCCAGCTATAAACATACGTCCGGTCTACTGCTAGCTCGTACTATATACACTAACTAGTCTGTACACTACACGAACGTACCATTTACCTCGGGTTTGGCGTGCACTGTGAATATCCAAGTCCCGCTAAGTTCATTTATTAAGTAAATGGCTCCTGTTAAATGGTTGTGCGTGCAATGTGAAATCATCTGTCATAGAGTGACGTTTGAGGTAATTGGTACGTCTTGCATTTGTTGAATTTAATAGCGTTTGGGTTGAATACAATTTTTAGATTGTGTAAGAAAATTGTTTTCCTTCCAAATAGCATTAAAGTCGATTTTGCGTCGCATTCTTTAAAAATTTTAAACTGAATAAAAAGATAGCAAAATTATTGATAATTCCATGTTCATGCCTTAGTTACGACAAGTATTTACGGTGACGTCATGAGACAGACGAACATTAAGATTTCATACCTCCAATATATCAGGAGGCTCATGAAAGTATTAATTTGTTATTGCTTCAGATGCTTAAGCTAAGCTACTTTACTAATTCATGCTCTAATTTAATCCAATAAGTGCTCTGTGTATAGTTAAGAATCCCCTGAAGTAGAGATCTCCAACCATTTTGAATCAATCTTTCTTCGAATTAATCGGTTTCCCAAATGCACAAGTTTTTTATTTCTCAATTATAACTTTTACGATCGCGAGCGAAGTGTTGGAGGCCTCTTAAGTAGAATACAATCAAACTTGTAGGTAGAAGCGAGGTGTACCTTTATTCTCGTGCGGGCGGCGAACTTGGACACCTTCGAGAATGTACTGAGCGCCAGGTCACTCGTGTCGATGTCCAACTGACCAGACTCGAGGCACGTCATAAACTTGTCCTGAAAATACATTCTCGACCGTTAATACAAATCTATCGTGCACGTATACCTGACAACTCAGGTATATAACTCAGGTTACTGCTCAGTCGACACTGTATACAACTCAGGTCAACAGTGTCGACTGCTTAGCAGTTAGGCCTGGTCCAGGAGGCACGACATTCGACGTCAAACGACGAAAGAAACAAATGTATATAAGTAAGAGAGACAAATAACAGGCATCCTGCTCACTCACGTAAGTTTGTTCCTTTGTCGTTTGTCAAAGACGAGTCGAATGAGCCCCAACGGCTTTACTTTTAGAGCCGCTGGACGCCTGACCTACGGCTAAAATGTATAAATACGTAACTTTTTGAAACAACCACGCTGAGAAGATATTAATAAATTTGATTACTTATTAATAGTATCGGTAAATGATTTTTCTTAGCTGACTGTAATTCGACCAATTCCAATATTGAAAAGTCAATTAAGCGCGATAGTAGGCATCGTGCTACGAAATCATATTTAGAGCAGGGATCAGCAATTAGTTACATTGCGGGTCCGTTTATAACAAAAATAAATCTGTCGCAGGCCGTTTGCTAGATGATAAATCGCAACCTAGATTTAAAATGTCAATAAATAAATAGAACCAAAAAAAATCAGAATACTTTATTAATAAAGATACATCTAATGAAAGCAACTAATGCGAAAAATTACATTTTTTACTCTGAACATAGATATTCTTAGATTCTTCTGGGTTCGCACAAAATAGGTCGGCGGTCCGGATACGGACCAGGATCCGCCATTTGGTGACCCCTGTACTAGAGCTAAGTATAAACACTTTCAAGGAATTGCTCCAAATACGAATCACTTTGTGTTTATGTATGTATAGATTCAGCTTAGCCGTAATACATGTTTTTACACAAGCGAAAGAAGTGACTCAGGACCGTATCAGGTGGTAACCCATCACTTGTCTAAGCATATAGGAAACCTCTTTGCCAATATTAGTTACAATAAGGTTTCGTTTGGAAACGAGTGAATTTCACTCAGAGTGATGCGAATTTCACCATAGAGCATTCAAAAATTGACACGAGTTATACCGAGGGTAAACGAACTGTTACCTGACAGTTGCACGGGATTGTTTTGAAACGCTTCCGAGTAATGCGAAAATCACACTGGGCCACCTGATTGGTGCAACCTGATTTTTCTTTCTCTTTCTCCTTTAAAGATCTGTCTCTTTCTAATAAACGAGTGAAATTTCGCACTATGATCGCACGTTCTGAAACGCTTCCTAATAGTTAGTGACTTATCGGAAATGCTTTTTTGATACCTGATCCCGAGTGTGTATGGATCGTGGCAGACAGTAGCCCATCACCTGTTTTAGCCTATAAGAAATATTCAGAGCTCCTCGCGTTCTTTTCTGATTTTCTATACCGCAATGATGTAAATTTAATTTTTAAGAAACTACTTTTCAATTTTAATAGCAATCTATTCACGGGTAACTGGCTTACACTTCTAACATTCCCTCCAGTTAATCGAGCATAGCAAATCATATCGAGCTCGATAGCGCGTGATACAGTGCTCTGTCTCAATCTGTTGAGCTCCCTCGAAAGGGATAGACATTCTGTACTGAGCGGTTAAAGCTCGATATGATCTTCTGTGCTAGGCCCCCAGGGTACATGTCGTAATGATAAAAGGTAAATGTTTATAATGTTACTGACCTATCTTCACAAACAATTTTTTATACATTTTTTCTGAATCCAAACGTGTTTTCGCATACTATTTTTCTCAAGCTTTCGCTTCCCCATTTCTCTTAAAACCTACTTAGTAATAAATATGTCTGTGCTTAAAACAAAAAAAAAACAAATATATTTCCATAAAAAATGTATAATTAAATAAACGTGTTACTTGCCTCGTTTTATTGTTTAGCCGCGGTGTAAAACGTGACCTCCTGATTTAGCCGACTGGTGCAAAGCGACGTGTAACCTACCTTTAAAGTTCTTGGCTGACTGATTTATTTTGCTCTATTGTATTTATTTATTCTATGCCATAATATAAATAAAATAATGTGTGGCGATTTCATGATCCATCTTTGATATTTTTTTTGTTTTAACATAAGATACAATTAAACCAAGATGTTATTGTGTACATATGCCATAACATAACACTTTTGGTACACAATATTTCTTAAAACAAAACTCGTTGAATTGCCTACAATCTTTAAAACGCTTAATATTTATTGGATTTTCACCTGTGTATGTTTCTACAATGTATCTTAAACCTTATATTTCATTTGAGAACCTCATTAAGTCATAGCATCATGAAACAAATTGCATCTTTTTGGTTAAAATAATTTAGAATTTGAAGGGCTTAAAACCGTGCACGTCGTTTTCGAGGATTTCGCGCGGTTCATTGTTAATAAGGTGAACAGTTTGAAACTAGATAAAAGCATTAAATTTGAACATTTTTAAACAATTAAATCTACCACGTCAACTAACAAAACTGTATCATAAAATGTGTGTCTGTGAAACTGACCGCATCAGCCTTACAGACGGTGTTGGCCATCTGTCGACAGAGTTGTCTCAGGAAGTGGTTCTTGTCTACCGTCTCGTCCGTGATCATGAACGAGTAGAGCTTCTCTTTGAGCTCCTGATTACTTCGGCACATCAGAGCGAACACGTTGTGACAATCTGCGAACAACGGACCAATATTTAGACTTCCATACATCATCGGATTCATTAGCTGCGTGGGCTTTTGGCAAACAATACGTTTGTTATTGTATTTCATGAATGAGATTCCTCCCACGCCTATTTGTAAACTAGTGCCTCACTCGGTAACAGCTATCGCCGTTATATCAGGGTTCTTGTTTTTAGGATTCCTCTAAGAAACGGAATGCTGAAATTTCACGTTATCGTACGGATAATATTCGACAACATCTATACTAATAATAAAGTAGGAAAAATGTCGTGTCTGTACGTTGTATATTTTTGGCGAAATTTTAAATGAAATGGGTTATTATTATTGTACTAAGGCCAAAATTACAATTTTTAGAATTTTTGTCTGTCTGTCTGTACTATGTATATATGTATGTTCCGTTTTAACTCAAGAATCCCTCAACGGATTTGGATGCGGTTTTTTTATAATCATCGTAGTGACCCTGGTCTACATATTATAGGCTATAACGGGTTGTCATAAAATAACGTCTAAGCCGAAAACAGGGCAGAAATTGAATAAGGCTAGTCAAATATAAAATTTCAGCATTCCGTTTGGGGATGTTTGTGGTGCAATGAGATATTTTAATTAGTGTTACCTTCGGACTCCCTGATGTCGACGACTCGCTTGACGGTGCTGAGCGGCATCAGTGAGATGTGTCTGTAAGGCTTGCTGGATCCGAGCCGCATTGTGCCTGTGCCGTTCGTTGGACTTTTACTGTTGAATACCTAACAGAAATAATAGATTCACACATTTTCATTTATTTATTAGGTTTGCAAACAGATATCACACTAGGACATGTATAAGGTGCTTTAATTTATGCAGCCAAACTCATACTGGAGGCTTGGTAAGTGATCAGTAACAGGGATCAATAACACTTTTTGCTAATAACGCAAAATGAAATCTTGACGTCCCATAGTAATTGACTCGGGGTTGGCTTGCGTTTGTAAGGAACACGAAAAGAATAATTTATGAGTTTCACAAAAAGGGTGATCGAACCTTGTTACTGAGCACTTACTGAGTCTACAGTAAGAATTTGGCTGAATAAGTTATATAATATTATATAAAATAAGCTAACACAATTTAATTAGAGTGTATACCGAATATAATACGCTCCAGTTAACTAGGCAACTCGTGTAAACACGTTATTACGGAGCTCTCTTACGTTTGCATTCCAGCGTGGTTAGGTATATTTATTTCGCGACAGGCGGGAGTGCGGGCCATTTCATACTTTTGTATTTAGTCGCCCGCACTCCCGACATGTCGCGTACTATAACTTGACCGTGTAGTAAAAGTTACTGACTATGTAACAAAACATAGGGTGCTTTGTGTGGGACTAGTCAACTCTCTAAACACAGAATGTATGTATTTTACAAACAGTAGAATCTACACTTATATTATAAAGAGGTGTTTGGGAGTTATAGGGGGTAATCTCCGGAAATATTGAACCGATTCTAAAAATTGTTTTACTAATATGAAGCTACATTATCTCTGGGTGCTATAGCACCATAGGCTATAGGTTTGTACTCTGGGTACGGCCAGTTCTAACTACATTCACGCGGGTAATCCCTCGAACTATTAAACCGACTTTGAAAATTCTTTTACTCTTGTAATGGTTAGACTCTTCACTTGAACATACTCTTAAAATATTATTTTTTGTAGTTATAGTCAGACACTTCACTTGGACACAGGCTATAGTTTGTTCCCTAAGGACATTAAGAAATATAATTCTCATGAGAACCAAAAGTCTAGTCATGTTCACAAAATTATTGGTCCGAAAATTTTAACAGATTCGATAGGACTACCCAAAACGGGCAAAGCTGCGGACAAAGCTAGTAAGAGAGAGGTTTGTTAAAAACAATTGAAAACAGAAGAGGAAATATGATAAGACACTGAATTCGACATGTCAGTTTCCTAAAAAAACATCATAGACTAGTAATGGGAAAAAGAAGAGGAAGAATGCACAGGTACGTAGGTCTTCTTTATTTAAGTGAAGGAGAAAGTGAATCTTATCTCGCATCAAGAGGTAAAATCATTAGCAGAAGAAAGAGAAGAACAGCGGTTACACAAATGTAGAGATTTAATTAACAGGCGCAGTACTTACTTTAGATCTTTTCTTGCAGACCTCCATGGTGTCGGTGAAGAGAAACAGTACGAGATGGTCTCCCCGGCCGGAGAGTTCCTTCGACAATTCAACCACTTCGCAACGAGACACGAACGATCGATGTGAAGACACGAGGTGAGCCTGCCGACAATCAAAATAAATGTTAGTCTGATCTGGGGCCTTACCAAGGTCGCATTTGCGAAAAGAGCCTTTTGCTCTTTTCTTTCGAAAGCCACCTTCGCTCTTTTGAAGAGACTCTTTTTTTATCCGTAGAATGTGCACACTTTTCTCTAGTGCGCTCTTCTCACTTTTGGAAGCCAAGACACAGACAACCATTCATTAAAAAAAAAAATGGGTATAGACAAAAAAGTGTGTCAAAATCCAAAGTGTATGCAATGCTGTTAGCGGTGCTTTAGCGGTGAGAGGTCACATGATAAACTGAAAAATATTCGCTGGATGGGTGACTTTAAATATCGAATCATTGGTACAGTGGCTGACAGTATTAGATGCAAGTAACCAGGGGCCTTATTGTCTAACTTCACTATTGCTTTCAAATGTATTGCGATGGGCTAAAAATATATGGCTCATAGTTTTAACAGAAATCATGTTATACACAAAATTCCTTCTTGTTTTTCAATTCACGGCACCACATCCCGACGAAGAACACTACCGCTAGCAGCAACGTATCGTCTTCTTATTCGTAGTTGATACGTTGATTTATTAGGGTACCGCTAGCGACAACGCATACATTTCAAAATAAATATCAATCATCAAGGAAGGAACATATTTCTTGTTGTATAAACTTATCAAGTCAAAAGAAGCAAACAAATCACTCTTCGATGAAAAAAGAGAAGAATCTAATTATGTTGGAGTGTATGGAGAAGTAAGTAGACGTTTACTATTCTTCGTTTTTCACAGGAAAAAAATTGCCCTTGTCTACTCTTTCCCCGATGTAAGTATACTCTTAAGTTTCCCCGTGTTTGAGATTGGCTCCTATCCCATTTCAGTGTTGGAAAAGTAGATTGCTACTTCACCTACATGTATACACGCTAATGTCGATCATTTTTATTTCAGACATTGCAACCTGCCCCATGTGCTAAATAAGTCTCAAAGAAGTCATATAAGGTCATGACTCCTGCTTTGGTATTCCCTATCGTGTGGCTACTGGTGCCAGGAAACTGCAGGAAGGTAAGACAATGTTTTTGTTGTTTAGTACTTTCTTGTTCAAATGTTTGAAGCAGCAGTAGCTCGCTGACCTCTCAATCTTGCGACCCAGGTTTAATCTCCGGTCACCACCAATGAGTTTTTCGAAATTTATGTACACAATATTTGTGTTCTTAGCTAATTTAAATACTTACCACTTAATGAACAATGAAGTAAAACATTGTGAAGAAACCTGCATGCCCTAAAAAGCGTGTAAATTTGCCTGAAGTGCAGCGATATGCTGATTGTTTGCACTAAATACCATATTGTTTGCTACTACTGACCAAACTAATGTGAATGTGTCCCAACTAAAAACTCACTCTAATAAGGTAGCATTTCATAGATTCCAAAATTGAATTGGAAATTAGAAGCATCGCCTCAAATCAAACCCTGGTTGCTTAAACCTTGTAATGCGAAGCACATATTATTGCCTTCTTAAGATCGTACATAGGTGATTTTGTCTTTTCAGAAAAGGATTTGCTGTCGACAAGGTGCAATGACGCCTTTTGACAGAGCCACTGTGCTACTGGTGGAGAGAATCCTGACCCTCACTAAACATTGGTTGGAACTTGAGACAGGAAGGAACGGGAGGCACATGAGTTTTAATAGAAATCTAACAAATAAAATGAAAAAAAAAATATCTTTTTATCGGTAACAGGTGTAAGTAGTAAACATTTTCAAAGAATAAAAATTATTACAATTATATTGTTTTACACTTTTTTCCATCCTCACAAAATTTTATTTTATGATGTCTTTCATGGCAAATTTTCAAGCTAGGTAGCATAAAAATTACTGGGTGCAATGCAAAAGTATGAAATTGTTTATAAATAATAAAACCTGACTGCCTCTGTAGCGAATGGTTGCTCTGCACTTAACTGCCTACTAACCTAGAGGTTCTGTGTTCAATCTCCGCACCCTGCACATCACTGTTCAGTCTGCGTGCTTCGGAAAGCACATCAAGCTGTTGATCTATTTATGCCCGATCTATAGGGCCCATCACATTTGAGAATAAATAATAGTGTAGTGCGTAAATAAAGAGCATTGAAATATTGAAAATAAATAAAATAGAGATGGTATATATAATGTCATCTCACTCACACTATATTTATGATACTTGCATCGGATATGTATGATGTTCAAGAACATATAGGTATATAACAATTACATGGGTCAAAAGTGTTTTTCTTGTAATTGAATCAAATCAAATAATTTTACTGTCAGGCATCTGTGGCCCATACAAACTAACATTATAGTGCAAAGTATAACAATATATAGCCTTTATTCTGTCCTACAGTGACTTTGAAGTTAATTTTTATAGAACATCTTATTCATTACAATTAGGTCATGTAGCACAGTGCAAACTCCTTCCAATGTTCTCTGTCCCATGCCACTCTTCTCCAGTATGGACTGGCTGTCAATTTAAGTTTCTCTTCCCAGCATCGCCAACCACTAGTTATTTTTCCTTCATGTGGGTACCAGTCTGTGATCTTTTTACTCGATTTCTCTGGGTTACTACGCAGCATGTGACCTGCCCATCTCCATTTCTGCTGGTCAATCCTTGAAAAGAATTAAAGGGGAGTCTGGTTTTATTACTCAGTAGGTCTACCATGAGTTTTGCTTGCTATACTGTTACATTTTATAATTTATATGAGAAATGCTGGTTCCTATAGTAAGCCGCTAGGGGTGCTGCACAATTTCTCATTTAAATATTTTACGCAGACGTTAATGTGTATAGTAAGCAAAACTCACGTAGGTCTTCGTTTCTAGTTCTATCCTTTACTCTTGACTCCCAACATGCTTCTCTCCATGGCTCTGTGGCATCTTTCGAGTTTGTCTTAGTGTTCTTTGTTTAAGGCCCACATCTCGCACCCATATGTTAGACAGGGAAGAATAAATGTGTTGAGTGTTTTTGTTTTCGTTGATAGCCTCAAGTCTTTACTTTTCATCTCTTTTAGGGACTAGTATCTCTTCCACCCGTTGGCTATTCGCTTGTTGATTTCTTTGTGTGTCTAGTCATTGGGAAAGATTATTTGACCACATACATATATAGGTACACATATTCCTTTACATATTCTAAGTTACATAGTATATTGGTACAAAATTGAATTCGTAAATAGAGCTTATCTATGTTATTATCACTTCACTTTGCACTACCTATGTCATGGTGCTGTCCTATGGCACTTGTCCACGGAAGCAACGGAGAACTCTCACCACAACCGCCGAAAAGTTGACGTTGCGGCCCGACTCCAGCAACTGCACCCTAGGCGGATGGATGATACCCCATCTTTTGGAGCACGTACTCCGCGATGTCCTCCGCCTTAGTGTTTTAGTGCAGGCGTGTTTGGCTTCGCAGCACGCAGCTTCTGTTTGGGCTCCCTAAGAGCTTTGCCGCAGCGGTTCTGGGTCGTACGTGGTTGGCGTTTCCTCCTTTGCACAGTCTCGAAACCATTATCAATAGCCCGATTCGGCACCTTCTTACTGGGAGCGGTAGGGGCGCTCGCTGTAACGCTGGCGAAATCTCGATGACGAGGTAGGTACCTACATAACTAATGGTCCAATTTAGAATTTTTTGAAAAATATTTTGTTAGTCGTAAGTTTTCTCATGAAATTTATTACAATGTAACAACGGTCGTTGCAAGTCCGGTATCGTGCCCCCTTATCCACACTGTGACCGTATTTTGTAATTATAATGTCTTTGCATGAGTCATAAACTCCAATTTCATGACAAAACCGAAGAAAACTTCACAAAGGCACTAAATTTCGTCACTGTTTTTTAGAAGAGTAGAAGTCACTTTTGCTCTGCAAAAGGCGGCAAAAAGAAAGACCAAATGTTTGTCAAAATGCCACCGTTCTACGGAAATAAGCAAAAAAATATCTTTTTGAATGAACGAAACTCTAAAAACGACACTCTTTATCGTTAGAAGCCAAAGTAAAATAAAAGTCACTTTTTTTGCTCTGTTATTCTAAGAAATCAAGTTTGATAGCTGAAGACTCTTTCAAAAGACACTCTTTTTGTGCCTCGTTCTAGACCCTTTACCGTCAAGCATATTTTAGTCTCCGCAATTTTCCGATATTTTCCGAAAAGTAACTTAACTGTTTTCGTTACTTTTAGCTGTATTCTGTGACCCGCTTGGCCCCGTAGAGTACTAAAAAATATTGTGTCAAGCGAACTTTTGTTGACTCTTACTGCAGTACAGTGAAAAAAGTTGTAATAAGTCAATTGAAACAAGAAATAATATTAAACGTTTATCATTTAAGAAAACTGACAAGTAATTTATTGACAACACGTTTTTTTGTTTATATACTTATTTAAGCCAACATTGCATAATTTATTACCAAACATAAAATGTTTAAAAAAAACCTCGTTTTGGTTCAGCCATATGAATTTTTAATAAACATACTAAGGGGCAATTCCACGGTAGGTAACTAATGTTACCTTTTACTCCAGTTTACGATATACTTTTAATAAGATGTCAATAATTTGATTATATAACTTATTCTCCTAATGTAAATATTGACTCTTGAATAAACAATAAATGTGTTAGAGCAATTTTCTTTAAACTTGACACATTTTCTTGGGTTCTATATTGAGAAAACTTGGTAACTCAAGTTATATTCGGCGAGATAGCTTATTGAGACTAGTATAAATTGAAGCAAAACTTTGTTCGATTTAAAGTAAAAAAATGTTGGCAACATGCACTTATATTAAAAAAACTATGTTTTCAGACCGAATCGTGCCCATGTAGATAATTTCATTTTAGCTGTTTATGTCGCATTTCAATGGAATTGCCCTAAGGCTATATCAAATGCACAGAAAGACTTAGCTACAAGTTGTGTCTCACAACAACGCACGAAATATAGCGATGTATGTACATATGTACGGTAGTTTTGTTAACTCGCGCGCCGTTGTTCAGTGCGTGTACTCACCGGACACTGGTCTATGTCGTTGTATATGTCAAACATCTGCAGCTGGCCCTCGGTCTTCCTCTTGTCCTCGTTGATGTGCGACATCACCTCGCGCAGTCCCGCCAGCGCGGACACCAGCGCACCGTAGTCCATGTTGTTCTTGTGTGTGTGCTTCAATATGTCTACACAATTATACAATGGGTAAGCGAATATCAAAGTTACACAACAAAACAACATTAGATTAGATTAATTTCACTAGAAATAAATATAAATATATATTCAGCTATAGTAAGATTTTTATTTTATTTAATTTAACAATAACAATAATAAATAAGGTAATTTTAGAAATATATAAATATAGATTCATTCGACTGATGCCGGCCCCAAAGTGGGCTGAAATATATTTCGAAAATTACCTTATTTATTATTATTATTGTACCTTACTAATATTAGAAGCCCCATATTTTACAAGATGTTGAGATAACCTTACACTTAAAGCACCCGCTGTTTCGAGTATAAACAATTTATAATTTAATGTTTACTAAAACTATAGAACCACTCGACAGCTCGGTGGGTGGCGAATCGCGTGATCCGCTTTGTCTGTAGGAGTTATACGTATTGCAATGTATTTATATACATTTAATACTACATTATGATACAAGTGAGCTGCGTTAGACATTACAGTCGACGATGCGGGATTGCAGCCCGAGCCGAAGGCGAGGCCGTAATGGAGCCGACAGTGTAATGTCTAATGCTCACGCGTTTCATACGACGTTTTTCAACACACTTGCGAGGAAAAATAATAAAATTTCACTGCTTATTTTTCCACATAATCGAAACCACAGCTATGAATTGACAATTTTCTTTGAAAAATGGCGGCGGAAATTTTGTCTATGCGCGCGCAGATGGAAATAGAGGCACTGACGCATCCGCCAAACAGCCAAATATTAACAAACTGAATATTTTTTTGTATTTAAAACAAAAATTTAAGTTAATATGTTGATAAAAATAAATAATTAAATAAAATTAAATGATAATCATTATATGATAATATTATTATACCTAGTCGGTTCTTAAATACTGTCACTGGCCATTTTTTTTTTAAATAGAACACCTAGAAAAAAAAAAGAAATGGTGTTAGATTTTCAAATATTTTTCATTAATAATCTGCCAAATCACAATTACATTCATTCATTTTTTACGATGTAGTGGACTCGCAAAGAGGACCGAGTAGCAGTAATTGCATTGCATCGTTGCGGCCATCCACCGAAGACGATATTCAACTTGCTTCAAAAATTAAAAATCACGAAGAGGTTCGTGTACCGTACCATCAAGAGGTACAATGAAACCTCTAGTGTCGATGACGAGAAAAGAACTGGCAGACCTCGTTCCGTTAGGACTACAGGGGTCATCAAAGCAATCAAGGCGCGTATTGCAAGAAATCCCGTCCGCAAGCAGAAACTGATGGCTTCCAACTGGATTAACCAGAAGTACCGTAAAAAAAGTACTCAATGAAGACCTGGGACTACGAGCTAATCGAAAAAAGAGTGGACATCTTCTGAACGCGCGTCTGATAGCTATGAGAGCCAAAAAATGCAAAGTTTTGCTAAAGCGGTACGCAAGAAACAGACACCGCGATATCCTGTTTACAGACGAGAAAATTTTTAATATCGAAGAGAAGTACAACAAACAAAATGACAGGGTGTACGCTACCAGCTCTGCGGCCGCTGGAAATGCCATTCCTAGAGTGCAGCACGGCCATCATCCATCATCAGTCATGTTTTGGTTGGGAGTGTCCTACTATGGCCCTACTGAAGTGCATTTTTGTGAAAAGGGTGTCAAAACCAGTGCAAAAGTGTACCAAGACACGGTTTTAGATCGCATAGTAAAAGATCTGCCCAAGACACTCTTTGGAGGACGGCCATTTGTATTTCAACAGGACTCCGCACTTGTTCATAAGGCCAAAACAACTCAGGAGTGGTTCGAGCGCCAGAATATCAAGCTAATAAGGCATCAAGATTGGCCCTCATCTAGCCCTGACCTCAATCCACTGGATTACAAAATTTGGCAGGAATTGGAGGAGAAGGTCTGTTCTAAACCTCACAAAAATTTGAGCAGCCTAAAGTCATCATTGATTAAAGCAGTGGCCGATATCGACATGAATATGGTCCGTGCTGCTATTGATGATTGGCCGCGAAGATTGAAGGCTTGTGTGAAAAATGGTGGCAATCATTTTGAATAAATTTTGTGTTTAATGTAAGCTAATTAAATTACCTTTTTTAAAAAAAAACTTTTTTTGAATACCATGACTAGTTTTCATTTTATAGCCAATTTTGTTTGTGACAGAATTTAAGCACCGACTATATTATATATTAACTGAGACAGTTTATTTATTTGCAAAAACTTTACTATTTCTCAAGACATCAAAACTCTTTGCTAAGATTAAAAACAGAACTGTAATGTAAAAAACACTAGTGCGATAATGTAAAGTAAAAAGCACGCGTGTTTAATATGTTGCATTATGATACAAAGAACGCTGCAATAATGGCCACTTTATAAGCAAGTGTGTTATTAATGGGTATATGGTAAAATAATGTAAATAACTAACCGTCAAGTAATAAACTAATACTAGGTAGTCGCTGCACCGGTCTTATTAGGAGCTCTTGCAAACTCTGTCTACCACATTCTGGTTTAGTTTGACAGATCTTTAAGAAGGCATGAAATCTGAAACAGAAACATCTATATTGAAAACATGCAATCTTATACTTTCCTGTTCAGTTTATAATAGATATTAGTAAATTTTATAGGTCTCGGACAAGATCTTTAAGAAGGCATGAAATCTGAAACAGAAACATCTATATTGAAAACATGCAATCTTATACTTTCCTGTTCAGTTTATAATAGATATTAGTAAATTTTATAGGTCTCGGACAAGAGGTCATATCAGACTTCGGTAATATTTATAAGTTATAGGATTGCTGTTGTACGGACAATATGTCTACACCGCACATTTATACGAGGCATGCCTTGTAAGTTTTGTCGTTTGAAGAAACAAAAACAACTGGAACCTAATAGTACTTTTTATTGTTTTTCAAAGTATTCTCCACGTAGTTTACAACACTTTTCCATTCGCTTGAACCAGTTATTAAAACATTTATTCCACTCCAAAGTGGGGGTGTTCAATATGGCTGATTTGAAAGCGTCGACTGCTTCTTCACCGGACTGGAACCTTTGACCACGAAGAGTTTTCTTAATTTTAGGAAATGTATAGAAATCGTTAGGGCTTAGGTCAGGACTGTATGGAGGATGGTCAAGAATTTCTACGTTTTCCTGCTTCAAATACTCAATCATTTGATGAGCGCTGTGTGAGCTTGCGTTGTCATGATGTAGGATGATGCGTCGCTTTGGGTTAGATTTCCGAAGTTCGGCGATGACTTGTGGTAAACAAACTGTGGTATACCACTCTGCATTAACCGTTCTACGATCTTCAAGTGCAACTGTCACAACATGCCCGGTTTTCGCCACGAACGTAGCCACCATCTTCTTTGAAGTGCTTCGAGAGCGAACAACTTTAGTTGGCTTTGGTTCGTCTTTGAAGACCCAGATTGTGGATTGTTGTTTGGAATCAGGATCGTAGGCATAGATCCAAGATTCGTCACCACTGATGATGTCGTAGACGTGATTTGACTCTCCTCGGTTGAACCTTTGAAGGGTTTTCTTACACCATCTGACGCGGGCCTTCTTATGATCGTCGGAAAGCAAATGCGGGATCCAACGGGAAACTAGCTTTCCCACACCAAGCGCTTCATGCAAGATCTTCTGAATGGTTGTCCCTGAGATGCCTAATAACGCTTCTATCTCGCGATATGTCACATGACGATCTTCAAGGATTAGATCTCTCACAGCGACAATGTTATTTTCAGTGAAGGCGGATTTTGGACGTCTTTCACGAAATTTGTCACTAAGACTGGTATATCCACGTTGGAATTCTAAATACCAGCGTTCGACAGTCCGCAGACATTGGGCTTCATCATGGAGCACAGATGTTAGCTTTTCGGAACACTGAATCCGTGTTAGGCCTCTTCGGAAGTTATAGAAAATGATTGCACGGACATTTTTCTTAGTAAGATTCATTTTCGTACGTGACCTGACAGATTCAAAAGAACTCTGTGACTAAACAATTGCATTAATCCTAATTCTTTCAATTGTTTTGAAATTCTAAATTCACCAAATTTGAATATTGAGCAGTTCTAAATTCAAAATTGGGGGCAAATATGTAAACGACAGAACTCAAAAGGCATGCCTGGTATCACATCATCATCATTATAAACTTCCAATAAATCAGTGTTTTAACAACTCCCAACTCTGACGGTTTCCTCACGAGTAAACCCCGATCGTATCATTATCAATAAATATTGAAACAACCCCAACAGCTGTTCTGCCATCATTCTGCCATGGATACACACTCTTTCAGAAACGATATCTACACGTACCATCGAAGAAATGGCCGCAGACCTACTTTTCGCCCGTATTGTAATGGTAATAAGAGCGCAAAGTAGGTCTGCGGCCATTATTTTCTCATCGGGGTCCAAGGATCCAAAAATGCAAAATAAAATGTTGATCCCCACAGTAATTGACTCGGGGCTGAGATTGCGATTGTACGGAACACAAAAAAGAAATAACGAATTTCACAAGGGTCGGTCAACAAATCTTGATACTGCACAATTGACGAGTCTTCAGTATGAATTGGGCTGCACCAATTAATGCCGCTTTGTATTTTATGGCACGGATACATAATGGTGTCGATTCGATACAAAACAACTTATTTCACAGGACTATCCTGTCCTTGTCTTTTCGATACAAATAGAAAAAGACAGAATGCTTAAATTAACTTTAGTTCTTTCAAATAAGTTATGTCGTGTTACACCGAATCGACATAATTGTAAGCATTACGCGAATACTTATTTTTCCGCATATGCTAAGGGGTGGGGAAACCCCCCTTATATACGCCCATGCTTGACTGTATAAACCACTATGGCTAGTTCTCACCTGGGGTTCTCACGGTCGCAGCTCTGCAGCATCTCCTTGGTGTTCTCGAAGAAGTTGACGAAGGGCGGGTACGCCTTCACCATGTCGGGTGTGTACTTGAGCATCAGCCGCCCGATCGACACCTCCTCGCCCCAGTGCGCCGCCGCGAACCGGAGCTCCTCCAGCATACGTCTGTCAACGAAACAACTCCACTGAGACGGGGCGTTCTGTCGTCACGACATCAATCCTCGAGGGGGTGTCAGAGATGTTCCCGTACACCCGAGTTTCACCGACGATTATTACGTCCCAACGTGATGGATGGTGAGCCTTATCGCCGTACTTCGGGTACGCTTTTAAGGGCATGCATGTTTACTTTGTGAATATTAAATATCAGTGGCGCTTTATAATATATTTATAATTCGTTTTTAGATTTGATCTGCTTGGAGGTAGGCTTCATTTGACAACCCAATGATTCGATTATAACTGAAACAATGGGCTAGAATATATTTAGCATCTGTAATAGAGCCATAAAAAAAAACAAGTCTCGCAATTTAGTTGTTCTACCGTAAAAAATTGTGAGATCGATGTAAATATGTACAGGTCGATTAATTTATTCAGTCCCTACTTAAGGGACCTTCTGTCTTAAGTTATTACATAATTAGCTAACCGAACAACATCTTATAGTGACCATATCAATATTAAAAATCTTTAAAGACTCGGTTAGTCATCAGAAACAAGGTTTAATGACCCTCCAGGTAAAATTCAAAAAATATTTTTTTAGCCCCTTAGTACCTGCACTAGGAATTGTACTTAAACTAGTCCAACCAGTAATGGAGCAAAAAAGTTCATTTTTCGAAATTGGCCAAAAGGATTACTGAACCTAGTTCTTGATCACTAACCGAGTCCCCAATATGAATTTGGTCGGTTGATTTAATTTCACTCTATATAATGTTTAAATAAATAGATTGACTTGTAAATCGCACTTAGCAAAGGCTAGTCAAAATATATGATTAAAACTCACTGGTGTAATTCATAAATAGGCGGTAAATTTCCAAATATAATTTTGAGTTCAGTGTTGTTGAGCAGCGGGATGTTCTTGCCGCTGGTGCAGTCCTCCTCCGCCATCTCCTCGAGCGGTTGTTTGAACATCTGTGATTGACCAACACATTTCATTTAAATAAACGTTCTCAAACTAAACCATGTGCGATATTGTTTACAACATGTTACATTCTTATACTCAATTGTATACTGAATACTCAATTCGCCAAATGACAAGGGTCGTTAAACTAACCCTAGTTAGCAGTGGCGAAGGGTCCATCGGCTTGTTTAGGAAATGGCATCCATGCTATATTTCTATATTCCGTGCTCTTATCTTTGTCAAAAATTCCCATAAATCTCAATACGTGTCAGTAGGAGTTGCAAAGTACAAACATTTTTTTTCATTTCCATTGTTTAGTTAGTAATGAATGACTCACGGTAACTATTGTATGCAATATTCCAACATAATTCGATTCCGTTTGCAGAAGTTCCATGAACACCTGATGTCGCGGGGACATCAACTTGCGAACCACATTGTCCGGTACCTCCGACTCTGTTGAACAATATAAGTATATAAATAAACTGCACACAAACAAATACCTATGTATAGCGTAGTTATACCAAGCTACATATTATATAAAATGAAGTTACCATCGATACCTTCGAGCAACTGTTTGCCGTCGGGTGATGGCGTGCAGTCCAGCAGATTGCCAGATAGACTGAGCAGCACGGCGTCCCCGACGGACGATCTTCGTTTGTGCAGCGCTGCATCGCCGCCACGCAGCTTGCGTTTACGTTGCCGTTGGAGTTGTGAGGGGGTTCCTGCAGCCGTTGTGGCGCTGCCGGACTGCGCTGCAGCGCTCGCCTCGTCCACTTGGTTGGATGGCGTGCCCGGACCGGCGGAGCACGGGCCGCCGACTGACGACCGTCGCGATACCTCGTCCAGGTACTGAAATTGTTGATTATATTGAGGATTCCTGTGGTATGTAAATCTTGAAAGCTGTAAAAGTCAAGTTTCCAAGCAAAATTCTTTTTGATTGTTACATGCAAGCATCGGTTTCTTTATTCAGACGGACTGTTTGTTTAGATAAAAATATATATATTGAGGCCATTTTGGAGTTATATCTGTATTAAAAAAAACATCGTTAAGCCTCAAAAGGCCTATATTTGGGGCACAACGTATAATTTATACGTAGTATATAGACTTGGCCTTTACATCGAATTAGTTTTACAGCAGTAATAAAAACCAACTTACATCTTTGAAGAGAAAGTCCCTCTCATCTTGCGCCTCTTCATTCTGCACGGAAGCCCAGAACCACTCGGCTTTCACTACGTGGACTCTTTGTGAGCAGTCCGGCGCTGTCACTGTGTTGTGTTCGTCCACCACCTGCGCACACGCATGGAACAATGAACCTCATGACTATCAATATAAATATCATAATTCTATAACACTACCAGCGCCAAACATTACCTACTGAAGATATGATATATTTGTAGATAATAGCTCACCCCTTTGTGCACGCCGATTTGGCTATTGTACGTAAATATAACGATATGGTGATGTTATTTCGTTTGTATAGACATGCATATAAGCGAAGAGCTATTCAAGAATGGAAGAGAGATTTGATCGGTTCGACTATCTGAGAGTTGATGACCGCCATACGAGTATGAATGAAGTTTTCTTAAACTCGTCATTATCGTAAGTGCTTTTCCACCGTGAAGATAGGTTTACTTCGTTCATACTTGATGTCCGCTTACTTCTATGGCATGATAAGCTTACGCTAGTATTAAATTCTATAAATGGTGTTAGTACCGGCAGCGATATTCCATGGCTTTGCGATATGGCGCGGACGGCGGTGTGGGGCGACGCGGCGGGCGGCGGCGGCTCGCGGGCGGGCCCGGGGTACGGGGAGGGGGAGGAGGGGTAGCTCGCGGGGGGAGTCGCGATGTTGCGGAACTCCGCCGCACCGCATATAGAGTGCCGGTGCGTTCTCAGCCACACACTCTGAGGCGTCTTGAATATTGCCGAGTCATCCAACTCATCAGCCTCTTTGACTGGCGTCGCCATATTGGTGCTATCCACGGTATCGACTTGAACGGGAGATACGTCGAAATTAATATCATTGAGAGTTCGTTTCGGAGTGGACACATTGTTGAGATCTTCAGGTAGGTGGCTCGGATTAACTTCTACAGTGTTGCGTTCGGCTCTCTTCTCGTATTTCTTCTTTCTCTCGCTTCTAAACGATGCTGTAAAGGACTTGACGCTTCTGCGAAGTTTGGACGCAGACTTAACGGTTTTTGAGCTGCGGATTGAAGCAAAAGATATGTCGAAGAACCCTGATTGTTTACTTGTGTTCATTGAGCAAATTGATGTGTTGTCATCCTCTCTGATTGGTGACGAGGTAGAAGCGGTGTATTCACCTGCGGGATCAGTCGGTTTAACAGTCTCCGGGCTGACCGGTTCCACAGTTATATCTCCTGCGGTTTTAGACACGGAATCTTTCTTTGTTCTCTTAAATATGGTGGGTCTATTCTTAAACTTAAACGAGTCCTTAATTTTCAGTCTTTTGATAGATTTCCAGTTGCTGTCCTCACCTTTATCTGGCGAGATATTAGCATCGATCGAGCAAACTTGAAAGTTAGAGTCGGTCGAATTGCGACTCCTCTTTTTGCCTGAAGAAATAGTAGTCGTCGACTGTTGCAATTCTTTACTTCCTTTCGAAGTAGGCAACAATAAACCTGGCTCTTCTTTTGAGTCCAAATCGCATAAGCTTTTCGTTAGCGATGAATGCAAGGATCCTGCCTCGGTCAGACAATCAACTAAGTTAAAAACGTTCATTGACT
Source organism: Ypsolopha scabrella (assembly GCA_910592155.1). Lineage (NCBI taxonomy): Eukaryota > Metazoa > Arthropoda > Insecta > Lepidoptera > Ypsolophidae > Ypsolopha > Ypsolopha scabrella. The sequence continues at coordinate 13,506,480 of OU342962.1, read as the reverse complement.
TATTCTTAAATACTTCTCTCTTGTCTTTAGCGTTAATTCTAACAGTTCCGTAGACGAGTTGAGAAACATCCTTATTCTCCTTATCGTTGGACTTATCTTTACGTAACTCCACTTGTTCTATGGCTGACGTGTCTTGATCTCTAGCAGCGAGCAAATCGTCTATGAAAGAGTCTCCTAAATAGCTAATACTGTAATCGACGACGTCTTCGCTGCGTGATTGCTTTTTGTTTTTGAATTTACTTCTTGCGGCTTGTATGCGACGCTCCCTGTCATCTGGGGAGGTTTCCTCGCTTACGTCACTGGTTTGTTTGGGAGGCGTGCTGCTCTTGCCAGAGAGACGCGCCGATAGTCTACGATAAAGTGAAGTTTTGGGAGTGCTTTGGGAGCGGTTGGGAGTGGCCTTAGACACCTTGATGGTCGTCGAGGAAGGTGTGTTGTGGAGGGGGGAGAGGATAAGCGAACGACCGAAAGTCTCCCCATTGGCCATTACCTGAAACATGTGCGAAACACACCACGCAATGATGTAATGAAGCCATTCCAGTACAAACATGCATAACGATAAACATTATCGTGGTAGAGAGGCAGTTAGACACAGAGAAGCTACTACCTAATTGAGTTTTACACATTCATTGCGGAAACTCTTTTACTAAACTTCTGGTTGATAATCAAAGTTAATGTATTGATTATATTGTATTATTTACATAGGTTACAAAAGGGGTGACGTGGAAAAGGATAAAGATATAGAACAAATTTAAACAAAACTACACCAAAAAGTATTACGGGAAAACATGTAATTGCGGTACTAAAATATTTTTAAGGTTTATTACAGGGAAAACGAAAACCTTGTGCCGCAAAATGATAATATTGATCAACAGAAATAAATACACACACTAAATAATTAAACGAAAATGATTTAGCTTTAGATATTATATACAGCAAGTGACATGGTTTGTGATCGAATGTGTGAATGTATTACATAATTACACAACATAAACAGTGAAAGCCACGTAAAACAAATTTAACGAAATGAAGTGAACAATGGGTCGACTTCTCGTCGTAATGCGGAGTGAGGAGAGGGTGGCGGTGTCAATCTTAACCAATCTCAAACATTCAAGTCAGACTATTGCGCCGTATCTCTCTTCAAAGATAACAAGATGAAAACCAAAGTAAAACGATAAAAGAATACCCCGCGGAAATGAATGAGATGATGCATATGTTTACGTAACCTCAGAGCGGCTACCAACATTGGCTTGTCATACTACTCGCGATTTATTGTTTGTATGTAAATTTTTGTACAAACAGAAACTGACATTGAAACTGACACAGTCATAAGGAGTAACGTAACAATCTAGAGAAAAACGTACGAGACGAATATAATGTAACAACTACACCACTAAACTACTTCATTACACTCTACTACAATGAAACTACAGTGATTTGTGTACCCAAGATGTTATGCTACGTGCATGCTGACTCCATCCAACTAATATTAGTAGCTAAATAAATAATACCGTGAGCTATGTAAATATTACAAGTCAGGGGTTGTCGTTCTCTGAGTCTAAATAAAGCTACAACTGGATAAAAGAAAATAAAATAAATATTTTCAGTGAAATGTTAACAATAAATCGCATCGTTGTCATTCAGTCATTAAACTTGGTCACCTAAGTACATAACTAAAGAAATTCCAAGGCATGTGCAAATTGAGCATATTATCTGGTAATTTACTGTAACGACATAACGTTTATGTTCTAACAGACAATAGAAGAAACGAGTTAAAAAGCCGTAAACACCTACGATGCACCTTGCACATACACGAACACGCGCTCAGACTGCGCGTGCTTCGGATATCATCGTAGACTTTCACGGAATATAGAATCCTAGACCCTTGTTATCTTCACATTACAACATTCGATTCTGTTCTACTGTTGCTGCAACAATACAGTTACATGAAGGAATGAATTAAAAAAAAAAACAAAATATGACCGCCGCGCAGTCTAAACTAGACGCACGCGGTCCAAAGTAGACGGTAATAAAACGAATGGAATGCTGTCGTGTGAGCCGCGCCATACACCCAGTATAGAGGCGTACGGTATACGTGAATAAGTATAGTTTGCAACTGTACAAGCCGTTCGGGACATATACAAAGATGCTATCAAACTTAGTTTATCGCTACAATGGTGTCGGTTCGGTATAACACGAATTAACTTATTCGACAGGACTAACCTGATTAAGCGTCCTGTCCTTGTCTTTTCAGTACAGAAAGAACAAGACAGAATGCGTATATTAAGTTTAGTTTTGTCAAATAAGTTAAGTCGTGTTACACCGAATCTACACCATCTCTACCAATCTTACGTCTGCAGTCGCAATGGAAAAGGTTGTAGCAATGAAAATTCTTACTTGTACTAGTTACACAGTGTTAATTTCTCCTCTGTTAGCGACCAGTTTCTTTTCAAAACATCTTCAGGCAAATCTAATAAGTTATTATTTGGAAAAGGTTATATCAAGAAATAAAATATATTCGGCGGCAGTATTGTGCGTCTTTTCTCTTGTACATATATTTTTTGTTTCTGCATAACTAAGGAATACGTCGTTTGCATTTTCTTTATCTTTATCATAATGTAAAATGGTTGTATCTGAAGTTACAGCCTTGTTCGTTGCGAGTTTAATGGTTTATATTATAACTATGTACAAGTTTCAGTCCCAAACGACTCGTAATCTTAAAGAGAATAGTGATACGTGTAGGTAGAGTAGTGCAGTCGTCGACTCACCACATGAGTGCACTCCAGGTCGTCGAGGGCGCACACGGAGCCGCCGTTGCTGGCCAGCACTTCCGCCATGTGCTGGGTCTCATCTTCAGGGAAACCCACGAAGCTGACCCGCGCACCCGCGAATACACGGAGTTTGTGCTCTTTCTACAATTAAAGATAACTATTTTAAATCTTTTGACACAGTAACTTATTTGCGTGAGAATCCTAATTAAATTTAAACACAGCACGGCACTAATATGTGACCGTAAAATTGAGGCTGGCCAGACCTATGTCAACATAATACAATAGAGCGTTAACGGCGACGCTACCGTTGTTGACCGCATAAATTTGTATTCTTCTATTCGATTTGGGACCAAATACACCATTCATTTCGAAAGCTTTCATAATTTGGTGTTGCAGTTTTTTTTTTCGTTTTCTTTATTCATATCTTTTTGGACCTCCGTGTTCACTATTTAATCATTTAGGAGTAGTAACATAGAATGTACACGGAATAAGTATCCATCCATCCATCAGCCTCTTTCGTCCACTGCTGGACATAGGCCTTTCCAGGATTTCGCCACTCTTGGCGGTCCTCCTGGAAGAAATGCCCATACTCACACACGCTGGGCAGGCGGGTGAATAAGTATAATTACGGTATATCTTCTCTGATATTAAATGTATCATCTACGAGTGCAAAATCTAGTTTAACACCTAACTATTAACAGGGTTAGTTAACCTGTTTAACCATTTATCCAGTTTAATCTGTTGGCTCGTTTTTTTAACTTTTTAAACATATTTATGTACAGCTATTCTGGCACATGCAAAACATTGCTATGGCTGAATTTGGGTGATTTCAAAGGGGTTTTTCCACGGATATGCATTATTTTTTTGATTGAAACCCTATAGGTAGCATTCTTTACATTCTATAGTTTTATTTAATGTGATTTTGTCACTCCACTTTACATCAAAAGAGGAACGACTGATATTGCAAGTGAGAAATAATGCTAGAATAGCCGTCCTGCACTTCAACCTACCCAATATCGTATAAAACTAATAGGTTGGGGAAAAAGTTTCTTTCAAGTTTCTTTGCATTTTATATGAAAATTCAAAACATTTTTTAATAAAGTTTATTTACATTTGACTAAAGTATGTCGGTGCCATTTTGTTCGATAACTTTCTGCCATCTTGTAGGTAGGGGCATGATCCCATTGCTATAGAAATTCTGGGGCTTCTGATCAAAAAACCGCGAAAAGTGGTTTTGGCAGTCCTCTCGTGGTGTTAACCTGACACTGCCTACAGAATTCTGAAGAGACCGAAACAAGTGGAAATCTGAAGGTGCAAGGTCAGGACTATACGGCGGATGCATTGATACGTCCCGGCCAAACACTCTTAATTTTTGCTGAGTGGCTAAAGATGTGTGAGGTCTAGCGTTATCATGATGAAAAACCACATCCCTTCTGTTGACTAATTCCGGCCGCTTTCTATTTCTATTTATTAACTATTTATTTTATTTTTTGTTGTACTAATTTAACACGATAATGATGTCTTTTTTGTTATTTATAGGTATAAGTTTAAATAGGTACTTTTATGTTATTGTGTATTGCGTGTTTTGTTTTATTTTATTTTTATTTATTTATTTTTTTAATTAAGTTCTGTAAAATTTTTACTTTTTTGTGTTCTGGCAATAAATATCATTTTTATTTTTCTTTTCTTTCTTTCAACTTCTTGCTTTAATCTCATCAGTCGTTCGCAGTAGAGTTCAGAATCGATGGTCCTGCCTGGCGGTAACAGCTCATAATGAATATTGCCCTTCCAATACCACCATACACACAGCATTACCTTGTTGCGAGATAACCCGGGTTTCGCCAGAGTCTGTGAAGCCTGACCAGCCTTTGACCACGACCTTTTTCGCACGTTCTTGTCGTACGTGATCCACTTTTCATCACCAGTTATCAGGTTTTTCAAAAATAGTTCGGTTTCATTACGTCGTAATAAAGAATCACAAATGAGTACACGGTTCATTAAGTTTCTTTCAGTGAGCTCATGAGGCACCCAAATATCGAGCTATTTTGTGTACCCAGCTTTTTTCAAATGCACCAAAACTGTTTCGTCGTCCATCCCCAGTTCTTCAGCTACATCGTATGCCGATCTTGCTCCACTTTTTCAAAAATAGGGCGCCCAGAGCGAGGTGCATCTTTGACATCAAATTTTCCGGATTGAAAACGCTTAAATCAAATTTGTGCTACTCTCACAGACACTGCACCAGATCCATAAACATCACAAATTTTTTTCGCGGCTTGCGTTGCATTTTTACCTTTTTTGTAGTAAAATTTAAAAATGTATCGAATTTTTTCATTAGATTCACCCTTCTTAATAGTAAGAAAAACAAATGAAAATCACACATTTTACCTAAATTAAATTTGGAATTATCTTCTTTAAAATTTAAACTTTTTAATAATACCAAAACCAGCCGGATACAAATGGTATAGCCAAAGAGATTTTTATTATAAGTTCATACATACTAAATGCGAAAAAAAATTTTTCCCCAACCTAATATGTAGCTTGAACTGCAGTCCGCTAAAAGACAATGAAAGAGTGTAACTAACAATGATGGCGTCGTCGGTGGCGAGACAGGCGGGGTCGTGGCGGCGGTCCCAGCACGCGTCGACCCAGGAGCGCGCCAGCACCGGCAGCCCGAACCCGCTCGCGTACCGGTACTTGTCGCCGGTGGCCGCCGCCGCGATCAGGTGCGTCACCTTCGACGACATGTCCTTGCGGATCGACCCGCCCATGTAGTGGATCAACGTTATCAGGTACGTCTATGGACAACAAGGTTCACGTCATTACTTATACGTATATGGAACACTTCTATTTGCGTTGAGCATAGACAACGATTTCATGTGGAAACAGGCTCTGAGTTCAAAAGAAGAAATTTTCAAACATACACACACATACTCACCCCTATCTTCCAGAGGGGTACGCAGAGACTACAGATTTCCATCTCATACGATCCTAACACACCTCTCCATCAATCAGCCCTCTTATTATCTAACTTCAGAAGTTAGACCATAAGAGAGTGGGTCATAAAAGCTCTTCTATTCCGGGTACTTTTTACTTAGCCCTTCTTCCTAATTATCAAGAATTTATAGTAAAAAGATTTTTCGTTTTGCGTTAGGTTTTGCTTGTCCGTCCGCGGTATAACTCGAGAAACAGCAGCTGCAGAAATATCTGTCGCAAAAATGTGCACTGATGTCCTATTTTGAAAGTACATGCAGAGAATAGATATATTATAAAAAAAAACAAGATAATATTAATTGATTTAATTATAAGCAAGAGTCTTTGTCTCGATGAAATCTTAGATCTACGCATAATATTTGATTTACGTTTACAGTTCGTTCTGAGTTTCTTTGATTGTCAATAATTATAACTAATTCCCAGACCTCTGCGTGTAACGTACCGCTCATTAAATTCGTAATGTTGATTATAAATGAGAAAAAAACAACGAAACTGCGCATAAATTAGCGGAACTTTGCACGCAACAAGGCGTTTCACAGCCTTCGCAAAAGTAAGCCGTTACTAACTTTATATTATCTACTGACACCATTAATCATGCATGATTTCAAACATTTATAAATTATCTCATATTTGACAAGGGCACATTCCAGCTGTTTAATGTTTTTTTTTTTATATCCTTGCTGCAATATTGATTGACTTACTTTATTGATTAACTTTTAGGAACTCCAGTGGTGACCCATCGCGTTCCGCGAGTTGTAGCACCGCTGTCGCACCTAGCACCCTGAACAACTGCACATAAACACTTACTAGCTCATCCTTCTTGCGGAACCCGGAGAAGCAGATGACAGCACCGCGCATCGCCAGCGAGTAGAGCGGACGCGAGTTCGCCGGCGGCGGCTCATCGTGGTCCGCGAGCTGTAGCACCGCTGTCGCACCGAGCACCCTGTACAACTGCACATAAACACTTACTAGCTCATCCTTCTTGCGGAACCCGGAGAAGCAGATGACAGCGCCGCGCATCGCCAGCGAGTAGAGCGGGCGCGAGTTCGCCGGCGGCGGCTCATCGTGGTCCGCGAGTTGTAGCACCGCTGTCGCACCGAGCATCCTGTACAACTGCACATAAACACTTACTAGCTCATCCTTCTTGCGGAACCCGGAGAAGCAGATGACAGTGCCGCGCATCGCCAGCGAGTAGAGCGGGCGCGAGTTCGCCGGCGGCGGCTCATCGCGGTCCGCGAGCTGTAGCACCGCTGTCGGACCGAGCACCCTGCACATACAATACAAAACAAATTCATTCATTTGTATACAGGCATAATATGTTCTTATTCAATTTCTAGCGTTACAAAACAACCCAAAAATTTATCAGCCGTTAAGTATTTATTCGTACGCTAAAAACGTAAACGAAATTGAAACACTTCGTAGTATATTCATTCATTTGTTGACATAATATTATTATGTTCTTATTCAATTTCTAACATTACAAACATCCCAAAAATGTATCAGCCGTTAAGTATTTATTCGTACACTAAAAACGTAAACGAAATTGAAACACTTCGTAGTATATTCATTCATTTGTTGACATAATATTATTATGTTCTTATTCAATTTCTAACATTACAAACATCCCAAAAATGTATCAGCCGTTAAGTATTTATTCGTACGCTAAAAACGTAAACGAAATTGAAACACTTCGTAGTATATTCATTATATGTTGACATAATATTATTATGTTCTTATTCAATTTCTAACATTACAAACATCCCAAAAATGTATCAGCCGTTAAGTATTTATTCGTACGCTAAAAACGTAAACGAAATTGAAACACTTCGTAGTATATTCATTATATGTTGACATAATATTATTATGTTCTTATTCAATTTCTAACATTACAAAACATCCCAAAAATGTATCAGCCGTTAAGTATTTATTCGTACACTAAAAACGTAAACGAGATTGAAACACGCGGTTAAGGCAGAAAACAAAATCTCGCTGCAAAATGCATGTCTTGGGAAAAAGCAGATATATTCCTTGTTGCTGTTTATTTATTTATTTATTTGTTTAGTTTATTTATTTATTTAGGTTTTTCAACAGATACACACTTTACATTTACAAAAACAAGATATACAGAGCAAGCCACAGTGGGCATCCAATAACAGAAAAACACAACTTATACATCATACATCTAGTGAGACTTAGCACTACGAGTTAGCATTTGTTACTTTATCAAGACAAATAGATAAAATAGTAGAAAAGATATAACAACGGCAAAAGAACGGCGCTGTTCGTGCTATGCTACAAGGAGCTGTTATTGTAGAATTGTATTGTAGTAGTTATTTATTATTATTAAAAGTAAGATTATTTTGTGATCTGTAAATAGGCAGCAAACCCATTGAATTAGGCTAAGCCTGTAATGATAATTTATTTGTGGAAAATAAATAATCTTAATAATACTGTTTTCCTTACTTTTGTGGCAATTCGGAAATTGTGGCACGTGGCAAAATGCGTTTTATGGCAATTCGCATAATTATTTTGTTTCAAAGGTATGCAATAATTGCACAAAGATTCTGTTTTACTCTCTTACTAAATGTATTTTTACGCTACTTGTAGAGTTTTAGAAATATTCCGAATACATTTAATCAGCTAAAAGGTTAGTCTATTCGGTCGACTCTTGGGACGCATTCGTTAAAATTATAAATTCATAATGTTGTCATATTTAGGCCAATGGATATTTTAATTTAGCCATTATCGTGAGCCGTACCAGAGATGATATATGAATGATAATCAAGAGATGATAAAAACGTCCGATCAAAAGGCGCCGCTGTGTTATCAATCTCACGTAAATAACGCGCGAAATCTGCGAAGAGAATTCAAGTGGTCAGAATTTGCATCTACTCGTAAATTCACAATAATCAAGGCCAGACATAAACGGAAACATCCGGAAAACTATGTTATGAGCTTTATTATAAATTTAATTCTGGATTTCAATAAAGTATTTCAGTGAATGCGTTGCATCTGGTCATTCATCTGTATGTCGCAGGATAATCGGAAAAAGAGGATCCAACGCGAATATCATAAACAGAATTATTGCATGGGTCCGGATTATTAGAAAAAACCGGTTAAGTGCGAGTCAGACTCACATACCTAGGGTTCCGTAATTCATTAACAGTTGTGGGAACAGTCAGGAAGAAAGTATTTAAAATCTTGCCCATAACTGTTTATGATAACTAAAAAAATAATTGATTGTACCACAAAAGAGAGACTCAAATATTTTTATACCGTACCCGTGGATGAAAAATTTAATTTTGTTATTTTGTCATCGTGAATTTCTTACCCGCTATGTTTTCCCTTAATCCCGAGTTACCATGACTTTTTTCATATTTTTCGGTTCATTCGTTTCGGAAATAAGGGGAGGGGGGACATATTTTTTGTGGTTTTTCAAAGATTTCTCGAAATCAGTGCCAGTAAATATGGTAAAAGTATATATTTTTATAATCAGCTCTTTAATATCTACTATTTGATATCCATATTGTATTTTTATAAAAAAAAAAAGTTTTATTTATTTTACATTTTTCATTTCTTATCAAGTATGTTTTAATTCTATATAGGGTGAAATTTAATCAAACGACCAAATTCATACTAGAGACTCGGTTAGTGATCAAGAACTAGGTTCAGTAATCCTTTTGGCCAATTTCGAAAAATATTTTTTTTTGCTCCCGTACTGGTTGGACTAGTTTAAGTACAATGCAGGTTCTACGGGTAAAAAAAAATTTTTTTTCGAATTTCACCTGGAGGGTCATTAAACCTTGTTCCTGATGACTAACCGAGTCTCCAGTATGAATTTGGTCGGTTGATTTCATTTCACCTAGTAGTTTTCCTGTAATTGGCCAGTTAAGGCTTATAATCGTAATTGTTTTCGGTCCACCAGTTTCGGAAATAAGGGGCGGAGCGAGGTGACCCCTTTAGTTTTTAACAGAATGTTTCCAATTATCCGGACCATTTTGCAAGGATTTTTACGTTGATCCATTTTTTATAAATATCCTGCGACATACATTAGGTGACTTTCGTTTATATGTATAGCCGGATTCATGCTGGAGACTCGGTAAGTGATCAGGAGCAAATTTATGTAAAATACGAAAAATAAAATCCTTCCTATACTAATTGAGTCGACGTTGTTCTTAACCAAGTATAGAGCCTCAAAAAAATATTTTTCGTATTTTGCAAAAAGGGCCATTGAACGTTGGTCCTGCCTGAAAATTTACCGAGTCTTGAGTATGAATTTAGCTGCATAAACTGCCTGTCTGTCGGTCCATCTGTCTGTCACAGGAATCTACAGCTTCAGCCGTCATAGGTGGACAGTTAAAATTTTCACAGGATATGTATTACTATGGCCTCCATTACGACAAATAATAAAAATTTGAAAAATTAGAAGAACAGAGGGATCCCCATTTTCATATCTTAATGACGGCAATACATACAAGTTACAAATTTGGTCAGATTGTTTTCCATACTCTGAAGTAAAAGAATAAATAATAAAAATCACTCAAAGGATGCCGAAATATAATAATTTTTTTAACGCCTTCATGATGCTATTATTGTTGTTTTTTTATCATGTTTTTAGAGTTCCTTACCCATTTTGTGTGGTGGTACGGAACCCTTCGTGCGCGAGCCCGACTCGCACTTGGCCACATTATTTACACAATGGTAGCCCCTTTCGTCTGATGAAGCAAATAAAGTGGAAGAATAAAAGCAGGTGAAGCATTAATAGTCTGTTCAGGAACTTCCGTAAAATCTCGGTGACGGAAGAATGACTGATAAATAACACAAATGCCTGTAAGGACACTCTTGGTGCGGCTTCTCAATACGTCATGCCGGGACACGGCGAGTCTTGGCGGCACAGTTTCGTTATGAAGGTAGCCACAGCCGAAGCATACTACCAGTCCAAGTAAAAGGATTTCTAACGGTCCAGATAGCCGTTCATAAATTAACAATTTCGTCAGGTTCCGACACTGACTGCAGGATAGCATATACAATTAGCAAAGCGTGCGACAGAGATGGCATTAGAACCCGTGTAGCGACCCCTAGTTTATGAACGTAGCCCTGGGTGCGCAGGGCATATTTGGAGTAATTATAAATTGTATCACATTTTACGCCTATCGGGGAGGCCCCTTTTATGCATTGGTGTTGCAATCTACACTACTATTATCTATAGTATTGAGTGAGACTATTATGAAAGTAATCAAAAATTGTGTCTATACAATAAATACGGGGGTTGGCCGTTACTCGCGTCCGTCATTTTGATCCCCGGGTGGTGCTAAACGAGTTACAAACTTTCTTTATTTATTTTACCCAGATTTATAAAGAAGTCTCTAACTTTCGGGTCGGAGACACCTCAGCTGGAATTACGGGTCGGGCTGGATTTTATTGGGTACTACGGGGGTCGCGGTTGATGCTTGCTTACGCTCGCGGAAGGTGTCTGCCATGGGTTTGGTTTCGCATGTTACTGCAGGAGTTCGAGCACGTTGTCTGTCCGGTATAGCTTGTGACCGGACGCTCGTCTCCGTGGGCAGTTAGCATTTCCTAGTAGCGGCGCTTAGGCGGCCACCAATGCGAACGTGTTATCGAAAGCCGCAAAGTCTAGATAGCGAGTGGAACAAGTGTTTGGCGTGATTATGTTATTCGTGCATTTTCATTCCGCGAGGTGAGCATGCGTGCTGCTCCGAGTACCTCCTTGGATATGGATAATGAGGGAGCCAGCTTCTCTGGCAGGTCCAACAACTAGTTGAGTAATCATGTCATTTATTGTTTGACGGCGGAGGAGCAGCGCTTGGTTCTGCTCGGGGCTATCCTGTCTTGATCCTTGATTAAGGCGTCATTGTTGCTCACACAGGTACAGGTTGAGTGCGGATGAGGTGGGTGCGATGTCGAGTGACCTGTGCCTGTTGCAGTAAAACGTGACGATCGTAGATACTGGTGTTAGTTGATAATGGTCAATAAAATCAGCGGTGCAATACGCTGCCCTTAAGTGGAAAAGAGATTACTTGAATTCATACTTAGTCGAATTTAAGTTTGAGTTTAAGTTACAGAGGACCTCCTTTCTATAACTTCGTGTTGGTATTGGCGGTCCACTATAACCTAAAATAAGTAGTAACGTAGCGTGTGGCTCTGTACATTAAATATTTTTGTCTTTTGTCTGTTCTGTTTTAACTCGAGCACTTCGGGAGATTTGGATGCAGTTTTCTTTATTGTCACCCATCATAGTGACCCTATAAAGCTAGGATAGACGAAAACAATATAGAAGTTGACCAACAAAAACTAAATAAATAAAAAATGGACACGCAGGAAAGATATAATAAGACCATAACCGTAAAGCCGAAAACTGTTGAAAATTGTTTTTATCTTACGCCAAATAAAAGATACATCAACTGAAAGACACTTTCCCGTGTCAAAACCGCAGGCAAAAGCTAGTCTCAAAATATAATAGCTAATTGATTCATGTCCTGTTGGGACTTGACTTTTATTAATTCATAGCTCTTTCTTAGTTTTCCCAGACTCATTTTTGTTTTTTTAAAGTTTTGTTCACCTTGCTTGTGAAATAAAACGGATGAGTGCCTTAGTTCAGTCCAGTCAGTCTAAGTAGGGATGATACCCCTGCTTCTATTAACCAATCATGGAGCTGCATTTCATATTAAGAATAGCCTAACTTAAAATTATTAAATGAGAAATCGGGGTTATGTCAGCTTACATTTGAGCAGTTAGGGTTACTATAGGATTTAAAATAATTTCAGGTCACATATTATATCCTTTTTTAAAGATATTTCAAAAGGTTTGTTCCAGCCCTAAAGAGGGGCGCGACACATGAATCACTATTACGTAAATTAAAAGCTACTATGATATTATACAAAAGTTAATATTTATTTATTTTTATTGGTCTGCCAACAGAAATTACACTTACAAAAGTATAGTTTTATGAGACAAACACAACATGTACGAGTGTATTCCCAATTATAGGCAAACACAGCATGCCTGTAGGACACTTAAATGCGCTCGAAGCGACCTAATAAAATCTAATTTAAAGAAATTTATAGAAAATTATACAGATTTAAGTAAAAAATTAAAAATTAAACTAAAAATTGAGATTTTTTTAAGAAACATACTTAAACAAAACTAAAAATTAAAATAATGAAATTCTGTCGCAAAAAAAACAATAATTTTTCAATCTTTTGCAACGACATTACGCAACAAATCATTATATTTTCTTATTGAAATTGCAAAAATATCCACTTGACATTTTTTTACTAGATTGTTATGATCTCGGCATAAACGATTAAAAATTGCATTGTGGCCCAAATTAGTTCTAGACTTCTCCACCACAAAGGGTAAAAAATTTACGATGCGGTATCCCTTTCTAGGAACGACAAATTGTATTCTAGCGAGTAACTGAGGACACTCGATAGCATTTCTCATAATTTTATATAATAAAACTTGGTCAAGGATCCATCGTCGTTGTTCAAGAGAAACAAAGTTGAAATACTTTAACCGCTTTTCGTACGAAGTTAAAACTAAACGTTTCCTCTGGTGAACAGTCAAAAAGAATAGAAACCGTTTCTGTATTCTCTCCATTCTCTCTATGTGACATCTATAGTGAGGGTTCCAAATACTGCAGCAATACTCCAGGATACTGCGTACTAGGGAGAAGTAAATGATCTATAAAGGGGTGATAGATTTGAAATTTTTGCAGTTGCGCCACAAAAAGCCTAGAATTTTGAAAGCTTTTTTTATAATTAGGTCTATATGAGGAATGAAAGATAATTTGCTATCAATAATAACTCCTAGATCTCGAATTGATAACACAACTTCTAAGAATGAAGAGTCAATTTTATAGTTCATCTTTAAAGGTGAGTGCTTACGAGTAAAAGTGATTTGTTTGCATTTTTTTATATTAAAAGGGAGTTTGTTGCAAATAGACCATTTAGCAGCATAATAGCAGCTTAAACAGTAGAATTATTGATTCTCGATGACAATTGATAACTTCCGGTAGGATCGTGGCTCCAGAAATTCTACCAGTTAAGTTAGTTGCTCTAGGTCTCGTTCCTAAACGCACAACTTGCATACATACGAGTACATACATATAGGTACTCACAGCTATCTCCCAGAGGGGTAGGCAGACTTTACAGATTTCCATCTGCTACGATCCTGGCACACCCCTTTTGCTTCTTCTACATTGCTCTTCTTCTTCGCATAACTTATAATTGTAATTCTCATTTTTTTATTTAAAAAAAATGGTTTATGGCACTGCGCGACAATAGCTTAGTGTCACTCTTAGATAAAACAAAAGAAAGATGCGGTACCCCGCTTCTCACGCGCGGCCCTGCAAATATAGGTCCAGTGGGCGTGTTTTGTGTAGCTTGTCTCGCTCGCGCAACTGTGGAAGCTTGTCGCTCTATCTCTGTCATTCGGTGGCGCTTGTCAAAAAGGAGGTCCATTTTTCAGTTGACGATAAAAGAACGTACCGTATCTACCTTTTGTTATATCAATGGTGTCAGTTATGCTTTTCTAGCAAAGTTTAGTTTTTTATGTATACTTTGTAAATGATCCTGCACATCAACTATAAACAGGTAATGGTGACTGGCTAATTGGCATTTCATTGAAGAGGTTACAGAAGAGGGCAATTGCAGTCGATTTGACCATACGCCTTAAGCAAAAGCGAACCATTTCTGAGATATTTTCAATTTAAGATTATTTTTCAAAAAGACTAAAAAAGCCTCCACCTAAAAAAAAAACGAAAAGCGAATTCCTTCGCCGATTTCGGGTTATGAAACCTCATTCGAAAGTTAATAAAATATAGATATTATTATGCTAATATGAAAAAAAATCTAGTGACTTTCTGTGCTATTATTTAGGACATTTTTTTTTTGCCTATTTCTCGAAATTTTTATGAATTTTCAAATGTTTCGGAAAACAGTGCCAAAATTTACGCCAATAATGAGCATTTCCGAACCATTATTTATTTTAAACCAAAAATATTAAAATAACGGCAATTTATTTATTGAAATTGATATTTCATCCATTTCTGACAAAAATCTTAAATTAAAAACATATCAGCAATATTTAACTTGTGCACAAAGAAGGCTTTATATGGTCAAATCGACTGCAATTGTTCTCTATAACCCCTTCAAACTTCAAAGGAATCCTCTAATTCCCAGTCACCCTGTATTGTGAAAATACAATAGAAATTCAAATTGCGATTTATTTAATTAATGTGCTGTAATATGTAAATGTAACAATTTGTGTGAAGGAGCTTTGTGCCAACTTGTTTAATATAAATTTGTTCATTAATTCGAACTGACCTACATTGCCGGAACCTCGTTGTTATTTTCCTAAGCAGTTTTTTCTTTAACGTGGGCATTTTTATCGCATCTGCTAAGTATTACCTATCCTGCAATAGATAACGATGTGTTAGAAATCAAAGTACTTCAATTGATAAACGAGCACCATGTCCTACATATTTGTAAACAGATCACGAAGTGGTTTACCTTAGACCATTTAACACGGGACTTGCCAAAGCGTGACTCTTAGTACTGAAATTATTCTGCCGTTTTCAAGGGAGGGGAGGTAAGACATAAGACATAAGATCATTTATTTGCAGTAAAGCCATACAAAAATAATGTACTAAGGCATGCAAAAAACATTGGTACAATAAAAATAAAAATAAAAAACTAAATGACTAAGAAAAAAATACTATGAGATTATTTGAAAATAATTCGAGAAAATAAAAAAAAAAAAAAAACATTTAGAATTATACATTAAACTTAATGAACACGCACAGCACGCATTTACTCATTCACGCACACTCCTGCGAAAAATTGATATGTCACACTAAATCTAAAGCTTGCGCTTGCCTCGTCCCGTGTTATATGGTCTAAGATCACTACACATTATCATGTCAACATTTCACCGATATACCAACATAATAAACTGAACATAAACATCGGTATCACATTTTACAATAAAAACGGAATGCAATGCACAAAGCAACACGGGCGAGCCGCTAATAACTACTAAAATACAAACATTACCTAGGATTGTAAGATTTGGGTAACGATTTCCCCTGTACACACGCCAAAGGATGCAGCTGATTTGGTCGTTTCCGACAAGAACGAATAATAGAATATAATACTGATATTTCTGTAAATATTTCTACTACTTTTTAGGGTTCCGTACCCAAAGGGTTGATCCTTTAGGGTAAGATTCCCGGAAAAAGAGCACCAGGACGTCAACGTCACAAATGGATAGATGACATCAAAGAGTGGACTGGACTAAAAAGCTTCAGAGACTTGAGAATAAAACAACGGATCGCAAGCAATTTAGCCTACTGACCGCCAAACTTCATTATGAAGACGGCACCCAATGATGATGATGATGTACCCAAAGGGTACCGAACGGGACCCTATTATTATGCCTCTGCCTGCCGTCTGTTCGTCCGACGCAAGGTTTACAGCTACAGCCGTAATAGGTAGCCAGTAGACATTTTCACAGAATAATAAATAATTGGCGCACAAACAATTCCGAACCACTATAAAATACGAGTAAAAATATAGATTCCATAAAGCAACATTCAGCGACAAAAAATACCTATAAAATTACAGCGCCTGGCAAACAATTATTTGTTAGAAACTATGACGGAAATGAATTTCTATATTTTTAAACACTTGGTGATTCATCCATCGCAAGGAGATAACAAATTATTTGTTATTTTACTTAAGGGGTAACGTTTCGAGCTTAGTGCAAAGTGCATAACATAAGTTTGTTTACCTTATTTTAAAATAAAATGTCTGAAATAAAATAGTTTCTTCTTATTTTGCGACTATTGTTGAATAATTATCAGGGGTTTTTAGTAGAATCGCGTCATTTTATGCATTACGTTATATATGAATGGGTATACAAACTTAAAAGCGTGTAAACATTTACAACGTAATACATAAAATTACAAAATTTTGGTAGAAAAGCCTAATTAACACTAAACAATGGTCGCGAAATGCCATATATCACATTTATTTAGTACTTTTTATGCAATAGTAAGAAAAACAATCATAAGTTGTGCATTTTGCACCGAGCTCGAATCGTTCCCCCTTAAGAGTATTGTACAACAATCTGACCAAATTTGAAACATGTCTGTACTACCATCTTTAAGATAGAGTTGGAACCTTGAAATAATTTGGCAAACCACACAATACTGCACCGGTACGGAACCCCAAAAACATTATGGTAGAAAACAACAAAAAATGTCGAAGCAACATCAAGGCAAAAAACTACGCGCTAAAATGGCAACGCCTGAAAAATAATTCGGTACCCTCTGAGTACAGAACCCAAATATTTATTAAATGCTGATTTATTTTAGAGTATGTAATCTGACCGAATTTGAAATTTGTATATATGACCGTCTTAGAGACAGAGCTGAAACAAATAACTGTAAAAAAAAAATCTTCCTTTCAAGGTGTTTTCACCTCCCTTGGGGACCATAGTAAAAGTTTAGTAAGATTGAAGTACAAAGTAAAATAACAAATAAGGGTCCGTACTCGGAGGGTGTCTAATTGTTTGTCAGGCACCATTAACGTACTACCAAATGGACTCAGTTCTGTGCTCAAAAGTGTCCGAACTAAAAGAGAGTCAAAACCATTGAAAATTAAAAAAGGGTGTCAATCACACGTCAATCAAAATTAAGCCGTGCAGCAATTACATATGATTCAAATTAAAATGTTTTGTTCCTTCACTTGACACTTCACTAAGGACACTTTTTGGTAAATTTTATACTAGCTCGGGTCCATGGTTTGTAATGTCAATATCAGGCACTACAAATTTACCGCCTTGTTTTTTGTCACCTAGCCTTCGTAATACGATTTTTAGATACTTCCCTTTTTTTAGATTCCACTCCCGTATTGTGTAGTGGTACGGTACTCATTGTGCGCGAGGCCGACTCGCACTTGCCCGGTTTTGTTCCTTAGATGATTTTAAATTGGTCAAAGATTGATGGACGTAGAAACAAAAGAGGTATGTCAGGATCGTAGCAGATGATAATCTGTAGTCTCTGCCTACCCCTCTGGGAGACAGGCGTGAGTATACTTATGTATGTATGTAAATCGGTCAAACCTTTTCAAAACTAGAACTCACTTGCAGCACTAAAAAGTCGTAAAAATTACATATTGGCCTTATCAATTTATCTAGATTGCATTGTGTATCTTGTTACTAACCCAAGTTTACTTTCTCAGTACACCTGTGAAAACAGTGAGCAAACGAGTAAACCTTGTTTGTAACATATACGATTCCATTTGAATTATCCATCATCACATCAGCGACGCAGAGTTCTCGACATGTTTTATGTGATGACCACAGCCACAGTACCCCTGGCGTTATTTTCATCGAATTGCTAATACTGTTGACACCGAGGACGCGACGCGGCGACGAAACGAGTTCATTATCAGTTCAATACTACCAGTTTCTGAGAGTGATCCATCAAAGAATTGGGCGAACGGAAGTTGGAAGCATTATTTATTTTGTTTTATTCCAAGTATACAGATATTGTCCAAGTTCATGCATAAAATGTAACTTTAAACAATAGGCGCTTTTTATGTGTGTAAAACGATACACAACGTCCGCTATCAAGTAACTTCGATAGAGGCCAATATAAAACTACTTATATTTTCATCAATCGTCCGTCGAATTAATTTCAAATTGAAAACGTGTCGCCAATATAACAGACCCAGTTTTTTTGCATCAATCTTCGATGAATTAATAACCGAGAGACATTATATTAATAGGGCGCGTAATTTGTCCTGTGACATGAATAAAAGTGTCGTTGGATGAAGTGGGCGGGCGCCGTGACGTGCGGCTTGCGCCGAGCCGACAGCTCCGGCGCCGCTCGAGCGATGCGCGCGCGCAGGAAGTCGCATACACCGCCCGGTACGTGGCACCGTCGAAATAGTCACTATCATCACTTGGTTTCACTTCTACCCATTGAATGTAAACAATTTAACACGTCATCTGAATCCGAAAAATTACAGGAATGCGATGATGGTGATCTAATTCTAGACATCTAATATACATACATCAATATTTTACTCCATGTTTTGCCAGAGACATGCTGTTGTAGCGAACTGTCATGTTTGACATTCATTATTCCGTTTCTGAGCTCAGTTCGTTTTGTTATGTTAATTAAACGGGCGACCTTACTTTTATCAGCGTATTGCTTCAAAACGTTGAGACGTTGAAAATGTGGCCTACTGATACGTTACGGAAACATGCATGTACAGAATTGTGAGAAAATTACACTGTTTGGAAACCAGACCAAACTCCTTTGTTTAACAAAATATTAAATCTTACAGGTCATATTTCGGTGGATTATTTTCGGGAGTTGCTCGACCGAGCTGCAGGGAGATATGTTGGGGAGGCTCCTCCTCCTCAGGAGTTGGAGGCAGCCGCGTGGGACCCATCCCGCACATTCACTGCACTGCAGGCACTAGTCTGACAAACTTTACAAAAGCTCACTGCACCAATACTCCGTATCATTGCACTGAATCATCACTTCTTTTTCAACATACCACAGGTCTAACAGAAAATCACAGTATTCTAAAACCTATATCACATTTGTCCCATAAACATAAACGCGTAAAAGAAACCGTTTTAAATTCGTGTGTTACGGCCGACGCGAAAACAAAGACGCATGCGGCTTGCGCGTTATGCCTTCCACGTTAGATTGAAAAACAGTTGCGAGGAATGTGAGGCCGAAAATAGCAAGAGCGTCGCGCTGAGCAAGGGCGGCCCTCGCGCTACGCCGAGTCGAGCGGCTCGCCACCACCCGCCAGCACACCTTTATTTACAGGCTATGAAATACAGTCACCGCTCCACCTTTTTACGAGTGGAAGAGTCCCGCGTGTGTGTAAACATCGCTACCCCTCGAGTCGGCCGAGGGCGAGGCCGGCCGGGTCCTCCGTTACAATGTACAGTCATAGCGCGTCGACACGCATTCAATGACATGATCTGATCGAGTCAGGCTACAGTGCGTGCACTTTACGGTACACGCAACACCCTCCCACACGGAAATCATCGGAACCGATGGCGTTAGCGGAATACTAATTAAAAAGTACGGTTTACAGTTACCGCATCCATTATTGCGATATTTTCGTACATTGTGAATCGTTTAGGTGCCAAAGTTTCAGAGACAGTGCGAACGTTATCTTCATCGATTTCGTCGAATCAGTATTTCATGTTTTCTTCAAAATTCTAAGATGAATGAGTCAGCCACCGCGTGAAGGCTAAAGTCCCGGCCAACAAGTATCAACTGTTTACTCCTCTCTCATAAACATCACAGGAGCGGGGGAGAAGTAAAACAATAAACAATTAAGCCTCATCAACGCCGCTATAACAATGCGCCAGCGCAGTGGCGCCAGTATTGCACTTGAATTGCAATGCGTACCACTTTGTGCGAAATGTTCGAGCGCAAAATTTTCCAGGAGCTTTCAAAATGTTTATAAATGCACGCAGTGAACGCAGGCGATAAGGGATCGGTACTCGACTGTATAAATCAATATGAGCATGCTCGTGCCAGGGAAGTTACGACCACCTACCGCCTGCCGCCTGCCCAACACGAACCGCTTGTAAATGTTATGGTTGTTGAACTCTGAAAGGCAACATAAATAAAGCTCTAATCAAACTGTCGTATTGGGAACGAAAACAGATGTTGAAGGAACTGGCAGGGGCACGCGGCAGGTGGAAGTAGATGCTCGCCGTCGCGTCGTTTTGTTAATTAATGCATAAAGAATGGGGGAGCAACTGTTTGAATATCCGTTACGTGCATCGTGCCGATGGAGCGGCGACATCGGGGCGGGCGCAGGATTATTGAGCTCGTAAATCTGGCGAGTAAGCCCGCGCCTTGCAGCACCCTGCCGCATTCCGCGACAAGCCCAACGCGAACTCATCAAGCGCACTGATGGAGTCAAGCTTCGCGACTTCATCTTAATAATCAAAACCTCTGTTATCCCACTAATATAATAAAAGCGAAAGTTAGTATGTATGTGTATGTTTGTTACTCTTTCACGCTGAAACGGCTGAACGGATTTCGATGAAATTTAGAATGGATATAGCTTATACCCTAACTTAACACATAGGCTACTTTATATCCCGAAAAAATGCATGGTTCCTGTAGGATATATCAATATCATTGAAAAATTAGGTGTCTAATTAGCGCGGTTTAGATCGTTTGTGGTGAAATAAGACATGGCTATGTTATTTTATTTTGTCTTTTCTGGCGCATTCCAAAGCATGTCGTTAAACCGAATAACACGCGGGCGGAGCCGCGGGCAAAAGCTAGTTTATTACATATTCATTCATAATCATAACATAAGTGATTAAAAAATTCTACAACTATCTCATACACATTCCGCTAATTTACATACGACCTTTTCAGATCGAAATAAATCAAGGTGATGACTTGAATAATTAAGTCCTCTAAAGCTCGCTTTATCACCGTTGTCCATCTAAACGAGTACTAATTTAGAATTACTAGACGTCATTGGCCTAGCTACAGCTAATGTGTACACTCATATAGACTAGTGTCGATGACAGGAAGACAGAAAGGCGTCAATGTGAACGCACAACAAAGTATTAGTCGCGCTCGTTAGCACTCTTTGCCATTGCGCTTGCGCAGAGAATATCCAGGTAATATAATAACAAAATAGACGTCATAATTGCTTGCCTCTAAGAGAATTTTATCTGCGAAGCAAGAATTGTATTTTAATCAAGTGCGATGGAGTTTTCTATAAAATACGATCATATTTGAATTTGTATCAAATTTTTATACATTTCGTGTAGTACCTTCCCTTGTCTATTTGAGCTTATACTGTCCTCGTTGCAGTACGATACAGCATTAGCATTGACAAGCAAAACAATACGTACAATGGAGTCGCCTATTTAATGTACTGTGAAGTGAAGGTAACGTTTTATAGTTTGGTAAAAACATTTGTCAAACTCCGTAACCAAGTGGAATTGTCTTCAATGTCAGTGACAAGACAAGTGTCTTCTTACTGACCTGTATTTAGCTTTGTGTGCGGCATCGAAGAGTTCACCGTCGAAGGGTGTGGTGACGAGGTAGCTGGGTGGCGCGGGGGGCTGCGGCGGCGGCGGCAGCGCATCCGCGGTCGCGGGCGCCGCCGCCACCGCGCCGAGCCGCGCGCACGCCTCTCGCACCCGCTCGCACTCCAGGCACGACTCGCTCACGTACACCAGCGACGAAGAACAACCTGGATAACACCAAATTTGCATATTAAACTATCTACGTCTGTTTTACT
Source organism: Ypsolopha scabrella (assembly GCA_910592155.1). NCBI lineage: Eukaryota > Metazoa > Arthropoda > Insecta > Lepidoptera > Ypsolophidae > Ypsolopha > Ypsolopha scabrella. The sequence continues at coordinate 13,484,378 of OU342962.1, read as the reverse complement.
TTGCGATAGTGTATTAAATATGTAGAGTGACACGGTTTACCGAATGGAAACAAATTTAATTGCAAGCTTTACGATATAAATATAGTTGGATGCTTAGATCAATAGCCATATAATTTAAGAATTAACAAACTTTCGGTTGTTAAGGTTATCGTAACAAAAGAAACATGAACTCCCTGACATAAAATATGAGCGACGCCAAATAAAATTCGCTACAAAGAGCAAGTCCTAAATATAGTAAAATATTCCGAAAATGGTATTTTATACTTCACATAAGGAAGTCGTGAGCCAGACAATTTATCTGATTACGACAAATGTGAGCTGAAAAGAAACAGACGCAGTCATGAGCGCTTCCTACCTTTGATCCTTGAAGAATTCGCTCCAATACAAGCTTTACTCGAGATCATGTAAACAGCGGTCAATGGCACACATTCCCTTTATTTCAATACCGTTGTTAAGATATACTTTTAATCATAATGTTCATTGGCGGCATGCACGATGTCAGTCAGACATACAGAGCTGAAGTGAAGAGAGAAAAATGATAACGACGCAACATTTTAACGATATCTACAGACAGAGCACCTAACGACAGTATTAGAGGACTTTTACGAAATTCTTCTAGTCAATTACTCGCAAAACTGAGTAACAGTCCCAAATTAACCACGAAACGGCAATCAAGATATTCCGGTGTCTTGGAAACAATTGCATTACGCATATCGCACGTAGAATCTATCACCTAAAATATGTTGTACAAGATGGCACAACGGTAGAGGATCGCCCACGGGTTGATAGCGCTAGTGGGTGCGGAATCTTGAACAGAGAGCGTCGGAGTGCGACGTGACCTCTCGGGACTCGGTCCCACGTTACTGGTTCAGGGCCGCTGACTCACGCTTGCGACACAGGGAACACCCGGCTCTTGGCAACGCCGTGCAACACAACACGCTGCTTTAGCAACCGCACTGCTGACGGCGTCTCAAGGTGTCTCGTTTCTGCTGGCATAGGAAATAAATGTAAACAGTGGTATGCGATGAATGATGTAGTTCCGGGAATACACAGAATAGCCTCGAAATGTTTGTCCTTGCCGTGTTGCGGTAAAGTTGAAGGTAAATCACCGCGAAAAATCACTCGAACAATTCGATGTTTAGTCTGAAGATGTACTCTTTGAGGCTCATGTAACTAGCAGGAAAAACAACAATGCCCGGTCTACAAAAGACCTAGAGATAATATGCCAGCCGGTAATAATCCCAGTCTCGAGGAAAATCTCGGGACCTCACAATATTCTTGGAAATATTTTCAGTTACGGGGAATTTAAACAGGGAATATTTGCAGACTTCACATATCTAGGTATGCGTTTTGGACAGAAGACCTTTATCATTGGAAACTGTAATAAAAAAAGAAAGCCAGTTTTTTACGCAATTAGGATTACCTAATTATGAATAAATATGAATCTATTAAGATTCATATCAACAAAATATGAAACCACCAAAACAAAAGTAACCTACGAATACACAACTTGATGCGCCGCGCATTGGTTATATATATACAGTCTAAATCGTACACATGAATAAAGGTGCTCTTATAACCCTCGTCGTCGACTTTGATAAGAAAATGAAAATAACAAGTTTGTTAAAAAGAAGAGTTTCGAAACCTGGCCCCCTGAATTTTAGGCGCGTACACTATTGACAAACCACTTAGAAATAGAAATTTCTTAATTGCAAAAACAAAAAAACCGATAATGAAACTCTTTTGAGCAAATATATTTATGTCCAATAATTTAGATTTTCCTTTACTGCCCAATCTTAACACGCCAATTAACAGCCTGTGTATAGTAAACAGACGACGTACAAAATTGACAATTATTTTGAGTTTATGAACACAGAACGTTTAATTAGTTAATACGCTGATTGCAAAAACGTTCGCTAAATAGAAGGCGAGGAAGTATTTAAGTATTGAGTGAAGAGTAATCAAGACTGTACATAGTTTATAGTAGCAAAAATATTTCACAAAGCCATGCAGAACGCAGAAGCCACCTCGAGCTCTATCGCTAGGAAACATCACCAATGTTTGATCTAAACTATCGTCACAAGATGAACTAGGGGTAATGGAAATTCATAGTCATTAATCAAGCGCTATCTAGACTAGACATGACTTTCAACCTCAAGTTTATTGCAGCTACCTACACTACATGCATCACAAGAAGCTGCTAATCAATTTTATGTTTCCTTCCTTGCCACAGATTTGCGATGGTTTAAATTTTTTGCATAATGTTTTGTATATTTTGTGTGTTGGGTAGGAGGCGGCAGGTAACGGGCAGACGTCAGCGAATTTATAAATATGGATAAGACTTCTTCGTCCGTCCGTAGTTTATGTTTTCCTTCTTAGATTTCTCACACGCTGTTAATTTATTATCTTATGATATATTTACTACCCTTGCATAACTATATGAATAAAGTATTACAATAAAATCAAATCATCATGTTTGACGTAGCTTCTTCTTCTGAATAATCCTTAGTCTCATTTTATCAGATATAAAAACAGAATAATAGCGGTATGAGTAGATATGTGCCAGCTGGTAACATTCCCAGTATCAGGGAATATTTTCAATTACGGGACTCACGGGAAACTTAAACAGAGAATGATATTCTCGGACTGCACGTTTATAGGTATATATACGTTACGTATGGGCTAAACTAAGAGGTGTCGAGAAAGCCATCTCCGCATTCAAAGACTAGCAGCGATACCGGCAACTCTCGTAGTCTGTCGGTAGCGAGCGTCACAGCACACTCATGCTCATGCGCACTCAAGGACTCACAGCCTCCACTGAGGTATGACCGCAGCTGTTCTACCAGCGCTAGCATGGTTGGCTTGCGTGCCGTAAACCACGCTTCACGCCATCTGCAAAAGCCGCCACTTTCAACAATCAATCCATTTCGTACGGCGCTATAATGTCAACACGTTGTTTAGCTTCCACCGCATGTTCAAGGTCTTTAAAGGTAAAGGTGGTTCCACTGGTTAGTGGTTTGAATATCAATATTGTTAAACCGTCACAAAACAGACGTTTTGATTATTTTACCCATGCATGGTATGGAAGATGATATTTGGTCAGTTTTATTCTTTATTGCTTTGGTTAACATGGGCAAACTTTAAAATATGTATCATTATGCTGTCATAAAGCCGAGTAGAGAGACAAGAATTTATTCAGTCACGTTAGTTTATTATTTGATGGATTTTAATTAGTAGTTTAATAAGAACAAAGCGGAGTAAAAGCGGCCGAAGACGAAAAGGTAGAATGCCAATATTTAGTGAACAGGCACACGGCATGCAATGATTTCCGTAACTATGGTTTAAAACTTGCAAACGCCCAGGTATGTTTACAGTTGACGCAGTAGAGTTTATTAAACTAGCATTTGGACTGCGGCTCCACCTGCGCCGTTGGAAAACCATTCTCAAGAATTTTTATATATCCAGGGAACAGTCAGTACCAGTTCTTTCAATTCTCCCTGTTTAAGAAATGTTAAAGTACCGATTTTAAGTATAGGAGATTTTATGATTTTTATAAATGTAGTTGAAGAACCACACTTCAGCCTAGTAAAACGACCAAGCCGTACTTTTTAGGGCGAGCGATCGCGGAAGGCTCTAGGATCGGGTTTGTTTATTATCCGGCCTAATTAAATTCAACATATAAAAATATTCATAAGTTTTAGCTAATTGCTGTATTTGTAATAATAAATTATTACTTATTAATATTAATTATTAAGGCAGTATTATGGCAAATAATTTTCATGTTATTTATACCCAATAAAAAGTAAGTACATACCCAGGAAATTTAATTACTACGAGATCAAAAACCGAGCAACAAAAGAATTATTTACATAAATGCTATTAAATTATGCAATATTACTATTTAAATCTTATAGGTAGGGGCTAACTAGTATCATTTTAAACAGGAGACTGATATACTAAAAAAGAATTGTCGTAAAAAGTACCCCGAAGGAGTGTAAATCACTTGATTAAAGTAGGTGCGTCTAGGTCTTCCTCTTTTCCCCTTGACTTTTCCTTCCATGTTTTTCAAAAAACGTAATTTACGAGTATATAAGGTGTATTTCAAAGCCTAATACAGAGCCTGCGCAGAAGAAACTTACTTCCTTAATTGTACAGTTGTATAAATTTACAAAGGTAAGCTAATACTTACTCAATGAAAATTGTGCAGGTACTTCTTTATTATTATGTAAATATATGTAATTTTTCCATAATTGTAAAACATAATTTTTCCTCTACTTGACATCTCTAAAACTAATAGACCGAGAATTCAGAGATGGGCGGGCATACATATTTTTGTACCTTCTCGAAGATTAAACTAAATATGCAAGGAAATATATAGCATTACTACTTCTATTTTATATAAAAGCCTTTACATGTAATAAGTCCCATAACATGCTCAAAATTATTTTTTCAAACTCAAAATTTGTAATAATTGATTTACGCTTTTACTTAGATGCACTTCAAGCCAATAACCAATAACGCAGCGTTGGTCGCCTTGAACAGATGTCCATCATCATGTCGATACGCCTAGTTCCAGCAGATTTGAGCCATATTGTTCCTAATTCGCTGCCCTACCTATTCCTACTAATATGTTAAAGCGCAAGTTATTTATCTTATGTCACACTTCCTACTTATCTATACTTAATAATGAAGTAGTAAAAAATCGTGTCTCTACATAGCATACTAACATTTTAAATGGATTTGTAGTATTGTACTGAGGCCAAAACTATTATTTCTAGAATTTTTGTCTGTCTGTATGTTCCGTTTCAACTTGAGAACCATTAAAAAGATTTGGATACGGTTTTATTTATTATCATCGTATAGTGAACCTGGTCAACATATAGGCTATAAAGGCTAAAATAACGTGCAAGCCGAAAACGGGGCCGAGATTGAATTAACGCAGGCTAAGCCGCGGGCGAAAGGCGGAAGTTATATTATAAATGCGAAACTCTGGATGTTTTACACAATCGCACTGAAACAACTCCCTAATACCTAAAATTTTATGTTTACTCATATTGTAATTCGAAGACATTTTTTTACTTCTGTTGGTTATGGTAACATAATAAAGCATCTTATTTTTATTTTACCTCTTCTTGTGGTCAAGTAAATGCAATTTTTATATCAAACCAATAATGGTTAATTTTTTACCATTTGGTTACGGAACCCTAAAATTCTTGTCACTCATATCGAAGAGTTATTTAAATTTTTATATATTTTCATAGGTTTTTATTATAGGGTTATTAATTATATCTTGATACCAAAATAGATAAACCAAAACCATGAAGGCTTCATGAGACGTAACAACTATACATACTACAATAGCTCATGTTCACAGATCATAGAGAATCGGTAGGCATAACTTTGTCTTCTGTTTATCTCGTGGAACCGGCAAGGTCACCACGGTTATCACATGTCACCAGTCAAGTACACTCAGGGTCACAGCTTATTCAATTTGATGAAAAGATTCAACTGATTAAAGCAATAAATTAATTTACTTCGTTTCTTCATATCATGCTTCGAGTAATAGTTAGATAATGTTTGAGAATAGTTTGATTTGACCAGTGATCTTTAAGGCGCAGTGGGTCCATCGCATAACGAAAGAGCACAGACAAAACTGCCAAGAGATAGTCATATCTCAATAAGCGCGTGTCCGAGCAATGCGGTGAATCAAGAAGAGATTTGATAATGCTGTTTTTTAGTTAAACGTCATTCTTTTAAAGACAAAATAAAGTCATTTATAGTTAAATAAAGCCGTGATTCCATTCCCCGAAGTATTCATTAAGGAAGACAGGCAGATATTTTAAAAAAAAGAACAGTTTTTTTTCCAGCCCAGTTTAGTCAATCATCTTTCGGAAGTTATAGTCACTAACTGGTATACTTTAATTTGGTTACCAATAAAAAAGAAGTTGAATAGGTAGTTTTTAGCGTCATAAAATAGAATTTCGGAGCGGGCGAAACACTTACTTTGGTTTAGTCCTTTACTTTGGTCCTTTTGCAATCTTCTTGCCAGTAAAATCTAGACACGGAAAGCATAGGCCAAGTTTTCACAAAACCGGCCAAATGCTCTAGCTAGCTAGAAGAAACTTCGTCGTTTGATGCTTAATCGTCATGTCGACAAAAGACAAATGGCTCAAACCTACACGGGTAAACTAAATTCTTCATTTTCCTAACTATTTTGGTCGTTTGGAGTATAAAGAGGAACTAAACTGGTACTATTTTCCGAAATGATATGATATATAGGCCGATGATGATGGCGTGGTTAAAAGAGACGACATCATATGACTTTCTCTCTTTTCAAACAACCAAGTGGCGTCTCCTAACATTCACGTAATTTGTAATTCACTGAATCTAAAATTCACGGAATCATCTTGGTTAATTCCGGCCCGATTCTAAAAGATTTATCAAATAATTTCGAACTTGCACCGATGAAGTGATTGTAGACGTACGCTGGTGGATCTTAACATCCACCAATTTCGGACATTAACAGTAACATACATATTGCATTATAACATGGATAGGGAAAATGACGAAATAAAACTTGGTCGAGTTATTACAAATCAATAATAGGCTTGTAGACAGGGTAAACAAAATATTATTCTATTTAGTTCGTCATTTAGATTATAAAAAAATATTGGACACAACGTATTGTTTTCTTTTGTCAATCAAACAAAAAATTACAGAGATAAAGCGCGTCAAAGTTTGGGAGTGGGGAAAAATGACGTCACTTCTAAGTAAAATTGTACTGAGATGTAACGTCACGCAAAACTTCAGCGGGCTGTATCTTCATCATTTTTTGTTTAATTGAAAAAAGAAAAAATACATGTCCAATATTTTCTGATAATCTAACTGACGGACGAATATTTTTTTTTGTCATCATGCCTATTTTGGTATAATTATTTAACATATATATTTAACAACATAACTTTCTGCTCATTTTAGTTTATGTGGAAGCATAATCGTAAGAAACAAGAATATCTGCTAACTAATCCAATTTCAAGGTCTAAGGAACCTCAACTGGTTAACAATTGGATCTATTAGAAGAGTACTGGAGCTCACTACAACTGTTCATACTGTATATAGTCATAGGTCAAAGCTGAGATTGATAAATAATGTACTGCCTTCAAATTAAGGGCTTTTTGAGGAATTACGAATATATTAACCAAATTATAAATAATTATTTGTTCAAGATTTAAGATAACTTGTTTTTTGGGCCAATCAATGGTTTAGTTATAGGTTTGTTATTTAACTTATATTTTTTTAATATAGTAATGAAGTAGAGATATTGTTTAGAAGTTTTAAAGTTCAGTACAATGACTCTTTTCGTATTTTATTCCGTCTGCCACGCTGGTGTAGTGCGTGGTGTAATGTTCGCCCAGGCACGTCTCCCATGTGCTGCTGCTGTTATCAGGCACCGTGTTGCTGGATTTAGGCAGGCGATTTTGTCTTCTCGTAATGTGATTGTTAAGACTGTTTTCGAATACTGTACTAAAAGCTCTCAATTTTGGTCTGATCTTCTAAATCCGGCAAAGTGTAACGTCTCTTAAGGATAAATGATTTTAGATTTAAGTTAAATTTTAAGTAGACATATTTTATTTTAATGCTGAATGTAATTTGTAATTTTATATGGACTCTTGGTCTGAAATAAAGGAATTATTATTATTGTGATTAAGATTATTCCAGAATATTCATCTTGTCTCAAGAAATGCATTGACAAAAATATTACAAAATTTCGAGCACTAATCCACGAAGTAGATAAAAATCTCATTTTTAGGGCTCCGTACCTAAATAGAAAAAAACGGAGCCCGTATAGGATCACTTAGTTGTCCGTCTGTCTGTCAAGACCCTTTATATCGGGAACGCATGGAGGATCGAGTTGAAATTAAAACCATATAGGTACTCAAGTCCACAGTCCCTTGAAGCTGTGAAAATATCAAACTTCTAAGTTAACGTGAAAAAAAGATACGGCCGTTCATGCCGCAAAAAACGTACATTTCGACCTTCTCAAGGGAATCAAAATTCATAGGGTATTTCCCGTTGACCTAGAACCATGAAATTTGGCAAGTATACCGTCTTATAGTACAAGTATAGGGAAAAATCTAAAAACTAATAATTAATAAGTAATTAAATCATAAAAAATATAGTCTTTAACGGAGCCCTCGGTGGGCGAGTCCGACTCGCACTTGTCCGGTTTTGTATTGAAAGACGCTTCCATGTGAGCAAAGCCACAGGAAAAACTAACACCGAATAAAATCTAAATATTATCACATAAATAATTTAAAGTTACTAATAATGTGTGTGCAATACTATTTAATAAAATCATCATTTACTAAGTACAACTTTTAAGGTAGTAGCAGACAGAGGATCTCAGTGCAAAATGCTTTTGAAATAATTTTGCCAAGTGCGAGTCAGACAAAGGGTCAGACAAAAGGCCCACTATACAGAAACGGGACCATAAAAACGTTATGGTAAATAACAATATACATACATGCCAAAGCAACATCAAGGCTACAAAAAACAAGGCGCTAAATAGCCAGGTAGTGCATGGTAAAAAATTGGCACCGTGTGCATACTGAAACTCATTTGTTGTGATAATATCTTCAATTTGACTATGTATGAAGTTATTTCTCTGCATATTTAATAAATTATTGGACCTTAGTCTTAATTTGGACCTTATTTTGGTATTTATTTAGTTAAAATAGCCCTTTTGAGCCTTTTGGTTAGAAATTAAAAATAACATGTTTCAGCGTTTTTGGATAATTATCCCCTAAGGGGGTAAAATAATGGATGAAATTTTGTATGGGAATGTGTTTTTTTTGCAGTTAAGCCATGAAAATTGATATCAGGCTTTTGGCTAGAAAAAGAAAGGAGTTTTAGCATTTTTGAAAAATCATTCCCTAAGGAGATAAGCTAGGGGATAAAAATTTTCATGTGAATCCATTAGTTAAAACGCGACTTCTAAGGGTGTACATTATTTGGTTGTGTGTTATGATGTCAATCCAGTTGAATACAATCCACACTGAAAAAAAACAGAATCCATTGTTAAGTGGTTTCTGAGTAAAAACGGTACAATATACCTACGTACGTACATACAGACAAAAATTCTAAGAACTGTAGTTTGGGGCACAGCAAAATACTAATAATAACCCATTAGATTTTAGTGGCCATTTGAGCAATATAATTTTTTCCAGTTAAGGTCCTCAATTGTACACTTTCAAAAAAACTTTTTGTAAAAACGGAGCTCTTTTTCTTTAATTTATAACAAAATGGCAGCCAATTCAAATGATGACATTACTTTTGCGCCACCTGTTATAATGTTGATAAATATATTTAAACAAATAATATGAATAGATATCTTCGACCATATAACACGGGACTAGGCAAGCGCACTTATCCCCCTCTGCTGAAGTACATGAACAATTTGTTCATGTAAATTTGCTTGCGTGCGCGTTTTGTGTTTGTGTTGCAGCTTTAGATTTAGTGTGACATATCAATTTTTCGCAGGAGTTTGCGTGAATGAGTGAATGTGTGCTGTGCGTGTTTACCTCCCCTCCCGTGGAAAATGGCAGAATAATTTCAGTACTAGGAGTCGCGCTTTGCCAGGTCCCGTGTTAAATGGTCTAAGATAGATATACATAGGTTAAGTTAATATAATTTCAAGTACCCAAAATTAATTTCATGTTGTAATAGTGGAATTACTCTAAAGTAATCTATAAAATGCTCATATAATATAAATAATAAAAATGAAAATCAGTGACTACATCTTCTGCCTGCACATTTTTTCAAAGTTTAACAAAATGTTTTGAATTTTTTTTTATTACATGCATACATACATATAGAGATATTTTTTTAGAAGTGCTTTAGTGGCTTCCTTAGTTTTAATTTTATTTGACTGCTAGGGATAGGTTGCGACGACGAGCGAAGCGAGGAGGAGCGGTTAGGTTGACTGACATGTAAGTACATATTAGGGAGCCGAGCGAAGCGGAGTGGAGCGAGGCGACTCCCGTAGTTTTAACAGAATTCACGATATGCATAAAAAATCATTTTCCGAGCACTTTCCGATGACTTACGGTTCAATAATTTATAAAATGAAAGGACCGCTTCCCTTTCAGAACTGTACATTGCAAATTGAACTTTATTAGTAAGGAAGATATTAGCTAAGGAAGATATTCCAACAGCTGAATAATTTTTCAATAATTTTAAAAATCACTTCTAATTTTTTTATCATCAGCTAGCCTTTTCTTCTGCGTTTTTTCAGTTCCCGCCCCGTTTTTGACTTGACGGTTATTTTATGAACACTCTTATAGTCTATATGTTGACCAGGGATAGTGATGATAATAAAGAACGTTTTCTTTGCAGTTGCATCCAAAATTTGTCAAATAATTCTCGAGTCGACAGAACATAATGTACATACAGACAAAAATTCTAAAAAAGTTTGTGTTTGCCTCCATAAAATACCTACATATTTTTTTTTACTTTATTATTAGTATAAAATAAACATGATATACCTATTTATTAACAGAGAGGTAATAGGTATATACTCGTATATGTTATATTGCAATTTAAAGAGGCATAAGTTCCAATGTCTTACTCACAGCTTTTGCAAAATGACACAAATTTTATTTTTGCCACTATAATGTTTTTGTCCTATACTTCATTCAGCAGGAAGGAAATGTAAACAAAAATTAAAAAAGGTATTTTTAATGTATCATGCATGTCACATTCAATAATGTGAAATAATAATAATAAAAAAATAGTGTACTCATGAAATATGTTTGTAAAAAGTTATTAAGCACTTTAAATTGGAAATAAAAGTATTGCTTAATGTCCCTCTTTTCCCTTGGTTCACCTGTGCAGTCCACTTTGTGGACCACAGAGTTATTTTTTGGGTTGGGGAAGATTCGTGCTCTGAGAAATTCGCGCTGTGTAAACTCGTCCTAAAAATCTTTATTTTTGGTGTAGATTCGTGCTCTGTTAATAAAATATATTCACTAGGTGTAAAGCCGTCCCTTTTTTGGGTGTAGATTCGTGGCATACAACTTGACAATTAAAAATCTTCATTTATTTCACATGGAGTACTACCAGTCACAAAAGTAATTTCAAAAATAATAAATAAATATAAGTAAAATACATTAAGTTTGCTTATCATCAATTTGCCGTTGTTGGCACCGATATCCAATGTTGATGTGATCGCAAAATTATTGAATGATTTAGAAGTACTAAAATTAAACAAAAGCATGAACAACAGCTACATTTTTCTAATAATCACTATTTTTTCTGTGTTATTAGTTATAAGAATAAACTTATCATGTAATATAGAGTGTTCATTTTATAAAAATAAAAACAGACTGATAATTATAGGCTGTCCGAGTTATCATGATATGGGTGACAGTTCGTAATTTTCCGTTTCACCTATACTACTCACACCATACTACATACACCCAGGTGCAAAAGAAAATATTAGGTTTTAGAAAGAATGTATATCATTATTGCAAAAATACAATAAAAATACTGATCTATAAATCGAAACAATAATCACAGTGTATTCGTTAAATTAAACAAAAAAAGATTCAGAAAAGAATAATGTCTTTTTGCTACTTGATGCGTGGATCGGAACGTTAACCCATAGGGACTGACACTACATAATCGAAAATACATCGATGAATTGGTGCGGCCATCATATAGGATCGCGTCAGTATGAGTGCATCTTGTATGCGGTTTGTGTTTTCGTTGCGGTTGCTTTGCGTGCTATTTGTTTTGACGTTTGTTACAGTTTTTGTTGATTTTTGTTTTGTTATTATTGTTTATTTTTGGTAAAAAGCCAAGAAAAACAAAAAAAAAATTTAAAATTTTTTTGGTTTGTTTAATTTAATTAATTTAGAAATTAACAAAAAGTAGTTTGGATAATCAAAGAGCAATCAAATAAAAAATCGATTTGATAGCCCTTGTTAACGTTCTCGATAGTTAAAAAAATCGATTCTATTTCGTTAGGGCACATAACTATAACTGCCAACTTTGAACTGCCACCCATATCATGATAAATCGAACATACTATAAATTGTTTTTTATTTATACTATTTTCACTTTTTACACAAACTTTACTTTTCCATTTTTGAGAAGCATTGCCAATTTACTAGTAAATAATTTCAATGGAGCACGAATCGTCACTAGGGTTGTTTTCTGACCGTCAGAAATGGTAGTTTACCTGTAAATTACAGTAAGGTATAGTCAGGAATGTAGCTAACAAATAAGGTGAAAATAGAACGCAAAGAGGTTTGAGCTAGGCGGCAAACATAAGCAATATAAACAATAGCCAATAACAAACATTTCATGCACAATGCTGTCAGACAGGTTAGTTAATTTCGGAGCTTTAAGAATTTAATTAACTACTTTTCACAGTACACGAGTCCAAAACAGTAACAACATTTAATTTTACAATTAATATTGGAAATGTATTTATTTAGCCCTTCCCCATTATCCAAACCTTGGAAATGAAATGGGCATGAGCGAGATAGACAAAATTAAAAACACTACTATAGAATAAGGGAGGATAGTTCCAGCAAAACCTTGCCTAATAGTAAGTTTTATTTGATTTTTATCATAAAATAATACACCTTTATCACGCTCACGTTAACTACGTTTCTTATGGTAATGTATTATTTCTGATGGTAATTTACCATTTCTGACCGTAACTTACATGAGTAAGCTAAAGTAAGAAATTGAGCTTACATCTCTAATCATCACTGGTAAAAAACAGCAGCATGAATCGACACCAAAATAAAAAAGAGCATAAATTCCACTGCACGAATCTTCCCCAACCCATTTTTTTGCCCATGGTCTACCTTTAATGTTTAATTTAATTCAAATAATGTATTGCCAGTAGTTCACCTGGCAACTTTTCTTTCCATTTAGCATCTTGTCAAATATAATCCACACTCAACTCAGGAGATTTAAAAAATAATAATAACCATTTTATTAACTAAATTGAATTATATTTCAACGAAATTTTCACAGGTGTTTAAAGTAAAAGTACATATTTCTTAACAATTAAACCATTAAAGGCATGAGTATCTTTCTTTGCTATCGCAATTTTTAAATATTCATGTATCTTTATCCCTTTAATTCATTAGTGTTTTATTTAATATTTCAATAACATTTTATTACTTATTGTTATTTACGTTATACTCAATTTTAATTTATTTTATAGCACACCGTGCGTAAAATGACCACTTTACGCACGCTGCGCTTGCGTAAAGTCGGCATTTTCCGCACTGTACTATTACCTTTTTGTTATTACTATATTGTTAAATGACATCTAGGTATTTATTATAATGACATCTTTTTAATTGTTTATTTCTAATTTCAGATTTGTGTTGGTTTTATTTTATAATTAAAATTATTTATTGTGTTCTTCATCCTTTTTAGGTTAAGTTTGAAAATCAGCACCTTTTTGCATGTCCAACAGCTACACGCAGAAACTTAAGCCTTTTTGTCTTCTTCTTTTCTAAGTATGTCTATTTTTTCTAATTTAATTTAAATTTTGTCACTACTTTGTAAAGTTCTTCTTTTTGTATATTTTGATTGAAGACAAATAAACATCATTTTTATATTTTTTTGTTTTATCGCAACTTTTCTAAAGCAAATCCAACTGAGATTTCTGTATTTATCAACTGTAGTTGGACATCCATTATGTCTTCATCATGTTTTCATAACATTGGAACACAAAATTATTATTTTTACCATTTATAAAATTAAAATACAAATTTATGAAATCAATTGTTTGCTATAAAAAATATATAAAAATGCATTGAGCCTAAAACTTGAGTGTATTATAATTAATACTTTGAAATAATATTTTTATTGGCTCAGATTATATTTATATTTGGCTATAGAGCTACGCCATTATTATTTCAAGCTACGCCTTTCAGTAAATTGAACACTTTTAGGCACAATAAAAAGTAGAAAGTAACTAAATAGCCCTTAGCGGCTACCTAATTTTTGATTTTATTTGACCACTAAGGATAGGTTTGCGACGACGAGCGAAGCATGTAAGTATATATTACGGAACCGAGCAAGGCGACCCCTGTAGCATTAATAGAATTCACGATATGCAGAAAAAAAAAATTTTTCCAAGCACTTTCTGAATAAAATTAAAGGACCACTTCCCTTTTCAAACTGTACATTGCAAATTGAACTTTATCAGTTTGTGCTAAGAAAGATATTCCAACAGTCAGGTTAAATTGTCATGTTGACAGCTTGACAGGAGTTGACAGGACCATCATTCTTAACATTTTCAGAAGCCAAAAGAAAAAATAAAATAATAATAATAGTTCAATCAATCAATCAATCAATAAGCCCTTTATTCTGAACTAAGAGTTGTGATTTTTGAGTTTATTTCTGTATTTATAGGATATCTCTTAGTTCAGTGTGCCTCTTGGCAAAGGCCTCCTCTAACATCTTCCATTGTTTCCTGTCTCGAGCAACTCTTCTCCATTTAGGACCGGCTGCTGTCAGTTTTAACTCGTCTTCCCATCTTTTTTGTTGCCTTCCTTTGCTCCGTTTGCCATCTCTAGGGTACCAATCTGTGACAATTTTGTTCCATTTATCTTGGGTACATCTTATCATGTGACCTGTCCATCTCCATTTCTGTTGGTCTATTTTGGAGAGCACGTCAACAACTTTAGTTTTTTCTCTTATATGTATACTTCGTACTCTATCCTGTTTTTTGATACCTATCAGACTTCTTTCCATGGATCTTTGGCAATGTTCGAGCATTTCTCTGTGGTGTTTGGTGAGTGACCACGTTTCGCAACCATATGTGATGCAAGGAAGTATACATGTATTGAACACTTTCCGTTTTACCCCAATACTTAGATGTGTAGACTTCATAACTTCTTTCAATGACCAGTACCTTTTCCATCCATTGGCTATTCGTCTATTTATTTCCTTAGTTGTTTGGTCTTTATGAGAAATGAGCTGGCCTAGGTAAGTGTACTCGTCTACACACTCAAGTGGCTTGTTGTTGATCTTAATTTCCATGTTTACAGAGTTTGTCAGTAGTTTTGTTTTGTCTATATTCATTGTCAGTCCTATTTTTTCGCTTTCTTTGTTTAGATCTTGTATCATTTTCCGTAAAGTTTCTGGGTTTTCTTCAAATAAGACAATATCATCTGCAAACCTGAGGTGGTTAAGTTTTCTTCCATTTATGTTAAGACCAAATTGATCCCAATCAAGTTTTCGGAAAATGTTTTCAAGCACTGCAGAGAATAATTTGGGAGACAGAGGATCTCCCTGTCGGACTCCTCTTTTTATTTCAAAGGCATTGCCTAATGTTTCAAGTTGTATTTTTGCTTTGCTGTTACAGTATATGGTTTTGATTGTTTTAATGTATGTTGTGTGTATACCCTGTTTTTCTAGACTTTCCCATATAGCCTCATGGCTGATACTGTCGAAGGCTTTGTTGTAGTCAATGAAAGCCATGTATAGAGTCTTGTTATATTCATTGTATTTCTCAATAACTTGCTTCACGGTGTGTATGTGATCTATTGTAGCATAATTCTTTCTGAAGCCAGCTTGTTCCATTGGTTGGTTTTCATCTAATGTGGTGCTAATTCGTTCTAAGATGATTTTGGAGAATACTTTATAAATATTTGACATCAAGCTTATTGGTCTGTAGTTTCCTATGTCATCTTTTGCGCCTTTCTTATGTATAAGAGTAATGTGGGATGTTTCCCATTGTTCTGGTATGTGTTGAGATATTAAAACTTCATTGAAAATTTTTGTGAGTATAGGGACAAGTTCGCTCAAAGTTCCTCTTAGTATCTCATTTGAGATTTTGTCTGGGCCTGGTGCTTTTTCCATCTTTTGGCTGAGTATGGCTTTCTCTACTTCACTTGGTAAGATTTCAGGTTCTTGGTTGGTTTTAGTTACTTTGGTACTTCTGTTTACATGTTCTGGGTGTTTGTAAATATGGTTTGAATAAAGGTTTTGGTAGAATTTAGTTGCTAGTGTGTTCATGTCTTTTCTGTTTGTGATAGTGTCTTGTTTGTTTTTAAGGTTTGGTATCCAATCTTTGTTGTATTCACGTATCTCTTTCAGAGCCTTTCTTGTTCCTCCTGTTGTCAATATGTGCTTTTCTAGAGTTTTTAGTCTTTTAGTTTTACGATCTTTTCTAATGCTTTCTTTGATGTTTTTGCTTAACTCTGTTATCAGTTTGGTGTTTTCTTTTTTGAGGTGGCTAGTTAATATGCGTTTTCTTTCTTCTATAAGTTGGAGTGTCGAGTCGCTTAATTGATATTTTTGCTTTTCAGTTTTCCCGACTTTGTGGCATGCTAGCTGATTTTCTAATTTAGCGTAGGTAATTTTGACATCAATTTTGCTGTTGTCTG
This sequence comes from Ypsolopha scabrella, assembly GCA_910592155.1. NCBI lineage: Eukaryota > Metazoa > Arthropoda > Insecta > Lepidoptera > Ypsolophidae > Ypsolopha > Ypsolopha scabrella. Next base: position 13,467,954 of record OU342962.1, on the reverse strand, counting down.
ATAGCTCCGTAGTTATTGCCACCAAAGACTGAGCGGTGTCCTTATAATTTTCTTCATTTGCATCGTTTGCGTTTGAAGGTTTTATGTGTTTTCTGGGCTTTTTGGGTGGTTCTATTTTAAGTGATGCTCTGACCATACGATGGTTAGTGTTAAAATTTAGTTTTGATTTTGATATCACTGATGTGTTTGTAAATGGTCTTGGAAAGTTGCTTATAATGTAATCTATTTCGTTTTTATATTTTCCATCTGGGGAAATCCAAGTCCACTTATTTGTTTTGTTTTTCTTGAAGATACTGTTCAGGAGAGTCAGATTGTGCTCTAATAAGAAATCCACTAGTCGTTGTCCATTGACACTTCGTTTGCCATAACCAAAGTTTCCCAGTGGAGATTCATCTTTGTTCTTTTTATTTCCAACCTGGGCGTTGAAATCACCCATAACGATAATCAGGTTGTTTGAGTATTTTCTTATTATTTGGGATAGATGTTTGTAGAAAGATTTAGTTTCCAGTTCTTCAGCTTGTTCAGTTGGTGCATAAACTTGTATTATCGTCCATGTTTTTCTATAGCTGGGTAGTTTGATGTTTAGGATTGCAATTCTGTCTGAAACTCCGATGATATCTTCTATATAGCTTTTCAAGTGCCTTTTTATTAAGAAACCAACTCCTTTTTGTCCTCCAGTTTCACCTTTATTGAATAGTACATAGCCTGGATGTTCCTCAATTGTTTCACCTGCTCTTCGCATTTCACTTATTCCTAAAATATCCCAATTTATGTTCTTTAGTGATTCTTCTAGTTCTAATAAGGCTTCAGATGTCCTTAGTGATCTTGTATTGAGTGTTGCAATATTTAATAATTTATTGTTTTCTGTTAGAGGGTGGTGGTCTATTTCTCCCGCGGAGACCAGCCGTGGTGGGAGAGTTCCGTGGTGGGAGAGTTATTTTTCGTTGTTGTATTTGTAGCTTTGTTTGTTGTATGAATCCGGTTTTGGTTGTTAGTTGTTCTTTAGTTTCTCCATGTGTTTTTGTCTGATAAGGAGTAGGATTTTTCACGCATGACTTGAAATGCATCCATTCTTTTAATTTTGGGGTCCTGTTTGGTATTTGCATTTTGGTCTGGTTTGTTTGGGCTTGGTGTTTCAGAGTCAGGTCCTTTTCTTTTTACACTTTCTCGCTGTTGATTTGATTTATCTCTGCGTTCTTGTAAGAATTTTTTTGGGATGTCATGAGTTATGTATGTGTTTGGTTTCATTTTCTTTTTGTTTCTCAATATTTGGATCTTCTTTTGGAGTGTTGTTGTTGAGAGAAGTATAGGTCTGATTTTCGAGTTGTTTTCCTTTTTGCCTAGACGTTGAATTCTGTTTATTTCGCCATTTTCTAAGGTGACACCTAAATCGTTAATAGTTTGTGAAACAAGACTTATCAAGTTATCTTCTTTCTCGTCGGACGATTCAGAAATTCCGTGTAGTAAAATGTTGTTTTTCCTGGCATTCAAATCCAAGTTTTCGATTTTTTTGTTTAGTTGCGTTATTTCGACTTTTAGTTTTTCATTTTCTTCTATCAAAGGTTGCATTTTTTCGTCCATTTTACTGAGAACTCTTGTGGTTATACTTTCAGTAATTTCATTCGTTTGCTTCTGAAGCTCTTCTTTTACTTTTTCGAAAAGTAATGACATTTCTTTACTTAGTTCGGAAGTCATCTTACAAAAATTTCTGAACGCAATTTATTTCGAAAACGTAATTAATGTCGATTTCGATGCAGGTCAGATGCGCAAAAAGGAACACAAAAAGGTACACAATCGCGTGCGTGAACGCAGCCAGTCATTCAATATGTTGAGTAGTTGGTAGCCCTGTTCGGTTCTTCTTGTCTTTGGTCCGTACTTGAGCGTTTGACAGATAAGATAACCTAAAAAGGTTTCGCGTTTCTAACTGCACTGCACTTAAAACTTATTATTTAGTATCAATAATAGTTAAATGTAATCAAATAAAATTATTCCTTTGTTTGATTTGTTGCTTTTGTCAATTTTATTGTTATGTTATGTTTCTTTGTAATTTTTTATTTACTTTTTACTATTTTGACATCTACCATAGTAGTAAACATTGATGAACCCGAACTAAACAGTTCCCACACTTTAAATTTACTGCAGAGATGGGGATATTGAGCCTCCATTTACAGAACTTTGTATAAGAGAAAATAATTAGCCGCCTCAAATCTCCGTAACTGCCATCACTGAGGCAATGTATTATCTTGAACTTCAGTATGATACGCCTCAAAGTGTATACATTTCTGAACCCCTGTTTTCCTGTTGTTTCACAACAAGCTCAATGTAGTACTATCCATTCCAGATGCTATTACGATAGGACCTTGTCATACCTGATGTCTGTGTGTGTAAGCAACATGGACATGACGGAAGTGCATAAGTGTATGAGATGCACATAGTGTGCTTTCGCACACAGACACCGGGTCCTATCCTAATAGCATTTGAAACAGCACCTCACAACAAAATCTATTCCTTACTTAAATTTGATTTTTTTACAATAACAAAAATGTAGTTCTGCTTTCAAATTTGAATAATTATGAATAAGCTGTTTATGGAACCTTACAACTAGGCATGCAATACAAAATATCTCCGTGTTTTTTTAACAGCACCCCCTTATTTACACCCCAATTCTATTAGCAGTCAAAGAAGGAAAAATAGATTTTTCATGGAGCACACTTTGATGAAATGGTGACAAAAATGTTAAACTTTATGCTTTGTGTCATTTTATGTCTAAAAGTCTGTATGACTAATCATCTAAGCGATTTTATTAAACACTTGACCTAAAATAATGATTTATGTTTAACATAATGAAAAGGACCTTCCAAGCTACAAATTATTATTTCAACGAACAAAATTACAAAATGTTCCTGTTGAAAGACCTAAAGAAGCAGTGTCCTCTAATCGTTTTAAGGAAGCATATGTAATGCAATCAATTAAAAATTCGTGGCTTTAGACGTGACAATCCGCAAAAGTATAATGTTTAAATTTTATCCAATTAATATGTCAGTCTTATATGAAATGCATTGCTAAGCAACACGGTTTGTTGTTAATTTATGTTGACTTTTTAGTGACTCAAAATGCTCATGTACGTCTTATAATTTGGCTTGTCTCTATATTTGTGCACATAAATAGTAAAATAATTAACATTCTGGATAAAGTAGTACCTATGTGAAGCCAAATCATAGATTTTCCATAATGTTTTCTATTAAATTAAATAATGTGCATGGGATGAAATAGTTTCAAATCCCTGCTTCTGTTATCTTCTTTTTTCTATTGTTAATCAAATGAAATAGAGTTTAACAGACCACTAATGTTTGCTGCCAGATGTAACAATATACACATTTATATGTTCCGGGAAACATATTATAATATAGTATACGAATTGAAAACATTCCCGTCGCATCGGAACCAAAAACTGCAAGAATGAAGTTTATTTACAATGCATGTTTACAAAATCCTCCCATCTAGAGGAGCGTCTACAAACAAGCCCTTGTAACCTTTTGGTGGGAAAACTAAAATTGAAACATAGGAAACTAAGAAGCATTTCAAATAATTACCATCGTTTTCTTGAATTTTGTCGGTTATAGCGGCGCTTCCTGTTTGTGTCATGCCCTTAGACAATTCGTCCATCTTGCCGTACACTGGTTTGTTACATCAATCATAAAAACAAAACACAATTGATAAAGTAAACATTTCATTACACTATTCACTATATCAGGAACGTAACGCACAGACTTTTTTGAATATAATTAATTTTATCCATTTCAAATGCATTTCTCTAGAAATTCCAGTCAAAAAGTCTACAAATTCAGTCAGTCAAACCAACCATAGACATGATAGAAGAAGACCACAGATCATATAAACTAAAGAAGACAATCATAGAGAATTCAATGGCCGAAAACGAAAAGTGAATTCCAAAGATAAAATATGTAAGAGATATTCCGATTTAGTCACATCCAACAAAGACTGTAGCAACCAAAGAGTACTTTATTTAAAGGAGAATAGAGACATCAGTCTTCTTTATCGACAACGCCATCTGGCGAACTAGGTCAAAACTAAATTACACCCTTTTCTTATGTTTAATTTTAAGTATGTCAAACTAAAACTAAAGCCTTCAAAATCGGCTTTACTGTCTCAAAATTGCCTTCGTGCTATTTTTTAAATATCAATGTGCCATTTTTGTCTGCTTTTTGGAATAAATAGACCACTTTATGAATTTAATTTGAATAATAAATATTTTTGGGCTTTAAAACCGATTTTATAAGTATTTTAGTATTTACAGGAAATGACGTCATCGCATTAGGTTGGATCTCTATTCGCATCACTCCGAGTGAAACCCACTCGTTTTGAAACGGAACCCAAAACAAACGAATGCAAAGCAAAACAGTCAAAGTGACAGACATCAGTATCAGTGTTTCCAACAGCAACAGTAAGGGCCTGCCCGCACTGCGAATTTTCACCGCGCGGTTTTTTTCTCGCAATTCTGTAACACATTGAATCTTATACGAGTATTCGCACTAGCGATATAAAATAAAATATAATAATACACGGAAATAATTCGCGAGAATAAATATCGCGCGGTGAAAATTCGCAGTGCGGACAGGCCCTAATTTTAACATTTCAATGGAGAGGCACGGTCATTCATTGGCATTGATACTGTACTGACGATGCGCTGCCGCCGTGCGCCCCAAGTTTGATTCGACTTCCACCCTGGTACGTACGGGTGAGTCGCCAAACATGTTTTTTTTTAAAATATAACATTGTTAAAATTGGAAGGTAAAGGTTCTTATTAAATTACGAAACAGAAGGACCACCCTCGGGACAGCCGCCGCCCCGTGCGATCGCCCGAATGACCCCATGGAGGATATGTCTCTGGGCGTGAGTAGTTTGACGGTAGTTTTAGCACTGTTATCGCCATTCGGAACGCTGTATTTATCTGAGCGCAAAACTGTACAATTTACTTTCACCACAAACAAAAATAGGATTGCCTATGAAAAAAAGTGAAACATTCAGATAAGTGTTAGAAAATAAACACAATCTGAAGTTAAAAACAAATAATAACAATTCAATTCAATGCCGTTTTATCTGGCTTCAGTTAATGTGTCTCCGCACATTAGTTCCGCCAATGTCGAGTTATAAGCAAAAAAACGCACTGTGGGCAGAACTGCGACAATTTTTTTTTTTTTTTTTTTTAAATTTTATCACTATCTTCAATGCGAGTACCTAAAACAAAGGACATCACAATACCTACATAAAATTGGACAGCACAAACAGTATACAATAACTACAACCATGTTAGTAAAGATAGATAGTTAGTTCTAATTATAAATAAAACAAACAACAAACAATAAATCACCACAAAACAATACATAAATAAATATTCAAAGTTTAATATTATTTACCTTAATAAACTTACATAATGTATACACAAAGGGACTATTTACAAAGGTCAGCAAAAAGTTGAAATTGACGGGGCGAGGGATATCAGTAGGGAGGATATCGTACAACGAGAATTTCAGTTTTTGGCAATCAAAAAAAATGTGATCTACTGTACCCTCATCTAAACCACACTCACACAAGGAATGGTCCCTTACCCTGATTTTCGCCAAAAACACAGGAGAACAAACGTGTCCCAGTCGGAGAGGACAAACTACAGATGTCTGTAACTTGTCAACATCGCGGTATTTAAAAAACCACGGCCGTTTTGGTATTACAGGTTGAATTCCAGCATAATGTTTAGCCTTGAACTTCTGGGATTCAATCCAAGCCTTGGACCAAGCTTCATCAAGGTTAGTTTTGGCCAAACGCAGAATATCATGATGATAAATATGGAAGTGCGAGGAAACACCCAATGTAACGGCACTCTTCGCGTAGGAATCAACTACTTCGTTACCAGGTATGCCACTATGTCCAGGAATCCAAGCTAAGACAATGTCAAGATTCTGTTCCTTACACCGAAAAAGTGCTTCCCTAATCTGAAGGATTATAGGAAAACGAGATTTGTTTTTAAAAGGATTTGCCAGTATGGAATGGAGACAACTTAAAGAGTCTGAAAATATTATTGTATTATTTAATTTATGAGAATTTGCGTAAGAAACAGCTTCCAAAATTGCAATAGCTTCACCAGTGAATACCGAAGCTTCAGGGGGACATTTGAAGCTCAGAATAATTTTGTATCTAGGTATCCAGACAGCGGCACCAACATTACCCACATCAGCTAACTTGGAAGCGTCAGTAAACATGGTCAGCCAACCCTGCCAGTCCTTCTCCAAAATTCGATGAAAGGTTCTGTCAGCCCCTAACGAATCCTTTTGAATGCCAAAATTCATGATTACCATTGGGACAAAAGTTAAAGCCTCATACGGGATATGAAATGGGGGATTAATATGTAATTTAACAAGACGATTAGGAATTTTAGAGAGGCTTATATAACTTCTGAGAACGCAGGGAAGATCGAATACGGAATTAAAGCCTGATTGCGAAAATAAATTGTGAAGAGATTCTAATTTTGACAAAAGAGGATGATTTGGGTTCTGGGAAATTTTAAACATGAACCTGTCTGATAAATACTGTCTCCGAATGTGAGGAAGGGGATCCACGCATTCAACTTGTAAAGCGTTTTTCGGTGAGGATCTCATAGCCCCCAAAACGATTCTAAGATATTTTGCTTGAATTTTATTAATTTTTTCGTTTTCAGACTTGTTACATGGATCTAAAATAAAGCTACCATAATCTAAATGACTACGAACTAATGCATTATATAAAAGTTTTTGTGAGTAAGGGTGGGAACCCCACCATACCCCTGAGAGCGCCCGAAGGACGTTCACTCCTCTTTCACATTTCTGAGCAACGTACGAGAAGTGGGCGACGCCAGAAAGTCTGGAATCAAGAATTATCCCCAAAAACTTTACCTTACTTTCAAACGGTACGATATTATCTTCTACTTTAATTACTACATCAGGGATAGAGCGTTTTCTTGTGAAAACAACAGCACAGCACTTCGAGACCGAAAGAGATAAGCCATTATTCTGAAGCCAGACATTTAAATACGAAAGAGCTGTATTTAAGGAACGAGATGCAACTTCCACTGAAGAATCAGACGCATAAATGGCTATATCGTCAGCATACTGCAAAATATTACAAAAACAGTCAACCGACTTCTCTAGATCATATGTGTACAAGCTATAGAGGATTGGGCTTAGCACTGAGCCCTGAGGGAGACCTTTCCAGACATTCCTAGGTGGAAGAAGGGAGTTGTTTAATTTAATATAAATTGATCTATCCATAAGTAGGCTACATATGATTCTTATCAGCTTCACAGGTATACTCAGCTGATGCAGTTTTTGCCTGAGTACTGGAAGGAGAACATTATCATAAGCCGAGGATATGTCCAGAAATACACCAATCAGATATTCTTGTTTTTTAAAAGATGTACGAATATCCGTTATCAGGATACTCAGGCTGTCTAGAGTGCTCATACCTTTACGAAATCCGTACTGGGATTTGGCAAGCTGTCCCCGGTTCTCCACTAACCATTCCAGGCGATTCTTTATCATATGTTCTAAAGATTTGGCTAAACAGCAAGATAGCGCAACTGGTCTGTGAGAGGAAGGATCAGAAGGATCCTTACCTGATTTAAAAAATAGGAAGAATAATCTGAGAGTGCCATTCCACGGGAGTGACCCCACTTTCAAAAAAGTTATTAATTAAATCTAGGAAAAACATTTTTGACGAATCAGAAGTATTGATAATAAAAGAATAAGGGATATTATCCAAACCTGGAGTGGAATCAATAAGGCCGTCCAAAGCTAGTTGAAGTTCAATAAAAGAGAAAGGAGAATTCATTGAGTCCAAACTGTTGTAGAGACTAGATTGAGAAGGCATCACAGAGAAGGAGGAAAAAGGGGGAGTGCATGGAGGACCAGGGGGAGCCAGACGATCAGCAAAAGCCGTTATCCAAGAATCAGGATCATTGGATGATATATTTTGAGCGTTAAGAGATCCACGAAATCTTCTTATGCTGCGCCAGACTAGAGAAACCGGAGTACGTGGAGACAAATTCTCACAAAAACGGTTCCATCCCTCCTTCTTTTTCTTGGAAAATAGTCTTTTAGCCTGAGCTGCAGCTTGTTGATATGCTAGAAAGTTTTTCATTGACATGTCAGCATTATAACCCTTTTCTGCCAAGGTTCTTTTCCTAACAGCAGCAGTGCACTCTGGATCCCACCAAGGGGAAGAGAGTTTACGACGTGAAGGATTTTTGATAGGAATGTGCTCATTAGCACAAGAAGTAAGGATTCCTGCAAATTCAGAGTAATTGGCCAGGAAGTTAGAACTGGAAGTGGGGGAAAGAGATGAAATTTTTTCACTAACAGAGGAAGAAAAACTCGCCCAGTCAGCCTTATTGAGTCTATATTTTAATAGTGGAGAATCATTGCTATGAGTTACAGAGGAATTAGGAATAGAAATCAGAATGGGAAAATGATCACTACCATAAGTGAGGGGAAGAACTTTCCAGTTCAAAACAGAAGAAAGAGAAGGGGAGCATAGAGATATATCAACAGCACTACCAGAATTCTCCGTAGGTCGAGCACGACGAGTAGGAGTACCATCATTCAAGATGCACACATTAAGCAAGTCAAACATTTCCACAAGATCACTACCAAAACAGTCAGTCTTATATGACCATGAGATGTGATGACCATTAAAGTCACCCATAACAATAATAGGGTTGGGCAGGGATGAGATTATAGAGAAAAGCTCTGGAATAACAGATGTTTTTGGATCTGCTATATAAATCGATAGGATTGACATATTACGAAATTTAATGGCCACAGCATTAATTTCTTGACTGTGAGGGGGAAGGAGAATTTGATTAAAATTCAGGCAACGCCTGACAAAGATTGCAGAACCCGCATATCCGTCATCTCTGTCATCCCGGAGACAAGAATAGCCTGGGATCCTAAAACGGAAACCCGGAGCCAACCAAGTCTCCGAGACGGCAATGACAACCGGGCTGTGTTTGTTAATTAAATATAACAGATCAGATTTTTTTGTGGAAACACTTCTAGTGTTCCACTGGAGAAGATGATCTACCGTCGAGTCCACCAGAGCCATGGTTATTAATAAGCATAAAGATTTCATTTAATTTTGAGGCAACGTTGGACGGTACAGTAGAATCACTACACTTTGTAATTATATTTATCAGGGTAGCTAACAATAGCTCCATGAGGTTGTCATTTGGGGAAATTTTGGGGGATTGTAAAGCACAACCATTAGATTGAGCTGAAGGAACCACGGAAATAATTTCCGAATGAGCCACACGATCATAACCCTTACTCATAGCTGGTCTGGGACGAGGAGGGGTGAAAACAGTCTTTTTATATGAGGAGCTGACGGCCCTTGAGAAAGAGCCCAATTGCGAAGGAGGAAAATCTGGGCCTGAAGATGGAATTTCTTGTGCAAGTTCCACATAAGGTCTACGGACTGCTGCGAACCTAGAAGAGGCATCTGCGTATGAAACACTTTCCTGCGACATGACCATTTTGATGGATTTCTGTCGGTTTTGCTCTGGGCAAATTTTATTGGTTGAAAAGTGAGACCCCGAGCAATAAATACACGTAGCCTGATCTTCAGGGACCTTGCATCCCTGTCCTATGTGAGGCTGGGCACAGCGAAAGCACCGAGGTTTGGAACGACACTGTGCTCCAATATGACCGAATCTACAACAACTCAGACACTGGATAGTTGGTAGGTGATATGTCTCGACCGGTAGGGAAGTGTCGAAACAAAATATTCTATTAGGGAGGATCTGGCCTCTAAATGTTAGTACAATAGATTGAGTGGGGATCCAGGAAGGTGTACCATCTGTTAAAACTTTTCTATTGAGACGTCTAGCCTTTAATATAAGACCACAGGCCTCAGGGAGCTCGACTGACTCCACAAACTCATCCATGGACCAGTCTAATGGAACATTTTTCACAAGGCCCATCCGGGTAATGTTGTATGAAGGGATCTGAGCAATATATTTGTGAGATTTTAGTGAGGAATCCTCTACAAAATTATTAGCATCCTGCCCAGATTTAAACTCGACAGAGATCCTATTACGTCCCACACTTTTTATGCCATCCATTTTGATATTTGTGAACTTATTGTCAACCAAAAATTTGCCAAACTTGATAGGTCTAATGGAGGTACCAGCCGATGGGTCTGCTTCCTCACGAGATACATGCACTATAAATGGGCCCAAGTCTTTAGCATCATATAGTTTGTCGCCCCCAAAGCTAGGGTGAACGAATGTAGTCTGTATAGACGCCATTGCAGGGTTAGCGACTGAACGTTTAAGCAACTGATTCTCAGAACCAGGCGCAGGTCGTTTTCTACTTTTGTCCGACTCTAATTCAGTAGTAAGTTGGGAGAACAAATCAGGAGAGTTGGGTGAACCATCCGGAGGGTCCGGTTCAGGAGGATCGGAGGTATCCATCACGGAATGGTAACCTCAAAAGTCCTTTCTTTTAAAAACAATTATTGTTATCCAAAAACCAAGTAATACTTACAAAAAATACAAAATTTACCACCACCAACACATATAATTACAAGTACAGCACAAGAAGAAGAGATTTCATAGGAAATGGCCAAAAATTTCGGGAAACTCCACTAAGACGTCTGTTCACCTACAAACGCGAAAGCAGCAATAATAACAATTTCGACAGGTTCCGACACTGACAGCAGGATAGTGTAAATAATTTTCAAAGCGTGCGACAGAGATGGCATTAGAACCCGTGTCGTGAACCCCCAATTTATGAACGTATCTCAGTGAAATGAAACAGTTGAGTCCTTTAAATAAAGGTACTCTTTGCCAGCGCTGCCAATTGGCGGGTAATTAACCGCATTGCGGGTAATTTTACGATAAATTAAGAACGCGGGTAATTTGGCGGGCATTTGTTGTCTTGAGGGTAAAAGCGGGTATTTTGTATTGTAGACAATTTTAATTGAAAAAAATGTTGACTTTTTGGAAGTTAAGTCAATGCCGGTATTTCTAGAATATGAAACAATTTATAGTGTCTATTGAGATATTCACCTCCTAAATGGATAGGTACGCTATTACCGCAGGCATTGAATGTATTGAAGGTCTCTAGCTATTGGTGATTTAATTTTTCTCCATTACGCATCGTACTGCTATAATCCATTGCTCTGATTAGTAGTCTCAAACAAACGTCTGTTTTACAGGTTGAGCTAATCACCTTGACGAGTGAGTGTTTTGTTCGATTTTAAATCATAAAAATGATGAAAAGTGGCTAAAAAGAATAAAAAAAAGTGATTGTGACATTTCAACCTAATGCTGAATGCTAAAAACAAAACTGTGGTAGGTAGATAAGTTAGCTTAGGCAAAACTATTAGGTAAGTATTTCATTAAGTTTCAAAATTTTATGTGTCGATTAGGTACAAAAAATTGGTTTTATTTTATGGCCAAAAAAAATACCCTCTTTGCGGGTATTTTGTGTTTGATAACGGGTAAAAGCGGGTATTTTTGTGACTCGTTGCGGTTAAATGACGATTCATGTCTGGCAGCCCTGCTCTTTGCAGTTGAGCAGAAAAACGCCTCGCCTGACTGAACTGAATAGCCTTAGCCAAAACTATTATTATTTGTTGTTTTCGTTCGTGTGAAAAGAAAGAAAATGAACAAATAACGTGGTCGTGTAAATAACAGATAAATTGATTGCCATTCCACTACGTACATACTGTATATGAGGTTCTGCTGTTTGATAAGATATCTCAAACAACGCAAATTTACATAATGTTATCGCAATACAAAGTGATTATGATAACGCTCACTTAATTTTAAGAAACAACCGTTTAAATATTAACCCGGCTTGCAAGAATGGAGCATTATGGTCTATCACACATATTGTATGAACCAGATAAATATAATCCTGACACATTGGACTTGTTGGCTGATGAGGAGGCAAGAGAATATTGGATTAATACCTGCGAGAAACTTGTGGAAAAGTACATGAAATATGCACTCGCCAACTCAGAAGACCCTACAGTAGAAATACGAGCTCTGAAATTTAAGACTTGTTATGTTGAAGCTCTCAAGGAACTGAGAGTAAATCCTTTGTGAGTTAATTTTATTTAACTGTAATATTTATTCAATTCATAGAATTATAATAAGAAAACTGTAGATCAGGGCGTTTAAAAGGGGGCAGAAAATACATAGGAACCTCATACTTTGGCCTGCCAGCCTCGCACCTATTTTCCCTCTGTGCCTCCTTGCCAAACTGTATGCTCATTTAAACCTTATTAATTTCTTGCTAAGCTTTGTTTTTTTTCTTTTAGAGCTCAGGGACCGTTAACAATACGTTTGCTTCTTGACATCAACGAAACATGCCTTCGTTCTCAGGGATTCTTTGACTTGTGGAAGCAACAAAAGAAATATGAAAATGATGCTGCCTTGTTACGACTCAAGATTAGACTGCAAGAGCTAGATGCAATGCTGGACAACAAACAAAGATGGATAGAACTCTGTCGAGGGGTTTTAGCTGGTAGACACATATTAACTTTCTATAGAACTAGTTGTTTTAATCAACTGCACAAAAGATAATCACTTTTTCTTAATTTTCAGGCAATATGTTTGATTGGGGTGCACAAGCAATCACTGCTATATTAGAACAGGATGCAATATTTGGTCTAAATGAGGCATTAGATAAAATACAAAAAAGACCCTGGCTTTTTGATGGCCTGGATAAATGGCTTGATAAGCTCGAGGTTTGTACACTTTAAATATTTATGAATGTAAGTATTTTATATTTATACAAAAATACAATATTAATTATCTAAATATTAAGTATTTTCCTGAATGTATTTTACCAATGACTGGATATTTTTGAAAAATCAAATTACTGAACCATAATTTTCCAGAGAACTGTACATCATTGTGCTGCTGTATTTGTGGACAACAGTGGAGTTGATATAGTCTTAGGAATATTACCTTTTGTCAGAGCTCTTCTACTCAGAGGAACTTCAGTGATTCTGTGTGCCAATGAGTGGCCAGCGTTGAATGATGTTACCAATGTGGAGCTAGAGGAGATATTGCAGAGGGCTGCAGTTGTCTGTCCGGTGCTAGCAGCTTCATTAGCTACAGGGGACTTAGTTGTACGATCAAATGGTCAGAGAGGTCCATGCCTGGACCTAAAAACTATTAGTGTAGGTGAGTGAGCCCATATTCTTTTAAATTGCAAATGTGTTTTCTAAATGATCTTATGGTATTTTGTGTTTCCAGGTCTCTGCACAGAATTTAAAGCAAGAGGTGTGGATTTAATTGTGTTAGAAGGCATGGGAAGAGCTTTGCATACAAATTTTAATGCTCGCCTTGCTGTAGATTCTCTTAAAATGGCAGTCATAAAGAATGCGTGGCTGGCACAGCGCCTAGGTGGACCATTGTTTTCTGTAATATTTATTTACGAAGATAAACCAACAACCATCACCACATAGCAAAATTAACTCTTATGCATTGGTGTTGATTCAGTGTAGCACAACTTATTTGACAGGCAGGACTAAACTTAGGTACTTAAGTACTCGTATTTTTTTTTTTCCTGCTTCGAATAGACAAGGGCAGTTAAAATAAGGTTAGTCCTGTCAAATAAGTTGTGTTACAGTGAATCGACACTATTGCATCATAATCATTTAGGGAATTACTTTTGTCCAATTTCACAACTCTCAAAGAGTGTCCTTCACTTAGTATTACAGCTCCTGACTGATGGAGGTGTTGGTATCTTGTGCCCTTGTCTGGATTATATTGAGTGTTACCCTGACTAATTGAATTTTACTATACTTCCAGCCCCCACGCATTACACTAATATAATAAAATATACCTCAACTAGAATAATTTGTGATCTGACACTAAATCCCAACAAGAATTATTAAAGAAAGGAACTAGGTATAGTAAGTAAAACTTTTGTAATATTGATTTAAATAAAAGAAATGGTTGAAACCATAGTTTAATTAAATAAAAAAAAAACTTGACCCATTGCGTGTACTGTACACTTTACTACTTCAACAACAAAGGTCGGTTCTCTCGAGTTCATTTAAAGAACATCATTTTGTATGTTAAATCACTATACAAGATTACAGAAATGTACATATATTGTACATGTGGTGGCAATATCATAGAATTGATAATTTCATGGTGTTGTGTAAGAAAATCACAAGCAACCAATACATTCTGCTTAATTTTCATGCTACTTTGTTCATCGCATGATAATTATCTTACTCGCAAACCTCCCGAAATTATTCGGGGGAGAGTAAGAGGACAGCACTTAAACAGGACCAATCAGGTCTGGGACCGATTCATGGCGGTATATCTACTATCCCCAATTGCCGAGCCTTGTATAAAACAGACTGGTGATGGGCAGCGGCGTCACTGGTACGAGGGTTTCGGCACGCACCGCGCTCACCAACCCGCCTTCCCAGAGTGTTTGAGTATGGGCATTTCTTCCTGGAAGATAGCCAAGAGCGGTGAAATCTTGGAAAGGCCTATGTCCAGCAGTAGACGAAACAGGTGGATGGATGGATGGATGAAAATGCCGTGTCATAATAACTCTTTAAAAGACCAGTTGAACATGTCATGAATCTGGGCAAAAGGTTTTAATCTTCAAAGCTTGATACATTTCTGTGTAAAGAGCTTTTTAAAATCGCCCACCTTCCTCCTTCGCAACGCGTGTGTCAGAATTCCTATCCAGATCATGAAATTATCAATTCTACAATATGGCCATGACATACAGTCATACAATATGCAAAAAATATTGCCTAAATGCTAAGAAGTAATTATTGTACAATAATAACTTCACTTTTGTTACAATCACTACAACTGCAGGACTCACTGAGTTCATAAAATCAACAATTTCATGAAGTTTCAATACATTGGATACTTCTTATATTTAACTAGAACAAAATAGAGATTTTTAAGACCTGTTGAGCCATGCAATCACTTTGAAAACTAAATAAGCTATTCCGACAGCATATGCAATCTTCTCTTTCTGTTGTCGCTGTAGTTGCTCTGCTTCTATTGACATGACACGACGGTTCAATTTCACAATCTGTCTTCGTAGATGCACTAGCTCTTCTGCAGTGGATAGGCCTTCACCGGTACCCATCGGTGGAGTTGGATCTCTTAAATAAATAAAAAAGTCCAATTGAACTGCAGTCCAGAGAAATATAATCTGAATAATTGCAACCATGGCCATCATGATTTTTAACTTAGTCAAATATTTAGCTAACCTGAGTACAAGACGTGATTCAGTCATGGTGGAGTCATTGAAGTTGTCTGGACGGGGAGTGGTAGAGCGTGCCCCATCACCTTGAGACCTGTAAGGCCTGACATTCCTTGGAGGAGAGTTGGGGGGCATACCCTGTAGAAAGTCATCAGCAGATGGAAAGTAGTGTTGGTCAAGTGTGATCACTCGAGGTGGAGTGCTCACTCGAATCATGCCTGGATCGCTTGGCAAAACTGCATTATCCAGCTGAATCTCCCTTGGTGTTGCTTTGGTGCCTGTAAAATTATGAAATAAATAAATAAGAACATTTAAATAAAATCGCCAAATCTCCTCGACTTCTTCATCACACGTGGCCTCACCCAGGTATCAGTAGAAAATGTAGTATCCGTAAAAGGTAGCTGTCTATGCACATCCGGTATATGATGCCGACCATGTCATAGAATTGATCACTTTTCGTGGAAAGCAACCAAATCAAAACATCAGCCTCAACTAGGAATACCACCCATTCGATTTATGGATAGCAACTAGGCCAAAAAGAAAAGGCCAATGCATGAATGCATGCCCTGGAAGACCATTAAGTCAGGTAAAATCCCTGATAGAGAACAATGGGAAAAAGAAATACAATATTTTTAATACACCTGCTCAAAATATGATAGATTACGTGCCTGTTAAGCGTGAGTAAAACGACATTTCGGACTCGTGCTTTTTGTTTTTACTACTGACGCCATCTAGGGAAAACCGGCCACATCATTTAGTAAGCATGTAAGCCTTTGTTTTACCGGATACACTAAAAATGTTTAAGATGAGCATTTTCAAACATTCAAAATCATTTTATTATTAAATATATTATGTATGTTAAACTGTAAAAGATGTTTTAAAATTCAAAACAAGTTGAGACGTTATCATTTATATTGTATTTTAATTATCTTAGAAATTATTATTAAAAAGATTTTATTAAGAGACTTGGTCTTTGTAGTACGGATTGGCGCCAACCAGACTGCGTGCGTGTTCTTCTGTCGACTTTTATCTGTCTTGATTTGCAACAAAATTGTTTTTATTGTATTATTTCATGTAATTTTTCGCTGGTGTATTAAAAAACGTCGTTTGATACACGTGCGAAAGTGTCGATATTTCTCGTCGCAACTGTTTTTTGAAAATCAAGTCAAATTGCAGTCAATCGTGACTCTAAATATCAACCTTTTCGCACTTGCATCAAAATGTAGGTACTAATTTAGTAAGTGACCTGCAGTTATCGCCATCTTTAACAAAACCGTATCTCCTGTGGAAATAAGAACCAAGGAAGGTGGTCGTCTTGCTCACCATGCTGTTTAATAGCATTTTTGAAACATCGTCTCATTCCAACTAGTTCAACTGAGTAGTTCAACGTTGAACTACAGTGACTTTTTTCCCCAGTAGTTCAACTTAGTACATATCCATTTCAGAGTTAAACTACTGGGTCAAAATAGTTGAACTCACATAGAATTTTATTGTAATCATCCATCCATACATCAGCCTGTTTCTTCCACTTGTTACATATATTTCTTCTTCTTTGTTACATATATATCTTAAATAAAGAAATTATTCTATTCTATTCTATTCTACTGCTGGACATAGGCCAGTCCATAGGGAAGTCTTGTACCTATGTATTATTATGAGTTCTGGTTTCATCAAAAGTGTTCATCAAAACAGTTTTTTTTTTATGAAGTCTAAATTTAGAAAGAGTAATTGAACTTTGTTCAATCAATAGATCACTTAGAAACTCTCCAGTATGAATTTGGCCGTATCAATAAAAGTCATTTTAGTTTTTTCAAAAACAGAATGCGAATTTCTAGTAAAATAAAATCAACATTAATAAACAACGTGGGTAAAATAGTACGAGTTAATCCACACGAAAATACACCCCCCCCCCCCCCATCATTCCTCTCCCCTCGGGGTCAACCTGGAACTGCCTCCTCCCTCCCCCGTACCAGCTTACCTCACACCCTAGAATTGAAAATGCGAATTTCTAGTAAGACTTTAATAATTTACAAATTAAAATTGAAATAACAATCGATTTTTCAAAAACAGATAATAAATTTCAGATGACTACAAGTAGATAATTAAATATACCATTGAAATAAATGTAAGCAATGGAGTAAAATAAAAGTAGGTATAATATTCAAATATGTCACATTTTTTTTGTATTATAATTTATCTAATACCCTACTGATTGAACAAAGTTTCATTACTCTTTCTAAATTTAGACTTCATTAAATCATTTCACTGGCCTTCGAGTATGTCCAGCAGTGGACGAACACGGGCTGATGGATGGATGGATAACTCATTTTTATCCTGTTTTTGAATAAACACAATTATGATCCACTTTTGATGAAACCAGAACTCATAATAATACATAGGTACAAGACTTCCCTAACGTCTGATAAAAGGTTCCATAAATGATAATAAATAAGTATAAACGATTACAATAAAATTCTAAGTGAGTTCAACTATTTAGTCCCAGTACCTAAACTCTGAAATGGATATGTACTAAGTTGAACTACTGGGAAAAAAAGTCTCAGTAGTTCACCATTGAACTACTCAGTTGAACTAATTCCCTTCATATTAGAAGGTCTCTTTGTCCTTAGGGTTTCGTACATAGGTACAATTTAAAACAGAAACTTATTCCCTGTGCAGTTATTGGAGACCAATACCATTAAAATCTATGTATCCTTAAATAATGGCAATTTTTTGATTTTCTCCTATACCTGTGCCACAAAATAGATAGGCACAGAAGGCCTGCTAAGGCTGACCTTGATTTTAAATACCTACTCATCAGTACTCATGTATCATTAAGGTGGTAGAGCTGATGCCGGGCTCGACTGTGGAGGTACCACCATCTTACTCGCAAATCCTCCCGAAGTTATTCGGGGGAGAGTAAGAGAACAGCTCTCAGGCAAAACCAGGCGGCCCACCATTGCCTGGGACCGATGGATGGCGGTTTATCCATCCCCAATAGCCGAGACTTATATAAAACAGACTGGTGACGGGCAGCGGCGTCACTGGTGCAAGGGTTTCGGCACCGCGCTCTTCAACCCGCCTGCCCAGCGTGTGGCATTTCTTCCAGGAGGACCGCCAAAGTGGCGAAATCCTGGAAAGGCCTATGTCCAGCAGTGGACGAAA
This sequence comes from Ypsolopha scabrella, assembly GCA_910592155.1. Classification (NCBI taxonomy): domain Eukaryota; kingdom Metazoa; phylum Arthropoda; class Insecta; order Lepidoptera; family Ypsolophidae; genus Ypsolopha; species Ypsolopha scabrella. Next base: position 13,449,484 of record OU342962.1, on the reverse strand, counting down.
CAGGCTCATGGATGGATGGCAGTACTCATCACATGTATCGCAAAGCGTGACTAGTCGTACTGGCATTCTACCGAATCCTACCGAGATCGTCGTACGTACACGTCTGTGTGCGTGCGCCCGAAATCGTTGGTTGTAGGGTTTATAAGTTGTAGGGCGCAGGCCTTTTGTTTCTGTACCTATCTATTTTGTGCCTGTGCTTTAAGACCTACCTGTAAATGGAATTTCAAGTTTTTAAATCGACTGCAAGTGCCCTATTGATTACATACAGGGCAATAATTTTTTTTCGCATTGAGTTAGAAGCCTGGTTTTCTAACAGTTCCATAGGGCTGTAGACTTCTGTAGGAAACAAGTGATAGTTTCAACTTGATATCCTTATAGTGGGATTTGTTAGACCCCAAAAAAGTCATCAGTTTAGTTTTCGGGAAGAAAGGATGGAACTTGCTACAGTTGTTTATTGGACCAATATCTACCGATAAAGATCGGTAGCTTTCGGGTGCCTCTCCGATTTGGGGGTGAAAGGGGGGGGGGGGGGGTCAAAGACGCACTGCGCCAAACGTCTATAAAAAAAGTTAAACTGTCCGAGTTTTTCTACTACATAAAGATGGATGTCTTTTTCCGGTAAATTAAGGACGTAGAATCCATTTCTGGTATAAAAATTTGTGATAAGTACATCAAGTAGTTTCATGAAAATTTTTACAAATATTATAATTTCATGAAATACTTTTTACTTTCAAGCGCCACGAATAAAAACGACAGGTTTTTGAAAGTAACAAAAAATACGTTAAGAAAGCCTGTTTTATTCAAATGAATAAAAATATAAGTTTTACCTGATTTTATTATAAATAAATAACAAAAAAAAAATCGATGAGCTCTTATTTTACTGCTACTTACTAACTAACCTGATAAAAGTATATTTATGTAGATAGTAACTATACATATAAGGTGACTTCAATTTATACAGCCAAACACATACTAGAGGCTTGGTAAGTGATCAATCAGTAACACAGATCGATGACCCTTGTTGTGAAATTCGTAAATTATTCTTTTCGTGTTCCTTACAAACGCAAGCCCAGCTCCGAGTCAATTACTATGGTACATCAAGATTTCATTTCACGAAATTAGCAAAAAGTGTTATCGATCCGTGTTAATGATCACTTACCAAGCCTCCAGTATGAGTTTGGCTGCATAAATTAAAGTCACCTTGTATGCATAAAAACAAACACGTAAAAAAGGCTTTTCTAAGGTTAAAAAATAGTATTAACTATTTAATTATCATTTTCATTTTTTGCAGCTTCCTCCGCAGTGGCACATGTTAAATTTCTTTCAACACAGTTGCATCTTTTTTGTATCCTACTTTGCATTGACACCTTGTTAACTCGAGTCAAATGCTGTCCACAGCTGGGTTGTCAGACCACTGGGGTATCCAGTGGCTATTTTTCTGCTTCCAATCAGAGGGATAGTTTCAGTGGAAATTCTCGATGGGCTTGTTTTATCCATATGCTGAACCCAGGTCAGTCTTGAACATTTGCTGAGTACGCAGACAAAGTGTTTATTTCCTTTCTGCAGCGAAAATTCATAAATGTCTTCTGACTAGACGTAGTGTGGGACAGATACGATATTGGTAGCTTAAAAGCAGCTACGAGAGAGAAACACGGCTCGGGACAAATAACTCTAGTCGACCTAAACACAAAAATTCCAAAGGGATGGCCAAATTTTGCCACGAATAAAGAAGAGCTGTTTGGATTCCTGTGGTCCAAATGTCACACGATGGACTTGTCCATCAATAAAGAAATGTATGTAGTGAAGGGGTCAACTGTTCTTTCCAATGTTGCTCGCGAACTGTCAAAATTGGAGCCATGTAATCATGAAGACCCTGACACGCGAATGATGGTTCACTTGGCGGATGCGGTAGACAAAGTTAATGTTATGCACAGTAGACACCGATGCGTTAGTTATTGTGGTGGCTAGTGTCCTGAAATTGCGAAGATTAGAAGAATTGTGGGTTCATGTGGGAAGGGGGAATAACCACAACGCATGGCACTCGATTTAATAGCGTGATTGTGCATAAAGTAATTGTTTTGTTTACATGCTGAAAGAGCTGAGGTCTTGCCTGTGTTTCACGCATTTAGTGGATGCTATACAGTATCGTCTTTTAATGGCAGGGGAAAGAAAAGTGCTTCTGACGCATGGAATGCATTCATCCTCTTGCTCTTTTTTGTAGGGTTTCTGGACTTCCAAACCATATTATGTTTTATTTAAAAAATTTATGACCTTTGATTTTACGTTACATCACATAAGCTGAATAAGTTTTGGTTATGATACAATAGAGGTTAGAAGCCAATAAAATTACCTTTCAAATGATATACCACATTCTATAATTTTATTGCATGAAAATTGTTAAAATTGTTTTGATCAACACCAGTTTAGGCGATTCTAGTTTAAAGCTCCCAAGTGTAGTTGATATATCACAAATTTTTATACCAAAAATTAATTCTACATCCTTAATTTACCTGAAAAAGACACCCATCTTGATGTAGCAGACAAACTCAGACAGTTTAATTTGTTTAAATGACGCTTGGCACAGTGCGTCTTTGACCCCCCCTTTCCCCCTCAAATCGGAGAGGCTCTCAAGGGCTACCGATCTTTATCGGTAGATATTGGTCCAATAAACTACTGTGGCAAGTGGCATCCTTTCTTCCAGAAAACTAAACTGGATGAGCTAATGGAAATCCCTAAATCTGATATAATTATTAAGCCTGGGCATATTTTTCTTTGATTTTTTTTCATGACTGTACACAACCTGCCAGGTTTCCCCAAGAATGGCTAACTATTCCTTAGTTACTTTTTGTCCTGCTTCCAACAGTGACTGTCATGCTGGTACTCGATGAAATTAAGGCTACGGACTGCTCTCATGGTCTCATGATGATGTGTGATGTAATTTCTAATCAATCATATAACAATACATTTGAAAGTGATAGCAATAGGTGTTGAAGTTAGATAATAAGGGGACTGGATTCACCTCACTCTTATTATCAAGTATTCATGTGGATTACATGTAAAGGGTGCTGCACACCACACTCAGTCATGTTAAAAGAAGGTTTCAGTGGAAATTCTCGATGGGCCTGTTTTATCCATATGCTGAACCCAGGTCAGTCTTGAACATTTGCTGAGTACGCAGACAAAGTGTTTATTTCCTTTCTGCAGCGAAAATTCATAAATGTCTTCTGACTAGACGTAGTGTGGGACAGATACGATATTGGTAGCTTAAAAGCAGCTACGAGAGAGAAACACGGCTCGGGACAAATAACTCTAGTCGACCTAAACACAAAAATTCCAAAGGGATGGCCAAATTTTGCCACGAATAAAGAAGAGCTGTTTGGATTCCTGTGGTCCAAATGTCACACGATGGACTTGTCCATCAATAAAGAAATGTATGTAGTGAAGGGGTCAACTGTTCTTTCCAATGTTGCTCGCGAACTGTCAAAATTGGAGCCATGTAATCATGAAGACCCTGACACGCGAATGATGGTTCACTTGGCGGATGCGGTAGACAAAGTTAATGTTATGCACAGTAGACACCGATGCGTTAGTTATTGTGGTGGCTAGTGTACTGAAATTGCGAAGATTAGAAGAATTGTGGGTTCATGTGGGAAGGGGGAATAACCACAACGCATGGCACTCGATTTAATAGCGTGATTGTGCATAAAGTAATTGTTTTGTTTACATGCTGAAAGAGCTGAGGTCTTGCCTGTGTTTCACGCATTTAGTGGATGCTATACAGTATCGTCTTTTAATGGCAGGGGAAAGAAAAGTGCTTCTGACGCATGGAATGCATTCATCCTCTTGCTCTTTTTTGTAGGGTTTCTGGACTTCCAAACCATATTATGTTTTATTTAAAAAATTTATGACCTTTGATTTTACGTTACATCACATAAGCTGAATAAGTTTTGGTTATGATACAATAGAGGTTAGAAGCCAATAAAATTACCTTTCAAATGATATACCACATTCTATAATTTTATTGCATGAAAATTGTTAAAATTGTTTTGATCAACACCAGTTTAGGCGATTCTAGTTTAAAGCTCCCAAGTGTAGTTGATATATCACAAATTTTTATACCAAAAATTAATTCTACATCCTTAATTTACCTGAAAAAGACACCCATCTTGATGTAGCAGACAAACTCAGACAGTTTAATTTGTTTAAATGACGCTTGGCACAGTGCGTCTTTGACCCCCCCTTTCCCCCTCAAATCGGAGAGGCTCTCAAGGGCTACCGATCTTTATCGGTAGATATTGGTCCAATAAACTACTGTGGCAAGTGGCATCCTTTCTTCCAGAAAACTAAACTGGATGAGCTAATGGAAATCCCTAAATCTGATATAATTATTAAGCCTGGGCATATTTTTCTTTGATTTTTTTTCATGACTGTACACAACCTGCCAGGTTTCCCCAAGAATGGCTAACTATTCCTTAGTTACTTTTTGTCCTGCTTCCAACAGTGACTGTCATGCTGGTACTCGATGAAATTAAGGCTACGGACTGCTCTCATGGTCTCATGATGATGTGTGATGTAATTTCTAATCAATCATATAACAATACATTTGAAAGTGATAGCAATAGGTGTTGAAGTTAGATAATAAGGGGACTGGATTCACCTCACTCTTATTATCAAGTATTCATGTGGATTACATGTAAAGGATGCTGCACACCACACTCAGTCATGTTAAAAGAAGTTAAGAGCACAAATCAGTATTAATGATGAAGCTTTTATACCTAAATGCTGGTCTTGTCCAACAACCAGAATTCTCTCCGGCACTTTCATGTCAAATTTTTCATTAGCATAGTCCCAGCTGGAGACCATACCATTGGGTCCATTGTCATCATCAACTATATCGCCTGTTGCCTGCAAATAAAACATATCGGTAGAATTTTTTATATGCTTTGCTCACTTTGTTGGGCTGGTACCAATTTATGCACTCTTATAGGCCAATGTAGGCTAAATGGACATCTATCAATAATGAAGGTGCAGGAGGATCCCTCTGTTTCTTAAAACAACTGTAAATCAAGCACAAATCTTGCAGCACTGCATGCAGTGTTCGCATTAAATGAGAAACAAATGATTATGAGATATGCTAGAAATACATCAAGCATATAGTGATCCTCTATAGCAGAGAAGTTGTGTTAGATCATAAACAGGAAATACAGCAAAAGATTTCATATAGGAAGTGACTAAATAGCCTTTAGCGGCTTCCTTAGTTTTATTTTTATTCAACTGCTAGGGACAGGTTGCAACGAAGAGCGAAGCCAAGAGGAGCGGTTAGGTTGACTTGTCACATATTAAGGAGCTGAGCAAGGTGACCCACATAATTTTTAACAGAATTCACGATATGCAGAAAAATTATTTTCAAAGCACTTTCCGATGACTTACGGTGCAATAATTAATAACATTAAAGGACCGCTTCCCTTTACAAACTATGCATTGCAAATAGTACTTTATTAGTTTGTGCTATGGAAGTTATTGCAACAGCTAAATAATGACTTACGGTTCAATAATTTTAAAAATCAAAGGGCCACTAGTAGTTTAGTCACTTCTTTTTATTTACCTTAATCCTTTGTGGCACTGTCATATTGTGAGTGATGAGCCTTTCATAGGCCTCATCTGAATACTGCATCTTGGCCAATAACTCCACCTGAACACGCAACGATATTAGTTTGTAGGAAATGCAATATAGGTAATGTTATCATAACGTTTAATTAATAGCACGTAACTTTCTAAAAATAAAAATTAATACAGGATTTGTGAATGTAGGTGGGTTCGAAGATAAGTTAATTGTTATCGCTGAATTATTACTGGAGCATTCTCATTTGTACTTGATACTTACAGGCTTAAATAATGATACAACGAATTGGTTTGATCAATTCATTAGTTGTATGCGACGGTAATTCTAAAACAAAATTATTTTTACATCAGATTCTGATGATCAGAAGAAACTTGAAAGAAGGAATACGAATCACAGACCATATAAACCGCCTAACGAAACTCAGTAGGAGTTATGTATGAAAATTGTGCTTGGACGAATGGCGATATGTTCATACTCTTTCGCTCACTTAGCTTGTCTCTGTCTAACGTTGTAGTGTCAAGTCAATATGGCGGTTGTTTGTTTATTTGTAAAACATAATTTATCTGATTATAATGAGATTTAGCTGTGTTACATTGATATAGTGCTTTATGTTTCATACTACTGTGTTTTATTAATAGAGAAGTAAATAGAACGTATATTTGCATCACGCAATAAACTATAAAAAGCGTGAAATATGTGAGGTGCGAAGCAGTCGAAATGATGGTGAAAACATTATATTCAGGTCAGATTTCTTTTAAGAGAGACTCGGTAAGAACCTCTGTACTCATCTTGCGACTTATTTTGTGTTTTAAAGAAATTTAAAAGTGAAAACATTTTCATAAAATTTATTCGTAAATTGAATAGTGATGGGATTGTGTCGGTAAATCATAACATTTCCACTAAGGTTAGGGTGTCATAATTTCCTCCTAATATCATAATGCAATATATTTTTAAGGTGAAAAATGTGCCTCTTTTTCGCTGACAGTCCTTAATAAAATTATAGGATATAATAATTTAAACGTAAAATATGGAAAATGTTTTGTATTATTTATTTTCTTTTGATTGGTTATCAACATAACTTATAGAGAAAAATTAAACTGACAAAATAGTCAAATCACTTTCCAAAAATGCAGTCTTGTTTTTTTTTGGAATTATGATATTTTGAAGCTGCTTTTTAAAATAATACTATTATTAAAGGTGACAGCAGTTACTAAAAGTCACTGGCAGTGAAAACCTCATTTATCTACCAATAGAAAGTTTTCCTGTGGAAAGCACTTTGATGACAAACATTTCAATAAGAAAACTCGGTTCAAAAAGTCCACCATACCTTAAAATCAACTCAAAGAAGCATCACTTCCTGATACGATTTTGCATGAGTTTACTTGTCACGTGTATTTAGATAAGGGAACGTACATACATATGTCATTTTATTAAAAATATTATAAGGGTTCCGTACCTCAAAAATAAAAAACGAAACCCTTATAGAATCACTTTGTTGTCCGTCTATCCGTCTGTCCATCCGTCCGTCCATCCGTCTGTCTGTCAAGACCCTTTATCTCGGGAATGTGAGAAGGTTTAGAGTTGAAATTAAAACCATATACTGAAGTTTACAGTCCCTTGAAGATGTGAAAAAATCAAATTTGTAAGGTAACGTAAAAAAAGATATGTCTATTTATGCCGCAAAAAACGTATATTTCGACACACTCAAGGTAATTAAAATTTATTGGGTATTCTCGTTGATCTAGATATATGAAATTTGCCAAATAGTACCGTCTTAAACTACAAGTAAAATTAATAATAAATTTTATTAAATATTTATAATTTGTAGGTACCTACAAATTTGTACGGAACCCTCGGTGGGCGAGTCCGACTCGCACATGTCCCGGTTTATTTTATTTATGTGCCAGCCAGATTGAAGTTGCAAAAATTTACTTTTTTAATATTATTATTTAAAGTTTGTAGACGTAATTGTTTTTTTCTTTTTCAGAGCCATCTACTTCAGGGCCAAGTCCAAGTCAACATCATTGCTCATATTTTTTATATAATAAGAATTAAACTAATGGAACAAGAAGCTTTTTATTTCCTTTTCTTGCATAAAAAGTCCGAAGGCTTCAGTTTTATCTAGAGCTGTTGAAACTAGAAACGTATTATTGCAAAACTGTCACACACAAATTATTGAAAGCCCAGATAAAACTGAAGTCTTCGTAATTGGCCTTTTTCATTACACATGAAATTCCTACAGTAAAAAAAAAACGATAACGATAAAATGTATTGCTTCTGTAGTACATCCCTACACACTTATGTTGGCAGTTTTGTTTGTGATTTGTCATTTCTTATTGTAGTTTGGTACTAGTTGCGGGGCATTCCGTGGCAAATACGCATTAATCAGTTATAGGGAAGTCCCGACTCTTGTTACGTAGTATACTGAGTACAGTGCTACAAGGATCTTTTGGCACTTGGGTGACATTGACAGGAGGGCGCTGGTGTGAGATTAGGGTTACCAGTACAAAACAAATACCTTTTTTTCAGGGAATTTAAGCTGTAATGTAAGGCGATCTTTTAAAGTTCAAGTTAATACAAAATGTGAGTTAAAAAATATGTTTTATTTTATTAGCTGTTTTATAGTGAGCGATAAAATTAAGATTAAGGAGTGAAGTTATTCAGTATAGTTTTTTTGTGTTAAAGGAACGGAATAGGCTAAGTAGGTAATGTTTCATAACATGAACACAGCGAGTTATTGATTGGAATGTTTTATTTACATTTTTTTAAAGTTTACAATAATTATGTTCTGCTGCAACTCGGTCTAAGGGTTGCATTGAATTAAAATCATCATCAAAATCACTTTCATCATCACGATCACTACTCTCGTCGCTCTCTGAATTTAATTCAATTATAAATGGTTCATCCAAATATCCATCTCTTTTCCTGTATTCTTCTTCAATTTTTTTGACATGGGCACAATGATTACGCCATTCTTCGATGGATATAGCGTTAAAGGCATTTTCAACCATTTGTGGCATTTCGTTGGCTGGTTTTCCGATGTTAACTGCTGCGACTTTCCGTTTCATTGATGCCCAAACCATTTCGATAGGATTGAGGTCACAATGATATGGCGGTAATCGCGATATCTGTGGAAAACAAATAAAGTTAATCAAATAAAGGTAATTATAAATCATAAATCATTTATTGTTCGTCATCGCAGGTCATCATAATTGACTGGATACGTGTCATATAATTATTAATAACATTGTACTTTACCTTGTGACCCAATCCTTTCAAAATTGCATCAACAGCATAAACTGGTTCAGGTTTATATCTTTGTACAATTTCTAATAATTGCGGTTTTGTATAGTCCTCTGAATATTCAATGTTGTTCATTCGGAGCCACTCAACTATATCACTTTTCCTGGAATTTGTGTTTGGGGGTTTGTTGAGGCTTGCATTGTGATACGGAGCATTATCCATCACAATAAGACTAGGCTCCTTTAGGTTTGGCGCCAACTTTTCAGAAAGCCATTTTTTAAAATTTGTGTGATTCATGTCATCGTGGTAATCACCGCTCTTTGTTTGTGATTTAAAAATTCAGTTTGCATTTTCCACAAAACCTTGCTTACCACCAGCATGGACAATAATAAATCTTTTTCCTTTTGATATAGGGTCCAGTACACCTGCAAACAAATATTTTTAATATTTGATTTAGGAGGCCATGATCAGTGTTGTAGGTAGGTAGGTACTCAATTTTTTTTATACATATTTACCCAAATTTACCCATATTATAACCCATACTTATATTCATTAAATATTAAAGCCAATACCTGTTTCATCATCATTTTGCCAACATTTTCCCGCTGTATGACCGGCGTGAATATAAGTCTCATCCAGGTAAACGACTGGTAATTTTTCGTTCTCTTCATTATGCTTTAAAGACTGAAGTATAATTAATTGCACAGTAAGTTGTTGAATAGTCTATAGCTTTAATAAATTGTTATTTGTTATTATTACTTTTATATGGATACTATAAAAAATAAATTAGGTAGCCGACCTAGTGAAATACGGGAAAAAAGGCTAGGAAGAAGACAAAAAAATAAATAAATAATATACCTGCAGATACCGAGCACGCCATGCGGTTATGTCATTTCTTTCCATAAGGACCTTTCTATTGCTCTTTGTTTTTTTGAACCGGAAACTAATCTTTTTAATATCTTGTCTAAGGATTTCCCGACTGCCTTCAAATCCAATTTCTTCTATCAGTAGACGGTGTAGTTTGTTAACTGTCGGAATTTCTTTTTTGATAACATAAAATTCGTGAATTTTTCGCCGTAAAACTCCAATATCAAAATTATCCATTTCAATTTTGTCCTTCCTTGTTTTTCGATTTTTTCTTGGTGTAACTATTTTAGTTCCTGAAGCTGTCGCCACTCGTCCTTCATTTCCAATCCGTGTTATAGTTCGTAAAGATAGTCCTGAAATCCAATAAAATTATAGATAGAAATACAAAATACAAATTAGTGCTGCAGCAAAACTTAACCTATTTATGTTCATAAAAGGAAGTTAAGCTTCGAGGTATGGTATCACTTACCCGTTGCCGCTGCATCTCGCTCATTTACTTTTTCAAACGGTATTATCGGGGCGTCAGCCTGCTTTTCTTTCATGAAAAACTCTTTCACGTTTAAGACCATTTGTCTCACTCCACTACGTATCACTTTTGGCATATTTTACGTATTTTTATTGAATTATAAGCGCAAAATGACCACGACAAACAACACATTGAATGATCCGTCAATGAATGACATTTTACAAGATGGCGTCGTTACTTCCGATTTCCGCCACGCGCCAAAAGATCCTTGTAGCACTATAGTATTATATTCTCTTTTATATAAACTACGAATACGAATGAACACTGACACAAATAGAGTAGGGATACTATACGTATACGAGAAAGTATCGATACTTACTTGAGTATACACGATACTTTTTTTTCGTCTTTTTTGTTACATAACCTTAAATTATATTAAACAGAGTACTTTTAATTACTTAAGTAAAAGCATAAAAAACCGGTCAAGTGCATGTCGTGCTACGCGCAGTGTGGGGTTCCATAGTTGCCCAGTACATTTTATAACTTGGTCTACAGATCGCGCAAAACTTCTTCTTGCTAGCGGAAGTTGCACTCCGAAGAATGGCTGGCCCGCTGGCCCATGCATTGGGGTTATTCCCATCGGCTCACTGGTCCGTTGCGAAGTTGCTTTCTTAACTTATTCAAAATCATATTTTTAAACATTTAAATAATTAAAACATGCAAACTAGCAATCAGTAAAATTTCAGATATGTATTCGTATGAATGTTTTCACTTTTCAAATGCTTAAGAATGTGATTTTAAATAAGTAAAATCAACTCCGCAACGGACCAGTGAGCCGATGGGAAAAACTTCCTTGAGAGTGGCGAAATACTGAAATACGTATTTTGCTTCATAAACGACCATATCTTTTTTTTACGTGAAATTAGAAGTTTGAGCTATAAGGGACTGTAGATTTGAGTATAATGTTTTAATTTCAACCCAATATTTCCGCGCGTTCCCAAGATAAAGGGTTAAACACTTAGCCTAAGGGCTGTGTTGATAATTGCGGTTCGTGCGGCGAAGGTGCGGCGGATCTCGGGAGACTTGACTAAGCACAGCTGCGTCGCGTGCGGTGTGGACTATTTTTGTGGAGCGAGCGCTGCCCTACTAACGTGTACTGACTGAATGGGGCCAACCGGGCTAACACTATTAATTAATTAATTAATATTATTTTTTTGTTTTTGTACCATCAAACTACTCACGCCCATCAAGTCGTTCCTAATGGAAAATGGCGTCCATCACAGCTTAAACTTATGTTATGATCCATTCGGAACTCTTTTGGACGCGACGTGAATGATGATACTTGACAGTGACAGACAAATTAACCTTTAACCACAATTTATAGAAATTCTTTAACGTAACGTGAGTACCAACAAAGGGTATACTTTACATAACGTTGTTGTGCAAGAGTTATTTGCGCATTATTGAGAGCAATCACTACGTGTTGGTTGCACTTTCGTCAAAAATCCTGATTTTTGTGCTCGTCATTATTTAGTTAGGTATTACAAACCTAGGTCCATGAAGCGAACTACAATCTCTTTTCATGGTTTAGTATCATATCGGTGGTAACTAGAGATGGGCAGCGGAAAGATTCCCATTCTCATTGTGTAACTAAATGAATTAACAAATTGTAGTATATGGAGGTAGGTAGTTTTAACTTTTATGATGATTGATGTTGTTTTGCGAATGTGGGTAACGGGAGAATCGTCATTCTGTTTTCCGAGAAATATAAAGTGATACGTACAACGGTTAAATATCTATTTAATTAAATAATCAATATCTTTATATTATATATATATTTTTGGTGACGAGAAAGAAATTCACGCGTATCAAGTAGTGTTCAACATAATTGTGTTGAAAATGGCAAACAATATTATTGGAAACAGTCTCACGTTCGACCACCGAGTGCAGGAGTGGAGCATTTTATAAGTCGGTTTAATCAGACGTGTCTAGCAAAGGGAATTAATGAAGAAACCGACGAGTCATTTGTAAAACGAAGAGCTTTACTACTGGCGGCTTTGGTGGAGGACACATACCATGTCGTGAGAGATGTGGCTTTCCCCAATGACGTGGAGAACACGGAATTTTCTGCAATTTCGGTTCTACTGGACACCCATTTTGCTTCCAAGTGTAAGCTTTTAGCATAAGTTATTTCCAATTTACAAAGATTTGTGTATTTTTTGATATATTTGATATGAATAGTTATTTTGCTAACCGTTATTTTTATAACTGGTCTCACTTTTTATCACTGATTTGCGGGAGCTCGACAGAGGCGAACGCGTGTCGAAAGAATAAAGTCGTATCGAGAAAAATTGTTTTATTGCTGCACCCTTCTGAGGTCTGTCACAAGAAAAGTAGTTTTGCTGAGCGATATGCCTTCTACAAAGCAGAACAGTGAGTCGGAGAGGATTTAGCTGAATGGGCGACGCGAGTGCTTAACTTTGCGTTATACTGTGGGTTTAAATCGGAACTAGACACAGCGTTAAGGGATCGTTTCGTTCTTGGTTTGGAGAACACCAAAGAAAAGGAAAAGCTTTTTGGTGAAGATGTTAATACCCTCACTTTCAATAAGGCGGTAGACCTGGCGAAGAGCGTGCGGTGTGCGCGGCAGGGGGTGCAGTCTTCACGCACCGAGGCCGCGGCCGCGTTTGCTCAACTGGTATTCGCTATACAAGCTGATATAGGCGGCGCGCGAGCGGGACCATCATCCGTTACACTGAATGCAAAGTGTTGTGACGTGTGCGGCTATAGAAGTCATTCGCGAGACCAGTGCCGTTTCGTTAACTATAATGGTCAAAAAGGCCATAAAAAAGGTAATTTGAAGCGTATGTGTAAAGCTCAGGTAAAAATGAATAATTATTATATGGCAGCGGACGATGACGATACTGTAAAAAGTATTTATGATCTTTATAATATCAAAAGCGTGAACGGTGACCCGATGAGTCAGAGCGTTTTAATAGCTGACGAAGATATTTTATGTGAAATTGATAGTGGGAGCGCCGTTTCAGTTTTACCCGAGTCTATTTACGATATTTTTTTTAGAAACAAATATAATTTAGTACCTTGTAGGGTGATTTTAAATCGTTATAATGGAAGCAAAATTTCACCGCTAGGTTACGTGTCTTTATTAATCACATACGAAAACCGCACGGAACCGATAAAGCTATTTGTTATTGCAACACAAAACAAACAACCCACCTTGCTAGGTAGGGATTTCATAAGCAAGTTTAATTTACAGTTATGTAGGATGGATTGCAATAATATAACGAGCGAGGATGTGGATTCAATGTTGACAAATAAATATTCAAAATTGTTTTCAGATGAATTAGGAAAATTTAATAAGTACAAAGTTCACCTAAAAGTGAAATCTGAGGCAGAATTTAGGTTTTTTAAGCCTCGTCCAGTTCCTTTGGCATTAAAGACTAAAGTTGAGAATGAATTAAAACGTTTAAAGGATTAGGTATTTTGGAAAAAGTTCAACATTCAAACATTGCTACGCCAATTGTTCCAGTGTTACGCCGCGATGGCGAGGTAAGAATTTGCAGGAATTACTCAGTTACTCTCAATAAAGTTTTATTTTTGGACAACTAACCCATTCCTCGTATTGAAGATTTGTTTGCGAAACTGCACAATGGAGTAGAGTTTTCTAAGCTAGATCTGGCTAGGGCCTACAATCAACTAGGATTAGACGAGCTAAAAACCTAACTTGCATCAATACTCATAAGGGTTTATATCGTTTTAATCGTTTGGTCTTTGGTTTGAGTAATGCACCTTTTATTTTTCAACAAACCATGGAAAATTTGTTAGGAGATATTGCGGGTACCTGTATTTTTTTAGATGACGTTTTGGTAACGGGGGAAACAAAAGAAATCCATATTCAAAGATTAGAGCAAGTTTTGAGTAGATTAGAAGACGCCGGTTTGAGATTGAAGCCAGATAAGTGTAAGCTGTTTCAAAAATCTGTAAAGTACCTTGGGTTTGTAATAGATAAACAAGGGCTGCACAAATCAAAAAATAAAATTGAAGCAATTTTGAATTGTAAACAAGCCAAAAATGTTAAAGAATTAAAGTCATTTTTAGGGATGGTTAATTATTATAGATGTTTTGTTCCTAACACGTCTAGTTTGCTTAGTCTATAACATTTATTATTAAAAAAGGGTGAAAAATGGATTTAAATTCATTTAAAAGAATAAAAAAAGAAATGGCTGATGAACGAGTTTTAGCTCATTATAATCCAGAGTACCTGACAATAGTGACTTCAGACGCTGGGCCTGAAGGGTTGGGAGCTTTACTAGCTCAACGGCAGCCGGATGGTTCAGAGAGAGTGGTGGCTTATGCATCACGCTCTTTATCTAAAGCAGAACGTAATTATGCACAGATACAAAAGGAAGCGGCTTCCATAATATTCACAATTAAAAAATTCAATCATTACTTATATGGTAGCACGGTTCCATTTATTTTGCGTACGGATCACAAACCTTCGGGGGAAAAAAAGGTGTACCTGAATTAGCAGCGAAGCGAACCGTTTACAATGATATGCTATAATTTTATCAGCGTACAATTATAGAATTGAATACGTTAAAAGCGAGAATAACGTAGCAGATTTTTTTATCTCGATCAGTCAAAGTCGATAGATTCGATGAGACAGATATGCTAGGTACAGACGACACCTTGTACGTTAATTATTTACGTGATTCCTTTTTGAGAGCGGTTTCTGTTAATGACATAAAGGTCGAAACATCTCGTGATAACGTATTACGGGAAGTGATGGGGTTAATAAAAAAGGGTGGCCAGTAAAATAACGAACGAGGATTTAAAGCCATATTTTAATTGTAGGGTGGAACTATTTTTAGAGAATGACTGGATCATGAGAGGTCATAAAGTCGTTATTCCTTTAAAGTTTCGTGAGCAATTGGTAGAAGAATTGCACAATTCGCATTTTGTAGTAGTAAAAACTAAAGCTGAAGCCAGGTCCCATATGTGGTGGCCTAATATTGATAAGCACATAGAACAAAAATAGGGTCGTGTAGTTTATGTAATGCGTTGCGTTCCGATCCACCACGTGCCTCCTTACGGCCGTGGCCGTATCCCGAGCGAGCCTGGGAGCGAATTCATATCAATATGTTTTCTTTACACGGTAAACAATATATGGTCCCAGTAGATGCGCATTCCAAGAGGGTGGAATGTTTTTTACTGCCTACTACGGACAGTAGTTCGATCGTAGCAAAACTAGAGGAAATGTTCAGTTGCTTCTGTTTAATTCTAACATTAGTTACGGACAACGCAACTAACTTTTATTCAAACGTATTAGAGAGTTTCTGTAGTGCAAACGGCATCAAACACATAACAAGCACCCCCCCCCTATCATCCATCTTCAAACGGCCAAGCAGAGAACAGCGTCAAAACAATAAAAAAATCTTTAAAAGTCATTATAAAAGAAAACGAAACTCAGTTCAAATGTTAAAAAATTAAATATTTTTTTGTTTGATTATAGGAACTCTGTGCACTGTACGACAGGTTTTTCGCCAGCTCAGTTTCTAATAGGTCGCCCCTTGCGATGTAGGTTTGATCTTATGCGGGTCCCCGGTTGTGCTGAACATAATGAGCCATCAGCAGTGTCGTTAGCGTCCGAAGCTAAACGTATTGTTTGTTCTAAACAGATCTTACAGCATAATCAATACGGAGGCTATAGAAAAGTGAAGTTTATAGTTGGACAAAAAGTACTGATAAAACATTTTTTCTACAATGGTACGAAACATCTGTGGAAGATCGGTGTAATTAAAGAAGTAATTGGCCCAAGAATGTTCATTGTTTTTCTACCGGACTTAAATATTAGCATTAAGAAACATGTTGATCAATTGTAAAGATACACGGGATCAGAATTAGCGGATCACAATGAAGGCGATTTTAGCACAACCTTATTTCTAAGGAAATAAAATCTAGTTTAGTTCAGCAAAAATTTGACAGTGTACAGTCTTGTTTTCTACATCTACACTTCTACACTATATTATATAAAGAGGAAAGATTTGTTTGTTTGTTTGTATGTTTGAGGTAAACTTTGGAACTACAGAACCGATTCTAAAAATTCTTCCTTTTGTAAAAAGCTACACAAATGTTAAGTAACATGGGCTATATATTATTCAAATAAAAGTAAGTTTTCAGTTTAAAAATTCAGTATTTGTGAACCATGTCGGGAGAAAAAACGCTGCTTAGCTGCTTTATCGGCGTGCCCTGACCAAATGGTTAGTTATTCGTGATAAAACCGGTTGTTTTTCCATACGAACAAACTGTATCAGTTTAATCTGACTAAAGATTTCCGTCTATAACGATCCTGACACACCTCTTGCTAATATTAAGCTTGAAAAATTGACCACAGCCAGGTTTAAGCATAGATACATCAAGTACTGTGGTTTAAGTAATGATTTCTTCACATATGGCAAAACTAATCAGTTTAATCTGACTACAGATTTACATCTACAACGACCCGGACGCACCTCTTGCTAATATTTAGCTTAAAAAGTAATTAAAGCCAGGTTTATGTATTGATTTTTTCCCATACGAGAAAACTGTATCAGTTTAATCTGACTACAAATTTTCATCTACAACGATCCTGACACACTTTTTGGCACTTTGCTAAAACATAGTAACCAGGGTCTGATGATTGGACTGGAAGATGGGTACGGGATCTCCTCAACGGACAACAGCAGACCCTTCGAGTTTGGGCTTATTGATGGTATTTATTAGCACTTTGGTAAAACGTGGTGACCAAGGTCTGGTTCAAGGTGGGACTGGAAGGTGGTAACGGGATCTCTTCAACGGACAACAGCAGACCCTTCGAGTTTGGGTTTACTGATTGGTATTTATTAGCACTTTGCTAAAACATGGTGACCAGGGTCTGATGGTGGAACTGGAAGATGGGTACGGGATCTCCTCAACGGACAACAGCAAACCCTTTTTAGTTTGGGTTTACTGATTGGTATTTATTAGCAATTTGGTAAAACATGGTAACAAGGATCTGGTGATGGGACTAGAAGATGGGTACGGGATCTCCTCAACGGACAAAAGCAGACCCTTCGAGTTTGGACTTATTTGATTGGTCTTTATTGGCGCCTTGGTTAAACATGGTGTCCGTTGCGTATAGTCGTTCAAAAAATCATATTCTTTTGTTTTATTTATTTTCACGAAAATCTCTTCGACGCGGGCGGAGCCGCGGGCAAAAGCTAGTTTATTATACAATGTCTTTGGTCGCACCAATCAGGTGGCCCAGAAGTGCGTTAATTAAAGAATCCTAGGGAGGGTAGGAACACTGGGGTCGCAACACTGCGTTTTTGAACGGGTTTGGCCGAGTTTCTACACTCCAAACGTCATTTCAATTCAATTCAATTTTTTTATGGCAAAGGAAGCCGGTGTCGACGATTCTGTCAGTGTCACGTAATAGACTGCAAACGTACTATCCGATAAAATATATACAACGAAGAGGATGACCTTGTAGATGCTGAAACAAACACTACATACAAGTTAGTAATAGATACTATACGTATATAATATAAATATGAAAGCGTTTCACATATCTCCAATAGATTTCGTATTGATTTATAACTGTCATTTTGACTTCTATAAACGAACCTTGCGAACCCTGCTCAGAGTTGGTTTTGAAAAATTCGACACCGGTGTACAATAGCGACACTGCTATTTTTGAACGTTCGGGGTTTTTGAACGGTTTAGTGTTGGAACTCGGGGTACGAACCCAAGCCGGTGTGTGTTTTTGAACGACTATCTGTGTGATTCTCGCATTACTAGGGTAGCGTTCCGAATCACTTTCTCAAGATTAAGGTTGCGTTCCAAATCACTTTTCAA
Organism: Ypsolopha scabrella; assembly: GCA_910592155.1. Lineage (NCBI taxonomy): Eukaryota > Metazoa > Arthropoda > Insecta > Lepidoptera > Ypsolophidae > Ypsolopha > Ypsolopha scabrella. The sequence goes on along the minus strand of OU342962.1, from coordinate 13,431,389 downwards.
GATTAAAATATTGCTCGCTGTCAGACAAAAGTAGCTCGATGCTGGTTCCAAAACATCTACTTTTAGGTTTTGGAACCAGCATCGAGCTACTTTTCTCCGACAGCGAGCAATATTTTAATCTTGAAAAAGTGATTTGGAACGCTACCTTAAATATTGCTCGCTGTCAGATAAAAGTAGCTCGATGCTGGTTCCAAAACCTAAAAGTAGATGTTTTGGAACCAGCATCGAGCTACTTTTGTCTGACAGCGAGCAATACGTTAATCTTGAAAAGTGATTTGGAACGCTTCTTCGGAAACGTTTCAAAACACTTCCGAGCAACTGTCAGGTAACAGTTCGGTTACCCTCGGTATGTCACAATCGACATCATTTCATTTCAGGTATCCATTTGTTTTCAATATTTATGTTGGAGGTCTGCGTAAAAATAAAGCTTATATATTTTTCATTTTGTTTTACTTGAACGCTCTAGGGTGAAATTCGCATCACTATGAGTGAAATGCACTCGATTCGAAACAAAGAAGCGTGTCAGAACGTGCGATCATAGTGCGAAATTTCACTCGTTTAGAAAGAGACAAGGAGGAAGAGAAACAAAAATCTGGTTGCACCAATCAGGTGGCCCAGTGTAATTTTCGCATTACTCCGAAGCGTTTCAAAACCAAAGACATTGTATAGAGAACAAGACTGCACTACGATACGAAAAACGAGCCGAGCGACATGGGTGTTGGCACTCGTTGGTCCCTTTCTAAAACGTTAGAAACTCAACAACACTATATAAGTATATTGTATATATTATAACACTGGCAACTTGCTAGACAAGTATACACGAGTAGCGACAGCTATCTCGCTTGGCTTTTTGGTAAAATGGTATCATAATAACAACCTTATTTTTTAGGAAATAAAATCTAGTTTAGTTGAGCGAAAATTGGGCAGTGCATAGTCTTGTTATTATACAACGTCATTGTCTTTGTTCAAAACACTTTCGTGCATCTGTCAGGTAACAGTTCGGTTACCCTCGGCTTAACTCGGGTCAATTTTTGAAAGCTCTAGGGTGAAATTCGCATCACTCCAGATCTCCAGATTTTTCTTTCTCTTGCTCCTATATCCTTTCTCTTTCTAATAATCGAGTGAAATTTCGCACTATGATCGCACGTTCTGAAATGCTTCCTTACTGTATAAAGAAAACCTTGAATTATTTTCTTTCAACCAATGAAAATGACGATTTGATTACGATTATTGGTAAACGAAAACAATCTGATATTTACGCCGTGGTCATCTGTCATTGGTTCGATTTCATCAAGATTTGTTAAAATTCATAAATTTTATTCAAATAATGAACAAATAACTTCAACAGTCGTAAGAAAGACAAATTTAATTAACAGATAATGAGATTAAGAGATCGTATAAGTCTATTTTAGATTTGTTTCAACAATTATAAATAAAATATAATAAAGATGAGAGTAGCCGGCATTAGCCGAATTTTTGTGATTTTAGTCACGGTTGTTGTTAGCTTAGCGACTAATGTAGACCCAACAAAGAGAGATGAGAAAAAATCCAAGTCGGTAACGACCTACGTTAGCGCGAAATGGGAAGCAACACCTATTGTTTTGGAGCTAGCTGAATACCTTGCTGGAGAGAGCTCTGACCTGTTCTGGCCCTTTCTAGACGGAATAAACTCTCTGAAGACAAGTCTTGAACACTTAGGTAAGTTGAATTGCTTTAAAAAACTCAATATAATCTACCATTGAAGTTCATATCAAATCAATTTTAATCTACTTCATAAATGTAATTTTGTTACAGGGACTGATAAACAGAAATATGATGCATGTATTGGAGTTGCAACCACATTGTTGGCACCAGCCCAGCTCCGCATGGCTAAACTGGCCCTGTCTATGCACATCACATCACCCACCGTCAGGATGTTTGATCAGATTGCCACACAGAATGGGGCGAAGGAGTCAAAATGTGATACTTTTGTGGCCATAGCTTCAAGGAAAGTCTGTGATAATGAAGTCTTGAAAGATGTCCTTAAATCTTCTAAACAATATCTTCCAGTAAGTTTCTCTCCTCATCTAAACATGCTATAATATAAGTAAAGGAAATATGAATATAATTTGCAATATTCCGCTAAACAATTCTTGTCGTGCTATTCAAAATGCAGACTCGTGCACCGCCCGCCCGCCCGCATAAAAACATGCAACAAGCAAGCAATACAAGCAAAGCAATCTTAAATAACAAGCAAGAAAACTTATGGACACGTGTTTCGCCTCTGAACGAGGCATCCTCGGGATGTGTTCTCCGCAGCAACTGATGTGTTGCTCGCCCAGCCGCTCCGCAGCAACTGATGTTGTTCGCCCGACAGCTCAGCAGCTAGTGACGAGCCGCCGACCAAAACTCGCCTTTTATACACCGGCCTGACTAGTTGTTTGGTGGGGAAAATGGGGAGACGAAAACATGCGTAACAGTGGGGTAGTGGTAAAGTTAGTTTGTTCGTTTAGTAAATCAGGGTCACGAGTCTGCATTTTGAATAGGACGACAAGAATTGTTTAGCGGAATATTGCAAATTATATTCATATTTCCTTTACTTAGTGATGGACTTCCGCAAGGTAACGCCTATTTCAATTAATGCTATAATATACCCACATACTAATATTTTTGAACATTCCCTTTAAAAAATCAAGAAATAATCAATAGAAAATTAATCAAAAATAATATTTATTATTTGATTTAAGGAACAACTTTTCAATTCATATTTTTCAGGCATAATATTTACCACAATTTCTTAAATCTTTTTGTGCCATCAATTATATTTCTGTATTCATAAATTGTATATGATTTTATTTTAACTTTAACTACTCATAAAAACTTTTTCTTAAAAATAATGGTATTCACCACAAATTTACTACACCATAAAATGCAACCTTGACTTCATATAAATATTTATTTATTATAATTACTATAACAGCAATTATTAAATATTATTAAATAAAAGTTTAGCTTACATCATTTAACTTGCAATAACTAATAAACTTACAAACTAATTGACATTTGCTATCAAAGAGCACCAGCAGATGGTTCGAACTCAATGAATGCATTGAGAGATTTCGTCATCTTACACATTGTTGAGGTGGTGTGAGCGTGCGTGCGGCTGATGGGTGCAGCAAACAACTGCCGCTTCCGACACGAGCGCCATCGCACGCAATTGTCTGGTGCAAACAGCTTGAGGACCCCAGTAAGCAATTGGGGACAGTCGATTTCTCCCCTCAAAATTTTTAGAGCGAAAATTAACTGACAACTACTTCGCCTAGATTTCAAGGAGGTCATACTTAACATGCCAAGAAAGAAACTTGATGGGTACAGAAACGGATAATAGCCAAAATTTTTCTGTACATAAACCTTAACATAGCTTTTTGCACCTTCTCAAGCATTAACATGTAAGATTCTTCATGAGGATTCCACACAGAACAGCTATATTCTAGTTTCGACCAAACCAAAGCATAGAATACCAGCTTTATAGTCATAGGGTCTTTTAGATCCCTATAATATTAGGATAGCATAAACACATAGATACTATTTGTAACTAACTGAATGGCCTTTTATGACATATTTCAATTGATTCCTACTCTTACCATTATGTACTGACTGTCTACTATGGCTAATTTAATTCTGCCCTAGGTTATGGAATAGATCTGTAGGGAAAATCTGCTGACCTTCTTAAATTAAAAATAAAAACCAGCCAAGTGCGTGTCGGGCCACGTGCAATGTAGGGTTCCGTAGTTGCCCGGTACATATAAGTTGGTCTACTAATACAGAAACTTCTGGTCCCATACATTCTAGGGGACCAAAAGTTTGGCGCGTCCTGTACTCGTAAACCTGTAAAGCCTACTGAGCTGTGATAGTTTTCCTTTTAAATTCATTATGTTTACTACTTCTCTGAATTTTTATTACATTTCTATAAACAACCGTTTAGCCAGCAGGGGGGAATGCTCCACACTAACTAAAATTTTCACTTTAAAGCTTAATATTTCGCCAATGGATCCCTAAATCCAAAAATGGTTATCACACACACACAATGTTTTTGAACGGCCTATCCAATGATACCCCACGCTATGGGTTAGAAGAGAAAAAAAAATTCATCCCCAGTTTACGTGTATGAGAAGTAATTCTTGAAAGAAAATTGTTAAATTTTTATTTTACCATTTTGTCGGCGTGAGTAATATTTATATCCATGCCAAATTACAGCTTTCTAGTACTAATAGTCTATGCGTTAAGCCGCGGACAGACGGACATGGCGAAACTATGTATAAGGGTTCCTTGTCGGACTCCGAAACCCTAAAAAAGATGATGACACATGCACAGACACTATTTGGTGAACTCGTTATCCTAACTGTTCCATGTTTAGACATCATTGAGGTTGCACAGTACATCAGACAGAATCCTACGGAGTTCCCAGACAAAAATGTTGTTGGTAATTCTCACAATCTGAGGCACCTTAACAACCTACTTACGCCGCCTGCTCATCGCCTAACTAAAATAGCATACTCTCTGATTGTGATGGGACCACTTATTTACAATAAACTGCCTGGTCATGTTAAAGATTGTAGAGCCTTGTAATTAATTATTGACTTACTAGTAATTATATAAATAACTATTTGACATGAATAAAATGATTGTAATATCCTATTTTAATAATATTATGTTATCATCATTGGTTTATGTTTTTATGGTTACATTTTGTTTTTTTTTATGTCATGTAAATATTTCTATGTTTATATTTCTATATTATGTTTCATTTGCCTGATGATGTAGTTTCACTGAATAAATGAATATGAATAATATGCAACTCCTATAAACGTCAAAGTACATTTGCACAGTTGATTCACAATAGCAAACAATATTTTTTGCTCAAACAATATCAACATCAATAAAAATATAATCCAATACATCTAAGGATTGTAATAATAATATATATTTAATATCTATTGATGTGGCTGTGTTGAGTGTCATCTAGCAGCACTGGCCGCCCTCCACATTCCATATTGTCATTCATTACATTGTGTTTTTTATATTTGTTTTAGAAAACACATTTATTTACTAGTGCCTGTCTTTCAGAAGGATAGGCAGAGACAACAGATAACCATCAGTTACAATCCTGACATACCCTTTTCGTTTCTTAGACACTTAGTATTGGATCATAGAAAGTCTCCTATTTCAAGTGCTTTTCACTAGTCTCTTCTGCAGTATCCAGTCTGCATACTTTTGAAACAGTTGGTTGAGGTCTGCTTCAACTCTACACTTCTCTTTCATCCATACTTTTTAAATGTTTAGAGCATAATATTTTCTGTTCTATTTAACACGATTTCTATGGATTTGATGCTTGTGATTGTTGGCACTTGGTGGAACTTTTGTTACATTTTTGATTGAAAAACACTTGTACTTGTCCACTTATTTATATTACATATTTCCCTTACCGGTTTCGCTGTTATAGCATTATCAAAGGTTTATTGTACGTAAACAACCAAAAAACCTTTGATAATGCTATTACAGCAAAACCGGTAAGGGAATAATATAAATAAGTGGACAAGTACAAGTGTTTTTCAATCAAAAATACAATTTCTATGAATTGTCTTTTTATTTTAAGGAGGAGCATAAACTGGAGACATATTTGCTGGACCACACATACCCCAGCAGTGACAACAACAGTCTAACAGCCATTCTCTATGGAGAACTTGGTTCAATAGACTTCTATTCAAAACATAAAATATTGGCAGGGTATGCGGATAAGGGCGCTATTAACTATATTGTGAGATGGAATGTCAAGGTATGGTCCTTAGAAGTATAATATTTTGGTGTTCATTATTGCTTTTAATTATTGCTTCCCGATAATAATTGATTTACAATGGACTTCCGGCATGATCGTGCCTCCTGCCATTTTACTGCCTAATAACATCTCCATCATTAGTGTTACCACCTCTAAACGTATTTATTCATATATAATCATACCTACAAAATATGTTACTTCATAAAAAGGAAATCAATAAAAACTTAAGATCATGTGATCATACTTAAAACCTAATTATTTGAGCTGCCCTTACAGTCACAAGGCAAACCAAAGCTCCGCCTGTCAGGGTATGGCGTAGAACTTCAACTGAAGAGTACAGAGTACAAGAGTCAAGATGACTCCACACCCAAGGAGTCTGAAGCTGGAGAGTCTTCTGACCCTTCAGAGGAAGAAGATGAAAATGATCCACAGAACCAAGTTGATGGATTCAACTTCGGCAGGTTGAAGTAAGTTCTTAACAAGACTTCGTAAGGCTTCTTGGCGCGCCGAAATCATGTTTATTGGATTAAAACATTGAGCTCTTTCTATGTGACATAAGTTTCGAAATAAATATTCGTCAGGATATACAATACATCCCTAACTTTGTGATATTCAGAGTGTTGTTAAACAGCCAACTTTACTTTAATTCACTTTCTACTGTCAATTTTTATGCTCCAAAATTCCAATGTGGTATCCCTTTTAATATATATCTAAAACATGACAGGTAGGAAAATACTACGGTACACATGAGTATTACTTACACTCATTCAAGCAGAAAGAGCCAACACCGAACTCACTAATTTAAGGTCTACTGTCTTAATGATAATGACTATAAATAACATATTTTTAACCAGAAATCTGTTCCCGGCACTACGCACGCCACTGGAGCGCTTCCGTCGCCACCTCTCAGAGTCTAACGAAGAGCTGACTCCACTGAAGGTGTGGCAGATGCAAGCTCTGAGTATGCAGGCCGCGGCTGCAGTGGTCGACGCGCATGACTCCGGCGGCGATGAGGCGCTTAAAGTGCTCACTTCTATTGCTCAGAACTTTCCCATACAGGTGATATAAGTTACATTTTTATTGACAATATTATATTCATTTAATTAGACTATTAAACATACTTAATTAAGTATCCATAAAGGCAAGCCACACCATACAAAAAACATAATTTGGTGGAGTGGATCTTAAATACGTATACGTCACTGAATAATACTCCCAGTAACATCCGCCGTCTGTGGAAGGAGTTTCTCTACTATGAGGTGGATAAAAACATGGCTAAGAAGCATCATCCTCCAGAAATAATTCAATCACACGTCGCTACTGCATTTAAAAAAGACCACTAAAAGTTAAAATATATTCTAAATAGAAAAATTCAAGACTGCCATTTATTAATTACAAAGAGCACAAATTTTTACCTGGACGTTTGATTATGTATTGTTTGACTACCAAAAGATAAGTGTGAACAAAACCAGCTTTCCTTGTAAGGATTAGCAGGCCCACCTTAGACCCAGCCAGAAAACAATGAAAGCTACAAAATTGATCATGTTTATTTTATTGAACAGACAAAGTCCCTCATTCACGTGAACGTGCCACGCTCGTTCCGCGACGAGGTGCTCTACAATCAAGACGTCTGGTCTCAGTCATTGGGACTGCGCGGCGGGGAGCCACTCCTGCTGGTCAATGGAGCACAATATGATGCGGAGGAGGTCGATATCATGGCGCTGTTGACGGCGCTACGAGAGGACATCGGACCCATGAACGCTTTGCATGCGATGGGTATGTCTTTCTCTTAGACATCAATGAGATCTTAATTTAGTATGCATGTGGTTTTTTGTTTAACTTTACTCGGCACAGTTTTTCTTTTGAAATAGTGTAACAAATGTCGGAATTTCGTTAACTTGGTTCTCCTGGTAGAACCTACAAAGTTATCTAATACACACATTGCAGGAATCTCTAAAAAGCTGATCAATACGCTAATGTCCCTCGAACTGGGCGAATCCCTGACATGGGAGGAGTACGGGCTGGACATTCGGGACACCGCCATTACGTGGCTGAATGATCTTGAGATGGACGAGCGCTACCGACGCTGGCCGTCCTCCTACATGGAACTGTTGCGACCTACTTACCCGGGCATGCTGAGGAATTTGAGGCGGAATATTTACAACTATGTGAGTCGCTCACGCCAAAAACTCTTATGACCGCTGTACACTCTAGCGAGTCTTTGTCCGTGAAGGGGACAAAGCGATATTACTAAAGTGAAATGCAATAGAGTCCATCTTCTTTACTCGTAGTAGTTTATAGTTTGGTCCCCTACGTCCCCTAGTCTCGCGAGAGTGCAGAGCGGAGCGGTCATAGTAATGTACAGATCCCGGCGGCGGTAAATAATGCACATCGGTTAGCTTCGGCTTAGTAGAGCGTCGTCTCTGTCACTGGAGTGTTAGTGCTTCGTGCGACAGAGATGACACTACTATACGTTGTGTAATATTTACTGCCCGGACCTGTACTTGACCTAACCTGTAGTTTCGGTGTCTGTCCAGCGTAACCTTGGTGGATGTACTACCACTTTCAAGTTACTGGACACAAAACGACCGAAGGTGCTGCACTGAATAAATTATACACAAATTCTTGTACTTTTATTCCACATATATGTGTATGTATGTGCTGCACTGACTAGGCTCTTATCTAATAGATGATTCCCAGGTGATAGTGATCGACCCGAGGTCGCGCGCGTCCAGCTCCGCGCTGAAGCTCGGTGAGACGCTCCTCAAGCACGCGACGCCGGTGCGGGTGGGCATCGTCCTGGCGCCGGTGCGGGGCGGCGAGGGGGACGACGCGGGGTTGGAGGCGGCGGTCAGGTCCGCGTTCAACTACGTCGCGCAGGAGAAGAACTCCAACAAGGAGGCCTTCTACTTCCTTAGTGGTGTGAGTTGTTGGATTGTTTAATCTCTAGTTTAAATTGTCATAATGCACATCCTTTTATTCTTACTACTTTTTTTTTCAGGGGAAACAGGAAAAAAGTTAATCACTTTTCTTATTTTTGTCGTCTATCATGAATCAGCCTTTCAATCAGTTATTTCAGGAACTATAAAAGAAATATTTCAAGTTAGATGATAGCGACAAAACCTAGACTAATGCATGTACAAATGTTTTATTATTTGACGACGCGACATGTATATTAGCACCTCCGTACTCAGGGGTGCAATGGTGTAAGAGAATCGTATTCATTTGACGGCCTAAAACGTACGATTTCGATTCTCAAACGGCTATTCTGTCAAGCAAATTAACACGTTTGACAATTTAAATCCTACGGTTTTGGCTTTAAAATGAATACGAATTTCTTACCCAAATTTCGCAACTGATCTGTTAAGAATATATGAACTATTTATGAATGAGCGTTAAACACCCGATATTGAATCGGATCAGTTCACATAAGCCCTTACTCTACAGACTTAGTTAATCATGTATAATTTTCAGTTGCTAGGCACACCGGAGGAGGAGGAAATCTCCATCGACCTGGTAAAGAAGCAGCTGAAGAAATACGCCAGCTCCAGCGCGAACCTCGACGAGATCGTCTCTGAGGACTCGGAGTACAACTTCGGCAGTCAGCTGGCGCAGGAGTTCATCTCTAAGATCGGGAGCAACAAGTTCCCGGAGGTTAGTAACAGAGGCGCTGATGAGCCCGAAGACCTGTCTGTGGGCAGATTTCATAAGATTCATGTTCTACGAGGGTAGGTTGATTAGTTGGGTTTTTAACAGCAACACTGAACAAAATTAAATACTATCGCTCTAGACGACGGGATAAATGGTAAACATGTCCCTCTCTGCTCGCTTCAAATATTTTTTGCAACAATATATTTTAAAAAAATTCGTCCTGTTCTGACGGACTGATGTCCGCTGGATCGGAATCCTTAAAAATAGTCAGTGACGTATTTAAAATATTTTTAAATAAAACTATGATAGAAATAAATTTCTATATTTTTAAACTCTTGGCGATTTATCCATCGTAAGGAGATAACAAATTAAATTGATATCATTGCGGTATAGAAAATCAGAAAAGTAAATCTGGACGTGATGAGCTCTGAACCGGGATTTCAAAGCTTGTGTTTTCGTAAATTCGCAGGTCATGTTGAGAACTGGATAGCTCAGTTGGTAGAGCAACCGCCCGGTAAGCGAGAGGTCCCGAGTTCGAATCCCGGTTCAGAGCTCCTCACGTCCAGATTTACTTTTCTGATTTTCTATACCGCAATGATATAAATTTAATTTATTTTTAGATAATTTAGAATGTTAAATTCTCCCTCAGGTCCTCATAAACGGCGTGCCGCTGTCAGACGAGGGGCCGATGTCGGTGACGTCATCGGTAGACTTGCTGGAGGAGGCCCTGGTGACGTCACTGGCGCGGCACACCGGCAGGCTGCAGCGAGCCGTGTTCAGGGGAGAACTGTCCGACAGCGACGACGCGGTCGACTACCTGATGAAGCAGCCGCATATCATGCCCAGGTTACACGTTTATTTTATCTCTTAATCCAATAAGCTTTTGGTTTAATCTTCTGTCCATAAAAAAAATACCAAATGATCCAATTGTGCTGGTATTGGCTTATAGATGTCATATACATACATGTAAAATATTAAAAAATAATTTGATGCAGACTTATCTTCTATTAATTAATAATGAAGGTTTTAATTTCAAGCTAAGAAACTTACTAAAAAACCTAATTTTAAGTGACAGCACTATATTTTGCTATATTTTTGCTTATATTTTGAAGGACACACCAACTAAAATTAGCTAGTCTTCTAAACCCTCCTGAATCAAAGTAACTTTTTTTTAAAGTTAAAATCTTTAAATTGTGTCAATTATGGCTGTCAAACTAAAATTTTAGTTTGACGTTTATAAAATGGTGACTGGAAAATGGCTCTTCTTTTTAACCCTACTCTTAAGTTTTAATTTAATTTTTAATTTTATGCATGTGAAACTAAAACTAAAGCCTTCAAAATTGGCTTTAACATTTCTCTTTACTTTTTAGGCTGAACCGTCGCATTTTGGCATCAGAATCATCTCAATACTTGGATCTCTCCGGTATTGCAGCATCCAAAGTATTATTTACGGAAGATAAGATACACAAGCTTTTGCAGTTGACAGGTATGCATAGCAGAATTTGAAGAGAACTCAGTTTTCAGTAGAAACGTTTTTCCATTTATTTTAGGAATGACATATCCAAATTTTATAAAACAAAATGTATATGAATGAGGCAACATTAAACTAACAGAAACTACAATTTAATATTTGAAAAGTATCACCCGTTAAAAGTTATTACGAATCTTATCATGAAAATGGATGACACTTAAGACGAACTAACTGTCTTTGAAGACTTAATTTTAGTAATCAAACTGAAAATAAAAACAAAATTAGCAAATAACTCTTGATTAAAAAGAGTTATGGAATCACGAATCTGTTAGAAAATTTCAATTGAAGTAAACATTTATTAAATGCAAACAAGAGAAACAATATGGCTATGTCGTATTTCCTCATATTTAAAATGTATAATGGGCAAATTTTAATGTACCCACACCAGTTTTCTGCGCGTTTGGCATCAAGCCGACTTATTTTGTTTCATATACCAACCAATCCTGCTTCTGAAAACAAAACGTTCACTGTAAACAGAATTTGCGGGGTATTCAGTTGCGGGCAAGTGATACGCACGCGTCGTAGCATGTCAGCGCTACCGGGTACCCGGCAAAATCATTACCCGTCCCATGTCTAGTCTCTATACTTGTTCAAGAACAATCTCGGCTCAATCTGTTTAGGAAGTCTAAATTTCATTTTGCGTTGTTCACCATAAGGGTTATTGAACCCTGGTCCTGACCACTTACCGGGTCTCCAGTATGAATTTGGCTATATAAGCGAAAGTCACCTTATACATATAAAGGGGAGGGGGAGGGGGGTTAGAGGTCTGGACCTGCCTTAAAAATACAAGGCGAAATTAATTTATGCGGCCAAATTCATACTGAAGACTCGGTAAGTGCTCAGTAACATGATTTGACTACTATGTGAGGTCAAAATTAAATTTTGGATCCATGAATGAGAAAACTAGCTATACACGCCAACGCATAGAAGAGTAGTATAAAATAACCTCCATTGAAAAAAAAAAATCCTGCAGGTCGTGATGCGTTAGCTACATCTTTGTCTCTCCTGAAATACTTTACAAAGGCGGGAAAACCTGAAAAAATCCTACAGACCATCTGGATCATCGGTGATTTGAACAAGAAGGAATCTAGATCTCTTCTAAAGGACGCCATTACGTTTATGGTAAGTAAAATAAAAAAATAAAGTAAAATAATAAACAGTACAAAAAAAAATAAAAATATACTATGTCAATTACATTACAATCCTTTTCTCTCTTTGACGATTATGCAATCCGTCTCTAAAGATCCTCCGGGGATTCAAAGGACTTACATAACTGCAACCACACATTCTACATATCACATTGTCAATCTTGTATACAAAAAATACCAGCACATTTGCGCGAGGCAAGTTTTTATTTTAGGATTGATTAAGGGTGTATAATACCTCACTTCGCTTCGCATGATCCTGTTTTATACCAACAAATACTGCAATAATCACTTTGAAATTAATATATGATAAAGTTGAGGACTAATGCTATGTCCATGCTGTTGTGAAAACTTGATTCCATTAAATTTTTTCGATGCAAAGTTACCTCCAAACCGTAATGTAAACCGATAGCATTCAATGAATACTGGAAATTAGATCTGAAACTTTGCATAATATAACTGGTATTAGTATAAAGCATCTGCAGACTGTTCTATATAAATGAAAAAACCATCAGTGTAGCCGCGATTTCAAAATAACTGACGTTTTTGCGTGCGCAGCATCTGATTAGAGTAGGATAGACAGTTAAAAAGCAGAAGCGTTAGAGCAGGACTGCGAATTCACCTATTATGGGCCCTTAATGTAATGTATAATTTATTTAATGTATAATTAATGTTAGGCAGTTCACAAATCCACTGTAAAACTATAGGCTAATTTTCATAACCATGTTCTGTTAAGATTCGATATAGAGCTGTTTGTTTTCCTATCATAAATAAATAAAATGACGTTTGTTAATTTCAGCGTGAATCCGGCGGAATACGAGTGGCGTTTATCCCCAACGTGGACGGCACATCGGCCGAGGATCAGTCCTTGAACAAAGTGGTCGTCGCTGCGCTGACGGCGCTCGAACCGGCGAGGGCTACCAAATACGTCGCGCAGCTCTTGGACGACGAAGGATGCCACGAGAGACAGGATTGTGATATTTTGGTAAGTGAGAACTTGCACGAGTATTGTTTAATTTTTCTGTTATCAGATGAAATATAAACTCTCTCTCTGAAATACTAGTTACAAATCTGGGATCTCTGTATATCATTACAAACTGTATTTTAACAACAATTACTGAAAACGCCGATTTATAATGCAGCTTTAGAACTACGTACCCCAGCAGTACTCGACCAACTTAATATTGCATTTTGTAGGTTTTTAATTTTTGTTCAAATTATTTTAGTCTATTAACTTATTTGAATGGTACGAAACCCTGAGGGCGCGAGTTCTCCTCGCACTTGACTGGTTTTTTTTTGTAAAATTTGTTGGTAGCGTTATTATTTTTCCCTTTGCTAATGTAGTCAGGGCTAATCAAATAAATATTCCGGTTGAAAGGGTTTATTATATCCCGTTTATTTTTATTAAACCCTTTTGTTGATTTATTTAATTAAACAAAAATTCCAATTGTACCAATCAATATACGTCTCTTATTAGTGTACGCTAAAACTGGTTTTCGTTCAACAACATGCGTGATTGCACCTCGCCTTGAGAGGCCGAAATATAAACATTCATTGTTTGTTCATACAAACGAAATACCAAAAGCATTTGTAAATCATTGATATTCTTAGGTGTGTTTATTCCGATCGGATTACAGAATATCCAGGTTTCCAAATATATATTTTGAAAGGGCACTGATTTAAAGACGAGATATAAGGAATTTAAAATCTCCACAGAAAACTTATTTTACTCATATTTTTCTTGTTTACATCAGTGTTCTTATTTAACATGTATTTGTGAACATAGATATTCCGTAATCCAATCGGAATAAACACCCTACCTCAAGAATTTGTTTAATTTAATAATTATTTTGGTATTTCGTTTGTATGAAATATGCATGATTCGCCGGCCCCTTAATACATGTTCGCCATATTTCAGCCGGAACTGGTACCAGCACTAAACAAGTACGAGTGGGTGCTCAAGGCGTCACGCGTGCTCTGCTCCCGGAGCCTCCATCTGCGCGCGTCCGCCAGAGCCGTCGTCCACAACGCGAGGCTCATAGGACCCTTGAACGAAGGCGAGACCTTCACTATGGAAGACTTCGCTTTACTTGAACGGTGAGCCCTGAGCCTTTGCCCGCGGCTCCGCCCGCCTTTATTCAATCTTTGTCCCGTTTGCGGATTGGACATTATGTTATGAAAACCCCTTATAGCTTACATAATATATGTTGACCAGGGTCACTATGAAGATAATAAAAAAAAAACTTTTCGTGGAAATATTACAATATGTACAGTCACGGCTTTTTACTACTTTATTATTAGTATACGTAGATAAATATGATAATAATTTCACATGCATTTTTTGGTTGTAGTTTCACAAGTCAGTCCTACGGCGACAAGCTCGGCGAAGTCTTCGACAAGAAGAAAGTGTCTAAAAACGAAGTAATAGAAGATGACGATGACGGTAAGAATACACGCTAAATTCCAGCTTCTGTACACGTTAATACTTCTTAAGAACAGATATCACGCGCAAACCCCCATACAAACGAACGAAAAAAAATGCGAGGTGTCTATAGAATATTTTTATAATATTTTAGGCTGAGCCCATTGACATTATCTAGTATGTCTGATTAGAACAAGAAAATCGGGAAATTTGAGTCATGTCTTGACAACAAACCCCCAAAAAACGTAAATTTTATGTTTCCTCTACCAAAAGTGGTGTTTTGATTGTTTTAGATAAAATCAAAAAAATTAAAACTAGTTAGGCACCGAAAATGTTATCTAGATTAATATGTATAATAATAAAGCCTCCGAAAAACAAATTAAATCCCAGCGAACTGCTGCACACTGTAATGCTATCTAAGCAGCGGTGAAATTAGTTACCGAAAAATATACTAACTTAACTGTGTAACATCTACCGACAAGATAAATAAAAAATAGCAAACTAAAATTCCTTACGACCACCTGGTTTAAATAATGAACCTCCGAATAAATTACTGAACTTCCGAAAGAAATACTAAATTAACGAAAAAAAAACGTGCAGTTGAGTCAAAAAATAAGTGCGACGACGAGTGTAGCGCGGAGGAGCGTGTTAGGTTGACATGTAAATACATATTGGGAGCCGAGCGAAGCGGAGCGGATGGAGGCGACCCCTTAAGTTTCAACAGAATTCATGATACATAGGTTACACTAAAAGTTTCCGGAACTGGCCACTTACATAAACAATACTTAAAAATTTATTGCAACATTTGAAAATAGAACTCTTTGGCTGTAGAATGCAGTTTGTTTCATCTGACTGTCTTTTGTTTTTACCTTGTGGCGCCATTTAAAAAATTGTGTGTCTGCATCAACATGGATTTAACTCGGGAAAATTTTCGTAGTATGATTTTCTACGATTTTAAGTGTAATTTGACAGCTCAACAGAGCATCGCTCGGCTTGAAACAGCTTTTGGCAATGAAGCACCATGCAAGACGACTGTTTATAGCTGGTTTGCAGAATTCAAGCGTGGTCGTATCAATCTCAGTGACGAATCTCGCGATGGTCGGCCGTCCACCGCTGTGACCAACAAAAACATCGATGCTGTGCGCCGTATGATTGAAACAGACAGGCATGTGACCTACCATGAAATTCGCGCATCCTTAGAAATAGGCATGAGTCAAATACAATCAATCCTACACAAACATTTGGGTGTGAGAAAGCTGTGCTCGCGGTGGATCCCACACAACTTGACCGAGGCTCAAAAAACGGACCGCGTCACTTGGTGCAGTGCCATGCTTACCAGATTCAACGAAGGTGCGTCAAATTTGGTGTGGGACATAGTAACAGGTGACGAAACATAGATTTATTGCTACGATCCCAGAACAAAGCAGCAATCGAGCGTATGGGTCTTTCAAGATGAGCCGAAACCAACCAAAGTGGCGCGCGTGAAAAGTGCATCTAAGCGGATGATTGCTTCTTTTTTTAATAAAACTGGACACGTGGCTACTGTTGCTTTAGAGAATCGTCGTACCGTGAATAGTGACTGGTACACGACCATTTGTTTGCCGGAAGTTATTGACGAACTCCGTAAAAATAACCGTAAACGCCGTATCATCCTGCACCACGACAATGCTAGTTCTCACACGGCCAGACAGACAAACGACTTTTTGAAGACGAAAAATGTAGAACTCATGAGTCATCCTGCATACAGTCCTGACCTGGCACCTTGTGACTTTTTTCTGTTCCCAAAAATTAAGAACCAATTACGCGGTCAACGATTTTCATCACCAGAAGAGGCTGTCGAGGAGTATGAAAAACACGTTTCAGAGGTCACCACAGGGGAGTGGCACAAAAGTTTTCAAAACTGGTTTGATCGAATGAAAAAGTGCATAGACGCCAAGGGAGATTATTTTGAAAAACAATAAATTAATTTTGTACCTTTAATAGTATTTTTTCATATTCATTCCGGAAACTTATAGTGCGTCCCACGTATGGTCGGGCGACTTTGAATTTTGACGACAAAAATAGCTGACAATAGTTTTCGCTGAAATGTATTTTCAGCTGGTGAAATAGTATTATGTCAGCTTTTTGATGTATTAAGTTTTCGGAATTTTCAATATTTCATTCGGTAGTTTTCGGTAGTCGGTAGTTTATTTATTAGCACAGAAGTTTTCGGTAACTTAGTATTTAAAGCAGTTACATTCATAAATTGAACATCCTCATTTTTTATTTAGTTTTCGGAGCTTTATTATTAGCCGATTAAAATTAACCAAAAATATGTTTGAAAACGTCCACAATCTTACCAAAATCATGTTTTTCCTGACACAAGTTTAAAATTTTGCGCCCGCGACGAAATCAGCACGATTGCGTTGCCTTTGCAAGTTTCGTGGAGCGTGCACGTAATGGCGAAATGAAACAGCATTACATTTGACCGCCCTCACAACTGAGTTGGTCGCGTCGTGATGTCTGCTTTTAAATCGATGTTGAAATATTTCATAATCTTCTCTCCTTTAGACGAAGCAATATCCGATCTATCATCAGACGATCGTCTCAAGATTATATCCGTGTTGGCGTCCCGAAGTTCGCGTACGCGCACGCCTCTACCCTCCGGTCTCAAAACTGAACATTCTGTTGTCGAACTAGCCCCGCTCTACAAGAATGAAGCTGCTATCGAGGTAAGGGAATATTTTGTGTTCGCCCTTCATTTGAATAAACACTTAACCGGTAAGTAAGATAAAGAAACGGCTAACAATACTTTATCTGATTTTAAAAGAATGCAATCTTCGATTGCAAACCGAATCGTTAGATTAAGGACGCAATACTTAAAAGTTGGAATTATGCTTACGATAAAATCTAGCTTATCCACTGTTCTGCATATTTACAGTACTGCTGAAGATATATTTTTTAATTTAATTCCATGTAACAAGATTGTAGCCGTACTCGATCCGGCATCGACGGCGGCGCAACGTCTAGCTCCATTGATGCTAGTCCTGAGGAAGGTCGTTAACTGCAAAGTGAAACTGTTCCTTAACCCGCAAGACAAAAACTCCGACATGCCGCTAAAGAGGTGAAATAATTTGCTTCATTTTTGACGCTTTTTTCTATAAAAGTTTTTAACATCTTCCTTAACCCAACTGCATACATTAATTTAAAAATTTGAGATGAGTACAAGTTACAACCAGCGGGCCTGCTATGTACATATCTTTAAATCGGGTGCCAACGGATTGCTAACCATCAAAAACATTAGATATAAACTGAGCTTTTAAAATTGCCTTCAGTGGGACTATTTACGAACTGTGACGTCACTTCTAGACAACTTCGTCGTCAAGTGCGAACGTATCCTTAGTTAATCGAAATTGGACAGTATTCTATGTTTTCGATGGTGGGCAACCGATCTAGGCGCAGATCACCTGTTAAATCACATGTGATTCGTTGCTTCGAATACTCGTTAATAAGCATTTATTTCAGTTTCTACCGGTACGTGCTAGAACCGGAGCTACAGTTCACATCGTCGGGCGCACAGACCGGCGGCGCGCTGGCTCGCTTCGTGCGTCTCCCACACGCTCCTCTGTTGTCTATGGAACTGAGGACGCCGCCCAATTGGCTGGTCGAGTGTGTCAAGTCGGTCTATGACTTGGATAATATAAGGCTCGCCGATGTTGATACCCTTGTGCATAGGTAAGTTGGAGAAACAATAAATAAATTATTATTTATGTGCTCTACATTGGTGGTACTAGAATACACAATTCCTAAATAGATTTTAGACAGATGTTCGCTTTGCTGACTTTATAAAAGCAGATTTCCTATATTAATAAGCAGCTCAACAAAATTCAGGCTCTTAACCTTTATATTTATAACAACACACTTTTTTCCGGGACTATTATGCCACACTATTACTATATTCACAGTGAGTTCGAGCTAGAGTACCTGTTACTGGAAGGCCATGCGTGGGACACAACTTTGGGCACCCCGCCTCGCGGTCTGCAACTGATCCTGGGCACTCGGGAGAAACCAGACCTTATGGACACGATCGTGATGGCTAATTTGGGGTACCTGCAGCTGAAGGCCAACCCTGGCGCCTGGATATTAAGGCTTAGACCGGGGAGGTCGGATGAGATTTACGAAATTGTCGGGTGAGTTTATTTTTTGTCATTAGGTATTATTTATCTGCCTGTAACTAATAAGCATCACCCTGTCCCAAGTAATTTTCGCCATGCTTCACTTTTCAGTTTAGAGCTCCGCTATGAAAATTACATTTGTTTATTTACCTATTTATTTGACGAGCCCTGACTACATTAGCAAAGGGAAAATAATAACGCTTCCAACAAATTTTACAAAAAAAAACCGGTCTAGTGCGAGTCACACTCGCATACCTACCTGACTGATGCCGGCCCCATAGTGGGCCGAAATATATTTCGAAAATTAATATTTTTTTATTATTAATACAAGTTAAAGGAAACTAAAGGCTTTATATAGCTAAATTATATATATTTATTTCATACCTAGGGTTCCGTAATTCGAGAGTTTTGGGAACAGTGAGGAAGAATATATATTTCTTTTGCGTATTTATAGAAACAAAAGAGAGACATAAATATTTTTATACCGTACTCGAAATTAAAGTCGTAGATGAAAAATTTGATTTTGTCATTTTATCATCGTGAATTTTTCACCCGCTATATTTTTCCTGTAATCTTTAGGTAATTTTCCATTTTTTTCGGTCCACTAGTTTCGGAAATAAGGGGGGGGCATGCATTTTTTCACTTGCAAATGAAGTTATATTAGTTGAAGAGGTATCCTTTTCAATACAAAAGAATGCCCGTGCCAGAATACCCATCTCTTCCATTATTAGGCAGCAATTACGCAAACACAAAGTAAGGCGTACTTCACAAATCTAGTTATAGAGGTAAATCAACGGATTGAGTTAGATGTTTCTATTTATTTTTACATTCTTTGTTGTAACTTCCTAAAACTAAGGTTATGGCTTTGGTTTAGATTTTCAAAGAAACTCCTTCTGGGTATGGATTAGGTTATGGCCGTTCAATGTAACTTTAAATCGGTGTTCAAAGCAGACTAAGTCACAGCCAAAAGCTAGAGTAATAGTCTTATTAAAGTCGTTTGCAATAGAATCCAACAATCATGTAAACAAACCAAATTGTCACGATTACTCCGTAATCACATACATTTGACGATCAATTATGAACATAGTCTGATTTCAACGAACGCACCATTGTTTTCACATTATCTTCAACACGATTTAACTTGTATTTATAAGTTAAATTTGTTAAAACATTTGCAACGTAAAAATTTCGAAGTATTTGACAAGCTGTCATCTTAGTTTTTTACTCATCGAACTCTATAAGTCATTGAAAAGTTAGTGTTGTTCGTAATCTGAAGTTATCTTTTATTTTTAATTTAATAATTATTTTTTTTCAAGAGCTTAATATAATTAACCAAAACGGATTGTATCCTAAGCCATAAAAATAATGGTTAGTTTTTAAAAATTGACAGGTGGCCATTTTGTTAGAATTGTCATTCACAGTCATTCACTGTTCTGTGGGTTCGCTGTGCATTAGTGTTTTCTGTTTCCGATTTCTACGACTTTGCATTCTCATTTTGGACTTTTGTTTTGCTTTACGATTTGGCTGGACATATTTTTCTTGGAACGACGACCTTTGCACGGCATCACGGACTTTGATATAGCATACGATTGGTATTTTTTCTCAAGGAGTAATCAGGAGGTAAGAATGATTTAGATCTATTACCTACAACGGAAATCTATTTATTTCGGTTGGCGAGAATCGGAGCCGAACAATGGTCGAAATGCGTAAGTCACGTCCTAAAGGAAGAGGAAGAAATGAAAAAGCTCGACGGCATTTTAGACACGGCAAGCGATGACACAGTGGTTCCATTTATAATTACGGTCACCGGCGACACTTCTGATAGTGATGATGACGAAGACGAAGATTTAAATTTGTTTTAATAAACACTTTTTTTATATATAATCAGTTTTATTTTATAGTCTATGGCTTATATATTTAATCTATTTAGTCAGTTTTATTTTAGTACCTATCCTACTATGGGCCATAGTCTATGACTTAAAATTAAAATAATTAGAAAAATAAATTTAATTAAAATTAAATTAGAACACTATGACATCACTATGGGCATAAACAATACGCTGTCAATGTCAGTCCGCCATATTTGTTTACATGATTGTTGGATTCTATTGCAAACGACTTTATTTTTGTCGTAGTCACGAGAACACGGATACGCCGGCCGGCAGCAGTGACATCCAAGTGCTGATGAGCTCTTTCCGCAGTCACTCGATCAAATTGCGCGTCAGCAAAAAACCGGACAAGCAGAACCTGGACCTGCTGGTGGAGAATGAGGATAACAACTCCGGCGGGATTTGGAACTCTATTGCGAGGTACATAAGCTGGTTATTCTTGTGATAGTTACGACACGAGTCTTCAAGACGATGTTACTGTTACGAGAGACGGTAGTCGCAGTGAAATTCCATCACTTATAGCATTAGAAGGAAGTGTTTGTAGAGAGATTTGTTTTCTAATTATTGATATACTCTTACCTAATGCACTTTAGAATATTTCTACATTTTACATTATTATTCTTTTCAAAATCCTCCAACTTGTTTACCATTACCATAATTGACCCTAATACACTTTAAACTGTTTTGATTTATCGGTAATTGTACATATTTTTAATTACCTCTGTAGCTCATTCAGCAGTGGCGATGAATCGGAGACGGAAGAAGAAACTATCAACGTGTTCTCAGTAGCGTCGGGGCATCTGTACGAGAGATTCCTGCGGATCATGATGTTGTCAGTACTGAAGCACACCAAGTCGCCCGTCAAGTTCTGGTTCTTGAAGAACTACCTGTCTCCCTCACTCAAGGTAGGTACAAAGTTGGTTGATTCGTATCCGATGTTTGTATCTTAAAATCGTTTATAGCACACCGTGCGTAAAATGACCACTTTACGCACGCTGCGCTTGCGTAAAGTCGGCATTTTCCGCACTTTGCTATAAAATATTATACGAAACTCGTGCGAGAAACTTTTTCTCGACTCGTGTGATTGCAGCACTCACCTTCGGCTCGTGCCGCAAACTCACACTCGTCAGAAAACGTTTCATCGCTCTCGTATCGTAATGTACTATTATGTAGGGGGGTGCCGCCAAAAATCCACTGACCACATAACTCAAACTCTACAGGTTCGATTGACATGAAATACAGGCGCAAAATTAGGCAGAATTCTAAAGGGAATAACGAAATATCGTTAATTTATATTATCACTGTTTTACTGTTCGTGTGAAGCGTCACATTTTTCAACCTGTAAAAATCTGTTAACTTAATCTTTAGGATAGCCTCCCGTACATGGCGCAGGAGTACGGCTTCCAATACGAGCTAGTTCAGTACCAGTGGCCGCGCTGGCTGCAACGTCAGCGCGACAGGCAGCGCACTATCTGGGGATACAAGATTCTATTCCTCGATGTTCTCTTCCCTCTACACGTGAAGAAAATCATCTTCGTCGATGCTGATCAGGTAAAATATACTTTTATTTTTATGAAGCTGAGAGCTAAATTAGTTCTTTTTTGTTTGATTCTAAATTGTATTTGGTTGCAGATTGTTCGCGCAGATTTGAAGGAGCTTGTTGATTTGGACTTAGGTGGGGCTCCTTATGGATACACGCCTTTCTGTGACAGCCGAAAAGAGATGGAAGGTTTTCGGTAAGTTTGCAATATAACATAAGCTTTCTATGTATGCCAAAATCAAGATTTGCTGCATCATGTTCAGATATTCCACAGATATAATGCGCATAGAAATCATTGCCAGTTTACATAATTTTGAAAATAACCTCATCATACATTGTAAGAACCCCAAACATTTCACTAGCAATTGGACTCTATTAAGAGAGAAAATAGCAGTCAAAGTAATTCTAGAACATGTGTTAAAATCGGAACCAGAAGCAATTAAGGGTGTCATTTTGGTTGTCTGTAGGTGAACGAACGTGCACTATCGCTCATGGATTGTATAGAAAGCGTTCGGAAAATTATCTTTGCTGAAGGGTGGCAAAGACTCCTACGTACATTATTTACATTAATTGACCTCTCATAAACAACTAGACTCACAATCTCGCTCAAAAAGTGTCCGCGATGCATTTTGTCACCGGCATGGGGTGACAAAATCGAATGACGATTGCATACAACTGACATTGCATCTTATTTTGACGGCATAACGTCTTAATTTAGTTGAAGATTTTTGCTATTATGCACGTCGCACGTTCTGACACTTTCTGATGAACTTTTCTTAGAGACTGTGTGTCTTGTTGTTTATGAGAGGTCAATGTTTACATGTTACTGCTGTTTGTGTTAGTCGTTTTACAATTTGGCGCTGTGACGAGGATACGTGAACTATTTATATTTTTTAGTTATTTAATTGCATTTTAACAGGTTTAGTACTTATATTGTTTTATTAAGGTGGTAGAGCTGATGCCGGGCTCGTCTGTGGGGGTACCACCATCTTACTCGCAAATCCTCCCGAAGTTATTCGGGGGAAAGTAAGAGAACAGCTCTCAGGCAAAACCAGGCGGCCCACCATTGCCTGGGCCCGATGGATGGCGGTATATCCATCCCCAATTGCCGAGCCTTATATAAAACAGACTGGTGACGGGCAGCGGCGTCACTGGTCCGAGGGTTTTGGCACCGCGCTCACCAACCCGCCTGCCCAGCGTGTGTGAGTATGGGCATTTTTTCCAGGAGGACCGCCAAGAGTGGCGAAACCCTGGAAAGGCCTATGTCCAGCAGTGGACAAAACAGGCTGATGGATGGATTGTTTTATTATGATAATGTAATGTCTCCAGGTTTTGGAAGCATGGTTACTGGCGCAACCACCTTCAAGGCCGCAGCTACCACATTAGCGCCCTCTACGTGGTCGACCTCAAACGATTCAGACGTATCGCGGCCGGCGACCGACTACGTGGACAATACCAGGCGCTCAGTCAGGACCCGAACAGCTTGTCTAATTTAGGTAAATTTTACAATTACTGTGCCTTGACAGTCGATGTTACAGCCATTTTTGAGATGTTGTACATAGGTTTTGATTTCTTGTTACAGATCAAGATTTACCGAACAACATGATTCATCAAGTTGCTATAAAGTCGTTGCCACAGGAATGGCTGTGGTGTGAAACCTGGTGCGATGACGGTTCCAAGAAACAAGCTAAAACTATTGATTTGGTTAGTATAGGTGTAATAATATATAACGCGCTTATCTAAGGTACAACCATAGCTCAGGCCAACGAAGGCAAGCGTGTGAAGTGAAGATCTTTATGAGAGGGTTTTTAGTAAAATTCTGCTCCTGATAACTTGCTTAATTTTACAGTGCAATAATCCACAAACGAAAGAAGCCAAGCTGTCTGCAGCGATGCGTATAGTTCCCGAATGGAAAGAATACGATGAAGAAATCAAAGCGCTGATGGCGCGCGTGAGGCGAGGGCTTTATCAGGCGTCGGATCATGAACAGGTGAGTTTTTTGGTCATCAGATAATTTCACACTATTGCCGCTTATTCAAGAGACTGGTGACAGATACTAAAAGAGTTGGGGCAATAATTCTTCCATACGAGTAAAGATAAATATTAGCACGTTAAAATATTTCGACAGGTAATAAAATAATAAAAATGCTTTATTAAATAATATAACATATCCTATTTTTTTTTATCTGAGTAAGTATGTTTTTATTTTTCAGGAAACTGATAGTGTACCAACGCATGAAGAGGCTGCATCTAGTGAAAGTGATTTAAGTAAGTAATTGTTTTTACTTAAGAAATAACCCTCATAAGCGACGAACAATTTATTAATTTTATACTTACGATGACTATTTATTTTTCAGGTAAAACGGCTCATGATGAGCATACAGAGTTATGATAAACTAAAATCCAAGTTTGTATAATAAATAATTTAACGACGGTGATATTGCGTTTACGGTTATGTATGTATGAATTTGTAACTATGAAATATTGAAGATGGTAAAATGTGGCATATTGTTGTGATTGAAGTATTTTTTTCTGATAAAATAATGGATTCCCACTGAGTTTGAGAAAAGTCTTAATTAATTTACGCTATATCATTTTACAAATCATTAATTGCTCAAACTAACATTGAACTGTACGAATATTTCATTTTCCAATTATTAGAACAATCTAGTTTCATTTAACGAAGGACCAAAAAAGTTTTTTTTTATTCACTTGTTTTTTGTTTCTCACCAATATTTTTTAAGAGCAAATTTAGTGCGTAAGCGAAAACTAGCATTCTTTTGTAGTGGTGCATTGGTGTTCTTTTCTTTAGCCTCTTTACAATATTAATTTGATTGTATTCATATTCTTACCTCGGTCATGTCTACGAAATAAGATATCATAAAAAAGATCTCACGCCTTTTACATGTGTAATAATTTCGGGGAAGATTTGTCAATATAATGAATTCAATAATATTCAACAATGACGCAATGACGGACTAAAATTAATTTATTATGTCGTCGGCATATCGTAGAATTGGGTAGATCGTGAAGTATGAAACCAAAAATCTTTCACCAGAACTGAGAAATTGGTGAGACGACGAGCGGAGATTTCTTGTGATCATAAATTTGACCCCTAGTTTTAACAGAAATACGATATGCCCGGGCAGATCATGATACGACCTGTCGACAACATATACAACGCTGCTATATAACTTAGATAAATGTAAAGTTAAGGGTACGTTCAAGGAGACGCGACGCGTCAGGCGGCACGGTGCGCGAAGCGGGCTGCGTGGCTTCAAGCGTTTTCTCCGTTTATGGAGAGGCAGTGCCCGCCGCAGTTGACGCGTAAAAACAAACATATGGTAACTAGTAGTTCGTTTATGAAGGAGCGGGGCATAGGGAATAGCGGTTTACGCCGCTGCATCCGCCGCGAATTCCGCAGCGGCGCACTCGGCGTCGTCGTCGTTACCGCAGCTTTCTTATTTCTTGCATTCCTTGCCGCGTCCTACGCGGCGTCCCCCGTCGCATGCGACGCTACAATTCAAACAAACTCCATACATCGGTGTATGTTTGTGTTTCCGGCGGCCCGGTTTGCGCACCGCGGCGCTTGACGCCCCGCCTAAGATCCCCGCGCGCATCACAGTCACAGACGATAGAGGGGGTTGTGGTCGGGTTTGTCTAAGTTACATGGCACAGTAGTAATCATTTAGTAATGTGTTAATAATTATTTTACTAAGCCAATGTTTTTACGCTATTTGAATATTGTTCACACACTTGTCTATCAGAGGTTAAGGTAGCAAAAATAATATTTGTTCTTTGTCACGAAAAAAGAACCTTGGAGAAGTGAATAAAACAACTTGATTCTAAGTACGAATTTTATTTACAAAATGTTTGAATTTGCAGAATGACACAATTTATTGACAATGGCGATAAAACACTTTCTTATCTAAGGAAATATTGAAATTCGGGAGAAGTCAGTCATTAGGAATAAGTTGACGATAAATTTAAATATTATCAAAATATATACACCAAGCATCAGTTACGTAAACCTACAAACTATTATCTAAAGAACCTCAACTACTCTACAGCTGTCATCTAGATATATTCAAAAAGCGATATTTATAGCAATCTCTACAACTACCAACATTTATTGTCGAAATATACTCCTAATCTAACCGTGTTCTGATCAGTAAATAATAATACTTTAAAAGAAATCAGTCTTTAACATTTTGGAACAATATATATTCTTTGGCAAACTAAGTACTGCATATTCCCTGGTTAGAAATATTGCTCTAATTTTCAATTTAAAACTGCTATTGAAGTTTTAAAACATAAATCCTTCATTTGTACAGTTTTTTATTATAAAATATTAATGAAATCTAATTGAAATAAAATTATATATCAATTTTATTTATAATTAGCCGTACAAAAGACAATTTTTACACCATGTAGCTTAATTACTAAGAGATAAAATGACTAGTATTTATAAATACTATTGTATATCCAAAAAGATAAGTTGTTCGAAAGAATCAAAACGGTGAAACCTCTGGCACAGACCTCTGGTAAAAAAATCTACGTATCTCTAGCAAAGTTTGATCATCATCGACGAAGTGAAGTTTCGCAGTGAAAAACTGACAGCAGAAGAACCGATCTTTCAAACTAGAATCTCATGGACCAGAAGCAAGAAATAATCGAAGGTAACGTCATAATATCTGATTTTCAAATCCTGTATTGATATACCCTATCAGTTGCAGTAATGTTCTTCTGAAGTAAGCCGACACAGCTGACAGTCGACTCGGCAACACCAATGATACACGCAGCGGCATCGTTCGAGTCGAGTGGAGCGCACGGCACGACGCCCGCGGCCGCAGCAAAGTCGTCCGCAGCCGCCGGGCCCGCTGCCGAGCGACGCGTTGCATTTCCTGAACACAGAACGGTTTAGGTAAGTCTTTGTAAAAAATAGTACGCTACCCGACCACCAGCCGCCAGAGGACCTACAAAACGCGCTGAATTGATAAATGACTATTGTATTGTAAAATCCGTTCGATGCGATCCGTTCGCCGCGTTTCGGCCTGGTGGCAACAACATTAGAACGTGGAGTAATTTCTGTATGCAGGAGTAGATACGATGCCCTTTTTTACCTTTTTGAGGTAAGCCATGACAGTGATGAATTGTTCAACGGCTAGATACTATTGGACCTCTTATTTTTTGCCTTATTTCACAATCCCGGTGGACAGGGAAATCATTCCACGTGTTGTATACCTGATAATAATATACAGTATTCAACTACGGTCACACTATTGAAGACAGGAGAGCTACAGTACCTTCCATGAGTGCCCAACGAGCCAGCTGCAGGATCCGGCTCGCAGTAGTCCGGACTGGGTGTCACGTACCGGAGCCGAGGTTTGGCTCTATGGTTCGCGTGCCTCCTCGGACGCAAGGGGCCGGCTCGGGAGGTCTCTGCAGCCAGTATGGCGCCGACCTTCGCCAGAGGAGGCAGCGCGCGCCAGCAAGTGCGGACCGAGCAGGAGCCGGAGACGCCGTGGCAGGTGCATTTTGTGCGCATGTTTGTTGATACGGCCTGCCGATTAGAATTTGTCCATCAAGCGTACGTTTTTCGCAATAGACAGGATACGATACTGCTCATTACATATAAGACACAACACATGAATTTCTGAAAGTTTAAATCATCGAAAGCAACGACAACTAAATTAAAAATGAGGATGTTCAATTTATGAATGTTACTGCTATAAATACCAAGTTACCGAAAACTTCTGTGCTAATAAATAAACTACCAAGTACCGAATTAAATACTGAAAATTCCGAAAACTTAATACATCAAAAAGCTGACATAATAATATTTCACCAGCTGAAAAAATATTTCAGCAAAAAATAATTGTCAGCTGTTTTGTCGTAGATCTCCGAATAAAAATTCAAAGTTGCTTGACCATTCATGAATTCTGTTGAAACTTCAGGGGTCGCCTCGCTCCGCTCCGCTTCGCTCGGCTCCCAATATGTATTTACATGTCAACCTAACACGCTCCTTATCGCTACGCTCGTCGTCGCACCTATTTTTTTAACTCAACAGCACGTTTTTTTTTCGTTAATTTAGTATTTCTTTCGGAAGTTCAGTAATTTATTCGGAGGTTCATTATTTAAACCAGGTGGTCGTAAGAAATTGTAGTAAACTATTTTTTATTAATTTTGTCGGTAGATATTACACAGTTAAATTAGTATATTTTTCAGTAACTAATTTTGCCGCTGCTTAGATAGTATTACAGTGTGCAGCAGTTCGCTGGGATTTAATTTGTTTTTCGGAGGCTTTATTACTATCAATTTTTCTGTAGTCCCATTGAAATTCTGTAGCTTTCAGCTGAATCGGCTAAGTATTGACTAGGAACGTGATTTAAATCACTGCCCACCAAGCAAGAGATAAAAAACGAAGCAATAGAATAGCAGTTTCTTTCCGTACCTTCCGTCCAAACCTGCCGTTCATGAGGTTAGCAGAGGCGATAAGTTCCCTGAGCCGTTCGAGTCGGGTGCTCAAGTCGACTTGCGGGTCGAAGCGCGGGTCGTCCGCCGCCATGCGGTACTCGATGTTGCGGTAACGGGAGCCTCTTTCTTGGTACTCGTATCTGGAAATATCAAATTGCTGTGTAATCATAAATATAACAATAATTCGCAAAAGTTGTTTTGGGAAAAAAATCTACCTAGTCGGTTCTTAAATACTGTCACTGGCCATTTATTTTAAAAATAGAACACCTAGAAAAAAAATGAAATGGTGTTCGATTTTCACATATTTTTTGATTAATAATCTGCCAAATCACAATTACATTCGTTCATTTTTTACGATGGAGTGGACTCGCAAAGAGGACCGAGTAGCAGTAATTGCATTGCATCGTTGCGGCCATCCACCGAAGACGATATTCAACTTGCTTCAAAAATTAAAAATCACGAAGAGGTTCGTGTACCGTACTATCAAGAGGTACAATGAAACCTCTAGTGTCGATGACGAGAAAAGAACTGGCAGACCTCGTTCCGTTAGGACTCCAGGGGTCATCAAAGCAATCAAGGCGCGTATTGCAAGAAATCCCATCCGCAAGCAGAAACTGATGGCTTTGGAGATGGGATTAACCAGAAGTACCGTAAAAAAAGTACTCAATGAAGACCTGGACTACGAGCTTACCGAAAAAAGAGTGTACATCTTCTGAACGCGCGTCTGATAGCTATGAGAGCCAAAAATGCAAAGTTTTGCTAAAGCGGTACGCAAGAAACAGACACCGCGATATCCTGTTTACAGACGAGAAAATTTTTAATATCGAAGAGAAGTACACCAAACAAAATGACAGGGTGTACGCTACCAGCTCTGCGGCCGCTGGAAATGCCATTCCTAGAGTGCTGCACGGCCATCATCCATCATCAGTCATGATTTGGTTGGGAGTCTCCTACTATGGCCCTACTGAAGTGCATTTTTGTGAAAAAGGTGTCAAAACCAGTGCAAAAGTGTACCAAGACACGGTTTTAGATCGCATAGTAAAAGATCTGCCCCAGACACTCTTTGGAGGACGGCCATTTGTGTTTCAACAGGACTCCGCACCTGCTCATAAGGCCAAAACAACTCAGGAGTGGTTCGAGCGCCAGAATATCGAGCTAATAAGGCATCAAGATTGGCCCTCTACTAGCCCTGACCTCAATCCACTGGATTACAAAATTTGGCAGGAATTGGAGGAGAAGGTCTGTTCTAAACCTCACAAAAATTTGAGCAGCCTAAAGTCATCATTGATTAAAGCAGTGGCCGATATCGACATGAATGTGGTCCGTGCTGCTATTGATGATTGGCCGCGAAGATTGAAGGCTTGTGTGAAAAATGGTGGCAATCATTTTGAATAAATTTTGTGTTTAATGTAAGCTAATTAAATGACCTTTTTAAAAAAAAAACTTTTTTGAATATCATGATTAGTTTTCATTTTATAGCCAATTTTGTTTGTGACAGAATTTAAGCACCGACTAGGTAGTCGAATATATTGGCGCCCAACATGGGGCTGGTAGTGATAATTTTCTTATGTCTCTATTTCTTGATGGATGTATCCTATACGGAGTAATACTATAAGGAAATAAACTGTGCTGGTAATCCAGAACGAACTTTACAAACTACACTTTTACGAACTACACAAATGCTTAGTCAACACCAGTTACGAGTACCATATACCATAGTAATAAGAACTACCCCTTTACCCTTAACTACCCTCGCCCTACGTAAAGGTAAATTATTAAAAGGTTATTATTGAAGCCAACAGTTAAGCGTTTAGGTCCAGTACATCCAAAGTACTAACACGACCATAGATGTGGCCGATTACTTGATAAGGTATTAATGAACTTGTGAAGACTAGAATTAAAATAGTACATTATGATACAAGTGAGCTGCGTTGGAAATTACAGTCGAGGCGGGATTGCAGGCCGAGCCGAAGGCGAGGCCGTAATGGAGCCGAGAGTGTAATGTCTAATGCTCACGCGTTTCATACGACGTCTTTCAACACACTTGCGAGGAAAAATAATAAAATTTAACTGTCTTTTTTTTTCCACATAATCGAAACCACAGCTATGAACTGACAATTTTCTTTGAAAAATGGCGGCCTTTGGGGCGGAGATTTTGTTTTTTGTGCAGATGGAAAAAGAGGCACCGACGCATCCGCCAAACAGCCAAATATTGCCAAACAGCCAAATATTAAATATTAACAAACTGAATATTTTTGTATTTACAAATTTGAGTTAATTTGTTGATAAAAATAAATAATTTAATAAACTTAAATGATTATTTATTATATTTTAACTGAGACAGTTTATATATTCGCAAAAACTCTACTATTTCTCAAGACATCAAAACTCTTTGCTAAGATTTAAAAAAAAAACTGTAATGTAAAAAGCACTAGTACGATTATGTAAAGTGACAAGCACGCGTGTTTAATATGCTGCATTATGACCCTAAAAATGATGCAATAAGTATACTTAGGAAAAATATATTTAATAGCTTTAATTCAAATTTTCGTTATTTCATAAAAACAATATTTTCCTACAAGACCACTGATTTTTTTTCAATAATGGTTGGAATATTTGCAGTGGGAGTAGTGAGCAATTAAAGAGAAACGCCTTTAATTACACTTTTACTTCCTTTATCCTGCTACGGTCTTATATTGAAATCGGTAAACCGGTTTTGGCTACTGATCTCTGGATGGACGTAGGTAAATCTCGATTTTGAATTTAATACTTTTCTTAAAAATACATTGTAACAATTACCATTACATACTGTAAAGACCTATCAGAAAATACTTCATCTGGCGAGCTATTTAGAAGTGTCCAGGAAATCTGAATAACTGTCCAGGAAATTCGTATGAAAATCCATTACCATATGTTCACAGAGTGCATTTCATATGTTTTCTTTTTCAAACTATCTGTGTCTATGTTTTTAAGAGACCAAGGAGTTTGGCGATCATAAGGTTTTATGCGGCCATTGTAAACAAAGAAAAATAAAATGAATTACAATTTCATATTTAGAATATATTTTATAATTGCAATAATAATAACTAATTTATATTGATTTTATTTAAAACCAGTGAATACTTAAAATTTAACGTCAATGAGCGTTTTTCTCGTTGTTTTCTTTTCTTAGTTCTTAGCGTTGTTCATGAAGAAGGCTGCATGGCGGTAAATACCTTTGCCCAGCTGGCAATAATCTACATCTACATCTACACTATTATATAAAGAGGAAAGATTTGTTTGTATGTTTGATTGTTTGTTTGTATGTTTGAGGTAAACTTTGGAACTACTAAACCGATTCTAAAAATTCTTTCTTTTATAAAAAGCTATACTATTGCTGGGTCACATAGGCTATATTTTATTTTAATAAAAGAAAGTTTTAAGCTTGAAAATTCAATATTTGTGAATCATGTCGGGAGAAAAAACGCTGCTTAGCTGCTTTATCGGCGTTCCTTGACCAAATGATTAGTTATACGTGATGAAGCCGGTTGTTTTTCCATACGAGGAAACTGTATCAGTTTAATCTGACTAAAGATTTCCATCTACAATGATCCTGACACACCTCTTGCTAATATTAAGCTTGAAAAAGTAACTACAGCCAGGTTTAAGCATAGATACATTAAGTACTATGGTTTAAGTAATGATTTGTTCCCATACGGGAAAGCTATACCAGTTTAATCTGACTACAGATTTCCATCTACAACGATCCTGACACACTTCTTGGCACTTTGGTAAAGCATGGTGACCAGGGTCTGATGATGGGACTGGAAGATGGGTACAGGATCTCCTCAACGGACAACAGCAGACCCTTCGAGTTTGGGCTTATTTGATTGGTCATTATTAGCACTTTGTTATAACATGGTGACCAGGATCTGATGATGGGACTGAAAGATGGGTACAGGATCTCCTCAACGGACAACAGCAGACCCTTCGAGTTTGGGCTCATTTCATTGGTCTTTATTAGTACTTTGGTAATACATGGAGACCAGGGTCTGATGATGGGACTGGAAGATGGGTACAGGATCTCCTCAACGGACAACAGCAGACTCTTCGAGTTTGGGCTTATTTGATTGGTCATTATTAGCACTTTGGTAAAACATGGTGACCAGGGTCTGATGATGGGTCTGGAAGATGGGTACAGGATCTCCTCAACGGACAACAGCAGACCCTTTGAGTTTGGGCTTATTTCATTGGTCTTTATTAGTACTTTGGTAAAACATGGAGACCTGGGTCTGATGATGGGACTGTAAGATGGGTACAGGATCTCCTCAACGGACAACAGCAGACCCTTCGAGTTTAGGCTTATTTGATTGGTCTTTATTAGCGCTTTGCTTAAACATGGTGTCCGTTGCATATAGTCGTTCAAAAAATCATATTATTTCGTTTTCCTTATTTCCACGAAAATCTCTGCGACGCGGGCGGAGCCGCGGGCAAAAGCTAGTAAAAAATAGTTGCGTAAAAGCGGGAATTTATGTTGCTTTATATTTTAGTTGAAAGTGTTTTGTGCAAATAAATTACAAAATGAGTTCAGAAGGGGGCTCTGACATACGAGATTGTATTCCACTAATGCTTTGCTGAAGAAATCAATAACAATACATAGGTAACACTAAAAGTTTCCGGAACTGGCCACTTACATAAACAATATTTAAAAATTTATTGCAACATTTGAAAATAGAACTCTTTGGCTGTAGAATGATACTTTATACTTTATTGTACAGATAAATATAATTACAATTGAGGTTAGAAATGCAGTTTGTTTCATCTGACTGTCTTTTGTTTTTACCTTGTGGCGCCATTTAAAAAATTGTGTGTCTGCATCAACATGGATTTAACTCGGAAAAATTTTCGTAGTATGATTTTCTACGATTTTAAGTGTAATTTGACAGCTCAACAGAGCATCGCTCGGCTTGAAACAGCTTTTGGCAATGAAGCACCATGCAAGACGACTGTTTATAGCTGGTTTGCAGAATTCAAGCGTGGTCGTATCAATCTCAGTGACGAATCTCGCGATGGTCGGCCGTCCACCGCTGTGACCAACAAAAACATCGATGCTGGGCTCCGTATGATTGAAACAGACAGGCATGTGACCTACCATGAAATTCGCGCATCCTTAGAAATAGGCATGAGTCAAATACAATCAATCCTACACAAACATTTGGGTGTGAGAAAGCTGTGCTCGCGGTGGATCCCACACAACTTGACCGAGGCTCAAAAAACGGACCGCGTCACTTGGTGCAGTGCCATGCTTACCAGATTCAACGAAGGTGCGTCAAATTTGGTGTGGGACATAGTAACAGGTGACGAAACATGGATTTATTGCTACGATCCCAAAACAAAGCAGCAATCGAGCGTATGGGTCTTTCAAGATGAGCCGAAACCAACCAAAGTGGCGCGCGTGAAAAGTGCATCTAAGCGGATGATTGCTTCTTTTTTTAATAAAACTGGACACGTGGCTACTGTTGCTTTAGAGAATCGTCGTACCGTGAATAGTGACTGGTACACGACCATTTGTTTGCCGGAAGTTATTGACGAACTCCGTAAAAATAACCGTAAACGCCATATCATCCTGCACCACGACAATGCTAGTTCTCACACGGCCAGACAGACAAACGACTTTTTGAAGACGAAAAATGTAGAACTCATGAGTCATCCTGCATACAGTCCCGACCTGGCACCTTGTGACTTTTTTCTGTTCCCAAAAATTAAGAACCAATTACGCGGTCAACGTTTTCATCACCAGAAGAGGCTGTCGAGGAGTATGAAAAACACGTTTCAGAGGTCACCACAGGGGAGTGGCACAAAAGTTTTCAAAACTGGTTTGATCGAATGAAAAAGTGCATAGACGCCAAGGGAGATTATTTTGAAAAACAATAAATTAATTTTGTACCTTTAATAGTATTTTTTCATATTCATTCCGGAAACTTATAGTGCGTCCCACGTATAAACATGACTAATTGCTCAGATATGAGCATTGAGCAAGTAACTTTAAATATTACCTAGTAAATTTATTTTACTTGATATAACTCATTATCATGAAAAAGATGAAAATGTCTCATTTTATTTTTGAGAAAAGCACTATACTTGCTGCGACCATTAATTAGCAATCCTGGTCTCGTACAATCCCCTCCCTACGGGCTCGGACTTTTAACATACTCGTCCAGGATTGCTTAATTCCTGGTCTTAGCAGCAATGTACTATTCTTTATTCCTACCGTCGCGTCGTCGCCGCTATAATATAAAAAGCATTTTTTTGTTTAATCGGTATTATTACTTTCATTGTATTGCTGATCAGCCCTTTCCAAAACTTGAGGGTTAGCAATGTTTCGTGTTCGAGTGGCTCCTAGCAATGGGTTAGCGGATCCATATTTTGTGTTATTTAATTTTACAGTATTTTATGAGCAAAGGTTTTATTTAAATGGTACAATTAATGTGTAAAGCACCAATGTCGTTTTTCTATAACCGTGTAGCAGTAAGAGTAATAAGCAACCAAATACAGCTAAATGTCCTTTGTTGACATTAGTTTCATTGCCTAGTTCCAGGATGGAACTGCGTTTTTTTGTTCGCATTAGTTCCATTGCGTATATTGATTCCTAGTAATGGAACTCAAGTGTGCATTGGCCATTGGTCCTTTGGCACAGAATAATGCCTTAGGACAAAATTACAGGAAGTTACCTATTTCTGAACCTTTTTCGTGTGGGCCTCCCTCGTCGCGGTGACCTTGGAAGCCTTTTCCTCCCACGACGTCCTTTTCTAGGTTTAGGAGTCATGGTGGTGTTTCCTGGTGCTGGTTGGTCGTCCACCAGAATTACTACCGGAGCAGCCGTAGTCGGCTTAGATGTCGTTGTGGTCGTCGGCTCTTCGGTTGTAGTCGTTTCTATTTCGAATGGTTCTTCTATTTTCCCGTCGCGCACGTCCAGCTCGTGTGCGTCTAGGAATTGTCTTGCGAATCTGAAATATACAATCTTGTTTTGTGAAAATGGAGCGCAGAAAATAATAACTAAGAATAAAATATGATCGTCAAAGGGTACAGGGACGAGGCCACTTATCCAGGACGGAAATGGACCTAATGGACGGTTGGGAAGTTTTTTCGATCTAACTAGTGTATTTGTTAGGCCATTTGTGAAATCGAATGTCGACTTCGTCGTCTGGCACCGGAAGGGTGAACTTTTGTCTCCATGCTTTCTTTCAACTGAGGTCTTACCTCTCAGCCCACTGGTAGTTATCCCCGCAGCCACCCCATTTGAACCTAGCGTGAGGCTCAGTGGGTGAGATCTGAGCCTGCCGCGGGGGGCGGGGCGGGGCGCGCGGCGGCGCTGCGCAGGAGCACGCCGGGAGCGAACCTGCCGCACACGCGCGAGCCACCGACCAGGCTAGCGCTGCTGCAGACATGGCATATACGTATGCTTGCTCACGGGTACCTACAAGTTATTAAAATTGAAACATGAACCAGGAAAATAAATCTTCTCAGTGTTTATTATCAACAGCTTATATCATAAGTTTGTAAAGGAGTACCCACCCAAAGAAACCAAAAATTACGAATCCCAAAGAATCGATGGTCGCCGAGGTCGCCGAGGTCGCGAGTAAACTGATATTCGTTCGGTGAAGTAAAAGATTCCAGATTTAGTATCGTTTAATCGAATCTGTATATTGTCCGCAATATGTTGGATGGAACCCGGACTCTATTGTTAAAAGTTTTTTTCGGGTTAGCGACCGCTTTGTAATATTCTCGACAATGGCAGAATCAACTACTTACGAGACTTTATTGGATAGGTCTGATAGTGACCATTGAATCTTCAGTTTTTATCAAATTCACTTACGGGTCCATCCAGTAGCGTGTATATAACTTTTTGCTGGAAAAGCAATGAGAATAAGGTCAAGTTTGACGATAAAAATAACATGAAAAAAATTTCAAAACAAATTTAAACATTTTTTTGTATGAAATCATGTACTATAGGGTAGGCATAGTGCCTACCCTGGCGTCATACAAATAATGATTTTTCAAAGTGAAATTTAAATTTTTCATATTTTTTATTGTCCATCTTGACCTTCTCATTGAATTTACAGCAAAAAGTTCTATGCACGCCACTGCGGTCCATCCCACATGAAGAAACTCAGTAACCGCTAAAACAGCTATTAAATAAATTGACCCATGTCGAGGAAATATACTTGTAATAATCGTAATACGGATTGTAAAGATACCGTAAGAAATTAATTGATGTGTTCATTGCGTTCCTTGCGGCACAACATTTTAATTGTAGCTGCTCAGACTGACAACTTAATTGATTAATGCATGAAGCAATTTTACTCATTGTTGTGCACGCTATAGGTATTAGAGAAAAAAACAACAATCCTTTAGCGAGTCTTATCACGATAAGATCCCGCACGCTCGTCCTTAGCTCGTGAAACAATGGGTACCAGCAGATCTGCTATCTCACAAGCGTGCATCACGCGCGTGAGTGAGCCTCTAACAGTTATCGCTCATAGCTTTCTACCCCTACCCCGTTTCTACCCCGCATCCTCCCTTCGCTTGATTCATGCGTGTAATTAAATCTTTTGTCCGTCTCTGCAGCCTCGACCCTCACCGCTGATCGCTTTGAACGACGAGCCCTTTATCGATAGCCTTCTTAATTTGACAGACTGATAGATAACCTACGACATGGCTTACGCAATCACAAGTTACTCTCCGTCTACGCGGACTTACAGTGTGATTTATGGCCCCAAATTACCAAAGAAAATATTGATTTTTAAGTCAAATGCAATGTTATAAAATCAAAAATAAAATTACGTTCAATTTTAGTTATCTCAACCTATCTGTATTGTGTATGTTCTCTTTGTTCGAAGCCGCAGACATTATTCGCTTTGTAAAACTTTTAATTAAAATGTATCAGGAGAAGGAGAAGTCTGAAGATTCCAAAAGGTTTGTTTGTTAGGCTACGTTCTGTGTCAATTAATTTCCTAAAGTGGGCAGACGGCCGCAGAAGCGGCAAGCGAAAACAATGGCTTCCTATTTCGAAGTCGACTGTCCGCCCTGCCAACAACACTACGAGCCAGCTAGAGCTAGAAAAAACTTCGCCATTGTTTGCCTCTCTTCTATTCCTAAGTTTTACATAGTTGTTTTCCATCGTCGCAACGCAAAGAAAAACTCAGTCGCGAGTTTCAAGCGAGTGATGCGAAAATTCTAAAACAATATTTTATTGTCTCAAGTTATCGGAGGTTGTTTTTCTCGTAGCCAATAGTATTTTTCTTTAATTGATGATTAAGCCAGATATTGTTTGCGGGACTTCATGAATTAATAAATAAGTTCGATTTATACAGGTAAAAGAATGTCCTTTGACGAAGGCACGATGTTTACAGAAACAGCGGAGTTTCGTGTCGATTTCCCACAAGGAAGTCATCGCGTGACATCGTTTCGTTTGTAATTCGATAAGATATCCTATAAAAGGATATCGCATGCACGAAAAAATCAAATGTGTGCCTTTTGAAGCTAAGCTATGTAATCGACATTGGAAAAGTTTACCATTCGTAACGTTATTCGTTACTCTGCATCCACAGAAAGCCCGCCGCTGTAACACTTTAACAGAAATTCCGTAGATTTATTGTTCAAACGCAAAACAAAAGACTAATTTAAAAATTAATTACCCGAAGAGCAATAAATAAATGTAGATGTGACACATTAATAAAAAGAGTGCGCTTGGCGGAACGTGGCTAGCAGAACAACAGCGGGCGAGTGCGGAGTGTGGTGAAAGAAAGGGCGAGTCCCGTTCCGCACGCCGGCTCCAAACAATACATCGCCAACTGATTTAAAAGACTCCGGACAAACTTCCCTTCCCTTATCTCTCATTATTGTCGGAAGTTATAAAGCTCCAGGAAGGATTCCGGCCCTACATTTAGAATGCTAATGAAACCCCGTCTTGGTTAACTGCGGACTTATGTGTGGTCCGGTGCTTTTTCCGCTTCACTTTCTGTGAACTGATCCCTAAAAAAAATATTTTTTATTATTTGCGTTTATAGCCTGCGGTCAGGCAGTTTAAGTTAGAAAGACAAATATTTTTGTGAATAAAATTACTCTGGCCAGGATTTGAACCTGCGACCTCTTGGTAACAGGGCAAGTGCTCTACCAACTAAGCTATCGAGGTTCTCACCTGAACCGTTGAATTTTTCCGCCACATATTTGTAAATTTTTTCTCGTCCATAAAAACACTCTTGATTAATATTTTCGTCGTGCGTTTATTCAAATGGTGGAAAATTATCAAATTAAAACGCGTCCATCTGAGCATTTTAATCTTTGTTATGATTGATCCCTAGGGAGATTCTTGTGCTTTTCAGCAAAAAAAAAATAATTTATGATTATTTATTTCAAATTGATGATGATTTTATAAAACTGGGCATCTTCAAAATATTACAATAGGTGTTAATGGTAACGTGTGAATACCTGTAAGTAAATCCGGTGTAAACTTCGGCGCTAGCTCCACGGACGAACAGTTCCACCTGTGCCCAGTATGCGTTGTCAAGCAGGCAGCCCTGGCCAGCCTGGCTGCAGCAGCTACGTGCGGCATGGCCGAGGGCTGCCTCTTGCACGCTCGGGCCTGGCCGCCCCATAGAGCGCCGTTCCTTCGCGCCTCTATGCAATCGCTCTCAGTCCAGTTGCCTTCGCTTTCGTGGAGCGCTCTGCGGACAACAGAACATTTATTATCACAAAGTTAAGAAATAGTTTCAGAGTGATTCAATTACGTTCGGTCTGTTCATTTCGTGGGTCATGAATCTTGGAGTTTATGTTTATGGTACCTAGGAGTTAAGATTAAAAACAAAATGGCTGTGTATATAATTTATTCGAGAACAATTACTACACGTAAATAATCATTTGAATTTATGACAATTTATTGAGCTTTCAAGTTTTTAGAAGTTAACATAAATGCTGCTGCAATGGCAGTGTGCGAGACATTATTTACGTGGCTACTTTACTCAAAATATATTCTTCGTTGTGCTCTAGGTGTGACACCTTATTTCTTATTTGGCGATTCAGTATCCGTGGGAGCTGAATGGTGGGTGTCATGTCTCCGCGCCGAATCTGGTTTCTGACCTCGTTGGAAGGCCTCGCACATTTCGTACAAGTAGTTCGGAAGGAAATCAACCCCTTCACCTTCCCGGCGTTGCAGCAGCTTGTAAGCGTCTCGCAAAGAAGGCTTCGGGGACAACCGTAGCTCCAACTCCACAGCGGAAGGGAAATGCGCAGCCAAAGAATATATGATCTCCAAGTCTGACGGCGGTGGTGTCAAATGTCTATAATTGGACACTTTGTGCAAAAAATACTCAGACATGCTGATTCTTGACTTCTCGTCGTACTTTCCCAGTTTCATGTCATATAGAACTGACTTCTGTCTATCTGGTCCCCAGAACTCCTGCTCGAACGCCTTATACAAACTGGTGATGTCATCGAATTCGTTTCGGAAGCATCGGGCCCACATAAGTGGTACTCCATCTAAGCAGGATATTACGAAAGGCAATTGTTTCTCGGACGCCATGTTGAGTTCTGATATGTAGTACTTGACGTCTTCTAAAAAGTCCATGGGATGTGTCGTACCGGTGTCGTCGAAATGTGGACGTTTATTGGTTGTAGCAACAATCCAGTCACTTAATTTTTCTGTTGATATTTGAATAACTCTTCTGCTGGATTCGTCGTTTTTGTCGTCATTGATTTCAGTGATCTTTACATGGTCGTCTCTTGACTTATTGAAAACATTATCTTTGCCTAAGTTCGGTAGCGACATGTGACTTCGCAAGCGCGATGACGGCATGTCATGATAGATATCCTCTTGACTCTGAGAGAATCGCACCCCTAGTCCTAGAGTTGGTTTGAAGATAGAACTTCTATAGAGTGGTGGTTCTTCTGTCTTAGAACAGTGAGCTTGTGCTTTATCTTTTTCAACTGATGTGGACATTTTATCGACCATTTCGGAGAGATTTGTTACTGAGGACTTGATTTGTCGCAAGTCAACGAACAAACTCATTTTCAGACGGGACAAAGCTATCAACGCTATGTTATTAGACGAATATCCACTTGATGCGTTTATTTATTTATGATCTGTAACAAAGTTGTTCATATATTTTTAACAATTATTGTCCATTTAAAAAACATAGCTAAAAAGTGCATTACCATTTTCTTGCATTTTCTACAATTAAGTTTAGATGCAAGTAGAGGCCATTAAGCAAGCAACGAACAATTTTCTTGAAAAGTTCAAGAAGTTCTCGTATTTTTATGTCCATGTATTTGGCTTGGGCTACCCTAACAATAGTTCGAAAAGGCACTTTGAATAACAAGCTTCTCCGCCGTTGTAATTCAAATAGATGGAAAGTTTTCTTTAAGTATGAACATTTCATTATTGCATTAACTTTCAAAAGTGTGTAAGCTCTGTCTACCGCTATGAGTAATTTGAGTACCCTTCTCCTGACGGTGCGTAACTATTTTCTAATTAATTGATTAGTGCATCGTGGCAAATGGCTGATAGCATTACCAAGCTGGGTTTCCATTATTGCGGCAATCATCTTTGGATCAATGTAACTCATTGAGAGAGGCCAGACACACTCCGATATGGTAATAATGTTAACCCCGCTGTTCAGTGTCAGTCGAGTACGAGTGCGTGCGTAGCAACAGAAAGTTCGTAGCAAGGAGAGCTTACGTGCGACGACGGCGGGCGGGCGGAGCTTACTGGGCGGTAATACCCCGTGCGATCCCACCGTCCCTGCCTTTACTTGCTGTTTTTTATACACGGTTACGTTACGATATCTGGGTTATCGTAGACGGAATATTAAATTCCATTGACGTTTCGTTGTACCTACCAAGGGCACGCGTTGCCGTGCCGATTGTCTCTATTTAATAACTTGCGGCTTATTGTGAAGTAATATAACGAAGATTGTGTCGTATAGCCAGCCGGCTTGGCAATCGGGACAACTTCGACCGCTGCTCATTATCGATGCATTAGTTCCGCGCAGCGAGGGCACCCGTTGCGAAAATACTATAATTAATATCCGCTCTGCACCCGTGCGACAGCTTATTAGTTACACTGAACGCAACGTTGCAATTTCATTATGGAATTATAGAAAAATCGACCGTGTATTGTATTAATTCATAACATTATTACAGTCGTCGAAAATAGCTGACCCAGTTCGAACAAAAAGGCTAAAACGAGGTCCTAATCCATCAGACTAGAAGCCAAGTTTCGCTATTAATAATTACTTTGTGTTGGGAAAGCTGATACCCGTGTAATGCGATGGGGGATGAAGCGGCGCGCACGCTAATGTCAACGTGATTGACGCCCGCTCGCAGTGCATGCAAACTCGGGAAGTGCAACCGCAAGCCAACTAACGCGACGGGCTATGGCTGCCGCGACCGCTCACTGGCTCAATAGCGGACATCGCGTCATGGCGACGAGCACAAAGCTCGTACCCGCTACCTACACTATTACGGGTAATTCATGCGGAATGTAATTGTTCCGTAGTCCGTGGTCCGTGCTGCTGCCGGGGACATTATCGCATTCGTCACGCCGCGCACGTGTACCGAGGATCTAATAAAATAATTCCCGTATCAAATTTTACGCGTCTATCTCGATCTAGTAGACAAAGAACGGCGAGGGGCAACGCGACCCGCTTTGTCATAATCATAACCGGTTGTACACAAAAGACCACTGGCCTTTTTACTAACTCTTTGTAGATATGCGATCGCTTTGTGCTATGATGAATGTAGATAAAATAGGATGTCGTGTAAAGTTGCAGATAAAACACAAAAAATATGAGGATGCAAATTCAAGAGGAGGCAAACAAATGAACGAGATGAGCCAAAACAGACGTGAACAGAGCAAAGTGAAATGTAATTGCGTTAGAAACATAGCCGTCTGAAAATTCGTTTTAAAATACTGAGGCGGGTGGGACTCTCGGGGGAAAGCAAAAACACGTAGAGGATCGTTGCGGCTGAAGCTGCACCGGCCGCAGCTCACTGATTCCACTTTAATGATGATTAAATGCTGTATGATTGTGCGACGTCGCCGTGCGTGACGTCCGCACCGGCTGCGGACCACCCCAGCAGTTCGTGCCAACAAATAGGGACGAAAGCTTTAAACCGAACCTGACGTGATTTTCTTAAAGCAATTTACCATGTCTTACGAGGGTTGCAACTCGAAGGTACCTATTCTTTTCACGTGACCAATCAATGATCAAACAATGACGAATCGTACAAATTACGAGCCCACATAGTTTCAATTTGCCTTTCTGACATGTATATTACCGAAAAAAATCGCTCAATTTGTTATAATCAGGAACAAGGGGCAGAGTTCCCGTCGTGTCTCCGCGGGCTCGCATGCCTCATTACACCGCGGGACAATGATACTCTAATTATAGACCATTCACCGCACGCGTAACCAACGACTGTTCATAATCCAAATAGAGCCTCAAAATTACTAAAGGGATACGTATACGTCGCAAGATCATAATGACACACATTTGCCCCATAACGTTTCCCCGTCTCTGAATGTAAATGGCAGAAATCGCAACCCAATTTATTATGCGACAGGTAGAGTAAACTGAATTCCATATAACGCTGAGCGGTTGGCCTATTTCAATGTGAATTCTAAACACGCATAGATAGTAACATTAAATTACGGCAAATCCCTTTCCCAATTTGAATGTAAATTGCCATCAAGTAGGAAGCCGGAATAATTGAAACAAATGCTGGGATTACTCAACAAATTGTTCAATACAAGGGTGATTTGTCTAAGTCGAGCTGTTGAAACGTACAATTGTAACAATTTATTGAGACGAATTTTATCCTGAGATTATGACTGGCAAATAGAGTAACTGACAGAAACCAATACAATTTTCATTGTTGATAAAATACGACAGTTCTAAGAAAAGCAGCACTGGTTTTGTCAATAAATTAATGAAAGTACGTAGAGGTAGATGAGAAAACAAAGTGCATCTTAATTTTAGCAGCAATTAATTGTCCAAAACTTCAGAAGCTCCTAACATAATAAACACATGTATGAAAAAAAAACAAGTAGAAAGAA
Source organism: Ypsolopha scabrella (assembly GCA_910592155.1). Lineage (NCBI taxonomy): Eukaryota > Metazoa > Arthropoda > Insecta > Lepidoptera > Ypsolophidae > Ypsolopha > Ypsolopha scabrella. Next base: position 13,387,671 of record OU342962.1, on the reverse strand, counting down.
ATCATTTTGTTGTAATAAATTTTTGTTGTCCATTAACACGTTATCTTATTTAACAAAAACACTCCTATTTAAATCCAAGACTAGCTCAGATAGGAAGAGGGTGAAAAAATGCAAGTTGTAAACCATTGCATAGTAACGTGCCTTATCTCTATCTGTAGCCGACTTGTAACCTGTACTTAGGAACACGATGATTCAACGCATTCATCCCCGTCACTTGCCCGCCCTAGAGATTTTCAAGGGTTTTCCTAAAGCTTCGGATTTAGCCGCTTAATTGTGAAGGTCGTATAGTTTAATTTGAATTCATCAAAATGAAAAGCGAAATCTGCATGCTAAAGTCCCTAATACATTACTTGCCGTTCCGTAGAGGTTTTGCTACGAAGGGCGGGCGGGCGGAAAGTCCGCGCGTGATTCAACGTTCGTCGCGCGCCAGACGCCCCCCCCCCCCCCTCGCCCCCCGCACTCCGCGACTACCCGCACTAATGAGCGATTATTATAGCTTTACAGCTTTTGCTTACTTGAAAAAGAAAAAAAGGTAAGTGCCAAAAATTGCCTTTCAAATTCACATCACAAAAACATATTTTCTGAGATAATTCTGGATTACTAAATTAATAACTTTTTTCGAGCTCTCTTTCATGCGCCCAATTAGCTTTTTGCTGAAAAATGTGATTGCCTCATTAACGATCTCTGAATCACAAATTAGGCAACCCAAATAACATAACTGTTTTCTGTCACAGTCAGTATTATTAATACATACATTCAACCGCATTCTACATTACATTGTAATTTTACAGCTAACAATAATAGCATTGTGCAAACAGTTAATATTGATTGATGTCCTCCACTTCAAAGCGACCGATACGGGCGACCGAGAAATCTGAACAAAAATAAAAGTAATCACAAATCGCGTGAGGATGTTGGTAATTTATTGAGTTTGTCAGGACAAAGTGAGCATCGGGTCTGTGTAAATAAAGAGCCGAGTCGCGGATAAATTCATGTCAGATCAAATGAATCGTGCTAGAGAACATTTGTTGCACTTATTGCTTGTTCCTTCCGTCGCTGTCGCCGTACTCGCGGAAAGTAAAACAATGCGCTGGGAAATTATGGCCTCTCTAGCGGCGACTTATCATGTGAATGTTATTTGTGTTAATACGTGTTCTTTGACTTTAATACTGAGGTGATGCGACCATTTTAGAGATAAAAAAACTTATTAGACGACATATCGTCACAACTATATCCCCAAAGGGGTGTCAGAGGTGTTTCCAAGTGTGTACTGTCAATTAAAATAGTCAACACTCTTAAATCCTCTTTTCACTGGAGATTTTTACGTTCCAACTTGATGTCCGTCCTTAAATTGGGCACAAATACTCGGTTTTAAGGGTCTTTTCTCCGGATTTGTAATATTTTCCAACAAAAACATAAGAAATAATTATATCGCCCAAAAAGCAACTTTTATCGACGAACAATGTTTAATATACATACAAATTAAATTATTAAAGATATTATAGTAGCTTTAAAATAATGGGACTTTCCATAGTCGTGATTGCGATAATTTTGAGATTTTTCGTATTCGTAATCACGACTACGGAAATTCCTATTATTTTGATTGAAGCTACTATACATAGGTAACACTAAAAGTTTCCGGAACTGGCCACTTACATAAACAATATTTAAAAATTTATTGCAACATTTGAAAATAGAACTCTTTGGCTGTAGAATGCAGTTTGTTTCATCTGACTGTCTTTTGTTTTTACCTTGTGGCGCCATTTAAGAAATTGTGTGTCTGCATCAACATGGATTTAACTCGGGAAAATTTTCGTAGTATGATTTTCTACGATTTTAAGTGTAATTTGACAGCTCAACAGAGCATCGCTCGGCTTTAAACAGCTTTTGGCAATGAAGCACCATGCAAGACGACTGTTTATAGCTGGTTTGCAGAATTCAAGCGTGGTCGTATCAATCTCTGTGACGAATCTCACGATGGTCGGCCGTCCACCGCTTTGACCAACATAAACATCGATGCTGTGCGCCGTATGATTGAAACAGACAGGCATGTGACCTACCATGAAACTCGCGCATCCTTAGAAATAGGCATGAGTCAAATACAATCAATCCTACACAAACATTTGGGTGTGAGAAAGCTGTGCTCGCGGTGGATCCCACACAACTTGACCGAGGCTCAAAAAACGGACCGCGTCACTTGGTGCAGTGCCATGCTTACCAGATTCAACGAAGGTGCGTCAAATTTGGTGTGGGACATAGTAACAGGTGACGAAACATGGATTTATTGCTACGATCCCAAAACAAAGCAGCAATCGAGCGTATGGGTCTTTCAAGATGAGCCGAAACCAACCAAAGTGGCGCGCGTGAAAAGTGCATCTAAGCGGATGATTGCTTCTTTTTTTAATAAAACTGGACACGTGGCTACTGTTGCTTTAGAGAATCGTCGTACCGTGAATAGTGACTGGTACACGACCATTTGTTTGCCGGAAGTTATTGACGAACTCCGTAAAAATAACCGTAAACGCCGTATCAACCTGCACCACGACAATGCTAGTTCTCACACAGCCAGACAGACAAACGACTTTTTGAAGACGAAAAATGTAGAACTCATGAGTCATCCTGCATACAGTCCCGACCTGGCACCTTGTGACTTTTTTCTGTTCCCAAAAATTAAGAACCAATTACGCGGTCAACGATTTTCATCACCAGAAGAGGCTGTCGAGGAGTATGAAAAACACGTTTCAGAGGTCACCACAGGGGAGTGGCACAAAAGTTTTCAAAACTGGTTTGATCGAATGAAAAAGTGCATAGACGCCAAGGGAGATTATTTTGAAAAACAATAAATTAATTTTGTACCTTTAATAGTATTTTTTCATATTCATTCCGGAAACTTATAGTGCGTCCCACGTATTATCACTAAGGTAATGTATAATGTTAATGTAATGTAAGTTAATGCGTATATCAAACTATTTGTAAACATTGTTCGCAGCTAAAAGTTGGATTTTGGGCGTTATCTTATGATTTTATCTTTTTTTAACCTTATGTATCGAGTTGAAATTAAAACTATATATATTCAGATCCTCAGGTCAACACTACAGTCCCTTGAAGCTGTGAAAAAATCAAACTACCAAGTTAACGTAGAAAAAAGATACGGCCGTTTTCGACACTCTCAAGGGAATCAAAATTTATACGGCATTTCCCGTTGACCTAGAACAATGAAATTTGGCAAGTCCATCCATCCATCCATCCATCAGCCTGTTTCGTCCACTGCTGGACATAGGACTTTCCAGGATTACGCCACTCTTGGCGGTCCCCCTGGAAGAAATGCCCATACTCACACACGCTGGGCAGGCGGGTTGGTGAGCGCGGTGCCGAAACCCTTGCACCAGTGACGCCGCTGCCCGTCACTAGTCTGTTTTAAGGCCTGGCAATTAGGAATAGATATACCGCCATCCATCGGTCCCAGGCAATCTAAATCAATAAAATAAAACGTACAAATGACCCATCCATCCATCCATCAGCCTGTTTCGTCCACTGCTGGACATAGGCCTTTCCAGGAGTTCACCACTCTTGGCGGTCCTCCTGGAAGAAATGCCCATACTCAAACACGCTGGGCAGGCGGGTTGGTGAGTGCGGTGCCGAAACCCTTGCACGAGTGACGCCGCTGCCCGTCACCAGTCTAATTTATATAAGGCCCGGCAATTGGGGATGGATATACCGCCACCCATCGGTCCCAGGCAATGGTGGGCCGCCTGTTTTTTTGCCTGAGAGCTGTTCTCTTACTCTCCCCCGAATAACTTCGGGAGGATTTGCGAGTAAGATGGTGGTAATTCCACAGTCGAGCTCGGCATCAGCTCTACCACCTACAAGGCAAGTAATACCGTCATATACTACAAGTCTAGGGAAAAATCTGAAAACTATACATTTGTAATTAAATTATAAAAAATATGTAGGTAGTCCCTCACGGAACCCTCGGTGGGCGAGTCCAACTCGCACCTGTCCGGTTTTTTTTTCAAAAGCACTGTTGTTTGAATTTATGTTTAATTTGATTAATTAAAAAACGACCAAGTGCGTGTCGAGCCACGCGCAGTGTAGGGTTCCGTAGTTGCCCAGTACATTTTATAAGTTGGTCTACTAATACAGATCGCGTCAAACTTCTAGTCCACTCGGAAGTTGCTCTCGCGAAGAACGGCCCATACATTGTCGTGTTTAGAGGGGACTAAAAGTTTGGCGTGACCTGTACTTCTAAACCTGTAAAGCCTACTTAGTTGTGATAGTTTTCCTTTTAACTTCATTATATAAACTACTTCTGTGAATTTTTCCACATATTCATAAACAACCGTTTAGCCGGCAGGGCGGGGGGGACACTTGACTCTAACAAAAATTAGCACTTTAAAGCTTAATATTTCGCCAACGGATCCCTAAATCGAAAAATGGTTTTCACACACCCACAATATTTTTGAACGACCTATCTAACGATAACCCACACCATGGGATAGACGAGAAAAAAAATCATCCCCAATTTACGTGTATGGGAGGACCCTTAAAAATATTTTCTTTCGAGATTTTATTTTACCATTTTGTCGGCGTGATTAATATGTATACCCATGCCAAATAATAGCTTTCTAGTAATAGTCCCTGAGAGAAGCCGCGGACAGACGGACAAGGCGAAACTATACGGGTTCCTTGTCGGACTACGGAATTCTAAAACAGCATTATCTTCTTGATTAACCGCACACTTCTCGCACACGCACTTTTTCAAATATTTATGTTTATCTATTTCATTTTGCGATGGACCTCGCTTAGGAACTTGTTAACAACAAAATGTTGACTACAAACTTTAGCTTTTACTTTGTGGTATAAACGGGTTAGGAATCCTTTTAAATTCGCCAAATGAGGGCCGTTGTAGGCTTTCCGGCAAGAAAGCTCCACTTTGTCAATACATGCAAACATTTCACCTCCACCGCCAAAAAAGAAACACCAATTCAGGAACGAAAAGTTTTCCCTGCTCTGCTTTGTTAGTAAAGTTACCTACTGCAATCTTGACGTATCACTCACAAGGAACGTTTAATGGCGACAGAAATATTTTAAGTGGAATGCCATTATAGGTTACGGTTATTCCATTCACCAGAATCCTTTGTCGTTCAGAAAATAGCCGCCCCATGTTTGAAGAAACCTGTGTCCAGAACAGCGCAATAAAATAAATCTGGCAAAGTGGCTCGTATATCACCTTCACCCGCAACCCGCAAACTAAACGAAGCACGTAGCGCGGATCGAGGAATTCAATAAAAATCACAATCGTAAAAACTAAGACGGCAGCCATATAAAAATACCTAAAGAAGCATTAAGACCCGTCCCCTAATAATAGGCCCCGCCAGATGCACGGGACGGCTCTGGGAAAGTCACGGGCGGCAGTTCGAGCGAAGGAAATCATTTTTTTCGGTCTACCACACACGGCCCTTGCTAACTCGGCGAAAACTGGAACCGTACCGAAATCACTTCCATAGAGGACATTTAATTTTATCCTCGAGGCTCGGAGATCTTATACAAAATAATAATAACCGTGGTAAATGTATAGTTTATGTAAGTAGGTCTTGTCCCTTTTTGTAATAAAAGTAACAGCGATGCTCGAGAGGCTTTTGTTAGCATGGGGTTTGGGGAAGTCTTTCGTTTTATGTTCCTGTGGAGGTCCCTGAAAATTTTAAATAAAATACTGCGTTCTTGCTGGTTGCGCAAAATTCTGAGAAAGCAAATACCAATTTATTAAAAGTATTGAAACAACAATTTAACAAACGCAAAAGACATACGAAGATCTGTTCTAAGGAACTATATGTCATCGATTTTCATAACAAGAAAAACTGCATTCATACATTTAAAAAAAACCTGTTCTCAGCTCGGGAATCGAACCCGGTTGTTTTGAAAAAAATAAACTTACACTATTTCTATTTAGATATCGATTGTGTAGGTCTTAAGCAGTAAATAACTCTATGAAACATGATGTCTCAAATGAATAAAATGCATTGTTTTCACATACTTTAATTTATTTTAGTAGGTGTTCGAAGTATAAGTTATACTGATCCCAATTAAATGAGACATCCTGTATAGCGGCTGTAGCGCTGCGTTCAACTTTTTTGGGGTTCCGTAACCAAAGGGTAACCAACGGGACCCTATTACTAAGACTCTGCTGTCCGTCCGTCCGTCTGTCAGGCTGTATCTCATGAACCGTGATAGTTAGACAGTTGTAATTTTCACTGATGATGTATTTCTGTTGCCGCTATAACAACAAAAAATATTATAAACAAATATAACAACAAATACTAAAACCGGCCAAGTACGAGTCGGACCCGCGGACTCCCATACAAGAGACGTGATTTTTTTGCCTTTTTTTATAGATAATGGTACGGAACCCTTCGTGTGCGAGTCCGACTCGCACTTGGCCGGTTTTTTTATCACGCTTGTCATTAAGTCATTAGAAACTATTGTATTTTTATAATTACCTATATATTTTTATATATTAACAAAAAACACGTTATAATAACCAGATATGTATATTTCGACAATTGTCGGCATCAGTGGAATAAAAATAAAAATAAATTATAATACTATGACATTTTGTCACATAGTGAAAGACTAAATAAGTTAATAAAAATATATATTATTTGGAGTTGATGCTCGTGATTGTTGACACTTGGTGGAACTTTTGATACATTTTTGATTGAAAAACACTTGTACTTGTTTTTCAATGCAAAAAAAATATTATTTGATAGAAACTATTGTAATAATTTCCATTCTGTAATGCACTCTAATAATTATAATAATAGTTTTGCAAGCGATAGATTTCGCTGTAAATCCTATTAATTTCCTAAGCAGAACATGTCATTTTTATCATTGCGTGTATCGAACTAGGTCGGGGACGGTGATCCTCGCAATATAAATAATAAAAGATAGGTATATTGAAAGTCATTAGTTTCCTTTTATTTGACTGTAGAATGAGTATTATCCATATCGTGGAAAAGGTAGTTCTAGGTAGCCCGTACAGTTTATATGTAGTTTCGGAGATATCGAAAAACAGTAAGAGTACTTGCATAACGGAACGGTAGCCGAGCGATAGGCAGATATTATAGATCTCTATCTGCTATAACCCTTACAGTCCTCTCAAAATCTACTCCTGGCTACCCCAATGCATTCATCGTCCTTCTATGACAACTCCTTTTCAGTACAAGCCGTCCGTTTGTGTTTGTTTCCCCCTCGGAGGAACCTCCGAGGTTTCCCCTATCTATAAGAAGAGCACCTCCCCTCTCAGTATTTAAAATACTAGTAAAAAAATACTACCACTCACTTTGGCCTATTATATTCCTTTTACAGTTTATTTTTTATTTATTTATTATATGTATGTAAATATTTATTTTCTTTATCTACAACACCTATTTATCTTTTAATTTATTAATGTTTGTTTAATATAGAATATTTGTGTATAAATTCACTATTTAAACATTATTTTTAAATTAATCAATCTCATTTCAAACCAGCTTCTACTCAAAGGTTGTCTGGAAGAGATCGCTATAAGCGGTAAGGCCGCCTGATTGTATCTACGTAATTTGGCTATTGCAATTTAGGTATATTATTTTTGTGTCCTACTGTGTGGTGTGCAAATAAAGTTATATTGCCTTGTATCGTATATAATTATGTCACCGGCAACCTGTATAATTCAGGTATTCTGTACAATACTTAGATAATGTATAGAATACCTGAGGCGTCCAAGCAATGTATGAAATATTATGAATATTATTGTCCGTTACATACTTTACACCTAGGCAATGTATACAATTCCCAGGGATTGTATAGAGTACCTGCTGGTCCACCGGCAAAGTGTAAATTTATTACTAGATAATCTATGGGATAGTCAAAATTAGTTATTAAATTAATTAGTTAGTTATTTGAAGAGAGCCGGTAGGTTAGGTTAGAAGGTGAGGTATATTTAGGTACGTAGTGGCGCGCGCGACCGCCATACATAACCTCCGTGGTTATTTTTTTTATGACCACCCAGGAATACCATTTTACCAAAAGGCTAAGCTCTGTTCATAAAGGATCATTTAAATACATGCCTTAATCAATTTCCCGCTCCCGCTCACGTCTTATAAATACATTACCTGCTGCTCATTCACTAGGCCTACCGTGAGTTTTGCTTACTATACACGTTAACGTCTGCGTAAAATATTTATATGAGAAATAGCGACTTACTACAGGAACCAGCATTTCTCATACAAAATGTTTTACGCAGTCGGTAATGTGTATAGTAAGCAAAACTCATGGTAGGCCTTCGGTACTGTATAGAATACCTAGGTAGGCAAAGTATAAAATAAATAATATTTTATACATTACCTTAACCTTTTTGGTATTCTATACATTACCTAGGTATTGTATAGAATTCCGGATTATACAGGTTGAGGTTGCCGGTAACATAATGTATATACAGCAAAGCACAGCAAAGCGCAATGTAGACCGACCTCGTGCCCGGTGGACCGACGACCTGAAGAACGTCGCGGGGGCGGCTGGATAAGGAGGACGGAGGACCGACATGAGTGGCGTAATTTGGAAAAGGCCTATGTTCAGCAGTGGACGAACACGGGCTGATATATGGTTGGATGGATGGTATAGTATAACCCTGACATTATCTTTCGCTTCTTTCACATTCTACAATCGTGTGGTAGTAGAAGCTTAAACATTTTACTAACAAATACCTATTTTTATTTGATCGGCACCCTGGTATGAGCGTTAAAGTGGACAGGACATTCGGTTATTCTCGTACATCCATTGCTTCTTTTATGTTTTTTGTACTAGTCCAGTCAGAGTAATTTTTTGTCAAATCTACTTTAAAAATTGCTCCTTATAAAGTTTCGTTATATGCTCCTACCTGAATAGTGAATGTTGTGTTACAGTTATTTTCTCCATTAATGCAAAATAATGGGTACTTAAAGCACAAAAATGCACAAGCTTCAATTAAGGTCTCGAAATCCGAAGCACAATTATGTTTAAACATACATAATTACAATGTTATTCTCTCGTTGAAAATGCTCAATTATGCTTTACAAAGCGGCGCCTGTAGGCTGTAACGCGATTCGCCCTTACGTCCTTTTTTTGTCCATTCGCTCTCCCTAATTAAACATGGGGCCCTTAATATTACCACAAAGAGCGCAATCTTATCCGAAAGTTTTAGAGGTGTTATTTAATTGGCCTATTAATCTAATTATGGTGGGCAAAGCCGAAAGCTATCACTAATGAGCGGCCGTTGTTCATCGCAAACCACAATCATTCGCTCAGAGATTATGTCCGGAAACATCCCGGGAAATGTTTTGGGAAATGCGGTAATTTTCCGCAACAATCCCCATAATTGGTACATCATTAACGTATTATAAGCTGGATGCCGGTTTTAATGTCCGATGTTGCATGCTGAAGTGGCAATTATCTCGCTTCCGTGGTTTTATAGCTGTGCTTGTTCTAGTAAGTATCAATAAAATACACGTCTACATATGAGTGCTCCCGAGGGACCTGTCCTGTCTCAGGTATGGTTACTTCTTCACCAGTGTAAAGTATCGTTTGCCAAACCCAAGAGCGCGCTTATTCGTCAAAAACCGAATTATGGCGTAAACACAGTCATTAGGCGATCATGTGAAATATTTTCTGTTAAATTAGGCAGCTCCGGCTCGCTCCGGCTCGCTCCGTCCCGCTTCGCCCGGCTCTCCAAATGTATTTAGGTACTTCCTACGTTCCTCCGCTTCGCTCGTCACCGTACCTACTTTTTAATTTTTTCTTGAAATACTTTTGTAATTATTTTAATTTTTTCCTGGAATAACTGTGTTTTGGTGAAAAAGCGGAATAATTTCGTATGATCGCGTAAAGGAGTCAGCCTTTACGCCATAATGCGGTTTTTCACGAAAAATCGGCTATTTCGCGAACAACCAGTTAATTTTATTTGCCGTGGTAAATGGAGTATAGTGACATGACTTGAGCTCTCCGCTCTAAATTATCTCGTATTTTTATTTGCAGATTTTCTTCTTATGTTACACTCAAAGACCGAAAACGCTCATTGAGCGAAAAAACAGCTCACAACGCGTAGTGGTCAATAAAACATCCACGACGCGAAATTTGTGTTATGGCTCGTATGTAAACGCTCACGTTGTGGCAATCACAGAAAGACCAAATAGCAAAATTCGTGTCGTGGCTGTCATGTTATACGAGCACAACGCATTGTAGCATTGAAAAAAAGCCATAACGCGTGCATGGAACCATATTAGATTACAACGCACAGTGATTTGCGATATGGATCCTCCTAGTCTCGAAACTTTTTGGTAGATATCCTTGGGATTTTTTTATCCTGTGTACCAGATAGACAATGTACTTATAAGTATCTTTCAGCTAAGAAGTCCCGGCTGACACATCTAAAGAAAGTAAAGGTGTATGTTCATTGTAAATTACCGACTTTTAAAGTCTTAATCCAATACACAACATTTCAAAACTGTTTTATTATTACAATCAAATTACAACCAATTTATTGCGTTCACTAATCCTTAGGTTTTTAAATAACATATTGATACATCATTTTATTTCACCGTTATGCACTAGGCCTATTTTTTCATAGTGACGAGACGAAGAATGGTATGATTGTCATGTTGACACCTGACTCGTTGAACCTGCAACATAACAGAGTATTTCTTTTCACAAAAGAACGCTTCTGTAAAAGTACTTAATGTATCAATGAATAAATACGAAAATGGCTTAATCTGTGGAAATTCTTCATGGTAAAGAACTTTTAATCATTATAGTTTTCAATTTTGAAATAGGTCGAAAGCTGTGAGCCTGACTTGTATTTTGAAAGTATTTGAGTGAAATCGTTATTTATTGTATTTATTTTGTTATTTAAATGGTAAATACCACTAAAAAGGGTTTGCTGCATAGACAAGCGCGTGAGTTTGTTGTGCGTCTACGAGACTATATCGAACGGGAATGGCTAAATAACGGACCGTTGTTGCCTTGCCACTATTTCGAGTGTGTGAACGAGTATCTGCTGCTCTTGGTATCAGCCGAAAAACGGTCTCCCGTATTAGCAAGGAAAAATTTGGAAAAGAAACCACTGAGAAGAACATATTAAAATCGCCGTCAAAGAAGAGGGTTAAGAGGCCAATCGTTACACAAGTGGACAGTTTCGATGCTGATGCCATTAGAAACCATATTTATGGTTACTACAGCAGGAACCAACTTCCAACTCTACCAAAATTAATGTATACTTTACGAGAAACCGGATTATTTCATGGCAGCAAGACTTCCTTATGGAGAGTATTGAGAAAAATTGGCTTTTATTACAAAAAAAGTGATAAAAGAAAGATTTTGATGGAACGAGGAGACATAGCACTAGCTAGATGCAATTTCCTACGCACAGCAAAGTCTATCAATGATTGGGGTAATGTCACATTTTTAGATGAGACCTGGCTAAACGCGAATCACACTGTTGGTGAAATATGGACAGATGACACTCCACACTCTTCAACAAAAGTACCCAGTGGTAAAGGGGAAAGGTTGATTATTTGTCACGCGGGTTCATCGAAGTGATTTGTTCCAAATTGCCTTCTTGCTTTCAAATCCAAGAAAACTTATCGCCTTTTACGACATCCATGAGAAGATTTAGAGTGACAATATTCTTTTTAGATGATGTTGCTACACACCACATAATTATGTAATTTTTAAGACATACGAGTACGCTGTGTTCTTTCTAAGTCACTGTTAGCGTGATAAGATCTTTGAACACCATATCTCAATAGTTTCCAATATTACCTAGATGTTTTGATTCGATTCTAATCTGTTTGTAATAATAATCGAAAATCGATAGAATATAGTGTCGATTCAAAGTGTCTCTTCACTAAAGCTCAGTTCTGAGAAGTGTCAGCCGGGACTTCTTATATGAAAGATACTATAATGCCCTTACTGCTGCTAACAATTGAAAACAGCTGCATGACGTATTTCCATCCATACATTCATCAGCCCGTGTTCGTCCACTGCTGGACATAAGCCTCTCCAATATTTTAGTCATTATTAAATATAATTATAAAAAATCGTGTCATTAAGTAAATGGACTTTCGTTATTTATTGGGATTACTTGATATTTAAAAATTAACTATTAGGTAATAAATTAGTGATCACAAATTATTAATCATTGGTAAACTACTCATAATTTACTTAAAAGTAAGACACAAGACATTTTTTATTCGTTGTTATTATTATTATACGTCAAAACACATTGAGTGTATTTTAAAAGCAAAAATAAATTGGATTAATTAATAATAATAATCTTAGAAATTTATCAACATCAGGAACTCTTAGTAAAACGTTAGAACCAATTTCTACAGTGCTCAGAATGCGTCATGGCTTTTATTCATTGCCACAATGCGTTGTGGTCGTCTAACACGACAGCCACGATACGAATTTCGCTATTTGGTCTTTCTGTGATTGCCACAACACGTCGTGAGCGTTTACTTACGAGCCATAACACATGCGATGTGGATGTTTTACAGTGGCCACTACGCGTTGTGAGCTGTTTTTTCGCTCAATGAGCGTTTTTGGGCTTTGAGCATGACATGTATACGACATAAATCCTCAAGTGCAAGTCACAGTCTACTTCACAGTCTCTTGTAAAACTATTACAGAGACGGTCGTTCTTAACTGATAAAAACATAACGAAGCACTTAACATTAAATTTATTGAGAGCATTATGAGATTATGAAAAATGCATTTAATATTTCTCTTGATATCTTTAAAAAAACCTAGACAAGTGCGAGTCGGACTCAGGCACCGAGGGTTCCGTACAAATTAGTAAAAGTTTTAAAAAATCTACAAAAAGATGCGGTCACCCTTACAATTATGACCGCGCATACCGCTGCTTAACCTCGATGTTTTTTTAATGATTTAATTACAAATGTAAAGTTTCAAGATTTTTTCCAATACTTGTAGTATTAGACGGTATTACTTGCCAAATTTCATAGTTCTAGGTCAACGAAAAATACCCTATAAATTCTGATTCCCTTGAGAGTGTCTAAATATACGTTTTTTGCGGCATAAACAACCGTATCTTTTTTTCACGTTAACTTGGAAATTTGATTTTTTCACAGCTTCAAGAGGCTGTAGACTTGAGTATATGGTTTTATTTCAACTCGATACCTCTACGCGTTCCTGAGATAAAGGGTCTTGACAGATAAACGGACAACAAAGTGATCCTATAAGGGTTCCGTTTTTTTCCTTTGGAGGTACGGAACCCTAAAAAGTAACGAGTCTTATACGAACATGGTTATGGCTATGGGACGGCGGTATAGCAGAAATTTGAATTGGAAAACATTTTACCTACACGTACTACGAGTATCATTGGTTTGTAGACATGTTACATTTTTCCAATTCGGACCAACCATATTGTAACAGGCCCTTTTGTATACTTTTTCTGAAATTATAGGCTAAATCATGAAGATACATCCATACATCCATCCATCAGCCTGTTTCGTCCACTGCTGGACATAGGCCTTTCCAGGATTTCGCCACTCTTGGCGGTCCTCCTGGAAGAAATGGCCATACTCACACTCGCTGGGCAGACGGGTTGGTGAGCGCGGTGCCGAAACCCTTGCACCAGTGACGCCGGTCTGATTTATATAAGGCCCGGCAATTGGGGATGGATGTACCGCCATCCATCGGTCCCAGGCAATGGTGGGCCGCCTGGTTTTTTGGCCTGAGAGCTGTCCTCTTACTCTCCCCCGAATAACTTCGGGAGGATTTCCAACTAAGATGGTGGTACCTCCACAGTCGAGCCCGGCATTAGCTCTAAGAAGGAAGATACGTACTGTTCTTTAACTTTCAGGTGGTATTTCTTATAACGAAATTATGCTTTAAAAATCGGTTTGGAGAAATGGGAATGTGACGTAATAGCCATACCGTTTAGGCTCAATAGGGAGAATTCCTAAAAGTAAAGAAAGAATGAAAAAAAAGGTAATAAAACCTGAAGATGAGATAACTGAAAATATAAAAAAAACAGTCGTCGGTTTTGACATACTTCTTTTTTCTTATGGGCAATGGCTTATTTCCTGTAATGCCTGAATGACATGACTATTACGTTATCAAAGCTATTTATTCAGTTCCTGAATATTTTCATGTATACCTTTTGTATTTCAAGGCGAAAAAAAATTATACTTTTATATGACCTTAAAAAGTCTATTCCTTTCAAAAAAAATCGACAATTAGGTGCTGTTATGCACCATTCGAATTATGTATTAACAGGATTTTTATTTTTATTTATTTATTTGGGACATCAACAGCAATACAATTACACATAAAGCAACACATAAAGATACAACACGTAGAGCCAATGACAGACATCCACAAAATATACAATTTAAACAAAGTACAAAAACATACAGAAAACAGATAGACACAACTTAAACGAAAACTATTTAAATCCAAAAAAAAAAAGTAAAAACTAATTTAAACTACAAATAAGAAGTACAAAAATAGAGTTTAAGCATGCAATTAAAATAAAGAAAATATTTACAATTTAATTTCTATGTTATGTGGTGATGAGGTGGGGTGAGTGTTGGAATGTATGGAGTGTTGTGTGTGTGTTTATAAATGAGAGTGGATATGAATATAATTTATAACGCAAATTTAATACTAATTTATAGATCGGAAGTTATTTGCCTGATAATTCTACTTTTAAAAGTACGTCATGTTGCAAGAAACGATGAGATAATAGGGACTAAAGTCCTGTCATAAAATTAGGATTTTAATATACCAGAGAAGCTAAACTTGCTTTTTAGGCTTCTATCAATAAAGGGAAAGGAACCCTTATTGCGGACCTTCTGTGTCTGCATCCGTCATACAGACATCGTCGTAACGAATGACCCGCAAATACACGGACACCCCCGAAAAATAATAAAATCTTTGATTACGTCAGCGTTAAAAGTTTCGTAGCCCATTCAGGCGTACTGCTATTATTTTAATAGTGAAAGTGAAAGTGAAAGTGAAAGTGAAATGAATTTATTTGCCACAAAACATATACAAAAAAAAAAAATATAGAAATATAAACAAACATGCAAAATAAAAAACAATAAGAAAAAAAAATCTATCAATAAATAAATTAATAATGGCAAAAAGGAGCAAGCTCGGCAGATGCCACAAGTTGGATTCAACTTGCAGCGCCGATTTTCAGTTTGCCCCATTTTAATACATATAAAACAAAATACAATTGCAGGTAGGTAGGAAACAGATTCATGTCATGAGTGATTGTAAATAATTGTAAGGAATAGAATTAAATAGAACAAATAATTAAAAATTCCATAAGTTAATCAAAACTGTCACATAACTTGTCACACAAAAATAAAAAATTTAAAAAGTTATAAAAAAGGAATTTGCACATATACAGTCTAATTTAGAAAAAAAAACAAAATGGAATAAAACAATTCAAACATCAGCCTAATAATAGTTATTAAGAAGTACCTAGCACTAGTTAACATATTACTGCTTGTTGAGAATGCTAAGTCTGAGGTGTTTTTTTAAAGTAGCAGAACGCATGAATTTACGCAATATACTCGTATAACTAAATACTCGTATTATATTATGTATGGATCTTGGCGTGTATGGTGAAGCAGGCCTAGGGTTGCCACCTTTCTCGGATTTCCGGGAGTCTCCCGGAAATGGACCCTGAAAATTAAAATCTGCAGCCTCCCGAAATATTCGGTAATAAATAATGAAAATTCTGCCGGAATTTCAAATTGGCGCTTAAGTACGTCAGAGTCGAATAGAAAATTGTTTGAATGCCGGCTGCGAGCGTATTCTATGTATAATCTTCAATAGGTATATGGACGAAAGAATGAAATCTTTTTAATGAAGAACATGCCATGGAAGAATTACAGATGTTAGTTATTAGTCAAATTTAAAATGTAACGTTTAAATACTATCAGGGCTTTAAAATAATTTAAATAAATAATTATAAACTTATTCCATTTAAAAATTACGAGTTTTCAAGAACAAACATTTTTCATTGACAAAATACAGGGTGTTAATATATAGGTATATGTATAATCATACGGGGCCCGAGAAAAGGGTCTTAACAGACAAACATACGGACGGAGGGACGGACGGACAGACGGACGAATAACAAAGTGATCCTAGTAGTCTTCCGTTTTTCATTTTTAGGTACGGAACCCTAAAATTAGAACAGTAACCCGGTATAGGGTATATTTTGTCGCAGGGTAGTTATTGTAAAATCAGGATATTATACTGTAATTCAAATTGATAAACATTATTTTTAATTTTTCTGGAAAATAATTTTTCGAAGCTTTGAAGAACATATTTTAAGTCATTTGATATACCTATATATTTTGTAAAAATCTATCCAGTGGTTTTCAATCTACAGCAGTTCAAAGACAACTCTAAATTGTGTCATTTTTGGACGTTTTCTAATATTTTGTTTGAGCAACTAGTAAATATATTTGTAATCTACTCACAAACCCACATGATATATTTAAATGAAAAAATTGTTTTTCTTTGTACTGCCATCGTCATATTATCTACCCCCAGTCTGCACCCTTGTCATCTCATATACGAGTGTTCAGGAGGTCATGCTGAACGCAATGACACCATATCAGAGATGACTTGTGCCAAAATCGTATTTAGGCGTCTTTTTTGCTTTTTCCGATCTAATATTACTGTTTTATACAGATATCAAAGATAGCTGTTGTTATTGTTTAATAACTTCCCTCTGTACTTTACATATATTTTAGTAAAGGCAAAACTTTAATTCTTAGCTAAAAACTCAAGACAAAAATAAATCATACATTTAAGGCTCTACTTACCTGTGTGGACTCGTAAATATTTCTCCTTATTTCATTAAAATAAACTAATAATAACATAACCCACCTTTAAACAGTGATGTGTTGATCGAGCTGTGGTGATTCACCTCTGTTTATTTTATATTTGCTTGCTAAAAATGTTTTCTTTTTGTTTTCTTTATGTAGTTTTAAATAGTTATTCAATTAATAATTTGTTGGCCCGATTATGTGTAATACGAAACCGGTAGACTAAGTAACAATAAAAATAAATATATCTGGAATAAAAAGTACAAGAATTCCACCAAGAACCATCAATCGAATCCATCCAATATTTAAACAGTGACTTTGCATAAAATTGTACTTAAGTATATATGTAAATTAAAATATTTTAGGGGATAAGCTTTAAAATTGATATTATAATTTTCATTTCAAATTAAAAAAAATATAATTTATATTTTTGATAAATTTTAATTTGTTATGGTTAATTTTAATAAAAAGAAAATTTAAATATAAAATGTATAATTGATAAATAAAATAAATAAGCTAGAGGAATCACAATATGTGACTCAGATTGTGTACGAACCTTTATGATACAAAACCTTACTACTAGTTATAGTCTATTATTAAAAATATATCGGCATTACTTACAGCCATCGAATAGCCTCCGTAGACTCGGGCAAAAACACAAAGAACAAAATCAGAAACAAAACGTAACAACGCATCACTTCATCGATATTACCACTCAGTCACCGAAAAACGAAATCATCGTAACAAAAGAGGAAAAACAAAATAAGGCGCGAAAAAGTGGCGGGAAGACGCAAAGTTTCGGAGAGGCTGCGAGAGTTGGGATCGTCTCGAGCGCGGATGTTGCCCCGCGCCGCGTATACCATCGAATGCGGAGTCGACTCGCGGCCGAACCGCGGCCAATGGTCAGGGAAAACGCGCCGCCGCCGCCGACGGTCACCGTTCAAAGAGTAGCTAGGGTAGTTACTAGTAAGTAGGCTTCTCTAGGTACCCCGTAGATCGTTAGCCGAGGCCGTATAAAAGGATGTATCGTATTCCGCATAATAGCACAATACAGCAGATTTGATAAGACCTACTGCCATCAAATATTACTAGCTTTCAATCTGATAAGTAGATTGAGGAAGCTGTTTTTATGTAATTTGCTCCAATTTTGTACATCTAGAAGACGCTTCCAACTGCTGACAGTCTAAACTATCTCCAGGACTTCATTTACTCTAGAAAATTACAATTTCATTCTGTAACAGCATGATCAGATATTTAAAACAATTTCGATAGTTTTATGTTGAATTCTAAGCCACTTTTCCGAGCTACGCAAGTCCTCACAGAGACATAACGCCCATAGGCAAAGCTCCCCAACTGCGAGCTCCCCTCGGCCGCTGCCGTCGGCGTCGGGCGGGCGGGCGGCCACGCGCTCTCCCCGCGTCACATCCCACTTTATCAATTCAGTCGAGTGGGCATTCGCTCATTGTGGGCCATTGTGTCTATTATGTACGGATTCGGTACACCATTTACCCGTTCACAAGCCACTCGGAACTAGAGTTGTATCGTGCTGTTAACGCACTCATTCATCTTTGTACGCCAACACCACCTGCTCCACTGAGATAATCTTTTTCGTTTTTTATAACTTATCGGTAAAATAAGATGGACCGATGCCTATCTATACTAATAAAATTTTTTGTAATGAAGTAATGTTTTTCAAAATTTTAAATGAAATGGGTTATTTTGAACTGAAGACAAAACTAACTTTTTAGAATGTTTGCCTATCTGTCTGCATGTTTCGTTTTAACTCGGGAACCACACAACGATTTGGATGTCATTTTCTTTATTATCATCATAAAATTCCCTGGTCAACATATAGGCAATAAGGGGTGTTAATAAAATAACGCCCAAGCGGGGGAAAGATTGAATAAACGCGGGCGGAGTCGCGGGCAAAACGAAATGCTACTACTAGTAGTATAAAGCAGCAGGCGTCGTCGTCGCGTTGTTGTAATGTAAGCGCAAGCCCTTCCATCCCTATAGATAGGTACTAAATTGTATGGGAAACGATGCACCCAGATCGGGGTATCTTTGACATCGTATGCGTCCCTATTACATAAAGATAACAAAAAAACATGCCTCAATTGACGATTAACATCGTCAACTCTACAATACAGTAAGATTTAAAAATTATACACCAAATTTAAATTTCATATAATTTTATTGAAATTGTTATCTTAAATAATATGATTAATTATTTTATTTGTAAACATAAAATATGCGTCCTGATACGACATTTATCTTGTCCAATTGACAATTGGTATTTATAAATGCGAATCTATAAAATTAATCAAGAGAATGAATACGTTTTACATAATCGACTGCAAAATTATTTACAATAATTAGGGAAGTTTGGAGTTTAATTTACCATTAATCCGATTCAAAGTTAATAGAAACATAAATATTTTTAACTGATGTGAATAACTGAAAGGAAAAAAGACTTTCGCAAACGTTCACATGCTAAAACGGTAAAAAAGCATGCTTTATGATTTAATAACAATTTCAACCATGTAAATAAATTGTATTCAATTAAAATACGAAGATTCAATATTTTTTCTTTGCAGAATATGTTTATAAAATTTATTTACACTATTACAATTGTTATGAAATCATAAGGCATTACAATTTACCGTCTTTCAACATATAAAACGTTTGCAAAATTGCTTTATCTTTTTCTTTTTAAGTTATTTACATCAGCGGGCCTGTTTCAATCTGAGAAGGCTACAAGAAGCTACAAGTACGTAGGGTTATTTAAAACACTTCAAAGCAGCCCTCAAAAAATCACATTACGATCAAACATGAATCTGTCTTAACAATAAATATAACTTAAATAAGAAAGTTCATAATTAAGGGTGTATAATACCTTACTTCGCTTCGCATGATCCTGCTTTATACCAACAAATACTGCAACAATCACTCTGAAATTGATATATGATAAAGTTGAGGACTAATGCTATGTCCATACTGTTGTGAAAACTTGATTCCATTAAATTTTCTCGATAGAAAAAAATTACAAAGATACTTCCAAACCGTACAATAAACCGATAGCATTCAATGAATACTTAAAATTAGATCTGAAACTTTACATAATATAACTGATATTAGTACAAAGCAGCTGCAGACAGTTCCATAAAAATGAAAAAACCATCAGTGTAGCCGCAATTTCAAAATAACTGATGTTTTTGCGTGCGCGGCATCTGATTAGAATAGGATAGACAGTTAAAAAGCAGAAGCGAGCAGGACTGCGAATTCAGGTATTATGGGCCCTTAACAATAATATTTAATTGATAAATATAAGTTACTACAATAACAAGTGGAAATTATTCTAGGGTAGACTGTAAATCGTTAACTGATCGTTACATGCAAGAAAAAATGTTTTTTACAAAAAAAATTATTTGTCTTACTAAAATTAAAGTGTTTCACTCGACACAATAAATTTCATAAGTTTGCAAACAAAAATATTTTCATTGAAAACTGGTCTATTAGCAATACTCACTCAGCTCCTATTTTTTTTTCAATTTGAATTTTGGACCTTTTATAGGATTGATAGTAAGGCGGCTATAATAGACGTCTTCACGTAAAGCACCTCATCATGCTCAAACAAAACTGGCCCTTTTAGTACGTTGTTGTATTTGGACACTAGCAGTTAGGAAAAGTAACACACCTTGAAAGGAATCTTTCTAGTTTTATGAAAACGATCGCCCATATTTAACGGCAATAAATCTGCAAATAATAGTAGATTGTTATACAAGGGAGGAAAGTGATCATTTACACCCGAAATATTGAGGCGCACGAGCGAGCGAGGCGAGCGAGGGTGCTAATATTTCGAGGGTATAATTGATCACTTACACCCGAGTTGAACAGTCTAGTTTTCTTTATCACTTATGCAAGGAAGTATAAATAGAAATAAAAGAACAAAATAAAAAGAGATTTAGGCAGAATAGATATTTTCCATTTACCAGGCAGTGAATGTAAAAGAGCCTCGTTCGATCCTCGTAAATCCCTAGGACTGTAAATATAATTTATATCCCCCATTTCGAGTTAAATACTCAAAACTCAAACTTATTTTCATAGCAGTAATGTTATACTATATACTCGCGTATCTACGTATGTGCCAACCGGTAATATTGCCAGTTACGAGGTTTAATTAAATAAAAATAATTCCATCTTAGGTTATACATGCAACCTTTGTCGTTATATTTGTACATTATGCTAACTTCCTTTAAAAGATCTCCAATAACGTTAGTGCCACGGACATTCAAGGCGCTCGCTCATTCAAAAAAGTGTTTTACTTTGCTATTTTTACTACCGATGTTCATGCTTCGGTAGTGCATATACCAAATACAGGTAGATAAGATAAGATAAAAAGATAAAAATGTATTTATTTGCTAAAAAAAATAATCTAGGTTACATAGTTATCGCCATTAAACTTAAAGGTAATATTGCTAATAGCCATGTAAATTCACCGAAACTGATCAATCCGTATTGTCAACAACGTTGTTTGAACGATCTGAGGTGCAATTGTGTAAGCCAATGGTCTTATTTTGTTGTTGACATCCAAAAACGTGCGATTTCATTTCTCAAACGGGCTAATTTGCTTAGCCGAATAGCCATAATATGACAATCAATTTGAATATGATTAGCTTACACAATTTCACCTCTGATTCATTAAAATTCACCATACTGAGATATTTAGACTATTAAATAACTGTGAATTTAAACCAGTAGATTTCCGGAGGCACATCCCTACACACAACACAGTATCAACAATACTTCTTACTTCGTTAATATCGCTAGCACACTAAAGCTACAGAAGGTGATAGAAGGTCGTGGCAGTAACGAAAGAGCATAGTTTTATCAATGACGTCACTTGCTCTGCGGGTTGATGACGAGGACGTTGGTGCTGGCGCGCGTCTGTCAGGCGAGATGCGACAAGTCGTCGAGCTCTGGCGGCGGCGGCTGCGGCTGCGGCTGTCCACCTCGCGCGAATAGCGGCTTGGCCACCACCGACACTGGCGCCTGCAAGAAATGGGTCGCCTTAGAGACAATAGAATATGTTGATGAATGAATACGCTTTACGAAAACTGCTATGATTTAATGTCATACAAAAATAAAATCCTATATTTTGATGCGTTTGAAATGTGTCCAACGAAATATTAGAGTTTGTAAGCTGTTACAGTTTAGTTTCCGGACTAAAGGATTGCCACAGATAATACCAATATCTGCTGAGCTTAGGGGAACACCCTAAATCTAAATTTTTTTCAAAAATCTACTTGATATATACATCGCCCTTTTTTAATACCAGAAATGAATTCTCCATCCTTTAGGTGGTTAAACCGAATCCCGGTGCAAAATGCACATCATAATATTGTTTTCCTTACTTTTGAATAAAATGTACGCAAAAAATTCGTTTTAAAGAATATAGCAGAAATTGATTACTAACAGCAGGGTTCTCGCATTAAAATTATGTTATTTTATGCCTTACATTTTGATTACATTCGATTACAACGTTAAACACGCTTTTAAGTTTGTTAATCGAATGCAATGAAAATGTAAATCATAAAATGATAGAATTTGAATGTAAAACCCCAATTATTACTAATCAATTTCCGCTAATTGCAAACGCAATTTTTGCATACTTTTTATTCAAAAGTAAGGAAAACAATATTATGATGTGCATTTTGCACTGAGATTCTGCTTTACCACCTTAAGCTCAGCCGTCTTATCCGTTCTTAGGTTATGATACTGAAGAACAGACACCGCTATAAGTTTCCGTTAAACCCCAAATTTTGCACCGGGATTCGGTTTAACTACCTTAATTTAGCTGAAAATGATACTCCACTTGATGTAATAGATAAACGTAGTTATTTTTTTTTAAATGACGCTTGCCGAGCGCATCTTTGACCCCTCCCCCCCTTTTCCCCTAAAAATAGAATGGCTCCCGTAAGCTCCCGATATCAAAATATGTTGCAAGGGCATCCTTTGGTACGGAAAACTAAATTGAGGACATTTTTCGGGTCTAACAAACTGTACCAAAAGTTATAAATTGTGAACAGAAATGTTTCGTAGTGCCGAGCATAGTTACTTCCGGAATCGATTGACAGAGAAACTATCTTGAAAAAAAAGTTCGGTATAATGACATAATGAGTAAATACAAGCAGACTATTTACACCCCTACAGAGCAGCAAAACTTCGGCTGCCAAAGATCCGTGTTCCCGGTCTAAGCTTGTACGGTACGGTTATCCGTGACTTTATACGCGTGGTAGGACATTGATATTTGTGTTTGAGTAACGGATCTGCTCCCGGCCGAGTCTCGCATATCGTCTGGGGTTTGACGATGTTTGAACATGAGATTATCCTACTTTAGAGCCGCGCTTCCTCCCTATATGGCGTCTTCAGAGATTACACAAAGTAGGAGAGTTATGGTTTTGATTCTGTTTTATATTAGGTGCACTGTACATTTGCATTATATCAGAATGATAAATTAAATCTTCAAAAATTGTTTAGGTGCGCCAAGTTTTTTATAACAGCAATAATTTTATAAACTCTACCAAATTTCTTGTCTCGCCACATACTGCCTTTCGGTCAGCAACCAACAGTAACTAAACAAGTGAACAATCAGTAACTCGAATTGCTTACATTTTTAACTAAGGGAAGCAAAGACGTATATCTTTGTCATAGATTGTTTGGAACAGAAATAAACCAACAATTGCCAAACAAAAAAAAAATGTTCCGTTTTTGTAGAAGTTACAACAACGAATGACTTAACAAACCTGACTGACGTGTCCTGTAGTAGGCGGTAGTCCTTGCGGCGTTGGCGGCGTCGGCGTCACGCCGACAACTACCATCTTCTGCGGCGGTGCGATGCCCCCTGGCGGCCCGCTCGTCACCACCACCGACTAGAGACGAACACAATACACATGCACAACACTAACTACTGACGCGCTGCCACCTCTATACTTATAAAATGCAACGTCTGTCTGGCTATCTATGAGTAAGTTTGTTGTGTTGGTCAAATAAATCGAGAACCTGAGAAACGGACAGAGAGCAGGGTAGCTCGTTCGGTCAGAGATGCCTAACCCTACGGTCCGAAATAAAATTACATCGCGAAAATCGATTACAAATGAATGAGGTGAATGGCAAATTATCCATGAGTGAATCAAATGTCTTCATTCATTCGTATGACTTTTGTGGCTCACGCGACGGAGGTGAGGCGATGAGAGCAATGAACGGAATGAAATGTCAAAAATGATTTTCACTTTATAATTTTCGACAAAATTTTGAAAAGTCTTGTGGAAGACGTCTAAATGGAAGAATTTATATTTGTGAATGTGATTGTGGGTTTGTGGAGTCGATAAAAAAATGTAAGTGTTATGTTAAGAGGTTCTGAGGTATCTTTTTTAAAGCGGTCCGAATCATAAGCTATCTTTCACATCGTTTGCTAGCTCACATATTACGGACCAGTCATCGCTCACACTTTAAATCATTCATGGCTTTGAGCGATGTAATTATATTTCGGACCGTATGGTAAATATCAATCTTGTGGTCGAGTCGAGTATGTTTAACTGGTCGCGAGGAAAAAAGACAACTTCTGCGGAGTTCTTAGCAACATGTGTTTTTAGAGTAAACAGACCCTACTGATGACGACTTTTTGATGTTAACCAGTACCCCCGCAGAATTTTGACCCTTGAGGTCAGAAAAACGAGGCTTTAAACAACATGGCGGAAAATATTATAGTTCCAACTACATCACCATAACATTCCCTCCGGATCATGTTTTCCAATTACTATTTTTATGCACAAATTATAGTCGATTCTGAAGGCTTCAATTTTAGTTTTAATGCTGTCAAAACTTAAAATTTTCCAAAGTAATTAGCTTCTGTTGTTAACACTAAAGAATTTTTTTGGAATGAAGGAAATTTAGTTTTGTCAGCATTAAAACTAAAATTAAAGCCTTCAGAATCGGCTTTGTAGAAGTGTTATGTTGAGGCCCCATTTTGTATTATAGATATTTGGCCGCAATTGCACCTTGCAACCTTGTAGGATCGATTGCACAGATCTCAAAACGCAACTGTGAATGCCGTAGAATTGATTAGGTTCCATTGGAGTTCAATGCAAAAGGTGTCCCTTCTTTGGCGTTCTATTGTGTAAATATTGTTGTCTTTTATAAAATTGTAAACTTTTTCCTCCACATTTATTTAATTTTTTCTCATAAACACGCAAAAATATTTATCAAGTTGCATTCTTTTACCATCATGTTGAGGTTTGACTATAGGAAAATAAAAGGTCTGTGAAATATGATGAATTCTTCATAATCCACAGATGTAATACGTTTTTATCTTTCATGCCATCAAAATTCCACAAAACTGTTCTCAATATCAATTCATTAGTTTTACGCATGCTCACAATAATCTGTTCATGTCTACAATGTCTATGGTACAATAAAGTAAGCTCACCTGTACGTTTTGGCTTCTAATAATTGTCGGTTGCGAGCTGTGCATCACGATATGCCCCGCACCGCTTGCTGGCTGAGTCTGTGCACACATGAAAACTTTCAAATTTACACGTATACCTTTATACTCGTAATTATGAGCGTTAATGACATTGGGTGAAAATAATTGCTAATTACTCCGTATAATGTGAACGCCGCTGTACGCCCTTTTTTAGTATAAATAGGTATGTGTTCACTGGTATTAAACTGCGAAATGAATGAGATGTAACCAACTGCCAAAATTGCGAAAACATTTACATTACTTTTAGACAGTATGTTGTTTATTTAATAGTGGAATAACCGGCGAATGAAAAAAAGATAGAAGACCCGTTTCTAACAAAGTGTCATTCGAAAATTGGTTCGTGATTGGCCGACTCACAGAGACAGTTAACGCTATTAGAGCCGTGGCCATACTAAACTGTGTCCGACACAGTTTTCCTGGGGTCATTTGCAGCGCTAATCAGACTTCTGTTTTTTTTTGTTCGCTGGGAATAAATCTTTAAATAAAACACAAGAGAAAACAAAATTTACACTTATTTAATAGTGGAATAACTAGCGAATGAAAAAAAGATAGAAGACGCGTTTCTAACAAAGTGTCATTCGAAAATTGGTTCGTGATTGGCCGACTCACAGAGACAGTTAACGCTATTAGAGCCGTGGCCATACTAAACTGTGTCCGACACAGTTTTCCTGGGTCATTTTGCAGCGCTAATCAGACTTCTGTTTTTTTTTCGTTCGCAGGGAATAACCTTTAAATAAAACACAAGAGAAAACAAAACGTACACTTGTAAGAGTATCGTACCTGTGGTGGTTTCTGTTGTGACACAAAGACGAACTTCTGCGGCGGCGGCGGCGGCGTGGCCGACGGGGACTGGGACGCGATCACCACGTTACGCGGCGCTACTGGCTCTGTGCACCAACAGATGGAGCCACGGCGTTACATACATACGTACACTCTTCAGGACCTCGTATCGATCGTTATTTAACATTTAAATTATAAGACCTTTTTGGGGTTCCGCACCCAAAGGGCAAACCGGACCTGCTGTCCGTTCGTCAAAACAGCAAAATCAAGAAATGATTACGAAAAATTGTAAGCTAGCAGACTTGTTGATGAATTAGGTTCTTAAAAAAAAAAAAAACCAAAATATTTTTTCTACATAAAAACACATATCGTCACGACATGAATCCCCGAGGGGGTGTCAGAGGTGTTCCCGAGTGTAAACTGTGAAATGCAAGTCACAATCCACACTCGGTTCACCCGCGTTTCACCGACGATTATTACGTCCCAACGTGATGGGTGGTGACTCCTATCGCCGTACTTCGGGTACAATTATATGCTTTTTAGGGCGTTTTCCTTCACCGTTCAGCAAGTGGTAAGTAAGTATTAGATAAGAACCCAAATACTATGCATATCAATTCCGAAGAACTCATTGGAGCATGCCCGACCGGGGATCGAACCTGGGTCTCAAGAATGAAAGGCCAGCGTTCTGCCACCTGAGCTACCACCGCTTTTTCTAGTACCTATTAATTCAGATTTCTATGGTAGCAATAAAAAAAAAATTCGACCATATGTAGATAGATTATATATTGTCTATGGTGGCATGAGCTAGGGCGCATGCGCGCGCACATTTGTGATGGACTGTTGGAATTTGGCGCCATAGTTTACTGAGAAATTATTATTTACTATATTTTTATAGGTCAAAAGTTATATTTTGTTAGCATTTTTCGTAATCTTTTCTTAATTTTGCTGTTAAAATATTGTTCGTGATTATCACTGCCGTTTCCAGAATGTCGTCAAATTATCCTTAGTATTACTGCCGTCAGACAGTTTTGCCCAGAATAAAACTTTCGACCAACAAAAACACAGTAAATAATAATCAAATTACGAAAATTATGGCGCCAAAGTTCAGCAGTACAACGCACATGTGAGACAATGGGCTCGGTCACGAGTTCGACTATAGTTCTAACCATTTCTTATCTTGGAGCTAGGGTGTACTGCCATAGACAAGGTACGACGGCAAAAAATTCATTCAAACTTCTTTTGTCTAGCCACAGTGTATTTTAATGGTATGTTTAAAATAAAGCATTATTTTTTTAAAACACAATGCCTTAATTTATTTATTTTACAGTAAAAGAGACTAATTAGATAATTTAATTTCAAAGACGATCAAAACACTCACCGCTCTTGGCTAGCGTAGGCGTGAGAGGCGATACGAGGGGCGGTGCGGAGGAGGGGACGAGCGGGGGGGTGCAGGTGACGACGGCGACCGCCCCCCCGCTGCCTCCGCTCGCAGGCGACGCGCGCTGCTTGGACACCATTTGTTGGAGACTCGGGCCCAGGTAACCGTAGTCGCGTCTAAAAGTGACGATAACATCTCAGCTATGTCAAAAAACCTAAATCTTTATATGGAGGGCAGACTTAAAGTATTGAAACTTGGCGATGATATCGTTTTTATTATTCCTTGGTTATCTCTCCAATCAGTCTTGTAGACTATAATCAGATATAGTCTGCAGGATTCTCAGTTAAGTATGTTGATCCACAAATCGAGCGAGCGGGTCAGAGTGAAGTTACAATCGCCTATAGTCCATTTTTAAATGTCACTTAATATACAACCAGAACATTGTCGATGTAGCAGTGCATGTACAGTGCAGAAGGTAAGACCGGAGAATTGCGATTGCACACCATTGACATTGTGGAAAACAACTCTTAGGGGCCGTTCAAGTATGACGTAAGCAGATTTATTACAATTATTTACCCCCCCATCCCCCTTGTCAGCAAAAGTAAGCAAAGCTCTTACCCCCTCCCCCCATGCTTACGTAAACATTTTCAATTATAAGTATATATATTTTTTATATTATAATGTTATAATTATAATTTTAAAAATAAGAAAATAGATTTAGGATTGAGATTAGATTTTACTGATACAGTATTCAACATAGAGAAAGGGGCAAAAATATACCGATGACGTAATCATCATCTAGACTCCCCTACCCCCAATTTCATCGACCCCCCCCCCCCCCATAGTGCTTACGTAATACTTGAACGGCCCCTTATAGCAGTGCAAGCAAGGTCTATTTTTGAAAAATCATGGAAACATAAAGTATACATCGTAACAAAAGAAGAATAAGATAAAAGTCTAACCATAATTTTTTGAAAACAGACCTTGCCTTGTCTGTTATAAGAGTTGTTTCCCACAATGTCAATGGTCTGCACGCAGACCGCTATAATACTTACTGAACAAAATATAAAGAGTGACAGTTAAGTTCAATATTAAGTTTCAAGACGATAAAATAACTGAAATAAACGTTCTGTTATTTGTGTTCTATTGACTTCGACTCACTTGTACTCGTCGGCGACATCGGGCGGCTGTCTCAAGTGGCGCACCACGGGGGCGAGCACCTTCAGCAGCTGGTGCTTCAGGTTGCCGGCGGCGAGTCGGTCCGCGCCCCCCGCGCCGCTCAGCGCCCCCTCCAGCCGCTCGCCGAGCCAGCGCACGCGCGGCAGAATGAACACCTTCGGATGTTATTATAATTACGTCATGGTTAGAGTTTGGCCAGGGAATCGTGGCACAACTGTTATTAACACGTGCATGGAGAAAGTTAATTTTTTCCATATCCGTGTAGGGTAAAGTTAAGGCACGATTCCCTGACCAAACTTTATGCTTAAGTTAGAAAATTTGTGCACTAATTCAATCCGATATCCAGTTTTAGACGTCTATATTAATGATAAAGTAGTAAAAAATCGTTTCGGTACATTGAATATTTTTGCGAAATTTTAAATGAAATGCTTCTGTATAGTATGTTCCGTTTTAACTCGAGAACCAACCACTTAACGGATTTGGATGCGTTTTTTTATTATCACCAAAATAAGGTTAGTCCTGTCAAATAAGTTACGTCGTGCTACACCGAATCGACTGACACCAGTATCAAAGTTTCTAACCAGTTGTCGCATTAACATTATCTCTTCGTACCTTGACAACTTCCGGCCCAAGTTCAGCCAAGCCCTGTATAGCGCCGTACAGCGATGCCAACGGAGTCTTCTCAGATTCCTTCATCGTGGCATTCATCGAGGGACCGGCGCCGCTCTCGTCATTCGTTTGTGACGGACACTGCAGGGCTTTGGAGAACAGCCTGCAACAAAACAGAGTATTTCCTTCTTCCTTATAATTAAGTAATAAGAATGTCGTGTCTGTACATTGAATACTTTTGTGAAATTTTACATTAAATGGGATTTTGGTATTATACTAAGGCCAAAACCACAACTTTTAGAATTTCTGTCTATCTGTCTTTGGATGCGGTTTTATTAATTATCATCGTTATGACCCTGGTCAACATATAGGCTATAAGGGGTGTTCATAAAATAACGCCCAAGCCGAAAACGGGGCAGAGATTGAATATACGCGGGCGGAGCCACGGGCAAAGGCTAGTGTTCCATTTACGAACTAAGATAATACAATGCAGGTTGTCACATAATTACCGAGTAACTCTTGTTTGCAAGTTATTCGTGGAGGTGTTGAAGGTTTTGCAGATCTGTGCCATGAGCCTCGCGGCGAAGTCTCGCAGCGCCCAGTGGTTGTCCATCTCCGGTCTCATGCAGAGCTGGCGTGACACTATGCAGGTCGACACTGATGGGATCAGCTCGTGTAACTAGGAAAAAATATATAATTATATTAAAAATATATTTGACGGCATTCACCGCGTGGTGCCCAACTGAAGAGTTAGATATCCTACAACTTGAAAGTCAAAATCGATGCGGGGGGATGGCGCCGCGTGTCCCACAACCTGTGCATACTTATTTATTGCCTGAATTTATAAATACATAGTTTAGATGTAATTTTTTCCTTGCTAATAAGGTCTATTTTGAAGGCTTTAATTTTAGTTTTAGTGTTATCAAAACTTAAAATATTCCAAAGTAATGTAGCTTCTATTGTTAACACCAAATAACTATTTTGGAACGGAGAAAATTTTATTTTGACAGC
This sequence comes from Ypsolopha scabrella, assembly GCA_910592155.1. Taxonomy (NCBI): domain Eukaryota; kingdom Metazoa; phylum Arthropoda; class Insecta; order Lepidoptera; family Ypsolophidae; genus Ypsolopha; species Ypsolopha scabrella. The sequence continues at coordinate 13,357,283 of OU342962.1, read as the reverse complement.
ACTAAAACTAAAATTAAAGCCTTCAGAATAGACATTATTATGTCTTTATTTACTTCACTGTGCGTTACTGTTGCTGGGTCCGAATGGCCTGAAATATATCTCACAACAACAATTTGTAATTTCATGTGTTTTCTTAAATACGGAGTGTTAAGATGATAACCTTTTTCTTAAAACGGGGTGTTCCACCCATCAATATGAACTACTTTTACTATGGGCCAACCCTGAAATCGCGAAAACAAAATCAGCTGTTCCAGAGAAAAGTTGAATACCTACTCGAACTAAATGTAAGAAACAGCTGATTTCGTTTTCGCGATTTCATGGTTAGCCCCATAGAAAAAGTTGTTCATATTTATGGGCAGAACACCCCGTTTCAAGGAAAAAGGTTATCATCTTAACACCCAGTATACCTTACAGGTTTAAAATGAACCCTTAAGCTTTATTGAACTCTATGAATCAGAATCACTCATAGAAAAAACCGTAAAAAAATGCATTTTTTTTCAATTTTTGGATATCATATTTCGAAAAAATGGCCAACCTACGCGACGCGACATGTGACTGGCAATAGACATTACATATTGCCGACGGTAAAAAATGCACATAGGCTATGCACCGGATTAGTTATTAGTTAATTAGTGCTTCTCTGGCGGTCGGTATCTTTTTTTATTATGTATGAATCATGATGACTTAAGAAACTTGTATTTTTTATAATATAACATTTTCCTTTGTTATAGCTAGAGGGTTCATTTTCAACCGGTATTAAGTAATCCATCCATCCATCCATCAGCCTGTCTCGTCCACTGCTGGACATAAGCCTTTCCAGGATTTCGCCACTCTTAGCGGTCCTCCTGGAAGAAATGCCCATACTCACACGCGCTGGGCAGGCGGGTTGGTGAGCGCGGTGCCGAAACCCTTGCACCAGTGACGCCGCTGCCCGTCACCAGTCTGTTCTATATAAGGATCGGCAATTGGGGATGGATAAACCGCCATCCATCGGTCCCGGGAAATGGTGGGCCGCCTGGTATTACCTAAGAGCTGTTCTCTTACTCTCCCCCGAATAACTTCGGGAGGATTTGCGAGTAAGATGGTGGTACCTCCACAGTCGAGCCCGGCATCAGCTCTACCACCTATATTAATAAATTATAATTATGAAAAAACAAGTGTTAGGTTATAAGGTTACACGTGGCGTGACTCGCTATACAAAAGCTTCGTGGTTATTTTTTACGGCAGCCCAGAACCACTTTGGCCTGGGCGAAACTAGTTTGTCCTAAAATCAGATCTAGCTGGTAACAACTCTGAGTTTAGTACAACTTGCTTATGCTGTATTGGAAAGTTTTGCATAGTACTCATGATTATTCTGGTGTCGGGCCCACGGTCCATACCGGGTACGGTGGGTACCAGCTGGGGGTACCGTGGGCTTTATTTACGATTGTAATCCAAATGAAGGTTACTTACATATTTCTCAAGATACAACGACTGGTTGTCAAGCAGTGCCTTCACCATCCGCATCAAGTATATGAGCAATGCTAAGTTGTTCTGCACAACGTTAACTTTCACACCCTCAGATATGAAGGTGCACATTCTTGGTAACATCTCGTGCAGCCCTGGATCGCACGCCAGGGATTGTAGGGCTTCCTGTAAAGAACAAAAAACAAATAAATAGAATTAAATATAATATAAAAAAACAAACTTCCGTATTCTAGTGGTTCGAACGTCTTATTTACTGATCTGAAGGTCACAAGTGCAAATCCCATAGGAGCACATTTTCGTTCGATCTGCATGCTTCAGAAATCAGGTCTAGCTGTTGGACCATACACTGAGAAAACTGTTCATCATAAAATAAAGTGAATTCAGCTAAAATTATGATGATTTACGTAAAGTAGGGAGCATACGGACATCACAACAAAATACGATGAAACTACTGTTGCTACTGCTAGCGTTATAATATAACGCACTGTAACCATGACTTTGTAGGAAGCAATTATGCGCTCCGTCACCGCTTTTATGGTGACAGTAAGCATACCGTAGTGTGACGGACCTCTTTTATGGGAAAGGCATGATGTAAATACGAAAATGATAATCTCATTTTCTGTGACCAATTTTACGGTGATCTGTCATCATAATATTGCGTTACTTACCTTAAGAACTCGATTATTTCGATTTATCAAACGTTTTAATTACAGCATAATATTTTCCAATTATCACCAAATTTAAAAACAATTCACCGTATTTTAAACTTATGTAACGCTATTTTATAATGAAGCCAGAAAGACATTTTTCTCAGTGTAGTTGTGCCTGAAGTTTGGCGATACTCACCACCCATCGTGCTGGGAAGTGTTAATCCTCAGTGAAACGTGGATGTATTATATTATATTCGTATCATAGAGTGGGTTATTCGTCGCCATTGCGCTTGCTCATCGAGCGTTCACGGGCGATCCACCGTGTGTCGATTTTTCAAAACGAGTTTAGACGTTCGCGTAACGTGGCCATTGTGTCTCAAAACGAGACAACGGTAAATTTGTTTTTCGGTTTTATATAAAAATACGTTTTCTGTCTACATTGTATACTAGCTTTTGCCCGCAGCTCCGCCCGCGTCATAGAGATTTTCGTGGAAATAAGGAAAACATAAGAATATGATTTTTTGAACGACTATGTGCAACGGTCACCATGTTTTACCAAAGCACTAATAAACACCAATCAAATAAGCCCTAACTCGAAGGGTCTGCTGTTGTCCGTTGCGGAGATCCCGTACCCATCTTCCAGTTCTATCATCAGACTCTGGTCACCATGTTTTACCAAAGTGCTAATAAAGACCAATTAAATAAACCCTAACTCGAAGGGTCTGCTGTTGTCCGTTGCGGAGATCCCGTACCCATCTTCCAGTTCTATCATCAGACTCTGGTCACCATGTTTTACCAAAGTGCTAATAAAGACCAATCAAATAAGCCCAAACTCGAAGGGTCTGCTATTGTCCGTTGATGAGATCCCGTACCCACCTTCCAGTCCCATCATCAGACCCTGGTTACCATGTTTTACCAAAGTGCTAATAAAGACCAATCAAATAAACCCTAACTCGAAGGGTCTGCTGTTGTCCGTTGCGGAGATCCCGTACCCATCTTCCAGTTCTATCATCAGACTCTGGTCACCATGTTTTACCAAAGTGCTAATAAAGACCAATCAAATAAGCCCAAACTCGAAGGGTCTGCTATTGTCCGTTGATGAGATCCCGTACCCACCTTCCAGTCCCATCATCAGACCCTGGTTACCATGTTTTACCAAAGTGCTAATAAAGACCAATCAAGTAAACCCTAACTCGAAGGGTCTGCTGTTGTCCGTTGCGGAGATCCCGTACCCATCTTCCAGTTCTATCATCAGACTCTGGTCACCATGTTTTACCAAAGTGCTAATAAAGACCAATTAAATAAACCCTAACTCGAAGGGTCTGCTGTTGTCCGTTGCGGAGATCCCGTACCCATCTTCCAGTTCTATCATCAGACTCTGGTCACCATGTTTTACCAAAGTGCTAATAAAGACCAATCAAATAAGCCCAAACTCGAAGGGTCTGCTATTGTCCGTTGATGAGATCCCGTACCCACCTTCCAGTCCCATCATCAGACCCTGGTTACCATGTTTTACCAAAGTGCTAATAAAGACCAATCAAATAAACCCTAACTCGAAGGGTCTGCTGTTGTCCGTTGCGGAGATCCCGTACCCATCTTCCAGTTCTATCATCAGACTCTGGTCACCATGTTTTACCAAAGTGCTAATAAAGACCAATCAAATAAGCCCAAACTCGAAGGGTCTGCTATTGTCCGTTGATGAGATCCCGTACCCACCTTCCAGTCCCATCATCAGACCCTGGTTACCATGTTTTACCAAAGTGCTAATAAAGACCAATCAAGTAAACCCTAACTCGAAGGGTCTGCTGTTGTCCGTTGCGGAGATCCCGTACCCATCTTCCAGTTCTATCATCAGACTCTGGTCACCATGTTTTACCAAAGTGCTAATAAAGACCAATCAAATAAGCCCAAACTCGAAGGGTCTGCTATTGTCCGTTGATGAGATCCCGTACCCACCTTCCAGTCCCATCATCAGACCCTGGTTACCATGTTTTACCAAAGTGCTAATAAAGACCAATCAAATAAACCCTAACTCGAAGGGTCTGCTGTTGTCCGTTGCGGAGATCCCGTACCCATCTTCCAGTTCTATCATCAGACTCTGGTCACCATGTTTTACCAAAGTGCTAATAAAGACCAATCAAATAAGCCCAAACTCGAAGGGTCTGCTATTGTCCGTTGATGAGATCCCGTACCCACCTTCCAGTCCCATCATCAGACCCTGGTTACCATGTTTTACCAAAGTGCTAATAAAGACCAATCAAGTAAACCCTAACTCGAAGGGTCTGCTGTTGTCCGTTGCGGAGATCCCGTACCCATCTTCCAGTTCTATCATCAGACTCTGGTCACCATGTTTTACCAAAGTGCTAATAAAGACCAATCAAATAAGCCCAAACTCGAAGGGTCTGCTATTGTCCGTTGATGAGATCCCGTACCCACCTTCCAGTCCCATCATCAGACCCTGGTTACCATGTTTTACCAAAGTGCTAATAAAGACCAATCAAATAAACCCTAACTCGAAGGGTCTGCTGTTGTCCGTTGAGGAGATCCCGTACCCATCTTCCAGTTCTATCATCAGACTCTGGTCACCATGTTTTACCAAAGTGCTAATAAAGACCAATCAAATAAGCCCAAACTCGAACTCTGTATCCGTTGAGGAGATCCCGTGCCATAACTTCTAATTACTACCAGTAGAAAAGTAAATTCCAAAAATCTTTAAATGACGATAACTTTTTTTTCCGACATTGGATTTTAATGGAATAAAGTTATTATTCTATTCCAAATTAAGCTCTGTATAGCTGTGAAAACTACATGAAAATCCGTTCAGTAGTTTTAGAGATGTGCGGGAACAAACAGACAGACAGAAAAGAATTCTAAAAATCATTGATTTGTGTTCTATTACTCTTCTTTAGTCACCCCCTTTCTATTTCTATCACTTTTCTTCAATGTACAGACACATGATTTCTACTGTTTTATTATAAGTATTGATGATATTGATTGATATTGATATTGATTGATTGATTGATGATTGTATATGGGCGTCGGCAGACGAAAGTCCAGGGTGGGGCAACCTTTCAAATATCAACGGGATTTATGGTTGAAAAATAAAAAAACGTACTTTTGTGCAAACAAAAACTGCCGATCGGTCTTGTCTCTCATATGTCCGCTGTATGTGTACTTTAGTCGTGCTACGAAATCCTATTTTTTACTGTCCCATTCCATTTCCGGGGGGAGGCGGCTGCCCCCCCTTCCGACGCCCATGTATACCTATATTTATATCAGGGTCCTAATAAGCTAAAGGTCCCTAGCAAAGGTAAGTACTTGATTTATGGCTAGTATCTGTACTTTAAAATAAAATAAATAGAATTGAATAGAAATATAAATTACGCAGTGAAACTAAACAAGAATAGTACTTAGATATTAAGTCTATACTCACAGCTCTGCGTCCCTCATCACTTCCCACACAAGCCTCAGTGATCTCCTTGTAATAAAGTTGCTGCTCCACGCTCAGCTCATGAGTTGCTAGCTGCTTTACATGCACTGATTCTGATGCCTTCAGGCGAGCTGCTTTGCCACACATTGGTTTGCCTGTAAGTTTGTTATTAATAATGGAAAATTATATATCTTGCATGTTATGTAAATATACTACTTTGAAGTTCATTCTTAAAAAGTAATTTTGTATAATCACTTTAGGTTGATTTTAATGCAGTTATCACTATTAGATGTGCTAAGAAAGGTCAACATTTATTTAAGTCTTGTTTCGTGGTGTTTTTGTTCAATCAAAGGAATCAATTTTTTTTTACTATCTTTACTAACATAATTGTAGATAATGTACATTGTTTGTGCTGTCCAGTTGTATGTATTGTGCTGTCCTTTGTTTAAGGTATTCGCCTTGAAGTTTAAGTTATAAAAAAAGATTTTCATAAATCAACCCAAAGTGCGTTTTTTTGCTTGAAACTCGACATTGGCGGAATTTATGTGCAGAGTCACATTATTGGAAGCCAGATAAAACGGCATTGAATTTAATTTAATAGATTCAAATAAATCATCAAACATAAAATGCAGCAAAATAATAAATGGCTACTAAAATCAACACTTCTTAAAGGCTGTACCAGCTAACCATAAACAAACAAGGTTTATCAATAGCTTACCTGCAGCATCCTTATTAGCAGGCTTGCTGAGTTTATTGATGGGGTCAACTGAATCCAACTTCTGTGCCTCCTTGGACAGTGGTGGTGGGTTCTCTGGTACAGTAGGCTGTACTCCATCAACACTCAACCAATGAGCTCTCACGGACACATCTAGAGGAATCTTCGGTGGAGGGGCTGAAAGGATTTCTGAAAGGTCTATCTCCTTTTCTTCTATGAAGTGAAGTTCCCTACCACCTCCTGATGCAAATCTGAATGGCAGTGAATCTGGTTGTATAAATCCATACTGAGGCTAAAAACAGAAATTTATTCTTAAAATTAATAATATCAATTTCATAACTCACATTTCATATAAATTTTACAATAACACCTATTTAAACAGTAAAGGTATTTTAAAGTAGATATATAATGTGACCTATTCTCGTGCAGCAAACCTTAAATTTAGAGTTGATAAATCTAAAATAATACAAGCTCATTTAACTTTTATCTATCTGCGTTAAAGCCTATTATGCAATGAAACGTTTTAGGTTATGGCAGCTCTAAATCTAATATTTGCTACATGAGAATAGGTGTCATTTACTTTACCCAATTTCAATAAATCTTTGAAACCATACGTCATAATTGTTAGTTCTCCTGTCTTTAAACAAGTGGATCGAAAAATGTAATTAAATATTCATGATTTAGTATAGGAAAACCAGTGATTTAAAAAATTCTAACACAAATAAAAAAATCTTAAAGAAGTGTAGGTAAATATATAAAGAAAACCGGACAAGTGCGAGACGGACTCGCCCACCGAGGGTTTCGTTAGAGACTACATTTTTTATGATTTAATTACAAATGTATAGTTGAGATTATGTTTTTATTGCGAAATCCATCGCTTTGGAATACTCTAAATATTATTATTAGAGTGCATTACAAACCAGAAAAGATAAATTAGAAACAAATGTAAAGACAAGAATTTGAAAAAATTCCTCGGGCCAGGATTCGAACCTGCGACCTCTTGTTTCCCAGACAAGCGCGCTACCAATTAAGCCACCGAGGTACTTACCTAGACCGTTGAATTTTTCCAGCATACTTGTCCACCGAATATTTTTGTAACTATTTGATCTAACTAGCTTGTAATGCACATACTAACGCTCACGAGGGCGTTATGTGATTTCACGCCTTGTTCAGAAAAGTACCTCGGTGGCGCAATTGGTAGCGCGCTTGTCTGGGAAACAAGAGGTCGCAGGTTCGAATCCTGGCCCGAGGAATTTTTTCAAATTCTTGTCTTTACATTTGTTTCTAATTTATCTTTCCTGTTTTGTAATGCACTCTAATAATAATATTTAAATGTATAGTTTTCAGATTTTTCCCTATACTTGTAGTATAAGAAGGTATTAGTTGCCAAATTTCATAGATCTAGGTTAACGGAAAATACCATATAAATTTTGATTCCCTTGAGAGTGTCGAAATATTTTTTTGCGGCATAAACGGCCGCATATTTTTTTACGTTTAACTTAGAAGTTTGATTTTTTCGCAGCTATAAGGGACATTAGACCTGAGTATATAGTTTAATTTCAACTTGATAACTCCACGCGTTCCCGAGATAAAGACAGACGGACGGACAGACAGACAGACAGACAGACAGACAACAAAGTGATCTATAAGGGTTCCGTTTTTTCCTCTTGAGGTACGGAACCCTAAAAAGAATATATTAGGTTAAATAATAATACTATAAATATAGTAGTACTCAAAACCGGTAGTACAGTAGGATTTTTTTTTAAATCCACTTAAGATCTTATCTTCCAATGAATGGCATTGTCATATATTGTTGAGTTCGACCGCTAAATGAGCAGTGCATAACGAAACGAATAAACAACAAAATATTTTACCACCTAAACATTAGATTTAAGATTTAATTTTTGAAATTGGAAGCGGCAGCCATTTTGTGTGTCAGTTACAGGATGATTAAGTAATGGCTTTCGGATCTTAATATCGTAGGTATACTTCTGTGTGTTTTATTCTGGATATTTCATAAATTTGACCCTGGCCTACGTTTATAGGATTTTGATTTGGATTTTAAAAATGCAAAATCAGTAAGTTGAAGTGGTAGTGGGCAGGCCATATTGTCACCGACATGATGACCGTTGGGACCGAAAGGGTTTAGAATGGAGACCACGTACAGCAAAGCAAAGGGGGCGTCTGGATGAGGAGGACGGAGGACCGACTCGAGTGGCGAAATTAGGGAAAGGCCTATGTCCAGTAGTGGTCGAACACGGGCTGATGGATGGATGGATGGATGGAAGTAACCTAACTCAGGTATATATATTTTTTAATATTTCCTGTATTATATAGGATGACTCTGGTTCGTGTGGCCCGGTTCGTGCTGGGGACTCGGTGGGTGGCCGGGGTCGTGGTTCGGTGACCCTGTTTGCGAAGTACGGGAAATATGTTTTGTGCCTATTTACCTATTTGAGAACAACCTGGACTTAATTAGTGTGGCTCTGAATTTTATTTTGCGTATGTCGCGTCGCGGAAGGGGTCATTGAGCCTTGATCCTGCCACTTTTGCCACTTGCCAGGTGTCCGATATGGGTTTGGCTGTGAAGAAGAGAGTCACCTTATACTTATTTTTTTTTACATACCTTTTCTATTGTTTTTTTTTAAAGATTAATATTGACTTGTAGAAAGTATACCTACTATCTATTTTACAGAATAAATTATTCGAGTTTGAGATGTCCAATTGAAATATTGCTTGACAGCAGAAACTGTGCATCTATGTTAACAGCCATTCCGAGTGATCGCATCGCTCCAAAAGAGGACACACGATTTGTTATCGCATCGCATCATCGCGCAAGCGATGGCAATAGGACGGCGCCTAAGGATGCTAACGCAAAATCTCGCACCCCAACGTTAGGTATTCTCTAGCACGCAAGCAGTCTCGTGAAGCACTCACATAGGTAATGTTATTTGCAGCGGTATGTTACGACTAAACACAAATGTGTTTGCATTTAGCATAGCATTGCATTTTACTAATATTATTTATGCATTTTTCTTTCGCTACAAGTACTAAGGCATGATCAAAATGAAATAACAATTACGCAAAATGTATGCGCGTGCGACGAAGAGCGACACCAGTTCCCCGTACGAAAGCCGACAGGCGACTGAGCGGTTTATACTCTTATCCCGCGCAGCGCAGGGACCCAGTGCTAGTGAAATTGGAAAACAATTATTTTCATAAAAGAAAAACTGACTCTAATAAATTTCAAGTGTACATAATTTTAGATTTTTCAATTGCTCGTAAGTGTGTTATAATCAGTGATAGGATATTCAAATGCTTTTTGCCCCAAAGTACTAACATTCAATTGTATGGAATGGAGTTGATGCTCGTGATTGTTGGCACTTGGTGGAACTTTTGAAACATTTTTTGTTTGATAAACACTTGTACTTGTCCACTTATTTATATTAATAAGAAATTAATATAAATAAGTGGACAAGTACAAGTGTTTATCAAACAAAAAATGTATGGAATGGACTTTTATATAGGAAAAAAATATTGGTTGGGGAAAAAGTTACTTCGCATTTTATATGAAAATTTAAAACATTTTTTAATAAAGTTTATTTACATTTAACTAAAGCATGTAGGTGCCATTTTGTTCGATAACTTTCTGCCATCTTGTAGGTAGGGACATGATCCCATTGCTATAGAAATTCTGGGGCTTCTGATCAAAAAACTGCGACAAGTGGTTTTGGCAGTCCTCTCGTGATGTTAACCTGACACTGCCTAAAGAATTCTAAAGAGACCGAAACAAGTGGAAATCTGAAGGTGCAAGGTCAGGACTATACGGCGGATGCATTAATACGTCCCAGCCAAACTCTCTTAATTTTTGCTGAGTGGCTAAAGATGTTTGAGGTCTAGCGTTATCATTATGAAAAACCATACCCCTTCTGTTGACTAATTCCGGCCGCTTTCTCTCAACTTCTTGCTTTAATCTCATCAGTTGTTCGCAGTAGACTTCAGAATCGATGGTCCTGCCTGGCGGTAACAGCTCATAATGAATAATGCTATTCCAATCCCACCATACACACAGCATTACCTTGTTGCGAGATAGCCCGGGTTTCGCCAGAGTCTGTGAAGCCTGACCAGCCTTTGACCATGACCTTTTTCGCACGTTCTTGTCGTATGTGATCCACTTTTCATCACCAGTTATCAGGTTTCTCAAAAACTGTTTTGTGGTCAATCCCCAGTTCTTCAGCTACATCGTAACTATTGATTATTTTTCTATTTCTTTCTATAGATATGCCGATCTTGCTACACTTTTTCAAAAATGGCATCCATTTCATCCGTAACAGGGTGCCCAGAGCGAGGTGCATCTTTGACATCAAAATTTCCGGATTGAAAACGCTTAAACCAAATTTGTGCTACTCTCACAGACACTGCACTAGGTCCATAAACATCACAAATTTTTTTTGCTGCTTTCGTTGCATTTTTACCTTTTTTGTAGTTAAATTTTAAAATGCATCAAATTTCTTCATTAGATTCACTCACCTTAACAGTAAGAAAAACAAATGATAATCACACATTTTACCTAACTTGAATTCAGAATTATCTTTTTTAAAATTTAAACTTTTTAATAATACCAAAACCAGCCAGATACAAATGGTATAACCAAAGAGATTTTATTATAAGTTCATACATACTATTTGCGAAAAGAGTTTTTCCCCAACCTACCAACCTATTATTTATATCTTTGGTTTTAACTTATGTGTACTCCATAGAGAAAAAAAGACATTGTTGTCAATTCAGTATATTATGACTAAACTTATTTGACAGGACTAACCTTATTTAAAATGTGCTGTCCTTGTATTTTCAATACAGAAAGAAAAAGACAGAATGCTTAAATTAAGTTTAGTCCTCTCAAATAAGTCATGTTACACCAAATCAACACTAAAATTTTTATAATCTATTATCAATTTTTAGCTAAAATAACATAGGTATAAAAATAGGTGCTATATCATTTTAGCAGCAAATTGAGAACAGATTATAAATAAAAATGCACATTTATCAGGGTAGGCAGTGCTTTGTGTCTCTATAGAGTGCACATCACTAATATCTTTTAAGGGGCCTGAGTGATTGTATAAGGCTACTGTTTCAGGTTGTAAGCAATGGTAGAAGTTAAATACAAAGAAAGTGCCGTAGCCGTTAGCGGCTTCCTTAGTTTTAATTTTATTTGACCCCTAGGGAAAGGTCGCAATGACGAGCGAAGCGAGGAGGAGTGGTTAGGTTGACATAGAAGTACATATAAGGGAGCCGGGTGAAGCGAGGCAACCCCCGTAGTTTTAACAGAATTCACAATATGCAGAAAAAAACATTTTCCAAGCACTCCGATTACTTACGGTTCAATAATTTTATAAAATCAAAGGTCACTTTGAACAGGAAAATTGGTCACTTCCAAATATAAATCACAAGAGTTGGTAAGGCCTTACAATACTCAAAAACTTTTGGTAGCAGGGAAAGTGTTCAATCAAAAACTTACTTCAATATTCTTAATTTTTAATGCATGGTCTATGTCCGTAATTGACAGCTTTTGTCTCTTGGAATGGTGCATGAACTTCATAGCATCTTGCACAATAATCTTGAGTCGGTATGTCACATCATCAGCTAGCTCTTTAGCTGCATCATCTCCAAGACTGGCGATTCCAACGCTCTCCGCTATCACTTTCATAGAGTCTATCGATAAAGAGGAACCATATGCAAAATCCGGATCACCCATTTTAACTGAGAAACCTTAAAAACCATGAAACTGAAACAATGACAAGCAACTCCCGTTCACAATGCTTCGAGTTAAACTTGTTATGTTCTTAGTTCGTTGACGAAAGGAAATTCTGAAGTAAGTAATATTACTAATATTCATTCAATGATTTCATTTCAATCAATACATAACATTTTTGGATAATTTTCCCTTCTCTTTTCACTTTTTTGATTTGATTGAATCAGTGTTGCCGGTAGTCAAACTAGAAAAAGTCCGAAACCGAATCAGAAATTACCCGAATTACCCGCTATGTGAATGTATTTTTTTTTTCAAGAGAGGAAATAAAATATTATATACCTTGATTTTATTTTAACATTTCCCATACCTCTTTAAAAATTAACAGGAATGTGTTTGTTTTAAAAGTGCTTTTAATTGATAAGGTGAAAAAATTACAATTAAAGATATTTTAGGTAGAGTTTAAATCTTATGTCGTTGTTATCAAATAAAATAATTATTAAAGGATTTTCTACAAACACATTCAGACCATTTTGGTGGAAATGGACAGATAAAAAGAATAATTTATCAATAATCAACTTATATATAAATTCAATGAGTATATTTTAAAGGTTCCTTTCTCTCAAAATTTACACGTTTTATAGTATTTTTGACATTTCAGAGCAAACCACAAAACAAAATGGGACAAACAGGAAATTAATCGTGCTTTCTACTGATGATTTGTGTGGGCATCTCTTTTACACGTCGTTTTAGTGCGGAATAGCCTCACTTATATCATGGTTTTCACACACACAAAAATAGTAGAGAAAGATAGGATGTGTTCAATTATGCGCTGTAGCTGCGTCAAGACGATTTAATAAAAAAATATTTCTGCTTTTTTTATTGACGGTACAGGTTTTTTTACCCGGCAGTCATGGTTACCTGCAACAAACCCACTTAGGGCCTAAATTACCTGAAATGGAGTAAAAATCAGCGCACCGGCGACGCTGCTTTGATGTGATGTTGAAAAAAATATTCTTGCTTGCCCTATCTAATGAGAGTCTGTTTATGGGCATCTTTTTCGCACGTTTTGCCTCATCGGACTTAACACACACACACACACACACACCCTCACAATAAGAATAAGATTCATTCCGTTTTGCGCATTCACGCATGATGTGCCCCAAAATTATTTCGTTTTGGCATTAACTGAGTCAATATGATTTAATAGGAGAAAAAATATTTTTGTTTGTCGCAAAATTAACCGAAATTACCCGGCAGTCACGATTACCTGCAAGATACCCGCTTAGTGCCTAAATTACCTGAAATCGGGTAAAAATACCCGTATCGACAACACTGGATTGAATGATTGTCATAAGGGCTACCAGATGTGATTTTTGTTATTTCCTCAGATTCAAAATATTTTTTCCCCAAAATGATACGTTTTTCAGAAAAAAACCCCAAACTAAAATACACATAGCATACTATTTTTTTGGGTTCCTAGTAAAAAGAACCTTTATGGTGATTATATTATTCAACTTCTTTCAGATCTCAAATAAAAGGCATCTTAACCCTAATCCTAAATCCTGCTAATAAAAGGGCTTTTATCAAAATAACGCTGTATTATTAAAATAAAAACTAACCAGAAAACTGAGGTTCGACTTCCCAAGCCTTTAACGTCTAGTAATTTATTAAATTGTATTTTAGATTTTATTAAAAACTGCTCTCGACAACTACTTTAACCAACTGATCTTTTTAGGGTTCCGTACCCGAAGGGTAACCCACGCACGGGACCCTATTACTAAGACTCCGCTGTCCGTCCGTCCGCCCGTCTGTCACCAGCTCCAGGCTGTATCTCACTAACTATGATAGTTAGACAGTTGAAGTTTTCACAGATGATGTATTTCAGTTGCCAGTATAACAACAAATACCAAAAATTACAATAAAATAAATATTGAAGGGGGCTTCCATACAACAAACGTGATTTGTTGCTCGTTTTTGTTCGATATGATAACGGCAACAGGTAGACGCTTGAAATTTTCACGGAATATTTAGTTATATATTGAATTAAAATAAAACGAATATTTAAGGGGGGCTCCCATACTACAAACGTAATTTTTTGCCGTTTCTTTAGATAATCGTACGGAACCCTTCGTACGCGAGTCCAACTCGCACTTGGCCAGTTTTTTTGTCCATATGTTTTACAGCACTGAAATAAAGTCCTTTAGACCCCATCTTAAATAAATGCGTTTTATAAATTTTAGTCTTTCGAATTATTTTCAACCAGTATACAAGACAATAACTTTTATCGTCTTAGGTATGCTGGTTGAAAATGAACTCCCTAGCTTTGTTGAAAACTATGAATCAGAATCACTCATAAAACCGTAAAAATCGATTTTTTTTGTCTCCAAAGGAGAATGCTCACGAAGTATGGTGAAAAAACCCAAGCCCGGCGCAAACGAAATGTATCTCAGATTTTTAATAATAATGGTTAGGGAAATACTGTATAGGGGGCATCATCAAAATCGATGGCTTAATGCAAGAAATTGTGCAGGTGGCAGGGTTAATATTGAGGTATATCATAAAGTAATTAAAAAATACATACAACTAGGGCATGATTACAAAAGGAAACGCTTTACATTGAAACTGATGTCTCAATGTAAAAGTTGCTATTTGTTTTGCAGTAGGGGTAACTTAAAGGTACCTAAAAATAGCTAAAACTGGAATACTTACTGGATACTAGTTTTCGGTAGGTACTCTTCCGCTTTGAAAAGTGAGGGAGATAGCAGATGTTTTATTGTTGTTGTATAGTGCTGTGCCGAACCTTTCAGAACCAGTTGCCGTTGCGCCGACGTAATCCCAGCCATAGTGACTAATTATAATCTATCTTTAATAGTAATATCTCTTTCGCTCTTACTTATATTTAAGGTACTTAAGTACCTAAAAATAGAGAAGTCCATTTTCGTCAGTAACCAATCGGTAAGCTAATCTCAAAGTCCAAAAGTAACGCAGTAGTCGTAAATGAAATCGTTTTTAATTAAAAAAGGCACACGCCCTGAAAGCACAGATCGCAACGACATCTAACGGAGAACTGTACTGTGTGTGCATTCAATCGTAATGAGCTAGACAATGTTATCTACAGTATCTACTACGACGAAAGTTATGCGCTTCGGCAAGGTTCGTCACTCTTCAGAAATACGATGTATATTTAACCACAATGAATGGAAAGAAGGTCTTAAATCAATGCGCTAAATCTTATTACGTACCTAGTTTTAATTGTATTGTAAAAATCTAAATCAATAAAATAAAACGTACAAATGACCCATCCATCCATCCATCAGCCTGTTTCGTCCACTGCTGGACATAGTCCTTTCCAGGAGTTCACCACTCTTGGCGGTCCTCCTGGAAGAAATGCCCATACTTAAACACGCTGGGCAGGCGGGTTGGTGAGTGCGGTGCTGAAACCCTTGCACGAGTGACGCCGCTGCCCGTGGTGGTCATCTCACAAACCCTTTCTAGGGCGTGGGGAGTCAGTATCGGGGCTGAGCCCCCTGACTGAGGTAGCTACCGCTGCCCATGGCTATGGGCAGGTCTGTGATGGTGACGCCCGAGGGCGTCTGGTGGAGTGTCCGGTTGCCTGTTACTCGACTCAGAAGTGAGGAGTTACGAGGTGCCCGGCTGCTCTTCTCTCTTCCAGTTGGCGTAGGAAGGTGGGGTTGGTCAGGATGAAGTCGAGAAGCCTCGTCATCTCATCCCGTTCCTCCTCCTCCTCCTGGTACGTCTTTGGGGGCTCCGCCGGTGTTGCGGTGTCCATCATGGAGGCGGGTTGGTCTGCCACCGTAGCCTTCTTCGGTTTTCTCCTGGTCCTCTTCCTGCGAGACTTCAGCGCATTGTTCCTGGCCGTAGGCGGGTTCGCCTCGGCCACGAGTGAAGCCGGCGCCGTCGTCTCTCGGGGTTTCGGATGGGAGATGGGCAGCTCCTTGGGTTTGGAGTCGGTCGCCGTTAGGGCGACGGTTCCCGCCTTTTTGTTCCGGGCCTCCCTCCGGAACACTGGGCAGGAGGTGTTGTTTGCTGCGTGAGGACCCGCACAGTTGGCGCAGGTCGCAGGCTCTTCTCTCAGGAGTTGGCATTCTCGGGCCAGGTGCTCTTCACCGCAGCGCACGCAGGCCCTAGTGCGATGGCAGTTGTGGGAGGAGTGGCGGAACTGCTGGCACCTATGGCACTGCGCAGGCCCCCGCTTCCCCCTCCAGGCTTCAACTTTGATGCCTGGCATGTGCATGAGTTCGGTGATCTCATACACAGCCGGCGTCAAGTTAGGCGACTTCCTGAACTGGACGAAGAATATGCAGCCGGGGCGCCCCGCTCTCGCCCTGATCAGCTTGCAGTATTCAACCTCGAGTCCTAGTTCAGACAGGGCTTCCATCAGCTCTTCCGGCTCGGTGTTCGCCGGGAGACCTCGGATGGCCGCCTTGAGGGTCCTCTCCGCTGGTGGCGAGTAGGAGAACCACTTGACTCCTTCCTCTGTTGTGAGTCTTGTTAAGTACGACTGCACAATTTGGAACTCGTCGGCATCCGATGGGGTGAAACGCACGCCCCTTTGAAAGGCGCGCGCGTTCGGGGCTCGTCCTATCTGCTGCGTCATCTCCCTGATGTGCAGCCGCCAGTTGGGCAGCGTGTCCACGACCATGGGAGGATATCGCAGCTTCTTGGGAGCAGTCGCGACGGAGGGCGTCGCGATGGCGGGCGTCGCGGTGGAGGGCGTCGCGGCGGAGGGCGTCGCGACGGAAGGCGTCGCGGCGGCGGGCGTCGCGACAGAGGGCGTCGCGGTGGCGGTCTTCGCGGCGGAGGGCCTCGCGACAGAGGGCGTCGCGGCGGAAGGCCTCGCGGCGGGAGGCCTCGCGGCGGAAGGCCCCGCGACGGAGAGCGTCGCGGGCGGAGGCACCGCGGCGGCGGGCGGCGCGGAAATGGGCTGAGCGGCAGTCCGTTTCGCGGGTGGACGCGGTCGGACGGTGCGCAGCGTCGGGGTAGGCGGGTTGGCGCGGTGTTGGGGTGCAGGCGGCTGGCGTGCGGCTGCTTGGGCGTACGATGCTACTGGGCGTGGCAGTCTTGACGTCGGGCTTGAGAAGGCGGGAGAGGGTGCGCCGCAGGCGCGCTTCCCCTCGGTCTCCTCACTGCTTTCAGTCCGGGCGCGCTTGCGTTCCCTCTGAGGAAGGGGTGGCAAGTGGAGCGGCATCGAGGCAGCGAGCTGGCGAGTCTCAGCAACAAGTTGCGAGGTCTCAAGCGCAGCTGGGTCCTCTTCGGCAGTCAGGTTGGGACGGTGGTCACGGAGATACGCTTCCATTGCCTGTAGCAATCCCTCCGAGAGGTATTTGCTACGACGGAGGCGAGATGTTATCATCTCGTCCCATTCGAGCCCACATCTCGGAGAGACGGGATGCTCGAAGACAAATGGGTAGGCGTACTCCGTGCTGGTGGACATGACGAACACGTCGGCTTCAGATCCAGCGTTTAGGTCTTCACGGCTTGAGCTGGAGGCTTCGTTGGGGGTGGAGCGTCGGCTTGAGGCTGCCCGTCACCAGTCTAATTTATATAAGGCCCGGCAATTGGGGATGGATATACCGCCACCCATCGGTCCCAGGCAATGGTGGGCCGCCTGGTTTTTTGCCTGAGAGCTGTCCTCTTACTCTCCCCCGAATAACTTCGGGAGGATTTCCGAGTAAGATGGTGGTACCTCCACAGTCGAGCCCGGCATTAGCTCTACCACCTAAATGACCCGATATGTATTATTTTGGGTCCGATCTGCGGGTCCACATCAGTTGAATATAATTCAGTAACATATAAATAAAAAAGTATAATACTCATATAATACTCGTAGCTTTAAATATATAATTTCGTACCTATAATAATTACGGATCATAGTTACGTAGCTTTGGAATACTTGAAAGGAAAATATTACCGATGCACATTAATAACTTAGTACTACTGTACATTATGTGACAAGACAGGAAGATGCAGCAGTTAAGGGGGTAACTTTTTACCTTGGTACAAAATGCACATCATAATATTGTTTTCCTTACTTTTTAATAAAAAGTATGCAATAAATGTGTTTTAAAGCAACTTGCGGAAATGGTTTATTAGTAATAAAGTCTTCACAAAGCAATTACATAGTTTAATGTATTACATTTTGTTTGCATTACATTAAAAAACTTAAAAGCGTGTTTACAGTTGTAATGTCATGCAGCAAAAACACAACGCATAAAATTGAATAATGTTCATGTGATCACCTAATTATTAACAAGTAGTTTGCGCGAATTGTTATAAAACGCATTTATTGCAAACTTTTTATTCAAAAGCAAGGAAAACAATATTATGGTGTGCATTTTGCACCGAGATCCTCCGTTACCACCTTAAGTAAGAGCGAGAGAGATATTACTGTAAGAGATAGATTAGAATTAGTCGCTAGTACTGGTATTGTGTCAGTCAGCGCAACGGCAAAGTGTTCTGAAAGGTTCGGCGCGGGACCACAAAATAGATAGGTACAGAAGGCCAGCTATGACCGACCTTGATTTTAAATACCCACTCATCACATGTATTGCAAAGCATAAGCACTCGTGACTAGTCGTAATGGCATTCGACTGAATCCTACCGAGATCATCGTACGTACGTCACGTGCGTGCGCTCGAAATCGCCGGTTGTAAGGAGCAGGCCTTCTGTACCTATCTATTTTGTGACGGGACTATACAACAATAATGCAAACATCTGCTACCTCTCTCACTCTTAAAAGTATGCCAGTTGTTACTATTGTTAGGTACTAAAATACCATAAAGTTAAGTAAGCGTGAGAGATATATTATATTAGAGATAGATTAGAATAAGTCACTATAGCTGGGGCTGCTATACTATACAATAACAATGCAAACATCTGCTATCTCCCTCACTCTTTAAAGTGAATGAGTACCTACTTAAATCTAGCATCCAGGAAGGATGCCAGTTGTTACTATTTTTAGGTTTTACCTTTACCGTAAAACAAATAGCAACTTTTTACACTCGGCCACCAGTTTCAATGTAAAGCGTTTCATTTTGTTATCTAATATGCTAGTTAAAAATATTTTTAATTAATGTTTGAAATAGTTCAATATTACTTCTGCCACTAAACAAATAGTAATTTCTTACATTTATTTTTTATGTGGCATTTTATCACTGGTTTATACCTAAAATCTGAGATACAATCCGTTAGCGCCGGGCTTGGGTTTTTTTTTAGCATTGTCCTTTCGTATGAATGGCCATCCTACGTGGCGCGACATGCGACTGACATTATACTGTACATATTCCTGGCGGTAAATAATGCACATAGGTTTCGTAAGACGTCGCCTCTGTCACCGGAGTATTAGAGCTTCTTTTGATTGTCGATGTCTTTTTTTTTAAGTATGTATTAAAGAATGTTTTTTATTTCGAACGTAGAATAGTTTGCTTTGGTCAGGGGTTCACTTTCAACTTGTATAATAGATAGATATTTCATTTTTAGTTTACCCCAAATTTCCCCAATGCCAAATTCTTTTCCTCAAGAATTTCCCCAAAGATATAATTTCCCCAAACTTTTTCTTTCCCCAAGCACCAAATTTTTCCCCAAAATCACGAAAAAATCCCCAATCTGGCAACTCTCATTGACATGACATTTGCATTTGACCACCATGCCACGGGCCGCGTTTAGTTTGATTACAGACACAGATCATATAGGGTTCGGTTATGACTTTCAACAGAATATCACGTACAGCCTTAGACCATTTATCACATAAACAAAACAATTATTTAATTGGCTCTCCAACCGAACAGTTTCTTTACTTAAATTCATAAGTTGACATTCATATCTAAGCTGAATCTCAAAGTAAATTTTAATAATGCATTTCATAACGTTAAAAAGTTATTTCGGGGACCTGTTTACTGGGGAATATAATTCAATTTTATGTATACAGACTCACCTCTTTAGAGATTATTTGGGCTTTGTTACATTTTGCATACGAGGTCCAACAAAATAATGGGAAACTATTTTATAAATCGAAATTTTAAATGCAGGTTTAACTTTTTTTCCGGGAACATGCTTTTCATAGACAACATTATTATTATACCGATGCTTTTAGACTTCCCAAAGACAAAATATTAGTTAATTTCTGACTTCGTACCTTCACAAAAACTTGGCCTTCAAGTGGTTAAAAATACTTTATTTTATGCAGTTTTTCCTAGAGAAACAATAATAAACTTTAGATAAAGCATGTCTGTGGATAAAGCCAAGATTTATTTGAAAAAAATAGTCCATAACCTAAATAATTTTATTTCACTGCAACCCGTTGCAGAAGTCATCGCTGCTTCGATGCAGGGTTATTAAACGCGACAAAATATAATCATGTTTTTAAATTTTTAATCAGGCAACACTGATAAACCAGTCAGAAATGGAAAATTGAAATGACGAAGTCCGATAAATGCCGCTGCTTGCTTTGTACCACGCCGTGTTTCTCTTTTTCCATCTGAAGTATAATCCTGTCGACGTTGCTCGGTTGTGAAAATGTATAGAAGTAAGAAAGACGTTGATAAACACGTAGAAGGTTTGATTTCCAAATTGTCCCTGAAAGAGGTAAGATGGATCTTCAAATGTCAATCCCTTTTTCTTTTCTCATGATGCGATTGTTGTGTTGAGTTGAGCATTAAATTGTCATTTCCAGTTTAAATCACGAGCCTATTCTGTAGCAAGGCTATATTTTGAGGTGGGAGACTACAGCAGCTGCCAGCGTTACGTTGAGCAGTATCTCAGCCAGAAGGATAACAATGCTGCAGCTCACAAGCTACTTGGTCAAGCATTACACAAACTGGGTCAAAAAGAAAAAGCTTTGGAGCAGTACAAAACATCTCTTGACATAGATCCCATGCAGGCCAGCTTGGTCTTGGATAGTGAGTATAAGCTATAGGTTATATTTATCCCAGCAAAAACATAATGCGAAAAAAAGACCCAGGTTTGGCACAAAGAATTGGCTCATTTGGAATTTTGGGATATCAGAGTGATTTGGGTAAAGGAGGTTGAAAGCGAAAGTAGGTACCTCAAAATTGTTCATGTGATAGGTTGTATAAGTCAACGCACACAATAAGAGCTCTGGGGTGTTGGTGGAAGGGATATGTTTGCGCATGGGGTATAGTCTCACACAAAAATGCTTGAGTTTGATTATGGAAGTAAAGTGTTTATTGTAGAATAACATCAGTTTAACAGCTATTTTGCAATAGGTTAGAAATAAAAACATGGGATGTCAATTTGATCTTTCTCTGTGAAATATGGCCTCCCCACTGCCATTTCAACTTATTGATTCTGTAGGCTGTGTCTGTTACTTTCGTAAATATTTGGCCAGATGGAATTGTAAACTTTCTGTTTCTTTGAAAAAGTTATTCAGAGTGATTATTAGAATATTATGTGGTAGCTATCCATTTTAAATTAAATTAAATTAAAATTATTTATTTCACAACAAAAAGATACACACCTTAAAGCAACTGGCTCCCAAAAAGTTGAGATTCAGGAGCCAGTTTCTCCTCTTATTTACAAATGCTAGCGTTAGCGAAATAATCTACATGTTACAGCCAAAGTAATTAATCTAAATATTATTTACACTAACTATACTAATAGTCAGGGTTGGAAAAAAAAACAGTTTTTTCTAAAAAGATCAAAACGTCCTGTTTAAAACAAAATAAAACAAAAACATGTTTGAAACAAATATTTCCTGATGTTTTTTTGCGGCTGTTTTAAACATGTTTAAAACATTTTTGGTTATCGTATTTATGTAAGACTTTTTTATCACCTGCAAAAATTGCGTATCTGAATCTTTAGCGAAAAACATGAAATACGTGTTTTTTATTTCAGTATCATTTAGAACAAAAATTTCGAGATATGGCATGACAAAGTTTTCCCAAAAAAGTGCACATCGCTGGACACACGAGTCACACGACGCACCGAGCACTACGTTTGTTTACGCGCCGCCGCATACCGCGGCGCCCCTCTTGTACTCATTCCCGCCAATTTCCCGCGCTGCGCCTGGAGTGCGATTTTTGAATGTCACATCACTCGAAAGTGATTTAAAATCCCATAGAGTAAGACATCACTTTTGAGTGATGTGACTTTTAAAAATCGGACACTTGGAGTGCGATTTTTGAATCTCGCACTTAGTTCAAAGTCAATGACCGAAAGTGATGCCAAACTCGGATTTATGTCACTTACAAGTTTGAATTTGGATGTGATATTCAAAAATCGCTCTCATGCTCGCGTTCACTGATTCAAATACACAAGTTGCAAATTTTCCCTTCATACTTTTACGGGCTTAGGACCGTCAAAACGCAAAAGGTACCTATGCTGTTCACTAGACGGTAAACTCGAGTACGTAATTGATCGTATTAGGTAGCAAAACACGTAAAAAAATACCTTTAGCGTAATTTGGCGTATTTAAAAAATTTGATCAACTTATGTACAATAATTAATAATCAATGAATCGTTTATGTTTTACCTTAACCTAATAGTATTTTAATAATTGTTCAAAATGCATACCATTGCACTGCAAGCAAAGTCGCGCACGTTTTTGAACATTGTCTTTTAATTTTCTTAAAACTACAGTGTCATTTTTCACTTCACTGAAAGCGTTTTCAATTTTTGTTTTTAAGTCCTCAAAACTTTGGGCTTCTTCCACATAAACACGTCTTTTTATTTCACCCCACAAAAAAAAGTCACAAGGTGTAAGGTCCGGGGACCTCGGTGGCCATTGTACGGGACCTCCGCGACCGATCCAGCGATTGCCATACTCCGTATTTAGGTGTTCCCGAACGATGGAGGCATAATAGGGCGGTGCGCCGTCCTGTTGGTAATAAAACTGTTCATTGTTAATGACAGCGAGCGGCACGTCGTCCATGAGGTCCGAAATCACATTCTGGAGCATATCCAAATACGTGCCACCGGTCAGTCACCCTTCAATAAAATAAGGCCCCAATAAATGTTCACCGACTACTCCTGCCCACACATTAGCACTGAAACGGACCTGGTGGTGATGCTCCCTTATCATGTGTGGGTTTTGATATGACCACCAGTGCTCGTTGTGTTGGTTGTAAAGCCCTACTCGTGTAAAGAGGGCCTCGTCAGTCCATAAAATCATCGCATCAGGGTGTGCGATGAGCCATTCACAAAACACGCGCCGGGGCCCGGCGTCTGCATCGTTTAAGCACTGCACTTTCTGAAAATGATACGGGTGCAACCCGGCAGTATTCAACAACTTCCACACGGCGTATTGGCTCACTTGAAAACGCCGTGCTGCATCTCGCGTGCTGGCTCTGGGATTCCGTTCGAAGAAATCGAAGATCTCTTCTTCTACCTCCACGGCTAGTCTCGGCCGGCCGCGTCCTTGTGCGTGGAACGGTGTGGTGAACTGACCATGGTCTAGTAATCTTTGGTTTGCAGCCAGGATAGTTTCCCGAGATGGAGTGCGGCAGTTTATTCCCAGTTGACGAAGGCGAGGAATGCTTTCTTCTTCGTACATCCTCTGGGCAGCTATTAGGCTTTGCCCGCTTAAAATGTAGCACCTCACCATTTCATAATACTCCCGATGGGAAAACATTTTCGAAGCGAAAAGTCGTTCGCGAAATAAACTCGAATTAGCGCGCCGTGAGACGCGGCGGCCACGCGCAAACACGGAAACGCGCGGACGTCACGGGATGGCGCGTGCGACTGAGTCACAAGTGACGCAGGCGCAGGCCGGGCTGTTTGCAATTTGCCGCCGCCCCGCCTCACCCCGTGCCCCCGTGCCGATGCAGTGTATTTTGTAAACAAACAAAGTAACCACAATTTCGATTTTTTTGGCCGGATAAAATTTTTTTAATTGAAAATTTTACCTCCCTATTTTTTTCCAGAAATGGAATCGGTAAACGATACCCGTAGCGTGGAATTTTTTTTGCAGGTGATAAAAAAGTCTTACTGTATGTATATGTCAAATTGATTAAAACGCGTTTTGAAAATGTAATCATAATCTAATCATTTATCGAGTGAAAAATAATAAGTGCTTTCCCATAAATAAACACGAAACGTAGAAATGCTTAAAAATATAAGTTACTTGTAACAAGTATGACAAATAAAATCAATTAAAAAAGAAAAAACAATCAGCTGGTGTAATCAAGTTGGAAAATTATAAAATTTGCTTATTCTTCATACTCCACATCTTCAATCTTCATGTCCAGAAAACGCACACACACCAACAAACCAAGTCTAATCCGTACAGTACACACCTACACCGCCCGTTTTCAAAAAACAGTGGTTTTATTATATGTTTTAAACAAGGGTGATTTTTTCTCGGTGTCTTAAACACTGCTTAAAACACTTGTTTTAAACATTTGTTTTAAACAATGCTAATAGGAAAGTACTGTAAAAAAGTCGTGTCTGTACATTGAAGATTTTCGCGAAATTTTATTTGAATGGTTATTGGTACTGTACTGAGGCCAAAACAACAATTTTTACAATTTTTTTCTGTCTGTATGTTCTGTTTTAACTTGAGAACCACTCAATGGATTTGGATGCGGTTGTTTTCTTGCTAACTGTAAATTTTTTCCAATCAGTGAAATATAGGTCAAAATATGTTTATAAGTTAAGGACAACAAGTCTGCTAAGAACATTTTCCTGTAGCTACAATGATTCAAGTACCTGCCTTTAATATCCCGTCTCAAAATTCTATCTGTATATTAAAATTTTTTCATACTGGGTGAACTTTTCGTTGCTAGTAGAAAATTGTGAATTGTATCCATGAAAAAAAAAACAAATCTCCCCATGACTCATGCATGACATGAAACAGGTGTAAAAATCAGCTCAGCAAAACAAATGACATAACAGTGTATATGATATTTCATGACTTAAAGTAATTGATCTCATTGTATACAATACTTTATGCTTCTATTCCTTTTTGGATCCCCCATAACATTACCGCCACACGGCAACGAAAAGGAAGTAACAATCATACGCTACAAAATCTTTCATGTTATCAATTTATCATTACTCAAAGATCTACTGGTTTGAACCTTCATCACATTTATTCTTCAAATAATTGTAAGCATTTCTGGTGCAGGCTACAAAAAAATATGCTCCTGCTAGGGGTAGTGGGGTGCAAAGGAACCGGAGGCACACCTAGTTAAAAAAAATTCTATATGTTTCTAGCTGGCTGCTATAGCAAGTTTGGTATCATTTTCGTATAAATTGAAGGTGTAGAATCCATTGCTGGTATTTATTTTAATATGTTTCATAGTAATTTTTTATTTAATAAATGTAAATGGGAATAATATAATATTAATACCTACATATATTAGTATCTTTGCCAATTCCATGGCTCCTTGTTCTAATTCTTCTATCAATGTAGGAAGACTCAATAGGATTCCATTTTGCTTACCTCTTCTTCAAACTTGTCCAGTCAGTGCCTAGGAATCTTTGGCAAAGGTAGTATTTCCTTATGCTTCCTGTCCTTTGCAGATTTCTATGGGCATTATAGCTGTGACAGATCTGCAACTGTTAACACTCTTATTTTCTGTTTCTAGTTTGCGAACTCCTTGCTGATGATGAAGTCTTCATCGATCCCAGCCGTGCAAAGTTTTGGTGTGAAAAGGCTGAAGCTACATTTCCAAGACATCCGGTAACCTTCAGACTTCGAGAGAGGCTAATTGCCTCGGTCAATTCAGATCCAGAAGCACTGGTCAGCCTCTTAACAGCAGAGTTGGCTGTACGACCTAAGGACCCTACACTCCATGCCAGACTCCTCAAACACTATTTACAGTCTAACAAAATCAAAGAAGCTTTTAATCATAGCTGCAATGTTGAGTTTGGAGGTAACACATTTCTCAACAACTGCGCTTGGTATGAAACTCTGGCTGAGATTCTCAAGCATAATTCTCTTGATAAAAAAGATTGCCTATATCAGGTTCTTAATCTAACAGTAAGAGAAAGACTCTGTGTACTTAGTCTAACAGAAACACCTAATGGAACATCAAAAAGCTTGGTAGAGTCCAATGAACTTTTGCATCAATATGATCAAGCAATAGAGACCACCAGCAAAACTGGTGCACCTTTAGGCAATGCTGAATTTCATGCAGGCTTACTCCAGCACCACCATGGACAGTTTGCCTTTCATGCAGCAACATTTTTGCTTAAGAAAGCAAAGAAAGATCAACTCAGCTGGCGTGATGCTACGAGAATCGCTGCTCCATTGATATTGATTGCTTGGCACACTGTTCCATTGGATACTAAAGTTAGTTGGCTTGCACAAGCTACAGAGAAACTTCGAATAGCCGTTCATCGGTGGTATGTGGAAGGATCCTACAGGTGCTCACAGGCAGGTCATTATCTCCTTTCTAACATTCAAGATAAAAGCCAATCATCTCTAGATCATATTTCTCAATCTTGTTCTGGCAAAAATTGGAGGGACAAGTTATACGAAAAGATTTTTAATAGCAGAGACCATTTGTCCAAAAAACATTCTTCCCACATGGTGACTGATGCATTTAACAGCCCAATTCTCAGACTTCCTAGAAAAATTGAGGTAGAAGCTTATGATGTTGATGCTCAAAGACAGTACCCGAATTCTTTGCACCATTTTGTTTGGGTGCTAATCAACTACAAGAATTACGCACATTTTCAATGCTCACTTTTTGATATGGTGATACCAAAGTCGCGTAACTACATGAATAGTGGACCTGAAACTTTGAACAAGCTGGACATATTTGCATTTTTATACAGTGCCGCACTTACAACTCAACAACAAAGAATTAATCAGAATGCTTATGACACTAACCAAAAACCTAAAGTATTGCCTGCCAACATCACTGATTTGCTCTGCCCTCTGACTCAAATGAAATGGTGGGATTGTGCTTACAAATTCAGTCAAAATCAACTTGGAACAGAATTGACGGACTTTCGGGCGACTCTCAGCCGAGGCATTGAAGTGATTCGCTGCGTAGATAATCATGGTCTGGACCCCGAAATGCTTTGTTTACTTGGTCGTATATTCAGCGAAAGAGCCAAGAGTACTACGGCTGTTGAAGAGAAAACTAACTTGGAAACAAGAGCTGGACTTTACTACAACTCCGCCATTCCACTTCTTGAAAAAGTAAAGAGTAAAATAGTTATCAAGGTCCCAGAGAAGAGAATGTTCAATTATACACATGTAGAACTAACCAACAAAGATTTGAATGCTTATATTGAAGAGAGTAAAATCTATGTAGCTGTGAATCATCTCAATGAGTCTGAGTATGAAAGAGCACTTGAGATGCTTGGCAATTTAAAATCGCCAAAAGCATATTTCCACCTTAGTGAAACATACAAAAGAATGGCATTAGAGGAGCAGAGTCTACCAAAAGACAACGAGTCAAAATTAAAGTTAGCGACGTTGCTTTCAAAGGCACGAAACTTTGCATATAAAACCTTGGATCGATTAAAAGAAACTCAAGAAGACAGTAAACATCCTTTGTATTCTGAAACACAGGAATTAATAGAAGAAATTGAAACTAACATCAATAGGTTGGATCCAGATTTGTCGGGAACGATATTGAATGATGTTGATGGAAAATATTCCTCTGATGAAAATGTTTCTTCTACCGGCAGTGAGCATGTGATAACGCACACAAATTCACACGTTTTCCGCAATTTAAGTTCAACTCCAAAACATCCCTCTGTTTCAAATGTTACTAACTATCGCACAGCTATAGACTCACAAATTTTTGAAACAACTCGCAACGATCAAAAATACCTTGAAAGAATTGAGAAAGAAATCAAAAACTTGCAAAAGAGAGATGCCACCATTAGTTCCTTCATGGAGCAAACAAAACATTTTTTTGAAGAAAATCGAAACCTAAGTAACCAAGTTATTACCACTATAAATTGTAATATACAAAACACAACTGATCAATTCAAATTGCTAAAAATATCTGTTGATCAAGTAAAAGACCAAATAGATGAATGTAGAAATGAATGTAAAGATGTTGGAGAGTTGAAGAAACAGGTAGCTGATTTGAAGAAAGAAGTGAACAAATTGAAGAAAACTTCATCCGAACAAAACATAGATGAGAATGACTTGTATAATTTAGATGAAGAATACAGAACCAATGAAAGCACTTCTGGCTTTGCAGCTCAGCTACCATTCGCTCCTTCCCAAGTTCTGCCTCAATTTAATCAGAGGCTCGTGCCTCCTTTCCCTGCGGTTCCACCGAACCCTTACCAGTTCTATGGCCAAAGTCTTTATAATTTATACAATCAATATTCCCAATTCTCACAAGCGCCGCAAGTTCCAGGAGCTCCGCCGTTGTTTGATTCCGCTCGCTCGCAAGTGGGGTATCCTGGCGTTTACCCTACTCCTGAACAGATGTACCCTGATGTGAGTCATCTTATACCCCCTACTATGCCCGCAATACCGGCCAAACCGCCAGTCCCACCTACCCCTGTGACGTTACCAACCACGCCATCAGCTCCCGTTATTCCACCGGTTTCTATACCAAAGTCTACCAGTTCCGTACTATCTAAGGAGACTACGCGATCTCTCCCGGTCAATGTCGTAATAACGTCTTCTGACCCGTTGCCGACTTGCACTACAGCGCCGCAACCGATACTTAGTGTGACCATACCGCCTAAACATATCAAAGGAACACCCCATAACTATCAAATACAAATGCCGACGACATCTGAAACGCAAGTTATGCAATCAACAATCTTCAGCACTGGCATACCTGGAAGTACCATTAACTCTACGACGACTACCAAACCATTTACAGCGTGGAATGAAGCCACAACTTTTAAATCTGCGCAAACTCCAGGATCGACTCCTAAAGCTTATATGTCTTCAAATAATTCTGGATTTTCATTGTTTGATTCTCCTAAAATGGGACTATTTGACAATTCTATTTCCGTTGTCGATGGAAACATCTTATCAGGAGCCTCGCCAAATACCAGTTTGAACAAATCAAGGACTTTATCAGAAAGAAGCAACACATCTGTGGAAAATTATGATCCGTGCCCCGACTTCAAACCGATTGTGCCATTACCTGCTGAGATCACCGTTACAACTGGCGAAGAAGATGAAACAGCTATATTCAGGTCCAGAGCTAAACTGTTCCGATTTGTTGATAAACAATGGAAAGAGCGAGGCATAGGTGAGATAAAGCTGCTGAAACACAAAGTCACTGGAAAAGTGAGAGTCTTGATGAGAAGAGAACAAGTGCATAAAATTTGCGCAAACCATATCATAAGACCAGAGATGGAAATGAAACCCATGAAAAATGAAACAAAGGCTTACTTCTGGTCAGCAAATGATTTTGCAGATAATTCAATCGCGTTTGAAAAGTTCAGTGTCCGTTTTAAAACTGAGGATATAGCGAAACAATTCTATGAAACTTTTGAAAAAGCCAGACAAGAAGCTAAGTCGTCTCCTCAAAAACCGAAAAGCTCAGATGCAGTTCCTATTGGAGCTCAAACGATCAGAGATTTACTTAATACTCCGAAGAGAGAACCAACTAAACCTATCGAATCTCAAGCAAATAAAACCGTAGTCGGTGGTTTTACATTTAGTAGCACGCCCACATTCAAGTCTGTTAAAGAAGATAAACCTGAGGCTGCGCCTGCAGAAACAGCTACAACCAAGGCTAATCCTTTTAGTGCTATATCATTTAAATCAAATACTAGCTCACCTTTCAGCAATTTATTCAGTGCAACTAGTCAGAGCAATAGCATCGTTACAAGCAGCCCTGCTCCATCTGTGAAACAAGATACACAGTCAAAATTCAATACATCAGATACAGTAGAAGAGTTTGAACCAACAGTAGAGTTCAAGCCAGTGGTGCCATTGCCGGCACTGGTTGATCACAAAACTGGCGAGGAAGACGAAACCGTCTTGTTTGAGCACCGCGCCAAGTTGTTGCGTTTCGAGAGCTCTAAAAAGGAATGGAAAGAACGTGGTCTAGGGAATATTAAACTTCTTGCTCAGAAAGACAACAGCCAAAAAGTAAGACTGCTGATGAGAAGAGAACAAGTCATGAAAGTCTGTTGTAACCACGCACTGACTAAAGAATTGGTCTTTGAAAAAATGCCTCACATGGATAAAGCTGTTACTTGGTGCGCCAAGGACTTCTCTGAAGGTGAGTTGGTAGCAGAAACCTTCTGCTTGCGGTTCAAAACGGTGCAAGCCTGTGATGACTTCATTGCTGCTGTTAAGTCTGCACAGGCAAAGTTAATAGATGAGTCAAAGGCTGCCAAGGAAGAACAGAATGCAGCTAAACAAACCAATCAGGTTGGTTTTGGAGATAAATTCAAACCGAAAGCTGGTTCTTGGTCCTGTGAATTATGTTACACCAACAACTTAGAGTCTTTCTTAAAATGTGCTTGTTGTGAGCAACCGAAGCCTCAAACTGGTAAAGTGAATAATGCACCCGCTGCGCCTGCTCAAGCAACTCCATTAAACTGGGGAGATAAATTCAAACCCAAAACTGGCACATGGGAGTGTAAAGAATGTTACATAAGAAATGAAGGAAATGTTGAATACTGCGGTGCTTGCAACAGCCCCAAAGACTCATCAATGGCTAAGAAAGAAACCAAGTCTGCTGTTGATGGCACCCCTAAATTCAGTTTTGGAATTCCTTCTCAAACTTCTGCCACTCTTCAAGCATCTAAAGATGGATCACCCATTACTGTTGTTTCTCCAGTAACTACTGCTGCTCCAGTGTCAGGTTGGGGAGAAAAATTTAAACCCAAAGAAGGATCTTGGGAATGTAAACAATGCTTCGTCAGAAATGAAGGCAACTTATTTGAATGTAATGCATGTACAAGTCCTAAAGATCCGAGTGCTCCTAAAAAAGAATCGAAGTCGATATTCGACAATGCCTCATCGGGACCTAAATTTAGCTTTGGCATTCCGGCAGCTGCAATTAATGAAAATAAAACTTCTGCTTTACCACCGCCCTTGTCTATGTTTGACGGGACAGGCGGACACAAGTTTAGCTTTGGTGTTCCGAAAAATCCACAAGAACAGTCGCCGGCTATGATGTTTGGAAATATTGGAGCTACTAGCGTCATATTCGCAACACCGAAAAAGCCTGAAAACCAATTAGGAAGTCCGTTAGACTTGATACTTAAGAAGAACGAAGACTTGAGTGTGACAGTAACACCAGTGAAGCCAGCTTTGTTGCCGACGCCACAGAAAGACGCACCTTTTGGCAGTAAGGAGGGTGGAACTTTTGACTTTGTTTTCAAGCCTAAAACTCCATCAAAGGGAAAAAGTCCTGTGAAGTCACCGAAAAGCGAAAAAGGGGAAGAAAGCGATGACAATGAGTATGCCTCTGAAGATGAAGGGCACCATCTGCACTTTAGTCCTGTTGTACCATTGCCAGATAAGGTAAGTTGTGTACAAATAATAAGTAATAGACCCCTTAAAATTTGATGTTTAGACAGGTTCATAAAAAGTTATTGAATTCTAGGTCGAGGTTGTAACAGGAGAGGAAAATGAAGATGAGTTATACGGCCACCGAGCGAAGCTGTTTAGATTCACTGCCGGTGAATGGAAGGAGCGTGGAATTGGTGTCGTCAAGATTCTCAAGCACAAACAGACAGGAAAACTGAGGTATGTTATAGGATGTTCCATCATCCATTACATATCTAAACTCTCCCATATTGTAACAACTACATAATTTATTGTTTTAGGGTTGTCATGAGGAGGGAACAAGTTCTTAAGATCTGCTTAAACCATGCTTTGACTCTTGAAATTATGTACACCCCAAAAGATGACAAGACATGGTTGTTTCCTGCGAACGATTACAGCGAGGGTGAATTAAACTTACAACAGTTCTGCCTTAGATTTAAAACTAAGGAAATTGCATCTGAATTCAAAGACGCTATTGACAAAGCCACGGGCGCTAAAGCAGCCACTTTATCTAAAGATAGTGTCAGTGATGATGTTGTGTTTGTCAAGGAAATACAAGCAACCAAAGAAGAAAAGGCAAGGGCTAAAGAGCTTATGTTGCCAGAAAACTTTTTTACTTATAAAAGTAAGTCCCCGTGTCATGGTTGTCGTGGCTGTGACGACAGTGATGAAGCTGAACCAGCAACAGCGAGCGGGTTTGCCGTTGACACACCGCTTAAGACGTCGACAACATCTACCCCCACCTTTTTTAGCCCTGCTACGTCATTCTATGGGACACCAGCTAACTTCAACAAAACTGCAGATAACTCTATTTTTAGAACACCATTGGAGTCCATAGGGTCAAACACTGGTAAAACTCCACTTTTTACAAACAATAGAAATGCTGGAAATGGTGCCATTGACAAGGAGAATGCTTTCACTCCGAAAGGAGATGTCTTCAGTAGACTTGGAGACAAAAAGTCTCTTTTTGGAACACCACCAGGAAGCCCGGCGTTAGATTCCAGTGATACTCAAACACCTACTTCAACAAAAAGTAGCTCAATACTAGCACCTCCTAAACTTAGTACCATAAATACATCGACAGAAGATAAAACTTTAACACCTGAGCCTAAATCTTTGTTCGGTAGTCAAGCAACGAAATCCATCTTTGGAAATTCCGGAGATTCAGAAAACACCTCTATTTTTGATGCAACTGATAAGAAATCAATCTCTGGGACCGCAACTGAGAACAAATCTATCTTTAGTACTACATGTTCTGCAGAGAGCAAACCTTTGTTTGGAACTGTGACTTCAACAGATAATAAATCAATCTTTAGCACGAGCAATGAACCCTTGTTTGGAAATGCGAATTCCACCGAAAACAAATCAATCTTTGGCCTCGCACCCGCAACTGAAAACAAGTCCATATTTGGAACCGCAACAACAACCGAAACTAAACCAGTGTTTGGTGGAGCATCCTTATTTGTTAAAAAAGACGATGACAAGGGATCAAAACCTGAAGTCAAATCCCTATTTGGTTCTGATACAGACCAGAAACCAGTCAACTTATTCCAATCTTCAGTCCAAGGTAGTATATTTGGACCGAATGTTGCCTCTAACAATCAAGCTAAACCCGCCCCTGGCTTGTTTGGTTCAACTGGTGGTTCTATCTTCGGAAATAATGCTTTCGGGGCTAGCAAGTCACTGTTTGGAAATAATCAGAATACAGAGCAAAAGAAAGATGATAAACCTTCTATCTTTGACACAAAAAAAACTGAGGAAGTAAAAAATGAAAAAGAAGCAGAGAAAAAAGAAGGCCCTTTCAGTGTAGATAACAGCTTGTCATTCGCTGCTTTGTCTACAAGTGGACCCGGATTCAACATACAGAGTAAGTTTTTTTCCTTATGCTGTAAATAACATACATACTGCTCCTTAAGATTACTCTAAGTATTTTTCATGTTGATTTATTAAGTTTTCCCAGAAAAGTAAACTACCGTTATTTATTTAATTTTAATGTAATTTTTGGTACTTAGAAAAAGAAGACTTTAAATGGGAAGGTGCAGGCGCGCAACTATTCCACGCGGGCCATAAACAGCACGATAAGTCCAAGACTGAGGTCGAGAGCGGGGCGGGTGAAGACGCGGAGGTTGAGGGACGAGGGGACGAGGAGTACGACCCTCATTATGAGCCTATCGTGCCGCTACCTGACAAGATAGTCGTCACTACTGGCGAGGAGGAAGAGGTCAGATCATATTTTTATACTCATAAAAAGTACAAAGTCAAGGTGGTGGTGAAAAATAAACACAAGTATTATATTTAAAAAAAATCGCCCACTTGCAATAAGTTTTTGCCGTCACAAGTGTTTTCATTCAATTATTTTCTGATTAATCGTTTAAAATATATATATTTTTTTTATTGAGATTGTAACAAAACTTTTTTTTAGTTCTAGCACTATAATTTCGAATACAAAAAGCTTAAAAGATATCCCAA
This sequence comes from Ypsolopha scabrella, assembly GCA_910592155.1. Lineage (NCBI taxonomy): Eukaryota > Metazoa > Arthropoda > Insecta > Lepidoptera > Ypsolophidae > Ypsolopha > Ypsolopha scabrella. The sequence goes on along the minus strand of OU342962.1, from coordinate 13,323,377 downwards.
ATATAATTGTTTTATATATCGCGCAGGAGAAAACATTCGGCGAGCGAGCGAAACTATACCGTTACGATGAAAAGACCCGGGAATGGAAGGAGCGAGGTGTTGGAGAACTGAAACTGTTGTACCATCCTCAGAAGAATACTTACCGGTTGCTGCTTAGAAGAGAACAGGTATAAAGTTAATTTCCCCTCTTAAATCTGTATCTACTACGTAGGTGACTATGTAAGTTTTGAGAAAAAATAAACGATAAATTTTTTCAAAATACATTCCATTGCTCTCTATGCATGGACTGCCTCAACCAGCCCTGGAATCATTTATTCCAGTATTCCTCAGACAGGTCAGAAATGGCTGATTCGTAGGCAGCTACCGCTTTTTCGGCACTTTAATTAAACTTTCCTTTTATCTTATCCTTGATGATTGAGAATAAAAAGAAATCACAGAGATTTTAGTTGGGGCTGTAAGGTGGGCGAGCATACCAGGTTATTCAATAAACGCCTTGGTTCTGAGACAAGTGTGTGAAGACAACAACAAATACAACAATTTATTTAAAGTTTTAACATGGTTGCATCCATTACATATTTATGTGGGTACAAAATTAATAATTATGTGTGTTTCTATCGTAACTTAAGATAACGTAGCAAGACCGCAAATTTAATTGTGAGCTTCAGATTTAAAGAGGCCTACGGCCCTTAACTAAATCTTCCGCGAGCGTCGCCTAGCTAAGAAATATAATAAATAAAAATCCATCTATAAGAGCGCAGAGTACACAAAAAGAAAAAAAGGAACCACCACCACACAAAAGACAAGCCCACAAATACACAGAAAATTGTACCTATCTGCTGATCGGGGACATTTAGAGTGGAAAGCTGTTTTCACATCACTCGTTACGTTGTTAAATAAAAATTTAAAAAAGTAAAAGTTGAAAAAACCAATTTAACCCTATTGCAATACAGCAGAATTTTAACTTCAAATAATAAAGTTTTTTTTTTACTCGTACTAGCCCTGCGATCTAGCCAGAATAAAGTTCACTTTTCCCTGGCAAATAGATCGCTGACCCCGGTGGGTAGCGGGGTGCGCGGGGTGTGATCGGGTCACGCGTCTTGCAATTTTTTAGTCGCCATGAGTCAGTTCACGGGAGAGCAGCGCGGGTTCGCTGTTGAAGCATTTTACGATAATGGTCGTTCTTACATTACTGTGCAGCGTATGTTCAGAGTTAAATTCAATTTACGGAGTATCCGGCAGTGTCCTAGCACTCAGTTACTTCACGCACGGAGCAAGCGATTCGGGAGGTTAATCGATCTGTTCAAGAAAATGCGAAACTCTCTACCCGACGACGTTCAGTGGCTTTGGGGATTTCGCGAAGCACTTTAAGGCGAATTTTGAGATATGATTTGAAGCTTCATCCTTATAAGATCCAGTTGGTGCAAGAACTTTCCCATGATGACCATACAAAAAGGGCGTCATTTTCCACCTTGATGTTAGAGAGATTTTCCAACTTCGGGAACATCCTTTATTCGGACGAAGCCCACTTTCACCTGAACGGATTCGTCAATAAGCAGAATTGCCGTTTTTGGAGTGCTGAACAGCCTTCGCGCAAGCATCAAAAGCCACTCCACTGCCAGAAAGTGACGGTTTGGGCTGCCATTTCAGCCAAAGGGCTTATTGGGCCTTATTTTTTCGAAAATTCTCGAGGTCAACCAGTAACAGTTAATACAGACCGTTATGTGAAAATGCTTCAAGAGTTTTTAAGGCCAACCCTTGCTGGGCTGCAAGAGTACAACTCCCTGACCTGGTTCCAGCAGGATGGGGCTACCTGCCACACGTCTAATGCCAGCATGGAGGTCGTACAGCAGCTGTTCCCCGGTAAAGTCATCTCAAAGAGAGGTAACATCGAGTGGCCACCACGAAGCCCAGACATGTCCCCACCGGATTTCTTTTTGTGGGGATTCCTCAAGAATAAGGTGTACTCCAATAAACCGAGGACAATTACTGCCTTAAAAGCGAACATTCGAGCGGAAATGGCGGCTATATCGACAGCAACGTGCCGGCGCGTTTTTGAAAATCTTAAGTTCCGCTTAGAAGAGTGCTTGCGGCGAGACGGAGAACACCTAGACGATGTTATTTTCAAGAAGTAAATTACATTAATGTTAAATTAAGTAACTTTTTGAATAAACTCTCTAAGTATTATCAGTCTTTTTTTTATAAAGGTTTCAAAAGTGAACTTTATTCTGGCCCACCCTGTACATTGTTCAAAAAGTTGATAAGTGAGATTAGTATAAAATAAATCACATGAATTACGACTTAATGAGGCTTAAAATAGGAACCACAAGCGAATAAGAATAATGGCTCGGTTAAACAAGTTTTATCACGATGAGTTTAGGATTACCCACATAATCAGCAATAACAATCGAAGAAAAATTGCTTACTTCAACTTGATACTTGAAACTCGTTCGCTGATCATCACGCTATTTTAGGGGTGCTGAGCAGAAACCATTACAGTCTACCTATGTTAAATTAGGTATCAACCAAACAAACACAGACTTGAGGAAATTATTCTTGATGTAAAAATAAAGTTTAGCAAAAATAAGTTTTAGTAAAATATCCTAATTTTGCCTAAGAAATTATATTTATAAATCTGCTTTCACTCTCCTTTCTACCTAGCTACCTCAACCACTTTTCTTTGCTTTACGTAATAACTTTAGGGTGTGATCAATGCGGTTGTATGTTCATGGACCTAAAAAAGATAGTGCTCTTTGCCCAAAAATAGTACGACAGAGAGGTTGGAAAAGATGCCCGTCGATTTTATGTTGGTGTGTTTCTAATGAATTATGGTCAAGATGAACGAATGTAGCTACCTGAAGTATTTAAGTTTGCCTGATATTTAAAACATCTGCTTCTTTGTATAGTAAACTAGAAGAGTAACGATAGGGTTTACGTAAAACGACTTTTAGAACTGCACGTTGCTGCGCCAGTTCTACTACCTCTAAATTTGTTTTTGCTGCACCGCCCCATGCAGTGATCCCGTACAATATTAAGGAATGACCTAGAGAATGATAGACTGACAAGACTGTCTTTCTATCCACAATATTCCTCAGTCTGGCAAAGAAGTGTATCAATTTGCGCAATCTAGAAGCAAGTTTATTTAGATGGTTCTTCCAATTTAGATGACAGTCTATGATTATATCCAAATATTTTATAGAATCTACTTTTTCTAGTTCTTCACACTCACAGTTAACATTTTGACAATTTACTCTGATGGAAGATAAGTTTATGATTAATTTATTTATTATGTAAGCTTCTATCTGTTATGGAAAATGCAACATATTTTGTGTTTTTTACATTTATAGTAAGTAAGCTTGCCCGGAACCATTGAGAGACCAGATTCATTCCAGCCTGAGCAGATATAAAACTTCATCCCAATTTTTACCTTTAAACAAAAGGACAGTGTCATCAGCAAATGCAATAATGTCTCCCTTCGGGAGTTTAAAATTACACAGTTGGTTAAAATAATATTAAAAATAAAATAGAAGGGGCTCATCCACAGCAAGCCTCATTTGAGAAAAACGTCATTTATTTAAGTAATCTGCTAATTTTTCCATATAATTTTACTAAAATAGGTATTTTTAATCGAGGTTCGCAACAAAATGAGCAGTTTTTGTTTTGTTACCATAAAGGTTTACTTACTACCGAATAGCATTGTTTGTTCATTTTAGTTAAAAATGATGATGAGCCCCGTCTTTTGCTGTACCATCTATTTAACATAACTGCTGAATGCTTTTGATCTTTTACGATACATTGGTTCGTACCTAAGTCAAGACCGACTGGTCTTTCCGCCGCATATTTGAAACAATGAGTTGTCCACCAGGTGCACAAAGCGGTCCTGAACATGCTCGTGCACATGGACCTGGAGCTGCTCCCGATGAAGAACTCGGACCGCGCGTGGACGTGGGCCGGCATCAACTACGCGGAGAGCACGGGTGACCAGGAGATGCTCGCCGTGCGTTTCAAGTCCGTCGACCTGGCGCACGCTTTCCTCAATAAAGTCACCGAGGCTGTCAGGGTATAAAGACTTCATTCTTTTTGAGCTGACGGGGCGTGGCTATGGCCGTGGTCATGATGCCACTAATGTTTTCAATCGCCAATCGCAATTTCAGTTAGTTTAACAATCAGTAAATATGCAATTATTTTATTCTAATTCTTCTTACCATGCTCTGTACCATGGTCTTTTGTTCCAAAGTGAAATGTCGTCTCAATTCAGATTCAAATGATACAGGTTTTTTTCACTAGCCAGAGGTCTATTGGGCGATATGTTTACGGTACAATGTTACACAAGTAAGAGCAAAATCTTAGCCTGAACGATGCACACACACATATCAAACATGACTAGGCCAAGCGTTGTTTCGGTAGAAGCGAGATCCAAGGGTTAATTACAAGACTAGGGAAGTAACGTGTCGCTCCGAAATTAACGCAACTATTCCTTTACAGAAACTTCAAGCCGCAGCAGCACAAGCCATCAGAGAACAGAAGGAAGCTCCCAAACCCATCGAAACCGTCGCGCCTCTCCGGGCACCTAAACACCTGGAGGCCGCCGCTCGCGCCGACCCCGTGCCCCCCGCGTTCCCCGCGCCCTCCCAATCAACAGATCAAACCGACGGGACACACAATGGCGTGTTTAGTACCGGGAGTGTGGCGTTGGACGAGAAGCCACACGTTCACTTCAGGGAACCGGAGGAGGAGGACCAAGCGGACGATGAGGACGACTACGACCATAATTATGATGAGTACGAGAATTATGGGGATTACTACAATGAGGTAAGAGTCAGAAAAAGGCCGGTTTCCTCAAAAGAAGCTCTCCGTTTTCTTTATCAGGTAGCAAGCCAAATAGTGTAGTCAGCAAATCGGCAACGCTAAATTGACTTTGGAGGCCGTCTATATATCACGTCATTTGAAATAAGAGGGGTGTCTGGTCTGCGTATATATCTTAGGTCTATGGGTCTGCGGATGGCGGTAATATCATGAGTAATAAAGGGTCTTGACAAAAGAAAAAAAAAACCATTTACCGATGTTTTAATACAGATAACGAAAATTACATCAGTTTTGTGAGAAGGTAGGGTTATTGAATAATGACAATATTATTATTGGATAATGAAAATGAAATAAACTACTTACTTACAATAGGATGCCTTTAGTTTCAAAATCCGCAAACATCAATGACCTAATACGTGGGACGCACTATAAGTTTCCGGAATGAATATGAAAAAATACTATTAAAGGTACAAAATTAATTTATTGTTTTTCAAAATAATCTCCCTTGGCGTCTATGCACTTTTTCATTCGATCAAACCAGTTTTGAAAACTTTTGTGCCACTCCCCTGTGGTGACCTCTGAAACGTGTTTTTCATACTCCTCGACAGCCTCTTCTGGTGATGAAAATCGTTGACCGCGTAATTGGTTCTTAATTTTTGGGAACAGAAAAAAGTCACAAGGTGCCAGGTCGGGACTGTATGCAGGATGACTCATGAGTTCTACATTTTTCGTCTTCAAAAAGTCGTTTGTCTGTCTGGCCGTGTGAGAACTAGCATTGTCGTGGTGCAGGATGATACGGCGTTTACGGTTATTTTTACGGAGTTCGTCAATAACTTCCGGCAAACAAATGGTCGTGTACCAGTCACTATTCACGGTACGACGATTCTCTAAAGCAACAGTAGCTACGTGTCCAGTTTTATTAAAAAAAGAAGCAATCATCCGCTTAGATGCACTTTTCACGCGCGCCATTTTGGTTGGTTTCGGCTCATCTTGAAAGACCCATACGCTCGATTGCTGCTTTGTTTTGGGATCGTAGCAATAAATCCATGTTTCGTCACCCGTTACTATGTCCCACACCAAATTTGACGCACCTTCGTTGAATCTGGTAAGCATGGCACTGCACCAAGTGACGCGGTCCGTTTTTTGAGCCTCGGTCAAGTTGTGTGGGATCCACCGCGAGCACAGCTTTCTCACACCCAAATGTTTGTGTAGGATTGATTGTATTTGACTCATGCCTATTTCTAAGGATGCGCGAATTTCATGGTAGGTCACATGCCTGTCTGTTTCAATCATACGGCGCACAGCATCGATGTTTTTGTTGGTCACAGCGGTGGACGGCCGACCATCGCGAGATTCGTCACTGAGATTGATACGACCACGCTTGAATTCTGCAAACCAGCTATAAACAGTCGTCTTGCATGGTGCTTCATTGCCAAAAGCTGTTTCAAGCCGAGCGATGCTCTGTTGAGCTGTCAAATTACACTTAAAATCGTAGAAAATCATACTACGAAAATTTTCCCGAGTTAAATCCATGTTGATGCACACACAATTTTTTAAATGGCGCCACAAGGTAAAAACAAAAGACAGTCAGATGAAACAAACTGCATTCTACAGCCAAAGAGTTCTATTTTCAAATGTTGCAATAAATTTTTAAATATTGTTTATGTAAGTGGCCAGTTCCGGAAACTTTTAGTGTTACCTATGTATATATACCGTTGTCATTAATTAGTTAAATAAATAAATCATATGGACAGCCCCTTACCTATCAGTTTCTAACTGGTTTTCATTGTAAACTTTTCTTCTCAAGATACGTTTTAACAGCCTACAATTCTAAAAAATGGCCGCAGTGCGTAAGTACAAAGAAACTCAATAAAATACAAATGTTCAGGAGGATGAAGCATCCACGTACTACCGATGCGAGGGGTCAGCGCTGGTGACGCAAGGCGAGAACGAGAGCTCGTGCCCCGAGGCGCAGATACAAGTGATGTTCGACCAGGATGCGTACTCGCCCAAGATCCTCGTCACCGACGCTGCCACCGGCGAGATACTCGCCGACATGCTCATACATACCGAGACCGAGTTCCAGGTTCGTCCGTTCCTTTTAATTGATTGTAATGAGAAAGAAAGGGTAAAATCGGTCAAGTGTGAGTAGTCTGGCTCCTCATACCATTCTAATAAGTTAGTGGACGTAAATAAAATTTTAACTAAAGTTACAAACTTAATTTTGCAGTTACCTACAAAATGTATGAAACAAAACTGCAAAATTACATAAGTCGGTTACTAATTACTCCTTTCTTAATAACGTTTTATATATTTTTTTTGTATTTGTTGTTTAATAACAGTAGTATATGGTACACAAAATATACAATTTCTGAGATAGATCCCGTAACAAAAATGCTCTAAAACTGAAAACATTGACTGCCTAATTCTCTATTTTTTAAACTGAAGAAAATTTCGTCCGATGAATTATTATTAAATATTTTCGTGTAAGGGAAAAATGATGTTATTTTATTTGTAATTGAATATTGATTCTGTTTTGAGTCAATACTCTACACAAAATTTCATGTTTGTAACTCATTCAGTCTACGAGCAAGAGACCCGTGACAAGAGTTAATTTTTCTCAGTTTTGAATGCGGAACCCCAAAAAGGAAGAAATAAGCCGTTTTTCGTGTTATATCGTGGACCAACAACGATTTATAAAAGCAACCCCCTTACATTACAACTCACTGAAATATGTTCAAAACTATACGTATAAGTAGATGTTGAATTACGGACGTAAGGGCGGGACCAGGATTTATTTAGTGAGCTAAAAGTGTGCTCCCCGCAGATGGAGGGCGACTCGTGCACCTGGACCGGCACGGACTACACGACGAGCGAGGCGCTTGACAAGACCGTCACCGTCAACTTCGCCGACTCCGAGACCGCCATGCAGTTCTACGACAGTTGTGAGGTGAGTCCTCAGTCCCTCTACCTGACAGTTACACCATGGGTACACTTACGTCTCTGTGCTACAAGCAGTTGAACATAGCAGTTGTACCATGGGTCGGGAGCGCTTTGGTCCCGATACTCGTTACCGACTGCGTAAAATATTTTGTATTACAAACATTGACCTCTCATAAACAACTACACTCACAATCTCGCTCAAAAAGTGTCCGCGATGCATCTTGTCACCGCTATGGGGTGACAAATTCGAATGACGATAGCGGACAACTGACATTGCATCTTATGTTAACGACTTAACGTCTTAATTTGGTTGAAGATTCTTGCTACTATGCACGTCGGACGTTCGGACACTTTTTGACGAACTTTTCTTAGAGACTGTGTGTGTCTTGTTGTTTATGAGAGGTCAATGATTACAAATTGTGGTTCCTCACGTAAGCCGCTAGGGGCGCCGCACAATTTCTAATACAAATATTTTTCAAATTTCTCATACAACTACAAACGCGCTTTAAAGTTGTTGTGCAGAACCATTTGCAAGTTAATGCATAAAATAACATCGCGTAGTGACATAAACCATTTTATTTAATACTTTTTATTCGAAAATAGGAAAAATAAATAATATATTGTGCGCTTGGGATCGATACCTGTCGCAACCACCTTAACAGCGCAATTTTCGTATAGTAGGTAATTATTTTACGTCTGTTAATAACAAATTTTTATAACAAGTTTCAGCACGTTTAATATATTTACCGATTCTAGTATTTTTGTAGTCGAGTTCAACACTCTGCTTTTCACTTCGATTGCGAGGAAATGAAACTAGATATTATCTTAAATTATATTGTAAATAAATAATATAAATAGAGCTTTACGTACTTTTGTGGCCAAATATCTTTCATCGGGTGCGATATTTAAAAAAGTTTCCACCTGGTTCGCTGTTAGGACCTTGGATTTCTGGCTTTTATGCCCACTGGAAAGCCTTTTTAAAAAAGATGTCAGCTTCGTATAAGTCTTTGTATCAATGTTTCATTTTTACTATAGTCTTCAGCATAGAATATACACTCCATAGTGTAGACGGCTGTAAATTCTTTGATAATTCATCAAAATACGTTAAAAAAACACTTTCCGAGAACGTATTTACTTCGTTTTCCGCTTCTCCAATACATGACAGTCTCATAACTTTCAAGATATGTTTGCTTAGATTTTTGCTTAACAACTTTCTTTGCGTTTCTTTCCATTAATGTGTTGGGAGTACCTAAGTATTATTTCATCATCACTTGATGACATATTTAACTTTCAGTTATATTTATTGCAAATTTAAATTATCAAACAACTAAATATATACTGCTGAGAAAAAACAACAGCTCTTTCCCGCTACAACGTTTTTTTTTTAATTCTGCCACCCATTGGGAGAACAATAGCCCACACAGCCATGTCTAAATAACGTAAATAAATAATTAGAAATGAATGTCTGAGGTTTATTTATTTTATATCATATTTTTTTAAGTCACTTTATTTGGCTGTAAGGCCTATTGCCATAGTCTTAGAAGAAGTAAACACTTTTATGCACTAGAACATAAAAATTAGTTTTAGACCGCTTACACCTAGCATAAACAAGAACTTTACAAGAAAGAGCATGAGAAGTGAAAAGGGATTTTTTTACAAACTCCATCCATAGTTATATTGAACCCTAGGAGTTTAGTAAATATTTAAAATACTGTTTTCGCGTTTCAGACAAGCAAAGCGGCCACATATTCATCAGTGGACCCAGAATCGTAGACTTTGGATTTATTTAAGATTATTTTTAGTTGTTCATAGTTCAGAAGATGGAAACCTCTTGTTAAGCCCTAAATCGATAAGTTAATTAGTGCCTGATTTTTGTGAAAATGATCCATTGGTTTACCCTGTGAAATATAATACTACCTACCGAATTGCCAAATGTGTTGGAGTTAATCATGTTATTAAGTTTATATGTCTAATCATACCCGCCTTGACTCTCCGCGTATTTTTTTTTTGTTGATATCGAATTTTGTTATTGGTAATTAAGATCTCGTGTATTTTGTAATTTCCAAACCATTTCTTTGGATATAAAACAGATGCCATGTATTTCTTAGCATCGGAGATATGGGCTATGGTTGTTTTCACTTATTTAGTCGATCTTTAAATCATAATATTCGCTGATAGGTTGTATTTTTAAAGATTTAACCAATGTTTAATTGTATTTTAATACATAAATACATATATGTATTTTAATAATGAACATGAATGACTTTTTTATTGTTTTAACTGTAAATGTTCCTAAATTGGTTAGATCTTATCTCGCGTGCGTATGATTGTCACCATGAAGCTACGACTGAACACATGACAGTCACTCGTGGCTTGATGCTCCCGAGCCTTGATTCACTGAAATAATCGGTCGAAACCGAATATTGTGAATTCTTTAGTTAGCTAAGATAGGATGAAATAAATAAATAGTAAAACAAAATAATCGATTCAGTGAATCTTGACTTAAATTATAATGCAAATGTTGCTTGCGAATTGAAATGACAAAAGGGATTTGTTTTGTCGTCCGATTTGAGTTTTCATTAATTGTTTTGTAATTTATTTTGGCGATTGATTCTTTTTGTAATTTTGCGTTATTGATGATGGACAATTTCCTTTTCTCATTTAAATTTGTCTTATCTTGCAAAGTAATCATATAATTTTCGATTTAATCCAGTGAAATAAATATAACTAATAGATTGTTGTTTTTGATTTACTTAGTATTTACCCACAAACTTTGGCGTATACACAGTTAAATTTTGGCGAAGCTCAAAACAGATAAAACTCACTCGGCCGTAGAACGACTTTTTCTATGGGGGCTATGCCAAACTTTTTATTTTTCATATAGACGAAGTAGGTATACAATGATTGCATAGTATGTTTGTGTAACAATAAAGAGGTTATTAAAACACGAGTGTGATATTATCTTTTATTCTTCTATCTTCTGTGATAGAAATATTATATATATTTAAAAAACTTGTCAATTTATTCATCGCAAGGGGATACAATATTAGTTTAGTAGTTTATGCTACAAATGCATGTGTTTTCGCACTGATCTAATAATATATTAACATGTATATGGGTTTTCGGGTGTCGATAGTCTGGTCACTGGTCCCGATCCCGATATTAAGGAGCTCACCAAAGAGAATTAATATGTATACTGAACCAAACAATATAGTACTCTTCTGTACTTAACTCACAATCACAATACGTCAATAACTAACCAAAGAGTATTTTATAATTTTTGTCATACTGTTAAGGTTTTTATATTGTTAAGTATATTTTGCCTTATATCGTCCAACCTATACCTACTTTCTCTTCCTATCGGCCTTTGTACTGCATCCAAACATCCTAAGTCTATGATTCAAACTTTTTTTTTTAATAATCTTTATTAGAAAAAGGTTTTGTCCTTAGAAGACCTTAAGAACCTTATTGTTCTGAGGTTCGTGCTAAAACTTTTTGGTGCTCTTTGTCACGTCTTTGTCTTGTCATGACATGAACACTGAGACACTGACCTCGATATCTATGGTCAAGAAGCTGGTTAAAACTTCTTGAAGATTTGTTCTTTAGTATTGACTACGTCAAACTTGCGACGCGCCAATGAGGAAAGAAATCATTTTGACGCGCATAGATAAACAGAAAATATAACCAAATGACTTGTATTCTGTCTGTCCTGTGTGGTGACTACACTATGATAATTTCTCTATAATTTTATCTTTGTAAATTACCTAAATAATTTAGAAAATGTGTATAGCAACTGGTATGAGTTGGTTTTCATTACGGCCTCAAAAGGGTAAGTAAGATTTTAATTCAACCTTATTACGTTGCCATATTTAACCTTAAAACTACCGATTTTTTATATTTTCCTTTTAGGCGTTATATTTTTTATAGTATTATTGCTGTCGAACAGTGAAGCTAGAAAAGAGAAACATTCTAATCTAAGTGCAGAAGATCACGAGTCCCAAGTGGCAGTAAGAGCTGTGTTCCTTAACTGCGGATCAGAGGTAAGTTTCTTTCTTAAGGGGCTAGCCAAGCTAAACTCCGTTCAGAGACGTTGTTGAATCGGCTTCAACTTACTAATGATTATTACAAAATTGGGAAAAAACATATATGACATTTATTGCATTATGTTCCGTAATTGTGTTATTTTAAAACCCTAAAAGGTTAAACCTACAACAAGTAAATACATATCTTTCAAATGTTTTAAAGTATTTAAAAAAACTGATAAAATGCTTAATCTTTTTTCATTCAAAATACACTAGGTTGAACCTTATACACACACACGAGCAATACAAAAATCTAACAGATGTTTAAAACTTTTAGAAATATCTAATTTATTATATATGAATAGTATTATTTTGTTTATTTTACGGTATCCGGCGACGCAGCGATGTGCAAAATGCACATCATAATATTGTTTTCCTTACTTTTGAATAAAAAGTATGCAATAAATGCGTTTTATAGCAATCGCGCAAACTGCTTGTTAATAGGTGATCACATGAAAATTATTCAACTTTATGCGTTACATTTTAGCTGCATTACATTACAACTGTAAACACGCTTTTAAGTTTGTTAATGTAATGCAAACAAAATGTAATACCTTAAAGTAGGTTTGTATTTTTTTTGTGAAGACTTTATTATTAGTAAACTATTTCCGCAAGTTGCTTTGAAACACATTTATTGAATACTTTTTATTCAGAAGTAAGTAAAACAATATTATGATGTGAATTTTGTACCGATGGTTTCTATTTCTGGGGAAATTTTTGTTGACAAGATTTTACTGTCCATAAGGATTCCAATTCCGACGGCGACGTTGAAGTAAAGCGGTTCGAACGTGAAGAGATGTATAGACACGGACAACTACAGGACTGTCGCAAGAAGATTGCCTTCACTATTAAGTTGCCGAGCCATCCAGGGGTTAGATACGTGTAACTACAATATATTAACAAAACTTAGGTAGGGGTTTTAAAACTGAGGTTGGGCAATCTGTTTCAGCCCCTTCTTCAGATGAGACGTGCGTGTAATATTATAGTATAGTATATTAGTATAGTATAGTATATTAGTATAGTATAGTATATTAGTATGGTATAGTATATTTATACCTATATATACAATGTATAAATAGTCGATTCTAAGGCTTTAATTTTAGTTTTAGTGCTGTCAAAACTAAACATTTTCTAAAGTTATATAGCTTCTATTTTGGAATGAAGAAAATTTAGTTTTGAGAGCACTAAAACTAAAATTAAACCCTTGGGACCTCCAAACTTCCCTGACCTATTTTCCTGAACAGAAACATGGCGGCGAAGAGTACATTCCCATTGAGCACGTATTTGACGGATCCAATAAACAACGCGTGAGGATCTTAGACCCTTACGTTCTGAGGATACAAAGAGACGCACCGGTGCAGGCGTACACTCTGCAGCTGATCGATGTATGACACTATTTTATCTATCTACTATAATATACCTGTTTGCTCGCCCTATCTTTCTCAGGCCGTTTTGTTTTAAGGCGGGGTTATCCAGAGAAATCTGTCCTACTCCAGCGCTTTCATTTAACACATGTTTATCCTGCTCAGCAGAAACGGGCCGCTCAGAAAACTCGCGGTTTCGTGGTGTTTTTATTTATTATTTTGGAATTAGAGGGATGGGTTTTTAATATGACGGCCGTGTTATATCACATTTTTCACGATGTTTATTTTAGTATAACTTTTATTGTCCAAAACTTATTATAGCTCAAATGAAATAATATTTAGATCATAGTTTAGACATATCTTTGCGATTTAATTGGATCGAGCAAAATGGTAAGTACTCGTGTATCGAGCGGCCGAAATATTAAGATCAAAAAGTTAAATATGACATAAAATCATCGTTATTTATTGGTTTAAAATTAATTTGAAAAGAGACAAAATGGAATAACTACTCAAGGGGAAGTGGGCGTTGGGAAATGCAACTTTATACACGTTTTTCAGAAAACCTGATATAAACAGAGAAAAGAAATATACAGGATGTCCCAAAAGTCAACGTCATCCCTTGGAGAATATCAAAACATGACCTCAGTAAAAAAAACATAGTTTTCGAGTTATCGATACTTTTATAAATTTTGTGAAATTCGACACCTTAGATGAGTCTTTCCAGTGCCACAGCTACACGATTCCATATTCTCAGATTCTTATTTTTGTTTCAGAATCCTAAATAGCCCTGCTATTGACCCCAGTCCAAAATTAAACTAATATGATACATATTTGTACGAAAAAAAAAACATTTTTGTCCGAAATATGAGTTTGAAATTTTTTATTTGCTAACTTTGACTATTCATACTGTAAAAAAAAATAAACTACGCTTAGGTGGCAAGTAATTTTAATTAATAGGTAATTTAGTGCAGTTCCTTAAATAGTAAACATTTGCCATGTTTTACTTTAGAAGAAAGTATTTTTTTTTAAATAAATCCTAAGATTTTCTTTTCTATTAAAATTCAGATTTTCGCTTTGGTTAAATTTGTATACTCTGTCTAACTTGATTTCTCGCGCTCGGCTGTAGATAAGTTCATCCTGCACTCTCAGAGCATATTTTTTCAATGCCCACTTCACCTTAATGAAATAGTTCTGCTAGATTGGAACGACATCTGCAATAAAATACGTTATGTACTTGGTTATTTTTAAGTTATAATTGATCGACCATACAAAGAGTAGCTAAATGCTAAATGGCATGCAAATCAAGAACCGAAATCTACTTCACACTCAAGTTATACAAAAATATAATCTCCAGCTTTAATGCCCTCTCCCTTTACAGATCAAAATCCGGTATTCGCTCTTGAGCTGATGATATACTTTATATAATTTACATAATGTAGAGATCTGCTACAGATATGATGCGCATAGAAATCTTCGCCAGTTTTCGTATTCCCGTAAATACCCGAATCATAATGTGTAGGAGTCATTAATATAGAATTTTAGCGTATTATATTAGACACCTATAGCCTTTTATGTTGACCCTAACCCACCACGATGATAATAAAGGAAACCGCATCAAATCCGTTAAGTGTCTTACATATTCTATGTACAGACACGAATTTTTTACTACTTTATCTCGATGATCGAAGTTAGCTATAGATGATTGATACTACTGTAATGTTAATGTTTATTTTAGACTATAAAAGGCGTGTTAACTAGGAAATCTGGAAAGGTGAAAAAGAAAGAAATCAAGGAAAAATACAAAGACCAGGAAAAGGTAAGAGATACAACAATTTCTCTATAATAAATAATTTGGCCAAGTGCGAGTCGGACTCGCGCACAAAGGGTTCCGCTTCCGTACCACTACAAAATATGTTTATGGAACCCTAAAAGACCCCCAATTTTACATTTGTTGTTTTACTTTAGAATATGTACAACAATGTAACTGCATTGTATTTTATCATTTTCCGTGATTGAGGCCATAGTATCACGTATTCTGTGAAAATTTCTATGTATTACGGTTGAAGCTGCAGACCCCTGTGAGTGACAGACGGACGGATGGACAGACAGACAGCGGAGGCTTAGTAATAGGTCCCGTTTGGCTCTTATCCGTATGTTTTAGAAGAAACGTACGAAATACACTTAATCCTATTCAATAATTTGGTCGATGAGGACCTTTGCCCAAAAAAATATCGTTTCGATTCGAGCGATATAATTATATTCACAAAATTTTTATAATCAAGTAGTATACGATACAAACAAATCTAATGATATTATAAATACTTAATTGTAAATAAAAACCACAGTTTTCAGGATTCCGTACCCCAAAGAATGACAAAAAGCCCCGAAAAATTACCATTTTTTGAGTTCCGTACCCAAAGGGTAACCAACGGGACCATTACTAAGACTCCGCTGTCCGTCTGTCTGTCCGTCTGTCACCAGGCTGTATCTCATGAACCGTGATAGTTAGACAGTTGAAATTTTCACAGATGACGTACTTCTGTTGCCGCTATAACAACAAATACTAAAAAACAGAATAAAATAAATATTAAAGTAGGCTCCCATACAACAAACGTGATTTTTTTTGCTCGGTATTGATAACGGCAACAGGTAGACGCTCTGTGAATATTTACAGAATATTTAGTTATTTATTCACTTTAAAAATAAATAATCAAATTAAAATAAAATTTATATTTAAGGGGGGCTCCCATACAACAGACATGATTTTTTGCCGTTTTTATAGATAACGGTACGGAACAATTCGTGCGCGAGTCCGACTCGCACCTGGCCGGTTTTTATTTTTAATTTATTTTGCTGCAGCTCTATCTTAAAGAGGGTAATACATACAAGTTTAAAATTTAGTCAGATTGTTGTACATATTGTAAAATTGAACAATAAAAAGAAGTTGATAGTTGAGATTGTCGGCACTTGGTGGAATTTATCAAACATTGTTGTGATAAAAAAACACTTGTACTTTTCCACAGATAATATTTAATTCTACACTACCCAACCGGTTTCACTATATAAGCATCATCAGGGGCTTTTTAATTACATAATTTTATATATAATTATTTATTTAAACAATCTTTCTGTTGCTAGATGTCCGTGCAATAAACGATATAAATAACTTGCGGGTATATTGAATACGCATGACAGAAATCTAAAGACGCTCATATGTAACAATAAAGACAACACACACATTACACATAGGAACGGTGTTTACGAACTTTCTTGTGCAGAGTGCAATAAGAAATATGTTGGTCAGACTGGAAGATCATTTAAAACCAGAATAAGCGAACATACCAGAAGCTGGAAGTTAAAGAAAACTGACTCAAATTTTGCCGAACATTTGATTAATGAAAACCATACATTCGACCCCAATTTAAACTTTAGGGCTCTTCACGTTTGTGGAAAAGGCAAAAAACTGTCAGCATTGGAGGCCCTTGAAATAAACAAATTAACACATTTTCATTCAAACGACGTATTAAATCAGAAAATTGACGTTAATAATTCACCTATATTACAATATTTTAAATAATCACACCTATGACATTTCCAAACAAATTGATTTTTTGATTGACAATTTGAGATAACCTTTGACATTTTTTCTTGACATTTTCTACTACCGCATATTTTAATTTGACTTGGCCTTTATTTCAAATTATCTGACATGGACAATTTCGCTTTTAATAATTTTATTTTAATTTTATTAGATTACATTTCTGACATTTCAAATTAATTACTGAAATTTATTTAATTTTTTTAATATTAGAACTCACATTATTTGCTAATTTGTCTTTAACTTTATTCGTCATAAATTTTATTTTCCCGACTATCTCGGGAATTTTTCAGTTTTTTTAGAGTGACATCCCTTTGACAACTGTTTGATGCATACCCAACTCTTACGCAACGTTTAGTCAAAATGCGGAATGCCAAACACACTATCAGCTATCTTTAACAAAACGGTGAATTCAGTAAACATTTTAATCTTAGGTTTGTCTGTCATGCGTATTCAATATACCCGCAAGTTATTTATATCGTTTATTGCACGGACATCTAGCAACAGAAAGATTGTTTAAATAAATAATTATATATAAAATTATGTAATTAAAAAGCCCCTGATGATGCTTATATAGTGAAACCGGTTGGGTAGTGTAGAATTAAATATTATCTGTGGAAAAGTACAAGTGTTTTTTTATCACAACAATAAAAAGAAATTAGGGTTCCGTACCCGGGAACTACCATTTGTCAGGCGCTAACATTTTAGCGCCTTGTTTTGTGTCGCCTTGATAGTGCTACGGCATCTGTTCGTATTTTGTTCCTATTTAATATGCCTAGCGAAAGGTAAAAAGACCGCTGGCCAGGCTCTAAGACGGTATCCTTCTCGCGCGCCTGTTACTCATGCGCAGACACATCCCTCAGTCTCGCTCGCCCAACGGCCTTTTTACCTGACACAAGATACTTAGTATTGTTTGTACTGTTCCGTTACCGTAATGCTTGATGGTACGGAACCCTTTGTGCGAGAGCCCGATTCGCACTTGCCCAAATTATTTAACAAAAACAACCGCCATGATAGTGTTTGTTTTTAAAACTTTGTATACTTACGTTAAAACGATAGTGATTTGTGTTAGTCAATAGAATCGGTAAACACCAATTATTTGTCTATGAACATTTTAAACGTTTTTGTTTATACATTTATATAAAAGTGAGTCAAAAACAACCGAAATAATAGATATAGTATGACTAGATTTAAGGATGTAGAAGAGGCTAAAGTGGTCTGTCAGGATCGTAGCAGATGGAAATTTGATCTCTGCCTACCCTTCTGGTAGACAGGCGTATTGTGTGTCGTCAGAATATCGTAGAATTCGGAATTTCATAATTTATAGGCAGATAGTATTTCTGTTAAAATTAAAGTGTATTCGGCGAGAGCTGATAAAAAAAAGTAGGATCACTTCTTTTATTTTGTTGTCGCCTGCCCGGCCTCGCGCTTAGCAACCTCCGTTCCGCTTCGCTCGGCTCCCCAAAATTGACGTTTCTCCTCGCTCCGCTTGTCGTCGCAACTATTTTTAACTTTTGGTGATTTCATCTTACTTTACGATCTTCCGCGACCAATCATGATATGCCGAACTCTACGATTTGTAGGTAAAAGTAGATTTGATTTTATAAAAGACTGAGGTGGGATTCGGTATCGTATTCATTATAATATACCTATGCTTGTCGAACTTCTTAATTTCACTTTTGTTAGAAACGGCCTCAGCGTGATACAGAAAATAACATGCAAAGTGAAGAATGGCCGAAGAACAAACAACCTGACGAGGACATGGTCAAGCTACAAGTAATGTCGACCGAAGATCTGTGTAGTTGGACGTACGTCACACCAGACAATATCACGAAAACTGGTAGGAATTTCAATAAATCTCCGAGGGGGTGTAAGTTCTGTTCACAAGCGTGAACTGTGAAATGCAAGTCTCAGTTTTTTTTAAATAATTTCCCTAGCCGAGAATCGAATTGACCTGAATGAATCTTCCCAGAATTTGAGCCTTATAAGCAGTTTAGGATATTCGGATCGATATATGAATACCTAAAGTTGAAAAAGTACCAGAAAACGTTTGCAATTATGGAGTCGGCTTCTTAAAATATTATTCATTTAGAATAATTAAATTACGGAATTGCTGAAAACGTTACGACCCAATACTTAATGGATGTTTCCTACCGTAAATGTATATTTTTAAGGCATTGTATACAATTCCTAGGATTTTTTTAAAATGACAAGCAGATTTATGTCGAACAGAGTAGAACTCTACTCTGAACTTTATTCTACTCTGGTCGACCTAAATCCGCTTGTTATTTTAAAAATGTTCTAGGAATTGTATACAATGAATGAAAAATATACATACATTTACGGTAACATCTATTAATTAAGTATTAGGTACATAATCGTAACGTTTTAAGTAATTCCGTAGTTACGGAATTGCTTAAAACGTAATAAATAATTAATATTTTAAGAAGCCGACTCCATAGTTGAAAACGTTTCCTGCTATTTTTTCAACTTTAGGTATATCCGAATATCATATCCCTGCTTATAAGAGACTGTGTTTTTTTTAAAATCAGCGTGTTCGTTTCGCTGCCAGGGAAATTATATTTTCAAAAATCTAATGATGCAGTTTTGGTGTTTATCAAAATCGGCCCCAAGACTCCTTTGAGCATTTTTCGATAGTTCCGGATTTAGCCATCCATGGCCACTTGAAAAACTAGCTCTCTTCTTAGTATACATTAAAGTAAAAGATCTTTAAAACATTTATAACTAAGTATAAGTATTGACCGCCTCAGTGGCCGAGTGGTAGAGCGCTCGCCTGCTGATCCAGAGGTCGTGGGTTCAATCACCGCGGCGTACGATAACCTGTGTACGTAATTTGTTCCTAATTGTACATTATTCTACACAATTCATGAAATTAAATAACATGTGACGATGTAATAATATTATTTGATTAAAATTGTTCATTAATCAATTTTTTTTAATCTCTATTAAAAAAATTATGGGCCCTCGCAAATTAAGTCTACTTTGTACGAAGGAAAAAAACTTTTTTTTTAACTTTAATATTTATTTATTATTATGTACAAAGGCAAATACGTCAAATATCTTTATTTTTAGGACCGTGTGTGTCATCATCATCGACAACAGTAAACGGAACTTTACAATCAACCATAAAAAATGCCGAGGAACACTCGTCCAAAGACCCCGGTAGAGGTACAATTTTTATTTTATTTAAATATTTCTTCAAACAATCAAGTCATCGTATTCATCAGTAATAAGTTCAGCCTTTATTTCTATTTTCTCGACATCTTCACCAGCCGTTTCCTCATCCATCCACGGCTGCTCTCCACTTACTTCTTCCCTATGAGTGTTTAAGACCTCCTCAGCTTCTATAATGACGTCGAATATTTTCTTCTTCACCTGCGTTTGCATCCAATGCGGCATCTCTCTCGTACTTTGACATATGCAGTTGAAGAACGCATCTAGCGCATTACTCTTGTAGCTATTTTCCATTCGTCTCCGTTTGATAGATTTTTCTGGTGGCGGGACAATGATAGGCGTCATCTCTGTCGTGGACACGTCATGCTCTGTGCTAGGGTACGACGTAGAAGGTGGATCCGAGTCGATATGTTCTGTAATGCGATACTTCATGTGTGGTTCCAGAAACTGCATGGCTTTAGCGTATTTCCATGTGGTTATTTGTGCAGGAAGTAGTTTGTTTTTGCCGAGTTTGGCTCTCTTAAGCGCGTCGCGGTGGTTGTCACGTAGCTTCTTCCATTCCACCTTTGCAGACTGAACTGGAAACAAAAATTATTTTACGTGTAAGTTTGAAATAATCCACTGGAACTTACGGTAAGTGCTCATATCTTTTCGCTAAATCAAAGTCAGTAATTATATTAGTGCTAGCGTTACAAACCGAAATTCAGCTGCAAATGGTGTTAAAGTAATGAAAATCGGAACGATAGATCTTTAGGCCATATGAATAAATTTGACCCGTAGCACGAAAAAAAAAAGTAGGGGTGTTATTTTATTATGACGTCATCTTTTTTTGTATGGGATTTTTTTTTGTTCCATAACCTATCGTGTGTGGTATCAAATGAAAGGGCTTTCTGAGCCGATTCTAAAAATACATCACATCAATACATTTCATTCACGTGTTTGAAAATAAAATTAAAATCATTTTCCAAACATACTGAGTTTGATACGATACGGTTGAATATTTTTTTGTTAAATATACCTCAAATGATACGTAATATCCTCATATCGAACCTCAAGAAAGCAATTTTGAAAATATTTACATTTAGTAGTTTTTTTATTAATTTTCATTATTACAAATAATATACGCATTCCTGGTTGAAGTTTTTCAAGTTGAAGTGCGTTTCGAGTTATATCTTCATCCACTCCTACTAAAAACAAATCCAAAAAGGGAACATGCAAAAAACACAGGTAACACGGTTTTTGAACATCTATTGCTTTAAAAATTTACATAAATTTTTAAAATTAAATAATTACAATTTTCTTTGAAAATGAAAACAGCATGTTGGGTACAGTTCTATTATATCCAAAGTCTCGTAAATTCTGAATTTTAACTTTTTAATAATGAAAAATAAATAAAAAATACTAAATGTAAATATTTTCGAAATTGCTTTCCTGAGGTTCGATACGAGGATGTTACGAATCATTTGAGGTATATTTTACAAAAAAATATTCAACCGTATCGTAGTATCTGTAGGAGCCCAAACTCGGTATGTTTAAAAAATGATTTTAATTTTATTTTAAAACAAGTGAATGAAATGTAATGATGTGATGTATTTTTAGAATCGGCTCAGAAAGTTCTTTCATTTGATACCACACATGATAGGTTTTGGAACAAAAACATTTTTTCCTATACAAAAAAAGATGACGTCATAACACCTCTCCATTTTTTTTCATGCTACGGGTCAAATTGTTTCATATGGCCTAAAGATCTATCGTTCCGATTTTCATGCCTTTAACACCATTTGCAGCCATTTTGGGCGTACCGCAAGTATACTATACAAATAGGTAGAAGGTGACTTATACTGGATACTCGTTAGTTAAGTCAGGACCATAACAATTAATATATATTTATATGGGATTACAAAGTTATTTATGCAGTTGGTGTATCCAGAGCACTGGACCGAAATTGCAAAATATTTTAGTTTTTCCTTGATTTATACACTAAACACTAATTGTATTCCAAATTTGAAGCTTCTATGTCTGCTAGAAGTACCTTAGAGTTTTCATGATCGGTCAGTCAGTCAGTGAGCGAGTCACTGACAAAACTTTTGACTAGTTATAAATCTTAAACTGGTGGTTCAAATTGAATGAAATTTGAAATATACCCTGTTTATACAATGCCTGCTTGGTTACTGAAAATTCAGGCTTCTAGTTTCATCCACAACGAAGTTAGGGGGGTCGAGAAAAGGATGGTACGGCCGTGCCGCTTTTTAGCTCGACTTGGCGGGGGCACTGCCGTGCCCCTAGATAATCTGTAAAATTTACTCACAATGTTATTCTAAAAATAACAGTTATACTCGAAGTGTCATGCTTGGGTATAATGTTAGTATAAATACCAATTTGTTTATTTACAAAAATCTCGACTGGGTCGCGATCTTATCCAAACTAAAATACTTGTTATGTCAGGCAAACGTTCTACACAATGGACGGGTTCAGTGACATATTTACGTATGGGCCATTGCCCAGGGCGGGCGAAATGTTGGGGCGGCCCGGACCTGACGAGATCTATAGATTATTCAGATTGAATGAAGAATAAATTGATTCCTTCGCGGCACGCACAGTAGTCCCGACGACAGGTACCAAGAGATTTTTTCATTGTAAATAGCGTTTCATAAATATATATAAGTACCATGTATTTTTTCTGGGCGCGCGGGCCCAGATTTAAATAAGTGGCCGGGGCGGCAGTGAACCTAAATACGCCACTGGCGGGTTCCAATATCAATATGTATCTTTAAACATCTATAGATGTAAGTGTAACTTGCTTGAAATTAAGAGACCGACATGAATTTTGAAAATCTATTCAGTATTTTGTCCAGAGATCCTAATGTAATAAATTATACGTGCTCAATATTAGGCACAGACATTTTTGAATTATGCCATAAAACCTGACGGCTATTCTCTGTAAGGGATTTTACCGTTTTTGACGGAATCATAAATATACACCTGTTTATTTGTTTACATTCCAATCCAATATAGGTAATTGAATTATTTTACAAAAACGAAAACAGTGCGCGAGAATACGACCTTGATGCGCTATAATTCACAGCGGACGGGCACACACACTATCAACTGACAACAAGCACAAAATGTACCGAAGTGGAACGGAAACGCTCACCATCTTTAATATTCCTTAAATTGACGCTCTCCACTACAATCTGCCACGCTTCATCTTTCAGGACAAAGTCCCGATAGTCCGGGTGATGGGGGTTCCATAAGCATTGTTGCAGACGGACTGCTTCTATCAATTGTAACATAACGGGGTTTAAAGCTGGTACCCAGTAATACCGCTCGTATCTCCGCGCCGGTCGGAGGGGAACTGTTTTTAGAAACTGGTTCGACTGCCTCGCTCCGCCTCGCGCGTGCCCGCTTCCCCGCCTCGCCCGTCTCGCCCCGCTCCGCTAGCCAACTCGACCGAAACGGGATCCCCTTTTTCATCGCATGCAGGTCATTGCTACGTGTGTGTGTACGTACGTACTTCCCTCCCTCGTTTGTATTGTTGCGTGTAATGTATGTGGATCGGTAGGTCGGTTATTTTACGCTCAGGGATGTTCTCTTGCGGGGTCTTGTTTATATTTACATTATTATTGAGGATGGCACTTTACATTCACAAGGCCATAATAAAGTACTGGCTAGATTTGGAAACCGCATGATTATTGCTACATGATGGCATCAATGGACCCAATTTATCATTTCAGTAAAAAGGGACACTTGTTCAAATAATTACCTGTCATGGAGACGCAGGAAGCGCAACGAGCACAACGTGATCATCGAAGAAAACACAGACGAAGACAAGATGCCGATATGGATGGCGAAAGACCAAGCCGATGAACAAACCTACCGAGAAGTGAATGACTTCGTACAGACGACCTCCAGTTTTGACGACATGCCCGCTGCGAATAGTGCCGATAATAACGAACAATCGAAAGATGCAAACTCAAATCACAAACGGGAATCCGAATTTCACTCACTAGATGAAAGCAGTTTTCAAAAACACAGAGATATAAATAACATACACATCGAACAAGGTAAGGGAAAATCGCAACGCACTAGTAAACAAAAGAAATCAGATATAATTCCGTTTGATGATGCAGAAAAGGAATACACTTTGTATGGCATTCGGGATCCGCAGTTCTGGCATTCTGTCAATGTTCAGTTGTTTGAAAAAACCACAAACGAAGATGGCAAAACTGTTTGGAACGACATTACAAGGGGAGATACAGCGAGGTAATTATAACAGACATGCGGAGAAGGAATTTTGACTATAATGCCCATTCTGAAGGCTTCAATTTTTGTTTTAGTGCTGTCAAAACTAAATATTCTTCATTCCAAAATAGTTTTTAGTGTTAACAACAGAAGAATAAAAGAAAAGAAATACATTTCCACAAAAATTGATCTGCAGTACCCGCATTGGACAAAATCTGTGTTGCGGCTACGCCTATTCGAATCACACCTTTAATTAATTTGGAAAAAAATAAGTTTTCACAAGCATTCAGAATCGAATTTATTACCATAATATTATTATTATAACTATATAGAACTTACAATGTATGAGGCAGATTACAAAAATTCTAGACAGTATTAGCAAACCCTCAATTATATAGTTATTTGTTACTAATGATATTATACAGTAAAATTATAAATATAAACAATTAAATTTTCTCAAGATATATTTCGGACCATAACTGGGCCCGGCATCAGTTGAGTATAAAAAAAATTACAATGATAGATACACTATTTTACATTTGGCATAGACAAAATAGGTGCGGAACATGTGTGCAACCTTATTGATTGATATTTTAATCTCTTTAACAAGAATTTTAAGAATAAAAGAAAAGAAATACATTTTCACACATGTTCCGCACCTATTTTGTCTATGCCAAATGTAAAAATAGTGTATCTATCATTGTCAATTTTTTTAATATAATAAAATTATGATACATTTTCAGCGTTGGACCTTTGTCTCCAATATGGAAAGGCCCAGACTTAATAGTAAAGTACCGGTCTCTTGAGTGGCTTAATCGAGACGAGTTTACTTTGCCAAAGAAACCTCATTGCTTGCTTGTTCCGGTCAACTCTAACTCTTACTCTGAAAAAGGCGATTCCGAAGGTATTATTACTATAAACAAATAGAAATGCGCCATTTGTAGAGTCTGGTATTACTACTGCCACACTAAAATGCAAAACTATGATCACTTACGATTTCCATATTAGGTAAAATTGTGCCCTGAATTTAGAAAAGAGGTCAAACCGACCGTAAGCGTAATCTGCCATTGTACAAAAATACAGTTAAGGCTGTACCTGAGCCTAGAACATGAACAAAGCAGATTTTCGAGGGTTCTTTTGAAAAAATTAGGACTATCTTAATATTGAAAAAATATATTTGATTTATTGATATTTTATCTAGGTGATCTACTTATAAACAATGTACTAAGATATAATAAGTTTACAAGTTTATAATTGTAAAAAAAAATGTTATCCACCCTCTTTTTTTTGGTTTTCATACGTTCTTTCCAAGAACGCGGCTAAGAGATCAACTTTTTTTTTTTCATAAAATAGGTAAGTAATAGAAATGTAAAGGTTTTAATTTTTTTCCCTACAAAAAAATTTCAGTATTAGCTAAAAATCCTCCGATCTGCTGTTTCGCACGTAATTATTAGTACATAGGTAACACTAAAAGTTTCCGGAACTGGCCACTTACATAAACAATATTTAAAAATTTATTGCAACATTTGAAAATAGAACTCTTTGGCTGTAGAATGCAGTTTGTTTCATCTAACTGTCTTTTGTTTTTACCTTGTGGCGCCATTTAAAAAATTGTGTGTCTGCATCAACATGGATTTAACTCGGGAAAATTTTCGTAGTATGATTTTCTACGATTTTAAGTGTAATTTGACAGCTCAACGGAGCATCGCTCGGCTTGAAACAGCTTTTGGCAATGAAGCACCATGCAAGACGACTAGACTGTTTATAGCTGGTTTGCAGAATTCAAGCGTGGTCGTATCAATCTCAGTGACGAATCTCGCGATGGTCGGCCGTCCACCGCTGTGACCAACAAAAACATCGATGCTGTGCGCCGTATGATTGAAACAGACAGGCATGTGACCTACCATGAAATTCGCGCATCCTTAGAAATAGGCATGAGTCAAATACAATCAATCCTACACAAACATTTGGGTGTGAGAAAGCTGTGCTCGCGGTGGATCCCACACAACTTGACCGAGGCTCAAAAAACGGACCGCGTCACTTGGTGCAGTGCCATGCTTACCAGATTCAACGAAGGTGCGTCAAATTTGGTGTGGGACATAGTAACAGGTGACGAAACATAGATTTATTGCTACGATCCCAAAACAAAGCAGCAATCGAGCGTATGGGTCTTTCAAGATGAGCCGAAACCAACCAAAGTGGCGCGCGTGAAAAGTGCATCTAAGCGGATGATTGCTTCTTTTTTTAATAAAACTGGACACGTGGCTACTGTTGCTTTAGAGAATCGTCGTACCGTGAATAGTGACTGGTACACGACCATTTGTTTGCCGGAAGTTATTGACGAACTCCGTAAAAATAACCGTAAACGCCGTATCATCCTGCACCACGACAATGCTAGTTCTCACACGGCCAGACAGACAAACGACTTTTTGAAGACGAAAAATGTAGAACTCATGAGTCATCCTGCATACAGTCCCGACCTGGCACCTTGTGACTTTTTTCTGTTCCCAAAAATTAAGAACCAATTACGCGGTCAACGATTTTCATCACCAGAAGAGGCTGCCGAGGAGTATGAAAAACACGTTTCAGAGGTCACCACAGTGGAGTGGCACAAAAGTTTTCAAAACTGGTTTGATCGAATGAAAAAGTGCATAGACGCCAAGGGAGATTATTTTGAAAAACAATAAATTAATTTTGTACCTTTAATAGTATTTTTTCATATTCATTCCGGAAACTTATAGTGCGTCCCACGTATTAGGCGTCCTAGACAAATGGGTAGATTAGCTAACCAATAATCGCCTCTATCAAAAGCTAATAAAGTATTTGACATTGGGCTTTTTGTGTTAGACGGGTAATGACATTTTTTCCTAGGGTATGCGATGCCATCCCGGATCGGTAACTTGGCGCCGCGTCTTGTCTCGCCCCAATTTCACATGTAGGGGAACGAGTATGAATAGTATGATTGACAATTCCCGTTAGTCGGAAAAGTTCCTATTACATTTATTATGCAAACTGATAAAGAATAGAACCCCATCAACCCCAGAATTCAACGGCAAAAGCACGTTTCTCTGTACGGTATCGTATTCGTTAAGTATTTTTTACACATATTTCCAGATATCAAGAATGACTCTCAATACATAATAGTACCACAAGAAGATATCTTGGGAGCTGAGTCCTTATTACGGCGGCGTAATACAAGTGACGATTTCGCAGTTGATTCTATAGATGAGCCTTTACCTGATGATCCAATTAATGAAGACAAGGTATGTCCCCTTTTTGCTACGGCGTAGTAAGTTTAACGACTCTGTCATTTTTCCGCTTTGTATGGACTTGCTACAGCGCTCGGCGTAACGCACATACACTGGCTGACGCGCATTTAAGATGACTTTCGTTTATATAGCCAAATTCATACCGGAGACTTGGTTATTAAGTGGTCAAGGACCAAGGTTCAATGACCTTGTTTGTATAATAAGAAAAATATTTTTTTGTACATCTACGTACTCGTATATAGGTACACTTGTTCAAGAACAATTTATTAAACTCGTCTCATTTTTCGTATTTTACAGAAAGGGTCAATGAACCTTGGTCCTGACCAGTATATCTCCAATATGAATTTGGAAAGTTACCTTATTGTTACCGTCTTGCACGGACGATGGCTTCTGGCCTTTTCTTAATGCATCTATTAAAACGTCTCGGTAAAAATTATCCCTTTTGTGCAAAGTATTAAGAATGGCCCCTTTTCCACTTACCGGCAATCCACCGGCACCGGCACCGGCGACGGCGACGGCGACGCCACGGCTAAGGTGATAAAAATGTATGAATTTATATTCAAATGGGCCAATACCTACTGCCCTGGTTCAGCTTGGAGAATTTTGTGCTAAATGTAGGTAACAGAATTTTTAAATACTTACCACAGTTCATAAAATAAAGCTATCAGCTAGGTATACAATAACTCCTTACAGTACCAGTGTGGCTAGCACGCGCCAGAGATACAGCGTCTGTCTATACTACTTGCGCTCTCACGCATACCGCGTTTTCATTGTGCGAAGAGCAAGTATGATGGAAATACGCTCTATCGACGTCGCATGCCAGGTTCAGAAATTTACGGAAACAAATATTACTCGTATTTTAAAATAAATATGAATTTTTATTCCGATATGTACTTACCTTAATCAATTAATTTGATACAACAATAGTACATTATGATACAAGTGAGGTGCGTAATGTCTAATGCTCTTTTGAACACACTTGCGAGGAAAAATAATAAAATTTCACTGTCTTTTTTTTCACATAATCGAAACCACAGCTATGAACTGTCAATTTTCTTTTCACCTCACTAGCTCAAAAAGCGCGGCTTTGCTGCTTAAAATCAGGGAGAAAAATGTTTTGAATTAATAATGTCGCGAACACAGAGGAAACTGTGGTCGCGAAATAGTTTTTTTTTTTTTCATTTGTTTGGCCTGAGACTCTTTCATTGGCTAGTCCTAGTCATGCAGTGCACGACCACCACCCCACCACCACGTTCACCACGCTTTACTGTCGTTCGAAAGTCAGTTAAACCATTCATCCATGGTTAAACAAAAGAAAATATTGAATGAAATTTTATATTTATAGAAGAGTGATGAAAGAATGAATAAAAGTAGAGTGACTATACCGGGCCGCCCTAGAAGGACACATGCCGACCAAACGAAGATGGGCGAAGTCAAAAGTACCCGGAATAGAATAACTTGTATGATTAGGATGTGGAAGAAGCGAAAGGGGTGTGTCAGGATCGTAAAAGATAGAAATCTCTAGTCTCTGACTACCCCTCTTCGCAGAGACAGGCGTGAGTATTTTTTTACATCTTGTATTTTCTCGCTAGTGAGTGGAAAAGTTGTATGTGTCACGCAAAAGTAAGGTAATTTTGTTTCTTGTGCCTTTGAATCCCTCACAATGCTCAGGATTCTAACTTAGAATCCCTCGCTACGCTCGTGATTAAATTATAGAATCCTTCGCTTTGCTTCGCAAATTTTTGTTGTAAATACAAAAATATTCAGTTTGTTAATATTTAATATTTGGCTGTTTGGCTTTTCGCGTCAGTGTCTCTATTTCCATCTGCGCAAAAAACAAAATCTCCGCCGCCATTTTTCAAGGAAAATTTACAGTTTTCACAGCTGTGTTTTCGATTAAGTGGAAAAAAAGACAGTGAAATATTATTACTTTTCCTCACAAGTGTGTTAAAAAAAGTCGTATGAAACGCGTGAGCATTAGACATTACAATCTCGGCTCCTATCATAATGTACTATTATCTCACCTCATATCGTAAAATCCTCATTACGAACTCAACACTACTGGCATAATGAAAACTATTTTTCATGAACTTTTCTAAAACACAGAAAAAAAATACGTTACTTACGTGGAAATTGCTATTTACTGTGGTTTTATGCGTCAAATCAAAAGTATTATTTTGCCCTAAAATTACTAACAGCAGTGATGGTGATGATAATTTGACTCCACCTGACATTCTGTTAATAACGACGGAAATTACGAACACTTTTAGAACGAGCTTTTACAAGAAAAATCAAAAATGGCTAACGACAAATTTCATTAAGATTATGAAAACAGGCATGAGTTTAGATAAAGAAGTGTATGAAACTATACATAACTAGGTATTAAAACCTTTTTATGTACCAGTTTTATAAACTATTATTTTAGGGTTCGATACCTCAAAATACCCCTTATAGGATCACTTTGTTGTTCGCCTGTCTGTTGAAACTAATACCTCCCTTGAATGCAGACCGCATTCTGTTCTACTTCTTAGTATGACACATTGAATACGATAATTTCGTCTAGTCTTTTCTAGCATCACATAACTGAATTAGCAGGACTATAAATTTTAACGATTATAACTTTTACGCGGACACAAAGAACTATCTTTATCACGTAGTATTGTAATACCTTTAGCCTCAGTCCACTCGGCGAGTGATAGTGCGGGTGTCCCAAGCCTTGCTCAGCGGTGACCATGAGCCCATGGACGTCGTAGTGAAGAACTCCAAACCGTACTTGACCCTCGCTCACCGGCAGAAGCACAGAGCTCAGATTGATTTAGAAGCCGTCGCAGATGACAACCAACTTGTCCGTGTTGGGTGAGTTAAACGAAAAGTTCCTGGTACAATGTAAGGTGACATTAATTTGTACAGCCAAATCCACACTGAATACTTCGATGAAGATTCGATTAACCTTGTTTGAACCGTTTCCTGCCAACGCAAGCCAAGTCCAGAGTCGATACTATGGAAATTGGAAAGTCAAAACATATTTTTTTAAATTTTGCAGAAAAATGTTATTGATCCGAAATACTGATCACTTACCAAGCCTTTAGTATTAATTTGACTGCATAAATTAATGTCCCCTTGTATACGGGCGAATTCTGTACGCCAACCCAACCTAAGCCAAACCCAACATGAAACGACTTCGTCGGGTTCCAGTCCAGATTAATTTTCCTAAATGCCAAATATCAACTCAACCAGTCTGAGTTATGCTCCAGCATACAGACAGCGAAGTGTTAGTTCTTTGCGTCCCTCGATACCGTATCGCCTGCTGCTATTCTCATTCGGTAATTTATAAAAAAAATGCAAATAGTGGCATTGCTCCTTACTGAATAATTAGAGAGATCAAGCAGAGGTTATTAGAGAGATGATGGCAGGAGAATATTATATAATCGACCCAAGTCCAATTTCTTTTGCGTAGCTACCCCGTAAACTGAGTCCTACCCTGTTCATTATTTACGATATTTCTTACAGCATTCGTCTTCAAAGTCATCATGGCCCAATGTCTTTCACAATAACTGAAAACGGCTTGCGAGCCGTTGCGTTGGTATTTGGCTGAATGTAAACATAGACTAAATAATATATTTAATTAAATAATATATTTCGTCTATGATGTAAACCTTCCTCAATGAGGTAAAACCCACTTCTTATGTTTCCATAAAACAAAACCTCTGAATCAAAATTCTCTGCCCATTTAAAATTATTTTCTTGTGACACTGATCAATTTATGAATCATATTTTTTCTTGTACAAGGATTGTCAAGGATCCCTCTCTCTAAATACTTGAGAGTATTTTTAAACTTCAGTCATGACATCAGTTTTATCGAAGCGAGCTAATAAAAACTATAATGAAATTTTTTTATTCACTCTGGGGCTGACGCATATACTCTTTTGCTTGTTTATGTTGCGTTTTACCAATTTAACGTACTGTATCACATCTTCTTCGGGCGCTGCAACTAAAACAAACGTTTTATAACAGTGGAAAGGACTCGGTCAGTGCACAAAGTAATGCTTCGCATGGTGTTCACAAGCCACATCGATATGCTACTTTCATACTAAAAGTCGTTGGCAGCGTTGTGTCAGTCCGCCAGCTATAGATATATTTTTAGAATCTCCTTACTTGAACATAAAAACATTCTCAGTTCCCCTCTATGAGACTATTATTGGTAAACGAGTATATCCAGCGAGTCTTCCTCGCCGCATCACGATTCACGCGTTTCGTTTGACTTGCTTTTGAAATATTGCAACTCCGCACCTTAAGGGGGTAACTTTTACCTCGGTACAAAATGCACATCATAATATTATTTTCCTTAATTTTGAATAAAAAGTTCGCCATAAATGCGTTTTATAGCAATTCGCGCAAACTGCTTATTAATAGTTAGATGATCACATGAAAATTATTCAATTTTCTGCGTTACATTTTAGCTGCATTACATTATAACTGTAAACACGCTTTTATGTTTGTTAATGTAATGCAAACAAAATGTAATATATTAAAATACGTAATTTTTGGTGAAGACTTCATTATTAATAAACTATTTCCGCAAGTTGCTTTAAAACACATTTATTGCATACTTTTTATAAAAAAGTAAGGAAAACATTATGATGTGCATTTTGTAACGAGGTAAAAAGTTTATTTTGAACTTTATAATTACGTATTGAAACTATGAAAGTAATAAATTTCTATATTTTAAACGGTGATTTATTCAGCAGAAGGATCTACATTACATCGTTGCGGTATAGAAACGCACCATCCGTCCATCCATCAGCCCGTGTTCGTCCACTGGACATAGACCTTTCCCAAATTTCGCCACTCATGTCGGTCCTCCGTCCTCCTCATCCAGCCGCCCCCCACAACGTCCTTCAGGTCGTCGGTCCAGCGAGCACGAGGTCGGCCTACACTACGCTTTGCTATACGTGGTCTCCATTCTAAAGCCTTTCGGCCCCAACGGCCATCATGTCGGAGACAAATATGGCCTGCCCACTGCCACTTCAGCTTACTGATTCTGCAGGCTATAACGGTTACTTTCGATCTCCGACGGATCTTCTATCAATCAGAGATACCCCAAGCATAGCCCGCTCCATAGCTCGCTGAGCGACCTTAAATAAACGCACAAGAAAAGTAAATCTGGATGTGAGGAGCTCTACCGGGATTCAAACTCGAATCTCTTGCTTACCTGGCGAACACAACTCGCGAATTTACCCATGTGCTTTTCCAAACCGCAATGGGAAACATCCTAAAACCAAAAATTGTGAAACGTTTCTGAATGTTAAATTGATGATAAAAATTATAAGTTGATGACTTACGAAAGCGTAATTTTCTATTTTTGATCTCTTGCAAAAGTTCACATCAGTTGTTAGGTAATATTATTATAGTTTTAACATAATTATATTACCTGGTATCTTTTTTGTTCCCGTTTGACTGTGAGAACAATTGGCAAATACTTAATATGTAATGATTTCATCTTACATTAATTTATCAGTTTTTTTTTTGTCTTTGGCTGCATGTACGGACTTTGTCCACACATTTATTATCTTAACACAATTAATATTTCCTAGTTTACTTAAGTCAAGGTTGCTTACACGGCATCCACTAGTATTGAGGCCAATTTCTAGTGCCATACGGAAGACTTAAGCAAGTTCTAAATTCATGTACAAAAGTTAGTTGGTTTCGTGCCGCTCACGAACAATAACATAGCAATTTATTTATAACATAACATTTTATATCCTTGTTAACAGTGTAACATTTATATTATATTAAACAATATTATTAAATCCTGCCAAGGCATCTGGACTCGTGGTATCGCTCGGTCGTCGCGTGCGGATCAAGAGTTCTTTCTGTAAGGGTGCGCTAGTCCGATATTAGCTCCTACCCTTCCATAACTTTTTATTAATTTAATCGAACAATTCGGTTGGAAACACATCAAAAATTGTATAATTGGACGACAAAATGCGGGAAACATGTATGTGTTAGTTATCTATGTGCTGTGTGTGTATCAGGTAAGTTGTGTTTTTTGGAGCCGATACAATATACGTATACGTACGAACTCCAATTAACCCAACTACCAACATTTCAGACACCCAAGTTCTAAATACACTTTTTTGCCTTCTATCGAATAATTCATACCATCTAAATAAATAGGAAATATATATCATTAATTACTCAAACAATAACTGGCCGTAATGCGACATAAAGTGTTATTTCGTAGCATGTGCTACGAGCGAGCGCGTTGAGGTCTTTTATTTGCTACGATGAGCTTGGCGCGAAGACAACTGATTTAGTGAAATCACGTCCATCAAAGTGGGAAAATCTGGTGCGTATATTATAAAGTTGCCTTTTTGCCCGCGGTTTCACCCGCGTTGAATTAGTTTTTTTGTACTCCTATAAAATCTGTCAACATTTTTCGGACTGTTACCTACAGCAAACACAGCTGGTGAAATGTGTGTGTTATGCGCCTCTGTGTTTCTCATTTTGTATGTTTCTTTTATAGCTTTTCCATGGGAACTGATTTATGGAATAAAAATTGCTTTTTGTCCTATTCTAAACCTATAACTTTATTTCAGCTCAATCGGTTCAATAGGTACAGCGTGAAAGGGTGACACATAACATTTTTATAGAAACTTGAAATCACATTTTCATCCCAACGGAACTGATTTATGAGATAAAAAGTAGCCTATGTCCTATTCAAGGTCTAGAACTACATTTATGCAAAATTTCAGCCCAATCGGTTTCGTAAGCATGGCGTGACATGGTGACACATCACTTTTCTATAGAAAATTGAAAACTCATTTTCATCCCATGGGTTCAATATATGGGATAAAAAAGTAGCCTATGTCATATTCCAGGTCTAGAACTACATTCGTGCGAAATTTCAGCCTAATCGGTTCAGTAGATACGGCGTGAAAGAGCAACAAACATCCATCCATCCATACATTTTGGTGAATTGATTAGAGGATGCTTTTTGCCTGAACCGTTAATCAAGTAGTTGTGGTCGCACACAATGTATTAATATGCGTCTGATTTACCATAGATATTTATGCGTCTTTTTGG
The DNA here is from genome assembly GCA_910592155.1 of Ypsolopha scabrella. Classification (NCBI taxonomy): domain Eukaryota; kingdom Metazoa; phylum Arthropoda; class Insecta; order Lepidoptera; family Ypsolophidae; genus Ypsolopha; species Ypsolopha scabrella. The sequence goes on along the minus strand of OU342962.1, from coordinate 13,288,795 downwards.
GGACGAAAGGCTTTAGAATGGAGACCACGTACAGCAAAGCGTAGCGTAGGCCGACCTCGTGCCCGATGGACCGACGATCTGAAGGAGGTTGCGGGTAGCGGCTGGATGAGGAAGACGGAGGACCGCCAAGAAGGCCTAGCAGTGGACGATGACAGGCTGATGGATGGATTGATTACGCTCAGCTTCGTTCGGAGCCCAACATTTTTAGAGGCAAGCTGGATCGTATAAAATACGAAGTGATATTATGACGTGCATAATAAATAAGCGACTGCAAAGGCCCAACTCTGTTCTTCATACCGTACGACGCCACCGTATTAAATTATTATTACTATTCATATATATTATTATTTTAAATATAAGTACCGACCTCCACAATCACTGATAAACCCTACGGGTTTTTGTTGATTGTGCATATTATGTATCTAGGTTAAGATTTTTGAAAATAAAAATACTATTAAAAATGTATAGCATTATGCACTAAGGGAATAAAGCAGTGTCTTACGTCACGGGCGGCATATTGAACCCTGAGCGTAACGAGAGTTACATATTATGTATAGAGTCCTGAGTGAAGCGAGGGGTTCAAGCTGACCAAGACGAACACAGGCCTTGTAGTGTGTGAACAGTATATATAGGTATGTAATGTAGGTTCCAAACTCAATGACTGCTGTTTTGAGAATACTTTTATTTTACACTCAAACTAATAAAGTTATCTACGGTTGGCCTACTTAAGTATATATAGCATAAACTCTGCATAAATATAATTAATGCCTAATGTGCGAGTGCTGACATAGCATATAATATATTTGACTTTATTCTGCCTTTATTTTATGTTTGTGTTTTTATGGCGTCTTAATAAATGAGTTTTAATCAAAATGAGTTTCAATCAATTTGGAGTGTCTGCTAAATGTTGGAAATAAACTAAAAGGACGGATTCCGATATTTCCGATACTGTCTTGACTACTTTTGTTGTTCTCCATTGAAAAAAATCGTCATTATGCTTTTTTGTGTTATGTGTTTTGATTTTTCCGGTAGTAGGTAGATTATTAGTAATCTCTAAAGCGATGCTAAAGCCTCTGTTTTGATAAACTCTGGAGTAGAATTACTATCGCTTGACATTTTTTTTATCAACATGAATATTGCAATGAAATTCACTGACAATCACCACAGCACAGTACCAAACACCGTCTTTTGTTTTTCTTTGTAAAACCAGTGTTGCCAACTGCTACCCATATCTAGTAGCTAGATTTGTCGCGAAAAGTTGCTAGATCGCCCGATTTTCATACCCCAGAAAGTAGCTAGAAGTAGCTAAATGTTTCTAAGTTTTTTTTTTCATTGGAAAATAAAAGTTTTCTCAATGAGACAAATTAAGGCAAATCACTAAGAGCACAGTTAGAAATTGAATAATACAACTGAAACAAATGCTGTTTTAGTCAACCAACACCGACCACATGCTAAAATATATACCTAATGGCGTCAGAGTGTAGTTAGCTTAGCTCCGGTCCGGCGGCGAGCGAGATGGATAAAGAGAAATAGGTGACAAGAGATATGAAAGAGAGATAGTCAAAGAAAAGTTTGGCTACAATGGCTACTATAGTCAGTCGTCCGTCTGGGTCGTGGTCGCCACCGAGTCGACCATAGAAATTAATTATCCAAGCTAATTAGACGAATGGCGAAGACTTTATTGCCTTGTGAATCTTGTGATAGAGGCGATTATTGGTTGGGCCACACGTCTTATTGTTTTGGACGTTTAGACAGAGACAGCGCCACGTTTCGCTTTTAAAGTTCTTTTCACGAAAGATGTTTCACGGATTAAGGCATTTTTGAGCACTTTGACAGCGGACTTTTTTCCTGAAAGGAAATTTTGTGTAAACTCTCACTCACGTTTTGTCTGTTATTTCAAAAGTAGCTAAAAAATCTAGCTACAAGTTTTTGTAATTTGTAGCTGTCCGACACCAAAAAATAGCTAGATCTAGCTATAAAGTAGCTAAGTTGGCAACAGTGTGTAAAACGCACCTATAACTCTTTTTTTGAGTTCTGCTTGTGGTGGCCAGTTCGATTTTCGAACAAACCTCTTTACAATGCCATATGGGCATTTTTTTACGTTTTCTACGAGTTTCCACGCGAATTTGACGTTCCAAATTCAAATCACTTATATCCTAGGGAGTTTCATACAACTTTATATCCCTTATGAGACAATGCTTTACTTTACGTTGAGGTTGCATGATTTGATGAGTGATGACATTGTCGAGCAGGTGGTGTGAAAACATACTTTTATGTTTCCAGCGAATTCGGTCGCCTTACAATGGTTGTATCGGACAGCACACGTCGCGCTCGCACCGTGCTCACCGTGCAGGCCACCAACACGGGGCTGGCTGCGGCACGGTTTAGGTACGTAATAGCGAAATACTGTACGGAGATTCTCGCACATGCGACAATTTGCGAGGGCCGAAAGCGGGTGATTTTTACAAGCTCTTTGTGAAGAAAGGTATCAAATTTTTAAAATATAAACCTGTTGTACGTATTCATAACATGCTTTACGTGTCTTTTTAGTAGTTATAGTTAATATAAAATTATCATGACACGGCATTATGATGCGATAGAGGCGCATGAAAAGCAAAGCATGTGAAATTTTTGGTGATAATCGCCGTCCTGATGTTTTTTTAAAATGTCTATAAATTAATGAGTTATCGCACTGTTTTGTGAGAGCTTTCTGCTACTGCAGCAGAAGTACTATGACAAAAAATATTTAATTTCGTAAGCCAGAATCGTACTAAATAGAATAGAAATCAGTGTTCTTTGCCTTGCCATTGGGAGAGAGGTGTGAGTATGTATATTTTCAGGGTGATAGCGAGTGACTGTGAACCTGAACTGTCGGAGCTCCTGACGGAGAGCGGCAACAAGGCCGTGGTCTCCGGGTCGGTGCTGCTGCCCCCGCGGCACACCAGGAACATCAAGCTGGAGCTGCCCGTCGAGTTACCAGCTGACTCCGCTCGTTGTTCTGGTAGAAACTTGCATTTTGCCTTGCCATTGGGATCTCATTTCGAATTTACAACAAACAATACTACAATTTTAATGAGTTCATTTCGCCCGACGATGACATGTCATAAATAGACGAAACTATTCGCGATTAATCTCATTATAAGAAATATAGCCGCTTCCTACATACATTTGTCGGCACTATCTAATTTATAGATATCTTTTTAAAAGATTTATTTCCATTTCATTCATAGAGCAGCGGTAGCTCAGGGGCCTCTCAAATGAGACCCAGCAGGTTCTATCCCCGATCGGGCACGCAACAATGAGTTTTTCGGAATTTATGTGCATAGTATTTGTTCTTATTTACCACTTGCTGAACGGTGAAGGAAAACATCATGAGGAAACCTGCATGCCCTAAAAAAACGTGTATTTGTGCCCGAATTACGGCGATAGGGCTCACCACCCATCACGTTGGGACGTAATAATCCTCGGTGAAACGCGGGTGTACCGAGTATGGACTGTGATTTGGATTTCACAGTTCACACTCGGAACACCTCTGATACCCCCTCGGGGATTCATGTCGTGACGATATATTTTATATATTTTTTTATTATTTCCATTTTCTAGTTGCGTTGCTGAATCATAAAGACGAAGCTGTAGCGATGCGAGAAGTGGCCATCAAAAAGTTTGATCGCTGTTTCTGTGTGTGGCATTGCGATTGCGTTTGTCTCAGTAAGTTTTCACGCATTCATACGCCATGCTTGAGACGCCTATCAGTCATCTTTGTACGTTTTTCCATTGCTATAAATTATTTCGTGCTCTTAAAGAGCCTAAAAAGGTTTGCAATGCATGGGCAAAAAGTACTACATGCTGCAACACAATGCTTCAAATTAAAATACTAGGCCGTAGAAAAACATCATAGCTTAAAAATCTCGCCGAATGGTTCAATGCAGAGCCGTCTCTAGTCCATGTAGCGCCTGTGTGCAATCAATACCCCGGTGCCCTCTATATAGTAGGCGTGCGGTCAAAAATACTCAGAACCAGAACCCAATGCTTTTTAGCTAATACTGAAGACAGAGCCGTCTCTAGTCCATGTAGCGCCTGTGTGCAATCAATACCCCGGTGCCCTCTATATAGTAGGCGTGCGGTCAACAATACTCAGAACCAGAACCCAACGCATTTTAGCTAATGCTGAAGACAGAGCCGTCTCTAGTCCATGTAGCGCCTGTGTGCAATCAATACCCCGGTGCTCTCTATATAGTAGGCGTGCGGTCAACAATACTCAGAACCAGAACCCAACGCATTTTAGCTAATACTGAAGACAGAGCCGTCTCTAGTCCATGTAGCGCCTGTGTGCAATCAATACCCCGGTGCCCTCTATATAGTAGGCGTGCGGTCAACAATACTCAGAACCAGAACCCAACGCATTTTAGCTAATACTGAAGACAGAGCCGTCTCTAGTCCATGTAGCGCCTGTGTGCAATCAATACCCCGGTGCCTTCTATATAGTAGGCGTGCGGTCAACAATACTCAGAACCAGAACCCAACGCATTTTAGCTAATACTGAAGACAGAGCCGTCTCTAGTCCATGTAGCGCCTGTGTGCAATCAATACCCCGGTGCCCTCTATATAGTAGGCGTGCGGTCAAAAATACTCAGAACCAGAACCCAATGCTTTTTAGCTAATACTGAAGACAGAGCCGTCTCTAGTCCATGTAGCGCCTGTGTGCAATCAATACCCCGGTGCCCTCTATATAGTAGGCGTGCGGTCAACAATACTCAGAACCAGAACCCAACGCATTTTAGCTAATACTGAAGACAGAGCCGTCTCTAGTCCATGTAGCGCCTGTGTGCAATCAATACCCCGGTGCCCTCTATATAGTAGGCGTGCGGTCAAAAATACTCAGAACCAGAACCCAATGCTTTTTAGCTAATACTGAAGACAGAGCCGTTACTAGTCCATGTAGCGCCTGTGTGCAATCAATACCCCGGTGCCCTCTATATAGTAGGCGTGCGGTCAACAATACTCAGAACCAGAACCCAACGCATTTTAGCTAATACTGAAGACAGAGCCGTCTCTAGTCCATGTAGCGCCTGTGTGCAATCAATACCCCGGTGCCCTCTATATAGTAGGCGTGCGGTCAACAATACTCAGAACCAGAACCCAACGCATTTTAGCTAATACTGAAGACAGAGCCGTCTCTAGTCCATGTAGCGCCTGTGTGTAATCAATACCCCGGTGCCCTCTATATAGTAGGCGTGCGGTCAAAAATACTCAGAACCAGAACCCAACGCATTTTAGCTAATACTGAAGTCAATGCGAGTATTTACCATCGTACTACGGCACTAGAAAAAGAAGATAAGATTTTTTTTCAGTTTTAGCTATCTCACCGTCTCTGTGGTTTAGTGGTTTGAATGTTCGAATTCAAACACAGGTTCAAATTTCGTAGAAGCAGGCCCGGACTTAGACATTCAGGCAGAGCTCCTAGGCACTTGAGAGAAAATATAGCCTAAAAAATTAAAAATTCAAATGGAACAGTATAACGCTTGCAAATTAAAAAAAGAACTTATTTATATTTAAATAAAAAGTAGATACACAAACTTAGGAACAACAAAACAGGTATACTTCAGTTTTATTTTGTGTTACTGCGCCGTCTGTTACCGGGACATTGTTTTGTTGTCAGATTGCTCGATAAGTCGCATTTCCTAGAAAACGATTAGGCTATTTTTAATTCAGATCTCTGCCCTGGTCGGGGCCCCCTTAGTGGCTGGGCCCCTAGGCCAGGGCCTTGTGGGCCTTGGTGGGAATCCGGGCCTGCGTAGAAGCATAGTTTCTGCGTCCGGTCTGTGTATTATATTTGTATAAAAGAGCTCACCGGAGACGTAATATAATAATCGTTGGTGAAACGAGTAAAGAAAGAAAGAAAGAAAGAAAAATGATATTTATTGTAGTAAAAAAGTAAAAATTTTACAGAACTTAATTAAAAAAATAAATAAATAAAAATAAAACAAAACACGCAATACACAATAACATAAAAGTACCTATTTAAACTTATACCTATAAATAACAAAAAAGACATCATTATCGTGTTAAATTAGTACAACAAAAAATAAAATAAATAGTTAAAATGAAATCTTATGAATAAAGTTTTATATTGTACCTACATGCTTTTCCTAAAAAAGAGTACGTGTGTTCACTGACTTTGTCTAACAAAACGCTACAACATGGATATTTAAGTGATGGACGCGTTTGCACCACCCCATACCCCGCCCAACGCTCCCCTCGTACCGGGGACGATACGCTCCACTATACACCCCAAAGGAATTTTAAAATTTGACGTCACTATTGAGGACTAGGTACGTAAGAACTGGCCGACGCAAACCCGGTTCCGTTTCGTATAAAAGAGACACGTATACGAGAAGGTAAGGTAGTATTATTAACAGAAAGTAGTATCAGCACATTCCATTACTCTAAGACCAGCACAGTCTTCACTTGCGTAGCCCCTTCACCCGGAACGGAACCGGTTTTTAACGGAAAACTATTTCAGAATGCCAAGTGCGAGTTGCCATCGAATGACTTTACTACCGGGTGAATCGAGTTAAGCCGGGTCTCCAGCGCAGGTTTTGCACTACACACTAAACAAAAACGTGTACACAAAACATTGTTTCGCTACATATTTTTTGTGATAAGCATGCAGGAGACACGGGGCTTATAAACACAAATATGTAGCGGAACAATATACTGTGTGTGTAGACGTTTTGGTGTAGTCTGTAGGACAAAACACGCGCTGGAAACCAGGCTTAACTCGATTCACGCGGTAGCAAAGTCTTTCGATGGCAACTCGCACTTAGCGTTCAGTCGTGACTTTATACATGAGTATGGTTCTCGAGTCAAAAAGTCAGACAGACAAAAAATCGAAAAATTTAAAATTTCTCGAAAATATTCAATGTACGAGGGGTGGCTGATATAAAATCTCCTTTGTTAAAGAAAGTTTAAAAAATGTTACTGGCCACTATATTCTCGTATTCTTTGTTTATTCCTTTTTTAAAAATTATGACACTTATTTGTTTCTACGAGTTCAATTTTTTTTTGGCGCGTCTTCGTTTTTATCAATTTGCAATAAAATTAAAAATGGATAAAATTGAGTATCGCGCTGTGATTAAATTCCTCGGTAAAGAAGGGAATACGCCGACGCAGATCCGAGAGCGCATGTTTAAGGTGTTCGGAGATTCATGTCCTTCCGAATTTGTAATAAAGTTTTGGTCAAAGCAGTTTAAACAAGGCCGTGTGAGCTTAGAAGACGATCCCCGTAGTGGAAGGCCCATTTCTGCAGTTACCGCAGATAATGTGGAAAAAGTGAAGAAACTGATCCTTGCCGATCGGCGAATTAAGCAGTGGGAAATAGCTAGAGATGTTGGCATTAGCAAGGAACGAGTTCATGAAAGAATTCATGAACATTTGGGAATGTCCAAGGTGAGCGCACGTTGGGTGCCTAAAATGTTGACCCCGTTTGATAAGCAAAGGCGTGTGGAATGTTGTCAGTCATTTTTAGACTTGGTAAAGGATAAAGAGGAAGAAACTATCTTGCGAATAGTGACCTGTGATGAAACTTGGATTCGTCAGTGGGATCCCGAAAGCAAACAAGAATCGATGCAATGGAAATTTAAAGGGGAAAAACCACCAAGGAAGTTTAAGGTCCGGCTGTCAGCGGGCAAACTAATGGCAACCATTTTTTGGGATGTTGAGGGGATTCTTATGATAGATTACCTGCCAAAAAACACCACGATGAATGCTGAATACTATGCGAACTTACTTGACCAGCTACGCAAAAAAATAAAAGAAGACAGGAGGGGCAAACTTAGCAAAGGCGTTTTGATTTTGCATGATAATGCACCCGCGCACACGGCCTTTAAGGCGCGGTCATCTCTGACAAAAAACGGCTTTACAGAGATCAACCACCCACCCTATAGTCTAGACCTGGCTCCCTCTGACTACTTCTTATTTAAAAATTTAAAGAAAAATTTGAGAGGGCGCAGATTTTCAACAGACGAAGAGATGAAGGACGCTGTGAATGACTATTTTGACGATCAAAATAATAATTATTATTTTAATGGTATGCTGTCACTTATTGACAAATGTCGTAAGTGCATTTCAGTTGCAGGGGACTATATTGAAAAATAAAAAATAAATTATTAATCCATGTATTTTCTTTCATAGTCAGGTAGATTACTTTTCAGCCACCCCTCGTATGTACAAACACGACCTTTTTCCTACTTTATTATTAACTAATAAGACTAGGACAACACCAGTCCTTTCGTTTCCGGATGAACGGAATAAACTGATACTAGTAAGCAGGATCGACCCCAGACGGATGATAGCAGGCTATAGTACTGGCTCGTTCCCAGGCGACGACCCGAAGCTGCTCTGCCGCACGATGCCGGAGCCGCGGCTGGTGGCGGCCGGGCTGACCCGCGAGGACCGCTTGCGCCGCACGCGCGACATGCCCTGCCTCGAGACCGAATGGGAGGCGCAGTGCGACCACGAGAGTGTCGCCAGCACCATGTTCCTCGTCGGCGGCGTCTTCGCTGGCTTGCTCATTATAGGTAAACCATTCCGAGTTTCATACATAACGGCTGTTAATGGCAGCCCCGGATCTAGGGGGGCCCCCCGGGGGCAAACCGGGGCACCTGCTGCGGTTGGCAGTTTCAGGGGGCGCCAAAATTATTATATAATTAGTATAGGAAGTCTATACAGGTTGACTTTTAACCTAACCCCGATGATTTAGTATTTTGTAGAAGAATACAAACTGATTTTATTAGAACTATTCAAAATCATATTCATATTTGAAGAGTTTCGTAAAATCCAAAGAAATCATGGTCACCCGAAGAGATAAGATAATTAGATCGCGCGAAGTTATTTTTATTATTGATCCCACTATTTTCAACTTTTTCCGTATGGGAATGGCTAGGATAACCACAAATTTTATTTTTAATAATATTTTGACTTTTAATTTTAATTGTTTTTTTATTTAAAATGTGTTCGTTTTACTATAGTTTCTTAATAACCTCTAAAATTATCGGGGTTTGTTTGAAAGTCACCCTGTATTTAATTTTGCATATTTTACAGAGAAAGGATCATTGAACCTTGGTCCTGACCACTGACCGGGTCTCCAGTAGGAATTCGACTCTAGAAACGAAATTCACCTTATAGGGGGGGTGCCACTATGATGATTCTGCCCCGGGTTGCAAAAATCGTAGATCCGGGGCTGGTTACTGGACAATATTAACTTTCGATGCTGAAAACATACCGCTATCATACTGACCGACCGTGAGCAACTACACCCCATGCCTTTTGCCTACCAAGTATGCAGAAAACACATAATGTGTGATCGGCTCCTAGACGCCATTTACAACCTCTTTAGCCAAATTTGTCATTTTATTTATTTACCACTTTCTTGTAAAGCGCACAATCGTTCGGTTAGAAAACATCCCCTTTGTGTCGGCGTGCACAGCTATCATAGTAAACTTGTTTATTGTCAAACCGCCTGTGCTAAGTAGCGTGATCTAAGTCCGAAGGACTGTGCGCATTACATAACCCACATGCAGTTTTAGCAATGCAGGCTTTTCCAAATTTAAGATGAGCCGAAGATACGTTAAATTAAAGCACTTGGTCTACTCAAGTCTATTTTTTTTTATTCACAATATTGTCCATGTCTTCAATGGGGGCTGGAGGTCCATTATATCTACGGGGCCCCGGGCTGCACCCCAAAAAGCCCTAATATAGATAGACCCGCCCCTGAGTCACAGGGTGATTGAGCATTTGAAAAAGCTGTCATCTCATACGTGTAATGTTTACGGTTCTCGATTAAGGAAAAAATATGACTTTGGGTAATTTTCCATGGCTTGTGTGGCTTGCGGACCACGTACGTGGATGAGTGCCGAGTAGAGTGCTTTGAAACGCTGATCGCAATTCGTTTACTACCCGATCTAATTACGCAAAGACTGTAATTACTTAGCGTTTTTTATTGTTTTAAGCGACCAATAAAGCCGATTCTGAAGGCTTTAATTTTAGTTCTAGTGCTGTCAAAACTTAGTTCTGGCTAAGTTGACTTTCGTATATATAAGCCAAATTCATACTGGAAGCTCGGTAAGTGGTCAGGACCAAAGTTCAAATGACCCTAAAATACGCAAAATAAAGGTTTCCTATACTAACAGAGTCGAGGTTGCTCTTGAACCAGTATAGATGCATAAAACATATTTTTCGTATTGCGCAAACAGGGTCTTTGAACCTTGGTTCTGACCGCTTACCGAGCCTCCAGTATGGATTCGGCTATATAAGCGAAAGCCACTTTATAATACATTAAATAATTTTTAGGTTTCGCCAAGGCGATGGTCGGGCTGTTCCACAGAGAAGTGGCACTGTGGGGCCTCGACAAGTTGGTGAAGTTGCCGCGTCCCATCCCCAAGTACCAGGAGGTGTGGCTGAAGAACCGCGAGGTCGTGTATGATGCGGAAGGCTGGCCCGTCAACCCGGACGACACCTCACACCGGGTCGCGTTCATGCCGCTGTGAGTTTCTGTTGGAAGCTATACTACACATTCAAAATATTCACTTGTACTTGTTTCACTGACGTTTATAATAAACGCATAGAGTCGACGCGTGGCAATTTTAGTTCAGTGAACTACGGGCTCTTTTAAATATAAATATTGCTTGTTTCCAAACAAAATATGTACTAAGTAGAGGTTAGTTTAGGAATTAACAAATATGTTCCAAGCATAAGCCAGTCAAAACAACCCATTTTTATACGTTTCTTCGTGACATGAAGCCTAAATGTAGCTTATTCTTTGTATGTAAACTTGCCACGCGTTTGGTCTGCTACTTAGTAATAATTATGTGTCAATGCTTGTTTCACACATTTATTTTTACACTAAACTCTTATTTCGTGATTATAAATTTTTGAAAGAATTATGCCGTTTTGGCGTAGCTGTAGTTTTCTCATTATGAGGGTTCAAGGATACAAAAATGCAAAATGAAATGTTGACCTCCCATAGCAATTGACTCGGGGCTTGGTTTGCATTTGTATGGAATACCAAAAAAAATGTATAAATTTCACAACAAGGGTCATCAGATCTTGATACTAAGCACTTACTGAGTTTTCAGTTACGAAATCCGGACCCCTAACCCCACCCTCCCCTTTATGCCCGTGTATGCTTCTTGGTTCAGTAAAAGTTTACTATCTGTTTACATTATCAACAGGATGTCCATGCTGTACCTAAACATAACTCTATTCGTAACTCTGCCGTGTGTTCTGATGCGAGATGCTATAAAGAAAATGCTGTTCTGTGTATGCACATCTGGAACTACCCATAAGAAAAGGGAAGTAGAAACATCTGACAAACAGTCTGAAACAGATTTATCGAAGAAAAGGAGAAAGAGATCAAGTTCAAAATCTTCCGTGCAAGCTAACGTACAGGTATTATTAGTATTTCCGAACGGCAGTTTTGTTTGAAACGTAGAAATCCTTGTTACAGACCCACCAACTTTTTTGTGAAATTATCACAGGGGCGCGTTCATAAACTAGTGGTCGCGACACGGGTTCTATTGCGCACGCGTTGAAAATTATATACGCTATCCTGCTGTCAGTGTTGAAACCTGACGAAAGTGTTAATTATTGAACGGAGGTCACAAAGAGCTGATCTGATCGGGTGATTTATGATCGCTATCAATTTGAACTAAATGACAGAGCTGGTGGATCGGTACAGCTTCTTGTCTTGTGAAACAGTTAGGGATTGCACTTGTTTTGATTTTATTTGCATATTAATGTTTTATTGTATTCTTGGATCTCAAGTGCAATGCCTGACTGTAGGGATGGATGTCGCCTGATGCGGGACAGCTATCGGAAGATCTCTTGAATGATGTGATCAGATCTGACGATCGGTACGCGTATGATGAAGGTGGTGATGATGAAGGTCATGATGACGAAGGTCGTGTTGATGCAAAAGTCGGCGACGACGACGTAGTAAGTGGTTGCTTATTTAATTGCTTGTTTAAGTAAGGGATATATTTATATCTGTATTTACCTAATATATCTTAATAATAGACGTTTGACCACGTTTTGATCGTACCTTTGCTAATCATGGTCAAAGCAGGCTACGTGATTAGCACTGTGTCTTATTTTCGTGTTTAAAATAATAATTTGGCCAAGTGTGAGTCGGACGCTCACAAAGGGTTCCGTACCACCATACAGTACAGGTAAAAAACCCTAAAAACATTTATGGTACCTAATTAATAATATATAGATATCATAACAACGTTGATGTTGATGCTACAAAAAACAAGGCGCTAAAATGCTAGCGCCTGACAAAAAAATTGTCAACCTCTGCGTATGGATCCCTATTTCTTATTACTTTTTGTTTTACTTTAGAGTATGTAGGTACTACAATTTGATTAGATTTGAAATTTGTATGTATGTCTTTAAGTAAAAGCCGAAACAAAAAACGTTAAAAAAATGCAACTTTTTCGAAGCTTTTATGGGGACCCCCCTTGGATCAAATAATTCCAAAGCGATGGATTTCGCAATAAAAACATAATCTTAGTTAATGAGAACTGTGAATTTCTTAACTGTCTGAAGCAACACATATTGACGCCATCTGTTCCTAAGAATAAGGCGTGAAATCACATAACGCCCTCGTGAGCGTTCAGTATGTGCATTATAAGCTGGTTAGATCAAATAGTTACAAAAATATTTGGTGGACAAGTATGGTGGAAAAATTCAACGGTCTAGGTAAGTAACTCGGTGGCGCAGTTGGTAGCGCGCTTGTCTTGATAACAAGAGGTCGCAGGTTCGAATCCTGGCCCGAGGAATTTTTTCAAATTCTTGTTTGTACATTTGTTTCTAATTTATCTTTTCTAGTTTGTAATGCACTCTAATAATAATATTTAGAGTATTCCAAAGCGATGGATTTAGCAATAAAAACATAATCTTAGTATTTTATTTATGCACAGGGGCGTGTAAAGCGCACAATTGTTCGGTTAGTTAGAAAACATCTCTTGTGTGTCGGCGCGGACAGCCGTTCTAGTAAACATGTTTACGTCAAACCGCTTGTGCTAAGAACATGCGCAGCGTGATCTCAGTACGAACAGCTGTGCGCATTACAAACCCCACACGCACTTTTAGCAATGTATCCTTTTCTAAATTTAAGATGAACCGCAGATGTGTCAACGTGGACCCTTAACTAGTAATCTTGGTCTCGTGCAACTGAGGGTAAGAGGTACTCAGAGAGATGTTCGAGAGCCTGGTGACGTTGGATAGTATTGTTTGTTTATAATGTTTCAGATGCAACCATTGCTAATTAAAAGCTTCGGGCCGAACGTCCACGCGGAGTTGATCACCTCGGCTACGGGGGATGACTCGGAACTGGATGATACGGAATATGTTATGACGCAGATGCAGAAGAGTCGAGAGTCTTTATCCGTAAGACTATTTTAAGCACAGATATAGATCCAAATAGATGCCGCGAGTGTATGTACTTCGCGTGCCCAATTGCGCGCCAAAAGGGAGAGCAATGCTCTTCCTTCACAGATATTGACTCCTCCAACTTTGACTCTTGTGTATTATGTCTTAAGTCTTACAATCCCTTCTAAGATTCAAACCGCTGTCAACCACTTTCATTGTAAAATGTGACACGCTTGATTTTAATAGAGTTTGATGCACTTGCGTCATCTATTTAGATCTATATCTGTGATTTTAAGCTATAAGAAACTGTAAAAACCGGTCAAGTGCGAGTAGGACTCACGCCTGAGGGTTCCGTAGCATTCAAATAAGTTGATAGACTAAAATTATTCGAATAAAAATTATAAACTTATCTTTCAAAAATATTGCGGCTTCAGAAATATCCTAAGGGATCCGTTTGCGAAATATTAAGCATAAGTGCAAATTGTACGAGTAAAGTGTCCCCCCCCCCCTACCCCAGCTACACGGTATTATTACTTGTATTATATAACGGTTAAAAGATAACTATAATAAATATTTGAAATATGCTGAAGAAAACATCACTAAATCACCCAAATATTTTTGGGCGTTCGTTAAATCCAAGTCTGATCACAACTCTGTACCAGAAAAAGTCACTTATGGAGACAGGAGTTCCGACCAAGGAGAAGTTATTTGTGATTTATTTAATAAATATTTCCATTCTGTCTTTGTTAAAGATGATAATACCTCCTCTTGTGAGTCTAATGTGATCAATAATGTTTCATCTGCTGATACCTCCGTTGATATTGCTAATATAAATATCTCTAAGGATTCTGTCCTCAAACAATTAGAGCAATTAGACATTACAAAGGGCGCTGGACATGACGGTATACACCCCCTGGTTATCAAAAGATGTGCAAAGGTAATTTGTGTCCCTTTATCGATTATTTTTTCCAAATCACTCCGAGATGGATGCTTTCCTAATGTCTGGAAAAATGTGCTTATTACACCTATTTTTAAGGGAGGTGACAAATCTAATGTAGCGGATTACAGACCAATTTCTAAACTTAGCATATTCGGAAAAGTATTTGAAAAAATTGTCACAGATCAAATAACGGGTGCCGTGAGCCGGCAAATTTCCCTTAACCAGCATGGATTTATGAAGGGTCGCAGCGTAGAAACAAACTTATTGACCTTCACTGACTTTGTTCTCACTGCTATACAGGATGGCCATCAGGTTGATGCCGTGTATACCGACTTTTCAAAAGCTTTTGATAAAATTAGACACAAGACGCTTATATCAAAACTATTGGAGATCGGTATTCACGGCGACCTGCTTAGGTGGATCCAATCATATATTAGCAGACGTTCACAAGCGGTAGCACTTAAAGGTTTCTTGTCAAGTTTTCTTCCCATTGATTCTGGAGTGCCGCAGGGATCCCATTTGGGTCCCCTTCTTTTCGTATTATACATTAACGATGTAGATACTGTTTTCAAAAATTCTAACCATCTGCTCTACGCCGATGATATGAAAATATATCGGGTGGTTGACTCTGTTGAGGACTGTTTCAAACTTCAACAAGATCTAAGTGACCTTTTGTATTATTGTGAGCTAAATTCCCTATTTATTAACGTGAACAAATGTTATACAATTAGTTATACCAGACGACAGCAAAAAATTACACATAACTATCAGTTCTCAGGCAGAAGTATAACACGTGTTGAACATATACGAGACCTTGGCATTACTTTGGATGCTAAAATGAACTTCAACATCCATATCGATTGTATAATACAAAGAGCATTTAAACTACTGGGTTTCATTCTCCGGATATGTGAACCATTCAGGCGTGCTTCTGTTTACAAGGTACTTTTCTTTGCATATGTTAGAAGTATTCTTGAGTTCTGTAGTGTGATCTGGTGTCCTTTTTATGCAGTGCACGTGGACCGCATCGAGAGGATACAGAACAAGTTTCTTAAAGCCCTTGATTATAGAACAGGGAATTATTTTACGGACTATACCTCTTCGGCTTTTCGATACAATATATTTACCTTGACTAGTCGACGTAAAGTCATTGATGCTACATTTCTATATAAACTAGTAAACAACGAACTAGATTGTCCACACCTGCTTGAATTATTATTTTTTCAAATACCGCGCCCCTCCTCTCGTTGCAGTTCGTTAAGATTTCACATTAGTAGGAGTCGAACGAACTATAATAAAAACCGATTTTTCTCTCGCTCTCCGGCATTATATAACAAAATGTTGGGTGACATCGACATCTTCCTTGAAAGTAAAAACTGTTTTAAAGCCAAAGCAAATAAAATACTATGTAAGTGACTTTTAATTATTTCTCGTGCTTGTATATGTATAATATGCATCTGGAACTTTGTATGTAATGTATTTGTTAACAAACCATGTAAGCTCCAGTGTTTATTCTAAAAATGTGTGTTATTTTATAAGGGTTCTTTAGGTCTGTTTATATTAATGTTTTCTCTATTGTTTTCTTTTTAATATGTAATGACCGTTTGTAACCTAAATAAATAAATAAATAAATAAATAAATAAAAGGAAAACTACCACAGCTAAGTGGGCTTTATAACAAAAAGGCGAGTAATATATAGGTATAGTCGACCAACTTTTCAGTTTTCATACATTTCATAAGTTAGTAATTTTTGTTCAATGGTAAGGTGCACTTAGCTACTCGCACTTAACCGGTTTTTGTGTACCTACCTACGGGATAGATGAAAAATATTAAACACTAGCTTTTGCCCGCGGCTCCGCCCGCGTGTTATTCGGTTTAACAACATGCTTTATTCCGGGATAAAAAGGAACCTACGTGTTAAGTTGGGGTATAAGCTATATCCATTCTAAATTTCACCCAAATCCGTCCAGCCGTTTCAGCGTGAAAGAGTAACAAACATACACACACACAAACTTTCGCATTTATAATATTTGTGTGAAGTGTGATGAGGTAACATAGCCTTGTCTTATTTCACGCTAAACGATTAAAGACCGCGCTCATTAGACACCTGATATATGAAATAACAAAGCCTTGTCTTATTTTTCCACAAACAAAGATACCGCGCTAATTAGACACCTGATTTTTCAATGATATTGATCTATCCTACAGGAACCATGCATTTTTACGTTATAAAAAGTAGCCTATGTGTTAAGTTAGGGTATAAGCTATATTCATTCTAAATTTCATCCAAATCCGTCCAGCCGTTTCAGCGTGAAAGAATAACAAACATACACACACACACAACTTTCGCATTTATAATATTAGTGGGATTAGTAGGAATTCTTGGGGTCGTTCATTAAGTTTGTAACACGTTGGGTGAATGTAACTGAAACTTATCATTATCACATAGATTAAGGGGGTAACTTCTTACCTCGGTACGAAATGCACATCATAATATTGTTTTCCTTACTTTTGAATAACAAGTATGGAATGAATGTGTTTTAAAACAACTTGCGGAAATAGTTTGTTAATAATAAAGTCTTCACAAAAAATTACGTATTTTAATGTAAGTATTACATTTTGTTTGCATTACATTAACAAACTTAAAAGCGTGTTTAGAGTTGTAATGTAATGCAGCTAAAATGTAACGCATAAAATTGAATAATATTTCGCCTATCTGTTAACAAGCAGTTTGCGCGAATTGCTATAAAACGCATTTACTGAAAACCTTTTATTCAAAAGTAAGGAAAACAATATTATGAAGTGCATTTTGCACCGAGATCATCCGTTACCACCTTAAGATCACGGTATTATCTGCGCAAGTTACTTCCAAGCGCAGACAAAAGGGTGCTTTGTGATAAATAGTGATAATTAAAAACGCGGTCGCCCGCACCCGCATCTGTCAAACTACCCAATGGCATTACTTATTACGCTTTCATGGGTGTCAGTTGAAGGCGGGCTTGAAGTGTTTGTCCACGGGGAATATGGCAGGTGGCAGCGACGTCACGTACGACTTATGAACTACTATCTTAACATATACGTTCAGTTGCAAATGGCAGAACTAACTTTTTTCAGCTCTGTGATTGGGTAAAATTGACTGCGTACAATGACAGTGCTGCCATCACCAACTGAACAGGTAAGATGGTAGATCTGAACTGTAGAGGCGTTTTGTTTCCAGCAGAAACTTCAAGGGAGACAGAACGCATCGCCCATCTCAGATGAAACACAAGACAAAACCTCGAGTAGACGAAGTAAACGATAGAATTAACTCTATAAGCTTTGTGAATCTATTTAATTTATTATCATTTAAAGTAATTTGATTTGATATAAAGTAAATTAATTTTATCTAAGATTTTATACTTTTTATTATATACTTGTCATATTTCTGTATAAAATTATGTTTATTTTGAGGTTATATAGGTATTTATACGGAATATTTCGAGAATGATAGATTAAATAGCATGTAAAATAACTGTATCATGTTACTACTTTACCTACTTTGCCTGGCTCTTGTTTCTGACTCTATCATGAAAGTAAGGTAGGTATGTATTTAACTATGGCAGTGCTAAAATTAAGCACCTACTTTGTTAGGTACAGTGGCATAGCTAGGTGGACAAGGCCCCCGGTGCATAGAGAAACAATCGGGCCCTCACCCCCTCTTTCCACATAGCTTGAACTTATATTGGCCTTCAAAATTAGTGCACCACCCGGCCCTACGATAGCTACACCAGTTTATAAGTTACTCTATGGGTACGCCACTGGTTAGGTATCTAGATACCACCAGCACGGGTCCGCGGTCATGTCAAAAATAAAGCTTATGAATTTTTTATTTTGTCATATTGTGTGTTTTCAAGTCACGTCAAACTAAAATTTTAGGTTGACAGCCATAATTTACTCAATTTAGTGATTTTAACTTGTTATGGTAATTTCAAGGCACATTTTTGAGCTGTCATTTGATTGAATTAAAAAAAAATTGTTTGATTTAAGAGCGTTTAAAAGACTTGCTAATTTTAGTTGGTGTGCCCTTCAGAATAGCAAAATATAGTGCTGCCACTAAAAATTACGTTTCTTAGTAAATTTCTTAGCTTAAAATTAAAACCTTCAAAATCGACTTTGATATTTAGAAATGGTTTTCAGTTTTGAAGGTACCAATTATTAATTTGTAATGTTGTCGATTGTGGGAACTGTAGTAACCCGGGTAGGAAACTGGAGGAAACCCAACCCAGTGTGAGTGTGAGTTTTTGAAGTATCGAGTATACTTATTTTCAGCTAAGAAGTCCCGGCTGACACATCTAAAGAAAGTAAGGGTGTATGTTCATTGTAAATTACCGACATGCATGATACAACTACGAGTATGGTTTTTCAGTTCCAAATAATACTTTTAATGTCTTAATCACAACGTTTCAAAATTGTTTTAATATTACAATCAAAGGCTCGACATTTGATTATTTCCTAGTTGCTACGTTCTTCATATTTTTATGATAGATTAGTCTGGTTAATAGAAACATTATCCTAAAATTTCAGCTTGCGGAACGCCATAGTTTTTAAGATATTAATTTTTGAAATTTACAATTTTTATTGCATTTTTGCATTATGTGCATAGAAAACACGCTAATCAAGTGTCAAAACGGCATTACGTTCCATTTATCGCAGTGTCAATAAAAGTGTTGCAATGCTTAAAAACGATGGCATTTTTAATTTTTTTATGTGAAAAGAAATGTGTTTTAAATGGCGGCGGCCATTTTGTAATTCGTCGTTGAAGATTGGTTCATTGAGTATCTTTGGAGGCAGAACTGTAGAAAAACATTTAAAGATGAGTTTGAAGAATTATTGATGATAATAAAATATGTCTACGAATTTTACTCAAGTAGTTTTATTTTATTATTTATATTAGTAGGTTAGGTAAGAAGTCCGACACGGTACTGTAGCGGTGATTAGGCTAGCGAAGCCAGCCTTCTAGCTTGTCCATAGAGTGTATATAAAAAACCGGAGGCGTCGAAGGAGCGCGCCGCCAGCGTGCGGTAAGGAGCAGATGGACTAACGAAGCCGGAGCTGGCTGAGGCTGGTTTATTATCATGAATAATTGCTTTTACAAAATAATGCAAATATAACCTTAAATTCAACAAAAATTATATTCGAACCTCCCCTACCCCCACAACGCCCTTCCACCTTCAAATTCAGGGCGCACGATTCAAAAATTAATTACTAAAGGCATCCACATTAATTAGACCACGCCTAGGAACAAAATTCTTAGGGTCAGGTGTCTAATTATTGTGGAGCTTAATAAAAAAGAAACGGTTGGTCTCCGCAGGGGGGGGGTGTTTCATTGGGGGGTACGACCCCCCCCCCCCCCCCCCCACCCACCCCTAACCTAAATTCACTAGGAAATAATCAAATGTCCTTCCCAATCAAATTACAATCAATTTATTGCGTTCACTAATCCTTAGGTTTTTAAGTAACATACTAATACATCATTTTATTTCACCGTTATGCACTAGGCTGTCTTTATCCTTCCGTCATCACTAAAATTAGCACATTTACCCAGTTTTTAGACTTTTTAGTATGTATTGAGATAGACAGCCTGCATTCTTTCTTTCATGAAAATGTTTATGGTATGATTGTCATGTTGACACCTGCCTGACTCGTTAAATCTGCAACATAACAGAGTATTTTTTTTCACAAAAGAACGCTTCTGTAAAAGGGTACGAGTACCCTATGTTCTTTCTGAGTCACTGTTAGCGTAATAAGATCTTTGAACTCCATATCTCAATAGTTTCCAATATTAGTAATGTTTTGATTCAATTCTAATCTGTTGTAGTAATAAATTAATAATCTAAAATCGATAGAATATAGTGTCGATTCAAAGTGTCTCTTCACTAAAGCTCAGTTCTGAGAAGTGTCAGCCGGCCGAGACTTCTTATATGAAAGAAAGATGTAGTGCCACCAATTTAACTGTTCAGTAAAATCATTCGCCGTAGAAAGATCTAATTATACTCTTTTCTACCGCACTAGAAAGAGATGGGTGGATAATCCAACTGAACAGATAAGTTGGTCGCACTGTACTATATATTCTTTGTATTCAAGTATCGATACTTGTTTCGTATCCCCATTCATTAGTGATGTAACCGATTACAAAATTTAGAACCGGTTTTTACCGATTGCTTTGAGAAAAAAACCGGTATTTTTAGGTACTTTTAGGTTTTTTATTTCACAATTATTTTCTTGGACTAGTTAATAATTAATTATTACTTTTGGATGATTTCCTCCCGAAAGTCAAAGTAATTAATCACCTGATTACCTGATACCTGATTCACCTCACAGTTGCTTAAGCTTTATGAAGAAAAGCGATTAAAACACATGCATAAAGACAGAGTGAAGTTGACTAACTAAAATATTTATTTCGGTGGGAAGCTGGGAAGTGGACTATTAGGGACTAGGGACACTCTATCATTTATTAAATTTTTTCAAAGTGAAAAAAAATTAAAAGATGATAGAGTGATCATTCAAAATACAATTATCGTATAACGGGAATTCCCAACCGAAGACAATAATTGTATTTTGAATGATCACTTTATCATCTCTTGATTCTTTTTCACTCTGAATTATTCAAAGTATCACAATTATTGTATAACAGGATTCCTCGACCGAAAACAATATAAATGTGGGTCTTGGTACGAATCCGAAATTAATGTTCGGGTACCCGAACAAATAAACATAAAAGGAATGTTTGCTAAGTTTCTTGCGCTTCTTCTTAGCAATACTAATCGAATGGTGCGGATGGTTAGGCATTATTTACATTTATGGTTTATTTAGTTCATTTTTCAACACATTGTTCATTGCATTATGTTGAAATAATATTTTTATTCCTATATTTCTATTTTTATGCAGGTGTATAAATTTATTATATTTTAGTAGCCCAACCTTCATATTTTTGTATGTATTTCCCGTATTTATTTATCAACTTATTTGTTCATTGCATTATGTATATATAAGGGTACTCGCAGGGTACTAGATGAGCCGTTACTGCATATTTTTAATTTATGTCTTTCAGAATGCGCTTATCCCGATGCATGGAAGGTCACAAAAGTCATACCAGTGCCAAAAGGTGGCTCGGGTCAGACGTGGGTGATTTCAGGCCGGTGGCGATACTGTCAACGTTCGCGAAGGTTTTCGAGTCTAGTCTGCAGAGGTCAATTTACTTACAGATGCGCTCTCAACTCTCGGACGCGCAACATGGGGTTAGACCGGGCCGCAGCACCACCACTAACTTACTGTGCTTCATGTCGCACGTGGTGCCGTCGCTGGACGCAAGGGGGCAGGTCGACGTTGCTTACTTTGATTTCAGGAAGGCGTTCGATACTGTCGATAATGACGTGCTTCTTGAGAAATTTGCTGGCGTCAGCTTCACTCCGCGCCTTCTTGAGTTCTTTAGTAGCTACTTGAGAAACAGGCGCCAGTACGTGCAGTATGCTGGACATGCTTCAAATACGTATTGCACATATTCGGGTGTTAGCCAAGGAAGTAACCTCGGACCTCTGGAATTTAGTATAATGATAAACGACCTTCCGAACGTGATCAAGGATGCCGTCTGCTTGTTATTCGCGGATGACCTCAAGTTGCTTTGCACCGTTAAGGATGACGCAGATTGCGCGGCATTGCAGCGTGACATAGATCGTGTCGTGGAATGGAGTCGCAGGAATAAGCTGTACTTCAACGTATCGAAGTGTGCGACAATGACGTATACCCGCTTGCATGCACCACTTTACTATTGTTACGAAGTAGACGGGACAGCAATGCCTCGCGTATCGGAGGTATGCGATCTTGGGGTACGCATGACGCATGATTTAAACTTTCGTAATCACATCGAAGACTTGTGTAAGAAAGCTTTTAAAAAGTTAGGATTCATTTTGCGGTAGGCTCAGGGTTTTAAAAATATCGAGGCTGTAAAAGCCCTTTTTAATGCTCTTGTTCGGAGCCGAATCGAAACGAGTGCAATTATTTGGAATCCACATGAAGCTAAATAACTACATGCTGGAGAAAATTTTAAATAAATTTATAAGGTTTGTGTATTTTTAATTATATGGAGTTTACCCTTTCTTTTCACTTATGTATCCAACCCTATTTATTTTGGGTATGTTTGGATACAGTAAGCTTGAAGTGAGAAGAAACCTGGCGCTAGTAGTCTATTTCTTCAAACTTATTCGTGGAAAACAAGACAATCCACAGGTGTTACTGTCTATTGGCAGAGGGCCGGTGGTAAGGAAGATACCGCAGTAAAAACACCAATTTATCACTTTAACTTTATATTATAAATAATCAACTCACAGAGCACAAGTCCTATCGCCAAGTTTTTTATCTAGAAGAAGGAAACGGAACCAGAGACAATCATAGAGGACCAGGATGTGTTTGATGTTTTGACACAACGCTCTTAAAGCACTAAAATAGTTTTAATAAAACAACACCCTCCCTCAGCAAACATAATCTGAGCCTCTAAAAATACAATGCAAAAAAACTTGGTTGTAATATTTTACTGGTTAAAAACAACCTTTCCTTTACAACTCTACATCATAATGGCTCTATGTTATAAGTTATAAGCATGCTTTAAAGAACTTCAAGACATATTGACTTATTTATTAACTTAACCTATTTTAATCCTATTCTTTCTCTGAAGGTTACAAACTTAGTCTTCAATAGAGGTTTTGTGAAAAAATCTCCAAGTTGTTCATTAGTAGAAATGTACTCTAATTTAATTAAGCCTTCCTCAACCTTTTCTCGAACAAAATGATATCTAATATCTACATGTTTAAGTCTTTTATGAAATTGAGGATTTTTAGCAACTTTTATAGCAGATTGGTTATCTTCAAACAGGACAACTTGGACATTTTCCTCTGTTATTTTACATTCAGACAGGAGACTCTTCAGCCAAATACCTTCACAAGCCGCAAAGTGACAAGAAACCTGGCGCTAGTAGTCGATTTCTTCAAACTTATTCGTGGAAAACAAGACAATCCACAGGTGTTACTGTCGATAGGGCTGTTTGTGCCGAATAATTACCAAAGAGCAAGAACCCACAAGCTGTTCTATGAGCCTATCGTGCGGACAAATATGCTGAAGGAGGCACCAGTTACGAGAGCTATCCGATTTTTGAATAAAATTGATCAGGAGACAGATATTGACGTTTTTTACTGTTCGCTGACTGACTTTACAAGAGTAGCACTGTGTTTGTTATGTAAATAGGTTAAGTAGATGATATGTAATAAGTGATTTAGTTAATATTTTTTATGTGGCTTACATTTTCATGTCTGTTAAGATCATAGGTTTTCAGATTCTTCTTTTTTAATTTTTAACAGTATTGCTTTAGGTTAACCTGTCATAATATTGTTTAGTTATTAGTAAATAAAATAAAAAAATAATAATAGTAATATTTTTATTACTAGATTCCTCTATTTTATGCAGGTGTATATTTTATTTCCCGTACCTATTATTATATATTTTTTTATATTAAAAATATATATATTGTTAAAATTAACTTTGGCTTGTAGAAAGTATACTTTATGTAAGTATCTATTTTGCAAAATAAACATTTTGATTTGATTTGATTCCAAAATTAATCGGTTTTTGTAAATAAAAACCGGTGTTTTTAGGTTTTGTTGAAACCGGTTCACATCATTACTATTCATACAGTTTTTTTTTTATTTTTGGATTACATATGAATGAAACGTGATTTTTATCTGAAAATTTGATAAAACGAAGGATTTACTTACTTTTATGTGAGTTATGCGTTGTGTACTTAGACAGTTTATTGCAATTAGGAAGTTAGCACCACCAAATTCTATCCAGTTGAGACACCCTTTTACCACAGGTAAACTAGTTTTAATCATCAATTTTATCAACATCGTTAGAAGCTTGCCTATGTATCCGTCGTAGGCCTCGATGTGGTGTGAACAAATATCAAAAACACGGAAGGACCTCGTCGTGCGCCGCGCCACAGCCGGCAGTCGCTTTTCTGGCTTGTTACTTTGGACTCGTGCCAAACACGAAGGAAGTTTTCGGCGTTAATACATTCGATTTTCATTTTTAGCGCTAATTTGGAGAGCCATGGAAGACAAGGAATCCCTAAAGAAGCGGCTGACGCCTATGCAATACCACGTTACCCAGGAAGCTGGCACAGAGAGACCATTTACTGGTAAGATTTTTTTTACTGCCTTCTGAATTTTGATGAATATATTATAATGTAAAATTGTGTTTTTTGAAGTAGGTTAGTTGAATCATGATATTAATTGCCCAGTTCATCTATAGTTGGTTTGATTTGCTTACCGTTGTGCCCCCTTTTTTTCTTTGCCTGCAAACTATATCCTCACCTAGTTTTGTAAAACTACTAAAAACATGGCAAATTTAATTTATTGCAAAATTTTGCTAGTGAATTGTGGCAACTTTACTATATTGGTCACCATTGTAATTTTTGTGGAGTGAGTAAGGAGTGTTTTCTTTTGTCACATTACAAACCTTGCTACAGTACAGGTAAAGGTAAACTTTTCCATTACTTATAGTATAGCATAAAATGAATCCTTTTTCGTGTTGATTATTAATTTGAAAGCTACATTTCATGCGGAAGCTATTAATTAACAAAAACTTCTTGAGGTCATGCTGGTGACCACTTTGATGCTAAACCTCACCTGGCCCTAGGATTGTCAATTTGTTTTAAATATTACTACAAAAAATTGTCGTGATTTTGATCTTTTTTCCAACTTTTGGAAAATCCATGCAATTTGTCAACATCAGCAAAAAAAAAGTACTATAATATACTTGATCAAAATGTTAAATTTTACTGCTTACCTTTATTGTTGTGTGTATTAAAACCAATTGAGACTGATAATTGCATTTTCATTTGAATGATTTAATAGTAGACATTATTTTTTTTTAGGCACCCCTGTGAATGTGAGTCAAATATTTGTTTTAATGCTAATGTAGGAATAAAACCACAATTTTAAAATAAATCAATTTCGATTAATTTTAAATCTATTTTATCATATTTTAAATGTTCATAAAAACATTGCATCCTATTGTATTAATAAAGTTTTCAACATTATTTACAAACCATTTTTTGGCAGCCCTATCGAAATTACAGCTTATGTATGGAGAACTCTTCATACTGTTACCAAACCTCGCCTGGCATAGATTTTTCAAAGAAATGAGACTACTGAGCCAGATAATAATGTTCACTTTCATTTGCCCCATATATCTATTGTTATGACTAAAAATGATTCTATAACCGTTTATATTTTCCCTGGAAATACAGGCAGGCAAACCTACCTGAACTTCGCCTAGAAAAGTGACAATATTCTGTATGCATAGCCACAGTCAAGTAGATTTGTTTTTTACGCTGTCTTATTTAAAAAACATCATAGTTTTAGATCAGTGTTACAAAATGTGTCAAAATCCAGGCGAAGTATTGGGCCACGACGGTATTTGTTTAGTAGGAATGTTAGGCCAAACCCAATTTTAGGACAGACTAGTTTTTCAGAAATCCTTCTGGTCAGAAGAGAGATAGTAAGTTAGGTTATTTATAACTTCATAAGTAGTGCAATGATTGCCATATATAACCTGCCTTTCATGGTTACATTTTTATGAAAACCTAGGACCACTTTGGCCTAGGCCAAACTACCTACTTTGTCCTAAAATCGTGTTTGGCTGGATATGTTCAAAATGGTTTATTTTATACAATTTCTTTCATCTTCAGCAGTTACCATATTGTTGTAGGACTGAAATTTTAGTGGTGTTTCTATGTAACATGAGTTAACTTATTTGACAGGACTAATGTCCCTGTCTTAGATACAGAAAGAAAAACACAGAATGCTTAAAATAAGTTTAGTCCTGTCAAATATGTTATGTCGTCTTACCGTGAATCAACACCAATGTCTTTTCAAATAACATTATTTTGTAGAAACCCTGCACAAACTAGACATTATACCAAAAAACATTCTCCTCATTAACAATCTGATATCCTTATTAGTTTTTCATGTTTTTAATGAATAATAAATAATAGACTACATATTGAAACTATAATTTTCAGGAACATACAACAAATGTTATGATGAAGGAATGTATGTCTGCATAGTGTGCAGACAAGATCTATTTAGTTCCAAAACCAAGTATGATTCTGGTTGTGGCTGGCCTGCTTTCAATGATGTCCTTGCCAAGGAGAAAGTCACCCTACATAAAGATGCCAGTGCAGGTAAATGTTTCAAATGTTCTATCTTAACACTTATACATCACTTGAGATGGGAATATCTTCATCATAACAATGATTTATGTAGTAACTTATAGACATGATAAGATAATCAGGGACCGAAACTGATATTGTAAATACTGGTATTTATTTGACAAGTATCACAACCTCTATTTCTACCGGTACTAAATTGCGGCAAGCCCTAAAATAATTCATTTTTTTCGCGAATCTTGCTGCTATTATGCGTAGGGCTCGTTAAAACTTTCACTTAATTTCGTGTAAGATGGAGGTTTGCTTGAAGTTTTAACTGTAGGGTTTAGGTTTTCTATGCCCTCTAGGTCGGGTCGTGGACAGCTCGACACGGGTCAACTCGACACAAATAATAATACCAGATATTTCACTCCCCATTACGATGATTTCTATGATCAAGCAGAAAATCGATAATTTGAAATAAATAATGTAATTTATTCTGAAGATTGTTTTTTCATTTCCATACAAAGCAGGAAAACTTAATTATCTACAACACTTATTTCAATAATTATACCTTCATAAGTAGCCTAAGTTCACTGATTTTCTTTTTAATTGTCTGTACTATAAAGACAGCGTTCCTTTGCTAAGAAAATGACACACATCGGTTATCTGATAACAATAGAAGTTTTCTATCTCACTCTTTTACATCAATTTTACAATAGTCTAGCGCATAAAAGACAAGTTTTCTGCGAAATTCATACAAATAAATATATACATAATTCTATTAATACATTAAAACAAAATTCAATATTATAAGAGGACGATACTTTTCATGCCGATGAGCGGTTCAAACCACTTTTTAGATGTAGTTTCTGGTATTATTATTTGTGTCAAGTTGACCCGTGTCGAGCTGTCCCGGACATTCAAGGTCGCCATCTGGTATCGGATGAATTCACTTGGCACTGATATAGGTAGATATATATGAATTCACTTGACCAGTGGGTCAGTAAGCTGATTTAATCTAATATAAAAACAAGTGGATCCCTAAATCGAAAAATGGTGTATAACACCTGCAATATTTTCACACCCCACAGTCGGGGATAGATGAAAAAAGAAATGATCCTGACTTTGCATACAGGCGAGGTAAACAAAAAAAATTTTAAGATATTATTTTACCACTTTATTGGCGTGATTAATATGTATAGTGTAATATGCCAAATTACAGCTTTCTAGTACCAAGAGTGTCCGAGCTAAGCCGTGGACAGACGGACGGACATGGCGAAACTATAATGGTTTATTATTGACTACATAACCCTAAAAATAGATCTGCATCAGGACCATTCCTATGCGATGATTTTTTACGATTTCAAATGTCACCAGATGAATGTATTAATCTAATAGACTTCAAATGGCATTTATAGTCACCAGATGAATGTATTAATCTAATAGACTTCAAATGGCATTTATAGATAAAGGTCATTCTAAACTTACTGGAATAACGAGTTTAGCGGTCGATCATGGGTCATCCAAAAATGAAAAATATAATGTTGACCTCCAAAAATAATTGCCTTGGGGCTGGGCTTGCGCTTGTTGGGAACACAAAAAATTAACAAGGGTCATCAAATCTTGTTACTAAGCACTAACCGTGTCTTCAGTATGAATTAGGCTGCATAAATTAATGTCACCTTGTATTTCATGGCACAGATAATCCAGCAATTGTATATATTACGCGAATATTTATTTTTCCGCGTATGCTTAGAGGGGGAGAGGGGGGTCCCCCTACCCCCGCCCCCTTGCGGTCGTCTAACTTTGAGGGATGAAGAAAGAAGTGGTCATCCTTTACTCAAGATGGTAGGTGAATTGAAGCTGTTCAGAATTTTTGTCAGAAGCGCGGCGGCGAACTTCGAGTTAAGTCACAGTGGGGTTGGAAGGCCACCAGGCTAAATCAACTTAGATTGACCCAGTGTACATACATCAGTGCCAAGTGAATTGACTTCTCCATACATTTGGTGGCAAAGCAACCTTAACTATAAAGCGAAATGGGGTAATGGGGCGTATCATATTAAGGGTGTATAATACCTCACTTCGCTTCGCATGATCCTGCTTAATACCAACAAATACTGCAACAATCACTCTGAAATTAATATATGATAAAGTTGAGGACTAATGCTATGTCTATACTGTTGTAAAAACTTGATTCCATAAAATTTTCGCGATAGAAAAAAATTACAAAGTTACCTCCAAACAATAGTTGCCTCATAAACCGATAGCATTCAATGAATACTTGAAATTAGATCTGAAACTTTGCATAATATAACTGATATAAAGCAGCTGCAGACTGTTCCATAAAAATGGAAAAACCATCAGTGTAGCCGCGATTTCAAAATAACTGATGTTCTTGCGTGCGCGGCATCTGATTAGAGTAGGATAGACAGTTAAAAAGCAGGAGCGTTAGAGCAGGACTGCGAACTGAGGTATTATGGGCCCTTAAGAGGAAAAACAAAGCATATATATGTATACATATGTATATTTAATGGTTACCAATTGAGGTTAACATGTATATATATATTTAGGGTCTTTTTTTAAACTCTAGTTGAGGTTACCTATATCAAAAGTTTGACCTAAGTTCATAACAACTGGAACCGTTATTCAAATTCGGTCCCTGAAGATGATGTTTGCCCAGCATGACTGTTTATTTTGTGACAGTTGTTAAATTAAACATTTATTTAATCATGTAGATACATTTAAATAACTGCTTTTAAACTGTTTACTAATATTTAATGTGAAACTCTATGTTGATTTATTGATTGGAACCCTACCTTGTGGCTAGCCAAAATCTAGATTAATTTTAAAAACAAGTATAAATTAATGCCAACTTTGAGAAATGTAATAAAATACATAAAATTAAATGTGTACATACTCATATTTTGTTCATTTTGCAAATTTGGAAATTGTCATAATAATTGTATTGATCAGATATGCAGTTAACACACGAATTGCATTAATACATGTAGAGCAGTATAAGTATTGTTGGGACCATTGAAGCAGAACTAAACATTCAATGACATTGAACAATGGGCTTTATTCATAGTGTTTCACATAGTCCATGTTCGTGACTACGAAATACGTCAACTATTGCAAACCAAGGTCCTGCAACTGGTGTAATACCTAATCCTTTCTATAACACCCATATCCTTGCAATTTTTCATTTACTTTTTGTTATTTGTGGCAGTCATCTAATTCCCCTGATACTTCATGACTGCGTGTATGTAGCACAAATGGCTATATTTGGTCTCTGTGACCTTACTTCATATTGCTCAACCCTCAATTTGAACGTATAAGAAGCTCGTCTGCACCATTGTATCAAGTAACAACCGCATGCAAGGTCAGCTACAATGTCACTACACCTAGACACATGATTACGCACCATATTCGATATATAATATATATATAATGAGAACTGTGAATTTCTTAACTGTCTGAAGCAACACATATTGTAGCGACGACAGCGCCATCTGTTTCTTAAGAACAAGGCGTGAAATCACATAACGCCTTCGTAAGCGTTCAGTATGTGCATTACAAGCTAGTTAGATCAAATAGTCACAAAAATATTCGGTGGACAAGTATGGTGGAAAAATTCAACGGTCTAGGTGAGTAACTCGGTGACGCAATTGGTAGCGCGCTTGTCTGGTAAACAAGAGGTCGCAGGTTCGAATCCTGGCCCGAGGAATTTTTTCAAATTCTTGTCTTTACATTTGTTTCTAATTTATCTTTTCTGGTTTGTAATGCACTCTAATAATAATATTTATCTTATATATATATTATGTATTTGTTATTGTTCTGCAGTGATATGCCTTTTAAGTACCTATCTAATGTGGCAGGCATGGCTTTTGGAGGGACTAATATACTTGGATGTACTTAGGGAAATTCCCATCTGATTTCCACATAACTCTATATTTAGACTGTATTTTGATTAATCAATAAAATATTTGAAAATTGGTGCTGGATCAGAAATTGGTGCTAATGCAATTTTATCTTTTTTCTGTCTGTCTTTCCCGTACCCTTGACCACCCTCCGAAATAATCCTGACTCCATGACGGTGACCGTAAGTCCACTCTTGATGGTAAAAATGTTTTTGTGGCTTTTATTTTATACCTATAATATATTTATTGGTATTTATGTGTCTGTGCGCAATTTGTCTGCTACTCACGTACATGCACTGCTACATAATTTTGCGATTTTAATGGTAACTATTCTGGTTGAATGGTTATGAACAATGAACCATCGTTCACGAATTTGATGATTTCTTTCTGTGTTTTTTTTTACATCGCACATCATCACATTCATATCTCACCCGACTTCTTTCTTTTTTCATGATGACATTTCTTACCATACTGAATGTGCATGATGAATAATTTGCATTTGTCCTCTCCCCGCAACCTTCCCTCTACCATCCCTTCCCACGCCCGGATGCCGACGGTTGGACGACGACGCTGCGCCGGCGCCGCGCTGACACACACCACGACATCAACTCCACATGAACATTCCGGGATTATGTGCTCATAAAATCATCCATTATTTTAATATGTGATATGTAAATAACCGGCTTTTTGGGATGCGGACCTGTGCTGATAGTTGGAGCAAATATATTACTGGTTTTAACACGGCCAGGTTTGGTGAGGACTGAGGTGCGATGCTCCAAGTGCTCCGCTCATCTGGGGCACGTGTTTGACGATGGCCCAGCGCCCACGAAGAAACGTTTTTGCATTAATTCCGCATCCTTGGACTTCATACCGGCTGAACAAAGGAAAGATTAGGTGTTGTCTAAAGTTCAGGCATAAGATCAAATAATCAAGAACTAAATATATTGATAATAATCCAATTATCTTGATTGGTAACAATGCACGGTTGTTTGCAATACAGCTTTTGCAGTCCGTTACGTATTTTTGGGATAAAATTCCAACTTATTTCCCCTCATGTATGCATTTTTGTAAAGAGCTTCTAATTAGTATTGTAGTAATTGTATTTTTGGTATTTGCGATACTCAGTAGCATTATCCATTCGAATATTTTACATGCCAACTTCGCTCTAAATGTGAGTGAGTTATTGTATTGACTTGTGAAAATACTAAAAGTAGGGTGAACTCAATACATTTTAAAATTATTTAAACTATTGCTTGGCATTGAGAGCAAAAAAGCCTTACTTCCATTTCTTACTCTTAGTGCCTAAACAATAAGGAACCGAATAATAATTTTTCTAACATACTTATTTTCTATAATATTGTGGACTGAATGTGGCCTTAAAAAGTGTAATTGTACGTGTACTAATATTTAGCTAACCCATGTCGGTCGACAGTTCCACTTTTGCTTGGCAGCTGGTAGATAGTACCTCAATGCAGGTAGTGGTAGGTTTGTGATGCTCTGTAGTCACTAATATTAGTTACCATGAAAAGTCATTGTTATTTGATTTACTTATTTTGTTTGTTATTTTAATTTATTCCAGAATCTTTGTAATTATTATATTGTGTAAATCAGTACAAATAAGCAATGTTATTTTTGTTACATAAACCTTGTCGAAGCAAGATACTTATATGTATAATAAATATTTTGTGTACATATCTTGTGGTATTTATTCAAAATTCCTTTTGTTAGAACCCAAATGAAACAAAATTCTTGTATTCTTGGTGAGTCTTTTATTATTATTATAATTATATGAATGTATGGTTGTAATTATATGCACAAGTTGCTCATACATGGCACTGCTGTTTTACAACTGTCAAAAATCATAAAAAATGTCCTATCATTGAATGTCTTGTACAATATAACCTATTACATTTATTAATACATTTTAACTTATACTACATACATAATTACAAGTTACTTTCTCAACGTATTCTAATGCATACTCAAATTCATCATCAAGATCACATCAGTTAATACATTTTTCATACAATAATTTAGTAATATTAGATACTGAATAACTTTGTTCAAGCTCTCTTGAAAGATTGGTTACTATTTATACATTTCTACATACATTATTGCACGTATTTTTGTGGTTGGTGCTGATATCTTGATTTACATTAGGCCCTGTTAATGATCTCCGAAGAGGAAAAATACACTTGATGACTTAGGCCATTGGCTATGTCACGAGTTACGCTTAGGTTCCAAATTATTACTGTGAAATTCATAAATACGATAACTAGTGATTTGATAATCATAGCATGACAATGCACAATTATTATTTCCGTTTTCGCGGACTTTTATTTATTAATAGAATGTGCTTAGCTATTTTTCGAGGGATTTGCACCAACCCATCAACCGGGGACGTCTGCACAGAAGCTACGTAGCGTTAATTGGTCACTTCATATTGTCAAGGAGTAAACTACTCGTTTCTAATTTGTCTCTGTACAATATAGAGCGGGCGAGCCTCTATCGCATTCCGTTACCGTCTCATTCACTCACACACTTGCACTCCGCCAAGTAAATAACTCAAACGTAATGATAAAAAAACATAATTTTAACAGCTTCTGTTGGCACAACCTACACAAATAAAGCAGAGAGATAGCAAATGTCTTACACTTAATCATTATTAAACGTAAAATAATCATCGTGTACTATCCTTGTAAGTAAATAGTGATGAACAACTGCGTCTATCGTCACAAAGCTTCGCGCTATAATACGATACGTGCAGATATAACCAAACAAAAAACTAAACGCACGAAACTTTGACGAAAGACGAAACTTTGCTCCAGTATAAGGAATATGTATTATACTACCATTTTCAAGTATTTTTAAACACGTATTAGATGGAATTCAATCATTACACTGTTTGTAAAATATAAAAATAATTTTCTTTACTCCTTTGTGCCATTCATGAAAACATCTAAATAAGAAATTTAAAAATCACAAATTCAATAATCTTTCTAAACTTAATACTACTAGTAAATGCAAATCAAACTGTTCAATATACTGTCATAAATTGTAATAGAAAAATAAAATAGGTAATTAAAATATGCATTTCACTTCAATAATAAATCAAGGATTCATCGAAAATCAATCAATAATAATATAATCTCGTATTAGTCAAATAAAATTAAAACCAAATAGCAAACTAATCAGTTAACACTAATAAAATACATTTAACACTGCCACTAAATTATAAAATCTATGAAGCAGTTTACTATAACCGGCGGCGTCACAAACATATTTATTTAGATAAATAACTCTAAAACAAGAAACATCTACTAAATACTTCCATTTTAATGAAAACATGTGATGAGAAGAAAATTCTTCTAATGCCGAGTAAAAAAGCGTCACACATTCACCCATAATCACAAAATATGACATTAATAATCAATCAAAGCATCGAAAGATAAATAATCTGCATCAAAACTATATACTCGTGGATGAGATGGTTACTAATATAATAACGAATACACATATTCCACACAGCGACTCGTACAGTTGTCACCATACGGTCCGTGACTTAGAGCACACAATGCAACATCCATCTCACGCGGAAATCCATCACAGATGTGTCACTAAGTTTCTGAGAGCAGAGCTGTCAAGCGGACTCGATTGAGAACGGTTATCAGTCCGCCCCATACGGTAGGTACTAACGGACCTAAAACAACAAAGCGAGGCGGTCCGAGGATCCAGCGAACCTTTCGATCGTACGCTAAACTTGTGGTCGTCCGTCGTGAAATTGTGCTTAACTAGTTCCGACACCTAATACAAGTTGAACAAGGTACTGCCAAGTACAAGCACGATTTGAATCGCCACGACGCCGCAATGAGTCACATGTTAGAGCAATAGCGCACTAACGGAGTACATTCTCTGGAATATTAGATAGATAGATTATTACAATATAATATTAGACGATATGTTGTCTAATAGTTTTACACGTGAAATAAAATAAAATAGAAAAGTAAATTAAACCTAAAATGGAGAAACTGGCTCCTGAATCTCAGTTTCAACTTTTTGGGAGCCAGTTGCTTTTAGGTTTGTATCTTTTTGTTGCGAAATAAATAATTTTAACTTTAAGTATAAGGAAAAATCTGAAAACTATAGTTTTGTAATTAAATCATTAAAAAATTTATCATTTTAATTTCACAAAATATTTACAATAGGTATGTACCTACAAATTAGTACAGAACCCTAAGTACCTAAGACTCGCACTTGCCCGATTTTTATTTCTTGAAATGAAATATGTATGTTTGTATGTCATATCTTTTGTAGTATGTACGTATGTACGACTAAATATTTATTTTAATACAATTTGGGGGCACGGCAGTGCCCCCCGCCAAGACCAGCCAAAAGCAGGCGGGTAGTGTACCTTTTCCCGAAGCGTTTCGGCGGATTTCTCTTTCCCACTAAGGTTTGCTGGAAGACATCTCTTTTTAGAGATTAGCTCGCCATACTTTCCAATTAATCATGTATAATTAACAAATTGTCTGTGCACAATAAAAAATAAAGCACTGCTATTTCCTCAACGTCCATTTTGAAGTGAGCCGTATTTGCAACTGAAACTGACGATTGTAGCCGCGGTTTTGACCGCGTTGCAAATCGCAACCCTTGCGGCCGCGCGGCCAAGTCGCTAGTGCGCTATTGCCCCTAAGTACTGCCAATAGGTAAGCTGTTATGCTGCCGTCCGTACATTCTGCGGTGTGAGCTTAGGACGCGACCCGACGTTGGTGAATCCGCGAAGAGCCTCGCCTTGCGTTTTGAATTATTGCTGCTAGTTAGGGCATTGACAACTCTGTCTAAGAGATGACTCGACAAACTTAATGTTCTCAGTATTGATGTGTTTCCGCCTACTGTCAGCACATTCGCGTAACTAGGATTCGCAGCTGGGAGGGGCCCGGCCCAAGGCTCTAACTCATGAAGCCATTAACTAAGAGATAATCCTCCATTACAATGAGATCACCTAAAAACACAACAACCAAATAACGTCTTAAATGGATAAAGTACCTTTTTACATCAATGATAAATTGTAATATCTGTGTGACCTATGTTGTACAAATAAAGAATTTTGTATTTAACACTTGTAGTTCTGGGGGGGACCAGACGGCACTGAGCCCCCCCTAGCCCCTTCCTAGTTACGTCTATGCACATCGGCCTCACGCCGCCCAGCGCATCACAGCGAGAAGCGAGGGCTCTACTAACAGACAACTATCTAACGGCACTATACTATCTATACAACGTCACCTAAACATAAACTGCCAGTCTTTGTTTGCAGCTAGATTACTTCGTAACATTTTCACAGTTTTTTTTTTTAATCTAAGAAGCTACTATCTACATCCGAATTTAACTCTCCGTTTAGGTCCTACAGTCGAACGAAACACGTCAATAAGAGAATTTATAAGTTGCTAGTTAGAATAAATATCGCCACTATACGACACAACATGATTATAATTATTGGACTGCTTACTTATTATATTACCCTTTTAATGCAAAAATATGATCACTTCTATCGTACTCGACTCGGCAGCCATTTCGATAAAATATTGCTCTAAAACATGTTAACATAAAATTATACATCATGACAACTTCCAGTTACAACGAAGATAGTTTTCTTTCTGGCCACAACTCCTTTTACGAGCATCGATCAAAGCTTATTAGACCAGCTATTTACTATTCACAACGTCGTCTACAAAGCTGATCTTCTTTACACTCAGCTCGAACAATTACCGCCTCTGCATCTAGCAGAGAGGTGCACTATCTCCGTGGTAACATCGCAATAAGATACCCAGAAGTACCTAGTGTTGTGTCGCAATGGTGCAGTCAACTACGTGTAACGCGGTCGGGGTGTGTACGTGTGTATACGCACGGGGAGTGAGGCACTGAGCGCACTAAGGCGGGGGCGCCGCGGCGGGCGGCGGCGGCCGGCGTTAATGACCCTTCGCGGCTTCCTTCGCCGCCATGATGAGGGGCGTCAGGGAGGCCAGCGGTCGCGCCAACTTCAAGAACGGGTGCTGCACAAGAACACACTCATTTTCATCGATTATTTAGACAATGAATTCAGTATTAATGACGGGAGTTAATTTGCATAATAAAATTGATATAGAATGTTATATAGGCCCTATCGCTCTTATTACAAACTTTATCAATCTTATTACGTCTACAACATCTTATTCTGACAATTTGGGGTCTCTAGTGTTATCATACCGAAGCTTTGAGGGTTCAAAAATATTCTTATTTATATTGTACACAAAAAAGTTTATTACAAACGTTGAATACGAAACACATCGAGAACACTGTGCCCCCACATCAACAAAATTATAGGCATAGTTTATTTTGTTTCGTCCCATCGCTTTGATTAATATCAATAAGCGCCAAGTGCGTAAGCAAGACGGTGTGTCTGTGTAATGTGGGTAAAATCACGCGCGAGCTGGGCACAGACGTATAATATAGTAGCAGACCTAACATTTAAGACGCTATGCGAAAAAATATTCGCCGTCGAGTGGGCGGAGACTAGCTTAAACAGTGGGGCGCACCCCCGCTTCAAAACATCGCCTGTCGATCCGACCGACCGCGGCGCGAGAGTTTTGCGGGAACAAAGCGTGCATGGAGACGCATACTATTTTTTTTATTATCGATTTCATTTTGAGAAAAAGTATTGATTATGTGTTTTGTATTTTTTGTATTTTATATTAAAACACATTTGTTTTTGTATTTTTATCTGTTGTAAAATTCAAGTTTGTTTAGTTTTTGAGCCGTTTTTTAAATATTATTCCATATTTAATTTAGGTTCCCAGGGTTCGAAATATAAACAAAAAGACAGTAATATTATTTCTATTTCAAAATTTAAGTTGTTTTCATGTCCATTACCATACATGGTGATTTCTTAGGGTTCCGTTCACCGAAATTACAAAATGGAACCCTTATTGGACAGACGTTTATATATGTAAGTAGTTAAGTAGGTAAGAAAAGTAAATAATGCAAAAAATATGTATTTTTTTATTAAAAATCAAAATAATTTAGTATAATATCTTTATTTATTTCGTCGTTTGGCTCGCGTACTTCTTCTGAAACATTGGGCTCTTTATTCGATCTGTTATCTTTGTCTTTACAATCTTCATTTTCCTTATTTGTTTCTTTCGATTTCACGTAGGATGGTTCTCGTATCGGTCTACCTCTTGTGAATCGCGGGTCTATCAATTCTGGTAAAAGGCAATCTATATAAAAGGTTGATAAATTGGGTTCCATACGTTCTCTCCAAAACTGATCATCTTTTTCAATGATTTCTATTTTGATTTTTTGATCCCCGTACCACACCGCTAGTATACATTTCGGTATTTTGCAAACATGCATTTGTCCTTGTACCTGCATAAACCAGTTTGAATTTTTATTAACATAGACTAGTCCAGATTTCTTATCCACTTTCCAAAAATGCATTTTGCCTTGTATTATGGCTTCATCGATGCCAGTCTTGAAGACTGTCATTGGACATTTTATTTCTACCAACGTATTTTCTTCAACAATTATGCCATCAGGACTAGCTCCTAAAAATGGTTGATGTTCATCAATGAAAAGTCCACACAACTCTATTTTGACTTTGAGTATGTCAGACAGTTGTTCTCGAGCAATTTTTTCATGCATTTTGCCATGATTAATGGTGCAATTTCTTCACACTATCTTGCTGTCTATGGTCATGATGATATTTTATAGCTTGACAAATGTATTTTCTGGCTGAAAGTATGCGTTCCGTTGTTACCATTTTCCTCTGTTTTGTGTCAAACTGTGTGTTCAATTTCATTGACTGCAATTTATTACAGAAATTCCTTAAAATATGATTTCGGCAACCGATTTTCTCCACTGTTATGTCCGGGTAGGGTCGAGCTTTTAAAATTTTTGCATATGTGCTGCTTTCGCCATCTGCTATAAACCTTGAATATGTGACCTGATGCATCTCCATCGATAGCTTGAATCCTTCTACTAGGATATCCGATTCCATACCTGTAGAAGGACCGCTGTAATTTTTATAGCAGGAATGCCATTTAGCAGCCTCACTACGTTTTTCGGCCCTTGCGCAGATGCAGCAATATTTATTTTTAACTGCGAAAAATAATACTTTTCCAAACCGCCTCCCGATTATAGAAGTAGCCCCAGAAAGTGCAGCGTAATTGGTCTTATAAGATCTTTTGCACCAACAACCATCGATGATAACATCTATGATAGGTATGCCATCCTTGGTGACCCTTCCTTCCGCAATTGCAGCTTCTTTTTCTTCTTCTCCGGCCTTCCTCATTTCATCTAAGGACGTTTCTTCCCAGGCCTGGCAAACTTCATTGTGTGATTTTTCATACAGATAGGGTGATAACTTCGGTAAATCTAAGGAAGCACTAAAATTTTGCAACTGTATGTTCCCACAACCAGCTACCGTATCACCGGTTACAGCATTCTTGTTTAAATTGTCTAGGGAATTTTTTATTTTGAGTTCCATGTTACACATGGAGCACAAGTAAACAAACTCTGAATTTAAACCTTTCTGTACTTCTTTAACTAGACGTAGCGTGCTGAGACTGCACTCAAATAGTGAATTATGTAGTGATATGCGCGTTAGCTCCCTTGTAAAATAATTCGTATCTATTATTCTGTGACCAACGTAGGAAGATTCCTGCAAAGAAAATATATATATATAACGGCTATTGTAAACTAATTACCACATGTAAGTAAATATTTTCAATAACTAAGTTGATTAAAATTTATGCATCCAAAATCATATTGGACACTTGGAAAATGATCAGATGCAAAGGCAATTACATTTTTTGTGAAATTCACTGCTGCGCTTGGTATTGGTTAAATACATGATTTTTGTTTATGATTTTTACAAGGAAGATCAACAAACTTTGATACTGAGCACTTATTGAGTCTCCAGGATGAATTTGGCAACATAATTATAGGTACCTTAAATACAAGACCGTTACAAAATAACTTACATTAGCATCGCCTTTGTTAGTATATTCTATAAGCAGCTCGTGATCTTCATTTTCAGTTACATAATTTTCAACTTCGTCAACCGCAGACATTTTTCTCTTCTTAACACGCTTTTGAATACTTTCATTTTCTGATGTACGGGTTTGCGACATGTCGGGATGTTTTCTGAAAATATATTAAATAACATTGTACTTTTCTATTATGTACTTTATTTTATATTACAGCGCACAAGCATATTATAAAGATATACTCAAATATAACATTATTATTGAACATTATAAAAAAACTCACTCGAGGATATTTCTATCACAAAAGGTTAGTTTAGGATCCGCTATCCTTGTGCTCGATTCCTGCTGCGATGTTACATCGTCAACAATAGTTTGATCGTCCAAATTCAGGAAAAGTAATGGCGACTCCACAGTTCCCTGTTCCACGTCACCTACGTCTGAATTTTTTGTAAATCTGTAAAAGAAACACGTTATAGTAAGTATTTATCCCGCTGCTTCGCTTGTTATAGGTAGTTTTTATTATCAAATAATGAACTTTTCGGGGAAACCAACCAACATGACCTCTAAATTGTATTATAGCGTTGTATGTCTACTATAAAGATATCCAGGTGTACTTCGTTCCGTATTTCTCTTTCTCAACCTATTGAAATGATGAGGATGGTAGTTATGAAGTCAAAAGTACCTATTTATGCACCAAATTTTTGGGGAAATACCTGCTGTACGTCACTGTGAAATAAAAAGAGTCTTACAACAAAATAAAAAATTTATAATATTATTATAATAACATAATAGGAACTACTTACACATTTTTTTTGTCCCACTTCACGACCTTTGGATCTCATATAGCCCTTGTACTGGGATTTGTTTAATTGTCTTTTCTTTTTATTACCCATGATTCACTTAGCACTATTTATTTACACTTATAACTACACTATATTGTAAATAAAATTTAATTTACATATAAGTCACAGAAATAGATTTTTTGTAAATCCGGGAGAGAATCGACACAGGTCGACAAAACGACAAAAATCCTACGCGACTAACAAAGATCGCGGAAGTGAGATGCGGTAATTACTCGGTAACAGAAATAAGCAGGACAGCAATAATGCCCTCGCGCCTAATCTGAAACAACGTAAGCGCCAACACAATAAAAAAATCATAAAAAATAAGCTATTTGAGTAAATTAGATTTAAAAAATGGAATCCTTAGAAAAAACGATTGCCCAGATTATGGTATAAATAGATAAATCGTATTCACTACCACTTGGCTATAACAGGAGAAAAATGTATAAAACAGGGCTTACTTTGGATTTTTTTTCTATCGAGGAAATTTTATCCAAACGTGTTTTCCAAAATCAAAACCCTAGATTATATAGTGAAAATGCATATACCAGAAATTTATTACAATATTCCGAGTATTTTATGAGATACACAGAAAAGAAACACGCCTATTTTATTCGCATATCCTCTTAATAATAAACGCATAGAGTCGACGCGTGGTAATTTTAGCTCGGTGAACTTCGGGCTCTTTAAATAAAAAATATTGCTTGTTTCCAAACAAAATATGTATAGAGGTTAGTTTAGGAATTAACAAATATGTTCCAAGCATAAGCCAGCCAAAACAACCCATTTTTATACGTTTCTTCGTACCATGAAGCCTAAATGTAGCTTATTTTTTTGTATGGAAACTTGCCACGCTATTTAATACTTGCATTTGGTCTGCTACTTAGTAATAAATAATTACATGTCTGTGCAGCTGGGCCCTCCTCGATCCCGCATAACAGTCATCGGATCTCGCGGAATTAACCGGTTAATTGCGGTTTTCAAAAACGCTCTTTTAACGTTTATAATAGAGAAGTTTTGTCAAGAAGCAACAAACAAGTTCCATAAGACAACGGTGTCGGAGCCGTAGATGATAGGACGGGAGTGTAACAAACCTTGAGCAAGTCGAGCGCGGTGGCGCGCTGGTCGACGTCCACCTCAAGACACTGGTCCAGGAAGTCTTGGAACACTGCGCTCAGCTTCTCCTGAAACCATTATTATCGTCCAAAACTAAAAGGCCTGCCAGACGATCTAATTAGGTTGATAATTTGCTCGAATTATCGACTAAAT
Organism: Ypsolopha scabrella; assembly: GCA_910592155.1. Lineage (NCBI taxonomy): Eukaryota > Metazoa > Arthropoda > Insecta > Lepidoptera > Ypsolophidae > Ypsolopha > Ypsolopha scabrella. The sequence continues at coordinate 13,247,129 of OU342962.1, read as the reverse complement.
TGGGTGGTGTGGAATGCAGTTGCCAATCTGACTTAGTTCTTTTCACAAAAGAATGCGGTATGTAAAGTACACTGATTTTATATTTTTGATTTTTAAAGCTGACTAATTATAAGAATTTCTGTATTTCTTCATTCCAAGCAGTATTTTTTTATAATCTTAAAAAATTTGTTGTTATGATGTCATGGAGTTGGCTAAATCAATCCTCTTTATTCATATTTTTAACTATACTGATACTAATGGCACGGTAGACACTTCCTTTATTCTAACAGGTTGGCAACTCTCTGTTACGGTGTTACCAACTTATCTGTAGAATGAAAATGGCGGAACTAGCATATCTGATTGCATAATGGGTGCGGTTATGACTTTCAACAAAATAATCACGTTCAGCTATCGTTGTAATGTCGGTTACGAAAATAAACCCCCCCCAACCAATCAACCAACCCCCACAGCCCTTAGCATGGTCATTCGTTGCGGCCTGAAAGTTAGCGGCACAACACGTTTGACAGCCCATTTTTCCCAACGATTTTTGTTTATTATAGAAAATGTATTGTAGTTTATTGTGGACTCATAACGGCACTCAATATTGAATATTATCCAATGATATGCTCGGAATAAGCTACAGATCGTTAACCATAAGTCCCCTGGCAAAGGAAATGGTAGCACTGCATATGGGGTTGCTAATGGTTCACGTAGCATTCACCTTACTACACATTCATTATATTTACACTACATAACTGCGTATTTTTACAAATAAAATGTACAGAATGAAAAAATCTAAATAATAAATTATGTATTTATTTGTATTTTGCAAACAATACGTATGATCTATCTATTTATTCTAAATCGTCGAGCCCCCCCTTTTTAGGTTTTTGACGATTTTTTTCCAGGTGACTTAATTTAAACGCTTTTTTCTGATATGCCTGCAAAATTAAGTGAATAGGTAATTATTATTTGCCCATAAAATTGGCTTTATGTTTAAAGCTGGTATCCCTATTTTAATAACTCGCCATGGTAGTGACACGAGATCGAACCTGATCGAGAGGAAACAACAGTGCATTCAATGCAATCAACAAAATCTCTTGAACTATTGTTCAACGGCTTTGGCAATAATAATACATAATTTATCAAATAATTTTAAAACATCTAACTGACAACAACATGACAGCAATAGCTTGACAAGCAGTGATGCCAACATGACGGCAAGGGACAAGTTATGATGAACGGTGTGTAGTTCGTTCTTCAGATAAGGTGGCACTGTAAGTTGACATTGACACAGAAAAGACAATGAGATCTTTATTTTTGACACATTGGGCCTAGCCCTAATCAGCCCATTCTATGACGTCATTTAGAGGTCAAATGAAAGTGAAGATGTTTTTTAATTTTTGTTTAATTACACGATCTCATGGTTTTAAAAGCTACAAATAGAAAAATCAGGTCTAGAAACTAATATCTTAAAACTGTTTTGGAATAAGTACCGTGAACTTTTGCTTTACATACCGAATTACCCTGTCAAAGTAGTTACTGTCAATAAATTAACAAGAAAATGCCTTAATCCGTGGAACTTCTTTCGTTTGCAACCCAAATTGGCCGTGTGTGTAATTAACGCCATAAAAATCTCCGTTTTCTTCCTGTTTATGAAAAGGTGATTCCTTTCAATAGAAAAATATTCTAACACTTAATAATTTCATCCATTGTTATGGCTACACGTGATGTATGGTTATTAGAGATGTAAGCTCCATTTCTTACTTTACCTTACTCATGCAGAAATGGAAGTTACCGTCAGAAATAATAAATTACCTTAAGAAAATTAGTTAACGTGAGCGTGATACAGGTGTAATAATTTATGACAAAAATCAATAAAAACCCACTATTAGGCAAGGTTTTGCTGGAACTATCCTGCCTTATTCAGGTTATGGTTTTGCTCGATTTTAGTCGTGCATTTGACTGCGTAAATATCTCAATACTCCTGTCAAAGTTGAAATGCATTGGCTTCTCCAACGCAGTATGTAAATGGTTTTCTGCGTATTTTTCAGATCGTAGCCAGGTAGTACAGTGTGTTAATAATACGGGTCAAATTGTAGAATCTAAACCCCTACCTATAACTCGCGGTGTTATTTAGGGCTCAATTTTGGGGCCGATCCTTTATGCGATTTATACGTCTAGTATTACCCAAGCAATTCAAAACTCGCGATACCACCTTTATGCTGATGATACGCAGCTGTATGTACAAGCGCCAGCAAAACCGGACGATATAAGCCCAATTACCTCAAAATTAAACAATGACTTAGGTGCAATTTTTCAGTGGTCACAAAAGCATAATCTGGTATTGAATCCCAAGAAAAGTGTTGCAATTATATTTGGGACCAAGAATCAAGTTACCACAATTAAGGCACTTAATCCTGTTATAAAGTTAAATGATACAGTGATACCAATAAGCAATCTAGTGCGAAATTTGGGGCTCACTATGGATGAACAGTTGCGATTTGAAGATCATGTTCAACAGAAAATTGGCAAGTGCTTTGGTGCACTCAAGTCCCTTTATAAAATAAGGCCATTCCTCGCACAAAAGGTTCGCCTTCAGCTCTGTAACAGCCTTGTTCTCTCTCAATTAAGTCACTGTGACATAGTATTTGGTCCATGTTTGTTTAAAAAAACTGTTAAGGCTATTCAGCGCGTCCAGAATGCGTGCATGCGATTTTGCTATGCCATACCTAGGAGGGACCACATTACGCCTCATTTGATTGCAAGGGGGGTTTTAAACATGGCAAATTTCAGGGTATTAAAACTAGCGTGTCTGATGTTCAACTTATTAAATAGTAAAACCCCTGGGTACCTGCATGAAAAGTTGGTATGGTCCTCTAGAGCTCGGCGGCCACAACTAATTATTCCCAACCACACGCTTGTCACTACCAGAGGCTGCTTTAAGATAGCAGCATCTAAATGCTGGAACGTGTTACCGCCACCTGTTTGCGCGGCTAACACACTAGTTACCTTCAGAAAAAAATGTCGCAGATGGCTGCTTTCTTTGCAGTCCTTGGCTGGTGGTAGGCCTATGGTTCAGTAATGTGTCTAATAATATAAATTGTTTAATGTCAACTGTCTTAACTTTGTTTAACTTTATATAATTTTGGTACTTTTGCTTTCTAAATTCTGTGTGTTTTAATTTGTTTATTTATTATCTTTCTTTTTTGTGTGTTTCTTGTTAATTAAAGGCTAAGGCTGAAAATCAGCGGCTTTTTGTTTAAATAACAGACTGTCATAAGCCGAGTCTTGGACCGATTTGTCTCTTTTCATGTATAAAATTATTGTGTATAAAATTTATTGTGTTTTTTGAGACAAATAAAAAGCTTTTATTATTATTATTATTATTCTAAGTAGTGTTTTTAATTTTGTCTATCTCACCCATGCCCATTATAAAGGTTTGGATAATGGGGAAGGGCCGGCGCCAAATAAATACATTTCCAATACTAATCGTAAAATTAAATGTTTTTACTGTTTTGGACTCGTATACTGTGAAAAGTTATTAATTAAATTCTTAAAGCTCCGAAATTAACTAACCTGACAGACAGCGTCATGCATGCAATGTTTGCTATTGACACCTATTCTCGTGTAGCAAATATTAGATTTAGAGCTGCCATAACCTAAAACTTTTCATTACAAAATAGGCTTTAACGCAGATTGATAAAAGTTAAATGAGCTTATATTATTTTAGGTTTTTCAACTCTAAATTTAAGGTTTGCTGCACGAGAATAGGTCACATTGGCTATTGTTTATATTGCTTATGTTTGCCGCCTAGCCTAGCTCAAACCTCTTTGCGTTCTATTTTCACCTTATTTGTTAGCTACATTCCTGACTATACCTTACTGTAATTTATAGGTAAACTACCATTTCTGACGGTCAGATAACAACCCTAATGGTAATTGTAAGCGCTATCGCCGTAATTCGAGCACAAATGTGAACGTGCGAACACTAACTTAGTGGTCGCGCACTACGACAGAGATAGTAGAATGGTCACCTTGTCCTTGATGTCAGGTTTGCCGTTGGTCGCGATGAGGTAGAGCGCCCGCAGCGGGTTCTCGTTCAGGTAGGGAGGCTCGCCCTCTATCATCTCGATCGCCATTATACCCAACGACCAGACGTCCACCTGAAAGTGTTACACCTTGCTGTATTCTTGAACTTTTGTAGGTATAGGACTTGGACGGACAATTACACAGATATCACACTAATAATATTATAAATGCGAAAGTTTGTGTGTGTGTGTGTATGTTTGTTACTCTTTCACGCTGAAACGGCTGAACGGATTTGGATGAAATTTAGAATAGACATAGCTTATACCCTAACTTAACACATAGGCTACTTTTTATTCCGGAAAAAAAGCATGTCGTTAAACCGAATAACACGCGGGCGGAGCCGCGGGCAAAAGCTAGTATAATATATATATATAATTAAATTGTTTTCGGTTTAAAACTGAAGAGAAGGAATAAATTCAAAAAATTATGATAACCCGTTTTATTTAAAATTCACTAAAATACTCAACTTTTTCACTGTTATTAGTATAGATTTATGTATGTTTTAGTTTGAGTAAACCATATACAGATGAGGAACTTTTATGTTTACCTTAGGTCCGTATTGCTTTCTTGTGACAACTTCTGGCGCCATCCAGTAGGGGGTTCCCACCATCGTGGTCCTCTTGTTCTGCTCGGGAGATATTTGTGCGCAAAAACCGAAGTCCGCTGGAAAAATATATAGTTTACTTTATTTCCCTCTATTTTATATATCCTTTTATTCTAATACCTGTGAATTCCTATAGTCTACCAGCGTTCAATTTTCATCCCCTTCCCGTTTAAATAGATATGCGATGGACGCTTTTCTTAGACTCTATTCCCAAGTTACAGATAAGCAGGAAAATTTTCCGTTTGTATCTAGACGCAGAATACTATGACCCCTCTCCTACTACAAATCTGTTGTTAGGAAGTAAGCAAAATCATTAAATTCATATCAATGCGGTATAGAAAATCAGAAAAGTAAGTCTGGACGTTAGGAGCTCAGAACCGGAACCCGTCAAAAAATAATCTCGATTTATACGTACAAACTACTTGATATATTGGGATGGGGTTCACACACGAGTAGTAACGAGCACTCACTCAGTTTGACCTGTCCGTCGAGCCCCAGCAGGATGTTGTCACTCTTGATGTCCCTGTGTATGACGTGGTTGGTGTGCAGGAAGTGCAGCGCCTGCAGCACCTCGCGACAGACGGCCGCGATCTGTCCCTCGTCCATGCAGGTCTCGGTGACGACGTCGGTCAGCGAGCCGCCGGCGAGGTATTCCATTACCACCCACAGCTCCTGCAAGTTACATTCTTTATAACTGCGGCCCTATTATGTTCCTTGTATCGGTTGGCAACAGACTCAAAGATAAATAATCTAGGGGCTGGATTTCATTGAACTAAGCTGCTTTGATACAATTTCATTAGCTCACGGCGTGGTCGTTGTGTACACAAGAAATGTCTTATCATGAGTACAATTATGTTGAATCTTAAATAAGTATCTTATCGTCTATCTCACTGGAGCTAACTTCACTCGAAATCCGTGGATGACGGTATTTGTATAGACCTAAACCTAAACGAGTTATAGATCCTAGTCCCTGACCTACACCAATAGAGCTGTCTATCTTTACTAATAACAAAGTAGTAAAATTTCGTCTCTGTACATTGAATATATTTGCGAAATTTTAAATTAAACAAGTTATTATATTAGTATTGTACTGAGGCAAAAACCACAATTTTTTGAATTTTTTTCATTTCAATTTTCAATTAAAATTTCGCAATTTTCAATGTACAGACACGACGCTTTTACTACTTTATTATTAGTATACATAGATAATTATAGTGTTATAATTATAATTACCTAGCCTAGCTAAGTAGCTAAAGTAAGTAGCCTAGTAAGATCTAAGTAGATCCTATAACTACATTAACATCAGTATACATTGTACCAGTGGAGTGCATTGAACTTTTTGCTGGAAAAGCAATGAGAAGGTTAAGTTTGACGATAATAATAACATGAAAAAAATAAAAAAACAATTAAAAATATATATATGTATGAAATCATGTGCTCTAGGGTAGGCAGTGCCTACCATGGCCAATAATGGTTTTTCATAGTGACATTTTTTTTTTCTAATTTTTTAAATTGTCAATCTTGACCTCTTTGCATTTCCATCAAAAATTTCTATGCACGCCACAGCATTGTACATTATAAGAACCTTAATTAGTACTTGTATTTTATTTAATGTGACCTACCATGCTGATAGACTTAATGAGCCCCTATTGCCTCTCTGTTGTACTAGTTATCTCTTTCTATTTACCGCAACAATATTTGAATGCAGTACCACGGGTATATACTCTTTTGTATCGAGTTAATTTTTATGAAGAGTTTTTTATCTTGTTCTCCGCTACGAACGCATTCCATATTTGGACAGATAAGGCGCTGCAGGCCCACTATTTGTACAGAGTTAATATGAGGCAGTTTGAACCCCCAAAATTCTCCCTGGCTACGATAATACCCTTAGCTGAGATAAACAGAAGTAGCCATACCTCATTAACGAGGTAGCTGTCGAGATAGTTGACGACGTTGTTGTGCTTGTTCTCCCGCATCACGAGGATCTCGTTAATGATCAGCTCCTTCTTCGGCTGCTGGCTCAGGTTCATCTGTTTGATCGCCACCTCCATGCCGGTCGACGTCTCGATGGCCGTGTATACGGTGCCTGAAGCGCTGCATGGGGATAACGATTATAGATCTGCCACACAATGAGCATAGAAATATAGGCGTAGTGTAACTAAGCAGTATTACGTCTTCATAGAAACGGCCGAAACGAGGCGCTTCTACATCTCGGTGAAGTACGGTATACGACAGTCGCGCGCGAGTGCGCCGCAGTTACGTAGGTACGGACGCGGACAGACACTTCCGCGCATTTATTTACGTAAATTATGGCACGAAGTTACCAATTATATTGTTCAGTATATAGATGTTTAAATTCATCTATATCGGAAACAGAAATAACCCAAGAAAGACAGTCAGTGGACAGCCCTAGTACGTGTTTACGTACCGATCGGCCGTAGGTAATTAATTCAAGGACACTGCCGAGACAAAATACTGCCTGGTTTAATTAGCTTGTCATTTAAATGGTCACCAAAAAAAAGAGGTTTTGATCAGCTCCAAAATATATTTTGTTAGCAAACAAAGTGAGTTGAGCTGCTTCTAGTGATCGGCAAAAATAACTAAATTGATCAGCAAGTAATGTGATACTGGACAGCTAGATAATTAAATATATCTGCAGCAATATTTACTAATAGCAACAAATCGTGATACGGATTTTATTAAATTTTGGCAAGCTGCAAAATTTATTTTGATTTACTAATTCATTTTATTTCTACAGCAACAAGAGTGTGCAATTTTTGCTATAAATACCTGTATATAATACCTGCTCTACCTACTATTTGAAAATAAATTTAAATTTAAAAACATATAAAATGCTTTAATAGCTAATTTAAACTAATAAAATATATCTTGAATTTTTTTATCGGAATGGTTTATTAGTATTGTACTGAACCCAAAACAATCATTTTTAGAATTTTTGTTCGTCTGGCTGTATGTATGTTCCATTTTAACTCGAGAAGATTTGGATGCGGATTTTTTTCATTTATTTTATCATTGTACCTAGTCGGTTCTTAAATACTGTCACTGGCCATTTATTTTAAAAATAGAACACCTAGAAAAAAAAATGAAATGGTGTTCGATTTTCAAATATTTTTTGATTAATAATCTGCCAAATCACAATTACATTCATTAATTTTTTACGATGGAGTGGACTCGCAAAGAGGACCGAGTAGCAGTAATTGCATTGCACGTTGCGGCCATCCACCGAAGACGATATCCAACTTGCTTCAAAAATTAAAAATCACGAAGAGGTTCGTGTACCGTACCATCAAGAGGTACAATGAAACCTCTAGTGTCTGGCAGACCTCGTTCCATTAGGACTCCAGGGGTCATCAAAGCAATCAAGGCGCGTATTGCAAGAAATCCCGTCCGCAAGCAGAAACTGATGGCTTTGGAGATGGGATTAACCAGAAGTACCATAAAAAAAGTACTCAATGAAGACCTGGGACTACGGGCTTACCGAAAAAAGAGTGAACATCTTCTTAACGCGCGTCTGATAGCTATGAAAGCCAAAAAATGCAAAGTTTTGCTACAGCGGTACGCAAGAAACAGACACCGCGATATCCTGTTTACAGACGAGAAAATTTTTAATATCGAAGAGAAGTACAACAAACAAAATGACAGGGTGTACGCTACCAGCTCTGCGGCCGCTGGAAATGCCATTCCTAGAGTGCAGCACGGCCATCATCCATCATCAGTCATGATTTGGTTGGGAGTGTCCTACTATGGCCCTACTGAAGTGCATTTTTGTGAAAAAGGTGTCAAAACGAGTGCAAAAGTGTACCAAGACACGGTTTTAGATCGCATAGTAAAAGATCTGCCCCAGACACTCTTTGGAGGACGGCCATTTGTGTTTCAACAGGACTCTGCACCTGCTCATAAGGCCAAAACAACTCAGGAGTGGTTCGAGCGCCAGAATATCGAGCTAATAAGGCATCAAGATTGGCCCTCTACTAGCCCTGACCTCAATCCACTGGATTACAAAATTTGGCAGGAATCGGAGAAGGTCTGTTCTAAACCTCACAAAAATTTGAGCAGCCTAAAGTCATAATTGATTAAAGCAGTGGCCGATATCGACATGATAAATATGGTCCGTGTTGCTATTGATGATTGGCCGCGAAGATTGAAGGCCTGTGTGAAAAATGGTGGCAATCATTTTGAATAAATTTTGTGTGTAATGTAAGCTAATTAAATTACCTTTTTTAAAAAAAAACTTTTTTTTAACATCATGACTAGTTTTCATTTTATATCCAATTTTGTTTGTGACAGAATTTAAGCACCGACTAGGTAGTAACCCTAGTCAACATATAGGCTATAAGGGTGTTCAAAAAATTACTTAGAAGCCAAAAACGGGGCAGAAATTAAATAAAAGCGAGCGGAGCCGCGGGCTAGTTTTTAGTAAAGATATTAGTCAAAGAGGTCACAAAATAATAGTAAATTAAATAATTTATTGTCAAACATCAAAAATAATTGTAAAAACTGTTAAACACTGTTATTATCAATGCAACAATTCGTAGAATGACAATGCTCACAAGTGCGAAACTTCGGTCACATTAACCGATCATTGCCGCTTTTTCAATAAAATTGCACTAATTTTAAATTATTAGCTGACCATAATTTTAAAATGCAGACTCTTAGAGATTATAAAAAATAAAAAAATAAATAAAATATCTTTATTTCAAGTAACTCAGAGACTCATATAGGCAGAAAACATGAAAAGATAAATTATATACATACATAACACAAAAACATATTTACAAGAATTATCCGCCACGGCTGGCCACATGCCTGTCGCAACAATGGCGGATAAACGGACAATCAAGCCTGCTTGCAATCATTGCTAGGACAGCGTTGGGGCTACTCCGCACCCTGTGTATCAGAGACGCGCATCGCCTACGCATGGTCGCGTGGAAGCAGTCGATGTGAGCCCAGGCGAACATGCCCGAGGCGCTGCAGTAGCGGGGCAGCCTCAACACCGCCCTAAGCGCGTTATTGTATTGTACACGTATAGTCCCGTACGACCTCTGAGTGTAGCTAGCCCACAGGCTGCACGTGTACAGCGATGTGCAGAACGCCTTAAACAGGATAAGTTTTACCTCAATAGAACAACGCGCAAACCTGCGAGCCAAAATATTTGCTCTAATTGACAAAGCCCTCCTCTCTCTCTCTATGTCAGCATTGTCCTTCAGGTCGGTTGTGATAAGATGTCCAAGGTACTTAAATTGTTCGACCCTGACCAAGGGAACACCGTATAGCTGAATAGGTGGCACGCTTTGAGGGCGTTTTGTACCGGCTTCAAACACAAGGTACTGACTCTTGGCTACATTATACTTAAGGCCGTGGCTTAAGGCGTACTCCTCACATATCATTAGCAGCGTCCTAAGACCACAGACAGATGCGCTCAGCAACACCATATCGTCTGCATAACTCAAATTATTGACGCACACTCCATCTATATGACAACCGACATGCCGACTACTGAGCTCGACGATCAACGCGTTAACATATAGGTTAAAAAGTGCCGGCGAAGTTAACCCCCCCTGCCTTACCCCGCACTCCATTCGATAAGGCTCGGACAATGTGCCCCCCCATCTGACATTATTAATCTGGTGCTTGTACCAAAACTGAAAAATATGTATAAGTTCACGTGGTAAGTTTATTGTTTTAAGTTTTTCCCACAGGATGTCGTAGCTTACCAGATCAAATGCCTTCGATTGATCAAGGAAACAGGCATAAACCGGAGTCTTACGATCAATATAATATCTTGCGGCATGCTTAAGACACAGTATTGCACTCTCGGTGGACAGATGAGGTCGAAATCCAAACTGATTATCATGCAGCACCAGATATTTGTCTAACTGTGTATTAAGCATAGCGTCAAAAACTTTTGCCATAATCGTCGCAAGTGAGATAGGTCTATAGTTGTTTTTATCACCAAGATCTCCTGTTTTATTTTTAACCACAGGTACCACTACCGTTCTCAGAAGATCAGAGGGCAGGTAAGAATGGCTCACGCATAGCGTATAGAACATTGCTAGAACTCTCGTTATATGTGGACCGGCGAGTTGAAGGTGCTCAATGCTGAGGCCATCAAGGCCAGGGGATTTGCCTCTAGATATTGATTTTAAAGCCTTAGCTACATTCTTAGCAATAAAACATGTCCCCACCTTCTCACTGGATATCTCAGCAGTGAGCCCCGTGCGCGTCGGCCCCAAGGGGGACTGGACAAGAAAATGATCTCTAAAGATGTCTGCAATGCTCTTAGGATCACTCACTCCATCGACACTCACCGGGAGACCAGGCCGAATGTTCACCTTACTCGTACTCTGCCAGAAGCCGCGAAAGTTTCCATTTGAATGTTTTGCAGCAAGGGCATCCATTTTTATCTGATCCTGGTTGTTTTGGCACCATTTTAATTTAGACTTAAATACCTTTCTGCTTTGATACATAGCATTATAAATAAAACCGAAATTAGGCTTGCCGCATAGTACCCACTCATGAAACCTCGACCTGGCCGCGAGATGAGCCTCGCTGACATACCTGTTCCATCCCATTATCCGTGGCCCATTCCCACGCATTCTCGCTCCTCCTCGACTAACTTTGGCCGCGGCGCTGAGGGCGGTCACAATGTCCGAGTGAAGCTTATCCAAAACACGCCTATGGTCCAGGTTATTACAAAAGCTATCAGCACAACCTCTTAATTCCACTGGGAAATCAATGGACCTCAACCTCTTATGACACTCTTCAGTGTAAAGAGCAAGTTGTTCCTCAGTTCTCTCCCCCCACACCACCCCATTGTTTTTTAGTATTTTATTAGGCAACTTTGGTGTTAAAAGATTAGGGTTACACTCGATTATGAGGGGAAAATGATCTGACCACAGAGCATCGTATTTTACATATACATTTGATACAGCACATACAGCAGATTGCGTCACAATGCAGTGATCCAACCATCTCCGTGATTCGTGCGCTTAAATAAGTATCCGAGGACAGACCTAGTTTATCTACGTCGATACATGACCAGCACTGTTCAGTACAAAAGTCCATAAGTTCACTGAAAAATGATTCATATGGATGACTGTTAAAATCACCAAGCAAGAACACTGAATCTACACCGTATTCATCTATAATAGCACTTACAGTACCTAGGCAGTCCGTGAATTCTGGCAGGTTATCTGCCGTGTCCGTTGGCATGTAAATGCTCATTATAATCACAGGTCGATCACATGTTATTATTTTGATCGCACACACCCTCACGTTATCGCACCGCAACACCGTCACGTTTATTAAATATTATTTTCATGCTAATCGATTTTATAATTCTGCTGACCAAATAATAATTTTGTATTAGAACTATTTATTTAGCAGACATATACATTATCAAGCTGACCAAATAATATCTACTTATCATCTGATATACCGTGATTTAGTTGCTGACAAGAAATTGCTGATGGTTTTTTTTTACGGTTGACAAAAATATATTGTACGGTCAAAATTTTTTCTTGCTGAACGAATATTTTAAATAAATACCATTTAATTACTTGCTGTTTAATTATACTACGCTATAGGCGACGGAATAAATTGTATAGAAAGCGTAAGGATATGCGACAGTTTTGCCTAAGAGTGGCGAAGATTTCTATGCGCATTATTTAAACTGTGCGGTACATGTTTATCGATATGATCTATTGTTTTATTTATAGTCAAAACTTCGCAGATTAATGCTAAAAGCTTTTATTTCAGGGGAAATGTTTGAATCAAAGATCATAGGAATTTAGCAGCAGTTGAATCGAAGACAGCATAAATGCACACCCAAGTTCTAATCGCCATCTTTAAAAATCAATGACTGGTAATTTTCAAGTATCAGAACAAGTGTTTTCCATCAATAACCTACAGTATAATGTTCCTAACCCAAGACCTCACAGAACTACAATCAGAATACTATGTATCAGTAAACAAAATTGTATATTTACTTCATGAGATGCATTACGCTTCTACGTCTATTTATCTAGTTAGAAACAACAAACTTGTCAACTTACCCTTGTCCAATTTTCTCCATTTTGGTGTACTTTCTATTTGGATCGCCCACGCTGACGATCGTTCGTAACTTTTCTAATATTTCTTCGTCGGTCATCTTCTTTTTTCTTTGTTGTTGGGCAGTAGCTCTACTGCAAAAATATATTACTTTTATTTATTCTGAAGGCTTTAATTTTAGTTTTAGAGTAGTCAAAACTATTTTTTGTTTTATTCAAAAATAGTTCTTTAGTGTTTACAACAGAAGCTATATTACTTTGGAAAGAAATAAGTTTTGACAGCACTAAAACTGAAATTAAAGCCTTCAGAATCGGCTTTATTGTTATTTTATTTTAAGATACTTTTGAGCGCATTTAAACTAGCGTTGTTTTTATCGATAAACTAAAAATAAATTAAAGAATAAATTAAAACTAAAAATGACTGCGTTTTCTTTACGAGAAACTGAGGTCAAATGGCTTTTTTTGGAAAATAGTTCCCTATCTTTTACTATATCGAGTTTTTTTAGACATGAGCGCATTTGTTTAGCAGTTTAAATTTTACTTCTAATTTATTGTAGCGTTAAGTTAGTGTCCTGTATTTTACTAAAATAATGAGAAATATATATGGCCAGCAATACTTTTCCTTGCGCTTGGAAACAAGCCTTTGTTATCCCCTTACCTAAAATCAGCAACCCCACTTCCTTTAAAAATTATCGCCCTATCTCTATTCTTCCCTTTCTATCCAAAGTCCTTGAAAAACTTGTCCATATTCAATTAAGTGAATTTCTTTCCTATAATAATTTGGTTAAACCGCTACAATCAGGGTTTCGCTCAGGTCACAGCACTGTAACTGCCCTTGTCAAAGTCACTGATGATATCCGCTTTAATATGGATAAGCAACATCTCACAGTTCATACATTGCTCGACTTCAGCAATGCTTTCAATTCAGTAGACTTTGACCTACTTCTGGGGGCGTTACGCACACTTAACATTTCTCCAGCCGTTATTTCCTGGTTTGAATCCTATCTTCGCGGTCGCCAGCAGAGCGTGAAGGTAAACGATGTCATTTCGGATTGGTGCCCGCTAATAACTGGTGTACCGCAAGGTGGCGTCTTGTCTCCATTACTTTTTTCCATATTTATAAACATCCTTGCCAAACAATTATCTTCTCGCTACCACTTCTATGCTGATGATCTGCAACTGTATGTTAGTGCGCCTGTAGAGGGCCTTAATGAAGCCATTAAATCTTTGAATAAAGACTTACAGGTACTTGCGGAATGGGCAAAGGCTTTCGGTCTTCTAGTAAATCCTAGCAAATCGCAAGCAATAGTCATTGGCAGCTCAAAAATGCTAGTTAAAGTTGATAATGAACAAATTTATAAAGATATTTTTGTGAATACTGTAATACCTTACAGTGATACTGTCAAAAATTTAGGAGTTATGTTTGATAAAACACTTTCTTGGGCTCCTCATGTGGAACTCCTGAGTAGGAAGATGTACGGTACCCTCTACGCAATGAAGCGCCTGTAGAGTTTTTTGCCAATCAAAACCAAAATTATGATAGCACAATCATTTCTCCTTCCTATTTTAGACTATGCGGACTCTTGTCACTTAGACCTCACCGAGGAACTTCTCAATAAACTTGAACGTCTTCAGAATCTTTGTACTTGCTTTATTTTCTCTCTTCGCAAGTATGACCATGTATCTCAATTCCGTTCGCAGTTAAACTGGCTCCCCATTCGTCTTCGCAGAAATGCTCACATTCTTTCTCTTCTTCATGGGGTCCTTAACAATCCCTCTGCTCCCTGTTACTTGCGAGAACGATTTAATTTCCTTTCCGATCACGGTAGAGTGATGCGGCAATGCAATAACAAAACATTAGCTCTTCCAGAAGCGAAAACAGGTTTTTATAATGATTCATTTACTTTTCATGCTGCGCGACTCTGGAACCGCTTACCGTTTTCTTTACAAAAGTTGAAAAATGTAAACTCTTTTAAGATCAAAGTGAAGGACTTCTTTCATTCTGAATACCCGTCAAAATAGCACTCAATATTAATATTCCACCCCTATTATTATTTGTGTATGTATAAGTATTTATATATTTATGTTTATATAATTTATTTTAATCTTTGTACGTTTATGTATTTTAAGTATGTTTATGTTAAACAATATAAATATTATATCAATATGTTAAAATTATATTTTGGATAAAATAGCACCCTAGTATTTTTTTTCCTTTTTGATAGCATTTACCCCCTTTAAAGTTTAATTTAGTTAACGTCTTTTCTTTTCACCCAAAGGTTGCCTGGAAGATATTGCTAAAAGCAATAAGTGCCGCCTTTGTACACAATGTCTGTTCTGTTTGTTAAAATGTATTGTTAAATACAAAAAATGTACAAAAAGTGTAATAAATAAAAATATATATATAGTTAAATTTTTGCTTAGTTTTTTGATCTCAAAATTCAAATCGTGACCAGTTATTTCTCATAGTTTTGAATACAAACTCTATTGTCAATAAAAGCGGTTAACTTACGAAGTTTCTGTGGTGAGTGGTTGCGCGCCATTGGCAGGCGGGGGGTGAGGGGCGTGCGCGGGAGGGGTCTGCGGCGCCGCCACCGCCGCCGGGTTCTTGTTGCGGTCCAGCGGGACCGGCCCACCTTCCACTCGGCTCGATATCTGACAGATGCATTATACTTCTTTAGATATTTTGCATATAAATAAGAGAGGAGCAAGATGTCAAATCGTGTTTTTTTCTACGATACCTTTTATTCCTGGTTACTGAGCCATTTAAATAATCGCTGCTGCAATTATTTTTTTCAAGAAACCCTCAGGGACAGTGAAAATCGCATTGTGCTCTTTCTCTCTGAAGCCAAATGTCCGAGCGCGAGCATTGCTGGTGTTCGATTGCTAGCTCTGTCCATGAATGTAAACAGGTTGACGTTGTAAAATGAAACAGTCGTCTTACCGAGTGCGTGGTGAGCGCAGGGTGCGGCACGTGTGGCGGGGAGGCCGGCGCGGGAAGAGGTCGCGGGGGCGGCGCTTCCTCCTCCTCGATGGGTTTCGTGTACTGAAACAAGGACGAGTTGAGTATTTGTCTTCCTTTTTATACATATGCTACAGTCTTTGCTGTTCTTAGCATTAATTTTGAAACAAACAGTTCTCTAACTTAATTACTTTAATAATCTCATGTATGAATGAGTTGTAATTTCAAAAAAAAACTTTTTCGAAAACAAGGCAGCCATAATTCCCTGTTTAACACATTTGAACATTCACTAACGTTAATATATTTTCAGACCATTATTTGAGCGCTCCCGGTCTGGTTTAACGTATGCAAGATAACATACAGAGCTGGCAAGATGGGCAGTTCTTATTGCAGGTTCATAGCCCTTAACATAGTTTACAAATAGGGATGTGACTGTACCTATAGTTTATCCGCAAATAGGAACCCACGCTACTCCAAGGTAATAGAGTTTACAAGGTGTACGTACAATGCTCTTGGTGCGGTCGGGGCGCGAGGGGGGCGGCGGCGGCGGCTCAGGGTGCTCTGTGTCTGTCGGAGTAGACGATGACGGACTGCTCGATGACACTCGCGATACTGATGAACCTAAACACATTTAAACTTCATTTATTACTGATCTTTCTACGTGGAGTTTATTTTTTACATTCTTTGGGACTTTATTATTTTGCAACACCTTTAAAACCTCTTTAGCGAAGCTTTGGTGTCGGCGAGTTTGTGCACCATAACTCAAGAACTGGACCGATTTAGTCTCGGTGGGAAAAATGCGGAAAACCATTGATGACGTCCCTATTTTAGTGTCAAATAAAGCTTCTTTTTAAGCAATATTTAAGATATGATGGAACCCGTCCACTGCGTCCAAGGCACACTTGACAGAGCGTTTAAATTCGAACAAATAATTTGATACAATTGAAACCACGTTCTTAATGCTTATGAGGGGAGAAAATTTTATAATAGTACATTACGATACGAGAGCGATGAAACGTTTTCTGACGAGTGTGAGTTTGCGGCACGAGCCGAAGGTGAGTGCTGCAATCACACGAGTCGAGAAAAAGTTTCTCGCACGAGTATTGTATAATATTTTATAGCAAAAGTGGGGAAAATGCCGACTTTACGCAAGCGCAGCGTGCGTAAAGTGGTCATTTTACGCACGGTGTGCTATAAATAAATATAAATGTATAAATATATCGTCACGACATGAGTCCCCAAGGGGGTGTCAGAGGTGTTCCGGTGTGAACTGTGAAATGCAACCCGCGTTTCATCGACGATTATTACGTATTATTAACTTTTAGTAGCATATACTTTTTAATTATTATTTTAAGCTTAGCAGAATCTGCACTGATCTAACACCGTTTCATTTTTGGAAGTCTGAGTATCGAGTTTATTCTAAAATTTGTCTTAAATATAACTATCAGGGTTCTCTGATTACAGCATTTGGAAGTAAATCCTGACCTGAATGCGTTGTATGCATCTGAGCGGAGGTCATATACTTGGAGGCAGGCGGTTGTGTAGCGGACGCGTCGTACCACTTGAGGACATCTAGCACAGCTTGCGGGTTGCTCTTCTGTTCCTGCTTGCTGATGTTCGAGGCCATAAGCAGCCGCGCCCACGCCTCCGGCATGCCCTGCGACAATAACACGGATTCTATCACTTAATGTTGGGGATTCTTGTGATAGCAGATAATAATAAAATACTTAAAACAAATAAGTTATTGAGAAAGGTAATATAAAAACTACACAAATGTTTTGTTCTATGCATGGTTTGTTTAGCGTCATTCACTGAGCACAAAAACTTTCTTACTTCTTCGGAGTTTCAATTTTTAATTTAAAAATCAAGGTCAATGCAGAAAACGCAAAAAAAAAACTGTTCAGTATAATTTGGGCAAGCACTTTTGTATGGAACAGCTGATTTCCTTTTCAGATTTCAGGATCAGCTCCAAAGTAGAAATTGTTCGTATTGATGAGTACTATTACCAGTCTGCGTTTTCAAAACAATATTATAGCCACATTGTAATCTCTGTGCAAAATGTTTTATGCTCCTGAAATTTTGGGTGTTTTTAAGCTTCTGTATCGAAAAAGAAAATTAATATTATAAATTTATCATCGTAATGTTATCAAATATTATATTTTAAAACAATACAGATTTACAAACTCCGAAATTACATGTTAATGTTTCAAAATTTTGATGTTGTAGAGGTAACATTAACAGTTTTATTGTAAAATGTCTCCAGTGCAGAGAATGCGCTATAAAACACCTAATTGATTGTTTGACAGTTCGAGTAAACTACCTAAACCGACCGAGTATAGTTCGATAATGAGCGAGTCCAATATATTATTTTTGATAATCTTTTGCAATGATTACTTTTGGTACCTATATAATTTTGAAAACAGTTGACTTATATTTAGGACCTGATATACAGGGTGTAAATGGACTGAGACCTTTAAATAAAACCACATACTCTAATGATCATACTGAACAACTGTCTGAAGAAAAATACACGCGCAAATCTTCAGAGAAGAAGATATTCAACTGTAACTTAAAGACTTTATCTCGTAGGAAGAACGTCTATTTTAGAACGCCCCATCTGCACAGAGTTTTACGGAAGATGCTGTTTCAAAAAACGCCCCTACAATGGTGCATTAGGGTTCACACATTTTTGTTTGAAACTCAAATATTTCTCAAACTAATGTTTAGCACGGGTATGTTTCTTGGGAAAGGGGTTCAGTATGATCAGAAGATTGTGTGGTTTTATTTAACGGTAGCACTCTATTGACACCCGGTATTAAAATAAAGACACATGCAATAATATTAATGAATAGTTACATGGATTGATGATGCTGTGACGTGAGAATTAAGAAATTAACTATAAAAATTAAGTTGGGCTTGATTTGTGTGTGGTACATTTAAAATGATCACATAGCAGACTGTGCTGAATGTTACTGTTGGATGAATTTATCAATATGCATCGCATCTCTACTTTAATAAAGTGATAATTAATTTCTACATAAACAACAAAGTATTTATATAATAGGGTACGTATTAAATAGCATTACAAAAGATCATATTTTCCCATGCATTCTTCGAACTGTAGCATCGTTATTTGAACCAGAGAACAAATACCAGGTGTAAACAGAGGGCTAATATTACAGAAACGACAAATTCTACTGATCACAATTAACAACATTACTCAAGAAGACCTTTATGAGTGGACATGCTTAACTTGAAAGCATCAAAACTTTGGGAAAGGCAGGGTTCAGAAAAGAATTTTCATGTCTTTGATACAATGGGCATATCCTCTTGTTTATAACTTAATAAAATATTCATACCCTCATTTTACTTACAAGTTTTAAACTTTACACCTAGTATATATTTTAGTAGTCTAGTTTCTCTAAAATAAATATACTAACTAATTTGAATAGAAAAGCACATTATTTTTTGCAACAAAATAATTATAAACATGTAGCATAGGTAGATATATGATCTATCATATTGCTACAAAATGCGAAGGCACAATACTCAATAATATAAGCTATTACTTACTGTCATAGGCAGCTTGAAACAAAAGCGGAACCTCGAAATACATAGAACTCAATACATTTTGTACCTAAACCTAATTACAAATCTGTTGTTACAGTCAACAGAATACTAATACTTCTAATCCATACAATTTTACATGAAAATTAAAGGGACATGGAACATATTAATAGCATTCCTTGAATCTTCTCCTCTATCAATTTAGTAGGGATTCAAATTCATATTCATTCTAAATTTACATCTAGTGTAATGTAAACATGCTTCCATTAGGCCTGCTATTTCACTAAAATACTGTATCTGAGATGAGGGGTAAGTAAGAATAACTTGTTATAATTTAAGATTATTCTCAGTTTATTCTTAGCGTAATGACTACATGACAGCTTTATAAGTGCATTTATCAGAGTTTATGTTGGTTATTTTTATGACTTGAAAATTGTTTGGGAACTGAATGTTTTGAACTTATAAGAAAGTCACATCTTGAAGAGATAAAAGTGTTGTATCTGCCAATTCTAAATAAAAATAAGCAAAGCAGTGAAGCTCTATAAATGCAAATGTGTTGATATTCAATGCAGTAAGCTAGGACAATATCAAATTATAACCGTGGGCACCAACATTGATAGCTTCACAAAATTGGCTTGGTATTTATAAATTTATAGATTACTAGTGCAACAAAAATAAAATAACTCTGTGTTTTGATTGCAGAACATTGCTTTTTGCATTTGTTATGTGCAACAGAATGATATTGCTTTTCTTGCTGGTCATGATTAAAGGAAAACAGAAATACTGCATGTTCTGACAATACTATGGAACTATTGCCAGCACATACATTATAGCAGATTTTATTTTCTATACTGGACATAAATACATGAATCAAGTATATTTATATCTCAATATATAATAATTAAATATAGCATAAATTTTCCTATATATTTTGTTCATTTGTGAAATGATCAAATAATATAAGAATGTTGTGAAAATTTTAAATAATATTTACCGTGAACTCCCCTGTGACTGCATCAAATCCAACATGAACAGTGTGTTCAAAATTTGTTGGGTAACTAATATTAGGCTTGTTATCATTATGTGCAGTGCTTTTAGAACCTTTAATCTTTGCTTTCAATGTTTTCTTTTTCCTATCCCCTGCATCATCAGGTTCTGAAAGAAAAATACCATTATATCAAAATTATAGTTCCTACAGGCAGAATGAATATTATATGAAATGCAAAGACACATTACTCATGGAATCACAATAAGGATGATGGAGACAGACACATATGGTGTACAAACACAATGTATGAATGGTTTGATTTCAATATTGTTTTGGTTATGTGGTTGATACCTTTGGGTAGTGGCCTCATGTCTACTGAAGCAACCGAGTCAATCCTGTCCGTCGCTCGGTTGCTAGTGAGGCGCACTGGAGGCGCAGGTGGCTTATCCTCATCACTTGACATATTGTTCTATAATACATACAAACTTTCCAATGTTATTCTAGTTCGTCAAACGGCTTGTTGCTTTCTGAAAACGGAAACCTGATGGAAATCCAAGGAGATATATCGCCTGTATGATAGAAATACGTAAATTCTAATGTAGAACTTGAGAAATGGTATTTGTACACACGATTTTTAAACAGCGCTTTCTGGCTTTTTTCTTACTTTTTTCAACTAAAACTTGGCTAGTGACATTCCAATTTTCATGGGCGATTATGTTAACCTCAGGATAAAAATGTTTCCAAAGTCAAACAAAATGTAAAAACCAGAATATTACTCATGGACGCGCCCCGCAAAAGTTCGCAAGAAAAAGCAGTGGAGTTATTGAGGTAAAAATATTGGTACCTGATAAATTATACAAACAGATATAAAAACCAAACAGGATAGCAAATGTGTCACATTTCAATAAATTGTTACACAGAAATCCATGAAAATTTTGATTCACACAAAACAGACTGAAAATGAAATGACTTGAGCCGCCATTATAATGTTCATAGACTAATGAGAAATATAAATGAAAAAAAAAACAAATGCTGTCCACAGAACAGAAAGGATTTATTTTTCAAGTTTTTTCATGCGTGCGGACGACTGGTGTGAGCTATTGTTTGTTCTGGGCCGCGTTCAGTTTGATCGCCCGCTCATCACTGACAGCAGGATAACAGATAGAAAATCAACGCGTGCAAAAGAGATGTCATAATCGCCAAGCGGGAGCGGGCGATCAAACTGAACTGAGTCCTGGGGTGAGTGTGAGCGAGTAATATTGTGACCTATTCTCGTGCAGTAAACCTTAAATTTAGAGTTGAAAAACCTAAAATAATACAATCTTATTTAACTTTTGTCCATCTGCGTTAAAGCCTATTTTGCAATGAAAAATTTAGGTTATGGCAGCTCTAAATCTAAAATTTGCTACACGAGAATAGGTGTCATTGGCTCCATTCCTTGGTTTAACAAATCGAAATTGTACAAAAACAGAAACCGCCTAAGATTCGGGCACTGCCGTATCAACCACCATCGTCATAACCTCACCATTATGCACAGATTGCAATTTCTCAATAGATCAGACCTTGGATCATTTTTTTTTTTTTTTTTGTATTTTATGGCCTTTAGGCCAAACCTTGGATCATATTTTATTTCAATGTTCCCCTTATAATTTTCAAAGACTCACATTGATTGATAAACTCCTCAATATTTACAAAAAACCGGAAAATATCCCATGCGACACTCAAGAACTGTTATATGAACTTTAAAACATATGATATGCAATTTATGAATTTGTAATAACAAAATATTTAAACAAGACATGGAAAAGAAAACTAGGAACAAGACTTTGGCTATAGCCTTAAATAGAATACCCACTGTGAATACCCATTTATGAAGTTCATGAATATATTGGACAAGATATTGGCTTCGGCCTTATTATATGAAGACAATCGACAACATTTCATTTTAGTTAACCATTTATTTTTAATATCTATATTCAAAGGCTGCGTAAAAAAGAAGCTTATGTATTTTTTCATTTTGTTTTATTTTATGTTTTTCCTGCATAATTTAATGTTTTCTTATTCACTCATTCTAAAAGGAAGTTTCAAAAGACGATGTTCATCGCGAATCAATTAAAAAAAAAAAGCTTGGCATGTTTATGTCCACTGTCACATGATATGACAGTTGATTTTTTTTAAACAAGATGAACTTAAGGGCAAAGGAAATTGTTTTTAAAATCCTGTGTTTAACATATTTTTAGTTTTTTGAACACATCTCTTCATTTAATCACGATTTAATTCTGAAAAAAAATATGGTGCTCAGAAGGCGCAAATCTCGAAATGGTTTTTAGTTTTGCACCAATTATTAATTTGTAATGTTGTCGATTGTCGCGTTTAACAACCTCGCATTGCTGCAGCGATGAACTGTGCAGCCGCTGCAAAGAGTTACAATAAAAGACCATTTTGCATGCCTTTAACAAGCATCCAGCAGCGTAAATAATTTCGCTGACTGCAGCGTATAGGCTATCTGTCATTTTGACGTATGGCCATTTAACACAAATCCATCGCAGCAAGGCTGCTACCGTTGCACACAGTGTTTTTAGCTAGATGCACTGTAACTACAGTAGATTTACTGTTTTTTAACTCTATTTACTGCATTGCTGTGAATACAGTGTATAGATAGAGAGCACTGTAATTTTCGTTTAGGAAAAAAATCATTGTAAAATATGAAAATGGGAGCGTTCTGTTAACTTAACGAATAGGAGAATACCGTTATCGCCAACTATGATATTTAAAACATTATACAATATTACCACGGCAATTGTCTTAATTTGACGTTGAATAGGAAAAGACAATGACCATTTTATATTTTTTGTATGAGACCTTCATAGCTATAGCCTCCTTTGTACCTGCCTACAGCCTAGCCCTAATCAGCCAATTCTGTGACGTCATTTAGAGGTAACATGAACGTGATGATGGTTATTGTATTTTAAATATAAATGTGAAAATATACATGATCTGAAAGCTTTTAAAGCTATAAATAGAAAAGTACGGCCTAGCAACCTAATATCTCGAAATAGTTTCGGAATCAGCACCGTGTATTAAGTATTAAGTACTTTATAAATCGAATTGTGAAAATTTCAACTCCAGTGCACGATTGCAGGCCCGAAAATTCCATTACAAGATTTATAGTGCTAAAGCTCGACCAAGAACTGAGCCGACCTGTCAATGAGGACGCTAGTTCTACGTTTCATGTGGCAACAGATGGGCAACACCGAACTTAAATGATATTAGAAGGCATAGTGATGTAATCATACATTATTAATGTCGATATTCCGTTTTTTATTAATAAAACATAAGATAAAATATTTCAATATCATTAAAATTGTATTCGTGTCATATTCCGAAAAAAATATATAAATCAAGGAAAACAATAAAAATAAGTCACATTTTCTTCTTTGTATTATAAAAATAAGTAAATACTATCATACTTAAATTATGGCTATGATTCATAATCAATATCGAATTTCAAGTATTGAATGTCCTCAAAGTATACATCATCATAACTACTGTCTGAACTTATAGAAGATTGGTCATTCGATGTGCTATTTGCTACTCTCATTACCAACGTGAATAAAAATTTGTCAAAGTGCATTTACGCGTTTTATGCATAGAAACAAATCGGAAAATTTAAATAATTTTAATTTGGAAGGACGTATTTCTACGTAGTTTTGAATTCGGCATAACATAACCACGGAACCAGGTGGGTGTGCTAAACAATTAGCACACCCACTCCTTAGGAGTCATTTCCGATACCAACTTTCCAATACCAGTCCAATGGTATGAATTAATGTCCTTCAGCCTTGCGTCGTTTTAACCTATTATTTAGCCTTCACTGCTGCGGGATAACTTAAGGCATTTCGTTAGTTTTTTTTAACCACAGAAACAATTTCTAATGGGTTGAAATATAATGACCCCCAAAAAAAAATGTAACCATAGGCTGCCTTACCCAAAAAATGTACAATAACCTCAAAACATGAAACCGGTACCAAAAATTTGATACCTACCTTAAATTACAATCTTTCTGGCTATTAAAGTCATGCCTGCACTTCAAAATGTATTCAAAACCCAAAATTATAACAATCACCAAATTTTAACAAGCAAATTTTTATAATTTCATACTAAAATAGGGAGTAAATTCTGGTAATCACTGACTTTTTTTAGCGGTTTATAGCAATTTTTTTGGTATTATATTTTATTATATCTGGTGATTGCTTAAACATAAGCCATTTTAATTAAATTACTTTAACCTCATAAACTTTATCGATAAGAATGAGTCAATGCGATAGACGTGAAACTTGACCGTCCCCGCACTATTGCTTAAACCGACTAATTTTAGAAGGTGTACAACAGCAAAAGCGGCAGTAAAGAGTATCGACTATTTTAATAGCGTTAAGTAACACTTTCTCTTTCTAGTCTATTGTCGCCAGCTAAATGTTTTAGTACATTTTTTATGCCGCAATATGGCGAGGTCGGCTCAAATCCTGGTCGAGCTTTAAAAACGAATAGTGAAATGAAGAATACATATTGAAAAAGCGCTATAAATTTCGTTTTATTCTCAAAAATATTACAAATGCGAAAGTTTGTGTGTTTTGTGTGTGTGTGTGTGTATGTTTGTTACTCTTTCACGCTGAAACGGCTGGACGGATTCGGATGAAATTTAGAACGGATATAGCTTATACCCTAACTTAACACATAGGGTACTTTTTATCCCGGAAAAAAGCATGTCGTTAAACCGAATAACACGTGGGCGGAGCCGCGGGCAAAGGCTAGTATAATACATATAAATAAATGTCAACCTCAAGGTATGCTAGCGCCATCTGTCCCTACTTTTTACCGGCCGACCCTATTTATCAAGTTTCCAGACATGATTAAAAATAAATAAGACTTGGCTGCACGGGCTGTTGCTCTTTGCCTAGTCCAAGACGGAGTAAATAGAAAAAAAACCAAAACGAATGACAGATGTATCAAACGGAAGTTAACGGAACCGTTTCAAAGCGTGCGATGGTAATACGAAATTTCACTCGTTTAATAGAAAGAGATGAGCTAAATACAAGAAAGAGAGAGAACAAAGATTCAAAGATTCAAAATGTTTATTTGTAAAATAGATACATAAAGTATACGTTTTACATGTCAAATCTAATCTGTATAAAAATAATATTTTATAATGAAACAAATAGGATACTTACGGGAAATATATATAAAGAAAAATTTTTGTTTAAGTTGGGCCACTAAAGTTATACACATGCATAAAATAAAGACTTATTGGAATAATAATATTATTATACATAATTCAATTAATAAATAAGTTGATAAATAAACTGAATAGACCATAAATAAATATAATGCCTAACCAAATATATACTAACTTAAGTAAAAAATTTAAATATTGTATATACATACATAATGCAATGAATAAATAAGTTAATAGATAAATAAACTATAAATAGATTTAATGCCTAAATCCGCCCATTCGATTAAATTAATCTTGCTAAGAAGAAGGGCAAGAAACTTAGCAAGATCATGACTTTTTTTATCAGTATTTTTTTTTCAATATGGCTTAATACTATTACAGTCTTTTTAACTTACACAAAATTATACAAAATAAAGTATTAAACTTTAATAACTAAAGGATAAAAATATAAAAGGCACAAGGAAATTGTGTCACGAGGGGAAAAAAAATACATCTTAGTCTACCTGTCTAATGAGGTAGTAAGTTAAAATACTAAGCAAAACATCATCTACCTGTCTCATATAGTTTATCTTTTTTTTATGGTCAGATTATCAACTAATAAATGCTAAGTTTAAGTTATAAAATGTTCATGTCAATAAAAATAAATGTCAAAATAATAACAAAAAAAAACAAAATAAAAATATTAGTCCACATAAAAACAAACGATTTGAAAAACACAAATCAGTTAGAAAATTAACGAACAGTAGTATTATGGCTAGAATCAATATTCCCATGACACCAAGCATCATTATCGTCTAAATAGTCATTGATTTTATAATATGCTTTTCTCAAGAGTCCCTGCTTAATATATAATGTCCTACAAAAGAGGTGCCTACTTTTGCAAGTCGTATTTTTGGAAAAGCCAGTTCATGTTTCTTCTTAGTGTCTATAGAGTGATGCTCACCGAGCCTTGGGAAAGCATCGATATTTTTTCTGATATATTTAATAACTTGGTAAATAAATTCACAAGGAACTGTTAAAATATTAATTTCTTTGAATTTTTCTCTTAATGAATCCCGGTGCTTCATATTGTAAATAGCTCGAATTGCTCTCTTCTGCAAAACAAAGACTGCGTTTATATCCGCAGCTCTACCCCACAGCAACATACCATATGACATAGTGCTGTGAAAATAACTAAAGTACACCAATCTAGCAGTATCCTCATCAGTAATTTGCCTCATCCGTTTAACAACGTATGCGGCTGAACTTAGTCTACCACAAAGGCCTTCTATGTGGGGACCCCACTGAAGACGAGAGTCTATAGTAATGCCTAAAAACTTCGTTTTGTTGACTAACTCTAGCTTGGACCCCTGCAAAAGTAGATCAGCATTTACTTGAATTACATTTGGTAATGTGAATTTTATACATTTTGTCTTTTTCCCATTTAAAACTAAATTATTCACAGTAAACCAATCAAGAATCATAGATAGAGTTACATTCGCATCATCAAGGATATCTTTATGTCTATTAACTTTAAAAATAAGTGACGTGTCGTCAGCGAATAGCACTATCTCAGATAAGTCTTTAACTAAATAAGGAAGGTCATTTATGTATATTAAGAACAATAAAGGCCCCAATATGGAGCCCTGTGGGACGCCCATTGTAACTAATGCTCCAGCTGACTTTACTCTGTTAATATCTACCTTTTGAATTCGATCACTAAGGTATGACTTTAATAACGCCAAAGATTTGCCCCTAACTCCATAGTGAGCTAATTTGCATAAAAGGGTTTCATGATTAACGTAATCAAAATCTTTAGAGAGGTCACAAAAAACACCGAATGCATCCTGCTTTTCTTCCCAAGCATCAAATATGTGCTTGACTAAAGCAACTCCTGCATCTGTAGTTGACCTCCCTCTAGTAAATCCATATTGTTCACAATGAAGCAACCTATTGAAGTTAAAATGAGACAATATTTTTCAATATTTATGATTTTTCGGCGTTGTGGTGTTCGCGTTGCATTCAGAACCAAAAATAAGATAAAGCGTATTTGCAATGGTAAGGACAAATTAGATAAAAAACAACAGTCTGGTATTTACAAATTGTCTTGCAATGATTGTAACGGTGTCTATGTAGGTCAAACAGGTCGCAGTTTTGAAACTAGGTACAAAGAATATATCTCAGCCCATAGAAATAATCATCCTGAAAAATCACACTTTGCAAAACATCTATTAGAGTCCGGTCATAGTTTGCCTGATAACCATTCATTTGAAGTAAAACATATTTGTAAAAAAGGTTTAAGAAAGTGTGTGTTAGAACAATTAGAAATACTAAAAAACAAGAATAACCCTGATTTACTAAACGAACAAACTAACTTTCCCACTACCCCACTGTTACGCATGTTTTCGTCTCCCCATTTTCCCCACCAAACAACTAGTCAGGCCGGTGTATAAAAGGCGAGTTTTGGTCGGCGGCTCGTCACTAGCTGCTGAGCTGTCGGGCGAACAACATCAGTTGCTGCAGAGCGGCTGGGCGAGCAACACATCAGTTGCTGCGGAGAAGCCGGGCTAGCAACACATCCCGAGGATGCCTCGTTCAGAGGCGAAACACGTGTCGACAAGTTTTCTTGCTTGTTATTTAAGATTGCTTTGCTTGTATCGCTTGCTTGTTGCATGTTTTTATGCGGGAGGGCGGGCGGTGCACGAGTCTGCATTTTGAATAGCACGACAAGAATTGTGTAGCGGAATATTGCAAATTATATTCATATATCCTTTACTTAGTGATGGACTTCCGCAAGGTAACGCCTATTTCAATTAATCATCTATATTCTTTAGTTCGAACTAATTTCTAACACTGGCAACAACGATATTTTTTATTCTATAAATTTATTTGTCATTGTGACATTTTCACCATTTTACCATCGCATTGTATTTTGTTCTTGCGTAAACGATAAAATATCTAAATAAAATGCCAAAAACTATTCATAGCAGGGAGCGGAGTACTGTGTACAATGTTTAAAAGTGTTTAAAAGATCAAAAACGTGCAGGATGTTAAAGTATTCCTCTAAAGGATGTAGTAAAGTTGGCTTCCGAACTAACTGATAGGTAAAAACAGTATGTCATTGTAGTGCGAGTGTTATGCTTTGGCCACCGCGCCGTATTGTACAATTAGGTAATTTTCTCGCTATTGAGGTGAAAAGTTGTATGTGTCACGCGAGAACAAGGTAATTGTGTTTCTTGTGCCTCTGAATCCCTCACAATGCTCAGGATTGTAACATAGAATCACTCGCTACGCTCGTGATTCAATTATAGAATCCTTCGCTTGCTCGGGATTCAAACTCGGCACTCGCAATAAAAACTACCTTTACTCTCTTTTTGCTCAAATAACTATTGATCCTAGGTGTGGGATACATAGTATAAATTTTCCGTAGGGCAAATAAGGCGCTTACTGGCTTACCATTTCAGTCACCAAAAACCAAAACGAAAATTGACTTAGATGACTTTGACGTCTTAGGGCTGCGTTCATAAATTAGGGGTCTCGACTCGACACGGGTTCTAATGCCATCTCTGTCGCACGCTCTGAAAATTGTATTAATTAATTGTATTGTGACCTGCTGTCCGTGTCAGAACCTGACGAAAGTGTTAATTAATGAACGAAGGTCAGTGTCATACGTCGGAAAATACACAAATTTTTTACAGTAAAAAAATAAGTGCCGACTATAAAAAAAATATTAGCAGTCTTATAAGAGGACATTAACTTCCCTGGAAGTTTATGTGATGACATCGCGTTTCTTTTTAAAGATCAGTAGTTACTACTAGCAAACTTAAAATATTTTGTTATAACCAGTCTTAGTTTATTTTGACCATGGTTATTTAAATTTGAACATAAAACTTTGTCAAAAATAAATGGCTCTGTTAGTAGAAATGTATTATTAGGGCTAGTTTTTTTGACACTGACATCAACGTAAATATACAATTTTCATCTAATTAAAATAAACCGTCTTCTAAAGAACATTTTAACATACGGCCAATTCAATCTGTGCGCACTATAATAAATGTTGCCATATTTATTTTAAAACTGGTTCCATCTTGACAGCTCTCATATATTCCTGGTCATGCTTTATATAGAGAACAAGACTGTGCACTACGATACAAAAAACCCTTGAGACCCGTCAAGGTCATTCGTTTCAAGCGGTTTAGGTAAATTTTTTTAAATGGACCATTTTCAGTCAGTAAACTACTTTTATCAAAAGAGCTGCCCTTAACGTAAATTCTGGTATACTTTTTATTGTTTTATGATAACAATTGACCAAATGAGAGCACTCGAGAGGTCGATATTTACCGGGTACGTTAGTGACGTTACAAACAGCGAGTCGAGTTTGAACTATAGGCAAATTGCTTGAGCGCACCAATTAAACGGTTATTAAAAATGTCTACAACTAAGCAACAACCGTATAAATACTGTATCATGCCAAAATGTAAATCCACAACCATTTCTACACCGGATAAAAATTTTTAAATTGTTCCTAAGGAAAAAAAAACTCTGCAATAAATGGCTGAAAGTGATAAGAAGGGAAGAGTTGTCTCCGAAAATATCAGCTTACTGTTGTGTGTGAGGACCATTTTGACGTACCTAAGTGTTTATTCAATTCAAATCTATACTTACTACTCCTGTCATCTAATTTTCCCGTAAAATGCGTAAAACACTTAGATGCCAACTAGGTATTAGACTTTGTGCGATGCATGCTCATAAGGATTTAAGGTAGTCATTTTGCAAAAAAAAAATGAATTTCTATGTAGGTTTAGATACTCTTTCTTGAAATTAAAATGTACCTATAATCTGTTTAAAAATGATGAAGAATATTTGGACACAACACAAGATGTGTTTGTAATATTAACCAAGAAGTAAATAATAATTATCAGTATTATCTATTTCGTATTAAGTACAATTAGTAAGTAGGTTTATAAAACTTTTGCTTACCTCTCTGCTTTAAAACTCCTGATTTCGGCACTGAAGAATCTTGTGTTGGTAGAAAAATATTTTGCCATCATTATGCCATCTAATTCTGGGAAGATTGTCGGATTGGCTCTTACTAAAGCCAGCTTTGGTCATTTTAATTAAGTTTAAAAGTGCATAGCTACTATGTATTCACTTCATAAAAGTTTTAAAGTAAAAACACTATGATAAACCAGAAAAACAACGCCAGATCCTTATAACGCCTGCACAAGTTAGCAGATTCAACGACAGTGACGTCACATCGGCCGCGTGATCTTGAGTGCATCTCACCGGCCGTTTATCGATACATGCATTTTATTGCAATCTTTTAATGAAAATATCTCTCAAAGTAATGGGTATTTTGGATGCTTTAAAAGATTTGATTCATAAAAAAATACGGCGAAGGCAATGGGTTTACTTACAAAGAAAAATAATGTTGTTGAAATGACTATTTTTCAGTGACAAGTGTCATCATCCACGTCATGTTTAAAAGAGTTCCGAATGGATCTTATGTTTAAGCACTGATGGACGCCATTTCCCATTCGGAATGACTTCATGGGCGTGAGTAGTTTTAGCATTGCTATTCCTCATTCGGAACGCTGTACTAACATCACAGTCTGTAAATACAGCGCTCCGATTGAGGAATAGCAGTGATTAAACTACTCACGCCCATGAAGTCATTCCGAATGGGAAATGGCGTCTATCAGTGCTTCAACATAAGATCCATTCGGAACTCTTTTAAACTTGACGTGGATGATGACACTTGTCAGTGACAGAAATATTTACCTTAACCACAATTTTAAGAAATTTGATAACGTTACGTGAATACCAACAAAGGGTACACTTTACCTACGTGTTGTGCAAGAGTTATTTGCGCCTGATTGAGAGCAATCATTACCTGTTGGTTTGTTGTTTCGTCAAAAAGCCTTTTTTATGGGCTTGTAGTTATTTGGTACTATAAACTTAGGTCCAAGAAGCGAATTAAAATCTCTGATTCAACGTTTAATATTAAACTCTTATACTACGAATAACCTATTTTGAAATTGCCACCGGCCGGCTATCACTTTTGATAGATCACTCACAGTGCTTACGCTCAGAAGCATGGGCGATGATAGCACAACATGCGGCCTTAATGATGTCATTCATGACGTCATAACGACCATTTTAGGGCTTTCGTTATCGGGCTAACGTTGACTCGGAATGACGATAGACGTTATGTTTTGTATCGGAACGCGCTGTAGTAACTAATTTATTGCATCTGTGCTGTGGTGTGATGTGACAGATAGTGTTGGTGACAGATATTCAATGTACTCTATGGTGACAGATTTTATAAAGTCGTCGTCGAGGAAACGAAGTTTCTGCTTTATAATTTACAAGTGATTTGAAACTTTCATGCACTGACAAAATAATGAATCTTGTATATTAGATTGGATCTACAGCATGGAGAGAACTGCAGACAATACGGTAATTGAAATGACAAAAACAAATTTGACATCATCCATAATTTCAAGGCAGAGGCTTTGGTAGTCAGAGGTGGTTCCCTAATACAATACATAATTTAGTTATCTAAACCGTAGAAGTAACCGTATATAGCCGATATTACTGCGTACAGGCCTAGGGAGTCAGCGCGTTAAAATGTCGCTGTTTAAATGGTCCTAAAAACTTGTTAGGACTAAGCCAATTCAGTCGAGCTATAACCTTTTAATAGCGTCGTGGAAATCAGAATCTCCGTGTGGGGAAGTGGTGCCCGGGGGTACCCCTGCCGCTCCTCTCTCCCTAACCCCCATAACTGCAGCCCAGTTGTAAATATTTTGCTAAGTCTTAGTAAAATTATAGCCTGCTTTTATATCTGCCTACAACAAGTCAAAATGCTGTTTATGACACTGTTTTTGAGCACATACATAAATGAGTTATGCATGCCACCATTGAATATCTCGCCACACGAGTGCTGCTTTAGTGTAAAATAAATCTAAATATCCATTCGTTCACTAGAATCTTGTCAATGGTGTTGATGTGGTATAACACTTCTTCACTTACTTGACAGGACTAACTTTATTTTAAGCACCCTGCCCTTGTCTTTTTGATACAAAAAGAAAAAAAACAGAATGCTTAAATTAAGTTTAGTCCTGTCAAATAAGTCGCAGTTAGGGATTATGATTTCTTGAGGTTTTTCATTTCTCGGGTCTTCCTGGGAAATTGAGAAATTTACATTTGCCACTTTTTTAAAGTTTAATCATGAAAAATGATGGTAATATACATTTGTTTATTGAAAAGGACAAAAATAAAGTAAGTCTCTCAAACAGTTGGAGTTTAAATTTATAAAAACAGATATTTTTAACCCGTTGGAATACGCACATGTTTCCAAATTTGCAAATTTTCCCGCCAATTTTGTTTTTGGCTATATCTCCGGAACTAGTTGTCCAATTCTAATGCAGTTTTTTTTTCTAAAACTAGATGAAATTTCCTACAAGAAAACAATTTTTTTTTTCTTGGGGAAAGTGGGAGGTGCTTTCTCCTTGAAAAAATCTTAGTTATATATATAAATATATGTATGTATACTATATATATATATGTCTAGTCAAATTTTATAATATTGTAAAAAAATATAAATAATAATAAAAAAAAATATAACTCTACACATATATTAAAAAAAAAAAGAAAATTTAGGCCTCGAATTACAATCCACAACTTTTTTTTATATTACTATTATATATATATTTTTTTGTTGCTCATCTTAATACGAGTAGCTTTCGAAAACTACCCATATCACTAGGTTTATAATATATTAACTAACAATAATATTTTTTTTTATAATTCGGCCTAGGCGTGACGATCGCCACGACTGTGACTCTATGGGTTAAATAGAAATCATCAATAATATAAGTTAATAAAAACAGAAATCTTTTTTGCAGTCAAATGGAAAACTACTATCTACTTTTGGTAGAAAAAAAAACGAAGCCTTTATGTCTCAAACAATAATAATAAATAATCTTTAGAGAAACAGTGTACTTAACAAGCTCGTATCCAGGGCGGGGAGAGGTGGGATTTACCCCCCCCGAAATTTGTCGTGACCTACACGGGACCGGGAATGTTTATTCATAACCACTGTAATGTATGTTCAAGTACGTTTTAATAAAAAAAGGTTCGGTACTTTTGATACTTAATATTATAGTGCAGTGTTTACAGAGGTTTCTTTCACAATTCATTTTTTTTTTCAATGAATGTCCCTCCCCCCCCCCCGGAACAAAAGTCTGGATACGTGCCTGGTACTTAACTTTTCTATGAATTAAAAGAAGTAGTTAAATAGGTGGGTACTTATCTCTCTTCAATAGCAAAAACAAAAATAATCTCGCAGACCAATCAACTTTTTTATTAAAATTTCACACGAATTTCGGACTGGTGTCCATTAACAACAGGTGTACCGCAAGGTGGCGTCTTGTCTCCATTACTTTTCTCAATATTTATAAACATCCTAGCCAAACAATTATCTTCTCACTACCACTTCTATGCTGATGACCTACAGCTCTATGTTGATGCACCTGCAGAGAGCATTAACGAAGCAATCTGCTCTTTGAATAAAGATTTAAGTACGTTATCGATATGGGCTAAGGCTTTTGGCTTACTGGTAAACCCCAGTAAGTCACAGGCTATCATTATAGGTAGTTCACGTATGTTGTCTAAGATTGACACTGACCAAATGCCAAGGATTGTATTTGATAATTCTGTAATTCCTTACACAGATACAGCGAAAAACTTAGGAGTAACGTTTGATAGAACGCTATCTTGGGCTCCACATGTGGAATCTTTAAGTAGAAAGATGTACGGTACCTTTCACGCATTGAAACGCATGCAGAGTTTTCTGCCAATCAAAACCAAAATTATGCTAGCACAGTCTTTTCTTCTCCCAATCCTAGATTACGCAGACTCTTGTTATTTAGACCTCACTGAGGAACTTCTCAATAAACTCGAACGGCTTCAAAATTTATGTATTCGCTTCATTTTTTCTCTTCGTAAGTACGATCATGTCTCAGTGTTCCGTTCTCAGTTAAATTGGCTCCCTATTCGTCTTCGCAGAAATGCTCACATCCTTTCTCTTCTCCATAGTGTCATAAACAATCCCTCCGCTCCTAGGTACCTCTGTGAACGTTTCACCTTTATTACTGAACGTGGGCGTGAAATGCGCACGTTCAATAGTGGAAGACTAGCCATTCCCGTAAACAAAACAGGTTTTTACAGTGACTCATTTACGGTACACGCTGCAAGACTGTGGAACCGATTGCCTTTGTCAATACAGACATTGAAAAATATAAAATTATTTAAAATTAAAGTGATGGAATTTTTCTCCGCAGAATACTCATCAAAGTAGAACTCAAATATGCAGTATTATAATATTTGTATGTTTATTTATTATATGTATGTAGGTATGTATTAGTATGTTCATGTATTGTATATGTAAGTTTATGTCTTAGATAAGTCTATTTAGATATATATTTTTAGCTTGATCTTTCCTCACTGATTAGCATTTACTCCTTCCTTTTTATTCTGTCAACTATCTTTCTGTTTGCTTGCAAATGTTGCCTGGAAGATATTGCTGTTAGCAATAAGTGCCGCCTTTGTACACCATGTTTGATTGTTTTGATATTTTGTATTGATTTTATTGTATGTGCAAAAAGTGTTATAAAATAAAAGAATTTCAGTGTCTGCTGCACAGATTCGGAACCACTTCTAGATCTTTTTGGCGCTGTTTCTTCAAAACTGGTCAATGCTTTTAATGTATCAATTCATGTAGAATCCTCAGATCTTACATCAATATTGTGTACACGAGTTAAATGCCTAACCAGAGCACTTATGTTGGAACCTTTACAGGCTATGGTCTTGGGATATTGTAAGCATTGGGATTTGCAGTATCCTTATTTTTGTTAAAATATTTCCAAGCTTTGGAGTTTTTCATTTCAGTTCGAATCCTGAGTATTTATTACGTTTTTGACTTACTTTGACTTGTAGAAAGTATACTTTAAGGGTCCATGCCACCTAAACGTGCCCCACCGTATTGCTGATTCATGACAGAAAATATTTGTTTAACGAGAAATAAATAATCACACAAGTTGTCGAAGAGTTGTATTACAACCTAATTAATTTGATTTTTGCATAGAATTCATAGCAAGCTAGAAAAAAAATTTAAAGTTGCTGAAAATCACGTAAAACTGCTCTTCGCGTATTTCTCATTGGCGATTTCTCATTTCTAATTTATTTTTGCCAAACAAAAATTGTTACTTGGTGTATTTATCCATTATACATCACCAACTTTTGGGTGCGATTTCCCCATACAAATTACTATGGAGGGCGGCATCGAAACGTGATTCTTTAGAGCGCGCGATGTTTCGGTTGTCGTAACCAGTCATAACAGGCACGGCTCATAGCGCTCTATTTTAAACAATAATTAAACGTCATAGAGTTCAGTTCTGCCTGACGCAACATGAGGTGCTCAATGTCAGGGAGAATGGGTCCTTAAGTATCTATTTTGCAAAAATAAATATTTTGATTTTGATTTTTGATTTTTTGTTATTACAACAAAAAATAGTAAGCAACAGAATTAGAACCATTTTATGTTTTCTTAATTTATTTATAATTAATTTATATTTTCTTAATTATTATTAATTTCCTTAAGATATATTTTTTGGAATAGTTGAAAACAATCAGTTGAGCAAAAACAATTTCTACTTAAAACTTTACCTTTTTCGTAGTTTTAATTTTATTTGTGCACAGTATACTAAAACAATAAAAAAATGGTTCCTAAGGCAGTCTCCATTTTGGGACTATGTTCCAAGGAGTTAAGGTAAATATTATCCACCTATTTCGATCTCTGGTGATGATAGTAAAAAAACAAACTATGTAGGATTTAGCTGAGTAATAAATCAAATTATAGGTTTTATTTACTAAACTTACCAGTCAGCACTCCACTGTCAAAGGATGCCATCACCATGCAGCCAAGCCAAAGAGTCAAAGGGCGAAAAAGCCGATATCTGGGTACTTTTCATAGCTTTATTGTAAGATCATAAATGTCTCGCCGTCTCGACTTTTCTTGAGCTGAATTTCTCGGGACCGAGAACAGCCAGTTTCCCGGGAATTCCCAGGACGATAATTCCCGGGAATAAACGCTTGTGTTACACAAAATCGAGACCATTATCTATATATTGTCAGATCTGTAATGTTTTATGTGTTTCTTATTAACTAGTATTAGAGGCAAATTTTGATGAGCTATAAAGCTATCAGAAATTGGATGACCATGCCATGACATGACTTTCATTACATACTTACATGACCCCTGAAGTGTATAAGTATTCAGACTATAAGTCTGTAAAGAAAAAATCTATATTACAGTACTTTGTATGCTGTAGCAAAATGAGACAAGTGTGTTGAATTTATTGTTTTGAAGGGATGAAACTTCAAAGGACTGATACAACTACTACTCACATATAGTGTTAATAAAAGATTTTAAGAAGCCTGTAGTCAGCGGCTTAAAGTCAGTCGCGCACGGGGTCGTTATGCTTGCTATTTCATTCTACATTCAACTTCGGATTATAGAGCACTGACTGACTGTTATTGGTTGGCCCGAACGTTCATTTCCCGAGCTTGTACGGAACCAAACATGGCGTGAGAGGCAAGCTACAATTGTAATGCGAGATAACATTCATGTTTTGAAAAAAACTCGAGAATGGTTTTGGTGGTTCCTATGATTTCAGGAGAAATATCCCATAAATCGAAATAAAACAAAAATATTTTTGAATAGTATAAAATATGCTATGCTGTGAAACTAAAATTATTTGATTTGTGGTATCGCTTCTAGGTCATTATGGTACATAAACATTTATTAAAATATGTGTAAAATCCAGGACTTTTATAGGCTTGTAACTTTTTTATGTATTTGATTTTGATAAATGTTTTAGTCACGTCATGGACATTGTATGGGATATGTTGAAAAAGAAAAAAATAATAAGCAAGTACCTATAAATAAGGATATGATCAGCGAACTGCGCTAGTATGGGAGTTCGGGCGAATAGAGTTGCCTTAAAGTTTAATTGAAACTGACTGGGTACTTTCAGTGAAGGGCAAGTTCTAGTTTGGGTCTATTGTCTACCCCTATTTTTTGCACCTTTTTGTTGACTATCAACTAAAATACAGGTGCCAAATCAGGTTATTAATATTTACTCCCTCCTTTTACAGAACTCTGAAGATGGGTCCAAGAAAAGTCCATTTGATGACTTGGGCAGAGATGAGTTAGTTAAAAAGTGTAAGGGATTGCTTGCCATAGCTCAAAAAGCAAAACAAGCAAAATCAGGTATTAATGCTCTTTGTAATTTTTTATATCATCTTTTACAATTTTACCTTTGTAAAGACTTCTATTTTTTGTTGTAGATTTACAGAATGAAATGGAGAGTTTCAAATTAAAACTGGAATCCTGTGAAACTGAAAAGAAAGCGAGTGAAGAAAATGTAAAAACACTCCAGGAACTTGTTGACTCACTAACTGTACAAAAACTAAATTATATCACTGAAATAGATACTGCACAAAACAAAGTAAAAGTACTCTCTGGGAACTGTAAGGCTTACGAAGATGAAGTAGTAAAATTTAAAAGTGAGTTAGCAGTTAAAGATAAAAAGATTAGTGAAGTAACAGTGCAGTTGTCTGCTCTTGACTGTGAGATTACATCATTGAAGAGGCAAAATAACAGGCTTGTTGAAGAGAATGAGCAGCTGCTGAGTCAGCTTACTGACCTGGAAGCCAGGACTGAGGAGTTTAACAAGATTGGACTTCAACAAATGGAACAACTGCGATTGTTAGAAGAAAGAGTGAATACAGGTACATTTTCAAATACATTGACTGGATGTGTAAAATTTGTAAAAAGTATTATGTAAATGTCTTCTATTTCAGGAAATACTTCAGATGTTAATAGAAATGAAATCGAAAAGCTGAGTGAAAAGATACAAAAATTAGAATCGGAGTTACAAGCTAAAACATTATCTGAAATTGAATATCAGAAAAAACAAACTGTTTTTGAAGATAAAATTAAAGAAATAACACTACAGTATGAAAGTGAAAAGGATAAAAAAGAAAAGGCTAATATCAGACTAAGAAGCTATAAAGAAAAGATTTTAAAATGTGCAGCGTGCATAAATCAACTTAAAAATTCAAGATTTATTCTTAGTAAGACCGTGAAAGAGTATTCTGAAAGCATTCCTAAATGGCAAAATGATATCATAAAAGCCTCCAAGTTTCTAGACTCTCAAATAAATGAACTAAGCAATGAAAACTATGCATTAAAAATGAAACTTCAAGAACTAGAAAAGAAGATTATAGAATTTACTGGTGCCACAAAAAATAATGCAAACAATGAAGACCAAATATCAAAACTTTCTTTACAAAACCAAATGTTACAAGATCAGCTACAACATCTTCAAGAGCAACTTGGAAAGTTAACTGAAAAGAATACTATTTTAAATACTGAATTGCAAGACATAAAACCAAAATATAAAGAATTGAAGAACTCCCAGTTACCAGCATTGGACGAAGACAATAATCTATTGAAACACCAAGTGAAAGAACTCAATCAAAAAATAAATTATTTAACATCCACTAACAATGAAATAAATAACCTAATTCAAGACAAAGAGTCTAAAATAATAAAATTAAATGAATCAATTCATTCCTTGCAACAAAAAGCACAAAATCAAAATATTGATGCTATTGAGAATTTAAATTTACAAATCAAAGCTTTGGAAAGTGAAAAAGCTAGTTTGGTCAAAGAAAAACTGAATGCCAGAGATAGCGTGGTAGACTTAGAAAACCAAAATAAACTATTAATTGAACAGTTAAATAAACTTACAAATGATTTACAATGTTTAAATACACAGTATGCAGCTTTAAATCAAGAAAAAGAACTCTTAGAAAAGAATGCTGCTCTAGAAACTCAGCCTGAGATTTGTAAGATGAAAAGTGAAATGACAGTATTAAAGGAGCAGTACGATTTACTAAAAAAAGAACATGAAAACGTAACTGATTTAAACGGTCTGTTAAAAGATGAGGTAGAAACTCTTAAACTTTCTCTAGAGCAGCCAAAAGATGATGCAGACAATTTATCCGACTTAAATGTATCACTTCAAACCGATATTGTAAAGTTGGAAACTAAACTGGCTGCTTACAAACAAGAAAATGCTTCCTTATTAGCGGAAGTAAAAGAATCTCGATTAAAAATGAAAGATATTGAATCTATTACTGCCGATTATGAAGATGTCAAGTCTAAACTTCTTAGTTATAAAACTGAAAACACAGAGCTGTTAAATGAAATGAAGGAAATAAATCAAGTGCTAAAAGAGCGCGGAGAAGCTATATCTAAGCTACAAAAAGCAATTGCCGAAATGGAAAAGCTTATCGAGACTTTGGAGAAAGATAGGGATGATGCAAACCAAGAAAAAGATAATTTACAAAAGAAAGTTAATACATTGGAAAATGATTTAAAACTTGCAGAGCAAAATACAGGCAAAAGTTCAGAGATAGCTAAGCAAATTGTAATTGCAAGAGATAATGCCTTGAAGGCAGCTGAAGAAAAGGATTCTGTTATAGCAACACTGAAAGATGAGATCGAAAAATTAAAGCAGCAGCAAACTCAAAACAGTACGTATCAATATCGTTTAGCAAACACAATAATGTGTTTGCCTCTGTGGTATTAGAACGAGTACTCTCCTACTAATCCGGAGGTTGCTTGTTAAAATCCCGTAGGGGCACGTTTATGTTCGGCCTCAGTGTATCGGAAGGCACGTTAAGCTGTGGGTCCATTTTGCCCGAAGTATGGCGATAGAGCTCACCACTCATCACACTGGAACGTAATAATGGGCCGTGAACCGGGTGTACAACTGTGGACAATACCTTTGACGGGTTGCCGGGGATTCATGTCTTGAAGATGTACAATATATATTGCTGATTGCTGACAAATTGTGAATTGTTTGTTTTTAGTGGATCTTCCCAACGAAGATATGTCTACATCAACTACTTCTAAAGCTGAAGAATATTCCAGAATGAAAGATTTAGATGAGTCATTTGAGGAAAAGTAAGCGAATTTTACTAACTTTTTTATAGTGGCCATGAGAATATATTATTTAAATAATAAATATATAAGATGACATTTATTTATGCAACCATATTCATACTTAACTCTCGGTAAGTAGTCGGTATCAAGGTTCGATGACCCTTTTTGGGAAATTCGAAAATTATTATTTTCCCTTTACTTACAAACGCAAGCTCAGCCCTGAGTCAACTGCTATGGGAGATGAATATTTTTATTTTGCGAAATAAGAAAAAAGTTTTATCGATCCTTCATACTGATCACTTACCAAGCCTATAGCATGAATTTTGCTGGATAAATAAAAGTCAATGTATTTTTGCAGATACACTAAACTGCGGATATTTGCATTAAAACTCAAGAAAAAGCTAAACGAGTCAAATATTCTACGAGAAAATGCTGAAAAGGATAAAGCAAGATTAGAGAAAATGATCAGTGATAATATCAGCAAAAACTCACATCGTGATGAAGTCGACGACGGTGCAAAGAATAATGATGTGCCAATAATCACCAAAGATGAAGTGATTGAACTTGAGGGAAAAGTGAAAAGTCTCACTAGTGACCTCGAAGCTTCCAAGGGTATTGCTGCTGAATTAGAAAAACTGAAAGGTTAGCTAATAAGTAAAAAAATATTTTTAATTGGATTATTATTAGAAGTATGTTTTAAATACTGTAAACTGTAACTGGTGATTTTTCCATAGCTGAGTTGGCCACCAAGACACAACAATTGAAGGCTGAACTTGAAGCTCACAAAGCAACTAAAGACAGCCTTGAGAAGGTTCGTCGCGATGTCAAGAAGAAAAGTGTTCTCAGTCTTGAAATAGAAGATTACGAGAGGTCTATGAAGGAGCTTACTACGAAAATTGAAGATAATAAGAAAAAGATGGTGCAGGTATTTTATTTTGTATACAAATCCTTTAATATATCGTTATGTGAATCTTTATTCGCCAATGCTGCCTTTTGCCCGAAAAGCCTAATGTTCCGACGCTACTAGAGTACTGGGAGGTCCCATTGAATAACACCCCTGTTAAAAGCTAAAAATAATTTTAAGTTTTTATTTAAAAATTTAGGATAAGGTATTTGTTTACTATAGACCTTGACGCCTGTATGGTAATATCACTAGCCTTGATATATTACTAGCTTTTGCTCTCAACTTCGTCCGCTAAGATTGTGCACAAAACATAATACTATTGGATTAATATAATAATGTTGGATTTTTAAACGCCATATTATCGCATCCACCATATTGGATTTAGAATGACGTCACGTAGCTTATCATGCAGTGTCACCAAAATCAAATGTGTGTGCAAAAAGGAGAATTGCCCCCTGATTCAGTATCGTCAAATCAGTTGCCAAACCGAGTGCCTATCGTCGAAAACAAACATATCCGCTTATCTAAAGTTACGTTCGCACTTGAAATGAGGTCACAATTCGTAAATACTTCAGTACCCATTGAAGGTTATTTTGGAAGTTCATTTTTTATGTGTTTTTGGGGAATAGCAACCATAGTTGGCAACTGATTCAAAGATATGTAATAGGCCCGCTGGTTCAAAGTTGTGTTGCAAGGTTTCACCCAGATATACTAACATTATATTAAGTAACAGGTGAAGTTAATAAAATGCTTGTAAAAATGTCTGATATTATTTTAATTATTATTTGTGGGGACGAAATCTTACGTAAGATCGTATTATAAGAATAGATTTATTATTTTTTAAATATAAGTTTTTATTCGTCAACTACGGGTATTTTAACAAAATTCTCAACCTCGTATTTCTTTATTAGATGGAATCAACAATAGACACACAAGAAGGCACCATTACAGCAATGAAAACACAAATAAAACTACTCGAGGAGCAAATCAAAACGGAAGAAACACAAAATAGACTTGCGAAAGAAGAGATACAACACGCGGTGGAAGAAGGGAAGGAGAAAGATAATGTCATTCGGGTCAAAAATGGAATCATTTCAAAATTGGAACTGGATTTAGAAGATGAAAAGAGAAAGTATGAAGAAGTGAACCTAGAAATGACGAAAATTCTTGGTGAAAAGGAAAAAGTAATAATCAGTTTGGGGGAAGAGAAATTAGAGTTGAATAATAAGTTGAAACGGATGGAGTTCAAGGCCGCTGACTTGGAGGAGAAGTTGAAAATAACTAACATTGAGTTGGAAGATTTGAAGACTGAGTACACTAGTTACAAAGTTAGTATATTTCTCTTAAAAGTATTCGTTCGTTCGTTAACATTACCTATAAACATTCGATGCCTACTTGGGTCCTAGAAAGCATGGAGAGACCTCAGTTTAAAGTTTGCTACGATCATCGCACAAGTTTTCTTCATACGTAAGGAGATGCATTACATTT
This sequence comes from Ypsolopha scabrella, assembly GCA_910592155.1. NCBI lineage: Eukaryota > Metazoa > Arthropoda > Insecta > Lepidoptera > Ypsolophidae > Ypsolopha > Ypsolopha scabrella. The sequence continues at coordinate 13,204,186 of OU342962.1, read as the reverse complement.
TTTGTTCACTTTGTACAGGATGTTAAGATGATGTTGCTGAAGGCAGAAAATGGCGGTAGTAATCGTTCATACGAATAACGTCCAGTGAAAAATGAGAATTCGTAAAAAACTTTTTTGGTCTAGTAGTTATGTTACTTTTCTTTTGAGGGTTGTTTCCATAGTTGGACAGATACTATCGCCATTTTCCGGCTTCCCAGTTTTGTCGGTTAACACCACGGGCGTCTGTCTCTCTGGACCTTCGGTTGATTTCGGATCACGCTAGTTTCGTAGCTCCTGTCTTGAAGAAGACAACACAAGTTGGACGAATCTGTAGGTTCACTGTCAACAAAACATGTTGGTAAATTATACTTACTAACATAGTTATTTAATTCCAGGTGAGGGCACAATCGGTGTTGCGTCAGAACCAGACAGTAGACCACAGCCAAGAGGAGCAGCTGAAAGAAGAAGCCGCCGCGCTGAGGGCTCAAATAGAGTCTCTTGCGGCCAAGCTAAGTACCGCACAGTAAGTTCTCATTTGTTCAATTTTAAGAAACATTTATTTTTAAGGTTCCACAACAGAGTCCTTATTATGTCACTCTACTGTCTATCCGTCTATATGTTACGGGTATCTCACTCCTTTACAGAATGACATACAGACCAGTAAGTAGCCTTAACATGAAATCATCACATTTTGACATGCACATACATTTGGCCTGTTCTTTTTTTCATCAATATTTACGATTCGAAAACCGTTTCGAGGAATAGCTTTCCTGAACTCTTTTTAGTATACAGATTTTAAAATAAGCGTGCGTATCCTTTATTGAATAAAAAAAGCGATGTCTTTCATTTGACCTTCAGTGACGTCATCACTACACATTTCCATACGAAAAAAAATCATTTCTTAAACGCATCCTAAAGTTTGGCAAGGATCCGACATTAAACCTAATATGATGACGTAATTTCCTGTTAAAACTAAAATGCTTATAAAATCGGTTTAAATGTACGAAAAATAATTGAATATTAAAATTACATTCCTAAATTGATCTATTTATTCCAAACAGCAGACAAAACAACCGAATTTCGATGTGCTATTTTTGTCTGCTTTGTTCATTATTTACCACATAAACCGTAAAAAAAAGACTCAACTATTTCCCTGATTGATCCATCCATCCATCCATCCATCAGCCCGTGTTCGTCCACTGCTGGACATAGGCCTTTCCCAAATTTCGCCACTCATGTCGGTTTTCCGTCCTCCTCATCCAGCTGCCCCCCGCAACGTCCTTCAGGTCGTCGGTCCAGCGGGCACGAGGTCGGCCTACACTACGCTTTGCTGTACGTGGTCTCCATTCTAAAGCCTTTCGGCCCAAACGGCCATCATGTCGGCGACAAATATGGCCTGCCCACTGCCACTTCAACTTACTGATTCTGCAGGCTATGTCGGTTACTTTCGATCTCCGACGGATCTCCTCATTTAGGATTCTATCCATCAGAGATAACCCAAGCATAGCCCGCCCCATAGCTGGCTGAGCGACCTTAAATCGGTGGATGATTGATGTCAACAGTTTATTGCGATTTTTTGTATTGTTTAGGTATAATTACAATCAAAATTTCATGTCAGAACAACCTATGATCTTTAACCAATCGACTCCTACAATTTTATTGACAATCCTTTCATTTAAGGCGTAGTACGTCGATCGCAAAACGACAGAGATAAGCATATCTGAAAAAGCGCACGTCTGAGCAGTGCGGTAAATCAAGAAGATAGTGGATAATGCTGTTTTTCAATTAATAAAATTAAATATAAATTCACAAAAGTGCGTTTTAAAAAAATCTCTGTGCTATCGTTTAGATAATGGGTTTATATGTTTAAAATAGTAATCATTGTTAGTTTTACTTAGCTTGGACAGGCTGCTTGTTTGAAATGAAAAAATAGCCCTCAGATAGCAATTTTTTTCGATCGAGCCAATTTTTCTCTATATCGTTTTGGGCTATTACATCGCCTTGGAAAGGGCTTTGTTTATAACATGTATTTATTTCAGTACCATATCTATTGTAGTTTGGGAGTACTACTTGCTCAAAAACTCTGTTTTTACTACCTACGTCGTCTTAATTAGACCGAAAAATATAATTAACATCACTCTAAATTCCAAGAAAATACAGGGTGGCCAGTTAAAGAGGTATACAACTTATTTTATAAATTTTCTTTTACATAAAATGGAAATTACTAGGCATTGTTTCAAAAATATTATATTTAGGCTTGGCAATTACGTATGGAAAATATTGGAAAATAACATCTGCGAAATGTCCACCTCTCACTGAAAAAACAAGTCTGTTGAATTTACAAAACGCATATTGGTTGACAAAAAATCGTTTAATTTTACTAAGTGTATATTAATATAACAAAACTTAGTTTGTTTAAGGAACAAAGTCATCTTTGTTGAATATAATGAAGTGAATTTCGTAATTTTAAATGCTAATACTGCACCAGGCGTACATTAAATATAAACAGTATAAATGCCATGATTTTCTTATTTTCTTATGCTTTTGCTCTACTATTATTTATCCACTAATTAGAATATAATTAAGTTATGTTTTCATAGTTTGGTGATATTAACAAAATTTACTTGTTTGCTGTTTTTTGCCATGGCTATTCGGACTGAACTTCTAAAATATACTCTAAATTTAACTTGATGGTTCTACTAAGTAATTTTAAATGAAAATACCTTGAAAATTACCGTTTTCTTTTTGTAGATATAAACGTTTTAGTTTCGTAAGAACAACAATAAAAGTACCAATTGTTACAAAAACAATGGTAAAAGAAACAAATTAAATTTATTACATCATTTATGTCAAAAATAAAAATATAAAGTAGTAAGAGGAACAAAAATAATACCAAAAGAAACAAATAAACTCTGGTTAATTTGATTAAATTATTTGTGTAAAAAATAAGAAAATATTTGTAATATGTATGGCAATAATTGGTTGTAGCTACAATATAAAAAATGTTATTTTAAACAAATAAAACGTTATAAAACAACAACAGACCTGTTCCGAACGATCAATTAATTTCACAAAACAGCTTTTCTTTTTTAAGAAAACAGAGCTATTTGTTGTTTCTACAAACCTGTACTTTCTATGTACAAGTATAAATGGTAAAAATAACAAAAATGTATATTTATTTTACCATTGCAAAATCATTATTCCAACATTGTCAAAAATAAAAATCAACTATGATTATGGTCAAGTTGTGAAAATTAAATAAATGATACAAATAAAGTATGGTTGATAAAAACAATATTTTTTCTTATAAAATAACAAAATACTTGTAAAATGTACGGTCATTTGTTGTAACCATTCTTCACTAGACGGCGTAAGTTGTAGCCTACATCACGATATCGTTTTATTTCTTCTACAATTTATAATCTCGATGTAACGTAAGGTCGCCATCTTCTAATAGAGCAACCCAATACGATAGTGTATGTATGTCTATTGTGGATAAATTGGCTACTCGCTCGCATCCTGCTGGAATGAGCTGGCTGGACCTTTGGCCTAGTTTATTTTTGAAAACATTCTTGTGGAACTTTAATGTTTTTGGCAAGTAATTTTCATTAAAGTATTGATGAATGTTATTAAATGAAAATGTTAAATTTACCATTTCTACTGGAATAACGACACATAATTTTCCAGTCAGTAAACAATTTAATTTGTATAATTAACAAAAGTACCATTTACTAAACCCAAAACAGTAGATATTACAAAAATTGATATGTTAGATAAGTAACCAAAAATTGTTTCTTTTACAAAAAAGGAAGTAAACGGAAACATTTTCTAGTTTGTTTTATCATTGTGATCAGTAAAGTAAAACAAATCAAATCTGTTGAATTAACTGTTTTCTCGTTTGGCGTTATATTGAAAGTGAGTATTTGACAGAACAACAGTTTTTTCGTTAGGCTAACCAAAATTTTTTTTCAGAAGCGCGACAAATGTGAGCTCTTTTATCGCGTTTCTCATCACATTTTCGCACATTCCCGGCGCTATCCAAGTGACTGCGTCTCGGATATTCTGTTTTAAATATTGAATGTTTCTCGGCTTGTTAGTATAGACACGTCCCTTTAGATAGCCCCACAGAAAAAAGTCAGGAGCTGTCAAATCCGGTGATCTTGGGGGCCAATCAATGTCACCATTTCTTGAAATTAATTGACCTGAAAACATTCTTCTCAATATTTTGATTGTGTCTCTGGCCGTATGCCATGAGGCCCCGTCTTGTTGCAACCACATGCTTTCTAAGCCCAACTGATTCATTTGATGTAACAAAAACTGTTGATCATCTCACGGTAACGATCACCATTCACTGTTACGGCAACGCCCTTAGCATCTTCAAAGAAGTAGGGTTCAATTACTCCTCCTGACCAAATTCCACACCATACTGTTACTCGACGTGGATGCAGTGGTCGCTCGTGGATCAACAAAGGCTGTTGAAGAACTGCTTTATCTGTTACAGTTCCATGCTGCTCAAATTTATTCACCAAACGAGTTATTGCTAGCCGCGAAGGAAGGTGATTTCTACCGAAAATTGTTCGTAATTTTCTCAGCGTTTTCGCAATAGAAGATTGGTTTGAGTAGAACGTTTTTATAATTAAAACACGTTGTTCAATCGAAAAACGCCCCATATCGAATTTGCCGTACCTACATAAAATAATTGTAATCAAATAACTGTCAAATATGGCGCCCAAACAAAATGGCGGCAAAATAAAGTTGTATACCTCTAAGTTGGCCACCCTGTACTATCCGTAATGGGACGCCATACCAAAAGCGTAATTTTGTGAAATGGTTCTTCCATCCATATTCAGGCTGTTTCATCCGATGCTGGACAAAGGCTTTTTCAAGATTTCGCCATACTTGGCGGTCCTCCTGGAAGAAATGCCCATACTCACACACACTGGGCAGGCTCGCATAAAAATGCTTAACAATAGCCCATACCACATGGCAATAAAAATTTATAATAAAATACGCGCAGAAATAAAATCGGAAATTAAAGAACACATTTTTTCTAAAAGGATAAGAATATTTCTAGTAAAAAAATGCTACTACTCGGTTGAGGATTTCTTAACAGAATAATTTATGATAGTTAATGTGCCCTTTTTAATTTATTTTTTTCTGTTTGTGTCCACCTTTAAGTTACGATATCATAGTTATGCTATATTAGAATGTAAAATATATATATATATTCAAATGTTATACTATATGTTGTAGATTTATTTATTTATATTATACGAAAATTTTATGTCTATGTTGTGTCGATAGTTATGTTTTTATGTTAACTTTAAGTTGTGTTACAAATTTGCAACCCCTATAATAGGCATCTAAGTTATAAGCGCCAAAAATACATAAGATTTGTACACACTTAGATTGCAATAAACGTTTGAGTTTGAGTTTGGTTTGGTGAGCGCGGTGCCGAAACCCTCGCACCAGTAACGCCGCTGCCCGACACAAGTCTGTTTTTTTTATAAAGCCTGGCAATTTGTGTTGGCTATACCGTCATCAATCGGTCTCAGGCAATGGTGGGCAACCTGGTTGTGCCTTTCTGCGAGCTGTCCTCTTACTCTCCCCCGAATAACTTCGGGAAGATTCGCAAGTAAAGAAATGGTAAAGTAATATTGATCATCAGAGAGAAATGCGCGGAGGTCCAGTCAGCAGCGGAGCTAGAACGTCGGCGCTGTGCGGAGGCGACGAGCGAGGCCGGGCGCGCGGCGCAGCGGACCGCGCGGCTGCAGGCGGATCTGTCGCGGCTGGCGGCTCAGCTCGACTCCGAGAGGAGCCAGCATAAGTTACAGGTACTGCCCCTTTATGAACTGGCTGCTACTCGTTGGAGCTCTTACATCTTGAGCGTCTCGAATAAGGTGTCACTGTTTGCTGGTGAATTTGTGGCCAACTGAAAATAGGTTTATGATTTGTTCCGATTCTATATCAGTGAAAATGGGTGTTTGATAATAAATCTTGAACCGCCACCAATCACCGTCCCTTAATAATAAACATCCGTACCTATATGTCGTCGGCATAACATATGTCTGTTAATTAAAACGAAAGGGGTCGCATCGCTCCGCTCCGCTCCGCTCCGCTTCGCTCGGCTCCCCAAATTTATTAACATGCAAACCAAGACGCTTTTCGCTCCGCTCCACAGTGTTTTAGAGGATTTAGTGACACATTGTTTTTTTCCATATAACGATAGATTTAACTATTCTTAATACCAGAGTAAAAATCCCACCGCGCTGCTGTTCTTAGCTGTTGTACAATAATTTTTCAAAGTTACCGTATTTACAAGTCAGGAAAAATGAAAAAAATAAAAATAACAGAATGGAGCCTAATCATCGAATTTTAATTAGAGATATATGCAATAATGTTAAAGATACTAATTCGTGCAAAATACCTCTTAAGAACTCACTAAACTAAACCACAACAAAAATATAAATATTTTTAAAATTTTGGTTTTAATTTTTTTTTCTCAGCTATAAAGCAAAACTGGGTCGGGGTAGTTTACTCAAATATTGGTCTTGGCTGTTTACATTTATAGTATTTTTTTTGTTACCAACTTCCTTGTTATCCAAGAGATATAGGCAATTTTAATATTTAATCACAATTCCGGATCTAGGGTTGTCACTATCGTCCGGTATTTTATAATTATATTTTTTTCGGATATTTCGTCGCACCTATTTGTACTGTTGATAAAAAAAAATTGATGTGATGCTTTAAGATCTGCCTAATTGTACCATCTGCTCACGACACATATACGTTACCTCAACAGATCAGTAGTGATCTATTCCTGACGTATATTATTATATTTTATTTTCTGGTCCAGGTTTCCACACTATCTCAATGTTACAAAACTCAAATATCAGACCTCGAAGCGAAACTCCAAAAAGAAGCGGAAGAATTCAAGAAGCAGTTGTCAGCAGTCCAAGAGAAGTTCAAGTCCGGTGTGACGGTGCTGGACAGATTGAACAGCAATGACCATTTCATGCCGGTCATTCCTAAAGAGGAGGGCAGTGATGGGGAAATGGACATCAATGTGTCGATGCTGCCAAGGGAGGAAGGAGAGGTAAGAATTATTTTAGAACGGTACTGTTTGTAGCAGTTTTTCGTATTCGTGTCGAAATATTTAGCTTTACCATTCGAAATACTCGGTTCTCTGTATTTTTATAGCAACTAAATTCGTTCCGCGAAATAATTGTGGTTTTAGAAACCAAAACTGATGATAGTATTCAAACCAAATCCTCCTACTCTATACGTACAATGATTTGGTCAGCAATTTCCTTTAGCAAGGTTGTTACAGTACCTTTATCTCACGTTGGTGCGTATTTCAGTTTTATACAAGGCGATTACGCTGCCATAGTGAACTGCTCGTGTATATTTCGGAATACTGATACTCACATCTGATACTACAAAATATACAAGAATTTTGCGTACTACTCGTGTATAGTTCGTAATGAATGCGTGGGAAATTTTAGCTCCAAACTATACAGTGTCACTTACATGCGCTATCAAAGGTTATAAATATTGTACAATATTTAGGACAATTTTGATTATTATTCTTGGAATAAATAAAACATAAATAAAGATATGGGTACTCTTCTAAGCTTTATTTTATTGGAGATAGTTACCAGATAATAATTGTAAAAAACAATTCCAAGAAAATACTATCCGTAATGGGACGCCATACCAAAAGCGTAATTTTGTGAAATGGTTCTTCCATCCATCTTCGGGCTGTTTCATCCAATGCTGGACATAATAACAAGGTATGGAGCCGACATGTATCGAAAAAAATATTTCTTTGTTTTTTATAATCTCTAATACAATAAATAAAACAAGTATTTAAATCAAGACTTTTCACTGAACATACGTATATTAATTGACTGGCGTTACGTGGCGAAATTTGGGAAAGGCCTATGTCCAGCAGTGGGCGAACACGGGCTGATGGATGGATGGGTGGATATTAATACAATACAATCATACAGGAAAAAGTAAAACAATATTATCGAGGATTATTAATGTTTAAAAAAATGTTAAACTCAAAGTCCTTTTTTTGCGTCTCTTAGATCCTTGAATTTCGATCTGCTTGAATTTTATTTCTGGTGCCTTTATTTTTCGTGACACGTCTTGCCACCGAAACCGCCGCCAGCCAACCGCCAGCACATAAATTTTACGTGACAATCCTTTTTTAAATTATGAAATTAAAAGTTTTGTGCTTGTTGGTCAGTTGTCACCTTTTCAAATGAACTATTCTGCCCTACTAAGCTGAAAAGCGTTATCTCAACTGGACTAAGTTTTGAGATAATAAGCTTTTCGAAATGAAAATAAGGAAGAAAATAAAAAAAAAATTTTTTTGAGATACCGCCTTTTTGCTTAAATTTAAATTTTAAATTTAGGTTAACGGGTATATCCGTATCCTGATGGTCATTGCACTTTCCTCTATGGTTATATCGTATTTATCCGTATTTTGTCCTTAGTAATAAATTTTTACAATAAACGAAGGTATTTTAACGTATTTTTATTTTTTCAATAATTTTATTTATGGAGTATTGACAAAATAAATTCGATCAAAACAAAAGCGCGAACGGATTGATAATGCAATTGCAATATTTAGAAAATCATAGCAATACAATATATTCAGCTTTCAAACTGTACGCGATAATTTACAGACCCTTGCGTAATGGCCTTGTATACAACGGAAACACGCCACAGTGGTGACTGAACAAATCTTCTTACCACAGCAGCAAAAAGCGCTAGGAGCTGTGACGATATATCGTTTTTCCTTTGAGTTGCTTGCTCCACGATTGTTTCCCAAACGCACTTTTGATTGTTTTTCTTATTTATTTAATAAAAAGTCATAAATGTGATTTTTTGGCACTTCGCGACAGTAGTTTAATGAATGTCCGTTAGATTTTCTAGCACAGTTGTGTTATTTTATACATTACATTGTAAATGATGCTGCACAACAATTATAAACACGCTTTAAAGTTCTGTATTAAAAAATAAGATAAACAATCATACGCTGTACGTTTGGGAACGAATCCTGTAGCAACCACCGTAGAGTGTAGGTCCACTGCGCTATGACTGTGCAAAATTAAATAACAATAAAAAAATTGCTCTAAATTATCAAAAAATTACTATTTTGTTATTCAATAAATATTATATAATTGACTACTGGAGTCTTTAATTGATTGAGATTTAATATTATATATATATTTAAATGAATAAAAAAGTTTAGAAATATCTCGATATAAATCTCTTAAATTATAAATTACTGACGGCGACCACAAATATATATCGAGATATTTCTAAACTTTTTTATTCGTCTTCCGTAACATGTATGCTAACATTAATGAAATTTGTTAAGAATGATCAAAAAGACATGTAGCATAGCTCTAAACACATTGGGCGGATTAAACCTTTTTGGTTTTTCCCTGCTTCATCCCCGTTCATACCAAAAGCGTTTTTACTCATATTAAAACTTGTCTTCTTCAGGGTTCGGAAGCGGCCCCCTCCCCGCCCCTCTCCAAGTCGTTCCTCGTGAGCGGCGGCGGCGGGCGGTCCCCCGTCTCGCTGGAGCGTCTCTTAGAAGAAGGCGTGCCCGAAGACGAGAGCTTGGACACGTCATCGTTGGCACTCACGCCGGAGCAAGAGCTGGCGGATATGAGGAGGAAACTGCAAGCGCAGCAACAGAGGTAGGCTTATGGGGAAACTGTTGCTGCTGTTGTTTTGTACAGAGGGGTAGGCAGAGACTGCAGATTTCCATCTGATACGATCCTGACACACATGTTTCGCCTCTTCGACATCGAATACACGAATAGAATTCCGGCTAGTTTTGACTTATAAGTTTGCGTTGTCATAAGTATGTGTAATAAACAAATTCATTGCTTTACTTCTATTATTATTTTTATCCAAGCAAGATAATCCTCGTCTTTTGGAAAGCCAATCCCCCATTACGCATTTAAGAATTTTAAAAGTAAAGAGGTGCTTAACTTTGAAATGCTAACCAAAATATTTTCTGTATATATTTCCCGTATTTATTTTTCAACTTATTTGTTCATTGCATTATGTATTATATATATTAGTAGTTTATGCTACGAGTGCGTAAAGGAGGCAATAGCTTATACGAGAAACGATTTGAAACACGAGCGATAAGCGAGTGTTTTAAACGTTAGGAGTAAGTTATTGCCCTTACGCACGTGTATCATACTACGTTTTTCAATGCATAGTGTGAGTAAATAAATTAAGCGTAATTAAAGAAACAAACAAACAATAAATACTTACTTCAAATGAACTTTAGGCGGGCATTCTTTTTCTTTGCACGCAAGTTGCCAACTTGACGGAAATAAGCTGCTTTCAGTTTGATGCGTTCGAAGGCTACTTTCAGTTATACATAACATAATTCGACCCACCAGCTTATTCGAATAATGTAAAAAACAATGGCTGCCCAAAATTATTCTTTAGATACAAAGAATGTTGTTATCAAGGAAGACCGAACGATAACGTTGTATTTTTTTTTAATAATGTACAGAGAATGCATGTGGCCAGTATCATTTCGCGAACTCGCATATAAAAACTTTTTGTCAAAAAGTTCTTATTCATATAACGATTAAATGAGGTTAACTACCAAGAAGTTTATTTTAACCAGATTTCAGTATCCTTCTTGTTAAGTACCTATTATATTATTTTATATACCAATCTTTGAGATCCAGGTTCGATCCCCGGCCGGGGCATGCACCAATGAGTTTTTCGGAATTTATGTCTGCAGAGTATTTAATACTTATCACTTGCTGAACGGTGAAGAAAACATCGTGAGGAAACCTGTATGCCCTAAAAAGCGTGTATTTGTGCCCGAAGAACGGCGATAGGGCTCACCACCCATCACGTTGGAACGTAATAATCGTCGGCAAAACGCGGGTGTACCGGGTGTGGACTATGACTTGCATTTTACAGTTCACACTTGGAACACCTCTGACACCCCTTCGTGGATTCATATCGTGACGATATATTTTTATTTTTTATACATTATATCAAAAGATTAGTTGGTTAAGTTTCATCAGAATTTTCAATTTGTAAAGTTACTACCTACTGAAAATGTCGTCTAAACAGTTTTCATTTCATTTCATCAATCAAACTGAACGCAGCCTATGAACGCATCAAACTGAATCTGTCATGTCTGTCTATCACAAGATAAGACTGGCAACTGTTTTCGATAAATTAAAAAAATAAAACATTCCACGGACATGGCTGTATGAGCAAAGTTCATTTGCCTTCCCACTATGCAGGGAAATCAAAACTTAAAAAAAAAAAATGAAAACATTAAGCACTCGTGCGGTAAAGTTGACTTTGAAAACGGATTAGACGCATATAAAACAAAACTTTACGAGCACTTGCATTGAAAAATATTTTATTCCTTGATTTCTCTATTTTATGCAGGTGTATAATTTTATTTCATTTTAGTAGCCCAACCTAAATATTTTTTGTATGTATTTCCCGTATTTTTTTTTCATATTTCTATTTTTTTAAAGATTAACTTTGACATGTAAAAAGTATACTTTATGTATATATTTTACAAAATAGATATTTTGATTTGATTTTGTTTTTGAATGCAGCGCAGTGATTGGCTTGGCGAGATGTTCTTAATTCAAAAACTGGCCGTTCGTTCAGTCTGGTCGTCGGGGGACACCGCCTGACACTGACAGCAGGATAGTTTATACCATTTCTAATCATTTATTACTATCTTGATTGATGACAGATCAATTAGTGATACCAAAATAGCTACTATGTCAATGCCCACTAGCATTATATTACTCAAATATAATCGTAGTGGACATAGGCATAGTGGCTATTTTGGTATCGCTAATCGATCTGTCATCGGAAATAGTAGGTATAAACAATTTCATTCGACGCGTGCAAAAGAGATAGCATGTTAGGTCAGCGTCGCCCGACGATCAAACTGAACGCAGCTCTTAAAGCACTATCTCACTAAAATCGGCACTTTTTGAAGTTGTTTGGCTGCTTTTCAGAAGAAGCCACTAATTTGATAAATTGGTATCTAATATAGGTACCCTTTTCTAGTTTTCTTGAATACAGAAACGCGATTGCAGAACTTTCGCTTGATAGAAATAATTATTGAAATGAGGTTTTCTTCTACACGTTTTTTCATAGTATACGAAATAGTTATGACATACAGACCTGAACGATATTTTATTAGATGGTTTTTAACAATATCTAAATTTTGTGAATTTGACATTTTGATAACTATTTTAACTAATTATATTAATTTAAAACCGACATTTTGCATTTTTTCCCGGAATCCGTCCCTCTCGCACTGCGGGTCGTTCCGCATGGAGTGACAGTGACCGTTGAAAATTTCACATATCACCTTAATATTTCACAGAGTAAAGCACGTAACAGTGCTGCTGTCAGAGTCGGAACGCGAATGCGCGCGCTATCTTCAAATGAACGACTTACTGAAGGCGGAGGTGCGGCGCGCGCGCGGTTCGCTCGAACGTACGCAGCATGCGCATAACGCGGAGTATATGAAGAATGTCACTTTGAAGGTATGGCTTTAAATAGGTATATTTAAGGCTTTTTGGTATATGTCCAGTAAAGCAATATGCATCTTAACTTGCTCCTGACATCTAATGTCTTTATACTAATAATAAAAAAAGTCGTGTCTGTACATAGATTACTTTTTCTAAATTTGAAATGAAATGGGTTATTTTATTATATTGGTATTGTACTGAAGTCAAAGATACATTTTTTAGAATTTTTGTCTGATTAAAAAAACCCAGATCTGATATAGGCTGAAGGGGTGTTGATAAAATAACGCCCATACACATAATATAACGGGCAGGTTTTGAATAAACCCGGGCGGAGCCGCGGGCGAAAGGCTAGTTGGTTTATAAAGGACGAATCATGGGTACCTATTACGATTAATAACGAACAAGAATTACGATTTTGGGACTTTCGTAGAACCTCAAATATCTTCTCATATTTCTACAAATGGCGTCTACATAGTGTCAGTTTATTTTTGCTGTTTGACTTGCTTATACCGAGTGTAAACAGACTGCTACCATTAAATGAAACCACATATTCTGCTGACCCTACTGAACCACTTTTTCAAAGAAACATACCCATTAGTTTGGGAAATAAGTGAGTTCCAAACAAGAATGCGTGAACCCTCACGTACCGACATAGCGAGTTTCGAGAGAGCGTCGTCCGTGAAACAGCTGTTCCGGTGCAGCGTTCTGAAATAGACCTTCCTCCTACGAGATAAAGTCTTTGAGTTACAGTTGAATATATTTTTCTCTGAATATTTCCGCGGGTTTTTTTTCCAATAGTTTTCCTGTGTAGTCAGTAGAGTATGTGGTTTTATTTAAAGGCTCTATTTACACCTTGTATACTCGTAACTTTATTTTCCTAGTTCTTGACATTGCCGCCGGGCGACGAACGCAGCCGCCTGGTCCCGGTGCTACAGAAGATCCTCACTCTCACCTCGGAGGAGACGCACAAGATCAATTCTGTTGCCAAAGGTACGTTCTGTTACATGCCGTGCTTGTTCGTTCTCGGTCGGTTGCTGCTTTACCTTGAGTTTCTTTACTAAACTAGAGCCAACGAGAGATGGCACCTATGACGTTTAAATGCCTACCAAGTTTCATAATTGTTTATGGGTAAGTGTAACTAAAATAATCTAATACTTCATTGTTGCTGGTAGCGAAAAGTGACGTACTACTCGTTTCGATCATCATTTTTCGATTTTATAAAAGACTTTATAGCAAAAGTTTCTAATGTTTTCAAAACTCAAGGGATCATGAGGAATGTTAGTGGCTGAATTGTAATCAATGAATAACGGGTTCTATTCTCCTTAATCGTACGGCTCCGTCTTTTCATAAACTATATCTTTTTATGATAAAAAAAAGTAAACCAGTTTTCTAGATTTTATGGCTGCTTTGTTAATGTAAACAAATGCACATTTGCCATTTGTATTTTATGATGCATGTTGTATGACGTGTCAAATAAATCGATATTTTATTTACTCAAGTCGCTAGTCGCACTTGATTTTTATTTTTGCCGAAATTAAAATGCACCCCATCACTAAACGCAACTGTCATAAGTGCCATCTCTCGTTGGCTCTTCTAATATATAACTATAAAAACCATTCAGAATGTCAATGTCAGATGATAAACGTTTTTTGGACTAAAATCTTATGTAAACAAGCTATTTTTATAATATCACTGTGAGAAATAAACAAGTATTTGCAAGAATTCAGAACTTACACGGAGTTATTTTTATCAATTGTTGTGAAGGAAATTGTGCATCGTTTTATCGAATATTGATATTTCAGGTACTGACCCAAATTCAACAAAAGGTTGGGGAAGCTATCTGCCTTGGCCAGGGGGAAAGTAGAGTGTTCGTGTATTATAAAGTCGGCAAAAACTTACTGTTATAATTACTTATAAATATCTGTGATTGTCTATCAACTGAAAGTGTATTCTATCGGCAATGAGGGACGTCGCTATTAATTTATAAAAGAAATATAATTTACAATTAATTAAATATAATTTTAACTTGACATGTTATTTACCAATGGGGAAGAAAACGCAAAAATTTAAAGCCAAAAGAACTGCCATGCTTGTGTTCTTATCTCCAAAATAAATGTCTTAAATTATGTATAAATAAAGCTATTCTAAATCATTGTTTATTTCGATTATTAGCTACGTTGTTTTAAAGCAATAGGCTTGTACACAGGGTAAACAAAATATTATTCTATTTAGTCCGCCATTTAGATTTAAAAAAAATATTGGACACGTATTTTTGCTTTTGTCAATCAAACAAAAAATGACAGAGATAAAGCGCGTCAAAGTTTGGGAGTGGGGGAAAATGACGTCACTTCTAAGTAAAATTGTACCTAGATGTGACGTCCCGCGGAACTTCAGCGGGCTATATCTTCATCATTTTTTGTTTAATTGAAAAACGAAAAAATACGTGTCCAATGTTTTCTGCTAACTGACGGACTAATAAAAATTTTTTAATCATCATGCCTATTTCTGAAAAAAATTCATATAAAAAATTTCATTTAAAACTATGATTGTAAAGCAGGTTAAGAGATGTCAGCGCTTTTTTCCCCGTTTAGTTATAAATATGAATAAATAGTTGGGTATGAATGGTGGGGAGACTTTATATGAAATCACAAAATGTATAATGTGCCAGGGGTAGGCCAGGGGCCTTACCTTATTATCTAACTTCAACTACCGCTATCGCTTTCAAAGGTATCGTGATTGGCTAGTAATTATGTGCGAGTACCTTTAAAAGCGATAGCTCTATGTTGAAGTTAGATAAGGCTCCAGGTTATAGATGTATGTCGTAGCTATTTATGCATGTATTTATCCGTATATCATTCCATTATTATAGCATTAAATTGTATTAAAACTTTAAAAACACATAGAATAAGATGTTTGGGTTTAATACGAAGTAAGATTTTTGTCACAATTTATTTCAAGCATTTTAATTATATTTATCTTCTGTGGTACTTTTAAGACAAATGTGTAAATTTAGTAGAGCCTGTTTAAAGTATAATGTCGCTTTTGTATAAATAATATTGCGGAACCAATAACAAAAATCTTAGTCGCTGTTTTTACATACATCTGAAATTGAATAAGAATTAGTGTTACGAGTACATTCGTTAATTCTGGTTACGGTGTAATATTTTGTAATATGTATAATTATAGTATTTCTATAAAGATGATTTATAATTAAATGGCATTAAAAATAAACATTGTAATAATAACAATTTTATATTTATTTTATGCAAATAGCCCGGTCGTTGTGTCGTCCGGTCGTGTAAGCAGCGTAACTCTAAAATGGCTGGACCAATTCTGCTAGAATAATACATAGCCTGTTCGGTGGAATACACTACGACCACTAAAAATAAATAAATTGTGGACTCCGTTTTGTGAATATTTTCAATCGTACTTGTAGTAACTTTGTCTGTATTAGGTATTCGTTTACTTTAGGGCATAGACAAGACCGATTTGATGATTTAGCAAAACGTAACAGTTCTAAATAGTCTTGTCTGCTTGAAAATTAATACAAACAGTATTATCCAGTAAATCGGTTTTCATAACTGCCATTTTCGTAATAATGTTTTTGTAAGCGTTTCTATTTACTTTTGGCGTGCTGAAACCGAATTTAAAATTTGCTGCCGTATAAAAGAGATCGGCTTCATAAAGAAAAACGCAAAAACATTATATTTTTTGCAGTTTTTGTCTGATATCTTAAAATTATTCTCATATCGTTTTTCTAATGACCACCATTCTAAATAAAATGAAAAATAATGCAACATTTCAGCATTTTGGTTTTCTGATGAGCGGTATCGGCGCTAGAGCGCGCTGATAAACTTCCAACCCCTACAATACAACCCTAAAAATATACATCTTATCAACAAAAAACATTACACCACGGGAAAGTACAGTTTGCTATAAGAAACATCCAAAACAATTTTCTCAATGGAGGAATGGGCAAAGCAAAAATTATTAAAAATGCCTGCGCCCTCTATAGGAAAAACGACCTCTCCCACCTCTTTTTCTCTCATCGACGCTATACTTTGTTTTGAATGAATTTATAGCAAAGCAACATTATATTTACAACATATCACATCAGGTCCATGATTAGGGTTACACGCATAGATATCTTTATAGTATTTAATTAGACCATTTAACACGGGACCTGGCAAAGCGCGACTCTTAGTACTGAAACTATTCTGCCGTTTTTCACGGGAGGGGAGGTAAACACGCACAGCACACATTTACTCATTCACGCACACTCCTGCGAATAATTGATTTGTCACACTAAATCAGAAGCTGCAACACAAACACAAAACGCGCACACAAGCAAACTTACATGAACCAATTGTTCATGTACTTCGTCAGAGGGGGATAAGTGCGGTTGCCTGGTCCCGTGTTATATGGTCTAAGACTATACCAAACGAATGCGCCCTGGAGGTAATAGCAAATTTCACTTTAAGGAACCTTTATTTTATTTTTAAAGTTAAGGAAAATTGCATACAAACAATTAAAAAAAATCACCTACCTAAACCGGCATCGGCATCGAACCGAATCGGATAAATTTGTAAAAAAACATCCTGTATTTTTATAATACCAATCGAAAGGGTCAAGCATAAGAACCGAATTCTTCTTAGTAACATAGTATCGCTAATTAATTAAAGACCATGAAATTTAACATTTTCATGCCCAAAATTCAATATTGTTTGAAGTGCGGAAAAGACGCAGGAAAAACATAATTATTATTCATTTTACTGAACAACATTTTAAAATGGCACATCGATACAGTAAATCATAAGGAACAAATCAGAATGTAATTGTAAAATGTTGTTCAGAAAAATTAATAATAATTATGTTTTTCCTGCATCTTTTTCGTACCGAAGCAATATTGAATTTTGGGATTTCTTTAAAAGTTTTGTTATTAAAATATATAATTTCATGGTCTTTCTTAAATTTACAATACTATGTTACTTAGAAGAATTTGGTTCATATGTTTGACCCTTTCGATCGGTATCATGATAATACAGGTTTTTTTTTTAAATTTGTCCGGTTCGATTCCCGGTTTATGCAGGTGATTTTTTTTTAATTATTTGAATGCAGTTTTCCTTAACTTTAAAAATAAAGTAAAGGTTCCTTTAAGTAAAAATATTAAAGGTACTTTCCCTCCAGGTGGCATTCGTTTGGTATAGTATAGGAATATTTTTGCTATAAATTTATTCAAAACAATCTCTTTTAAGCACAATACATCAAAAGTGCTGGAAGACTCGGTGAGTGGTCAGGACCAAGGTTCAAGGTTCAAAAATATAAAGCTGAATATGAGATCTGTATGTAGCAATGGATTACATTTTTCGAGTTGTAGGGGTGTTTTAAGAATAATCATACAATTCTTTATTACACAAATATACAATTATTGCACAATGGCGAGCTTAATACTAATTAGTATTTTCTACCTTAGGGAATAAGGAAATCGTTGACGACTACCTTTAAAACAGTTCTAACATAGTTTAACTAATAAAACTACATTCTAATAAACATTTAGACTAAAGCTACAGTTTATAATTAAATATATAAAATACTTACCTAACGTGTTTTCATAAATATATAAAAATAATATGTATAGTGACGAGAATTTATAAATTACTCGTAATAAGGTGAGAGGGAGTAGTTTCAAGAAAATGTTCGTTTTTTTGCACAATGCTTTGGAGCATCAATATTTTTCTGCTCAGTTCATTGTTTTCTGATGCGGTCGAGATGGCCTCCTCAATCTCACTTTATCTGTCAATACAAATCAAATCATTCGGTTGATTCTTTGGAATCGTAAAAGAATCTGTAAAATTGTGTTTTGGCTTTTACTACATTTAAAAGGTCAATTTATATATTCGATAAAATCAGTATAGAAAAAATATTTTGCATAGGCTACCTACATGTCATTATAAGTTTTACTTTTACAAGTAAAAATAGTACAAATTCAAAGAAAATAAGATGTTTCCTTTAAATTAAAACAAATTTCTTTACAAAACTTGCAAGTACTCGTTACCAGGAGTACTTACTTGTAACTCCTTAAAGTAACACTATCGATTATTGCCATGTATTTTTTTTCCAAAACGAGCATGTTCGATTCCCGGTCAAGGTGAGTCATTTTCCTAAAAGCTTTAAATTTAGTTTTTGTTTTCTCCAAAATTAATGATGAGAGTCTTCTTAGCTGATTCCTCTATCTCTTATAGTTTAAACTTTCTCAGTACTAATCTATCTCAACGCGCTACCTGTGTAGTTGAGAGGGGGGGTTTGCATGCCTAACAGCCCATGCTTTAATATTTATAGCCTGAGATGGGAGATACTTTATGATGACCACATCAAGAAATAAGATCTGAAGTATCTAATGTACTCAGACATACTCAGATTCATTAAAAGAAGCAAAATATTTGAGGAGGGAATGCCACTGAGACAGATACCAAAGCTTCAAGCAATGGGAATTGGTTGGAAGGAATAGCTCCAATTGGAGAGCCGACTATCGCCTGATCCGTCCCACCTCAACATCATCATCATCAAGTCTTTCAGAATCGAGTCATTGAATTAATCAATATGGATGAATGAATATTTATTCAGCAAAAAGACATACAGGTTTTTGTTAACAAAATATTGAAGCCAAACTGCGTAGCAGTTTATCGGCTATACTTTTATTATACGTTTATTGGCTCTCTTCGGCATTCATGAGATAAGCCTACGTTATGATTTCATGTATGCTCCATGCCTCAGTGCCATAAAGAAAGATAGAGAAAATTATTAAAGCTATTAGTCTGACTTTGGTCTTTTTAGGGTTCCGTAGTACCTGAAAGGTAAAAGGAACCTTTAAGGTTTGTCCGTCCGTCCGTCCGTATGTCACAACCTCATAACTTTAGCACCGTTAAAGATAAAGACTTGAAATTTTCCACAAAAATAGCATTCACTTGCCTACATAATACGGTATAAAAAAAAGGAAAAATTTGAGATCGTTTAAAATATTTCCAATACAAAAGAGAGAAAAATAAAAATAAAATATCCTAAAAATACAATATGGGTATCAAATTGTAGATACTTAAGAGCTGATTATAAAAGTATATACTTTTTTACTATATTTACTGGTACCGATTTTGAGAAATCTTTGAAAAACCACAACAAAATGCATGCCCCTCCTTATTTCCGAAACTGGTGGACCGAACAAAATGAAAAAAATAACAATTATTGGCCATAACTGGCCAATAACAGGAAAACTATAGCGATTAAAAAAAATTATAACAAATGAGAAATAAAAAAAGATGCAAAATAATTAAAAAAAATATATTTTATAAAAATACATTATGGGTATCAAATTCTAAATATTGAAGAGCTGATTATAAAAATATATACAACATGATGAACAAAAACACTTGTACTCGTTTCAAAATACTTGTATATAGGGTGAAATTAAATCAACCGACCAAATTCATACTGGAGACTCGGTTAGTGATCAAGAACAAGGTTCAATAATCCTTTTGGCCAATTTCGAAAAATAAACTTTTTTGCTTCCTTACCAACTTTGCTCCAACCAGGACTAGTTTAAGTACAATTCCTAGTGCAGGCACCTATGGGGCAAAAATTTTTTTTTCTACTTTCACCTAGAGGATTATTAAACCTTGTTCCTGATGACTAACGAAGTCTCCAGTATGAATTTGGTCGGTTGATTTAATTTCACCTAGTATTGTATATCTTAATCCCAACCGGTTTCGGTATTACACCATTATCAAGGGTTTTAATAACTAAGTAATAACACATTTTAATTATATATTGTACATTGGTTCAACGTGCAAACAATGAAATATGATTTCGCTCGTCGAACCAATGTACAATATAGTATAATTAAAATGTGTTATTAATTAGTTATTAAAACCCTTGATAATGGTGTAAAACCGAAACCGGTTGGGATTAAGGACCCGTTCTCCCTAACATTAAGCACCCCATTCAGCGTCAAGTAGAACTGAACTCTGTGACGTTTCATTATTGTTTAAAATAGCGCGCTTTGAGCCGTGGCTGTTACGACAACCGAAACATCGCGCGCTCTAAAGAATCACGTTTCGATGCCGAATTATTATGTTCGATGGATAAATACATCAAGTTACAATTTTTGTTTGGCAAAATTAAACCAATCACACCATTCTGTATACTCTTAACTTACGGGTGACTGAATTTCAGTTTTCAAAATTATCTGGGAAACCGTCAATGGGAAATACGCGATGAGCAGTTTTACGTGATTTTTAGTGACTTTAGATTTTTTTTTCTAGCTTGCTAATTCTATGCAAAAATCAAATTAATTAGGTTGTAATACAACTCTTCGAAAACTTGTGTGATTATTTATTTCTCATTAAACAAATATTTTCTGTCATGAATCAGCAATACGATGGGGCACGTTTAGGTGGCATGGACCCTTAAGATATATACAAGTATTGTGAAACGAGTACAAGTGTTTTTGTTCATCATGTTGTTATCAAAGTTTCACCAAGTGCCTACAACCGCAAGTATTAATCATATAAAAATATATACTTTTACTATATTTACTGGCACTGATAAAAACCACAAAAAATGCATGCCCCTCCCCCCCCCCCTATTTCCGAAACTAATGAACCGAAAAATATGAATAAAATCATGGTTATTTAGGATTACGTAAAGATTACAGGAAAAATATAGCGGGCATGGATGAACAATTTTGTCTATGATAGCGGGTGAGAAATTCACGATAGCAAAATGACAAAATTAAACTTTTCATCCACGAGTTTTATTTCGAGTACGGTATAAAAATATTTGAGTCTCACCTTTGTGGTACAATCAATTCTTTTTTTAGTTATCATACTTATCATAAACAGTTATGGGCAAGATTTTAAATACCTTCGTCCTGACTGTTCCCAAAACTGTCGAATTACGGAACCCTAGGTATGCGAATGTAACTCGCACTTCACCGGTTTTTTTAAGATGCAACGGTCCAAAAAAAAAATATTTTATTTTATTTTGGTCTATCTTAATTTTGTAGAGGGTTTCATTGTCACAGTTACCATCGTTGCGGAGGAGTGAACGTGAAAGGAACTAGTTTCGGGCAATGAGCATTAGCTTGATTTTATCCAGTTGGTATGCAATGCAACCCCAGTTTCCGACTTTCTACTTCGATACGTCTACCTTTTGCCCGCGCCTTCGCCTGCGTTGAATTAGTTTTACCAAAAGTTGTACCAATTAATTTCATTGGACAGTGATTGATTGGTAAATGGTAAATACCAGCGAACGACATTTCCCGGTAAGTCACAGAATAATATTATTATGTACTAGCCTTTGCCCGCGGCTCCAACCGCGTTTATTAAATTTTTACTATGTTTTCGGCTTGGGCGTTATTTTATGAACACCCCTTATTGGCTATATGTTGACCAGGGTTACTACGATGATATAATGAAAACCGCATCCAAATCCGTTGACTGGTTCTTGAGTTAAAACGGAACATACGTAGAGACGGACAAAAATTATAAAAATTGTGGTTTTATGCTAATAAAATAACCCATTTCATTTAAACGACTTTCTTACTACTTTATTATTAGTATATAGGATGAAATTTAATCAACCGACCAAATTCATACTAGAGACTCGGTTAGTGATCAAGAACTAGGTTCAGTAATCCTTTTGGCCAATTTCGAAAAATATTTTTTTTTGCTCCCGTACTGGTTGGACTAGTTTAAGTACAATTCCTAGTGCAGGTTCTACGGGTAAAATATATATTTTTTTCGAATTTCACCTGGAGGGTCATTAAACCTTGTTCCTGATGACTAACCGAGTCTCCAGTATGAATTTGGTCGGTTGATTTAATTTCACCTAGTATAGATATATGATATCTATTGCGAAGATTATTATTATTTTCTTAACAACTCGCCCTATCTTTTTGCAAATAAATGAGTAATTCATCATAAAATATTAAAAATTTAAGCGATCTTTGTACCTATACCTACTTATTTTGTTCGTTTTAGTCCATGGTTTAACCATTGTCTTTTTTTAAAAAAAGGTTTCTTAATTAATAATATTTTTTTAACTTAAAATGCAAAATAAAACCTCTGAATTGAACGCCATTACGCCACAAAGAATTCCCAAAATTAAGGCATTTTCGCATTGACGTATTTATTTATGTACTATCCTTTGCCCGCAGCTTCGCCCGCGTTCAGTGAATCTTTGCTCCGTTTACGGCTTGGGCGTTATTTTATGAACACCCCCTATAGCTTATGTGTTGAAAGGGGTCACTACAATGACAATAAAACAAAAAAAAACGGCCAAGTGTGTGTCGGGCCACGCGCAATGTAGGGTTCCGTAGTTGCCCAGTACATATAAGTTGGTCTACTAATACAGACCGCGCCCATACATTCTAGGGGACCAAAAGTTTGGCGCGTCCTGTACTCGTAAACCTGTAAGGCCTACTGAGCTGTGATAGTTTTCCTTTTAAATTCGTTATATATACTACTTCTCTGAATTTTTATCACATTTCTATAAACAACCGTTTAGCCGGCAGGGAGGGGGGACGCTCCACACTAATTAAAATTTTCACTTTTAAAGCTTAATATTTCGCCAACGGTTCCCTAAATCGAAAAATGGTTCTCACACACCCACAATGTTTTTAAACGGCCTATCCAACGATACCCCACACTATGGGATAGACGAGAAAAAAAAATCATCCCCAGTTTACGTGCACAAGAGAGGTCGGTTGATTAAAAACATTTTTTTCAAGATTTTATTTTTACATTTTGTCGGCGTGAGTAATATTTATATCCATGCCAAATTACAGCTTTCTAGTACTAATAGTCTCTGCGCTGAGCCGCGGACAGACGGACATGGTGAAACTATAAGGGTTCTGTCGGACTCCGGAACTCTAAAAACCACATCCAAACCCGTTGAGTGGTTCCAGAGTTAAAGCGTTTATTCAATATTTGCCCAGTTTTCGGGTGTGCGTTATTTTATGAACAAGCTTTTTAGCCCCGGGTCACTACGATGATAATAAAAAAACCGCATCCAAATCCGTTCAGTGGGTCTCGAAATATAAAAGCGTGTGTTAAATCTTTGCCCTGTTTCCGGCTTGGGCGTTATTTTATGAACACCACTTTTATCCGATGTGATGAACATGGTTACTATAATGATAATTAAAAAAAACACATCCAAATTCGTTGAGTGGTTCTCGAGTTATAAAAGCATTTATTCAATCTTTTCCCCGTTTCCGACTTGAGCGTTATTTTAGTAACATCTCTTATAGCCTATGTGTTGACCAGGGTCACTAAAATGTTTTAAAAAAACCGGTCAAGTGCGAGTCAAACTCGCATACGTAGGGTTTCGTAATTCGAGCGTTTTGGGAACAGTGAGGAAGAAGATATTTAAAATCTTGGCCATAACTGTTTATGGTGACTAAAAAAATAATCGATTGTACCACATTTTAAATTAATGTTAGAAAATATATTGTCTATAGATGGCCGTGCCTTCGCGAGTTGTTGACTCATCATTAAGATAGGCAGTTAAATGAAATCTTGTGAAATAATTAGAAATTTCATTAGCGGGATGTTTTCTAAAATCAATATTAAAATCGCCAAAGACGATAACTGAAGGTAAGTGCCATAAATTACTAGTATTGCCCCCAAACCAAAGAATAGCGCAATCAATACATTGTACTGCTATGTTCACTGGACAAGATTGAGATCAGTAGACTCCTAGTAATTTAACTCCAGCGATTTCGATCACAGAACATTCACAGTGGCCACCATAATCTGTTGGTGGTTTTATGTTATTTTATTACTTTAGATTGTACTCTTGCGTGATGGATGATAAAATAGGTTATCTAATATATATTTCTTTTGCGTATTTCTAGAAACAAAAGAGAGACATAAATATTTTTATACCGTACTCGAAATAAAACTCGTAGATGAAAAATTTGATTTTGTCACTTTAATATCGTGAATTTCTCAACCGCTATATTTTTCCTGTAATCTTTAGGTACTCCCAAATTTCCATGACTTTTTTAATTTTTTCCGTCCACAAGTTTCGGAAATAAGGGGGGGGGGCATGCATTTTTTGTGGTTTTTCAAAGATTTCTCGAAATCATTGACAGTAAGTATAGTAAAAGTATATATTTTTATAATCAGCTCTTGAATACCTACAACGTGATACCCATATGGTGTTTTTATAAAAAAAAAAAATTTATTATACTTTCTTTTTATATTTCTCATTTGTGTTCAACTTTTTCTTAATCGCTATAGTTTTCCTGTAATTGGCCAGTTATGGCCTATTTTCGTAATTTTTTTCATTTTTTTCGGTCCACCAGTATCGGAAATAAGGGGACATGCATTTTTTTGTGGTTTTTCAAAGATTTCTCGAAATCGGTGGCAGTAAATATAGTAAAAGTATATATATTTTTATAATCAGCTCTTTAATATCTATAATTTGATACCCATATTGTATTTTTAAGAATTTATTTTTTATTTTTTCCACTTTTGTATTGGAAATATTTTGAACAATTTAGAATTTTTCAATATTTTTTTGTACCATATTACGTAGGCAAGAGAATGCTATTTTTGTAGAAAATTTCAAGTCTTTATCTATGCTAAAGTTATGAGGCTGTGACTTACGGACGGACGGACAACGCGGAGTCTCACCATCAAGGTTCCTTTTACCTTTTAGGTACTACGGAACCCTAAAAACGCATTCAAATCCGTTGAGTGGTTCTCGAGTTATAACGGAACATACCTACAGACAGACAGACAAAAATTCTAAAAATTGTTGTTTTGGCATCAGTACTACAGTACCAAAAACCCATTACATTAAAAATTTCCCGAAAATCTTCAATGTACAGACACGACTTTTGTACTACTTTATTATTAGTATAGATTTATCCTTGACATGTCCTTGACAATAAAATAAGTTAACTTTGACAGGACTTCTTTTAAAGCGTTGATTCTTGTTCTGTGTAGCGTTTACTCTAACTGGCTGCATAGACGCGACGTATCTTTAAAAAGAAAATCTCTTCCTGTAGAAAGGAAATTGCAAATCCGGTTTTCGCGATTTCTTTTAAATAGTTAATGGATTTCGCGTCTATTAGATACATTTTACGTAATGTAATTTACTAAATAATTTTCTCACATCACTGATCATACAGATTTATCTTTAATTGTTCAAATAATAAGCAAAAGTATAAAACTTGCTTTTATTGATTACTTTTCCCGGGCTGACAGCAGACTGCGCATGCTCGAAAATTGCTCGGAAAATCTGCGACTGCTACGGCTGCGAAAGGTGAGTTTTCTTGCATTTTCCATAAAATTATTCTGGACTGCTTATTTTCTGTGCAAGTAAGTTGTAATTTATTGTTTTGTGGCGTGACATTTCATAAATCTAAAATATGTTGTAATAATACTTTCACATTTTTCTAAATGGCGATGCAACCTCGAGTTTGCCGGTAGCACACGTTTTTAAATTACGCAATTTAGGCTTTAAACTTCTTAATTTTTCAGAAATGTTGAATCTTATTTGTTAAATATGTCTATAATACCTACCTAGAATTTGCCTGGTTCATCAAAAAGATTTTTCCGTGAAATATTAGCTAGATTACCGATTGGTTCATGTAAGTACCTAAGTTTAAAAATATTGTATCTTTTTACTTTGATTTATCCTTAACAGATAGGAATAACAATGAATAATGATTCCATTTTACATTTCAAATTATGTAAATAATTTTTCTTGTCATGCTATTTTATTTCTCATTTCTAAATTCGAAACGAATGACATGCAGTTTGTCATCCGAGTCATCATTTAGCGAAATGGCGCGACACTTGCTTGCACTTGCTCACCATGTGGTCCGTGGTGCATTCAAATTTGATTCCCTCGCGTACAATAATGTCGATTGATCCGTGTCATGTAGACTGGTGCAGTTCTTGCACAAGATGGAGGCGTCCGGCTTAATAAAGAAGTCCATGTGCGTAGCCGGTCCCTACGTACGCTACATTGCACGACATATTATAAATAACACGTTAGTGCAAATATATCTAAGGAAGTACTTACAAGCGCAGAATACGACTAATTTTAGCGTGAATATACCGCCATGTGTATGACAATAGGTACATAAATATACCCATCTGTTCCTTTCTTGCGAGACGTCTTCAACGCATCGATGCATTCTTGTGAATGTTGGGTGCGGTAATCGTAAAGAACCGCGTACCTTTTATTAAAAGAATTTTCAGGCGGCCCTCTTAGTAAAAGAACGGGTGGTTATATAGTTGTGAACAAAGTCGGAATTTATCGGTAAGGTACCTGTAAAATATTTTCTCTGATTTCTGCGTGTGATTTTTAAACTAGCCGATTGTTTTAGATGTTCACCTTAAAATTACTCATGAGAGTGTTGTCGCAATCATTGATGATCTTACGATATTTTATTCTTGTAACTTACTGTAAGATGACTCATTCATAATTTTCTAAATAGACCTATTTTACCTAACTTAAGTTATATCCTTTATATTATATGCCCATCAGTGAATACCAAAGATTTTCACGGTTAAAAAGTAAAACCTAAGAGAATGGTCTTAATCAGTCAAGTTTAAATCGATGAAGTGTGAACACTTAGACTGTTTTATGTTATCGATCTATAAACCATCCCGGGTCTAGAATTATGAAATGTTACGTGAATGTTATTTTCTATTTTTGGTAGAAAAGTCCCGCTGTATCGATGTCCCAGCGTCCCCGTGCGCACGCTCGAACAATGTCAAAAGCTCTCCTACGGGCTGGACGTAATTAAATAATTTGGCCAAGTGCGAGTCGGACTCGCGCACAAAAGGTTCCGTACCACCCCACAATACAAGTGTCGAACCCTAGAAACATTTATGGTGAATAACTACAATATACATACCAAAGCAACATGAAGGCTACAAAAAACAAGGCGATTAAATGGTAGCGCCTGGCAAACATTTTGACACCCTGTCTGCGTACGGAAGCCTGCATACTTTTTATAATTTTTATTTTACTTTAGACTCTAAAGTTTAGTATTTAGTATGT
The DNA here is from genome assembly GCA_910592155.1 of Ypsolopha scabrella. Lineage (NCBI taxonomy): Eukaryota > Metazoa > Arthropoda > Insecta > Lepidoptera > Ypsolophidae > Ypsolopha > Ypsolopha scabrella. The sequence goes on along the minus strand of OU342962.1, from coordinate 13,176,554 downwards.
CCCACAATCTGACTTAATTTAAAACTTGTATGTTTTACCTTCTTTAAATAAGAGTCAAAACCAATAACGTTTAAATAATGCAACTTTTTCGAGGTTTCTTGTATGGGGACTACCCTTAATTTTTTTCATGTTTTATTATATGTCGTAGTAGAGGCCATAATAACACGTAATCTGTGAAAATTTCAATTTTCTATCTATTACATTGAGGCTGTAGCCCCTATGGCAGACGGACAGACTTGTGGCCGGGTCTCTTTTGGCACCCTTCCGGTCCGGAACCCTAAAAAAGAAGTTTGTGCAATTAAGATTTGTGCAACGTTTTGCTACACCAGATCTCAGCCCGGGCATTGCATTTGATGTAAAGATCTGTTGATGTTTGTTAGGCTTGTCTAATAACCCAAATTTCTTCCAGCAGGTATCTTGAAAGTGTCAAAGCGCGGTAATAAAGCAGGATGGGTAAGGAGAAGACTCACATCAATATTGTGGTCATTGGCCACGTGGACTCGGGCAAGTCCACCACCACCGGTCACCTGATATACAAATGCGGGGGCATAGACAAGAGGACCATCGAGAAGTTTGAGAAGGAGGCCCAGGAGATGGGCAAAGGCTCCTTCAAGTATGCCTGGGTAAGTTTTGTAACGGCAGGTATCGATTTGGTTGCTGATGCTGCGCAATTTCTTGCGGTGACGGTGGCAATCTTCAAAATCTCTCAAATTTACGGGACAACTTGAATTGTTTTTATTTTTGACTAGCCCTTTGCTCGCGGCTCTGCTCCTATTTATTTAGTCTTTGCCCCGTTTTCGACTTGGGCGTCATTTAGTGTTCACAGCTTACAGCTACATATGTTGACTGACCTAGGTAACAAAAATGATAATTTGAAAAAATCGCATTAAATTTCGAAAAACGAAACATACATACAGATAGACAGACAGACGAAAATTTTAAAAATGGTAGTTTCGGCTTCAGTACTCATCATTCTCACGGTGACGTAGATATAGATAAAAAAATTGATAGATAAATGGCCAAAATGCTCAATGTTGGCTTGTGAAAACTGAAAAACATCAACATTCGGCTATATCTTTCGACCAGGATTATCAACTTTTTTAGATGATGATCTTTTACTTATAATAAAAAACGGGATTATTAATTTTGTCCGATACAAATATAATGAAGCAAATGATTTTAAATTTCTTTTTTTTTTGTGGATTGAGATCTATTAGGAATGCTCTATCATCTGTTAAATTGCTTTGAATTGTAGAACCTTATATATGTGTTAATTTCAGAGTATAAAGGTAATTCAGGTGTTAATTTATAAATAATATAATGGGCTTTTGCTTAAATAACCTCGGCATGAAAACTTTTTTAGAGCCATCTGTGTTTTTTTTTCTCAATGTTGGAATGATTTTAGAAGATTCTTTTATTAAGAGTCAGACAGGACAAAATACGGGACGAGGCTTAAAAAGTGAGGCGGGACATTAAATTTACGACAAAAATACGGGACGCCCTGGGTATACGGGACAGGTGGCAACGCTACTTCTGGCATATCTTCGATCTGGAATCTCAATAACACGCTACTTTAAATAGGATCTTCGTTTGAGATACATATTCAAATAATTTCATAAATATTTTGCGCAAGCCCGGGTCCTTCAAAAATATCCTTTTATGTAGTTACTTACGTAGGTTAATTTATTTCTTTATTTATTTAACTTATCTATCTTAACAGCACTAACCTACGACCATGTACAAGAAAAATATACGAAAAAAAAACAAAGACCTATACCTACTTTAATAACACAAAACCCACAATGATGCTCTTGTGAATTCATTAGAAGAGCAACAAAATACTTCAGTTTTTTCCGCCACCTTATGGAAAAGCATGCACGGGGGCGCATCCAACAGAGTTTAGTAAGAGCACGTGGCGTGGCACGACCAGCAGAAACGGCCATCGCCGCCGCTACACGTAGAGATTCACTTGCTCCAGTACACCCGGGTGATACACCATGCCACGTAAAGGATTCAATTTACATCTCACTAGATACAGATCCCTTCTTATCTCTTGTTTGTTGTTCCCCTACCATAATTTTATTCCTCCACCCAGGTATTGGACAAGCTAAAAGCTGAGCGCGAGCGTGGTATCACGATTGACATCGCTCTATGGAAGTTCGAAACCGCCAAGTATTACGTCACCATCATTGACGCTCCTGGCCACAGGGACTTCATCAAGAACATGATCACTGGTACTTCCCAGGTTAGTACTGACTATCTTTAGGTACGTTTTAGGATAAGATTGTAGACGAAGCTGGTTCCAGTTGAGGTGCTTTGGTCATTCTTTTGTGCGCAACCTTCTTGATTTTAGCTCTCAAATCTAAAAGTTCATTGAGGTGTTCCGTGAGATATACATTAACCGCAAGTAAGACATACATTCTGTATAGTTGCGTTGCATTTTAACAACATCAATAAAATCTTGTATGGTTTCAGCCTTAGACAAAGTAATAATAATGATAATACATCTCGTATGTCGGGGCTATATGGGACAGTTTTAACCATATTAAACCCCATATTTCATTAATTTAGTAGAATTTGTTTATGTAATTTCTTCATGTAGATGTCTGGTAAACCTCTTCACGCAGACACGTAACATTAATGTAACTATTTTATGAAAAGACCAAAAAAGAATTGAAAATGGCGGTGTCCCAAATATTCCTTATTTGTGAGAAAAAAACAATTTCATAACCGTGTTTTTTTCTCATAAATCTCAATTAAAAAAGATGAAGGGATAATTAGGACATAGCAAAATTTTATAAATTTCAGCAAACGATAGACACATATTTAGGATGATAGAGAAAATAACGCAAGATAGTTTTCGTCAGCTAAAAGAATATTATATTTGCTTTGTAATACCCCGTACTTTTTGAATATTAAATAAAACAAACAATAAATAATCTGAACATAATAAAAGTTAACAAAAATACCTTCAACAAATTATAAATTTCTTAACAAAATATTCAGAAACACAGTTACAGAACAACCCTAAAATGTTAGAAGAAGTTAAGACATCAATATATATACATACAGACCTATGACCAGCAGTGGACGAACGAAACAGGCTGATGGATGATAAAAAGAGACAAAAATAAGTGTCCCAAATAACCCCACATAGATTTTCCAAATAAATAACCCCATAATTACATTACACCTAAGATTTATTACTCAATGAGTATACGTAGGGAAATTCTACAAACCTGAATAAAAGTGAAAAATCAGTTTTTTTGTTAACGGATTTGCTTTAAAGTTATAGATCGTAACGTTTATAGTTGTAGAATTATATTTATTATTTTTATGGGTCTTCGAACTTTATGTCCTCTTGTCCCAAATATGCCTATGTTATGAATATGGGTGGAAAGTGGCTCGAAATGGTCCGTGTAAATAAACAATAAATCCTACCTATCTGGGCGTTGCCATTTTTCTTCATTGCTAAAACAACATAATTATTACCGTCATACACAGATACAGGTACACCGATCTATAAATCTAAACAAAACTAACTGTATACAGGCGGACTGTGCAGTCTTGATCGTAGCGGCCGGTACAGGCGAGTTCGAAGCTGGCATAAGTAAGAACGGACAGACCCGCGAGCACGCCCTACTGGCGTTCACCCTCGGAGTGAAACAGCTGGTAGTGGGCGTCAACAAGATGGACTCCACAGAGCCGCCCTACCACGAAGCTCGCTACGAGGAGATCAAGAAGGAAGTGTCCTCGTACATCAAGAAGATTGGTGAGTTCATCCCACTTCTGATATCTGCCAAAGTACTTACTTAATATTTATAAAATACTCTAAACCTAAGTCGAGCCCCACCTACTTTGTCCCTTTATTTTATACGTATAACAACAGCATTTCCCAGCGAAGTTGGATATCGCCCACGTTGTAATATCCGCCCTCAATTGCAACTACCTACAGCCGTTAGTTTACATCTACCCACACAAAGTTCGATAAATCAAGTGAAGAGGGCGACCTTTTGAAAGTTTTAGACAATGGGTAATCTGAAATGTTGTTTAAGTTACAAACAATGGCTTTGGACTCTTGATTGGGCACGTAACATTTCAACTTACGTTTGAAGCAATGAAAAAAAATCAATCTAAATTCATCAATTAGGAATTTATAATTTTTCTTCTCAAAACATCATTTCATACAAATTTTTAAGAATTTTTCCCTTATTTATTCCTTGATTCTTAAGTTCTTTAATCTTTTCACATTCTTTTTTTATTAGAAATTGGAGTCGGAACGGTAATTAACTTAATTAATAAGTTTTCTTATAAACTTCATTATTTTATAATGATGTGATATTTAATAATAATTATAAAAATCAATAAAACATATTATAACTCCATATACTTCGGCCCACATTATATAATCCGTGAAGTTAGGGCTTTATATTGTTATCTTTAAAGATAAATAAATAAAAATGGATTCATTAAACAGACATACGAGACTTAAGCCGACTGTTCTGAGTGAAAATAAGTAGTACTCTCCTGAAAAATACAATATGATTTTAAAAATTCTTTACTTAGTGAAAGCTCTCACAAAAAATACGATTCATGCTTTTGTCTAAAAATAAAATGTCAACCCTATTTTTTTGGTTTTAAAGTGTTCCATACGAGAGTGCGGTTAAGGGATTGATTTTTGTCAGATTATAGTGAATCCACTCCAATACTATTTATTTTTACCTATAAAATATTGCAGTATTATCACTTAGCTTAGCTTTCTTTTTCGCTGTATATTTGTTTTATTATACTTTGATTGATATTCATATATTTAAAAATATTTAGATCTTCAACAAATATGTAATTATTTTACTTAAAGTAGAATAACTACTTTTGACTTGACTTTGTGCAAACTTCCCATGGAGTATTTTTGCTACTTTATAAATCCTATCCAACACTATATACTCGCAACGCAATAGGTGCTTGAAACAGTCCCAATCCAAAAGCAAGTAAATGACATGCTCGGTATTCCGTAGGCTACAACCCTGCTTCCGTGGCATTCGTGCCAATCTCGGGCTGGCACGGAGACAATATGCTCGAGCCCTCAGACAAGATGCCCTGGTTTAAGGGGTGGACCATCGACCGCAAGGAGGGCAAGGTCGAGGGGAAGTGCCTCATTGAGGTAACCACTTTACTCACTTTCTCTTACAAATGTTATAGATTTATCAAACTACACTAGGTAAGCCGACAAGAGCGAGGCTCTAACATTTTCATCGACTTCAAAAAAAAGGTTCTCCATTCAACAACGAGTTTATAATGTTCGCTGTCGCTGGTGTATAGTGGCATGCTACAAATATGAAATTGATGATTATAATCGCAAATTTTCGCGACGAGACAAATTTACTTACGCAATAGACCATGAAGACATAGTCGGTAACCTTAACTCATCGAGTACCAGAATGACACAGTCACTGTGGGAAGTAGGACAAAAAATAAATTCTTAAAAAAGGTGTTCGACCTCGGCGAAACTTAGCAGGTTGTGTACTAAAAAAAACATGAAATTATCCCTACAGAAAAAACGGCCAGCCCGAATTATGTAGATAATGGATTTCCAAAATGGTTGGTTAAAGCCACAATATAACGTAGGTTGCATGCTAGTACTCGATGAGTTAAGTCTACTCCCGAATGCGACCCTAAAATTAGTCCGACTGACTAAACAGCCAAGCCGACTCTCGGCCAAAAATGTTTTTCTATCTAATGTAATCGTTCAATGCTGGTGCCTTAATAACATAATGAATTTTTTTTATATGATATGAACTCTTTTTTGTCATGACTACACAACCTGCCAGGTTTCCCTAAGGACGGCCAACATTTTTTCCGAGTTACTTTTTGTTTTGCTTCCAACAGTGTCTGTGTCATGCTGGTACTCGTTGAGTTAAGGTTTCCGAGTATGCCCTCATAGTCTACTACCTCCTTGTAATTTTCAATTAAAGAGTGAACAAATTATTCGCTTAATTTCAACTCGAGCAACATAGTTGTTCAGTATAATTAGGCGAACAAAGGTGCATGGTGTGTGTCATGGGCGTAGCCAGGGGGGGGGTGGGGGACGGCCCCCCCCCCCCCCTCCAAAAAAAATATGATAAACTATTACAGAATATCTGGAATGACGACCGAAATATTTTTTTTAAATTTGTATCCAGAACTTTAACTAAACAAATACCGAAACACGGTCCACCTTAGATCCGTATGCAAAGAAACAAGTTGAAACTTAGTAAAATTAGGATTATAATAACAAATGTGTTCCTCGTATTATTTTTAAATTACTTTAGCTACGAGCTGGGGGCAGAAATTGATGTAGATGAAGTACTGGATATATAAGGAAAAAACTGAACAAGTGCGAGTCGGATTCACCCACCGAGGGTTCCGTTAAAGACTATATTTTTCATGATTTAATTACAAATGTATAGTTTTCAGTTTTTCCCCATACTTGTAGTATAAGACGGTATTACTCACCAAATTGCATAGTTCTACGTCAACGGAAAATACCCTATAAATTTTGATTCGTGTTCCAGCATGACGTCACGTGAAGTCATACACCGGTAGAGTGGTCGTAGACTTGCGTAATATCAGCCATCCGTCTCTGAACAGACTGATAATCGCCTCACCTGCTTATTAGACTCTCCTCTTTCTGCGCTCTATCTTAGGTCTTATCGACTAGCGCAAGCCCACTATGTATTAAAAAAATTGTAGCTGGTCACAAATACGCAGTGTTTGTAATTCGGAAAATATAATTTTCGTTTAAACTTTTAAGGCTTAGTGTAAGTTAAGGTTGCAAAAACAGAAACTTAACGTAACATAGGGTCAGACTCCATAATTTGGCTAGATAATGTATAGGTAGGTTAGCGCTATGAAGTTATAACGTTTTTAGGTACCTTCCTGTTTTGGCCTTTACTGATTAGCTGGGAGCCCCAGCTAATTGGGACTCGTTTTTTCTTTTTCGCCTCCTCCACCCTGCGCGTCCCGCCTCTACGACGTTCTCGCCCTGTTTTCTGTTCCGAAATTAATAGTGTAGAAAGAAAGTATTTAAAGTTATGTAAACCTTTACAGAAATTCGTATGGTGATAAACCGTTAAACAAGAGTCCCGGCCCAGTTAACGCTAATTGTAAATTGTGCCAGGCCCTGGACGCCATCCAGCCGCCGTCGCGGCCCACGGAGAAGCCGCTGCGGCTGCCGCTGCAGGACGTGTACAAGATCGGCGGCATCGGCACCGTGCCCGTCGGCCGGGTCGAGACTGGCATACTCAAACCTGGTGAGGATACTTGAACCACAAAATATATAGGTACAGAAGGCCAGCTACGGCTGACCTTGATTTTAAATACTTACCTACTCATCACATGGCAAAGCGCATGCACTCGTGACTAGCGTACTGGCATTCTACCGAGATCGTCGTACGTACGCGTGTATGTTGCGTGCGCTCGAAATATAGGGAGCAGCCTTCTGTATGTATTTATTTTGTGCTTAAACATTGTGTATTGCCTATCTGTCTGTTCCTTTTTAATTCGTATACCACTGAACGGAGTTTGGTTGCGGTTTTCTTTATCATCATCGTAGTGAACTTAGTCAAAATATCTATAGGCTATAAGGGTGTTCATAAAATAGCTGCCAAGCCGAAAATTGTCGATACTACTTGAAGTTTCGACCTACATGTATCATACGCGTAACTACAAGACCATTGGTTGAAAGACACATCCAAGAGAGAGAGGGCAAAAGCTTGTCTTACATAATAAAGGTATCTAGTAAGCTGTGCTGCACCTTGGGGACATTTTATGTAACATTACATTGTAAGATTTTCGAAAGGAAAAATAGTACATTTTGATGCTAGTGCAAAAAGGTTGATATTTAGAGTCACGATTGATTTTTTTGCCGAGACGCAGTCGAAATAATTCTAGGGTAGATCATGTATAGTTAACTGATCGATCACATTCCAGGAGAAAAAAAATATTTTGCTCATATAATTTTTTTACTTCACAGTACAAAGTGGTTGAATCAGCTGACAAAATTTCTATGGAAAGGTAAAAAAAAGTTCGCGCAAAAATTTTTGTTTTCGGTGGAATGTGGTCTATTAGGGATACTCTATCATCTGTTAAATTTTTTGCACTTTAAATTGTAGGACCTTATATTATATTATAAGTCGTCCTTATAGCAAAACAAATGTTTTGTATGTGATGACTAAAATCTCAATATTTTAGTTTTTGCTAAAAGGTTGTGATTAAACTTTCAATCGCCTAAGAAAGCTTACAAGAATTTAGATGAAAAATATTGTTCTGTTGTTGCAATTAGAATACGAACGAGATGACTGACATGTTTGTATTGACTATCGCACCATCTGATTCTGTATCGTTTATTTTTATTCATTTAGATGACCGCTATAGAAATTGGCCGCGCTTCTGTAATAGTGCGACAGACAATATTTGAGGTACAAAACAAGACTTGTTATAATTCTATGAATATAGGTGGCCTATAGGTACGTCTCATAATTTCGGAATATAGACCGAGAGCTCAGAGCCGAATCATTGACTTAATCGTTGAGTTAAAAAAACATCTACTTTAGCTTGGCGCAGACGCTCATGTGGATCAAGGGAAATGAAGTCTTGCCTTTGTAAGTGGATGGTCGACTTGTATAGTTTTTTAAATGGAATACCAACTAGATTTCAAAATAAAATTGAAAGAAAGACAATGTTATACAAAAGAGAATGATTTATCCGCGCAGTTTAAAAATCAGACAATTGTTTTAAGATGTTTTGTATAGGTATATAAAAAAAAAAAATTACTTAATATCAAATAGTGAACTATTAAAAACATTATAATAAATCAAATTATCTTTCTTTAAAAAGTCGTTCTGGATGTAACGTACAAGTTCTAAATATGCCCCGCCCCCCCTCCCCCCCTATATTGCTAGAGATGCGAACAAAGAAGTGTCCACTTGTTCATATGTCGCAGGCATCTGGTCAAATTCAGTGACTCAACTAAATGACTAGGCTTTTGGTTTAAATAGTGGTCATAAAAAAATAATCACGAAGGTAACGTATGGCGGTCACGCCACTACAACCCGGTCACAATATCTGTGCACCTGACCTCGTGACGTCATATCGGCGGTCTGGGTACGGTGTGAAAAAAAGTTTTTTCGAGAAATGTGGAGGTAAAAAAAATTTACTAACCTTTTCAAATCAATTTATTATTGATGAAGGGTTTGTTATTAAAAAACAATAATTTTGATTACAAAAACATTTTATTATTAAACTCAGTCACTATAACTTATTGACTCTATGCCTGACATTGTATCTTCCTCACTCTCACTTTCTGAACTCGCCGAACTGTCTTCCCCTAGTGATATTAAAAGTTGTGTGATGTTGTCATCTGCTAGATGATCCTTTTCCCAGTATTCTCGCTGTAGTCTCTCCACGTGATTAATTAGAGTCCTCTTTGATATCCCAGTTGCAGCACAGGTTCGTTTCACCACTTGGTCTACAGGTATGGTGTACTGTTTGTTTGCTTTCTCCGATTCAAAAAACTTGAGCACTTTCAAGATTAAATTTCTTGATTCGCTGTGTAGGTATTGTTTTTCCCATAACTTCAGTTTAACAGCTACAACAATTTTAATAACAACCAAACCAGTCCAAACTTAACAGTAAACAGTCTAAACTTAACAATAAACATTAAAAAACAAAACAACAATAAAGCGAAAATATCAAAATTATCGGGACGTGTAGCGGCAACGAAGATGCTAACCGTACTGTCGCACCGGGGAGTGCGCGGAGAGGTGACAGGGGAAGCGGGAGAGGCGCCACATTCCAGCGAGGTGCACAGATACTGGGACCGGGTTATACGTGTTGCGGCTCGCCATACCTAACCTTCTAACCTAAGCTACCACCTCTTCTGCCTGATTTAAGCAAACGCCTGCGACACATACAATACATTGCAACTAACTCGTACTTGGCAAGCCAGCCACATATTTTCTTTGTCGATACTTTTAGTATTCCGACGCAAAGAGTGTTTAACTGTCCTATACATGGCGGCACACTTTGAAATAGGACCACAAAGACAGTTTTCCATAATCCACACAACATGACCGTTGCACGTGTCGTGCGTGCTATAGGTACGTACTTATTCTTTATCTCTGTCCGATTAGGTTTTCTTTCTCTCATAGGCTCCCGTTGTAGAAAGGCCACCTTGGTTCATAGTAAAAGAAGTCTTGTTAGACAGGTCTTGTACGCGGTGTAAATAGAGAGTTGTTGTGTAGGTATGGTGGTGGTGTTCGCGCCGGCGGCCATCACGACCGAGGTCAAGTCGGTGGAGATGCACCACGAGGCGCTGCAGGAGGCCATGCCGGGGGACAACGTCGGCTTCAATGTCAAGGTCACTCATGGCATCTGTTTCATTTTTGTATTTTTGAATGATTTGGAATAAATAACAACAGCATGCATGAAAACATACGACTCGACATAATCCCCAAGGGGGTGTCAGAGGCGTTCCCAAGTGTGAACTGTGAAAGTCATTGTCTACACTTGGTACGGGTTTTCACCGACGTGTATTGCGTCCCAAACGTGAGGGGTGGTTAGCCCTATCGCCGAATTAAAATAATGTATGGAGTCAAATTCATACTGGAGGCTTAGTAAGTAATCGGTATCGTGGATCGATGACACTTTTTGCTAATTTCGCAAAAAAATAGTACCAAATTGACTCTGGGCTGGGATAGCGTTAGTAGGGAAAAAAAATCCAAATTTTACAAAAATGGTCATTGAGCCTTTATTCTGATCACTTGCCGAGTCTTCAGTATATATTTAGCTGGATAACTTAATATCACCGTGTATTCGTATGGGGGTAGTAAACAGCTGAAGCGAGAACTCGAAACCGGGATTTCACTGCGCTACCCTCAACAACTGCTCTCTCCAATCCTAAGATTTTGTTGATTTTTATAGTACGTTTCAAAATGTGACGTCACAAAAGTTTTCGTTTACATGCTGAATAGCAAGTGTTCCGAACGAATAACGGCGAGGTTTCACCTTATACATGGGTTTCCGTTTTGTGACGAAACGAACATCATAAATACCTATGTAAGGTGACTTTAACTTATACAGCCAAACTGATACTGGAGGCTTGGTAAGTGATCAGTAATGCGGATCGATAACACTTTTTGCAAATTTCGCAAAATAAAATCTTGACATCCCATAGTAATCGACTCGGGGCTGGGCTTGCGTTTGTAAGGAACACGAAAAGAATAATTTACGAATTTCACAAAAAGGGTCATCGAATTTTGCTACTGAGTACTTACGGAGACTTCAGTAAGAATTTGGCTGCATAAATTAAAGTCTCCTTATAATGATGACTTCCATATAAAAAGTCAAATTCAACCTTTTCTGTGAAATACGCAAAATAAAATTTAGACTTCATTTAGTAATTGAGTCGAGGTTGTTCTTAAGCAAGTATATAGAGGCACAAAAATCATTTTTCGTAATTCGCAAATAGGGTGATTGAACCTTGGTCCTGATCACTTTCCGAGTCTCCAGTATGAATTTGGCCGCATAAACGAAATACCTTATATTCGCGTTTCGTTTCCAGAACGTGTCGGTGAAGGAGCTGCGGCGCGGCTACGTCGCGGGCGACTCCAAGAATGCTCCCCCCAAGGGCGCTGCTGATTTCACTGCTCAGGTACTTTACACAAGCTTTACATGTAATAATAAAGTATAAAGAAAATTGAATTATTAAATGAAATGGGTTATTGGTATTGTACTGATACCAAAACTACAATTTTTAGAATTTTCATCTATCTGTCTGTACGTATGTTCCGTTTTAACTCGAGAACCACTTAACGGATTTGGATGTGTTTTTTTTTCATTTATCATTGTATTGACCCTGGTATTATAGTACGCTATAAAGGCTATAAAATTCCAAAGGCTAAAAATTCATAAAATAACGCTTAAGCCGAAAACGGGGCAGAGATTTAAAAAACGTGGGCGGAGCCGCAGGCGAAAGGCTAGTTATTATAAGTGTAAAAAGAAACCATCTTTTGAACAAACTCTGCTGAAGGTAAAGCTCGACCGGGCCGAGCCGCCCTAAAAGACCCGACAAAATTGGCGGCATACTTAGGCTGCGTTCCATGGGCGTTGGAAGACGAAAGTCTACCTAGGCTGCGCAGTGCGTTCGGTTTGATCGTGGGAAGATGCTCACCTAATATTCCATCTCTTTTGTCCGCATTATTTTTGTATTTGCTATCCTGCTGTCCATGTAAGACGGGCTTCATCCGACGATTAAACTGAACACAGCCCTAGAGAAGGGCCATGTCGAAAGCACCCGGCCGGAATAGAAGAACGTTAGAATAATGGACAAGGGCGGATCCAGGATTTATTTTTGGGTGGGGCACAAAGGCCACAAAGGTATGGGTATAGTGTCCCGCATAGTATTGGACTATATCTTTTAGTCCTACAGGTAGGCCAAAAAATGCTGCAAATGTAGTTAAAAGCATGACACAAAAAGAAACTAATATTATTAAAGTGGTACAGTGTTAATCTCCCAGCTTTATTTGAACCGTCTGGGTTGAAGTACGTGTCCCTGTGCCCCCCCCCTCCCCTCTCTGGATCCGCCCTTGATAATGGATGTGTGAGAGGTGTGTCAGGATCGTAGCAGATAGAAATCTTTAGTCTCTGCCTACCCCTCTGGGAAACAGGCATAAGAATATATACTACTGTATTTATAATACATACTTACTCTTTTTATACTACTGTATCAATGCTATTATGTATTTAGGTACTATGAGAAAAAAATTCCCTGATTCACTTTTCGCTTTAATTTAACCGTAAAATTTGTGGGCAGTAGCTATGTATCGCACTGTACCTACTATCTTAGCACCACGAATTAACAAAATGTGGTGGTTTTACTGCACAAATTTAATAAAAAAATGAATTATCTACTTTTTTTAAATTACATATTAACGAGTAGCTGCTGAATTATTTCACAATATTGCGTTTTACATTAGGACAATTAATTTAAACCTCATTATCTTCATGTTTATTGCAACAAAATCAACTTATTGCGACAGTGATTAATTTGTTATTGTGCTAACGACCTTGTTATACTTGAAATGGTTTTCTGATTAGCTACTATTTGAATAAATAAACGAAATTAAATTTAATGCACAATAATTGATGCATTATTTAGCAACAAGCCATGAAAAGTTCGGCACAATGATGCAATGATGCTTGTAAAACGAAGTTTTACCCGTGGTCTAAGTCCAACTTGTAGTGCCGCAAGAAATTTTTACCCATGTTCCAATTGAAGAATTGGACAACGGAAAAAACCAATTTCCATTTCTCATCATGCAACTACTATGAAATAATTTGGCCAGGGGAACGGAACCCCAAAAACATTATTATAAATAACAACATTATTATAGATGTGTCATAGCAACATCAAGGCTATAAAAAACAAGAACTACTGAACCCTAATTTTTATAATTTCTTATTTAACTCTAGAGTAAGTACTAAAATCTGACCAAATTTGAAACTTGTATGTATTACCGTCTTTATGTAAGAACAAAAACAAATAACGTTAAAAAATTCAAATTTTTCGAGGTTTCTTGTTTCCGGACCGCCCTTGGCTTTCATTTTGTTTTTTTATTATTTGTCGTGGTATAGGCCATAGTAAAAAATATCTGTAAAAATCTTAACTGTCTACCTATTACGGCTGAAGCTGTAGACCCCTGTGACAGACATACAGATAGACGAGGCTTAGTAATAGGGTCCCGTTTAGAGATGGGCGACGGGAAAATTCCCATCTGGAAAATCCGGGCTTTATTTATTTCCCATTTGGAAAAAAACGGTAATTAAGGGGGAAAATTCCCAAATGGTGGGAATTTTCAATATTTCAATATTTACCAATTATTATTGTTTTATCAAACAGGGTGTTAAAAATGTATTTTTATATTAAATGCGAGAATAAAGTGAGAAGTGAGAATATACCAAATCGTTATAGTACTTAAGTTACAACTGAGAAATAATAAAATGAAAAATATCTATTTAATTTAGGTTATAAATTTATAATAACAGATTATAATAAATTAATCATCTGTTACTTTGACACCTGTCAATAAATATATAAAAATTAATCGTTTGTCGGTGCTGATGAAAGTTTAACTATGTACTAGGTATGAATTATTATAACTTTCCTTGTGGATTAACTACTTTAGCAACCTACCTACCCAAGGCAATAAAACAGTATTATTTATTTGGTTCATTTAAGTATGGTCCTACCAATTTAGTAACAATAGAACAAATAGGATAAAATTATCGTATCCAATGCCTAGCAAAAATACGTGCTTAAAATGGAACTTTTCAAATAAATTATGCATCTTTTACCATATTTTTAACATTACGTACTATATATCCATTGTTAATTAATTCATCGTGACCACTAATAGTCAGAAATAACGACATGACCAATAAATGTGAATCCTGAAAAAGCTAAACTTAACAATTTCGAAACGCATTTCGATTCCATTCAGTTTTGTGGAAGTGGCGTTCAATTAACCGAGTTGGATCTGTGTGTAAACCTTATGGTGTCATCTCAATAAGACCACTGTATGGTTTTTCAAGAACGAAATCTGTTTTTATTTAGGTTGTCTTCAAAAAAAAAAAAGTGTAGAAGAACTTTCTGTCATTCAGCTACAATACTGACCCCCGTTTATTAATTAACACTTTCGTCAGGTTTCGACACTGACAGAAGGATAGCTTATACAATTTTCAAAGCGTGCGACAGAGATGGCATTAAACGTGTCGAGACCCAGAATTTATGAACGCGACTCTGCAAATCTACTTATTTGCGATGGTACATAGCTTTTATCTCAAAATATATTAAAAACAAAATGTCAAAATGAAAACACCCGAATATTTTCCCAAATTTCCCCGCAGTCGGAAATTTTCCCGCGTTGTAACCATCTCTAGACCCGTTCAACACCTTTCGAGGACGGAACCCTAAAAATTCAATGTATATTTCTGAGATCTAAGAAAAATTTAACAAACATGGCTAAAACTATTGATAGTTACTTTCGATTGGCGGCTCTTGGTAAATAATCATCTATGTAGATCTTGATAAATACACTTTACGATTTATCAGTTTAGTTTATCAAGATGGCTAAAACAATATCGCGTCGCGTCTTTGTGTTGAATCCGTGCAGTTTATAAAGGAGTAATAATCTAACGAGATTCATTGCAAGTCCACACAACACAATGATAAACATTTTATTAATTACTAGCTTTTCCGCGCTGCTTTGGGAGTATTCAATTAAAAACTATTATCGACACGACAGGTTTCGGTTTGGTTGAAAGCCATACGTTGACCAAGGTCATTATGATGATAATCAAGAAAACCCTATCCAAATGCATCGAGTGGTTCCCGAGTTAAAACAGAACCAACTGTTAGGAAGACATACAGACAATCATTCTAAAAATTATAGTTTGGCCCGATTACAATATACTATTGACCTATTTCACTACGACTTTTTACTATTAAACTATTAGTAAGTATACCTATAGATGCATCTAGTTGTACGAAGGGAAATTATAAAAACCGGCCAAGTACGAGTCGGACTCGCGCATGAAAGGTTCCGTACTATAAAAACGGCAAAAAATCATGTCTGTTGTATGGGAGCCCCCTTTAGATATTAATTTTATTTTAATTTAATTATTTATTTTTAAAGTGATTATATAACTAAATACCTGTTGCCGTTATCAATATCGAGCAAAAAAATCACGTTTGTTGTACGGGAGCCTTCTTTAATATTAATTTTATTATGTTTCTTAGTATTTGTTGTTATAGCGGCAACAGAAATACATCATCTGTGAAAATTTCAACTGTCTAACTATCACGGTTCATGAGATACAGGCTGATGACAGACGGGCAGACAGACGGACAGCAGAGTAATAGTAGGGTCCCCTTGGTTACCCTTTGGGTACGGAACCCAAATTACCGTTTTGTAAACTTTATAAGGTAACATTTATTTATATTTTTGGTATCTATACAGACAATTCATCATAACTTGTCCCTTGGATTCATGTTGGCATCACTGCTTGTCAAGTTTTTGCTGTCATTTTGTTGTCAGTCAGATTTTTCAACATTATTTGATATGATAAATTATGTATTATTATTGCCTTATAAACTATAGATATAAAGTGACATTTATTTATATATTTGGTATCTATACAGACAATTCATCATAACTTGTCCCTTGGATTCATGTTGGCATCACTGCTTGTCAAGTTTTTGCTGTCATTTTGTTGTCAGTCAGATTTTTCAACATTATTTGATATGATAAATTATGTAATAATATTATTTTATTTATTATGTATTATTATTATATATAAACTATAGATATAAAGTGACATTTATTTATATATTTGGTATCTATGTAGACCATTCATCATAACTTGTCCCTTGGATTCATGTTGGCATCACTGCTTTTTTGCTGTCATATTGTTGTCAGTCAGATTTTTCAAAATTATTTGTTATCATAAATTTTGTATTATTATTGCCAAAGCCGTTGAACAATAGTGCAAAAGAGATTGTGTTGAAGGTACGCCTTTTGTGAAAGAGAAAATGCAAACAATGCACCGTGATTCCTCCCGATCAGGTTTGATCTCGTGTCAGTGCCATGACAGGTTAGTAAAATAGGGATACCAGCTTTAAACATAATGCCAATTTTACGGGCAATTAATAATTATTAGCTATTAACGTACTTTTGCAGGCATATCAGAAAAAAGCGTTCACAATAAGTCGCCTGGAAAAAATCGTCAAAAACATAAAAAACGGGAGCTCGATGATTTAGAACAAACGTTGTAGAGTTAGGACAAGAAATGAAAAATGCCGTTTTAGTACAGTCATACATGTATAGATATTCATACCATTAGATCATACGTATTGTTTGCAAAATAAAAATAATAAATAATAATTATAATAAATAATTGATAATTTTGATTTTTTCATTCTGTACATTTTATTTTCATTGAAGAGTAGTCTAATTAATAAGTATATAAAAAACGCAGTTAAGTAAATCATTATGAATGTGTAGTAGGGTGAATGCTACGTGAGCCACTGGCAACATTTTATGCAGTGCTACCATTTCCTAAGCCTGGGGACTTCTTATAGTGAATGGTCTTGTAGGTTCGATGGCCCTTTTTGGGAAATTCCAAAATTATTTTCTCCTGCTCCCTACAAACGCAAGCCCAGCCCCGAGTATATAAGGTCAACATTTTCGTTTTTCAAATTGCGCGAAAAGAATATTGATCCGTGATACTGATAGCCTCCAGTGCGAATTGGCTGCATAAATAAATGTCACTTTGTACAGTGTCCAAGGGCAAGTAAAATTCTCTGTGGTGGTACTTTCTCCATTCGTTGGACCACTAGGAAATTGAAAAGTATGTAAATAAAATATGGATTCTTTGTTGCTGTGTATTTTTACTTATCTACTATCTTGTCTTTTTTGATTTTAGAAATTTTGCTGTCGATTTTAGTTTTATAAATAAAATTAAAAAACATACTTTTTTCTCTTTTCCGCCCTTTTCGCAATGCGGGTTTTTTCGATTGGAGCGAGAGTGACAAAAATGAAATTTACATAGCCTCCTGAAGCCTTAAGGTGAAAGGTAATATAAATATATAAACGTCACTTGTTCTGTTCAGGTGATAGTGCTGAACCACCCGGGTCAGATCAGCAATGGCTACACTCCAGTACTGGATTGCCACACCGCCCACATCGCTTGCAAATTCGCTGAGATCAAGGAAAAGTGTGACCGTCGTACCGGTTAGTATCTAGAACATGAAAATACGGTGTTTATTTGTTTTATAACTTGGAAAGACTTGCATTTAGGGTTACCAGACGGCAGTAATTTTCCTGATATATCAAGAATATTGGCCCTCTATCAGGGAAGCAGGAAAAACTTGATTTGTTAGGAATAAAAAAAATTAATACGCTTAAAATTATTATATTTATAGTCGCCGTCAATAGAAATTGTGGACTATGTAAACAAAGCGCCATGTTGTCTTTGTCTATGAATATGTGAACTATCTAGAGAAGGGTAAGTGATTAAAATATGTTAGGTGCTTAATTAAATTTCTTTATAGCACACCGTGCGTAAAATGACCACTTTACGCAAGTGCGTAAAGTCGGAATTTTCCCCACTTGTGCTATAAAATATTATACGATACTCGTGCGAGAAACTTTTGCTCGACTCGTGTGATTGAAGCACTCACCTTCGGCTCGTGCCGCAAACTCACACTCGTCAGAAAACGTTTCATCGCTCTCGTACCGGAATGTACTATTATTCGATTCATCGCTAAAATATTCTGATGAATCGCTAGTCAAATCGCCCACGTTAATTACAAATGGTTCCGTCACAGCGTCGGTGGCCGTATCTATTATCCCATCCAGTTCTTTAATTTTTTCTTCTACTTTTAGGACATGAGCTACACATTTCGCCCACTGTTCTGGCCTGATCCGCGCCAAACCTTGGTCCAACAAAATCTTCACATCGTTCATTTTGAATGTTTTGTTGTTCCTTCCAACGTAACCTTTTCCTTGCGCCAATATCAACTCTATCGGGTTAAGCTCGCAATGATATGGTGGAAGGCGCAAAACTGTCACATTTTTCGATGCCGCCAACTCATCTACATACATTTTTTTATATTTTTGCTTGTCTACTTTAGCTATGAGATTCGCTTTGATTTCGGTTTCTTGAAATTTGATTTCTTTTTCGCGCAACCAGCTTTGGATAGCCTACTTCCGCCAACTCATGTTGGGCGCCTTTTCGATTTGACGCGAATGATATGGGGCATTGTCCATTACTATGACGGAACCAATTGTCGTTGTTTCAAGGTAAAACACTATCCAAATCACAAAAAAAGATCAGTAAGAGAAGCCTACAGAGGCGTCGAAAGTCGAAGTATCAAATGATCTTTCTCTGATTAATTATTGTGTGTCACTGAGTCTATTATATTATTCTGAATGCGCTTAAGCAGCAGCCGACCATCATCGCCGGCGACCTAAATTCCAAACACCCGGCGTGGAACTCCACGAAGGTGAACCCAGAAGGACGAAAACTACTCCAAGACTCCATCGCTCACCACTACGACGTCATCGGTCCGGACGAGCCCACTCACTACTGCTCGCACACTGGACTGGGGGACGTTCTAGACGTCGTAGTGTACAAGAACCTCACCACACCGCCAAGCCAGGAAGTCCTCCCAGACTTACCATCTGACCACAGGCCCGTCCTCCTCGTCCTCGAAGACCAGCCGACCAGAGTCTCGCCTCCAGCACCACGTCGGCACTACAACTGGCCGGCCTTTACTTCCGCTCTGCAGGAAGCCGCCATCTCTTCCCCCGTCACCGTCCCTGAAGATGTGGAGAGGCTGACGTCTGAGATCACCAACTGTATCCGGGACGCGATCGACATCTCCTCGCACACCGTTTCGAGCACACAGAGAAACCAACCTCTCCCTGCTCGAATCCAGGCACTACTCCGCGAGAAACGCCAAACCCGGAAACAGTGGCAGCAAACACGCTGCCCGATCCTCAAGACTCGCCTCAACACACTAACAGCGACGGTGAAAAAAGAGCTGACCCTCCACGTCGAGGAATCTTGGGAGCGCCACGTCGAGTCCGTGGGTGACCACGTCCCCTCCGTGCATCGCCTATGCCGGCAGCTGTCTACGGCCCCTACCCCCGTTAGACCTCTGCTGGGCAGCGACGGCCTCCCAAGATTCAAAGCCCAGGACCGAGCCGAAATATTTGCTGAGAGCCTAGAAGCCCAGTTCAAGCCAAACCCGACCGACGATGTGGATCACGTCAGAGCAGTCGAGTCCCACCTCCTCGAATACTTCGAAAGGCAGATCCCCGCTGATGAGGACCCTGTGGTCTTCTCGCCTGGCCAGGTGCAGCGTCTCATCCGCCGCACCAAACCCCACAAGGCCCCCGGTCCAGATGCCATCACAAACATGGCGCTCCGTCACCTTCCTCCTCGGATGGTGGCCGCCATGACGCGCCTGTTTAATGGCATCATGCGCACGGGGCACTTTCCAACCCAGTGGAAAGTGGGCCACGTGATCATGCTGCCCAAGCCAGGCAAGGACCCAAGAAGACCAGAGCACAGTCGTCCCATCACCCTCCTGAGCAACCTTTCGAAGCTATTCGAGAAACTCCTGCTCTACAAGCTGACACCCCACATCACTCCCCGCCCGGAACAGTTTGGTTTTCGAGCGGCCCACTCGACAACCCTCCAGCTCACAAGAGTACTGCACCACATGGCGGTAGGCCTGAACAAGAAGGAGTTCACCGTCGCAGTACTCTTAGACATGGAAAAGGCCTTCGACAGAGTATGGCATGAGGGGTTGCTATTCAAACTGTCGACTTCCCCAGCCCCAAGGCGACTCATCAGAGTTGTGGCCTCCTTCCTCCTGGACCGCCGCTTCAAGGTGGTGGTGGAAGACGCCATCTCCGAAGAGCGCCCCATAAGAGCTGGAGTCCCACAAGGAAGCTGCCTCTCACCAGCCTGCTATTCCCGATACACCGACGACATCCCTCTCGGAGCGGGAACTGAGCTCGCTCTCTTCGCTGACGACGCCGCCTACTACGTCTCATCGTACAAGGCGACCCATGCGGCAGTGAAGATGCAGCGTACGCTCAACCTGCTCCCAGAATGGCTGTCTAAGTGGCGCCTGTCGGTGAACGTCGGGAAGACGCAGGCCCTACTCACCAAACGAGGGAAGCACCAGCCACCACCGCTGAAGCTACAGGGGGTTGAAGTCCCCTGGCTCCAAACGGTGAAGTACCTCGGAGTCACCATCGACCGCGGGTTAACGATGAAGAGTCACGTGGACAACGTAGTCGCCCAGGTGAAAGTAGCTAGAGCAAAACTCCGCCCGCTACTTTCATCCAGTCTCCCTCTGCGAACAAAGCTCGGGATCTACAAAACCTACCTCAGATCCCGCCTCACATACGCAGCGCCGGCGTGGTACGCCCTAATCTCGGAGTCCAACAAGAAGAGGCTCCGAGCCCAAGAGAACCTGGCTCTGCGCTACATAGTCGGCGCGCCTCGCTATGTGAGGAACGCTACTATCGCGAGGGACCTCAACTTTGAAAACCTGGACGACTTCGTCCGACGACTGGCGGCTGGGATGTTCGACCGTGCGGAACACAACCTGTTCCAGCATATTCGCGACCTGGCACCGCACCATGCGCGCCCACCCGACCGCCATCGCCTGCCACGTGACCTCGTCGCAGACCCTGCGGCGTAACTCCTCACCACAGGACCACACGAACCCACCACCACTACCACAGAGTGCCCCTCCAGGCACCAACACCGATGACCTGCCCATAGTGATGGGCAGCGGTAAAGACCTCAGGCAGGGGGCCACAGCCCCGAAACTGAGTCCCCACGCCCCCACCAGGGGAGTGTGAGAAGACCTTCGTGATTCGTGATGATGCTTAAGCATTTATAAAAGCCACTGGCAGGCATGCTCTGGCATTGTCTCGGTCCCAAATCCACAACTTACCTACCTACTTACTTTTGAATAAAAAGTATCAAATAAATGAGGTCTATTGGCACTATGCGATAGTAGTTTAAATGTCAGTTAGGCTTATCCAGCTAAGTTGTGTTATTTTAAACATCACCGTGGACAACAACTTTAAAGCGTGTTTTTAGATAGCCAAGCCAGACTTTAAAACCCTCATAATGTTATTAAATGTTACAGTTGGCTTTCAAATTATTTCGCATGGTGAACACAATGTTAATAACCTCGCGTTCATTTCATCTTCAGGCAAAACCACAGAAGAGAATCCAAAGGCGATAAAGAGCGGCGACGCGGCCATCGTGTGCCTCGTTCCTACCAAGCCGCTGTGTGTGGAGTCGTTCCAAGAGTTCCCGCCGCTCGGCCGCTTCGCCGTGCGTGACATGCGACAGACCGTCGCCGTGGGCGTCATCAAGGTACACCTTATGTCTATAAAGATAATGGTCAGTTTAGTCTGACAAACATTAGCTAATTACCAAGCCGCTGTGTGTGGAGTCGTTCCAGGAGTTCCCGCCGCTCGGCCGCTTCGCCGTGCGTGACATGCGACAGACCGTCGCCGTGGGCGTTATCAAGGTACACCTTATGTCTATAAAGATAATGGTCGGTTTAGTCTGACCAACATTAGCTAATTACCAAGCCGCTGTGTGTGGAGTCGTTCCAAGAGTTCCCGCCGCTCGGCCGCTTCGCCGTGCGTGACATGCGACAGACCGTCGCCGTGGGCGTTATCAAGGTACACCTTATGTCTATAAAGATAATGGTCAGTTTAGTCTGACCAACATTAGCTAATTACCAAGCCGCTGTGTGTGGAGTCGTTCCAAGAGTTCCCGCCGCTCGGCCGCTTCGCCGTGCGTGACATGCGACAGACCGTCGCCGTGGGCGTCATCAAGGTACACCTTATGTCTATAAAGATAATGGTCAGTTTAGTCTGACCAACATTAGCTAATTACCAAGCCGCTGTGTGTGGAGTCGTTCCAAGAGTTCCCACCGCTCGGCCGCTTCGCCGTGCGTGACATGCGACAGACCGTCGCCGTGGGCGTCATCAAGGTACACCTTAGTCTATAAAGATAATGGTCGGTTTAGTCTGACCAACATTAGCTAATTACCAAGCCGCTGTGTGTGGAGTCGTTCCAAGAGTTCCCGCCGCTCGGCCGCTTCGCCGTGCGTGACATGCGACAGACCGTCGCCGTGGGCGTTATCAAGGTACACCTTATGTCTATAAAGATAATGGTCGGTTTAGTCTGACCAACATTAGCTAATTACCAAGCCGCTGTGTGTGGAGTCGTTCCAAGAGTTCCCGCCGCTCGGCCGCTTCGCCGTGCGTGACATGCGACAGACCGTCGCCGTGGGCGTCATCAAGGTACACCTTATGTCTATAAAGATAATGGTCAGTTTAGTCTGACCAACATTAGCTAATTACCAAGCCGCTGTGTGTGGAGTCGTTCCAAGAGTTCCCACCGCTCGGCCGCTTCGCCGTGCGTGACATGCGACAGACCGTCGCCGTGGGCGTCATCAAGGTACACCTTAGTCTATAAAGATAATGGCCGGTTTAGTCTGACCAACATTAGCTAATTACCAAGCCGCTGTGTGTGGAGTCGTTCCAAGAGTTCCCGCCGCTCGGCCGCTTCGCCGTGCGTGACATGCGACAGACCGTCGCCGTGGGCGTTATCAAGGTACACCTTATGTCTATAAAGATAATGGTCGGTTTAGTCTGACCAACATTAGCTAATTACCAAGCCGCTGTGTGTGGAGTCGTTCCAAGAGTTCCCGCCGCTCGGCCGCTTCGCCGTGCGTGACATGCGACAGACCGTCGCCGTGGGCGTTATCAAGGTACATCTTATGATTATAGAGTCCCCCAATTTGCGGATTGCATTGTGTCTATTTACAATACAAAGATTCTGTTCAAATGCAACATACTAGCGATGGTATTCATCCGAGGTTAAACTCACCATTGGGTAAAAACTGAGTTTTTTCCCATATTCATACAGTTATTAACTTAAAAGCAGGATAATTACTATTCATACAATTTTTGCTTTTGTTTCGTGTTTCATTCTATATATTGAATTTACCTTAGGATTATTGGTCTTGTGTGCACATGACCTGACCATGAGAATTGAATATCAGTAGAATATCAAACATTTTCATCCTTATTGACATTTTATTTTACACCTTTTCTTTTTTAAATGTACTGTACTCAGTAAATGATCTGAAAGCTAAATCTAACATTAAAATAGGTATAACCACGAATCAGCAGCGCTGATTCGTGGTTATACCTATTTTAATGCTCTTGATCTTTATTGCGTAAGGTGGTTTATTTAGGTAAATTAAATAAGTGTTAAAGTTTTTGTACCTTAGTTAGCGCACTGGATATTGGCTAAATTCTTTGTATAATTTATTGCTTAAGTTGGTTTATTTGAGTGACAAGTGCTTAAGTTTTTAGTACCTTAGTTAGCACACTAGTTATTGGCTAAATTCTTTGTATACTAATTTATTGCATAGGTTGGTTTATTTGAGTAAATTAAATAAATGTAAAGATTTTGTACCTTAGTTTGCACAATTTTATGGTTATTGTATAATTTTATTGCTTATGTTGGTTTATTTGAGTAAATTAAATAGGTGTTAAAGTTTTTGTACTTTAGTTAGCACACTGGTTATTGGCTAATTTCTCTGTATAACGTATTGTGATGCTGGGATAGATCACATGTGATCTTACAGCATCACTGGTCCATTTAAATATTTAATGTAAAGTTAATAAATAAATAAAAAAAAAAAAAAAAAAAAAAACAAAATAAATGAAACTGGTCAAGTGCGAGTAGAACTCGTGGCCTGAGGGTTCTGTACATACAGTTTAAATCACAAACGTATTCCACAAGCAGTTATAGTTTATATCTATATTATTGCCCTATTTTTTTGACAATATGTATACATATATATAGTTACAAAACGGTCACTGACTCACTGATTGACATGGTAGATTATGGTTGGTTGGGGGGGGGGTCTGACTTTAAAATGATGTAGGGGGGAGGTTGTAGGGGACTATTATGTGACCCTCAAAAAAATTTGACATTTGTCATTTTTTGACATTTGACATGACTTTGGGGGGCTCAAAGTGAGGTCGTTTGTATGGGATTTTTGTATGAAAATTTTTTTTCTGTCTAACCGAGCTGGCGAAACCGGAGGGTCAAGCCAACGAGGTGTGTCCGTGGAATAAACTTTGACTTTGACATTTTCTATATATTTTGTTCCCGTTGAGATATTTCTATGGGAAAAAATTCCTACTGGTGTCTTGGTGACCTGGCGAGACCAAAAGTCAAACATACGAGGAGTATCCATGGAAAAAACTTTATCATATTTGGACGGGAAAAAATTCCTACTGGATAGTGGGTCGAATATAAGACTTTTGGAAACACAGGGGGTTCCAAAAAAAAAATTAAAATATTTGAAATAGAAATTTTGTTTAGGCTATATCTCCGGGACAGTTGGTCTTGGACCCCCCAAACTTGGACCCCGAGATTCCAAAAAAAGATTTTAAACCTAAAAAAAAAATATCCGAGGCGCGAAAAAAAAGTTGTTTTGGCTATATCTCCGGAACGGTTGGTCTTGGAAACCCCAGGGGTCCAAAAATAATCGTCGTTTTTTTTTCAAGTGTCAAATCTTTTTCGGCCCATATCTCCGGAACGGTTGGTCTTGGAAACCTCAAATATGGACCCGAGAGGTCCAAAAAAAAATCTCTTTTTTTTCAAGTGTCAAATCTTTTTCGGTCCATTTCTCCTAAACGGTTGAAGCTAGACCCCTGTTCCTGGTGTTTTTTTAAAAGGGCTCGAAGAGATCTACCCGAATACGCAAAAAAGGTCACGTTTGGTCACATGACCATATCTTGAGAACGGTTAGAGCTAGAGCTACCGGGTTTTCACTATAATAAATGGCTTGACAAGGACCACTTGATGACAAAAAAAAATGATATTTAGTAATTATTTTTAAATTGCTATATCTTCGGAACGTCTTGGCGCTTTCGGGTTTGGAGTCGAATGACGGGTATCACGGGCACTTTCCGACCGATGATAGTTTTTGACAATTGACAGCTGTCAAAATCTGTCAAACGCGAAATTTAGTCCGATTGCTCTGAAAATCAGTTTCTACACGTTTTTAAGGTTACGCATCACAAAAACATTATGACCCATGACAGGTTTTGATATTTGATTTTTATCCGATAGAAACGAAAAATTCGAGTATTTATCAAAAATATGATAAAAACTGAGTAAATATCATTTGAGTTTTTATCCACCGCCCATCTCTAACGTAACTTGTTTGCATTTTTCAGAGTGTCACGTTCAAGGAGGTAACGACGGGTAAAATTACCAAGGCCGCCGAGAAGGCCCAAAAGAAGAAATAACTATGGGGCACATTGAATAAAGTACTGCAGCCGGGAACCATCGTCTGCTACGCCGCGTCGCCATCCAACGCCCAATACGAAACCGTACTCGTTCCATTTAGAAAGCCACCTTCGTTCTACTTGTCTATGGACAGGGAGTGCGGCGAACGCTCCGCAGACGGCGGTTCCGTCGCGCCGCAGATGTGTAACCCATTGTCGCTGTCGACCCCTAGCCGCGTGGTTCCCTTAGTGTCCCCTAGAGATCGGAGCTTCTTCACTGGTGGCGTCGTCCTAGTACGCATTTATAGCACGGTATTCTTAAAGTTAGTTCGTTTTAGTTACGATTACGTGTTAAGTTTATGTCTTTGTGATTATTTTAGTCGTAAGTTACTCGCCAAGTTTGAGTTTCCGTACTTGAAAGCTCGTTACGTTTTGTTTTTCCATCGCAAGGAGTTCAGGAGGAAAAGTAATGGAGAGGCATTTGAATTTTTAAACCATGTCACTTTATTAAAATCAATGACTGTTATTTTTAAGTGCATGCTGTTTTTATTAGTTGTTGAATTATTTGTAATCTGCCTTGCGTTTATATCTGCCCTCTACAGTCCTATGCTTTGTTTTAAATTTTCTCCTTTTACTCGGTTCACTGTTAAATCTAGTTTTGATATTTCGAAAGTTTTATTAATGTCACGTGACTGATGTAGTAATTTCTTGTTCAAACTCCTCGTTATGATTGAATCCAAACGTAGTTTTAGTTATCGTTACAAAATAGATAACATCAGAGTGTAGGGAAATATGGATATTGATTCAAAATCAATTTCCTGTGATCAAAATTGTAGCAGTATGAGACTAAGCGTTAAAAACGTTTTCGTATCAAATATGTAAATGTAGGTAATGTGATTTTGTTCCTTATCTAAAGACATTAAAATTAATAATTTGCGTGAAGGTTTAATTATTCAACTGTAAGCAAATCTCTAATGTAGCAGTCAATATTTGAATCTATATAAAAATGTCTTGAGAAGAGATTGTACACATTGTCACTTGAGATTCGATTAAAACTAACTTTTCAATAATTTTGTAAGAACCCTGACCCTGTTAACAACCAATAAAGAAGCTACTGGTACAAAATGCACAAGTTTAATTTTAATTATACCTTTCCTGCCAGAAATGATTATGGGATGTAGAACATATCTCTCCTTAATATTCGTAATAATATACAATGTTCTGTATATTCACGTTCACGTACACTGCAGTCATCAATAGTTAGGGAGTTTATTTAGGTATGGGGTATCGGGCTTTTAGCGAAATAATTGTGTTCGTTTGATACCTTGCTGTATTGCTATTATTATTATCATCGTAAGTCTTTGAGGTATGTTTTTTATAATTTATGCCGTTCGTTTGCACTAGTAGCATTGCCGAGTTCCATGATGGAACTATTGCGAATTTTTATATCATTTCATTCGCAGTAGTTCCATTATCGCAGCTGAACGGATTTTGATACGGTTATATGATTCAAGCGAAATCGATCGCTTTTGATACACAACATATTATTTAGAGTGTATTACTTACAATAAGATAATTTCAAGTAAGAAAAGTATTTATTTATTTACTTGCGCCATGGTTCCAACCTGCAACCTCTTGCTTTCACGGCAAGTGCGTTAGTGTATTATGCGCTATTCACTGCGCCACCGAGGTCCTCAAACTGGGCCGAGATTATTTTTATTTTTTTAATTTGCTTGTCTTAATTTGAGAACAAATAACTTCTATTATAATCTATTGCAGTGTCCCCTTAGAAAAGATATAGTAATTATGATGTAAAAATAACAAAAATTATGTGGGTACTTAATGGAAAGATGAGATTAATAAAAGGCCGGTGCTCGAATGGCATAAAAACGATGTCAACACATGTATTTTCGTCTGAAATCATCATTTTATCTACAAGGAAAAGAAAAAAAAATTTACTTACCGTTTTTTTTATTCAATTTAAAATCTTTAATCAAAAGTGAAAAATAGGTGCGACGACGAGCGGATCACGTTAGGTTGCTTGTAATCATAAATTTAAGGAGCTGAGCGGAGCGGAACGACCCCCCTAGGTTAAACAGAAATGCGATATGCCTGGGCAGATCATGATATGCCCGATTCTACGATCTGCCGACGACATACATACCAGTCATAAGCCGCGATTACACCATCCGATTTATCGGGATCCTAATTAGGATTGAATTAGGACGCGCGAAGAAACAGACACCGTCCCAACCGCGATTACACTGTCCTAAGTCCAATCCTTTCCTAGTTAAGATCCCGATAAATCGGAAGGTGCACATGATGAATTGATGATACCCAGATCTTGTATAAAGATGTACTTAATAAAAATTTGCGATAAATTCTATCTCAATAATACATACCTATAATAACATATCGGGTTTTTTGAATCTCGCTCTATTTTCTACTTGTTATTTATATGATGATTCCAGGCCTTAGTTCAGCTTGATCGTCGGGCGACACTCACCTAACATGCCTTCTTTTTTGCACGCGTTTTACGATATCCTGCTGTGAACGGACGTCGTCGTTCGAGACGAGAATCATGCTGAACGCAGCGTTGAGCGAGCCCTTAACATTATTGGAAATGTCTGCGGTGCCACTAGGGGCATCATATAACTTTCAATTTGCCATTTTGCCGACGTGTGCCTACACTCAGCGGGACCCCATGTCCTATGACGATGCCAGTTGAGGGAGTTAGTTCTAAAGTTCTATCGAATCCAATCAAATTTTTAATTTGTTCCGTCAAAATGGACGATGGACACGATTTTACAGGCGACCTCCAGCCAGCGGGACACTTTCTATTTATAAGCCTCAGGAACTTCATATGGGTGTCAAACGTTAGTTCTACTTCCCCGTATTATGTTCTAAGTGAAAACCAGTTTCTAACCTGTATTATTTTGATAATAATTGGGTTTGAAACAACCTCCAGCCATCATAGGACAATTTTTTTTCATGTGGCTTAGGAATGTTTTTTTTTTCTTTTTTCTCTTTATTGTGAAAGGCAAACGGAGCTAGACCATACAGCCATTGGACTATTTTTATTTTTTGCATAGGTAGTTATTAATTATTGTTAAAATATAAGGATTTATAAGTAGTTACTTAGAAGAGATAGATATAACTCCTAGCTTCCATTGCTCCTAGCTAGCATTCCAAACATCTTCACGAAAAAAAAGTTGTCCGCTGGCTTGTTAGAAACTTGTTTTTGTTTAGAACATAAAACAGGGAAGTACTAGATCGTTCAATAAGTCCCGAGACTAACTCGGAGATGGCGCATATATTAAAAACTCTTTTGATTTTTAGAAAGTACTGGCCATCAAATAATTTGTATAAAAATTTCTTGAAAATCGAACAATAAAATTTCGAGTTGCAGACATTTATGTGACGCTACTTTTGTAATTACGAAAATAATGGAGAAAAACGAGTTTCGTGTGTTGATTAAACATTGTTTTTTAATAGGAAAAAACACAGTTCAAGCACAACAGTGGCTTATAAAGTATTATCCGGAATCTGCTCCGTCTAAACAAACCATTTGTCAGTGGTATGCCGATTTCCAACGCGGTCGTATGGACCCAAATGATTCTGAACGCTCTGGTCATCCAAATGAATTTTGTTGAATCTCAACAAAATATCAACCAAGACCTGAAAATCGTGAAGAAAGATCGGAAGGTAAAGGTGCGCGAGGTAGCTGAGATAGTGAAGATTTCAACTGGTAGTGTATTCACTATTTTACATCAAAATTTGGCCATGAAAAATCTTTTTTCCAAATGGGTGCCACGTTTGCTAACAATTACTCAAAAGCAACAACGTGTTAATGATTCAGGGCGCTGTCTGGCTCTGATTAATAGAAATAAAAAGGATTTTTTACGTCGTTATGTGAGAATGGATGAAACATGGATTCACCATTTCACTTCGGAATCCAATTGGCAGTCAGCTGAGTGGAGAGCGGCCGGTGAAAGCCGCTCGAAGCAGCCTAAGACACAAAAATCTGCCGGCAAGGTTATGGCCTCTATATATTGGGATGCGCACGGCATACTCTTCATCGACTGCCTTGTTATGGGGAAAAATATAAATAGCCAATATTACATGGGATTATTGGAGCAATTAAAGGATAAAATCGTGGAAAAACGGCCCCAAATGAAGATAAAAGGCACATAAGGCCTCTGCAGCAGCAGAGGCTTATTTTGAAGCCAAAGATAAATTGTTCTACACACATGGAATAGAAAAGGTAGAAAAGCGTTCGAGGGACTGTATTGCAGTTAGAGGAGACTACGTTCATGAATAAAAAATAATTTGATCAAAAAACATTTTTCTTATTATTAAGTATCGGGACTTATTGAACCGCGTGTTAACGTTTGACACCCATTTGGAGTTCCTAAAGCTTATAAATAGAAGGCGTCCCGCTGGCTGGAGGTCACCTTAAAAATCGTGTCCCTCGTCCATTTTGACGGAACAAATTAAAAATTTGATTGGATTCGCTAAAACAAATTTGGAATTGTTGCCAACTACTGGCATTGTCATAGGACATGGGGTCCCGCTGAATGTAGGCACACTTTGGTGACCGTCGTTTACGATTTCACTGTTATATTTGATGAAAATGAAGAATTTTACGTATACCATAAATTCCGTTAATACTAAGGGAATTCGCCTCACTCCACTCCACTTTGCCCTGACACACACCTTCATGATTCACTCGTTGTGGCAGCTATTTTTAACTTTTTGCTGAAAGATATTAGTTAGAGTTTGACCAGGGAATCGTGGCGTGACAAAAGTTGATTTTTTCCATATTCCTGGCCAAACTCTATAATCCCCATTCAAATCTAAAAAAATATTCACAGCTGTATTTAAAAACCCCTTTATTACGTATCTTTGAATCGGTTGCCAACTATGGGTGCTATTCACCAAAAACAGATAAAAAATAACTTCCAAAATTAATTTTTGGCCTATTTACGAATATATTTACTTAATTTGTGACGTCATTTCAAGTGCGAACGTATCCTAAGATATGCGGAATTCAATAGTATATGGATGTTTTCGACGATAGGCAGTCGGTTGGCAACTGATTTACAGAATCAGGGGGCAGGTTATTAAAACCCAGTACTCTTACGGCCTGGACACATCTACTGGCGGTGAACGGCGCCATTTGCGATGGTATGGCACAGCTCGCTAGACTTGTGAGGATTATGTTAACCACCTCGGGCATCGTGTCCAGGAGGACAAATGATGAGCTTTGAGATTGGGGCATATCCGACATATTGAAATGTTGCGGTGTATCTTTACTTGCGATAATGTTTTCTGCAAGAGTCTTACCTATGTTTGCAAAGTAATTATTTACAAAATTAACCGATTCATCAGCAGAGTGCTCAATACTGAGTAATTTTGAGTTGGCGGTCTTGTTTGATGTTAGATTTGTCACAGCTTTAATTTTCTTCGAAAGACTTTTTGAATCATTTGTGGACTTGGCTATTTCTTCTCTATCATATTGCCGTTTAAGTTTTTTTATTAGGTTATTGCAAAAGTTTCTATTTCTTTTGTATGTGACATCTTTTATAATATTATGGGGATCTGCTCTTAATCTTTTTTGCATCTTATTTCTATTTGAGATACATCGAAGAATCCTTGGCGTTATCCATGGCTTGATATTACGTTTGCTTTTCGGGACTTTTACAATTTTTGTGTTTAAATTAATTGATTCTGTTATTCTATCAATTAATTTACTAATTATACTACTAAGATCATCATTAAAAAGCTATTTATCTAAGTTTTTATCAGCCAGACTAAGAAGAGCTTTGTTAAAATGTGTAATAGTTTTATATTCTTTATCTGAGGTATTGTCATTGAATGGTCTGTTATAGTGGTGTTTAAAACAGCTATATGAGCGGTAACTGACTCTCTATCTAGTTTTAAGTTAAAGTGGTCTAAACAGCTACCAATCCTAGTCGGTAGTGAGTGTCCTGGTAGTATACCATATAAAGCTAAACTATTCAAAAAAATTATTCGTTATTCAGATTTCTTGGACTCTTTTAAATAGCTCGCCAGGAAGAAATATTTTCTGGTATGTCTTTACAGCATGTGATGGTAATATTACAATGTATTTTTGAGAAAATCAATATAACGTCGTCACTAGTGGCAACGTAAAAGGTTCAATTTACTAATTTGCCACTAATGGGACGGTAGACACTTTACTGTCATTTTTGACAGCCAATTGGATAAATGACAGTGACAGTTGTCTGTTTGTCGTATGTGCTGTGTTGTTCGAGATGGCCACAAATCCTGTTTTCCACTGATATTTACGATACTGGTGTACGATAACGAAACACGATGACGTGGGCTCAGCCGTAAGTGAAAGTAACTCATTAGTGGTAGGAGCAGCGCGCGGCGCCTTCAACATCGCTCGTGAACTTTGCTGTTTAGTCAGTCTCTCGCGGGCTGTGGCTTTGTTTGCTCGGCTACCTATACCTTACCTCACCATTCACCATGTGTGGAATATTCGCGTACATTAACCACCTTACGCCGAAGACTAGGCGTGAGATTTTAGAGTTACTCGTCAATGGATTGAAGCGGTTGGAATACCGTGGCTACGACTCTGCCGGTGTCGCCGTCGATTCCGCCGATCACAAGGACATATCTGTGTTGAAGAAGAAGGGCAAGGTAGCCGCGCTTGAAGAGCTCCTACAGGAGCGCAGCGACGACCTGGCCATCGAGGAGAGTGTAGACTCCCACTGCGGTATTGCGCATACTCGCTGGGCGACGCACGGAGAGCCAAGCGCCGTCAACTCGCACCCTCAGCGCTCCGGGGAAGACAACTCTTTTGTCGTCATTCACAATGGCATCATCACCAACTACAAGGAAGTCAAGACCTTCCTTGAGAATAAGGGATATGTTTTTGAATCGCAAACTGACACTGAAGCCATTGCCAAGCTGGTTGATCATATTTACAGCCAACACAAGGATAACAGCTTCCAAGAACTGGTGGAACAGGTAATTCTGCAGCTAGAAGGAGCTTTTGCTTTGTGTTTTAAATCTCGCCATTTCCCTAATGAGTGTGTAGCTACAAGACGTGGTAGCCCCTTACTGGTGGGCATTAAAACTCCCCGTCGTCTGTCGAGTGACCATGTCCCTATAATGTATACTAACAACAAAGCTACACGAGGTGTTGTGCCATCTGTGCCACGGGTCAACAGTCATGCTCACTTTGAACCTGAGGAAGAACGTGATGTTGAATATTTCTTTGCGTCTGATGCATCAGCTGTTATTGAACACACAAAC
Organism: Ypsolopha scabrella; assembly: GCA_910592155.1. Taxonomy (NCBI): domain Eukaryota; kingdom Metazoa; phylum Arthropoda; class Insecta; order Lepidoptera; family Ypsolophidae; genus Ypsolopha; species Ypsolopha scabrella. The sequence continues at coordinate 13,143,288 of OU342962.1, read as the reverse complement.
AGAGTACTGTACTTTGAAGATGATGATGTTGCTCATGTAAAGGATGGTGTCCTCAGTATTCACCGTTTATCTGGCAGTGGCAATGACCCTCACCAGCGAGAGATCCAAACCTTGAAACTTGAGTTGCAACAGATCATGAAAGGAAACTATGAATACTTCATGCAAAAAGAAATATTTGAGCAGCCTGAATCTATTGTCAATACAATGAGAGGTAGACTTAACTTTGCGGATGGCACTGTTACACTTGGTGGCATTAAAGATTATATTCCAGAAATCAAACGCTGCAGAAGATTAATGCTGATTGGATGTGGTACCAGCTACCACAGTGCCGTCGCCACGCGACAACTGCTTGAGGAGTTGACTGAGCTTCCAGTGATGGTTGAGCTTGCATCTGATTTCCTTGACAGGAACACTCCTGTATTCCGTGATGATGTGTGCTTCTTCATCTCACAATCGGGAGAAACCGCTGACACGCTGATGGCTCTGCGGTACTGCAAGCGCCACGGCGCCCTCATCATCGGTATCACCAACACCGTCGGCAGCTCCATCTGTCGCGAGTCGCACTGCGGAGTTCACGTAAACGCCGGTCCCGAAATTGGTGTGGCCTCGACAAAAGCTTACACTTCGCAGTTCCTTTCTCTCGTCATGTTCGCGCTTGTGGTTAGTGAAGATCGCATTTCCCTTCAAAAGAGGCGTCTCGAAATCATCGAGGGTCTTCACGAGTTGGATGGAAAGATTCGTCAAGTTCTAGCCCTAGATGACGAAGTGAAAGCTCTCGCACAGGACCTGTACCGTCAAAGATCGCTCCTCATAATGGGTCGCGGGTATAACTTTGCAACGTGTCTAGAAGGCGCTCTCAAGGTGAAGGAGCTGACGTACATGCACAGCGAGGGCATCATGGCGGGCGAGCTGAAGCACGGCCCGCTCGCGCTCATCGATGACTCGATGCCGGTGATGATGATCGTGATGCGCGACCCGGTATACATCAAGTGCATGAATGCCTTGCAGCAGGTGACGGCGCGCCAGGGCCTGCCCATCGTCGTATGCGAGGAGGGCGACACTGAGACCGCGGCGCTCGCGTCACGATGCCTCTTTGTGCCAAAGACAGTGGACTGTTTACAAGGCGTACTCACTGTCATCCCTATGCAGTTGCTGGCCTACCACATCGCCGTGTTGCGTGGCTGTAACGTCGACTGCCCGCGAAATCTCGCCAAATCGGTAACGGTGGAATGATCGCATGTTGATTTTCTAATAATAAGTGCAATGCGCTCGATCTTATTCTCATGTTATGACCATTCAATTGTGTGCTGACTTACAAAGTTTCTGGAGGAAAGAGGATACGAACGAAAAGACTGCTTTCAAAATTTTTATAAACATCTTTGTGGAGTTCTTACTAAATACAAAAGATTTACAAAAGTTTTAACATTGTAAATAGTGATAGTTAAGATTTATTAAGATGCAAATGTGTACGTAGTCTACGTTCGCATCATCAACACACTGTTGTAGTCGATCGTGCTCTAGATTCAGATAGGAATTATTATGCTTGTTTTCCATTTTCATTGTCTGAGAAATGTTGTGTTTTATATTATAATTATATATAATAGAAAACTTAGAATGCTGCTATTCCTTTTGGGACACAAAATCACACAATAGTAAATTCATAAAAACTTGTTTCATGGTTAATGGGTATCGATAACGCGTACTCACATTCCATATTTGTCTCGATATTACTGTAACAAAACTTTATAGCATTTACACGACTTGCAATTATTCAAGTAAAATAAAAATAAGAGTACGAAAGTTTTGTTGTAATATTACTACATTCCATGATTTGTTTTTTGCTTTGGTTATTAGCAATATTGGTTTACAAAATACAAATGTTTACGTCTGGCAAGATCAGTATGTCACTTATGGCTACATTATAAGGTCAGATTGAGCACCTCATTTTGCATCAATCAGAACTGAACTCACGACGTTTCCTTTTAGTTTAAAATAGCAGCGCGCTCTCAGCCGTGGCTGTTACGACCACCAAAAGACACGCGCCCACAAAAACCTGCGTCTTTTTAAATATTCTGAGACGAACTGACGATGTCATTAGCTTATTTTTAATACAAATTTCAAGGCTGTATGATTTATGGAAGGCCCATTAACACTCGAAAAACATGAAATTTAGAGGTAATAACTTCGTAATTTTTTTCTATTGAGCGAACTTAGAGATTTTGCTCTTTTTTTAAGATCAGCCATATAGTCTACTGTCTATATTATTTTTACTATACCGAGTTGCACAATGTGATATATGGTCATTCAGTTCAGTTATGCATCTAGCATTCTTCGGACTCTTAACTATTCTCCTCTCTTGCTTACGAGAGGTCAGTGCCCTTAACATACAAAATCAATCTGATCGGAACCGAGTGTTTACTGTTCTAGTGATAATCCACACATTCTAAAACACCTCTGACGCCCCCTCGTTATTGAGAATTTTGTGTTTACGATGGTAAAATTGTTACATTACTTATCGTCACGACATATTATAATTTATGTTAATATTAATATAAATTATAATATATAATAATATAAATATCATATTATAATATAAATTATAATAATATAAATTATAATATGTCGTGACGATAAGTAATGTAACAATTTTACCATCGTAAACACAAAATTCTCAATAACAATTTCCTTGGTGTTCTTCAATAAAATAAAAAACATAGTGTATTTACTTATATATTATGACTAGCCTTTGCCCGCGGCTCCAAACGCGTTTATTCAATCTTTGCCCTGTTTTCGGCTTGGTTGTTATTTTATGAGCACCTTTAGAGCCTATGTGTTGACCAGGTTCGCTACGATGATAATAAAAAAAAACAGCATCCAAATCCGTTGGGTGGTTCTCGAGTTAAAACGGAACATATATACAGACAGACAAACAAAAATTAAAAAAAAATGTGGTTTTGGCCTCAGTACCATACTAATATAATCCATTTCATTTAAAATTTCGCGAAAATTCTATGTACGACTTTTTTGCTACTCTATTATTATTATTAGTACAGATTTGTATCTATGTTTAAATTAAATGTATTAGTTATCTCCGTGCGATGGATAAATCGCCAAGTGTTTAAAAAATATAGAATTTTTTTCTATCATAGGAGTAGTTGTCTATGTTCGGAAAATTTTCGATAAAATTACGGTTTTTAATCTTTGACACCCTATCAAAGCGTTCAGTGTTAATATACAAAAAATAATGAGTTTGTGTTAAGGCGACGATGCATTGGAAATTTTGGCGCCATGGATCTCCATTTTTCTCACCAATAAAAAAATATATGTAATTACCAATTTATATACTAGAATAAGCATTTCATTGACATCATTTTGCCCGAAGAATGCTTAGAGTTGCCATTTTAAATGAAAAATACTGTTTTGCCGCATACAACCTTGCGGCATAAGCTAGTTCGTGAGCGCATATTTGTATGGAGTAAGTCCCCCTCACTCCACTCCCCAAGGCGCCGATTTGAAATTAAAAGTTTATCAATTCCTCGCCTGTCGTTACAGTTGACAAATTATGTCGGTATAGTGCCAGCGGTACAAACCGAAAATCAGTAAATATCTTTAGGCCATATGAATCTATTTGACCCGAAGCACGAAAAAAAAGAAAAAAGTTTAGGTGTTATTATGACGTCATCTTTTTTTTTGTATGGGAAAATATGTTTTTGTTCCAATACATCGTATGTGGTATCAAATAAAAGGGCTTTAGCAAATTCTAAAAATATATCAAATCATACCACGTTTGGGCTCCTCCAGATACGATACGGTTAAATATTTTTTTTGTAAAATATACATACCTCAAATGATACGTATATCCTCGTATCGAACCTCAAAAAAGCAATTTTGAAATATTTACATTTAGTATATATAAAAAAAAACATTATTACAAATGATATACGCATTCCTGGTTGAAGTTTTTCAAGTTGAAGTGCGTTTCGAGTTATATACTCTATATATTTAATGGTAATTGAACACAATGAGTAGCGGCAGTGACTCTTCGTCCACTTCTACTAAAAACAAATCCAAAAAGGGAGGATGCACAAAAACAGAGGTAACACGGTTTTTGAACATCTATTTCTCTAAAAATTTACATAAATTTTAAAAATTAAATCATTACAATTTTCTATGAAAATAAAAACACCATGTTGGGTACAGTTCTATTATATCCAAAGTCTCGTAAATTCTGAATTTTAACTTTTTAATAATGAAAAATAAATGAAAAATACTAAATGTAAATATTTTCGAAATTGCTTTCCTGAGGTTCGATACGAGGATGTTACGAATCATTTGAGGTATATTTTACAAAAAAATATTCAACCGTATCGTATCTGGAGGAGCCCAAACTTGGTATGTTTTGAAAATGATTTTCATTTTAATTTAAAACAAGTGAATGAAATGTAATTATGTGATATATTTTTAGAATGGGCTCAGAAAGCCCTTTCATTTGATACCACACACGATAGATTTTAGAAAGAAAAAAAAAACCAGTCAAAAAAAACATGACACCTCAAATTTTTTTTTCGTGCAGATCAAATTGTTTCGTATGGCATAAAGATCTATCGTTCCGATTTTCATGCCTTTAACACCATTTGCAGCCATTGGCCCCTTTTCCACTTACCGGCAATCCACCGGCACCGGCAACGGCGACGGCACGGCTAAGGTGGTAAAAATGTGAATTCATACACCACCACCCATGCCGTGCCGTCGCCGTTGCCGGTGCCGGTGGATTGCCGGTAAGTGGAAAAGGGGCTATTTTGAGTGTTCCGCTAGGACTAGTATCGATATCGTCCGGTGTGAAAGCGCTCTACCTGTGTGTTACCGGCAGCTCCACGTTTTATAGAACAGACTGAATAGACCGTAGACCAATATAACAGTATAATTATTAAACTGCTCCTATTTGCAGTTTCAAGTTAGAAAACTATTTTGCCGAAAAAATAATACTTTAAAAAATGATGTTGTGTTCTTTTTGGAAGCTGATCACTTTAACACAAAAAATATCAATTTACTGTAAACTGTCCACTTCAGCTATTTGAAGGAAAAGAAGACGCATACAAACATATTTTTTGATCCCCTGCGTCACTATGAGGGCTGAGAGCTCTTAAATCACTTTGGTACTTTAACTAGCTCTACTAATATGTTATACCTATCTAAAGTTCATTTATTCATACTTAATTAATCGTTATTCATTGCATAAGATTGTTTTTAATTACCCTCCTAATAATGTGTAGATAATTGAGATTAATTTGTATTTTTTTTTTGATTCAATGCAAATTTATTTTTGTGCTAAGTGTTGAAAGTAAACAATTTAAACGTTTTGGTTTTAATTTCTACTAACAAAGTATCACAATTTATTCATGTTGTAAATATAAGTTCGAGGGAAGTATTAAAAACGTATTTAACGGTAAATGTACAGACATTCTAAAATTGATTTATTTAAAGGGCGTAAAAATCTACGTACCTACGTATTAATTGTAAAAATTATATATATTGTATTATACTTACTATGTAAATTAAATGGTTATAACATTATAAATAAATTTAGTACCTAAAATAGATTAAATGGAATAATAAACTATACAAACGGTAAAAGCCAACACAATCTAATTGACGAAATTAAATGTTCATCATGTAATAGGCTCATGATTTCTTTACTTTCTTGCTTCATAAATAACTTGATGAAAATCTGCTAAAAACGATTTTTTTACTACGCTTATACAAAATACAAAACAAAATTAATGTATATGTAATAATTGACATAATTGCCTGTATATGTAACTGCTAATAACGTGATAATATACGTTGCTGAACCGTATTAGATGAGAGAAAGCAATTTAAAGTAATAACAGTATTATTACAAAAAAAATAATTTATTAATTTGTTTCGGAAGCATTTTCATAGAAGATGTCTTAGTAAGAAGTATTCCGCCTTCAGGCAAAGAATAAATAATATTCAGGTGCACTTTGCCTTGTTAAAAAAAAAAAATTCATCGGTAGATTGTGTTGACATTTAAATCTGTATGTTACACGAAATAATTCATTATTATTATATTTTTGTAAACTTGTGATAAGTATGTTATTTTGCAATATGTCTATGTGTTCGAAATTTTCAAAATAAATAAGTTATACAATGTTTTAAGTATGATCTGTTTAACAGAATCAGATAGGTACTGTCTTTGGCACAATACTTTTATTTTCGATGTTTTAATTTTAAAGTTCTAAATGGAATAAAGTTATTTCATTAATGCACGATCTTTTATTTATTTTATAGAAGACGGCAATTTTCGTTTGATACGATACAAGTGCTCTATCGAACTTGGACAGAGTGGCAGCTGAGATTACAAATCTCCCCTTTTTACCTCGGTACAAAATGCACATTATAATATTGTTTTCTTTACTTTTGAATAAAAAGTATGCAATAAATGTGTTTTAAAGCAACTTGCGGAAATAGTTTATTAATAATAAAGTCTTCACAAAAAAACTCATTTTAATGTATTACATTTTGTTTGCATTACATTAACAAACTTAAAATCGTGTTTACAGTTGTAATGTAATACAGCTAACATGTAACGCATAGAATTGAATAATTGTCGTGTGATGATCACTTTAAGTATTAACAAGCAGTTTGCGCGAATAGCTATAAAACGCATTTATTTAAACTTTTCATTCAAAAGTAAGGAAAACAATATTATGATGTGCATTTTGCACCGAGATCCTCCGTTACCAACTTAATACACTATCTTTTATTTATTTTATACAAGACGGCAATTTTCGTTTGATACGATACAAGTGCTCTATCGAACTTGAGCAGAGTGGCAGCTGTGATTACAAAACTCCCTAGATTTTCAAGGTTGTGATTACTTGTGGTGTTGTCATGTTGTTTATTAAATTTTAGGGTTCCATTGTGACGGTATGACGAAAATTATTTTACCGTCTGCATTTATGCGTTTTGTATGGAATTGACAACATTTCAAATTGTTTGCGAAGGCATTAAATAGTATTATCTAAAAGTATACTTCAAGCGTAAAAATATGAAGAAAGAATAATCTCGTATTTCACTACTTATTCCCATTTACAAAACTTTTCATTCTAAAAGGTCTTAAGTGCAAATGGTTGGCTCTACGTGACTGAGACCTTTGCCCCATATAGAAGTTTGCATTAATTAAAAAGTCACCTGTCAAACACAACATTTCGCTGCTTCGGATCTAAGGTGGCATAAATCGAAATTTTCAATAATTTAGTTTTAATCATACAACGCACTAAAATAGTGGTCTGCATCGGTACTGCTCTCACACCCGTGTAAATGCGCATCTCCGATAGAGAAGCATGATTGTGTGCCTCTTTCACACTTGTGAATTTTCGCTTTTCGCTTAGAAATAAACTGAACTGATGCCGTTAGTATTGTGCCTGCATTTGCAAAGTTGAGTCGCGCTTTTTATGTCCTATCTCGAAATGTGTCCCTATAAAAAGTAGATCACAAAATAAGCACACGCAAAAATACGCAGAATTAATATTATGTACCAAATTTTAATAATAGAAACGGAAAAAGAACAGCATGCTACCTTATCCCAAATATACTAAACGAATTGCCTTATGATATAAGAACACGCTTTAAAGAACAAAATATAAAGAAAAATCTAAAAACCTTTTACTCATCAACATACTAAATGTACAAAGTAGAATTGCCCCACTGATATCTTTTTGTCAAGACTGGAAACAACAACACGCGCAAGAGTGCAATGCTACCTACATATATTTTACTCTCTCTAATAAAACGCGCGCGCGCTGGTTGTCGCCAGTCTCTTTCACACTTAGCATGTAGTACCATTTTTACCTTTTATCTATACCTTTTATTTATACTGATGTAAAATGCCAGACAGACACAAATAAACCTTCTAGGTTTAGTGTCACTACTTGTTAATTAGAATGTAAGATTTTTATGCAAATAAATAAATAAATAAAATAAATAAATAAAAATGATAAAAAGGTCTATGTTTTTGTAGGAGCATTTTTAATAAAGAAATGAACTAATTGTGATAGTACGCGTGTAATTTTAAGTATTTTATAATTTTGTTACTTCATTTTATCGTTAACTATGTATAATTTTTTGCTGAATTTACTTGATTTCTGCCTTACTTTGACTAATTGTGTCAAACTAAAGCAGTATTAAATGGGACTTTATTTTTAAAATCTTTGTCAGTTTACTTTAGTTAACAATATCCATGTACATTTATACCAAATTGTATTCAAAAAAGATATAAATTATAATAAGCGGAGCAGATTTTAGGAATGCCCAGTATAATTGGTAATACCATTTGATAGAAGACGAAGTATCAGATCTGTTGAAATATAAATTGCTGTTTCCCAAAAAACACAAATTTTGAGCTATGCCATCTTATTTCTGAGGCGGCGCGGCGATTTGTCAAAGAAGGAGTTCAATACTTAACTCTGTCAAATGTGTCAAATCAAGTCACAATAAGATTTTTACTAGGTATATAGGTATTTTTTTAAAGGCCTTGTATTGTTATGCCTTTTTGTAGTATTTATATTTTTAGCACAGAAACCCTTCAACTTTGTAGGCTTAAAAGATATTTACGTATATTTGTACCGAGTAACATACTAGAATAATTTAGACCGAGGCGGGTTAATTTTTAAACGGCCTTTAGACCTTTAGACATTCGGTCGGTTTGAATGACCGATTTTTATTTTTATTGTGGCAAAGGTTCCATTGCTTGCAGTCAACCATTGAAAGAAATTTCAATATTTTGCAAATATCTTCGAAAATAGCCGCAAATAAAATTTCAAATAATGTTAGTTTGTAATTATGAACCAATAGTCTCCGTAAGGTGTTAGAATTTTAGCCGTCTTCTCAAATGACCGCCTGTGAATTAAAAAAGACAGCATTTGTAATAAATAAAATAAAATAAGTTTATTCATTAAGGCTGTCGAACCAAATCTCGGTGCAAAATGCACATCATAATATTGTTTTCCTTACTTTTGAATAAAAAGTATGCAAAAATTTTGTTTTAAAGCAATTATATAACGTCGGGGCCCCGTGTTAAATACGAGAACTGACATGAAAGGCATCACTGTACAGGCATGAAAGCATAGTACTTATTTTATGTCAATCAATGTTTTCGTGGGATTTAAGAGGAGATCCTGTAATGCTCTACAACACATGTCCCTTGGTAAAATGTAAAATGTTAGAAATTCAACTTCCGAATCGTAGGCCTTGTTCAGAGGCGTTTTATGCGCGTTTTTAGACACAATTCGTATTCGTTGATATCTGGTTCTTAGGCATTTAAAACATTATATTATAGTTTAAGCGGTAAAGAGGCACAATAGCTTACGAGGACGATTTGAATCACGAGCGATAAGCAATAAATAAAAAAAAGTAAAGTTAAAACACTAGTGTGGTAAACTCGAATTTGAGAATAGTTTTGAAGCATATGAAATAAGTCTTAACGAGCACTTGCATTGAACTTATAATTTTTCGTCGATCAGTGGACGTCCAGCTATCAAATGTTTTATTCAATTTTGTACGAGTTTTATCCTTTTTTAAATGTTGTAAAAATTGATAATTTTTTATTGATGAAGTATCCCTCAAAAATGATATTGTAATATCGGCCTTAGGCACTTCAAGAGCACTTGTTGGTGCAATAAAATACCTACTTAAAACGGGGATTTCTTTGAGGGGCCTTGAAAATTTGCTTGATAAATCTTTTCCTTGTGATAAGGATCAATAACAAATCGAAGTGATTATTATCATATCCGTCATTTATACTCTTGTTTTCGAGTTAAATTGATCCATTGTGATAAGATAGGAAGGGAAGTATAACAACATAGAGACACGTTGCATTTTATATCTATAGAAAGAGATGTAGAACTAAAGTGGGCTCTGCTGTGCGTTTTTTGCATAATACACATAAAATCTACGAATAATAATCATGAAATAAAAACTTGTACACAAAACATTATAATTTGCTCCTGTGCGGTTTCTTTTTCACTCATGCCGCCGCGCCGCGCCGCTTCGCACAAAGGGCGACATAACAATTACATTATGATACAAGAAAGCTGCGTTGGACATACAGTCAAGGCGGGACTGCAGGCCGAGCAGAATGGCGAGAGCGTAATGGAGCCGAGAGTGTAATGTCTAATGCTCACGCGTTTCATACGACGTTTTTCAACACACTTGCGAGGAAAAATTATAAAATTTCACTGCTTATTTTTCCACATAACCGAAACCACAGCTATGAATGACAATTTTCTTTAAAAAATGGCGGCGGAGATTTTGTCTATGCGCGCGCAGATGGAAATAGAGGCACTGACGCATCTGCCAAACAGCGAAATACTGCCAAACAGCCAAATATTAACAAACTGAATATTTTTTGTATTAACAACAAAAATTTGAGTTAATGTGTTGATAAAAATAAATAATTGGATACAATTAAATGATTATTTATTACATTTTAACGGAGATAGTTTATTTATTTGCAAAAACTTTACTATTTCTCAAGATATCAAAACTTTGCTAAGATTAAAAAAAACTGTAATGTAAGAAACACTAGTGCGATAATCTAAAGTAAAAAGCACGCGTGCTTAATATGCTGCATTATGTTAGGACCCTAAGAACGCTGCAATAATGGCCACTTTATAAGCAAGTGTGTTGAAAAAATATTTTACATATTTTTTACTTACCTACATGTTTAACATACATGTACTCACGCCTGTCTCCCAGAAGAGTAGACAGAGACCACAAATTTCCATCAGCTACGATCCTGAAAGACCTTTTTCGCCTCTACACATCCATCAATCTAGTTTTACTTTTGACGTTGCCCTTTCTTACGATAAGTACTTGTTTAAAAAATAAGAAATCGCAATAAAAATAAATATTTTTATTAATCGTGTTTTCTCTTTTTTATAAATGCTATTTATAAAGCAAGCAAACAAAATGGACGTTGGTCTGTGTATTTGCTTAAAACTTCGTAAGTTCTGAATTGATTTCAACGCGTTTTATCATAATTTAGAACATTTTATGATGAAGGTTTACATTAGGCATTTTCCTGCATGGATATCCTTTTTATGACTGACTTGACGAACAAAGCTTGCTCTGTCTACCTGTGAACAAATGCACATTGCACATACTTATATGAAGAAAAAGGGGGAAGTTAGGGCAACATAGATTTTGATTTTCATATTAGTTACTTACTGAAAAATTAATTTAAACGATAGTTAAGGAAATAAGGCGACAGTAACTGGAACTTTTTTTGTATTTCGGACTAAAAGTAACCATTTCTCAAAGAGCAGTAAAGCCCAAAAAGAAGATATTTTATACAGGATGTAAATGCAAAGTCAAGAATCCCTTAAGGGTATGAAAGTATACACGATTCTGATGTCATACGAGAAAAAAGAATATACCTTGAATTTTCACCAAAAATTCCATAATTTTTCTAAGCTATGGCTACTCAGCTCACCGGCCTCCCCCACACACCTAATTGCACCCCGCAGCCCGCACCCCTCACTCATCCGAGTGGTGGCCAGCGACTAGTGAGGGTGTCCACGCGATTAGTGTATCTTGAGTAAAGAAAATCGTCTTATTGTGAGGTACTGGTACTTTATTTAGAGATCCCAGTATTTAAAATAATATCTTTACCGATCATACTAACACAACCATAAAGGATTATTGCCTTTGCTTTTACACCCGGTATAAGTATAGTATCTACCTATAAGGTGATTTTAATTTATGCAGCCAAATTCATACTGGAGGCTTGGTAAGCGATCAGTATCACGGATCGATAACACTTTGTGCTAATTTCGCAAAATAAAATGTTGGCGTCCCATAATAATTGACTCTAGGCTGGGCTTGCGTTTGTAGGAAACACGAAAAGAATAGGTGATTTACGTATTTTACAAAAACGGTTATCGAACCTCGTTACTGAGCACTTACCGAGTCTTTAGTAAGATTTTGGCTGGATAAATTAAAGTCACCTTGTATAGACTAAGCTACTATTCGTGTCAAAAACCTGGCCTACCTGGCTTTAAGGGGGGGTTATCCCATTTTGTCCCTTATCAAATTAATTTTAAATCGATAAATAGCGATGATTAAATTTTGTAAAAAATATATGTCATATTTCACTCTTTGATCTTGATATTTCATCCGTTCGATACACGATTACTTATATTTTGCTCGATCCAATTTAATCTCAAAGATAGGCCTCACTAAACTATGATCTGAATAATATCATTTCATTTAAACTATATAAGTTATACTAAAATGAACGTCGTAATAAATGTGATATAAAACGACCGTCATATTAAAAACCCTCCTTCTAATTCCAAAATAATAAATAAATCATCTCGAAACCGCTAGTTTTCTGAGCGGCCCGCTTCCGCTGAGCAGGATAAACATGTGTAAAATGAAAGCAGGACAGATTTCTCTGGATAACCTCGCCTTTAATGACAAACCTACATATAATTGATATATCGATAATAAAAAAGCATTGCAGCAAGAGGTTGCTTGTTTTATTTAACAACAAGACATAGGTGTTTTGCAACCCTCTATTGATAGGTTTTGAGAGCCTGAATTTCACAAGAGTGTATGAGTCTATCAGGCTTTGCAATTGTAAGCAGACATTGCTTAATAAGTTTGCAATAGTTCAGGTGGCTGTAAGTCAGATAGATTCAATCTAAAAGGCTAGAGTGGTGTTGGCGGCTGGCTGGCTGCTATGAAGTGGGTCACGTTGTGAAACAGAGAAAGGTGTGTGTGGCGCTTGGCGTCAGCTAAGTGTTGGGTGCGAGACGTGCGCCCCACACACCCACTGCATGATGCGCGTCGTCGCTGTTGATAGAGCCGCCGGGGCGCCGCCGCGCCGCCGCCGTAGTCTTTTGTTTTCCTCGGCGTAAACATACTGTGCTGCTGGGTTACACAAAGGAAGTTGCACTGTTTTGTCCTCTTTAGTAAATATTGCTGAGCGTCAGATTCGCGTTTTCCCCGCTGAACTAAATAGCGGCCGATATTATGTTAGAGAGCGCATGCAGTTTTCTTTTTGTTTTCTCTTCATTGATATTGCACGAGATGCCGTTGGTGTTGCTTTTGAATAATAAACTAATGAAATAGTTGGTCAGATCTCGGTTGGTAGTTAATTAATCCTAAATAAAGTGTCATTTATTTATACAGCCAAATTCATACTGAAGGCTCGGTAAGTGGTCAGTACCAAGGTTCAATGAGTCTGTTTGCGAAATACGAAAAATATTTTTTGTGCCTCTACCTATCAGTGGCGAAGGGTCCGTATAACACGATTCCCATCGGCTTGCTTAGGAAATGGCATCCATACTACATTTCTTTTTTCCATGCTCTTTGCTTTGTCAAACATTTCCATAAATCTATACGATAAATACACTTGGCTGACTGGGAGTTGCATAGTACAAAAAAAAACATGTTTTGCTTGGTTGCTTTTCTGAGTAAGGCGATTTTTATGTCCGGCTTCCCTTTTTAAAATGTTCACTCTTCGCCACTGGAGGCTATAAAATACTTGTTCAAGAACAACCTCGACTCATTAGTATCCATCCATCCATTAGCCCGCGTTCATCCACTGCTGGACGTAGGCCTTTCCCAAGTTTCGCCACTCATGTCGCTCCTCCGTCCTCCTCATCCAGCCGCCTCCCGCAACGTCCTTAGGTCGTCGGTCCAGCGGGCACGAGGTCGGTCTACACTACGATTTGCTGTAGGTTAGTTAGTATAGGAAGTCTAAATTTTATTTTGCGTATTCCACAGACAGGGACATTCAACTTTGGTCCTGACCAATTACCGAGTCTTCAGTATGAATTTGGCTGTATTAAATTAATGAATGTCACCAAACATAAGTAGGTAGGTACTTAGAAGTCCCGGCTCATTGACTGACTCATAGGAGTCATAGGCTAAGGCTGAGATTCATAGTGCATTTTGAGTCCGAACTCGATCTTACAAACGTCAAAAAGCGACGTGATCACATACTAGAGTGACGTTTGTAAGATTGAGTTCCTCTTGAGACTAGTATGGGATCACGTCGCTTTTTGACGTTTGTAAGATTGAGTTCGGACTCAAAATGCACTCTGAATCTCAGCCATAAACGCCCGGCCCAAATCCTTGGTTTTGCACAGATGTTCCTTTTTTAATGTGTACATTACAAGGGTGATGCCCGATCTCCCCAAGTTCCAAGTTCCCCAAATTGATTTTTCATACATTCATTCCCAATGTCCCCGAAATATAAAATTCAATTATTTGTAAAGTTCTCACTTGACCAATCCTCGTGTAAAAAAGTGTTAGAATAAAATAAAATCAGTAGGTATCTACTTCGTTAAAATTAACCTTATTTTGCAAGATAATAAGGTCCTACAATAATTAGTGAAAATAATTCTAGGCTAGATTATGTATCGTTAACTGATCTGATCACAATCCAGAAGAAAAATATTTTTTTTCTTCCTAGTACAAAGTGGTTCAATTAGCTGACTAAAGTTCAATGAAAAGGTGAAAAAAGTTCGCCAAAAAATGATACTCTACCTCATCTCTAATTTTTTTTCACTTTTAATTGTAGGACATTGCATTGATTCGGCAATTGTACCATTCACAATTTTGGTCAAGACAGAGTCGTGCCACTTTTAGTTAATAATAAAAGCTTCGGGGAATTTTGGGAGATCGGGCATCACCCCATTACAAATTCGAAATTGCTACGGGATCCACGTGAGCAATTATGTATGCATTTTCATTATACAAAGGTGACTTTTATTTATTTAGCCAAATTCATACTGGCGACTTGGTAAGTGGCCAGTTCAGGACCAAGGTTCATGACCCTTTTTGTGAAATACGCAAAATAATTCCTATACTAATTGAGCCGAGGGTGTTGAACCTACACCGAAAACCGAATAAACGGTTTTTCAGCATTTTTTAAATGATTAAAAAACCGTTTTTTTTTGTTTACGTTCGGGTTATTCATTACTAAACTTCTAAAAAATAAAGTCTCTACTTTATTTTGCGTATGTCACGGAAAGGGTAATTGAACCTTGGTCCTGGCCACTTACTTATTCTCCAGTATAAATCTGGATATATAAACGAAAGTCACTTTATAGTACCTATACACGCGATTATTTTGATTCCCTAGCGGACTGCTCTTGTTTAAAACCATAGACAAAATTTCGTATTGTTCATCCATGTTTAAAACGAAAAGACGCAATATAGTAATGCGTTCTGATTTATTCAGAAACCTACTCTAATGTCAGGGACAGCCGGTCTCCCTCAACATTGCACAATAAACAAATATTTAGGAAACTTATAGGTACGTCTTATACATACCCGGTTAAAATGGACATGTATCTTTAATTTACACCACACACATACCCCACTGATCATACTGAACAGCTTTCCTACTGAAACGTAACCAAGCAAATGAAAAAAAAACTTCGTTCGTGAAAACATGAAAACCACATCCAAATTCGTTTAGTGGTTCTCGAGTTAAAAATAGCATTTTTTTTTATTTATTTTTTTTTTTTGGAATTTTAACGTTATTTATTTGTTTCAGCCTACGACGTAACGGTTTCAGTTCTCTCTACAAGTTTTAAAGATCGAGGTGCTATTGTGTAAGCCAATCAAACTCGATTGTCATATGGTTGTTCGGTTAAGCAAATAAGCCCGTTTGACGGTTGACATCGTACGTTTTTGGTTATCGACAACAAACCAAGACAATTATATTTATTTCACAGCCAAAAACGTACGATTTCAATAGTCAAACAGGCTAATTTGCAAAGTTGTCAATTTCAGACCATTTTTGTGACGGGGTCTATCTTAAAAAACCTAAACTAGTTACTATTGGAATTTTCTATTTTTCCTATGGTGACGGGCAGCGGCGTCACTGGTGCAAGGGGATCGGCACCACGCTCACCAACCCGCATGCCCAGCGTGTGTGAGTATGGGCATTTCTTCCAGGAGGACCGCCAAGAGTGGCGAAATCCTGGAATATACTACACTGAAAAGCCAATTATTAATATGTGATTAAGTTTACGGGTACTCAAGTATTCGGGTACAATACTCGATAAGTTTGTAATTTTTATTCAAATTATTTTTTATTCAGTCTTTTAGCTTATTTAAATGGTCCCTCGTTTCACGGACGACGCTCTCTCTAAACTCGCCCGAATGTCGGTGCGTTAGGGTTCACGCATTTTTGTTTGGAACTCAATTATTTCCTAAACTAATGATGTCCGCGGGTATGACTCTTGGGAAAAGTGGTTCAGTGGAGTCGGTAGAATATGTGGTTTCATTTAATGATAGCAGTCTAATGTTTTTATGGCTCTGTGCCCATATCGTGTGGTGGTACGGAACCCTTTGTGCGCGAAACAGAATAAATAGCTCTTGGCAAAATTATTATAATCCCTTAGTCGCCTTTTATGACATCCATCCACAAGAAGACATAGAGTGACAATATTCTTTTTAGATGACGTTGCCAACTTATTGCCACAAGCCACATGAAAGGTGTTTTTTGTAGATTTACAACTGTGTCAACAGTAGTCAACATAGTAAACCATATAATACACTCCTTTGCAAAAAAACGGGCACCTTACCAGGGCTTACAGTCATTGACCTTTCTGTGGGTACCTAATATTAATATGGTTATATGACATTTCATTACATTAGCTTAGATGACTAGAAACTTCATCAGTAAAAATATAGTTTTAACACTTAAATCCTGGAATCGGTGTTTTAGACAATGTAAACAGAGAGCCGTGTCAAAATTGTCATTTTATGGGTATAATGAAATTAAGACTACGAGTATTTTTATGGTGTTTTTATAAAAAAGACATAAAAAAATAACGAGTATGACATCCGCTTGCAACGATTACGGAATGCTTTCCACCAGTCTTTTGATGGTGTCCCGTGGAATGTGACTCAGCCGAGATCACACGTTTAAGCTCCTTGATGTTTTGTAGAGGTGGTTGGACTGATCAGTTGGACAGATGGTCCTCGCCTTTTTATCTCATCTCATCCTCCCAGATGAGGTCGGAGCTCCGCGCTGGCCAATCCAAACGAAGAATATCGACCTCCTGCATATAAGCATCTACGAGTACATACAGTCTGTCAAAAAAGTGTTGAAATGAAAATGAAACTTTAATGAACTTTATTGGACTTTAAACGTTCAAGCAGTATAATTTAGGTAATATATGTATGAAATAACAACGCGGCTAACTCGATTTAACAGATTTTGTACTTGTTTGTTTGATGTAACCAGGCGAAAGAAAAATAGTTTCTTCAATATTCATTTCAACAATTTTTTGACAGACTATACGTCGGTCGATAGAACGGCGGCGGCGCCGGGGCCGAGCATTATCGTCCATGTAAATGGCATCTTCACATTTTTTTTTTAATTGACCATTTTTATTGTTGGTCTTTTGGCCTTTACAATTTTTAGAATATTTATTTATTACTACAAATTTTGAGAGTTCAACCTCTGGGACATCTTCACCAATTACAGTCAATGCGGGTTGTGCATATTGACAATGGATTTGTTATGTACCGTGGGCCATTTTCAATGAATACTATCTCGGTACTATAGTTGGAAGTTACGCCCGCCCAAAACATAACGGACCCTCGAACGAAAACCGAGCGTATTTTCGCAAATTAGTTTATATTTGTGTTCTACTCGTAGCTATTCTACTCTACTTCCAACTAACAACTGATATCATCAAGTTAATTAACATAAAGTAACAAATTTATGAAAAGATATACCTAGCGTCTGTCTGAATGAAACTGAACCGGATATTGTATGTTTTTTGCAAGGTACTTGTTTAAATATCCCAACCCAAGTATTGTACCTACAGCTTATCTGTAAATATGTAAAAACTATTTGAAACTGCGTTTGTTTTCGCAATAACGCAAACACGGGAACAGATTACAACATTACATTACGCAATATTTTAAGATAAGTTACAAGTAGATACTTACCTACTATGTATGTATTTAGACACACAGTAGCGTGTTGTCCAAGTTCTAAAAAAAACGGGCACGTGCGAGTCTGACTCGCGCACAAAGGGTACCGTGTACTAGTGTACCCATCCATCCATCCATAAGCCTGCTTCGTCCACTGCTGGACATAGGCCTTTCCAGGATTTCGCCACTCTTGGCGGTCCTCCTGGAAGAAATGCCCATACTCACACACGCTGGGCTGGCGGCTTGGTGAGCGCGGTGCTGAACTCCTTGCACAGTGACGCCGCTGCCCGTCACTAGTCTATTTTATATAAGGCCCGGCAATTGGGGATGGATATACCGCCATCCATCGGTCCCAGGCAATTATGGGCCGCCTGGTTTTGCCTGAGAGCTGTTCTCTTACTCTCCCCCGAATAACTTCGGGAGGATTTGCGAGTAAGATGGTGGTACCTCCACAGTCGAGCCCGGCATCAGCTCTACCACCTTATACTAGTGTACCCACTCCACGATATTGGAACGGAAGAGTTGCTGCGAATTAATCGAATAGCGAATATTCGCCTATTGCGAATAGTCGAATTATTCTCCAAAATTATTCGACATCAAAAATGATACTTAATTACTAATATTAATATTAGCTTACCGATTCAACGCGGGAATGTCACCAGCATACTAGGCACCTTGCCGCGGAGCAGTGATTTGGTTGTGGTTTTTTATTTATAGGTATTTTAATTTATTTGTATAGGTATATATTTTGTTTTATATTAAAAAATAATATCTCTATGATATTAGAATTTAGAGTATAAATTATTATTATTGTATGTATTATATGATTTTCGTAATAGTTCATTCTTTTCTATTTTACGAGAATCTATTTGTAATTCATGATTTTTGAAAAGATAATAAATAAAAAATATACTTTTCTTTATTTCTTATGACATATATTTCAATTTTAATTAAAAATAATATAAATTATACCTACAATACTCGTGTGTTCATATTATTTGTAAGAAATAAAAAATATAGTTTGATTTTTTCTAAAAAAATCTGTATTTTTTTGTATCCAAATTAATGAGTTGTTAATTATTCGTCGAATAGCGAATACAATGATTCGCTAATCGACAACTAATAAAAAATGGCGAATAATGACGAATAGCGAATATTTGCGGCAACTCTGGAACCATAAAAAAATTATTAAGAACTAAATAAATAATAAATGTCATAATTGCAACATCAAGGTGACAAAAAGGCGCTAAAATGGTAGCGACTGCTAAATAATTCAGC
Source organism: Ypsolopha scabrella (assembly GCA_910592155.1). NCBI lineage: Eukaryota > Metazoa > Arthropoda > Insecta > Lepidoptera > Ypsolophidae > Ypsolopha > Ypsolopha scabrella. Next base: position 13,124,016 of record OU342962.1, on the reverse strand, counting down.
ATCCCTAAGTACGGAATCCTAATTTTTATATCTTTTAAATATATTTTTAAAGAATACGTACAACAATCTGATCAAATTGGAAAATTTAATGATGTTACCGTCTTTAAGATAGAGCTGAAACAAATAACGTAAAAAAAATTTCGAGGTTTTTAGTATGGCGACAACCTGAGACTACATTTTTTATTTTTTTTATTATTTTCCCTGTTAGAGGCCATAGTAACGCGTATTCTATGAAAATTTCAACTGTCTACCTATTACAAGCACTCATTCTTGAGTCGAGTTTGAGTTGAAGTTACAGAGGACCTCCTTTTATAACGTAAGGTTGATATCGGCGGTCCACTATAACCTAAACTAAGTAGATACGTAGCGTCGGGGATTGTCTACCTATTACAACTGAAGCTGTAGACCCCTGTGACAGACGGACGGACAGACAGACAGCGGAGGCCTAGTAATAGGTTTGGCACTCTACCTCTCATAAGCAACTAGACTCACAATCTCGCTCAAAAAGTGTCCGCGATGCATCTTGTCACCGCTATGGGGTGACAAAATCGAATGACGATTTCGTACAACTGACATTGCATCTTACGTTAACGACATAACGTCTTAATTTGGCTGAAGATATTTGCTACTTTGCACGTCGCACGTTCGGACCCTTTCTGACGAACTTTTCTTAGAGACTGTCTGTCTTTTTGTTTATGAAATCAATGCTGACCATCAATTCTTGTGAAGCTAGTCTGTACTAGTATGCAGTTCCAACAGCAAAGTCAGCACCATTTAATATTTAAGGCCGAGTCAATCTATTTATTTAAAACATCAAAGTTTTATAATACTGATATGGTCACTATAAGATGTTGTCAGGTTAGCTAATTATGTAATAACTTAAGATAGAAGTTCCCTGAATAATAGGGACTGAATAAATGAACAGACTTGGATTTACATGGATCTCACAACTTTTTACGGTAGAATGAGCTTGTTTTTTTTTTACTAGTTTTGTTTTGATGTGTTGACATATTAGTATGTATCGTAGACTTAGAATATGCTAGTAAGTATATTCTAAGTCTATGGTATGGTATGTATGGCCCCTTGATGATTAACAATAACATTCCATCCTCAAATTGCATCTTGAACGGAGGCATTATTTTGCTCGCATGTGATGTTTTATCATATCAATGGTGCAATAGTTGTCATATTTTAAAGCCCAACCTTTTTTGTAGGACAAGCGATTCTGTCCAATCCCGTTCACACCTTGTTACAAACCAGAAACGACGTCTTGCATCTTATTTTCCTTTGAGAGAGGTATCGTACTTGTAGATACTCGTAACATTGAATAAGTCTATTAACATCGAGTTAACCGCATTCCACCTGCCTGCCACTTTACCACGCTGTTGCTTCCGTAATCTGCGAAGAAATGTTTAACCAGTCTCATTAAATACCTATTGCAAAACTAAAAAATAATTACCCTGTTTGACCACTGAATTTAATTGGATAAGCGCGCAGTGCGAAATTGAAAATTGCACTCGGTTATTCGATTGTTGCTTGCAACTTGTAAAATAGTCTGTCAAGCGAAGCGAACCTTAGTCGTATCGTACCAAGAATGGGTTTCGCCATATTGCAGATGTATTCTGAAAAATAAGTTATTCATTCGACCTCTTAAACCTTTTTAATGTAAGTTTTTTATTGCTTTTCCTATATTTTTCGGATATCCTAGTTTTTCATTGCCCCAGTTGTTCACGAGTAAATGCCGCAAGCTTAGCATATTCTAAGGCCGGAAGTACACGACGACGCTTTGCTATAACTAGTTAGTTAGCCAGAAAAAAAAACTTTCAGAAAGTAATTTGATACGAATCTGTGCTATCGTACCACCTGTTTAAATATATAAGAGCTTAAAAAAGGCTATGAAATCTCGCCTGGTTTCCTTCTGGTAAAGTTGCAGAATATTTTCCTGTCTAATACTTTGCAGCAAATTCAACTGCAAGAATTCAGCTCTACATCGCACTAAAACAGCAAAGTTTTGCAAATTCTGCATTCGTAAGTAACTGTTCTACCCACTCACGAAATATTTGCTGCGTGGCTTGCCTCAGTCAGTGCAATGCCCTTTGCCTTAGAGGAAAACCTCATCCTGCAATGTTAATTTAACATTCATTTAACATTCTTACAGTAAATCTCTGTAAGAACGTTTTCTTCGTAACGGAGATCTCAAATTTGGTAATATTGGATTTGCGGAAAATGTGAATTCATATGTACTTCCTACTCTTCAACTCTACCTCTAGTATTCTCAAAATGACACTTAGGTACATAATGTTAAAATGTTAGTGTTAAAAGGATAAAAGATATTAAAAGGCAAAGACATTTACGCAAATTATCACGGAATGATATCGAGTTATCAGTATAATTAATTTATTTACTTACTGATTACAAATGATAATCTCGTACTTTATTTCCAATCAGTGCCTTTATTATTTCCGCCGCAATTCTCAGAATTCTCCCATATTAGATATTAAACTCTGATTATATTTGGCGTAGAATGATTATTCCGAACAACTTGCTTCTTAGAATACTTGTGCTGGGTAGTTACCTGGCCAGCCCGATGTTCACAAAGATTGTCTGGTGTCAATGTACCTTGACCGCAGGCGAACGCAGCGAAATTCCTGCCTCGAAGGAACGTGTATGGAATAACTAAACCTCTGTTATCGTCATTATTTTGTTTGTGTGTGACACAGAAAATAACCAGTTGTCAGACAGTTAACTCTAAATAAACAATGTGAACTTTACACGAAAATGAACGCTGATACACAGGCTAAAACTATAAAAGAAATACCCAAGTGATTGCCGCAATCTCGGGTTTTGTGCTGTCATCCGTTGAGGAGTGAGGTGGCATAAAGACGATTTTCAAGTAATACCATGCAATCAAAACACTACCTAATACAAAGTGACTGCCGCAATCTCGAGTTATGTGCTGTCATTCGTTGAAGAGGCCGCAGCACTCGCCATTACGTGAGAAGGGGCACTGGTTCATTCAACAGCCTGGTTTGTCCACTGCAGAACATAAGCCTTTCCTTGGCGGTCCTCCTGAAAGAAACGCCTATACTCACACACACTTACTGGGCTGGCGGGTAGGTGAGCGCGGTGCCGAAACCCTCGTACAGTGACGCCGCTGTCCGTCACCAGTAGGGTTGCCAGATGGTCGGGATTGTCCCGACATTTCATATGATGTCCAGACAAAATACAAATTGTCCCGACAAAAAACAATAACATCAAATTGGTGGAGTCAGTAAACTTTAGATGCCAAATACTCTGTTTTAACTGTATCATAATTTGATCTTATAATTTTCAACTGTATAATCTCATAATTTGCAAAAAAAACTATTTTGTTGTAAAACAATAATAATAATGAAAAAAAAATGTTTGATTCGTAATATTTATTTGTCCTGACCATAATCCCAAAATCCCGACTTTTTGAAATTTTGCCCAGATATTTTGGTTTTCCCATCTGGCAACCCTAGCCACCAGTCCGTTTAATGCACCAATGGTTTAATGTTTGAAAGCTGTCCTCTCCTCTGACTTACCTCCAAAAAACTTCGAGGAGTTTGCGAGTAAGATGGTGGTACCTACACCACTGTCGAGCCCGGCATCAGCTCTACCTTGGAGGTAAATTATCCTCGCGGGGGAAATACAATAAGTTTAATCTTGTTTTGTTTATTATTGGGTATCATAAATCGTCAAATTTATCAAAATCAATATAATTTCAACTGTATTATTAAGTACTTCCCAGCCTTTACCTTGAATTAAATTCGTGCTAAATAGCGATTAAAACATAAAGTGAAATCTATTGAATTCATTCTCACCATCCCTGAAACAAAGATTCAGGGAATCTCAAGTCAAGACCGTAGCTAGGGTTGCCACCTCTCTCGGATTTCCGGGAGTCTTCCGGAAACAGACACCGAAAATAAAAACCGGCCAAGTACGAGTCGGACTCGCGCATGAAGGGTTCCGTACCATTATCTATAACGGCAAAAAAATCATGTATGTTTAATAGGAGTGCGCAGGTCCGACTCGCACTTGGCACTCGTATTTGATGTTATAGCGGCAACAGAAAAACATCATCTGTGAAAATTTCAACTGTCTAACTATCAAGGTTCATACATTATCTATTAAAACGGCAAAAATCATGTCTGTTGTATGGGAGTGCGCAGGTCCGACTCGCACTTGGCTGGTTTCAGTATTTGTTGTTATATCGGCAACAGAAATATATCATCTCTGAAAATTTCAACTGTCTAACTATCACGGTTCATGAGATACAGCCTGGTGACAGTCGGACAGCGGAGCCTTAGTCCCGTTGGTTATCCTTTGGCTGGTTTTTTCCTTCATGCCCTTTGGGTACGGAACCCTAAAAACCTTCTGCCTCTCTCCCTCTAAAAAATATCCAGAAATTTCAAATTGCCGCCCAAATACGTCTAATCGAATAGAAAATTGTTTGTGAACGCCGAATACGAGTGTATTTTATGTATAATCCTCGATTTAAGGAGGAAGGAAAGACATCTTGATAAAAACATTTGTATTGTTTCGCTTATAATAGCACCGACCAACGAAGATAAGAAACCTTTTCAATAAAGAAGTAGAAACGTTTGTTAGTATCGAAATGCTATTACGATAGGATGTATTGCTGTTCTGTGTGGTACTCAATATACAATGCACTGTTAATCTCACTCAAGACTCGGGCGCTTCTGTTAGCTTTGCATCGCACATAGGCACCGAAAGCCAAAAGGGACAAGAGCATTTCAAACAGATAACAGAGTTTTGACAAAGTTTTGCATATATGGTCAAATTAAAAAAACAAGTTTAAAATAAAATTAATTCTTATTCCATCCATCCATCAGCCTGTTTCGTCCACTGCTGGACATAGGCCTTTCCAGGATTTCGCCACTCTTGGCGGTCCTCCTGGAAGAAAGGCCCATACTCACACACGCTGGGCAGGCGGGTTGGTGAGCGCGGTACCGAAACCTTTGCACCAGTGACGCCGCTGCCCGTCACTAGTCTGTTTTATATAAGGCCCGGCAATTGGGGATGGATATACCGCCATCCATCGGTCCCAGGCAATGGCGGGCTGCCTGGTTTTGCCTGAGAGCTGTTCTCTTACTCTCCCCCGAATAACTTCGGGAGGATTTGCGAGTAAGATGGTGCCTGGTGGTACCTCCACAGTCGAGCCCGGCATCAGCTCTACCACCTACAATTATATAAAAAATATTTCTATGATGGTCTTTCTCGGAACCGAATCGTAGCTCGGATACATAACTCGTAAACGAGCATAGCAGACGGACAGACAAACTGTATACCATTTCTCCACACTTACACATACCCAATACACGCAGTTGTTACCCATTTCAGTTTTGGTAATGTCAGTGTATTTATGTTACTCAAACCCGGTTTTAGGACAAACTAGTTTTGATGATTGATTGATTGATTGATTGATTGATGATGATTTATGAACTGATTTCTGAACTAACATAAAAATAACCACGAACGTGACTCGCCATACCTAACCTCGCTCGCTTCTGTGCTGAAGGATTACTGAAATTTCCGAAGAACTAGATATGGCCTACTAGGCGAAACTATTGAGGTTGTTGCCGTATGTGTTTTTGTGTTCGTATTCTCTAGTGCAATGTAAAATAATACAAATACTTATTATTGGAAAGGAAAGGGGATTGTACGTAATGTATGCAAGTCAACCTTGCAGCGGCGGCGCGGCGTATCGTGCTTGCCTTGGACATGCTTCCTGTCGCCAGCCAGAAATGTGCCTGCACACTGGTGAAGGGGACTTTACAAAAACCAACTTTACGCTTTTGTTCCAAACGTAAACCGAGAATTCTTGCGAAACTCAAACTTGACCTTTCACGTTCCAAATATAGTTAAAATCTATTAAAATACCAGTGAACGGCGAATAATAAAACGTTTGTTACTTATGTTAGAACTTGGACGAAATAAAAATTTAAAGTACTAGCTTTTGCCCGCGGCTTCGCCTGCGTTATTTTCGTTTTGGGATAGCCCTATCGAACCTGTTAATATTTTTTTGGGCCAATAATTTTATAGTAGATACGTATTTGACTATGACTTCTGGTTCTCATGAACATTATTTTATATGTGACTGCCTCTGTAGCCTAGTGGTAAAGCGCTCGCTTGCTAACCCAGAGGTCGTGGGTTCAATCCCCGTGGTGCACACTAATTTATGTTCGGTCTGAATGGTTCGCAAGGTACGTTAAGCTGTTGGTCCATTTGTGCCTGAAGTACGGTGATAGGGATCATCATCATCATCATCATCATCAGCCATCACGTTTGGGATGTGACAGTTTTCGGTGAAAAGCGGGTGTATCAAGGGTAGACTGTGAGTCGCATTTCAGACTTTACACTTGGAAACACCGTGAGACCCCGTGGGAGATTCAATGTCGTATCGGTTCGGTATGTTGTATTTTATATGGCTGACCTTTTGTCTATGTCCATAGGGAATTAGGAAACTATCCGTTCCCAGGAAACAAACAATACCTAACCCTTGTCCAGGTTAAAATCAGTGCCGGATTTATGCCTAGACTCACAAGGCCCGGGCCTAGGGGCCCAGCTAGCTTAGGGGCCCTACCTACCCATAGCTACCCCGACAGGTAGCTTGCCTGCCCGTTAGGAGGGAATAACCCCTGTTTCTTCGTTGTGGGTTAACCTAGAAGTCTGAAATGTCAGTTACCAAGAGTATTACTGAACCTACCCCTACCCCCAAATTACAAGTTTATACCTATACAGGGTGAACCAAACCAATGCCCCCAGGGGGTAAAGTACCTTAAATATTAAAGATAGCAAATTTTACTTAAAAGAACCTTTATTTTATTTTTAAGCAAGAGATAAAACTGCATTCAAAGAATTAAGAAAATATTTGTTTTTTTACTTATAACAACATTGAATTTTGGGATATCTTTAAAAGTTATGTTATTAAAATGTAAAATTTCATACTATGTTACTCGTAAGAATTTGGTTCATATGTTTGACCCTTTCGATCGGTATCATAAAAATACAGGATGTTTTTTTTTACATTTGTCTGGTTCGATTCCCGGCTTATGCAGCTGTTTTTTTTATATTCTTTTAATGCAGCTTTCCTTAACTTACGTACAAACTTGTAATTTTGCATGGGGTTAGTGTTAGGTGTACGTTGCAATTAAAAAAAATGGTAATTTAACATTTACATACAAAGTCTATGCAAAAATAGAACATCCAGCTACATCTAAAAATTTGTACGACACTAGATGGCATTGGTGGGATGCTGCTTCGCATTAAAGACATTTAATACGATAACTTCTTTACCTCGTGACACTAGATAGTGCAAAAAAATTGTGTGTGGGGACATATCCCCATATCTCCAAAACTGGATGACAGTATAAAGTGAAAATCTAAGGGAAACCATACCGATAAAAAATGCTCCATAATAAAATTAAATGAGAAATCATGATTTTTTGCGGGTCGGACTCGCGCACAAAGGGTTCTGTATCACCACTCGAAATGGGTAAGGAACCTTAAAAATACATGATATAAAAACAACAATATAGATACCATATCCTTTGAGAACGGAACCCAATTTTTTATTATTTTACTTTATTCTACCTTTTACGGCTGAAGCCTGTGTGTGACAGACGGACAGACAGCGGATAAGCTTAGTAATTCGTAGGTCCCGGAACCTTTGAACGAAACCCTAAAAATCAATAAAGCCGAAAAATATAGCGGCTAAGAAATAAACGAAAACAAACGACATAGCTAAAAAAAAATCAGGTTCTTCCTTATAACATTATTGTTATTATTATTAGTGTACGTACATATATCTATACGTTATTCATATATCTATGCGTTATTCTTATTAGTTTTTTTAATCTCATTCGATTGCCATTGGTTTGATGATTTGAAAGGCTTACTTATTGATTTACTGATATTAAGAGTATTTACTAGGAATTTATTATAAGACAACTAAAACATACATTTCCTACTTTACCACAAGTATTTGGCATTTGAGTTCACTGACTCCACCAATTTGGTGTTATTTGTCGGGAAATATTTGTATTTTGTCGGGGCTCTGGATATCATATGAAATGTCGGGACAATCTCGACGAATTCCGACCATCTGGCAACCTCTGTAGTAGGTAATGGACCACCGAAATCTTGGATTTGGTTTATGGTTTAATTTTTTAACTTCGGAACCTTATTAGACCTGTTTTCAGATTTCTTTCTAGATATTTCGCTAGAACGACCGACAATGCGATAGCAAACAGGACTGGCATGTCGACCTCTAGAAGCATGCAAATTATAAAACTTGAATGTATCCTCTAATATTACGAGTATTGCGAAGACTGGTTGGGTGTCCTTATGTCATCATCACATTAAGATCGAAAGTTCAACTTGTGGCATTTCATTTCGGCAACAGACGAGCAATCCGGAAAAACATTAACTAGTGGAATATTTTGTTGTACTTAGGACTAGCTGTTTGTTCACGACTTCGCCCGCGTGGAGTTTGTCATTTATCGGGATAAGGGACCCCGGGGTCTGAGGACCCGTCCCGATTTACTCTTGGTGGGACGCTAAAAGGCCCGATTTTTCAATAAAAAAACGTTTGAAAATTTGCTCGTACTCGCTCTGTTTCATTTCATCTGTGGAAGTGATATGACACATATAAAAAAAAACGGTCAAATGCAAGTCAGACTCGCATACCTACCTACCTACCTAGGGTTCCGTAATTCGACAATTTTGGGAACAGTCAGGAAGAAGGTGTTTAAAATCTTGCCCATATAACTGTTTATGATAACTAAAAAAAGAATTGATTGTAAAATTTTTCATATTTCTCGGTTCATTCGTTTTGGAAATAAGGGGGGTGTACGAGCCAGCCGTACAGTACGATTAAAATCCGTTAACGATTCGGCCAACCTCGGTAATTGTCGTGAATCCCTCATCTCTCACATAGAGTTATCAATTTACAGATATGACCTTTAATTATATTACTCGTTGTCTTATTGAATACAATACAAGAACGATATGAGCAACAAAACCTCCATTGTAGCTCAAAACTAACACAACCTTTATATTGAAATAAGAAAAATAATTGACTATTTTGACAGTATGACTTCTTAGTGTCAATAAAAACAGTTTGACGTATATGATACATTTATGTTTATAAACGCTAATTTCATTCGTGAAAATATTCGATTCTATCAAATTTTATCAAAATTAACTTACGTACAATAATTATGTATCATGGCTTCAACAAATTTAAAGCGTGGTAAAAAAAAGTATAAATAATATTTTTAAAATTTTTAATTTGGTGATTAATTATTAATCCGACGTAATATCGTACTGTTACTTACATCAAACAGTAAAATATTGACTTATATATGTATTTTTTTATATATTGTATACAAGTATAGCTTTAGTAAATAATTAATGTTCAAATTCATGTCGCTTCTGCATAATAAATTTCTTAGGTCTACCGGTTAGTAATGTCATCTTAGCTGGTGCTATACATTGCGTTTATGATACTTCAAATCGAATGCTACCTAAAAGAAATCGCGGTAATGTATTTCGTGTCATTTTGGGATTTAGGCGATGATATCCGAGAAAAGCCGAATCGTTAACTGATTTTAATCGCATTGTACATTAGTTTTATCAAGTGTCAGCGATCTTGCACGATCGCTGTAAACGGCTGGCTCGTACAGCGCAGCGGGGGACATGCATTTTTTGTGGTTTTTCAAAGATTTCTCAAAAACGGTGGCAGTAAATATAGGAAAAGTATATATTTTTACAGTATATATTTTTATATTTTTTATCTACAATTTGATACCCCAATTGTATTTTTAAGAATTTATATTTTATTTTTCTCAGTTTTGTATTGGAAATATTTTGAACAATTTCAAGTTTTTTCAAAACTTTAATTCCTGGGATGAACTTTCATAAAATCATAATAGTTGATGACATAGAGGTCCTAGATCTCTAAGTCCGCGCCTGGAGACCTCCAATTCCCTTAGGAGAAAATTGAAACCTACTTTTACATTGTATTGGCTGTTTTTCCTCCGTTTTGATTTTGGTGAGATTTATTTAAAAAAATACTTCGATTGGACCTTGTTCACTTTCCGGGAACCTTGTGTACAATATTTTAGTTGTACTACTTATCACACTATCACATCATCACACTAATATTATAAATGCGAAAGTTTGTGCGTGTGTATGTGAGGGTGTGAGTGAGGGTTTATGTGTGTGAGGGTGTGTGTGTGTGTGGGGGTGCATGTATGTGTATGTTTGTTACTCTCTCACGCTTAAACGGCTGAACGGATTTGGATGAAATTTAGAATGGATATAGCTTATACCCTAACTTAACACATAGGCTACTTTTTATCCCGGAAAAAAGCATGTCGTTAAACCGAATAACACGTGGGCGGAGCCGCGGGCAATAGCTAGTCCGTCATAAAGTTTGTTTATGGTATCCGTAGTAATTAACGTACCTTTAAAATATAGGATAATAAATAAAAGCACCGTATATATAGGTATAATATCTTAGTTGTATGTGTATAGCATATTATATTACATCGCACCTGCAGCTGTAGAAGTAAAGCCGTTCGGAGCTCATTCGATTGGCCCCTTTTCCAGTTACCTTACTTACTTTCATATATTCTTACCACCTTAGCCGTGCCGTCGCCGTCGCCGTTGCCGGTGCCGGTGCCGGTGGATTGCCGGTAAGTGGAAAAGGGGCCATTCGTCTTCGACAAACGACAAAAGGAACAAACTTACGTGAGTGAGCAGGATACCTGTTATTTGTCTCTTTCGTCATTTGACGAAGACGATTCGAGTGAGCCCCGAACGGCTTTAGGTACTTACTTCTAGAGCCACTCTATGCTAACAATGAGTAGGCGCCCCCGGCATCTCCTGTCTGTGCGTGCCGAGAACAGGATTTACTTAGGTTCTAGGTTTTTACATATTTTACTAGCTTTCCGTCCCGCGGTTTCACCCACGTTAAATCAGATTTTCCCATGACAACCAGAGCTAAAAAGCGGCACGCCGTACCATCCTTTTCTCGAAGCAGTTCAGGCCATTTTCGACTTCGTTGTGGATAAAACTAGAAGCCTGAATTTTCGGTAACCAAGCAGGCATTGTATAAACACGGTATATTTCAAATTTAATTCAATTTGAACCAGTAGTTTAAGAATTATAACTAGTCAAAGTTTCTCAATTTTGTCACTCACTCACACTCACTGACTGACTGACCGATCATCAAAACTCTAAGGCACTTATAGCAGACATAGAAGCTTCAAATTTGGAATACAATTAGAGTTAAGTGTACAAGTTAAGGAAAAACTAAAATATTTTGCACTTTCAGTCCAGTGCTCTAGATACACAAGCTGCATAGATAACTTTGTAATCTTATACAAATATACAGGATTACAAAGTTAAATTTTCAGTTGTAAGTAGAAGGTACCGGAAAGGAAAAAAGTAAGTAGGACTTTCTACAAAAAGAAATGAGATGCCATCAAAAACAAAACTTGTAAAAAAACAAAGTCTCGCAACTTAGTTCTTCTACCGTAAAAAAGTTCATGTAAATGAGATCCATGTAAATATGTACAGGTCGATTAATTTATTCAGTCCCTACTTAAGGGACCTTCTGTCTTAAGTTATTGCATAATTAGCTAACCTAACAACACGGAGCCGTATTTTAAGGTGTGGAGGCCCCTGGGCAAGAACAAAGTTAATTGTACTTAGTCTTTGAAAACAATTTGGTGTTTTATTCCTGCGAACGCATTTTGCGATGTGATGTGTATTTTAGCAGTAATTATTAGTATACAATGAGATTCTATACACAAGGAGTAATCACGTCATATAATAACAAAGCCCAAGCATGGAACGTGCCTCTAATTTTAGCATATTAAGCTTCGACTGCTCTATCCATACATTGCCGCTGACACTCCAGTGCATAAAAATGTCCTCGGTGATTTAGCAGTAATGTATAACAATTACGCACTCGAAGCTACGTAAGCTAATTTTAGAAGCCGACAGGAGCAAAGATATCTGTGGAGTAGAAACGGGCTGATATTTTTTCTTTTTTTTTTCTTCATTAGAGAAAGATTTTTATAGTTTCAGAATGTACTTATATTTCGTTTTTAGGGTTCCGTAGTACGTAAAAAGCATTGATTTGCCCAGATCAAATGGTATACAAAAATATATTTTATTCTTTTATTTTAAAATTGTTAGAAATATTTCCAGTACTATATTATGAGTATTTTAAAATAAAACCTTAAAACACAATATGGGTATCAAATTGTAGATATAAAAGAGCTGATTGTAAAAATAATTATTTTAGGTATCATATTATCATATTTACTGGCACTCATTTCGAGAAATCTTTAAAAAAATACAAAAAAAATGTTTGGCTCACCTCCTTATCTCCAAAACTGGTAGTCCAAAAAATATGAATAAAATGTCATAACTGGCCAAATACAGAAATCTATAGAAGTTAAAATAAAAGTTGAACACTAACGAGCAATAATAGAAGGTAAATAATAAAAAAATATATATATATATATATTATAAAAATTCTAAAGGTATAATTTAAAAAGAAATAATTGAACTGTAATTTATAGTTGGGGGAAGACGCCAAATATTATATTACTTACTACTAACCTGAATATGCGGAACAGCTGTCTTTGTTAAACGCTTATATCCTTTAGTGGTGCAATATAAATCAGATTCAAGGAAATGCTCTGAGCAAATGACGCTCGACTTATTTGGTTTGAAAAATTCTTCACATCTTTCTCTTGCTACCAACTTGCGCCAATTCTCTCTCATAATCTCGTGTACAGGAAAGCTAAAAATAAATTGCTATTGTAGATTGTACAATACTAACATTTTGACCAAGTAAGTATAAACACTTCGTATGAAACAGCAAGTATTTTTTTTTCACAAACTTTGAAGATATTTGCCCTGTTTATTTGCTTAACAAATTTAAAAATCCGTCCAGTTGCGAGTCAGACCCACGTATCTAGGGTTCCGTAATTCGATAGTTTTGGGAACTGAATATTTATTTTTGTCTTTTTTTTTTCTTGAATTTCTTACCCGGTACATTTTTCCTGTAATCTTTACGTAAGCACATATTACCATGTTTTTTTTCATGTTTTGGATATAAGGGGCAGACATACATTCTTTTGGTTTTTTTCGACGATTTCTCGAAATAGATGCAAATAAATATAGCTAAATTACGTATTTTTATAATCAGCTATTTAATACCTTGATACCCATGTTGTATTTTTATATTTTTTTTATATAGCTCATTTGTGTACAACTTTATAAAAATCCTATTTTTTTAAAAGAACCAATAAACTAACCTAAAGTATTTATTTATATTCAAAATAAAATATCTTTGTAAATCCAATTTTTACCAAAGATGTAAATACTAGACTTAGAAACTTGAAATTTCGGTTACAGACAGGTCTTATAGAATACACATACAGAAAAGTCTGAAAATTACAAATATTTAATTATTTTGGGAGTTATATAAAACCAACTTAATTAGATTATCAAAAGCATAGACTTTAATAAATCATAAGTGCCAAGTTAAGTTGGTCGTTATAACTGATAGGTGGAATTAATTTCTATGTTTTTAGGGTTCCGTACTCGTATCGTGTGGTGGTACGGAACCCTCAGTGCGAGAGCCCGACTCGCACTTGGCCGGTTTTTTTTATTGCTTTTAGTTTTTTTTTCTCTCTTTGTATTGGAAATATTATCAACAATTTTAATTTTTTTTATCTTTTTTACACCATGTGATGTTGGCAAACTAATGCTATTCTTGTGCTAAATTTCAAGTCTTTATCTTTAACGGTGCTAAAGTTATGAGGCTGTGACATATGGACGGACGGACGGACGGACAACGGAGTCTCAACATATAGGTTCCTTTTGTACCTTTTAGGTACTACGGAACCCTAAAATAACAACAAAAGCTAAAGGCCTTTACACTTAGAACTAAGCAAATGCGACTAAAAAAAAGCGACTCTATAGTTTTCTTTTCTGACTATATTCTTGTTGCATCCTTTTACCTGTCTCTTTCTGGCTCGTGTGTATGAAAAGAATGGGAATATTTATGCATTGTATGCTCATGTCTGTGATTGTTTGTGATTTTTATTTGAAATTTAATTGATTTACTACATAATATCTTGCATTTTTGCATGTTATCTTTCTAAGATAAAATTTACTTACCGGTGGTAGGTAACACCATCTTTTTTTTGCGTTGTAAGGGTATTATTTCGACACTTTTTTATGACACACTTCGGCATCCTTACGGCTTGGCGATCAAAACACGACTGCGAAAGAAGTGTGCTTAAACTGCGTTCAAGCACAATTTTGCCGTCCCGCCAACAGGGCGCCGATGCGATGTCCTTGTTTAGAAGGTCATTGTTAGTATATTATACCCAAATTCTAACTTAAATAACATTTTATATCTAAACTAAACAATGTGTTTTATTATTTCTCTTTGAATTAGTATAGTTACATATTATATATTTATATACAATATATTACTTAAAAAAGTAAGATCAAACGAAAAATATAGTTCTCATGAACAAAACCAATACAGATAGAAAAAGAAAAAACCGTGAGCCCTAACATGTTTATGCAATTTTTACTTACTGTATTTTTATGTATGGTTAGATAAAAACATGTATACGGCATTGATGGAATGAAGCCCGGTCGATGACCCGGCAAGCAGGACTACCCTTGTTATCACTAAATTGCGTGACGATCAAGTCATAAAACAACTAAAACAGGTGGACTGGAGTATAGTACAGACGTACCAATGTCCTGATGATGTGTTAAACTTTATAATTGATAAATTTGAATATGTGTATAACAACCGTAAAACTACATACAAAATAAACAGTAGCACATGTGTGTGGGCCAATAAAACGATAAAAAAATGTGCAAACAAAGAGATAATCTCTTCAAAATCTGGAAAAAAGATACAGGTAATATTAGGAACCGAATTCTTTATACGTGGGACGCACTATAAGTTTCCGGAATGAATATGAAAAAATACTATTAAAGGTACAAAATTAATATATTGTTTTTCAAAATAATCTCCCTTGGCGTCTATGCACTTTTTCATTCGATCAAACCAGTTTTGAAAACTTTTGTGCCACTCCCCTGTGGTGACCTCTGAAATGTGTTTTTCATACTCCTCGACAGCCTCTTCTGGTGATGAAAATCGTTGACCGCGTAATTGGTTCTTAATTTTTGGGAACAGAAAAAAGTCACAAGGTGCCAGGTCGGGACTGTATGCAGGATGACTCATGAGTTCTACATTTTTCGTCTTCAAAAAGTCGTTTGTCTGTCTAGCCGTGTGAGAACTAGCATTGTCGTGGTGCAGGATAATACGGCGTTTACGGTTATTTTTACGGAGTTCGTCAATAACTTCCGGCAAACAAATGGTCGTGTACCAGTCACTATTCACGGTACGACGATTCTCTAAAGCAACAGTAGCCACGTGTCCAGTTTTATTAAAAAAAGAAGCAATCATCCGCTTAGATGCACTTTTCACGCGCGCCACTTTGGTTGGTTTCGGCTCATCTTGAAAGACCCATACGCTCGATTGCTGCTTTGTTTTGGGATCGTAGCAATAAATCCATGTTTCGTCACCTGTTACTATGTCCCACACCAAATTTGACGCACCTTCGTTGAATCTGGTAAGCATGGCACTGCACCAAGTGACGCGGTCCGTTTTTTGAGCCTCGGTCAAGTTGTGTGGGATCCACCGCGAGCACAGCTTTCTCACACCCAAATGTTTGTGTAGGATTGATTGTATTTGACTCATGCCTATTTCTAAGGATGCGCGAATTTCATGGTAGGTCACATGCCTGTCTGTTTCAATCATACGGCGCACAGCATCGATGTTTTTGTTGGTCACAGCGGTGGACGGCCGACCATCGCGAGATTCGTCACTGAGATTGATACGACCACGCTTGAATTCTGCAAACCAGCTATAAACAGTCGTCTTGCATGGTGCTTCATTGTCAAAAGCTGTTTCAAGCCGAGCGATGCTCTGTTGAGCTGTCAAATTACACTTAAAATCGTAGAAAATCATACTACGAAAATTTTCCCGAGTTAAATCCATGTTGATGCAGACACACAATTTTTTAAATGGCGCCACAAGGTAAAAACAAAAGACAGTCAGATGAAACAAACTGCATTCTACAGCCAAAGAGTTCTATTTTCAAATGTTGCAATAAATTTTTAAATATTGTTTATGTAAGTGGTCAGTTCCGGAAACTTTTAGTGTTACCTATGTAACTTATATAGGAATAAAACAAATAAATATATTAACTATGTAAAAAACAAATATACTATGATAAATATTAGTCAAAACTTTAAAAATTCCAAAGCTGTATGGAATATCATCAATACTTTATGTGGAAAAGTTAAAAAGTCTGTTGATGAAATTATATTAAAGTCTTTTAAAATTAATACAAGCCAA
This sequence comes from Ypsolopha scabrella, assembly GCA_910592155.1. Classification (NCBI taxonomy): domain Eukaryota; kingdom Metazoa; phylum Arthropoda; class Insecta; order Lepidoptera; family Ypsolophidae; genus Ypsolopha; species Ypsolopha scabrella. The sequence goes on along the minus strand of OU342962.1, from coordinate 13,107,494 downwards.
TTATGTAATAATTTTGCCGACGAATTTCATAATAATGTAAATAACTTACCAAATGTTTGTAGTACACCATTACTGGATCCTCTTGGATACTCCAGGACGCCAGAGGTAGCAATGAGACTCAATAAGGCTAGCAATGAAATTATTTCCAAAATAATTCAACATCTTAATCAAAATAAAAGTCCGAGCCTTGATGGTATACGGGCATGTGATATTAAAAACATAAATGACGAAATAACTCCTGCCATCACACACTTAATAAATACCTGCATTGCTACCTCTAGGTATCCGAACAAACTAAAAGTAGGCATTATACGGCCTATTTACAAAAAGGCAGTCATGCTGACTATAATAATTACAGACCTATAACCATATTATCCTGCATAGACAAAATAGTGGAGAGGTATTCTGGGAACGAAATTAACAAATATCTAGAAAAAAATGAAATATTAAACAACAAACAGTTTGGCTTTCAAAAAAAACGCAATACTTCTCAACTATTAAGTCAGTTTACCGATGAAATCAACGAGCACTTGAATCACAAAAAACAGGTGCTCGTTGTTTTTATCGACTTTAGCAAGGCGTTTGATAGCCTTGATTATAAAACATTATATACAAAGTTAGCACAAAATGGTATACAGGGTCCTCTCCTAAAATGGTTCAAAAATTATCACGAAGAAAGATTCACATCTGTTAAAATAGACAATAATTTCAGTGATAAAGTCAAAACCGCCAAGGGCACCGCCCAGGGCTCAATTATGGGTCCAACAGAATATCTTCTTTATGTTAATGATATGTGCAACATAATTGAACAGGGATCTGTATATCAGTTTGCCGATGACACGTGTATTGTAGTTGCAGAAAGAGATATAAAAAAAGCAGAGCTTCAATTACAAAATAACTTTAATATCTTATGTAAATGGGCATATGATATGGGACTGGTGTTAAACGCGAATAAAACAAAAGCAATGCATATTCATTCCTCTCATAGCAAAATATCTCACCAGCCATCTATTGTCGCACATGATCATCACTGCCTTCATCAAAATATGTTTCAATGCAGATGTACGGAAATAGAATTTGTTAAAGAACACATGTATATTGGCTTGGTCATTGATAATAAATTCACCTGGCGTCCGCACATTAACTATATTAGTAAAAAACTTAGAGCTATTTTATGCAAGCTATCTATTCTCAAATATAAAGTACGGTACAAAATATTAAGATTATTATATTTAGCACTTGCTGATTCCATTATTAGTTATGGACTAAGTAGTTACGGTAGAACACATAAAACTCACTTAGAAAATATATTTAAACTACAAATTAGACTTCTCAAAACAATTGTACCTAAATATATAGGTATAAAAGAAAAAAATTGTCAAGATTATACTCAATTGTTTCGTTATTGTCATGTAATACCTATTCAAAATAAATTAAAATTGTCTATCCTCAATTAAGAAAAAAATAAAGTACCACTTTTGCAAAGAAAAACACGATTTAATAAATTAAGGCAACTATCCGATACTAAAACCTTTAATTTACCTAAATGTAATAATGTTTTCGGAACTAGGCATTGGGAATTTATACTACCAAAAATCATCAATAGCCTTCCAAAAGAGTTGCAAAAATGGTATTTTAATAATAAAAATAATTATATGACAAAACTGAAAAAGTACATGGTGGAATGTAGTGACCTCAACTACATTTTGTAAATAAAATAAGCTAAATTAACCTATTTGTATGTATAAAGTGTAATGTAGAACTCACTATCGGCAGATAAACCTTCGTGGCTTACGTCAGATAGTTCTATAATAATTGTTTTTAAGTGTAATGTGTATAAATTGTTCAATAAACTAAAAAAAAAAAAAAAAGGTATTTATTCGAAGAAACAATTAGTGTACAACGTTAAAAACTTGTGGAGGCCCCTGGGCTTCAGCCCCGGTTGCCCTCCCCTAAATCCGGCGCTGTAACAACGTCTTATAGTGACCATATCAATATTAAAAATATTTTATGTTTTAAATAAATAGATTGACTTGGCAATCGCACTAAATAATCTAATTTAATATAATAATTATGTATTACTTGTGAGATACATTGTGTTTTCATGCGATGGCCGAGTCAATCTTTTTATTTAAAACATAGAAGATTTTGTATATGAATATGGTCACTATAAGATTTTTGTTAGTTTTAGTTAGTTTGTTTGTTATAAGAAGTTTTGTTTTTGATGGCTTTTTTTTTCGCGGTAAAAAGTGGCCTATGTCCTTTCTTAGGTGCAATATATCTCTTCGTCTTATTAAAATCTGTTCAGCAGGCATAAAAAGTCAAACAGACTGAGTTCTGTTGCATTTGTAATATTAATACGGATAGTATGGATCTATGTATTGTATATGTATATTTTTTAATTAATTGTTAATATTATCAAGTTTTTTAGTTATGGTCTAAATAAAAAGAAAAAAAGATAAGAAATTAAATAAAAAATAATTAATTAGTAATTAATTATAATAATGTATATTTCATTATTTATTAAAAAATCATTATTATTAATTATTTCACTAATTAAATAAGAGGTAAAAAAGAGAGCTACCATAATTTAAAATCTTTGAATCACAGCCAGCCAGTTAAAAAAGACGAAAGGGACCAAGTTATATTTCTAACTCTTATTTTTACAACACAATTTATATTATTTAGGTTTATTATTTTATAGGGAGATCCATCGCTTTTGAATACTTTAAATATTATTAGAATGCATTACAAACTATATAGGAAAGATCAATAAGAAACAAATTTCAAGACAAGAATTTAAAAAACATCCTCTAGCCAGGATTCGAACCTGAGACCTCCTTGTTATCAAGACAAGCCCGTCCCCGAGGAACGGAACAAAAAGTATATCGAGGTACTTCTCCTAGACCGTTGAATTTTGCCACCCTACCTGTACACCGAATTTTCGGTAACTATTTGATCTACTAGCTCGTATTGAACCTTCACGAGGGCGTTATGTGATTTCACGCCAAGTTATTCATTTTGCAAAAAGAATAGAGTAAGATGTGGTTCTTTTTCCTCACTTTTTCGCTAACGAAACTCTCAACAACATCTTAAAATTTAATGTCTTGCAAAAAAAACTCGTTAGGTAATTGAGCATTTGAGCAAGTGCCGCAAGTTTGCGCTCGGGAAAAGTCGAGCGCAAGTAATTTAATATCTTTCACCAGCTTTTGTAACGCTCAATATTAAAAAAACTGTTATTATTTCCATATTCGGATAAATAGAATCCTCTTCTCCTCGTGATCTATTTCTAAGCAGACGTGTTGTTGGTGCTCGCAAAATATTACTTTTACTATCCAATCCAATTTAGTGTTAATTAATGACAGTATAAAATCTGTATTCGTTTACCAGTGCAGTGTATAAATTTAAAAGCGATCGGCTCCCCGCGACCCGCGAGTGAAAGAGAGGCACCTTATAATTTGCCTCTCACTCTTGCGGCGACAAGCAGCAGCAGCGCGTGCGCGTCCCCCGCACCCCCTCGAGTGAAAGAGAGGACACGATATTTTTCTGCTCGCTTCCTCCGTGACTACGTAGCCCCTACGAAAACTGCTACTAGTGATACAGAGCTGCGCTGCTACGTACAGTAGCTACGACACGGCTAAATGTTATCAGCGACTACGAGCTTGCCGCATGAATACGTCGTTTGAGTGCAGTTTTAGACAAAAAACAGAGAATTGCACAGTGAGTACTACCTTATATCAATTTCCTTTCATTCTATAACTACTACGAGTAGGATGAATGCTCAGAATAAGTCTATGTCCGACTCGGAAATTAACGTCTCCAGCCAAACGCCGCTGGATATAACTCCAACAAATTTTAACGTAACCTGTCGAGTTAAGAGACCTATGGAAGATGATTTCAGAACTGAAATGAATCAATATAGAAATGAAATAAAAGATATGATGACTTCTTTGTTCAACTCACAAAAAGAACAGCTACAAAAGATTGTCTCTAGTCAATCAGAAATAAAACAATCAAACTCAAATATTGAAAAATCGGTAGCTTTTCTTACTACTCAAAATGAAGAATTTCAAAAGAAAATTATATCTTTGGAAGAACAACAAAGGGAAGACAGAAAGTATATAACACTGTTGGAGGACAAAATCGAGGACATGCAAAGGGAAAACAGGAAATCTAACTTTGAAATAAAGAACGTGCCGAAACAAAAAAGAGAAACCAAAGAGGACCTTATAGAAATGGTTGCATGTTTATCGAACAACATTGGCTGCACCCTAGACCAAAAATATATCAAGGATATCTATAGAGTACATGGAAAAAGGGAGAGTGCCCAAAATACTCAAATTATAGTGGAAACATCCTCAACTTTACTCAAGACGGACTTTTTAAAAATGTGTAAGGCATTCAATGTGAAACATCCTAAGAACAAATTGTGTGCCAAGCACTTGGGACTACGTGCAGCAGAGGAGACCCCTATATTTGTATCGGAGCAGCTCACAGCTAAAGGCTCCAGGTTGCACTTCCTGGCACGTGACATTTCCAAATCAAAGTCGTACAAATTTTGTTGGACATCATATGGAAAAATACTTTTGAGAAAAGACGAAAACTCACCAATAATAACAATAAAAAATGAGGCTCAAGCACATCATCTGTTACAAGTATGACTACTTACAGTGTTATACTTTATGATAATACGAGTAAATTCACAATGGAACTGTACTAGCCTGTTACTAAAATCGATTGTTCTGCTCTTTTTACTATTTTTGATTAATATGTTAAACTACTTTCCATCACACACACAGCAACAAACTTACACACACAATACCGTACAAAATATACCTACATTTACACAAAAACACACTTGTTCACTTTTGCATACCTCAAAACCTAAAAATAAAACCATATACATAGGTTCAACTCAAACTAAACCCTATGTTCAACATAAAACAAATAACCCAAACGATAATATCGACCGCAGTTTTATTTTGAATTTTGATAATGAATAGTACACTAAACAACCTTAATGAGATGGATAACACAAACATAGCAAGCGCTTTTGTTTGTGACATAGCTGAATTCCCCAAATATATTAAAATTAAAGACAAAGACTTAACAGTCCTCTCACAAAATATACGAAGTATATACAAAAATTTTGATGATTTTGAATTAACCTTCACAAACCTTAACATGGATGTAGACGTAATTATTTTGACTGAATGCTGGATTAACTCGAATAAACCCATACCTCATTTAGATACCTACTCATGCTTTTCAACAACTAGTCACCTGAACCAGAGTGATGGAGTTGTCACTTATATTAGAAACTCAATAAATGCTAACGTGAAAGAAATAATTCTCGAACACGCATCTTGCATACAAATTGAACTTGAAAATAATACTATTCTTGGTATATATCGCTCTCCTTCAAATATAAATGCGGAAATTTTCATCAAATCATTGGGAAATCATTTAGAAACCATCAAGACACATAATAATGTAATAATTACTGGAGACATAAACATCAATATTATATCCAATGTAAATGAAGAAAATTATGAACGCCATAATAAATTCAATTATCTGAATATGTTATCTACAATGGGACTCTTACCTGGACATTTTTTGCCTACTCGAAATGGCAATTGTCTTGACCATTTTATTCTTAAACTGGAAAGAGACCTAATTTCTGCTCAAATAGCTGTGCTCAATACAACAATTACAGATCATGCCATGATTATTCTTAATCTAACAAATATAAAAACCTGTAACTCTACCCCTAAAACAAAATTAATTACAAACTACGAAGATGCGGTCACTAGTTTAGTGAGCGAAGATCTGTCAATTTTGCTTCTCAGTGATAGCCCTGATTTCGTCGTTAACCATCTAATAGATAGCATAAATAAATCATTAAAGGAAAATACCAAGGAAATTAATATCCCTAACAATAAACGCACCATCAAGCCTTGGATGACTTCTGGTTTACTACGTTGTATTCAAAATAGAAACAAAATGCAAAAAAAAGTTAGACTAGACCCATATAATGATATTCTAAATATAACTTATAAAAGATACCGTAACTATTGCAGTAAACTTATAAAGAAATTAAAAAGACAATATGACAGAGAACTGCTGGTAAAATCTACAAAAGACCCCAAAAGCCTTTGGAATAATATCAAAAAATTAACACACCTTGCACATGCTAAAACTAAAAACCTTGAATTATTGGATAATAAACCGTCTCCCATTGAAGCGGTTGACTATGTTAACGACTTCTTTGGAAATATAGGGAAAAATCTGGCTGAAAATATTTCATCAAGTAATGATCCTCTCCTCTCTGAAGTTCCCAAAATTACTACTACTCACAAACATAGTTCATCATTTGTTTTGCTTGAGACTACACACGAGGAGGTCCACGGGGTGCTTATGAGCTTGAAATCAAATAGTGCTCCTGGGTGGGATAAAATAACGACAAAATTTCTTAAATTGGTTAGTAATGAAGTCATTCCGGTTATTTGTCACCTAGCAAACCTTTGTTTCAACCAGGGTTTATTTCCTGCAGCCCTAAAACAATCTATAATAACCCCTGTTCACAAGGGTGGGGATGGTGTTGATGTCAACAATTACAGACCAATTTCTGTATTGACTGTGGTTTCTAAGATTATAGAAAAATTACTTAACAATAGGCTTCTTTTGTATTTGCATAATTTTAACATTTTATCAAAGTCTCAGTATGGCTTCCGTCATGGGAAATCCACTGAAGATGCTGTTGAAGCACTTACTTCATTGATTGTAAATAATTTAGATCAGGGAAATAAATGCCTAACTATTTTTCTAGACCTTAAAAAGGCGTTTGACACCATTTCTGTTCCTATCCTTTTACGTAAACTGGAATTGATCGGCATTAGGGGCACACCATTGGAGCTACTCAAAGATTATCTTAACTGTAGGAAACAAAGTGTTAAAATAGGTAAGTACATGAGTGGTTCTATCAATATAACGTATGGGGTCCCGCAAGGTAGTGTACTGGGCCCAACCCTATTTTTAGTGTATATAAATGACCTATGCAATGTAAATTTAACAAATGGTAATGTGATCTCATATGCTGATGATACAGCATTGGTCTTTTCTGGTGCCTCTTGGAATGAAGTCAAAGAAATGAGTGAACTTGGACTTGCCCAAGTCGCTGAATGGTTAAAATGTAATCTCCTTACTCTTAATATAAAGAAAACTAATTATGTCTGCTATAGTATATATAACAGTGGTCAGCCGGATACGGATTGTAACCTTAGAATTCACAATTGCGGGAATAGGGCTCGGGTCGGATGTGATTGCCCAAAAATCAGTAAAGTTGCCATGATCAAATATCTAGGAGTCATGATAGACCAACGCCTTTCTTGGTACCCGCATATCGAACTTGTATCTGGAAGGATCAGAAAACTTATATGGATTTTCAAAACCTTAAGATATGTAGCTCCAGTAGATTTATTAAAAACTATATATGTGGCACTTGCACAATCTATTATATGCTATTGTATTCCAGTCTGGGGAGGGGCTTCTAAGACAAGGTACATAGAAGTAGAAAGAGCTCAACGCCTATTATTGAAAGTCATGTTTTTTAAACGACGAATATTCTCCACTGATTTATTATATTCTACGTATCAGCTACTAACAGTAAGAAAGCTATATATTTTAAATACCACCTTGAGGCTACATAAACATTTAACGTTTGACCCTACTGTTCTAAATAAGAGAAGGATGGACCTCATAACCACATCTGTATCTAGCACAAAGACCTCTTTCGCCAGACAGCAATATACTAGACAAGCAACATATCTTTATAAAAAGATCAACAAACAGCTTAACATATATTCTAAAACACTATATGAATGTAAAAACTTAGTAACTACTTGGATAAAAGCATTGAATTATAACGAGACGGAGAATTTATTAAATGTCATTGAGTAGCATTCGTAAATATCATACGGTCATCATACTTAAAAATTATGTAACTTATTAATATGGTTATCTTCAACCAAACTGATATTGATTTCAATTATTAGGTATTGCAGAAAATTTAGGTATTCACACACACAGTCACACACATTTCACATCCACATACACACCCTTCTTAGCGTCCTTTTATACATCCGATCCCAAGACAAAGTCATAAGGCTAGGAAGGATACACAAATAAAAACATCCTTACACAATCTTCATGCATACTCCCTACATACACAATTCACACACACCCTCACACACCCTAGTAGTAATAAATATTAAAATATATTAATTTGTTAGGCACTTTTGTAAGTAAAAGTATATGTTTTGTTTCTTTACTTAATTTCGTATTTTTAGCTATAGGAGAGCGGGGACTCCTACTACAGGTATTTTCATACCCAATTGGAGAACTCGAACTTAATGTATTAATTGTTTAAGCACGTTAAAGAAATAAAGCATTTTTATTTTTTTTTTTTTTTTTTTTTTTTAGAACCAAAGTTTAGGGTTTTTAATAACTGTGGCATTTAACTCCTTTGGGTTAATTTTTGTAGATGAACAAACTCTTTATCTTTTAAAAACTGTCTAAATGGACACACTCGTCAGGAAACGTATCGAATAATCAAAGTCATGTAGTTGTTGCAACTCTTTAGCCTTGGTTCTAATAATGCTATTTTTATTAATTTCAGGTATGCACTTTCTATAGGGAACCGAATTTGATTTTAATTCGGTACCTACAAATAATTCGGTTTTTTTAACAGACCTTTGAGACAGTCAATTTCGCCAGTAAGAAACCTCTTCATTTTATTCTATAAATAAATGGTGCTTGCGACGCGACGGTAAGCTCAGCGCCCCCTCGGTCCTTGCGCCCTAGGCTCTAGCCCAATTAGCCTATGGGTAAATCAGGCCCTGGTCATCTGTGTCGCATGCTTTGAAAATTGTACATCCTGCTGTCAGTGTCAAAACCTGACAAAATCGTTAATTTATGAACGGCTATCTGAGGGTAATGTAGCCAGCATTCTGGGCACCCTACCGAGGGGCAGCGAGCGACTTGAACCCATTTTTTTATTTATAGTCTTTAGATAATAATTTAGTTTAATAATAATTAATTTAGTTTCATAATTAATCGTAGAATAATTTAGTTTCTTAAATTAGTTTATTTAAATAAAAATAAGAATAAAGTAAATAAAAAAAAAGTCTTTAGATTAAATTGATTATATTTTAACACCTGTAAAACTATGAGTTACCTATATAATATTATGATCATCAGTCACCATCACACACCGAATACCTAACTTACAAATTCGGTGATGATCACAGCTTTGATGACATATCCTGGCGTTTGCGCTTTTGGGGGGGTATACATACATGGTTCTTAATAATATGCAAAAAGACAAGAAAATTATGACAGGTAAAGTCAGGGTAAAGTATACTGCTGGACAAAATGTCAAGGTTAAATTATCCGGGCCGAAAACCAGTATGTTGAGTTAAAATTTTATCGTCATTTCCATGTATATTTATTATCATAAATGTCTAACTGAAATGCCGATGGGTAGGGAACTTGTTGAACAACATTTTGTACCTATGTTTAAAAAAGAAAGGAGAATTTTTAAACGCGGAAGACATATTCGTACTTTAGGAAACTGACACCCTCAGGCCAGTGCCTCAGGAACTGGCATATTTGGGGCCACAGTTTAAAAATTCATACAGTTGTCTGTCCAACGAAAGCGTTCAGACTTGCTGATGGGCGCGGCTGGGCGAGACGCGGGATATATAACTCCCCCTAAGTCGTAATTTCGGCCAAAAAGTTTCATTGCTGATACGAACTCCGCCTTTCAAGTATGTTGTTAACATGAAGGTTGATAAGTATGATTTTATTTATTTATTTATTTAGGAAATTAACAGCGTTAAAAGTAAAACTAAACATTATTTCAAGACTATGACTAAGGCCAATAACAAATTTCCCCAACTGTTTAATAATATAACAAAAACAAAAAAAACTTAACTTAATCCATTCCTCAGAAACAGAATCTAAAATAAAATTTAAATGTTTACAAGGCAACTCATCTGCCTACCGTACTCTATTTTAGTTTAAATTGCTCAATTTGTTCAACTGTTCGACAGGGTGTTTGTGTTGTGTATATATTAATGTAAGGGATGAGTAGGTATGTATGAGAGTGTGTGTGAGGGAGGGTATGTAAGAAAAGAAAAAAATGAGAGGTTGTTCAGCGAAATCATAATAATTATGATTATTCATCAGGGCAAAGTAATTCGAAATTATGTCCTAGAGTTCCCATATGGATCGATATTAAAGAAGCGCTTATTGTATTCGTTAGCTAGACGAATGAGAGGGGATGATTGGGCATAGTTTGTGCGAACAACTGGAACATGATAAGAGAGTCTTGCGGAGTGCCGAGTGCGATAAGAGGTGGCGTTAAGGGAGAAGTTAGACACCATGCTCATGCTGTTAAATTAATACGACTAGTAACAATGTCATATAACAAAGACATGTCGAGCAAAAGCCGGCGATCCTCAAGCGATAAAATACGATGGTGCAGACAAGAGTCTTCGTATTTCATTTTTGGTAATGTGAGTTTAAAATTAAGATGCTTCAAGAAAATCTCCTGTATTTTTTCGATACGCTGTTTATAAGTTATGTAATGTGGTGACCACACAGAAGATCCGAATTCCAGTAAACTTCTAACATACGCAAAATACACACGCTTAAGACAAGAAAGGTCTCTGAATTCACCACATACCCGCATTACGAAACCCAAGCTTTTGTAAGCCCTGCTCACAGTTGCGTTACTATGGTGCTCAAATGTTAATTTTGAGTCAAGGCTCACACCAGGATCTTTGACCACATCTACTCGGTGTATGGTATTACCGCTAATATTGTAAGAATGTAGGACAGGATTTAGCTTTCTGGAAAAACTTATTTGGACACATTTAGCTGCGTTAACTTTTATTTGATTCTTACTGTAGTAAGTACTGAGTCGGTCCAGATCAGCTTGTAGTAATTCGCAATCAGTTTCATTATTAATATCTAAGTATATTTTCTTATCATCCGCAATATATCCACTATATAGCAAGTAATTGGCGTCATGAAACACATTATAAATATCATAGATATAAGCACAGTAAAATAGTGGACCCAAATGTGAGCCCCGAGGAACACCGGAGGGTATATCAACGAAATTTGAGCGATGACCGCCAATCACTACTGCTTGTCTTCTATTTGAAATATACGAGGTAACCCAGCGGTGAAGATCGCCTTGTATGCCAAGTCTTTGGAGTTTTCGATGCAGAATGACGTGGTCCACGCGGTCGAAAGCCTTTTCGAAATCCGTGTAGACCACGTCATTCTGCCGGCTAGATTCCATCTTCTGAAGTACAAAGGATACCAGCTCAACTAAATTTGTTTGCTATGCTTACAATGATATGCTGTTCAATAAATCACCGAGACACAAATTGTCAAGTACAGTGTCCCCATTTATGACATCATCAAAACGGCCGCCACCACGCTTTGAAAAACTGCCCACTTATTATAAATTACTGAACTGAAATAGGCATGTGGGGTATCAAACGATTGGAAATTAAATTACCTACGATATTTCTTATACATTAAACGTTGTCCGACTGATAGTAAATGAAATAAAACAATTAAAAGACAAAAATAAGGAATTCATACTATAATGTTTCATCTGTATCTACTCAACTATCCACTAAAATTAAAAGTTATACCTATATATTACAATTTTCAAACTAAATATATAGGCATTAAAAAAAACAATTCAATCGCCGTAGTTCGTCCAATTTCTCACTTTACTCACATTACTCACAAAGAAGCAGTAGGAATGTTTAATTTCTCCAGTGAGTTAGCTTGTGGTTAGCTTACGGGTTTATTTTATCGAAGTAGCTTACAGGTAACCTAGTACAAAAGAGCCCGTTCGTTGGGACTTGGGAGACGATGTGCATTTTTTAATAGGTGGGTAGTTCAAAGTAAGTTTATGTTCATATTCCACCGTGTCGTGTATTGACGTTGTGCACTTTCGTGATGTATTTGATCATAGGTGGGCGGTTTTCTCAAACGTTGTTCGTGAAGTAATGGGATTCCGTAATTTTAAAAATGATAAATTTTACTGGTTTATTCCACCTTGGTCAAACCTAATTAGTCCGGTTTGGTCAAACCTATAAATGACAGCGTAATTGATCCGGAATGGTCAGTGCACACAGGGTTACCAAATTTTCACCTCTTCATATTGGATGTGTTTTGTGTGGTTTGATAGGACTATAATATATATATATTTTTTTTCATTATATCGTTATCTTTTAATTTAAATTAGCTGGATTTTCCAGGATTTATGTATGTACCTAGGATTTAGTTTATAACAATTTTAAATTCACTACACTTAAAAATCACTTATTTTTCTTTGTTTCATACGAAAATAATAGATCTAATAGATCAAAAACAAGTTTTAATGAAGTATTACTAAATCAGTTTTTGCTTCGAAAACAATAACGTTATCTCAACTTTTAGTACAAATATTCCTGGATGATGCTCAATTATTTTTCTGGCTTTGTTTTAAAATGATTTAATACAAAACCGGATTAAGTACTGAAGGGTATTACACAAAGAAAAATAGACCCTATTAAGACTGTCATGACAACGTGCCGAGCGAGAGTCACATACCAGAGATTGGTGTCCCGCTCGCACAGTTGCTAAGACAAAAAAAAACATAATGGTAGGCTTGAACTATTCATGATTTAGCAAATTTTTCAAAGAGTTTATATTACTTAGCTTTCAGTGAATACTTGATAGTGGTGTTTCTTTTTGTTTCGCATTTAGTTTTACTCTTAAATGTAAGAAAACTCACTATTTATTATGGTAGGTAATATTTTTATGCTTGCAAGCTAGTAACCCTATTATTTCAATATGGCGTAACTCCACGGAACTTTTTGAATTTAACCTGTAATGCTGTGTAAAGGGATGTAGAAGAGAAAGTTTTGCAAGTTGTACCACATCGTTTCATAGGTAAGGCATAATTTCAACATTTTCAGTGAAATTATACATATTTACTATAATATTATTATATTTACTTTGATTAAAATCCTAGGAAGTGACCACGGTACCGCTAGTGGTTCTTTGATTTTAAAAATTATTGAACCATAAGTCATATTTAGCTGTTGGAATATCCTCCTTAACATGAACCAATAAAGTTCAATTTGCAATGTACAGTTCGGAAAGGGAAGCGGTCCTTTAATTTTATAAATTACTAGCTTTTGCCCGCGGCTCCGCCCGCGTCGAAAAGATTTTCGTGGAAATAAGGAAAACAAAATAATATGATTTTTTGAACGACTATATCCAACGGACACCTTGCTTAAGCAAAGCGCTAACAAAGACCAATCAAATAAGCCTAAACTCGAAGGGTCTGCTGTTGTCTGCTGAGGAGATCCTGTACCCATCTTCCAGTCCCATCATCAGACCCTGGTCACCATGTTATACCAAAGTGCTAATAAAAACCAATCAAATAAGCCCAAACTCAAAGGGTCTGCTGTTGTCCATTGAGGAGATCCCGTACCCATCTTCCAGTCCTATCATCAGACCCTGGTCTCCATGTTTTACCAAAGTGCTAATAGAGACCAATCAAATAAGCCCAAACTCAAAGGGTCTGCTGTTGTCTGTTGAGGAGATCCTGTACCCATCTTCCAGACCCATCTTAAGACCCTGGTCACCATGTTTTACTAAAGTGCTAATAATGACCAATCAAATAAGCCCAAACTCAAAGAGTCTGCTGTTGTCCGTTGAGGAGATCCTGTACCCATCTTCCAGTCCCATCATCAGACCCTGGTCTCCATGTTTTACCAAAGTGCTAATAGAGACCAATCAAATGAGCCCAAACTCGAAGGGTCTGCTGTTGTCCGTTGAGGAGATCCTGTACCCATCTTCCAGACCCATCATCAGACCCTGGTCACCGTGTTTTACCAAAGTGCCAAGAAGTGTGTCAGGATCGTTGTAGATGGAAATCTGTAGTCAGATTAAACTCATACAGTTTTCTCGTATGGGAAAAAATCAATACATAAACCTGGCTGTAATCACTTTTTCAAGCTAAATATTAGCAAGAGGTGTGTCTGGATCGTTGTAGATGTAAATCTGTAGTCAAATTAAACTGATATAGTTTTCCCGTATGGGAACAAATCATTACTTAAACCATAGTATTTAATGTACCTATGCTTAAACCTGGCTGTAGTTACTTTTTCAAGCTTAATATTAGCAAGAGGTGTGTCAGGATCGTTGTAGATGGAAATCTTTCCATCCATCCATCAGCCCGTGTTCGTCCACTGCTGGACATAGGCCTTTCCCAAATTTCGCCACTCATGTCATGTCCTTCAGGTCGTCGGTCCAGCGGGCACGAGGTCGTCCTACACTACGCTTTGCTGTACGTGGTCTCCATTCTAAAGCCTTTCGGCCCCAACGGCCATCATGTCGGTGACAAATATGGCCTGCCCACTGCCACTTCAACTTACTGATTCTGCAGGCTATGTCGGTTACTTTAGATCTCCGACGGATCTCCTCATTTCGGATTCTATCCATCAGAGATACCCCAAGCATAGCCCGCTCCATAGCTCGCTGAGCGACCTTAAGCCGGTGGATCAGACCCTTTGTAAGAAACCACGTCTCAGCGCCATACGTCATCACAGGAAGGACGCACTGGTTGAACACCTTAGCCTTTAAGCACTGCGGTATTGACGACGTAAATATGTGACGCAACTTTCCGAATGCTGCTCAACCCAAGCATATTCTTCTGTCAGCCTCGGCGTCGAAGTTGTTTTTATCCAGCTGTATGACTTGACCCAGATAAACATATTTTTGAACAACTTCGATGCTGACATTGTTGACGGTTATTAGCCCTTGGATGAAGTGACAGTTGGACATGACCTTAGTCTTATTCAAATTCATCCGCAGGCCCACTCGTCTCGAAGAATCGCCAAGGCCGCGCATCATTTCCTCTAGTTCCTGCAGCGATTCCGCCATTATGACGATGTCATCGGCAAAGCGAAAATGTGAAATGTACTCTCCGTTTACGTTTATGCCTCGTCCATTCCAGTCTAGTGTTTTAAAGACGTCCTCCAGCGCGGCGGTAAACAGTTTTGGAGAAATAACATCTCCCTGTCTCACGCCGCGCTGAAGATGTATCGGTCTTGTTTGTACACCCTGTACTTGGACGGACATCGTAGCGGAGTCATACAGACATTTCAACAACTCCACGTAACGCCAGTCAACTTGGCAACGCTGCAAGGACTGCAGAACAGACCAAGTTTCGATGGAGTCGAAGGCTTTCTCGTAGTCCACAAACGCTAGACATACGGGCTGATTATACTCTTGAGTTTTCTGTATAACCTGCCTTAGCGTGTGAATGTGGTCCACGGTGCTGTAGCCTTTTCAAAACCCAGCCTGCTCTGGAGGTTGGAAGTCGTCGAATCGTTGGGCGAGACGATTCGTGATAACTCTTGAGAACAGCTTGTAGGTGTGGCTCAGGAGCGCGATTGGTCTATAGTTCTTAATTAGGATTTTGTCCACTTTTTTGAAGAACAAAATGACCAGACTCCTGCTCCACTCCTTTGGCGTAGTACCTGTGCGAATGACGGCATTAAAGAGGTCCTGTAGCTGTCCGAGTATAGGGTAACCTCCAGCTTTGAGGAGTTCAGTTGTGATGCCGTCCTCGCCCGGCGCCTTGTTGTTTTTCAGCTGTTCAAGAGCTATCCTAATCTCACCCATTTCGACATCCGGGAGTTCATCGGTGTAGTGGTGGACCAGAGGTGCACGTTTGTCGTCTTCATCGTGAGCAGTTGGCTTGGGAGCGTGTGAAGAATATAGGAGCCCATAAAATTTCTCGATTTCGGCGAGGATTTCTGGCCTAGAGGTAACAGTTCCATTGTCAGATATCTTCTTCTTCGTCAGATTGGTCCTTCCTACCTGCTGAGCCTTTATTTCGCTGGATCGCGTCTTCAATGACGCGAGTGTTATGTTGGCGTAGGTCAAAACGAATTTGCCTTTTAACACGCTTGTTAAGAAGGGAAAAATCTGCAGAATCTGAAGACATTTCCCGTCTGTCTCATCAGGTCCAGAGTTCCACTCGAAATTTTGGATTCCTTAGCCCTTCGCTCCGGCTTAAAATAAGCCCTCCCTATCTCGCGCACGACATTCGTGAAATTGTTAGCAAGCTGGTCAACATCCTCAGTGGTTTCCAACAGGGCAAATCGGTTCTGAAGTTCCATTTGGAACTTTTCGGATCCCGCAGCGGTTTGGCGCAGAGAAGGGCGGAGCGTAGGCTTCATCAGACGATTTCTCTCAAGCTGTAAGTCGATATTCAAGATGCATCGCACAAGTCGGTGATCACTACCGGTACAAAACCTGTTGATCACAGATACATCTTGGATTATGTGCTTTTGATCCGTTATGATGAAGTCTATCTCATTTTTAGTCTTACCATCAGGGCTTCGCCAGGTCCACTTCCTTTAAGGCTTCTTTTTGAAGAATGAGTTCATCAAATAGAGACTTTGGCTCTCAAGGAAGCTAACCAGCATCTGGCCCCGAGGATTTCTGCAGCCATAACCGTGATGGAAATCTTTAGTCAGATTAAACTGATACAGTTTCTTCGCATGGAAAAACAACCGGTTTCATCACGTATAACTAACCATTTGGTCAAGGAACGCCGATAAAGCAGCTAAGCAGCGTTTTTTCTCCTGACATGGTTCACAAATATTGAATTTTCAAACTGAAAACTTACTTTTATTAAAATAAAATATAACCTATGTTACTCAGCAATAGTATAGCTTTTTATAAAAGAAAGAATTTTTAGAATCGGTTTAGTAGTTCCAAAGCTTACCTCAAACATACACACAAACAAACAAATCTTTTCTCTTTATATAATAGTGTAGATGTAGATATACCTAGGTATAGAACCGTAAGTCATCGGAATGGCTCGGAAAATTATTTTTTATGCATATCATGAATTCTGTTAAATCCACGGGGGTCATCTCGCTCCGTTTGGCTTCGCTCGGCTCCCTAATAATAATATGTACTTACATACATGCCAACCTAACCACTCCTCATCACTTCGCTCGTCATCGTGGCCTATCCCTGGCGGTTGAATAAAATTAGAACTAAGGAAGACGGAAACGGTTTCCTAGTCACTTTCAAAATACTATAGTCAGCTGGCATTTCAAAGAAAAAGTCTATAAATCTACTGTTCTAGCAAGGCTAAGAAATTATGCTATACCCCATGAAGTGTTTAGTTGGTGTTAAAATACTTAGTCGCTGAGTGATTGCCAATAAGGACACGGTGTAAAATACAATGATCCATGGATATAAGAAAAAACGGCAGAAGGAATTTCGCTAACCAATAACTGAAGAACCTATGTTAAGCCGTATACATACATATATACATTAACATAAGTCGAACTTTTTTTCTTTTCATTCTTTTTGAGAATGTGTAGAAGATTTATTTGGAATGTCTGCCTAGCTTTAGCTGAGAATACAGGGTAAGTCCCATTGAATATTTTTAATATGGTTACCCTACTTAGAAAGAGATGGAATTCTCTGGTTTGGCTTTTCGTTCTTCACGTTTTTCGTAACAAGTGCTCAGTCCTGTTTTGTGTAATACATCCATGTACAACATTTTTCTTAGAAAATTAGTGTTTATACTGCATAATTTTCTGAGTAGTAAAAGACATTTTTATTCGATTATCAACATTCTAAATATACAGATCGATAGAGCGCACAAAGCTGAGTAAGATGGCATTAAAAGTCGATTTTGGCCAAAATGGCTTTTACGACATTTGAACTACGAAGAGTCGATATGTATTGCATTAAATAGTATATAACCTTTATTCCCCGTGATCCCTGCTAGAAATGCAATGCTGCCGATTTTGTGCAATGGATTATTTCATGTTCATGATTCAGATATCGCAAAAGTAATTAGCTACCTACACCCAAGGGCGAATCCAAGATATAATCTCATAATAGGTCGGGGAAAAGTAATTTCGTATTTTCTATGCATCAAGTTGTAATGAAATCTCTTTGGTCGTACTGTTTGTATCTAGCATTTTTGAAGAGATTGATTACTGGTGATGAAAAGTGGATCACCTACGATAAGAAACCGTGAAAAACGTCAGGTCATTGTCAAAGGGCGGTCAAGCTCCACAGACTATGGCAAAACTCAGATTAATAGGCAATAAGGTGATGCTGTGTGAATGGTGGGATTGGAAGGGCATCGTTCATTGTGAGCTTTTAACGCCGGGCAAAACCATCGATTCGGATCTCTACTGCCAACAGCTGATGATACTCAAGCAATAAATTGAGAAAAAACGGCCGGAATTGATCAGAATAAAGGGTGTGATATGTCATGATAACGCCAGACCACAAACATCTTTGGCCACTCAGGAAAAATTGAGGGAATTAATTTGGGAAATGTTAATGCATCCACCATATAGCCCTGACCTTGCACTCTCAGATTTTCACCTATTTTGGGCTCTTCAGAATTCTTTAGGTAGTGTAAGGTTAACATCAAAAGAGGACTGTCAAAACTACTTGTCGCATTTTATTGATCAGAAGTCCCAAAAATTATATAGTAACCGGATCATGTCACTATCTACAAGATGGCAAGAAGCTGCTGAACAAAATGGTAAATATATATTATACTTAAATATAAAGAAACTTTGAAAAAATGTGTCTTGAATTTTTATATAAAATACGAAGAAACTTTTTCCCCGACCTATTATAAATTGTGAGCACATATTGACGAAAATGGCCATTTCGGCAACAATTTGTTTTTGACTGCCGAAACGTCAAACAACAAACAACTTGTTCCGATACACATTTTTTTTTCGTTCAGCAATCATCTGGTTCTTATACAATATTTTAATGACATTTACGGCAACTGCTCGTCACAAAAAAATAAATTGCTAGGTATGTGGTCACCATGGGATCACAGCCTGGCTAAGGGGCGTTCAACACTAAATCACAGATGAAATAAATTAGTTGTAAACTAACATAAATAGAGTATTGTTTAGGGAGCTAAACTTCACAAAAGCGTTTAGTACAGCACTTTTGAGCAATAACCCACCCCGCCGAGGCTCAAAAAGACTCGTTTCCAGGGCCGTAAAACATATTATTAAAAAAATACCCACCACCTCGCCCGCGGCAGTGTGACCATATGTGTTAGGTTCCTGCCTTTTTGGCAGTATTAGTCTAGCAAGTAATTTAATCTCTGGCAGATTGTTGACGTTTTATGAAACTGCCAGTTTTTGGCAGTATTTCACGAAATTAAAATATGTTTCCCACGTCAGGGGAAAATTTACCCAATTTTGAAATGGCAACCTTGACCATTAGAGAATCCACTTTACTTATTTTGGGTTGGGACTCCCCTTAATTACGCATGTTGTGTTTATATTATGAACCGTTTTAACATAATGTTCATAATAATCTTCTTCTTAATATAAACATTGGACAATTTAGGGATATCGATTCTTTCTATAAAAGATCGATTTCGAACAACGATACATTAAGGTATTAAGGCCCGGCCCAGGCCCGTCAGAAATCGTGATTTCCTCCCCGCTTCCCCGCAAGCAGATTTTAGTTACCTCGAATCGCCGCTAGAGGCGTTTGCGTGCGAAATGTTGCATAGCTATTGGAAAAAATTAATTAAAACAGCAAAGTGGGTTAATAGGTACTAATGTTTTAAAAAAATTTGACATTACATATTTTTTTAATCAAATATTATAAGGAAATATATAATTAAGATCAAAACGGTAGTTTAAAAATACATTTAAAGAATATAAGGAAAATTTAAAACTTTTTACCATTGTCGCATTTGTTTACATAATAATTAATAATACCTATATCCGTTTTTATCGTTTCTTTAAATAACTACTACATTAGTACCTACTATATTTTGTAGACGTGAGCGCCGACTCGTATTTGCCGGCGGCGACTGTGCGCCGATCAACTTTGGGTGGCGTAGCGGCGCCGCGCCGCACCTCGGCGTTATGTAAATGTTACAGGCTTACACAAAATGTATACAATAATGATAATAATTTATTAGAGTGCATAGTAACATAAAAACTCAAACAGAAAAAAAAAATGTAAAAAAAATCGGTTCTAGGCCCGTCCCAAATAAAATGTTATCTGAGAATTTGTTTCCGATTGATTTTTCTGTCTTACCCAAATAATTTTTAGAGTTTCTCGAGTGAAAGATTTCGCTATAAATAATTTAATCCTATTTATACGATCTGTGAACATTAAACTAAAAAGTTTAATTTTACTTACAGTGTTGTTGCTGAAGCTACATCCTTTTTCCTACTTTATTATATTTTTTAATTATCTATGTATTTTGATACGTCCTGTTGACTTTTGATTGATATTATATTGTTTCTCTTTTTACCAGCGATCAGACTTTTTATTTTAATAATAAAGCTATCGAAGACATTAAAATCTGGTCCATTCGGCAAAAGAAACGTATAAATGGTGATTGAAACCCGTTCGTGTTCACGTGAATAAAAAAAGCGAGATGGAGTTTAGCAGTCCTCCGGCTTACTGGCTGGACACGGTTGCCCTGAGGCCGGCGACACTTCGTCGGGTCCTCCGTTGGGCACACCAGGCGCTACGTCTTCCGGCCTACTGACTGGACATGGTTGCCCTGAGGCCGACGACACTTCGTCGGGTCCTCCGTTGGGCACACCAGGCGCTACGATTTCCGGTCTACTGACTGGACATGGTTGCCCTGAGGCCGACGACACTTCGTCGGGTCCTCCGTTGGGCACACCAGGCGCTACGTCTTCCGGCCTACTGACTGGACATGGTTGCCCTGAGGCCGGCGTCACTTCGTCGAGTCCTCCGTTGGGCACACCGGGCGCTACGTCCTCCGGTTGCTCTGAGGCCGACGACACTTCGTCGGGTCCTCCGTTGGGCACACCAGGCGCTCTGCTCCACTGCCCCGCTCCAAGAACGGTGACACATGGGCGCGTGTTCCAAGAGGTGATGATTCAGCGGTCGGCGACACATCGCTCGGGCCTCTGTTAGGCGCAACCAGATTTTAGTGACTTCGATAGCTTTAAATAATAAAATAAAAGTCTGACCGCTGGTAAAAAGAGAAACAATGTAATATCAATCAAAAGTCAACAGGACGTATCAAAATACATAGATAATTAAAAAATATAATAAAGTAGGAAAAAGGATGTAGCTTCAGCAACAAGTGTAAATAAAAAGAATCAATCATTCAACATTTTTTTTGTCAGGATCATAATAATGATAGTATAATAACTTTATTTACTGGAAAAAATGGTAACAATAAGAAATAAGATCATATTTATTTGCTGAAATACAGGTTTTTATTATGTTTTTATAATATTAGAAAAGTTCTACTTATAATTATTATACTTATTACAATCTTTATTATTATGCATATAAAAAGAAAAGTCCTGACTGACTGACTCACTCACTCATTCACTGACCCATCAACGCCCAAACCCTTGAAAGCTGAAACTTTGCATAAAGGTTCCATTTAAAATGGAATAAGGAAGGATATTTCAAAATTTCACCCTTAAAAGGGTAAAATAGGAGATTCAAGTTTGTATGGATATGTTTGTTTGCCTTTGCAGTCACATCTTGGCTGCCTATAAACGTGTGCAGGGCTCCGTTCACTTTATCTTCCGCATTCACTCTTCTTTCAATATCACCGTCACACTTTCCATTGCGCGTAAATAGACAACCAAGATACACAAATTCTTTAACCTGTTCTACTTCCTCGACTCTAATCTGAGCATTACTTTCAGTAATCTCTTCATCCCTCTCTAGCACCAAAACCTTTGTTTTACTAACGTTAATTTTCATTCCTTTATTTTTAAAGGCATCATCATTCATAATTGTTACCATCTCTTGCAGCTCATCCGTCTATGAAGCAAGGATAACTTGGTCATCGGCGTATAAGAGGCATTTGATAAGTAACTCGCCTAACTTCAGTCCACATACACGCTCTTTTAAATCATTTAAACAACTGTCCATAAGATTGAATAGCCACGGTGACGCTACAAATCCTTTTTAACTCCACTTGCAAATCGTGACATTAAATTTATTATTTTGCCTGCTCTACATTTGTTGAAATGTAAGAACAGAACTGATTACTTTGGAACTATTTTTCTTCTCATTTTCACTCAGGTCTGCTCCAGTAACTTTTGATGAATTTTGTTTTAAGTTGGTGGTACCACGAAGCGGTAGATTTCTGGAATGCCTAGGATCTACCAATTCTGGTAAGATATGGGTTATGTAAAATGATTTAAGTTTTTCAACCATGCATTTATTCCAAAACTCGTCATCCCTTTCAATAATTTCTACATGCAGAGGGTTGTTCTCGCCAGACCATATAGCAAAAATGCAACTTTTTCTTTGTGCTATATGTCAGTGGCCTTGAACCTGAAAAAATAAAACATGAAGAAATTGAAAAGAAATCTGTTAAATAGTAACTAGATCTATGTAGATTCAAAAAGTTAAATTACTTACTTGATAAAACCAGTCGTGATTTTTGTTCAATACCAGTGCATCGTCTTTCTTTTTGAAAAATGGTAATTTATTTAAGACATCTACATCTTTCAAATTCTGGTTGTATACTGACAAAGGGCACTTTATTTCCACGACTTTATCATTTCCAACCAGTCCATCCGGTGTTGCTCCAAGGTACGGAATCTGAGCATCAATGAATAATCCGCAGTTCTCTATGGCAATCCCCAGTTGAATTGACAGCTGATGGAGTGCATTAGCTTCATTCGCAACTCCGTGTCTTATTGATCTTACATTGCTGAGATCTTGCTTATAGAGAAGTGCACGCACAAACGATGGCCCAGTAGTTTCTCTTTTTTTGATTATTTTTCCGAAGTTAGACGCCGTTAGTAGTTGCCGCCGCAACTCCAACCATTCACTACAATCCCTCTGAAGAATGGTTTCTTTTTCGATTTTTGACCTTTGCTCTTGAGTTTTCTCTAAGTTGCTCAGGAACGTGTTTTTCAGAAGCTCTAGTTCCTCGGGATCAACATCTGGTTTTTGGCATGCTTCGCCGTAACTCTTATCTGTGGATAAGGATTTGCTTGTGGGTGCGGGTCTGAATAATGCCTTTGGTCGGAGGTGTTGACGTTTCTGTAAGAAAACATAACTTTCAAACATAGATTTCAGTCACTTACAAGCCGCAAACTTATATATTATGATGAAAAAATAGACTAAATATTATAATTCGAGTTCCGTATAGTTAGTTCTTCGATGTTGCATTTATCGTTTCCTCTGTTTCATAAATTTACTAGGCAACATGATATTTTTAATACATACCGTCTCGCGGTCGCGGATCCAAAGCGTGCGGTGTCGGCGTGGCGACGCCGCCACAAAGCAGAGCGCCTAGGTTATAGCAGGCCCTGCGCGCGGCCTGCCGCCACGTACTGATCAAAATAATAATGTTTTATAGAACTTACGTGTTATTTACATTTATATTTCCTGTCAAAGTGGAATGAGTGTCACAGTCCACACTCGGTACATCAGATGGAGGTTGCATGCTGAAATAAAAGTAGTAAAACCTTGAATGAAATACCCACATTCGATACATAGTAGTTTTTAAATTTTATAGAGATGAAAGAAATATATATACAGAGACTTAGACAGACATCAGAAAAGTTTGATGTTCGTCGTACCTTCGCTTTAGTTATACTTTATTATTCTGAACAACAAAAATAAATATTTAGTGTGTTTAGACAGAACTGTAAATTTTCCTTTTTGTTATTTTTATTTCTTTTAGGTCATGTTATTTTAGACCCTTATTGGAATGTTAAATTAATGAAAAATCAACAATATTACAATCGACAACAAAATTCGTACCAAATGACTTTCCATTTTTAACACGCCGTAGTTCTTATTACATAGCAATAAGTATGACAGCGCCGTAATACACGGGAGAACTGATAAGGCTCGCTCGAGATCGCGTTCGAAACAGGCGGTAACGCGTACCCTGAATGAACTCTTATTACAGTACAGTAAGTGTTAGATTTACGCGGTAAAGACTGATGCCATCCACCTGTGTCGCATCCTTTGACCTCAAAGAAATCTCCCGCGTAAAGATCACTTACCTAATTTCATTCAGATCATCTGAGCTATCTTTTTGATTATCTTTTCTCGATCTGTAAGAAAATAATCACATTTTTAGTTGAATATTATATCTAAGTAGGTACATAGTTTATGATGATATTGAAGAAAGAAATAATATTACCTATATAAATAGCATCAAAATGTACCTACCTGTAGGTAGTATATAATGATATTTGTGTATTCAAACGTTGTAAAATATTCTTACATACTGATAAAATCCGAGTGAGTGCGAATTTGAAGCATGTTTCAAGTCAGTAGCTTTATTCATCGCAGATAGGTACTTGTACCTACTACTTTTACGATATATCAGTGATCGCAGAGAGATTGTACTTGTATGTGATAATAAGATAACTACTAAGACGTACTAGACAGACAGATCATGAGTATGAGGGTTCTTTTGAAAAATTTGGAGTGCAGAACCCTGAGAAAGGAGCTACATTTTTTATAACATAGTGAAAGGGAAGGTAGGTACTTACCGCTTCGCAACTTTCATATCTTTTAATTGATAAGCTCTCTTTCTTTTAACAACATAAATTTTGTTCCTCTTGTTTCCCATTTTTTTTATGATATCGCAGTATGTATTTGAATATGTAATACTTAGTTACTAACGAATGGGTTAGTATTCTCCGCTGAGCAAGTAAAATAGTATTCTCGTCCCGTGTCTAGGTGCGCATGCGTGATAAGAAAACGGTCATAGGTCCGACGCTGACAACGCAACGAGCAATACTGACAAATTGACGGCGAGCGTTGCTATATATCTCGACGCGTAGTACTTATACACCCCTACTAATAAAAATGTACTAAACCATCCTTATAACACACTTATACTAAGAATAGTTATGCTGAGTACAACGTCAGAATAGGGAGAGAATATTTTCTTACAAATAAACTCGGAATAACTTCGACCTAACTATTCCATCGTTACGTCACTCTCTTTACTCATTCATTCAAAATCCATAGACAAGAGGGAGTAAAAAAAGAAATTTGGACTAGGCCCCATTCCTTTGGGTACATATTTTTATGTGTTTATGGCACAAACAACTGTTTTAAATCCAGCTATTGTCTCAAACTTTCGCATAGCCTTGACTTGGTCATTGAGAGAAGGGGCATTTTAATATAATGAAACCTTTTCTTCAATAGTGCCCTCGCTACTCGTCTGCATACTTTTGTGACTGATTGCTGACTAAGCCCATGAATATCTGCCGCATCATCTTGTATCTAAAATATCACAATTCATAACCATTTTATGTAGGTATCGAGTTGAAAGAAAATTTACATCCCTTATTTTGTTGTGTGTTCTAGTAGCTGAAGCAATTAATTAGTAATAAAGGTAGCTATGGCATAGGCATATTTAATTAAGTTTTAGCATTCTTACTTGATTACGGCCCCAATATCTTGGAGCTATCAAGATCTCGAGAGTAGAAGATAAACTACTCCCGCGTTTGTCCATAATCAAAGAACTTCAAGAACTACCCATCAGTTGACCCCAAAACATAATACCTGTTTTGGAAAAACGATATTTTACACGAAATTCTTCATCGCTGTATAATTCAAATGGGTCCTCTCTTCTTTTGAACTTTTTCACCTTTCTTACGTTTTGCATGTCATTGATGAGGTTCGCCAGGTAATCAATTTCCTCCACTACCTCAACTGACCGTGCCATTTTTATTAAATTCGGAAATAAATCAAACACAAAATCACGCACACCGCACTACGTTATTCCGAACTTAAACAAGGGTTGGGGTTGGAATAGCGGTACAAAGGACTGTTACGCCGACGTTATGCTAGGTTTAAGTTATTCCTAGTTTATAAGTAAACATTTTGCTTATTCCTAGGATAATCCTCGTCACAACTTTTATTCCACGTTTATTAGTAGGGGTGATAAAGTTTAAAATCGAGTGCAACCTTTGTGCGTGCTTCGACTCAGAACTAAAGGACGTAAGTCTCAAAACTAATTTCGTCTATTTACTGAATAATATTTGATGTACGACATTTTTGGTCTGTCTGTACATAATAAACCATGTTTTCGTGTTATAGCAGTAATTTCAGACATAAAACTCAAGCCGCTTGGACATAAAACGTATTCACACCTTAAAAAGGCGTCTATTTCGAAAATAAAAGCTATCGAGTGAAATTTGTCCAATTAGGTAACGGCTATGTCTATCGAAAGATAAAGGTCTGAAAAAACATGCGTTAAAGTTTTATATTCATCAAATCAGTAGTTGGCTTAGGATGTTTTAGCAAAAACCGTTGAAAAATAAAAGGTGGCCCCTTAACTCGTGTGGTCTTGAGTGCGGGATCTCAGATTATACCGGAATAGAAATTAGAAAAAATGTTGTTACTAAAAGCTGTATTGATCATATATTTGTAAGATCCCGCAATCGAGACGTCTTCACGGCTGCGCTCTGCACTGTACTGGCAGATCATAGGGTGACGGTCACTACGATCCGCGCTCCGTCTTTTATACAGGCTGCTCCTACTCTTGTGACGCGATGTAATACAAAAAAGTTGGAGAGTATCCTAAATGATGTTGATTGGAAACCTATAGATAATATGCAGTGTCCTATACAAATATATGACTACACTAAAAATAAATTACTTCAATGTTTAGAAAAAGCCCAATACCATTGTAAAATATCTGATTCTAAACGTAACAAAGAAAACTGGCTCACGAAAAAGGTTATTAATAATTGTCGTATAAGGGATGAATTATTTTGTACCTGGAAAAAAGATCCAGGCAACATGATTTTAAGAATTGAGTACAATAAACAAAGAAATAAAACTAACAAAATAATAGGAAAAGCTAAAAATACGTATTACAAAAACCAGATAATCTATAACAAAGATGACCCGCGAAAATTATGGCAGATTCTGAACATGATTTCTGGAAAGTCTGTTTCCACTATTGATGATACAATCTTAAAGTCATTTAAAAATACTGGTAATGTAGCTGACATAGTGAATAATTTTGCAAATGAGTTCAAGAAAAATATACAAGACATTTTACCAAAATGCAAAGTACCAATTCTAGATGAAGCTAGCTACATCCAACCCTTAGATAAAACAATACTTTTTCATAAAGCCACTGATAACCAAATAAACAAACAAATTAAACAATTAAAACAAAACAAAGCACCGGGTATGGACGGCATTAGAGCGTCTCATATTAAACTGATCGCAGATAAAATTACGAGTACTATAACGCGACTTATTAATATACTTATTAATACTAGTATATCAACTGGTATCTATCCGGATGATCTAAAGACTGGTTTAGTTAGACCTATTTATAAAGGTAAAGGTGAACATTGTGACAGCTCTAAATATCGCCAAATAACAATGCTACCAGCTATTGACAAAATCTTTGAAAAATTTGTTAGTGACCAAATACATCGCTTCTACGAAGCTCATAGAGTGCTCGCTAATAAACAATATGGTTTTCAACCAAAAAAGAGCACCTCACTACTGCTTTCTAAATTTACTGACGATGTTAACGATTTACTTGATGATAAAAACATGTACTACTCGTATTTATTGATTACAGCAAGGCGTTTGATACATTAAGACAGGACACGCTGATAAAAAAATTAGAAAACACCGGAATCAGAGGTCCCTTGCTTATGTGGTGCAAGAACTATCTTGAGAACAGAATCTATAAAGTTAAAATAGGCTCTGCTCTCAGTGACGAAGTTAAAGTCACCGAAGGTACAGCCCAGGGATCGGTTCTAGGACCTTTACATTATTTAGCGTACGTTAACGATCTTAACAATATTATAAAAGATTGTCAAGTTTATCAGTATGCCGATGACACATGCCGCAGATAGAAATATCAACAGAGCTTTGAAGAATATACAAGCAGATTTCACGAGGATCTGTCAATGGTCTCACGACAATAGTCTAGCTCTAAATGCAGATAAAACTAAACCAATGCATACTCACTCTAGCCATAACAAAACTACTGCTGAAAATATACGTGTATTAGCTCACAGTCACAAATGCCTTCATTCTAACAAATGTTTTAATAACAGTTGTGAGTGTGAACAAATAGAACAGGTAGAGAAACAAACGTACCTAGGGCTAGTTATAGACCACAGGTTTAACTGGAGCAAACATATCGAAAAAGTTTGCAAAAAGTTACGAGCGATTATGGCCAAATTTTATATAATAAAAAACAGAGTTCCATTTCAAATTCTATTAAAAATGCACAAAGCCTTAGCTGAGAGTATTATTTCATACGGCCTAACCAGTTATGGAAGAACTTTCCCCTCATACCTAGAAAAAATACATAGGATTCAAGGAAGAATGTTGAAACTAACGCCATCTAAAATTAGAATAAATATGAAAAATCCAAACTGTATATTCAAATACTGCAAGATACTTTCGGTTCATGAAAAAATTAAACTTAATCTACTTATAGAACAATATTTCTGCTCAGAGATACAACATAAAGTAGAACATAACACTATAACACGAAATATTACAAATAAAAACCTTAAAACTACGTCATACCACAATTTTTACGGCAAAAGAACCTCAAAATTTATAATACCGCGCCTAATCAATAACTTACCTCCCGAAATAAAACAAAAAAATAAATTTAAAAAATCACTCGTTTATATTAAAGAAGTACTTTCTAACTCTTGTCCCTGAATGATTTACTTACTATTTATTCATTAGCGCGCCGTCGAAATATGGAGCAACCTGTATATTAAAATCAGTAACTACAAGTACAAAGCCACAGTTTTGCAAACTATCCTAGGAAGCTAAGGTATTCGATAATAGCTCTTATGTTTATGCTATTAGTAATTGTATAAACCCCCAGATAACTGTGTAACAACTTTGTCAATTTGTATTAGGGAATCAGAATACAATATCAATAACCTTTGCCAAGCTAGTGTAGACCTTTTATGCATCTTAATAAGACATGTTTTTCTGTCTGAACTTATAAGTGTAAACATTTTTTGTTTTTTTTTATGTAAGTATTTTTGTAAGTGCTAGAATCCTAGAATCGCTACCTAGAATCTAGATAATAATTAATTCTTTTGTATCGTCGACTCCAGGACCAAGACAAACCAAACATGGTCTCATGGTTCTGAATAACCTGTAAAAAAAAATGTTGTTTTTCTAACTGGAAATAAATAAAAAAATAAAAAAAATAAAGGTCGTTGATTTCGAATTGTGGTGAAAAAATCGATCCCAAAAAATCGGCACAGAAAAGATAGATTCAAAAAAATCGATTCAAAATCAATTTTTATTTATGTTGGTAATCTAGATAAAAAATCCTAAGCGTTAATTTTTCCTGAGTTTATTGTAAATGAAATATGGTTATTTGTTTTCTCATAATAAAACATTTACTAAAATATTTGTTTAAGTTTTATTGCCAAAGTAACTTAAAATACACATACATAATACCAACACAAAATATCTATCCCCTATTTATCTTTAAAAAGTTGGCAGTGTGTGGCACTATTTGGCAGGTTTTCACCCTTAAGCATTGGCAGGATTTCCTATTTCAAGATGGTCACACTGGCCCGCGGGCTGCTGCTGTCGCCATTTTGATTATTCATGTGGTTGGTGGTGTCAAATGAAATCGGGTCGGGTTCAATCCGTTAATTATCTTCGTGGAAACGTGGAAAACGTTAAAGGAAAGATAGAACTATGAATAATTCTAAATCATCAAAAAACGAGATGTTTAACGATGAACTTTTTGAATACATTCGAGTAAGTGAAGATGAAGACGATAACAACGCTGTAGAAATTCCTTGCGAGATTGATGGTACGCTTTTACTGTCAACTCTTGTTGCTCAGTTTCCCGGTGCTTGCGGGTTGAAATATCGCCACCCAGAAAGCAAGTCTGTAAGAGGAATCCGGCTCAGCGATGGTAAACTTCATCCCCCTTCGGAAGCCGGCTGGGGTAAGCTCCTATATATCTGTGTCTTTCCCAAAGAAAATAAACGCAAAATGGAAGACGTATCACCAGAAAACTCCGCAGCTAAAACAAAGCGTCTGGAGAAAAAACTAATTTGCTCAGACTTGATATGTCTTGGTTTACCATGGAAAGCCACTGAAGACACTATCAAACAATACTTTGAGCAATTTGGTGAAGTTGTTATGGTACAGCTGAAGAGAGACAAAAATGGAACCTTTAAAGGTTTTGGTTTTATCCGTTTTGCTACTTATGCGTCTCAGATGAGAGCACTTGCCCAAAGACATAATATTGATGGTCGTTGGGTTGATGTAAGAATTCCAAATTCTAAAGAAGGAGTCGTCCCACAGATGCCTTGTAAAGTATTTGTTGGTAGATGTACTGAAGATATGACTGCTGATGATCTCCGAGAATATTTCTCTAAGTTTGGTGAGGTGACGGATGTCTTTGTGCCCCGACCTTTTAGGGCCTTTGGCTTTGTGACTTTTCTGGATCCTGAAGTTGCACAGAGCTTATGCGGTGAAGATCATGTGATCAAAGGAGCATCTGTGTCCGTCTCAAGTGCTGCTCCAAAAATTAAACCAAAATCTAATCAAAGTTGGAAGAATGACTCTTATGGACCTCCTAGCAACTGGGATGGCAATCGAGGAGGACCTTCTGGGGGCTCCAATAGCAATGGAGGAGGAAGCAGTGGCAACATTGATACTTTGAACATGCAGAACTTGGGTATCAATCCCAACGGTGGCCCCCCAGCTAATTTTAATTTACCTATTAGCCTAGTAGCTGCAGCCCTTAACCAAGCGGGCTGGGGTGGTTTCCTTGGTGGACCTAATAATGGTGGCCCTAACAACTGGCAAGGTGGCCCACCACAAGGAAATAGTGGCAAAAATTGGAATGGAAACCAGAGCTGGAATCAAAATGGACCCCCACCATCCTGGAATCAAGGTAGCAGTGGTCAAGGATGGAGTGGTAAAGGCAACTGGAATAATCAAGGTAGCTGGTCCAATGGTCAAAACTGGGGAGGCAATGGCACTGGTGGAGGTGGAGCTAGCAGTGGATCCAGTAGTGGGTGGAATAACAAACCACAGACATAAATAAACAGTCAGGTGAGCCATCACTAGCCAATGTCCAGATAACATTTTGTCTTTAGGCTAGGTAGTTCTTAGTTAATAATTAAGTTACCTATTTTATGTTAATATGATGAAGTTTTACTTTAAATTAAGCAAATTACTTCTAACCCAAATTATTTGGACTGATTGGGGAATTCATGACTCAGAATTCAGATTTTGTAAAGTGATAAAAGGTATTGTGTTAGATAGTTGGTGAGTTACTGAGTGTCTATGGTACAGGAAGGATTGTACTTGATGTAATTTGACTTATAGAGTATATACAGTGTGTATCTTGTGATATGTGGTCTGCTTTGAGGGTTATTACTAAATAAAGGTGTATGTCTTACATATGAGATGGATGTTTTTATTTTGTCAAAGAAAGTCTGGTAGGGTTACTATTATTATTTCGTGTCTTTGCAATGAATGGCAAACTGGATCTAGATGAGCGATGATGGAAAAAGCTGCCCTTAGTGTATCTCATTATTATTTGATTGAAGAGTTCTGCCATCAAATTAATGAAGACACTTCTGGATATGTTTACTTGGGTGAGTCTATATTGATGCAATTGAAGCAGGTTCAAATGTAAGCTTGATCAGTTTTCCTTTTGGTGGATGAGCACTAGTTGTGTGTGATGAACAAGCAAGTTCTTACGGCTGCATCATTTAATCATCATTCATGGAGCAAAGTGGAAGTGGAAACCTGTGAGGGTGAGCTATGGAGTAAGAAATCTTTCTGAATAAAATTTGCTTTTGATCTGTTAATGTGAAAGAATACAATAATATGTAAGTTTTCTGTCCTATAGCTGTTGAAAGTTGGATCATATGCCATATCTGAACATGATGAGACTGATGTGATCACATATAAGGTGAAGATTAGAATTTTGGTGGTAATTTGTTGTTTTTATTTTTCAATTTGAACTTTTCTTTTTGCATTGAATTGATATAAAATTTTCATTGCAACTTTTACAGCTACAAGATGTTGAGAATCTGAATTACAGAGCAGTTGAATAGGATGCCAGAGACTACACGGAGCACTGCTAGCAGCCTACACCATAGCTGTACATCAGCAGTTTTACATTTTAGAAGGTATATTAATTATACCTAGGTGGTTGCTCCTGGTCTTGTTATAAACATGCTTTAAAGTTGTTGTTGTGTAGCATCATTCACAAAGTAATACACAAAATAACACATGTTTGCTAGAAAAGCCTAAAGGTCAGTTTCTGAATTTAGACAATCTTGCTAAGCGGGTACTTAAGTGATGAATCAGCCATGCATTTCAAATCTCAGCATTGCATTTCAAAGTTAAGCACTACTTGAAATTCTCAAGAGTGATATCAGAGGTAACTGACATAATTACGAGTCTGCATTTTGAATAGCACGACAATAATTCAACTATTTTTACCATAAATCACATTAATACATTTTATTCAAAAATAAGGATAATAATCATAAGTTGTACATTTGGGAATTAGACCCAGAGCAAGCACCTTAATATACAATGGTAAGAAAAGGTTTGTTTGTCTGGTTTTGTTAATACATAGGTAACACTAAAAGTTTCCGGAACTGGCCACTTACATGAACAATATTTAAAAATTTATTGCAACATTTGAAAATAGAACTCTTTGGCTGTAGAATGCAGTTTGTTTCATCTGACTGTCTTTTGTTTTTTCCTTGTGGCGCCATTTAAAAAATTGTGTGTCTGCATCAACATGGATTTAACTCGGGAAAATTTTCGTAGTATGATTTTCTAC
Source organism: Ypsolopha scabrella (assembly GCA_910592155.1). NCBI lineage: Eukaryota > Metazoa > Arthropoda > Insecta > Lepidoptera > Ypsolophidae > Ypsolopha > Ypsolopha scabrella. Next base: position 13,074,535 of record OU342962.1, on the reverse strand, counting down.
GATTTTAAGTGTAATTTGACAGCTCAACAGAGCATCGCTCGGCTTGAAACAGCTTTTGGCAATGAAGCACCATGCAAGACGACTGTTTATAGCTGGTTTGCAGAATTCAAGCGTGGTCGTATCAATCTCAGTGACGAATCTCGCGATGGTCGGCCGTCCACCGCTGTGACCAACAAAAACATCGATGCTGTGCGCCGTATGATTGAAACAGACAGCCATGTGACCTACCATGAAATTCGCGCATCCTTAGAAATAGGCATGAGTCAAATACAATCAATCCTACACAAACATTTGAGTGTGAGAAAGCTGTGCTCGCGGTGGATCCCACACAACTTGACCGAGGCTCAAAAAACGGACCGCGTCACTTGGTGCAGTGCCATGCTTACCAGATTCAACGAAGGTGCGTCAAATTTGGTGTGGGACATCCTTAAGCCAGGGTAAAATTTATGAAATATCCAGAATAAAGCACAGGGAAATATATAGGTACGATATTAAGATCCGAAAGCCATTACTTAATCATCCTGTAACTGACACATAAAATGGCTGCCGCTTCCTTTTTCAAAAATGGAATCTAAAATGCGTTTGCGACTTGGCGTTCAAATTTAAGCCTTTTTGTTTAGGTGGTAAAGTTGCTATTGACATGAAATATTTTGTTGTTTATGCGTTTTCTTATGCACTGCTCATTTAGCGGTCGAACTTAACAATAGATAACAATGCCATTCATTGGAAGATAAGATCTTAAGTGGATTCCGACATTTTTAAAAATTCCTACTACACCTAGTAAAATATTTAGCTGCCAACAATAGACTAGAAAAAGAATGAGTAACTTATCGCTATTATAACCGCCTTTGCTAATTGTACTTACACCTTCTAAAATTAGCCAGTTTAAACAAAAGTGCGGCGACGACGGTCAAGTTTCAGAGAGTAGCACATGAATCATAGCCATAATGAAGTAATATGATGGTATTTATTTAAAATTGTCATAACACAAACGAAGAAACTCTGACTTATTGTTTTCCTTGATTTATATTTTTTTATCGGTATATGACACGAATACAATTTTAAATCAGTGGTGCCCAACCGGTAGCTCACGGGCGCCTAATAGCCCGCGAACAAAATGGGAAAAAAAATTAAGCACACACAAAATCGATATAATTAAATAAACACTAACTAAATTCTGAAAATCTAAATAACGCTGACAGTTGAAGGCACACTCGCGCACATCAGTGCTGTGCTGCGGCTTTTTTCATCTCAACAAAAAATTATAAAGATCAAGTACAAAAGTATGTTAAAAAACCGGCCCAGTGCGAGTCGGACTAGCGCAAGAAGGGTTCCGTACAATTATCTATAAAAACGGCAAAAAAAATCATGTCTGTTGTATGGGAGTGCGCAGGTCCGACTCGCACTTGGCCGGTTTTAGTTATAGCGGCAACAAAAATACATCATTTGTGAAAATTTCAACTGTTTAACTATCACGGTTCATGAGCTATAGCCTGGTGACAGACGGACGGACAGCGGAGTCTTAGTAATAGGGTCCCGTTGGTTACCATTTGGGTACGGAACCCTAAAAAATTTAGGTTCCTTATACAGAGAGTGCCAAATTGTTTGTCAGGCCCTACCATTTTGGTGCGTTGCTTTTGTTGCTTTGGTGTTGCCTTAGTTTAAAAATCCATTCAGTTGTACAACGGAGCCGTTCGGACAGAGCGGTTCAAAAATTTTATTTACCTCTTTGGCTTACATCCCGCGTCTCGCTGTTTGAGCGCTTACTGTGCGTACGCGTACTGTACGTGAGCGTGTACTGTACTTACTGTACTACGAGCTTACACTGTACTAGTGTTGCTTGACCTCCTTAACAATAACCTTGAGTTGGTATTGGCGGTCTACTATAACCTAAACTAAGTAAAGCTCGAACTAGGGGGCCTAGCATAGCAGATCATATCGAGTTTTAACCGCTCGATACAGAGTGAGACAAAACACTGTATCACGCGCTATCGAGCTCGATATGGTTTGCTATGCTAGACTAGCTGCACCAAACCGAGAAATAATGCGGTAGAATTATGATCAGAAAATCGGAAGAATTCGGTAGATTCACTAAAAATATAATATTTCCTCTTATTCTTCTTACAGTCGTATGAAGATACGTACATGATTTTTTTGCCGTTTTTATAGATAATGAATGAACCGTTATAGTTGGACAGTTGAAATTTTCACAGATGATGTATTTCTGTTGCCGCTATAACAACAAATACTAAAGCCGACCAAGTGCGAGTCGGACCTGCGCACTCTCATACATACAACAGACATAAATATTTTTGCCGTTTTTATAGATAATGGTACGGAACCCTTCGTGCGCGAGTCCGACTCGCACTTGGCCGGTTTTTATAATTTATTGTTTTTAGGGTACATACTACAATACAATAGGAACAAAATTTGAAACTTGTACTTGTGTATTACCATTTTTAAGATAAAGCTGAAACAAATGCAAAAAATACTGTTTTCGATGTTTTTTGTGTGGGGACCACCTGTTAATTTGTTTTTATTTTATTATTTTCCGTGATATAGGCCATAGTAAAACGTATTTTGTGAGAATTTCAGCTAGCTATCTGTTATGGCTGAAGCTGTAGACCTCTGACAGACGGACAGCGGAGGTTTATAGGGTCCCGTCTTTTCGGGTAGAGAGAATCCTAGAAAGAGAGGAATAATTCACTTTGGAAAATTTTACGTACATTTTTTGTATGGGAACTACCCTTAATCACTGATTATTTAGAATTTCAGTAAGAAATTTATTAAGATATCTATGCCCTTAATAGTTTTGAGTTATTTATGTATAACACTGATATTGACATATTTTATTCTTTAGGTAAACATGGTTGCGACGAGGCGGTCAACAAAGAAGCAAGTTTTAATTAAGTACAAGATCTAGTTAACATCATCCATTAAAAGGAATATGAATTTGAAATGTGAAAAACAAATTTAAAAAATTGTCATCTTACTTGGTTGTTTTATTCCAAAACTGGATTCTCCCAAATAACAACAGATGGTTGAAGATACTCAACAGTAAAACATTGAAACTAAGGTTTCATTAAAGAAGTCTCTACTCTTCTGGTGAGCATCCGCGTAACTACAATGTTGTAACTAGGATTTGAAGCTGAGTGAGGGGGGGGGGGGGGGGCGGCCCGTGAATCAAGCATCTTTTTAAATCAACAGGGTGTCCACATTCTAGAAAGTGAGGGAAGCTCAAGGTAGAAATTTCCTCCGCTCCGTTTTTTATAGGATTACCCGGGTAAACCTTGGCGTATCCTATCTTCTAGTATTAGGTACTGGTAACATATACAGCACACAACTGGTGCGCCGGCCTCTTTAGAACTCTGCCTTGGACACGCGTTACGCAGTTGCGAGTATCGAGACTAAAACTCATGGCGCTTCAGTCGGTATCAACTCTAATCAAAGGACGCTTGTAGCATTCACGATCTTGAATTTCAAAACGCTTCTCCATTCGCCATAATGCTGAGAATGGCCTACCCCACTTTTCAAAAGTGGATAGATACATCATAGAGTATGATTTGTTATTGTTCTGAGGGCTTCATTGCCGACGACAGACATTTGGAAAGGTTTGGCACGAGCGTTACTGTAGATCATAGTTGCGATTTTTTTGCACCAGATTCTTTCATATTTGTATAAATTCAGTGCCACCAACTTATCGGTAAAATGACCTAGTTTCTTCCGGGCCCGTCATTGGCTAATATTTAATATTATCCAATTAATACTAGTTCCGCCATTTTTATTCTACAGGTAAGTTTGTGGTACTGTATCTGTGATTAATTTATCTTTTTGTCCTCGGCACCCAGAACAATGGGGTTCGGCAGTCATGAATCTTGTTAATCGACGTTGACTAGTGTGAGCCAATCAAGATAGAGCGTCCCCCCGCACTCCCCTTTCCTCATCAACGCTCCAGAATTATGACGCCATCTGAGAAACTTCAAGCCCGCCTTCTTGAATAACCCGAATTGTACGTGGAGGCGCAACTTTCATCTCCCCGTCCCGATCAGCGTTCAACTCAGAAAAATATACAAATTGCAACTAATCTCAATTTATTGAAGATGAAACTAGCATCTTTTTGTAGATGTAGTTAAAATGACAATATGTACACGTACACATACAATATAAAGCAGCATCATAGCGTTACTACCTAAATATTGTAATATGCCCACAGCCTTTATACTTATTTTAGACACAACTGCAATTTCAGTATCTACCAACTAGACAGTTTATGGCATTATATGCGCTCGAGAAAGATATACATAGTAGTCAGATTATAGCATATTGACAATATGTAAAATTCTATTACATACAATAATATGTAATGAAATTACTGATGACATCTATTAACAGTCTCCACTATTCCGCAGCCTGCATCGCAATTTTTTTTAAATTACAAAATTTTACATCTTTTTTATATATGAATTACATGACTTGTTTTAATGCTGTTGAAAGCGTAATTTTTTTTATTTGCAAACTTAGGCATTAAGCACTTTTTTTAAATTTTTCACCGGCTATACAAAACGAAACGTTAAGAAACTGGCTGTAGAAGTATAAAAATGGAAGAAAGAGATAATGCTATACAAGAATTTTAATGTTTTGTAGCTCCGTTCTTTTCTCCCTTTATTTCTAGAGTTCCTTTTTTGCGAAAACGGCAGATAATTCTATATAATTTGTTATATTTTATTCGCATCGCATAACTGGCGGAGTAGGTGCCTTAGAGTTAGATTTTATTTAGACTAAACAAAATAACCTATGTAAAAAACATACGAAAATTTTATACAAAAGGAACACCAGTTTTGAATACTCATAAGTTTAGAATGAAACAAATCTACTTCCATGTGAACTTGATATTAAACATTAGCTGCGAGAACAATTTACAGAAATCTCCTAAACATAAAATTTACGGGTTTAAAAAAATTTTATATACAAAATTTCAAGGGATAATAATAAAAAAGTAATTTTGGTAAACAGGGTCAAAAAAGGATGCACAGATTATATAACTTTTATGAATTATTTTACCTGTCCAGTGATTAACCTGTATACAGTTTTAGAAAGTCATCATTTGCGGAGGACTCGTAGCTATAGTATATATTGCAGATAAAAAGCGCGGGAATAACCCAAGATTTGGATTTTAACATTTCATTTGATACCTACCCTCCAAATATTGAAAGCAAAACATTGTCAATAATAAAATAAAATCTACGATCGAGTTCTACTGTAAGTAGAATTTTGTCCGAAAGTAGTCCCGACAAGGGAGCCCAGTCAGTTCACAAATTCAACATCTATAAAAAAACACGTATATGTAAAACAAGTACATATATCGAAACCTTACTAATAACGGATGGAAGGACATTTACACTTTTAGCTTCTTGGCAGGCCTGAGACCATTCAGCGTGACCTGTCGTTTGACCGCCGAGCGCTTTCGCCGGCCATTCAGCTCGGCGTCCATTTTGCGAGCCAACTCTAAATCATTCTTCTCTTGCTCGATCATCCTCTCGATCCGCAACTGCTCCTCTAAAATTTTCTTAACATCACAATTCTCTAAAGGACTAGATAACTTCTTCGTGACTAAACTGATCTTATTATTATTCATCGGGTCTGCAACTAGAGATGGACTATGGGGAGAATTTTTGGCAGTTTTCTTTGAATCACTTCTGAGGTACCTCTTCCTTTCTGATGATACTTTTCTGTCTTTAATTTTACCTTTCTTGGGTGTGGTTTCGTTGACAGCTTTGTGTATGCTTCCCATAGATCTGGTGCGTCGTAGGGTCTTCTCGCTGGCTAACTTGGTGATTCCGTCAATTTCGGAAATTTCTTTCTTCTGAGCGGCGGTTCTCCTAATGCCAGTGAAGATCGGCGAGTCTGGCATCTGTTTGAGGCTGGCTTTGGTCTTGGTTTCACATTTTGTAGGACTTCCCTGTAATTATTTTTTGATGTTATTACAAATTGTACCGAAACCACACAAAAAAAATTTATTTAATAATAGTACTACAGAAGGTCCACTCTCCAAAGATACATGAATGAAAAGCTACTCTCGCCACGCGGCAATAAAGTGCAATTTAGCTCGCACAGCGCTAGGTGAATTACACAGCCGGGCGGGTCGTCGATTTACTCGTAGCTCCTTTCTTCTCAGAGTGGAACAGGCTTGCCGAAACGCTGATTCTAATCTGAGAGCTCAATCCCTAGCCACCAAAATTCTGGCGAAGGCTTTACGTTGGAATATGAACCAAACGAAACGAGATTTCTTTAGTGGAGCGTACTCTAAACAACTATCCAGTTAATTTGGACATAAATTGAATATTTTACTACTAAAAGATTCGTGGTTTAGATCCATACTGATATTGAAACGGCTACTCACAATTTTTATATAGTCAGATTTCGCCTGACTAGTTTTACTGTATTCGTACAAAAAAAATACAGCACGTAGGTTATCTCTTAAAATATTAAAATGAGTTGTTAAGCCCTTGAAAATGAATTAAATTTCGAAACCGGCTGGGTTAAAAGTACCTATAGTTATAGTAAATTTGTGTAAACAGTGTACAAGTGGTTTTCATCAAGATGTATTCGTACAGTTTCTTCGGAGGCAAACATGGTTACGCGGCGGTCCCCCGTTTGACACTGTGTCTTTCAGCGCGGCGGGTACGCTGCGAGATCGGCGCGGGGTTTGGTGAAGATGGTGGGGACGACAAGCGGAGCTGTTGTTCGTCCGCGTTCAGCGCTGGAGCAGAAGATGTATTCCTGTCTCCTAACATCACATACGCAGAGCTCACTATATCATCATTCTCGACAATATTTGCATTGGCTGTTGAGTTGTTGCTCAGTAACAGTTTCCAGGTATGAGGCAGCAGCCATCCACCATCTCTGTTGAAATTAGGATGCCGCTGGATCTCAATTGATTCTCGAATCTTGCGTGGCACATAAAACTTTTCCCGGGTCAACACGGTGGTGGTCAAACAGGGGACCGCCGCGTAACCATGTTTGCCTCCGAAGAAACTGTATGAATACAGTGAAACTAGTCAGGCGAAATCTGACTATATAAAAATCGTGAGTAGCCGTTTCAATAGCATTATAGCTCAAAATCGCAGATGTATGGACTAACCTTTGTAACTCTTAGAAGATTGAGAGCTATTACAAAAGCAGATGGCAGGTTTTGCGCGAGTGAGAGGTCGCGGAGTCGGCAGAGCCCATCCAAATACTGAGATCGTGAAGGTGCTACAAGGGCAGGGTCAGAGGTCGACATGCTTTGCTCCTTTCGTTTACATGGCACTTTTAATGGCAGCCCTGTTTTGAAACTGAAATGGAAATGGGTAATTATAAAAATTACAATATTTTGTCAGTTTTCTGTGGCATTCGTGTGTTTTAAACTACTAGAGCTAAAATTCTATGAAGGTGCAGAATAGATAATGATAATTACAGATAAAATATATACCTATATTATAGTAATGTAAAAGTTCACGTAGACTAAGAGAATCAAGAAAAATATTTAAATTGATGGTATCATAAATTGTACACAAGATACTTTTAAGCTGGTATCAAGATTCATATTAGAAAATGTAATAGTATGATCAACAAGCTATTTAGGTAATGACCTGGTTGGTGTAGTCTCTTCAATAGGTAGAATGGGCTTGAAATAGCACAGCTCCTGCCGCATGGAGTCAGCGCTGCCAGTCTCTAGGTTCCTGTTGTCAAGGTGGAGCTTCTTGTGTTGTAATATTCCAGTGTAAGGCAGTGAAACAGGCAGTGATTGTATCGCAGTCTTTGTTACTTTGTCTTTGCTCTTGGCATCGTCTTCTTGTTTCCTAGCTGTATCATTCTGAAAAAAGCAAAGTAGGAAATCTCAACAGTAGATATCAACACAGTTTCCCGGTGCGCAAGAGTTGACGTTACTTTTATACTTAGTTACAACATGTAAAAGTATACGTTTTAGCTCAGTCGTAAACTATTATTATTGCCTTATTTATTTTACTAGCTTTTTAGTCTCTCAATATTTGAGTAGTAACGACAGTTATCGGCCTTGCGGTTATTTTATCAACACCTCGCCTATATTATGACCAGGGTCACTACTCTAAAAATAATAAAAACTGCATCCAAATTGGTGGTTCTCGAGTTAAAACGCAACTGACAGACATACAAAAATTAAAAATAGTAGTTTTGGTCTCGGTACAATAGTAATAAATTATTTCATTAAAAAAAATGGCTTTATCAGTAGAACCTTAACCTAGTAACAGTAATCACACTAATATTATAAATGCGAAAGTTTGTGTGTGTGTGTGTATGTTTGTTACTCTTTCACGCTGAAACAGCTGGACTGATTTGGATAACATTTAGAATGAATATAGCTTATACTCTAACTTAAAACATAGGCTACTTTTTATCGCAGAAAAAAGCATGTCGTTAAGCCGAATAACACGCGGGCGGAGTCACGGGCAAAAGCTAGTAATAATCATATAAGTGAAACCATAAAATAAAATATATCATATCAGCCGTTGCCCGCGGCTCCGCCAGAGTTTATTCAATCTCTGCCTCGTTTTCAGCTTGGGCGTTATTTTATGAACAATCGTTATATAGGCTGAAATTAAATCAACCGAGCAAATTCATACTGGAGACTCCGTTAGTGATCAAGAACTAGGTTCAGTAATCCTATTGGCCAATTGCGAAAAATTTTTTTTTCGCCCTTCACCTGAAGTGTCATTAAACCTTGTTCCTATAACTAACCGAGTCTCCAGTATGAATTTGGTCGGTTATTTTAGTTTCACCTAGTATAAACATCCAAATCCGTTGAGTAGTTCTTGAATTAAAACGGAACATACATACAATGTGAAATGGAAATTGCAAGTCGCAATCCACACTCGGTACACCCACGTTTCTCCAACGATATTACTAACGTGATGGGTGGTGAGCCCTATCACCGTACTTCCGGCACAAATACACGGTATTTAAGGCATGCAGGTTTCTTCACGGTGTTTTCCTTCACCACTCAACAAGTGGTAAGTACATAGGTAACACTAAAAGTTTCCGGAACTGGCCACTTACATAAACAATATTTAAAAATTTATTGCAACATTTGAAAATAGAACTCTTTGGCTGCAGAATGCAGTTTGTTTCATCTGACTGTCTTTTGTTTTTACTTTGTGGCGCCATTTAAAAAATTGTGTGTCTGCATCAACATGGATTTAACTCGGGAAAATTTTCGTAGTATGATTTTCTACGATTTTAAGTGTAATTTAACAGCTCAACAGAGCATCGCCCGGCTTGAAACAGCTTTTGGCAATGAAGCACCATGCAAGACGACTGTTTATAGCTGGTTTGCAGAATTCAAGCGTGGTCGTATCAATCTCAGTGACGAATCTCGCGATGGTCGGCCGTCCACCGCTGTGACCAACAAAAACATCGATGCTGTGCGCCGTATGATTGAAACAGACAGGCATGTGACCTACCATGAAATTCGCGCATCCTTAGAAATAGGCATGAGTCAAATACAATCAATCCTACACAAATATTTGGGTGTGAGAAAGCTGTGCTCGCGGTGGATCCCACACAACTTGACCGAGGCTCAAAAAACGGACCGCGTCACTTGGTGCAGTGCCATGCTTACCAGATTCAACGAAGGTGCGTCAAATTTGGTGTGGGACATAGTAACAGGTGACGAAACATGGATTTATTGCTACGATCCCAAAACAAAGCAGCAATCGAGCGTATGGGTCTTTCAAGATCAGCCGAAACCAACCAAAGTGGCGCGCGTGAAAAGTGCATCAAAGCGGATGATTGCTTCTTTTTTTAATAAAACTGGACACGTGGCTACTGTTGCTTTAGAGAATCGTCGTACCGTGAATAGTGACTGGTACACGACCATTTGTTTGCCGGAAGTTATTGATGAACTCCGTAAAAATAACCGTAAACGCCGTATCATCCTGCACCACGACAATGCTAGTTCTCACACGGCCAGACAGACAAACGACTTTTTGAAGACGAAAAATGTAGAACTCATGAGTCATCCTGCATACAGTCCCGACCTGGCACCTTGTGACTTTTTTCTGTTCCCAAAAATTAAGAACCAATTACGCGGTCAACGATTTTCATCACCAGAAGAGGCTGTCGAGGAGTATGAAAAACACGTTTCAGAGGTCACCACAGGGGAGTGGCACAAAAGTTTTCAAAACTGGTTTGATCGAATGAAAAAGTGCATAGACGCCAAGGGAGATTATTTTGAAAAACAATAAATTAATTTTGTACCTTTAATAGTATTTTTTCATATTCATTCCGGAAACTTATAGTGCGTCCCACGTATTAGGCTAGTTAGAACATCATTGCTAATAATCATAGACCATATAACACGGGACTAGGCAAGCGCACTTATCCCCCTCTGCCGAAGTACATGCACCATTGGTTCATGTAAGTTTGCTTGTGTGCGCGTTTTGTGTTTGTGTTGCAGCATGGACGAAATACAAAAACATGGTTGCAGCTTTTGATTCGGTGTGACATGAGAATTATTCGCAGGAGTGTGCGTGAGTGATTAAATGTGTGCTGTGCGTGTTTACCTCCCCTCCCGTGGAAAACGGCAGAATAATTTCAGTACTAAGAGTCGCGCTTTGCCAGGTCCCGTGTTAAATCCATCCATCCATCCATCAGCCTGTTTCGTCCACTGCTGGACATAGGCCTTTCCAGGATTTCGCCACTCTTGGCGATCCTCCTGGAAAAAATGCCCATACTCACACAGCTCTAGGCAGGCGGGTTGGGGAGCGCGGTGCCGAAACCCTTGCACCAGTGACGCTGCTGCCCGTCACCAGTCTGATTTATATAAGGCCTGGCAATTGGGGATGGATATACCGCCATCCATCGGTCCCAGGCAATGGTGGGCCGCCTGTTTTTTTTGCCTGAGAGCTGTTCTCTTACTCTCCCCCGAATAACTTCGGGAGGATTTGCGAGTAAGATGGTGGTACCTCCACAGTCGAGCCCGGCATTAGCTCTACCACCGTGTTCAATGGTCTAAGCTAATAAACCAATACAAAAAACCTGCCGAGTCGGACTCGCGCACACACAGGGTTCCGTAGCAACACACAATACAGGAACGAAACCATAAAAACAAGGTAAATAACAACAATATTGCCATAGCAGCATCAAGGCGACAAAAACAATTCAATTCAATTCCTTTATTTGTTGAGACACAGGTAAATATAATATATTGGTGTTACATTTTATAAAAATAATCATTAAGTGCCGTGTGCTCTGCCGTTAGGCGTACAAATTCAGGGTGCTAAATTGGTAGCACCTGACAAACTATTCGGCACTCTCTGAGTAAGGAACCCTCATTTTTATTATTTGTTGTTACGTTATTTGTTTCGGCTGTTACTAGACGGTAATACAACATACAAGTTTCAAATGTCAGATTGTAGTACATACTCTAAAGTAAAACAACAATTAATAAAAATTTGGGTTCCTTACGAAGGGATGCCAAATTTTTTGTCAAGTGCTACCATTGCTTCGCCTTGTTTTTTGTAGCCTTGATGTGGCTTTGGTACTATTATTATGCTATTGTTATCTACCATAATGTTTTTAGGGTTCCGAGCCCATATTGTATGGTGGTACGGATCCCTTTGTGCGCGAGTCAGACTCGGACTTAGCCAAATAACTGTCCTTAAATGTGAAAGATAAAGAACAAATACGAGTATGTACGTATCAGACTTTCATCCGTGTCAGCTGCTTCTGAAACATTGCGCGAAAAGCCAGCGCAGATCGGCGCCGATGCCGGATCCAGTGGAAAAACACAGCCCCGACTTTGTGCCGTGCTATCGCCGGGCCGGTGGAAAAACGCCTATCGTTGCCTGTTCTATTTTCAGATTAGTTTAATATTTAGATGAAATTCAAGCCATCCTTGTTTGATATAGAAAGTGGCATGAAATTCACAGAACATTAAACATAATATAATATTTTCAGGTGCAAGACCAACTTACTTCTGTTGAGATCACTTCGGTAGCACCTTGGCCATTCTCTTTATTCCATAGGCCAGAAACGTTTTTATTTTTTTTATCTATAACACTCTTGAGGTATCTACTGTAGCTTGGCACCATTTCTGGTGAAGCTCTGCTATTTCCTTTGACTGGAGCTGCTTTAGGAGTGGAGCTGTCAGTGCTTGTGTTGTCATCTGTTAGTAGAGGGCTACTGCGAAATAAAAATAATATTTCAGAATGCAAAAGTGGAGTAAATAAACGGTGTGGCTAAACGTCCGCCGACGGAACGTTATTCTTCCGCCGTTTTTATTCGTTTCGATGATGTGCCGGTAATTGAAAATAAAAATGGATTTTTGCGAATATCATGAATTCTGTTAAAACTATGAGGGTCGCCTTACTCCGCCTCGCCTCGCTCTGCTCCAAACTTTATTTACATATCAACCTAACACGCTACTCTATTTTTGACTTTTTGTTGAAAGACTCGTTTTCCTAAATCCCATGAAAAAAATCCAACGTCATTTAAGCCCTAAAAGTCTGGTTACTAAAGTCTAGTTCTCTTATCCACTGCACCAACGATTTGATTTCTGAAGCGACAAATCAAGCAAAGATGAACAAGTTTGTCTGAAAATCCGCCGTACAGTGCAGAAGGTAAGACTGTAAAATTGCGATTGTGTGCGTGCACACCATTGACATTGTGGAAAACAACTCTTATAACAGTGCAAGTGAGGTCTATTTTTGAAAAATCATAGTATACAAAGTATACATCGTTACAAAAGAATAAGATAAAAGTCAAACCATAATTTTTTGAAAACAGACCTTGCCTGGGCTGCTATACTTAAAAGCTGTTTTCCACAATGTCAATGGTGTGCACGCACCAATCGCAATTCTACAGTCTCATCTTCTGCACTGTACAGCGGCTTGTATCATTCTTCCTATAAGATTCCGCCGCGCATGTGCAAAATAGCCGGTTTTTCGGCGGATACTTATGAATTTTAACACGAAATCCGCCGATAGTCTTATTAATGTGTGATTCCGCTAAGGGACATTCAGCCAATCTGTAAATCACAAAAACAACAGAAGTCACATGTGTGCCTGGTCGGACATTATAAAAGACTCAATAAATTCTATTAACATCATGTTTTTGTAAAAATATAAATGTAATTTACTAAGATACTCACTCTTTAACCTCGGGGGTTTTCTTACACAAATAATTGTCAATTTTGTTAGTTTTTTTAGGCCTGTGCCTAACTGTTGTGTTCCTGAAATTTTGTCTAAAATTTGTAGATGTTGAACCAATATCCTGTGAGTTGCTTTGATGTATTTTCTGAGCCAATATTTCATCTTGTTTTAATCTTTCCAAATATCTTTTGTGAGCTTCTTCTTCTTCTTCTTGGATCTTTCTGCCAAACAGAAGCACAACTTGTTAAGGCGTAGTAGGTCGATCGCACAACGAACGAGATAAGCAAATCCGAAAAAGCGCGCGTCTGAACAGTGCGGTAATCAAATCAAATCAAAATATTTATTTTGTAAAATAGATACATAAAGTATACTTTCTACAAGTCAAAGTTAATCTTTACAATAAATATCTTTAGAATAAAAAAATAATATGTATATACTAATAAGGGAAATACATACAAAAAATATTTAGGTTGGGCTACAAAAATTAATTTATACACATACATAAAATAGAGAAATCTAGGAATAAAAATATTATATATAAATGATGAAACGAACAAACAAGTTGATAAATAAATAAGGGAAATACATCCAAAAAATATTAAGGTTGGGCTACTAAAATGTAATAAAGTTATAAACCTGCATAAAGTAAAGAAATATAGGAATAAAAATATTATATATACATAATGCTTAACCATCCGCACCATTCGATTAGTATTGCTAAGAAGAAGGGCAAGAAACTTAGCAAACATGAGTTTTTTCATTTGTAACATAACCTTAATCTATACAATATTCTTATACCTACTTAAGTAAAGGCAAACATAAAACTATAGGAATTATGTCCAAGAGAAAAAAAAAAATTGATCTTAGTCAATCCGTCTTACATTGTCTATTACCTTTTACAGCAAAGTCAGTTTACATATTAGTTAACTATAAAGGGCTTAAGATTAGCCTTTAGAGGAATCAAACATTTCGTATTAAAATTTGCTAATTATGACTCACAATTTTGATAAAGATTATTATTATTTATTACACCATGCTTCATTATCGTCCAGATAATCATTGATTTTATAATAAGGTTTTTTAAGTAGTCCCTGTTTAATGTATAATTTAAACTTATTTTCAGGCACAGTAAGGACCTCCTTTGGAAGTTTATTGTAAAATCTTATACCATGTCCTACAAAAGAGGACTTGGCAAGTCTGAATTTTGGAAAAGATAGTTTATGTTTGTTTCTGGTTTCAACAGAGTGGTCCACACCAAGCCTCGGGAGATTATCAATATTTTTTCTGACATATCTAATAACCTCACATGGGACCGTAAATATATTAATTTTCTCTTAATGAATCTCGATACCTCATGTTATAAATAGACCGAATTGCTCTCTTTTGCAAGACAAAGACTGCTTCTATATCCGCGGCTCTACCCCACAACATTAAGCCATATGACATAATGCTGTGAAAATAACTGAAATATACTAATCTAGCAGTATCTTCATCAGTAATCTGCCTTATACGTCTAACAGCGTATGCGGCTGAACTAAGTCTACCACAGAGAGCTTCTATGTGGGGACCCCACTGAAGACGAGAGTCTATAGTAATACCCAAAAACTTAGTTTCGTTAACTAACTCCAGCTTGGACCCCTGCAAAAATAAACTGACATCTACTTGAATTACATTTGGAAAAGTAAACTTTATACATTTCTCAAGAAGAGAGTGGCTAGGTAATGCTGTTTTTCAATAAATAAAATTTAATATAAATTCACACAAGTGCGTTTTAAAAAACATCGCTGTACTATCGTTTAGATAATGGGTTTATATGTTTTAAACAGTTATTTTGTTATTTTTAATTTATTAGTTTTGACAGACTGCTTGTTTGAAATTAAAAAATAGCCTTCACTTTGCATTTTTTTTCGATCGAGCCAATTTTTCTGTATCGCGTTTTGGGATGTTACATCGCCTTGGAAAAGGCTTTGTTTATAACATGTATTTATTTCAGTACCATATCTATTGTAGTTTGGGAGTACTATTTGTTCAAAAACTCCGTTTTTACTACCTACGTCGTCGTTGTTAACTCTACTAGTAACTCGTAAACGTTAGTCTCATACTCATTTATTCATAATTTATCATTACATGTCAAATTATATCGTTAATAATATTTAAAACAAATTACAATAACGGAGTCAAACTGCCGCCTATAGCACCGGTACATACACCCTTGTAGGCGTCAAGGCAATCCTAACCTTTTTGTATAAATTTTACTATGAATAAACCATATTCTATTCTAAACTTAAATGTCACAGTTATATAGTACAGGTAATAGTAAGTATTAACATTAATGACATATTTCAAGAACATCATTCTTATGTTACATCATCCGACACGTACTCTTTTACGGAATAGTCCTAGATGGATGTGATTCCATTCAATGAAATTACTTTATTTAAGTTTTTTTTTTTAAATTTGTATTAAACAACATCGAATAATTATAATCAGTAATTGGATACTCGGGTGCTTATATCTAAACTTAGTTTTTAGGCTTCCGTACCCGAAGGGTGCCAAACGAGACCCTGTTACTAAGCATCCGCTGTCTGTCCGTCCATCTGTCACAGGGGTCTACAGCTTCAACCATAATAGGTAGTAAGTCGAAATTTTCACAAAATAATATTAATGAAATCAATATAAAAAAAAGTTAATTTTTTAAATGAGTTCTATTGTGTGAATATTTACTCAGTGTACACTTTTCTAACTGATGTTGGTCAAAAACAAGATATTTGAAACTGACGTAAATAACTTAAAGGTAAAAAAAGACGAATTACTTTTGCAAACGTTTTACGAACGGTAGTAAAATAAAGCATACTTTATGATTTTATATGTAAGTACCTAAAAATTTGTTTGATTGAAAGGAAACTTTTCTTTTACAATAACATTTTCGTTTGTAAGTGTACAAAATCTGTTATTTTGCTAGTCTAGTTTCTCGAGAATCTGGTATTTTGCGAATCTGGTATTATGCTCCTGAAGGATTTCAGCAACGTAAATGAATTTAACAAAAAATAAAAAATAAATTTCTTCGTAATTCTGAATATATAAAAGGCAAACCTGACTGACTCATCTATCAACGCACAGCCGAAACTACTGAACGGATTTCGCTGAAATTTGGCATACAGATAGTTGTAATGACGTAGGCATCCGCTAAGAAAGGATTTTTGAAAATTCGTCCCCTAAGGGGGTGAACCGAACTCCACGCGGACGAAGTCGCGGGCAAAAGCTAGTTTAATAATATTTATTTACATTATTTAAATTGTTACAAAATGATAAAACATGCTTTTTTAACGTCTTTAAACACATACACGTTTGCAAAAGTGACTTAAATTTTTCCCCCCTTTAATTTATTCACACCGTTTACAACAAAATAGGGGCTGTTCATTTATTACGTAAGACGATTTGGGGAGGGAGGGTGTCGGAACAAGTCTTATTTTTTTCTTACATGGGGGTGGGAGGGGGTCTGGATTGTAAGCAAAAATTATATTCTCAAAACGCGCGCAGTCCTGCACAGGCGACCGTGTAACGTAGCAGTAGTGTCAGTATCAATTTTTTTTTCATTTTTGCCATTTTTTCTTTCCATCCTTGCTAGATACTTATTTTACGTAAGAGGGGGTTTGACCCATAAAACCACAATAAGTAATAAATAAATTTCCTCGAACACTATGCAACAAACAGTTCATCCATTGACAGACTGAGTTAAGCCATATACAATATCTGGCCGAAAATAAAGTTTACTTGTTTTGTATGTATTGGAGAACATTATATAAAAACCTCATTGGTATTTGATATTAAACCTCAGACATGGCTGTATGGGCTAAGTTCCCTTTGCCTTCCTAGTTAGTATCACATGTACTGTAATCTCAGAAAAAGTTTTTTTACAGCATTATGTTGTCGGAGACCTATACTATAATTTAATTTTGTAATTTTTTTAGAGATGTTCATGAAAAATATTTTTTATTATGCCAGTAGTTTTAAGTTCGTAATGAGGATTTTATGACATGAGGTTACATAAATGATGTTTATGAAACTACTCTGTTTTTATTGAAGTTAAGGTAATGAATAACCCACTGGACTCTATCTAGAGTCATATATAGATTCTAGTGGAGAGAGTTGCAGGAGGCCTTAGCCAAAAGGCACACAGAGATAAGAGACATTATGTGAAACTTAGATTTAAATAGATTTGTAAATTCTACAACAACTTGTCTAGGGCAAAGTGTGATTCTGAAACTTAAAAACCAAATCGGAGCATCCCGACTCCACGCAGTCATGTGGCTACTACCTCTAGTGTATATATCATTGGCAGATTGTAGAATTGGACATATGATCTGCCCAAGCATATTGTATTTTTATTAAATCTAGAGGAGTCACCTCTCTTGGCTCCCAAATTTATGATCACAAGCAACCTAACATGCTCCTCCTCGCTCTGCTTGCGGTCACATCAATTTTTCACTTTGAGTGAAAGATTTTCGGTTTCATACTTTACAATCTGCCAACAACATATATAAGGCTAGAGGCGCAGACGCGCCTGCTGTAACAAAGTGCAGGCACCCACGTGAGCCATAGTGGCTGAGGCTGGTTGCTAATTCAAAGCTGCAGATGTGGGCATGGGTGCTTGCACTTTGTTACACAAAGGCTGCACTTTCCGCTGCTGCTATAGCTACTACCCCAAAGTGTATATAAAAAGCCAGTGGTGCGGTGAGAGGGCACTCCCCTCCTGCTGTAACAAAATGCAGGCACCGACATGAGCGCTGAGGCTCAAGCCATAGCTGTGAAGATTAGCATGGCTGCCTGCACTTAGTTACTCAAGGGCAAAGGGGCTGCACTTCCCACAGCACCAAAGCAGTTACAGGAGTAACTGGATTATTAATCCAGTGAAATGTCAGAAAAAAGTCAACTTAATGCAAATATATTGTTTAAAAACAAAACATTGTCTGGATATATTGTCTGACTTGCCCTCCCCCCACTCCATTACGAAGGTACCAAATGTCAAAAGAGTATAATTTTAGAAAATAAAACATTTATCTAGAACAATACATTTCTTAAAGGGGGGAGGTCGATTGGGGTTTACCTGCACCCCCCCTCTTTGCATCACCCTTTGAAGATGTCATGATATAAGATTTTACCTAAAGTTGCAATTGAATCAAGTCATTGTATGCAGTTCTAAACTACAATTTTCTACAAAAAACACTCACGATTAGTCAACAAACATCAAAAATCATAGGAAAAAACTGGTTGCCAGCTAACTTCAGGCCACAATGGTGAATGTCATGACAACATTGACAACTACCGTTAATGGTAAAATAATGTACAAAAGTTGGCTTAGCATAATTCAGTCAAATGACACAGACTTACTTGACTAATAATTCAGTTTCTTTTAAATGTTTTTGTTCTAATTGCTGCCTTTCTGCCCTTAATCTCTTCAGCTCGGCTTCATATTCAGATCTAATTTCTCCAGGTGCACTCAATCGAAGTAAAGGTTTCTCTAAAATCATAAATTTTGTTGTAAAATAAAAGGACCAGCTGTGTTGTTAGACATGACAATAACTCTCAAGGCTTCTTACCTTCTGGAAGGTCAATATCGTCGCCATTCAGTTTAATGTCTATTTCTTTTGAGAACTTAGATTTTATGAAGTTCCAGAGTTGTATATTGACGAGATTATTTTGTTTTGTTGTTGTTCTTAGCCAAGATCCTATCCGCAATCGACATAATGGACAACACAAAGCATTGTTTTCGACACTTCCACTGAAACAACCGTGACAAAAATCATGGTAGCATGGTAAAGTAACAGGCTCTATAAGAATGGACTGGCAAATGGAACACAAAACATCGTTTAATTGCAACTTTTCTAATTTTAGCAGTTTATTTTCATTTCTACACAGCCGCTTCTTTGACTTGGCCGCCATTTTTAATAATTTTTTTCTCTTAATTTGACAGTTTGTTTTTTCATATTGTAATGCAGTAGATGTGCAAAACGGAATATAGCCGTGACTAGGCTGCGCTCAGTTTGATTGTCAGGCGATGCCCACCGGATATCAGGATGAAAGATGATAGCAGTAAACTTTGATATTTTTATTTATTGCTAGGCAATGTATTCTAGCTGTTAAGTCCATATCCTTAAAATTTATTATTTTTTCAACATATCTCTAGAACTCTCAGATAAAGAATTAAAAAATAAATTTAAGTAAACGCTTTTCGGAATAAGAATAAAAAGATATCTCCATAGATTTTTTATTTATTAAACTTTTGGATTTTATAAATGTTTGTTTCCAAACAAAATATATACTTGAGATTAGTTTAGGAAATAACAAATCTGTTACAAGCATAAGCTAGCCCTAACAACCTATTTTTATACGTTTCTTCGTATTACTTACCGTATTTTTTGAGAATTCTACCATCAGCTAGATTTAAAAGTTGGCAATGGCAACACTGGACAGGGCCGCCAACATTATAAACAAAGAAGCCATGTTGATTATTTTCTTTTCTTTCTTTTTTCGTCATGCTCCGACTCACATGTATTTGAGAACGAGAAAAGATTTGTGTGAAACCTCTAGAAATATGGTGGTTGGAAGTGGATAAATGATGGTGGCCAATTGTTTGTGAAATCATAGTGAATTGTAACCAATGTTACTGTGTTTCTTTTGAAATCTGTTGTGAACACGGACAATACTTGTATGGAAATGTCTTCAATGCATTTCGTGGTTCATCCCTTACCTGGGACTGAAGACCAACTGATTGATAGGTAAATTATTTTTCGTATCTTTTGACTCCATTATGCTGTTCATACGAGATTTGATCAGTTGGGGGAACTTGGGAGGGTTTTACTCTTGCCATGTAAAGATTTATAATTAAAGCCACGTTTCTTGGTTTTTTTTGTCAAGCATTATCGGAAACGATATACCCATCATGTGTGCTTAGCATATTTTACCTCAAGTAGTATAACGCTATTTACATGGAGGTTCCTATGGCGTAATCTCCACGGCAGTTGACGTTATCTTGCGAACCCCGCATAGAAATCGCAACACATTCCTAGAATCGTTAAAATCTGTTGTTTCCATGAGCTCTAATTACATTACACATACAGTCACGGCTTAGGTGGAAACTACGCCGCCTGAAGAAATTGTCGATATTACATATTATTTATGTATTAATAATAATAATAATAATAATAATTGGTTTTTTGCCCAATGGTACCTATAACAGCTGCATCAACATCACTATTATAAAATTGAAAAGTTGTTAACTAAACATAGAGTTGGTTGTTCCCTGTGGTTAAATTTCTTTTGTTCTCCAGGAATAAAAATTCTGCAGCAAAATTTTTTTTAATCAACAAAGCAACTTTTATTCATGTACTATTTGGTTTCTAGCAGTATTTGAGAACTTGTGCTGATACTACAAATACTTAATTACGATACTACTAATATTTTATTTTATTTATTTTTACTTTATCACAAATAATTAATGAATTTTACTTCAGTATACTTACAAAACCTGCTGACATCAAAAATTCAACAAAAAGACCCTCGTCTGACCTGGAGTTAACACCCAAAGCAATTTTCTTGTCATTGAGTTTTTTGCTTCCTACCACCCTGAGTATGAAATATAAGAGTTGTTAAAGTTAAAGGTCAACGAGTCAGGAGCCCATTCTTCTGAAAAAAATTCTGGGCTTTATCCTCTAGTTAGAAGAAGCTCCCTTTGTAGAACCACAGGTGTTAAGAGGATAAACCTTTTGTTTGGGTTTTATATAAGGGGGATAAAAAAAATACTGATAAATTTAGAAACCCTTCAGTACAGAAATGAGCCAGTAAGCAATATTAAATGGTAACATAATGTTTTATGACAACCCAAAAAACCATTAGTGCTAAAGATCCCCCCTTATCTGACCATATGTATATTGTTAGCAAGCATGAGGGTGGCTCAAATCCATTTTATAGGACTTTATCAGAAAATAAATAAATTGTGCTTTTTTAGCCCATGACATTTTTCCAGTAAGAGCACAGATGAAATGGTAGTACTATTTACAGAAGATCCACTCCTACAGAAGATCCACTCCTTCAAGACACTACAACTCTTGTCATGCAACAATATAGCAAACTAGCTTGCGCCTGTTTTAATTGCCTATAATTTTAATTATTTATTATCAGGTGCTACTCCTTAAATTCAAAAGCCACTATATGGTCAGTAGGGTTGCATATCTGAAAGTGAAGCACACCTCAAATTTCTATGGCAAGTCTTTCACAGACATAGCTGTTGGCTGTGGAATGCTTTGCCTGTTTCCTTATCACAACATTCATTGGCTATTTTAAAAATAATTATCAAAGAGCGTTTTTATCCCCTTGATAGTGTTAGCTTAATTCACCTGTATTTTTTAACATATTGGGTGGCTAGTCTGGCATTATTGTCCATTTGCAATATCAGTCATTAGATATTTAATACTCGTCGGCACTTGGTGAAACATCATCATGGTTGAAGAAAACACTTGTACTGTTTCACATAAAATACACATAATTTTGTGAAACAGTACAAGTGTTTTCTTAAACCATTAGATATTTGTTTAAAGTTTGGTATATATGCCATGCGATGGAAATTAGAGTGACAAAACCACATCAAATAGAAGCTATAGGATATAAGGAATGCTTACTATAGTTTTCATTTAAAAAACCTATCTCTCCAAAATCCCTTTTAAAGTCACTCACAATCTGCCTATGCAGATAGCGCAGAATAGCAGATATTGCAGAATATGCTAGAATTCAGGCCCTGGTTATTTATATGTGTATTTAAGAAAACTCTATTCACCTGAACTCCCATACTAGCCACCCGAACTCATCATATCCTTATTTATAGGTATTTGCTTATTATTTTTTCTTTTTCAACATATCCTATACAATATTCATGACGTGAAACTAAAACATTTATCAGAATTTATACTATTCAAAAATATTTTTGTTTCATTTCGATTTTTGGGATATTTCTCCTGAAATCATAGGAACCACCAAAACCATTCTTGAGTTTTATCAAAACATGAATGTTGTCTCATATTAGCTTGCCTCTCACACCGTTTTCGGTTTGTTCCGTACAAGCTCGGGAAATGAATGTTCGGGCCAACCAATAACAGTCAGTCAGTGCTCTATAATCCAATGTCAAATGTCGAATGAAATAGCAAGCATAGGGACACTACAGGCCTCTTAACTGTATGTAATATTCATTTATTGGTGAGTTTCTAAATAGTTTACATATTTAGTTGATATATATGTTTAGATGTTTAGTTTAAGTATATTATATTTTATATTGATATGTACATTGCCCATGCTTTCCCTTTCTTCCAAAATATCTTCAGTTCAAATGTTGTTGGGAAGAATTAACTCTAAGCAGTAATGAATACTGTCCATTGTTGCCTAAATCTACTTAGTAATAATCTGCTTAGTATTGTCCTTTTTTATTGTTTTTATTTCAGTGTACAATAAAGAGTATTTTATTTATGTTGTGAAGTTTTATTTATGTTTATATATTTTAATTTGTAATCAATAATATAGTTGTAATATTTATCTAAATTTCATCTGCCCAGCGTGTGTGAGTATGGGCATTTCTTCCAGGAGGACCGCCGAGAGTGGCGAAATCCTGGAAAGACCTATGTCCAGCAGTGGACGAAACTGGCTGATGGATGGATGGATGGAATATTTAGTTTATTACTTATAAATTAATTATGTCCAGAGTATGCTAGAGAGAATACGACAAACCACTGAATGCATTTACCAAGGCCGAGCTGTCAATGTACTATTGAAGAAAAATTTGCCTTTGGGTATATTGCAAATATAATATATCTGCGATAAGTGGGTCAGAAGCAATTTCTTGTATGGTACTTGTAGCTTTGTACATTAAGTGCTCAGTTAAGCTGGCCTCATAATTGCCAAAATGTATGAAACACCTTACAACTTTAGCCCGCTTTAGATGATGATGTTGAGGTGGGATGTCTGCTGGGCTCAGGCGGATGATTGGCTCTCCTTTTGGAGCTATTCCATCTTATACCCATTGCTTGGAGCTTTGGTATCCTAATGTCCCAGGGGCATTCTCTCCTCCAATCTTCCACTTCTTTTAATGAACCTTAGTATATCTGAGTACATAGGATACTTAAGATCTTCTTCTTTGATGTGGTCATTACCAAGTATCTCCCATCTCAGGCTAGAATATAATAAAGCATTCACCCAAGTCACCCTTGCTTGTTCCTTTCTTCCTCACTGTAGTGTGAGCATGAGGGATTGTCTTGTACTTTCATTATTGACAGCTGTCTATTTAGCCTAGAATTTACAATCAGAATAGCCTATACATATAATAGCTAGCATGATTACTGTAATTAATACAGTGTCTGGTATTGATCATCATGGCCTTTTTTGTTATTTTGCAATTTGAGGTTTGATTCCTTAATTAGTATAGAGGAGTACTACCACTTGTTTAAATTTCATCTTCACACATATTATTTATCCTGTATGTTTTAATTGTCATGATTACTACTCATGATTGATACAGGAGTAAATCTAAACCTTTTTAATAGGCATGATGACAAAAAAAATTTGATTAGTCCGTCTGTTAGATTATCAGAAAATATTGGACACATATTTTTTCTTTTTTCAATTAAACAAACAATGATAAAGATATAGCCAGCTGAAGTTCCGCGTGACGTCACATCTAGGTACAATTTTACTTAGAAGTGACGTCATTTTCCCCCACTCCCAAACTTTGACGCGCTTTATCTCTGTCATTTTTTGTTTGATTGACAAATTTTGATAATCTAAATGACAGACTAAATAGAATAATATTTTGTTTACCCTGTGTACAAGCCTATTGTCAAATGGTGACTCCAACCATAATGGGTGCACCAACTCATAACCCTTTCATCCCTAATTGACCATGAATATACCTAAAGCCTTTGGGCCAAAGGTACCCTAATGACAGTAAAGCCAATTCTAAAGGCTTTAATTTTAGTTTTAGTGCTGTCAAAACAATATTTTCTTCATTTCAGAATAGTTCTTTAGTGTTAACAATAGAAATTTTCTCGTCATGTTAACCTGACACTGCCTAAAGAATTCTGAAGAGACCGAAACAAGTGGAAATCTGAAGGTGCAAGGTCAGGACTACACGGTGGATGCATTAATACGTCCCAGCCAAACTCTCCTAATTTTTGCTGAGTGTCTAAAGATGTGTGAGGTCTAGTGTTATCATGATGAAAAACCACACCCCTTCTGTTGGCTAATTCCGGCCGCTTTTTCTCAACTTCTTGCTTTAATCTCATCAGTTGTCCGCAGTAGAGTTCAGAATCGATGGTCCTGCCTGGCGGTAACAGCTCATAATTAATAATGCCCTTCCCATCCCACATACACACAGCATTACCTTGTTGCGAGATAACCCGGGTTTTGCCAGAGTCTGTGAAGCCTGAACAGCCTTTGACCACGACCTTTTTCGCACGTTCTTGTCGTATGTGATCCACTTTTCATCACCAGTTATCAGGTTTTTCAAAAATGGTTCGGTTTCATTACGTCGTAATAAAGAATCACAAATGAGTACACGGTTCATTAAGTTTCTTTCAGTGAGCTCATGAGGCACCCAAATATCGAGCTTTTTTGTGTAGGTACCCAGCTTTTTCCAAATGCGCCAAGACTGTTTTGAGGTCAATCCCCAGTTCTTCAGCTACATCGTAACTACTGATATGCCGATCTTGCTCCACTTTTTCAAAAATGGCATCCATTTTATCCTTAACAGGGCGCCCAGAGCGAGGTGCATCTTTGACATCAAAATTTCCGGATTGAAAACGCTTAAACCAAATTTGTGCTACTCTCACAGACACTGCACTAGGTCCATAAATATCACAAATTTTTTTCGCGGCTTGCTTTTACCTTTTTTGTAGTATAATTTTAAAATGTATCGAATTTATTCATTAGATTCACTCATCTTAACAGTAAGAAAAACAAATAAAAATCACACATTTTACCTAATTTGAATTTGGAATTATCTTTCTTAAAATTTAAACTTTTTAATAATACCAAAACCAGCCAGATACAAATGAGACCAAAGAGATTTTATTATAAGTTTATACATATCAAAATTTCCGGATTGAAAAGCTTAAACCAAATTTGTGCTACTCTCACAGACACTGCACTAGGTCCATAAATATCACAAATTTTTTTCGCGGCTTGCTTTTACCTTTTTTGTAGTATAATTTTAAAATGTATCGAATTTATTCATTAGATTCACTCATCTTAACAGTAAGAAAAACAAATAAAAATCACACATTTTACCTAATTTGAATTTGGAATTATCTTCCTTAAAATTTAAACTTTTTAATAATACCAAAACCAGCCAGATACAAATGAGACCAAAGAGATTTTATTATAAGTTTATACATACTACTATTTCCGAAAAGAGTTTACCCCAACCTAATATTACGGTAGATACTGTAGACCCCTGTGACAGATGGACAGACGGAGGCTTATTGTAAAATAAAATTTGTTTGGCGGAACTCCAAAAGAGGTAATTCTTGGTAACACTTGAAATTATATAAAAAATAATAGAGTTGTTATGCATCATTTTTATGTATTCACGTTGTTTCCAGCCAAGGTTTCGTATCTTATGTTCCCTTGAAATTAAAAACTTCTTGATTTCTGTTTGGCTCACACGATGATGATACTCAGACCTGATGATTAGATCTTGACCATAAAATGCCTAATAAATTAGATCTGTTGAACAGACCATTATAGTGATAAGAATAGCAATTTACGACTATGTCACTTGAGTTTTCTTTGTTTTTATACATGTCTTTGAATTCTATTTCAGGCTCAAAGAAGTAGCAGAGAGATGGAATCGTTACGGAACCGGGGCTGGGTCGTCGGCGCTCAGTCAGCTGCGAGGAGTGCGCGCCGTTGCGGCAGGTCCGGCCCACGTGGCCTGCCTTCTCGAGGATGGCACCATCTGTCGCGCAGCCTTCTCCATCATCCCCGACAGACTCGACTTGAGCAAAGCGGACGCCAGTAAAAGTGGCGGGAATGGTGGCGGCGGCAGCGGCGGAGGTGGCACTAGCGGGGGGAAGCAAGGAGGTAGTGGGGGGAATTGTGGCTCTCGGCAACAGCCGCGCACTAGAGCTCGTATCATGAGAAACTCTATACGTGCTGCACCTAGCTCACAAGGTAAATGTGGTTTGTGAACAAAATTATATCGACGTTCTAAAATGTCGCCTTATTTATATTGGTATATAATATATCCAGCATAGATAGGCATAGATATTGACTTCCTTACCGTAGATTTCACATTGGAGCATTTCAATGGCTATGACAAACAAACTTAACTCGGTTTATGCTTTGTCCTTATCTGTATGGTTTGATGTGAAAAGGACAAAACATGAAAAGTTTGTTAAACCGAGGTAAGTTTGCTCGGTGCAGATTTTTTAAAGTAGAAACTGGGGGATAAATAAAACCCAGCGCTCAATCTATGCCGGACCTAGTTCACTCATTAAGGTCGTGGTTGTTTTATTGTCCGATCGGAGAATTTTGTACGTAACTATCAAAAAATAAAGTTGTGAATTTCTAAAAAGGCGGGCGTGATGTTTGTTGGACAGAGGTAATTAGCTGGTAATTTTCCTTTTATGTTTACGTACGTACATATATCAGCGATTTAAGCTGTGCGTTGTCTGTCAGTCACGGAACTGTTTTATTATATTATTTATCTCATATTGAAGACTCGATGAGTGCTCAGTATCATGGTACGATGACCCCTTGAAAGAATTAATAAAAGTAGAGTGACTCTACCGGGCCGCCCTAGAACTACACGTGCCGACCAAACGAAGATGGGCGAAGTCAAAAGTACCCGGAATAGAAGAATTTGTATGATTAAGATGTGGAAGAAGCGAAAGGGGTTTGTCAGGATCGTAACAGATAGAAATGTCTAGTTTCTGACTACCCCTCTTCGCAGAGACAGGCTTGAGTATGTAGTATATGTATTTTTTTTACATGTTGTATTTTCTCGCTAGTGAGGTGAAAAGTTGTATGTGTCACACGAGAGCAAGGTAATTTTGTTTGTTGTGCCTTTGAATCCCTCACAACGCTCAGGATTCTAACTTAGAATCACTCGCTACGGTCGTGATTCAAATAAAGAATCCTTCGCTTGCTCGGGATTCAAACTCGGCACTCGCAACAAAAACTACCTTTGTGTTTGCTCTCTTGTTGTACAAATAACTATTCCTGTTTTTACAAACGCAAGTCCAGCCTCAAGTCAATTACTATGTTGGTAGTACAAAATTTCATATCGCAGAACCAGCTAATAGTGTTATCGATCCGTGATACTGATCACTAACCAAGCTTCCAGTGTGAATTTGAATTAATTTCACCTTGTATACAGAATTAACTAAATAATAAAATTGTATTTGATTAGCTAAACTCAGATATTTGAATTAACTACGACCTTTCTGTGTAAATGAAATGAATGTTGTAGTGACTTACCTATAGATGTTGACAATAAGCTATGACGCTTCGGGAGTCTCTTGAACGTCCAATAACTGAATAGGGTCAACAAGCCGCGCCACGGGTGTTATAATCGGCGCGTCGGGTTCGGGGCGCGTCGTGTCGGTGCCGGCGCCGTTCGTGCCTGAGGACCTCGTGACGCAGGCGCAAGTCGTGCTGCAGGGGAAGAGTCGCAGCCTCATTATCAGGGAGTTACAGGTGAGTTGTAGCTCTCGTGGGATCGATTACACTTGGAGTACCAGTTGTAATTTAGAAGTGTCTTACGCGTCGCAATGTTGATGTCTTGTTATGATATTTGGGGTTTAACGGAAACCGTTAAAGTGGTGTCTGTTCTTCAGTATCATAACCTAAGAACGGATAAGACGGCTGAGCTTAAGGTGGTAAAGCAGAATCTCTGTGCAAAATGCACATCATAATATTGTTTTCCTTACTTTTGAATAAAAAGTATGCAAAAATTGCGTTTTAAAGCAGTTATTAGTAATAATTAAGTTTTCACATTCAATTTCTATAATTTTATGATTTACATTTTGATTGCATTCGATTAACTAACTTAAAAGCGTATTTGTAAATGTATCCTATTATTATATTAGTAATCAATTTCCGCTAATTGCTTTAAAACGCAATATTTGCATACTATTCAAAAGTAAAGAAAACAATGTTATGATGGGCATTTTGTACCGAGATTCGGTTTTTACACCTTAAATTTGTCATGTAAGTGCAGATTTACACGGGAACCCGAGAAAATTATTTATCTACGATGAATGTGATGTCAAATAAAATGTCTTACGTTGTCTTAACCCGTTTATTGCGTTTAGCCTTTTTAACCTACCTATAAATGATTTTGACCCTCATGTCACAAAATAAATACATACAGACGGCCAGCTCCATACAACCAGCGATTCCAGACCCACGCACACATACACGCGTACGTACGACGATCTCGGTAGATTCGTGCACTGGCATTCGACCGAGATCTTCGTACGTACGCGTCTATGTGTGTGTGCACCCGGACTCGCTGGTCGTATGCAGCTGGCCCTCTGTATGCATTTATTTTGTGTTCATGTACAACGTAACAAGAAATGCCATCGGGTAGGTTGGTCGGACAACTGGAGTTTAATATAAGAAGACTAATCTGGCAGCCCTACTTCGGGCACAAATGAACCAACAGCTTAAAAGCCGATCCACACAATGCGGTGCGGCGCCCCACCGCAAAGATTTCGCCTTGAGATAGTCGCCGCACCGCACCATATGGACAGGCTATCAAGGCAAAATCTTGGCCGTTGCGGCGCCGCACCGCGCCCCTATGGACTAGCCCTAACGTGCCTTTCAAAGCACACAGACTGAACACAATGTGCTCTGCGGGGATTGAATCCACGACCTCTATTATAGTAGGCGAGCGCTCTACCACTCGGCCAAAGAGCCATGATAGTTAGCTGATACTGATTGCGACCCCGATGGCAATACTGACTCGTCACCTTCACTCAGCGTACGAACCTGGACGTGAACTTGGCGGTGAACAACCTGCTGTCCAGAGACGACGAGGAAGGGGAGGAGCCGGAGGGGGGTGAAGGGGGGGACGGCTACGTGCCTGAGGACCTCATCTCGCTGCTGGACGGAGGGTTCCACGCCGCGCAGCAGGACCACTCGGTCATCATCGACGCGGACGCCATGTTTTCCGAGGAAATCTTCGGGTACGCGGCTATCAGAAGGTATACCTGTCACGCTATGCTCCTCTCCGCCTCTCTATCCCCACTCCAGGATTGTCACCCCAAACCCAATCTTTGGCACGCTCAGCTTACGCAGTTTCCTTTTTGTTTAGTGTTTTCTTGATTACGTATTGTTAGTTTTTGAGTTTCACTAGTTGTCTTGCGTAATTGATGTAATTGTGCAGTAGTTCTACTGTCGGTTTCTGAGAACTGATAGAGATTGTATAACAATTTGTTGGACTTCCTTTATTCATATGGGCTGATTAGGGGTCTTGTTATCCAACTTCAAATTGATTGGCTTGAAATGATTTGTAATGTCAATACTAGCCAATCACGATACAGTTGAAAGCGATAACAACAGATGTTGAAGTGAAATAATAAGGTCCCTGTTGTATTATTGCACCATCGTGGCATCGCCCAGTCATCAAATTAATTGTGCTGTCTGAAGCCATGTAATTTATCAGTACTTCAGAACCCGACAGTGGTGTAGTTTAATGTGGTAGCACCGCGCGCAGAGCTCGCTACATTGTGCCCATTTCTGTGTGTCCAGTCGCAATGGAGGCGGCGGCGGGGGCGGGAGCGCGGGCGGGCGGGGCGGAGGCGCTAGTCGCGAGAGCGGCAGCTCCGCGCAGGAGCGCCCCACCGAGTTCAGCAGGTGGCGAGAGCGACAGTACTTTGGACCTCGCCGCTGGCTCGAGTCCGCTCTCAGGGAGACTTCTTGGGAGAAAGATGGAGGTAACTTATTCGAGGGTATTGTTGAAATTCGCGACTTTTGAAAGCATAGAACCGATGGAAATGTGTAATGTTGTTTCTTGTATTAAACGTCATTTGTTTTCAGCCCGTGATTTTTGTTTTTAGATCCAGATAACGCTTGAAAAGGTTAAAAGAAATGAAATCAACAAAACAATTTGGAAAAACATATATTGTGAAAAAAGTGTTTGTTTCCCAAAATGCTCAATTAATAAAGAAAATAAAAACGTCAGTTTGCTGTTTGAACCAAATACAAATACCTACAAAACACTTTATTACACCAAAAACAAAAAAAAAACTTTACAACAAACTTTTCTGTTATAAACAAGAGCAAGCTTAAAGCAAGCTTTCAAATATTCACCATTATAGATACTGTTTTTCATTTGCTGTTTGAACCGTTATAGAAACTGTTATTCTAGCCGAAAGCAAGAAGAAAGATTCAGCCATGGCAGCTTCACCGCTCTGGGTGTCGGAAGAGCTGGAGTATTGGGACAGCAACACTCGTTTCACGGCTATCGCGGCGACGTACAGCGAGCTCATCGCTATATCCACTCTGGGACATATCCACCAGTGGCGCTGGGCCGACGCGCACGCCTATCAGAGGAGTGACGCTAGTGTAAGTGTTCATTATCTTTGGTTTATTTATTTCCAGACCAGTAAGGGGGATAATTAATTCATGCTGTGCGAATTACGTAATGGTACCGGCAGCGCGCAGTTTGTGGTGTAAGACTTTTAGGAGCCTTTTCTTTGTGTACTTCTTTAAAATACCTACTCTTTGTGTTTCGTTTTGCTATGCATGACTTGTTTTAGACGAGCACCGTCGAAAGTATGCAATGCGAAATCTAAAACAATTTTGTATGGCTTTCATCTATATTTTAAAAAGAATACCCTGACTGACTGATCTATCAACGCGTTGACCAAACGGTTGGGCCCAGGAACATACAATTTGGACAGTATTCCTTGTAAGATGTAGCAATCGCTAAGAAGGGATTTTAGAAAATTTCCCCGGGTTCGAGGCTATCTGGATCCACGCTGAAGGGCGCCCGCTAGTTAATTAATACATTGGTATAGACCAGTGGCGAAGGGTGAACATTTTAGAAAGGGAAGCCGGACATAAAAAAGTCGTCTTACTCAGAAAAGCAACCAAGGAAAACATGAAATTTTTGTACTTTGCAACTCCCAGTCAGCCAAGTGTATTTATCGTATAGATTTATGGAAATGTTTGACAAACTGAAGAGCACAGAATAAAGAAATGTAGCATGGATGGCGTTTCCTAAACAAGCCGATGGGAATCGTGTTATATGGACCCTTCGCCGCTGGTATAGACATATAATCACTAACCATGTATAAATATTGTATGACAAAAGTAACCAGATCCCAAGGGAACATTTTTCACTGATAACGGGCAGCGTGGTTTTTGTTGTTTGAATATTTTTTTGTTATTCCTATACGAAATTGGGTCCTGAATCCGAACCTGAACTCAGGTTTTCTATCAGCTCTCAATTTTGGTGAAATCAACTTTACATATGGAAATTATACGTTTTTTTAAGATGATATCTGAAGAGGTTTTGCACTTATTACCATTTATTTTACACATTTATTTTTCATCATTACAAGCTCTTCATCAATGGCGAAAATAACAGAATTTGTGATTGATCCTAATTCTGTCCATACATTTTATGCAAAGTTTTTTCTATAAAAAATCGTGTGTGATTGTTTTGTGCTCTTAAATTAAAAACTACGCTTGGTTTCATGAATATTTCTATCTTTCTATTAAAAAGAACCATTAAGGAGAATTATTATTGAAATTTAAAGCCGGAAAACTAATTGTTCCAAGCGTGAACACCTACCAAAATAAGTAAAAACACACGATTTTTCAAAATTGAACCTGTTTTAGATAAATATTACGAGCTGATAGAGAAAATGTGACTTCAGATTCAACACATATTACTCTAAGAAAACGAAAAAAAATAATTCATACAACAACAAAAAAGTTGGTTTGACAGGCGAACACTACAACTTATTTATTTGTATGTGTGGCGTCATATTTAAATCGAAACATAGTCAATCAAACTGATTCTAATCACGTTAAATGGTTTACTTTATTGACAGGAGCTTGATGTAAATGTCCAGGGTTCCGGGATAACGTTCCACCCGCGCGCCACCTGGCTCGGCCTAAGCCCCGGCGAGCGCGTCGTGAGTGTGAGCGCGGCCGGCATCCGCGCCTCCGTGCTCACCGACTGCGGCCGCGTCGCCACCTTCCTCGACGAGGCTATAGGTCAGTTCCAGCCAGGACAGAAGTAAGCTGTCATCTGCGCAACATGAGGCATCTTCCTTCCTCATTGAAGGTCCGAGAATGCGCTATTTTGACGCCTTGTGTGACTAGTTTAGCCCGCCTTCTGTATTGAGAGCCTAGAACGAGGCACAAAAAGAGTGTCTTTTAAAAGAGTTTTCCGCTGTCAAACTTGATTTTTTTGGATGTAAGAAATCAAATTTGATAGCTGAAGACTCGTTCAAAGGACACTCTTTTTACGCCTAGGTAGTTCTAGGACCCCTAGCTAAAACTAGGTGCTTTTTCCGGAAATATTAAAATAGGTATCTGGAAGTTTTCCTGAGAATTCGTGCAGATTTTTCACTGGCATTGGTCGATCTTAAGACCAAGTTTTAAATTACAAAATGGTGATACGACCTGAAATTGTTGAAACTAGTCCAAAATTTATTTTTATTTCAAAATTGTATGTTGTTTACAGCGCATGCTCCGGGAGCGTCGCGCCTGGAGCACCCGCTGCAGACATTCACCGAGTTCGGAGCTGACAGAGCGATGTCTCTCCACGTCTGCTCGCTGTATACCGTAGCTAAACTCGAGTCTGGCGCTTTGTATTGGTGGTAAGTACGCATTCGTTGTTATGTGGTGTGCTCAAGTCTAACTTAAAGACGGCTCTGAAGTTTGTCTATGTCTATAATGACACGTTTCTTTAAAGCTTTCCTTCTTCCACCTTTGGGTACTTTCTTCACACATGGTACAATTACTGAGATATTTCAGAGCACATCATTGTCTGGGTCAACACTGACCGCATTGTGCCATATACATTTTTTATGCGTTAATAGTTAAAGCCGATCCATATGGCGCGGTGCGGCGCCGCACCACAAAGATTTTTCCTTGAGATTGGCGCCGCACCGCACCGTATGGACAGGCCCTTACGATGTCGTTCGCTTCGCCGAGTTTATGAACGCAAATGTCCATCACAAATTCAAGCCACAAAAGCTCTTCAACTCCTCCAGCTTTTTGTGACAAGATTTATAAGTATATATTGTCATGCAGGGGCGTGCTGCCGCTAGGCCAACGCGCCCGTCTCTGGGAGAAGCACCGCGCCAGGTCCCGCAAGCAGCAGCGTGGCCATTCGTCCTCGGCCCCTCAGGACCTGCAGGCCGGACAGAACGTCACTATGAAGAACGCTCCCATGTACCAGCCTGGGGCTGTCGGTAAGAGCTCTTAGTGCCAGTGCATTAGGGTGCTAAGACAGTTTTTAAAATTTAAATACCCATATTTTAAGCGATTTTTTTAATTAAAAAAAAATAAAAATCATCTAAAGTAAGGCCAACAACACGAGATAAAGAATGTAAACACTCTTTCAGGGATTCAATACATTTTTATTTTAATAAATTTATAGAAATTTTAAACTCCCTGTTCTAATCGTTGTCGTCTGTATTAGACAAAGATGACTCGTCGGAAGAGTCCGAATCAGCCTTATTTATGACAAAATTATTGTATTATTATCAATCATGTTGTCAATTTTGCTATATTGAATTGATATCTTTCAAAGGTTTTATAGAGTTACCAGCCTGCGATTCCATAATTAAAATCAACAACCACTCACAATAACAGTAAAATCAACAAGAAAAACTAACAGTAATAATCAACAAGAAAAACTAGAAGCACCCTACAATGCACACCCGCAACATTCTAGAGGCCAATGACCCCATAAATGTATGCATTTCAGCTATTATATAATAGCGATCTAGAGGTAACTGTTGTCCGAAAAACTAGGCAGCTAGAAAGACGATATTTTCTAAACTGCTGGCAAGAAGTCTAGATAAGCGCAGGACCGTAATAAGGAATTAATTTAATCTAAAAAGGGCTATTTTTGTTGGACATATTTCTCAGCAAAGTTTTCCTTTGTGAAGGTTTTAACATGTCGTCTGGCGTGCCCCGTGTCGGCGTGCTACAGAACGCGGCCTGGAATCTGTCAGACATGTGTCGCTTCAAGCTGCTGCCGCCGCCGCAGCCCGACCGCTCCGTCTCCGACAAGGATAAGAGGGATCTGCAGGTTTGTTATTGTACCTTTAAATGAGATATCCAGAGATCGGGTTGGCCAGAAACAATAATCTACAACACAGTTGATTCTGAAATGGTTCCTTTTGCGGTGCCACGTAAAGTCGTTGCAGGGAAAATAGAGTCTAAGCTGATTGTGGTACACGGAATTGGGACCAGAGGCCGTGGCTTTCTCGAATCAGACAATAGTCCATGGACCCGAATTCGAAATTCCATTTGATCGTGTGTGCAAATAATATAAAACAACCTTTACAATAGAACCAAAAGTGAAATCACGAAAAAAATAAATCATACTGCACTTTTCTATGAAGTAGCATATAATTGGGTTTGCTACATAGTAAATGTTGATGTATACAATTGACTGAATAAGCTCATCAAAGCACATTTCTTGTTACACGTAGTATAATTTGTACATAACTCTCTCTGACAGAACCAATCCCCTCTGACCGTGTCGTCAGTGAAGGCGTCGTCATCATCCTCGAGCAGTAAGGACGGCGCGAAGGGTCAAGGTCAGGACAAGGACATGGCTGACCGACTGGACATGCCGCCTCCGCCGAGCCCGGCCTCCTCCACTTGCAGTGACACCAGCACTTCTCATAGTACGTTAAAATTTACTTTAGGGTTTATTGATTGATACTTGCGACTGTCGGTACTTGGTGAAACTTTATTTTATATAATAATCTTATATTAATTAGTCTTACAATAATAAGTGAAAATAATTCTAGGGTAGATCATGTATCGTTAACTGATCACATTCCAGAAGGAAAAAGATTTTTTGCTCAAATAATTTTTTCACTTCCCAGTACAAAGCGGTTGAATCAGCTGACTAAATTTCTATGGAAAGGTAAAAAAGAAGTTCGCGCTAAAAATTTTCTTTTCGGTGGAATTTGGTCTATTAGGGATACTCTATCATCTGTAAAAAAAATTTCACTTGAAATTGTAGGACCTTATATACCGGGTGTAAATAGAGTGCGACCATTAAATGAAACCACATATTCTACCGACCCTACTGAACCACTTTTCCCAAGAGTCATACCCGCGGACACCCCTGGTTTAGGAAATAATTGAGTTCCAAACAAAAATGCGTGAACCCTAACGCCGTCGGTCTTCGCGGACGACGCTCTCTCTAAACTCGCCCGTATGTCGGTGCGTTAGGGTTCACGCATTTTTGTTTGGAATTAAATTATTTCTTAAACTAAGGTTGTCCGCGGGTATGACTCTTGGAAAAAGTGGTTCAGTAGGGTCTGTAGAATATGTGGTTTCATTTAATGGCAGCAGTCTATTTACACCCAGTATATATGTTATTCTACCTACGATTTAACTCGTCACTGATAAACGACATATTTCATTGATTGCACGTCTAATTAATTTTTATATATTCTATAATTCGTTATTATAGCTAGACCCTTGATAATGGTGTAAGCCGAAACCGGTTGGGATAAATATATACTTACTGTGAAACAAGTACAACTGCATCATCATGTTAGGTTTTATTGTTCCCCAAGAGTTGTTATTATGATAACAAAAGGAGGATTATATAACATTTTGCCAATGTATGCATAGCAATGTAACAATATTCGTTGCAGAACGTGCCAAACGCATGACCGTACGTGGCGAAGAGGGTTCCTCTAATGACGGGTCCAAGCGTGACGAAGAGGAATGGCCGTTGAAGGAAGTTGTTTTCCTTGAGGATGTCAAGAGCGTGCCACTTGGTAAGAAATTTATAGAAGCTTTACTCTTGCATCAACGAAAGTGTAAAAATAAAGGACTCTGCATTAATCAGACTGAAACAATTGCTTATCCCTGTCTGACGTTGAGAGAATTATTCAAACACTTTCAACGTTTTGTTTGACAGGTCGCGTCCTAAAAGTGGACGGCGCGTACGCCGCCGTTCGCTTCCCGATCGTCGGTAAAGACGGCAAGGAGATCGTCCCGTCCACCCCGGACGATTTGGCGACGGTGCTTCAAGATTGTCGCCTTGTCCGTAAAGACGACCTGGTGACGGTGAAGTGGGGGGCGGGGGGAGCGGCCGGCCCGAGGGGACCGGATTGTCTGCAAAGAGCCCCGAGGAAGATAGCGCTGCCGCCTGAAGTGCAAGTTATGACTATAGCGGTGAGTTTTGTCGACCAGAGAACGACGTCGTCGGAAACCCTTTTTTTTTTCCCTTCCAATTTTTGTTTGTCAACTTGTTCTTTTGTTAATTACAAATGCTACAATTAATCATTATTAAAATGTCGCTATAAAATAATTATTTTATTTTTACAACTCATACGCAATCTTACTATATTGCTTTGCCCTTGCAGGGCGCTATAATGTATGTTCTACCCTGTTTCTGTTCATTTGTACTTTGTAGCATGCAATAAATATTTGAATCTTGAATTTATCGTGTTCCGAACTTCATACATTATACACTTTACAGCTGTCCCTTTACTTGCAAGATTTGAGTCGCTATTGTGTTTTGAACTTTTGACTATGTAAATATTTTAAATGTTTAAAAAACGGATAGGACTCACTTTTTTAACTGTGCGAGGAGGCACAGGTCTAGCTTTCGATGAGATTATGACTCATCGTCATCAGGACTCTTCGGGAGTACTTTTGCCCACGGCGGTCAGTCGAGACTTTTTTGACTATGTATTTGTGTTTGGACTGAAGTAATACCCATGTTTAACAGGTGGACGGCCGCGGCGTCCACGCCGTGGTCCGTCGTCCCGGCGGAGCGCTGGCTTACGCTGTGTACGCCGTCGGGACGACGCGAGCGCTGACCGACAGCACCTTCCCCACCGATAACAGCGCTCTGTTGGGACTTTCGAATGGAGCTGCCATTCAACTGACTACTGCTGCTGAGGTATGCTAACTGAAGATTATGTGCGGTTATTGCAGAATGGAAAATGTCGCTGTTTTCAAATATGGCGTAATTTTTAAACAGCGTCAATAAACCGTAATTTTAACAACCGTAAAAAGGTAATATTTTTGGCCTTGGAGCGTTTTATGGTACAGTAAAAAAAACTTCAAAGCGATGCTTTAGTATCAGTTTGTGTAACCTCCTGTCAGCCACAGTTTGAAATCAGCTGAAGATTAGCATGAAAAAAAAAACGGTAAATTCCGAAAATAATAAAAATACATCCAGGGTGTCAATAAAGCCGATTCAGCAGGCCTTAAATTGTTGCCACTTACTTTCAAATGGTGTTAAAAGTGGCACCATGTTAGGCCTTCTTTAACTTAGTTTTGTCAAACCTAAACTTTCTTCATTCCAAAATAGTTCTTTAGTGTAAACAAATGAAGGTATATTACTTTGGACAAGTTTTCATAACCAAAAAATAAAATTGAAGCATTCAGAATCGATTTGAATGTTACATCAAGTGTCTTTCCAAGTGCATGGGTGTGAAAGATGTATTTGTTCCTGTTCTTAGGGCAGCGAGCCGGTGGTGATGATGTTGGACGGCAACGGAGCGCTGTATCCGATATCGCGCGACTGCGTGGGCTGCGTGCGCGAGCCGCCGCCGCTGAACCTGGCGCCGGCGCGAGCCATCGCCGCGCACGCGCTTCCCCTGCAGCCGCACACCCCCTCCTCGCAGCACCACAACGCGCTCAAGTCGCAGGTACTGGACACAACGGGGCGGCCGGGGTTCTTTATATAATACATTGTCACGGTGGGGTATCTCCGAGTATGGACAATGCAAGTCATAGTCCACATTCGTGCAGTTATGTTTCACTGACGATTTTGGCGTCCCGGCGTGATGGGTGGTGAGCTCTATCGCCGTAGTCGATGAGCAGTGAACTCCGGAAGACACATAAAAAAAAAACATATTTTCAGTCTATGGTGCACCTAAGTGATGATAAGTTTTATAATCATATAGATGTTGTAAGAAATAATGAATAATGTTTACGTTGTTTTACAACTTAAAACTTAATTACTAGTTATATAAGATGACAATAATTTATGGAGCCAAAATCATACTGGAGGCTTGGTTAGTGATCAGTATCATGGATCGATAACACTTTTTGCTAATTTCGCAAAATTAAATGTTTTCTTCCCATAGTTTAAGTTCCCTACAAACACGTTAAAAATAATACCCGAATTTTATCAAAAAAGGCTTATCGAATCTTGACACAGCACTTACCGAGTCTTCACTATGAACTGGGATACTAAAATTAATGTCATCTTGTATTTGCAAAACATCTAATTAACATTTCAACTATTTAAACATCAAAAAGGTCCCTGCTCAGGATAATGTCGCAGCTAAACCCACGACGCTGATGTTCAGTTAGTT
The DNA here is from genome assembly GCA_910592155.1 of Ypsolopha scabrella. NCBI lineage: Eukaryota > Metazoa > Arthropoda > Insecta > Lepidoptera > Ypsolophidae > Ypsolopha > Ypsolopha scabrella. Next base: position 13,035,765 of record OU342962.1, on the reverse strand, counting down.
TTAAGATTGTGTTGGCATCCAGGCATTCACATTAATTGTTTTGGTGACAGGTGGCATTGATAGTGATAGTCCCGGAGCCTCAGGTGATGATGCCGCGCGTCCTTCGTTGTGACCTCGATGGAATTCGTCAACTGCTGCACCAACTTGAGAGTGACGTCAACAGTAAGTATACAAACATTATCTAAATATTATTATTAGAGTGCATTACAAACCAGAAAAGATAAATTAGAAACAAATGTAAAGACAAGAATTTGAAAATATTCTTCTGGCCAGGATTCGAACCTGCGACCTCTTGTTTCCCAGACAAGAGCGCGCGCGCTACCTCACCTCACCGCGCACCAATACCAATACTAATACCAAGCGCGCTACCAATTGCGCCACCGAGGTGTATTCCAAAGCGATGGATTTCGCAATAAAAAACATAATCTCAAACATTATCTAAATGAATTTTAAAGTTAATCAAAGAAAAATTTAATCATAAAAAATGTATTTCAGAGCATCAAATCGGGGCTATTCTGCAGGAGCGTTGCGATGGTAACAGAAACATTCTGCACGCGTGCGTACACATGTGTGCCCCTACATCCAACAAGGAACCTGACATAGGTAACGTATGCGTTCCATTAAACATCATTTAATAAAATCAATAGATGGCAAACCGATAATTTTTTTCTTTTTTTTTAACTTTTTTATCTGATAAATTTAAGTGATTACGTTTTAAATAGGGAACTCTTTGATGACAAATCTTTTTACAGTAGATAATTCATCGATGCCAAACTTGGGAGGTGGATCCGGTGGCGGCGGCGCAAGCGCAGAAGAGGCCGTGCCAGCGTTGTCGTGGCCGCCCGAGACCTTCGATACCGCGTCAGGAGACGAGGATAGTCTGATGGGACTTACTAATAGCGGGTAAGATTTATTTATATTTATTCCCAATAAATGCTTCGATCAAATAAACCCTGGATGCATCATTCCATACTAAATCAGATTAAAAACATGGAACAGGTTTGTAATACAATTATAGTTTCATCCATACATCGAAACAAAACAACAATAATATATGAGCCAATTAATGATTGATAAAAAATAGACCTTGATGGCACTGCTATAAGATTTTCCATTTTGCATTCATAGCTTGTGAGGCGTAAAACCAAATCGATCAGCCAGCGAATAAAGAGCTAAGTGATTATCATTTTTACATCTTTCAGCATAATGTTAATGCAATAAGGTAGAAAACTGATTGAATCATATTGTCGATTTAGAACGTATTATACACGCATGTAGTTGAAACAGACTCTTCAAATATTTTTCGTTAAATCACAGAAATATTCACGATTTATTCTATTTAAGCATATTTCTACAACTTCAATGTCATAAAAGGAAGTGAATACTGCAAACTCACCGAAAATACGAAATACCACCTTCGCGTGTCGTTTTCGCACCTTTTTAGACAACAATTAACATAATCATTAATGATTGCGTGTCGGCGGTCGCGCGCTGTCTGAACGAAAACACCACTCCTCAACTGAATTAAGTGGGGTTTTGCCGGGCCGCTTTCGGTGCGCTGTCGCATAATCTAGGGTTTATTTGATCGAAGCATAAATGTCACGAAAATAGTATGGCTAGATAAGTTTGAGGTATTTTAATACTTTGTAACTTGCTCTTGCGAGGTCTTGCCAATAACGATCACCGATGATCCTCTTAGTTTAACCGTTTTGTAATATTTTACTCGAATTACAGTAGGCGCAGATCCAGCCCTAAGACTCCCTTACGATTAATATGTTGCATTCCTACAAAGTTGATTATTTTCTTGTATGGGGATTCGAGATTAAGCTTTTATATTTTTGTATCACTAGTCCAAGCGGGCAAAGCCGCGGGGTAAACACTAATAAAGTATAGAATATTTGTTTGTGTGCTCACGAACACAAAAAAACAGTATAAAACGAAGTCCAATTTGCTACGCGACGACATCGATTAGGGCCGTGGGCATGCCCAGCGTGCCCACAACGGTGGATCCGCGCCTGACTTACAGATTGGATTTCATTATCGAATTTACCATTAGCCACTAGGCTCAACAATGATTACATTACTACAAAATTATTACGAAAACAACTAATCGAACAAATATAGCGTTTTGTATCAATTTCAGCATTTCTTAGAGAACCTTTTACTAAAATTCTCTGTATTTTCGCAGGAAGCTATCAGGCGGCGGTGTCGGCGGCGGCGGCTCGGTCTCGGCGGACCCGGCGGAGCGTCGCGGGAACGCGCTCTCGGCTCTCCGCGCCATGTGCGAGAGTCCGGCCCTGCAGCCACATTTGATGCAGCTACTTGTCGCTAAGTAAGTCGACACCAAACCAACATTATTAAGGCGCTTAGCCACGCCACCGTTTTAGTACAATATTTGATAATCCGTTTCTCTGTTGTTTTTCGTTATAGTCTAAAGTTTGAGACCTCTATAGTTTAATACAGGCATTTACAAAGACTATCATCTGGCTGGAATGTAAAATTTTGGTATTGGTGCCTTTTAAAATATCAGTACCAGACGATAGAGGTCTTAACTTGGGAGGTCCTTATAGAGGTCCTTACTTTGATCTATAACGAAAATCAACAGAGAAACGGATTATCAAATTTTGTACTAAAACGGTGGCGTGGCTAAGCGCCTTAAGACAAGCGCAGTGAAAGTATTTTGTGAAATGATTGACGAATATCTGATTTTATTGTTTGTACAAGGTTGGAAAAAATAAAATCATTATAATCTTAGAGTCTTCTTTTTTACGCTTATTTTGATACTAAGATTCTGTAGATGGCAAGTAGCTCACTGTAAAGTATCATATCATTGCGGTATGGGAAATCATGCAGGTAAATTTGGGAGTTGAGTTGAGACCTGCCCCTAGATTATGTATCGTTGAGACGGTTGCCAACTGGTTGCCAAACGTGAAAAAAAGGTTAACTGTCGAATTCCGATTATCTAAGAATACGTTCGTACTTAAAGTGACGTCACAGTTCAATATACACTGAAAGCAATTTAAAAAGTTCAGTTTTTATCTACGTTTTTAGTGTTTAGCAACCAAATGACAACCGACGACACTAAGTTACATAATAGGGTGGATAGCTCAGTTGGTAGAGCAATCGAATCCCGGTTCAGAAATCGTCACATCCAGATTCATTCTGCTTTTCTTTACCGCAATGATATAATGTTAATTTGATATAGTAAAGTAATCGTTGCAAAATTCACCACAAAACACAATTTTTATCAGGGACGGAGTAGGCCAAACGCCTCTAATGGCGGCGGTTGCCGAGCGTGCATACCGCGCCGCGTTGGTTCTTCTAGACGCGATCCGAGCGTGCCCCGAAGCTGAAGAAACGCAGCGTTCGGCCGCCATATTCCCGCCCAACGCGCACCCCGATCACTCGCCTCTACTGGTGCTGTGCTGCAATGACACTTGTAGCTTTACTTGGACTGGACAGGAGCACATAAATCAGGTGAACTGTCTTTTTTGTCTGCAGAATCTACAATCGCTTTTTATTACTTAGATGACTGAAAAAAAGAACAGTAGTAAAACAACCGAAAATGGGACATACAGGTTGAAAATGAACCCCTTTGCTATAATCAAAGGAAACAATTCTATGTTCGAGATAAAAAATATATATGTTTTGTTACTTTGTGATGCATGATTCACAATAATAAAAAAAATATTGACCGTCATAAGAAGCACTAATACTCCGGTGACAGAGACGACGCTCCAGAAAACCTATGCGAACATAGCCTATGTGCATTACCGCCGGGAATATGTACGGTCTCTTGTCAGTCTGGGTCGCGTCACGTATAGGTTGACCATGGGAAACAGTAAAAATTATGAAGAAAAAAAAAAGCTTTTTTTACGTTTCTGTGTTCTATTAGTGATTCTGATTCATACGTTTCATAGGGGGTTAATTTTCAACCTGTATAATCCTATCAGTCCTGTAAGGGTTATTTATCACTGATTTCAATATTTTTTTGTTTTGCGGATTGATTTATTCGTAAAACATACAGCGAGCGGAAATATTTGGTGTTGTGAATATATGTCTATTACTATGTAAATACCGCTTATCAAGCTCAAGTTTGGTTGACATTAGGCCTTAAGCTGACTAAAGGATTCAAATAAGGGCTTACATTCAAGGTTTGTTTTCCATTTTGTCTCTGCAGCTTTTAAACACTTTGAATGACCTTTTTATATCTTTGATTGTTTAGGACATCTTCGAATGCAAAACATGTGGACTGACTGGATCCCTTTGCTGTTGCACCGAATGTGCTAAGGTAAGAACAGTTTTAGTTATAAATTTTATTTTATTAGAATATCTTTACATACATATACTCACGCCTGTCTCCCAGAGAGGTAAGCAGAGACTACAGATTTCCATCTGCTACGATCCTGACACACGTCTTTTCATCAATCTAGTCATACACGCTCTTCTATTCCGGGTACATTTTAAAATCTTTCTGAATGTTATATCTGATACCAGACGAAGAATCACGTAAGTCCTTACGTATAATCCTTGTTTTCCCAGGTGTGTCACAAAGGGCACGATTGTAAACTGAAGCGCACCTCGCCGACCGCTTATTGCGACTGCTGGGAGAAGTGTCGGTGTAAAGCGCTGGTCGGGGGCAACTGGGCCGCGCGGTGTGACCTACTCGCCAGGCTGGCTAGGGATACACAGCTGGCCACGCATTTTAACTCCAGGTACGTTGGATTATCTAATTATTTGGTTTTTCTTTTGGTACTCCAAAGAGGTAGAACATACCACTATAGTATGTTTGAGCTATCATGATATGGGTGGCAGTTCAAAGTTGACAATTATAGTTATGTGCCCTAACGAAATGGAATCGATTTTTTTTATCGAGAAAGTTAACAAGGGCTATCAAATAGTTTTTTATTATTTGATTGATCTTTGACTATCGAAACTACTTTTTATTAATTTCTAAATTAATTAATTTAAACGAACCAATAACTCTCGAGCTTGAGAGTTCAAAGATTTTTTTTTTGTTTTTCTCGGCATTTCACCAAAAACAAACAACAATAACAAAACAAAAACTGTAACAAACGTCAAAACAAATATTACGTAAAGCAACTGCAACGAAAACACAAACCGCATACAAGATGAACTCATACTGACGCGATCCTATAAGATGGCCGCACCGATTCATCGATGTATTTTAGATTATGTAGTTTCAGTACCTATGGGTTAACGTTCCCATCCACGCATCATGTAGCAAAAAGACATTCTTTTCTGAATCTTTTTTTGTTAAATTTAACGAATAATACACTGTGATTATTGTTTCGATTTATAGATAAATAGTTTATTGTATTTTTGCAATAATTATAAATATACATTCTTTCTAAAACCTAATATTTTCTTTTGTACCTGGGTGTATGTAGTATGGTGTGAGCAGTAGAGGTGAAACGGAAAATTACGAACTGTCACCCATATCATGCTATCTCGAACATACTATAACTGTGCAGGGATTCGAGAGTTTTACTATTTTTAGAATCTCCCCGCCCGTTAACCTGGTCGAACCAAATCTCGGTGCAAAATGCACATCATAACATTGTTTTCCTTACTTTGAATATAAAGTATGCAAAAATTGCGTTTTAAAGCAATTGGCGGAAATTTATTATTAATGATAGGGTTTTCGCATTAAAATTATGTTATTTTATGCCTTAAATTTTGATTACATTCGTTTACAACGATAAATACACCTTTAAGTTAGTTAACCGAAGGCAATCAAAATGTAAATCATAAAATGTTAGAATTTTAATGTGAAAACTTAATTATTACTAATAAATTTCCGCCAATTGCTTTAAAACTAAATTTTTGCATACTTTTTATTCGAAAGTAAGGAAAACGATATTATGATGTGTATTTTGCACCGAGATTTGGTTCGACAGCCTTAAAATACGTTTCGGCTTATACAAGTGAAATTTTTTCAACCGACCACTTTTTTATGGGAGGTTCAGTAGATGATATATAGGCCATAATAAGTGCTTTTGGGTGGATCACGAAGGCTTGTCTGCCCCAATTTTTTTTCAGGATTGTCAGTATCCTTAAGCGAACACAACTGTGAATTTGAAGGTAGTCACGAAACAATGACCGTGCAATAAAAAAAGCACACGAAAACGGCGTGGTTTAAACAATTGCGTTAGTGGTGCGTGTTTTTATATTCGCACACATAAGCACGCATCTCGGCCCTATTTTGCGCGTACTTGTCTGCGTTTTTATCTGAGAATCTATGATCGCTTGATGCAATGTAGTGATTATTTTAATTCATCTCTCGCTATCAAACATTTCTGTTTACTTCAGACTTCACAATAAGGTTCTCTGTGGTTGACTACACCTTCCATAAAAAGTTGGTCGGTTGAATTAATGTCATCCTATATGTCGCAAAAAATAGCAGTGTAGTGTTTGTATATGGTTGTCACCCTATTGTACACCATAAAAAATAGTTCTTATAATTTGTTTTTGTTTACAGGGGCGAATCGATCCTTCTATTCCTAGTACAAACGGTCGGTCGCCAGGCGGCAGAACAGAGACAGTACAGCGCGGGGCGCGGGAGGGGGCGGTCGGCGCGCAAGCAGCCAGGGTCGGACGCGGAGGTTGACGCGCCGGACCACGACCTCGAGCCGCCGAGGTTCGCGAGGCGAGCTTTGTTGCATCTACTTGGTACGTCCATTAATACCTAATGGTTGCTTTATTAAAGAATAGCCTTTGCCTGCAGCTCCACCCGCGTTCATGCAATATGCCCCGTTTTCAGCTTGGATGTTATTTTACCAACAACATATGTAGCTTATTATGTTGACTGGGGTCACTAAGATGGTCAAGAAAACCGCATCAAAATCCATTGAGTGGTTCTCGAGTTAAAACGGAACGTACAGACGGAGAAAAATTCTAAAAATGGTACAAGTTTTGTCTTCACTAAAATACTAATAATCCATTTCATATAAAATATGGAAAAAATAATTAATGTACAGACACGACTTCTTTATACTGCTATATAAGTAGTATGGATTCGTCACCATCAGCTAGTCTTTTTTAAGGTGATCCGAAACTAAGCGCCGCCGTTCTGTAACTTTACTAGAGTTTGCCATAACCACCGATGGACAGTGATCGTAGTCGTAAACTGTTTCTCACTGAAGAGCGACTAGACAGTGTGGTCTACTGTCAGGTAAAAAGAGCGCTGGTGAAGCTGAGGCGTTCTCTTTCTCGGGGGCCTGTTACCCAAGCGCAGAGTTCATCGGCAGGTTGCATCTCTCGCAAGTGACGTTGCATTTAGATGGTTAGCTATTCAGCGCCAAGCCCCATGAAGATAGCTTTGTTTTATTGCCAGGTGACTGGGCGGCGGTAGAAGCTGCAGTGATGTGCGGGGCGTCCACCCCGGCCCGTACCGAGACTGACAGTCGACCCGGCAGCCCGGCTCCGAACCAATCCGGTACTACTCTACTGGACAAGTTCACGCACGCGCTCATTGTCAAGTGTACTAATGAGGTGAGTTTGTATCAATATTTTGGGAGGTGTTTGTGTAATCTTTTTTTTCGTTCTTTAATCTAGTGTACTTTTAAGTCTGCCTTTGTATTAAAAAAACAAATTATAGGTTGGTTATCTCACGATGACGCGCAAATCAAGCCGTTATAAGTCTTACTTATTGAACGATCCATATTTGTATATGTATTTTGGTGTATCGGAATCCCATGTATGTAAAGTAACGGCTCCGACTCGGTCCGAATTTGTCATGACTGGTTATCACAGTGCTATAGTTATAAGTAATGGTGTTTGTCCGTCCAGATGCTCGATACGCTTCTCCACACACTGATCCGCGAGCAACAGAACGACACGGTGCCGGGGCGCGGCGAGCGAGCGCGGGAGGTCGCGCGTCGGTTCGTGCGCTCCGTCGCTCGGATATTCGTCATATTCAGTGTGGAGATGGCTCCCGGCGCCGCTAAGAAGAAAGGGTAATATATAAAACACCTTTACACACACTGGTTGTAATAAACGAGCCTAAATATATTATCTGGGCTTCGTCAAACTACTCTGTATGTGAATAATTCGAAAACAACAGAATTACAATGAATACGAGTACATGTTAAGGGGGAATGTTTCGAGCTCGGTGCAAAATGCACAACTTATGATTGTTTTTCTTATTATTGAATTAGAAGTACTAAATAAATGTGATTTATGCCAATCACGACCATAGTTTAATGTGAATTAGGCTTTTCTACCAAAGTTGCGCAATTTTATGTATTACTAGCCTTTGCCCGCAGCTTCGCCCGCGTTCAATGAATCTTCGCCCTGTTTTCGGTTTGGGCGTTATTTTATGAACACTCCTATAACTTATGTGTTGGTCAGGGTCACTACAATGATAATAGAACAAAAAAACACATTCAAACCCGTTGAGTGGGTCCAGAATTAAAGCGTTTATTACATTTTTGCCCCGTTTTTAGTTTGGGGCGTTATTTTATGAACACCCCTTAAAGCCTATGTGTTGACCAGGTCACTACGATGATAATAAAAAAACCGCATCCAAATCCGTTCTGGGATTCTTGAGTTATAAAAAAAGCGTTTATTCCATCTTTTTCCCGTTTCCGGTTTGGGCGTTATTTTATGAACACCCCTTACAGCCTATGTGTTGATCACTACGATGATAATAAAAAAAACCGCATCCAATTCCGTTGAGTGGTTCTCGGGTTAAAACGAAACATACAGACAGACAAAAATTCTAAAAATTGTTGTTTCGGCCTCAGTACAGTATCAATAACCCAATTTATTTAAAATTTCGCGAAAATATTTAATGTACAGACACGACTTTTTAACTACTTTATTATTAGTATAGATGTTGTAAATTTATGTCCACAACAACTTTGAACACGCTTTTAAGTTGGTATGGATATTCACGCGAATTCATTTTTCATAAAATGACGCAATTCTGCTAAAAACACCTGATAATTAATTAATAAACAATAGTCGCAAAATAAAATGGAATTATTTTATTTCCCACATTTTATTTAAAAATAAGATCAACAATCATAAGTTGTGTATTTTGCACCGAGATCGAAACGATTCCCCTTAACTGCAGAATCACCGCAGGAAAACACGAAAAATTCTCAAAGTCGCGGAACCACATTTTGAAAAATTCATGTGGTGTTTGAATACGTTTTGGAGCAGAACACACCTAATACTGACTATACTTTACAGACTCGTTTTCGTGCCGTCGCTTGAATTTAAACATATTTGCTAAAGATTGTAATAAATCTGTTGACAGGCCCCTATCAATAACATCATCTCTCGTCCGGTGTCGTCGCGTGTTCGCGGCTCTAGTAGCGCTCGCCGTCGAAGAGTTGGTCGAAGCAGCGGACTCGTTACTAGCTCCGGTGAGGCTGGGCGTGGTCCGTCCGACCGCGCCCTTCCCGCTGGCCACCACCTATGTCGACTTGGTCAACGGAAGCGAGGACCTGTTCGGTGTTGAACCTCTTTCTACTGGAATTGCTTCAAGGCTGCCTTCTACTAGGAGGTGAGTGTTTTTGTAATAATGGCTGCTGGGTACTTGTCATTACAAATAAAACTTCGTGAAAAAAAAAAACAGAAAGCTTTCGCAATCCAGGTAAATTCTTTTTCCAATCATGTTATACAAATCTCTAATTAGCACCCTTGGCTATCCACCCATCAGCCTATTTCGTCCAAGGCCTGTCCAAGATTTCGCCACTCTTGCCCATATCAGAAATATCCATACTCAGAAACGCTGGGCAAATGCCGAAACCCGCGCACCAGTGATGTCGTTGCCCGTCACCAGTCTGTTTTACGAGTATATAAGGGCCGGCAATTGGGGATGGATATCCCGCCATCTATCGATCCCAGGCAATGGTGGGCCATCTGGTTGTGCCTGTTTGAGTTTTTCCTCATAATAAGTTCCTAATACAAAGAATGTATTCCATCACCAGGGACTCGGGCGCGGCAGGCGGCCGCGGCGCCCAAGCCGGCACCTCGATCGGCAGCTCGACTCTCGTGCAGGACCGGTCCTCGACGCCGGTCGCTACGGAGTACGCGGACGACGTCGCGGGGGAGGCGCTAGGTGGGGACGACGACGCGTCCGAGACGGACGAGCCCAACGCGCCGCCTGCCAACGACGGCCGACCTTCCGGAGACGGCGGGCAACATGACGACGCTATGGGTGACCGGTACGCCACAATCAACTTTTTATAAATCTACTAGCCTCTCGTACCCGGGTCCACCACCGTTTATTCAATGTCTGCCCAGATTTCGGCTAGGGCGTTATTTTATCAACATATGTTGACCAGGGTCACTACGATGATAATAAAGAAAACCGCATCCAATTCCGTTGAGTAGTTCTAGAGTTAAAACATAACATTCATACATACATCCAGACAGACAGACAGACAAAAATTCTAGTTTTAGCCTGGGTACAATACTTATAAAATAACCCATTTCAATTAAAATTTTACAAAAATATTAAATACGACTTTTTACTACTTTATTTTAGTATAGATATACAGGATGTTAAGTGGATAACCTTTTTCCTTAAAACGGGGTGTTCCACCCATCAATATGAACTACTTTTACTATGGGCCAACCTTGAAATCGCGAAAACAAAATCAGCTGTTCCAGAGAAAAGTAAAATACCTACTCGAACTAAATGTATGAAACAGCTGATTTTTTTTTCGCGATTTCCTCTTTGGCCTCATAGTAAAAGTAGTTAATATTGATGGGTGGAACACCCCGTTTAAAGGAAAAGGTTATCATTCAGTATTATTGGTGTAGTGGTCAAGAGCAGCACGTGGTAGTGGAGAACGGCACCGAGCGGCAGGAAGGAGGTGAGAGCGAGTCGGAGCTGGACCTGCTCGCTGAGGCGGAGACGGAGAGCGACTCCGACGACCAGGACAACGCCGAGTCGGCGCAGCGCAGCGTGCAGACCGGCGCCACGCAGGGCTCCGACGCTGGTACGGTATACGATAAAGTCCTACTATAATCAGTGAAAATAATTCTAGGAAACTTGATTGTTAAGATTGTCGGCACTTGGTGGAATTTATCAGACATTGTTGTGATGAAGCAATAAATAAATCTAAATTAAAAAAAAAAAAAACCCGTGTACTTTTCCACAAATAATATATAATATTACACTACTCAACCGGTTTCACTATGTAAGCATCATCAGTGGCTTTTAAATTAAAGTAAATACATATTTTTAACAATGTTTGTATTGCTAGATGTCCGTGCAATAAACGATTGATATTGTTTTTTAGTCTAGGGTAGATCATGTATCTTTAACTGAAGTGATCACATTCCAGGAGAAAGAAAAGTTTTTGTCAAATAAATAGAAAGCGGTTCAATCAGCTGACTAAATTCATATGGAAAGATAAAAAAAAAAAATGCAAAAATTTTCTTTTTTCTTTGGGTAATTTGCTATTAGGTAGCTATCATTATGCGAGTAATATACATATACATTTGCTCTATCATTTCTAAAATTTTGTTCACTTTTTGTGAAATACGCAGAATAAGATTTAGACATCCTGTACTAATTGAGTCGAGGTTGTTCTTGAACATGTATAGAGGGACAACAAGTATCTTTCGTATTTCGCAAATAGGGTCATTGAACTTTAGTCCTGACCAGTTAGCCTTCGGTAATCACATAATATATTAACATTTCTATGATTAGGATATACAAACGAAAGTCACCTCAATTCGAAAATATTGTAATTTTTTTTTTTTAGAAACGTTTAACAATTGTTTCCAAATAGAGGGCCTGTTAACCTGTAAATACGATGGCGTTAATATGTAGACGTTTGATGTATTGTTTCAATTTAACTATCGATTTTACGGATTAATCTATCAAAAAATGTAGCTATCTAATTACTTGATCTTAATACCTCAAAGAGCTACTTCCTGGATTATTAGTTTAACATTTGTAACTGAAGAAGACGGTCTTCGTCTTTTTTCTAATTAATATTATAGTTTTGATTGAAGTCTCTTTAAAAATGAGCTAACAAATTCAATAGTATTATTTGAATCATCCCCCGCACACATACAGGCATAGCCTCGCTGCTGTTGTACCCCGAGGATGAGTCGGGCGACTCCACGCAGCCCGAGGACGAGGACAGCGAGGCGGGGGAGACGGATGAGCAGGAGGGAGAGGGGGAGCCCCCCCTGCACGACGGCGAGCCGCTGGAGCGGAGGAGCGCGCCCCCCGCGCGGCCCAACCTCGCGCCGCATAGCATGCAGTGGGCTATCAGGTCAGTTTGTACTGCCACTCTTTCTTACTGATATTTACTAATTTATCATTCTTTCGTACATTACACAAACAATTACAAATTACATATAGTAAAAGATCAAGCATGGTGTACAAAGGCTACAATTATTTAAATGATTGATAAAAGCAATATCTTCCAAGCAACCTTTAACATGGAAAGATGTCTTGTCTATTTAAAAATACTCTTATTTCAAATAAAATAATATTTTGGTGTACAGAACAAATACATACCTAGTTACAAATTATTTTTAGTTCTCGAAAAGATACAGTATTATGTTGTGATTTTTGGGAGACAATAACCAACCCAAGCAAAGAAAAAGAAATAATTTCACGGTCTTTCGAGGTTTATTGCGGATATTTAAGATTTCTGTAATGTGAAGATTTTTTTTGTGGCCTCGGTTAATCAAGAAACGAAGCATTAAATTGAAGGCAGAATTGGCGTTGAACAGAAAAACAATGTGATAAGCCCGAATTCGAACTCTTACCGCCAGAGTGCAATAGTGAACTTACAAAAAGTAATCTTACCTCCCTATCATTAGGTCCCGGGAATCAAACCGCGGCACGAGCTCCAGCACCGGCGGCGTCCGTCTGGCCGGCGGGTCGTCTCTCGTCTTCATCGACCCGGCGTCATTGCGCCGCTCGGCTGCCGCTGCCGCCGCGGGCGCGCACGATCCGCACTCTACGTCCACTACTGCAGCGTGTCTGGCTAGGGCTTTCGGTAAGCCTGTGTTCGTCCACTGACCTTTCCATCCATCCATCAGCCTATGTTCGTTCACTGATCTTTCGATCCATCCGTCAGCCTGTGTTCGTCCACTAACCTTTCTATCCATCAGCCTGTGTTCGTCCACTAACCTTTCTATCCATCAGCCTGTGTTCGTCCACTGCTGGACAAAGGCGTTTCCAATATTTCGCTACTCTTGCCGGGGCAGTTATCGTGGGGTAATCTTTAGGTACCTTCAATTTCTTGAATAAGTAGAGGCACAAACATTTTTTTTCTTATTTCGCAAACACTGTCATTGAACCTTGGTCTTGACCACTTACCGAGTCTCCAGTAGAATTTAGCTATATAAACGAAGGTCACGTTATTGATTTATTGTCGTAATAGTTTTAGGTAAATTTCAGGTAAAATTTTACTTTATATCTATCATAGTTTTCAATATAGGATACGAATAGCGGAATGTAAAACAAAATATATAGGTGCTGTAAAAGCTCATAAGGTATTTTGTTATTTAATATATATATATACACAGTGAAATAATATATATAAACGATAAAATATTCTCAAGATATATTTTGGGCCCTTAACTGGGTCTGGCATCAGTTGAGTATAAAAAATATATACAACACATTTGGCATAGACAAAGTAAGGAACCTTATTGATATTTAGGTGCAAGCCACACAGAAACGGCGCGGCGCAAACAAAAGGCAACCTTGGTGTCTGTATCAGTAGGTACTTGGTGTTGTTGATTTAAACCAAGGCTATAATGCGCACCAAGTGTCCATATGAAAGAGGACTCCCATGTCCTGGGCTGTATGTCAGTTAGTGGGGGATGGAATGATTGAATGATTCTTACGGTGAAACACTGGTTGAAAGTCTGGTTGTGTGGGTGGGTATGGGTAAAATGTTATTTTTTGTCTTGGCAGTGTATCGGTGTTGGTTGATGCGTTTGTGTAGTGCGTTCTTTGTTTCGCCGATGTAGAATGCCGGGCAGTGCCGACATTCCAGGATGTATATGCAGTTTTCTGTTTTGCAGTTGGTGTTTGGTTGTGCTGTGTATGTATCCGATGTATGATGTGTGTTTATATGAATGTTAGTGTTTATGATGGGACAGGTTAAAATGATGTTTGAGAAATCTATAACCATTTTTATTTTTCATAGGCATAGTGATCCGTCAAATCGCCGACCTTCTGTGGGAGTACGAGCGCGTCTCTCTGCCGCTGCCACGGATGATGCCGCTAGCTTACAGGGAAGCTTTACGTCTGCAATGCTACCTCGAGAGGCAACTGAAACACACCTGGGACTGGCTCGTTACGGTCATGGACGCTACCGAGGCGCAACTCAGGTGAATTAGAAACTGCATTTTATATACAAAATTAGCTATGAATTGTTGTTGGTATTTGGTAAGTTGGTACTTAAGTTCTGTCTCACAGACAGAAAGTCATAAAATTCAAAGTACTGGAATCCTTTGAAAAAATCTTCTTTTATTCATATAATATAGGTTAATAATGAGTTGGGAATAATCTGGTATGAAATTAAATGAAAATGTTTGCCAGTCGACCACATTCTTTTTAACAGTTTGTAAAAAAAAAACATTCAAAATACCCAGGCCAATGTGTTGGCCTAGGTAATACATATAGGACGGTACAGTTCCCCTGTTAAAACGTCATCGTGCTCCTATGATCGATTGCATACAAAGTTGCAGTAACAAACAAAAAATCAATTGAGAAATACTGGACAGAAGCGGACAGTTGCTTCAAGAAAATTGATATACGAGGGTGCATTTTTATATTCGCGGAATGGGTAGGTAATTAATAAATGAGGGTACTTTCCTTAGTCGTAACTGGTTAAGTAGCTCATTATTAGTATAAATAGAATGTTTTGTTTTAATCGGGCCATTACTATTTGAATTATCGTCGATCAAACAACTCAGTTGGGAAGAACATTGTGAAAAATTGGGAAAATCGAGCACCGCGCTGTCATAAAGTTCCTTACCAAGCAAGGTAAATCGGTTCAAACAATACTAGAAGAGATGTCATCCGTTTACGGGGAGTCTTGCCCCGGTAAAACCATGGTTTATAAGTGGCATACCCTTTTTAAAAAAGGCAGGGCCTCACTTGAAGATGATCCTCGGCCAGGACGGTCGATCGAGGTGACCACTCCGGAAAATGTTGATAGATTATAAAGATAAAGGTGTCTCCATAACCGGAGAATACTACGCTTCAATCTTAGAGCGATTAAAGGAAACAATCAAGGCAAAAAGAAGGGGAAAATTAACCAAAGGTGTCCTCCTTCTGCACGACAACGCGCCTGTGCACAAGAGCCGTGTTGCGTCGGCTTCCCTGCATAAGGTGGGCTTCGATATTTTGGTTCATCCACCCTACAGTCCTGACCTGGCTCCCAGTGATTATTATCTCTTTCCAAAAATGAAAAAAGAACTTCGGGGGAAGAAGTTCTCAAGCGATGAAGAAGTGAAGGAAGCAGTTTCAGCTTATTTTTCAGACAAAGAAAAAAAATTTTTTTTTCGAGGGTATACATAAGCAAATTGAAAGATCTGAAAAATGTATTAGGGTTGCAGGTGAATATATTGAAAAGGAAGAATAAACTTGTATTTTTATTTCCACGTCTTACCCCCGATTCCGCGAACTTAAAAACGCCCCCTACTAGCCTTACGCCCGCGGCTCCGCTCGCGTTTAATCAATCTCGGCCCCGTTTTCTGCTTGTCCGTTATTTTATGAACACCCCTAATAGCCTATAAGTTTACCAGAATCACTACGATGATAATAAAAAACCGCATCCAAATCCATTGTGTGGTTCTCGAGTTAAAACGCAACATACATAAAAACAGACAGAGCGACAAACAAAAATTCTAAAAATGTTACTTTTTGTTTCACTACAATATTACTACTTTATTATTAGTGTAGATAAATCACGAATAATCGCGCTTTGACTCAAGGAAGCTGAGAATCTGTAGTTTTTGTTTACTTTTCGTTTATCGAGCAAATGTTCACCGAGTTCCGTTTCACTTAGATTCGGTGCCTCCCTAACGTCGAACAACGCGAGCAGTTCGACAAATGAAACGGCTCGCCCCAACGCGCCCGCCACGAGGCGCACCACCTCCTTCACCTCTCCTGCCACACGGATCATCGGCTTCTCCGAGGGACCACGGGCTAGGGACCGTGAGCAAGGTAAATTATCTTTAGAAAAATATCGTTACAATTTCTTCAATCTTTAAATATATCAAATAACGGTCTTTGAGTCCTTTGGACAGAAATATTCATATACAACGTGAAATTTAAGTCATTTTGTTAACGAAAACTGGTGATAGTACTCGTCCATATGAACAACTTTTACTATGAAGCCAACCCTGAAATTGTGAAAAAAATCAGCAGTTTCATTCATTTGGGTCGAGTAGGTATTTAACTTTTCTATGGAACAGCTGATATTTCTTCACGATTTCAGGGTTGGCTTCATAGTAAAAGTTGTTCATATGGACGAGTATTATCACCAGTTTTCGTTAACGAAATGACTTAAATTTCACGTTGTATACCAGACGGGGAGACGGAAGTAAACTGGTGCATTATCAAAATGGGGGGAAAGGCCAGAAAAACTTGGTAGGCAGACCAGTGGCCTGTTAGTGGGATGATATCATCAGAGTTGTTGTAGGTTAATCGTTGAGGCTTCCGTTAGACTGAAGCCTATACCCAAAAGTGGGCTAATTCATTATTGATTACGTTTCATTACTATTCAATCAGACGGATCAATAAAAAACCAATAAAGTAAGCTTACCTTCACATTTTCCAATAACCAATAATTGAAATCACAATTAAATGTATGTTCGTCAGGAGTGGAGGCGGGCAGCGCTCGCCGCGAGTTCCTGGCGTACTGCCTGTCGCTGCTGCGCGCGCACAGTGGCGAGCACGCCGAGCAGCTGCCCGTGCTGGACGTGGCGGCGCTCAAGCACGTCGCCTACGTGCTGGACGCGCTCGTCTACTATATGCGGGCCGCGCATCCGCAGCCACACCATCACCACCATCTCTGGACACCCGTCTGTATTTTATATCTTTGTAGAAGTTTGATTAGCGTTGGGAAATTACCCCACGATATACCGTTTAGTATGGCAACGGCTCCAATAGCGTTCACTGTGTCTATGAGACGGCCGATCACGGCTGACCAAGTTTCGGGTCACACACAGCACGAACCAATAATGAGCCAATAGCCTTTTTCGTTTAAGAACGTTGCTCTTGCAAATGTAGTCGTTTGTTGACATTAGCTTTCGAGCGTTTCGTTAAAAACTGTCTGTATTCTGTCCGTTTGGGAAACACAATGAGTTATTGCATGTAGTTACAACTTTGCACCGGGAAAATACAAAAATTGTAAAATAAGCAGATTAAATCTTAATTCATTCCGAAACATTCAAGTTATATCCGTCCATCCATCAGCCTGTTTCGTCCACTGCTGGACATAGGCCTTTCCAGGATTTCGCCACTCTTGACGGTCCTCCTGGAAGAAATGCCCATACTCACACACGCTGGGCAGACGGGTTGGTGAGCGCGGTGCCGAAAACCTTGCACAAGTTATATAAGGTGACATTAATTTAGGCAGCTAAATTCTTACTGAGGACTCAGGGAGTGCTCAGTAACAAGGTTCACCCTTTTTGTGAATTTCGTAAATTATTCTTTTCGTGTTTCTTACAAACGCAAGCCCAGCCCCGAGTCAATTACTATGGGACGTCAAGATTTTATTTTGCGAAATTAACAAAAAGCGTTATCGATCCGTGTTGCTGTGATCACTTTCCAAGCCTCTACTATGGGTTTGGCTGTATAATAAAAAGTCACCTTATACATAGTAAGAATCCCATAATGTACGATGCACGCTCAACAAACTTGTTACTTATAGGATGAGAACGAGAACGAGGAAGGTGAAGAGGAGATGGTGGTCGGCGGCGGCGCGGCGGCCGAGTCGGACAGCGAGGGGGACGGGGCGCGGGGACGCTCGCACGGCTTCTTCCAACGTTCCGACTCTACGCTCTGTCTGGGATGCCCTCCGCCCGACCCGTTCAACAGTAACTTATCTACCTCATCTATAAAACCTATACTGTCTTACCTATACCAATATTTATATTTTCGTTTCGACATGATCATTGTGTACATTTTTAACGGCTCGTCGTCTTGTTAGTTTAATCTCCTGGATTCATGAATACCTTGAGAATGGTGTATCAACCAAAGGCGGTCGGGATTAACGTGTAAATCTTAAAATTAAAACCAGTGAAACAAGTACAAGTGAATTTAATTTTATGATATACTGTCTTGTTGCCTTCATATTATGTACTTAATCATGATGTACGTTAGACACGGGTATTAACCACCTAGAATGCATATCATGTTTGACGTTTCGTTGTTCTATAAAAATATTCAATCTCTGCCTCGTTTTCGGCTTGGGCGTTATTTTATGAACACCCTTGTAGCCCAATTCGTTGAGTGCTTCTCGAGTTAAAACGGAACATACAGACAGACAAAAAAAAAGTCTTGACTTCAGTACAATATCAATAACCCATCTGATATAAATTTCACAAAAGTATTATGTGTATAGACACGACATTCTTACTATTTATTATTACTATAGATTGTGGAGCGATTTATTTATTACAAAGGTGTCATGTAATTTTCTGCTCAGAATATTTCTGACCGATGAAGCTAAAAATAAAAATTGAACCATGTATTGTATAAATTAACCAATAACATAATTTGATCACCAGTGACATTGCAAGATGCGCTCCCATTGGCGGATCAGCCCCAACTGCTGCAACCGAACGCGCGGCGCGAGGAGTTGTTCGGGATGCCGCGACAACCGGTCACCGTGCCCGCTTCCGGCGACGGACCGCCCGGCGCTAACAATCCACTCGAAGGTAAACCGTGTGTTGTTTATTCATTTCTAATGATTTACTTAATGTTGCCAACTGAACACAATGTCACCACAACACACAAACGCGGCCTCGTAACCGCCAAATAAGTTTTGGTCAATAGTGGTCTATGGTATTTATTTTGGAAAAGTTACAAGTCAAGATTATTTAGAGATTATAACACCCGATCTTTTCGTATTTGTGGTCCTAAAATTTTGAGTAAAATCATTTTCAGGACGGTAATGTCATACAGAGCCTATCTTTGTAATATTTATTTTGATAAATGTTACTTTTGCTTGGTGGTTATCCAGTATTGGATACGTAATCAGCTAAAAGCACTGAATTACTTTTACAAAGAAACGTATTCCCTAAAATGCTTTGTTCCAGAGATAACCAGTGTTACTTTACTCTTTTTTGATAGGTTTAGTATCATAGTTCGTTCAATCGTTCGTCAACACTTGATTTTATAAGACGTCTATTCCCGCGTATAGTCCTTATTGTTGATATCCCTTACAAATATATACAGGCTGTTAGGAAAAGTACTTCGTTCATTTAAACCACGTGTTCTATACGTATAACAAAGTATGTTAAGCGTGTTTAAATTTATTTTTTATATTATTAGATTAAATTATTATCTCTTTCTCTTACGCGCCGGTTTTTCTCTATCTATTGCGTACTGAACTAGGGAACAATTTAATGAAAGTTTTTAATAAATATTTAATTTTTTCACTTTAAAAAATTAAACACGCCTAACATACTTTGTTATACCTATAGCACACGTGGTTTAAAGTAACGAAGTACTTTTCCTAACGCCCTGTATACTGGCTAGTATATGGTGATCCTTTGTAATACCGTTTAGAAATTACCCATTGCGCTTAGAAGCCACTCTTATAAACTTCATTCATTCTGCATCTAAACAGATATAATTTTTTCCAACAGTTGTTGCTAACAAGTTGACATTTGCTCCAGTGGTCCCGCGGCGTCTTGGGCTCTCGACGCGCGGCACGGACCGCGGCTGGTCGCCTCCCGCCCGCCCCGCCTCCGCACCCCCTACACACTCTGCTCACCTAGCCAGAGACGAGCCGCAGGACCTATCCTGTGCCAAGGATACGGTCACCAAGATGGACATAGACACTGATGGGGAATACCTATCTGATTCGGACTCGAACGAGGCCAGGCAGATACCTAGGAAGAAGCATCATAGGTAGGAGAATCAAATAGAATAATTGTATCTTTTTTATCCTCTAATCCAAGTGAAATATTTATTTATAACTCTTTCCCAAGCTGCGGTGTTTGTCTGTCTGCTTGTTCATTAGTGTGACCGTTAAGGGTGATTCTATGAATTATGGTTCTACATTTGTTTACAGCGTATGTATCCTCGACGGACTTTACTTTTAGACGTTTAGATGTTTAGAGCATATCTTAGTTTTAACTACGAACACGATGTGATTCTACTCAACTTCAGCGCGTTACATCAGATAACTTTGTTGTCCAGGTACCCACATTCTGTGACCCTTACGGCGAGCACCAGCTCCATGCAGGAACAGAGCTCCCAATCGTCAGAGTTCCACACACTAGTCGACACGGCGTGTTCCATCATCGAGGCGCCTCATCAACAAGGGCACGGCGCTGTCCCGTCTCCAGGTAACAACTGCGGAATCACCAAGGTTTTCGGAGCACGGCAGCTAATTAGAGTGAGATAGACGGTTAAAAACAAAAGCGTTGGAGCAGGACAATTTCCAATAAGCGCCGACCCTTAAATTTTTTTGTTGCTTTTAGAGAATTGGCATCAATACTTCGGAAATCTATGATTTAATTATGATTAGCACATCCTTGCACATATTGTGTGTAATAATAGTCTACTTCTTGGCAGTCCTATTGTTGTAAAATTAGTTTTAACAATTTTTACGATGTTGATTTCTCCCTTCTGTCTAAACAACGCTTACAGTGTAGCTGATTTTCAAGGCTTTAGTTTTAGCGCTGTTAAAACTAAAATGTTTCCAAGAGGTAATTTCGGTTTTATTAAATCAATTTAAGTACTATATTGAAATTGATAAATTTAAGTTTTGACAGCAATAAACATAAAACTAGAGCCTTTATAATCAGCTACATTAAGGCCTTATTAACATACTTTTTTCGACATCAAACCCAATATTTTTGTGTTAGGTCCAAGTGGGTCCGGCATAACGTCAGATGTCCGCGCCGCCGCCCGCAGTCCGGCCAAGACTGTTATTGTACGTGCTGTAAGTCACTCCACTTCCTTGGGGGACTTTTTATATAATATCAAAATTTACATACACTCTAGATTGGATCAACTTTTGTAGCTTTGACTTCGATGATCATGCTCATAGATCTACAATCAATTTACAGCCGACGAATTTTCAAACTTCAATTTTGATTGGGACATTTCGCTCTTCAATTGGGTTATGTACAAGAACTTGTAAAAGATTACCTTCTGAACTCTACATTTTTCTACATAAAACTGAGCATGATCAACAAAAAAGAACGACAGATTTCTAACCATAAATTGCATCTTTAGGGAGAATTACTAAGCGCAGCGGATCCGCTAGAATCGCAAGAGATCTCGGCGCATGTCACCGTAGAAACTACAGGGTTGCCGCCGACGCCGCTTATACCGTCACTGAGCACACCTGCACAACCGTATGTATCTAAATTATTTAGAGTTTTTTACACCGTGTTCTTTATTTTAGCTTGAGTATGCCGATTTCCGTAAAAAATTGTTACAAATCCATTCAATGCATTAACTCATTGGATATTATAGCGTCGATGTAATGTAAATTTGATTATTGAAACTTAAAACACTACAAGATTGAAAAACCTAGAATGTGGCTAATCGTCCAATATATTTAAACGTCGTTTTCACAGAACATTAACAGAATGTGCAGAGTTACGACATGTATTACAATTTGGACTGTGAGCCAACTCTAAGCATTACTGATTATATAGGTTCAGAGATTGTGAAATAAACTCTTCATCAGTCACTGTGATGGTTAAGTCGTAGTTAAAAATCTAGTAGGAAGACCAAGTCATGCCATGTAAATAGACCGCTATCTTTTACGGAAATTATACACCCTACTGATCACCCTGAACTACTTTTACAAAGAAACATTCCCGTGCAAATCACTATTTTGCGCAATATTTGAACTTCAACTAGATATGCGTGAACCTTAACGCACAGAGATACGGGCGTGTTTTGACTCAGTGACGTCCGTGGACCAGTGTTCACGTGCAGCGTTCTAAAATAGACCTTCCTGCTGCGAGATGTCTTTAAGTTAAAGTTGAATATCTTGTTCCCTGAAGATTTGCGCGGGTATGTTTCTTGGGTTTCAGCCTTCAGCGACATTTAAAGATCGCTGTCATTGTCGATTTACCCCCTCCGTACTATTTTCAGTCGCGCGTGCCCATCACTGGGCGCATCAGTATCACACGACCTTCTCCTGGGTCGCTGGAGACTCTCTCTAGATCTGTTCGGTCGAGTGTTCACTGAGGATGTGGGACTCGAGCCTGGGTCCGTCGTGGCGGAGCTGGGAGGGTTCCCCGTCAAGGAGGTCAAGTTTAGACGCGACATGGAGAAGCTTAGGAACTCGCAGCAACGGGATTTGACTTTGCATAAAGTGAGTTTCTTACTTTAACATTAATTTTGGAAAATTTTAGCTGTTCTTGCTCAATTTTACTTTCATACAAATATCAAACGCAACGACGTATCGGTCGCCGTTACAAAATTTTATTACTTTTCCACCGAGTCAAATCAAATCAGTGACCCATAAAGTTTACCATTGCAATAGAGAGAAATACAAGGGTCCCATTCATTCGACACCCTTGTATGTAACGAAATAAAAGTCGAATTTTTGTTAATCGAATCGATGTTGCGTCGATATCAAGCTCGTTCTAGGACTACCGCAACGCTAGCTAATCTTAAATCAGTATTAATAATTCATATTATTAACAGATGGAGCGCGAACGTGCGAAACTCCTACAACAAACGTTCGCGGAACTAAACAGCGCGTTCGCGGGACAGAACCGGCGCGCTCACAGCGCTCAGCCGCCGCTCGCTGTCAACAGAGTGAAGGTGACCTTCAGGGACGAGCCGGGAGAGGGCAGTGGGGTCGCGAGGTCGTTCTACACCAGTGTTGCAGAGGTCAGTTATACCTTTACAGATGTAATTTTACTGTTCAAAGACTTTACTGTCTGCAGGATGATAAAATGTGAAAGAGACGGCGCATATAGCGCGCTGTCATAGCCTGTATAAGACGAATAAGTGCCACACAACAGATACATCCAGACTGCGAGTCTTAGGAAAGAGTAAATAATAATGTAGGCCCTGAGCGATATCAAATTTATTATTTAGAGTGCATTACATACTAGAAAAGATAAATAAATTTGAATAAATTTTACTTTTTAATATTTTAAGATTAGCTCTGGCCAGTATTCGAACCTGCGAAGTGAAACCGCTCCGCTGAGATAAAATTTACAAGTCCGTTGTATATTTTCATTATTCGAAGGCCTTTCAACCGTTGCCGTTCCTAATATGGTACGATTTATGTTAAAGTTGTGATATTCAAATAAGAAATCATTCAGTAAATAAATCAGCGCGCTTGCCTGTTCTTTGTGTGCCTCATATATCAAATATTGCCTCATTGTGATTCTATGAATCGCTGCTATAATCCACATGTTTGATTTATCAGGCTCTGCTAGCAAATGAAAAGCTGCCACCGTTAGAGGCAGCCACTGGCAGCGGCGGTGGTGGCGGCGGAGGCGGCGGCAGTGGCGGTAGCGCTAACGGCGCGTCGGGCGCTACCGGGGCGGCCCCTGGGAGTGGCAGCAGCAACAGCGGGGCTCGGTAAGCATACACCAACTACTTTGTTTTGTGGACGTGATTGGCTTTGATTCATTACTACATTTTATACCATTTCGCTATTACTTGCATCAACTTGCGAAGGGAATACAATCGCCCAGATTTCGCGGACACAAAAATGAAAACGTGTGTCAGAAGAAACAAAATGTTGGCAATACTTTGAAGGCTTTTAAACATTATTGGTTAAAATTAATCTAGATAACCGTTTCGATGCAAAATTAGTAGTACTTTTATCTCAAACAGTGAAGACACATTCAGCTTAACATTTATACGGTTTTAAACCGGTAAATTTACGTTTTTAGGGGTTTTGTTATTTGGATATGATTGAAATTTTCCTATAATTTAGTCCTTATTTGGCATAAATCTAGATAATGTCAATGGACTCAGCCTAAAATATTATAAAAACATTCCATAGCCACCTCGCAGTTTTGTGTTTTCGCGCTTGATGTCTGTCCTTAATTGGATTGATACAGTTGCATATTCATTTTGATATCATTCCCAAAACGCTTTGCATGAAAATTGTAAAAATATTTACCGAGAGCAATCAGGAATAGGCAGGACCTATCGGGCAGTTCTATACTGTCCTATTTGTATTACAGTAGCAGCGGAGGCGCGGGGCGGGCGCGGTCGAAGGACGCGACGCGGCGAGCGCCGGCCAGACCGTACGCGAGGCAGCCGGCCGCCCGCGAGCCGCGGCGCGCGCTCAGCATCGACGCTAGGCCTTACTCACCTCAGGTTTGTGCTTATCAGATTACTCTCGTTACAGGCGACGTGTTAGTCTGTTGATTGCCATAGTTTGCGCCACTTAAATTTTTCACATACATAGATTATACTCACGCCTGTTTCCCAGAGGGGTAGGCAGAGACCACAGATTTCCATCTGCTACGATCCTGACACACCTCCTTTGCTTCTCCTACATTCATCAATTAATTGGAATTTTCCCTTGTTTAATAATATGATGTGACCGATAGGGGTTTCAGAGATTTTTACGAATATGGACTGTGAAACGCAAGTAACAGTCCATACTCGTACACCCACGTTTCACCAACGATTATTATGTATCGGTGGTGAGCCCTATCGCCGTACTTTGGCCATTTTTTGTTGGAGTAATTGAATAAGCCTATTTGTATGTTTATGTGATGGCTACTTGTATGTCAGGCGGCTCCGGGCACAGAAGGCGCCGGCTACAGCGGCGACCGGCCCGGCGGACACAACGACCACCTCACACTGCACCAGGCACAACTAGGCGAAAGACTTTATCCAAAGGTAGGCTATGTATTTTTTGGTTACCGTCAATGAGACCTAGGTAATGCGCGCTCGTCCAAAAACTGCAGGAGTGACAGATGGCGAAGCGTCGCAATAATCTACCGAAGTCTGTAACGGATGAATGATCCCACTCCAATCTGTATTCCTTCCCACGTCTACCAGCATTATTTATAGTTCAATTGGCACAGGCGAACGGAGATACCATACATTTCGTTTCTGATTTGTTTTTTGGGTTTCCGTACCCCAAGGGTGCCAAACGGAACCCTATTACTAAGCCTCCGCTATCTGTCTGTCACAGGACTACAGCTTCAACCGTAATAGGTAGAAAATTGAAATTTTCATCGAATACGTGTTACTTTGGTATCTATCACGACAAGTCACCTTTTTTGCACCGAGGTTCATTGGTAAGATGATAGATGGCGCTAAGATCTTTCGGGGTTTCCCGCCCCGTATTTTATTGTCCTTATGGCGAGCGTGATTTTAACGGGCTGTTATTTCCAGGTACACTCTCTACACCCGACATTCGCTGGGAAGATCACTGGAATGCTACTAGAATTAACGCCAGCGCAGCTTTTAGTTTTATTAGCAAGTGAAGACGCGCTTAGGCAGAAAGTGCGGGAAGCAATGGATCTTATAGTCATGCATCCTTCGGAAGCAATACTTGGTAAGGTTACAAAATAATATGATTAATACTTGCGATTGTCGCCACTTGGTGAAACATCTAGATAAACCACTTGTACTGTTTCACTTTATAAGTTAACATCAACCGGTTTCGCCTACCGGCATCATCAGGAAAAGTAATCTTAACCGAAATATTTCCGATTTTGTTTTGTAACAGAAATGGGTAATTTTGGGGCTGGTTTCTGTGTTTTTTTTTTGGGTTCGGAATCCATAAAGAATAACTTTTTTGTCCGTCTGTCAAGACCCTTTTTCTCGGACCCCGTCTTAGAAACCAATATCTCTGCAGAAGTAACAAGGTGCTTTTAAAAAAATCAAGCTTCTAACTTGACGCGAAAAAACGTTGTCCCTTATACGTAATCAATTTTATACAAATTGGCTCACCATTAAAATCTATAGGGTACTTCCAGTTAGAAACTTGAAATTCCATTCACAATTAGGACTTACAGCAAACGCCTAGAAAAAAAAAACGGAAAATGACAATATTTAATTATTTAAGAAATACATACTTACATAGTAATAAGTAGAATAAGAGACACTCCTTTATTGCTCCTAAAAAATTATCTCTCAAATCGTAGACAAAAAGTTAAACTGGGTGACACTACCAGCGAGAATGTCCAAGTTTCATACGGTGTCCCACAAGGAAGCGTTCTAGGCCCTACATTATTTTTGATTTACATAAACGATCTCTGTAACATGAAATTATGCAATGCAAAAATATTTTCTTACGCCGATGATACTGCTGTGGTCTTCGCTGGTGAATCTTGGGATGAAATTAAAATCAATGCTGAAAGTGGCTTGAAGCGGGTAGGTCAATGGTTAACAAATAATCTCCTTACACTAAACCCCTCTAAATCTAACTACATCTGCTTTAGCATAAATAATAGACGTCAACCAAACAGGGACTTTAATATTAAGATACACAATTGTGTTAATATCTTAAATGGAAATTGTAATTGTCCCAAGTTGGAGAAAGTGTCACAAATAAAATACCTTTGAGTAATTTTAGACGACAGATTATCGTGGTATCCTCACCTAGATCAAGTTGCAAACAGAATAAGAAAGCTCAGCTGGATATTTGAGACACATTGCACCACCCAAATCACCAGAAAACAAAAATAAAGACTTACTAAGCACAATATATTTGGCTTTGGTGCAGTCTATCTTAGTTTACTGTATTCCAGTCTGGGGAGGTGCAGGAAAGACCAAATTCTTAGATCTAGAAAGAGCCCAGCGTGGACTTTTGAAGATAATGCATTTAAAAAAAAGAAGATTCCCTACTAGTAGCCTTTACGAATTATGCAACTGTTTATCCGTGAGGAAACTGTATATACTTCAAACTGTTCTAAAAAAACACAAAGATATTGATTATGATGCAAGAGTAATTACGAAGAGAAAAAAATACAATGTAGCTAAAATTCCAACAACTAAAACCGAATTTGCAAGCAAACAGTACTCATAACGATCAGCATACCTGTACAATAAGTTGAACACTGAATTAAACATTTATAGTAATCCTTATTACGAATGTAAGAAAGCAATCACAAATTGGTTACAACCGCTAAACTACGAACAGACAGAGTGTTTATTGACCCGCATACAATAACAAAATAGTCAACATACACATGAATATATTAATATCATATAATACCTATATACCTTTACTTTTATCGTTGAAATAATGAGCGGAGTCACCTGGTACAGGCATTGTATGCTTAAAAGGTGATTTCAACAACTCGATTATTGTAAACTATTTATGTTTTACCAATAAAGATATTTTTTGTATTTTTTGTATAGTAATGCCCAACTTAATTAGAGCCTTTTTAATAGATCATAAGTGTCAAGTCAGGTTGGTCGTATATAACTGCACGTGGAATAAGTTTCTGTTTTAAACGGTGTATACGAAACCGTCGGGACACGAGTTTTTTCGTATTCGACCGGTTTAATTTCCAAGAGAAATATATTTTTTGATTGATTTTTCTTTGCTACACGCATTGTGCTCTAAATCATTCAATCCTTAAGGACCCGTTCTCCCTGACATTGAGCACCTCATGTTGCGTCAGGCAGAACTGAACTCTATGACGTTTCATTATTGTATAAAATAGCGCGCTATGAGCCGTGCCTGTTACGACTGGTTACGACAACCGAAACATCGCGCGCTCTAAAGAATCACGTTTCGATGCCGCCCTCCATAGTAATTTGTATGGGGAAATCGCACGCAAAAGTTGGTGATGTATAATGGATAAATACACCAAGTAACAATTTTTGTTTGGCAAAAATAAATTAATCTCACCATTCTGTACACTGTTAACTTACGGGAGCCTGAATTTCAGTTTCCAAAATTATCTGAGAAATCGCCAATGAGAAATACGCGAAGAGCAGTTTTACGTGATTTTCAGCAACTTTAGATTTTTTTTTCTAGCTTGCTATGAATTCTACGCAAAAATCAAATTAATTAGGTTGTAATACAACTCTTCGAAAACTTGTGTGATTATTTATTTCTCATTAAACAAATATTTTCTGTCATGAATCAGCAATACGGTGGGGCACGTTTAGGTGGCATGGACCCTTAACATCATAATCCTACACCTTAGGTGGTCTTCATCTCAACATTTCTTTCCATTACAGATTTAGACGTATTCTCATTATCGGAACGTGGGGGTGTGAGCGGCGGTGCGGGGGGCGCGGGTCCCTCGTCGTCAACAAGCGGCGCGGCCCCCCCGGCCCCCGCCGACGACTCCGCCCCCCTCTTCTACTCGCCCGGCAAGAGGGGTTACTACTCGCCACGGCAAGGACGTTCCACGCCTGAGAGAATTAACGCTTTTAGGAATGTTGGCAGGTGAGATTAAGGTTTTAATTCTGGCCTTAATAACAGTGCAGTGATTTATTGCTTACCAGATCCGACTTGTACTTAAACTCATAAAATTATAAGCAAAAGAAAATTAAACTAGAATAGAAAAAAAAATCAGTTTGTATCGTAATGTACTTTACTATAAGGATTTAGTTATATGTAAGTGTTCGACTTCGAAAATAATCTTATTTGTGCTCAATATTTTTGATACATTTCAATAGGAGCTACTCCTCTCCCTTGACTATAAATTATGAATTACAATTGATAAGGATATGCATGAAACTTAGGTCTCCGCCACAATCGAAGCAGTAATATGGGACCTAGCATGGTAGACAATATAGCTCGATATACCACTGTCTATCCCTCCTTAGACAAATCAACAGAGTGAGACAGAGCACTGTATCACGCGCTATCGATCTCGATAATGGTTCTTCATGTTAGAGATGCTGGTATTAGCAGGATAGTTCTGTAACAAGTAACTGATTCCAGGATCATCGGGCTATGCCTGCTCCAGAACGAACTGTGCCCGATGTTCCTGAACCGACACGTGCTCAAGTACATGCTCGGCCGTCCGGTGCGGTTCCACGACCTGGCGTTCTTCGACCCGGTCGTCTACGAGAGTCTCAGGCAGCTGGTAGTCGATGCGGAGACAGGCGACTCGCACTCGCTCTTCGCCGCGCTTGATCTCAACTTTAGGTGAGTTGCTGTTCACTTCATATAGAAAAATCTTGTCTTATTGTTGCTGTACGATCCTACGATATTATGATTCTAACAAAGAGCAAATTTTCAAAATTAACTTTATCGCATGACAGTATGGTTTTGTTTTCTCAGATCTTTATGCGGAGAAACCCCATTTAATAACTAACACGAACCATGATTGTGAAACATCGCAAACAACAAACAACCAGCTATCAAAGATTGTTTAGTACCAATCTCAATTTTGTCACAATCTGATTAGAACGATAACTTGTTTTCCGATTGAAAAAAATTGACAAATCTTAGTTTTAGAACAGGGAGACGTTTTCACTTGTACAAGATTTTTACGTTTTAACTTTTTTTGGACTGTATGACTATTATAGATAAGCAAGGAAAATCTTCAATGACGTTATTGACAGACTTGTTTTCTTTCCTCTTTGGAGCTAACAGTAATGTATAATGGTGTATTTCAGTTTGGAGATGTGCGAGGAGGAGGGCGGCGGGTGCATGGAGTTGGTGGCGGGCGGGCGCGAGCTCGAGGTGACGGCGCTCAACGTGTACGACTACGTGCGCAAGTACGCGCAGCACCGCATGCTGCTCTCGCAGGAGAAGGCTTTAGAGGTATATATATATATATATATTTCAATATTTAATACTTACCACTTGCTGAACGGTGAAGGAAAACACCCTGGGGAAACCTACATGCCATATAAAAAGCGTGTATTTGTGCCCGAAGAACGGCGTTAGAGTTCACCACCCATCACGTTGGGACGTAATAATCGTCGGTAACACCTCTGACACCCCCTCGGGGATTCATGTCGTGACGATATACATACGTTCAAATATCTCATCTTCATAACGTACGAGTACAGGCTTCTTTTATACGCCGTTCTTTATGGTCTTTTCCTAATTTCATCTACAGTTGGTCAGATGCTTTGGCAATATTGCCTGACTACTAAAAGATCTCCGTTCCTCTTTGTTATATTATATTTCGTGAGGGCATCCGCCCATTTCGTTCGTATTATAATAACTTATCGAGTTGTAATCACGGGCTTGTTGTTTACTTGTACTAGAAAGGTTTTGCACAATAGGCGAATGGATTGATGGCTGTGCTAGATTTTGCACCGAAAGCGCTACTACACGTCGCTAAAGTCTCGTTATTTAGTCTGCAAGTTTAATGTAAGGCCAACGATACGAGATAAAAAATGTAAACAATCGGACCGTTACTGAGTTATTTCTATCCTTAGTCTCGTGCGTACCGCTCGTACGCAATAATAGCGTCAGTTGCGTTCGAAGTACCGAAAACATCGATTCATAGCATAATGAATATGCCGTGGCCAAAAAACACGAAAAAAAAAATCTTTCATTGTTTGTTGGGATGAGCTGAATTATTTTATCGAATTTTTATTTGTATAGCAAAATTCACAACATGATTGATAAAACAATATATAGTTTTGTTATAAATACTCCTGATTCGGACTCTTCTAATACATATGACAACGATTAGAATAGGGGGTATAAATTTTTTACATAGTAATTCATTCGAATAAAAAATTTTTGAACCCCTGAACGTTTCTCGTTGGCCTTACTTTAGATCCTTCCCTATATGTTTGTTCTAATAAGGTGACTTCTTTATAAAGCCAAATTCTTACCGAAGACTCGGTAAGTGCTCAGTAACAAGATTCGATGACACTTTTTGTGAAATTCGTTAATTATTCTTTTTGTGTTCCTTACAAAAGCAAGCCCAGGCGGAGTCAATTACTATCGGACGTCAAGATTTCATTTTACGAAATTAGCAAAAAGTGTTATCGATCCGTGTTACTGATCACGTACCAAGCCTGAGTTTGGCTGTATAAATAAAAATCAACTTATATTTCCAGGCGATGCGGGTGGGCGTACTCGACGTGCTGCCCGAATCGGCGCTCGAAGGGCTGACGGCGGAGGACCTGCGCCTGCTGTTGAACGGTGTGGGAGACATCAACGTGGCGGCGCTGGTGTCGTACACCAGCTTCAACGACGAGAGCGGCGAGCCGCCCGAGCGGCTGGCGCGCTTCAAACGCTGGCTGTGGGCTATCGTCGACAAGATGACGCATCTCGAGAGACAGGACTTGGTGAGTTGTTATTTATGTATTGAACCGATCTGGGGCACTTCGCGTTATGAATAGTTTACTCGGGTTACTATTTGTAGAATGATTTTTTTGGTAAGTTAAAGAGAATGTGCTATTTTTCAAACTCCGTACTAGAAAAAACAGGACAAAAACTATTAGAGAAAGTGTCACTGTTTGCAGGGCCTAACGTTTAACCGTCAAACGAGATACATAAACGCTGTTAATATTAGTTCGGGCCTTTTGGGAACAAAGTTTTAGACGGTTTTATATATGAGCTTAAGGGGGATGGTTCAAAGCCGCTCCCCATACAAACTTGTCGGAACCACGACAAAAGCATTATAATTTCGTTGTGTTACTTTTTCTACACGTTTCATCAATAATTCTACAACCGCAAATTATATTTTTTTTATTTTGTCCCAAAAAAAAGTTTTTATTATCAAATTTTGCTGTTTAAAAAATGTAAGGAAAGTATATAAATAAAGTATCAAATAGGAAAATCAGATTGTAAAACCTTTTTTTTTGTGAAAAGATTGATTACGAAACGAAATTATAATGCTTCTGTCGTGGTTGTTGGTTGCCACAAGTTTCTGTGGAGGACGGCTTTGGACCATCCCTCTGAACATCATGAATATGTGAGTAACAAGTCAAATTTTTGATGGCCCGTGTTCTTTATGAGTGTTGTATCATCTGATTATTGGGACTAGCTGACGTTAATATCTGTCCGCAGGTCTACTTCTGGACGGGGTCCCCAGCACTGCCAGCGTCCGAGGAAGGCTTCCAGCCGATGCCGTCAGTGACGATCCGGCCGGCCGACGACGCGCACCTTCCCACCGCCAACACCTGCATCTCCCGGCTGTACATCCCGCTCTACTCCTCGCGGCACGTCCTCAAGCACAAACTGCTTCTCGCCATCAAAACCAAGAACTTCGGATTCGTATAAATACAATCGAACCCTAGTTTAGAAGCCCAGTCATGTGAGACTGCCGGTCAATCAATCTTTATGAAATCTAGTGTTCACTATCACAATTATCACTACCGGCCCCAGCAATGTTACTACTATATAATAATATAAACTATCGTGTTACGTGTATGTAGTGTTCTTATTAATCGACTTCTGTCGAAACAACGTGACTGGGTATTTTTGACTGAATATTAATATTCAATACGCTGTAATTTTATGTTTATAGAAAACGCCCTGATGACGCAAGACGCCGCACAAGTACATGTATAGAATTATGAACTTTTTGAGCCCTTCAATATCTCGGTAACTCGATCTTAGAAATCGTAATCATGATTCAGTCAACACTAGTGTGAAAATAATGTATCAATTTAAATCCTTTTAGTATGTATTTTGTTTTATTATACCAATTTATTTATTATTAAAGTTTTATTTTCCTCTGCAATATGGCCTATTACAAAAGTGCATTTGTTGGTGCCACTGATGTACGTTATTTATTATGCTTAACGGCGAATAAAAGGTGGCGTGACGTTAAAAACTCAAAATATTCAAGAATATTTTAATTTGTTTATATAGCTTTGTTATATAGTAAATTTATATAAGATCATAGAGTATGATGGGTACTTGCTAAAATATTTTGGGTAAGCTTGAAAAGAGGCGTGGAGTTCAGGCAATGGTGTGTTTTTGTGATAACAGAGGAAGTATATACGCGCCTCTTCTAAATTTAAGACTATTATTAGATTTTCCTTTGTTTAGTTGTATTAATATGGATTCATAATAAACAATCTCAAAAGCGCTTACATTGTTGTTTTGGTAATCATAACAAGGCTTGTCTTTTTGAGACAACTGATTGAAAACCCTAGGGGCAAAGTCTGTTTACTTCTTCTCTATACAGTAATTTAATTATTTATTTACAACTAGCTTTTTTGCCCGCGGCTTTGAACGCGTGAAAGTTGGTCTTTTGAGTAGTATCGACAGTATTCGGTTTGGCGGTTATTTTATCAATACCCTTAGCCTATGTGTAGACCAGGGCCACGATGATAATAAAAAAGAAAACCGTATCTAAATCTATTGAGTGGTCATAGAGTTAAAACGGAATAGACAGACAAACATTTCCAAAAATACAATAAGTACTAACATGGATGAACAATTTATGGTACTAATAAACAATTTCATTTAAAATTTCGCAAAAATATTATTGAATACACGGACACAACTTTTACTTAATATTATTGTTCGTCGTGCAATTAACGCGGTTGAAAGTAAAAATCCATGTTTTAGAGATTTTCCGAACGTAATATTTTATGGGACCTTAAAGATAAAGCACATATTCGTTTTCTGTTCTGTGCATTTTAATCATCCAGTCTTTCAGGTTTTTTTTTACGTTATGGATGATGAATGACCATGACCACAGATGAAATAAATTAGTAGTACACTATGACTGCCTCTGGTTCGATAACTCGACTATAATTTAGGGGTCTCGACACGGGTTCTAATGCCATCTCTGTCGCACGCTTTCAAAATTATATACGCTATCCTGCTGTCAGTGTCGGAACCTGACGAAAGTGTTAATTAATGGACGGGGGTCTGGAGGTCGCGAATTCAAATCACGTAGAGGCACATTTATGTTCGGTCTGCTTGCTTCGCAAGGTATGTTAAGCGCAAATGGTGCAATTAGTGCTCGAAGTACAGTGATAGGGCCCACCACCCATCGTACTAGGGCGTAATAATCATCAGTGAAATCACACTCACGGAATCTTAGGGGTTTCATGTTGTAGTATTTTCGCACTGACTTATAAATACTAGCAGACCTAACATTAATTATAAACGCATAGAGTCGGCGTGAAGCAATTTCAGTTCTGTGAGTTATGGGCTCTTTTAAATATAAATTAGTTCAGGTATTAACAAATATGTTTCAAGCATAAACCAGCCATAACAACCCATTTTTATATGTTTCTTCGTACCATGTAGCTTAAATGTTGTTTGTTTTTTGTATGGATACTTGCCAACGCCATTTAATCCTTAGGTTTGTTCTGTGTGTTTGTGTATTTT
The DNA here is from genome assembly GCA_910592155.1 of Ypsolopha scabrella. Classification (NCBI taxonomy): domain Eukaryota; kingdom Metazoa; phylum Arthropoda; class Insecta; order Lepidoptera; family Ypsolophidae; genus Ypsolopha; species Ypsolopha scabrella. The sequence goes on along the minus strand of OU342962.1, from coordinate 13,001,374 downwards.
CATATTGAACACTTTTTATTGTGAATAATAAAAAAACATTTAACACTTTATTTTAAATTACTTATAAAAATAATTATTTCATTTTTAGAACACAAGCCTTATCAACAAATTGTACAAAAAATTCACACGTTTTTACAAAATAGCTACAACATCTATACTTCAACAATCCGGTTTAATCGTCAACACCTGAAACAATGTACTTCATTCAACTTTTGCTGCCATTCTCAGTTCCCCTGATATTTTCTTATACACTCCATATAAAACTAAAATATGACAAACATGTAATAAAGCACTTGTGAAGCTAGTACTTGGGTAAGTGTTCCAGCACATTTCAATAAGCGCAAGTAACAAGAACTTTACAATAACAGAGAAATTGCTAGACCATAGCAAATAAGGCAAACTGTGGAAATACCATGAATAGAACTGATAGTGGAGGCTCCTGGCAGAAACAATTCCAATAAAATTAACGATGAACATTGGCAGTATGAACAACTGTGATACAATGTCATAGTTTATGCTAAAGCTTGAACATTCCTCGGTGGTCTCCACAGACTTTTTAGCAGATTTCTTTCCTCCTTTCTGAGGGTTCTGTTTCTGAAGTGCCGATTCAAATGAATTGATGAATTCCTCCTGTTCTTTGGTGAGTTTTTCCTCCTCGGGCTTCTTAATTGGTTTTCTACTATTTTTCTTATTCTTACTTTTTTCTTTCATCTGTTGATTTTTAGCATCAATCTGTGGCTGAACTTGTTTTTGTACATACCGCAGACGGCAATAACTTTGAAAGTATTTTATGCACATTGGTAAAAATATAATTAGCAATATAACATGTATGGCTAGCAATGTTAAATGAAAACATTTATTTTCAAAAGTTTCTATGTCCAAGAACCTGTAATTTACAGTCCAAGTATGATTGAACACACGGCCCAAGTCAAAACTGCCTCTCAAATAAGCCACTGGGTTGCCGATCAGGAAAGGAAGACCTAACACCACTTGAATGATGCCACACAAAAATAGTTGTTTGATTGTACCTTTCAGACCTAAGTTTATCAAATAAAAGAAAAATAATGCAGGTGCATACAACAGTATGTTCATTTTCACAGAAACACCCAAACTATAAAATATGCTACCCAAACTCCATTTTGAGTCTATAAAGAAATTTAATGCCACATATAGTAACAAAACTGCTATTGGATCATTGAATAATCTAAGTACATAAATAGAATGAATCCTATATGAGGTGAGAATAGTTATTGCGAGGAAATAAGGTGGTACTTTTCTGGTCTTTATATAAATTCTCAGGACAAATACCAACTGTAGGATATAAATACCAATAAACACATACTGAGCCAGTTTGATGTTTTCACCCTGATTTGTGATGTAGTACAGAGCCGAATAAATGTAAACAAATCCTGCTGGATACACTAAGGGTCCAGTGCTGCCACGTAGCTCGCTATAGTCCAGGGTTCCATTCAGAAAACCTTCACATTCTTGCATGTAAGCTTTCCAGTCTATTTCGGTATAAGGCACTCTCTCCACAATCAATACATTCAGTATGAGCTCTGCGATGATGATCAGGAATGCTACGAATGGTAGTTGAGCTGGACTAACTATTAAACTTTTTAGATAAGTCCAGGTTAACATATTTTTCACATGGTTGAAGATTTCTTGCAAAACGCTTCGTTCCCCCATGATAGCAATGTCCGCTTCATGCGATGCAGGTCAAATTATAGTTTGAATTTGTAATAGAGATAGTTACCATTCCGCTATATTGCAATAGCCAATCCTAAATCCAGTCCCCGTTCAATCTCTATTTTAAAATAAATTCTATTTTGAGACCTTATGTAGTGTCGTCGTCACGTCAAAGAGTGTAGTTTCGTGTCGGTCGGTTTTTTGAATTGACATATGACTTTTTTTTTTTTTTCTTCCTCCCTTTCAGAGACAGGCAAAGGTATCTAGGACCATGATAGCCTTTTCTGTAATTTCCATTTTATTCCCTTACGTTATTATAATTTTAGGCGAAAGCCTCGTCTGATACGATTTCTTCGTTTTTAATATAATTATGTCAAGTCAAGGGTTGAGTTCAGTCTGATCGCTCGCTCACGCCCGGCGATCATGACATCTCTTTTGCACGCGTTGATTTTGTATATGCTATCCTGCTGTCAGTGATGAGCGGGCGATCAAACTGAACGCGGCCCTGCTGTCAGTGATGAGCAGGCGATGATACTGAACGCGGCCCAGGGATAATTCAGTATGCTTTCTTTTTTTTTTATTCACGCTTGACATCTCTTTTGTACTTTTTAAATTTGTATGTGCTATCCTCCTGTCAGTGATGAGCGGGCGCTCAAACTGAACGCGGCCCCGTCTACCTCTTTCATTGAATGTTGGGGGTGGTTATGAAAGGACAACTTTTTATCAAAAACACCGGTAAATAATCAAAGAAAACACCACAGCTACCTCACGCACCACGTCACAAGAGTAGTCAGTCCAATTCATAGACATCTTTTAATATTATTCTAATACACCAGGGTAGCGTTCCAAATCACTTTTCAAGATTAAAATATTGCTCGCTGTCACCTGTCAGACAAAAGGACAAAAGTAGCTCGATGCTGGTTCCAAGACAGCGACAGCGAGCAATATTTTAATCTTGAAAAAGTGATTTGGAACGCTACCTAGATCGGCAAAGAGAATATATATATACGGCTTGAAACGCCATCAAAAATTCCGTACCCATTCGAATTTTATCAAATACAATAAAGATGTCAAAAATATAAAATTAAAAAGTAGAAGATCGACAAGTTGGGTTTTGGTCCGAGGTTTGTTTACATCATAGAATAAGAACTAATTCTTCTGTGGCATAAATGTTCCGTATAGGGATGTTCCGATACCCACAAGGTATCGATACTTATAATAAGTAGTCAAATAATTTTTCGATACGACCCATATGAGTACATCTAAAGTATCGATATTTACTCATATCGACACTTTTTAGATTTTTTCATGGGACAGTTAAAATAGTTTTTTTTTTCGGAGTAGTTGTTAAAATTAAGTAACTTCTAAATGAATCATCTTTTATTAATTGCAAAACTATTTTAGACCCTGTTATCTTGTCGCAATGACGTCACAAAACAGTAGACAGGGTCAAAATGGGTACTCCTTGGAGTTTGTGGTGTTTTGGAATATTATATTTTTCATAAATCTTGCTGTGGTCTGTTTATTTAACTGGCCGTTGAGGCTTTGTCATCACAAACATGAAGATATTTTTTTAATGGTTTTTGTTTACTTTTTTATTTATATATCTTGAAATAAGTAAAGGATATATGAATATAATTTGCAATATTCCGCTAAACAATTCTTGTCGTGCTATTCAAAATGCAGACTCGTGCACCGCCCGCCCGCCCGCATAAAAACATGCAACAAGCAAGCGATACAAGCAAAGCAATCTAAAATAACAAGCAAGAAAACTTATCGACACGTGTTTCGCCTCTGAACGAGGCATCCTCGGGATGTGTTGCTAGCCCGGCTTCTCCGCAGCAACTGATGTGTTGCTCGCCCAGCCGCTCCGCAGCAACTGATGTTGTTCGCCCGACAGCTCAGCAGCTAGTGACGAGCCGCCGACCAAAACTCGCCTTTTATACACCGGCCTGACTAGTTGTTTGGTGGGGAAAATGGGGAGACGAAAACATGCGTAACAGTGGGGTAGTGGTAAAGTTAGTTTGTTCGTTTAGTAAATCAGGGTTATTCTTGTTTTTTAGTATTTCTAATTGTTCTAACACACACATTCTTAAACCTTTTTTACAAATATGTTTTACTTCAAATGAATGGTTATCAGGCAAACTATGACCGGACTCTAATAGATGTTTTGCAAAGTGTGATTTTTCAGGATGATTATTTCTATGGGCTGAGATATGTTCTTTGTACCTAGTTTCAAAACTGCGACCTGTTTGACCTACATAGACACCGTTACAATCATTGCAAGACAATTTGTAAATACCAGACTGTTGTTTTTTATCTAATTTGTCCTTACCATTGCAAATACGCTTTATCTTATTTTTGGTTCTGAATGCAACGCGAACACCACAACGCCGAAAAATCTTCGCAACCCGTTCAGAAATTGGACCTAGATAAGTTATGCTTGTTTTATATTTCTGAACACTCGTACTTTCAGGCTGTAAAGCAGACAAACTGTTTCTAATAATGATATTCTGTTTTTTGTGGACTAATCTATCAACCATTTTTGCACTATACCCGTTATTCACAGCAATCTGATATATTATGTTGAGTTCTTTTTCAAAGTTGTCAGGACTTAGAGGCACCGTCATCAATCTGTGAACATAACAACGAAATGCTGCAAGCTTATGTTCCCAAGGGTGACAAGACGAAGAAGGTATTACAGTATCGGTGTGTGTTGGCTTGCGGTATATTTGAAATTCATGTTTATTCTGTGCCCGAGTAATCGTTAAATCTAGAAAATTAAGGGAGTTTTCTTGTTCGACTTCTAATTTAAATTTTATTTTGGGGTGAATTTTGTTCAATTTGTCAACAAATACATCGAGCTGTCTACCAGTACCAGTCCAGCAAATAATGATGTCATCAACGTATCTGTAATAATACAAAATATTCGAACTACTGACAATGTGTTTGTTCTCAAAACTATCCATGAAAATATCGGCCATTAATGGACTTAAGGGTGAACCCATCGCTAAACCTTCTTTCTGCATATAGAATCTATCATTGAATTTGAAATAATTTTGACGCATGCAAACTGATGCAAGGCTAATGAGGTCATCAATTTCGTTAGTGTGAAGACGTTGTTTTTCTAGTAAATTTCTAATAACAATCAAACACTCATCGGAAGGAACATTGGTAAACAAGCTATCTACATCTAAAGATATCAACTTCGCATTAGAGGGCAAATGGACATTCTGAATTTTTGATACTAAGTCATCTTTGTTCCTAAGACAATAAATGGGCTTGAAGGCAGTTTTTTCTATCAAAATATGATTTAACCGTTTTGACAAATCATAAGCTGGAGCACCTATATAAGAGACAACCGGACGAACTGGAATATTATCTTTATGAATTTTTGGCAAACCGTACAAAGCTGGAGCTACAGGGTTCATAGGAAGTAATTTTGCTTTATAGTGAGAATTGTCTGGAAAAACAAAGGAGGTGTTGTTGACGGCTAATTTTAACTCTGCTTGAAATTTCTTAGTTGGATCTGAATTAAGAGGAACAAAGGCGTCACCCTGAATAACATCATTTACCTTTATATTATAGTCATCACGATTCATTATTACTACTGTGTTGCCCTTATCGGCCTTGGAAATCACTAAGTTATTTTCGTTGACCCTACTCTGAACAGATTTAAATATTGCTAGTTCCGGATTAATTTTGAGACTTGATGAGACAACGAACTCTTGAATTTCATGCGTAACCAAACTCTTCACAATATTGTCTTGCTTAGAAACAATTGCAGTAATCTCAGCATCAACAGCTAAATTTTCTAATGAATTTTGGGACAAACTAGAAGGAATATTATATTTTAAACCCTTTTCTAAAAGAGACATCTCAATATTAGGAAAAACAACATTAGTTAAATTTTTTACTCGAGGGTAGAATGAAGAAGTTGATGAATTTTGCACGGGCTGTCGACTAAAATCGTTATTACACTGTATTAATCTATCTAACTTACTTTTCTGAATGAGATACTTCTCGTGCACAACCTTCGATGCCAAATCTCTAGCCTTTCTATCCAAGCTGTCAAATTCAGTGCTGTGTAAAGAAAAAGTTAATTCAGTATGGAGAACTTTGAGATGAGTTTTAAGGTTATTTCTTACCGAAAACCAATACCTTATTTCTTCATTCAACCAAGCCAATTGTGCTCTTCTAATAGCTAAAAATGAAGACCTAGTGTGTGTGTTACAACGAATATTAAGTTTTATGTAGTTGGGGATAACTTGATTTTTCTTACATTGTTGATTAAACCAAACATTCTGTGCGGCTACTCTGTGTAATTTGGTAAGTTTAACATACAATTTCGCCTGTTCAGCTATGCTTGCTGACCTAAGATGATTAATTGAAATAGGCGTTACCTTGCGGAAGTCCATCACTAAGTAAAGGATATATGAATATATCTAGTTTGTCCCAAAATTCATTAGAAAATTTAGCTGTTGATGCTGAGATTACTGCAATTGTTTCTAAGCAAGACAATATTGTGAAGAGTTTGGTTACGCATGAAATTCAAGAGTTCGTTGTCTCATCAAGTCTCAAAATTAATCCGGAACTAGCAATATTTAAATCTGTTCAGAGTAGGGTCAACGAAAATAACTTAGTGATTTCCAAGGCCGATAAGGGCAACACAGTAGTAATAATGAATCGTGATGACTATAATATAAAGGTAAATGATGTTATTCAGGGTGACGCCTTTGTTCCTCTTAATTCAGATCCAACTAAGAAATTTCAAGCAGAGTTAAAATTAGCCGTCAACAACACCTCCTTTGTTTTTCCAGACAATTCTCACTATAAAGCAAAATTACTTCCTATGAACCCTGTAGCTCCAGCTTTGTACGGTTTGCCAAAAATTCATAAAGATAATATTCCAGTTCGTCCGGTTGTCTCTTATATAGGTGCTCCAGCTTATGATTTGTCAAAACGGTTAAATCATATTTTGATAGAAAAAACTGCCTTCAAGCCCATTTATTGTCTTAGGAACAAAGATGACTTAGTATCAAAAATTCAGAATGTCCATTTGCCCTCTAATGCGAAGTTGATATCTTTAGATGTAGATAGCTTGTTTACCAATGTTCCTTCCGATGAGTGTTTGATTGTTATTAGAAATTTACTAGAAAAACAACGTCTTCACACTAACGAAATTGATGACCTCATTAGCCTTGCATCAGTTTGCATGCGTCAAAATTATTTCAAATTCAATGATAGATTCTATATGCAGAAAGAAGGTTTAGCGATGGGTTCACCCTTAAGTCCATTAATGGCCGATATTTTCATGGATAGTTTTGAGAACAAACACATTGTCAGTAGTTCGAATATTTTGTATTATTACAGATACGTTGATGACATCATTATTTGCTGGACTGGTACTGGTAGACAGCTCGATGTATTTGTTGACAAATTGAACAAAATTCACCCCAAAATAAAATTTAAATTAGAAGTCGAACAAGAAAACTCCCTTAATTTTCTAGATTTAACGATTACTCGGGCACAGAATAAACATGAATTTCAAATATACCGCAAGCCAACACACACCGATACTGTAATACCTTCTTCGTCTTGTCACCCTTGGGAACATAAGCTTGCAGCATTTCGTTGTTATGTTCACAGATTGATGACGGTGCCTCTAAGTCCTGACAACTTTGAAAAAGAACTCAACATAATATATCAGATTGCTGTGAATAACGGGTATAGTGCAAAAATGGTTGATAGATTAGTCCACAAAAAACAGAATATCATTATTAGAAACAGTTTGTCTGCTTTACAGCCTGAAAGTACGAGTGTTCAGAAATATAAAACAAGCATAACTTATCTAGGTCCAATTTCTGAACGGGTTGCGAAGATTTTTCGGCGTTGTGGTGTTCGCGTTGCATTCAGAACCAAAAATAAGATAAAGCGTATTTGCAATGGTAAGGACAAATTAGATAAAAAACAACAGTCTGGTATTTACAAATTGTCTTGCAATGATTGTAACGGTGTCTATGTAGGTCAAACAGGTCGCAGTTTTGAAACTAGGTACAAAGAACATATCTCAGCCCATAGAAATAATCATCCTGAAAAATCACACTTTGCAAAACATCTATTAGAGTCCGGTCATAGTTTGCCTGATAACCATTCATTTGAAGTAAAACATATTTGTAAAAAAGGTTTAAGAATGTGTGTGTTAGAACAATTAGAAATACTAAAAAACAAGAATAACCCTGATTTACTAAACGAACAAACTAACTTTACCACTACCCCACTGTTACGCATGTTTTCGTCTCCCCATTTTCCCCACCAAACAACTAGTCAGGCCGGTGTATAAAAGGCGAGTTTTGGTCGGCGGCTCGTCACTAGCTGCTGAGCTGTCGGGCGAACAACATCAGTTGCTGCGGAGCGGCTGGGCGAGCAACACATCAGTTGCTGCGGAGAAGCCGGGCTAGCAACACATCCCGAGGATGCCTCGTTCAGAGGCGAAACACGTGTCGATAAGTTTTCTTGCTTGTTATTTTAGATTGCTTTGCTTGTATCGCTTGCTTGTTGCATGTTTTTATGCGGGCGGGCGGGCGGTGCACGAGTCTGCATTTTGAATAGCACGACAAGAATTGTTTAGCGGAATATTGCAAATTATATTCATATATCCTTTACTTAGTGATGGACTTCCGCAAGGTAACGCCTATTTCAATTAATATCTTGAAATATTGGTCATATGCGATGTGATAACCATAGATAAAGAATTTATTTGCAACTGAAAATCACACTGACATACAGTAGCAATCCAGGTACCTGAAAGTGAAATTTTGTTTACGAATCACAACAAAAAGACACCATACAAAAAAAATTAAATTCATAAACGCATAATGAATAAGCAAGCGGAAAATTAAATCAAGAAAAGTTTAATACGGATTATTAAAATGTATGATATCATCTAATATCCTATAAAATAAATTTGAAAACAGCGAGTTTCGAGCTTTTATTATAAAAAAAATTACGTGAATAGTAAGTACGCAAAACCAGGAAATGTACTACGTATGTACTACCTTCGGAATCTACATTACAATTGCAGTATTTACCAAAACAATATTATTATTACATTTACTATACACACTACGTTACTATGTTTACTATATAGGCTGAAATTAAATTAACCGAACAAATTCATACTGGAGACTCAGTTAGTGATCAGGATCTAGGTTCAGTAATCCTTTTGGTCAAATTCAAAAAATATATTTTTTTGCTCCCTTACTGGTTGGACTAGTTTAAGTAGAATTCCTAGTCTAGGCTGTAAGGAAGCAAACAAAAATTTTTTTCGAATTGCACCAAAAGGGTACCTAATTGAAGCTTGTTTCTGTTCAGTAACCGAGTCTCCAGTATGAATTTGGTCGGTTTATTACATTTCACCTTGTATACTTTAGTTATAATATAATATAATATTTACCAAAATTGGTATACATTTTGGGTGTTCCGATTATCAAGTATACAAGGTGAAATTCAAACAACCGACCAAATTTACACTGGAGACTCGGTTAGTAGTTATGAACAAAGTTCAATGACCCTTCAGGTGAAATTCGAAAAAAAAAATTTTTTTGCCCCGTAGTGCCTGTACTAGGAAATTGTACTTTAACTAGTCCAACCAGTACGGGAGCAAAAAAATTCATTTTACGAATTTGGCCAAAAGGATTACTGAACCTTGTTCCTGATCACTAACCAAGTCTCCAGTATGAATTTGGTCGGTTGATTGAATTTAACCCTATATAGAACGACACATAAATTTTCATATTTTTATATCGGGTCATAATTTTAATAAAGTTTATAACAGTGGCATTTTGTCCTCTTACTGCCCTTTTGTGACGTCTTTGCGACAAGATAACGGGGTCTAGTTAGAATACTAAATAGAGAACTCTTGTTTCTGAACTTCTGTCCATATTTTCAATTTTGGTGGCGCCATTCGAAACCAAATACAAACCAACAACAAGCCAATAATGAAAATAAATTTAATTACTTTACAAAAATTAATATAACAGTGATACTGACAATAATAAATTAGTTTAATGGTATAATTTGGTTTCTCTGAATTATATTTTATCGATAGTTGCCGATAGCTAAGGTTGAAGTGATGACTTAAACGTTATCATCATAAATTCATAAACTTTAAGTACCAAAAAGGTGACATCCGTCGTAGGTGATATATGAGAGCTACCCATTACAGTCTGTCAAAAAAGTGTTGAAATGAATATTGAAGGAACAATTTTTCTTTCGCCTGGTTACACCAAACCAACAAGTACAAAATCTCTTAAACCGAGCTTACCACGTTGTTATTTCATAAATATACCGGGTGTAAAAGCAAAGTCAAGAATCCTTCAAGGGTGTGTTAGTATGATCGGTAAAGATATTTTTTTAAATACTGGGATCTCTAAATAAAGTACCAGTACCTCATAATAAGACGATTTTCTTTATTCAAAATACACTAATCGCGTGGACACCCTCACGGTCGCTGGCCACTCTGATGAGGGGTGCGGGTTTCGCTGAGCTGCGTAGCCATAGGTTAGAAAAATGATGGAATTTTTGGTGAAAATTCAAGGTATATTTTTTTTTTCTCGTAATGACATCAGAATCGTGTATATTTTCATACCCTAAAGGGATTCTTGACTTTGCATTTACACCCTGTATTACCTAAATTATATTACAGTACGCTGTCAAAACCCTGAACACCTATCCATATATACCTATATATACACATCAGTGGTCCAATCACAGTCAGTCACGTCACGCACGCACGACGACGATCAACGTTAAAAATCATTGGGGAAAATGTCTGTCACACACAGTGTAAAATTGAAACACACATGACGCGGTTGCCCAGCTCAGGCTATAACGAACGACCATGGTATGGATGAGGAATGGGTATGGGTTTGTTTGTTTTTCGTCATGTGTCAAAAAAGCGCGCGAAAAGTGAAAAGGAATAAAAATGACGAAGCAGTTGGAAGCGGTGCATGAATAGCTGGTAGCGGCTTCCGTAGTTTTAATTTTATTCGACCTTATGAATTTACATTTTTACCACCTTAGCCGTGCCGTCGCCGTCGCCGTTGCCGGTGCCGGTGCCGGTGGATTGCCAGTAAGTGGAAAAGGGGCCATGAGCGAAGCGAGGAGGAGCGGTTAGGTTTCCGATGACTTACGGTTCAATAATTTATAAAATTAAAGGACCGCTTCCCTTTTCGAACTGTACATTGCAAATTGAACTTTATCAGCTTGTGCTAAGAAAGATATTCCAACAGCTAAATAATGACTTACGGTTCAATAATTTTAAAAATTATAACTAACCATTTGGTCAAGGAACGCCGATAATGCAGCTAAGCAGCGTTTTTTCTCCCGACATGGTTCACAAATATTGAATTTTCAAACTGAAAACTTACTTTTATTAAAATAAAATATAGCCTATGCTACTCAGCAATAGTATAGCTTTTTATAAAAGAAAGATTTTTTTGAATCGGTTCACTAGTTCCAAAGTTTACCTCAAACATACAAACAAACAAATCTTTCCTCTTTATATAATAATATAGTGTAGATGTAGATTACTAGGTTTATTGTAATATAGTCGATTCTGAAGGCTTTGATTTGAGTTTTAGTGCTTTAAAACCATTGATTTAAAGGTTTCAAACTTACATTTTATTAATTCCAAAATAGTTATTTAGTTTAAGCGAATCCTATGTCTATGAGTGTAACTGAAGCTATATTACATTGGGATAATATAAGTTTTGACAGCACTAAAACTAAAATTAAAGTAGTAACTATTGTAATAATCTGTGCTTCATTTTATTCTCCACTAGCTTTTGCCCGCGGCTCCGCCCGCGTCGAAGAGATTTTCGTGGAAATAAGGAAAACAAAAGAATATGATTTTTTGAACGACAATATGCAACGGTCACCAAAGTGCTAATAAATACCAATCAAATAAGCCCAAACTTGAAAAGTCTGCTGTTGTTCGTTGAGGAGATCCCGTACCCACCTTCCAGTCCCATCATCAGACCATGGTCACCATGTTTTACCAAAGTGCTAATAAATACCAATCTAATAAGCCCAAACTCGAAGGGTCTGCTGTTGTTCGTTGAGGAGATCCCGTACCCACCTTCCAGTCCCATCAAATACACTTAAACTTGAGAGGTCTCCTAAAAAAAAACATTTTCCAGTCGATGATTTAAACCCCGACCATGATACTACATACGACTACGCAAGGTGTAGGTACGTACCACATGATTAACTAAAAATCCTATTGAGTGCTTAAAGAATTTTTATAGTCAGTTCAGTAGTTCTAGATATTACCCATTATATGCAAACAAACAAATCTTTCTTCTATATTTCTTAGTGTAGACAAACTTAAACGTGAGTTGATTTGAACTCGATTTGAACCAGACTGCGTCAAATGCGATATTTTAAAACATGCAGCGCCATCTAGTGTATTAAAATAAAAACAATTTCATCGCCAGCTTACTGAGCTGTATCCAGGGTAGCTTCACAGAGATGGCGTTTTCTAAGGACTCGAAAATAAAAATATTTTAGTTATTGGTCTTTGCTCAGTCAAGAAATATAATTTCAGCTTTAATATTTTTTTAAAAAAGGAAATATTTTTTCTGAAATTAAAATAAAATAATAAAAAATAAAAAGTGAAAACAAATTTTACCAGTCGGGGTTTGAACCCGCGATGATCGACTACGCTAAGGCGGCGAACCTTCCATATGTCTAACTAAAATTCTCATTGCGTTGTTCCCTTTTGTCATAGCTTGATGATAGATAGCTTTAAACCTTCCCGAAAAAATGCTTTACCTTTCAGTGAAAACTGCATTAAAATCCATTGAGTGGTTCTCAAGTTATAAGCGAACGAACAAACAGGCGTTGTATTTTATATGTATAGAGTGAGGTTCCTAATGAGGGGTCGATTAGGGACTTTGCTGTAAGTATGTTTTTCATCTATATTTATTAAATATTCTAAAAATGAAAACTATTACATAACTGGTACCAATATTTTATTTTTATTTATTAACATAATAAAAATACCGTAGCACTATATGCCATTTCATTGTGTTTTTTTTTGTAATTTCCCCAGTAAATTTTTCAGAATAACTTCTTTTGGAAAGTTTTTAAGAAAATTGTTGATGTACTGCGAAACTATTTTGGCTGCGGTATCTAGTACTTGGTGGTCCAAAAATGACACTAACAAATTTTCGTCTGCCAACAATGTAGAGTCCAATAGATCAATGACTTCATCCGAGTCCAATCCAGTCACCCTCAACTGTAACAATAAATTAATGCAATGCTTTTCAAAAAAAGCAATAGATACGTGAAATTTAACATGATCAAATCAATTAAATCACTTTTCAATAAAACTACATCGCCTACTGCGCTACTGAACAACGGTTTCAATACCAGGTGAAATAATATTAGTAAGCGAAACTTTAACCTTAGGTAAAACTCGTCCCTAAGGACTTTGTAGCATTTATTTATTACGAGCCTTTGGCCGCGGCTCCACCTACGTTTATTCAATCTTTGCCCCGTTTCAGCTTGGGCGTTGTTTTATGAACACCCTCGTAGTCTATGTGTTGACAGGGGTCACTACGATGATAATTTTAAAAATCCGCATCCAAATCCGTGGAGTGGTTCTCGAGTTAAAAGCGTTTATAAAACTTTTGCCCCGTTTTCGGCTTGGGCGTTACTTTATGAACACCCCTTATATTCTATGTGTTGACCAAGGTCACAATGATGATAGTAAAAAAAATCATCCAAGTCAGTTGAGTGATTTCGAGTTAAAGTGGAACGTAGGTACATACAGACAGACAGACAGCGAGACAGATAGACAAAAACATCTTAAAATTGTGGTTTTCGTCTCAATGCAATACTAATAACCGATTTCATTTAAAATTTCGTGAAAATACCTATTCAATGTACAGACGCGACTTTCTTCCTACTTTATTATTTAGTAAAGATTGTTAAATGGTGCACAGATGAGACTGCGGACCCCTATACATACACTCGCGGACCCCGGGAACGCGGACCACAGGTTAAGAAACACTGATCTATACTAATCTATAAATAATAAAGTACCAAAAAAAGTCGTGTCTGTATATTGAATATATTTTTCTAATTTTATATGGAAAGGTTTATTAGAATTAGTAATGAAGCCAAACTGTCAGTCTGTATGTAAGTATGTTACGTTTTTACTCGAGATCCACTTAACGGATTTAGGTGCGGTTTTCTTTTTTATCATCGTGGCAACTCTGGTTAACATACAGGCTAGAAGGAGTGTGGATAAAATAACGCCCAAGCCGAAATCGGGGCAGAGATTGAGTAAACGCGGGCGGAGCCGCGGGCGAAAGGCTAGTTCAACATAAAATATAAAATCAGCTTTAGCGATCTAAAACTATTTTATTTGGTATTTTATTTATTTATTTGAATGACAGAAACTTATTCTTCTTATATAGGTACATTAAAAGAGTTACAAGATTTAAATTATGCTCGTGATGTGTTTTTCGCTTTTTGACTAACTTCTTGGCCAATGCAAATTGTATACGATTGGCTGCGCAACGGGTAAATATTAAATCTCTCACTAAAGTAGGTACAATCATTGTTGAATCGTGTTAGCATAGAAAACTATTACTGTAATAAGTATACTTTATCTTTAATACGTTGTTTATGTGCGTGCATATAATAATTAATAATTAACCAATGTTTTTAAATTAATATCCACACTGATAGATTTATAGTTCTTAGGTTGCCGTGACTTTTAGGTATGGAACCCTTATGAAAACGAAACCCTTATAAGATCACTCTCGTGTCCATCTGTTCATATGTCACAGAAATTCTTCTTGAAAACTATTATATATAATAGCCATTGACCTCTCATAAAACAACTAGACTCACAATCTCGCTCAAAAAGTGTCCGCGATGAATTTTGTCACCACCATGGGGTGACAAAAGCGAATGACGATTTCGTATAACTGATATTGCATCTTATGATAACGACATAACGTCTTAATTTGGTTGAAGATTTTTGCTACTGTGCACGTCGCACGTTCGGACACTTTCTGACGAACTTTTCTTGGAGACTGTGTGTCTTGTTGTTTTATGAGAGGTCAATGATAATAGCGTAAAAATCAAGCATCATTTTGGCCTAATGATGAAGCACATGTACCGCAAGCCAACGTTAAAAAAAAAGATAATTAAACGAACCTTGACATTATCAGAGCTCACGTCGACATCCAGAGCCGTCAACTGGTAGACCCTCAAACCTCTGAACGGGAACTCCTCAGCACGGAATGCTCCAGATAATTCCAGATTTGAAACTTGCATTCTAGAATATTTTGTTAACATTTTATACTAGGAGGACTTTGAGAAAATCTATTTTTAATACACCTGCTCAAAATATGATAGATTACGTGCCTGTTTAGCGTGCGTAAAATGACATATTTCGCTCTCGTGCTTGTTGTTTTTACACCAAACAAAGGTTTACATGGTTACTAAATGATGTGGCCGGTTTGCCATCTAAGGGAAACCGGCCACATCATTTAGTAACCATGTAAACCTTTGTTTTACCGGATACTGTAAAAACAGTTTAAGATGAGTATTTTCAAACTTTTATATTTTATAATTAAATATATTATGGATGTTTTAAAAATTCATAGCGATTTTAGACGTCATAATTTATATTATATTTTAGCTATCTTATTATTATTAAAAAGATTTTAGAAAGAGGTTGGTCTTTGTAGTACAGATTGGCGCCAACCAGACTGCGTGTTCTTCTGCCGACTTGTATCTGTTTTGTATGATTTGCAACAAAATTGCTTTTATTTTATTATTTCATGTTATTTTTCGCAGGTGTATTTAAAAACGTCGTTTGATACACTTGCGAAAGTGATAATATTTCTCGCCCCGACTGTTTTTTGCCTCGACTGCGTCTCGACAAAAAAGTCAATCGTGACTCATAAGGCGCATAGGCACGCCATCGTTTTAGTACAAAATTTGATAACCCCTTTCTCTGTTGTTTTTCGTTATAGACTAAAGGTATAGACCTCAATAGTTTAATACAGGCATTTACAAAGTCGCTATTTGGCTGAAATGTTAAATTTTGATATAGGTACAATCTGAGGCAAGAAAACAACTTTGTATGTAAATCTGTCCAGCTTAATATCTTTAAAACAAAATTAACATTTAAAATTTTGGCAAAATGGTGCCTTTTAAAATACCAGCACAAGATGATGGAGGTCATATAGTTTGGTCTATTACGAAAAACAACTGAGAAACGGATGATTAAATTTTGTACTAAAACGGTGGCGTGCCTAGGCGCCTTAATATCAACCTTTTCGCACTTGCATCAAAATGTACTATTAAAGAAGAAAAGATATAAAATATGATTTTTTTGCGCAATCTATCGCAATTTTTAGAAACTTACGATGCGTGTCCGGCTACGGAATATGGTAAAAAGCTGCTAATTATTAGATCCACCTCATAGTCAACTGTAAAAGAAATTATGTTATAGAGTCGAAAAAATGTTTTAAAAGGTAGTAACATCTAAGTAATGGTAGTAGTAGTAGTAGGTAGCTACATATCTTCAATAGTAATATGAGGTAATACAAAGTAGTCGTATTTATTTAGTCGTGATAGATAGCTACGTACATTCAATGGTAATAAAAGGTAATACAGAGTAGTCGCATCTAGTCGTAGTAGGTAGCTATATACCTTCAATGGTAATATAAGAGGTAATACAACGTAGTCGTATTTATTTAGTCGTAATAGATAGCTACGTACATTCAAAAGTAATATAAGGTAACACAGGGTAGTCGCATCTAGTCGTAGTAGGTAGCGAAATTCCTTCAATAGTACTATAAAAGGTAATACAAAGTAGTCGCATTTATTTAGTCGTAATAGATAGCTACGTACATTCAAAAGTAATATAAGGTAATACAGAGTAGTCGCATCTAGTTGTAGTATGTAGCTACATGTATAACTTCAATAGTAATTTAAGAGGTAATACAAAGTAGTCGCATTAAGTTAGTCGTAATAGATAGCTACGTAAATTAAATAGTAATTTATGGTAATACAGAGTAGTCGAATTTAGTCATAGTAGGTAGCTATATACCTTAAATAGTAATATAAGAGGTAATACAAAGTAGTCGCATTTATTTAGTCGTAATAGATAACTACGTAAATTCAATAGTAATAAAAGGTAAATATACTATGGCAATACAGAGTAGTCGCATCTAGTCACAGTAGGTATTTACGTACCTTGAATAGTTATCGATTTACTTAAATAAAGCACGAGTGCCAAAAATTATTAAAAAATAAAGATACATTAATATACAAAGAAGACGTGATCTTGCTAAGTTTCTTGCACTTTTTCTAAGCAAGACTAACTGAATGGGCGGAGTTAGGCATATATTAATTTATAGATACCTTATTTATCTGAAGGTTGTGTTTTTCTTATTAAATGAGGTGACTTTCGTTTGTATAGCCAAATTCACACTGGAGACTCGTTAAGTTGTCAGGAACAAGGTTCACTGACCCTGTTTAAAATAAATTAAAATACTTTTGTTCCTTTATACACAAGTATCAACAATGAAGTACAACCTCGACTCGATTAGTAGGTTAGGAAGTCTATATTTTACTTTACGTATTTCTTGAATCTTGGTACTGCCTGACCACTTAGCGAATTTCCAGTAGATATGAATTTGTCTATACAGGTTGGCCGGGAAAGAGAAGCCTTACATTTAGGGGTATCCGAATCACCCCTATAAATTAGTGGCGCGATTTTTAGTAGTTTAGGAGATATGGTTATTTTAAATGATTTTTATAATAATTTTCACCTAAAATTAGTTTTGATTTTTTCTCTCTTTCTATTTAATATTTGTGAATGTTTTTTCGAGGTTATTTATGACAACTATGTGAGTAACTACCTTAAAAATTATGGTTTACCTAGGTGTTGTGAAACATGACTAAAATTTTGTCGAAAGTTAAAAATTACTGTTCAATCATAATAGTCTTACAATTTCAAAATATAGAAAAGTGTATTTGAAGAGTTGTCAATAGTTTCAAAGTAATTTCAAAACTGTTATTGCCCTTCAGCAATAAAAACCATAAAAACCAGACCTTAATAGGCCTTTTTTCTGCAATTAGCCCTCAAAGTTAAGGAGTGATTTTTTTTTAAACTTAATAAATAACGGTATGTAATTTTTCTTTAATTTATGATTTTATTTTATTCAAACACGGTTCATTATGATTAAAATGAATTTATTTACAGCAAGTTTTCGAAGTGCCACCCTCCAACAGAAATGCACAACCTACACCCATACAAGAAATTCCAGCTTCTTCAAGTTGCTTATAAGAAGCAACAGTGTAGCTTTTAGGCAATTAAAATAAAAATTTCTTGTATGGGTGTAGGTTGTGCATTTCTGTTGGAGGGTGGCACTTCGAAAACTTGCTGTAAATAAAATCATTTTAATCATAATGAACCGTGTTTGAATAAAATAAAATCATAAATTAAAGAAAAATTACATACCGTTATTTATTGTTTAAAAAAAATTCACTCCTTAACTTTGGGGGCTAATTACAGAAAAAAACCTATTATGGTCTGGTTTTTTATTTTTTTTGTTGCTGAAGGGCAATTGCAGTTTTTGAAATTACTTTGAAACCACTGACAACATTTCAAATAAACTTTTCTCTTTTTTGAAATTTCAAGACTTAAGATTGAACAGTAATTTTGAACTTTCGACTAAATTTTAGTCATGTTCCACAAGACCTAGGTAAACCATTATTTGTAAGGTAGTTACTCACATAGTTTTCATAAATAAACTCGAAAAAACATTCACAAATATTAAATAGAAAGAGAGAAAAAATCAAAACTAATGTCAGGTGAAAATTATTATTAAAATCATTTAAAATAATCATATCTTCTAAACTAATAAAAATCGCGGAACATATATGGGGGTGATTCAGATACCCCTAAATGTAAGGCAGCCATAAAAAAAATTTGGACGTCTCTGTCCCGGCCAGCCTGTATAAACCATAGTCACGTGTACAATTTAATTAACCAGTGGCTGTGGATGGCGAAATCAGAAACTATAGGGAATAGCGAAAAATGATCAAACGAGTCTCGGGGCCGATTTTGATAAAAACTAAATTATATTTAAAAAAGTATACATTCCCACGTCAAGACACATTTGATTTTCAAAAAAATACGCCAATACAGGCGTACAGGACCTGCATAACATAATGCAGCATATTAAACACGCGTGCTTTTTACTTTACAATATCGCACTAGTGTTTTTTACATTACAGTTTTTTTTTTCTTAGCACACAGTTTTGATGTCTTGAGAAATAGTAAAGTTTTTTGCAAATAAATAAACTGTCTCAGTTAAAATATAATAAATAATTATTTAATTTTATCAAATTATTTATTTTCATCAACAAATTAACTCAAATTTTTGTTGTAAATACAAATAATATTCAGTTTGTTGATATTTAATATTTGGCTGTTTGGCGGATGCGTCAGTGCCTCTATTTCCATCTGCGCGCGCATAGACAAAATATCCGCCGCCATTTTTCAAAGAAAATTGTCAAGTCATAGCTGTGGTTTCGATTATGTGGAAAAATAAGCAGTGAAATTTTATTATTTTTCCTCGCAAGTGTGTTGGAAAACGTCGTATGAAACGCGTGAGCATTAGACATTACACTCTCGGCTCCATTACGCCCTCGCCGTTCGGCCCGGGCTGCAATTCCGCCTAACGCAGCTCACTTGTATCATAATGTACTATTAATACATTAAATTAAACTAATACAAAATAGTAATAGTCGTAGTAAGTAGCTACTTACCTTCAATAGTAATAAGAGGAACAGTTAAGTTGAAATCTACTCTGTTGTTAATCATACGCGCTTCGATTTTATCCAGATGAAATGATTTGAGACCATTTAAAACTAAGTTGTTCAAGGTCACCTGCCCACTGAAAGGTTAAAAAAGACGGTTACTTTTAAACAATTTATTTCTGATGATCACTTACCAAGATAAAAGTAACCGTTAATTCGAGACTCTTTTTTAGAAATTCTCTAAGCATTTTGGTTTCTCGTTCACTCAGGGCTGAGATAGAACGTGTAAAGAAAAAAAAAATTGTCGAAAGATTGTCGAAAAATTGTTTCTGATTACAGACCTGCAAAGGGCAGCACAGTAATAAAAACATGTCAAACATATCTAAATGGCGGCCTGTCATTGGCGGGTGTAATTAGTTCTCCGTCTGTCATTGGCCGGAGTCATTAATCCACTGGCATTGTAGATCTGTACATAATAAGTAATCGGAAACATGCGACATTACACAATGGCTTTATATTTTTAGCCATGTGGCCTATAGGAACGCCGAAAACGTTCACATCGAGTAGAAACTTTTTCATCACTAATGCTCTGAAAGTAAGTCATATACAACTCGAAATACGGGAGGTAAATTCGATTTACCTATCTAGGGAGGTAAGTAAATTTGAAAATCAAACGACTGGTCCTTATTAAAACAATCACACGGCCAGTAAGACGCGATTGCAAAAAAAGAGAGTCACATGAAAATAAAATGGCGGCAGTAAAATTATCTTGTTGAAAACGGTGTTGCAAACATAATTTCTTAATTGATTAACGACATATTTCATTGATTGCACGTCGAATTAATTTTTATATCTTGCAAAAAAGTGTTATTTAATGGCAAGTAATTAAATGGTATTTATTTTAAATATTCGGTCAGCAAGAAAAATCAGCTGAAAAGTTATTTTGACAGCACAATATGTTTTTGTCGGCCGTAAAAAGAATCCACCAATAGAGCCACCAACAATACCTGGTCAGCAATTAAATCAATGATTATCAGAAAATAAGTAGATATCCGGTCAGCTTGATAATGTACATGTTTGCAAAATAAATAGTTCTAATGCAAAATTATTATTTGGTCAGCAGGATTATACAATTGGTTTGCATAAAAATAATATTTGTAAGCTATAATCTCTAAAAGACTGCATTTTAAAATTATAGTCAGCTAACAATTTAAAATTAGCGCGATTTTATTGAAATTGCAGCAATGATAGTATTGTATTGTATGCCCGCGGCTTCGCCCGCATTTATTCAATATCTGGCCCGTTTTCGGCTTAGGCATTATTTTATGCCACCCCTTTAGCATTTGTTGACCAAGGGTCACTACGATGATAATAAAAAACTGCATCCAAATCCGTTGAGTGGTTCTCGAATTAAGACGGAACAATAATAATACATATTACATATTACAGACAGACAGAAAAACAAAAATTCAAAAATTTTTAGTTTTGGCTTCAGTACATACAATACTAATATAATAACCCATTTCAATTAAAATATATTAAATACATATACAAACACGACTTTTTTACTATTTTATATTTTTAGGTAGGCTTAGACTAATCTAAGATTAGCTAACTATTAATGCATTTTAATATTTTTTCTTAGTTTATTTTAATTAATTTTCAAATCGTAGGTAGAGTGATCAGCCCATTAATGAATACAAGAAATTAATAACTCAATGCAACAAAAAAAATGCTAACTAATTGCTGTAGAAATAAAATTAATTAGTAAATCAAAATAAATTTAACAGCTTGCCAAAATTTCATAAAATCCGTATCACGATTTGCTGCTCTATTACTTATATTGCTGCGGATATATTTCATTTACTATGACATCAATTCAGTGTCACATTACTTGCTGATCAATTTAGTTATTTTTGCCGACCACTAGAAGCAGTTCAATTCATTTTGTTAGCTCTGACCAAAACTTCTTTAATTAGCTGACCATTTAAATGACAGCCTTATTTAATAGACCCTTGTTAATAGTGTAAAATCGAAACCGGTTGGGATAAATATACAGGGTGTAAATGCAAAGTCAAGAATCCCTTTGTATGAAAGAAAGTATACACGATTCTGATGTCATTACGAGAAAAAAAATATAACTTGAATTTTCACAAAAAAATTCCATCATTTTTCTAAACTATGGCTACGCACCTCACCGGTCTTCCCGTACACCTAATTGCACCCCGCAACCCACACCCCTAATCCGAGTGGCCAGCGACGAGTAAGGGTGTCCACGCGATTAGTGTATTTTGAGTAAATAAAATAGTCTTAATAAGAGGTACTGGTACTTTATTTAGAGATCCCAGTATTTAAAATAATATCTTTACCGGTCATACTAACACACCCTTAAAGGATTCTTGCCTTTGCTTTTACACCCGGTAATTACTGTGTAAGTTTTATTTATTTCCTCGCATTAGTGATGAAAAGTAGAGTATTACACACGGTTGGATAACAATCTACTATTAATCATTATCCACAGGGCCTAGCATGGGTACCTCACGAACCTTGTATATGACTGCAAAGTTCGCTAGCACCAAAAATGTACATTTTACTAAATCCATCCATCCACCCATGCAGCCTGTTTCGTACACTGCTGGACATAGGCCTTTCCAGGATTTTGCCACTCTTGGCGGTCCTCCCGGAAGAAATGCTAATACTCACACACGCTGGGCAGGCGGGTTGGTGAGCGCGGTGCCGAAACCCTTGCACCAGTGACGCCGCTGTTTTTGACAGACTGTTTTATATAAGGTCCGGCAATTAGGGATGGATATACCGCCATCCATCGGTCCCAGGCAATGGTGGGCCGCCTTTTTTTGCCTGAGAGCTGTTCTCTTACTCTCCCCCGAATAACTTCGGGAGGATTTGCGAGTAAAATGGTGGTACCTCCACAGTCGAGCCTGGCATCAGCTCTACCACCTATTTTACTAAATACATAAGTAAAAATCACTTTGTTTTAAAACCATATACAGAGGGGCCGCAATGTTTTCAAAATTATGACTTTTAGTTTCTTTCTCTTCATATTTGGTTGAACATGGTTGAACACAATAAATCGCGCCCCCATTTAACGTTATTGTAAATGACGCACAGTAACTTACGAAACGAGACCAGTATTAACTGGAATGGAAGATAAGGTTTTCAGCCTGTAAGGGTCTAGAGGCGGCAAGCCCTGGCCTCCAGTTGAGAACAAGTAGCGAAGAGATTCCACCAGCTTGGTCAGGTTGCTGCTAACTGCCACATCGTCATCCGCCAGCGGTTGATATTTCGTAGGCAGTTGCCCAAAGTGGACTTTCGATTTCAGAAACCTTAGATTGACTATTTCACCTTTAGCTATAATAATAAAAAGTTTAGACCATTATCCAAAATTTAAAAGAAATAATAATTTATGAATGGACGAATGAAATTCAGATGATTAACTTATTAAAATTTATAAATTTAATTTTATAAATTTTATACCCGCAAGTTATTTATATCGTTTATTGCACGGACATCTAGCAACAGAAAGATTGTTTAAATAAATAATTATATATAAAATTATGTAATTAAAAAGCCCCTGATGATGCTTATATAGTGAAACCGGTTGGGTAGTGTAGAATTAAATATTATCCGTGGAAAAGTACAAGTGTTTTTTTTATCACAACAATGTTATTAAAATTTCTTATTTTTGTGTATAATCGTGAACAAAACCAGTTTTCTTCGTCATCTCCTATCCAGCCCCCCATCTCTCTACAGAGATAATATCCTACTGACTACGCCAATGTCACCTCATCGATATATGCTTAATATGAGACTTGTGGAACGAACGAACACTGTTTAATGAATCAATTAACTCCACTTTACCTAATGCCTTGATTTGACCTTGGACTGCATTTGAGAAAAATAGTACACAGAAAGAAACCAGAAACAGCGCCATTCTCAGATGATATCGCGGGACAGAATGAGTCCCGAGATCTTTCATGCGAATATAAAGGCTCATTCGCCATGCTTTTATATCGAAAATCGATTTTGTATAAACAACTATTTTAAATGATCATAATGGTGGACATGTGAATTTCATGACCATACAAAAATTATCTTCCGCTACGAAACATGACAAGGAATTTTGTATTTATGAAATAAGTACCTTACGAAAGAAAGTCCCCTTGTTGGTGACATTCACTCTACTTACCTCTCGACTTCTCGGGTAGGTGTGTGCTCTTAGAAGAAGTGTAGGTAGATATCAATGTGTGTACTTTTATTCAACCCTTTTTTAGGGTTCCGTAGTCCGACAAGGAACCCTTATAGTTTCGCCATGTCCGTCTGTCCGTCCGTCTGTCCGCGGCTTAAGGCTGTACCTGAGCCTAGAACATGAACAAAGCCAGATTTTCAAAGGTTCTTTTGAAGAAATTAGGACTATCTTAATATTGCAAAAAATATATTTGATTTATAGATTTTTTATCTAGGTGATCTACTTATAAACAATGTACTGGAATTCATACTTTTGTCAAAAAAAAAATCACCCTCTTTTTTTTAGTTTTCAAACTTTCGTTTCAAGAACGTGGCTAAGAGATCAACTTGATATTTTTTTCATAAAATAGGTAATAGAAATATAAAGGTTTTCCACTTAAATCCAATTTTTTTTTCCCTACAAAATATTTCAGTATTAGCTAAAAACCCCCCGATCTGCTGTTTCGCGCGTAATTATTAGTATTACGCGTCCTAGACAAATAGGTCAATTAGCTAACCAATAATCGCCTCTATCAAAAGCTAATAAAGTATTTGACATTGGCCTTTTTGTGTTGGACGGGTATTGACATTTTTTCCCAGCCTATGCTATGCAGGAAGTTGCAATTTGGTGTGGGTGGAGAGACGAGAACGTTTAAATTTTCGTCTAACCCATAATGGGGGTATCGTTGGATAGGTCGTTCAAAAAAATTATGAGTGTGTGAAAACTATTTTTCGATTTAGGGATCAGTTGGCGAAATATTAAGCTTTAAAGTGCTAATTTTTATTACAGTGTCCCCTCCTGCCGGCTAAACGGTTGTCTAAAGATAAATATGTGGAAAAATCCACAGAAGTAGTAAATATAATGAAGGTAAAAGAAAACTACCACAGCTAAGTAGGCTTTACAGGTTTACGAGTACAGGTCGCGCCAAACTTTTAGTCCCCTCTAAACACGACAATGTATGGGCCGTTATTCGGGAGAGCAACTTCCGAGCGGACTAGAAGTTTGGCGCGATCTGTATTAGTAGACCAACTTATAAAATGTACTGGGCAATTACGGAACCCTACACTGCGAGTGGCCCGACACGCACTTTGCTGTTTTTTTTATAAATAACAACAATATCTTTCAGTTTGTTGTGATTTTTGTACAATATACTTATTTATAATAACCATGTTTACCTAAATCCCTAATGATCACTCACATTAAAGTGCAATCACAGACATACATACATAATCCTCAGCAGGTGCTCCTGTTCAGATAAAATATAATCCTAATTATGATTGATTGCGTTAACACGTATATAAGGCAGATACTTAATTCCTTAAAAATTATTCATTATTAACATAAAATGAAAGTAATTTTAGTTTTAGCTGCGATATGCGTGAGCGCATTCGCGGCTGTTAATTTCAAACAATACCTAGTTGTTGGTAAGTGCATTCTTCAAATACGATTCTAATAATGTATTAAAATGACAAAAACAAAAACGCATAAAATTTTTACGATACAATTTAAGCAATTGTGACTTAGAATTTCACTAATGATTTAACTGATTTTTTAGAAGGCCACCTGGAAAACAGCGCAATATACCTGCAGAACGCAGGGCTAGAGAGTTTAGACGATAAGCTTCTTCTTGTGGAACTACAAGCTGTTGAAGCAACCCAAGGACGCAATATCATTGAAGATACCCTTAAGGCCCTCTTGGAGAGTCTTAGGGATGTTGTCATTAACGGAAACGATGCTCTCCCACCTTTGGATCCATTAGAAATTGACCACCTTGGACCATACCAGTACAGCATCACTGGGTAAGTGAACTGTGACTAAATTATTGGTCTACATTTCCGTT
Source organism: Ypsolopha scabrella (assembly GCA_910592155.1). NCBI lineage: Eukaryota > Metazoa > Arthropoda > Insecta > Lepidoptera > Ypsolophidae > Ypsolopha > Ypsolopha scabrella. The sequence continues at coordinate 12,975,737 of OU342962.1, read as the reverse complement.
GAATTGTAATTTAAACAACAAACCCTATTTTATGCTATGAAATCCATTGCAATAAAAACAATTGCTTTTGTTTCGACGTCAGAAAGTCTAAGCCTTTTATTGCCAGATTACATGTTTCAGAAAGTGACTTTGACTTTATTAAGCCATATTCACACTAAATACTTCATACTCACGCCTGTCTCCCAGAGGCGTAGGCAGAGACTACATATTTCTATCTGCTACTATCCTGACACACCTCTTTCGCTTTTTCCACATCCATCAATCTAATACAAGCTCATCTATTCCGGGTACTTTTTACTTGGCCTTTTTCAGTAGCTATGTCGCCTCTTTGGTCGGCATACGTCCTTCTAATACTTTAAACGAATAATTCAGCAACATGGTTCAATAAACTTTTTCGATAAGCTCGCAAAATTAAATAAGTATTCCATCATCCCATCTTAAGGGTGCGCCGACCAAAAAAAGCTAAATCGGCAGTCACGGTTAAGTTGATTTAATGAATAATATTTCATTAATGAACATTAAAAAAAAAACATATTTAGTATCACAGAAAATGTATGTACACTTTACTCGAAGCAAAAATTTTAAATAATTTATAGTTTATAAAGCAAAATTATTTTAACTAAGCCCAAAGTGTAACAAAGGCGTATTGGCGTTTAGGTCATTTTAACAATTTAGCTGTATAATTTTATCTCAAACTTAATTCCAAACAATCACTAAAGATAAACTACAATTTGTCCAACTTACATTTTAGAAATATTCCCTGGCAATTTAAATACGATTTTTTCAAAATGCACCACAAATCCGCCATACATTTTTAGTATGGCCGCTCAGCAGTCAATAAAAATTACCACGATAAACACGAGCACGAGAGTACAGAGCGAGGTGTCTAATCGTCTTACGCTCGGCTAGCCTTAACGATATAACGGGCCAAAAAACATATTTTTTAAATTTCACAAAACTGTTAGTATGAACCTTGTTTTTAATCACTTACCGAATCCAAGGGCGGATCCAAAAAATATAGTCCATTAATATGGTTAGGTGGTAGAGCTGATGCCGGGCTCGACTTTGGAGGTACCACCATCTTACTCGCAAATCCTCCTGAAGTTATTCGGGGGAGAGTAAGAGAACAGCTCTCAGGCAAAACCAGGCGGCCCACCATTGCCTGGGACCGATGGATGGCGGTATATCCGTCCCCAATTGCCGGACCTTATATAAAACAGACTGGTGACGGGCAGCGGCGTCACTGGTGCAAGGGTTTCGGCACCGCGCTCACCAACCCGCCTGCCCAGCGTGTGTGAGTATGGGCATTTCTTCCAGGAGGACCACCAAGCGTGGCGAAATTCTGGAAAGGCCTATGTCTAGCAGGGGACGAAACAGGCTGATGGATGGATGGATATGGGGACACTATATCTATACCTATTACCCCCCCCCCCTCAAATAAATCCTGGATCCGCCCTTGACCGAATCTATAGTGTGGACATGGTTGTGTTGTGTCAATGAAAATCGACAAGTTATATAACCGAAAGACAGTGGCGTAGCTAGGCGTGGGCGAAGCGGGCCAACTCCTACGGCCTCGCACTCAGAGGAGCCTCGCAAGCGGCCGCGGCCCCTCCGAGTGTGCCCCATTTGGAACTCAACTACGACGACTCGCGACGCGACCCATTCATTGATTCATTGATCAACAACAAAGCCTTACCAGAGGATTTTAGCAAATCGAAGAGCCGAAAGGCATTATTTTTGTAAAGAATGACTTACGCAAATTACCTATATAAAATAAATACTTTTCTCAAATCGGTATGCTTTTCAATATTCTTCCTCAATTTCTCACACTATCATATCGTACATAGGTAACACTAAAAGTTTCCGGAACTGGCCACTTACATAAACAATATTTAAAAATTTATTGCAACATTTGAAAATAGAACTCTTTGGCTGTAGAATGCAGTTTGTTTCATCTGACTGTCTTTTGTTTTTACCTTGTGGCGCCATTTAAAAAATTGTGTGTCTGCATCAACATGGATTTAACTCGGGAAAATTTTCGTAGTATGATTTTCTACGATTTTAAGTGTAATTTGACAGCTCAACAGAGCATCGCTCGGCTTGAAACAGCTTTTGGCAATGAAGCACCATGCAAGACGACTGTTTATAGCTGGTTTGCAGAATTCAAGCGTGGTCGTATCAATCTCAGTGACGAATCTCGCGATGGTCGGCCGTCCACCGCTGTGACCAACAAAAACATCGATGCTGTGCGCCGTATGATTGAAACAGACAGGCATGTGACCTACCATGAAATTCGCGCATCCTTAGAAATAGGCATGAGTCAAATACAATCAATCCTACACAAACATTTGGGTGTGAGAAAGCTGTGCTCGCGGTGGATCCCACACAACTTGACCGAGGCTCAAAAAACGGACCGCGTCACTTGGTGCAGTGCCATGCTTACCAGATTCAACGAAGGTGCGTCAAATTTGGTGTGGGACATAGTAACAGGTGACGAAACATGGATTTATTGCTACGATCCCAAAACAAAGCAGCAATCGAGCGTATGGGTCTTTCAAGATGAGCCGAAACCAACCAAAGTGGCGCGCGTGAAAAGTGCATCTAAGCGGATGATTGCTTCTTTTTTTAATAAAACTGGACACGTGGCTACTGTTGCTTTAGAGAATCGTCGTACCGTGAATAGTGACTGGTACACGACCATTTGTTTGCCGGAAGTTATTGACGAACTCCGTAAAAATAACCGTAAACGCCGTATCATCCTGCACCACGACAATGCTAGTTCTCACACGGCCAGACAGACAAACGACTTTTTGAAGACGAAAAATGTAGAACTCATGAGTCATCCTGCATACAGTGCCGACCTGGCACCTTGTGACTTTTTTCTGTTCCCAAAAATTAAGAACCAATTACGCGGTCAACGATTTTCATCACCAGAAGAGGCTGTCGAGGAGTATGAAAAACACGTTTCAGAGGTCACCACAGGGGAGTGGCACAAAAGTTTTCAAAACTGGTTTGATCGAATGAAAAAGTGCATAGACGCCAAGGGAGATTATTTTGAAAAACAATAAATTAATTTTGTACCTTTAATAGTATTTTTTCATATTCATTCCGGAAACTTATAGTGCGTCCCACGTATGTACTGAAAGAAAGGGCCTCGCTGATGCGACTCGTCCACGTCTAGATTAGTGTACGCTACGCCACTGCCGAAATAAGTGCCAATTTCTGGATCATCATGATTAGCAAGTACTCCAATGTTGCAGCTTGCGTACCACGTCCAACTTGAGGGACATACATTTCGAAGGTCTGCGGTGGTACGTCGTAGACCGCGTGAACTTCAACATCATCCGCCTCACATTCGGTCTTCATACGACCATCCCGCGACTTACCCTCACCGGTAAGTAGACCAAGAGCGTCTGTAGACTCTGTTCTGTCCACAAACGCCAAAAGGTGACACTCCTTGTTGTCCATAAATGTTGTCTGTATTAGGTCATAACATTTTTAATTATAAATAACTAGCTTTTGACCGCGGCTTCACCCGCGTTGAATTAGTTTTTGTGTACTCCTATAAAATCTGTCAATATTTTTCGGACTGTGTTACCTACAGTAAACACAGCTGGTGAAATGTGTGTGTTCTGTGTTTCCAATTTTGTATGTCCTATAAATTGCTTCTTCGTGGGAACTGCTTTATAGAATAAAAAGTATTTTTTGTCCTGTTCTAGATCTAGAACTTTATTTTTGCAAAGTTTCAGCTCAATCGGTTCAATAGGTACGGCGTGAAAGTGACACATCACTTTTCTATAGAAACTTGAAAACATTATAATCCCATGGGAACTGATTTATGGGATAAAAAGTAGCCTAGGTATATCCCATTCCAGGTCTAGAACTACATTCATGCAAAATTTCAGCCCAATCGGTTCAGTAGTTACGGCGTGAAAGAGTAACAAACATCCATCCATCCATCCATACATCCAAACTTGCGCATTTATAATATTAGTGGGATAGTGGGATTTAAGCTAGATTTTGAAATAAAAACTATGTACTTGCATACTGAAAACTATGTTTCAATAAATATAAAAAAATCTTTGCCATCAAAGACCTTCATTCTAATAGTAGATTATTAACCAAGGGCTGTATGACATCAATTGCATACGAGGTTTTTGGCGCCTGAGCGAAGCGAAGGCGCTAATTAACCCGAGTATGCAATTGATGCTTACGCCCGAGATAAATACTCTGCTTTACATATCGATTGTGAGGTAAGTAAACAACAAGACAGCAGGTTTCAATGAACATTTATTAAGAAGAAAAAAATGTGTATTTAATTAAAATTAATAGTAAAATTATTACAATTTGTAAGAGATATGGTCACGTTCTTTTTAGGAATATTTATAGTTTGAATATGAGTTTGTGATGATAAGACTTGAGTTTGAGTGACTTGAGGTTCTTGCATCGTAAATGGCGGCAGTTGACTGGTACTATTTTCTTCATTAAAAAATGGCTCAGATGATGTGCTTTGACGTGGTGATTTCAAGTTTATATTTTCTGTTATTTTAGAAGTAATTTTGCTTTTGTTTGCCACCGAATCTTCGATATAACCTTCGGCCACTTTGCTGGACTTCCAGCCGCCGTGCCTTTTTAACAGAGTGAGGTTGGCTCCCGAATCAGCCAATAGAGTCGCTGATGTTCTGCGAAAGCAATGCCCGGTGTATAACTCTACGTTACTCAGTTTTAAATATGTGGCTATTTGCTTTGGCATGCATGTAAATTTGTTTTTTCCTATTACTTGTCTGTGGCATTTTCCTTTACTGTAATTAAGAAAAAAACGATTTGTATCCACGTTTTCAGGCCGAAGAGCTTGATATTTTTCAACATAATTTGCAAATTCTTCATGCACAACAAATGACCGGTCAATTTTAGTTTTCGTGTCAGGCAGTTTTATGAGTAGTAATTTGTTATGTTTTTCTACATTTTCTATTGTCAAGTTTGTCAATTCCACGGTTCTGCAGGCTCCCGATATCCCAAAAATTAGAACAACCTGTAAAAAAGACATAAGTTGTATTAAAGGCACCAAATTCGCATAGTATTTTTGTGAAATATTTTGTTAACTTATTAAAAAGGGCAAGTAAATACGTAGGTACCTTTATTGTTAAATAAATTTCATCCGGAGCTTCATTTAAGAATTTCTGTACTTCTTCTGCAGTAAATACCTTCGATTTTTTGCTTTTAAAGCCGTCAGACTGCCTTTTCAAGAAAGCAGTAAGTTTAGAAAAATCTTTCAAATTCACGTCATGTTTTGTCATCATTGTAGATTTTAGCATGGAATAAAAGCACCATAAACTGGAAGGTTGTAGCCTCTTAGATAATTCATCAAAATATGATATAAAAACACTTTCAGAAAGAGATTTCACTTTTTTTTCTGACCGCCATTTCATAAATTCGTCGTATGCCTTTACATATCTTTCTTTCGAGTTCGGCGGTAATATATTTTCGACAACTGTTTTTGCCCTTTCTTTAATAAAATCGGGCGTTAGATCTATGTCTTCGTCACTAGACATGTTTAAAACTTTTGAAAAAGAACTCAAACAAGAAAATTAATTACTTTCGCGATGCTTTCGCGCCTACTAGTAGACTGCCTTTTTTTTTTTCACGCACGCAAGCGCGTCAAATCTTGCTGGCCAGTTTGATTTTTAAATCGATTCCATCTAACATACGATGTGGAAACAAATAGTTCCATATTTAAAATAAAATCTTTATAAAATAAATTGTCTAGCTTCCGATTCGAGTAATTAATCGATACCGAGAAAAAAAATATTAACTTTTTAAAAATATTCTTCGTGCAGTATGAGTATGACAGTTCTTTTTTCAAATTCCAAAACCTATGCTGTAATGATAGTCATACACCCCGGCATTCAGGGGTGTAAGGGTGTACTTACAGAGCAAGAGATATGTAAAAATAAATACCTGCCTACACGACTACGTAGCTATTTGCATAGATCTGGATAGTCTATTAAAAGTTTTTTGTAATAAATAGTAATATTTAGTTTTTCCCTTGTATCAGTAGTCAGACATTATGTTGCAGGTATCTGGTTAAATTCAGTTACTTAACTTAATGACTAAGCTTTATTATAAAAAAAATACGAGTAAACTACGTGGCGCGACACGCCATACCTAACCTTCTAACCTAAGCAACCGCCTCTCTTCTGCCTGATTTAACCAAATGCCTGCGACAATCTTACAACGTACTGAGCTTTTACCCAGTAAACTAAACAATCTAGTGTTCCGGTAGACGTCCTTCTTCGTCCCGTCTCCTTGTTTTATAAGGTCATCGTATAAGTGACTTAAAGACGTCTTTAGGATGGGATTTGGGTCCACTTTATACGTCTCCCCATCGTATAAGCATCGTATAACAGTCCTTTTTATTTTTAGTCTAAGTTAGACGCATCACTTCAGCCACACACTCGACAATGAGCGAGAGAAATAGTGAGGGAAGTGGGCAGAGACGTCGTGTGGCTGCGTTAATCGTCCTGTCGCTCGCGCTGCTCCTCTTCATGCCCATCGCTCCCTTCTTTGTCGGTTTTTTGTGCGCGATTCAAAGGAGCGGCAATATGAAGACGAGTAGCCAGCCACATACTCGCGCTGTTGTCAGTCCGCTCTGAGCCACAGAGTATCTTTACATAGCTTTGAGCGCTCTAAAGGAAAGCACGTGCGAGATTTTTGTATGTTTTCAGTCATGCCGCCATCGATGTCTGCCGACGAATGGTCAATTGAAAATATACTAAAATTTATTGACCTGTTAGGTGCTGAGTCAGCAATTTGGGACCCCAAAAATAAAAACCATAAATTGAAACACAAGTCACGATTGTAACAAAATGCTAGGTACCTATTAAAACTTACGGGACTTAGGAATTATATCTAGGTATTTATAGTTTATTTATCTATTAACTTATTTTATTCATTGCAATTGTACAGTGGAGCCCACATCAAGCTATACACATTGAGTATAAGCTGACCTCTCATTGTACGGGAAGCCTACACAATAAGAGGTCAGCTTATACTGAATGTGTTTAGCTTGATGTGGGCTCCACTGTACATTGTTGTTTTAAAATTATATTTTTATTCCTAAATTTATTTATTTTATGAATATATGTAGGTATATCTTTACTAGCCCAACTTAAATATTTATATATTTTTTTTTATAAAGATTAGATATGAACTGTAAAACGTATACTTTATGCACTTACATACTTATGTTTTTTACAAAATACACACTTTGGGTTTGAGTTTACTAACAAGGTACGTTGTGTTTGGCGTTTTCGCTACTCGTATTTATTGTAAGGCAAGTGTATTTCATATAATATTAATTATATATGTGTCGGCATCCATTTGCACACGGCATCATGTCGTCGATGTTTACCGCGTGAAGGCGAAAGCCGGAATGCGGCGCATAGCGAGGAGTGTGGCGATGAGTGAGGCGAATAGAGCAGCGTGTGGCTGGCTAGGGCAACATCGCGGCAGCGCGATGAACAAAACGATGAGCAACGCGGGGAGCATAGTCTGGCTGAGGCATATAATTCGACGCTCGGACGAATAAACATCGTCGCTGTGTCCACTAACCTAAGCGTATACTGATACCTGCTGCGATGTATGTTATGCCTGCGTATGCTAGCGTATCCTAACCTAAAATTAAAATAGTGGAAATTTATATAAGTTTGTTTGAAAACGTTTACCGGTCTTGGTGACGTATAGCGGGCGTATAAGCTCCCTGAAGGACGTATAAAAGACACAATCGTAACTCTTTACCCACTAGTTTTATAATGATTAGCATCACAACGTATAGACGACCACTGGTCGTATAAACGTTTTATAACCGACACAACCGGGACCGTTACACGCCAACGAGGCTTATAGACGGCGTTGTGAGGACTAGTTTATAAGTGTCTTTTAATACATACGAAAATACGTCTTTAATTAAGACATTATTATATGCCAAGAAAGTTATAAAACTAAGCAGACCGATTATGTACCACTGTAAGACAAAGTTTAATCAACATTACTATAGTAAAAAGCAGTGACCTTAAAACGTTTATAAAATTGTTAGGCGTATAGGCACTTGGCTACACGACCATATTGTTTGCTGGGTAGTCTGATGACAACCACTCCTTCGTTAGATACCTATCAGTAGATTTGTTACGGGTAAAGTCCGAAAAAAGGCAAAAATAGGTGCGACGACGAGCAAAGTGAGGAGGAGCGTGTTAGGTTGACATGTTAATAAACATTGGGCTCCGAGCGAAACGGAGCGGAGCGAGGCGACCCCCGAAGTGTTGTAACCCTTACCCTATCTTCTAGTATTACCCGTAACAGATCCCTTAAAATAGATCCACTCGGGATCGAGTGAGTAATATTTCTCCAATTAAATCCTGTTTCAATGGAAATGGATTTTTCGAGAACGTTATTTTCACTGAATATTGAATACCTTATCCGGGTTCATTGTTTTGGTGAGACTTTGATAAAGGTTTATTGACAGATGTCAAAAATGACAGATGAATTTTAATTTGATATAAATAAATTGAATGGAATATTAAACAATTAAATAATTAACCCTAATTGCAGGAAAGTATGATGTCCGAGCAAGATTGGCACTCCTTATCACACACAATGCTGGTGGAAACTTCAGGTAAGAACTAGTAGTTCGCCCCGAACTTTGAACTCGCGCTCGCCCGATTCGCGCTTGACTGATTTGGCTCATGTTCGAACTTAAAAATTTATATTGCCTTATTTACTCGCCTGCCAAATTTCGTGACATTCCGATCAACGATACTCGAGCTATCGTCGAACAAACATTCATACATACATACATACAAACGCCGGATTGTTCCAGTAGACTCGGAGAACTCGCTTGTTTCGCTCGCTCGTTCAATGAAAAACTAAGTATACTTACTTAGTTCCCACCAGAACGATTGGCAGTAAAGTGCATTGACCTTTCGGTTCATCGATCAGGGGTGGTAAATATTTTATCATAGGGATTATACTGATTTAGGCACCAAAAAAATATATTTAAATACTATTATTTATTTTATAAAAATGTAGTTTCACTTAGGTATTCACAATCGCCACTTGAATTTTCACTGTTTGTGGAGGTTTTAGATTCAGAGGAGCTGTCTGTGACATTTATTATAAATCTGTCAGCAGTTTGATCTATTACAAGATTTACAACATCAATTCTATGCATTTTTTTTTTCTTTAAGTAGGTACATACATGCTGGACACCGTTTTTAGGTTTCCGTACCCGAAGAGCTCTGCAGAAGTGCGTTCATTAAAGAAGCCTAGGGTAGGTAGGGACACCGGGGTTGCAACACTGAATTTTTGAACGGGTTTGTCGAGTTGCTACACTCCAAACGTCATTTCACATACTTATTTCCAATAGATTTCGTATTGATTTATAACTGTCATTTTGACGTCTCTATACGAAATTTTTACTGAATAACCTCCAGTAAGTCTTTTCGCACAAAACTCGACTTTGGTGGAACTAATGTGTGGAATCACTTTATAAGAAGCCAGATAAAAAGGCAAAAAAAAAACCTTGCGAACCTTGCTCAGAGTTGGTGTTGAACAATTCGACACGCTATTATTGATTTGATTTTTTATTGTGTTGATTTTTGAACGGTTTAGTGTTGGAACCCGGGGTACGAACCCAAGCCGGTGTGAGTTTTTGAACGACTATCTGTTTGTTCGTCTGTCCCCCCGAGTATGTCACGGGTAGGGTTACCATCCGTCCGGATTAGTCCGGACATGTCGGGACTTTTAGACTCTAGTCCGGACTTTGTCCGGCTCTTTATTTTGTCCGGATTTTGGAATATGAGTAATAAAACTACATATTACTATTAAGTAATATCAAAGTATTTATCATCCTACCCCCCTCGCAATGCGAGCGTCTGCTACCATGCCTACCATACCACTGTAACTAAGTGAGTAATGTTTCCATTTTGTGACTAAAAAGTCCGGACTTTTATCGAAATGTCAGGCTTTATGTCAGGACTTTTCAAATTTCTAAATGGCAACCCTAGTCACGGCTCTCTAGCTTGCAGAAGGAATAAGTTACGGACCTGAAATTTGGATATGTTATGTAGAATGTTGACCCAAAACGTAATATTTGTAGCAGATGGAGAAGTGCGCAGATAGGTTATGTTATGATGATGAACTCGAAGATGCGTGAACGAAATAAAAGATGCACTCGATTGTACTGAATATATTGTTCACCAATATGACAACACAATGGATTATTTTGTATTATAATGTAGGATTAATAAAGATAATTTATGTACAGTTGCACGGGACGAGAAGCCGACCGGAAGAGGAAGGCTAAACGAATGTCGATAAAAGACAGGTGTCAGAATGACAGATAGAACAGTGTTGCTGTATAAAGCATAGATAAATTCCAACAATATTGAATTAAATATGAGATGAAATTATTTTTAGGGGGGTTTCAATTCATGAAAAAGGATAATTTTTCTTACCCCGATATGTGGGGTGTCAATTGTATACTTAATAATAGAGTAGATTTTTTAAAAATCTCGGACATTAAATGGATGGTTTGCCATCAAAGTTGACAGTTTTAGACCATTTTTGTTACGGAGTCTATCTCAAAAACGAAACTAGTTAGGAATTTGAAATTTTCTGTATATTATGTGCCATATACTGTATTAAAAAAACAAATGAGACAAATAAGTAAGCTTCTCATTTTTAGCGACAGAGGGGGCTCGATGCACTTTACTGTCAATCTTTCTGTTAGATTTATTTACCACAAACTGATCAAATTGTTCAATCTTAATGCTTCTTACGTTGAAAAAACCACTGTAAAGAAAATGTAAAAACTGACAATAAAAAAATTAAAAAAGTTTAGGTGACTTTCGTTTATATAGCCAAATTCATACTGGAGATTCGATAAGTGGTCAGGACCAAGCTTCAAAGACCCTGTCAAAAATCCTTGACTCAAATAATATAGGAAGTCTAGATTTTATTTTGCATATTTGCCAGAAAGAGCAATTGCACCTTGCTCCTGACCACTTACCGAGTGTCCAGAATGAATTTGGCTATATAAGGTCCTAAAATAATAAGTAAATAAAATTTTAGGGTATATCATGTATCGTCAACTGATCACACTATAGCAGAAACACATTTATTTTGGTCAAATAATTTTTCCACTTCCGAGTACAAAGTGGTTCAATTAGCTGACTCAATTTCTATTTTATCGCGAAATTATTATTTTTCTTGGAAAGTGATCTATTAGAGATACTCTATCATACTTGAATTTTTTTCACTTTGAATTGTAGGACCTTATATAAACGAAAGTCACCTTAAATGTATCGGTAAATATTAATACGAATCACGTTATTTGGTCAATGTGATTAACTTCGGTGGTTTTAATCACTTTAAACGGTTATTATTAAATGTTAAAAATGAACCCTCTAGCTTTATTGAATTCTATGAATCAGAATCACTAATAGAACACAAAACCGTAAAAAAAAGATTTTTTCCATTTATTTTTTTGGTTTTCAAATTTCGAAATAAAGGCCAACCATGCATGGACTGACAATAAATCGTACACATTCCCGGCGGTAAATAATGCACATGGGCTATGTACACATAGGTTTTGTAGAGCGCCTTGTCTTTCACCGGTGCTTTTTTGGCGACCGATATCTTTTTTTAATTATGTAATATAACAAAACATGTATTTTTAGTTCGAACATAGAACAGTTTCCTTTGTTATAGATAGAGGGTTTATTTTCAACCGGTGCCGGTATATGGGTTATTGACGGTTTTGTGAAAGTGATAAAAATACAGCGTGTTATGTTGCTTGTAACCAATTGATTATAAATTCAGGAGCGGAGTGAAGCGAGCCCTGCAGATCTTACTAGAAAGTTAATTTCTAAGAAAGTTGAGAAGGAATCCCTCACATACTTCGTCTCCCACCCTCTTCCCTTTAAGTATAGAAATTAACTTCCGTTAAGAACTACAAGGTTTGCCTGGCTCCGTTCCGCTACGCTCGGCTCCCGAATTTATGATGACAAGAAACCTAACACGCTCCTCTCTTCGCTCCTCTTCACACCTATTTTTGACCCTTATTAGCACCTCGCCTCTAACGTGACCATGATTTAAAATTAATTCATTTTAGCATGGATATTTGAAATTTATTAATATCACCGGTCAGTGTGATAGATTTATTACTTTAAACTTTAAAGTTGATTTGTATTAATAACTATCGGACAGTGATTATTAATAAATAAAATCAACGATTATTACGGCCATAACATACCGGGTGTAAATAGAGTGCGACCATTAAATGAAACCACATATTCTACCGACCCTACTGAACCACTTTTCCCAAGAGTCATATAGATAGTCTTAGTTTAGAAAATAATTGAGTTCCAAACAAAAATGCGTGAACCCTGACGCACCGACATACAACATTACAACCGTAACCTTAATTCACGCATTTTTTGTTTAGAACTCAATTATCTCCTAAACTAAGGGTATCCGCGGGTATGACTCTTGGGAAAAGTGGTTCAGTAGGGTCGGTAGAATATGTGGTTTCATTTAATGGTCGCACTCTATTTACACCTGTATACTTATTATATTATGATGACATAGATAATATTGATATATGACCACGAATTTTAATTGTTGGTGGTTTTTAAACGTTTTCCTTTGAGCCAGTCTTTTACTCTTTTCTTATACATTTATGTTTGTTACTTTTTTCTATAGGATATTCATGAATCGTCTAGAACTCGGCGTAGATGCGCGTCTCGGCACTAACATATTGGGCGGTGGACATCTCGTGCTCAGAGAACTTGACATCAAGATCCACATTGACGATACCCTCGTAAGTAAAGACAAATCCGAAACACATACCTAGCTACCGGAAATAAGGGTGAACGAAATGTGTTAAATACTAAATAATCCATCCATACATCCATCAGCCCGTGTTCTTCCACTACTAAACATTAGCCTTTCCCAAATTTCGCCACTCATGTCGGTCCTCCGTCCTCCTCATCAGCCGCCACCCACAACGACCTTATGGCCTGCCCACTGCCACTTCATCTTATTGATTCTGCAGGCTAATACTAAATAATGTGTTAAATAAATTCTGCGGTCTAGTATGGTGGTTCGAGTGCTCGATCACCATTGGCGAAACTAGGATTACTAGAATTTGTGGCTAATGGGGGGCGGCCACCGGCCACAGACACAGACAACCGTGCCACCGGCTCTCAAATAATCAAATATCTGTTCTCCATTTTCTGATCGTAGGTAATAGGAATAAAAAGAGATAACCCTCCATACAAAGACATCACATGCAAATCTATGGCACTCTCCCGGGGAGAGGGACTTTCGTTTATATAGCCAAATTCATACTGTTAGTGCTCAGTTGTGGAATACGCAAAATGAAATTTGGGCTATACTATAGTATGTTCGATTTATCATGATATGGGTGACAGATCGTAATTTTCCGTTTCACCTATACTACTCACACCATACTACATACACCCAGGTGCAAAAGAAAATATTAGGTTTTAGAAATAATGTATATCATCATTGCAAAAATACAATAAATTATTTATCTATAAATCGAAACAATAACCACAATGTATTCGTTAAATTTAACAAAAAAAGATTCAGAAAAGAATAATGTCTTTTTGATACATGATTCGTGGATCGGAACGCTAACCCATAGGTACGGACACTACATAATCGAAAATACATCGATGAATCGGTGCGGCCATCATATAGGATCGCGTCGGTATGAGTGCATCTTGTATGCGGTTTGTGTTTTCGTTGCGGTTGGTTTACGTGCTATTTGTTTTGACGCTTGTTACAGTTTTTGTTGATTTTTGTTTTGTTTTTGTTGTTTGTTTTTGGTAAAAAGCCAAGAAAAACAAAAAATAATCTTTGATCTCTCAAGCTCGGGAGTTATTGGTTCGTTTAATTTAATTAATTTAGAAATTAACAAAAAGTAGTTTGGATAATAAAAGATCTATCAAATAAAAAAATCGATTTGACAGCCCTTGTTAACGTTTTCGAGACTTAAAAAAATCGATTCTATTTCGTTAGGGTACATAACTATAACTGCCAACTTTGAACTGCCACCCATATCATGATAAATCGAACATACTATAGTTGAGTCGAGATTGTTCTAGAACAAGTATAGAGGCAAGTGTCACGATTCACGATATACGAGTATACAGGCTGACTTTCAAACAAACCCCGATAATTTTAGAGGTTATTGAGAAACGTTAGTAGAATGCATTTTAAATGTAAAAACAATTAAAATTAAAAGTCATAATATTATTGAAAAAACGTTACTTGGAAATAAAATGTATGGTTATCCTAGCCATTCCCATACGGAAAAAGTTGGAAATTGTCCAAAATAGTGGGATCAATAATAAAAATAACTTAGCGCGATCCATTATCTTATCTCTTCGGGTGACCATGATTTCTTTGGATCTTACGAAATCTTCAAAGGGCTCCAACTTTAAAAAATAATTATGAATACGATTTTGAATTGTTTTAATAAAACCAGTTTGTATTCTCCTACAAAATACTAAATTATCGGGGTTAGGTTAAATGTTTTGTTGATTACATTATTTCTTTTATGCAAATTAATATATTATTAACTATACACAAAAGAGTATAGATAGCGAAGAATGCAATTAATTAGACCACCGTATATGTATGTATCGGTCAAGATCTCAAGATCAAGTCCAGCTAAACTAAATTTCAGGATACTAGGTCGCTCTACTTGTAAGCCAAATTGAACTTGTGTTGACTCTAAGGCTGAGATTCAGGGTGCATTTTGAGTCCGAACTCAAGAGGAACTCAATCTTACAAACGTCACTCTAGTATGAGATCACGTCACCTTTTGACGTTTGTAAGATTGAGATCAATTACAATCACAAACCTTTTCTCTATTTCAGATCCGCATTGATGGCATGACTGGCTCAGCTTTGATCAACTCTGCCATAAGCTCTTTCGTCCAGAATATTTCCCAGAGCGTGATTCAAAGTCAGCTGAAGAACGTCAGCGCCATGCTCAGCGAGGAACTGTTTGACGTCATCAATGAGATACTGAAGAACTACAGACTCGCTGATATTATTGGATAAGACATACCTACTTAGTAGAAACTAAAACGAACAGATTTATCCATGGGCCTGAATAATAAATGATAATACTCTAAAGTCATCCTCATAATATTTACGTATTTCAATTTCTACCACCGACCAATACTTCAGACGACTCTATTCGCCCTAACTCCTATACTAGCGCTGTTCGCTGATAATATCCTTATTGATAGGTACTTGCTTATTATTTTTTCTTTTTCAACATATCCCATGCAATTTCCATGACTTAATCCTAAAAAAATATCAAAATCAAATACATACAAAAGTTACAAGCGTATAAATTCCTGGATTTTACACATATTTTCATGAATGTTTATGTACCGTAATGTCCTAGATGCGATACAACAAATCAAATAATTTTAGGTTCACAGCATAGTATATTTTATACTATTTAGTATATTTTAACTATTTAATTATTTTTTTTTATGTTTTGATTTTTGGGACGTTTCTCCTGAAATCATAGGAAGACCCAAAACCATTCTCGAGTTTTTTCAAGACATGATTTTTGTCTCGCGTTAGCTTAGTGTTCGGTTAGTTCCGTACGAGCTCGGGAAATGAACGTTCGGGCCAACCAATAACAGTCAGTCAGTATAATTCGCATTGTTCCTTTAAAAATCAAACTACGTTTGGATCCTTTCAATCATACACCTCCGAATGAGCAAGATGTAGATAAAATTATGTTGCTAACAATTAGATATTGCTTTACGGGAGGAAGTTTCTGAAAAAAAAATCTTTTCAAAAAAATATATTTCTACGGAAAGGACTTTGGGTTCTCATGAAAATAATGTTGTAGGGAAAAAGCTAAAGGTAAGCCAGGTCCAAGTGAAGAGTCTAACCATTACAACCAGTGGCGGTCCGAGGGGGGATCACAGATGTTATGTTATGACCCCCCCAAAATCATCACGTCATCTCGAAAAATCCGCTAAAACTTGACGTTTTACGAACATTTCAAACAAATTATTATCTGCCTACTAACATCTAAGACAAAAATGGTCAAAATAACGCTATAAATAAAACCGGCCAAGTGCGTGTCGGTCCACGCGCAATGTAGGGTTCCGGTACGTTTTTTTCCAACATGGTCTACTAATACAGACCGCGCCAAACTTCTGGTCCCATACACTATAGGGGGCCAAAAGTTTGGCGCGACCTGTACTCGTAAACCTGTAAAGCCTACTTAGCTGTGATAGTTTTCCTTTTAAATTCTATATATATACTACTTCTGTGAATTTTTTCACATTTCTATAAACAACCGTTTAGCCGGCTGGGGGGGGGGGGACGCCCCACTCGAACTAAATTTTTCACTTTAATGCTTAATATTTCACCAACGGATCCCTAAATCGAAAAATGGTTTTCACACACCCACAATGTTTTTGAACGGCCTATCCAACGATACTCTACACTATGGATTAGACGAGAAAAAAAAATCATCACCAGTTTACTTGTATGAGAGGTACCGTTAAAAGTTTAATTTTAAAGATTTTATTTTACCATTTTGTCGGCGTGATTAATATTTATATCCAGGCTAAATTACAGCTTTCTAGTACTAATAGTCCCTGCGCTAAGCCGCGGACAGACGGACATGGCGAAATTGTAAGGGTTCCTTGTCGGACTACGGAACCCTAAAAACCGGACAAGTGCGAGTCGGACTCGCCCACCGAAGGTTAAGTACAAATTTGTTGCCTACATATTTATACTTATAAATATTTAATGAAATTAAAGAAATTATTTTTTTAATTATTTAATTATAAATATATAGTTTTCAGTTTTTTTCCTATACTTGTACCTAAAGTATAAGACGGTATTACCATAGACAAGTTCGTCCATGGTATTACTTGCCAAATTTCATAGTTCTACGTCAACGAGAAGTACTCTATAAATTTTGATTCCCTTGAGTGTCAAAATATACGTTTTTGAGGCATAAACGGCCGCATCTTTTTTTCGAAGTTTGATTTTTTCACAGCTTCAAGGGACTGTAGACCTGAGTAGGTATATGGTTTTAATTCAACTCGATATATCGACGCGTTCCAGAGTTAAAGGGACTTGACAGAGAGACGGACAACAAAGTGATCCTATAAGGGTTCCGTTTTTTTCTTTCGAGGTACGGAACCCTAAAAAAATAATGAAAGCCTACTTCCTACTTTTGTTAAGGTTTGATCAACAATACTAAACGAAGTCTCCGTGTCTGGTATTAAATAAAGTACAGCAAGGCACGTTGGTAAAAAAACCGGTCAAGTGCGAGTCAAACTCGCATACCTAGGTTTCCGTTATTCGACAGTTTTGGGAGCAATCAGGAAGAAGTTATTTCAAATCTTGCCCATAACCGTTTATGATAACCAATAAAAGAATCGATTGTACCACAAAAGAGAGACTCAAATATTTTTATACGTAGGTAAATAAAACTCGTGGATGAAAAATTTTATCTTTTTATTTTGTTATTGCGAATTTCTCACCCACTATATTTTTCCTGTAATTTTTATGCAATCTTACATTACCATGATTTTTTTCATATTTTTCGGTTCATTAGTTTCGGAAAAAGAGGGGGGGGGGGGCATGCATTTTTTGTGGGTTTTCAAAGATTTCTCGAAATCGGTGCCGGTAAATATGTTAAAAGTATACTTTACTATCTACAATTTGATAAACATATTGTATTTTTATTTAAAACAAATATATATATTTTACATTTTTTTAATATTTGTTATCAACTTTTTTTTAATCGCTATAGTTTTCCTGTAATCGGCCAGTTATGGCCTATAATCGTCATTTTTTTCATTTTATCCGGTCCACCAGTTTCGGAAATAAGGGGGGACATGCATTTTTGTGGTTTCTCAAAGATTTCTGAAAATCAGTGCCAGTAAATGTAGTAAAAGTGTATATTTTAATAATCAGCTCTTTAATATCTATAATTTGTTTCCCATATTGTATTTTGAGGATATTTTTTTATTTTTCCCACTTTTGTATAAGAAATATTTTGAACAATTTGACATTTTTCAATTTTTTTCCACGCCTTATTTTATAGCTATTTTTGTAGAAAATTTCAAGTCTTTATCTTTAAAGGTGCTAAAGTTATGAGGCTGTGACATACGGACGGACGGATGGAGAACCATAAAGGTTCTTTTTACCTTTCAGGTATTACTACGGAACCCTGAAAATAACTCAAACGATGCAAACCAAATTTAAAAAGCCTGCGAAATATACGTGCCAACGCGGACATTGGTGGCGGGGCGGCCGCATACCCCATAAAATTCATAGGAGCCTTCCATTTGTTTTATGATTGAGATTTTTCATTTTATTAAAAACTTTATATGTTTGCTTAACCTGTTTTACTGTTGGCTTCTTGAACTGTACTTGAGTCAAGATGACAGTGGCGTGCATCTCATATAGGCAAATACGCAATGCCTACCCTGGGCTTGGCTTAGCTAACTAGACCACTGTCTATTTAAATATAGGAAGGTACACATAACTATTTCAATATTATAATCAGAGAAGCTTCACTCGTTCTTTGAAATACCTACCTGCCTGCTCCCAGCGCTCACTACCGTGGCAACACGCATAGCTAAAGTGCGATGCCAATGCTCTATGTGTGCATCTGTAACTATACTCCCATGACGTCAGCAGCGGCTCGCGCCAAGCACGCACACATTCTCATTAAAATACGCAACGCCTGTTCGAAGCAACCACATCGAATCGGACAGTTTGGACTTTTTACCTATTTTATTTTTTGTATGCAAAATGAAACATAATATTTATATGGGATAAATTACAAATGTGCCTACCCTACTTGAAAATCTTGTGCACGCCACTGCAAGATGGCCCCCCCAAAATCTTAACCTGCGACCGCGAAAGAGTTTTCAAAATCGGTTTGGTAGTTCCAGAGATTACCCGTGCAAATATAATCCCTGACCCCAGAGAACTAACAATAACTGTTACTCAGCGATACTGTAGCTTTTTTTTATAATCTGTTCAGTAGTTCCAGAGATTACCCTAATAAACAAATTTTACCGATTTGTATAATAGTGTAGATGAAGATGAGAAATCTCTAAGGATGAAAGTTTTAAAATATATAATATGTATATAAGTCCATCCATCCATCCATCAGCCTGTTTCGTCCACTACTGGACATAGGCCTTTCCAGGATTTCGCCACTCTTGGCAGTCCTCCTGGAAGAAATGCCCATACTCACACACGCTGGGCAGGTGGGTTGGTGATCGCGGTGCCGAAACCCTTGCACCAGTGACGCCGCTGCCCGTCATCAGTATATATATATATATAAGTAATATGTTTTAATTATATTTATTTGTTATTTTGTTTATCTTTATGTCCTTAGGGAATAACTGCCCATCCCCAGGAATAAGAATAGAATAGAGTATTCCAAAGCGATGGATTTCGCAATAAAAATATAATCTTAGAATAGAATCGTTTATTTGTTCGAGTTTTGGTTCCTAAAATTAGGTGTTACAGGTTGCTTAAGAGGGGTCCCCCAGCAAAATGCTGTGCGAAGCCCTTTCTTGCTTCTTTTAACCCGTTTGTATTAAGACATAAAAATAAATAAAAAATACTGCACTTATCTCCAATAAATTGCCGTGCAGTTTCACAAATCAATTATTGTCTAACTCTTGAATCCATCCATCCATCAGCCTGTTTCGTCCACTGCTGGACATAGGCCTTTCCAGGATTTCACCACTCTTGGCGGTCCTCCTGGAAAAAATGCCCATACTCACACACGCTGGGCAGGCGGGTTGGTGAGCGCGGTGCCGAAACCCTTGCACCAGTGACGCCGCTGCCCGTCACTAGTCTGTTTTAAGGCCTGGCAATTAGGGATGGATATACCGCCATCCATCGATCCCAGGCAATGGTGGGCCGCCTGGTTTTGCCTGAGAGCTGTTCTCTTACTCTCCCCCGAATAACTTCGGGAGGATTTGCGAGTAAGATGGTGGTACCTCCACAGTCGAGCTCGGCATCAGCTTTACCACCTACAACTCTTGAATACCTTAAGATATTTGCTTTCGAAATAATTACTGAAGTTAGAAATATTTACTGATTTCATGCATCTTCACCTCAAATTGACGTTATTTATTTTCGAGCAAAACACGAATGATTTGGGAATTTGATAAGTAAAATATTACACAAATAACATTTTCCAATAAATAATTGGGTCCATGTGAAAATTGAAATTTTCGCCTATTTTGTGCTATTTGGAGACGCAGCGATCGTCGTAACATCCACTTTGCCGTGCGCGCTGATATAGACGTTATTTCAATTCCTTTTCCGTCGATATTTGTACCGACACAAATCGAGTTGCTTATTTAGGTCGACCCCCCTTAAATGTCATTCCTCAAAAATCTGCTCGATTTGGCGTACGAATAGTTTGTGTTCAAATAAAATACATCATCATACACACTTAGAGACCAACGTTATTATGCATGCATTACGACTACGACAAAATAAAAAATAACTAACAATTTTATCAGCGTTAATTTATGTAAAATGTCAATTTTAAAAGAATATTAATGTCAATTTATCTATCTAGCAGCGCGTTCCGATTCAAAACATAATCGATTACATCCCGTCTATCGTCATTCCGAGTCAACTTTAGCCAGATAACGATAGCCCTAAAATGGTTGTTATGACGTCATGAATGACATCATTAAGGCCGCCATGTTGTGCTATCATCGCCCATGCTTCTGAGCGTAAGCACTTTGAGTGATCTATCACAGCCGGCCGGCGGCAATTTCAAAAAAGGGTTATTCTTAGTATAAGAGTTTAATATTAAACGATGAATCAGAGATTTTAGTTCGCTTCGTGATCCTAAGTTTACAGTACCATATAATTACGAGTCCAGAAAAAGGATTTTTGACGAAATAACAAACCAACAAGTAATGATTGCTCTCAATGAGGGACAAATAACTCTTGCACAACACGTAGTTAAAATATACCCTTTGTTGGTATTCACGTAACGTTACCAAATTACTGAAAATTGTGTAAAAGGTTAATTTTTCTGCCACTGACAAGTGTAATCATCCACGTCGCGTCGTTTACAAAAGAGTTCCGAATGGATCATAAGTTTAAGCAGTGATGGACGCCATTTCCCATTCGTATTGACTTGATGGGCGTGAGTAGTTTTAGCACTGCTATCCCCATTCGGAACGCTGTATAGGTAACTGATCTAATAATATTATAAGATGTCTATGATCTAGGTACCATTGAACATTATTATTGTAATTGAAAAATTCATCTATCAGGAGGTGGAGCCACACGTGAAGTTTGCTCTTGAATTTTTGCAGTGGTAAATTCTTTAAAATCATCCGGTAAAGCATTAAACAAACTATATATGCTATGTCCAAGTAAAGAGTCCAATTATTTTATTGCAACAGCGAAATAATTTTTAAAACCAGTTCTGTAGTTCCAGGGACAACCCTGACATACATACAAACAAACAAACTTTACCTCTTTAAAATATTACTAGCTTTTGCCCGCGATTCGCCCGCGTCGATTTATTTTTGGATAGTCCTCATCTACGAGTACAGACCAACTTGGTCCGAGTGTAGTACGTATTTGACTTTGACTTTTGGTTCTCATAAAATAAATTTGTATTGCTGTGTCTGACCCTATGTATGCATGTGTCTCTCTGGGGAACTGCCCGTCTCCAGGAAGCAAACTAAAGCCCATGTCCAAGTGAACAGTTTAACCATTACAAGAGTTCAATAATTTTCAAAATACATAGGTCCAATTGGCCTGTTCTTTTTTCCATTAATATTTACGATTCGAAAACCGTTTCGAGGAAAACTGTAACTGTTTCTAATTTACAGATTTTAAAATAAGCGTTTTATCGTTTATTAATTTAAAAAAAGCGATGTCTTTCATTTGACCTCCAGTGACGTCATCACAACACATTTCTTTAAATAAATATATTAACAGGAATTCCTAATTCGTTAGTTTATATTAAAGCCGATTTTGAAGGCTTTAGTTTTAGTTTTTTACTTAAAATTAAACTTAAGTATGGTTAAAACGAAGAGCCATTTTCAAGTCACTATTTTATAAACGTCAAACTAAAATTTTAGTTTGACAGCCATTATTTACTCAACTTAGTGATTTTAACTTTTTTTGGTAATTTCAAGACACATTTTAGAGCTGTCATTTGATAGAATTAAAAAAAAATAGTTTTATTTATGAGCATTTAAAATACTTGATAATTTTAGTTGGTGTGATCTTCAGAATAGCAAAATATAGTGCTGTCACTTTAAATTACGTTATTTTGTAAGTTTCTTAGATTAAAATCTTCAAAATCGGCTTTAATGACTTTAAGCGACAATAAGGTACTCGACCACTAATCCAGAGGGCATGGGTTCAGATTCCGTACGGTAACGTTGTATCTGGTCTGCGTCTTTGTTACCCATCATGCAGGTAGGGATACTCATCGGTGAAACGTGGGTGAACGAGTTTAGATTATGAATTGCATTTCACAATCCATACTCAGACACACCATCTCGAGGATTCATGTCAAAACGATGTATGTATACCTAAGATAATGGTGTTTTTTAAATCGGTTATTCTAGATTAAAAAGGAAATAATTTAAATGTATTTCAATTTTATTTATTTATTCCCGTTTGTATTCAACGCTCACGCAAGTTAAATTTTGAGAAAAAATACAAATATGTTGTCGAGAAATACAAGGCCAAGAATTTATTCACAAAAAATGTGTCATTCTACTTTAGTACAGAGAGTTTTTTGCTGATAATAATATTTTTTGATACATCAAAATGCTCGGCTAGAAATAAATATTAAGTTGATGAGCAATCGCAATCTATTTGTTGTTTATATTACAATTTTCCATTTACTTTCGGAAAACATCGGAAAAAATTAAATGCATTTTTCGTACACGATTTTCACAAAAATACCCAAAATTAAGTGAAATTCGGTAAATGTACCCGTACCGGCAACTCTGAATAGATTGTCAACTGTCTAATTTGTAGTCATCATGTTGTCATTGATAAGGCAAAGACAATATGTTTTACATACTTTTTTGCAATGGACCTATTCCTAATCAGCATAGCCTATGACGTCATTTAGTAGTCAAATGAAAGTGAAAGTAGTTATTGTATTTTTGTTAACAAACAAACAAACAAAATTTCATTTATTAAGTAAAGTCAATATGACACAGTCATCGGACACCCATGTTAAGTTCGCAGAACCTGTATTAGGAGTGACCGCTCCTTCCTAATGATCGTTAAACAATACTTAATATATGTATATACGTAGTAGTTATATATACACATTTTATTTTCTTAAATACAGTTATTCTTAAAGACTAAAAGAATAAATTCTCAAATGTAGGGTAAGTCGAACAAAGTAATATAAAACAACGTATTATCTTTAGCAGTTGGTCACTTGAATTTACTGGATTTACATGCGAAAATATTCCTTAATTCCTATACAGTGCAGGCTAGTTTCGCGTCGCCTAGTTTTGCTAACGATCGGACGATGCAACCACTGTAACTATAGACTTAATTAAGTGACACTTTTTTGGATATGGTTGAAAGTGTATACCATAAATAAACATACATATAGTTATAAGTAAGTGTGTATATATATATATATATCCATAATATATTTTAAGTGAGTAGGTATATTGTATAGATCGTAATTTGTTATTATTATTATATTTTAATATAAATATATAATAATATAGAACAAAATACATACATTTGATATATTTGATGGGATTATTATAAGATCTAGAAATTATTGCAGGTTATGTGATAGAAGATTTTCAGTTTCTTGATAATTTAGAGTTTTTAGCCATTTGGTAACAGAATTTTTACATTCTTTTAAGGTCATGGGGTAGATTTTTTGGGTTTTATTAATTTTATTGTATAATCTAGCAGATTGATGATCGAATTGCTTAGTTGCAAATTTTTTATTTTTATTTTTTATGTTTACCACGGAATTAGGATTTCGTTTGTTTAGAACAGCTATATCAATTATTATATTCTGATGAACTTTTAATGTACATTGTAAAATATATAATTTTCTGACTGTCAAAAGATCCGTATCTTGATAAAGTTTCGTTGTCCTGCATAATTTATTTTTAGAAAGCATTATTTTTAGTATTTTTCTCTGAGCTCGCTCAATGCTTATAAATTTTGTTTTGAATGTACCACCCCATATACTAATGCAATAAAGAAGAACGGATTGCACTAATGTTATGTATATATATCTAATAAGTACTATGTCACATACGTTACGAAGCCGTTTGAAAATCCAAATCATTTTCCTGGCTCGGTTAGCCACTAATTCCAACTGAGGGTACCATGATAAGTGTTGGTCTATGATTATTCCTAAATATTTCGTGGTACTAACTCTCTCAATGTTTGAACACGTACAGCTTAAAGGTTGATTAATATCACAGGTATGGGCTGTTATTTTTAGTTCTATGTCTGGTTGTAAGGAGTTCCGAATAGAGAAAGTAATGTAATTTGTTTTACTTAGGTTAAGTGACAAAAGATTAATTTGTAGCCATTTTAACACTGTGCGAAGTCCGAATTCTGCCTTAGCAAAAGCTTCAGGCCAAGTATTCCCGTGAAAGAGTAGGGCAGTGTCGTCCGCGTAAGAAAAAACTAAGCCATTTGAAAGATTAAGGTTTGTAAGGTCATTAATATAAATCAAGAAAAGTGTCGGACCTAGAACACTGCCCTGAGGAATACCGAAATTATTTGTGAGCTCGTCAGAACTACAAATCTCATTAGTTATTTTAACACGTTGAGTACGGTTATGAAGATAATCAGTAATTAATTCCAGGAATGAACCTCTAATACCTATCTTTTCCAATTTTCGCAGAAGAATGGGTACGGAGATGGTATCGAACGCCTTTTTCAAGTCCAGAAAAATACAGAGGGCCTTCTTTTTGTTATCAAGGAGTTCAGTTATATTTTGTGTTAAGTCTCTAATAGCATCTTCCGTACTGATACCTTCACGGAAACCGTACTGTGATTTTGAAAGTATACCGTATTTATTTAAGTATTTAAGCAGACGGTTATTTATTACTTTTTCTAAGATTTTGGAGACAACTGGGAGTACCGAGATGGGTCGATAATTATTGATATCGTCTTTAGACCCACCCTTGTGCACTGGATGTATGATACATCGTTTAAGCGCGTTAGGAAATGTGCCTAATTTAAATGATAAAATACAAATTTGTGTAATTATGGGAATCAGGATATCTTTAGCAACTTTTACGAATTTTATTGGAATATTATCGTAGCCCGATGCTGGTTCTGATTTTAAGTTATTAATAATAACTTCTATCTCGGAAAAGTCCGGATCTATAATTCCTATTGTCTTAACTTGCGCGGGGAGTTTTTCAAGATAACTATTTAGAGATAGGGAGTCTGTAGAGATATAATTTGCCAATAATTTACCAACATTATTGAAATAATTATTTATATAATTTGCTGATTCTGTGGCTGTGGATTTTAGGTTTACAAGTTCTATGTTGTTATGTTTTTGTTTATTTAAATTAGTTATATTTTTTATAGAGTTCCATAAAGATTTTTTGTTAAATTTTGAATTGTTAATTAACTGCCTTTCATGTTGTTTTTTTAAATTTTTAATGATATTATTACAGTAATTACGATAGCGACGGTATGTAATCTTGAGGATTTCATTATGTTCATCAAGTCGTAGTTTTTTTTGTAGGTGATTCCTATTTTGTATACATTTTAGTACACCTGGAGTTATCCAGGGTTTGATAATTCTCTTGCTACATGAAATTTTCACTGTTTTTGTATTGGTTCGTATAGCGTCCGTGATTAAAGTTAAGAGTTCGTTTGTAAGCAGGTTCGGGTCTTGGATAAGTAGTAGCTGAGGGTCATATTTTAACCTTAATGTATTTAATGCTTCGTCGTAATTTGTTATCGACTTAGTTTTGTGCGCCGAATAGATTTTTGACGTATGATATAAATAAATTATGTATTTTTGTTAAAATATACACGATCCCATAGTTTTTAAAGCTACAAATAGAAAAATACAGTCTAAAAACCTAATATCTCGAAATAGTTTCGGAATAAGCACCGTTTACTTTATTTATCACTTTATCTTAACTTTATCTAACTTTTTACAGTCAAAATTTATTTAGTATATTTATAATTTGTGGGAACTTTAGTTAGTAAAAATTTGACATCGATTAAACCTTAAACCTAAATAAAAAAATTGTAGTTTCGGGTCTCCGGAACTCTTTTATAATTACGTACCATGCTAAATCTACAAACAAAAGAAAACAAACTCATCAAAGGGATTACATTGATAGCCAATACATTTTCTATGCAATTTTGTTTGGACACATTTCGGGGTGACTTTAATTTTATCAATGTCACCCCGTACCATTATTTTTTCATTTATTAGCTTTACATTAAAATTTTAAATGGACCAGTGCTGCTGTAAGATCACATGTGATCTATCCCAGCATCACGATACGTTATACAGAGAAATTAGCCAATAACCAGTGTGTTAACTAAAGTACAAAAACTTTAACACCTATTTAATTTACTCATCTATCAATTCTATCAATGTAGCCCCATCCAAAAAATATTTCTGTAGATAACAAAATGGCGGTCTTGAACAAAAAGCAAAATAACGTCTAGATTCACAAAAAAACATATTATTACAAAAGCACCTAAGTTATTTTGAAACTATGATACTTACGCGTGCACTGCTGAAGTTTCCTGCAACAGAATTTTCACGGTCTAGGCACTGCTAAGTTTAATATTTTTTTTATACGGAAAAAACCGAGACTATGCGTCCACGTTTACGGGAAAGATGGGTGAAATGTTAGAGTTGCCAACAACAAACAATAATAATGGGTTAGTTTGATAAACTCCAAGAAAATTGCCAAAAACCGTAATTATTTTTTAATCAATGATGTTGGCGGAGTAGGTCAAATTCTTAGAAGGTCATTTTCTATGGTCGTCAGTTTCTTATTAGGTCAGATTCGGAACAGGTCAAGCATAGTATTCACGCCCGGCGCGGCGATCATGGCGAACTCTGCTCAGAGTTGGTGTTGAAAAACTCGACACCGGTGCACGGTGAGCTTACATCGAATTTTCGTGGAATTAGTGATGAATAAAAAACAACTTTACTTTTCAGATTGTTGATATTAGCGTATTCTACACATTACGGCAATGATTTAATTCTTATGATTTTTCTTTCTAATACTAATATCTTAGTCAATAAACTACTTAGTTTATTTTTTTGTATGGAAAAAAATACATTTGGTCAGTTTATTCAAAAGTCTAAAAAAGTGTTAACATATGCATTGAATATTCTAATAGTCTGTATGTTAAGCTATCACCATACCCATGGAGTGGCCTCGCAAAATGCTCGTGATCTCGGCAATTTACTGACCAACTTAATAGTGTAGTTGGCTCCATACATTTTGTTTGGTAACATAAATTTGTCGCAGACATTTTTGGAAATTTCTAGAAAATTTACTATTTACTCTACTATTCCACACCATCTAGGAGGTTGAATACGTACGATGTACATTTTATTTTTATAGTGGTGGCGTTGACATTCTCTTGACTGTTCATATTTCTGTGGGTGGGTACCATATATTTTAAAAAACCTAAAAAACCCTCAGACTAAGTTAAAACCTCAGACATGGCTGTATGGGCTATATTCCCTTTGTCATTTCACTTAGCTGCAAAAATGAAAAAAAAATAGTCTGTGGTTTATACAGGGCTGCCAGACGTATGAGAATTCTCGTACATATGCGCGAATTTCAACTTACGTACGATCTATGAGACAAACCCAAAAGTACGAGAATTTTAGCTTTGAAAGTTTGTTCTACAGAAAGTTATCTTTATAGTTTAACGAAAAATAAAATCCGGAATAAACTTACTATAAAACTTTAAAACGTTAATTCTCCTCATTGCTCTTCACGGCTCAATGCGTTTATACATAATAGGTATGTATGTTTAATAAAATCATAGACTAAATAATACATCTATGATAAAATGAAGAATAGGAAGGATGAGGGTGGCGGTGTCATATACAGCTGCAGCGGCTACGCCAGCAGATGAATCGGATGAGGAGCCATAATTTTTATAAAAAAACTAGCCTTTGCCCGCGGCTCCGCCCACATTTTCTTATTCTTATTCTTTATTGTACACAAAAAAAGGAGATTACAAATATTTGATACAATAATTTGAGTACAGCGGCGAGCTTATCTCTCAAAGAGATTTTTTATAGCAAACCGAATGAGTATAGGAGTGCTTTAAAAAATAAATAGGTAACCATATGTGTACGTACTACATACTAAAATACTTACATAGGTGTATAAAATATATATAAATATATAAATATATCTAACATACATACTAATATAACTAACTCTAATATAAACTGACTATATATAAACATGACATAACGATACATGATAATTGATAATACAGCAATAAATAATTAAACATATTTAGGATAGCTTAAGGATTTGCTGAATAGTATTCCTTTAGTTTCTTTTTAAAAGAGGAGATAGTGCGACAATCTCGGATTGTGTACGGAAGAGAATTCCACAGCCTGATGGCTCTAACAGTGAACGAATTTGCGAAAGCTCCGGTATTGTGAGAAGGCGTTTTAAGGAGTGTGACTGTGTGCGACCTGAGTGGTTTATTGATATCTCTGCTAAACAGGAAGTTGAAGCGCTCACGAAGATAATCCGGAGCTGTTGAACTCTTGAGGACATTGAAAAGAGAGATTTCTGCGCTTCCGAATAGGGAGCCATTTAAGTTCCGCGCGGTAGTATGAAACGTGGTCGTATTTGCGCAAGCCATACACGAATCTGATGCCCAGATTCTGCAACCTTTCCAATTTACCCAAGAGCTCTTCATTCGCGTCTATAAAACAAACGTCAGCGTAATCGATTAGGGGTAGAAGAAGAGACTGTGCGAGAGTGACTTTAGTTACGAAGGGGAGGAATTTCTGGAGGCGTTTGAGCGAATGGAAAGCAGCAAAGACACGTCGGCTAATCTCAGTAACGTGCGATGACCAAGATAAATTGCAGTCAAAGATAACCCCTAGATTTTTCACCGTTTTCATGTAGGCAATCGGGATGTTATTAAAAGAAATCTGTGGTACACTAAATGAACTAAGGGAATTGGTCATGTATCTAGTTCCAATGATAATGGCTTGAGATTTCTTTGAATTGACTAAAAGACCGTAAGATTTAGCCCAAACATTTATTTAAACTCTGCCCCGTTTTCGGCTTGGGCCTTATTTTTTGAACAACCCTATAGCCTTTATGTTGACCAGGATCACTACGATGATAATGAAAAAAAAAAAACGAATCCAAATCCGTTCAGTGATTCTGAAGTTAAAACGGAACATACATACAAATAGATAAACACATAAATTCTAAAAATTGTGATTTCGGCAACAGTACATACAAATAACCAGTTTCATTTAAAATTTCGCGAAAAAGGTCAATTAATCAGAAATTACTTTTATATCACTTTATTATTAGCAGAAATGTTGTCAAAGGTGGTAATAAAAAAAACCTAATCCAAATCCGTTGAGTGGTTCTTGAGTTAAAATGATAAATACACACAGACAGAGAGAAAGATAGACAGACAAAAATTCAAAAAGTTGTGGATTTTGCTTCAGTACAATACCAGCAACACATTTCATTTAAAATTTCAAAAATATATTCGACTAGCTTTTGCCCACAACGAAGAGATTTTCGTGGAAATAAGAAAAGTAAAAGAAAATTTGTTTTTGAACGACAATATGTAACGGTCACCATGTTTTACCAAAGTGCGAATAAATACCAATAAAATAAGCCCAAACTCAAAGGGTCTGCTGCTGTGCGTTGAGGAGATCCTGTACCCACCTTCCAGTCCCGTCATAAGACCCTGGTCACCATGTTCTACAAAAATACTCATCAAGGCCGATGAAATAAACTTAAACTTGAGAGGTCTTGGGTCTAGTATAATACTACTCACAGTAGCTATACGCATAGTATAAAAACTGACGTGATTCGTTTAGTAGATATAGATTTGTTGAAATTTGTATGAGTATTCGTTATTGCTAATAATTTTAAGTAAGGCACTCTGTCTCTGAGAGAGATAGAGTAGACGTGACAACAAAGTTGCAGGAGCTTTGCTTCTCATACATTTTTATCACTTTTCACCATCTATATATCTACTAAACGAACCAACGAATCACGTCAGTTTTTATACTGTGCGTATAGCTACTGTGCAAAGTATTATACTATATTTTAATTGGCCGTCCGAATTATTGTTTAGTTTACTAAGCAATAACACGTGTTTCAACGGCTGTAGCTACGAAAGGCACCAACTTCAGTTACCGAGACCAGCTCCATCGCATTCACATAAGTCATCTACTCGTTATTGATAGTAAATCAGTTGTCCAGGCGATAGTTAAATCAATTTGTTGTGGCCTCTGGGAATAACAGAGATGATGTTGTCTCTAAGAACCTGAAAATATAAATATATTAGTTATTGATCTTTGCTTAATCAATGCCCGCAAAAGTTTACAAAAGCAATATATACAGGGATGACTTTAACTACCCCGATAATTTACCATGGGTGGCCAAATTATTAGGGACAATATAAATTTACTAAAATGTTCTTGTTGGAGTGATTTTAATGAGGGAATAATAAAGTGTCTTAATATCTATCAGTTAATGTTTATTCGTAAGAGGGATTTTTATTTAGAAAATAAAAACAACATTAAATAATAAATTATACTTATTAGGTTTTATAAAATAAAAATTGATGACGGCACAATCTAAGACACTTTTTATTTAATATTTGGTAATTCCACCCTTTACTGCGTTTCCGCCTTCCAGGCGTCGGGGCATGCTGTTTATGCAGACTTTTTCCATATGCCGGAGATCGACGTCATGATGCCAAATTCTGATAAGGGTTTCAACCATTTGCTGTTTGGTGGTGATGACTTCTTTGGCAATCTCCTGTTTCGTGAGCTCCCATAGGCTTTTTATGGGGTTCATATCTGGCGAATTTCCTGGGCAAGGCAAAACACACGTTTTTATCAGCCAGGAATGCAGTAACACTTCTGGCCTAATGGCAAGGTGCCGAGTCGTGCCTAAACCAATACTCTTCATTATCAGGGAACCATTCTTGAAGTAGAGGCAGAAGTGGACTTTTAAGTACTCGCTTATACTGGTCTTGCTTCATGGTCCCCTCCACAATATAGAGGGGTCCCATACCCTTGGCTGAGATAACAGACCAAACCATTATGCTAACGGGGTGTTTAAACCTCTTGACAAGGCAGTCCGAGTGGAGCTGCTCTCCTGAGCGACGTCGGACAAACGAGCTTTTGTCCACAGAAATTTGAAAAGTCGACTCGTCGGAAAAGCAGACCTGTAAAATATTAACATTATACAAAAAACATAACTCAGGGTTCTAAGAATTTTATAATTGTTATATTTACTTGACTCCAGTCCTCAACAGTCATGCTCCGATGTTCCCTGGCCCATTGCAGTTGCTTTTTATCATGGCCTCAGTCAGCCGTGATTTTTGACTGGGCGACGACCCATCAGGTTCTCTTCAGCTAATCGTCTCCGGACTGTCCTTTTAGAGAGGCGATTCCTTCCTCGTTTATGATTGTATGTAGTCGGTCGTGCCACGCTCTTTTTGCGATTTTGAAGACAAATGTCCCTGATTTTACAGTCATCACGGGGGCTAGAGATTCCTTTCCTGCCACATTTTCCGACGCGGTTTACTGTTAGATGCAGTTTATTATCAATTTTTATTTTAAACCTGCTGACCCCTGACATCGAAACACCTGTGTGTGCTGCTATCTTCTTCTGGGAACATGAGGAATGAAGTAATAGGGTTTCTATCTCCCTATATTTTCTTGAGGATATTTCTGAAGACTCCGCCATACTGAAAAAATAAAAATACGTAGTATCACGGTTAAGTGTCAGCCAAATCGAAATAAATGCATTAAAATTAGCAAAACTAATAAATTATTACAAAACACTTACTTTTAGATAGTCTTGGATCAAAAAAACTTGCAAATAATGGTTCCAGAAACTACTACCCGATCTCAATAATTTTCACCATTTAGCAGTCAAATGACAAATTACCGCTTTTTTCAAAAACAATATAGCTTTTTTTTTTTTTTTTTAATGTGTTTTACGGAAAACAATATAGCAGAGTCACAGTGTTGCCACATTAAAAAAAAAATTAAATAGGGCCAGAAACAAATACACAACAGAAAAAACATTTAGAATATAGTTATTTACTCACAAAATACATTTAAACCGAAAATTACAAAAAATAAGGACTGTCCCTAATAATTTGGCCACCCACTGTAGTATCTCGTAGAAGAATACAAACTGGTTTTATTAAAACCATTCTAAATCAAACTCATAATTTTTTTTAAAGTTGGAGCCCATTGAAGATTTTTGTAAAATCCAAAGAAATCATGGTCACCCGAAGAGATAAGGTAATTAGATCGCGTGAAGTTATTTTTATCATTGATCCCACTATTTTGGACTATTTTCAACTTTTTCCGTATAGGAATGGCTAGGATAACCATACATTTTATTTCCAAGTTACATTTTTTAATAATATTTTGACTTTTAATTTTAATTCTTTTCATATTTAATATGTCTTATACTAACGTTTCATAATAACCTCTAAAATGAACTAGTTTCCACTATGTTTTTATGGACTAAATATATAAATTTAAGTATAATGAAACAAAATTGCTGAAGAAAGCACTAACATACAATTGAAAAAGTTATGGGACTTCAAAGTTGCGCTCAAAAATTAATTTCGTCCATTTGCGACGGACCAGCGAGCGGGTGACGTCACGCAACTTACTTCGCAGTTCACATTCGTAAAGTTCATAAGCATTCGGTTACTTTGCGCCACTTATATCGTGAGTTAGTAAATTTTTGGAAAAAATATTGGTGTAACTAATGAGTGAGACTAAGAAATGTGCCTTAAAATACTGTATTGTTCCGCTTTGTGAAAGCTTGAGGTTTAAAACCCCAAACAAAGTATTTTTCCTAGTTCCGAGTGACATGAAAAAAGGAAAAATCAGTGTAAACTAATGAGGCGAGATTTAATTGGTCCTAGAAGCACAAAATATGTGTGTGAATATCATTTTGATGTAAGTATGCTTATTTATTATTATTAATTAGCCGAGAGTAGGTCTTCTTACTTCATAGGGCTTACGAGCTGTGAAACACAGTGCTTAATCTTACTTCTTAAAATATTTTTTTTATGGGAAATGCATAGGTATATCTAAATTATATATTTGAATAAGCATACACTAGTTACACTTCCGAAGTTGTTATTTAGTAATAATGCGTTGATTTAATATCGATGTTTTTTTATCAACAACTTTTTATAAATATGTAGTTATTTAAGCATTTCAGTTTTATTTTTTGTTATTTTCTCTATGGTTGATACTTACTTTAAAAGTTTCACTCCTTTTATTTCAGCACTAACATACGACGTATTGGTGGAATAAAGTTCATCACCGTAAATCATAGACAAGATAGCCAAAAGACTGCTAATATTCAATATCATGCATACAAATAATTCTGTCAACTAGCCAAGGTATAAGGAAGCGCAGTACCTGTAATCCTATTGGCCCTACCAAGATCATTCCGTCTTACGAACAGCCCCACAAACTTTTCTGTTCCGGCGGCGAAGACTGTCACATAATGAATATACCGGGTGTAAATAGACTACTACCATTAAATTAAACCACATATTCAGCTTCAGGTTTCACGGACGACCCTTCCTCTAAACTCACCCGTATGTCGGTGCGTTAGGGTTCACGCATTTTTGTTTGGAACTCAATTATTTCCCAAACTAAGGGTGTCCGCGGGTATGATTCTCGGGAAAAGTGGTTCAGTAGGGTAGCGGAAGAATATGTGGTTTCATTTATTGGTAGCAGTCTATTTACACCCGGTAGAAGCCATTTTGGTTTGGCCTACCGCAACAGATAAAAGATTTTAAACAGTGTGGGATTAGACGCAGGACAGGTTTCATTAAAACACGATATAATGCTATCGACATAATATTCATGTATGAAATATTTTTCGTTTTTTATTTCTTAATATTGTGCTTAATGCTTTATTTAGTATATATCAAATTATATACAGATTCAAAATCAAAACTCAGAAGTGTGAGGTTGATCGTGAATGTATATGTTGTTTAACTTTTATACATGATAAGTTGCTAATAAGAATCCAAATAAAATACACAAGAAAAATAAAGGGTTTATTAATTTTTAATTGACACGAATTGTGAAATGAAAATACAAAAAGTTTAAACTTCTTTTGCTTTAAAGGCTTATATACCGTAATTAATCTACACTACGTACATCAATAAGTATCAATAAGTAAGTGGTCTATAAATTTGCACCTCTATCCTAACACGACCGCACAAAAGAAACAAGACAGAAATACTAGAATACAAGAGGGTACGAGAAATATTGAAAAACATCAACGCGGTGCGCAAGCTTAGATTAAAAGATGACCAGCCCCCTTATTCTGTATCGTAAAATCAGTTGCTAAGCCAAGTGGCTATCGTCGAAAACATTTATATCCGCTTATCTAAGGATACGTTCGCACTTGAAATGACGTCACAATTCGTAAATACTTCAATACCCATTGAAGGTTATTTTGGAAGTTGATTTTTTATCTGGTTTTACACTCAGTGGAAACTCTCCTAACTGCGCTGAGCTGATGTTTTGAGCGCCAGGGTAAAAGGATAAATATATTGTCAGCTTAATTTTTTTTTTCAAAATATTATATTATTTCTGAATCTAAAAAAAATAAAAAGCGAAAAGTTTTTTATCTGTGGGGTTTCAACCCGCGACGATCGCTTACGCCACGGCGGTGAAACTTCTACATGATTCATTAAAATTTTCTTTACGCTGTTCCCTTTTGTCATAGCGTAATGATACATATCTGAAAATCTTCCCGAAGAAATGCTTTATCTTTTAATGGAAACTGCATCAAACCCCATTGAGTGGTTCTGCAAACGAACAGTTGTATTTTATACTATAGAGATATGACGTACGAACGCAACTGTTAATTACATTTTTATTCATAAAATACGCATGTGAATTTTTTGAATGGAGCGTTTCATATTAAGTGAGATTTAAATTATACCCATCTGGCAACCCTGGGTTTATGTCAAACAAAATTGGCTCAAAAGGACAAGAATCCAGGGCCGTAAAACAATTAACAAAAAAAAAAAAAAAAAAAAGTCAAACAAAATAAAAAACGATCGAGCAAAAAGCAGGTTATTTTTCGTTTTCTTTTTCCAGCAAAGGTGCAATTAGGTGATATAAATTAATTTACAATGGCTGGTAACTTCTGGCAAAGCTCCCATCATCAGCAATGGATATTAGATAAACAGGACCTAATTCGGGATCGCCAACACGACTTGGGCATATTGACTGAAGAAGAGTATCAAAAGATCTTTAATTTCTTTGCGAGCATCATCCAGATCCTAGGAGAACAGCTAAAGCTTCGACAGCAGGTCATTGCAACGGCTACTGTATATTTCAAAAGGTTTTATGCAAGGAATTCTCTAAAATGCATAGATCCGTTACTTTTAGCACCTACGTGTGTATTCCTTGCCTCAAAGGTAGAAGAATTCGGAGTTATATCGAATTCCCGCCTTATATCGACCTGTCAGACAGTAATAAAGAACAAATTTAGCTATGCATATGGCCAACAAGAGTTTCCCTATAGAACTAATCATATTTTAGAATGTGAATTTTATTTATTAGAGAATTTGGACTGCTGTTTGATAGTATATCAGCCGTATAGGCCATTGCTGCTTTTTGTCCAAGATATAGGACAAGATGACCAGCTCCTGACCTATGCCTGGAGAATTGTTAATGATTCATTGAGGACTGATGTTAGTTTAATTTACCCACCATACCAAGTAAGTGTATTTTTAAAACAGCATTTTGGCATAATTAATGAAAAAGTAGGGGAATTCAGTTGTAGAGAGTTACTGTGTGATACAATTTGTCGCCCAATTCGTGAAGGGGCATATCTGATTTTTATCAATATTACAGTGGAGTCAATTTTAACAAAATGTATTGATTGATCGATCTTAACTTCATGGCTATGGGTGTTACGGGGCTAAATGATCCTATTTAAGAACATCTGCTAACGGTCTATACATGTATATTGATAAATATCAGATAAGCCCCTTCGGGACGACGAATTGTACAAGTTAACAATGTAGGGTCTGTTTTGAAATGTGTGATTGTTGTGCAAAATTGCACAGGAAAAAATCTGGTTTAGAAATGCTTGCAAGTGATTCCCTCTACCATTTTTTTAAGAAGGATTCAAGGCTGTGAAGCTGAAATTGCTTTATGTAGTCACTAGGAAAGAAAAATATGATATTACATCTTTTGGATGTGCAAACTAATTCTATCGGAGGAGTAATTCTGAGAGGAGAGCAAAATTGTCATCCAGAGAGTGATAATTCATATTTTTAACTTTTGTCCAAAACCTGGGAAAACTCTAAAGTGACGATTTGTCAGGTGAACTTTAATGTATCCAAGCAGCATTCAAAATCTCACTAGCTAGTGCAATATTCGCATTATTCAGAAGCATTTCCAAACACTTAATTGTAGCTGTCAGGTAACAGTTTGTTTACTTTCAGTTTCACTTTTATTTTGGAATGCTTGTAGGTGATTTTCCTACCTGTCTGAAAATCCTCATTTTGAAACGGAACCTAAGTCTTTTC
The DNA here is from genome assembly GCA_910592155.1 of Ypsolopha scabrella. Taxonomy (NCBI): domain Eukaryota; kingdom Metazoa; phylum Arthropoda; class Insecta; order Lepidoptera; family Ypsolophidae; genus Ypsolopha; species Ypsolopha scabrella. The sequence continues at coordinate 12,938,793 of OU342962.1, read as the reverse complement.
ATAAAATCTGCTTAAACATAAGGAGTTGCCTATCTCGGCTCCACTTCACTTGGCTCCCAAATTTATGATCACCAACAACTTAACACATGTCCCCTTACTTCCCTAGATGTCTCACCATTTTTAGCTTTTTGTTGAAAGACTCATACATTTTTTATTACATACTTAATAACATATACTGTAGACAACATTGAGAAAAAGAAATAGCTTTAATTTTCGGGTTGAGGAAGATTTGTGCCATGGAATTCGTGCTCTTTTTTTTTTGTGGCGACTCGTGTTGCTTTTCTTTGCCAGTGACGTACAGTTGGTGTAAAAAGTTAATTAAAAAATAGTATAAATTAATAAAACAATTTAATTATCAGTCTTTTTATAAAATTAATGCTTTATATTACATGATATGTTTATTCTTAAAACTAATAATAACACTGAAAAAATAGTGATAATTGGAAAAATTTAGTGGTTATTCAGACTTTTGTTTTAATTTTAGTACTTCTAAATCATTCAACAATTTTGCAATCAAATTGGAATTCCGTGACAACAACGGCGAATCGATGTTAAGCAAACTTAATAAATAAATAAATTTTGTATCTATTTTATTTCTATTTATGTACTTACTTATTATTTTTGAAATGACTTTTGTGACTGGTAGTACTCCAATGTGAAATAAATTGTCAAGTTGTACTGCACGAATCTACTCCAAAAAAGGGGACGAGTTTACACCAAGTGAATATATTTTATTAGCAGAGCAAGGATCTACACCTAAAATAAAGATTTTTGGCATGAGTTTACACGGCACGAATTTCGCCGAATTTCGCGGAGCACGAATCTTCCCCAACCCTAATTTTCCCAGTTTGCAATTGTACTGATTTGTTGTTGTTGATAAGAATGCTCCAAATGTAAATATAAAAACAAAAATATCAAATATTCAAGGAAGACAAGAGATGTAGAAGACTTTAAAAGAGGCCTTGTCAAGAAGCATATTTTTAATTAACTACAGAAGATACTTTTGCAATGTGAAGTTAAGAGTATTAACCTGTAAAGTATCAGTAGGATAAATCATGTTGGAAATCTAATGTAAATCAATATTTATCAAAAAATAATCTACAGCTTAAATATTGTATCCTTGTTTGCAGATTGCCATAGCAGCCTTACATATAGCATGCGTGATGCTGGGAAAGGAAAATCTAAAGCCTTGGTTTGCTGAACTAAATGTTGACATGGACAAGGTAAAGTCCACATTTTTCTCATGTTCAATCAGTAGTTCTAGATTGTCTAGAACAAAAACAGTATTATTGCACAAAATAATGAAAAAAAAAGGATGTTTGTGTTTCAGCTTCATCGCCTTGCTTAATTTTTAATAACCTATTTTTCTTAATTTCAGATACAAGAGATTGTTAGATCAATTATCAATTTGTATGAGATGTGGAAAAGCTATGATGAGAAGAAGGAAATTCAAGGTTTATTAGGAAAGATGCCTAAGCCAAAGCCTGCTCCCCAAAGATAGGACACGGCTGAGTCCAGCTGTAACTTGCACCTGCAGTGACCTCATCATAAAGACCATGTCTCAAACATTTAACATCAAATTCTCACAGCATTTGGGACATCAGTGAAGCAGCCACTGACAATTCAAGTGCAAGTGAGAAATTGAGTTTGAGAACAAAGTGTGTTCTTGTGTTTTGACAATGAATAACAGAACAAAGTGAATAATATTGTGATGATAAAAATAAACAATAAGTTACTAATAGTAATTAAATAAGTAATATTTTCAACTGTGGGTGATTGATGATGTTTTACTGTAAATTATGTATGTTCTTAAGGCGCATAGGCATGCCACCATTTTATCCTTTTATTTTAGTTCATGTATGTGTATTTACTTATTAAATATAAGCAAACCCAACACCTATTTTAATATATTGTATTTCCTCTATTAATCTAAAAAAAAATATTTATTTAATCCTAACGTGCGATAAGTGTATTTATGTAAGTACCTATATTGCAGAAATAAAGTTTTCATTTCATAGTACAAAATTTGATAACATGTTTCTCTGAAATTTGTGACTTCAAAAGGCAATTTCAGTTTCCCGCTCTTGAATTAGATTTGAGACTGACGTTTGTCCCTCAGACCCGTTCTAAAACGTTTTTCACACTGGATCACTTGCAAGCGTTTCAAAATCAGATGTTCTCTCTCTTTCTTGTATTTAGCTCTGTCTCTTTCTATTAAACGAGCGAAATTTCGCACTACCATTGCACGTTTTGAAACAATTCCTAAGTATGTGACTGAAATGTAAAATTTTGGTATAGGTACAATTTATCAATTTAAAGCAATAAATCAACTTTGTATGTAAATCTGTCCAGCTTGATATCTGATATTTCGACAAAATGGTGTCTTTAAAAATATCAGTACCAAAAGTTGGCATCTTTGCCTGGTTTCAAGCCCAGTAACTAACACAAACATAACATTGTAGTAGGTGGCATTTTTTTTGGAACTAGCAATACAATATTAGGTTATATTATAAAAATGAGTTATAGAAGTATTATTTCTGGTAACATTTTATTTATATCTCGACTTCCATGTATTGGACAAAGTCACCTGTACTCATCCCATACATTGACCTAAGTAACTAGCTAGGGTTGTCAAGAAATAAGACGGTAAGTAAATGTAGTTATTGCCTTTTTAGTTGGCCACAAGCTTTCCTTTGTCAAAATTTGATTTCAACACACCCTGGTGTAATATATGACTTTTGGTACTGTATGGGTGTTCAATATACAATTAGTCATTCTTGACTTTAGCTACTAACTATGCACAATGGACTCAACAGGATATCTTTTGTTTGCAGAGAAATGCCAAAGTCTTCCGCGTCAATATGAATCGCGTTTATACACGGCCTCACATAAACAGACAAATGACAGCTATCGAATGAGAGTTTGGCGGCAAGTGACCAAACAGTGTTGCTATCTATGAAACAGTGTTTACACCTAATAATTTTTTATACTAAAATAGTAGATAGTTATCTGGAAAAAGAGGTGCACAGTTAAACTATGAGACGTAGGCAAATACACCTGCACAAGGTAAAGTTGCCAGCTTTTACGGTACCAGATGATAGAGGTCTTATATATTTTGGTCTACAACGAAAAACAACAGAGAAACGGGTTATAAAATTATTTATTTAATCCTAACGTGCGATAAGTGTAAATTTTGTAGTACATCTTTAAAACAAAATCAATATTCAAAATTTTGGCAAAATGGTGTCATTAAAAATATCAGTACCTTGGTCATTACCTTGGTCTACAACGAAAAACAACAGAGAAACGGGTTGTAAAATTTTGTACTAAAACGGTGGCATGCCTATTACAACTTATCTGTATTCTGTATTGTAGTGTAGAGGTAAGAATTAGTTGCAAATGCTTTAATGCATTTTACATTTTCACACTTGACAAGACTGCCAACAAAGTTCAACAATTATTGTTCCTTGAGAAGTTAGATTTCAAATTAAATATCTCAGCTGTATATTTTCTTTTATTTGCTAAATGCTCCTTCAAAAAAAAAAAACGAATAAGTAGATATAGAAATTTTTAATTGCAGATGTTAGCTTTTAACACCAACATGAACATTGCGCTTAGAAAATTGATATGTTTTGGTTTTGTTTGATTACTTCGAACGTTGAATTTTACATTGTTAGAAATCTCAGGTTACGTGTAGGTAGGCGAAATTCTGAGTTTCAAACAATACATGCCATGTTACTTGAGCGCCGTATAGTGCGGGCCACTCTTGTTGATATACTTACAATAACATAACAAGCTAGAGGAGCTGTCAGCGGGTGTGCTGTGACCATGCATTAAGACAACTTTTCATAAGGTCATAAAGAATGTCATGTCAATACATAAAACTAGTCTAGGTGAGATTGTCCTTTAATGGGCAAAAATTCTAAAAATGGCCTTTGTACAACACCTACTAAATAATCAATTTCGTTTTATAATAGAACTTCCAATTCTTGATTTCATCGTTACATTTAGGTACCACACCATTATCTCTCAATACCTACTTAGTTACATTTGCAACTTGGCAATACAGACAATCTCTCAATACTTAGTTGCGGTTGCAACTTAAAACAACAGACGCAGCACAGCTCTTCCTTCTGATGTTATCGCAAATTCGCAACCAAGTTATCGCTGTCAAGCATCTCGCCACTACTCTACTCTTTTGAGAAGGCGCTAGTTCCGGAAGGAAATACAACATCAGTGTTCTCATATCTAAAGTACCTACTTATTTTAAACAGGAATCCTAATAAAAAAACATGACAATTTAAAATTTCACAAAATAATTCAATGTAAAGACGACTTTTTACTACTTTATTATTATGGATCATCCATGATCTAATAGGTATGTGATCCATGATCAATAAAACCGTTAGATGAAGATTTACAAGTCGTGGCAGTATCGTAAAATGGTCAATCATGAATTGATAATAAAAAAACAGTCAACTGCGAGTAGGACTCGCGCCCGCCCTGACGGTTCATAGACTTAAATGATTTGAATAAAAATTACGAACTTATTATTAAAACCTAGAAAATAAATGTCACAAAACTGCAAAATTAAGTTGGTTGAGTATTCGGGGGTACGTAGGAAACCCTAAACCTGTAGTAATAATTAGCTATTCAAAATTCAAAAAGTTTACTATATATACTATAAAGTATACTTTTTACAGGTCAAAAATTAATCTTTATAAACAAAAGAATATGATTTAAAAATATGTATATGTGCTATTTCAGTATTTGTTTTCTGGATACCAAGAGTATTATGTATGGCACATAAAATTCCAAATTCATAACTAGTTCAGTTTTTGAGATAGACCCTGTAACAAAAATGGTCTAAAATTGACAACATTATTTTATTGACTACTTCTATGTCTACCTATTGAGATTTAAAAAAAATGTACTCATCATTAGACAATGACACCCCACCACATGCTGGGGAAAATAAATTGGCTCTTTTTTCATCTATGGGACCGCCACCGAAAATATGTTTATTTAATTTTTAATTCGGTTTTGGATTAACATGTTACATAACATATCCTTATTTCAGATCTGTACTGTAAGTCATTTCGTCTGCAAGCTAGAGACCCGTGACATAGACGGATAGCAAAGCGACGACATGGATCTCCTTTTTCTCAGCAATAAAAAAACATATTATGTAATAGGCATGATGACTAAAAAAAATGTATTAGTCCGTCGTCAGTTTGATAATCAGAAAATATTGGACACGTATTTTCTCCATTTTTCTCAGCAATAAAAAAACATATGTAATAGGCATGATGACTAAAAAAAATGTATTAGTCCGTCAGTTTGATAATCAAAAAATATTGGACACGTATTTTTTCTTTTTTCAATTAAACAAACAATGATGAAGATATAGACCGCTGAAGTTCCGCGTGACGTCACATCTAGGTACAATTTTACTTAGAAGTGACGTAATTTTCCCCAACTCCCAAACTTTGACGCGCTTTATCTCTGTAATTTTTTGTTTGATTGACAAAAGAAAAAATACGTGTCCAATATTTTTTGATAATCTAAATGGCGGAATAAATAGAATAATATTTTGTTTACCCTGTCTACAAGCCTATTGCCAATTTATATACTAGATTAAGCATTTCATTGCCATCATTTTGCCCGAAAATTTTGTTGATTGATTAATTTTAATAGCAGAGAAAAAAATATTTAGAAAACCTCTTTTAAACAGAGATTTCTGTTTTACTGACAAACGGGAGCGAATGAAGCCTCTAAGTTTTTTATTTAAATTAGTCTACAAATGCACTTAAATATGGTTGATTAGATTTATTAAATTACATATAGTTGTCATTTTAAATGAAAAATACTGTTTTGCCGCATACAACCTTACGGCATAAGCTAGTTCGTGAGCGCATATTTGTATGGAGTAAGTCCCCCTCACTCCACTCCCCTAAGGCGCCGATTTGAAATTAAAAGTTTATCAATGCCTCGCCTTAATAGGGCTACGTGTTGCTCTTCGGGTACGGAACCCTAAAACGATAATAAAATCAAACGACGAGCGAGGCGAAGCCTTTAGTTTAACAGAATTTAACAACCAAATCATGATAAGTATGGCTAAATCTACGATATGGCTACGACATATAAGGTGAATTACTTTTATATAGCCAAATTCATACTGGAGACACGGTAAATGGTCAGGACCAAGGTTCAGTAACCCTTCTATACTCAATTGTGAGTCGAGGTTGTTCTTAAAAAACAGAGGAATAAAAAAATGTTTTCATATTTTGCAAACAGGGTTGTTGAATCTTGGTCGAGACTACTTACCGAGTGTCCAGTATGAACTTGGCTACATAAACGAAAGTCCCCTTAGGTATATACACACATAATTCAGTACAGACGCCAATAAAACAATAGCCGATTTATTCTTACATTTTTAGTTTAGAAAACAGAACAAAAGTGAGATAGAAGTTTTAGTAAACCAATTTCCGATGTATGTTAATCAGAGATGGTCACCCTATAGCTGATATTGAGGTATAAAGGCGGAAGTATAGACCTCTCTCATCAGTTACTGTTCAACATTTCAACGATCATCATGAGGCCGAGATTATTCAAAAGACTTTTTTTATGCGACATCAGCTTCTTATTATTCGCCGGCCTAACCATAGTATTGGCACAGAAAATCGAGTAATTATCCAATATTACCAACACATACCGAAGACAGGGAATAAATAATTACATAAGGAATTTTTAACGCAGGTCTTCAGTCACAAGGCATCCTTTAGCACCGCCAAACAACAATGTTCCACAAGGCAACTGTTCTTGTGGCGGATTTCCAACAAGGACTCCCGCAGCTGGGGACGCGCCGATCATATCTCAGACGCCAGGGCTCATCGTGCCGCTGGATGACGGAGGAGAGGAGACCTGCAGGACGCTCTGCTTCGCCTTAGCTCAGGCTACCAGGGCTAAAGGTCCCGCCATTTTGTGCTCTAGGCTGAAGAGTGCCCACGAATTAACAGTAAGTTTTAGATTTAGTCTCTGCTTCAGAGGTCGTGATTCCCAAATATCAACTGCCATCATTGTTTTATATAAGTAAAAGATACCCATACAATGTAGCTTTATGAAATAATAATGTCATGTACTCTATGTTTTAATAACAATGACCTCAAAGGCTTGTACTTAGTAAAAGTCAATCAGTTGTCGATTAAACATGCGAACCATCTACAAAAGTACCTAATTTCCAAGAAATATAAGTTACCTTTGTATATATTTTATTTACTTATCCCACTTTTTTTTTAGGGTGCAAACAGGAGATCTTATTTTTACAGCGTTAGTTCATTATTGTAAAGCCATTTTTTACATTATTTCGAAAATATCGCGCCCATTAATTAGGAATCAAAATGTTTTTAAATAATACTGAACATCATCAAAACCTTTAATTCTTATCTCTATGATAAAACGTAACAAATATTGATAATTGCAACCTTAATTCAATTAGGGGGAATAAAGGTCTATAAATTATGTAATTTTTAGGTTAATGTGTAAACCTTGTACATTTTTCTTTTGTGTGACTGTTTGTCTACGAAAATGAAAAAAAGAAAACAAATACTAATCAAAACTAAGTAAGACGTTTGAATTTTTATTTGCAGCTATCTGTATTCCACAAAGTGGACTCACGACCATGGAAATACTCACAAATCACAGCACCCGAGCCTTTGTGCTGTAAAGACCAGAAGGCAAAGGTGTGCCCATCAGTTTTAACGACGAGTACGCCGCCTGTGAACGAGCCCTTACCAGACGCTGCTGCCGCAGCCTTGTCAGCCGCTGCGGCCGCGCCTCTACCAGCCGCTGCGGCCGTGCCGATACCAGCGCCTGTTGCAACGCGCTTCCCAGCTAGTTTGGCCGTTGCCTTACCAGCCGCTGATACTAAGAAAGATTCATAAGTTAAATCTGAGGATTTTGGTAAAGAATGATGGTTTTCTAATTTTGTTAATACGGTGTTGTTTTTCCAGTTACAAACAATGTATTTTTTATTTTGTTACTTAACAGATAGATTAAATTAAAATGAAAGATTTAATTATTATGTATTGCACAATGCAGATACTTTTGTCGGATCATTAAAGTTAAGATATTTATTTACAAATAAAATAAAACAATAAACATCGTTTTTTAAGTTGTATTTATTTTACAACCAGCCCTCGCACAGGGAAAATTAATTCTTAGCACAATTATTACATAATATTATGTTAACACTAACACGGACATGGAAGTTTTGTACCCGTATACTACTATGTATTTGATTCGAGATTACATTGATTTTATTGGTTATCAATTGTTTTTTCAGATATAAATAATTAATACACTAATAAAATTAACAATAATAATAACGAAATAAGGACAAGTAGTCCTTATTTATTATTTTTTAATTTTATTATTTTGTTAATTTTTTTCTAGTCTGGGCAACTAAGAATGATTTTAGTAAGGTCACAGATATACGGCTGATGTCACAGATTTTCAGGGGTTCTTTTGAAGAAAGTGGGAAATATAATAATATTTGATCTATTGATTTTTTATCTAGATGATCTACTTATAAACAATGTACTAAGATTTATACTTTTGTCAAAAAAATAGGTATTCCACCCTCTTTTTTTTGGTTTTCAAACGTTCGTTTCAAGAACGCGGCTAAGAGATAGATATACTTGATTTTATTTTCACAAAACAGGTATTAGAAACATGAAGGTTTTATACTTAAATCCAATATTTTTTTTCCTACAAAATATTTCAGTATTAGCTAAAAACCCCCCGATCTGCTGTTTCGCGCGTAATTATTAGTATTACGCGTCCTAGACAAATAGGTCGATTAGTTAACCAATAATCGCCTCTATCAAAAGCTAATAAAGTATTAGACATTGGCTTTTTTGTGTCGGACGGGTAATAACATTTTTTCCTATATAGCCTATGCCATACTCTTAAGAATTTCAAGTAATTTTTAAGAACTTCAAGTATCAAATGCAGCCATGGGCGCCAACATCCCTTTTTTTGGAGAATATGCACTGAAATATTTTTTTTAATTAATTTTATCAAAAAACGTGACTTGACGTGACCTAAATGCCTAAGCATTATTGTCTAGTTCCCATAATTATAAGGACACTAGGAGGTCTTCTATCATAATAATGTACCTATGTAGGCAGGCAGGATGCAACCCCCTAAAAATTATCCAGCCGGCGCCTATGAATACAGTACGGTGATTTTCTCAAATAAGAAACTGGAGGATAGTCAATTGGTAACTCAATATACGTAGCGTAGCACACCAACAAAACACGCCTTCTATCGTAACGTCATTACATCATAGTTGCAGATATAAAAATCGATACAGTGCACGGAGAGATAACACCCTGTCAAAGATTTATCAAAAACATTTAAAACCGGTCAAATGAGGCTAACGACAAATTAACTACTTACAACACGATGATCCAACAAACAAACGAAACTCGAATCTCGGACTTCCAATCCCCTACATCTAAATTTATACAAAAGTAAGTATGTAGTTACAGTATCGCACATTATAAATACTTAGCTTCGCCGGTAGAAAAGCGCGTGTCTAGTTGCTGAGCCTTCTTTATGATGGACTTCTTCTGTGCGTCGTCGAAGCGGTTAGCCTGCAAGTCAGTGTCGCGGCTGAACGGACGGCGCTCTTTTTTCCCGCCGTCTTCTTTATCCTCCTTCTGGAAAAAGACGGCATTTTTTTACTAAAATAACTGAATACGAAATAATTGTTGTAAAGTATTGATCTCAATATTCTTTTGTAACTCATCACATTAACCGTCCCTTTGCTTTTTCTTAACGTAACCATGGACGAATTATTCGTTCATAACGTAACATACCTTTTTCTTTTTCTTCAGTTTCTTTTGATGTATTTCCAAAAGGCTTTCTTCCCGCTTATGCTTCTTTTTATGCTTTCTAAAACAAATAATATAGGTACGAATGCAAATAAACATTACAAAATTTATAGGTAGACTAGTTTTCGCTCTCGTGGAAGTGTTTTTAAGATAAAAACAATTATGGACTGTTTTCAGCTATATGTTGACCGCAGAGTCATTACGATGGTAATAAATAAAACCGGATCCAAATCCGTCGAGTGGTTTTCGAGTTAAACAGATCAGACAAACAGAAAGTTCTGTCGTAAAATTCCGCAAAAATATTAAATCTTCAGACAGGACTTTTATGCTACTTTATTATTAGTATAGACAGATTTCCAGAATCAGAACGTATACTATATGCTCTATGAATGCTCACTTTGCTTCTTTCTCTTGCTCCTCGTCACGTTTGCTGACGTGTCTGGCGTGAGCTTCCTTCTTCAAACTGGCAGTGGTGTCTTCCTCCGCCGGTTCAAGACCTGCAGCTTTCCGCGCCTTCTGTTCCGGCGTGTCTGTCCAAGTCGACCTGAAATTATCGAACCAAAGGTTTCTGTACCAACCCAATCGGTTTTGCTTAGACATACAAATAATTTTGGAGGTTGCTTACCTATCCGACATGTCTGGCCCCTCTTTAGCTCTAAAACTCCGAGCTTCGAGACCGATTATCTTTGCCTTAGCTTCAGGCAACTCTAGCATCCACTTCTCGCGCTCCTTCACATCGGTACTTTTTAATGTATGCCCATCCAGTTTCTTTATTTTGATATCCAATGCGCGTTCTTCTAATTTTTTATGAGCGTCGGTCCATTTGCTTTCGGTGCCAGCCGGCAGTGGACCGATACCAGCATCTTCGTCTGAACTCTCGTATTTGATTACGTCGCGATCGGATTCTGCTAAAACTTTGCGCATTTCGCTGGGAATAGATGGTCCTGAAAGAAAATACGTTTATAAGGCAATCGAAAGTGTTCTTAAGAAGAGACAATAAATTTATCAGTGCTTACCTATATTTCTATCCTTCTTTTTTAGGTGAGGTGGCAAAGCAGGTCCTTCTATGTCAGGGGATGAGCTTTTACTTGGTTTTTCCAAATGAGGTGGCAGTGCCGGCCCACAAACATCAGTTTTGGCCTTTAACCTTTCCCGTAAATCGGGTGATTCACTGGTATCGACCTTGGGAACTTGTCGCTTTAGTTTATGTCTCAAGTCAGAAGGATCTATGTCAGCTGAATTCTTTGAGTCATCGTCACTAGATATCTCTCCTTCTTCACTACTCTCTTTCTGTATAGTTACTTCGGTTGAAGTAACATCTATTATTTCAACATCTTTACTTTCTGCCTCAGATGTTTTCTCTTGAATATCTGTTGTACTGGTTACTTCTACAGAAGAAGATGTGTCTCTATCTTTCTCATTTTTTGATTTAGAGCTCTTCTTTTTGTGCTTTTTCTTATGTTTTTTCTTCCTAGTTTTGCTGAGTTCTTTTTCTAAGTTTAAAAGCTTCGCCCTCAGTCGTTCATCGTCAGAAGAGTCTATTTCACTGGATTCTTCAGTGATTTCTTTTTCAACAGACTTCTCTTTGACTACAGCAGGTATCATGCTATAGTAAGAACCTGGTTGTACTTCATCAGATTCATTGCCACTCTCTGGTTGTTTGTCAACATCAATAGGACTAATTGATTTTCGCTTTGAGGGTTCATGAGTAGGCTTTTGTATTATTGATCTTTTAGATTTATATTCAGGACTTTCTGATGAGTCTTTTGATCTTGCTCTATTAAATTTTCCAGAACATTCATTTCTAGATGTGTTGGGAAGTAAATTACGTCTTATTTCTTCTTTCAAGTCTCTTCTGGGTTCTGGCCTTCTGTCTGAAGATTTGAGAGACCTAGAATGAGAATTTCCTTTGTCTCTACTACTGCTTCTTTGTCTGAGTTTGAATCCATCCCTCAGGTCTTTAGTTAGTTTTAATTTTTCTGCTGATCTTCTGCTTTTTTCTGGCGATCTTCTGATTTTTTCTAGTGATCTTCTTTTGCTTTCCAGTGATATTCTGCTTTTTTCTGGTGATTTTCTATTTCTCTCAAGTGATCTTCTACTCCTATCTAGGCTTCTTTCTCTTGAGTGCCTTCTCGTAACAGGGGAGTGCCTTGGTGGCCTTATTCGTTCACGTGATCTATCCCGCCTTTCATACCGATCTCTAGTGTCACGTCTTCTATCAAAATCGCGACGGAACCTGTCATTGTCTGAAGGACGAAATCGTCCACTTTCAGACATGCGAAGTTTATCATTCTCAGGAGGCCTACTTCTTCTTGATGATTTATGAGTTTCATCACGTCGACCAGAACACTTTTTTTCGTCTTGCTTATTTGAACTACTTGATTTGAATCTACCTGTCTCCGAGTCACTGCTTGATTCATCAGATAGCATAACTGAACCTAAAACCAAAGAAAGGGTATTTTAGAAGCAATAAAAAAAGTTGTAGAGTTTACTTACTTTATTTCTATTCATCTTATTTACATTTGATAAGAATAAGAATTGTCCTAGATTTTGTAACATGACTAGTTAAACATTTTACTAATTTTCTTAGCACTGTATTTGATGGATTTCAAAAATCCAGCAGTAAGAATGCCTTTCAGTGATTGCCTAACACTAGATTGCCAAACAAGATCTTTGAGTATTTGTCTCAGTATAACAGGACAGTCAATGTCATAAGCCACAGCTCGGAGGACATCTTCCATATCCTGATGAGGACCACCCCGGTTCCAAAACTTCACTATCCTTTGTTGAGGGATCATTGGTAGCTGCATCAGATGATGAAGTTTAGTTTCAGGATTAACATCTTGATGGCATTGGACATCACCACCAGTGGGGAAGTCTACATAGGCATGGAATTGCTGCAAGATTGGTCGGTAGAGCTCCCGGAAGTTCAACAATTGAGGCTGAACAATGTTTCTTACTTTATTTTTATTTTCCCCAAATGTCATTCTGAAGTCACCAGCATAGCTCAGGTTAGAGATGGCAAAGTAGAAGTCATAATCAGAGAATGTTTCAGGTAGAATGAGTAGTGCAGTATGCACTGCAGACCTCAAGTTAGACTGAAGAGCATTCCGGAGCTGTGAACTGTTAGTCTGCTTGATGATCTCCACTGGCTTGTGCAGTCTTCCTGCTAAATAGAGGTCATTCCAATCAAGTAGATCAGCTACTAGATCTTTTTGACCCACAACACCATACTTTATTAACACATTCTCTTCTTTAAGCTCCACTAGTGTATTGAAGTAGACTTTGGCTCCCCAATTCTCTTGAAATCTTGCAACAAACCCTTTGCCGAGATACTTAAGAGCCGAGTAGTGTGTAGGATTTTGGTCGATATTTGCAGCATGCCATCGGTACGAGTTCTCAACACAATATATCAGATCTATCATGTTTTGGTTTTTTTGGTTTCCAAATTGTGGTTTGACAGCTGAGCCATACGCGAAGCAGAATGAAAGGTTTTGTGGAAATCTTGATAAAATCCTGTAGTATAACGGTGATATATTTTGGGCTATGCCTACTGTTTTGGTGACGGTAGCTGCCATGGTAGTAACAAATCAATGAAATAACAAACTGCTGACCTGCTCCAAGATGTTGGTCTTGTAATGACGACTCGAGCAGGAATCACGATTTCTGAGAAAATCTCAAGTGAATCGTGTAAAACTGGGTGCTAATTGCTTTGAAAACCCTAAAGTGCTTATTTTGAGTACAAATAGTAGTTAATCACTTTCATTTTCCACAACAAAATACCTAAATAAATCTCTCGTCTTTACTTGCTGCTTGATGAAGAAGGTTTTTTTTTTTTTTTTTTTTTAATGTGTTTTACGGCCCTGGATTCGGTGTTCTTTTGAGCCAGAATGAAGAAGGAATAGAACCAGTGTTGCCGGTAGTCAAACTAGAAAAAGTCCGAAACCAGATCAGAAATTACCCGAATTACCCGTTTTGTGAATGTATTTTTTTTTTTCAAGGGAAGTAATAAAATATTAAATACCTTGTTTTTATTTTAACATTTCCCATACCTATTTAAAAATTAACAGGAATGTGTTTGTTTTAAAAAAAAATGTGATTGATAAGGCGAAAATAAAATTACAATTAAATATATTTTTAAGTCGTTGTTACCAAATAAAATAATTATTAAAGAATTTTCTACATTCACATTCAGACCATTTTGGTGAAATGGACAAATAAAAAGAACAATATCATGCTTTCATACCATTGACCTCTCATAAAGCAACAAGACACACAGCTGGAGCCAGGCTACACTCCCGGTCCGTTTCCGGAAATTGCCGAAAGAATACGAAACGAAACGAGTAGTTCACTCGCGTTACCCCGAGGCCTTGACCTACACACGATGCACTTGTCGTCAGTTTGTCACTTCTTGCGCGCGCTTGCGGAGGAGTAATTGTTTATTTAATTACTATAATTTTTAAAAAAAGTTAACTATAGATTAGAAAGAGTGATAATAATGAGTGATAATAATGAGTGTAAATCACAATATTGACTTTATGAAAACCCGGTCTATTCATAATATAAAACAGGAATGCAAAACAAAAAATAAATCGTTCACGAGAACGTTCAAAAGTGAAATGTATGTTAAAAAGAAATGGTTATGTGGATGTGAGAGACTAAATGCTTTCTTTGCTTTCCCTGTGTTATTTTCGGCGGAGAAGCGATTTGGACGGAATATAAATAAAATTTGTGTCCTTAAATTGCGGCATTTTATTTGATCTTTTTAATAAAACCATGCAGTGCACCACTGCACGGTGGGCTGAAATCGACATTTCGTGGAATTAGTGATGCATAAAAACCAAATTTACTTTTCAGATTTTTTGTTGATATTATCCTATTCTACTAATTACGGCGATGATTTTTTTCTAATGATTTTTCTTTCTAGCACTTATATTTTAGCCAATAAACGCCTTTGTTTATTTTTTTGTATGGAGAAAAATACTTTAAGTAGGTTTATTCAAAAGTCTTAAAAAGTCTTAACTTATGGATTGAGGATTCTAATAGTCTGTATGTTTAGCTTTCACGATACCTAAGGAGTGGCCTCGCAATTTCTCGCAACCGAGCCAATTTTTTGACCAACTTAATTGTGAAGCTGAGTCCATACATTTTGTTAAGAAACAAAAGTTTGTTAATGATATTTCAAAGAATTTCATATAAAAACTCTAATTATTTGCTTCAGAGAATTAGAAAAGCAATGATGACGAATTTGATTTGTTATTCACACACTAATTACGAGTCGGTTGAATACTGCAGCTGCGTGGGATTCCTGGAATTGCGGCTCAAATGGTTTCTATGTTAGAGCAGGATAGCAAATAATGCAACCACACCGACCAATCACAATGCCCCAGCACATGAAGTACCATAAACATACACAATAATTGTTCTGAGCATAACTCAAATTAGTAATTTAGTCTATCTCCATTCTTGGTTAGAGACAGTGATTTTTTGAGATTGGTGCGATTTATTCATTCATCTTAAATAAGGTCATTTTTCGTGACGTTGTTGTGGTGTTGATTGCACAATGGAGCGTTTTGCAACAAATTTAGACTTTTTTGTTCTTCTGAAAAACAGTGGAAGTTTAAACAACCATGATAATTATGTTGTACAATACCATAAGTGCATTGTTAATAATTACGTTGAGTAAAAACAATCAGTCTGTTCTGAAAAAATATTGCAGAAAGTACTGTTTTAATCTTCATAAACGGTGGCTCAAAATTCGTCAATTTTCGTAAACATCACAGTGGGTGGTTGGAGTCGGAGATTAGGTGGCCGGATTGTGTGAAAACTGTTCTACCTACAGAAATAAATTCCATTCCAAACACATCGAAAGAAAGTACCTGCTCACCTATGAAGACTTCAGTTGGAACTTCAACAATTTATGTAAGTCCACGAAAACCTTTTACTGATCTTGGGCCTAAGCAAAAGAAAATGCGAGCAGAACGCCCTCCGTGGTTAAACGTGGAAACTTTCTTAGATGCTTTAGCTGAAACAATTAGTTCTTTACATAAAGTGGATCATATTGTCTTGTTAGGTGACTTCAACATAGATCTACTAAAAACAAGTGATGGTAATACTCAAATGTTACTTGAGTTTCTTGAGTGTGTAAATCTTAAACAACATATTTCACAGGCCACACATTTCACCGATCATTCAGAGACATTACTAGATTTAGTGTGTAGTAGTGCCAAAATTACTCATGTTAAAGTAGACTATATTCCCACTCTCAGTAGCCATGCGTTTGTATCTTTTCAACTAAATATTAAGAAACCTAAATTCAGTCCAAGGCATATAACATACAGACCTTTAAAGGATATAGATTTAAAGCGTTTTGATATGGATATAAATGCAATACATTGGGAAAATCTTTTATATGATGATTTTAATGACTCGATATATGCTTTTAATACTCAAATATTACTTCTTTTTAATACACACGCACCTATGAAAACAACTTTTATAAAAAAGCAAAACTACCCTTGGATAACGCATACCGTTAGGGAAATGATTGGTCTCCGGGACAAGGCACATGCCAAATACCGTGAAACAAAACTAGAATGTCACAAAAAGTACTACAAAGAGTTGAAACATTTGGTTAACGCAGCTTTGTTTACAGAAAAAAAGGCATATTTTCAACAAAACATAAATAATAATTTGACAGATCCTCATAGACTCTGGAAAAACATTTAAAAAAATGTAATTGACTTCAAAAAAAAACATATAGAGTTGCCGAATAATCTGAATAACCCTCATCTGATTAACAGTCATTTCTTAAACCTCCCTGATAACATTGATATTCACATGAACCGATTATGTTTTTACTGGTTTAATAGGTTCGGCTCTAAAGTTTTTAGTTTAAAACCTGTAGATGAAGCAACTGTTTTTCGAATTATAAAAAATATAAAAACAGATGCACAAGGCGTTGATGGTATATCATTAAATATGATTTTATTGACACTTCCTCGAACGTTAGGTGTAATTACTTCCATCTTAAACAGATCAATTGAAACCGTAATCTTTCCTGATTCTTGGAAAGAAGCTCTCGTGGTACCCCTTCCTAAAACCAATAATCCATCCGAGTTAAAAGATCTACGTCCGATCAGTAAATTACCAATCTTATCTAAGGTCTTAGAAAAAATTGTATGTATGCAGCTCACTGAATACTTACATGCTAACAATATTTTACCTCAAAGGCAATCAGGATTTCGCAAAGCCAGAAGTACTAGCACAGCTCTTTTGGATGTTTTTGACGATATACTTGCAGGGAGGGATGTTGGCGAGGGTGCAATTCTGGTTTTATTGGATTATTCACGCGCCTTTGACACCATTAACTCAACATTACTAATGGCAAAGCTAGTTTACTATGGATTTGATAGCCCTACACTTAAATGGTTTTCTAGTTATATGACCGGTCGATCACAAAGAGTTGAAATCAATTGTGATGGAAAACTACAACAATCTAACACTGTTTCCGTTACAAAAGGAGTCCCACAAGGATCGATATTGGGCCCAATTCTTTTCATTTTGTTTACTTCAGATTTGCCCGACTGTATTTTACATAGTGGCCATCATATATATGCAGATGATGTACAAATTTACAAAACTTTCAAACCCATAGAAACCGAAACCGCTGTAAATGAAATCAATAAAGACCTTGAACAAATCGCTATTTGGTCGAAAAACAATAGTCTCTTCATAAATCCAAGCAAATCTAAATTTATAGTGCTGGGCACAAAGTTGCAGGTGCAAACTATAAATATGTATAAGCCGGAAGTTAAAATATGTAATAATGATATTGAGCAAGTAACTGAGGCCAGAAATTTAGGTGTATTAATGGACTGTAATCTTAAGTTTGAAAAACATGTGGTAAATACTGTCCGGAATTGCTATTATAGGCTTAGTGTTTTGTATCCTATACGACAGTTTTTGAGCGTTGAAAGTCGGATACAACTGTGCGAAACTCTCATTTTGTCGAAATTAAATTATGCAGACTGTGTTATGGATGGTTGTATGTTAGTGCGCACTAAGAAGCTCATACAGCGTTTACAAAATTCATGTGTGCGATTTCGTTTTCCGATACCACGTAGAGCACATATAACGCCATACCTTAATAGCAATAGTTTAATGAACATGGACTCTCGACGTAACCTCCACTTTTCTGTATTATTGTTTGGCGTCATTAAGCATAAAAATCCGCAGTACCTGTATAATAAACTAAAATTTTCTGATAGGCCACGATTCTCTGATCGCCTTAAATGTCCAATTCACAAAACTGCTGCTTTCAGAGGGAGTTTTCGTTATCGTGCGACTAAGTGCTGGAATAACATACCACCCCCTTTAAAGAGTTCTGTTTCTGTTAATTCTTTTAAGATACAATATAAAAATTATCTTCTTTATTTCCAGAAAATGCTCTCATAATTAAATTAAATATTACTTACTCGCATATCAGCTAGGTACACCAGCCAAACATCCAGATTTACCTTCTTCTTCTTCTTTACGATATCGTAGCAATATTTAATTAATTATTTAATTAGTATATTGAAATAGTAGCGGTTGTATTTGAAAATTGTTGTTGTTGGGGATTTGTTGTTGCTTGTAATTTACTGTAATTTGTTATTTGTAATTTACTGTTTCTTGTTTGTCTTTTGTTTCTTATTTTTATGTAGCACTCTGAACTCTGAACTTCAAATGTGTTTCCTGTATAATTTAGAATTTTAATTTTAAGTTTTACTAACAATTTATATAACTAAGATAATATGTAGGCATCCACTGAAAATCAGCGTCATGGCACATGTTATGCTTATGACACATGCTGAGTGGAGACCTATTTGGTATCCTTATTAGTTCCTAGTTATAAGATGTATACAAAAATGTAAATATACCAAATAAAGTTGTTCTATTCTATTCTATTCTATTCAAATCAGTGATCATCATAACTCTCAAGAATTAGCATTTGCCACCTCATTAAGATTAAAAGCTAATGGGAACAAAGATGTTGCGGCAATTTTGGAGTACCTGTTAGATAATCCGCACGATGTTGAATGAATTAAAAATGTCGTTTTCCAAAAACCAGCTATGAAGCAAACTGCTAGTATTATGTCCCCAGAGAAGTCTCTAGGTAGTTTGCTATCTTTGAAGCTCACAAAATGGCAGTACAATACCATGAGGACAATTGCCATAGAAGAAGGTGTACGTTTATATCCTTCGTATTATTCAATACAGCAAGCGAAACAAGAATGCTACCCACCAAAAGCAGCTCTAGATATATCTGAGATGGGAGCTCAAATAAATTTACAGGCTCTTTTAGATCACACAACTAAACGGATTTTGAAAGGTTCTGAAACTAATAAGCAAATGGGGATTTGATGGGGCATCAAACCAAAGCAACTACAAACAAGTTGTCGCTGAAAATGAAGATGACTCGAGCATTTTTATGGCCAGCTTGGTACCCATTAAACTAGTGCATGGCGAAAATATTTTATGGGAAAACCAAATACCCAACTCGACTTATTTTTGTTGCCCGATTTTCTTTAAATTCATTAAAGAAACCAAATTTAATATCATAAGTGAAATGGCCCTATTGGAATATGAGATCAATAATTTATTACCAAGCGAAATTGATGTAAACAAAATTCATCATTCTTTATTGATGACCATGATAGATGGGAAAATTACAGCTGTACTAAGTGAGACCTCAACACAGACATGCGACATATGCAAAGCTCTTCCATCAGAAATGAACAAGTTGGAAATCATTGAGAAGAAACAATGTGACACGAACATTTTTAAATATGGACTCTCATCTCTTCATGCATGGATTCGATTCATGGAATGCATTCTACATATTGCATATAGGCGAAAATTCAAAAAACGTACGGCAACTGGAAATGATAAGAAAACTATGGAAAAAATAAAAACAAAAATTCAAGATAAATTCAGAAGTAAAACAGGATTATTGATCGATGTTGTGAAACAAAGTCATGGCACTACAAATGATGGCAACACTGCACGGAGATTTTTTGCTGACCCCAAAACAACAGCTTCTGTGGATGAACATCTTATTCACAGATTTTCTTACAGGCATTATCATCAGGGCAACTCATTGATATACAAAAATTCAAAGATTATGCCAAAGAAACATGCAGATTATATGTAGATTTGTATCCTTGGTATTTCATGCCACCAAGCGTGCATAAGGTTCTGATTCATTGAGGTGATATAATTGAACATTTTGGAATCACAGCAATCGGAAAATTATCTGAGGAAGCTTCTGAGTCGAGGAATAAAGATTTCAGAAGATTTCGTCTCCATCACTCGAGAAAATTTTGCAGAACAGCAACCAACGAAGACATTCTGCATAATTTATTATTGACATCTGATCCATATTTGTCGGAACATAGACCTAAATTAAACAGAGGTCACAAGATTTTGTCAAGTGATGCTCGTAGCTTATTACGTCAAGATGAAGAGCCCGATAAAGAAAATTTCGAGTTCATAGACATCGACACCATGGCAAAATTCAATACCTCATCATCTGAAGAAGAATAATCCATAAAAACAACAATTATTTGTAAGAATATAATTGTGCTTCTTACCCAAGTGGATGAGGCCTACTGGGGATACCACTATAAAAAAAACGCGCCTAGTTCAACCTCCAAGGTGGTGTGGAATAGAGTACATAGTCAATTTTCTAGAAATCTTCCAAAATGTCTACGACAAACTTATGTTACCGAACAAAATGTATGGACTCAACTACACTATTAACTTGGTCACGGTTTGGCTCGGTTGCGAGCATTTGCGAGGCCATTCCTTGGGTATGGTGAAAGCTAAACATACAGACTACTAGAATCCTTAATTCGTATGTTAAGACTTTTTAAGACTTTTGAATAAAATTACCAAATGTATTTTTCTCCATACAAAAAAATAAACAAAGGCGTTTATTGGCTAAAATATAAGTGCTAGAAAGAAAAATCGTAAGAAAAAAATCATCTCCGTAATTAGTAAAATACGCTAGTGTCAACAAAAAATTTGAAAAGTAAATTTGGTTTTTATGCATCACTAATTCCACGAAATTTCGATTTCAGCCCACCGTGCTGGTTCTCTGAGGCACCAGCCGCCACTGCCTGGGAGTAAGAAAGATTTCAAGCATTGCACTCCCCGCGTTTCTGTCTTCTGTTTACAGTACGCGCGTCCTCAATGGTACAATCATAAGCCCGTCACTTGGTGACGTAGAGGCGTTGTAATTGGCGGAGGCCAGAAGCGCTTGGGCGCTCGCTTGCCCAGGCGAAAACCTGCCCATCGCGTTGAAATATCAAAAATCATGGGAAGAGCCTCTTCTGGACACAGCTTCCAGCGACACAGACCGTGCTCGTCTTTTCGCAACCGGTGAGCGCGAGGCTGGTTACTGGCTGCATGTGCTTCCTTCCGCACATATTGGCACACTGTTATACAAGACCACGTTTAGCCTCTCCATCTGTCTGCGACTCGGAGTAAGAACCAATGAAAGTCATCGCTGCCACTGTGGCACAAGCGTCGACCAGCTAGGCCATCACGGTCTATCATGTCAGCGTAGTGTCGGTCGCTGGTCCCGCCACGCCATCCAGTCTGAATGACGTCATCCGGAGGGCCCTTGCAACCGTCAGAGTGCCGGCCATCCTAGAGCCAAATGGTATTGCGCGTGATGATGGAAAGAGGCCTGACGGAATGACGCTTATTCCGTGGCAGAACGGTCGCTCGCTCGTGTGGGACGTGACATATGTTGAAACTCTTGCCGCGTCTCATGTGCGATCGACCGCTGTTACAGCTGGCGCAGCGGCGCAAATATGCGGCTCTAGGAGAGCGTTACACGTTTGTGCCGTTTGGAGTAGATACGTTCGGACCGTGGGGACCAGATACGCGACAGCTCTCTAAGGACATAGGTAGCGTCGCGCCTGGTCGACGTTTCGGGTGACCCAAGAGCTGGGGTTTACTTCAGACAAAGAATCAGTCACGCTATACAGCGAGGTAATGCCGCCAATGTCTTGGGCACCCTGCCCCGTGTTAGCGATGACATGGATTAAATATTTTATTTGGTTTAGTGGTCTGTTTTGATTTAGTTTCCAGTTAATAATGTAGATTCTTCTTTAATTTCATACATTTACATAATTTATTTATTTTTTCTAGGATTGTATAATTTATGTCGTTTTAAGATGTTTGTATAGGTATATAATGTATAGTTATTTCAATGTTTAAATAGCTACCATGTGTAACATTAAAAATGTCCCTAAGAAAAGTTCGTCAGAAAGTAACCGAACGTGCGACGTGCATAGTAGCAAAAATCTTCAACCAAATTAAGACGTTATGTCGTTAACATAAGATGCAATGGCAGTTGATTTTATCACCCCGTAGCAGTGACAAAATTCATCGCGGACCTCAGAACAATAACTTGCCTTTAGTTATTGTTCTGAGTCGCGGACACTTTTTGAGTGAGATTGTGAGAGGTCAATGATTCATACATACAATTTAAAGTTCTTGTTTCAACGATATAAAAATATCAATGATGATTATGAAGTATTAACAGTCCCGATCAAAAAAAAAAAAAAGATTTGTTGATAACTTTGGTCCGTAGAGTGATGATCCTCTAAGCTTTGGTCCCTCCCTCGCTCCCTCCCGATATGCTCCCGATAGTCCCGAATATTAAATTATTATGGTAATTTTAATTTCGTTCACTGCGCCGCCGCCGTCGCACAACGAGCTAAAATCGAATTTTATATTTTAGTGATGAATAAAAAACAACTCTACTTTTCAGAGACTTAGGCTGAGATTCAGAGTGCATTTTGAGTCCGAACTCAAGAGAAACTCAATCTTACAAACGTCACTCTAGTATGAGATTACGTCATGACGTTTGTAAGATTGAGTTCGGACTAAAAATGCACTCTGAATCTCAGCCTTACTCTCTTGATTCAACTCTCTTTTGTAGCACTTAGAAGTAGTGAAAACGTCAATACCCGCATAAATACCCGTCGGGTGGTTTGAATGGGAATCTTTCCGAAATCGGGAAAGATTCCGGGTGGAATCCCATCTCTACCGGAAGCGTTTCAAAACACTTCCGAGCAACAGCGGGGCTATTATGTATCTCAGTGTCGGTTGCTAGCTATTTGCTATTCACCAAAAACAGATAAAAAATGAACTTCAAAAATAACCTTTAATGGGTATTGAACTATTTACGGATTGTGAAGTCATTTCAAGTGCGAACTTATCCTTAGGTAAGCGGATATGTATCTGTTAGACGATAAGCACTTGGTTTGGCAACTGAGTTTACGATACAGAATCAGGGGGCAGCGGGCTATTATGTAACTCAGTGTCGGTTGCTAATTATAGTTGCTATTCACCAAAAACGGATAAAAAATGAACTTCCAAAATAACCTTTAATGGGTATTGAACTCTTTACGAATTGTGAAGTCATTTCAAGTGCTAACTTATTCAATTCAATTCAATTCATTTTATTCATCTTTCGACATTATCATGTACTTAGATACGTCAATTCATTTTATACAATAAATATTTTATGTTATCTTGTATAGTATGCTAAACAGTAACTTAAATAATAACATTTAATAATAATAATAATTCAAACATTCAGATAAATCTTTTAAATAAAACGGATTACTTTTAAGTAACAGTGTCAAATTAATTCTACATCACAAATGAAAATATTCTTATCAGCCAAAGCCTCGTTAATTGTATAATAGGTCTTATCAATAAGTTGCTTCCTAATTGTATTGCAAAATGACTCGTGTTTCATAGCACATATTTCCTTCGGAATCTGATTAAATAATTTTATACCTTGACACAAGTAGCTTTTAGTCAATTTAGCCAATCTACGACTGGGAAGAGCCAACTTTTCCCTATTTCTGGTGTTGTGGCTGTAGATATCTCCCATTCTGGTCAAAGTAGACAAATTATTGTTAACGTAAAGAATACACTGATATATGTACTCTCCTATCATTGTCATGACACCTATTTTTCTAAATTCTTCTCTGCAGGAATCTCGGGACTTAAGACTTAAAATATTTCTTACTGCTCTTTTTTGCAGAGTAAATACTCGACTCGCATCAGCAGCCGTCCCCCAAAAAACTACACCGTATGTCATAATGGAGTGAAAGTATGCAAAATAGACACACCTAGCCGCTTTTATTCCGCCCAATTCTTTTATCTTCTTTATTGCATATGTAGCAGAACTAAGTTTTTTCGTGCGAGCTTCTATTTGAGGGGCCCATGTTAGTTTAGCATCTAGATAAACACCTAGAAATTTTACCGTATTGGTGGTAGCAACATTCAGTTTATCAAGAACATCTTGTACTGGTTCTGGAATTTGATTAAATCTTGGCCCAAGAGCAAATCGGATAACATTTGTTTTATCAACATTTAATAACATGTTATTTACAGAGAACCATTCCTTCATACTCGTGATCACTATTTCTATTTTATTTAAAATATTTTTGTCATTTTGGTCTTTGATTGTCAAACTTGTGTCATCCGCAAACGTAACAATGTCAATGTGATCTTCAGTAATGGCTGCTGAAATGTCATTAATAATAAGGAATAATAATGGCCCTAAAATAGAGCCCCGTGGGACTCCAAGCTTTATTTCTTTTTGGTCTGATCTGTATCCATTAAGTTCAGTCACTTGCTGCCTGTTTGTTAGATAGGATTTAAAAATTTCTAGCTCACTGTCTCGAATGCCATAGTGTTCCAATTTAGCTAAAAGGATATCGTGAGAAACACAATCAAATGCTTTAGATAGGTCACAGAAAACCCCATAAGTCTTCTGTGACCCATCCAGTGCCAAAAGAACATCCTGCACAAGAGCCATAATTGCATGTTTTGTAGACTTTGACTTTTGGAAACCAAACTGTCTTTTGTTAAAAAGTTCATTTCCTACCATAAAGTTAGTTAATTCATCCGCGATGTATTTTTTAAAAATCTTACTGTAAGACGGAAGAACACATACAGGTCGATACCTATTAGGATCCGTGGTTGGACCCTGTTTGTGGATTGGTACTACCTTGGCAACTTTCATTTCATTAGGAAAATATTTTTGTCTAATACAGTCATTGATTACTTCCTGGAGGGGTAAAGCAATTTCTGTATCCAGTTTTTTTAGCAATTTTGGTGTTATATACCAGTAATCATAAGAAGCCTTAGGTTTTATATTCCTAATAATTTTAATTATTTGCTGCATATTCATATGTTTTAGTTTAAATGTAACAGATTGTCGAGGTATGTAATTACCAAGGAGAACCATAGAATGGTCTAAAGATGATTTTAAGTCCTTAGTGATGTTGTTCGCAATTTGTACAAAAAAATCATTTAAGTAATTACTTATTTCCATTGGATCTGTCAAAAGTCTACTATTGGTGTCATATAATTTTTCACATGTATTTATATCTCTACTATTTTTTCCAGTTTCCTCCTTTATTATTTGCCAAACACATTTAATTTTATTATCAGCATTACTAATTCTACGAGATATGTGCAGACGTTTTGCACATAAACACACTTGCCTGAAAGTTTTGCTGTATTTTGATACATAAGTTCTAAGTCCAGGATCATCATTTTGCTTAAGCAGTGCGTATAAGGTAAATAAATTTTCTCTGGAAATTTTTATACCTAAAGTTGCCCATTTATTAAATTCTTTTGTTGCTTTGGGTACTGCCGTCACTAATGGAATCTGTTCATTTAAATGCCTCATAAATTTATCAAAAAATGATCTGTAAGTCATAACATTATCTGTTTTATATAAGTCTGAGTGAAGGGCATCTTTTAAGTTATAAATTCTCAATTCCGTAGCTTTTCTATATTTTCTAACAGAAGGTTTTAATTTAATTTTTTTAATTTTTGCTTTATTGAGGTTTGATCAGTTCTAGTCCTATTTCAAAATCTGCCAACTGTGCGGAATGGCCAGATTTTATGCCATTAATAACTCTCGAATTAAAAACATTTACTATATCTGTAAAAATAAAGTGTGTTTTTTTTAGAGGTATAGAACTTTGAAATGGAATAAAACAAAGATGATTTTTTTTATTGATATGAAATTTATTTTATTCGAAAGACAATCTTCTGGCATTATAATTTAAATATGACTTCTGGCATATGTCCGCCACGGCTGGCTCGGACGTAGTCTAATCTGGAGGTCCAATTTTCGATGACTTTTTCCAACATTTGTGGCCGTATATCGGTAATAACTCGCCGAATGTTGTCCTGCAAGTGGTCAATCGTTTCGGGCTTATCGGCGTAGACTTGCGACTTCACATATCCCCACAGAAAATAGTCAAGTGGCGTTAAATCGCACGATCTTGGAGGCCATTTCACGGGTCCGAAACGTGAAACTATGCGGTTACCAAACGTTTCCTTCAATAAATTAATTGTGGCACGAGCTGTGTGACATGTTGCGCCGTCTTGTTGACACAACAACTCCTGCACATCATGGTTGTTCAATTGATGAACGAAAAAAGTCTACGCCGATAAGCCCGAACCGATTGACCACTTGGAGGACAACACTCGGTGAGTTATTGCCGATATACGGCCACAAATGTTGGAAAAAGTCATCGAAAATTGGACCTCCAGATTAGACTACGTCCGAGCCAGCCGTGGCGGACATATGCCAGAAGTCATATTTAAATTATAATGCCAGAAGATTGTCTTTCGAATAAAATAAATTTCATATCAATAAAAAAAATCATCTTTGTTTTATTCCATTTCAAAGTTCTATACCTCTAAAAAAAACACCCTTTATTATCAATGCACGTTTTACTTTTGGGAGTTATTCTAGTGTACTCGTGTATTTTTTGCTTTAGAAGAAAGCTATCTAGAATATCAGATAGGACATTTCTTGAGATTTGATCAATCGCAAAAGTAGTGTTAAAATCGCCACACAGGACGATCATTTTATTATTTGTTGGCAATCGTGCGTTCACCAACATTGAGCGGCAATTTCGGGCGCCATCTGTCTTCACGCGGTGGTATTACGAGCACCAATAGAAGCAGCCACAAGTTCGCCAGCCAATCAGAGGCGTACACGACGACGAAAGAAAATGAGTGGGTGGCAGAGCGGTGGTGCAGCGCGGCGGCGCGAAAATCATTCATTATATTTCTGGATCTTGTGATTAAAACATCTGTTTGTCAGTTTACGATATTATTACCTGTAGATTTTGATTAAATAAGTTCATTATATAAATAACTCGTTTCTACTATTCTAAAGTTAGTTTACATCAGAAGTGCATAACGAAAACACTTCCACAAGATGGGGAAAAACAACAAACCTCATAAACGGAAACGAGCCCGTTCTAGCTCGTCTTCAAGCAGTTCGAGTAGTGCCAGAAGTCCGTCACCTCCACCGAAACGAAAGGAAAAGGTATCAAGTAAGCATGATACCAGAACTGTGAGTACGTCCAGCCAATTTACTTTGAACAACATTATACCTGAGTTCGATCCTTTAAAGGACGACGTAAAGGCGTGGCTTAGTATTATCCAATCTTACGCTAAAACTTTTGCATGGTCCGATGAAATGATGCGTTATCAAGCTCTTAATAAGCTAAAAGGTTCCGCAAAAGTTTGGTATGATTCCTTGTTACGCACTGATACCCAGTGGCCGTCTTGGAATTGGAAAGATTGGAAAATAAAATTGGGGGGTAGTTTTCAAATTAGACGAAATATGTACGAATTATTAAGGGAGATAATTGATAAAAAACCTAGTTAAAATCAGTCTTTGTACGAGTTCTATTTTGAACAGAAGTGTACGATAGATCGTTTGTCATTAGATTTTTCGGAACAAGATATTATCTCAGTAATCGAGGGAAATATCGGTGATTGTGGTATCGGAGCGTCCATTGAAGCCAGTAATTTTGTGTCATGTGACAGTTTAGCTAGTTTTCTGCACGGCAGAGTGTATAAAAGTTAATACAAACAGTTTACGCGAAAATAATCAAGCCAAATCCATACATCCAAATCAACCGGCGATTACTCAAACCGGTGCCTCATTAGGGACGAATGTAGGTGATGCTGCGAATTCAGTCTCATCTAATTCTTTACAAAATTCTGGTCAGTCACAAAATCGTAAATCAATCAAGTGTTACACGTGCGGTGGTAATCATAAAAGAAATCAATGTGATTCCAACAAATGCGATTTCTGTGGCAAACGTGGTCATTTAGAAGCAGTATGTTATCATAAAAAAAAACACATTGCCAAAAACTGAAAAGCCCGAAACAAAATTCATATCTACCCCCGACCCGAAAAATAAATTTTTGAAGAGAGTCACTATTAATAATTTGGAGCACGAGGCATTTATTGACACTGGCAGTAGTTGCTCCCTTATATCAGAAACCCTGGTTAACAAACATAATCTAAATAGTATTCTACTATCTTCACCAGTTTTATTACAGGGTTTTTCAACACAGAACACTAAATCGGTAACAAATAAAGTAACAGTTAACCTCAAAATCGATTCAGTGGGTTTAACCGGAATCGATTTCTACGTCATTGATGACCTAGCCGATTGCGAAGTCTTAATTGGACGAAATGTGACTGAACGCTCAGACATTATGTACTCAAGAATAGCGGACTTCTTACGGTTTGATTATGCAAAATCATACACGGAATTTTGCAATAATTTGGCAGCGTTCAAGATAGAAACTGATGCCTTTCATAGTGAATTGATAACCCTATTTAGGAAACACAGTGACTGTGTTGCGACAAGTATTAAAGAGCTTGGAAAGGTGAACAACCATCAAATGGAGATAAAAGTAACCAATTCACAACCAATTCAATGCAGACCCTTTAGGACTCCATATGCAGGCAGAAAGATAGTTCGCGATATGGTTAATGAGTTACTAGAAAATAACATTATACGCGAAAGTAAATCACCATACGCTAGTCCTGCTATGCTTGTAGACAAAAAGAATGGAGAAAAGAGGCTCTGCATTGATTATCGCGAATAAAATAAAATAACGGTTAAAGATAAATACCCGATGCCTCGCATTGAGGATCTTGTTGATAGGCTTCAAGGGTATCAATGCTTCACTAGCTTAGACCTCAAAAGCGGATATTATCAGATTATTATGCATCCGGAATCTATAGAGAAAACGGCTTTTATAACCGAAGATGGACATTATGAATTTTTAAGACTTCCCTTTGGTTTGGTCAATGCACCATTTTGTTTTCAACAAATGATGAATAAGGTTCTTGGAAAATTAAGATTTGAAAACGTGATTGTCTATTTAGATGACATTTATTTAGTCACAGATACGGTTGAAGAAAATTTCAAATTATTAGAAAATATTTTACTGATTTTTCAAGAGAACGGATTAACGCTAAATTTAAAAAAGTGTCACTTTTTCAAATCAGAAATGGAATTTCTGGGTTACAAAATAAAACCAGATTGTGTTATGCCAAATGAGTCAAAAGTAAAAGCTGTGAAGGACTTTCCAGTGCCCAAGTCAGTGCACCAACTTCGCCAATTTCTTGGCCTCATAAGCTATTTTCGCAAGTTTATTAAGAATTGTGCGGTGCTTTCTGCTCCCCTTACAAAGTTGTTGAAGAAAGATACTGTGTGGGCCTGGAAAGGCGATCATGATACTGCGTTCCAAATTTTGAAAAGTAAATTGACTTCTGATAGTGTTCTTTCGATCTTTGATCCCAACAAAGATAATATTCTCTACACTGACGCCAGTAGGGATGGTATCGCGGGTATTCTCATGCAAAAAACAGAAGACGGTGAAAAACCTGTCTATTATTATAGTAGACAAACGACAGAGGATGAGAAAAAGTACCACTCGTTCGAATTAGAACTACTCGCTATAGTTTGTTCACTGCAAAAATTTCGTTTACATTTGGTAGGAGCACCATTCCGCATAGTAACAGATTGCAAGGCTGTCAGGTACGCGTTAACTAAAAAAGAGATTATTCCTCGGATCGCACGTTGGGTATTATCCACTCAAGAGTTTTCATTTGAGATCGTTCATAGAGATGGCACACGAATGCAACATGTTGATGCTTTGAGTCGGAACCCCGTGCCATCCGGTGAAAAATCCGAGGGTGAGATTATTATGTCTATCACCGAGGCCGATTGGTTGCTGTCTGTTCAATTGCAAGACCCTGAATTACAACGAATAAAAACAATTTTGGAATCAGGAGAGGCCGATGAAAATAAAGATATTTTTGACAAATACGAGCTTTTAGGTGGTAAAGTCTACAGAAGAACAGCGCATGGTCGTCGATGGGTGGTGCCAAAAAAATGCATTTGGCAAATAATCAAATGCAACCACGACGACCTGGGCCATTTTTCTGCTGACAAGACAATAGAACGGATTAGCCATTTGTATTGGTTTTCACGGATGCAACATATTGTAAAGAAATATATAAAAATTGTTTGAACTGTATATATTTCAAAAACAAAGGCGGCCCTAAAGAAGGCGAGTTGTACCCATCGCCAAAATATGCTAGACCTTTTCATACACTTCACGTTGACCACTTGGGTCCATTCGTGATGACGAAAAGTAAAAATAAATATTTGTTAGTAGTCATAGACGCTTTTACTGAGTTTGTTTTTATTTCGGCTGTACGAAATACAAAAACTTCAGGTGTTATTAAAGAACTCGAAAATATATCGAAAACATTTGGAAACCCCAAAAGGATAATATCCGACGCAGGTGCTTGCTTTACGTCCCATGACTTTGTTCAGTATTGTAAAAATAAGAACATACGTATGCACGTAGTGGCTACGGGTATGCCGCGGGCGAATGGACAAGTCGAACGCTTTAATAAAACAATCTTAGAGGCATTAAAAACTATAGGTGCTGATACAGCGGACGATAGATGGGATCAATACGTGAAAATTTTGCAACAAGGCTTAAATAGTACGATTCACAAGACCATTAAAGCTGTTCCTTCCGAGGTTTTGCTAGGTTACCGACTGCGTATGGATAGTGATAGTTTGGCACCAGAGCTTGATAACGAAAGTGTAGTCGACGTGACAAAATTGCGTGAGAAAGTAGATGAAAATACTAAGACCAATGCTGGTGTACAAAAACAAAGATTTGATAAATCTCGAACAAAAGCACGAACTTACGTTGAAGGAGATTTAGTTCTGGTTAAAATTCAAAGCCAAAGCAATGACGGCCAAAGCAGAAAACTTTTACCTGTTTTCAAAGGACCATTCCGAATACGGAAAATTCTTGGAAATGACAGATATGAGGTGACGGATGTTAAGGGGAGTGAAAGAACCTCAAAAACTTATATTGGTGTAGCTGCTGCTGAAAATATAAAGCCTTGGATACGGATTGACGAATGGGATCTATAACAAATTAATTAATTATGGATTTCCGTGTTGGCAAGATGAAATATGTAATAGGTAATGTAATTAAACTTCATAATTATTAATTTGTTTTTATTTCAGGGAATTGTGGTGTGCGAGCCAAGGTAAAACACGCATAGAGTCCATTACACTGAAATAAACATAAGTCTGAGTGTAAAAAAAAAAAGAACGAACTTGGTACGCTTAAGTGAAGTGAAATACTCTTTAGGCGCAAGTGGTTCTAAATTATAAGATGAACCTGTTCTCTTAAGTGTGGCAAAGACCCTTTAAGTGCGGGTGATCTTGTGGCAGCTCAGACTAAAGTTAATGTTTTCAAGTAATGTTACAATGTCAAAACATTGGTGTGGCCGCAGCACCAAACTAGTTTGAAATGTCATTAATGAATGGTTATAATATTATTTTCAGATTGAGTGTTTTACCTAGACTCATGGAGTGCCTGGGGCAGGCACTACGCAGAATGGCCGTGTTGGTAATCGTGCATTCACCAACATTGAGCGGCAATTTCGGGCGCCATCTGTCTTCACGCGGTGGTATTACGAGCACCAATAGAAGCAGCCACAAGTTCGCCAGCCAATCAGAGGCGTACACGACGACGAAAGAAAATGAGTGGGTGGCAGAGCGGTGGTGCAGCGCGGCGGCGCGAAAATCATTCATTATATTTCTGGATCTTGTGATGAAAACATCTGTTTGTCAGTTTACGATATCCTGTAGATTTTGATTAAATAAGTTCATTATATAAATAACTCGTTTCTACTATTCTAAAGTTAGTTTACATATTGTTACTCGTAACCTTTTGTAGGCATTCTTCCAGACTATCTTTGAAAGACTTTAAATCAGTATCAGGTGATCTATAAACGACTAAAATAATAGTATCCTTAAATAAGCGAATATGTATGTTTTAGACGATAGGCACTTGGCTTGGCAACTGAGTTTACGATACAGAATCAGGGGGCAGGTCAGGTAACAGTTCGGTTACCCTCGGTTTAACTCGGGTCAATTTTTGAACGCTTTGGGGCGAAATTGGCATCACTCCGAGTGGAATTCACTCGTTTCGAAACGAACCTTGACTGACATCACAGACAAAGTATTATTATGTTAGTACTTTAGTATTTAAAAAAAAAGATATGTTGTTTCTTCTTTAACGTTATTCTTTTATGTTTGTTAAAGTTTTTAAGGTAAGTTAACCAATTATCCTGAAATATTTGTATAATTTTTATATGCTTTTGATCCGTTATTCGGAGTTAAAGCATGGAAAATAAAGTAATTACGATGACATCACAGACAGCGCTGCCAATTCCGGGGAAAATCCCCGATTTGCGGGGAATTGAGGGTTAGCGCGGGGAATGAGAAAAATCGGTGAATTTCGGGGAATCCAGGCCAATTTTTTTCGGTGGGCTAAAAATATTTGTACAGCTCTTACGATTCCAAGATTCCAGTAATTTCTTGCCTTTGCGAGAAATATATCTTGGTGTGACAGCAAATAAAGTATTAACAATTTATGCAAGGATCAAACTATTTCCAATACTGATATGGATGCATTTTATAAATCCTGTTTAGCTTTTTATGTTGAACTAGCGGCAGACATTGTAAAAGGTTCGACTTCAGCGATCCTTTGTTTGAATTAATTTTTGTTGTCGAGCCATCTGAAGCCCAGGCTTTCAACATTAAATCTTTAAGTGGAGTTTATATAAGATTACCTATTTTAAAAAAATATGTTGATCTACAAAATGTTGACAACGAATGGCGAGCACATGCGCTGCTGGAATTTAAGAGCTTAGGGTTAGAATCACTGCCAACCGATGAGTACTGGCCTAAGGTTTTTAATCTAAATAATACAGCTGGTATGTCTTTGTTTAAAAATTTGGAAAAGTAATAGGTCTCCTCCTGACGTTACCTTTTTCAAACGCGTCTTTTGAGAGGGTTTTCAGCAACTTAAATAACATCAAAACACAACACCGTGGGAGTCTCAACAATGACACAAGATGTAGTCTGTAGATGTAAGAGTTAGTTTTGTTATAAGGTAAAGTATTTTATAAAAGTTTCAGTAGTATATTAAACAAATGTTGTATAAAACAGTGTTTTTATTCCAAAAATATAATTTCGGGGAATTTATGGGGAATGAATCGCTACAAGCGGGGAATTTCGGGGAATGGGCAGCACTGGAGCGGGGAATCGAGAAATTTTTATTGGCAGCACTGATCACAGAGTACCTTTCTTTTCTTTCTTTATTTATTGAATTTGACATTTCATTTCTTTTTGTGGTTTGCTTTGGTTGTGTTTTGCTGCTGCGGTGGTGATTGCAAAAATTAGTCTTGTTAACTCTTGTCCGTTGATGTAGTTTTTGTACGACATATTTTGACAACTTTTCTGCCATAATTTTTAATACACAACCACCTCCAGCTGGGAAAAGCCATGTCAAGTGCAGATAGGATAGACTTCGAGATGGAGGTGGAGGTAGAAAGCGCTTCATCCGGCCCGGCAGTGGATCCACCAAACCCTGTGTCTCCCGCGCCCCCAACTCCTGGCGGTGCTAAAAGCGTGGTTGTAACGACGGCCACGTCAGGGTCTGTCACTGTCTCCCTGCATCCCCTCGTTATCATGAACGTATCAGAGCATTGGACTCGACTGAGGGCACAAGAAGGTTCACCACAAACAGGTTAGAATGATGATATTAAAAAGTTTATTGTGTGTTTAGGATGCTTGAGGAAACTTTATCCTGGGTCTGCTATTCTATTTCATCATCATAGCTTTTATTTTCAGACCTTAATGATATGTTACATGTCATACAATTTCAGAACAATATATTATTAAATAATAGTTTTGAATAAATTAATTATGCACCTTTTCATTACCAGAATGTCACTTCTTAATATTAATAATACAGTACAACTCGTTTATCGAAAGATTGCACCTCGCTGGAATGAAATTTTATCAAAATCGGTTCAGCGAATTTTGACAAATAACAAAAAAAAATTTGAATTCGGTTTATATGGTTTTTAAACCTTTTCAATTATTAATGATGCTTTTTTTTGCACACGGTAACCATACGTTGCAGTGTACATTTTTTAGTAAACAGGTTGTAGTAAGGAATGTTAAGGCATCAAGCCTTCTTTGTGTTATCTATGCCTACCATAGATAGATATTACTATGTCAACTGTCTGGTGTCAAGTATTATAACCTAAATAAACGTAATATCTTTCACAGCTAATTCTATTCCAATCCTTATTCATCATAAAGTATCCACAACTTTAACATGGTAGCAGAGCGTTAGATTATTGAATAAGGCAAGAAGTTTTATTCTAGGAAAGAATTTTTCGTATCCATTTGTGTTTTGCGAGAAAAAAAATTCATACAGTGAAATCTGTACCAGCGATCTACCGCTATGGATAAGGCGATTGTAGAAGCATCTAGGGTGCAGATAGGACACCTAGATTCAAAAAACTTCAAGTCATGGAAATACAAAATAATGGTTGTAATAAAAGCCATCCCCAGAGCCTTAGATATTATTGAAGGCAGGCGATGTAGGCAACAACAACCAGCTGCAGCGGCAGAAGCTGCTGAGAAAGATAAATACAAAAAAGAATTGCAAGAATTCATGAATATTGACAGTGCAGTCTTAGTTCTTATCACAACAACTATGACAGATGAAAATTTAAATCATGTCATGCATCTAACAAGTTCACAAGAGGTATGGGAAGAACTAAATAGACTATATGGAGAAAGTAGTGAAGATAAAAACTATGATCTATGTCTATGATTCTAGACAGTTATAAGAAAGAACCAGAACATTGTATGGCGACTCATATTTCTGTGTTAAAGAACATCTGGCACGAATTGAACGGCCAGTTAGATTCAAAATTTGTTAAAGTTGAGAACGGGAAGTATTAACGAAAAGATTCAACGGCTTTGGATGCTAAACAGATTTTTATTTAGTTGTGATTACAACACCAATTTTACTATAGTATTGTCACACGCTTGACACTTGGCAGGCAGTACAAAGACAACAATCATAGAGTAGTCTTAACATCCACCTCTGTTTGTGATGCCTGCCATCTTCTTCAGCATTTCTATTCTGGGCTTTTCTGGTAAACTTTCTTTTGCAGGTTTTCCCAGGAGTGGTATTTCCTCAAACGTCACATCTCTGGACCTAATTAGTTTAAATACTTTATCATTTCAAATTCTGTAGCCTTCA
Source organism: Ypsolopha scabrella (assembly GCA_910592155.1). Classification (NCBI taxonomy): domain Eukaryota; kingdom Metazoa; phylum Arthropoda; class Insecta; order Lepidoptera; family Ypsolophidae; genus Ypsolopha; species Ypsolopha scabrella. Next base: position 12,903,310 of record OU342962.1, on the reverse strand, counting down.
TCTCCTTCGTACCCAATGAGAATCCCTTTTTCCGCTTTCTTCTGTAGCTTTTTGCGATTAGCTTTCGGGATGTGCGCATAGCACGTGCAGCCGAGAATCCGTAGGTGCTTTATCGATGGCTTCTTTCCGTACCACAATTCATGAGGAGATTTGCCTTGTACGCTAGACGGCCCAGTTCGATTTAAAACGTAGACAGTTGCTCCTACAATTTCTGCCCACAGACCATCAGGAATTTTCTCATGTGCGTGCATGATGGCGCGCGATGCTTCTACTACTGTGCGATTTTCCCGCTCTACGCATCCAGCTTGCTCGTGTGTGTGGGGCATCCTCAGTCTTTGCGTGATGCCATGTTCTGTTAGAATCTTTCTAAATTCACTGCCGACAAACTCACCACCGTTATCACTGAGAACTTCTTTGACAACGTGTCCCGCAACTTTAGCTTCAGCAAGGAACAGCTTTAGCTTTGATGCTGCTTCAGACTTTTGACGTAGAAAGTAAACATGTCGATGTCGTGTGTAGTCATCTTTGAATAGAATATAGTATCGATTCTTCCCGATAGAGTATGGAAATGGTCCATGCGTAGCAAGAACTGAAAACAAGTTTCTCTTGATGTTTGGAACATACCAGACATCCTTCAGCAAAATTTGCTCAACTTTACCGTTGACATTGGCTTCAGCACGAATGTTGCCTATTCCTATGGCTTCTATGGCTTGCCCGTTTGCAGTAGTAACTGTATGTGATCCTTTAAAGTGCTCAAAGCTCTCAAAAAAGTCGCCTCTATTTGTCACGTGGGTTGTCGCACCATTATCGACGTACCAATTTGTTTTATCAATGGGCAGCTTGTCTTCAAGGGCTAACACGGTCAGATTAACATTTGTACTTGTTGACTGCTTCGGTGGTCGACCATCTCTTATCCACTTTAGGCATTTTCGTACTCGGTGCCCAACTTCACCACGTTAGTTGCAGTTAAAAACTTTAGTTTTCTTCTTGAACTTCTCTGTTTTCACGACTAATACTTCTTCAGGATTTGTGCTATCTTCTTTGCTCATTAAGGCTTTCTCAAAGGATATTAGCTGGACAGTTAGATTCTCAATTGTTCTATCTTTCTTATTCACAAGAAGCCAACTTGACTTAAAAGCAAAAAATCCATGCGGCAAAGTGCCGAGAATTTTACATATTAGCAGTATATCTGGCAGACTTGTTTCTAAATGGCTATTTAGATCATGCCAAATATTTTTCAAAGCAGAAATATGCTTCTTAATATCATGCTCAGGATCTTTCTTGTGATTGAAAAATTCTATACAAAGATCGTAACTTTTGTCTTCTGCACTGCCGCAATAAAGGCGTTCGAGCTCATCCCATACCTCTTTAGCACTCTTATAGCGCATTATCTGGTCAAGTACTTCATTCGTCATATTAGTTGTAAGTAACGTTAGTACTGTACTGTCTTTAGTATAAAAATCTGCGAGTTCTTTCTCATACTTAGACTTTTCATCCTTGTCGGCCATTGCTGCTGGTGGTTCGGGCTTGCGCAATCTCCCTTCGATAATATCTACCGCACCGGGAATGCCCCTGCACACAGTTTCAATTCGATACTTCCAATGCTTATAGTCCTTTCCATCCAGGAGCCCTACTTGTACCTTGGAAGCCTCTGCAATCGCCTTATCCATGGTGATGACTCGGGTGATTTGACAGGCTGGTACAAATTTCGCTGCAACTTTTCAGTTTTACCCGGAGTATAACTATCTTGTACCTTCTTTGTACTTTATTACCCTGCTACCATGTTAAAGTTGAGAACGGGAAGTATTAACGAAAAGATTCAACGGCTTTGGATGCTAAACAGATTTTTATTTAGTTGTGATTACAACACCAATTTTACTATCGTATTGTCACACGCTTGACACTTGGCAGGCAGTACAAAGACAACAATCATAGAGTAGTCTTAACAAAATTACCAGACATGCTACTGATCTGCAAGATTTTGGACACTTTACCAACAGAATTCTTCACTTTTAAATCAAGCTGGCTACTTATGACTAAAAAAGACAGGAATATAGATAATCTGACTACCCAGCTATGTGCCCACGAAAAATCCTTAAAGAATACAAATGAGAAAGAGAGCACCAGTGAGGCATTATTTGTGAAAACTGCAAAAGGAATTTGCAAGAAAAGAGCAAGAAGCAAGAAAATGAATTTAAATGCAAATATTGCGGACTAAAGGGACATTGTGTAAAACAATGCAAGAAATGGATTTCTGATGGAAGGCCACCTAAAGAGGCAACCTCAGTCAATGTAACCTTTCAAGTATTTGCTCTTAATAGTATCAAAGTCGCAGATAAAGATTCCTGGTTCGTAGACAATGGTGCGACAAGCCATGTAACGAATAGAGGAGACCTTTTCATGAGTTTTGAATACTTTAAAGGCCAACACATAGTAATAACGGCAAATGGTCAAACCATAGAAGCATTAGGGATGGGAAATATCCGTGCTGAAGCTGATATCTGTGGAAAACAAGAGCACATTTTACTCAAAAATGTTTGGTACGTCCCAAATATAAAGATGAATATTTTTTCTGTTCTTGCTGCACATGAACACACGTACAACATTGTTTTCGAGTCAACAGCAACTAAGTGTACGTTAAAAGTAGATGGAAGCATTAAGTTAACTGGAACTAGGCAGAGAAATGGCGGTCTTTATAAACTGAATCTTACTTGCCTGTCACCAAAACCAGAAGTTAACCTGATAATGACTAATCCACTACAAGTTTATCATGAGAGGCTCGCTCACCAGAATAAGAGACACGTAAAACAGCTTTTCCAAAATGAGTTTGGAATAAAACTGGAAGACACTCAAACAGATCTATGTGAAGGCTGTGTATATGGAAAGGCCCATAGACAAAAGTTCGGTACAAGGATTAGAGCAACTCTACCTGGAGAGCTAATTCATACTGACATATGCGGACCTTTTGCATATTCGATCAAGAAGTTTCGATATTTCCTCATGTTCAAAGATGACTTTACTAGTTATCGATACATATATCTTCTGAAACAGAAATCTGAAGCACCGATAAAGCTCAAACAAATGCTAGCTGAAGTCAAAGCTGCTGGACATACTCTGAAAGAAATTCTGAGTGATAATGGAGGAGAATTCGACAATGAACAATTTCGAAAAATCTTGCGCGATCATGGCATAAAGCAGAGACTGACGATGCCCCACACTCACGAACAGGCTGGCTGTGTTGAAAGAGAAAATCGGACGGTAGTAGAAGCAGCATGAGCAATGATGCAAGCTCATGAGGAGATACCTCAAGGTCTTTGGGCAGAACTCATAAACACTGCGGCGTAAATCCTAAATCGTACTGGCCTGACAAGTGTACAAGGGAAATCACCCTATGAGTTATGGTATGGAAAGAAACCTGGTATCAAGCACCTGAGAATCATTGGTTGCAAATGCTACGCCCATATTCCTAAATCAAACCGCAAAAAGCTAGACAAGAAAGCTCAAAAAGGAATATTGATTGGCTATGATGGAGATGAAGGCTACAGGATTTAGGATAAAGTCAATCACAACTTGATAAGATCCAGAGATGTGACGTTTGAATAGACACCGTTACTAGGACACACTTTCAAGGATGACGTCCCTCATAATTCTCAACCTTCAACCTCAACCAACAGAATACTTCAGTATGAGCTACCAGATCTCCAAGAAGAGACATTGCAAGAAATGATGGTACAGCGGGATTATTCTCAGGACTTACAAGATTTTACAAATGTACTAATGGTTTCGACATCACACTATTGTGATGAGCAGGAAGTTTGTTGAGCGTGATGTCCATAAAGAACAAGATGTTCAAGAAGAACGAAATAGGATCGACATTGAATTGGAGCAGTATGGCACTGTTGAATCTAGAGATGAGGAAATGGAACACGGGGATAAATGTGACCTGTCAGCAAATGAAATTGAATGTGAAGGTCAAATTGCTCTAAGAGATCAGATCAATCTCAGACCGCCAAGTCAATTCAAAGATCACGTTTGTAATATGACATTGAATGCACCTGCTGGTAAACCAAAATCTTTCAAAGAAGCAATGTCAAGGGAAGATCGGACCAAATGGCAAGAACCCTTAGGGAGCAAAGTTGATTCCTTGAAACATTATGAAACTGCATGCGGGATCATATGGCTGAACAGTATCTTAAAAGACATGGATGAGGAATGTCCAACGTACCTATACATCGACAATGAGTCTGCAATCAAGATCCCACTATATGAATTCCATCAACAAACTAAACTTTGTGAGAGAATGTGTTGCAGATGGTGTTATCGATGTGCGCAATCTGACATGTTGACAAAGCCCCTTTATGGACCCAGAATTGCTGAACTCTGCAAGATGGCAGGCATTCAAAAACGGAGCCGGATGTTAAGGCATCAAGCCTTCTTTGTGTTATCTATGCCTACCATAGATAGATATTACTGCGATGGTTTACCATCATATTTTATTGTAAAATGCTCTAAAGAACTCTGTTTGCCATCAAGCATTATTTATAACCGTTCTCTTGCCTCTGGTGTTTTTCCTTCAATGTGGAAGCAGGCACAAGTAATACCCATACACAAAAAGGGTTCACGAACAAAAATATCTCATTATCGCCCTATTTCAATTTTAAATATCTTTGGGAAAGTATTTGAAAAAATAGTGTATGATTGCATCTATCCCGTTTTATCAAGAGGAATTCCACCTCAACAACATGGGTTTTTAAAGGGTCGTTCAATAAACACTAATCTAATGGAGTTCATAAATTTTGTTATTCTTAAGATGGATAAGCGTAGGCAGGTTGATGTGATCTACACTGATTTTGAAAAGGCTTTTGATCGCGTGGATTACATCATCCTGTTGCGCAAGTTATTCCATCTTGGTATCCGAGGCAATCTCTATAGATGGGTATCTTCTTACGTCTCCAATAGGCGACAAGCTGTGGTGTTAGGCGGGTATAGATCCAACTTTGTCAATATACCATCCGGCGTTCCACAGGGATCGCATTTAGGCCCACTTTTGTATAGCGCCTACCTCTACGATATATATTCAGTATTTCAGCATTGTCATTTTCTGCTTTATGCTGATTACAAAAAGATTTTCTTGGACGTTTCAAACGAGGAAGACTGCTGCAAAATACAGTCTGATCTCGATAGGCTTAGCTCATATTATAATTGTAACAGAATTAGTGTTAACGTGGATAAATGCGTCCAAATATCATTTACTACAATCATAAAGTCTATTAACCACTCATATCTTTTAAACGGAGTTGCCCTTGAGCATGTTGACAGTGTTCGAGATCTTGGAGTAATCCTTGATAGTAAGCTTACATTCGAGAAGCATATTGACAGTATAGTTGGATGAGCCTATAGTAATCTCAGCTTTGTGTTGCGTGTGTGTCAACCCTTCGATGATACATCTTGTATAAAAATGGTTTATTTTGCTCATGTCCGTAGCATCATCAATACATCACCTATATATAACGTTTAGAGAAAATTCAATCGAAATTTTTAAAACATTTAAATTATAAAACTAAATTCTTCATTTCTGACTATGAGGCATCTTGCGAACGCCATCAACTTATGACATTAGAAAATAGACGTAAAACGTTAGATATGTCTTTGCTGCATGATTTGTTATCTGGTAGATTGGATGCTACAGCGTTGCTTCAGGAACTAACAATATCAGTACCTGGCACTCGTACCCGCTACAGCAAAAGGAAACTATTTTATCTTCCCACGTCAATACCAATTATGCTGCTAATTCACCCTTATTACGCCTTGCTCATCGATTTAACACTGATTTCCATGAATGTGATCCCTTCTGTACATCTAAGACTTCGTTCATAAATAAAATTCACAAAATCCTCAAGAGTACACCCAGTCTCCTGAGTGATTAGATTACATATTACAAACATTATTGCAATTATGTCACATAAATTCTTTCATCCACAACACTTACTCATCCTTACGCTTACCTATACACACACACACACACACACACACACACACACACACACACACACACACACACACACACACACACACTCACACACACACACACACACACACACACACACACACACTCCCTTTTATCACATGATTCATATTCATTAGACATGCACGACTATGAATTTAGTTCATTTATTGTTATTTGTTACCTACCTACATATTGATTTTCTTTTTCGTAGTTTTGTTTTTATATCATTAGTTGTGTTAAGATTGCATGTAGTTAATATATTTTTAAGATAATATCGCATATTTACGATGTATTATTTAGTAAGAGTAAAATTTATATTGTTTAATTGGGAACAGCTGTTACTGGCCCTATTTACTGCTTATATTTTTATTGTTATATTTACTGTATCCGCTGTTGTTGTTCTTGAAACCAAATAAATAAATAAATTAATTAATTACTATGTCTACTGTCTGGTGTCAAGTAATGTAACCTAAATAAACGTAATATCTTTCACAGCTAATTCTATTCCAATCCTTATTCATCATAAAGTATCCACAACTTTAACAAAGAAGTCATTGAATATTTTTTCGTAATTTTAATTGAAATGAATATTTTTTCGTAATTTTCATTGAAATGGGTTAATAGATAAGTACTAAGTACTAAGGCCAAAACTAAATTTTTTGGAATTTTTGTCTATCTTTTAGTCTGTCTGTCTCAACGGATTTGAATGTTTTCTTTACAGTTCTGTACCGCAAAAAAAAAAACTGAGCCCTTATATAGGATCACCTTGGTGTCCGTGTTTCTGTCGAAGACCCAATTATCTCAAGAATGCGTGGAGGTATCGAGTTGAAATTAAAACTATATACAGTCCCTTGAAGCTGGGAAAATGTACATTTCGAAATATATATAGAGTATTTTCCGTTGACCTAGAACTATGAAATTTGGCAAGTAATACCTTCTTATACTATACAAAGTATAGGGAAATATCTGAAAACTATACATTTGTAATTAAATCATAAAAAATATAGTCTTTAACAGAACTCTCTCCGTGGGCGAGTCCGAATTGCACTTGTGGTTTTTATTTTATTATCATCATAGTGACCCATCAACACATAGGTGCAAGGGGTGTTCATAAAATAACACCCAATCCGAAACTAACTAACAACGAAAGCTAACATATTATTTTCTCTTTTTCTTTCTTCGAATGAGACAGCCTGAATTTCTCTTTCAGCTAAAGAGTGCAGACCATTTTGTTGAACAATAATATTATGTCTTTTCAGTTGTTGGAGCTGTGATTGGTAAACAAAAGGGCCGCAATATAGAAGTTATGAACTCATTTGAACTGGTCTTCAGCGTTATCGATGGAGATATTATAATAGATAGAGAGTACTATAATATGAAAGAAGAGCAATGTAAGTAAAATTTGTATCCATAAATTAAATTTTGAAGGTTACTCAAGTAAAGGCAAGTTTTGCCCAGACTGTCAATTATTTGTACAATCAAACAAGCTTACCTGTAAGTGATGTTCGATTGAAATTATAGCCTTGTTGTCTCTCCGAAGACGATGGAATGAATACTATGTGTTAGTTCCGCTTCTGTGCTCGCCGGCGCCACATAAGTTAAACGTTACACAAAACAATTTTGAACGCAGTCTTTAGCCAGTATTCCCCCCCCCCGCTCTTCGCCGCTTCTTCATTCGTTTTAAAGCCTGCTGATTCTAGAAAATATACTTGGGCAGCATTACTTTTAATTTTGAAGTAATCTCAGGAAGGGTGGGTTCCATCGTCTTCGGAGAGACAACAAGGCTATAATTTCAATCGAACATCACTTACAGGTAAGCTTGTTTGATTGTACAATTATACCCTTGTTGTCTCTCCTCGACGATGGAATGAATACTATGTGTTAGATGTTCAAAGTCAGTTTTGTAGAATCAGCTTTTTATTAATTAATGACCTGCTCATGTGAAGCTGGTTTTTTACAAGTTTTTGTTAACAATAGTATGTGGATAAACTTATACTAAAAACATAACTTTCTAAATACTAAACATTGTTTTGTGTTTCAATGTTAATTACTGCTTTGGCAAAAGACATATTTCGTATAGGTCGATTATAGAATCTTGCAAAGCAAGTGGAACTGTTAGTCCAACCAGCCGTTCGTCTTATCTCATCGATGGATACTCCTCGCTGTGACGCTGCTGAGGAGGATGCATGTTTAGTGCTGTGACCAGAAAACATGTTAATGTCTATGCCACTTTCTTCTAATACTCGTTTTATCCAGCGGCTGATCGAACCAACAGTTACTTGTTTGTGTGGTTTCTTGTATGATATAAACAGTTTCTTTGTATCATTTTTTATTGATTTAGTATCTAATATTCATGTAATTTAAGAGAGCTTTAGCAGGACAAATATTTGGTTTAGAATTAAACATTGGTAGTGTTAAAAATGGTTGTGCCCTGTTTGGTTCTGATGTTTTGATCAGGTTTGGAACAGTAATGTATACAACATTATTAATCGTTCTTATTTGGTCAATTTCAATGGCACACAGTGTTTGGGCTCTCTGCCCCGTTGCTAACGCTAATAAGGTCACAGTCCTTTTGGTACTTAATTCTAGGTTACTTTAATCAACATAATTATGTTTTATATAGTTAAGGACGGTAGAGACATCCCATGTATACTGATATTTAGGTTTTCCGGGTCTCAAGCGATAAAAACCTTTGTATAATCTCTTAATTTGGTCGTTAGTACCCACGTGAGAACCGATCAGTAATGACAGGGCGGATCTGAGTGTGTTAAGGCTCCCATGTGACATTCCCTCTTGAAATTTCAATGTAATGTAGGTTATTACTTCTTGGATTGTGACACTTGTTGGGTCCAAATTTTGCCTTTGTCTATAGTTAATCCAACCTGTTATACTGGATGAGTATTGCTTTAGCGTGTTCTCAGAGATGGAGCTCTTCATTACTTCAGCTGCTCCACCATCGATGCCCGTTGCTAGGAACGCCTGTTTGAGAGCAGCCCTGCCATCAGTGATAGGTTCTTGTGAAGTGGGTGTGGGGACCTGGAATTACAAAGTGCAAGAAGGTCTTTACATGGTTTAAATATTAGGGGTTCTCCTAAGATAAGTTCCATAAATAATGGGAACCAAGGCTGTGTAGGCCAGTGTGTGACTACTATGATACCTGTAGCTTCGTCAAACTTGATTTTTTCAATGGTTTTGAGGACCATAGAGAATGGTGGGAAAGCATAAAAGAAGAATTTTTCCCAGCAGAGAGTGAATGCATCAACTTTAAAGGCGCCAGGATCAGGGTGCCATGACACATATTGTGGACACTTTGCGTTGGTTCTTGATGCAAATAAGTCAATGTCTGGAATACCAAAGCGATTTTTTATTCTGCTGAAATATTTGTCTCCAAGTTCCCACTCTGTATGGCCTACCTTCTTCCTTGATTCAGTATCTGCTATGATGTTATCTTTAGTATTGATGTACATAGGTAACACTAAAAGTTTCCGGAACTGGCCACTTACATAAACAATATTTAAAAATTTATTGCAACATTTGAAAATAGAACTCTTTGGCTGTAGAATGCAGTTTGTTTCATCTGACTGTCTTTTGTTTTTACCTTGTGGCGCCATTTAAAAAATTGTGTGTCTGCATCAACATGGATTTAACTCGGGAAAATTTTCGTAGTATGATTTTCTACGATTTTAAGTGTAATTTGACAGCTCAACAGAGCATCGCTCGGCTTGAAACAGCTTTTGGCAATGAAGCACCATGCAAGACGACTGTTTATAGCTGGTTTGCAGAATTCAAGCGTGGTCGTATCAATCTCAGTGACGAATCTCGCGATGGTCGGCCGTCCACCGCTGTGACCAACAAAAACATCGATGCTGTGCGCCGTATGATTGAAACAGACAGGCATGTGACCTACCATGAAATTCGCGCATCCTTAGAAATAGTTATGAGTCAAATACAATCAATCCTACACAAACATTTGGGTGTGAGAAAGCTGTGCTCGCGGTGGATCCCACACAACTTGACCGAGGCTCAAAAAACGGACCGCGTCACTTGGTGCAGTGCCATGCTTACCAGATTCAACGAAGGTGCGTCAAATTTGGTGTGGGACATAGTAACAGGTGACGAAACATGGATTTATTGCTACGATCCCAAAACAAAGCAGCAATCGAGCGTATGGGTCTTTCAAGATGAGCCGAAACCAACCAAAGTGGCGCGCGTGAAAAGTGCATCTAAGCGGATGATTGCTTCTTTTTTAATAAAACTGGACACGTGGCCACTGTTGCTTTAGAGAATCGTCGTACCGTGAATAGTGACTGGTACACGACCATTTGTTTGCCGGAAGTTATTGACGAACTCCGTAAAAATAACCGTAAACGCCGTATCATCCTGCATGTATCACAATGCTAGTTCTCACACGGCCAGACAGACAAACGACTTTTTGAAGACGAAAAGTGTAGAACTCATTAGTCATCCTGCATACAGTCCCGACCTGGCACCTTGTGACTTTTTTCTGTTCCCAAAAATTAAGAACCAATTACGCGGTCAACGATTTTCATCACCAGAAGAGGCTGTCGAGGAGTATGAAGAACACTTTTCAGAGGTCACCACAGGGGAGTGGCACAAAAGTTTTTAAAACTGGTTTGATCGAATGAAAAAGTGCATAGACGCCAAGGGAGATTATTTTGAAAAACAATGAATTAATTTTGTACCTTTAATAGTATTTTTTCATATTCATTCCGGAAACTTATAGTGCGTCCCACGTATGATGCGAATATCCATAAATCTCGTTGTTCACACCACTGCCATATTTCTTTAGCAAGCTGGTGTAGGTGAGGATATTGCACACCACCTAGTCTATTTATGTATGATACGGCAGTGGTGTTATCGATACGCATCAATATTTCTTTGTTCTGAAGGTGTTTAGCAAAACTCTGTAGACCAAAAAGGGCTGCTTTCATTTCTAATGAATTAATATGAAGTTGAGATTCCTGATCTGTCTAGTAACCGTTGGTAGACTTTGACCCAGTTGCTGCGCCCCAGCCACTTTTGGACACGTCTGTCAGTATTTCAAGAAAATAGTTGTTTTTTTTATCGGGCATACACTATTTTTAATATTATCTATCCACCACTGGGATGCAACTTTTGGGTAATGATATGATGGTTTCATCATTGTTGTGATTCTTATGAAGGGACAGAAATTTACGTCTTTCCAGGTTTTTTGTATACAGTATGCCATATTTAATGGCTGGTGTGACTGATATTAAAGTACCTAGTACTTTGGCTAAAAACCTGATTGAAAATTTTTCTTTTGATAGCAATATTTTGAGTAGTTTTAGGCAGTTATCTCTCTTTTCTTTTGTTATTGATATAATCATTTTATTTGAATCGAAAATCAGACCCAAGAATTTCCTTTTTTGTGATGGGGTTTGACACTTTTCATTGTTTATGACAAAACCAAGTTGGGTAAATAGTTCTATTGTTTTCTGAGTATTGCTTGTAGAATTTTCAAATGATTTGCTTATAAGGCATATGTCGTCTAAGTATTGGACTAGTTTTACTCCGTTAGATCTTAGTTTTTGTATGATTGGTTTTAATAATTTGGTAAATAAGTATGGTGCTGTACATAAGCCGAAGGGCAATACTGTAAATTGGTATAAAATTCCATTAAAATAGAATCTAAGGTACTTTCTATGAGTCACATTAATATTTGTCGTATAGTAAGCATCTTTCAGATCAATGGTTGCTAGATAGTCATTTTGGTTTATTAATTTGCAAACTGTGTGGTAGTCCTCTAATTTAAAGTGGTCAGTTGAAATAAACTTATTGAGCATTTTGAGGTTTAGTATGAATCTAAAGTCACCATTAGGCTTTTTCGTTAGAAATATGGAGGAGCAAAACTGATCTGGAGTTGGTTGACACACTTCAATTACTTTCATAATTAATAACTTATTTATTTCTGTTTCTACCTGTTGTGATCCAGAATTAGAAAAATTATCATTTTGTGGTATAACATTTTGATGTGGTGTGTCTGTAAATGGAATTTTGTAACCTGAGACCCACTGTAAGATTCTCTTGTCCTGGGTAACTGATTTCCAGTTATCAATAAAGTATAGGGAGTCTGCCTACCTGTACATTTACCGCCTGCGTGGTGGGTGCCTGGAGTTGGGCTGCTCTTTCGGTACAATCTTCTTCGACGCACTCCTCCCTCCTGCTCCTTCCTTCCTGTTGTACTGTGGACGAGGAGGGGCCCGCCAGTTTAAAGTTTTCTTGGCCGAGCTTGGTACTATGGGTTGTACCCTGGGTTTTATTGGAGCCGGAGGTTTTGCTGGTGGTATCTTCAGGTCTTGGCCGGATCTTTGGAGGGCCTTTGCATTCTTAATCCTATCAGTTAGATTTTCTCCGAACAGGTAAGAATCGGGGTCTTGTTGTAAAGGTTCCCTCAGGTCTTTGTTAATCACTTTCAGTGGAAGAATTCTTCTTGTCGAAGTGTTATTGTGAAAGGTATCACAAACTAACTTGGAGGCATCAAAGATGCATTTTATTGTTTCACTTGTGTCACCCTTGGTAAGTAAAAGTTGTAAGCCCGTGCCCAGAGCAGACAGTGCTGCGGTAAGAATCTTTTGTTTTTCTTCGATTGACTGATCTCTTTTCTTGACAACCTCATGAACAGCGGTTGATACTTCTGGGTTAAGTTTGGGTGGGATCATCTTGGAGAGGTTTTCAAATGGGATGTACTTTTTTAATAACTGAGACCTATCTTCTTTTTCTAAGCCTTTAGATAAAGGGTGTCCATCTTTTGGATATTTCTTCTGTAATTGGTGGTCCCATATTAGTCTCCGTTGATTGCAGTGTACCCAATGCAGCTAGCAATTCTTGTTGTAGCCCTTCATGTTCTAGTTGCTGTGTTTCAAGAGCTGAATCCTGACTAGGTTGCTCTTGTAGTTGTGGATCAGGGTCTTCTTGAGCTGGTTCCTCGTTGGAGGCATGTAAAATTTCCTCTGGTTCCATGTTTTCTTTATTTGACCCTGTATAATACACTAATTATAGTAATATGTCATGACTGAATGAATAGATCGAGATGGCAGCAGTATTTTTCTCATCGCTATTGTATGTTGGCACTCGTATGGTGTATGTATACATATATGCGTTTTTCTATTTTAAGTAATAGAGCAATTAGTTGAACAAATTATAATATACTTTCTATCTTGAGCATTGCAATGAATCAATAGGTGCCTTATTTTACTTTGGGTTGACACTATCGATCTGTTGTTGTCATGTTTACTTGGTGGTTAACAATTTTGGAATGTAATTTTGTCAAGCTAGAAGGCTTTCTTTATATTGGACATGGTTATGGAACAACACTATGTTGCTTAGTTATAAAATTTTTTTGTGTAACGTTTAACTTATGTGGCGCCGGCGAGCACAGAAAGCGGAACTAACACATAGTATTCATTCCATCGTCGAGGAGAGACAACAAGGGTATAATTTAAATAAGCCTAGATGACACCTGCAACTCTTCCCGCTGGAATTGAGATATAAATGGCCCATTGAACCCATTGTTGGGGACGCATTTTCGATACAAAAGTTCGCGCTGCCACTCTTAAAACGAGCCAAAAGCGGGCGGGGCACTACGTACCTTTTCTCGAAGCGTTTCGTCGTATTTTCGAACCCTCATAGCTTCGTTCTGGATAATACTAGAGATACCAAATTCACAAGATAAGATGCACTAAGCAGTCTTATTAAACATGATAAGTTTCATTTGTCTAGCTTTTATTAATACCTAAAATACGTCGCGTCGATTTCGTCACTCACTGATGGTCATCAGGGTACTTCCTGAAGTCCTAGAAAGCTGAAATTTGGTTTGCATAATACAGATTCGCACACAAACAGTGGCGTAGGTAGGCGTGGGCGAAGCTGAATGTGCCCCAGTTGGAACTCAACTACCAGTACCAGTAAAGACCGCGACCCATTTATTGATCAACTACAAATCCTTACTAGAGGATTTTAGCAAATCGAAGAGCCGAATACTATGGGTGTTTTTGTCAAAGACCTCTAATAATAATAATAATAAATAATAAATTGCTTTATTTCAGGCAACAAGGCCCATAACAATAAATACCTTATACTACAAATACATATGTTTTTATACTAAAAACTAAGACTAACAAACTAAAATATCATTTTGGCACAACGTCACTGTGCCGGTCCGGTGGTGTAGATGGAAGTCTACCGCGAAAACGACGGTATACCACGCCCTTCGGCCAGAAGTCCTCCTTCATGAAGGTAGGCAGCCTGCTTGTCGGTATTCGTGCCACAAACGCTTTGAAACTTGCGTTGTGGCGCGATTCCAGCGGCTCCACTCTCAACAAGAAGTTGGTCTTGTTCTGGATGTAGTCGACGATGTCCTGCGCCTTAGTGGTGTAGTGTAGGCGAGACAGGTACATCGCCGTGGTCGGCGTCGCAGCCCGCAACAGGAAGTTGGGCCCCGTTGATCCGGTGCCGCAACGGTTTTGGTTTACTCGCTTAAGGCGCCTCCTCTTCTCGACCTTGACGAAGCCATCTTCATCACGGTAATCAGTGGAGGCGTCTAATGTAACGACGGTTGGTGGTCTGTCAGACGTAGGCCGTAAAGTCGAAGCAACCGGTCGGCTCTTGACGATGGAGGCGTAATTTTTCTGAGAGAAGTTCGCCTTTTTGGCAGGTCCCGCTGGCACGTGCAGCGTGAAGTCTTCAACTTCTTCAAACTTCTAAGGAAGTGATACAAGCAAGCCACTCACCTCAAATGTTATTTGGATAATTTTTAGTTGATTGAGTCCGGGAAACGTGAAAACGCAATACTATTTTGGGGGGTACAGGGGCCCAAAGGGGGGGAGCGCCCGCGCTTACATGGAGCTCATTTACCTTTACTCTGAACCCAATATCCCATGTTTGGTATCGTTTTCAGATAAATTAGGAACGGAGAATTCAATTTTGCTATAATATTTGACCTTTTATATTGTTATTTCTCTGAAAAATTATAAAAAAAGAAAAATTTCATTGAGAAAATTTGTATTGTAATGGGCATAACTTGAAAATACTGCAAAAATAAAAAAATACTAGAATATAGTCTGTTTTATGCAAATTACAAAAATATAAACTTTGTAGCATGTAGCATATCACCGCATCAGGATCTTCCCAGTTCCCCTTCCTGGGACTGGAGATTAGAAGAAAATATTTGGAATCCGCACTGTTCAGATTTGCCGGACGTCGCTAGTGTGTGCCTGTAGCTGACTAGGTGCAAGATCAAAACAGGCTGTAAAAAGCGCTGCAATTGCATGAAGCGCAACCTCAAATGTACAGAATTATGTATATGTTCTGGAAGTTGCCAACTTTAAGTGTATGTACATATAAAGCTAGAATGATCACCTCATTTTGCATCAATTAGAACTGCACTCTACGACGTTTCCTTTTGGTTTAAAGTAGCGCGTTCTCAGTCTAGGCTGTTACGACTCGAAATAACTCTGCTTCTGGATGAAATTATTTAAAATCCCCATGCGAACCCACGACGTAATTTGTTAACTTGTCTTTAATACAAATTTAAAGAATATATGATTTAAGGAAAGCCTTTAAACACTATATTGAGTACACACCACTCACACCAGAAATTTTTTGTCCAACTTTTTGTGTCTTTTCTACAGTGTTACTTTGATTCTTGTACTCGCATTGATGTAATTAGCTAAATATTATATAAGAACTAAATTATTAATCCTTATTATATTAGAAAACGATACCAAACATGGTATAATAGCCGCATAGCAACAGTAATGGTGCTTAGTTATTACACTGACTAAGCACTAGCAAGCCAAACCGACCGCCACCTGACAACAAAGTTTTTTTTTGTCAACTTCTTGTGAGGTCACATGCTATAAAAGTTTATTTATTTGGTTTTAAGAACAACAACAGCGAACATGGTAAATATAACAATAAAAATATAAGCAGTAAATATGGCTAGTAACAGTATATTTTTGTAATCTGCATAAAACAGACTATATTCTAATTTTTTTTTCCTGCAATTTTTGCCGTATTTTCAAGTTATGCCCATTAGAATACAAATTTTCTCAATGAAGTTTTCCTTTTTTCATAATTTTTCAAATAACTACCTATATATAAACGGTCAAACATTATAGCAAAACTGAATTCTCCGTTCCTTATTTATCTGAAACGATACCAAACATGGGATATTGGGTTCAGAGTAAAGGTAAATGAGCTCCAAGTAAACGCGGGCGCTCCCTCCCCTTTGGGCCCCTGTACCCCCCAAAAAAGTATTGCGTTTTCACGTTTCCCGGACTGAATCTACTAAAAATGACCCAAATAGCATTTGAGGTGAGTGGCTTGATGTATCACTTCCTTAGAGGTCAGGCCCCTTTTCAGACAATAATGACAGTAGAAAGGCATTATTTTTGTAACAGGCATTATACTTTTCTCAAATAGGTATGCTTTTCAATATTCTTCCTCCGCGCACATATATTTCTCACACTATCATATCGTAAGTACTGAAAGAAAAGGGTCTCGCTGATGCGACGTCGCCCACGTCTGGATTAGTCTACGCTACGCCACTGCACACAAACAACAAATAAATTATTAAATCTTATTACTTTCACCCTCCAAAACCTCTTAAGAAGTGTCCTGAAAATTAGTATGCAGGCTAGGATTAGCACACAAACAACAAATAAATTAAGAAATCTGTTACTTTCACCCTCCAAACCTTAAGGGGGGTCCGGTTCTGTATTATTAAAAAAATATATTCCCAACTTCCAAAAGTCCTAGAAATCTGAAATTTGGTATGAAGGCTACGATTTGCACACAACCAACTAAAATATCTGTTAATTTTACCCTCCAACTCGCCACCCCATAAAGGGGTCAAGGTGACATAAAAAAAGGCACTAAAATTTTTGCTCCTGACGAACAATTCAACACCCTCTTGGGTAAGGGACCCTTATATTAACTTGACAGGGGTATTATTCCTGTAATCTTTGCATAATACATAATCAATCATCCATCACCTTACCATGATATTTTATATATTTTTGGGTCTTCTAGTTTCAGAGATAAGGAAGGAGAGGGGACATGATAAAGTTAAAAACTTACTTTTTTGAGGTTTTTTTTTTATTGAGACCACCCTTTTGTATTGATTTTATTTTTATTTTATTATCTGCCGTGTTGGGGGCCATTGTAACAGGTAGGTATTCTGTAAAATTAGTAATCCAGTAACTATCAGTGGCTATCTATAACGGCTGAAACTGTAGACCCCTGTGACAGACGTGTTCGTATTTGATTTATGCAGCCAAACTTATACTGGAGGCTTGGTAAGTGCTCAGTAACAAGGTTCGATGATCCTTTTTGTGAAATTCGTCAATTATTCTTTTCGTGTTCCTTACAAACGCAAGCCCAGCCCCGAGTCAATGACTATGGGACGTCAATATTTTATTTTGCGAAATTAGCAACACAACGTCTCATCGATCCGTGTTACTAATAATTTACCAAGCCTCCAGTATAAGTTTGGCTGCATAAATTAAAGTCACCTTATATATGTATATAAATACGAATAATATAAAGACAAAGCTTTAAAGTGCAAATTTTTGCTAGACTCAAGTGTCCCCCCTGCCAGCTAAACGGTTAATTTTGGATATGTGAAAAAATTCATGGCAGTAGCAAATATAACGAAATTAAAACAAAAACTATCACAGCTAAGTAGGCTTTACAAGTTAACGAGTCATTGTTATAATTAGTTATCATTATATTCCAGTTAAGCAAGTGTTCTCCGACATGGACTTCCTCGGCTGGTACACAACGGGCGAGGCTCCCACTGAGAGGGACATCGCCGTGCACCGACAGATCTGTGACATCAACGAGTGTCCCGTCATGCTTGTGCTGAATCCTGCCGGCAATGTTGGAGAAGTATGATATCTGTGCATTATACCGCTATAAGTAAAAAGTACCCGGAATAGAAAAGCTTCTATGACTAGATTGAGGGATGTGAAAGAAGCAAAATAGGTGTGCCAGGATCGTAGCAGATGGAAATCTGTAGTCTCTCTCTACCTACCCCTCTGGGAAACAGGCATATATGTATGTATACCGCTAGCACTCTACCGCGCCTTATGGGTGAAATCAAAATTAGTGTAACTAAATGAATTAACAAATATAAAATAAGTTCGTGATACGTAATAGACTAAATATTTAGTTTTGTAGTTTTTATTTAATCTCCTTACTCATTTTAACTAAATAAAAAGATATAATGATTTTAAAATACTTCAAATCCAACTTTGAACACATGCGCATGAACATTAGCGTTCATTTTAATTTAATGTTTATGTTCTTTGTTGCTTCAAGTTAAGCAACGCTCGTCTCGGTTATTTTAGGGATGGGTGACCGTAAAATTTTATTATCAAAAAGAAACACCTAGGTACTTTTTGACAAATTACATAAAAACAGATCGAAATAAACTGATTGCAATAAATTTTTACCACAAATGACTTTATTTTCCAATTTATTGCTCAGCATGTACTAATGAACTGTAATACATTAAGGTGGGCCCTAGCTTCATACAAAAACCGTGAGATAACTCCTAATACACCACGTAAAAATAGTGAAAAACGTTAATACCCGAATAAATACCCATCGGGTGGTTTCAATGGGAATCTTTCCGAAACCGGGAAAGATTTCGGGTGAAATCCCATCTCTAGCGGCGACACACGTGGCGTGGGCAACATTGCCGAACGAAATGACTGCTGCTCGACCCCTCTCCTCCTCCCCGCTCAGCTACACCGCTTGTGATCAAGGTATATGACTTACTGTTCAAAATTCTATGTTGTCTTATGTTCAGAGGCTCAGAGTTTTGAAACCAGATTCTTTAGCTAGACAGAGACAGCAGTCAATATTGTCTACTAAATGGTAAAAGAGATAAAAAACCGGCCAAGTGCGAGTCGGACTCGCGCACGAAGGGTTTCGTACCATTATCTATATAAACGGCAGAAAATGTCATGTCTCTTGTATGGGAGCCACCATTAAATATTAATTAAATTATTTATTTTTAAGTGCATATATAACTAAATACTCTGTGAATATTACAAGCGTCTACCTGTTGCCGTTCTCAACATCGAGCAAAAAAATCACGTTTGTTGTATGGGAGTCCCCTTTCAGACAGTTTTTCAACTGTCTAACTATCACAATTCATGAGATACAGCCTGGCGCCAGACGGACAGACAGATGGACAGCGGAGTCTTAGTAATAGGGTCCCGTTGGTTACCCTTCGGGTACGGAACTCTAAAAAGAGATCGGAACTTTCGTTTCAAATCGTTTACTTGAATAATGGTTATTTCTATGACATCATTGGTTGTATACATAGGTAACACTAAAAGTTTCCGGAACTGGCCACTTACATAAACAATATTTAAAAATTTATTGCAACATTTGAAAATAGAACTCTTTGGCTGTAGAATGCAGTTTGTTTCATCTGACTGTCTTCTGTTTTTACCTTGTGGCGCCATTTAAAAAACTGTGTGTCTGCATCAACATGGATTTAACTCGGGAAAATTTTCGTAGTATGATTTTCTACGATTTTAAGTGTAATTTGACAGCTCAACAGAGCATCGCTCGGCTTGAAACAGCTTTTGGGAATGAAGCACCATGCAAGACGACTAGACTGTTTATAGCTGGTTTGCAGAATTCAAGCGTGGTCGTATCAATCTCAGTGACGAATCTCGCGATGGTCGGCCGTCCACCGCTGTGACCAACAAAAACATCGATGCTGTGCGCCGTATGATTGAAACAGACAGGCATGTGACCTACCATGAAATTCGCGCATCCTTAGAAATAGGCATGAGTCAAATACAATCAATCCTACACAAACATTTGGGTGTGAGAAAGCTGTGCTCGCGGTGGATCCCACACAACTTGACCGAGGCTCAAAAAACGGACCGCGTCACTTGGTGCAGTGCCATGCTTACCAGATTCAACGAAGGTGCGTCAAATTTGGTGTGGGACATAGTAACAGGTGACGAAACATGGATTTATTGCTACGATCCCAAAACAAAGCAGCAATCGAGCGTATGGGTCTTTCAAGATGAGCCGAAACCAACCAAAGTGGCGCGCGTGAAAAGTGCATCTAAGCGGATGATTGCTTCTTTTTTTAATAAAACTGGACACGTGGCTACTGTTGCTTTAGAGAATTGTCGTACCGTGAATAGTGACTGGTACACGACCATTTGTTTGCCGGAAGTTATTGACGAACTCCGTAAAAATAACCGTAAACGCCGTATCATCCTGCACCACGACAATGCTAGTTCTCACACGGCCAGACAGACAAACGACTTTTTGAAGACGAAAAATGTAGAACTCATGAGTCATCCTGCATACAGTCCCGACCTGGCATCTTGTGATTTTTTTCTGTTCCCAAAAATTAAGAACCAATTACGCGGTCAACGATTTTCATCACCAGAAGAGGCTGTCGAGGAGTATGAAAAACACGTTTCATAGGTCACCACAGGGGAGTGGCACAAAAGTTTTCAAAACTGGTTTGATCGAATGAAAAAGTGCATAGACGCCGAGGGAGATTATTTTGAAAAACAATAAATTAATTTTGTACCTTTAATAGTATTTTTTTCATATTCATTCCGGAAACTTATAGTGCGTCCCACGTATATATTATAACATACCTTTATAAACAGCAGTTTCAGGATATTATTCACTAGTTTTCGGTACATTTTCCAACAAATACATCAAAATTTCGTCAAATGTTTTGGGTTACCTACAGATACCTCAAATCTTCAACTAGAGGACTGGAGCTTCTTTTGTTCGAGAAATGTTTTTAATACAGTAAAATCAAGTTTCCCTAACCTCCTTCCGTAAAATTAGCAAACACGGTGAGAATCTTATCTTGTATGGAATAAGGTTTAGTTTACTTAGTAATGTCATGGTAATGTTGCCAGATTATATAGTTGTTAACTTACGATAGTCGACCACTTATCGCGGTCAATTCCTCACTTTGTGATATAATTTAGAAGTTTGAATATTTTTATAAATGTACGTATGTATACATATATTTTTTTGCATTATTCTCATTCTCATTTCAGCAACTACCAGTAGTGTTGTACGAATCAGTGATAGATGTAGTAAACGGGCGAGCGACCATGCTCCTGGCTCCACTAACATACACCCTGGCTGCTGAAGAGGCCGAGAGGATTGGAGTGGATCACGTCGCCAGGGTGTCTTCGGGGGAGGGTGCTCTTAACAGTTTAGGTAAGTGCAAATACATCCATCCTTCCATCAGTCTGTCATCGTCCACTTCTGGACCATAGACATTTCCAATAATACGCCACTGTTGGCGGTCCTCCGTCCTCCTCATCCAGCCGCCACTCACGGCTAGGATATCTCTGATAAAATCCGAAACGTGGAGATCCGTCGGAGATCGAACGTGACCGACATAGCCTGCCGAGTCAGTAAGTTGAAGTGGCAGTGGGCGGGCCTTATCTTATCGCCGACGTGATGGCCGCTGGAGATGAAGGCGTTAGAATGAAGACCACGTACAGCAAAGCGTAGCGTAGGCCGATCTCGTGTCCGCTGGACCGACGATCTGAAGGATGTTGCAAACACATCAATTTATTTTAAATGGGCTTTTAGGTTCCAACATCATTATTGTATGATTTTTTACTGTCTGTTTTTCTATGAATCTGTCTGTAGCATAATTTAGAAACTAGGTACAGAAAAGTATGTCGGTTTTTTAAACTGGTCGCAATGGATTTAATAGTACATTATGATACAAGTGAGCTGAGTTGGACATTACAGTCGAGATGGGATTGCAGCCCGAGCCGAAGGCGAGGGCGTAATAGAGCCGAGAGTGTAATGTCTAATGCTCACGCGTTTCATACGACGTTTTCCAAAACACTTGCGAGGAAAAATAATAAAATTCCATTTCTTATTTTTCCACATAATCAAAACCACAGCTATGAATGCACAATTTTCTATGGAAAATGGCGGCGGAGATATTGTTTTTGCGCGTGCTGATGGAAATAGAGGCATTGACGCACCCGCCAAACAGCCAAATATTAAATATTTACAAACTGAATATTTATTTGTATTTACAACAAAAAACTTGTTCTCATTTGTTGATAAAAATAAATAATTTGATAAAATGAAAAGATTTTATTTATTATATTTTAACTGAGACACTTTATTTATTCGCAAAAATCTTTACTATTTCTCAGACAGCAAAACTCTTTGCTAAGATTTAAAAAAATACTTTAATGTTAAAAACACTAGTGCGATAGTGTAAATTGAAAAGCACGCGTGTTTAATATACTGCATTATGACCCTAAAAACGCTGCAATAAGGGCCACTTTATAAGCAAGTGTGTTGCAAAACATATTATATGTTTGGTCTACAGTCGCAGAACACCTGACAGCGCAACGTTCAGCCATCAAGATGTTAGTATCGCGAGTGCGCTGCGTGCTGGCCACAGTCCGCGCTATTCGAGATGGCAACCTGCCGCCGCGGCCAGCGCTGCTGCGGGAAGCGAGGGCGCTGTCCAACAGACTGCCGCTGTTGACGTCGCAGCAGTTCCGCACGCACTTCTATAATGTAAGTGTTGAATATAGAATTATCTACCAAGACATTAGTAGTCCGAACCTCTCGATCTCTAATCTCGTCGGCGTGATTTGGAAAGCACATTAAATGTGCATCTATATTTGTGCCAGAAATACGGCGATAGGACTCACTCTATCTATATTTATGCTCGAAATACGGCGATAGGACTCACCCCATCTATATTTGTGCTCGAAATACGGCGATAGGACTCACCCTATCTATATTTTGTGCTCGAAATACGGCGATAGGACTCACCCTATCTATATTTGTGCCAGAAATACGGCGATAGGACTCACCCTATCTATATTTATGCTCGAAATACGGCGATAGGACTCACCCCATCTATATTTGTGCTCGAAATACGGCGATAGGACTCACCCTATCTATATTTTGTGCTCGAAATACGGCGATAGGACTCACCCTATCTATATTTGTGCTCGAAATACGGCGATAGGACTCACCCCATCTATATTTGTGCTCGAAATACGGCGATAGGACTCACATTGGAACATATTTGTTAATTCCTAAACTAATCTCTAGTATATATTTTGTTTGGAAACAAGCAATATTTTTAATTAACAGAGCCCGAAGTTCACTGAGCTAAAATTGCCACGCGTCGACTCTATTCGTTTATCATTAATGTTAGGTCTGCTACTATATTATACGTCTGTGGTGTACAATAGTGTAATAAACTGTCAAATCAAGAATGGTATACACAGTATATTATACCGTCAAATCAAGATGTTGTCCTAACACGTCATGGTAGTTTTTATTATCATATTATGATCTCGTCCCCAGCAATGCAACGACGTGGCGCTGATGACGTACCTAGGCACCATAACGAAGGGCTGCAACGGGATCAACCAGCTTGTGAACAGATTCAACGTGCTATACGACCGGCAAGGGATGGGTCGACGCATGAGAGGGCTTTTCTTTTAGGGAGGTCGCTAATATGCTGTGTTATAGGTATGTTGATGCTAGCAAATGTTCAAGTTTTACTTTACTGTAGTGTAAAGAACGATTTAAAGTCCGTTTAAAAAAATAAATTGGTAAACTGACAGTTCGCTTTAGTGAGAAATGGACTTTAATTCCTGAGGTGTTAGAGCCATTTCACGTTGTCACGAAATTATCAATATTGCAACAGTTGCAACGTGAAATGGCTCATACGCCATAGGGGTTAAACCCATTTCCCACTAACACGTATCAGTTATGAAAATCTGTTTCAGTTAAGGCGTATAGGCATACCACCGTTTTAGTACAAAATTTGATAACCCTTTTCTCTGTTGTTTTTCGTTATAGACTAAAGTTTTAGACTTATATAGTTTAATACAAGCATTTACAAAGTCACTATCCAGCTGAAATGTAAAATTTTGGTATAAGTACAATTTAAGGCAAGAAAACAAAGCAAACTTTGTATGTAAATCTGTCCATCTTGATATCTTTGAAAACAAAAACAATATTCAAAATTTTGGCAAAATGGTGATTTTTTAAATATCAGTACCATATTATGATAGAGGTTTTATACTTTGGCCTATAACGAAAAACAACTGAGAAAAGGGCTATCATAATTTTGTGCAAAACGGTGGCGTGCCTATGTGCCTTAATATAGGGTGTTAGTAGACAGGGAACATAAGAAAACAGGATTTACAAAGAAAATTCTCCGCGCAATTTTTTGCCCTTCCAAAAATTGCAGTAGGTGTTTAAATCAGTAAGCGAAAGCATTAAAAAAACCTTTGGCGGATATGTTTCTTTGGGAAATTGGTTCACTATGATCAGTTTTATGTGTATTTGTTATCACATTTCACTTCTCCATTAACACCTGGTTAATTCTACAGAATATTTGAAACATTTGCTTGCAAGTTTTAAAAGATTGGGTTTCAAGACCTACCTTTGTTTCTTTTAGTCATTATTGCTCCTTTCCAATGATTCTATTTTAGATCTTAGAAACTATTTAACATCGACACCACATATTGCGATGCGCTTAAATGAAAATTTCCTGTTTTTCTTTTGTATAAAGTGATACTTAAGGCGTTTTCTCGACGACTGATGTAAAATAATTATGAACTTTTATAATATTTCAAACCTAACTCAGGATCGGTTATAATTATTATAAAAATAAAACTGCTTAATTCATGATGAAGTTATTTATTTTGCAAGAGTATTCCGTCATAGCAAACTTTGGACACGTTGAGATTCATTCTATGGAAGACCACTTCAAATGAGTTTATGGTGATTTCTGTTCATTATGAATATATGACTTCCTGAACAAACAGACATGGTATGTGATGTTTTTGTATAAGTTTATAATTTACAACAGTTTCAGATAAAAACCTAACCAATATTTACAAATACCGTTTATCCAATAACATCCAGAAGAAATCATACAACACAAAATTTAGGACTTTTTACTCAATTTATTAATTTTAATTAGTGACAGAATTGAAATTAATATTTTTACTTATTCTATGGAAGCAAGCTCTAATATCCTAGCATCTTTCAATTCTAAAACCTAAATAAACGATTATGTTTGTATCTCTTTTTATAACTTCGACTTGACTCAAGTTTCAATATTAAAAAACGTAGTACAAACTGTAAAGTATATAGCTGCATATATCATAATAACTTAGTACAAACATTTTATCATCATATTTACTTTTCAGTTTTTATTATTCGATATTTCTGTATAAAAATACTAGGTTTTGTTTTTAAATCGTTACAATTATTGCTTCTTTTTACCGTAATGCTATATAAATCTATCTAAATATTCTGCAAAACCTCAAGACATGTCTGGTTTTATATGTAACAAATCACACCGACTGATAAACGAGTATATGTATATAAATGCATCATTTGTTCGTGCAATCAAACAAAAAATCTAACTATATAAATGGTATGATTATGACGCGTTATGATTAATAGGAGTATGTATGGCACAATCGATTTTAGACCCTATTCCTGAGAGCGTGTTGTCTAAAACACCACTGCTACATGTCGTCCGGGATCTTCTCGATGCCGATGAGTTCGTCGAAAAGAGTTTGGTTGTCGGGGATGACGCTAGGGTCGTGGAGGGTGTGTCGCGCGAACTTGAGCACGGCGCGGGTGAGCTGGCCCACTGTCCACTTCCGGTCCACTAGCACGCGGACTAACGTGTCCAGCTGAAACCGGAAATGACTTATGATTTATTAAGCAATGCACATTAGGTTTGAGGGCAGTAAAACTGCTTCCCTCTCTCACTCTACTGTTTATTGCGAAATCCATCGCTTTGAATACAGAGTGCAATACAAACTAGACAAGATCAATTGGGAACAAATTTAAGTTACACAATTAAAGTATTCCAAATAATTTTTCATGATGTTGGAATGGCGTGTTTAATGATAATTGTTTTGGCACGATAACAAAGCCCATTCTAAAAGCTTTAATTTTAGTTTTAGTGCTGTCAAAACGAAATTTTCTTAATTCCAAAGTGTTCTTTAGAAAGTTTAGTTCTTTAGTGTGAACAACAGATGTTTTGACAGTACTAAAACTAAAATTAAAGCCTTCAGAATCGACTTTAGTAGAAGTTTCTATCCACTTTTATATGCTGTGGTTATTTGTTTATTTTTTAAGGACTATAATTTTACTTTCAAGTAGATAAGTCTAGTGCTTGTAAAATACCACTTCTTCAATGAGATAAGGTTTATTGAGATAGAAGATACTCGCCTTAAACAGCTTCTCATTTCCATACGTATAATATATCAAAGCGGGCACTCCTGCGACGCTCGCCGCCAACCATTGCACTATCAGCTTCAGCTGAGGCTGGCCGCGGTGGCGCGAGCCGCAGCCCCAGTTGCCAGTGGCCACCGGCCGAGACGCCGAGCCCGACACGATCTTGTGAGCTAGTTGACTCAGCTGAGGGGAGAGAGGGACGTTCAATCGTGTTAGACAAGGACAGTTATCGACTTTGAGTCTGGGGCGTATTGCAAAAGTAACAAGTGCGATAAGTATTTCAGCGGCAATTTCTTTGAAGGTACCCTGTTGTTAGATCGCAGCTAGTATTTTTAAATTAATCAACTTAATCTTCCCACGCCGCATGTTTTAAATACCTTGTCAGATGTAAATAGTTAAGATCTAGTC
Organism: Ypsolopha scabrella; assembly: GCA_910592155.1. NCBI lineage: Eukaryota > Metazoa > Arthropoda > Insecta > Lepidoptera > Ypsolophidae > Ypsolopha > Ypsolopha scabrella. The sequence goes on along the minus strand of OU342962.1, from coordinate 12,876,576 downwards.
CAAACGACATAAATAGCAAATACATAAATAAACATCCATTATAAATTTAAAAGGACCATGAAATGCTGTGTATGTGCCAAGGTGCTGTCAATTTAGTGTTTGATTAAAATAGCAGTACATGTTTCGACAGAAAGCAAAGATGCCACACCAAAGTTAGTGTTACCATGATGAATTTTAGGAATTAGCTAGCGGAACATTGGCATCAACAAGTGGGCGGGCAAACCTTCGGTTTTCTGAGTTTAACAGTGACTGGTTCGCACTCGACTGTCTCTTCTATGGTTTCAACGATCATACTAATGACCCAGTCAAGCTTTTTCTTCCTATAGATTGGGTTCGACACCTGGGTCGAGCCGGATTCCGTCGAAATACTGAAAGTCCTCCCGATGTCGGGAGATTCGCTTCTTGATTCTCTTCTTGGTTTAGTGCTTTCTAATATCTCTTCCGGTATAGATTCTTTGACTTTACGTTTCTGTCAAAACATACACTTTGAGGGTTAATGCTGTGTATTGTAAAATTTGTGTTAGATAGAATAGGCATGATGACTTAAAAAAAATTATTAGTCCGTCAGTTAGATTATCAGAAAATATTGGAGACGTATTTTTTCAATTAAACAAACAATGATGAAGATATAGTCCGCTGAAGTTCCGCGTGACGTCACATCTAGGTACAATTTTACTTAGAAGTGACGTCATTTTCCCCCACTCCCAAACTTTGACGCGCTTTATCTCTGTCATTTTTTGTTTGATTGACAAAAGAAAAAATACGTGTCCAATATTGTTTGATAATCTAAATGACGGACTTAATAGAATAATATTTTGTTTACCCTGTGTACAAGCTTATTAGAATTTTTCAACATAAAATTTTTGTGGTACTAGGTACCTTATCAATGGCGTAACACAGTTATTCCAAACCATTCATACATCTGCATACTGTCACACATTTGCAGTAGGGATGCAACGAATACGAATAATGTTCAAATTCATCAATTTGTTGAGTGAAACGAAACGCTACACGTTGACAGGTCGTCATTTCTCTGTGGCGACCGGGGATTCCCCATGTCGTATCCTTGCTATAGAAATATTATGCTTTAGTTGAAAGGGATTAGTTTTTCTTCAGAAAAATTTGCCTGTCGTTGATTTTAATTATCACGGTAAAATATTTTTTTTAATCAAAATTGTTTATTATCTGTATTCGACAAATACTAATTTGATATTCGTTTTCGTATTCAGTAAAGTACTATTCGTTGCATCCCTAATTTGCAGCATTCCCTATGAAACGACTAGACCAAATGACCACTTCAAAGCAGCTGGTTACATCCATTTTGCAGCTGTCTTCTTTAATTTAGGGGATGAGGCGCAGAGCGGGTGATCGGGTAATGTGCGTGCCCCTTCACCTACCCCCAAACATCTTATAAATACTTTGCAAACGAGACTAAATATCAGAATAACCAAAACAGGCTTTTACAAAAAAAAAACTATGTACAATGAAATCAAAGTATTACTTGACCTTCTCTGTGGCCGAGTCGCCTGCCTACCCATAGGTCGTGGGTTCAACCCCCGCGGTGCACATAAATTTGTGTTTGGTCTGCGTGCTTCAGAAGGTGCGTTAAGATGTCGCTCCATTAGTGTCCGAAGTACGACGATAAGGCTCATCATCCAATACGTTTGGGACGTGATAATTACGTGACGATCATAATCGTCGGTGAAAAGTGGGTGTACCAAGTGTGCACTGTGACTTGCATTTCTCAGTTCACTCTTGGTAACACCTCTGATACCCCTTCGGGGATTCATGTCGTGACGATGTTTTTTCGCGTTCTGTTTAAGGAATAAGCGAAATTTGAAATTGTCGCGTGTCATCCGCCCTCCTAAACAAAGGCTAGGTATTGTTCAAGACAACTGTTCTTTGGAACTGAATAAACGTTTCTTACTTATATTCAGAAATGTTCCCTAGCACCCAAAGTACAACTATGCCGATCATTAAAATAGCACAAGCGCAGAGATTGGTCTAAAAACTCATAAATTTAGGGGTTATCACTGCACGTACCAACTGCGCTGCAAGCCGATGCCTATGCCTCGCCAGCTCTAACGACAACGATCTAGCAGCTAGAGCCAATCGTTTAGGAGACGGTCTATCCCTCGGTTCGCGAGGATACAGCTCTGCAGCGTCAGCGGTGTGGCCGTCACCAACGCCGCCCGCGCACGATTCACTGAGGGTGCGTTTGAGGAGGGAGCCTGCAAATCTGGATAGAATAAACACGAAATAAGTTCAAAATTAAAAGGGAATATAAATGCGAACCTAAAATTTGCAGTAAAACCTTTTTGCTGATGCTGAGAAGACAGAAACATATTGACCTCTTGATCATGACCTACAAACATTCCAAACGAGGAGCATGTCTGTAGAAAATAATGTTGAATAGTATTATAAATATATATTATAAATATATAAAATATAGTTCAACTTCAAGGTGTATGCTGTTACCTTATCACAGCCAAGTCTCTAGAGTCCAACTCCCGAGGTTTGTGCTCGCCCGACTCCGCGTCGACGATGGGGTCGCTCAGCCACTGGTTGAACTGCTCGTATACTTCTTCCAGTTCCGATCTACAAAATTAGCTCTTTAGGAGAAATAATTGTAAACAACAAAGGATCAAGGCCTCACGAGCTAGCAGTGGAACTAATGGGAGCGGCTGTTTTACAAGGTTGACCAAAAAGGGCACTCGGATCTTGCAGGGCACTGCCAATTTTCACTTTGCGTTCAGGGATGTAAAGTTTTTGGTGGGTTCTTACGTATATTCGGTACTGAAGCTGTATTTAGAGCTGTTCCCAGTTTCTTTCCTGCCTAACGGTCGGTGTCTCGGCGAGGGGTTGCCGTTGCTCATTGACTCCTTCTCTGTCAGAACGAAACCTACTGAACCACCGCGTTTCACTCTGAAATCAGAAAGAAGAACGAAGAAGGCTTAAACCTACGAGCCACAAGGTCGCGACATCCGGCTCGAAGGACCACAAAGTGGACATATCAGCTCGAAGGATTATTAATTTTAGAGTTCTAAATGAAGTTAAGTGATCCGGCTCGAAGGACCAAAAAGTATTGTTATTCCGTTCAATAAATGTAATAGTACATTACGATACGAGAGCGATGAAACGTTTTCTGACGAGTGTGAGTTTGCGGCACGAGCCGAAGGTGAGCTTGCGTAAAGTCGGCATTTTCCCCACTTGTGCTATAAAATATTATACTATGTACTATGTAATGTATGTATGTACTAGTAATGTACTATTTGTATATGTAGGTATTATTGCCTATGTTTTCGGGGATAAAATAATTTGAACATTTTTTAAATACTTTTTGCTAACGTGACTTTACCTATAAATGAGAGGACCTTTACCTTATATCATTATCATTGACTTCCGCTCCAGATATACTGATGCCGACAGCATAACTGGAGCTGTCGGTGGACCAGTCTCCCGTGGTGGTCGTGGTGCAAGAGTTCTCTGCCTCCCTTCGTAAGGCCTCTCTGAGGCGTCCGGCAAAGCTTAGTCTTCGTTCTTCCGTGGATAGCTCTTTGCAGTACTGGAATGAGTTCGGACGAGCGCTCTCGCCTCGGCCTTCGTCTTCGCTGCCTATAAATATTTCATATCTGTCAGAACATTATCTTCTCTGAATATATAAAAGGCAAACCCGACTGACTCATCTATCAACATACAGCCGAAACTACTGAACGGATTTCGTTGAAATTTGGCATACAGATAGTTGTAATGACGTAGGCATCCGCTAAGATAGGATTTTTAAAAATTCGGCCCCTAAGGGCTTGAACCGAACTCCACGCGGACGAAGTCGCGGGCAAAAGCTAGTGGCCAATAAACAGGATTAGTTTTTCAAGTTGGCGTGGTTGGCCAAATCCAAAGCTCGGGGCCGATTTTGATGAAAACAAACTGAAAAAAAATACGCTTTGTATTATTGCACCATCCGATAATGTCGCTTAGAGGATCAAATTCTGGGATGTAGGTATGTTAAACGGCAATAAAATAAATGTTAAAATGTACCTAGTCGGTTCTTAAATACTGTCACTGGCCATTTTTTTTTAAATAGAACACCTAGAAAAAAAATGAAATGGTGTTAGATTTTCAAATATTTTTGATTAATAATCTGCCAAATCACAATTACATTCATTCATTTTTTACGATGGAGTGGACTCGCAAAGAGGACCGAGTAGCAATAATTGCATTGCATCGTTGCGGCCATCCACCAAAGACGATATTCAACTTGCTTCAAAAATTAAAAATCACGAAGAGGTTCGTGTACCGTACCATCAAAAGGTACAATGAAACCTCTAGTGTCGATGACGAGAAAAGAACTGGCAGACCTCGTTCCGTTAGGAATCCAGGGGTCATCAAAGCAATCAAGGCGCGTATTGCAAGAAATCCCGTCCGCAAGCAGAAACTGATGGCTTTGGAGATGTTATTAACCAGAAGTACCGTAAAAAAAGTACTCAATGAAGACCTGGGACTACGAGCTTACCGAAAAAAGAGTGGACATCTTCTGGACGCGCGTCTGATAGCTATGAGAGCCAAAAAATGCAAAGTTTTGCTAAAGCGGTACGCAAGAAACAGACACCGCGATATCCTGTTTACAGACGAGAAAATTTTTAATATCGAAGAGAAGTGCAACAAACAAAATGACAGGGTGTACGCTACCAGCTCTACGGCCGCTGTAAATGCTATTTCTAGAGTGCAGCACGGCCATCATCCATCATCAGTCATGATTTGGTTGGGAGTGTCCTATTATGGTCCTACTGAAGTGCATTTTTGTGAAAAAGGTGTCAAAACCAGTGCAAAAGTGTACCAAGACACGGTTTTAGATCGCATAGTAAAAGATCTGCCCCAGAGACACTCTTTGGAGGACGGCCATTTGTATTTCAACCGGACTCCGCACCTGCTCATAAGGCCAAAACAACTCAGGAGTGGTTCGAGCGCCAGAATATCGAGCTAATAAGGCATCAAGATTGGCCCTCATCTAGCCCTGACCTCAATCCACTGGATTACAAAATTTAGCAGGAATTGGAGGAGAAGGTCTGTTCTAAACCTCACAAAAATTTGAGCATCCTAAAGTCATCATTGATTAAAGCAGTGGCCGATATCGACATGAATATGGTCCGTGCTTCTATTGATGATTGGCCGCGAAGATTGAAGGCTTGTGTGAAAAATGGTGGCAATCATTTTGAATAAATTTTGTGTTTAATGTAAGCTAATTAAATTACCTTTTTTTAAAAAAAAAACTTTTTTTGAATACCATGACTAGTTTTCATTTTATAGCCAATTTTGTTTGTGACAGAATTTAAGCACCGACTAGGTATGCACATTATTCCAATACATAGCCGGATTCTGCATCTAGAGGTATTCTACATCACAAGATTATTGATTCCAATACATATTGGTACAATCGTCGAGTTTTGATTTTCACTAAAATCGGCTCCGGGAACCCACGCTCACTTGAAAAATTACCACTGTCCCCCACAGTTCTACCTAATTGCTTGAGTTATAAGAGCTGTTACGGTCTGTGCAGAATCAATTAACTCCTTTTTCACTATGACTATTATTGTTTTCATTCTATATCTACAACACGGTTGGTGCAATAGGTAAAACATTTTAACATCCCTTACCATAATCAAAACTATCGTTGGCACTGTGGTATTCATCATCACTGGAGTTGCAGCTGGAATACAGACTGTCCTCCTGAGTGTCCAGGTTCGAGTGAGCTGGCGATCTGGTCACCGGCAGACATTCTCCTGATGAACCCAGGACTATGAAGCGGCCTCGACGGTTGTTTAGAGTGCCGCCGTCGGGCGAGAGCCAGCATTTGCGTTTCGAGAGTTCTATACCTGAAAAATGAAGGGATATTGTAACTGTTGCATTTTTTTATACAAAAAAAAACCAAGTAATCTACATGACACGAAGAGTGATATGGTTTTTCCTGAATTTTATTTTAATATAGAGGGTGACTAGTCCCAAAAATGTAGTATTTTGTAGAAGAATACAAACTGGTTTTATTAAAACCATTCAAAATCATATTCATAATATTTTTTTTTAAGTTAGGGCCCTTTGAATATTTTCGTAAAATTCAAAGAAATCGTGGTCACCCGAAGAGAAAATAATTAGATCGCACGAAGTTATTTTTGTTATTGGTGCCACTATTTTGAACTTTTTCCGTATCGGAATGGATCCTAACCATACATGTTATTTCCAAGTAACATTTTTTAATAATATTTTGACTTTTAATTTTAATTTTTACATTTTAAATGTGTTCTACTAACGTATCTTAATAACCTCTAATATTATCGGGGTTTGTTCGAAAGTCAGTCTGTATGTGAAGAAAAAAAATGCCTAAATTCCCCTTTTTTTCTCAGTTTTTTTCCACATCAAATGCTTTCAACATGTAATACAACTGCCGCAGTTTTATTATAAACTTCCGGACAAAGTAGGTAATAAAAAATATTTAGTTTTCTCAATTTTTGGAAACTCATTGTATTTATTTAAAATTAATAAAAAAACACACTATTATATTAATAGGGTTTTATTTTAATAGGGTTTTCAGCCAGATTAGCACCACGAATGGAGCTGCAAATTTTTCCGACGGAGTCACCTTAAAGGATTGAGCTGATAAGCTGCTGGTGGAAGGTAACATTAATATTGCATAACGTATTTTGATTTGAGTTTCTAAAACCTTAATCGACTCACAATGAAAATACTCTTTAATCTTTAGAAAACATGCAGTTACGCCTTACGTTTTGAAGTTTAGAATCACATACTTTTTTAGCACAAATAATAATTTGATAGTCGTTTAAAATTAGAATAAAACTACTTTCTAATTAAGTCTTTAGCGATGAATATAATGGCGTCGATTCGGTGTAACATGACTTAACTTATTTGACAGGACTAACCTCATTTCAACCGATACAGAAAGAAAAAGACGGAATGCTTCAATTAAGTTTAGTCCTGTCAAATTAGTTAAGTCGTGTTACATCGAATCGACACCAATATTAATTTTGAACTTAGATATAGTTTTAAGGCATTTAAATTTTCTGTAGGCAATTGTTATTAGGTTTTCCTTTGTTGTAATGAAGTCTGCTTTTTTCCGGAATATCGCCGTTAGACCCATAACTCACTAGGATCATTGAGGTTCAGTGTAGCGGCGCAGTAGTTCTGTGGCGACGGACTTCTGCTGTTGTAACTGTTGATGGTGCTACTAGAAGACGCCTGCTTTATCATAACCGTGGCCTCCACTTCGGGCTGGCTGAATGATTCTCCTGGAAGAGAACGCATATTAATGAAATGCTTTTTAAGCCTCATGATGATTTCAAATAAGCAGTTGTAGAGATAAAGATCTGGGAGGGCTACATCGACAATTACGGTTCGGTCGTATATTGCTCGTATATCTATCCCTGCGTGTGTCAGAGATGGACGTATGTTTGAATGATACACGTCCGAATGAATGATACACGACCGACCGAATCTTTCAAGGACTACTGAGCCTGTCGTTTACATTGTTGTGGTAACTAAGTCAAAAATGTGTCGCAATTTGATATTTCAGTACATTTTCCAGGAAATCCGTCCGATTTTGTACTAACCTATATGTCAACTTAAACGACCGAGTTTTAAATTATGTTGCGGATAGACAGGCACCCTAAAAAGAGGAACTGCTATGAACCAATAGTTCCGTAAAAGACAAATATCTTTGTCCATAAAAGAAAGGGTCTTAAGGTAAGTCGACCAATCTCACCAATCGGGGATAATCTTCGTTCATGGATCTTACTGTCCCTCCCTTTCATGGGCGTCTGCTGGAAAGCCAGCAGGCTTTTGTTGAGCTCCCGAAGTACATTGTCCTCCTCCCATTGACCTAGGGGGAGAGCGCTGTAGTCCTCAGCATCCATCATGCAGATCGTTACCTGAAGAGAAGAAAACCAAACAGTGATCACGATATCTTAATAATCCTGGAAAAATTACTCCTTAAAAATTGCGGAAGACAGCCATAAAATATTAAGTACGCGGAAAATTGCACAGCTAATGAATCGGAACTAAGGCACCAACATGTACACTAATGAACCCAGTTCCATTCCAGGTTGAAGAAACGGAACCTACGTGGATAAGCGGGAAAGATTGCAGGTAAAATATTAAACAAAAAATCTTTCTCGTCTACTCATATAGGCGCGTCCCCTTCATCGTTTCTTACAGTTTTCGGTTCCTCGAGGTTCTCGTTCTGGTGTTTCTGCCTCTTATCGCTTATCCGACTGAACAGTCTGACGCCCTCTACTTTCAGCACCTCGTTGTCTTCCAACGCTTCCACTGAGAGCATGGTGGCCAGCAGCTCCGGCATCATAAACATTGATAGGGATTCCTGTAAATAATAGCATAGCCAACTTGAAATTCACTGGTGTGCTAAACTTGGTGTAGGTACCCAAAGTAAATAGTACTTGTATTTTTTTGTACATAGTCTCTTGGAAGCTTACATATTTCACGGCCGAAAACAAGCACCAAATTTTAGTGTGTTCCTATTGGAACAATAAGGTAATTTAAAACCAAAGTCAGACAAAAGCGGGTAGCATAATAGTACTAGAATTTTACATCTTTGTTGAAAGTAAACACTTGTACTTGTCCACAAGTTTAATTTCATTTCAACAAAGATGTAAGTATAACAAGTTCCACCAAGTGCCGACAATAACAACCGTCAACTGAATTTTATTAATGTTATGACGTCACCAAAATGGCGGCGAGTGCAATTCATATAAAGTCATGCCTCGAATATTTCGGGTGATAATGGTTTGTATTGGGGTTTCCGATTCTGAACCTAAAAGTAAACCCCTTTTAAACTTTATGATCCTTTATACGTACTATATAAAATATTTTGTTGCAAATCAATAGCACCTGTCATATGGAGAAGTGGGGTATCCTGGCACAGGTATTTTGTACTTAAAAGGATGCCCCATCAACTGATGTAATTAGTATATAAATGTTGCGCAATAGAGAAATATATTTATTTATTATTATTTATTTATTTTATCCTCTTGAAAACCAAACTGATGATCACTTAGTAATTTGTATTTGTTAGTTTATGTGTCATGTTATGTGTTGGTAATTTTGTGAGAATGTAAATACTTGTGTTTCTTTTGTGTCACGTTGTGTGGTAACTTATATATTGTTGATTTTACTGCACTATTGAATTGGCCTAGCTGTAAAGATAGTGTAATGTAGTTAAATAAATAAATGAAGTTTTTGGAGAGGTTGTCAGTCTCCTCTTATTATTGATGGATATATTTTTTCTGGATCTGTGCAGCGGGTTTCCGTCAAATTGAAGTAAACTCTTAGAGCAGTGGATGAACGAGGGAAGTAAAGTTTGCTTCAGAATTGACAAAGGTATTCTGTCTAGATAAGTATAGAATTAACTTTTTTACTTTATTCAAAACCCAAAAGCCTTTATGGGAAAAGAAAATAATCTATAGTAAGACTGACAATTAGAATGGCTTCGCTATAAGGGTTTCGGTTTATTGGCGGATCCCTAAAACCGGACATGCTGGAACATTTCTTCAAAATTGTGGAAACGAAGGGTGCAAAGCTTGTTTCTGGAATGGCCTACTAAAATATATGTAACAAAGAGTCCAAGTGACCTGCGACTCTCCATCAATGAGCACATCTCCGCCGATCCTCCGCGATGCGAAGCAGACCCTGATGGCGTCATCGTTCTCGCACCTCTCCGGACGGCCCTCGTGCCGGACCACCAGCTTGCAGAGCGGCAACGAGCATTCCAGCCAGTCTTCGATCGTCAGCCATTGCTTTGACGTCATTACCTTGGAAAGGGAATATCACAGTTAGGAGAGCAACCAAAGAGTATTTAATACTTTTTACATTATCTCAGTAACGACATGAGAAAGGCATTCACAGCAACCGGAAAAGATAACAATTTATAAAAAATAACGATTTCTACTGTCTTGATCTCGAATATGGAGTGTTTTATTGGGCCGCCGTTTTTGGATAAAAAAGTTACATACATACCTGTCGACTAATTTTGATGGATCCTTCACTGCTATTTTTATCTAACCACTCGTAGTAATGGAGTAAACTCTTTAATTTATTTCTTTGTGATTTTCTGTAAATGGGAAGAAATGTTTTGATTTAGTTAATAATTTACGGCAGCTCTATACTGATTTTAAAGCCGATTCTGAAGGCTTTAATTTTAGTTTTAGTGCTGTCAAAATATATTTTTTTTAATTTAAAAATTGTTCTTTAGTGTTAACAACAGAAGCTATATAACTAGGGAAAAATTTAAATTTTTACAGCACTAAAACTAAACTTAGAGCCTTCAGAATCAGCTTTACTGGCACTTTAAAAACTCACCTATGTAAATTCTTAAAAAAATGCGTAAAATTAAAGTCTTGTAAAGTAGGGTGAGTCTTGAGCGTTCTCTTCGGGAAAGTTGAGAAGAAGGCGTGAGCGATCAGTGACGAGACGAAGTTGTAGTCTAGCTCTGTGACGTCACCTAAAAAAAAACATTTATCAAAGCCACCATCAAAGTTCAAACCTTTGCCACAGTATAGGTAACAACAGTAGTTTAACTATGCGGTGTCCTTGAAATCAATACCTACGGCCGTTCGGTGCCTAAACACGCGCTAGGGCTGCCAAATGACTGTTTACATATTTGATAATGCTATATGCATATTTGATATTACTATAAAAGTTTTATTCAAGCAACCATACAATGCACAACATACACTGTAATTTCGTGCCATAATTTACGAACATGCGCGGGAACGTCACAGAGACAACGTGCGTACGTAACTGCGACCGCGACTGTCGTAAACCGAGTTGTACCGAGTTTTGGGGGGTGTTCGTTTCGGCCCGTTTGTATGGAGATAGAATAATATTTGTTATTTATACTATGGTTTGGCTAAATAGAAGTCACCTTAAATAGCTGGGCCAGCCCTGACATTGCGAAAAAAATTTGTGGTAGACCTAAGACAGCGGAAGCTTAGAAATAGGATCCCGTTTGCCCACCCCCGGCGAAGGAACCATAAAAAGGAGATTTTGGCCATTATGGTACGTATACCATTTCTAATACGACTCAAACATAACAGCGTAATATAAAATGCATGATTTGATGGTTTACTCACCATCAATAAAATGGGCACATGGAACAATCACTAACTTGTATTTTACTTACTCTGCTGCTGTAGACTGAACATGAGCCCTTTTGGCGGCCGCCATTTTCTTAAATGAAGCGCCCGATTCACCATTATCCTGATAGTGTTATCAAGAACAGTCCTGCATTCTTCTGCCGTCATCTCTTCGTGCAAGAATATTTCCAGTCCTTTCATGAGATCTGGGTCTTTTATGTCGTCGTCTGGATCTATGCCTATGCTATGAAACAAATCAAATGTTAGCTTAATCTTTCCCAAAGTAGGTGATTCTAAGGTATTCACCACAGATATAGTATTCACGTTCAAAGATAGTGTAGACGGCCGTCTGGTTATATCGTTGATTAACTAATAAATGATTAGGATCTTTTTAATTTTATTTATGTAAGGATCGAGAATTTAATAGTGCTTCAAATAAATCGACGGTATACAACTTAATAAAATAAACCGGTCAAGTGCAATTAGGATGGCGCCCTGTGGGTTCCGTACCATTGAAATAAAATAGACTTAAATAATTTGAACAATAATCATAAACCAATAAAATTTACGAAAATAAACTACAAAATTAAGATGGTTGAGTACGGAACCCTAAAACTTTACAGATCGGCGTTTTCAGTTTCTGTCATTTAATGTTCCGTTTCGAAACGAGCGAAAATCACTCGGAATGATGCGAATTTCACCCTACAGCGCCTTTAAAAATTGACACGAGTTAAAGCGAGGGTAAACGAACTGTTACCTGACAGGTTGCACGGAAGTGTTTTGAAACGCTTCGGAGTAATGCGAAACTCATACTGGGCCACCTGATTGGTGCAACCAGCTTTTTCTTTCTATTTCTCCTATATCATAGCCTCCTTTATCTTACAAGCCGTGCTGTGAAAATCTGGCAACGTCGCTCGTGAACCGGTTCACATCAAAGTTTAATTTTTAACTGACGCAATTATGGTAATACGATTTAGTTACAAATAAGCGAACTTTAATGAAATTAGACTCCGAATGGTAACTATTTATTCTGATCACATAATATTACGCGACTAACTATCATTGGCGATGATATTTTACCAGATTTTGTACATGTTTCTAGTAGTGATAAGTTAGTTGGATAATACACAGTTATACTTGTATTTGAGCGCGGAGTTTATGATTGTTGTAGCTGATATTTTGAGTAAAAAATCGAAGAACGAAGGTTTTTCTTTACAAAAAGACGCCAGTGGTTGTATCAACTGTTAATGCTATAAAACAAGGTACGTATTTAACAGTACTTTCAAAGTTATAATGACGATTTTAGTCACAATTGATTTACAAAACAAAGCCTAATTCATAAATTTTTTTACATGCCTCGGCAGTGTTGTTTCGACGTTTTATTTTCCCGGGGATAACGATTTACTTTGTCGCTGGGAAAAGGCCATACCGCGAGCTAACTAGGAGCCCTGGAAGGGTTCATTCGTCTGCAGTGAACATTTTGATAATGGTGAAGTTATACGATGTGAAAACGTACGTAAAAGTGATGGATCCCATGTAGTTGTTCCTCTGAAATCCCGAGTTGGTAGCTGATGCAGTGCCCCATATCTTCCCTAACCTACCTCAGTACCTAAGTGCAAAGTAAACAATTAGGATGGATCCCTCTAAAAAGAGACAGACGTGTGAACAGCGTCGTGGAGAACTATGTCAGCAAACTCGAGAAAAAGACATGATCAAAGATTTCTCTGATTTCAATTTGAGTTGCAGTTTTATTTTAGTGAATTAGTGCATTACGTCTTCACAGACCCACCAGTGGGTCTACTACGACAAACATGTCTTCTCAGTCCCACTAGCGGGTTCCCATACATTAATAGTGCAAATACAACTGTCAAAGTTTCATACATTTAAAAAATGTCAAGTTCCCCATTCAATTTAACTTTCAATGAAATCCTGCTGGTGGTCAATATTCAACAACCGTAAATTAATAACTTATATAATATGACTTTTCTTGATATAGCCAAAGTGATTAGTGTCACGGATCGATAAAACTTTTTGGTAATATTGCAGAACAAAATGTTGACCTCCCATATTAATTGACTCTGGCTGGGCTTGTGTTTGTAGGGAAAACATGTATTTAATTAATTTCACAAAAATAGCTTTGATACTGACCACTTGCCGAGTCTCCAGTAAGAATTTCGTTATATCAACAATAGTACATTACGATACGAGAGCGATGAAACGCTGCGCTTGCGTAAAGTCGGCATTTTCCGCACTTTTGCTATAAAATATTATACGATACTCGTGCGAGAAACTTTTTCTCGACTCGTGTGATTGCAGCACTCACCTTCGGCTCGTGCCGCAAACTCACACTCGTCAGAAAACGTTTCATCGCTCTCGTATCGTAATGTACTATTTGACCACTACCGGACCAGTAGAAATGCAATCGGTTCACGAAAATCCTAAATGCGACGTTGCCAAACTTCATAGCACGGCTTGTAAGATAAAGGAGGCTATGCATATATTGATCTGTCTCTTCCCAATAAGCGAGTGAAATGTCGCACTATGATCGCACGTTTTGAAACGCTTCCTAAATAATACCTATTTAAAATTAATCCTAACTAGTTTAGTTTTATGTAAATAAATATATTTTTTACTTTACCAGTATTGGCCTTAAATTATTGTAGTTTTATTATATTTAAAACACAGTTGCTGAAAAATTACAAAAATTAACGAAATATCAAATATCATCGACTGATGACGACTCCACTGAAGGAGTCGAAATATTTCGTTAGTTTAGTTTTAGGGATAGAGCCCCGAGCCCGTAACAAAATGGTTTACAACTAAAAACTTTGATGGCCCTTCATTTCTTTATGTTTAATGATAAAAAAATAGGTATATTTCAAAGAAATTGTGGGGTATATGCCACGGTAAAAAAATACATATTTTTTGGCTCCTTTTCCATGCATGGGACTTGTATTCAATGTACTCTATGCATAGGACCCCGCATGAAAAATAATTCAACTGAATTTTTAATTCAATATTCGGTTTTGGGTCAATATTCTACACAACATTTCCAAATTTCAGATCTAACTTCATCCCTCTACTCGCTAGAGATCCGTGACATACGAACGGACAGAGTAGAGTGATATTAACATAGGCCTCCGTTTTACCCTTTGGGTATATTATTATTAATTCATTCATTCACGGCATTTCCCGAGGGCCGGGTCTCTACACCATCTCTAAATGTGACTACATGAAGTTTTCTTACTTGCACATATCATGGATTTTTAACATATTGGCAGCTAATTTAGTCGGAGCTGAAGCTAAAAGAAGGTGTTTGAGGTGACGTTGCACATTTGTCCACCAGGGAAGATCGCACGGTAACATCACAAGAGCCATCGTGCCGGCTGAAAGAAAAGAAATGGTTTTAAAATTTGTAAATACTGAAGCTTTTTACAGTAAAAAAAACTATTGTGATACTTAAATAAGCATAATAAACATTCAATGGTGGAGAATAGTCTCATTTATGTACATCGATATGAACGGACAAGTGGTACCTACATAATTATTCTATCTGTGTATCTTGCTAAACGTTAAAATCTAGCGCCGTACGATGATTTCCGTTCCGGTAATTTGTTTTAAAATTTAAATTCTCATACTAAGTGGGAAGGCAAAGGGAACTTAGCTCATACAGCCAGTGGCGTGCATAGAACTTTTTGACGGAAATGCAATGGTCAGACAATAAAAAAAAAAGAATAAATTTAAACGTCACTTTGAAAATTCCTTATTTGTATGACGACAGGCACTATACCGTCAAACCTGGCAACTTTGCCCCCTTTTTTGCGTTCAGTGAATTAATTTCGAAAATATAAGTATAATTAACCAGTAGAATTATTGTGATTTTTGCTTTTTCGCCAATTTTGTTTTTGGCTATATCTCCTGGACGTAGCTGTCAAATTCTAATGCGGTTATCTTTTTCTAAAACTAGATTAAATTTCCTACACGAAACAAAAAAAAACTTTTTTTCTTGGAGAAAGAGGGGCGGACTTTCTCCTATAGAAAGTTTTGGTTGTGTATATGCTTATATAAATATATACTATATGTGTGTCTATTCAAATTTTATAATATTGTAGAAAAATATAAAGAAAAAAAAATATATAACTCTGCTGTCCTGCAATTCAAAGTGAAAAAAAATTAACAGATGATGGAGTATCCCTAATATAGCATATTCCACAGAAAAAAAATATTTTTGCACGTCCTTTTTTTACCTTTTCATAGAAATTTAGTCAGCTCATTGAACCACTTTGTACTGGGAAGTGAAAAAATTATTTGAGCAAAACATTTTTTATTCTTTTGGAATTTGATCAGTTAACGATTCATGATATACCCTAGAATTATTTTCACTTATTATTGTAGGACCTTATATATTAAAAAAAGCGGGTAGGCGTAAAATTTAGGTCTCAAATTACAACCCACAACTTTTTATTATTATTATTATATATTTTTTATTTGTTGCTCATCTTTCTAGCTTTCCAACGATAGCCATATTACTATATATATGTATATATATTATAATAACTACTCATAAATAATATTAGTCAACACACATTACGCTTAGTCAAGATCTTGTCACGATGAAATTCTACTGGTTGATATTATATCTCCACTACGCAATCGTAAATACACCTTTCTTTGCATACATTGTTTAGTAATTGCAGAAAAAAATACATTTAGTACCGAAAAACTGAACTTAGGGAGCGGGCCAAAAGTTGTCAACTTTTGGCAAGTTTGCCCACTTTCCTTTTTACTTCTGTAGCTTCAGTATCATTAACCTTATGGTCATTAGACTTAAGGGCTACGCTGTAGAACATTGCAATGCCACATCATATCAGCTTAAGAAACGTTTGAGTGGACATAATTGTCCCCCAAAATCGAATGGGCAAAGTCACAATAGAATAAAGAACATTCCATATTTATTCCCCTTACAAAAATGACAATGAACTAGGGTTGTCACTTATTATTTGCAGGAGCCACTTTTAAAAGATAAAACAGTTTAAGGAAAATTTATGTTTTTAACCTTAAAGTTTGTAATAAAAACACATATTTTACGGTTAATTTCTTTTATCCCCTCCATAGTCTTCATATGCATATTTTTTGTTTATTTAGTATCTGAATGTATTCTGAAAACGCATTAAAACATTATTATTTCGCTAAACATTAATATTGAGTATAGTACACATTAATTCCTTTTCCTCCCATGCCAATTAGTGTAGCTTTGAAATACAATGAGGAACAATTAAGTTTAAAATAAATGCATAAATAACAACCATGACTATAGTATTTTGGTAGGCAAAGTTGCCAACGTTGCATCAGACACGCTAAGGTGACATTGCCCAACACAATATCTTCAAATCTAACAAAGATTTTGCGTATAAATTACAATCTATTTAAAAATTTATTTTACTATTTTATTAAATTACTATTGATTTAAAGAAACAGCTACTTTAATTTTATTTTTTTATTTTTCGAGTTTTCTGAAAAGTACCTTGTTGGGCAAAGTTGAAAGGTTTGACAGTACATGATTTTTGTTTTTTTTTTTTCATGTAATGTTATTTTTATCGTCAAACTTGACCTTCTTATTGCTTTTCCATCAAAAAGTTCCATGCACACCACTGAGCAGTGGCGGTCTGAGGGGGGGGGGGGGGGGGGGGGGGGGATCATGACTCCTGAAACTCAAAAGATTCACGTGAACTCAAAAAATCTCCTAAAACTTGATGGTATACGAACATTTCTGCCTACTAACGTCTAAGCACGGACCTGAATCAGACCCGTGCGTCTAAGTTAAAAATATTAAAAATAACATAATAAAAAGTAATTTAAACGGTGCAAACCAAATTAGAAAAGCCCGCGAAATATTCGTGTCAACGCGGATGTTGGTGGTGGCGGGCGGCCGCAAAGCCCATAAAATTAATAGAAGGGTTCCATTTGTTTTGTGATGTAATTTTAATTTTTGATTGACCTGTTTTATGTTATAATTGGCCTCTTGATTGAGCCTAGATGACCCCCCGCAAAATCTTAAGCTGCGACCGCGCCTGTGTCTGAAGTTTTAGAGTTTGGCCAGGGAATCGTGTCGTGTCACACACAACTTACTAACACGGGTATGGAGAAAGTTAATTTATTTCCTATCCGTGTAGGGTAAAGTCGAGGCACGATTCCTTGGCCAAACTCTAATATCTGTATAATAAAGGCACGTATCCTATATTCTTGAGGATCATTTGATAGTCGTTCAAAAACTCACACTGGGTTGGGTTTCTCACCTGGGTTGCTAAACTAACCCGTTCAAAAATCAACACGGGTCGCAACACCGACCGTTCTGAGCAGGGTTCGTAAGGTTCGTACAGGGACGTCAAAATAACAGATAAAAATCAATACGAAATCTATTGGAAATATGTGAAATGGCGTTTGCAGTGTAGCAACTCGGCCAAACCCGTTGAACCGCTCAGGGCCGCGTTCATAAATTTGGGGTCTCGACACGGGTTCTAATGCCATCTCTGTCGCAAGCTTTGAAAATTGTATACGCTATCCTGCTGTCAGTGTCGGACCTGACGAAAGTGTTATTTAATGAATCAGCGTTGCAACCCTCGAACTGCTCGAACCCCAGTGTGAAACCGCAAGGGCCACAGGATGCAGAGCTGATGAGTAGGTAGGAATTAGGATGAGGTGATGAGGTTTGGGAGAAATGAAGAGAAAGTGAAAAAAAGTGTTTTAGCTGAGACAGTTTATTTATTCGCAAAAACTTTACTATTTCTCAAGACATCAAAACTCTTTGCTAAGATTAAAAAAAAAACTGTAATGTAAAAAGCACTAGTGCGATAATGTTAAGTAAAAAGCACGCGTGTTTAATATGCTGCATTTTGACCCTAAGAGCGCTGCAATAAGTTCCACTTTATAAGCAAGTGTGTTGAAAATATTTTTAAGTAGAGGACCACTTGATTATTCATAATATGGAAGCCAAACCCGCGACACCTTACAACATTTTGAGAAAAAAAAATAAAATGTGTTTTTCTCCATAGAAAAAAAGTTTTTATTTTAATTACTACTATATTATACTTCTGTGCTTGAAATATAAATATCCGTCATATAAAAACCATCAGGCCGATATTATAATAAAAATCACTTTATAGATCAAAATTGCTTTTTTAATATTACAAAAACAACGACATTTCCTCTTCCCGCCTTTCTTCCAACCTGATTTCCGGTAAAATGAAGTTGCAGTCACAGACATAAATTATACGTCTGTGGTTACAGTGAGAATCTTTTACAAAGACCGCTAATCATGCGTTTTTCCTTAAAGATCCTCATTGTTAATTCAATCAGCATTGCAACATTACACAGGCATTATTTTGTAGACGATATTTAGACATAATACCATTTATTTATCATACATAACAGTATTTGTGTACTAGATTATATAGTTATTTGTTCTAAAACATCGTCATGACATGAATCCCCAAGAGGGTGTCAGAGGTGTTCCCAAGCGTGAACTGTGAAATGCATGTCACAGTCCACACTTGGTACATTCGCTTTTCACTAACGATTACTACAATACGTCTTAAACGTACTTTGGACATAAATGGACTAACAGCTAAACGTGCCTTGCAAGGCACGTAGACCGAACTAAAATTATTGTCGACTGCGGAAATTAATCCCAAGATCTCTAGGTTACAAGTGAGCGCTTTAGCACTCTGCCGGCTACAAAGGCACCCATCAGCTCACTCAAGTGCCGATCGGCACAGGTATGATCGGCTGCTTATACAAATATAATATTTACGAGTAGTTATTATATTGTATTTATAGTAATATGGGTGTCGTTGGAAAGCTAAAAAGACAAGCAAAAAAAAGGAAAAATTATAATAATAATTTAAAAAATGGTGGGTTGTATTTTTTTACCGAAATTTTACGCCTACTCCCCTTTTTATAGTTCTATTTTTTATATTTTTTGGGTTTCCGTACCCAAAGGGTAACCAACGGGACCCTATTACTAAGACTCCGCTGTCCGTCTGTCTGTCCGTCTATCACCAGGCTGTATCTCATGAACCGTGAAAGTTGGACAGTTGAAATTTTCACAGATGATGTATTTCTGTTGCCGCTATAACAACAAATACCAGAAATAGAATAAAATAAATATTAAAGGGCGCTCCCATACAAAAGACATAATTTTTTTGCTGTTTTTATAGATAATGGTACGGAACCTTTCGTGCGCGAGTCGGACTCGCACTTGGCTGGATTTTAAAATTATTATTATCATATTGTTCTACAATATTATAATATTTGAAAAGACATTACAGGTAAAAATTAAGCCCCTAGCTTTATTGAACTCTATGAACCAAAATCACTAATAGAAGGCAAAACCGTAAAAAATCTCATTTTTAATTTGTAAAAAATTGCCAGTTTACGTGACGGACATGTGGCTGACAATAGACTGTATATATTCCCGGTGGTAAATAATCTACATAGGCTATATACACATAGATTTCTGTCTCTGTCACCGGAGTATTAGTGGTTCTTTGGCGGTCGATATCTTTTTTTAAATTATGAATCATGATCATGACTAAAGTAACAAAACATGTATTTTTTATTTCGGACATAGAACAGTTTCCTTGTCCGATTACCGTTAATTTTCAATCGGTATAATAAATAAATATATATAACCAAAACTTTCTTTCTGTATACTTTCTTCCACACAAGAAAAAGAAAAACTTTTTTTCAATTTTATGTAGGAATTTTAATCTAGTTTTAGAAAAAGAAAATTGAATTAGATTTTGACAATACTACTTTTGGAGATATAGCCAAAAACAAAATTTGCAGGAAAACAAAAATCTTGAGAAAGCTGATGGGTTAATAGATCAAATATTGGCAAAAATAAAAAAAACGCTTATTTAAGTAGGCGCACCTAAAAAGATCTCCGAGTGCTGTACCTGCGCAGTGAGCGAATTACCGACCAAATTGGTGGTATGAGGTGCGGCGCGGGCGGCCGCGACGGGGAAAATACCTGGCGCGTGGATTTGCTGTCTCGCGATTGGTTCGTCAGTTGACTTTCACTCCACGGTGTAGTGACCACGTTCGGTCGATCTCAAAATACAGTCACGCGCAAAAATGTATTTGTGTTACGATGGGTTTGCAGAGAAAAGAAAGAAAAAATATTTACAATGTTTACTGTTGCATTAGGAGCGAAGCTGGTAAAAGTATTTTGTTTTTGTATGCATTTTTTTGGAATAAGCATCATTCATGTGACGCAAGTTGTGGACCAAACCAATACACATAGTATACTTTTATTTCTAACCTGTTAAAAATAGCTGTTATACCGATGTTATTCTACAATACCCAAACATTTTACTTACATAATCAAACAATATTATACTCAAGCCTTTTTGTGCGCGACTATACCCCCATACGCAAACATATCTCTTCCACTGACGCCCCAGAGCTCTTTTTACCTGTGTTGACTTATACATATACAATTTCAATTAAATAAATGATAACCTGAGAAAATTGATCCGATAACGGCCTATCAGCAGAAATAACCAACGTAGTTTTAAAAATAGCTACAGTTATTCCTTCAGATATCTAAATGAACATATCGAAAATCCTGAAGGGTGCGGGGTGAATTGAGGGTGTAAAGGGGGGAGGGGGGAGGAGGGGAGAAGGTTCCATTTTCCATCTTTTTGCTCAGATGTTGGAAATCTGCACGAATAGCATTACGGTTACTTATAGAAAACAGTCTTTATAAAATTCATTTTACTTTACGATGGATACTTTAACAGTTATAAGAGCCTTTAAGTTGATAGAGATATAAAAAAGAGATGGTTTAAGATATGAAAGAAAATTGGGTTTAAAAATGTATTCAAAACTAGAAAATAATAATCAGACAGTCTTAATTATGTTAATCATCGTCTTCTACAACATCGCCTTCGCCTTCTATTTCTACAAAATTTATAGGTATACCATTTGTGCATGAACCCAAACAACCGTTGCATACTTGAATGCATGTAATACTAGGTTTTCGGTATCCGCAATTTCCAGTGTGACCACTTTTGCGGCTACAAAAAATTTAAGTCAGCACGGTGTCAGGAGCTAGAGGATTATGAGCAGTGATAGGCTCGAGGTTTTCATCAGCTCCTCGCATCCAACCCCAAATTTCAGGAGGCAGTGCGTTTCCACTCTTGCACTTGGTGGAATACTCGGAATGAGTGAAATTTTGCTGACCTTTTGTAGGAGAGAGAGAAGAAAGATCAGCTTTGAGTTTGGTGCTAGATTTGATAAAAACGGAGTATCGACGTCTGTTAAGATCAAGCTGATCAGTGGGTGCACGATACATCGTCAAAAACATCCTTTCCCCTGACTCTGCTATTACCTCAGATGTTGATGTTGGATTGTAGAAGATGGCGGCTACTTGATTATTGGTTTTTACTCGAATAGCTTAACAACTGATACTTTGCCTTTTCTGTGAATTGCTGAGGTTGTGTCGCAGCCGCTCAAGCTATGTAGAAAAATAATGGAAGAACAAAATGAGACTTTTTGTAGTTATTGTGAGGAAAATATCTGGATTTCCACTTTACCTCTTTACTCTCATGGTGACAGAGACATAAGAAGGACTATTAAATCTACATCTTCCCCAACAATAGCAACCACAGACGCCTATACATACGAGTATCAACCTGTTTACCGCCTCCGTTATCTATCCCGTGCTTGTCATTTTGGTGAAGTGTTGCACCTCCGTATATCTATATAGTAGACTATTATTGTTGTGCTTGAATAACATATATATTGTGGGACTTGAACAGACTAGTTATATATCTTCATTGTTGTTTCATTGGATATCTCCCGTGCACCCTCCTTCACATCACTACTATTATCACACCGCATAGACTTCTACAGAAGCATTTGCATTGCTTACGTATAACGTCGTCCCTGTCGCTCGGTTATGCTTGTTCGTAGCTCTTCGATAATAAGCACACATACAAAATATGAGGGGAGTGTGAAGTATTGTAATATCAGGTATTTGAATCAGATAGGTAACTTGTTTTCAAACTCTCGGACGTTCGAACCTTGTTATTTTCGCGATTTGCACGTTTAATGAATTTACCCCCCCCCCCCCGTAGTTTTTAAAGTATCGGCCGTACAGTAAAATGAATAAAATCAAATTTAAAGGAAATTTATGTAGAATGTTTCTCTAACCGTAATGCTACGCGTGCAGGTTTCCAACATGTGAGCAAAGACATGGAAAAAGGGATCTTCTACCCCTCCTTACACTTTCAACTCACCCCGCACTTTTCAGGATTTTCGATATGTTTATCGGGATATCTCAAGGAATAACTGTGGCTATTTTCAAAACTACACAGGTTATTTCCTCTGATTTTATTTATTTTCTCATATTATGAATAGTAGCGTGGTTTTACCATACGTAATGACTTTTTACTTACGTAATCGACTTACAAACGGGCACAAAAAGGGTAATAGCGCACTCCGCGAATGCTCTCAGTTAACGTTTGACATTTGTAGACATTCGTTGGGTGACTTGGGTGGGTTTTTTATTTTGATATTTAAAATGTTTTATATACCTATGTAATATTATTAGCTGTTTAATGCTATAAATATAATAATCTAAGTGTTTTATGAAACATCAACAAGAATTGCACCTAAAATGGTCATCGGACTTGAGTAAGACATTGAACTTCATAATCTAATATCAATATTACAAGAACTGAAGTGATATTATATTTAATATCAGTTTTACGATCTATTATGAGATAATAAATCGTATATTTTATAGAAACTTTAAGAGGATTTTACCGTTTACTTAGTGGTTTGTTCTCACGGACACAGACGGCATTTTTTTGGAGTACTATTTATAAATTGTAGGTTAGGCTAAGTGTTGGTGTCAAAGTTCACATCCAGTGTTAAAGTTCACTTCTTGAGTAACAATGAGTAAAATGTTACGGGCATTGATTTTAGGAGCCCCTGCATCGGGAAAAGGCACTATATCATCCAGAATTGTTAAGAAATACAATATAGCACACATATCTAGTGGTGACAAATTAAGAGATCACATAGAGAAACAAACTGAACTCGGTCAAGAAGTCAAGAAATACTTAAACGAAGGAAAGCTTGTGCCCGATGATGTAATCATCAAATTTATGATAACAGAAATTAAAAAAGTCGATAACAAGCCTTGGTTACTTGACGGTTTTCCTAGAACTGTGGAACAAGCTATTTCTTTGTGGAAAGTCATGCCAGTTGATGTAGTGATGAACCTCGTGGTGCCTTTTGAGGTGATTATTGACCGTGTGAAAAACCGATGGGTCCATTTGGAGTCAGGACGAGTGTATAATATTGGCTTCAACACTCCAAAAGTGGAAGGAAAAGATGATATGAGTGGAGATGATCTTGTTCAGAGACCTGATGATAAACCAGAAGCTGTAACTCAGCGTTTGGAGATTTATGATAGTATAACTAGGCCAGTTATAGAGTTTTATAAAGAAAAGGGAATATTAAAAGAGTTTGAAGGCCGAACTTCAGATGAAATATGGCCCAAAGTCACAGCATATCTAGATCCTATCTTCAAGAAATAACAATGGCTACCTAATATTATTTTATTCTCATATTTCACCCTAACCAATCCTTAGACTAAGACATTTAGTATAAGTTTAGTCAAAGGACTAGTTAACTAGTCACATTTATAATCCAAAGAATATTCATTTACAAAGGCACTATTATTTATTCTGAAAATTTGTGTGTATAGTAAAATTGCCAAAAAATCCTTTAAGCCTTTGTTTTTTTTTACTAATGTTGTAAATATAAGAGAATGGTGCTTTAAAAATATATATTTTTATTTAAAACTGTTATGTTTTAACTATGTTTATTACCTTTGTTTTGTATTAATTAATGGTTTTTATATATTCTGAATATTTGTGACATTTAGTTTTAAGGTTGTGTTTCTACACATATATACACGTTATTTCTTTGACTAATTATACATTTTAGTCTGTCTTCCTAAGAAAGTACTTAATCAATGAAAACTGTAGTGCCTCCGGCATATATCGGTAGCTAGTTGTAGTTGCACAAACTTCTAATGACATGTCTATTAAAGTTCCTTATCAAATTTGAATATAGAAAGTGCTCAAAGAAATAATCTTATGGCAGTAATTTATTTATTGCAGCTGCTTTAAAGTACAAAATGTTTTTTAAGAAATCATGAAGTGTATTTGTCCAAAGTTTACAATAAATTTGTTATTTTACAGCAAGTATTTTTTTCATCCTTAATAATGACTTTTAGGGTATGTATTGGATACATGGTTTTTCGTTTTTATGCTGAGTATTTTATCCATCAATATGATGATACCCTTTGCTTTGTTATCAAAACAACAAAGAAGTTATGTTGGTGATTCATTCCAAGTATTTTGTCACTACAAATTAAGTGTGAAAAAGTACCAACCTTTGAGAGTGTTGTTTCACTTAAAGGAAGCACACTGTATACTGAACACCATAACACTTAGCGCCGAGGACACCTCGTGGCAATTCCTTTCTTTTTACGCACTTTTTTCATTGTCTACATTGATTCGGGATAACGATTTGGCTTTTCACTCATGTAGTTGCTTTCCTATGGACAGAAATAGTTCAGTGAGTGAAACGGTGGACCGGCCGCGGGCACGACGCGACGGGAGCACGAGAACTTCTGCTATATTTAGCTTCTTTCCTTGCATCGTCGCTGAATTTAGACTGTAAATAAAAGTTTGGGAGCAGAAGTCGTAGGCCTCGTTAATCGGGAGTACTGGGTCAACATTTAATATTACCGCGTAATTTTACGCGAAAATTTACGCAAAATTGTTTTCCAAAATTAAGCCAACAAATTTTTGTAAATACGTTTCAGGGCCCTGTATTTATAGACAGATCACGGGCATTCGTTTATTGAAATATGTTTCAAAGCACAGTGTAGATTAATATGTGTTGTACAGGTTTTATATATGAGATACACTTTCGAAAATAAAATAAATGAAGCTCTATAACTTAGGTAGTGGTTTACAAAAAAATATATATATCTATAGGAAGCGACTGAAGACGAAAACACCAATACAAACAAGGTTTAGACATTTGGCGAAAAATAAGGAACTCACAGCAGTGGTTGTTTTTATCAATACAGAGCTAAAATTGAATGAGTTATCAATGTTTCGCTGATATGGAAGCATTGAGTTTGCAGGTTATCTGATCGGTCTACATAGCGGCACGAGGTTACGAGACGTGCAGCCTGATCGGCGAGCCAGGGTAAACTGACGTCGTGGAGCCGGTGGAGCAGACTTTCACTGGGTGAGGGTGTCTACCCTCCACCCTCCCTAGTGACGTCATCGCCGCCGCGTCACGACCTACGATCGTCGTACGACGCCGCTGACCGTGGCTCGATACTTCGCAACCCGAGGGTACATGGCTCGTGAAATGTCACTGAGTTTATCGGTAGCCCTGAAATAAGGCAGTTATAACGTCGCTTACGTCACTGCGACTCCACATTTTATGCGAGGTTAGAAGGATTTGTAACCAGCAAAATATATAAGTAAATAATTTTACTTTTATAATAAAACGGAATTAGAGACCTTACTAAATTTCCAAATACATAATGACGTCGTCAAAATGTTGTATCGTGTTGGTGTTGAGCTCATAGGTAGGTATCCTAACAGTGTTATTCTAATACACGATAATGTCAGTGGTTGAGCTTCAAATTCCTATTTTCCTAGTGAATATTACACCACTAGTATGTACCATTAGCTTCACACGACATGTATTAACATTGTACAGACTCCAGTTGAATGTCTGTGTTTACATACTATGGGTGTGTGGAAACGATACCCAATATGCGAAGTCTTATCTCACCACCACAATCAGCCCCATTTCCATGGGTGCGCGTAGTACTTCGCGCATGCGTAACGAAGGCTTTTCCTGTATCTACTAGCTCTTGGTCATTTCTAGGAGCCTGGTAGTAAAGACGCCCATGGAAGATCGTTGCCGCCCTACGGCGTCGTTTGGGCGGGCTAGGGCGGTGCTTCAACTAACATTTAAACAGGACATGGACGTGCCCACAGGACCTAACAACGCCTTTGTACGCGCCCAAAACGCCTAGTTTGAGCTTGGAGTAAAATTCGAGTCCAAACTCCGTTCTCGAACGTTTTATTATCTAGCTAGTATACCTAATACATACATATCTACATTTATTGTTTGTATCCTTCAGATCGAATAATATAAATTGAATTAAGTAAATAAATACACAAAAACTAACGCAGGGATAGTAGGTATATCTCAATTCTGTTTTGATAATCTCAAAAATATTCTTGTTTTATAGCAGACTAACTTTGTCACGTTTTCTGACTTGCCTAATCTGGAATTAAGGCTTCAGTTATTTGAATTGCGCGTGATCGGCTTAGCAAGTGACGTCATAGTGAAGCCATGCTCCCGAAAATCCTCTTGATATTGCGCTACAAAAAATTTCCCTTCGGTTAGAGAATTTTCGTGCTTACTTATTGCCAAGTATAGTCTCTGACGCGAGATTTTTACGGTGGCAAAGCCACCAAATAACAGCTCTTGCTTCGGCCTGAAACCCTAGTAAACCTACCACGTGACGAAAATTTAGCGCCGCCTGCCATTTTCCTTTAGAGTCTGGAGCGACAGAAACTTACATTTTCGTGACCTTTGCGCAGACTGAAAATGGCGCACTTTTAAAGTTCTTTGGTATTATACTTTGCCTGTGTTAGTCGGACACAATGTGTTGGGCCCTAAACTTTAATCCAGATGTATTAATGAGTTCTATCTTTCAACGTTATCTAAGGTAGATTGAATATTTTCGGAAAAAAAATGATATTCTAAGAAAACCATTGGGGATGGCTTATTTTTGAGTTATTGCATGTAATTATATCTCTAACTGCACTTATGCTAACCAAAATATTTATGTAATATTCGCATAATTTTTTAATTAATTAATTTAGCCTTGTTTCAAGCAATTATCCCGTCCCTATCTACTACTCGATCATCTCCAGAATCCTGAGATCCTGGTAAAATCGACCTCTGGCGCGGACAGGGAAGCGAGGACGGCATTTATTTCCGGTTTTCTTTTAGTAAGATTTTCAGTATACACCCTATTATTAGTATACCAAAGGTACAATTGTGTAAGACAATCGTCATCGAATTCGATTGTCATATGGCTATTCGGCTACATAATCAAATTAGCCCGCTTGTCAATAATTGAAATCGTACGTTTTTAACAAAACAAAACAATCTTATTCATTTGACAGCCAAAAATGTAGGATTTCAATTGTCAAACGCGCTACTTTGCTTAGCCGAATAGCCATATGACAACCAATTTGAATACTTGTCTTACACAATTGAACCTCAGGACAAGAGGGTAGTCCTAATATGATGAAGCTCTTAATTTTTATCATTACTAATACTAACGATGCGTAGGTTGATTTTTCACAGAGTAGGTATATATGTACATCTCCTGTCTTGACTTGAGCAACTTTTACTTTGGTGGTTGTTTGTCTACTCCAGCACCTCTAGTACGGTATGGGTAGACCATATCGAGCTTTGACAGCTTTATATACTGCTGTCTGTCCCTCTTTAGGTAGATCAACAGAGTGAGACAGCAATGTGCATCAGGCGCTTCGAGCTCGATATGGTCCTTCATGTTAGTGGTGCTGGATGAATTTGGTTACCATATCGATAGAGCCAGGTATGCGTGATCTAAGTTAAAGATGAATATTTCACACTGTGAAGAAAACAATAATCTAGAATTAGTCTAGATCTACATAGCCTGGTCGATGATTGGCAGGAGGATATCGAAATATAATAGGTGACCAATCGCTAGTAAGCACTGATTATCATGATGACATAAATCTCAAGGGGAATCCTTAAAATCCCTATGGTAGCACTGGTAGACACTCTTTATACTGGTAATGATCTTTAGTGCTGAAAAAGTTCCTTTCATATTAATGATAGATAGAATGACTGTTACAGTATTAATACGCAATCACGGCACATAATAGGACATTGTTAATTAATTGTAATTTTTTTCGACCAGTTAGAAAACTTTAAAGTACGAGTGGAACTCGCGCACCGTCGGTTCCGTACTAAGTAGGCAAGTATGTGATTTCGAGAAGTAGAGCGCACGGCGCGGCGCGGCGCGGAGGTTTTCTAGTGAGGTCGGTTACATTAGCCATCTCCAGGCACACCAGCGCCGTACCGACTAGGAGTCGAAGTAGTCGCCATGAACGAAAACGGTCGGAGCCGGTCACCCTCATAAAAATAAAAATACCGGTCAAGTGAGAGTATATAGGACTCGTGCCCTGAGGGTCCCGTACTAAAAATTACAAACGTATCATTGTGTAGAAAATGTATGAAACAAAACTGCGAAATTAAGTTGGTCAAGTATTCGGCTACGTAACCATAAACCTTTTTAGTTTAGTTTTTGAGAAAGAATATCCCGTAATATAAATGGTCTAAAATTGACAACTCTGATGGCCCCCATTTCTTTATTTAAGAAGATTCATCCATCCATCAGCCCGTGTACGTCCACTGCTGGACATAGGCCTTTCCCAAATTTCGCCACTCATATCGGTCCTCCGTCCTCCTCATCCAGCCGCCCCCCGCAACGTCCTTCAGGTCGTGGGTCCAGCGGAAATTTAAAAAAAAAAAAAGTTCTAGGCAATGACACCCCACAAGCAAGGATAAGGATTTTTTTTAAATCTGCAAGTTACATAATTACCTCTGTAAAGGTTAGTGTCATTTCGTGATAAAATCATTGGTTTCTCAAATACCAATGCACTGTATTTCTCTTAAAGATGTTAAATCTGAGAAATTGTCCTTAAGAGCATAATATAGGCACTTATTCTTAGCCTGTCCTGCTTCGAACTAGACTCATTATTTTTGCTTTTTTTATTTAGGAGGAAAGAAAAATATTCGAGTTGGGAATAAAGACTGAAAATAGAAATGTTTTTTGTTCACCCAAACTTATTATCTTTCAAGTTATTCCAAAATATGCAACTAAAAAGTTCATTGCAACGTAACCCCGTGTGATTTAATCTACCCTCCTAACACGCAACATAAGGGTGCATTTAATACACAACCATACCCCACACTCGCCTACACGAATGTTAACCCCCACGAGAAGGCATCGTGACACGTCAGCGTTTGATTGTGACCTTTTCTACCAGGGTTTCAAGCGGGTGTAGCGGTTGAACTACCCTTAAGAGCGACTGAACTCATTGCATACAAAAAGCCTTAGACCGTGTTTGTGACTTCATATCCGTTCTGGTTCTGAGGCTTATAATTTTTTACGTGTATACAACCGTGTGTGGTTACTTTTTTGAAAAAGACTGCACATAATAAATAAAAAGTAATACATTAATTTTTAATACACCTGCTCAAAATATGATAGATTACGTGCCTGTTTAGCGCGCGTAAAATTACATATTTCGCACTAGTGTTTTTTGTTTTTACTATTTACGCCTTCTAGGGGAAACCGGCGACATCATTTAGTAAGCAGTATATAAACCTTGTCTTACTTGTCGTTTTGTTGGTATTTCTGGAAGTAACCGGATACACTAAAAACTGTTTAGGATGAGTATTTTCAAACTTTGATATTATTATTAAATATATTATATAATGTTCAATTGTAAAAAATATTTTGAAAATTCATAACGATTTTAGACGTGATAATTTATATTCTAGTGTATCTATCTTAGAACTCATTATTAAAAAGACTTTAGAAAGAGACATTGGTCTTTGTAGTATAGATTGGCACCGACCAGACACTGCGTTTTCTTCTGTCGACTTGTATCTGTTTTGATTTGCAACAAAATTGCTTTTATTTAGCGTCTAGGCAAAAAAAGTCCATCGTGACTCGAAATATCAACCATTTCGCACTAGAATCAAAATGTACTATTTAAGATTTGTATGGGCATCATAAAAAGAGACCTCATTTTGACTGTGTTGTATTTTATTAATAAAATTCTGGTTCATAGGAACATGCATTTATCCTATTTGAAGATGTGATAGAGTGTGGAAGAGAATGCTAGAAGAAAGTATGTTTGTGAGTGCTTAGATTTTAATATAATATTGTAACGTTTTTGTTCAGTACTGTCAAGATATAATATTTTTATATAAAAAAAATGTGTGCAAAGTTTCTTTGAGAGCAAACCTATCGAGACGCTATAAACATCAAAGGCTTTTCTAAGGCAGCCGAGCGAGAATCGGTAAGTGGTAAGGCCCGCCTTAAACATGCCTCTTACAACTCACCCCCACCTATTCGACGCTCCAATTTTCTATGGACTCCTAGCCGTTAGAAGGCAATACAACATCCCCTGACGCGATAAACCGAGGGAGTTTAAGGGATGTTAAATATGGGTCTGCAGTTTGCACCCCGTTTTCTAATTCCTTCGCTATTCGAATTGTTTGGAATCCTTGTATGATTGTCGTACCAAGTAAGAATCCAGGGTGACAAACAAATAACACCCCTGCTGTACATTTAAATGTTTGTTTAAAACAAATATATCGTGACGTTCGTTTATATAGCTAAATTCATAAGAGGTCAGTACCAAGGTTCAATAGTCTTTTCTATGAAATAAGTAAAATAAAATGCTGACTTCCTATACTTATTGTGTCGAGGTTGTTCTTGAACTAGTCTAGAGGAGAGGCACAAAAATATTTTTCGTATTTCGCAAACAGGGTCATTGAACCTTGGTCCTGGCCACTTACCGAGTTTCCAGTATGTATTTGGCTATTTAAACAAAAGTCACTATATTACGATTGCCAATATTTAACCGTGCAAAACAAAGCTGTTATCGCAACAACTTTTTTTAATTATATTTCTTGATTTTACTTTATACAGGAAAACAAACATTCTATAAAGGTTTTACTTACTTATATGTATAAATTAAAAGATTAAAGAAATTAAATAAATTAACAAAACGAAACGGTACGGTACAGATGAAAAGCAAACACAAACAAAGAATAATGTTAAAATAATAAAGTTATTCTTAAAAAAGTAAATTTCTTAATAAATAATAATTGTAAGATAGACCCATGTTACTCCATAAAAAAAAATCACCAGCTTGTATTTCGGAAGAGAAAGTGCAAATATACTTCCGGACACATCTATTGGCCCACCTTGCATTTTCAGTTTCGTTTGGTCCTAGCCAAAAATTTATATTAGGTTGAGCAAAAAGTTTAAAACAATACGATCGAAAAAGATGGTAAAATGTATCAGGTTTAAAACTGGATCAATAGTTTTTGTTCAATCTAGCAATCATATTTAGGTAGGGGCCATCGAAACCTAAACTCTAAGGGGGCCAATAGATGTGTCCAGAAATGTATATCAACATCGATTAATTCGTGTATAAATTTAATTAGTAACGAAGTAGTTAGGGAATACGCTGACTTCTAGATAACATATTTATGTTTCAGGAAGACAGAAGTCGGCAAAAGTGTTATTTCAGTACCTGAGGTACCACATAATTTGTACCTATTATATTATTACACCAAGCATACTTTTCGAAAGAAAAAATAATTTCCAAATCGGTTTAGAAATGACAGAGTTATGGATTAACTCGCCCAAAAAAAGGTTGTTAAGTGAATTTGAGTTATTTGGAAGTTATTTCATAATGTATTATAAAATACAAGTATTCCTCCATGCACACCTACTATATACATACAGTTCAGAGTATCTTTCTTTAGTACATTCCCTTTGAAGCCCTCTCTATCAGAATGTCTGAAACTCGAGATTATCAAACAAAATGGCGTTCGCGGAATCCCTTAACCTCACCACTTACTAAGGCAGCAGAAACTTGACGAGGTTTAAACATTTTCTCCTGATGACGTCACCATCTACGCAGGCTGTTCGTGGCGTAGCCGCGTAGCACTGTTACGAAAACATTGTAGCGCGTAATGAATTACATTATTTTATGTTCGTCATCGTAGCACCTGTTTTAAAACGAGTACAATGTATCGTATACGTATCTTGGTATTTTATATTGCATCAATGAATTAAGAAGTCAATTTCAACAAAAAATCCACCCTAAGTGGGGTTCCTCAACACATGCTCTCGCGTTTGGACGATTTAACATATTAAATTAGAATTTAACAAATTAAATTTTTATATTTAGTTAGGAAGTTGAACTACATTGTGTATCTTTTAGATTTAACACATGTATCACAACGTTAACCAAATTTCCAGCTGCCCTAGAAACAAACTTTAGCTATACCTGTCTCCATCCGATTCAAGGTGTCCTACAACATTTTTTGAAGAACTCTCCATCTAATTCTTTTTTTGCGGAAGCTGTTGATGTTTGATATCAAAAGACCACTTTCTAACTTTTCAACAATAATATAAACAATATAACAATTAATTGTTTTAAACGAGTGCCAAATTTATATGTTCTAGATCTAGATAATTTAAAATTAACGATTTGTGATCACTGATTATTTTATCGATAGGTATATTAAATTACAGAGGTAAGATATAGCTGTGGTAAAATAATTTTGTCAAGTGAGACTCGGACTCACCTACTCAACTAAAAAAATATAGTAAATAACAACAATATAGATGCCATAGCAACGTCAAGCCTACAAAAAATAAGCCGCTTAAATGGTAGCGTCTGACACCGCTGATTTTTTCGTGAACTATATGATTTCCAAGGAGTATTATAAGAGTGCTATACAAACCAGAAAAGATAAATTAGAAACAAATGTAAACACAAGAATTTGAAAAAATTCCTCGGGCCAGGATTCGAACCTGTGACCTCTTGTTATCAAGCCAAGCGCGCTACCAATTGTGCCACCGAGACCGTTGAATTTTTCCACCATACTTGTACACCGAATATTTTGTAACTATTTGATCTAACCAGCTTGTAATGCACACACTGAACGCTCACGAGGGCGTTGTGTGATTTCACGCCTTGTTCTTAAGAAACAGATGGCGCTGTCGTAAAATTTATAGTATTCCAAAGCGATGGATTTCGCAATAAAAACAAAATTTCCAAGGAGGTTTATTAGGGGATCTCTCTAGATGCCATGTCAAAATTCGATTTTAACTATACCTGAAAATTGCAGGATAACATTTATTTATTCAGTGCTTACTCCCGCGGTTTATAATGTCATCGCGGGGGGTGTATGGAGGGCTAACATATACCGGGTGTAATCGTTAAGTGCGACCAGGCCATTATTCCGTAACTATTACAGATATCAAAAAATTGTAAACTGATATCGAAAGTACGTTACCTAATCAGCTAAATGACATCAACAACTATTTGAAAATCAAACGAGAAGTATCCAAAATTTTGACATTAAACACTCCAATACATTTAGTGTGAGATTAATAGAATGGTTTTAGTATCCTTATTTTAAAAAGTAATTAATCTACACGTATACTTGAAAATCATAACTATCATATCATACGTAATCATAAAATGAGATTAAGGTAAATGAGTACTAGACCACTTAAAATATGGAAACTAAAACCTTTCTACTAATCTCATACTAAATGTATGGGAGTGTTTAATGTCAAAATTTTGGATACTTCTCGTTTGATTTAAAAAAAGTTATTAGTTTCATTTTACTGATTAGGTAACGTACTTTCGATATCATTTGATTTTTTTAAATATCTGTAATAGTTACGGAATAATCGCCTGGTCACACTTAACAATTACACTCTGTATATTTGTGTGCTGTCGCCGAATGGATCTTCACAAGGATAAAACTACAATTTTTGTAACTTTAGGAGTATAAGCTTTCAAAAGTACATGAATTTTAAGCCGCAATTTTTCTGGAATGCCCGCTGAGGCGACGATGAAGACCTTTATCGAATTCACGTCAAAAATTTGGCAAGCTCTGCGAACGGAACTCTATTTTTTATCATTTGTTGTTTTATTGTAGGTGGTGGCAGAGCTGATGCTGGGCTCGACTGTGGAGGTACCACCATCTTACTCGCAAATCCTCCCGAAGTTATTCGGGGGAGAGTAAGAGGACAGCTCTCAGGCAAAACCAGGCGGCCCACCATTGCCTGAGACCGATGGATGGCGGTTCACCTTTTTCGAGGTTTCTTCTATTGGGATCCCCCTTTGAGTTCAATTTCTTGAATATTTTATTATTTGTAGTGATAGAGGCACTATTTACGCTTAAAACTTCGGGCCATTAGAAGTATTGATCTATCTATATTATTACTACGCCTTCACTGTCTGTTTGTCCGTCTATCACAGGGGTCTGCAACTTCGACCGCCAATAGGTAGCCGGGAAATTTTTCCTCGAATACATGTTATATACATCTTTAGCGACAAATGATAAGAAATTAATAGTACATTACGATACGAGAGCGATGAAACGTTGTCTGACGAGTGTGAGTTTGCGGCACGAGCCGAAGGTGAGTGCTGCAATCACACGAGTCGAGAAAAAGTTTCTCGCACGAGTATCGTATAATATTTTATAGCACAAGTGCGGAAAATGACGACTTTACGCAAGCGCAGCGTGCGTAAAGCGGTCATTTTACGCACGGTGTGCTATAAAAAAATTTAAACCCAAAGGGAGTCCACCTCCACATACAATAAACCTTTTTCACGTAATTTGTTTCAGCTCTATCTTAAAAACGGCGATACGTACAGGTTGCAAAATGTGCTCAAATTGTTGTACAAACTTAAAAGTAAAATAAAAAAAAGGGTTCTGTACTCAGACAGTGCCGAATTGTTTGTCGGGAGCACATAATTATATGTCTGTGGTCGGGAGCTGCCTACCATTTCTACGCCTTATTTTTTGTCGCCATAATGTTGCTATGGCATCTATGTTGTACCTCATAACCTCATATACCTGTAACCTCATATCGTAAAATCCTCATTACGAACTCAAAACTACTGGCATAACAAAAAATATTTTTGTGAAAGTCTGTAAAAAATTAAAAAAATAAATTATAGTATAGGTCTTCGAACAACATAATGCTATAAAAAACTTTTTCTGAGATTACAGTACATGTGATACTATACTAACTAGGAAAGCAAAGGGAACTTAGCCCAAACAGCCATGTCTGAGGTTTAATATCAAATACCAATGAGGTATATAATATTCTCTAACACGTATAGTCTGTCAAAAAAGTGATGAAATGAATATTGAAGAAACCATTTTTCTTTCGCCTAGTTACACCAAACAAATAAGTACAAAATCTGTTAAATCGAGTTAACCGCGTTGACATATATTACCTAAATTATACAACTTGAACGTTTAAAGTCCAATAAAGTTCATTAAAGTTTCATTTTCATTTCAACACTTTTTTGACAGACTACCTATACTAAATAATATTGCGGTGTGACAAAGGAGGTCAAAATTTCATTTTATTTCTGGCGCCCACTGTCTATGGCTGCCGGCGCGTGCAACGCGTAGTACACATGTGTGGTGGACTGTTGGATTTTGGCGCCGTAGCTTACGTGGAAATTATTATTTACTGTGGTTTTATGGGTCAAACTAAAAGTATTATTTTGCCCTAAAATCACTAACAGCAGTGATGGTGATGATAATTTTACTCCACCTGACATTCTGGAAATAACGACGGAAATTACGAACACTTTTAGAACGAGCTTTTACAAGAAAAATCAAAAATGGCTAACGGCAAATTTTATCAAGATTATTATGAAAACAGGTTGTTAAGCGTGAGTTTAGATAAGTAGTGTATGAAACTATACATAACTAGGTATTAAAACACTCGTGTTCTTTTAAAAAACTCGCCTTCGGCTCGTTTTTTTAACTGACACTCGTGTTTTTAATAACCTTTTATGTACCAGTTTCATAAACTACTATTAGGGTATTTTATATGCACAAAGGAACCATTTGTGCATGAGTCCGACTCGCACTTGGATAAATTATTTTATTTGTATAGTCCAACAACGGGTTACCGTAAAATAAATAATAAATACATCTAGCTAGAAGTAAATCGACGGAACTTACGTTGTGTCGCACTACTCGCTACTATAACCTCGTAGCAATAGTATATATTATCTGTGCAGGTAGTAATGAGCTTAGTTAATTTAATAATGTTATTTGATTTTCCCAACTTCCTATTTAATAAATTTAAGTTTTAGTCAAACCAGGTATCATGTATTTGGACTATAGTTTCATTATTGTATAACATTCTTTCATAATTCATAACTATTACAGCTGACTCTTATGAATAAAATATCCTTATTTTATAACAAGTGTTATATGTCATATGACATTTTCTCGCTTGGTTATTTCGTCATTGCTATTCACATTTGACCATCAACAATCATTCCATTAAAACTTAAGGAGTAAACTCTTCCTCGCCACATAAATCACAGCCCTACATTTCCACAACTACCCTATACATCAAACTCAAGCCCACTAGTTCGCACACGTCACCACCCTTCCCTCACCCTTTCCCACCCGATGATAGTTGGCTAAACTACTCACATCCACCCTTATTCATGTAGCCCTATTGTAGTAAACTAGCTTTCGCGGGGCCGCGGCTAGTTCGCGCCACTTTTGATCTCTCTCACCCTTTGCCACCCTGGTACGTTCGTAGCCAAAGCGTTACGTCACCCGCTGTCCTTTTCGAGGGTAGTTTTCGTAGAACGCTACGATTTACCGGTGTCTACGATTGATTAATTTGAGTGGTAATAATATTACTTACTAATCTTTACAAGCAATGATAAACCAACTGATTACTACAACTGATATTTTCGTTTCTGACCCATGGACCAACTAACCGACCAACGGGTTGGAAAATTAAGTTTATTTTATGCCCTTTCAACCAACTCTCAGTTGGTCGGTGGGACACTTGGTAATGGAGGAACAACTGCGAATTTGAAAACTATAATAAAAGATGATAAATTTTTTACACAGTTAGATATCAAATATTTCTTGTACAGATTTTGTGACTCTTAACTAGGCAAGTTTTCGTAGCGAGAGGCAAGAGCTCCGCAGTTAGGTGCTACGCAGGTGCTACGAACGGAGTTTGCTAGGCACATCGCACATATAAATAAAAGCGGCACACGTAGGTATAAAAAATATTATTCGTACTGTAATATTTATCAGCTTTGCAATTATTGTATTTGTTTTTGTGAACCGATTAAGTTTATAGTATACAAATTAGCCATTACAAAAACATATTTTTATATTATTTTGTCTCGTTAAATTATTCACGACATGCCTTAGAATATCACATAATATATGTCTAATTGCAGTTGGACTGCAATATAATACATTATAATAATATACTACATTGATAATTTACTTCTTTGTGTAATTCAACAAATAGACGTTTGGAAAATACAATTAATTTATTAATTACATCCAAAAATAAAAATGTATATTATCTAAAGTTAGAAAACACTCCATAAAAAAATCATAACCTATGACAAATAAAGAGATGACATTTTTAGGCCAACTTCTATTTCAATAAGTCAGCAATTAAAGCTTGTAAACAGCCTAAATTACGCTGAGCTCTTTGAATTTATGAAAGTAGCTGAAAAACAAGTCGTTTTTTTAAAACAAAACTGTTTTATTGTGTATTCGTCAAACATTTACTCTTCTGGCGAAGCCTCGGTCATTCGAAGAATAACTCTAATGATTCAGCGGGTATTTGGCATAATTACATTTTGATCCCGAGAAAATTTGGAAAAATCATTGATGATCAATGACCTTTAAATTATTTTTTATGCTCTCTTATGTTAACGTTAAACTTTTAAGCATAATACCAAATAGCCGTTACATCATTAACTTATGGATATTTAATAAAATTTGCATTTTTCCGCTAAATGCATGCTATTCAAACTGAAACAACGCCTGCCCTTTCGAATAAAACATGCAGGTTCAAGTAGTACGAGTATAAATACATAGTAATATTATATATAATAACAAGTGAGAACACTCATCCATAAGTCTGCATTGGTGAGAGTGTTTAGTAGAATATTGCCAATTAATAAATAATAAATCCATAAGTATTCCAAAGATACCTATAGCTAAAACCTTAGACCAAACAGGCGAGGCGACAACGTCCCTAGTTTTAACAGTACCTGAAATTTGTATTTTCAAGTCGCCGATTAAACGATTTTCAAAATGCGATAAAAAAAGAAAACGCGTGTCTTCGGCAAGAAAAAGCGGCACATGGGGGCTGTCCTCCCCCCCTCCCCTCCTTACCCCCAGAACCCCTTAAATCAGGTAGATGATATCTAAAAATTAACCTAAATTTATATTTGAATGCATCTCACTGGTCGTTCACCAATTTTCTTTTGAATGTACATATATGTGGCAGAGTTACTTCTGACTTGAGTCTCTCTTTTTCCTTCTCTGCTGGTTCGAGCGAGACAGAGTACAAGTTAATATGTGGTATGGGTGAGGCTTTATTTCTCTGTTTCCTGGGACCCTGGTTGAAATAACCTCTGCATCGCTAACAAGACCTCGTGAAGGCTCCGGGGACCGAGCTGGAAAGGGGCTCTGCGAGGCCTCGAAATGTGCCCTTAATGAGGTTAAAGATAATTTAGATCTATACAAATATTGAGGAAACTACATAATCACATTATTTTTATTCATCTTACACGAAGTCACAAAATATTTAAAAAAAATGACGTCATCCAGATTTTTCCTGGGATTCCAGAATTTCCTACATACGTGTAAAATTTTAGACCAGTCGGCCTTGCAATCTACAGACAGACATATTTAAAGCTTTACTGCCTATTCCTTGTTTGACGGAAAATGAAAAGGTGTTTGATACAAAAGCTGGAAAAATAAATTTATTATTATATTATATTATATTATATTATATTATATTATTACTTTTTATGGTATTTTTTAAGGAACAGCATTTCTGTATCAATTACCAGAATTTCTGTATTATTAATTTAATTGTAAAGTAACTTGTTTTATACTTTCATATTAAATTTTTATTGAATATCTATATTCTTAATTGCTCGAAAATTGCTACGGCGTAGCACTCTCGTGGCACGAGAACTAAATATTGCTGTATGAAGCTTATGGAAACCTGGTAGAGGTCACCGCAAACACTCCGGGGCGACCCCATGGGGCCTTTAAGGGGCCCGAACAAAGGGGCTTAAACGGAAAATTGAAATTATTGTGGGGTTTAATTTAAAACCAAGGATTTTCTGAAATATTAATGAATTTGAAAAATAAAAGGTAATCAGGTTATACTCCACCAAAAATATCACAAGATGATTAAAGTTGATACAATTTTTAAAATGTAAAGGATGTTTTTTTTAGAGGTATAGAACTTTGAAATGGAATAAAACAAAGATGATTTTTTTTATTGATATGAAATTTATTTTATTCGAAAGACAATCTTCTGGCATTATAATTTAAATATGACTTCTGGCATATGTCCGCCACGGCTGGCTCGGACGTAGTCTAATCTGGAGGTCCAATTTTCGATGACTTTTTCCAACATTTGTGGCCGTATATCGGCAATAACTCGCCGAGTGTTGTCCTCCAAGTGGTCAGTCGTTTCGGGCTTATCGGCGTAGACTTTTTTCGTTCATCAATTGAACAACCATGATGTGCAGGAGTTGTGGTTTCAACAAGACGGCGAGACGGCGCAACATGTCACACAGCTCGTGCCACAATTAATTTATTGAAGGAAACGTTTGGTAACCGCATAGTTTCACGTTTCGGACCCGTGAATTGGCCTCCAAGATCGTGCGATTTAACGCCACTTGACTATTTTCCGTGGGGATATGTGAAGTCGCAAGTCTACGCCGATAAGCCCGAAACGATTGACCACTTGCAGGACAACATTCGGCGAGTTATTGCCGATATACGGCCACAAATGTTGGAAAAAGTCATCGAAAATTGGACCTCCAGATTAGACTACGTCCGAGCCAGCCGTGGTGGACATATGCCAGAAGTCATATTTAAATTATAATGCCAGAAGATTGTCTTTCGAATAAAATAAATTTCATATCAATAAAAAAAATCATCTTTGTTTTATTCCATTTCAAAGTTCTATACCTCTAAAAAAAACACACGTTATAAAAATGTATAATCGTTTTCTTATTCTCAAGGATGTCAAAGATCAAAGTATAAGTGTATGTCTTAACGCAAAAACAAAAAAAAATAACGATTAATTTCCTTCTAAATAATTTACAGGTTTTGTCGAAAATATTTTTCTAAGCTATAGTAATAATTTAAAAAGTAACTATTAAGGTTAAGTGACCAGCGAACCGTTATTTAGATAGATTCTTAATTTAACAACGCCAACAAATTTGTGTATGTAAGATGCAGCGACTTCTTTTAGACATTCCCCTGTCTCCTTTAACTTTATTTTTCTACGTCCATTTCATCATCATCATTGTCATTTATGAGCGTCATTTTCTGAGCCCCCGTACCCCATACATTGATTGCGACGCGACGGGGCGTTGTCACACGTCACCACACGACACAAGAAGGCTGTGTATCAAGGCAACATACTCTTCAGGAAGTGCTTAGGAATTTAGGTCCAAATCTAGACTTCTGCGCGGAAACCTCACGTGTCGCCCGAGTACTTAGGTACAACGTGTATCAGCCATCCCGCTTACTACTAGAGCTTTTACGTTAAAATATATTGTACTAGCATTTGCCCGCGATTTCATCTACGTGGACTTCAGAATTGGATTCAGAACAATTAACCTGTAAGTATGCAGTTAGGTATATAAGGTGACTTTCGTTTAAATAGCTAAATTTATACTAGAGACTCGGTAAGTGGCAAGAACCATCGTTCGATGACTCTTTATGTGAATTACGCAAAATTAAATTTAGACTTCCTATAGTCGAGGGTCGAGGTTTTTCTTGAACATGTATAGAGCTACAAAAAATATTTTTTATATTTCGCAAAGAGAGTCATTAAACCTTGGTCCTGATCACTTACCCAGTGTCCAATATGAAAGTCACCATTTATATGTATTATGTTTATCTATGGCCTCGTAATGTCGTAACTCCGAAACTTAAAATTATTTATCACATCACAACAATATTAGAAAGTATTTTATAAAAAGAGGTAAATACTCATTAAATTTGAAAAAAAGAGAAATTAGCTCAACAAAGATAAATTAGATCAGTAGGGCCCGAAATATCCATCCACCCATCCATCAGCCCGTGTTCGTCCACTGCTGGA
Organism: Ypsolopha scabrella; assembly: GCA_910592155.1. Lineage (NCBI taxonomy): Eukaryota > Metazoa > Arthropoda > Insecta > Lepidoptera > Ypsolophidae > Ypsolopha > Ypsolopha scabrella. The sequence continues at coordinate 12,835,248 of OU342962.1, read as the reverse complement.
CATAGGCCTTTCCCAAATTTCGCCACTCATGTCGATCCTCCGTCCTCCTCATCCAGCCGCCACCCACATCGTCCTTCAGGTCGTCGGTCCAGCCCGAAATTTTTTTTTCAATTTATTATTTAGCTCTTTTTATAAAATACTGAATAAAAGCTTTTAAAAAAGCACATATAAGTATTATTTATTTATTAAAAAGTTTAATCGCACATGCGAAACTACAATATTAGAAAGGTGATTTTTGATGTGAAGACGTATTGTAGTACACTGAAACTACTACACGGATTGTGATGAAACTGGAAAAAAATATCTGGAATAACAAAGGCTACTTTTGCAGTTACATTGCATGCGAAGACGCGAGCAGAAGCTAGTTTTATCATAAAACAACAAAAAACAAACTTTGTAACAGCTCAACAAAAATCGGGTGAACAGAAGAGATGAAGTTTGAAAAAAAAACATAATCACATATCTACGCACTTCGGCCTCGGCGCGCTAAGTCGAATACTATCACAAAAAAAACATTTTTAATTAATTTTTTAACATCAAAAACGTTACTAAGCGTTATCATGAGTCGCGAAAAAAATTCTACACCACTTCAGGCGTAGGGGAGGTACCCTAAAAAAAATTAAACATTTTATTTTACCACTTTGTCGGCGTAATTAGTATGTAGGTAAACCCATGCCAAATTGTAGCTTTCTAGTACTAAGAGCCTCTGAGCTAAGCCGCGGACAGACGGACGGACGGATATGGCGAAACTATACGGGTTCCTTTTTGAGTACGATGCCCTTAAAGTGACTTAAAGGATCACTTTATTGTTCGTCTGTCAAGATTCAGTGAGAAAGTCAAAACAAATATCTCTTATTTATTTCAAAACAGAAAAACATATATTTGAATCATCCATCCATCAGCCTGTTTCTTCCACTGCTGGAAATAGGCCTTTCAAGGATTTCGCTACTCTTGGCGGTCCTCCTGGAATAAATGCCCATACTCACACACGCTGGGCAGGCGGGTTGGTGAGCGCAGTGCCGAAACCCTTGCACCAGTGACGCCGCTGCCCGTCACCAGTCTGTTTTATATAAGGCCCGGCAATTTTGTATGGATAAACCGCCATCCATCGGTCCCAGGCAATGGTAGGCCGCCTGGTTTTGCCTGAGAGCTGTTCTCTTACCCTCCCCCGAAAATCTTCGGAGGGTTTTGCAAGTAAGATGGTGGTACCTCCACAGTCGAGCCTGGCATTAGCTCTACCACCTTTGAATAATATAAACAAACATAGTGTGTAGACTAGTCTTATAATATTGAATGTTTTATACAAATAAATCTTACAAATGTACACTCATATTCATAACCTTAATTATTATTAATCATCATCTTAAAGAAGTCTAGGTTATAGTGATACTAAAATGCCAGGCTTCTAAATCAACTCTAAAAAAAGTGATGGCCCTTTACGTTATCAATTTCATACAAATAGCTCACCACGAAACCTGTAGGGCACTTCCAGTTGACTTAGAAACTTGAAATTCCGTTAATACTTACAGATGCATTTGTACGCTTAATTATACGGCTTTTGCTGAACCTAAGATTTCCTTTGGTAGGATTGGTCCTTAAGGCCCAAGGATGGATTTAAGAAGTGGAGCCACCGCGATTTTTGATGTTAGTTTTTTGAGGTTTTGGCAGCTTCTGCTCTGGAGGAAAATAGGGTCTCAATATGTATAGAGGCATTAATTATGCTACTATTCCAAGTTTGGTACCATATTCGTATGACTTAAGGATGCCAAATTCATTTTAGGACTCATATTTGCACGATAAATATGTTACAACTACGTAAAATAAAAGAATAAGAAAACATTACAGTATTTATTTTTAAAAAATCTAACACAAGAAATCAAAAAAATTGGCATGATGATTCCTAGCCCTTGTCCTCTAATACCTCTCGATCCAATTCTATATCATCTTAGATGAGTGCTTCGCGGTCTATTACACTGTAACAGAATATAAAACAATGACAACCCAAAAAAGCAGAAACAAACAAGCAAGCAAACTAACAGTGAAAGTTATTCAAACATAAATATATCTGGAACTATCGCAGTTGCCATTACAGGTCTTACATAGGAGTGTGCATGGTATCCCTTCTCGCCTACAAGAACAACGGCCTCTACAGCTGTTCTTACATCCACATTTTACCAGCTCTCACGATTCTGTGCTGGGTTGTCTATATTGGCTGCCATTGTCTTTCCTTTTCAGTCCATCCCCAGTTTGATGGGGACGGAATGTCGGGTGAGGAGTCAAAAGCTTGTCCCCATATATAACCTGCTTGGTAGGCTGCCCTAAGTGTATGCATTTTAAGAGCATCTCTTGTGGGGGGCATATTCTGTAAAGCCTTATTCTTTGTGAACAGAAACTTGCGAGCTTCATTCACCGAAACTATTTCACTGTCACCAAAGTAAAGCTTGATGACGTACTTTTCCAAGCTAATCAGTATGTCATCTGTCAGTTCATTTAACGGATTAGAAAGGGCTTTTAAAGCTGATTTCGCATCAATATACTGCTGCCATGCCTTCCAGGTCGCTGGTCAGCTAGAACGCTGAAACGGTGTCACAACCTCTGAATGTATGATACCCTCTCATGGCTTCTGCTCTCTCTTCACCCACATGATGTGCCAAATCATGCGCAGCTATATAGGTATAGCTGTGATGCTTTCCAGTACCAAAAGATACCCACACCTCTTTGAGACCTAACCGCTCAAGGGAAAAGTAGTATGATATGGCAATTATGAGCACGTCGGAATCAACAGTATGTATTATTATGTTTGTTGCTCCATTCATCACCATGTCTTTGGCACGCAGAATAATGCGGCTATCAAGCCTTCTCGCAAGGTTTTCTCGTTGGTACTGATGATTTGATTGTCGCACCGATGTTAGTCACTACATAGTATACCGAGCTTCCCCTGAAGGACATAGCATCCGAGTAGCTTAAACAGTTCTTCGTTATTCTGAGAATTCTTAAGAAAGTTTGACCAATTGCTTGGCAATTTGTAGTTCTCATGTACTTGACGACGTATTCCTTGGCCTCTATCATCCCGAACCTGCTACTTGAGAGACATATCAGAATAAAGATCCCAGACGATATCAACTCTCCTCGCCTCTATGTTCTCTGTACTTTCCACGATGCAGCTACGAAACTCATTACAGCAAGCTACTCCGCGCGACTGGCAAGCGAGCAAACGCGGGCCGCGGGGCGAGGTATGAGGCGAGTGAGACGGCTGCGCGGGTGGCACTGCAAAGCCCAATCAGTGCGAGTGCGATGCAATGTGGTATATACCTACATACCTAAATAGAATTACGTATTATTTGAAATTCATATTACTTAAAAAAAAAAATGTTTATTAAATTTTTACTACCTATTGACCTAAATATTTTTTCAGAATTGACATTTAGACATTCGATTGAATGGAAAATGATACCAAACTCGACTATATATCTAAGCCCTACGCAGTTATTAACCTCAGACTTTGTTAAGGCTAAAACCCCCACTCCCCCCACCTACATGAAATATTCAGGTGGATCCACTTCGTAAACCCATCTTAGGGATCCAAAGATCAATCCTGCCAAAGGAAATCTTTGGTTCAGGAAAAGCCGTATTCTTAATTTTTTTGTAGTGTGATATTTTTGTACAACTGCAACTATTAGTGGCGGCACGAAAGTCTAGCGGTGACCAGAAGTGACCATGCGCAGAAGTCAAAAATATGGTGTCGTGGCGGAGGAAGTGGCGCGCGGGGCGGGCGCACGTACTAATGCGTAAGCGCTGATTGGCTCCCCGACTGTACCCATGCGCAGATATTTTCGTTCACGCTAGACTTTCGTGCCTCCACTTGTAGTTCTAATAGCATACGTAAAAAGTTAGAATATTACCTATTTTTAATTACTCAAGAAGTTGTATCGACCAACTTATCTAATAATAAAGTAGTAAAAAAGTCGCATCTGAACATTGAATATTTTCGCGAAATTTTAAATGAAATGTGTTATTAGTACTGTACTGGGGCCGAAACAACAATTTATAGAATTTTTGTTCGTCTGTCTATAAATTCCGTTTTAACTCGAGAACCACTCAATGGATTCGAGAACCACTCAATGAATCAAATGATTGCGATTTTTTTAATTATCATTGTAGTGACCCTGATCAACACATAGGCTATAAAGGTTGTTCATAAAATAACGCCCAAGCTGAACGTTTGCTAACGTTAAACAGGACGCCCATAATATCACGTAAAATAAGTATGTTTTTTAAACGGTATATGTACGGAACTTCAGGTCGAGTCTTTTTCGCACTTGACCGTTTTTTTTTTCATGTATGATCAAGGCACGCCGATAAACAAGCCAAGCCGCATTTTTTTCCGACTTGATTCACGAATATTTATATTTCAAACTGAAAACTCATTTTTATTAAAATAAAATAAAGCCTTATTGCTCAGCGATAGTGTAGCTTTTTATTAGTGAAAGGGTTTTAAAAACCGATTTTGTAATCTTAATCTTTTTATAGCTTAGATTTCGTGCAAAGCAACAAAAATTTCTGTCACTTACAGCTGAGTTGATTTCATGACCATTTAAATTATTTCCTGTTGCATTGGTGTATCCAAGCTTTTGACTAAATCAATAAACACGCTATACTAAGTATCTAGCTTGTTTACTTTGACTTTTTACTTAGATATATTATGATTTAATCTCTATGTAAATATGGTTGATTTTGCTCAAAGTTCAAAGTTTAACGCGCACATTAATCTCGACTGTATCTGCCGTGACTAATCCTGGTTTTAACCAATTAAGCTTGGCTTCAACTTGCTACGTAGTACCTATATGAAGAGTCTTTCGCATGCTTTTATTGATATGATGATGTTGAAAGCAATAGTAAAAAGTATTTTAAAAGTCTGAAAATACACAGCCTAATGTAACAAAGGATTTGTTTTTTTTTGAAATTTTGTTGAGGTGCAGTAAAACCACACACTGAAAAAAAAGGTAATTAGATACGTGGGACGCAATATAAGTTTCCGGAATGAATATGAAAAAATACTATTAAAGGTACAAAATTAATTTATTGTTTTTCATAATAATCTCCCTTGGCGTCTATGCACTTTTTCATTCGATCAAACCAGTTTTGAAAACTTTTGTGCCACTTCCCTGTGGTGACCTCTGAAACGTGTTTTTCATACTCCTCGACAGCCTCTTCTGGTGATGAAAATCGTTGACCGCGTAATTGGTTCTTAATTTTTGGGAACAGAAAAAAGTCACAAGGTGCCAGGTCGGGACTGTATGCAGGATGACTCATGAGTTCTACATTTTTCGTCTTCAAAAAGTCGTTTGTCTGTCTGGCCGTGTGAGAACTAGCATTGTCGTGGTGCAGGATGATACGGCGTTTACGGTTATTTTTACGGAGTTCGTCAATAACTTCCGGCAAACAAATGGTCGTGTACCAGTCACTATTCACGGTACGACGATTCTCTAAAGCAACAGCAGCCACGTGTCCAGTTTTATTAAAAAAAGAAGCAATCATCCGCTTAGATGCACTTTTCACGCGCGCCACTTTGGTTGGTTTCGGCTCATCTTGAAAGACCCATACGCTCGATTGCTGCTTTGTTTTGGGATCGTAGTAATAAATCCATGTTTCGTCACCTGTTACTATGTCCCACACCAAATTTGACGCACCTTCGTTGAATCTGGTAAGCATGGCACTGCACCAAGTGACGCGGTCCGTTTTTTGAGCCTCGGTCAAGTTGTGTGGGATCCACCGCGAGCACAGCTTTCTCACACCCAAATGTTTGTGTAGGATTGATTGTATTTGACTCATGCCTATTTCTAAGGATGCGCGAATTTCATGGTAGGTCACATGCCTGTCTGTTTCAATCATACGGCGCACAGCATCGATGTTTTTGTTGGTCACAGCGGTGGACGGCCGACCATCGCGAGATTCGTCACTGAGATTGATACGACCACGCTTGAATTCTGCAAACCAGCTATAAACAGTCGTCTTGCATGGTGCTTTATTGCCAAAAGCTGTTTCAAGCCGAGCGATGCTCTGTTGAGCTGTCAAATTACACTTAAAATCGTAGAAAATCATACTACGAAAATTTTCCCGAGTTAAATCCATGTTGATGCAGACACACAATTTTTTAAATGGCGCCACAAGGTAAAAACAAAAGACATTCAGATGAAACAAACTGCATTCTACAGCCAAAGAGTTCTATTTTCAAATGTTGCAATAAATTTTTAAATATTGTTTATGTAAGTGGCCAGTTCCGGAAACTTTTAGTGTTACCTATGTACTTGTACAAAATTCCCAGCAAGTATTCAAAATCAGTATAGTGAAAAAAAAAAATTTTTTTTAAATTGCTCGGCCCTGATTATTGCTAAACGTTGTTGAATATAATCAGTAGAGTATCAAAATGCGCTTTTTTCAATTGATTTTTTTTGCGTATTCCTACCAAATTTACGAAGACCGATGTGCCTGTAGAACCCATTTTGTAATGTCGTGCCATGTACAGAATATATAAAAACTAAGTTGTACTAGTTTAAAAGAAAAACAGTTTCTTGCTCTTCCTAAAAAGTTGCATAAAATCACATAGCGGATCTCGCTGGCGCAGCGACGGTATGTAGATTTTTTTATTTTATCTGTCTGTTAGTTGTAAGTAGAGAACGCTGAAAGGCTTTCGATGCGGTTTTACTATATATTATTAATTATGACTGATTAGCTGAACAATGGTTAATTAAAATCGCTTGAAGAAATTTCATATGCATTACGTTCTTACGCAAAAATTTAATTAATCTCAGCTTTGCTGGAATTTTAAGGAATTTTAAGGAATAGGTAAGATTAGAAAAATTGGCCAAGGCAAAAATGTTATTTAACGTGGATCGAGCCTTAGAAATTTTAAGGCCAGTAAAAAAAGATGTAATAATCTCTATAAAATGAAACTGATAGAAATTTTTAAACAAAGTGTAAAAATATGACGTTTGAGTCCCGAGGGCGTGTCAAGAGTGTTTCCAAGTATGGACTGTAAAATTAAAGTTATAGTGCATACTCGTTATACCCACGTTTCACCTACGGTTATCACGTCCCAGTGCGATAGGTGGTAAGCTTTAAAGCCGTGTTTTGGTCGCAAATACGTGGGACACTAAGAAAGTTTTGTGAAACTAAAAAAAAATATTCTTTAGGTACATTTTTTTTTATCTTTTCAAAGTACTCTCCACCAGCCTCTATACAAAGTTTCATGCGTCTAAACCAGTTTTCATAACACTTTTTCCAGTCCGCCGCAGACACCTCTTTTACAGCCTGCCCGAACGCAGCCAGCGCATCTTCCGGCGGCGAAAATTGTATTCCTTTGAGCTGATTTTTCATTTTTGGAAATACAAAGAAGTCACACGGTGCTAGATCAGGGCTTTAAGGAGGGTGACCCAGGAGTTTGACTGGCGTGCTGTCCAAGAAGTCTCTCGTTTTGAGTGCGGTGTGCGCAGGTGCATTGTCGTGGTGGAGCAGTAGCCCGCGGAGCCCTGTGTTTGGTCGCTTGTTGCTAACAACAGAGAAAACTTCTGGCAAACATTTGGTATTGATGCTTCTTCGATCCCGTAAGGGAATTGATACCAAGTGGCCAGTCAAATTAAAAAAGCTAGCGATCAAAATCTTCCCCCCGCTTCTAGATCGCTTCACTTTGGTAGGCGTTGGTTCATTTTGAAACACCCAAACAGTCGACTGACGCTTGGTTTCTGGGTCGTATTGATAAATCCGGGACTCATCACTTGAAACTATGTCGTAAACACGCCGAGACGAGCCCATTCATCATGGCACCATTCCACCCGGGCCTGCTTCTGAGCATCGGTGAGGTTGTGTGGCACCAAGCGTGATACTATCCTCCTCACGCGAAAATGGCTGTGTAGAATCTCACGAACGCTTCCCGATCCAATCTTCTATATGTGTTGAATCTCCTGATATGTAATTCGCCTATTGTCTTGGATTAAATTTTTCGATTAAATTTTTCGTTTTCTTCGGTAACAGCCGTCAAAGGGCGACCGCTTCTTTCTTCATCCCCCAAAGTTGGTCGACCGCGCTTGAATTCGTTATACCAACGATAGACGGTTGCCGTGGAAGGGCCTTCATCCATGAATGCCATTTGAAGTCTATCGTACGATTCATCTGGTTTCAGGCGACACTTGAAATCGTAAAAAATCATAGCTCTAAAATGTTCCCGGCGCAGATCCATATTTCAGCGAGACACAATACTTTGAATTAGCGCGCAAAAAATGTAGAGGGAAATTTTCAAAATAGAACATACCTATTTTTACTCATAAATAATCATATTTTCGAAAACCATTATAACTGGCGAGTCTTCCATAAATAAAACCTTTTTTTCGCAATGCTTTCTGAGAGGCCTGGTATAAACCCACAGTTTAAGGGGCTACCCAAGGTAAACTCCGTTTAGAGTCGTTTTTGAATCACTTTAAACATTCTCATATGACTAATACAACATTAAAAAAGAAATATTTATTGACTTATTAATTGTGATATTTTAAGACCTTAAAAAGTTTTACCTACAAAAAGTAAAAAAATACCTTTCAAATGGTACAAAAACCGATACAATTCATTTTTTTTTTAATTCAAAACTATCCGGTTTATAACTTATACACGCACACGAGCAATACAAGTCTACTATAACGATGTTTACAACTTATAAATATTTAGTTTATCATAATATGAAAAGTATAATTTTCTCTATTTTGCGGTATCCGGTGACGTAGCGATCGTCGTAACAGCCACTTTGCAATGCACGCTGATATGAATGTTATTTCAAAGGCGTTTCTGTCGATATTTGTACTGACACACATCGTGCTGCTATTTTAGTTAACTGAAGCATCTTAACGTGCCTACCAACGCACGCACGCAGACTTAACACAAACGTGCTCCTACGGGACTGAACCTGTGATCTTCGGATTAGTGTCGAGAAGCTTGAACCACTGTACAACAGAAGCGATCAAATTGTATGATTATGAAGGGGAATTCTTATGGAAAGATAATGTGAGCTAAGGAAGCGTTTCAAAATATTCCCGAGCAACTGTCAGGTAACAGTTCGTTTACCCCACAGAGATCCAATATCTGGTTTACCCTCGGTTTAACTCGGGTCAATTTTTGAACGCTGCTGGGTAAAATTCGCATCACTCCGAGTAAATTCACTCGTTTCGAAACGGAACCTAAGAAAACAAAATTGAATTAAAGAGCTCTACGCGCGTGCTACGCCGTAGACACTTAGAGCGGAGACGTTTAGTCTACAGACAAAAGTTAGGAATCTGAAATGAACTGCTTTAAGTTGTAATTTTGATATTATCGTGACAGAAACATGGCTCAAGGACGGAATAGCTGATGCGAAGATTTTAAATCAAAGATTTAAAATTTTTCATTGAGGTAGGTGTCCGAAAAAGAGTGCCAAGAAAGACGGTGGTGATTGTTTTATCGCAGTCTCACCTGTATTCGTCAGCAAGGCTAACACTGGGAGGACTCATCCAAATGAACAATTAATATTGCCGTGTACATTTCATCTAAATCTATGATGAACAGAAAATCACTTGTACTATCCCACAAAATTATTATTTTCTGTTAATTTGCCGCAGAAACAATTACTTAAATATGGGCAAAAAAAAAATATCAAAACTGTTTTCTTATCAGCATGCCTTAGCATAAACTTTCCAAACCCAATTATGACCACTAATAATGGTATACAATTCATGGAAAAAAAAACTGTTCATGTGCTCCATACATACCGGTTATAATAAACACAACTTATTCCCACGAGCAGTTAAACAATCCAACTTAACCTGACACGTACGATCTATAAACTCTTTGTTCAAAACAAGATAATAAATATATTTTCAATACCGCAGTGCTTAAAGGCTAAGATGTTCAACCAGTGCGTCCTTCCTGTGATGACGTATGGCGCTGAGACGTGGTCTCTTACAAAGGGTCTGATCCACCGGTTTAAGGTCGCTCAGCGAGCTATGGAGCGGGCTATGCTTGGGGTATCTCTGATGGATAGAATCCGAAATGAGAAGATCCGTCGGAGATCTAAAGTAACCGACATAGCCTGCAGAATCAGTAAGTTGAAGTGGCAGTGGGCAGGCCATATTTGTCGCCGACATGATGGCCGTTGGGGCCGAAAGGCTTTAGAATGGAGACCACGTACAGCAAAGCGTAGTGTAGGACGACCTCTTTCCCGCTGGACCGACGACCTGAAGGACGTTGCGGGGGGCGGCTGGATGAGGAGGACGGAGGACCGACATGAATGGCGAAATTTGGGAAAGGCCTATGTCCAGCAGTGGACGAACACGGGCTGATGGATGGATGGATGGATATTTTCTTACAAACCAGACATTGGCTTCAAATTTTTATTATTTATTAAGAAAATCAAAGAAATACTTAATAGAATGCGCTATATTTCGACTCTCAGTGGGGGCATATCTAAAGGTACTCTGTAGTGGGGTCGTCATTAGGCGAATGGAAAATAAAATAACGTAAAAAACACTGATATCTATCGAAAAAAGGAATTGGAAACTTTTTTTGGAAATGAATTGTTAGTAGCTTTCGTTGTTGCTCAGAGTACTCCGATCGTGAAACTAAATACCTATATATATAATATGTATAATAACTGTAAATTTATATTTCATGTAGGTTTATAGGAATTGTCGTTTGTTAGGTAGTCAGATTAGTCAGTCGTGTCGGTCTATTAGTGCTGTTTATTCAGTCCATCTATTTGTTCAAAGAGTCTTATTATCTGAATATACTTTTAAGACCTTTATGTACAACATGAATGCAATAAATACGATTGAGTATTTAGTGCAACGAAATCGTGTCAGTTGTCCCATCATGGGACAACACAATGGGACAAGTAGGACAGACAGGAGTATTTGAGGTGGTAGAGCTGATGCCGGGCTCGTCTGTAGAGGTAATTCTCGACTCGCAAATTCTCTCCGAAGTTATTTGGGGGAGAGTATTAAGAAAACAGCTCTTAGGCAAAACCAGGCGGCCCACCGTTGCCCAATCCCCAATTGCCGGGCCTTATATAAATCAGACTGGTGACGGGCAGCGGCGTCACTGGTGCTGGGGTTTTGGCACCGCGCTCACCAATCCGCCTGCCCAGCGTGTGTGAGTATGGGCATTTCTTCCAGGAGGACCGCCAAGAGTGGCGAAATCCTGGAAAGGCCTATGTCCAGCAGTGGACGAAACAGGCTGATGTATGGATGGATGGAGTATTTAGTATTGAGTTAATCAATCATTTCTTCTTGAATAATTAAATATAGGTTATTTTTCAGATTTTTCCTAGACGTATGCTATAATACTTAATTTTAAACGGGATTTCAAGTAACTGTAATATACTAATATATAATATATAGGTTTTCATGGTGAGCCAATTTGTATGACATTTATTAAGTAAAGGGCACTATTTTTTTTGCGTTGAGTTAGAAGCCTGATTGGGTTAGAAGACAGACTTCTGTAGGAAGTGTTAGTTTCAACTTTACATCTTAAACGGGGCCCGAGAAAAAGGTCTTAACCGAAGGACAACAAAGTACCATATAAGTAAGTTCTGTGTCAGCATGCTGAAGCTGTTCGGCTCTTCTTCAAGGAGCTGTCCTGGCTGGGCTGACTGACCGGGGGGAAGTGCACAATACTCACGATCACGGAGAGTCAGTGCAGGACTCATCGCCCCCGCTACGAATTTAGAATTTAAGGGTTCCGTTTAGTCATTTTGAGTTACGGAACCCTAAAAATAACCAAAACGTGTTTAATTGCTCTTGTTGAAAATTGCGAATTCGTTAAAGTCTACGCAGCCTCGCCTACGCGCGAGTTGAATATTTTTAGTCTGAATATGGTTGCTATTTTGCCATTGAGAAAAATAGTAACTGTGTTTCTGTAAAATTTTCAATCGCAAGAATACATAACGTATGTAGTTTTGCCATAAGTTCTGTTCCCAAGGCCCGGAATGGAGCATTTATTTCATGTGTATTATATTTATTCAAATCTAATTAAAATCATTTGTTTGTACATAAAGGTAAACAATATTCTAGCCACTTGCCCACAGACATATGTAAGTATTGTTTAAAAGTTGGTTGGGATACTAAAATGTAATAAAATTATACACCTGCATAAAATATAGCAATATAGGAATAAAAATAATATATAGGTATATACATACCTAATTCAATTAACAAATAAGTTGATAAATAAACTAAATTGACCATAAATAAAAATAACTCCTAACCATCCGCTCATTCGATTAGTCTCGCTAAAAAGAAGGCCAAGAAACTTAGCGTCTGTCTTTTTTTTAATTTAGCATAATTTTTTCGAATAATTTTTGTTACATAATCTTATTCTATAGAATTGTCTTATACCCACTTAGATAACGGCACAAAAAATATAAGACCGCAGGAATTATGTCACGAAAAAAATAGTTGATCTTCATCAAATTTTATCTCAAGACTCAGCGCCCTGCGCGCTACGCGTCTACGGCGTAGCACCCGCGTAGAGATCTTTGTTTCCCTTTTTATCTTAACAATTCACAATATCTTTCCATGGAAATTGCTTAGTAACCACACAATTTGACCGCCTGTGGCCTAGTGATTCGAGTACTTGATCACTCATCTGGAGGTCGCAGGTTCCCGAGAGGCACATTTGTTTTTGATTTGCGTGCTTCGGAACGTATGTTAAGCTGTGGGTCCATATTTTAGCCTGACTAAAGTACAGCGAGAGGGCTCACTAGTTCACTTCCCATCAATTTGGGACGACGTAATAATCGTCAGTGAAACTTGGGTCTACGAGTGTGGAATGTGACTTGCATTCATGTCGTGACTTTCGTTTGTACAGCCAAATTCATATTGGAGACTCGGTAAGTGGTCAAAACCATGGTTTAATGACCCTTTCTGTGAATTACGCAAAATAAAATTTAGACCCCGTATTACTTCAGTCAATAGGTTGTTCTTGAACAACTATAGAGGCACACAAAATATTTTTCGTATTTTGCAAACATGGTCATTGAACCTTGGTCATAACCACTTACTGAGTCTCCAGTATGAACTTGGTCATATTAACAATAGTCAACTTATAAAGGTTGTTAAGATGATTAAAACGGGGTGTTCTTCCCATCAACATGAACAACTTTCACTATGGGGCCACCCTGAAAATGCGAAAAGAAAATCAGCAGTTTCATACATTTACTTAGGTAGGTATTTAACTTTTCTATGGAACAGCTGATTTTGTTTTCGCGATTTTAAAAGTTGTTCATATTGATGGGTAGACCACCCCGTTTTAAGGAAAAAGGTTATCATCTTAACACCCAGTAATACTCGTATATGGGGTCCTACTCGTACAATTCAAAGTGAAAAATAATTAAGAGACGATAAGAGTATCCTTAATTTAGTCACTTGATTGAATCACTTTGTACCGGGAAGTGAAAAAAATAACTGAGGAATTTTTTTTTCTTCTTCTAGAATATGATCAGTTAACCATATGATCTACCCTAGAATTATTTTCACTTATTATTGTAGGATCTTATATACACAAATAAATTCAGTAATGTACAAATATCTCCATAAGTTCCAGGCGAAGTAGGTACGCGTAGCTTGAATGCACCGAAACATCTACGTCACGTCTGAAAAGCGTTTCTTTAAACTGTGAAATGTAAGACTCCACACTTGTACGCCCACGTTTCACCGACGATTAAAACGTCCCAATGTGATGGGTCGTGAGCCCTATTGCCGTACTTGGTTACAAATAATATACACGTCGTGTGGGTATATCTAAGCGGAAGTAGCGTCACGCCGCGTCACAGCAAAAGAAGCGTTACTATCAAGGCGGCAGACACTGTAGACAGTGTTCAGGAATTCACTTACATATATCATGGATTATCTATGCATATATTATGTTTTTATTGTGAAATCCATCGCTTTGGAATACTCTAAATATTATTAGAGTGCATTACAAACTAGAAAAGATAAATTAGAAACAAATGTACAGACAAGAATTTGAAAACATTCCTCGGGCCAGGATTCGAACCTGCGACCTCTTGTTATCAAGACAAGCGCGTTAATCGACTGCGCCCTCGAGGCACTTACCTAAACCGTTGAATTTTTCCACCATACTTGTCCACCGAATATTTTTGTAACTACTTACATATGTGTATACCGTATAGGTAGCTGGCTAGCTAATATTGTTTGTCACGTCCTTTATTTTGGTTTGAGCTAAAAAATCAAGACAGAACGTAGTAACATGTTTGACTCACTATAAGTTTTAACAAAAATTATCATGTATTTAATTTTAATATATCATGGTGACCTTAATTTATGCAGCCAAATTCTTACTGAAGACTTGGTAAGTGCTCAGTAACAAGGTTCGATGATTTTTTTCGTGTTTCTTACAAACGCATGCCCAGCCCCCCGAGTCAATTACTATGGAACGTCAAGATTTTATTTTGCGAAATTAGCAAAAAAGTGTTATCGATCCGTGTTACTGATCACTTGCCAAGCCCCCAGTATGAGTTTGGCTGTATAAATAAAAGTCAAATTATATATTTAACAACATTTGGCCTAATAAATTCTCAAGTTAAAATGAAAAACTTAATTTTAAACATTAATACATGTAAATTTACATAAGTAATTAAAATACGTAAGTTAATAAAAACGTTACAGTTGCAACTAACCTAAGTATTAACAAATTTAAATAAATACAGTAAAGCCGATTTTGAAGGTTTTAGTTTTAGTTTGACATACATAAAATTAAACTGAAGTATGGATAAAAGGAAAAGCCATTTTCAAGTCACCATTTTATTAACGTCAAACTAAAATTTTAGTTTGACAGCTATAATAAATTATAGTATTGAGTAAACTTAACTTAGTGATTTTAACTTGTTTTGGTAATTTCAAGGCACATTTTAGAGCTGTCATTTGATTGAATTTAAAAAATTTAGTTTGATTTAAGATCATTTAAAAGACTCGCTAATTTTAGTTGGTGTGCCCTTCAGAAAAGCAAAATATAGTGCTGTCACTTAAAATTACGTTTTTTAGTAAGTTTCTTAGATTAAATTTAAAACCTTCAAAATCGGCTTTATTGTCAAAACAACTCTAGGAGAACTCTTTCATCGTAGAACGCTGTCGCTACAGCGCGTAGCAGGGGAGCAAAGAATATTACCTGGCGAGGGCGTACTTACCGCTACGAGCTGATTATATTGATACTTCAGACCGATTTTGGATACATTTTCCTTTATATATTATTTTTCTCGTTTGTATTTTAAAGAGTTCGCTGTACAAGGATGTGTAGAAATGCAAAGAGGAGCCACATTCATAATTCAATTGAAAGCCTTAATCCAAGTCAGGTTTGGAAATTCCTAAAAACACTAGGCATTGGTAAAGTTTCTAATACTCACCATGGCACTGTCGATTTAAATGCACTAAATTTGCAATTCTCTAAACCACTTGTCACTTTAGAAGACAAAATAAAAAATAAAACACTCAATTTCTTAAATAAAAAGCCCAAGCCTGATTGTGATTCCTTCATTTTCAATTGTGTAACAGAGTGTGACGTTAAGAAAGCGGTTCTGTCTATTACCTCAAAAGCTGTTGGTAATGATAATATCTGTTCCCAGATGCTATTACTTATTCTTGATTCACTGTTACCTGTAATCACTGATATCCTCAATTTCTCCTTGGTTACCTGTACATTCCCTTCGCCCTGGAAACAGGCGCTTGTTATTCCTCTTCCGAAAACTTCTAATCCTGCCTCATTCTCCGACTATCGTCCTATCTCCATTCTTCCCATCCTTTCCAAAGTCCAAGAAACCATCGTGCACAACCAACTTTTCTCCTATCTGATTAAAAACAATCTTCTGAATCAGTTTCAATCTGGATTTCGACCTGGTCACAGTACGCTAACCGCACTTTTAAAAGTTACTGATGATATAAGGCTAGCCATCGACAACAAGAAACTGACAATTTTAACGCTATTAGATTTTAGCAGTGCGTTTAACTGTGTTGACTTCGATGTTCTGCTAGGTATACTCCGCTCTCTTAACGTATCTCCACTTGTTACAGAATGGTTCGATACTTATCTTAGAGGTCGACTGCAGTGCATACGCTCGGACGAGGTTACCTCGGAGTGGTGTCAACTATCTGCTGGTGTTCCTCAGGGTGGCGTCCTCTCACCTCTCCTATTCTCAATTTTTATTAATTCCATCTCAGAAGTACTTTCTTGCAACTACCATCTTTATGCAGACGATTTACAGCTATATCGACACTTTGTAGTATCTGAAGTTGAAACTACAATTTCTCAAATAAATGAGGATATGGGTCATGTGCAGAAGTGGGCTGAATCTTATGGGCTCTTAGTGAACCCTAAAAAATCTCAGACGATAATCATTGGTAGTAGATACATGACCAACCTCCTGAACAAATCTACCCTGACACAGGTCTCCTATAACAGTATCCCCATTGCATACGCTGAAACTGTGAAAAACCTTGGTGTCATTTTTGACTGTAACTTATCGTGGACTGCTCACGTGAATGAAGTCAGTAGAAGAGTTTTTGCCACTTTTTACTCCCTCAAGCGTCTCCAGCGATTTCTGCCCCATAGAACAAAGGTAACTCTTGCACAAACCCTTCTATTGCCAACCATCGACTATGCGGATTTATGCTTCCTAGATGCCAATGAAGAGTTGCTTAGCAAACTACAACGTCTTCAAAACCTGGGGATTCGGTTTATTTTCGGACTGCGTAAGTTTGACCATGTGTCTCATTATAGAGAGGAGCTGAAATGGCTTCCTATTCGTCAACGACGAAATTTTCACATTTTATGTTGCCTCTTTAATATCCTTAGGAGCCCTACTACCCCTCCCTATTTGCGTGAACGCTATAACTACCTTCTTTCCAATGACAAACAGAACAGACCACACACAGTATCTCTTTTAAAAACTCCATGTCATAACACGGGTGCTTTTAGAAATTCTTTCACGGTGACATCCATCAGACTTTGGAACTCCCTACCGCATACGATTCGTGACTGTCCTACGATCAGCCTATTCAAGAAGAAGCTTAAAGAGCATTATTTATAAATATTTTTCCCTTTAAAATATATATTTATTTATTATTTATGCAGGTATATACACTGTATGTATTTATGTTTATATTTGGTATATACTAAATTCTTGTTTTAAACATATATTTATGAATACTATTGCTATGTAGGTTTATGCCCATGTTTATATTACAGTATTTAAGTATGTTTGTTCTTTTTATATTTAAGTAATTATTAATTAATTTATTATGTAAGTATTTATTTAAAAGTTAGGTATATTTATGGTAGTTTTAAGTTATCTCCACATTTTTATTTTTTATATCACTTGTTTCTTTATGTGTGCACATTTGATCACACACTTTTAGTTAATATTTCCTTAGCACCTAGGTTTTGCTGGCAGAAATCTCTCTCAGAGATAAGCTCGCCTATAGCACGTTTAATTTATGACTGCTTGTACGTATAACTTTTCTGTGCAATAAAGAATAAAGAATATGAGTTTAAGCATATTTTTTAAGGTGGTTGCTTGTTCTATGGTCCTGTTCTGATGTTGTTCTAATTTTTTTTAACAAAAAGGATTAAATAACTGGTTTATTTATGGGTCTACGAACTCTACGCGACAACAGTTTAATGTCAGTTAGGTTTTTCTAGCAAAGTTGTGTTATTTTTTGCATTATTTTGTGAATGATCCCGCACAGCAACGTTAAAGAGTGTTTGATCGTTAACAATCATAAATTGTTTAAGTTAGCATTAATAGCTGGACATTGGCGACCAGCCGGCCTATTATGTAACTTAGTCCGGTTGCCATCTATGGTTGCTATTCACGAAAACAGATAAAAAATTAACTTCCAAAATAACCTTCAATGGGTATTGAACTATTTACGAATTGTGACGTCATTTAAAGTGCGAACGTATCCTTAGATAAGCAGATATGTATGTTTTCGAGGGCAGGCACTCGGCTTAGCAACTGATTTTACGTTACAGAATTACGTTACAAGAAACAGGGGGCACGAGGTGAGAACAGAATAAATATAAAAGCTTTTTTACAGTTGCAATATGAGTGTAGAACTATTTTCAAGTAGAAAACAGTGCCACTTGACCTCCTAGGAAGCTTTCATATCAAGGCAACATACCGTGTAGCAGATCTCTGCTCCAAGAAGGAACTACATTATGTCGTCCGAGTACTTGAGGAGAAAGTTCAGCCAGCATCCCGTTTGCACACTAAAGTTTCAATGAACAAGGGTACGAAATCTATATTTACATAACTTTAATGTTGCTCTATGGCATCTATTTTGTTGTTATTTACAATTTCACCATAATGTTATTCGGGTTCTGTATTTATATGGTGTTGTGTAGTGGTTCTAGGTGGTAGAGCTAATGCCGGGCTCGACTGTGGAGGTACCACCATCTTACTCGCAAATCCTCCCGAAGTTATTCGCAGACAAAACCAGGCGGCCCACCATTGCCTGGATGGGGGCATATCCATCCCCAATTGCCGGGCCTTATATAAAATAGACTAGTGACGGGCAGCGGCGTCACTGGTGCAGGGGTTTCGGCACCGCGCTCACCAACCCGCCTGCCCAGCGTGTGTGAGAATGGGCATTTCTTCCAGGAGGCCACCAATAGTGGCGAAATCCTGGAAAGGCCTATGTCCAGCAGTGGACGAAACAGCCTGATGGATGGATGGATGGAGTGGTACGAAACGTATTCCGGCCAAACATGGTTTAACATGGTAGGTACAAAAATTCAGATTTAATTGTATTATACAAAACATACTTAAATGTATTGCACTAACGCGTATTTAGGGAACGCACGTCACTGCAAGAGAAGCTTGCGTACCAAGACTACATACTTTAAAGACACAAAGCGGTATTTAGGTCTAGAGTCTAGATCTAGGCTGTCTGTAAAACTTGTCTGTTGCCCGAGTAGTGAGGTAGACCCTTTATCCTGGGATCCGCTCTCCAAAAAATAACCACGAAGAATACCTAACCTGCCGGCTCTCTTTTGCGTTAAAGGCTTGCCACCAATGGCATCGACCAATCAGAGAACAGTGTATTATGTTTATAACTATTTAACTAGATTAGCTTAGTACGATACTTATATCACTAGATTGCCACTAAAGATATAATTATATCACGAAAATAACTATCTTACTTCGACATATATTTATGAAGCAAGTTAGTACAGAGAAGATAACAATTTTCTTTATATGCATGGGTATTATATTTATATGGTGGAGTTGTTCACTATGATCAGAGAGCGTGTGGTTTAATTTAAAGCTAGCAGTCTATTTATGTTCGGTATACTCGTAGTAAGAACTAAATATTTGGAAGCCTGTCCCAAAAGCTCACTTAAATAAAGGCAATCAGCTGCTCATAGCGTAGGCGTAAGCTGCTTACTTACCCGCCCACCCGTGGAGCCGGTAAATACTACGGGTAGAGCTTTGTGTATTCATTTTCTGAATAATTCCTTGGTCTGTTATTTTGTTGTGTTAATTAGATTCTTAGTCAGTACTAATTTGTGAGAAAAAATAACCCTGTAATCCTATATTGTGCAACCGTGACGTAATAAGAGTCATTAGGAAACGAGAGAAGCGAAATTGTCGGTAATTTACGTTTTGCGGTAGCGTTCGAGGCTGTTTGGCAGAGAGTCTTTTCTTAAAGGAAAAATTGGTTGATTTATATGCGGCTTCATAATAAACAAGCCTTTGCCCGCGGCTCCGCTCGCGTTTTTTAATCTTTGCCCCGTTTTCGGTTTGGGCATTATTTTATTAACACCCCTTATACCCCATGTATTGACCAGGGTCACTACGATGATAATTAAAAAACTGTATCCAAATCCGTTGAGTGGTTCTCGAGTTAAAACAGAACATACAGACAAACAGACAAAAATTCGTGGTTTTGTCCTCAGTACAATTTATTACTAATCACCCATTTCATTAAAAATTTATCAAAATATTCAATGTGCAGACACAAATTTTTTACTACCTTATTACCAGTATATGTAGATTGAGCAGAAATGCAGTGTTATAAATATAACATCAGTTTTTGCGATCCTGACAAACAACATAGGTAAAACCGTAAAACGTTTCTGTTGTACCTTATTGTACATAGTACTCGTACGTATGTATTATACTTTTAAACCGATTTAGTCCATACTAAGTTCCGTGACTCGCAATACCTAATCTTATAACCTAACCTACCGGCTCTCTTCTGCACTAAAGGCTCTACCAATGCCATCAACCAATAGAGAACGTGTACGGGTATTATGTTTATAACTATTTAGCTAGATTAGTTTAGTACAATAGTTAGCTACTAGAGATATAATTATATCACGGAAATACCTCACTATCTTTCTTACTGCGAAATATACCGGGTGTAAATAGACTGCTACCATTAAATGAAACCACATATTCTACTGACCCTACTGAACCACTTTTCCCAAGAATCATACCCGCCCACCCGGACACCCTTAGTTTGGGAAATAATTGAGTTCCAAACAAAAATGCGTGAACCCTAACGCACCGACAATACAGGCGAGTTTAGAGAGAGCATCGTCCGTCAAACAGTTTCAGGTTTCAAACAATTTTGAGGTTTCAGTAACGAGAGAGCGTCGTCCGTGAAGCAGCTCTTCCGGTGTAGCGTTCTAAAATAGACCTTCCTCCTTAAAGTCTTTGAGTTACAGTTGAGTATCTTTTTCTCTGAAGATTTGCGCGGGTTTTTTTTTAGAATGGTAGTTGTTCAGTGTTATCAGTAGAGTATGTGATTTTATTTAATGGTCGCACTCTATTTACAACCTGTATACTGTAAGTTTTGTGTGGGAAATTAGCGTGGCCTGTAAAACATACTTCAAGTAGATAACAGTGAAAACAGCATTCGATCCGTTCAGTAGTTTTCAGCGTGCAAACACAGACAGCTGTTGCATTGTTGCGGTGACTGATTGGTACAGTCAAAACGAAGACTCGGTAAGTGGTCCGTCAGGACAAAGGTTTAATGACAGTTTTTAAAAACAAGAAAAATAGAATTTGTGTCTCTAAACTTATTTATGAATTAGCTTTTGCCCGCGGCTTCGCCCGCGTTAATTAGTTTTTGGTTAGTCCTATTGAATCTGTTAATACAGCAGAGCTTCTATAATCCAGACGACCTCCCTGGCCCCGTCAAACCACCGTTTTAAAGTAACTAACAGTGCCACGACGTGCATGAATCTGATTTGAAAGTCTTGGAAGCCTCTGGGCCCTTCTTATTCGAATCAGAGGAAGTTTCGGGTGAAGATGTAGATGATTTTGATCCTGAAGATGAGCTTTTGAAGATAAAGTATTATATATGTCAATAAAGAAGACTCATCAGACCACTGTTTTGGAATTTAAAAAAAAGTCTAATCATTTTATTGAACTTAAATCAGGTACATATAACATAATTTAATAATTTTGAATAATTAAAGTATACCTTAACGTACAAAAATCTTTGTTTTATTTCGAAAAATACCTATAAATTTTGGGTGTTTGAATTATCGGGGCTCTGCTATATTTGTTGGATCAATAAATTTTATAGTACGTATTTTTTTTTTTGGATCTCATGAAAATATTTTTTGATGTCTGACCATCTATATCCTAAGGGAAGTGCCCATCCCCAGGGAACAAACTACCTATATAAACTATAAGATTATTTAAATAACAACGTTCGTCAGGTGTTCATGTTAAGTCATAACTTGTGTTTCTTGTGGTTTATTGTTTGTACTAAGGGGTTTATTAATATATTTTTATCTAGGTACTTGCTCGTGTTACCTGTTTGATGAAACAAATTAATCGGAATATGAATAAGTCGGGCCTAGATGGATGTCTTTATTTTATCCAACTTGCCCCCTTCTAAGAGTTTGCAAGAATCAACGCATCAGTTCGTAGTCGTAAGCGCCGCGTGTAGCAGCAATGTGAGATCTACGGTTTATTTGAACTTTTGCAAACATTGCCTAGTAAACTGGACTCTTTGTTTTGGTTTATTTAGAAACCGGCCAAGTGCGAGTAGGATTTGCGCCCTGAGGGTTTCCGTACCATTTAAATAAGTTAATAGACATAAACTATAAAAATACTGTTGAAACTGTATAAAACAAAATTGCAAAATTAAGTTGGTTGAGTATTCGGGTACGTAACCCTCAAAAAATCTGCGTTTTCAGTATTTGTTTTTTAATTAGAGTAAATGGCACATAATATGAAGAAAATTCCAAATTCCTAACTAGTTTAGTTTTTGAAATAGTAGAACCTGTAACAAAAAGGGTCTAAAATTGACAACTTTGATGGCCCCCCATTTTTTTATTTATGGAGATCAAAAACAAAACTCTACAATGAGTTCTAAACAAGATAGGCATGCGCACAGACCCCCGTTCATAAATTAACACTTTCGTCAGGTTCCAACACTGACAGCAGGATAGCGTATGTAATTATGAAAGCGTGCGACAGAGATGGCATTATAACCCTTGTCGAGGCCCCGAATTTACGAACGCGGCCCTGGGTGGGCACAAGTGGGCGCGTGATCACCTTGAAAACAGACCACGCGCCCCCTTCGGGTTTAACTGTGAACTTGGGTGAAGGATTCGAACAAGAAAATTGTTTAAATATCGCGCTTGGTCCCTCTACTTTACACAACACACCTCGCATCCCACCATTTGCTCTCGTACCTCTTTTAGGTTTAATTAGATTAAGGATTCAAACAAGAAATCAAACAAAAATCAAACTCCTTTTATAATTTACTGAAATTTGCGTCCCCCTCTCCTCTGCTTGTGCTCCCCTCTGCTTGTGCCCACCTGATTCTAGACCCTGACGCCTATGCTAGACAATGACAACAGGCCGGAGTAAGTAATTGTTTTTTCGGCTCCTTTTTCTTGTACGGAACCCTCCTAAAAATAAATTAAATTAAATTTTTAATTCAATATCCGTTTTCGCTTCACCCTTTTTACATTACATATCCAAATTTCAGATTCTAGACCTCATTGCGTCTGGAAGCTAGATATTTCAGATATCTGTATCGAGTGTAAATAGACGGTTACCATTAAATGAAACCACATATTCTACCGACCCTACTGAACCACTTTTCCCGAGAATCATATCCGCGGAAACCCTTAGTTTGGGAAATAATTGAGTTCCAAACAAAAATGCGTGAACCGTAAGGAACCGACAATACAGGCGAGTTTAGAGAGAGCATCGTCCGTCAAACAGTTTCAGGTTTCAAACAATTTTGAGGTTTCAGCCTGAAGCTGTTTGACGGACGACGCTCTCTCTAAACTCGCCTGTATGTCGGTGCGTTACGGTTCACGCATTTTTGTTTGGAACTCGATTATTTCCTAAACTAAGCCTGCCTGCGGGTATGATTCTTGTGAAACGTGGTTCAGTAGGGTCGATAGAATATTTGGTTTCATTTAATGGTAGCAGTCTATTTACACCCGGTATAGACGGACAGACAACAGAGCGACATTAATAGGGCTCCGTTTTTCCCTTTAGGTGCGGAACCCTAAAAATGCAACAAACGGTTGGTGGGTAGTTGCACATTGCTTTCTTGAGGTTCGATACGAGGATACTATATTACGTAACATTTGAGGTATATTGTACAAAAAAAAAATTTAACCGTATCGTATCTGGTGGAGCCCAAACTTGGTATGATTTGAAAATGATTCTTATTTTAATTTAAAACAAGTAATTGAAATGTAAGGATGTGATATATTTTTAGAATTGGCTCAGAAATTTGATACCACACAAAAAAGATTTGAGAACAAAAAAAAATTTTCCCATAAAAATAAGAGATGACGTCATAATAACACCTCAATTTTTTTCTTGTTTTTCGTGCTACAGGTCAAATTAATTCATATGGCCTAAAGTTCTATCGTTCCGATTTTTATGCCTTTAACACCATTTGCAGATATTTTTGGCGTACCGCTAGGACTACATGTACGGACGCCAGCAAACTGGCTACCAATAGAATCGTTTATAAAAAATAACGGAGACCTATTACTGTCACTCTCTGTCCGTCTGTCAGTCTGTACGTCCGTATGTCACGGGTCTCTAGAAAACCTGAAATTTTAATATTTTAATATTGAATAATATAATATATTTTTCTTACCTTGACATGTGGGGTGTCATTATCTAGATCGAGCTTATGGGTGAAGTAGGTACCTACAATATATATTTTTTATTCTTAACTTCTAAAAACAAAACCGGCCAAGTGCGTGTCGGGCCACGCTCAGTGTAGGGTTCCGTAGTTGCCCGGTACATATAATAAGTTGGTCTACTAATACGAGTACAGATCGCGTCAAACTTCTAGTCCCATACATTTAAAAGCACGGCACATACATTGTCGTGTTTAGAGGGGACTAAAAGTTTGGCGCGACCTGTACTCGTAAACCTGTAAATCCTTCTTAGCTGTGATAGTTTTCCTTTTAACTTCATTATATACTTACTTCTGTGAATTTTTCCACATATCCATAAACAACCATTTAGCCGGCAGGGGGGGACAATTGACTCTAACAAAAATTGGCACCTTAAAGCTTAATTTTCGCCAACGGATCCCTAAATTGAAAAATGATTTTCACTAACCCATAGTGTTTATAAACGACCTATCCAATGATACCCCATACTATGGGATAGACGAGAAAAAAATCATTCCCAATTTACGGAGATACCGCAAAAAAAATTTTTTTCGAGATTTTTTTACCATTTTATTGGCGTAATTGATATGTATACCGTACCAAATTATAGCTTTCTAGTACTAATAGTCTCTGAGCTAAGCCGCGGACAGACGGGCAGCCAGACATGGCGTAACGATAAGGATTTCTTATCGGACTACGGAACCCTAAAAATAGGGGCCGTCAAATTTGCCAATTTTATACCATTTTTTTACGGGGTCTATTTCATGTCTATAGGTATACTCTATTTGAACAAAAATACTGAAAACGTCGATTCATAATGTAGGTTTAGGGTTCCGTAGCAGAATACTTGACCAACTTAATTTTGCAGTTCTATTAATAACAGTAATATTTAATAAGAACTGATAGAGTGATAGTCGTTTTAATATCCACAATGTGCACGAGGTTATCAAACATAGATAGGTCGATGGTCGAGCGTCACGCTACGATCAATATTAGCCACCCTCGCATGACGTCATACCAAAGTATTGATTTTTCGCAACCCAACTGCTAACTTTCTCTGCTGTCTTGGTACCTAAGTATGCCAAGAAAAGCGCCCGCTTGTGGAAAACTTGAGAAGCCACCGGGAAACCTTAAGGGTCCGAAAATCTTCAGGAGAAATTTCGAGGTGAAAATCGAGTTAAGAAAATTTTTTTTTTTAATTTAAAGAGCGATTTTTCGCATTTGCTTAAGTAATATTGGTTGACGGAAAATAATGGTCGTTTGTGACGTTTTTCTTTTATTAAGATACGCGAGGGGACTCGCCAATTAGTTTGGGGAAGTGTTTATGTCGTTATAATGAGTAAATTACAAGCGATAAAGTGGCCTGAGTAGTGTGGTACGAGTGCGAGTAAGTAGGTATATCAATTTAGTCGCTCGTCGGTTCGGGAGCCGCCCACGTGTTGCCCTCGCCTCGCCTCGCTCTATCCGCGCTTAATCCGATTGCAACCTCCTTCCGAGTTTGGTCGCCTGGTACTCTCTGCTCCGTTTATCCGACCGTTTTATCCCGGTTTATCTCCTCTAAAGCCATAATGGCACTTCTATTGCTGTTACTAGCCGGTGTAAATATAGTGACATGCTACAACTACGACAATCAATACGGCAGCAGTAGTTATTTCCAAAATCACAAATATTGCGACGATCTATCGCCGTATCATGGAGATCCCCGATACTACGGAGACATCAATTTGGATCAGATTTCAGGAGTTTGGTACGGAGTAGAGAAAATCCCGCATATGAAAGGTGAATATAGGATAGAGCATACGAGGGAATGTTTCTACATTGACATCAAGGAGCTTAATATTCAGGTTAGTTAATTTATGTGTAAATAACATTTTAATTTATACAAAACAGTTAAAGGGTCTCTAACCAACAAAAGAGATGAAGAAAAAAATACTTAACTTTTTTTGTTAAGGCCCCGGACCACTTTCGAAGCAGTGGGATAAGATTTTGATTTCCTGCAATATATAACATGTCATTTATACTACCTATCACAGTAGTAACTTATCGTTGAACAAAAAAAAAGGAACTAAGATATAGCAATCGAGCAAAATTTCTGAGCATGTTTATTTTTGTCTTTTCTTGGACAATTTTTTTATGTTAACGGCATCTAAGACATTGGGTGTTCTAAGTATGTGATTCTTAGTACCTATGTAAAGTTATCTTTGAAATAATTTATGCATATTTACTACACACATACGGAATAAGGATAGATAATGATAAATCATTTGTTTACTTGTATTGCCTTAGAGATAGATAAAACGCGACTTCTGTGAACTCTGTACTCAATGCGGAGTTTTCCGCGATTCTCCTCCGTTTTCATGTTTTCTTCGTCTTTTCTCTCCCACAAAAAGAGAAAATACTCTTTAACCCAACGCATTAAGATCACAAAAACTGGAACACCATATAACTAGATAATAGAATGGTCCAAATTGTTATTTCCTTTACACGACTCCAATTATAACAGGTTAAGAAATTGACTTGACCAAGTAATTACAGCATGTCAGGAAGTAGATTGAAACTGAGGAACAGCTCACCGGGATGAATGTCGTTCAATTAAACAGTGTCTGGACACCGAGTGTTCAACTACTGTAATTGGGTTAATATCTTACATCAAAAGGAATTTGAACTTAATTCTTAATATGAAAGGAATAATTTATGTAATAGTTGCCTTAATTCCATCAACGACCGCTACTTTTGAGAACTTCTGCCCGGATTTAAAGCCCTTTCATGATTTTGATGAAGAAGCTGTTCTGGGCTTGTGGTACATCCACGAGTACATTTATCATAGAGATAAGAACACTCTAACCGAGACCAATCCATACTGTCCCATCGTACAAATTCGGAAATTCGAAGACTTTGTGAATGGGGGATTAATTAATGGAAACTTAGTACGTATTTGTAAATACGAAAATAAGATTACCCTTGTTTTAATTTTCGAGAGTAATTTTTTTGTTAGTATTATTATGAATCTTTTTTGTCTTCTTTTTCAGCCAACGCCTCCTACTCCATACCCCCCATCGATGACGAATTCCGCGTATCACAATCGTGCTTACGGTCCGCCAGAACAATACCGTATTCGACAATTTGTGGTCGAATGGCATGAGGGTTTGTGGCAACACGATTACCATGTGAAGGTCAACACTTCTCGCAAGGGCTTCTGGCCTACTGACGTGCCCAATACAGGTGGGTTACCATTTTTCATTCTTCATTTTACATTTATTCTGGTTCGACTTATACAGGACCTCCTTTCATAACCTATACTTGGTAACTGTTTGTCCACCATTACTTAATCTCAGTAATTACATCGTATAGCCGAATCAGCCGATTCTGAAAACTGTAATTTTAGTTTTAGTACTCTCAAAACAAAGTTTTCTTCATTCTGAAATAGTTCTATAGTGTTAACAACAGAAGCTGAATCGATTTTTGTAGTTTTTATCTAAAACCGGCAAGTAATCGAGATACTTTTGGCAAGAGTCGAATCATGATTTATTATTGAAATTGCAAATAATATTTTGAAATTACACAGGCCAAACTCGATACTTCATTCTAAATTGATATGAATACTTTATCAAGGTATCAGGGTATCTTAGGGCTTTTATCAATTACCTTATTAAACTTATTTCAGCCGTGGAAAACCAGTACCGTTTCTTCGGTGGCGTCATTCAGGTCCTGAAAGTAGCAAACAACCATTTAGTCCTGAACTTCTGCATGAGACTGCCAAACTCTCAGCTGTTCAGCGTCGTCTTGTCCAGGAATGAGAACCAGTTGACACAAGAAGATTTAGCCAGCATTCACAATGTATTTACTATGAAGCATTTGTCTACTTCCGCGTTAAAAAGAGTATGTGAAAACTCTGCGTCGACGCTTACATTTTCTAGCATAATTTTGTTAGTTGCTTGGTTTTTAATTTGGAGACAGACTGTTTAGAAATATGTAGTAATGTTTAAACGCCCTTTGCACATCGAGGATAACAAATCGCGAAAATGTAGCGAATTGATAACGAAACGCGTAAATAGACAGAGAGCAAGATCGAACATATGCGATATGTTTTTCTAAACGGGGAAAGAATTTATCGCAGTTTCACTTACTTCGTATGCAAAGGGCGTAAGAGTCGATTCTTCAGATTTGTAGCAAAATCTTAAAATAATACTTGAAACCAACTTTTTCCTAAGAACAACTATGTAAACAATTTGTTATCATACTAAGATCTAATTAGGTATAAATACTTTAAAAATGCCAAAAAGGCGAAACCGGTCAGGAAAAATAATTTCGTGGAATAGTGCAAGTGATTTTTTGTTCATTATGAATACAAATATGTAGATTATTAATTTATTTTATATGGGAAAATTTGAAGCAAACTTCAAAATAATTGGATTTTCCATAGGCGCAAACTTTTTTTTATTTACATCTAAATTCTCGACTCTAGATTTATTCACAATTATAATGAAGCTACGTGGTACCATTAAAAATAAATTTTCGCACGTAGTAACCTATTTGTAAACATTGTTCCTGACGAAAAGTTATTTGTGGAAGTTCTAATATTTCACAAGAATTTGTTACAAAACCGAAGAGTAAGAGAGAAGCGATAGTAAAGTTTAATTTACTTAATGGACTGTTTTGTATAACTAAAAGTTTGATCGATGTTTTTATTTTTGTATGGTTCCATGATTTTGTAAGTGCATTTTATAGTTTTATACGATTAAAGTGATAATTTATAATACCGTGTGCTATATTATTTTAATTCTAGACTGTGTGGTTATGCATCTCAATCACTAAATTTTTAGGGTTCCACACCCGAAGGGTACCAAACGGGACCCTATTAATGAGCCTCTGCTGTTTTTCTGTCTGTCTGTTTGTCTGTACGTCCGTCTGTCACAGGGCTCTACAGCTTCAGCCGTAACTGTTCACAGTTGAAATTTTCACAGAATACTTGTTACTATATCACGGCAAATAACTGCACAACTTTTGTCCGATGAATGACTTTTATCACGTGATGTTTACTAATTTGACGTAGCTGATTCTAAAAATTCCTCTTATTTGTTTTGTGACAGCTCTTGTTTACGAGTTATAGATTTCACTTAAAATTCGCTGTTTTATAGTGTTAATTTGCTGATTATTATTTTTATCGTTAATAAAGGACTCAAACTTTAAAGACATTATGACAGAGATTGAGAAAAAAGCATGGGATGAGTTTGTTTGGCTTGTTCAAAAATGTTTGGGAAATAAAAAAAGTTCTGACTATCCTCAATACGTCGAACAACTAATGAGTCACTTTCAAAGGGTTGGATCTAACATGAGTATTAAGTTACACTTTCTTCATGACCACCTGGACTATTTTCCCGCCAATCCTGGATCCTCGTACGATGGAGGAACGCTATCAAGGTTACTGGAACTCTTACATGATGGCTGACTATTGTTGGAGCATTCAGAACAGCTCTCTGCCTTCACCTTCAAAAAGGAAATCAAAAAGAAGACATTTTTTTCAACTTAAGATCTAAATAAAATAGGATTAACTTTAAATATATAGCGTTTTATGAAAAATGACGCACATTTCATATTTTTTTACATAGAGCTGATACAGAAATTACAGTTACAGATTTCATAAAAATTGAACTAATATCTTGTAACATAACCCAATTATCAGACCAAAAAATTACCCCCATAGAAATAATCTCGAAATAGTAGAATTTTTTAAACGTTATTTATTTTAGCTCCAAGTATCTTAAGGACGGTAATAAAAACAAGCTTCTTTGATGAGATAGTTCTACATATTCTAAATTAAAATAACAAAATGATAAAAATTTAAATTCCTTACTCAGTGGGAGCCGAATAGTTTGTTAGGCGCTACCATTTAGCGGTAGTTGTTGTTATCTGTTGCTATGACATTTATATTGTTGTTATTTACTTTATTGTTGTTTGTTGTTTAGGGTTCCCGTATTGTGTGGTGTTACGGAACCCTTTGTGCATGGTTCTGACTCGCACTTGGCCAACTTATGGGATACGATTTTCGGTAATTAGAAATAACTGTGCTGAAATAACAATAACATATACATACATTTAATATGAATCGCCAAATGGTTTAAATATAGATATTTATTTAAACATTTCAAATGCAAGTCACGCAGTCCACACTTGGTACATTCGCTTTTCACCGACGATTATTACGTCTCAATCGTGATGGGTTGTGAGCCCTATATATCGCCGTACTTCGGGTACCAATGGACTTTATGCCAGTGCCTTGCGAAGCACACATTGGAGCACATAATATTAATATGCACCGCTGGGATTGAACCCACGACCTCTCGGTTAGCAGGCGAGCGCTCTACCAGTCGGCCACAGAGGCGGTATGATGAAATAAAAGTGTATAAAATGTTTGTGTGGTAGTTTGTCCATCAAATAGCAATATACCTAGATTTAACAAGTACACAAATATTGTAACTTAATTTGCGTTGATTTAGTTTTTGTGTCCATAAAGAGCTATAAATAGCCAAAAAGTAGCTTATTTGTGGTTTCAGTAAATAAACATCAATTTAAAGTCCTATCGCAACCCGTTGATTAGTTGCAGAGTTAAAGATGACGAAGAATCTTGTATTCTTAATATTGGTAAGTAGTACGTATATAAAAATAGTTAAATAAATTGAGAAAGTAAATAAAAATTGTTAACATAGGTACGTTCCTTAGATGGATAAATGAAGGCAGGGTGGCCAACTCGTCACCCCAGGTGGGTGCTAAATGACATCTCAAGGTGCCAGATTGCTACAGATTTCCAAAAATGCACTTTATTGGTCATGAAATGAAATATTCCATCAAGTAACAGTAGATTCATATACAAGGGAGGTAAGTGATCAGTTGCATCATGATCATTTTTGTTTGTCTTATCTTATGCAATTAAACCATTCTTGGAAATAATGTGTTTTTGAAATAAGTAAATCTTTCAGTAATTAATGGCTAATGGTTGTTTGCTTTCAGCTGACTTTTCCAATTCACGTGTTATTTTTTTTTTACCATGGCGTGCATAGAACTTTTTGTTGGAAATGCAATGAGAAGGTCAAGCTTGACAAAAAAAAAATATTTTTAATTTTTAGGGTTCCGTAGTACGCAAAAGGTACAAAACGAACCTTTATGGTGGGACTCCGTGTCTGTCTGTCCGTCCGTATGTCACAGCCTCATAACTTTAGCACCGTTAAAGATGAAGAATTCAAAATATTTCCTATAGAAAATAGAGAAAAATAAATCTTGAAAATATAATATGGGTATCAAATTGTAGATATTATGAAGCTGATTATAAACTGATTTCGAGAAATCAATGATAAACCACAAAAAAATGCATGTCCCCCCCTTATTTACGAAACTGGAAAAGCGAAAAAATAAAAAAATAACGATTTTAGGCCACAGCTGTCTAATTACAGGAAAACTATAGCGATATAAAAAAATGAATAAAATATTGTTTTTGTAAAACAAACAAATACTCTTTATGGTGCACTTTATTTAAAAAAATTGTAGATATTAAAGAGCTCATTATAAAAATATGTAGTTTCACTATATTTACTGGCACCGATTTCGAGAAATCTTTGAAAAACAACAAAATAATGCACGTCCTCCTAATTTCCGAAACTGGTGGACCAAAAAAAAAGAAAAAAAAAGACGATTATAGGCCATAACTGGCCAATTACAGGAAAATTATAGCGATTAAAAAAAGTTGATAACAAATGAGAAATATAAAAAATATGGAAAACAAATAAAACAAATATTTTAAAAAATCAAATATTGGTATCAAATTCTATATATTAAAGAGTTGATTATAAAAATACATACTTTTACTACTTAAATTTACTGGCACTAATTTCGAGAAATCTTTGAAAAACCATAAAAAATGCATCCCCCTCCCCTTTTTTCCGAAACTAATGAACCGAAAAATACTAAAAAATCATGGTAGTTTGGAATTACGTAAAGATTACAGGAAAAATATAGCGGGTGAGAAATTCACGATAGCAAAATGACAATATTAAATTATTCATCCACGAGCTTTATTTCTAGTACGGTATAAAAATATTTGAGTTTCTCTTTTGTGGTACAAATGTATAATCAATTCTTTTTTTATCACAAACAATTATGGGCAAGATTTTAAATACCTTCTTCCTGACTTTTCCCAAAACTGTCGAGTTACGGAACCCTAAGTATGCGAGTCTGACTCGCACTTGACCGGTTTTTATTCCCGTTATTTTTATCGTCAAGCTTGACCTTTTCATTGCATTTCCAACAAAAAGTTCTATGCACGCCACTGTTTAGAGTTTAAGAATATCTTGGGGAATTTAGTATTGTGAATAATTTTGCATGATTTCTATTTAGTGCTAGGTGAAATATGTAATTTTTCAGTGCTAGATTTATGAAAATAACGCTTATTATTCGAATTTCACTAGACCTACATTGATTTTCGATAAAATATCACGATTATCCCTATTTTCCGTAGAACACGGCAGTACAAGCGACCGTAGCGCCATCGTTTAGCGTCTTCGTTTCCACTGGCCACTAGACCACAGTGAGGAAGCCCATACACAATTTACCGCCGCCCGCGCAACCATGTTATTCTCGCGAGAATATTACGCTCTCCTGTGTTTCGTATCATGTTTTGTCGGTGTAACACCGTACTGTAATGAGAATGTACGACCGTATAACTTCGAAATGGACAATGTCTACGGAATGTGGTTCGGGGTAGGTTACGCTCAGCACAGCCCCGATTTGACGAATAAGCCGAATGATATCGGATGCGTCACTATATACATCAGTGACGTCACCAATGAGCCCCGTGAGGAATGGATTGGCTTAGATAGTACCGTAAGTAACCTTAATGTTCTTAATTTATTTATTTTTAAATATATTCAAGCCCTCGTTTTTAATTTATAAATTACTGAGTTATGGGTAAGGCGGCCTTCATAATAAAGAAATCGATATTTTGCTTTCATCTCAACGTTTTGTGGAATTGATGTGCATGACACAACGCAAGAAAAACATATGAATGTATAGGTTATATCCTTAAATTATGAAATATTATTGTTCTCAGTTTGTGCCCCGATCACGATTGGTCTGTAAAACTATCGATGAAATGTAATAAGTATAGTATTTTACTATTTAGTTGACACCAGAAACACCTCTGAAATCGCTTTGCGAATACTGAAAAATTCTTTATTAATTTATGTTTCACCTAGAAGTATTTATTTCCACATATTGTAAGAACTTATCCAATGATTCCTTTCCAGTTCTACAGAAGAAATTGGACGGAGCCAAAATGGCGATCGCCATACAACAACCCTTGGTCCGAAACCCCTCTCTCGGGGTCCTGGTTGGACTACAGCGTGCAGCGGTTAGTCAAACGAGACGTGTCTTATTACGGGGATAGAAGGCTCAGAGTTGTGTGGGATGAAGATGGCCAGACAGAAGAGCAGAGCTATGTGTATTCTAGTACTAATCCAGGGTTGTGGAAGCTGGAGCAGTGGAGGCCAGGAGAGAGGGAGATGCTTTCTAGAGGTCTTGGTAAGAGCAAAACGATGCTTTTATAGTGTGGAATTGATTTGATGGTGCTTTTGCAGGATTAGTCCACCTTTTTAATGTTGTCATTGTAAGCCTCAAGTTGTTTTTTTTTGATACAGCACTCGCTAAATGGCGGAGTGAGTTTTCTGAGCGGGAAATCTATCGGTCTTATCTTACTAATTATGTTACTGTAACATCTTTTATGCTGCGAGCTAGTAAAAATCTACAAAGGTCGAAAATGCTATAACGAATAAAATAAGTCGGGTAGCTTTAAGTAAATTTTCAAATATTTATTTCTGAGTAAGAACAATTATAAAAATGGATGAAGAACACGAAATTAATTTCCTTGTGAGACTTATATTTTGTTAGCAGGGTTCGTAGAAACCCAATTAAGAAGTTTAATGCTCTAATGTTTGAGTAAGCTTTCAGCTTTCGATGCTATATTTGGCTTAGAAACTTCAAGTAAACAATGTTCGTACTACAAACATAATAAAGTCGATTCTGAAGGCTTTAATTTTAGTTTTAGTGCTGTCAAAACTTACATTTTTCCAAAGTAATATAGATTCTGTTGTTAACACTAAAGAACTATTTTGGAATGAAGAAAATTTAGTTTTGACAGCACTAAACTAAAATTAAAGTTTTCAGAATAGGCTTTAAAGCACGTAATTTAATTTTATAATGGTTTTCATTATATAATCATATTAATTTATATTATGTACAAATAATACAAATTTGAAGTAAATATACCAAATTCCGAAAATTGTTCGCCCATAAAATATTTCAGTATAAGCTAAAAACCCTCCAATCTGCTGTTTCGCGCGTGATTTATTACCCGTCAAGACAAATAGGGAATGAGCCTACCAATAATCGCCTCTATCAAAAGCTAATAAAGTATTTGACATTAACCTTAATGTGTTGGATGGTTAGTGAATTCCTAGCCTATTCCTAGCCTATACCCTTTACCGTTGTTGTAACTTTACAAAGCCTTGCTTATTTTCAGTGCCCTATATCTATTTACGTGGTATGTACATAGTCTTGTAGCGTTGTAGTCTTTAGTAAGGGCTAGGGCAATCGAATGGGGAATAATATGTAATACTATGTTTATTTTCATACCTACAATGGGTTATGCTTGACTATTACCGCGCTCGATGGGCGTTCACCCAAAAACTGGGAAAGTATAGCAGGCGAGGCTTTCCAGCAAAGATCTACAGAAGTATGTAACGGATGAATGACACTACGCAACGCAACTGCTTGCCTGAGCCACGGGCCGCCCCCCAGCTACAAATCTTAGTTAAGACATAGGTTCTTTTTCACCCCACCTGCTCGACAATGTCCAATTACATATCATACAACCTCAACGTAAAGTAAAGTATTATACATATCTTAAGGTATATAAAGTTGTATGAAACTCCCTAGGGAATAAAGTGATTTGAATTTGGAACGTCAAATTCGCGTGGAAACTCGTGGAAAACTCTGAATAAAAAAAATGCTTATATGGCATTTGTCGCGTTTAACGCCTTTGCATCGCTGCAGCGATGAACTGTTATAATATAAACGACCATTTCATATGACTTTGACAAGCATCAATGCAAGCATCGAGCAGCGCAAATAATTTCCGCTGTTCTCTGCAGCGTATAGGCTATCTGTAATTTTGACGTAATCAACCGTTGCGCAACTCATCGCTGCAGCGATGCAAGGCCGTTGAACACGACAATTGTAAAGAGGTTTGTTCGAAAATCGAACTGGTCACCTTAAGCAGAATAAAAAAAAAGAGGTCCGTTTGCAACGCAGGTTTAAAAAGAATGTGAAACAAAGTACGGTGTTTGGTGCTGTGATAGTCAGTGAATTTTATTGCAATATTCATGTTGATGAAAAATGTCGAGCGATAGTAATTCTAATCCAGAGTTGATCAAAACAGACGCTTTAGAGATTATTAATAATCTACTACCTACCGGAAAAATCAAAACCATATACGAAAAAACATATGACGAAAATACTTAATTTATGGGGTCCTGGCTTTTTATTGTCTCGCAGAAGGTGTGAAAAGTAGAGTATGCTCCTCTGGAATAAAGCCTGTCTTCGTCTTGGGCAGCTTGAACCCCTCGCTTCACTCAGGACTCTATACAACTCGCTCGCTACGCTCGGGAGTTAACCCTAGAGTCCCTCGTTACACTCAGGGTTCAATATGCCGCCCGCGACATACGACACTGCTTTATTCCCTTTGTAATATTTGATAAGTTTATTATGTAGTTTTTATGAAATAAATTCTCATTCTCATGTTCAAATTTCAGATGTTTGGTACCCGGACGACCCACCACGTCGGCCTGAAGTCATCCACGTATTGAAATCGTCGCCATACCTCATGGTTGTTTACCACTGCTCCGAAGGCGGCGGAGGCCGCACCTTCTCCCTCGTCCTCAAAAGGTCACCCTCGGTGATGACCAACTTGGACTGGTACGATATGAGGAAGATATTCTTTAGTTACGAACTACCGAATGTGCATCGCTATACTGCTGTTTGTTCTGGGTGCACGGAGATAGCTTCGATTCTGTTTGTATTCGTTTGTGTCTTGTTTTTGTATTTCTTATATGAATAAGTTTTGTGATATTGACTGCTCGTTTACGTTTTATGTTATACATAGGTAACACTAAAAGTTTCCGGAACTGGCCACTTACATAAACAATATTTAAAAATTTATTGCAACATTTGAAAATAGAACTCTTTGGCTGTAGAATGCAGTTTGTTTCATCTGACTGTCTTTTGTTTTTACCTTGTGGCGCCATTTAAAAAATTGTGTGTCTGCATCAACATGGATTTAACTCGGGAAAATTTTCGTAGTGTGATTTTCTACGATTTTAAGTGTAATTTGACAGCTCAACAGAGCATCGCTCGGCTTGAAACAGCTTTTGGCAATGAAGCACCATGCAAGACGACTGTTTATAGCTGGTTTGCAGAATTCAAGCGTGGTCGTATCAATCTCAGTGACGAATCTCGCGATGGTCGGCCGTCCACCGCTGTGACCAACAAAAACATCGATGCTGTGCGCCGTATGATTGAAACAGACAGGCATGTGACCTACCATGAAATTCGCGCATCCTTAGAAATAGGCATGAGTCAAATACAATCAATCCTACACAAACATTTGGGTGTGAGAAAGCTGTGCTCGCGGTGGATCCCACACAACTTGACCGAGGCTCAAAAAACGGACCGCGTCACTTGGTGCAGTGCCATGCTTACCAGATTCAACGAAGGTGCGTCAAATTTGGTGTGGGACATAGTAACAGGTGACGAAACATGGATTTATTGCTACGATCCCAAAACAAAGCAGCAATCGAGCGTATGGGTCTTTCAAGATGAGCCGAAACCAACCAAAGTGGCGCGCGTGAAAAGTGCATCTAAGCGGATGATTGCTTCTTTTTTTAATAAAACTGGATACGTGGCTACTGTTGCTTTAGAGAATCGTCATACCGTGAATAGTGACTGGTACACGACCATTTGTTTGCCGGAAGTTATTGACGAACTCCGTAAAAATAACCGTAAACGCCGTATCATCCTGCACCACGACAATGCTAGTTCTCACACGGCCAGACAGACAAACGACTTTTTGAAGACGAAAAATGTAGAACTCATGAGTCATCCTGCATACAGTCCCGACCTGGCACCTTGTGACTTTTTTCTGTTCCCAAAAATTAAGAACCAATTACGCGGTCAACGATTTTCATCACCAGAAGAGGCTGTCGAGGAGTATGAAAAACACGTTTCAGAGGTCACCACAGGGGAGTGGCACAAAAGTTTTCAAAACTGGTTTGATCGAATGAAAAAGTGCATAGACGCCAAGGGAGATTATTTTGAAAAACAATAAATTAATTTTGTACCTTTAATAGTATTTTTTCATATTCATTCCGGAAACTTATAGTGCGTCCCACGTATACTTTTATTCTTTACTGTTTAATTTATAAAGACAAATTTTATTAACCGTTGTATCGCTTGATTTTGTATTACCCCGCAAAACTACGCAAAGTACACAGTATTCATATTATTATTATGTATGTACACGTATGACGTCATCATTTTCAATGTGGTTTGATTACTGTTCCTGCATCCTTCATTAATTTTCTATACCTACCTACAGTGCAGAAGGAGAGACTGGAGAATTGCGATTGTGTGCGTGCACACCATTGACATAAAAAAAAAAAAATTAAAAAAATTATGGTTTGACTTTTATCTTATTCTTCTTTTGAAACGATGTATTCTTTATGTTTCCATGATTTTTCAAAAATAGACCTTGCCTGCCCTGCTATAAGAGTTGTTTTCCATAATGTCAATGGTGTGCACACACACAATCACAATTCTACAGTCTCACCTTCTGCACTGTAGTGCAATAGTTTTTGAAGTGAATACTCCTTTGTCCGCAACTCGGGACTTCCGGAACAACATTTTTTTTTTTCGAAGGATAATTTGTTTTCTGAATTATATGTAGGTTATTGCGTTTTTGAATTTTTTATAATTTTTATTAATTTTATGCGTAATTGATCGGAATAACAAAAAAACCGGCCAAGTGCGCGTCGGACGTAGGGTTCCGTACCATTATCTGTAAAAACGGCAAAAAAATCATCTTTGTTGTATAAGAGCCCCCCTTAAATATTTGTTTTAATTTAATTCAATTATTTAGTTTTTAAGCGTCTACCTGTTGCCGTCATTAATATCAAGCAAAAACGAGCAAAAACTTCACGTCTGTTGTATATGAGCCCCCTTTAATATTTATTTTATTCTGTTTCATCATCTGTGAAAATTTCAACTGTCTAACTATCACGGTTCAGGAGATGCAGCCTGGTGACAGACGGACGGACGGACAGGGGAGTCTTAGTAATGGGGTCCCGTGGGTTACCCTTTGCGCAACGAACCCTAAAAAATTACCGCGTAAGCTGATATGTTATTAGGATTATCTATGGACGCCTTACTCTGTGATTGATTAAGTATAAGAAGTAACGTATCTCTGACACAATAACCCACTGTTATTTTAGTTAAAACAGACAAAGTCAGATAAAACTGAAGATATATAATAAAGAAAGATGATAAAATAATTGCGGAAGTCATCATCAATCATCAGTGTCACCTGTCTCAAATTCCTTTAAAACTTGATGGAATGGAAGAGCAAATTCTATACAATCGTTTTACTTTTTTATATTCTAATTCAATACATAAATCAAGATAAGTCGTGAAGGATATCTTACAATCTGAAAAATCCTTATTTTATTCTGATTAAATTATATCGTCAAAGTTTTTTTTTAATCGGCTTCAACTTAAAACCTCTTTGTATCTCTTTTGAATGTCATTTCTGAACGCGCCGCTATCATAATATAGAGTGCGGTTATGAGACCACAAAAACTACTATAAACATCAACGATACGGTCACGACCCTCATCAAATGTCAAAAATCGTTGGGAAAAATGGGCTGTCAAACGTGTTGTGCGGCTAACTTCAGGCCACAACGAACAACAATGCTAAGTACAGTGCGACCAACTTATCTGTTCAGTTGGATTATCCACCCATCTAAGAGTATAATTAGAAAGAGACGGCGAATGATTTTACTGAACAGATAAGTTGGTCGCACTGTACTATGGGGGCCGGTTGAATGTATTGTGGTTTATGGTCGGTCACGAAGTCCATACAGATTTGTTCGGTTTATTTCGTTTATTTTCGTGACCGTTATTACAACGATAGCTGAAGTAGATTATTCTGTTTAAAGGCTTAACCGCACTCATGACTGACTTGACAGTTGTTAATTTTATCATTTAGCTTAGACCTCAGATAATTTTATCTGAAGCTTAGACCAAAACCTATATTGTCTAGATAAAAAGTTTTGTTCCTCATCAGTAATCAATTATTAGTATTTCGTTTATTAGTACTTATTAATAAAACTTTACATAGAACCTTATTTACCGTTTACCCACAAATGATTGTCTCCAAGGTACAGTCCATAAATCTAGAAGGCCACTAAATCTAACAGTAAAACGCAACTACCGAAACCTTACAGTTCCATGGTTTAATTGTCATCGTAAAAACCAAGACTTACTTTAGGTTTATTCGTAGCTAAATGCTACGATATACGAATAGCTAAACGCTACGAATCTTTGTACTGATAATAATTTAGCTTAAACCAGATTTTTTGGAACCTTTTTATTAATTAACGTGGTATTTTAAATTTTTAAGGCATTTTTAGGGTTCCGTGGTCCGACGAGGAACCCGTATAGTTTCGCCATGTCCGTGGTACACTGCGCGTGGCCCGACACGCACTTGGGCGGTTTTTTTAGAATAGAATAGAATAAGCTTTTATTTACCAAAAATTAATTAACATATTTATGATCTTCAACTTAAAATTAAAGTTCAATACATTTTACCAGTGGTCCCCAAAACTAGGTCGAGCCTGAACCGCGGGGGCCTCATACATGTTGTGATCGTATTGACTAAATAATGAACATGGCAGGTTATCCTGGTCATCATTATAGTATTTAACAAAAATATTGTATAATTTAACTAATATTTGCAAATGGTTATGTGTAAAAGTATCTATGTATATTAATATTATCAAAAAATCTACACGAAGAAAAATATTCGTTACAAATTTACAAAATAAGTTTTAAAAGTATGTGTAGTAAATGCGAGGGTGTGTAAGTGTGTATGTTTTAAACCAAAAGAAGGTACCCGTGTACTTTTTCTATAATAATATGATGTAATAAATAAAAATAAATGTATATAACGCCCAGTTTAACAGTTTTAAGGATATACTACTATTTTTCTTGAGGAAATCTTCCGTAGCTTCGTAGGCCATTGTTTTAAGCCACGTTTGGATGGTAGTGTTTGCTTCTTTTATAGAAGACCTTTTAATATCGCAGAGTTTAACTACTCTGTTGTAGATAAAAGGGAACATATCTGAAAATTGCTGTGCAAAAGTAGTTTTTACTAAGATAGACGGGGCACGGAATACTCTTTTTTTCAGTAAGGATGGATAATCTGGAGACGAATTTGGAATTTTGCGATGAGTTGCTAGTGAAGCTTTCAACAGGTAAATCTGTCGTACGTTCAGAAGTTCAGTGTGGTACTGGAAAGGTCTCTTATACATGACTTTAAGAAGGGACCGCTGTGCTCTCTCTAACTCTATCAACACTGTTTTCCCAACTCCTCCCCAGGTGGTGATACAGTAGCTCAAAATTGATTCGCAGAGAGCAGTGTATACTAGATTAAGCACTCTTTTATCCGCTGAGTTACGAAGAAGTTTCATGACGTAAATAAGCTTTCGTACCCTTTTTTCAACAGTTGTTACATGTGTTTTAAAAGAAAGAGTCTGGTCAATAGAAACGCCGAGGTACTTAATAGAGTCAGCACGGTCCAGTGTCTCGCATGAGCAGGCAAAGGGGTTATTACACGCAGAGTGGATTTTTACGTGAGTTGGTTCTTTGGGCTCTGACGCACGTGTCTTGTAGAAGCATAGATACTTTGTTTTTTTAGCATTGAGCGAAAGTAGGTTATTATCAAGCCAGTTACTGATAGTGGAGATACCATGCTCCGCGACCTCAAGCACTGCTTTCCTTTTAATATTGGATGATATTCTTTTTGCCTAAGCGAAATGGTTTTCTGCCCAAGTAACAATTTAACGTCGTATAAAGGTTAAGTAAACGTTATCTGAATACCTACATCGCTATAATAAAGTCATACTAACGTTATAATAACGTTTACTAAACGCGAAAATGGCCCCAGTTATACGACCTAAATGGTCGTATAATGGTCATACAGAAAGCTTGAGCCAACTTCGTTAACGTCATTCAACAGTCGTACAAA
Organism: Ypsolopha scabrella; assembly: GCA_910592155.1. NCBI lineage: Eukaryota > Metazoa > Arthropoda > Insecta > Lepidoptera > Ypsolophidae > Ypsolopha > Ypsolopha scabrella. The sequence goes on along the minus strand of OU342962.1, from coordinate 12,793,635 downwards.
TGTTATGTGATAACCACTTTCGTCGCGCAGTAGTCGCATCCTAACTTTACAACGACTCGTTTCTTGTATTGTGGCCGTACAGGTGTTATTGAATGACTAAAACGTTTTGTTTGAGTCAAGTGACAACACCTGTACGACTTATTCATATTCATGTTCGTCGCAACGTGTTTGTGGTTCGAAGATTTAATTTAGTGTAAAATAAAAACATACTACAAGGAAATAAAAAGGTGAGTGTTATTTAATTTTCATATCTTGCTTACTTTATCTGTCTCTCATGCTATTTAGTTTGACTGGGAACTGAAGTTTTATGATAATATACCTTTGTGAATACTATTCAGATTTTCATGCCCCCTCGTAATTTTGTGTTATAATCATATTTTCATTAACAAAAATAGTTTTATTTTTTTCTAAAAATGTCTGACTGTTGCTTTTGTCGCACACTTACCTCTGTACGACCTGATGATGATGATGATGGTCGCCATGACAGCTAGCTATTAGAGTTCCTCAAACACATTAAAAACCCTTTTCGTATTGTCAATATTCACCAAAATTTATTATTTGTAAATCTATTTCAGGAAAGAACCCTTCATAGTGCAGTGCGGTTTTTAAAACATTTAAACATTTCTGAAAATATGGTTCAGTATTTAGAAATTTTGTTTAAGAACAAAATTTGATTACTTATAAACAAATTATAACCAACACTACATTTACGGATAAACAAAAATTATTATATTGTAATAAAATAAATATTGATACGGAACCTTTTTGTTGTTCATGTGTTGTACACTTTTCCTTTTCTACATTTGTGACCAATGCCACACTGGTTGGTGTTGTGTGTTTGAATAAAAGAAATTCACGATTTACTTTCCTTTTGAAAGTTCCACTACGTTTTAATCGTCTCCACGATTGTTTTGATTCCATTTTCGTAGGAAAAATTCATCAAACTTCCGTAAATATGGCCGTCTAATCATTATAAAGTTAAAACCTGACTTAAATGCGACTGCAAGTTTGATTAAAGTCAGGACAGGACTTTAAATGGACATCATGTAATATAAAGGTTATATTTGAGTCGTCAATAAACAACCCAGTCATTTAAGAGTATTTAATTGACCGCTGTAAAACAAGGTACTGATTGTTATATAAACGGCACTATGAAAACGTCTATATAACATCCACGTTGTATAAATGTGGTATAAAGGTTTTCCAAAAACATAATTTGGTGTGTTCAAAACGTTTATTGGACTATAACGTTAGTATGACTATTGCGTTATCGTACAAACGTTTTAGCTAAGACTGTAATATAACGTCGTATCGTTTAGTCTCCCCAACGTTGCTAATACCAGTTTACTATGACATATTCGTCGCACGACTAATTAGTTGCATTAAAGACATCTATCGGATCTGGTAGTCATCTCATTACCATTGTAAGACTGCTATCCAACTTTAGGTCGTACAAGTCAAGACTTATACGACGTATTTGTTTGTTGGGTGACGTCATATACACGCCAGGTTTCAAAGGGAAATATGTCAATTCCGGTCAACCGTACAATACTTCTGGACATGAAGAAGATCTCATTTTTACCATTACTTTTTTTGGGCTCCGTATCTCAAAATGAAAAAATTGTTATCAACATACCAGGCCCCTCAGAAATTTTATTATATTTTGTTGCGAAAAAAAGTTTTTATATATGGAAGACTGGCCAGTTATAATGTTTTTCGAAAATATGATTTTATTTATAAGTAAAAATAGGTATGTTCTAATTTTAAAATTTCCCTCCACATTTATTTCGAGCTAATTCAAAGTATTGTGTCTCGCTGAAATATGGTTCTGCGCCGGGAACATTTTAGAGCTATGATTTTTTACGATTTCAAGTGTCGCCTGAAACCGGATGAATCGTACGATAGACTTCAAATGGCATTAATGGATAAAGGCCTTTCCAACGCAACCATGTATTGTTGGTATAACGAATTCAAGCGCGGTCGACCAACTTTGGGGGATGAAGAAAGAAGCGGTCGCCCTTTGACGGCTGTTACCGAAGAAAACGTGCTGGCAGTGAAAAATTTAATTCAAGACAATAGGCGAATTACATATCAGGAGATCCAACACATATTGAAGATTGGATCGGGAAGCGTTCACGAGATTCTACACAGCATCTTCGCATGAGGAGAATATGTATCACGCTGGGTGCCGCACAACCTCACCGATACTCAGAAGCAGGCCCGGGTGGAATGGCGCCGTGATATGCTAAACAAATTTGAAGCAGGCTCGTCTCGGCGTGTTTATGACATCGTTACAGGTGATGAGTTCTGGATTTATCAATACGACGCAGAAACCAAGCGCCAGTGGACTGTTTGGGTGTTTCAAAATGAACCAATGCCTACGAAAGTGAAGCGATCTAGAAGCAGGGGGAAGATTTTGATCGCTAGCTTTTTTAATTTAACTGGCCACTAGGTATCAGATCCCTTACGGGATCAAAGAAGCATCAATGCCGAATGGTATACTACGAAATCTTTGCCAGAAGTTTTCTCTGTTGTTAGCAACAAGCGACCAAACACAAGGCTCCACGTCTACTGCTCCACCACGACAATGCACCGCGCACACCGCACTCAAAACGAGGGGACTTCCTGGACAGCATGCCAGTCAAACTCCTGGGTCACCCTCCTTACAGCCCTGATCTAGCATCGTATGACTTCTTTTTATTTCCAAAAATAAAAAATCAGCTCAAAGGAATACAATTTTCGTCGCCGGAAGATGCGCTGGCTGCGTTCGAGCACGCTGTAGACGAGGTATTTTTTTTTTTATTTTTTTTTGTTTGATAAACACTTGTACTTGTTTACTTATTTATATTAATTTCCCTTACCGGTTTCGCTGTCAAAGCATAATCAAAGGTTTGTTTGGTAAAAAAAAAAACAACCAAACAAACCTTTGATAATGCTTTAACAGCGAAACCGGTAAGGGAAATTAATATAAATAAGTAAACAAGTACAAGTGTTTATCAAACAAAAAAAAATGAAAAAAAAAATACCTCGTCTACAGCGTGCTCGAACGCAGCCAGCGCATCTTCCGGCGACGAAAATTGTATTCCTTTGAGCTGATTTTTTATTTTTGGAAATAAAAAGAAGTCATACGATGCTAGATCAGGGCTGTAAGGAGGGTGACCCAGGAGTTTGACTGGCATGCTGTCCAGGAAGTCCCCTCGTTTTGAGTGCGGTGTGCGCGTACAAGTGTTTATCAAACAAAAAATGTTTCAAAAGTTCCACCAAGTGCCAACAATCACGAGCATCAACTCCATTGTAAACGAGGTGTCTGCCGCGGACTGGAAAAAGTGTTTTTACAACTGGTTTAAACGCATGAAACTTTGTATAGAGGCTGGTGGAGAGTACTTCGAAAAGATTTCTAAAAAATATACGTATAGAACAATTTTTTTTAGTTGCGCTATACTTTCCGAGTGTCCCACCCACGTATTTGCTACGGGATAGCATCATTTGTTTCTGCTAAGAGCTACGGCGGCGGCGCGTAGCTTACAAGAGAGTTTTTCAAGTTCATATGGGTATTACCGTATTATAAAGTTTATTTTATCAAATTAATTCAGGCAAAAATTAAACGCGTTTTGTAAATAATATTTTTTAATAACTTTACATGAGGGTATCATTTTTAAAATTTCTAAATAGAGCTTATAACTTCCAAACTTGCGGTACTAAGCAAGCATCACTTAATGGAACATTTTATTATCGATTTATTTGTGTTATTGAAAAAAATGAACCGTCATTTTTCACTTGGGGTAATTATGCGTTTTTTAAATGTCTATATAATTCGAAAATTTACGCTTCTACCAATCAAAAATGGTAATTGTATCTTGTGATTTTCAAATGTAAATTTAATAAATGTTGCGTAGATTTATACAATAAATGAATGCATTATGAGTTTATGAGTCATAATTGATGCCTTTTTATTTGAAAAATAACATCACACTAATCTAACTTACATAATATTTACAGTTATAGATGCGTCTGTCTCCCAAAGCATTACCACTACCACAGATATCCATCTGCCACGATTCTAACACACCTTTCTTGCTTCTTAACATCCATGAAGATTTGGGACGCTTTTTTCTTAGAAATTTGAATAACCCCGAAACGGTGTTCAAAATTGAAAAGCGTTTTGGGAAACAACAATCCACATGACAGGTTTTGAATCCAAAAATGCACAATGTTGAATGTTGCACCCATAGACATAGGATTCGCTTTGATACATCCTATATCTATCGTTGCACCAACATTTACTTGGCATATTTTGGAAACGGATTGATTTGAAGTGTGGGATGCATTTATTAATCTGATTATATGAGTAATTATCGCTGTATTTCTTTAAAATTATTTAAGTTTCTCGTTTTTTTAATATAAAAATCTGTATTTATTTTGTGTTATCCAACGCGGGAACGCGGCTAGCGTAATGGGGACCTTTGCGCCGGGTACGATGAGGGGCGGACTTTTTGGTAATTAGGGTTTTATTTCTAAGTTAATTTTATTTTTATAGCATAGGTTCTTCTTTTACTTTTACTTTTAGGATTTTTAGTTTATTATCTTTTATTTAATTGCAAATAATAATGTTATCTCTTTTGTGTTATATCTATATGTAATCCGTATAAGTATAACAATTCTTGATAAGCTTTCATGGCTAGTAAATCATTCATTAAGTTTTTAATGCACAGGAAGACACAATACGGTGTAACGGACATCCAATCATCCATGTTAATTGTACGATAATCACCTTGTTTTGAAGGATGCCATGTCTCGGGAGGTCAGGAGTCAGGGGGTCAGCTGTCTGGTCTGATGGAGTCAACAGGATCACATCCGGAGGTTCCATGGTTCCAAGGTGATGAAGGTGCGAAGTGGTAATTGAGACAATTAGAATTTATTTAGGTTGACAGCAGGACTGCTTAATGGGGAGGTGACGCAACAGGATATTAGTCATTCGTGTTAATAGTATGCGTATCATTCGACTGATTTTTGAGTATTTGAAGAGAAAAGACGATAGGCCACATGACACAACAGCCTCATGAGAAAAAAATCATGCAACCCCCTCTAAGTAGGAGGTAAAAGAAGAACAGGAAGATCTAGACGAAATTAGTTTGAACAAGTAAAAAAAAGTTGATGTCAGATTATACCAAGAGAATGATAATAAATAATTTAACAGCGTAAACTAAACGTGAAATCACATAACGCCCTCGTGAGCGTTGATTATATGCATTGACAGCAGGTGTATCAAGTAGTTAAATTCGGTATGCAAATGTGTGTTTGGTGGAAAAATGCAAAGGTCTAGAATGGGTACCTAGGTGGCGCAGTCGGTAGAGCACTTGCCGTGTAAGTAAGAGGACACGGGTTCAAATCCTGGCCTGAGGAAATTTTGCAAAATATTTTGCTTGAAATTTGTTTCTAACTGGTCTTATCTAGTTTGTAATGCACAGTAAATAATGTTTAGATATATATGGGCAACCCCGGCCCGTGAGCCGCATCCGACCCGTTACGGTTTTTAAAACGGCCCGCGGCGAATAACAATTTAAAGTCGGAATAACGTTTTTACCGCACAAAAAAAGTGTCTTTTGAAACAGTGTTTTGCTGTCAAAACTTCATTTTTAGTATGCAAAAAATCAAAGATTGATAGCTGAAGACTTTTCAAAAGACACTCTTTTTATGCCTCGTTCTAAGGCCCTAGACCGCGCTCATCTTTGCTGATCTAAGTAAAGGAGTGTGTTAGCGAGAGGTGAAAACTACCATATATAACAAATATATACACAAACACAAGCAGGGATAAAAATCAGTAAATCGAAGTCACTAACCAGGCTGACCTATAAAATTTGGAAAATTATATGCGTCTAATTTAATGAAATTGATTCAGATGTTAGTAGTCTTCTAACGCCATTTAGGATAATATTAAGCAAAAGGTACTCACGCCTGTCTCCCAGAGGGGTAGGCAGAGACTACAGATTTCCATCTGCTACGATCTTGACATACCTCTTTTGCTTCTTTTACATCCTAGTCATACAAGCTCTTCCATTCCGGGTACTTGACTTTGCCCTTCTGCAGTATATCGCCTATTTGGTCGGCAGACGTCCTTCTACCTACGGCGGCCCGGTCGAGCTTTACCTTCCGCTTGTACAACATAAATTTCTTTCGTCACTCTACTTTCATTTATCCTCTCTATATGACCAAACCACCGAAGCATTCCTTTTTCTATTCTAGTCACTACATCTTCTTTCACACCGCAACGATCCCATAAAAGGTGTTTTTCCATTATTTCAACCCCAGTGAATCCAAAATTGCCTGTTGCTCATTCGTAATCCCAATCGGATTAAATAGTACGTCACATTTTTTCGACCTTTAGGGTACTGAAACGTAATTCAAAGATATACGTGTTTTAAAACATTGGGATTCTAGACTATGTTCGAATGTTAAACGAATTATACATTGATATTTGTCACCAAATTATTAAAAAAAATGTGAAAACGACAATTTATTATAAGTTTTTAGTACTTACGATTTTTTTGGGTTAGCCCTTAGATTCAGGGTAAGTTACCAACGAAATGCAATGATAGCTGAGTACGAACTGATTTTGTAACAGCTCTATGGGGCTGCTGTAGGCTTCTGTATGAGGTATTAGTTTCAACTTGATATCACTAACGGAGACCGAGAAAATGGATCTGGACAGACGGACAACAAAGTGATCCATAAGGGTTCCGGTTTTTTATACTGAGAGGTACGAAACTCTGAAAATAAACATAGTTGAAACTTTGAGGAAAATCTGGAAAAATGTTAAAAACAAACACGACAAGTACATTTGTTAAAAAGGGACTTCCCGAATCAAAATAGCTCAGATTTTTTTGGAGCTTTGAGCTTTTTAGTGTTCCATGCCCAAAGGGTAACCAACGGGACCCTATTACTAAGACTCCGCTGTCCGTCTGTCTGTCACCAGGCTATATCTCATAAACCGTGATAGTTATACAGTTGAAATTTTCACAGATGATGTGATTCTATTGCCGCTATAACAACAAATACTAAAAAACAGAATAAAATCAATATTAAAGGGGGCTTCCATGCAACTGACGTGATTTTTTTGCCGTTTTTATAGATAATGGTACGGAAAACTTCGTGCGCGAGTCCTACTCGCACTTGGCCGGTTTTTCGGAATGTCGCAAAACCAGTTCTAAAGTGACTAAGCTTGACATCGAAAGAGAAAAGTAGCTGTAAGTTACTGAAATAGAAGCGAATAAGACAGCGGTGAACTAAAAATAAAAATCGGTCAAGTCAAGTGTGACTCGCGCCCTGAAGCCTTGATGATTTGAATAAAAATTACAAAATTATCAGTACCTAGAAAATGTATTTAATAAAACTGCAGAATTAAGTTGGTCGAGTATTCGGGTGCATTACCCTTAACCTATATTGAAAATCGGCGTTTTCAGTATTTGTTGTTTAAATATAGTATATCACATAATATACAGAAAATTACAAATTCCTAACTATATAGTTCAGTTTTTTAGATAGACCTCGTAACACAAAAGGTCTAAAACTGAAAACTTTGATGACCTCCATTTCTTAATTTAAAAAAATATGAAACTAGAGCAGAAAATCTTCTTAATGAGTTCTGGACCATAACACCTCAAATAAAAAAAAGGAGTAAGAAAAAATAAATTGGGTCCTTTTTCATGCATGACACTAAAAAAATATTGATTAAGATTATGTTTTTTTATTGCGAAATCCATCGCTTTGGAATACTCTAAATATTATTATTAGAGTGCATTACAAAAGATAAATTAGAAACAAAAGTGAAGACAATAATTTGAAAAAATTCCTCGGACCAGGATTCGATCCCGCGAATTCTTGTCTTCACATTTGTTTCTAATTTATCTTTTCCAGTTTGTAATGCACTCTAATAATAAAATATTCATTATTGACAGCAAAGCGACATTAAAGAGGGTCCGTGTTGCCCTTCGGGTACAGAACCCTAAAAACACAGTAATTTATATTTTGCTGGAATTTCTTAACCTATAGAATAAAATGCTTAAGTGGTAAATAAAATAACGTCATTTTCTGCAACTCATTTTACTCCTAATAATGATATTATGGGATAGGATATTATCCGGTTTGAACATTAAAATGATAAATAAATTACAACGGGCGATACCACTTTCCAAGAAAATATCAACGGCGTCATATCAGGTCAAACATAATACCGATAAATAAATTACGAAACATACTATTTTCTAAGAAACTGGCATCTGCATCGTGTCACCGTGCGACTCAATTTATCTAAACTGTCACTTACACCCGTTTGCCTCGAGACAGGCCCTACTAGATTAATTTAAGCTTAATTAGTATACATCCGACTCATAGCTGGAGCGCAGCCACACATAATCAGTCACTATCATAATATCACGACACGCTCCCACCGGAGCGAGCAGCGGACGGAAAATGTATAAAATAATACTCAGCCTTTTATACACGACAGCGCACTGTGCGAACTACCAGCGCTACGGCGAATCGACCGGGCAATACTCCGCGTACACCACTATAGCGAACTTATACAACCAAAGCCCGTACAAGACTCAAACGTACAACAACGACATCTCTTCCTTTCCCAAAGAAGCCACCAGATATCCCAACTACAGTCCTCTCGGCACCACGACTGGCTACACCACCTACACCAGCGGCTACAATCAGAATTTACAACAGAACTACAATACGAACGACCAAAGAGGCTTGTACAACCAGCCAGGATATGGAAACTCTTACGGAAGTTCCTACGGAGGCGCCTATGGATACACGACCCCAAGATACGGAGAAGGGTATAGCTCGTACGAGATGCCGTTCATGAGGAATATAGGGGAGTACTGCATCAACCGGTCGCCGCAGATGGGGATCTGGGTGGACAGCCTGATGGGCATGTGGTACGGAGTGGAGCTGGTGCAGCATCTGGCCGGCGACTCCATGGTCGACTATTCGAGGACTTGCATCGTTATACACATTGCGGAGCCGTCTGAACAGGTACGTTTTTTGTGGTTTATCCTGTCTTATAACTTATAAATTAAAGATACTAAAAATATATTTTTAAGAATAAGAATGAAATCTTTGCTCTAATAAGGGTAAACAGTGACACCTATTCTCGTGTAGCAAATATTAGATTTAGAGCTTGCAAAATAGGCTTTAACGCCGATGGATAAAAGTTAAATGAGTTTGTATTATTTTAGGTTTTTCAACTCTAAATTTAAGGTTTGCTGCACGAGAATAGGTCACAGTAGATACATACAAAAGAGCTCCTTATAAGCAAAGGAGGGTAAGAAAATTGACTCCAATATATGTGACAAAAATGTAACTATACAGGTTGTAATCACGCGTTTTATAAAAAGTTTTTCTATGGAAGAGGTTCAAGATGATCTGTAGAGCATGTGGTTTAATTTAATGCGCACGTCACGATTACACCCTGTATACTTTTTTATTTCTCATTATTTTAATAAAATACCCGACCTGAAAATTTAACCCTTTTATGAATTTATCGAGTTTTTTAGACATGAGCGCATTTTTAGCATGGTGATTTTTTACATGTTGTTCTTTAGACAAATATAAAAATAGAAATAATTAAATTGTTAAAAAATGTGTTCATAAAAAAACTCAATGTAGTAAGAAAAGGGTACAATTTTCCAAAAAAAGCAATTTTACCTCCATTTGTCGATTTTTCTTGTGAAGAAAACGTCGTTATTTTTACTTCTAATTTATTGTAGCGTAAAGTTAATGTCCTGTATTTTACTTAAATACTGAGGAGATAAAGATATATATACTAGGTAGTTAATACTTTTATACATGCCCGACTCGTCGTCACACTATTATGTCACACCAGTGTGACGGCAATATGGGATCAATTTTCTTAGATCATCTATAATACTCCATACCAGTGGCGAAGGGTGAACATTTAACCCCTTACCGCATACGAAACCATATACGATATCTAAAGTTTAAATTTTTTTTACAAAATATTAAAAGATCATATATTTAAAAATTCACTTGAATCAGAAAAAACATTTCTTGATAAAACGGAACGTAATTATTTGTCTATGGCAAGTGAAATACTATTTGAACTATTTGAAATCATGTGTAACATGTCTACGCAGTGAAGTACAAAGATAAAAGTGTAAATTTCATCGCTTGAAATTAAATATATTCCGGTAAATTTGAACTTCAAAGAAAATCAAAATACATTCTTTCAACATTCTAAGACATGGGGACGTGTGCTTTTTTAATTTTTTATTTACGCTTTCTTCAAGTTATAGAACATTTTTTGCAACTGCCATATTTGGCTCCGTGTGCTTTCCCGTCAAAAACACTGTTGTTCATACAAAACATAAATGCAAAGTCAAGAATCCCTTTAGGGTATGAAACTATACACGATTCTGATGTCATTACGAGAAAAAAAAATACCTTTCATTTTCACCAAAAATTCTATTATTTTTCTAAGCTATGGCTACGCAGTTCACCGGCCTGCCCACACACCTAATTGCACCCTGCAACCCGCACCCCTCATCTGAGTGGCCGCGACCAGAGAGGGTGTCCACGCGATTAGTGCATTTTGAGCAAAGAAAATCCTCTTATTATGAGGTACTGGTACTTCATTTAGAGATCCTAGTATTTAAAAAAATATCTATACCGATCATACTAACCGAGTGTGTCAAGTCAAGGATTCTTGACTTTGCTTTTACAACCGGTATAAGACTTCGTATGCATTTGAGCATTTTCACTGCTATTTTCAGACATGGATCCTTCTCGCTTTTATGGTACTTCTTAGTATGTTCAGCTTATGCATGGTGATGGTTTCGTGAGTGATGATGATATTGCTTCTGACTCCGACTCTAACTACGAACGTTTCTCTAGCCAAGCACCTAAAAGAAAACATCTTATCATACCCGACTCCGAATCTGATAGTTCTGACGATTTAAGTATGGCTTTACAAAATTCCCAGGCTCCATCTACATCCCAATTAATGGGAAAAAATGAAAAAAAGACTACTAAGTTATTTGGAAAAATGATAAAATGCCAGCTTATTATAAAAACAACTTCAACTTTCTGTTCAAAGGAGACAAATTTACCGGATTCAGTTAAATTCACCAGAACATATTTTCAAGTTTTTGTTCACGATGATATATGACTGATTATATTGTTGACCAATCTAACATTTAATTTGTTCAAGATAACATCAACAAGCCAGCAGTCGAAACATTCATTGGATTTGTAACGTCACTTGAATGAATTCGAAGCCCTACATTATTTTACTATAATTCATATGAAGCCTATGGCTTCATACTGTTATTTTTAATTTATGAGATATAATTATTTTTTTCCAAATCGTATCGATTATTCTGGCTTACAAAATCAACATTTTGAAACAAGATTTTTTTTATTGCAGTTTCTTGATTTTTCATGCAGTAAGGGGTTAAAAAGGGAAGCCGGTCAAAAAATCACCTTATTGGAAAAGCAACCAAGCATTAGTAGATTGTTGCATCGAGCAGAAAGTCACTTTCTCGAGGTTCATAATCTGCTTTTCTTTCAACTTCCAAATAAAGAACTGAAGCCAAAATAATCCAAAAAATGTTTATTTAGAAAAACGAATAGTGACTAATAGTAGTCAGTCATACGTTCGTGCAGTTATTCGATAGCTCACTATAAGCCAAAAATACGCTCTCGGGAAATGATTTCACCCGTTTTTCGAATTTATTAAATAACAAAATTTAAAGGAGGAAGTATGTATATTAAAATAGGTTTTAGGTTTGCTTATATTTAATAAGTAAATACACGTACATGAACAAAAATAAAGGTATATTTATTGTATACAATTATATATCTACTAAATACCCATATACTAAATACTAATACGTTAAATATTATACACAACTTAACACAACTTTTTCCTCTGTACTCGCTTAGGCGACGCCACGAAATTTTGGCGACATGGATCCCCATTTTTCTCAGCAATAAAAAAGCATATGTAATTACCAATTTATATACTAGATTAAGCATTTCATTGACATCATTTTGCCCTAAGATTTAGTTGATTGATTAATTTTCATAGCAGAGAAAAAAAAAATTGAAAACCTCCTTTAAAACAGAGATTTCTATTTTACTGACAAACGGGAGCGAACGAAGCCTCTAAGTTTTTAAATTAAATTAGTCTACAAATACACTTCAATATGGCCGATTGGATTTATTGAATTACTTATAGTTGTCATTTTAAATGAAAAATACTGTTTTGCCGCATACGACCTCACGGCGTAAGCTAGTTCGTTTATATATTTGTATGTAATAAATCCCCCTCACTCCACTCCCCTAAGGCACCGATTTGAAATTAAAAGTTTATCAATGCCTCGCCTTAAGGTCCATTTTGTAGTGAGCCTACATGAACTATCGGTCAGTATGTCTTTGTGCTGTATGAGACCTGTGCTCGCTTATACTTTGAGGTCTCTTTTGATAAATAAACTAATAATCTCAATAACGCCACAGACAAAAGCACTTGGAAAGGTTAATTATACTATTACTTCCTTACAAAGCTTATCTGAAGACAGTGTAATTTTTGCCTGTGCTGTATATGGGGGTGTAAGTCCGCGACCCGGATTTTAGGAATTTATGTGAAAACACTGGTTAACTGGCATTCCTTAAAAACCATGTATTTGTGCCCAAAGTACGGCGATAAATAAGGTTCACCCTCTATCATGTTGGGACGCTGTAATCGTCGGTGAAAAGAGGGTATTACGAGTGTTGAATATTTGTGACAATATTGTGCTAGCCGCTCCCGACCTAAAACTAACAATCGTATAAAATTACAGTTAATTCTAAAATTCTGACAGCTATACACAAGTCAATGGCTACACAATATTAATACAAAAGGTGACTTTTAATTTATACAGCTGATATATGGTTCGATGACCCTTTTTGTGAAATTCATAAATTATTCCTTCCTTATGGGAGGTAAAGATTTTATTTTGCGGAATTAGCAAAAAGTGTTATCAATCCGTGTTACTGATCACTTACCAAGCTTCCAGTGTGAGTTTGGCTGTATAAATAAAAGTCACTTATTTTGCAATTTTTTATATGAAAAATGTCTTTATTTAATTTTTTGCGTGTATTTCTCAACAAGTTCATAATAAAAGACTCGTGGCTTAAATTCATAATGCTATTTACTACAGTTTCACTGTATTCGTACTATATATATATATATCTATATCTATATAGATATAGTACGAATATATATAGATATAGATATATATATATATAGTACGAATACAGTGAAACTATAGTAAATAGCATTATGAATTTAAACCACGAGTCTTTTATTATGAGCTTGTTGAGAAATACACGCAAAAAAATAAATAAAGACATTTATTACGAATACAGTGAAACTATAGTTACGTACCATTCCTGAAGTTAGTAAATATGTACTAAAAAGTCTAGTTGTACGAATATGTGTAAGTATACAGCAAACATTAATTATGATATGAAAATTGTAAAATACGTAATTAGAGAAGAATTAACAAATCTAGTAGTGTAAGTTCGTAATAAAGACGTTTGCAATAAACATTATACTATCAGTTTCAAATGCTATTGGGACAGGACCTTGTCTTGCGTGCGTTAGATGGTGCATCTCACTTACTCACACACATCTGTCAATGTAGCTAACGCACACAGATATCAGGTATGACGAGGTCCTATCCTAACAGCATCTGTACCGTATACGTTCATCATAAATTCATCACTCATCCATCACACAAGTGTATCCACATCTGCGGTCGGCAACTGATAAGGTCTGGGAATCCCTAAGGGTAAACAAGTGCAGTACAGATATACACGAGATTGTATATTTTAGTTAAGTATGCAATTACGTGGTAGAGCTAATGCCGGGCTCGACTGTGGAGGTACCACCATTTCACTCGGAAATACTCCCGAAGTTATTCGGGGGAGAGTAAGCGGACAGCTCTCAGGCAAAAAACCAGGCGGCCCACCATTGCCTGGGACCGATGAATGGCGGTATATCCATCCCCAATTGCCGGGCCTTATATAAATCAGACAGGTGACGGGCAGCGGCGTCACTGGTGCAAGGGTTTCGGCACCGCGCTCACCAACCCGCCTGCCCAGCGTGTGTGAGTATGGGCATTTCTTCCAGGAAGACCGCCAAGAATGGCGAAATCTTGGAAAGGCCTATGTCCAGCAGTGGACGAAACAGGCTGACAGATGGGTGGATGCAATTATAGGCCTATCATAAACACTTATTGAACGTAATTTTTTATGTTACAATCAAACTAAATTTAAAAATCCGGACTAACGCACAGGTTCCGTTCCACCACATAATACGTGTTGAAAGCTTATCTACATATATCTATAATTAGTGTTTAATAAATCAAGGAAAAACTAAAATATTTTGCAATTTCGGTTCAGTTTTCTAGATACACGAACTATATAAATATAGGATTACAAAGTTATGTTTGCAGTTGTAGGTAGAAGGTACCGGAAAGGAAAAAAGTAGGACTATCTACAAAAAGAAATGAGATGCCATCAAAAATAAAACTTTTAAAAAACACCAAGTCTCGCAACTTAGTTCTTCTACCGTAAAAAGTTGTGAGATCCATGTAAATCCAAGTCGGTTAATTTATTCAGTCCTTACTTAATGGCCAAGTCAATCTATTTATTTGAAACATAAAAGATTTTTAATATTGCTATGGTCACTATAAGATGTTGTTAACTTAAGCGACTTGGATTTACATGGATCTCACAACTTTTTACGGGGGAAGAACTAAGTTGCGAGACTTGTTTTTTTTTACAAGTTTTGTTTTTAATGGCATTGAAATATCAATGAAAATAACTTCTTATTTCAACAAATATTTCTGTTCTTATATGAAGAAATGAATATATGGATACAAAAATAATTTGTATCGAGATATAAGCAAATGAGAAGATTGCACTAGAAATAATGTTCTATAAAAAAAAAATTATCAGTTTGCAATCAAAGCATTAGTCATAGTCATTTCGACCAACGAAAATCGTATTAATGACATCTTGGAAAAACAAATTAATCACTTTATACTTTAGTAGGTACACATGGTGATTGGTGCAGGTGAACATGTTGTCAGAAAATACATTTCGTTGGATTAAAATTAATGTAAGGCAAGCATTAAGTTGCTTTAAGATATACATTCAAAAAGTGTTGACTGGATAAACAAGTGTTTCTTGAAATAAAAGAATTTTCATTACTTGCTTCGAGATATTAATTAAAAAAGGTTCAAATAAACTTTAGCAGCAGAGCAGATTTCTCTGATTAACTAAGCAGATTTCCATCGATTGTCAACCAAGCATACGCAAGGACTCAATAAAATAATTCACTATAATTGAAGTTTTGTATCGAGTAACAAATTTCTTAATTCAAGAATTAATAGAATAAATATGTTGATTAATAAAAAAACATGAAAAAAGTTTAGTTAAAGGTGGCGCTACAAGATAATTTTGTTTTAAAACGGGACAAACTGTATTTTCCACCAAGTAAAAGGGATTCTCAAAAAGAGATAATAACTATATTATAAAATCAAAAAATTAATTCTTTTAAGTAATTTACAATACGAAACTTATATTAAATATTATAATATTAATACAAAAATAATCAAAATACAAAGTTAACTTTAAAAAATGTCACATTTATTGAACGAAACTTAACGAAAACTAATACTTATTTAGCAAAGCACGTCATGTAATATATAAAATAAATATAATGTTTTTTAAGATAAGTAATTCACTAAGTAAGAAAAAGCAGATAAAATAATTTCTTGTATGAAGGTTTAAATTCACTTTAGCTAATTATATAAATAATCTGATTGATATAAAATTACCTTAATAGGCTGCCTCCGTGGCGGAGTGGTATAGCACTCGTCTGCTAACGCAGAGATCATGGGTTAAATTCATCCCATGAACCCATCATGTTTGGGACATAACAATCGTCGGTGAAAAGCGGTGTACCAAGTGTGGACTGTAACTTGTATTTCACAGTTCATACTTGGGAACACCTCCGACACCCCCTCGGGGATATATGTCGTGACAATATGTTTTTTGTTACCTTAATTGGAATCTCAAAATAAGCAACAGAATTTTTAAGCCAACCTGGAATAGTGACAAAACAAAAATGGCAGCCTATATAGCCTATATCCTATAGGTGGTATATGCTACTTCCATGATTTGTACATCGTATCGTACGAGCATGTCCAACAAGAACAATAAATGAATGGTCTTCATTAGTGAGTCTCGATCTCTCGATATTGCGACAAATGGCTACAGTAGACCACCATAGACTTATGTGTTTACAGACAGGAACAGATAAAACAATATCAGGACGCATATTTATATAAGGTGAAATTAAATCAACCGACCAAATTCATACTGGAGACTCAGTTAGTAACCAGGAACTAGGTTCAGTAATCCTTTTGGCCAAATTCTAAAAATACATTTTTTTGCTCCCATACTGTTTGGACTACAATTCCTAGTCTAGGCAGTAAAGAAGCAAAAAAAAATTTTTCTAATTTCACCAAAAGGGTAATTGGAGCTTGTTTTTGATCACTAACCGAGTCACCAGTATGAATTTGGTCGGTTGATTTAATTTCACCTTGTATAACGCCTGCTCAAATATTATCGTGTTAATGGACAGGTATCTTGGAATGAAACCATATGCTCTACTGATCGTACTGAACATCTTTCCTAAAGAAATATACCCGTGCAAATGTAAAAAGTTGTTCACCTTTCCTTGCTAACTTTAAATACTTATTGTAATTCTTATATAGAGCCCACTTTTTGTTCCTGGTGCTATATTTTGGGAAAGTTGTTCGTATGATATGATACATGTATTTCATGATTTCGTATAAAAAATAGTTGTCTTTACATATAATAGTATAATAATATGCAACCCCCTTAGTTTTAACAGATACGATATGCATAGGCAGATCATGATGTGACTAGGCAGATCATTATATGTCCAATTCTATGATGAGCCGACGACATCTAAAACCGCATTAAAATAACCACTTACATAGCTTTAATGTTTCACTTTATTTTTTAGGTTAAAATGTTGTAATTTCACTGAGTCATTGCAGGCTTTTAAAGGCGTGTCATCGAAAATTATGATAATGTTAGTTGTCAGATACATTATGTGTCATACAAAGAAGGTAATGTAAAATTTGTCCACCTACCCCACCCACATAACAGTTCGGCGCAATTGACACAAATCTAAATCTAGGGTGATCTCATCTTGAGAAAATACCAGAGTTCATTCAGTGTCATGTCATGGAAGGTCTACGCTTCTAAAGACCTGGGGTCAAATGTGATAGCATCAAGACGAGTGAATCAGTCAAACGCGTGCGCCTCTTCAGTCTCTATTCAGTTTGCCGGCAATCGAGCAGGGAATTTTCGCGCGTTCTTCTAAATTCAAAAATTGTTTTTGTTTTTATTTGCATCTAAAAAATAGTGATGTGACACAACCGGATACTACAATTTATTTTTACGTACACCAGACGTGGATAGTAAACGAAAATGGTAATCGAAGGTCGAGCTATCTTTAGACTACCTTGGATAATGATCTTGTTTACACTGATCTCGGCTAATGATGTGAACATTACTACTGATCGAAACGTAACAGTGTCTTGCGTGGACGAACACTTGTATGGGAAAATGAACATAAGTGAGGTCATAGGGAGGTGGAAAGCTGTGGAAGTGTACACGCACCTCAGCAATGAGGGTACCAGACCGTACCAGAGTTGTCCCATCGTCACAATTTGGGAACTAGACGAAATACCAACTTCTACGTTTGGGGTAGGTTTGTGTTGTAAAAATACTATCAGTCTATTATCGTATTAAAAATATTATAACTCAATAAGTGTAGTATTCCTATTGCATTGTCCCTCAATATCATGAATGTACATGGCTGATAAGTGAGGTATGCAGATGTTATTGACGATAGAAATCAATAAAAGATGATACTTGTAGTAATCAAGAGAAGTCGTGAATGTTTAGATACAACCAAATAATAATTATGGTTGTTGTGTGTATTATCTATTATTCTACATTATTATTTTTTGTTAATCTTTATTTCTAATTGGTGTATTGTATTATTTTAGGTGTATTATTTTACTGTCATTAAATAAATCACAATAGTAATAAAAAATCGAAATCGTTCATCACTATTCTTTAGTTTCATAGCTTTTTCATTACATATTCGTAAAAGGCTAAAATTAAATAAATTAGCTTCGGTTGTTTGTTTTAAACTGGTGCCCATTTTGGAAAATTTATACTTCCGAGTGTCTGCTGATGGTATGATGATATAAGCATGATTTTTTTTTTCTAGTTGAAAATTTTATTTGTCGAGTATCAAATTTATTTATTTAAGAAATAATAAAGTAATCTAAATAATGATTTGTATGCAAGCAAAGATTTGCCCAGAACAAATAATACCAATCCCACAACTTAGTATCATATCAGGATATCCCAAGAGTTCAAAGCATTGGGGTCCCGGTACCCTACTGAATGAGCTGGCTGGATGTGTCATCCGTTAATTTTGCGTGCTCCGGGATGGGTATTTCCTAGTTCAACATAATAAAAACTTTATTATCTTCTCTTATTTATTACTTTGTCGTTATGCTTTCTTTCTACGAATCTAAGAAAATGAACTTGGTTTATACTTAGTCATATAGTTAAGAAGATAGTCCCTGAAAAACCATAATTTATTCTTCCTTGTTTAAATAATCTAACAATACTATATTTTTTTTAAATTTGGACTTCTGTCAAGAATATAATGCACACTCTTATCGAAACAGAATATTCAGACGTCATTCCAACATTGAATCATAAAAAAATCAAAGATGACTCCAAAAAAAGTTTTCATGACGAGTTTTAACATTATTTGAGCAAAATCGTATTATATTATTTATGAATTAAAATCTGTGTATACTTTATTAGACTCTGTATTGAACAGATATTTATTATAAACTTTATTTTTTTTTATAATAAAATTCGTGATCAAAGTCGTCATTTTGATTTTCTTCCAGAATTCGTCTCTCTCGCACTGCGGGTTTTTTCGCATGGAGTAACAGCGATCAGTGCAATTGGAATATATTCTCTTAATAATTTGGTTTATACTCAGTTTATACCCACATTATACTCAGACGTTTTTAATTATATCACATACAATCTACTTGTACCTATTCCCATTACTGAACCGTACTTTAGATGATGTAGAGAAGGGAAACACCCGACAAGAATTAATAATTATTCAACGACATTGTTCCCAATTAGAGAGATCTATGAACATTAAAATAACATATACTTCAGAACAAGAAATTGTTATTTTATCGAAGCTATCATTATATGTAGATTTAAATTCAATTCAATTATTATATCAACTGATTCCGGGCCCAGTAGGGCCCGAAATATATCTTGAAATATTTATTATAATATATTATAATATTTTAAATTAAAAGGCGATCAATAAAGGCAGATTAAAAATGTAGAATGAATGAAGCTGAATGAAAGTGTTAAACAAAACTAAAATGGTACGAAGCTAAACTTATCGCTCGAGTGCTCCAAAAAATTGATCTGAAGACCCATGACAATAGCCCAATTAAAGCGACTAAATACACATGATGAAATGACGAAGTTTCGCCCACTTGATATATGGGTGGCACAACTACGTCTTCGAAATTCGAAACTCAAAATCTTAGACTTAACTTGTCTTCAAACAGTAAACCGAAATATCAGAAAGAAATATCGGAACGAATATCACGGAATAATGACAAAAATGCCTAAATTACTACGAATTCTTTTTCTTCACTTTGCTAATGATTTTTACTTGAGACATACAAGCGTATCATTACATTGTTACAACTATCAGTCCATCCATGTTTACTTGAAACGCTCAATTCGAACTTGTTTGATTCCTATCTGTATCGCAGTCGGTCAATAAAATGTTCTCATTTATGTTGTTCGGATGTGTGTCACACTAATCTTCATTGTAAATGGTCAACTGCAACTAATTTTAAGGTGTAAGGTCGGGACCTCTGCTTACAGACAATTAACAGGAATAGAGATTATGAGTCATTTAGTGTCATTCGGTCAGATGAACTACGATTCACTCAATTATTGACAATTCGCAGAAATTACCAAAACAAAAACGATCAGATATAAAGAAACAAATTGTATGTTTACTTATAAGTGGAATTAATTTAGCATTAAGTAGGCGGATTTTCAACCAAAAAATTATATCATTGACTGAAATTCGATGAGATTCATGATGTCAGCAAACAGCTCACCTCAAGGAATTGAATACCTTTACTATGATCGGAATAGCCGACAATTTTAGCAGATTCCGAGTGCCTTCGCCTGGGTGACAGAAGAATATGCTTGGGTTGGGCAGCATTCGGGAAGTTGCGTTACAATATTTACGTCATCAATACCGCAGTGCTTAAAGGCTAAGATGTTCAAGCAGTGCGTCCTTACTGTGCTGATATCGTACGGCGCTGAGACGTGGTCTCTTATATAACCTTATTTAAGGTTCCTCAACGAACTATGGAGCGGTATATGCTTAGGATATCTCTGATGGAAAAAATCCGAAACGAGGAAATCCATCGGAGATCGAAAGTGACCGACATAGCGTAAGGAATAAGTAAGTTAAAGTGGCAATGGGACCTGGGCAGCAGGCCATATTTGTCGCCAAATTGATGGCGGTTGGGGCCCAAAAGCGCTAGAACAAAATAGCGTTAGACAAAAAAAATAGTTTTGACCTGAGTATAATACTAATAACTCATTTCATTTAAATTTTCTTCTTACTTTCTTAGTAAAGATACTATAAACAATATTTGGAGTGCATTATAAACTAGAGAAGATCAATTTAGAAACAAATATCAAGTCAGACAAATCTGGGATGGGTACCTCGGCGGCGCAGTCGATAGCGCACTTACAGTCGATAGACCACAGGTTCAAATCTTGGCAAGAGGATTTTTTTAAACATTTGTTTCTAATTGATTAATTTTTTCTTGTTTGTAATGCACTCAAATCAATGTTTATTTAATTTTTATTCAATATTGTTGTGTATGAACTTATCATTGTCGTCTTTTAAAAGGGGGAATACACAGGTAGTCACAGTTATATTATGGCGTAGTTGACACAAATCCACGATGATATCATTATGAGATAATACTATCATTCGTGTCATGGAAGGTCTACGCTACACCTGGGGTCTAATGTGGTAGCATCAAAACAAGTGAATCAGTCAAACACGGGCGCTTGCGCAGTGTCTATTAAGTTTGCAGGAAATATAAGCAAGAAATTTACGTGCGTTCTTCCGAATGAAAAAAATATTGTTGTTTTTATGTGCATTAAAAATAAGTTAATAGTGATGCGACATAACCGGATACTACCGTTTATTTTTACGACTACTAGGTGTGGATAGAATACGAAAATGGTTATCGAAGGTCGAGCTATCTTCAGACTGATATTGTTTATATTGATATCAGCTAATGATGTGAACATTACTACTGATAGAAACGTAACATCTTGCGTGGACAAACACTTTAATAGGAAAATGGACATAAGTGGGATCATAGGGAGGTGGAAGGTCCTGGAAGTCTACACGCACCTCAGCCATGAGGATGCCACACCGTACCAGAGTTGTCCCATCGTCACAATTTGGGAACTGGGCGAAGTACAAATTTCGACGTTTGGGGTAGGTTTGTCGAAAACCAATAAGTTTTAGTATTCGTATTGTATTGCCCCTCGAAATAAAACATGCACATGGCTGATATATAGTGAGGTATGCACACGAAATTGGCGATAGAACTTAATAAAGACACTTGCGGCTGGATGTGTCATCTGTTGATTTTATGTGCCTGTGGATGGGTAAAAAAATCAAGATTTTTATTTTCGTAATAAATTAATAATAAAAATTTGACTTTCATTTTCTCTTTTTACGATACTTTGTCGTTGGGATAACTATTAGCGGATCTAAAAATTATAATTTGTTTTTATACTTAGTAGACCGATTTATACTCTGATCTGAAGTCTTTCCTTTAGTTAGTTTAGTGGAGGCCGCAGTTCCGACCGCGTGTTATAATTGCGGCGCGCTGCGCGGCGCACCGGATCTGCGGCTACTGCTTATGAGCCTTAAAACCACAAATTTTGGCTTCGAAATTCGAAACTTAAAAACCTACCAAATAAAATATAGACTTAGTTTGTCTTCAAACAGTAAACTGAAAACGACGAAAGGATTCCCCTGTCAAAGTATTTACTATCAAGGAAAAATGTCGAAAATGCCTTAGTTCACAAGACTTCTTTCGTTGCTTTCACTCTTCTAACGATTTAACATTTGATTTGCATTCATATCATTACATTATATTTGTATCAATAAATTCGATCTTGTTTGATTCCTATCTGTATCGCAGTCGGTCAATAAAATGTTCTCGTTTATGTTGTTCGGATGTGTGTCACACTAATCTTCATTGTAAATGGTCAACTGTAACTAATTTTAAGGTGTAAGGTCGGGACCTCTGCTTACAGACAATTAACAGGAATAGAGATTATGACTCATTTAGTGTCATTCGGTCAGACGAACGACGATACACTTAATTGATGTCAATTCGCAGAAATATATCCAAACGAAAACGATAAGATAGAACGAAACAACGTATTTGGTAGCTTATAAGTGGAACATAATATTTAAAGACATTATGTATGCACAATTCAATAAATTACAAATTATGAATCATAATAAAGTTCCCAAATACGCTTATTTTTTTTTCATTTATTTGACACATAGTAGATTTACTTATACTAGGTACATAAATTTCGCAAAACCTTGCAGTTTGTCTGCGAAAACGTAGCAGCTTTAATAGTTTTTACTTAAATTAAAAAAACCCTAACTACTTTTATGAACACACTTTAATACTTTATATATATAATACTTGGTAACTGATACATAAGTTTGAAGTTCGAATTCTATTTAATGGTATTTTTTATCTAACGCAAACATAAACATGTCTAATTGAATACTTTTTAGGGTTCCGTAGCCGAAGGGTGCCAAACAGGACCTATTACCAAGCCTCCGCTGTCTTTCTGTATGTCCTTCCGTCTGTCACAGTTTCAGCCGTAATACGTAGAAAATTGAAATTTTCACAAAATACTATGGCCTTTACAAAGGTAAATAATAAAAATGAAAAAAAAAAATGAACCTTAACGTACAATAAACATCGAAAAAATTGCATATTTTTATCGTTATTTGTTTCAGCTCTATCTCAAAGTTGCAGACAAGTTTCAAATTTACAAATATTGTTGTACATACTCTATACTAAAACAAGAAATAAGAAAATTAGGGTTCCGTACTCAAGGGGTGCTGAATTGTTTGTCAGGCGGTACCATTTTAGCGCCTTGTTTTTTGTCGCCCCTTAATGTTGCTTTAGCGCATTTATATTGTTGATATATCAGTTCTTAGGGTTCCGTAAACGTTTTGTGTGTTGGTAGGTAATACTTTGTGCGCGAGTCCGACTCGCACTTGGCTAAATTATTATACCATTATCACCATTACGCGGATGCAATAGAACTTGCGTGGTTACAGTAAAGTTAGAGGCTACGGGCTTGCTAGTGCAGGCGTAATTTATTTGAAAATATAATAAAAATGTAATATATTGTATGTATTATTTTAACACTTGCGAATGTCAGGACTTGCTGAAACACCATCAACATCTTGATAAAAAAAACTTGTTCTGTATTCACTTATAAATACTTTAATAGCTCACCGGTTTCGCCTTACAGCTGTCAAGGAATACGAGAACTGAATTAAAATAACTATGAATAATATAAATATAATTTTAATATAAATATGATTGTTCACATCGCAAATGGTCAATTTATAGTATTGTCCAATAGGGAGAATGAAAATCATGATATCAACACTATATTTAAGTAAAGAAACCGCATCCACATCTGTTGAGTGGTTCTTGAACCAAAACGTAACATACAGACAGATAGATAAAAAATCAATAGTACATTACAAAAAACTTATTCCATTTATAATTTTAAGAAAATATTTATTGTACAGACACGATATCTATACTTAAGGGCACTCTATTCGCCCGAACTCCCACACTAGCGCAGTTCGCTGATAATATCCTTATTTTTAGGTACTTGCTTATTATTTTTTATTTTTCAACATATCCCATACATAAAACATTTATCAAAATCAAATACATACAAATGTTACAAGCGTATAAAAGTCCTGGATTATACACATATTTTGATGAATGTTTGTGTACCGTAATGTCCTAGAAGCGATACAACAAATCAAATAATATTAGGTTCACAGCATAGTATATTCTATACTATTCAAAAATATTTTTATTTCATTTCGATTTTTGGGATATCTCTCCCGAAATCATAAGAAGACCCAAAACCATTCTCGAGTTTTTTCAAGAAATGAATTTTGTCTCACGTTAGCTTGCCTCTCGCAGCGTGTTCGGTTAGTTCCGTACGAGCTCGGGAAATGAAAGTTCGGGTCAACCAATAACAGTCAGTCAGTGCTCTATAACCCGAAGTTGAATGTAGAATGAAATATCAAGCATAGCGACCACGTGCGCGACTGACTTCAAGCATTCGGCTACAGGGCCCTTGAAAAAATTGAATACACCTTGGTTTGACACGCGAAACGGGTTTTTGAAATGGTGTTCTTGGGGTCCTTTGTTATTGTGAACTTTTATGAATCTGTCAGTTCCATCCCCGCAGACAGACATTTCCGTTTTCTGAGGTGTTTCTCATCTTCCAGCCGTCATCCGAGAACCCGACCCACCACGTGCAGCACATCACGGCCAAGTTCAGACACGAGTACAGACACCTGCGCCTGCTGTGGGACGAGGCTGGCAACACCATAGAGTACGCGCTCTACTTCCGGAACGACTCTGCGGGCTACTGGCAGGTTTCGGGCTCACAGAATGGTGAGAGAAAGAAGACACTATTGCCAAATTACAAATGTCAAAAGGATAAGGTGGGAAACAAATAAGGGGTAGTAACAAGCGGTTTGGTCCATGACGTCTAATTCCGCGAATGTCTAATCACCGATTACGACTACCTCTCCGAATGTCTAGTCGCCGTACGTCTAATTCCCCGAATGTCTAGTCGCCTCAAAACCAATTATGACTACCTCTCTGAATGTCTAGTCGCCGTACGTCGAATTCCCCGAATGTCTATTCGCCGTAAGTCGAATTCCCCGAATGTCTAGTCGCCCTAAAACCAATTATGACTACCTCTCTGAATGTCTAGTCGCCGTACGTCTAATTCCCCGAATGTCTAGTCGCCTCAAAACCAATTATGACTACCTCTCCGAATGTCTAGTCGCCGTACGTCTAATTCCCCGAATGTCTAGTCGCCTCAAAACCAATTATGACTACCTCTCTGAATGTCTAGTCGCCGTACGTCGAATTCCCGGAATGTCTAGTCGCCCTTAAACTGATTATGACTACCTCCCTAAATGTCTAGGCGACTGTACTTTACAGAGTATTATTTTTACGCGATAGCAGACAGAGTTCACAGCAAAAGTTGTTCGTAAAGACAAGACGTGCTGTCATAAGTTCAATAGTCATACTATAATACAATTAAAACCTACTTACTGTACAGATAGATAAAAGTGACATTATTATAATGTCAACAAATCATACATAACACAAGTACAAGTGTACATCGGGTCTGTGCTGAAAAGTGTCCGAACCAAAAGAGAGTCAAAACCATTGAAAATTAAAAAAAGGGTGTCAATCAAAATTAAGCCGTGCAGCAATGACACACGATGCAAATTAAAATGTTTTGTTTCTTAATATTTTCACACTTCACTAAATACACTTTTTTGGTAAATTTTATACTAGACCCGAGGTCCATAGTTTGGTATGTCAATTACGAGTATGTATTTATAAGAATAATCCACTTTTTTGCTGTTCCAGGAACAATCACGACCCGCGGCAACTACCAACAATTCAGCGGCTCGATCCAAGTCCTGAAGGCAGTGAACGACCACCTAGTTCTCAGCTTCTGCCAGGAGCCAGCCAACGGGAGACCAGCCCAGCTGTACTCTGTCCTGTTCTCCAGAGAGCCAGGGAACATGGCTCAGTGGGAAATCGAATCCGTTCACAATATGCTACAGAATAAGAAGCTCTCCACGGCTTCCAGAAGAATGGTTTGCGGAAATAGTGGGACTAGGCCGGTTATTAGTATCGTCTTCTCAATACTGACGTGTATTCTAGCTTACATTGTTGGCGCGACTTCTTAATATTTTTAGGAATTGCTGCTAGAAAGATATAATAAGTGCCATGCTATGGTTTATGAAGACAAGTGCGCTCAATCCAATGAGGTTTATAATGTCTTTGGCTCAATCCGAGAAAATCGAAGAGCCGATTGATTAAGAAAAATCTGTCTAAGAAGAAATACATACTCAAATTTATGGTGACTTTCGTTTATGTTGCCAAATTTATACTGGAGACTCGGTAAGTGGTCAGGGCCAAGGTTTACTGACTCTGTTAGCAAAATACGAAAAAAAATACTCTTTACTTGCTTAAGAACAACCACGAGGAAGTCTAATTTTATTTTGGGTTTTGGGTTTTTTTTTCGTTACCCCTTACCAAGTCTCCAGTATGAATTTAACGAAAGTCACCTTATATTAATATTATATTAAACCCGATTCCAGACTTTCTTGAAGTTTGAAAACAGGTCATATTAAAAAGGACTGGGGAAACGAGTGCACCGGTCTCCATACACCATGAGCCATCCGAGGTTTTACTTTTACTAGTAAATGCATTTAATAAAGTCGTTGCATAAAGTGGCTTATAAATCCACAGATGTGACATTTATGTTGAAGAAGATTTAATGCCATACTGTGATCTCATTAATGGCATACTTTTTTATTTTGACAAAGAACATGATGATTCACGAACGTAACAATATATCCGTCCGCAGTTACGTAAAATAACATGTCTCGAAATGAATGCATAATATTTTTTCTAGGAAAAATAACAACCGAGTTTCTATTCTTTCCAGCTATTTAGCTTACACCTGCTAATTACATAAATTTGTAGGAGTTTGTGAAGTTATTAATATTACCAAAGAAGGAATTGATGATCTGTATATTAATATTTATGAACGTTAAAAAAGCTTAATTAATGTTATCTAATATTATATTAATTTACAATAAAGTTTTTTTAAATATAGTCAAGGCTTTTTTTATATTTTCTGTACTTTTGCTACGCGCTGCTACGCCGTAGCACTCCAATTAAGGGGGGCCAGCGTTCCCCTAATTTGAAGTGCGTCATAATTTTATTAGATGTAATAATTAACAAAATGAAGCAATATTTGGTATCCGGATATTACAGACTAGCTTTTGCCCGCGGCTCCACCCGCGTGTTATTCGGTTTAACGACATGCTTTTTTCCGGGATAAAAAGTAGCCTATGTATTAAGTTAGGTTATAAGCCATATCCATTCTAAATTTCCTCCAAATCCGTTCAGCCGTTTCAGCGAGAAAGAGTAACAAACATACAAACACACACAAACTTTCGCATTTATAATATTAGTGTGATTCACTACATATTTGATCTCGCCCTATTCGGCAGTCTATTTATCCGTTCACCGGACAACATTATACCGGGTGTAAAAGCAAAGGCAAGAATCCTTTAAGGGTATGTTAGTATGATCGGTAAAGAGATTATTTTAAATACTGGGATCTCTAAATATTCGATTTTAGATTTTCTTTACTCAAAATACACTAATCGCGTGGACACCCTCACTGGTCGCTGGCCACTCGGATGAGGGGTGCGGGTTGCGGGGTGCAATCAGGAGGCTATTGAGCTGCGTAGCCATAGCTTAGAAAAATTATGGAATTTTTGGTGAAAATTCAAGGTATATTTTTTTTTCTCTCGTAATGACATCAATATCGTGTATACCTTTATACCCTAAAGGGATTCTTGACTTTGCATTTACACCTTGTAACCCTGCCGGGTTACCGGGACTGTCGTTCTACCACAAAAACCCTCAAACGGTAACATGAACTACGCAGGTCGCCAAAGTTCAATATTTTGTTCCTTTATTTTTGTTGACCCTTTACACACATACACACATATTCTCACACCTAGCTCCCAAAATAGTAGACAGAGACTATAGATTATAATCTGCTCTTTTATATTAACACACTTTATTTGTATAAGAGAATTAGGAATGACATAAACGACTTATATACGGCTTCTGTTTAGCCGAGTTTCGCAGGTAATCCAATTATGATGTCCAGGAATAACGAAACTGTCATCAGGTAGTTTGGATACTCATGGTAATATAATTACCGCCAACCTCCAAATTACTATTATTTTATTTTAAACATTGACTTCTCATTTTAAATCAGATTCTACCAGTCACAAAACAGCGGGTTAGAAACTTTATTTAATTTAGGGCTTGTATTGGGTCTTTCAACGGTTTTTGTTTTAATATTCTGAGTCAACTACTTATCTGATCAATGTAAAACTTGGACACGTGTTTTTTCAGACCTTTGTCTTTCCATTGTCAGGGCAGTTACTTAATTGGACACATTTCGCTCGATAGATTTTATTTTTGAAAATGGTGCCTTTCTAAGTTATCATTTCGTTTTATGTCCAAGCAGCTTGAGTTTTATGTCTGAAATTACAAGAAAACATGATTTATTTTCCGATGTCAGGTGGAAAAACTCCTACATCAAATACTTTTTCGTAAAATGCAGAAAAACCTCTAAAATTCACTGATTTTGCGTGCCGACAGCGCGCGAAGCGAGCATTCTAATGAAGACTTTCTGACAACATAGTGAAGTTCAAAATCATTCAGTAAGATTATCGTGCACCAGGGGTAAGGCCTTAAGGCCGGGGCATTATTATTTAATTTCCACATCTATCGCTGTCGCTTTCAAAGGTATTGTGATTGGCTAGAAATGATTTGTGACGTCATTTCTAGCCAATCACGATACATTTAAAGAGGACCTCATAGACAAGATTGCTGTGGAGGACCTTAATGTTTCTTACAGATCTTGGACGAGGGGTAAGTATTTTGTAAGCAATTTGAATAATTATAAGGGGAAAAAAATTCAATTCACTTTTTCAAACGTTTATTTGTTCAAATATGGTAAAAAAGCATGCATTATCATTTTATAACAATTTCAATAATGTATATGTAATAAATTTTATTCAAATGCGAATATTCTATTCTTAAATTCGCAAAAAAGTTTTAAAAAAAAGTGAGTGGGCACACGAAAAGGGACTTATCAGGAACATAATTAGGATTCGGTAAAAATAAGCAGGAGCCGATTACTTCTCTGGACATTGATGGTCTAAATCGGCATTTCTCATCCCCTCCTCACAGTATCGATACACTGTTAAAACAGTCGACACTAAGACATCTTCTAGCTTTGCCCCCGCTAAATGACAACAGTTTGTCTTTCGCGCCAGTTTCGGATTTCAGTATTGAAAAAATTATTTTGTCGATTCCAAGTAAAGCAGTGGGTCATGATGGCTTGGGTCGTGATCTTCTTTTGCCGATCCTTAATACCATTATTCCTCCTATTACCCACATAATTAACTTCTCACTTTCTTCAAGCAGTTTTCCTTCCCTGTGGAAAATGGCGTATATGGTCCCAATTCCGAAGTCTACTAATCCCACCACATTCAAAGACTATCGACCTATAACAATCTTACCCTTTCTTTCCAAAGTACTTGAACGAGTGGTCAATCGCCAACTTCTGAATTTTCTCCACGCGAATAACCTCCTTAACCCTTTTCAATCGGGATTTCGTCCATCCCATAGTACCTGCTCTGCTCTTATCAAAGTTACCGATGATATCCGCCAAGCTATGGACGATAGGCAACTTACACTCCTTACCTTACTTGACTTCAGCAGCGCCTTTAACTGCGTTGACTACGACATCCTTTTGGCTATTCTCCGTTCACTTAACATTTCTGACTCTGCAGCGACATGGTTTGATTCGTATCTACATGGGCGTCAGCAGCGCATACGTATTGACGACAAATTCTCCAATTGGTGTGACGTGACAGCTGGAGTTCCGCAGGGTGGGGTTATATCTCCATTACTATTCTCTGTTTTCATAAATACTCTTGTCTCTGTTGTGAACTTCAGCTCTTATCACTTGTATGCCGATGACTTGCAGCTGTATTTATCTTGCAAGCAGGACTCTTTGTCTCATACTGTTCAGAAGTTAAACATCGATCTCGACTCTATTAGTGTTTGGACAGAGCAGTATGGACTCTTAGTTAATCCTGCTAAGACGCAAGTAATAATCCTAGGAAGTAGGGCCCTAGTGGACAAACTTGACTTACATACCTTACCCCAAGTTTGCTTCAATAATACACCACTACCTTACTGTACCGAGGTAAAAAATTTGGGTTTGCACATTAGAAATAACATGTCTTGGGATTTGCATGTGTCTGAAAGCAGCAAAAAAATATTTGCATCTTTGCATGCTCTTAAACGCATGCAAAAGTTTCTGCCATACTCTGCTAAAGTTACTCTTGTTAATTCATTGTTGCTCCCCATCTTAGATTATGCAGATGTCATATCCCGACCTCACTATGGAACTTTTTAATAAGCTTGACCGTCTTCTCAACTTATGCATTCGTTACATATTCGGACTGCGTAAGTATGATCACATTTCCGAATTCCGCACTGAACTCAATTGGCTTAATATCAGGTTCCGTAGAGATTCCCATATTTTGACGTTTCTTTATGGTATTCTCCATAACCCTAGTTCCCCATCTTATCTTAAAGAACGTTTTGTGCCCCTTTCGTCCCTCGACCGCAATCAGCGTCCTAGCAAGGCTTGGCTTCTTCGCACACCTGAGCATAGTTCATGCATGTATACAAATTCTTTTACCGTGAGTGCAATACGCTTGTGGAACCGTTTGCCGCTACACATCCGTGAAGCTTCATCTGTGTCAGTTTTCAAGACTAAGATAAAGCAACACTTTCTTGATTTGCAGAACGATCCATGATAAATTAAATCTTTTGTTTATAATGATTTGAGTTGTTCGATCAATTCTCCTCAATAAAGCTATCGACGAGTCTTTGAGTACTTATGTATGTAAACTTGCAAGTAGTATATGTATTTTATCACATTATGTTGTTAGTTCTTAATATTGTATATGTTTATTAGGATGTAGTGTAATATTATAATTTATTAAGTATTTTAGTGATAAATAATATATCTATTTAAAATTGTATCTATACTATTCTGACATCATGGCACTACCCCCAACAACTTCCCCATTGCCAAAGGTTAGCTGGTAGAAAATACTAAATAGTATTAAGCTCGCCTGTGTACAAAAATTTTATAGTGTGCAATAAATAATTTTATTATTATTATTATAATTCATTTCGAGAAAGTTTAGAGTCGTGTACAAAACATGTTTTATCTTTTTGGGTGACGGACGTGGAGGAGTATTCTATGTCCATGCAGCTGTGTTTTTATGTCAGTAAGTGTCCTTGGCAGTTAACAACACGTGCGTTGCGTTTATCATAAAATATTATTTAATCAATGTATTATTGTTCCACGATTGGATTGGGAATGAGGTGCTAACGTCAACTTTACGCAAATGTATGAAATGACAGTTATCAAATGTAGGATGTGCAAAAATACGTAAAATCTTTTTCAATAGTGCGAAATTATAATGTGGAGAAAATTGAACATTTAACCAAAATAATATTTCAATAAAATGATATTCTTAAGAAGTTGTAAGCTCGCCATTTGTTTTGATGATCAATCACTCATGGGTTCATCAACTTCATCATCAATACCAAATAGTGACAGATTTGTCAAATATAAAATTTTAAGATTTCATTTTTATAACATGAATATAGATTCAGCAAACAGTTCAGACAACTAAATTAGCGATTATTTCATATTTAGATGATATCGGATTGAAAAATAAGTAAAAATAAAATAAAATTTTAGAGAAGCAATATTATTGATCAATAAACTTTTATGAACATCAGTAAGTACATAAACCGCAAAAATGTTATTATTATTTTACTTGATGGGCTTACATACGTACCTAAGTAATCAACTCATTTGTACTATTTTGCAAACGGTACTTTTGAATCCTAATCCAATCGTGGAACAATAATACAAGTGTCAATTTTAAACTGAAGTGTTGCGGTTATTCAGACGACTGACTAGTGAGACTGAAAATATAAAAACAAAAAAACTATACCACTTAAAAAAAATTGGAACACGTTAAAAAGGAAAGTCTAAAGAATTAATATCACCAAAAAAGCTAAACAGCGTTTACAATCCCTTTAGGTCCCTTTTCGTGTGACCCCTCACAATTATTTACAATGTTGAAATTAACGTCTTTGAACCTATAAAATATAAACGTTTGCACAATGGACTCGTCTTTTTTTCCAAATATCTACTCCCCGACCAAGGTCAGTTAGAAAAGTGTACAATAAGTAAATACCTATAACCAGAACATTTTACAAAAAAAAACTTGTCTCTGATTTAAATGTTTTTATATTGATTTACTTAGTATTTCCGCTGGGCTAATTTCTTTTCTCTACGGAATGATTCTTCAAATGTGAAACGAAGTCAATAAAATGACTAAAAAAATGTTCATTTTATTTTATTTTAAAGTGGTTTAAAATTATTGGATTTTCCACAGTTGTAAAAGTAGTTGATTTCAAAAAAATCTTATATTTAGTGTGAAAGAGACAAACCTGTGCGAGTAAGTGGAATGTTCTGCGTTCCTCTCGCTTACTCGCATAGCATTGTCATTTTTAGGGTTCCGTACCCGAAGGGTGCCAAACTGTCTGTCTGTCTGTCTGTCCGTCCGTCTGTCACAGGGGTTCAGCCGTTATAGACAGTTGAAATTTACACAGAAAATGTGTTAAAATGGCCTCTATCACGGCAAGAAATAACACTTAAAAACCTCAAAAAATAAGATTTTTTGACGTTATTTGTTTCACTGTACTATAGCATTAAATGAAATAAATTGAATTGAAAGTCCTTACCTTCCTTGTGGGAAGTACCTTCGTTTAATCATTATTGTTGTACACATTCTAAAATGCTAAACTAAACAATAAAAACATACCTAAATTAGGGTTCCGCACTTAGCAGGAGGGCTTGTTGGGCTTGTTTTGTATCGCCTCGATGTTGCTAGGACATCTATATTGTTGATACTTACCATATTTTTAGGGTTCCGTACCCATATTTTGTGGTGTGACTCGCTCTTCCTACCACTCGGCGGTCTCACAAACAATTAATACTGTTTATCTATGGTATGACTTATAAATCGTATGATCTAATCATTGAGCTCGACAAGGATCGCATATAAATATTATCAATTATCAATCTTAACATGAGTTTAGTAGAGGTGAAAATAAAATTTCTAGGGCATTGTGACTTTGTGACAGCTCTCCTTATTTCACACAGCCAATGGCCCAAGCTTTGTACGGTTATGACGTCACAAAATCCACCCTTGAATCCACCAAGGGGGCGGGGAGTTTTGCGGGGGTGGGAAATCTGTAAGCCCTGCCAAATTGTTTCAAAAATATTTTCATTATAAGAGCGACTCGAATAAATTACTTCAGTTCAGACAGTTAAAAGAACAATTTGTTATTTTGCTTGGGCTTAGTGACATAAATAATATTTTCAGTTTAGAGCCTTAAATTCAGTTCAGAATAGCAATTAGACCACGTTCGAGAAACAAAAAAAAAAGGTTATTTTGTCATAAAATGAAGCCTCGTCCGTCTGTAGCATATAAATAATTTGGCCAATTGCAAGTTGGAATCGCGCCCAAAGAGTTCCGTACCACAAAAGTACGGGTACGGAACCCAAAATTACTATGGTAAATATGAGTAAACAATATAGATGTCATAGCAACATCAAGGCGACAAAAAACAAGCCGCTAATAAAACGTTGACGCCTAACAAATAATTCGGCACCCTTTGAGTAAGGAACCCTGATTTTTATAAATTTTTATTATTTTTTATAGTATGTACAATAATTTGACCAAATTTGAAACTTGTATGTGTAACACTCTTTAAGCTAGAGCTGTAACAAATAACGTTAAAATGCTATTTTCCGAAGTTTATTTTATGGGGACGCCCCCTGGGTTTAATTTTTTTTTTTCATTTTTATTATTTGCAAAAGGCTATAGTAACAGTATTCTGTGAAAATTTCAACTTTCTACCTTTTACGGCTGAAGCTGTAGACCCCTGTGACAGAAAGACGAACAAACAGAGAGCAGAGGCTTGGTTATAAATAGGGTCCGGTTTGGCACTCTTCGGGTACGGAACCCCAAAATATGCCTATGGATGGCCCGATCAAATGACTAGTTGCAAAACTTGCAAACAACACCCGCTACCTCTGTGGTCTAGTGGTTCGAGAACACGACCACTGATCCAGAGGTCACAGGTTCAAATCCACATATACAACATATTTTTTGAAAAAAAAAAGCATGTTTGCTAATTTTCTTGCCCTTCTTCTTAGCAATACTAATCGAATGGTGCGGATGGAAATATTATATGTATATATAATATTTTTATTCCTATATTTCCCTATTTTATGCAGGTGTATAACTTTATTACATTTTAGTAGCCCAACCTTAATGTTTTTTGTATGTATTTCCCGTATTTATTTATCAACTTATTTGTTCATTGCATCATTTATATATAATATTTTTATTCCTAGATTTCTCTTTTTTACGCAGGTGTATAATTACATTTTAGTAGCCCAACCTAAATATTTTTTGTATGTTTTTCCCTTATTAGTATATATTTTTTTATATTCTAAAGATTAACTTTGACTTGTAGAAAGTATACTTACTTAATATATTGTAAAGATTAACGTTGACTTGTAGAAAGTATACTTACTTAATATATTGTAAAGATTAACTTTGACTTGTAGAAAGTATAAGGTGAACATATGTAAGTTCAACTATTGTTCAACATTACAAAGGGGCACAAACTTGAGTCTTTATAGTCGATCGGTGGTTGCTACGTCACAGAAAAGGGGGTGAAGGGGTGGGTGGAAGGGGATGGACTTGGAAAAGGAGGCCGCAAACGAAATATTCGTGTTCAAGGGCGCACAAACTGTCAACATCGGCGCCTGGAACTTAGATAATTGTCTACAGGTTTGCCCTCATTCCTTTAATCCATTAAAGGTAGAATCCCTAAAATAAATAACGACAGTTTTATACGGCTCATTTTTCTTCAGAAATCGATGTAGGTAGGTGTAAAAAATAGTCCTGTCCAATTTAATGAACGTAATTTATTACAAACACTGTTGAGATAGTAAAGTCTAGTAGTTACAAGTTAACGATCATTGTCATTTTCTACAGGCACTAATTTAATGATATCGTGAGGATCTGAGTATATTATGTTATCTTCATGGTCAAACGTAAGACCGAATATGTTCTTTATATGTGCAATTTTGTCTAGTTTATGTTTCTTTTTATCCGGGACATATATGGCATGGCCTCCACATAGGTAAGCGTCTCCATTGTTGTTGATTTCTAGTGCCCGAAACGACGACGCCCCCTCATATAGCATACGCGTTTTGGTTCCACTTTTGATCCGGTACAAACCAGATTTGTTCGCAAAAAACTCATCGTTGTCGCCGTCAATTGCGAACTGCAATACCTCTTCATCAATTTCTTTAACTAGTTTGGGGGTCGAACCATTTTTGTGAACGTCCCATTTATGCAGGCGTTGATTTGGGAAGGTGATGAAGTAAAGTTCCTTTTTGTAAAACATGTCCCAGATGTTGTGGTCGTCCAGGATTTTCTTTACTTTATGATCCTTATTGTCTGCATGATCGTGGTACTTGTAGATGCCATTACTCCCACCGAAGAACGCCACGTGGTTTTCATTGTCGACAGCGATTGCGAAGCCATTTTCAACACCTTCGATTTCCTTATGCCCGGTGTGATTTTTCTCTATGAAGCCAATTTTAAAAGTATCTTCATCGTCTTTGCCGATATTGTACGTGAAGAATATTTTGTGAGAATGTCTTAATACTGCCAGTTGATATGGTCTATCTAATCCTGTGGCCAAAACTTCTCTTTCATAGTCCACGCCCCGAACATTAACGAAATATCTCTCGTAAAGTTTCTTTATGTCTTTGTTAATAACAACTTCCGCGTAAACCACCACGAAAATACACAAAAACAGAACTGGCTTCATGTTGAACACCCTTCGGCGATGTGATTGATGCAGGACTGGGCGGGATGTGTTGCAAGCAAATAGTAGAGTATTCAATTACTATGTATCGTAATGTGATCCCTATTTAGACCACACATCCATAGCATTGATACGCTGATTGATAGGGTCTATTTGTGGGTGTCACATCGGTGCGTGCTGTTTGTCATTTGATGAGATATGTTATGAATATCGTTAGTTTTTTAAATTCAATAATTTCAACTGTAGCTCAAAAGGTTTTGATCCGATTAAGCTTGTTGTCCACGAAAACAATTTTTTTATTACGATAAAACTTATCATTTATCCTTGAATTTTTCCTCGATTGAGTTGCATTGCTGTTTTATATAAGTCATTATTTTATATTGCATTGTTCTGCTTTGAAATAGAAACAGTCACTAAAGTATTGTTACTCCGATCAGCCACCACACGTACTAGGAGAACATTAAACCAGACTTTGTCTATGAAAGAGAGGGTTAGATCATTCTATTTCATTGATAAAATGGAGGTCCCTACATTTGCCCCCATCCCTCTGGATATTTCTACCCAGTCGGCGAACGGAGGGGCTGTTTCCAAATAAAACAGAGGGAGTGAAAATCAATAGCAAAGCGGCGTACCCTATCTATTAAACCTTCTTTATTTTCTTGTTCCCTGGTGTTTGTGACGCGGTAACCATTCAGCAGTTGACGTGCGTCTGACGAGCGTCGTCCTTTGTCGGCTTTTGATAAATGAATGAACGATTAAGTTATTTAATTTGGCTTTGATAAACATTTTGACGATGAAAATTGTCAGGAAAACAAAGAATTATTATTACATAAATGTTATATTATTCTATTTATTTTCTTTAGAAGAATGATTTTAACATTATAGAATACTGTACTGTCACTATCGGAAAGTACGTTGATTAATAACTTAATAACATTGATTATGAATTTGCTGTGAACAAAATGAGTTTGT
This sequence comes from Ypsolopha scabrella, assembly GCA_910592155.1. Taxonomy (NCBI): domain Eukaryota; kingdom Metazoa; phylum Arthropoda; class Insecta; order Lepidoptera; family Ypsolophidae; genus Ypsolopha; species Ypsolopha scabrella. Next base: position 12,756,373 of record OU342962.1, on the reverse strand, counting down.
TATTTAGTTTTTACAAAAGAGCGTTACCATCGCATCGCATCGTGCAAAGTTTTAATTGATGTATTTTAATAGATTATAACTTCTGTACCCGAATAAAAACGGAAATCCACAAATCATCTCCTGATAGTTTCTGATGTCTTAGTAAGAGTGTATTCGCAATTGGCCGTAGAGAATCACGGCCGAAGCCACCGGCTGTTGCTGTCTAAGCAAACATCCCAAATTGCTCTGAATTACAAAATACCGAGGTAAAGTCAACATTTTCATTAGTAACTGGACAGTGGTCAAGGAAAGTGCCAAACCACAGTGACAACGTCGCGAAATCGTCAGCAGAGGTCGATTTCACTAGGACTGCAGGAAACGCAAGGAAAATTCGCAATTGTTAGGAGAAGTCTGCAAAGACAGGGTGTGGGTTAAGCTGAGGAATGTGAAAACTCCTTAGTCGTATACTCTCCGGGTGGAACTACGTACTTTGTGAAATATTTTTGCTTCTCTTTCAATTCAGGCGCTGTGGGCACTGCTGTGGGTGTGAGTTTGGGTAAAGAAAACGAAGTGTCTCGTTATAAAATGTTAGAAATGTCTTTAATTTGATAAAAAAATACTTATAAAACTGATTCTACTGAGCTAATTAAGAACTAATTAATAATTACTAATAATAATTAATTAAATAATTACTCTACTAAACTTCGCATGCACCTGTAGAAGAGAGAGCTACAGTACCTCGGACATACGTCACTCCATCGCGGCAATAACATCCATCCTGAAAGAAAAAACATAGTACTTGAAAAGGGTACCTTTGATAAATTTCATAACGCCCAAACGAATTGAACGTCATAATAGCAGTTTAAGTTACGTCTGCGGTAAGGAGGCAAAAACTTACCAGGAAATGAAATGAAAAGTTTATTCATCTAAATGTGATTACAGACATGGATGAACTCTATGGTACAGATACAGGTCTTCAAATATATCTACAGTTGGCTTCTTCATATTTTACTGTACTATACAGTATACGAATATTTAAATATACATGCAAATATGGTTATTTATAATTATTTACATTATCATATCAAGAAATAGTGAAATTTAATTGTCTACCATATATTATACAGGTTGACTTTCAAACAAACCCCGATAATTTTAGAGGTTATTAAGAAACGTTAGAATACATTTTAGATGTTAACAATTAAAATTGAAAGCCAAAATTTTATTAAAAATGTTACTTGAAAATAAAATTTATGGTTATCCTAGCCATTCTCATACGCAAAAAGTTGAAAATAGTCCAAAATAGTGGGATCAATAATAAAAATAACTTTGCGCGATCTAATTATCTTATCTCTTCGGGTGACCATTATTTCTGAATTTGACGAAAATCTTCAAAGGGCTCCACCTTTAAAAAATAATTCTGTATATGAGTTTGAACGGTTTTAATAAAACTAATTTGTATTCTGCAACAAAATACTAAATTATCGGGGTTTTCTGTTTAATAAAAATATTGTTATTTAATAATATTATAGCACACCGTGCGTAAAATGACCACTTTACGCACGCTGCGCTTGCGTAAAGTCGGCATTTTCCGCACTTTTGCTATAAAATATTATACGATACTCGTGCGAGAAACTTTTTCTCGACTCGTGTGATTGCAGCACTCACCTTCGGCTCGTGCCGCAAACTCACACTCGTCAGAAAACGTTTCATCGGTCTCGTATCGTAATGTACTAATGTCAATGAATATGTCATGTTATTGTATCATGTCATCAAGTTTGGATCTAAGTATACTCTTAATGCCATAAAAAACATTTGTCAAGTAACCAGTTTCCTTTTCATCATTTTAAAGGTAGATATAGTATTCGTGAGGAAAGTTTTTGTTTCAGAGGGCATAGAGCTTTTTGAGAAATAACTGCGTTTGTTTGATCACAAGCTTCAGCTGTAGCTTTAGTTATGCAAATAATATGTTAGATATTAAAGGATTTACTCCATGTACATACAAGGTAGGGGCAGAACGTTTAATTTCTGAAAAAGCAAATAGCTCGTTTACATTTTTTCTGTACCTACTTTAAAATACTTTTTCAACTTCCACAGAATTTCCCCATAAATTTATTATTTAAGTAAATTGTTAGTAAGTTATAAGTAAATTATTGCCCTTACTCATGTGTATCATAATACCTTTTTCAATGCATAGTGAGGGTAAATAAAAAAAAACATGTTAAAAATGAAATTACCAATAGTTTTAGGATACTCGTAAACAATACTCGCGAAGGTGTCGCACGTGCTAGAGCAACCCGCACTCACTCTCAAGATTGTCTCGTAAAAATCAAAGTAGCTGTAATATCTATTTCGTAAGAAAATTCATACTTACAAAAATATCAATAGGTGTGCACGCTTGGTTTTGTTCATAAAAGAATACTTTCTCAAGATTATGCCTCAAAATTTCATCAGAAGGCCTCTTTTCATCCACGGAGTTCAAGAACCTAGACACCAGGCCCTTATTATTTCTCTTCACTACTAAATGATCTAGGTTATCTATAGCCTCCTCCGGAGTGCCAAAGATGGCATTCTCTAAGAACGCGAAGTATCTATCCTTTTCTATTCTAGAATTGTTTTGAGTTTCCCTTAATTTACTGTTGAGTTTTTCAACATCTTTGGTTGAACGTTGTCTTTTTTCTTCATTTTGTTTGAGGTAGTTTTGATACAATTCTGCGTTTGGTTGACTAGATGGTTCATTTTCTTTCAGTCTTCTTATTTTGGCGAATGTGTTGGTAAGGTATTGAAACTTTAGGAAGTATGCCACTCCATCAGCAATGCTGGCTGAGAAGCTTTTGTTTTTATTGTGGACCAGGCAAAGGCGCTTTGAGGCTGATGCACCGTAGTAACCTGTAATGAAGAGGTTGAATTTAGTGTCTAAATATTGCGACAAATGGCATCATAATTTTTATTTTCCAAAATGTCTTGTCAGTTTCATCTATAGGTAAGTAGGTAACTATATGTACTAGGACAAAAACAAATCCAAAGGGCGCGAAGCGACGAAATGTTTTTGGAATGTGGAAAGCTTTTAGTTCCTATGCGCTCCTAGTATCCTAACGTGATTTGGGAAATATTTTTGCCTGTTTCTGCCATTCAGGGGCTGAGAATAGGCTTTCGTACCAGTTAAATTTAAAATTCCAAATATAAATATTTGGTTAATTAAAAAATACATATACTATATTCACGCTTATTGCCACATGCCCTGATCCTGACATACCACACCAACAATCGAGAAATAAAATAAAACTCTTAAAAAATCATTGCTCGTATTTTTACTTTTTTGCAAGCAGTTAACTGACCTTGTCTCGAGTCACAAGAACAGGGTGTCAACAGCGGCGACTCCTCGTCAACCATGGTGCCCTCCACAGCACTTCTGGTCCTCAGAAACTTAAACAAAACAATAATTAGAAAAACTTTTTATGAACGAATATCTACAAAAGTCTTTTTGAAACATTTGTGTACTTCCGAAAATTAGGCCCTATTGCTAGAAGCTTATATCATACATAAACTTCCGAGAGAGCCCTGTGTCCTAATAGTAGGACACAAAAGAGGCCGTGTAAAAGTAATCGTACACGCACTAATACTATTTAAGATATCTAGCGTACACGTTACATGACATGTTAAGAATATTGTTGCAACTTGTATCGTTTATTGTTACAATAATAAAGTCGATTCGATTAATTTTAGTTTTTGTGTTGGCAAAACTTGAACTTTTCCAAAGCTTGTAAGATTATTTTTCTTTATTGCGAAATCCATTGCTTTGGAATACTCTAAATATTATTAGAGTGCATTAGAAACTAGAAAAGATAAATTAGAAACAAATGTAAAGAAGCAAGGATTTCAAAAATAAAATAACACCCTCATGAGCGTTCAGTATGTGCATTACAAGCGGGTTAGATCAAATAGTTACAAAAATATTCGGTGGACAAGTATGGTGGAAAAATTCAACGATCTACTCGGTGGCGCAGTCAGTTAGCGCACTTGTCTTGATAACAAGAGGTCCTGAATCCTGGCCCGAGGAATTTTTTCAAATCCTTGTCTCTTTACATTTGTTTCTAGTTTATCTTTTCTAGTTTGTAATGCACTCTAATAATATTTAGGATATAGCTTCTGTTGTTATCGCTAAACAACTACTTTAGAATGAAGAAAATTTAATTTTCACGTCACAAAACTAACATTAAAACATTCAGAGTCGGCTTTAATGACAACTTTACCCGTTTTAAAAATAATTCTAAAATGTTGTGTTATCAGAAAAGTTCAATTTTCCAACAGTTTTAAACTTTCCTAGTCGGACAGTTGGTAACTTTAAACTATAAATAGATCTTAAAGAAAATGGCAGTAATAAATAATTTAAATGAAATAGTACCTTGTCGCTGGTCCAGGTAGAATCTGTGTATGGTATGGAGTCAGATATCGAGTCCGAGCGGGTGAGTTTCACAGACTCACGGAGCGAAAAGAATGTCAGTGTTACTACGCCCTGAAAAATTAATATTATATCGTACTCTGTAAGCTAAGTCATCTATTAATCCATCCACCAAGGATAAACTACAACTACAATGTAAATTTTCATCACAGATTCGGTCTTTTCGAGTCCGATTCATGTTTCATTCACGGGTCATGTTTGTATTCTGCACGCTTTTGGTTGTCTTAAGTAACGATTTGCACTTTCCATGGAACTTTAACGATCGTTAAAAAAGTATAATTATGTTGGTAACGATTGGAATTTACCAAATTAAAGTTACGATTAACACTGATCGTAGAATAGTGATGATCGGAAAACAACATTATTAACAGCATATTATTGATTTCCGATAACAAATTGTGCAACAGACTTTCGGCACAATCGTCACTGAAAATTCGACTGTTAATGACGATTAGCGCTCACTAAGGAAGCGTTTCAGAACGTGCGATCATAGTGCGAAATTTCACTCGTTTATTAGAAAGAGACAGAGAAACCTATGAACAACAGAAACAAAAATCTGGTTGCACCAATCAGGTGGCCCAGTGTGATTTTCGCATTACTCCGAAGCGTTTCAAAACACTTTCGTGCAACTTTCATGTTCGGTTACCCTCGCTTTAACTCGGGCCAATTTTTGAACACTCTAGGGTGAAATTCGCATCACTCCGAGTGAAATTCACTCGTTTCCAAACGGAACCTAATAGTACGAGTACAGTAATGATTAATGACGATTTTCTCTTACAAATAGAACGATCGCTCACCATAATTAAGTAACTGGGCACTTACCATAGAAGAGTAACGTCTGATGACGATTTGCACTCACCATATCCAAGTAAGGATTGGCACTTACCGTATAACAGGATCAATTTGCACCCACGATAATTAGGGCCGACTTGCACTAAGCAAACTTAACTCGGGTTAACTAACCTTTTATGTTTTGTCCTTTTCACATCAAACCATACAGATAAGCATAAATAGTTAGTTAACCCGAGTTAAGTTTGCTTGGTGCAAGTAATTGGCCTAAGTAACTAGGCACTCACCATAGTACAGTGACAATTGGCGCCCATCATAATTAAGTAACTTTGGAATTTACCATAACGTCTGATGACGATTGGAACTTAAAGATCTGACCAACGATTGGTATTCACCACAACCAAGTAACGATTAGCACTTGCCGTAGAACAATTAGCGCGCAACACAATTAAACTACTTTGGCACTTACCAAAGTATAGTAACAATTGGCACTCACCATAATTAAGTAACTTTGGCACTCACCATAGATAGTACAGTAAACATAGGTATCCACCGTAATTGAGTACCATTGGCGCTTACCATCATAGTACAGTAACGATTGGCACTCACCATAATCAAGTAACTTTAGCGCTTACCATAGTAAAACAGGCGGCAGCACAGAGGGTGGCGCACAACGGAAACCCGTATCTTTGAGAAAGTGCTCCTCCCAATGCTGGACCTAAAATTAATTTCAATCTATAAACACAAGTCAATTTAGGAAAAACCCAAGTTTAAATCAAGTACTCGTACGTTTCATAAGCAACTTCCATTAATGTACATGAAAAGAGACTGCATTGAGCACTTATTATGTTGTTTTTGTTTGATATTTTTATGCCTCGCTTCTAAGTATTTCCAAAAGAGCGATAAGTAATTCAAAAATGAGAATTTTCAGCCATCCCTAATGCTCGTTTCACCGAATTACTTTTCAAATTAACATTTAGTCGGGTCCTACAAAACTTATTTGTTTTTGTTTATGGATTACTAAAAACGGATAAATATACTCTCTGTCTGTCTGGAAACTTTTGTATTCGCAATAAGAAGTTTCGTTTTTTGGCAGTCCTGTAAATACTGCGTATTTTGGTAAGCCATTATCAATTCCTTAGAAAGAGTAGGCCTAAAAATCACTATAAAGAAAAGGATGTTCGGTTTATGTCAATAGCGTACAGGTAATTTCATTAAAATTAGAGTCAGTTGACATCATAATTGTTTTTTTTATTAAGGATAATACTTATTTTACTTTGCAAGAAGGCATAGGCCGAGCTTTCGATGAGATTATGACTCACCATCACGATACTGTTCGTTCAGTATAGGAAAGAACGCCGTGCGCGCCTGTACTCCCGAAGAGTCCTGATGATGATGAGTAATCATCTCATCAAAAGTTTGCCTCCTTGCACAGTTAAATAAATTATTATTACCAGAAATAAATAAAAAAGCCTTGAGTTATTTAAATAAAAATTTCATACCTAAAACTTCGCCTAGCGAGTAACAGCAAGACCATACGCCCGCTACAGCGCTGTACGTAGCTAAAGCCTCCGGACATCCACCTTCGTATCTGTAATGTTAACAATTCTGTAAACTTTACGTCCTGTAACGAACGGATTCTGTCAACGTACGTAACAATGGCGAAGGGTGAACATTTTAAAAATGGAAGCCGAACAATAACTCGCCTTACTCGGAATAGCAACCAAGGTCGTTGGCAACCAAGGAAAACGTAACATCTTTTGTACTTTGCAACTCCCTGTCAGACAAGTGCATTTGTCGTATTGAGATTTATGTAAATGTTTGACAAAGCGAAGAGCACGGAATAAAGAAATGCAGTATGGATGCCATTTCCTAAACAAGCCAATGGGAATCGTGTTAATGTACTCTTCGCCACTGGTGCGTAGTTATCTGTTTGAAAATACACTCTATGGCACTCAACACGAATTTTAAAAACGTACGTAAGAAACGTAAGCACTGATTTTCCGTAGGTATATTTTCTGGGAAACCAAATTAATTTATTACAAAAATAACACTAACCCTATCCGCCAAATGAAAGTCCCAAAGGTGAACTATGCAAACCCACATACTTAAAATTATTTATAAATATAATTAAGTTTTTGATTTTTGACGTAAGTCATAGTCATGTAAGATTTTCCGTAAGTGCATATATTTTCTGGGAAACCAGATTAATTTATTTTATTAAAAATTATTAGGTAAAATAACATTAACACTTGATGAAAGTCCCATATGTAAACTACGCAATCCCAATCTTGAAACTATGTATAAAAGACATATTTTTGACACATAATCATATAATTAAATCGATGTTGGAATAGCAAATATTTTTACTAATCAAAAATATCGCAGGCTCCGTGTTTGAAACAGGCTTCAAAATCTGTGTAAATCCAGCAGGTTTTGTCAATATTTCAACGGGACTAGGTACGGTATACTCTAATTTCATACTCACATGGAACTAGTAAGGACTCCTTGAAAGGTGGGCAATAATGTTAACGCCACTGACATTCCCAGTATCGATAACGCCACCAAATCTAGCCAAAGATCCCTGCGGACAGAATGTAGTTTTATGATGTATCTTCTACGAGAGTGAAGTGGAAGAGTTGTGTAGCAGAGACAATTTATTAGCAACAGGCTAGCGTATGTGTAGGTATTTATTGAAACCTAAATGAATTCGGATAAAAGCAGCGGGTTGTGTCAGAGTAGAACCGTAATTAATTTAGGTGGATACTTCTTATGCCGCATCTTTCACTCATTAGCGCGCAGCTAATTCGCTTACGAATTCATTGTAGGCATCATGCATGAATAATAAGTAATAAAATAACAAGAAATTAATACAAATAAATTGTAACTGGTACATAAAGGTATTACAGTTTAAAAAAAGAGGCGTAGGCGAGTTTTTTAATAGTTATACACGAGTGTTTTAATACCTAGTTATGTACAGTTACATACACTACTTTATCTAAACTCATACGATAGTCATCTAATTTATTTTCTCTAACCTCATATCGTAAAATCCTCATTATGAATTCAAAACTACTTTCATAATGAAAAAAAGTTTTCATGAACGTCTCTAAAACAGAAAAAATAAATATAGTATAGGTCACCGAACAACATTAAGTAGGAATGCAAAGAATACTTAGTACATACAGTCAATGTCTGAGGTTTGGATATCTTATACCAATGAGGTTTTTGAATAATATTACAACAATACATTGCGGCCCGACCAAGAAGTTTTAATAGCGGTGCGAGACCTCACCACTATGATACCTCCTTGCGGCCATCCTCACATGCGTGTGTCATCGCCACCCGACCAAGGAGTTTTTGCGGCAGTGTGTGACCTCACTGCTATAAAACCTCCTTTGTCTAATGCATAACTCACATGCATCCGCGGTGGACTGCAAGATTTTGTCGCCATAGTTTAGATAATTTATTCAATATTTACTGTTTCTGTTAGTTCAAAGTTTTATTCTGGGAAAAAATGACTGAAGTCTAAAATGGTCGAGTGGTAGGAGCAACGAAAATGATAAACAATTTCGTATAAGCAAAATCAAGAAAAGCTTACGACAAATTTTACCAAGATTTATTGGAATGAAAAATAAGTAGATAACTATTGTATGAGTTTAGGTAAAGTAGTGGATGAAACTGGTACATAAAGAGGTTATTAAAAGACGACTGTGAGTTTAAGAAACGAGGCGTAGGCGAGTCTTTTAATACCTAGTTGAACTACTTCATTTCAATCTATAAAAACTTTGTACCATTTTTCGTAAGCCTTTGTTGATTTTGCTGTTATAAAATTGTTCATAAAATTTTCGTTGCTCAGTATCACTTTGGGTTCCTTAGTCTGAGGTATCACTCGACCACTATTGTCAGACATTTTTGCCCAGAGTAAATATTGAAATAATTAAATCTAGCAGTTCAACGCGCATGCATGTGAGGGATTATGCATTATTATTTATGCATTAGGCAAAGAAGGTTTTATAGCGGTGAGGTCTCGCACCGCCACGTAAACTCCTTGGTCGGGCCGCGATTCATGCACGCATTGTAAGGTTCAGCCACAAGGAGGTTTCGTAGCGGTGAGGTCTCGCATCGCCATATAACCTCCTTGGTCGGGCCGCAAAGTATTGTTGTACGTATTATGTCGGAGAACAAAACCAAAAAATAATAATAATAATAACACTGTCTGGTAAAGTTGACTTTGACAACAGTTTAGACGCATATAAAATAGGACTTTACGAGCACAAACATTGAAAAAATAAAATTTCGTTAATGCACTATTTCTGAGTTCATAATCAGGATTTTACGATATGAGGTTAGATAAAGTAATTACGTGGGACGCACTATAAGTTTCCGGAATGAACATGAAAAAATACTATTAAAGGTACAAAATTAATTTATTGTTTTTCAAAATAATCTCCCTTGGCGTCTATGCACTTTTTCATTCGATCAAACCAGTTTTGAAAACTTTTGTGCCACTCCCCTGTGGTGACCTCTGAAACGTGTTTTTCATACTCCTCGAAAGCCTCTTCTGGTGATGAAAATCGTTGACCGCGTAATTGGTTCTTAATTTTTGGGAACAGAAAAAAGTCACAAGGTGCCAGGTCGGGACTGTATGCAGGATGACTCATGAGTTCTACATTTTTCGTCTTCAAAAAGTCGTTTGTCTGTCTGGCCGTGTGAGAACTAGCATTGTCGTGGTGCAGGATGATACGGCGTTTACGGTTATTTTTACGGAGTTCGTCAATAACTTCCGGCAAACAAATGGTCGTGTACCATTCACTATTCACGGTACGACGATTCTCTAAAGCAACAGTAGCCACGTGTCCAGTTTTATTAAAAAAAGAAGCAATCATCCGCTTAGATGCACTTTTCACGCGCGCCACTTTGGTTGGTTTCGGCTCATCTTGAAAGACCCATACGCTCGATTGCTGCTTTGTTTTGGGATCGTAGCAATAAATCCATGTTTCGTCACCTGTTACTATGTCCCACACCAAATTTGACGCACCTTCGTTGAATCTGGTAAGCATGGCACTGCACCAAGTGACGCGGTCCGTTTTTTGAGCCTCGGTCAAGTTGTGTGGGATCCACTGCGAGCACAGCTTTCTCACACCCAAATGTTTGTGTAGGATTGATTGTATTTGACTCATGCCTATTTCTAAGGATGCGCGAATTTCATGGTAGGTCACATGCCTGTCTGTTTCAATCATACGGCGCACAGCATCGATGTTTTTGTTGGTCACAGCGGTGGACGGCCGACCATCGCGAGATTCGTCACTGAGATTGATACGACCACGCTTGAATTCTGCAAACCAGCTATAAACAGTCGTCTTCCATGGTGCTTCATTGCCAAAAGCTGTTTCAAGCCGAGCGATGCTCTGTTGAGCTGTCAAATTACACTTAAAATCGTAGAAAATCATACTACGAAAATTTTCTCGAGTTAAATCCATGTTGATGCAGACACACAATTTTTTAAATGGCGCTACAAGGTAAAAACAAAAGACAGTCAGATGAAACAAACTGCATTCTACAGCCAAAGAGTTCTATTTTCAAATGTTGCAATAAATTTTTAAATATTGTTTATGTAAGTGGCCAGTTCCGGAAACTTTTAGTGTTACCTATGTATCTAAATCAGTAATCAAATTGACCTTTAATAAAAATGTCGTGCCGCAAGTGGCGTACAAGTTGGTTCTGAATATGCCCCCCTTAAACGATTATGGGTAGTCTACAAACTAGTATAAAACAGAAATATTGGCTGATGATGATAAATAATGGAATGACTTACGGTGGCAGACCAGGTATGAAGGGAGAAGGTCCGAGAAGCAACAGACCTATGGAAGACAGGAACAATCCCCACACCATCATGCACCAGTGGTTATGGACCCTGTTAACATGTAAAATATGTATTTCAATATAAAATATGTAATACGCTCACATTGTAGTTATGTTCATGCTGTGAAGAACTGTCAAAAATAGTTCAGTTTAATTCTTGGACGAATTAAATTTAATTCAATGCCGTTTTATCTGGCTTCCGATAATGTGTCTCCGCAAATTAGGCAAAAAAGTCAAAAAGTCAAAAGTCGTGCATTTTTGTTTTTTTCATTATTTTGTTTAACTTGGTTTCTTCGGGTATCAATCCGAAACGTAAGACTATTTAGTCTATGGTTAAACTTTTCAAATTATTTTCTTAACACTTACAACACCTTAAAGTTGTTGTGCAGGATAATTTCCAAGGTATGCATGCAATTTTGCTAAGAAGGCCTAATAGATATTAGAATATTGTCGCGTAGTGCCATAAATCACATTTATGTAATAGATTTTATTAAAAACTAAGTAAAACAATCATAAGTTATTGTTTGGGAACGATACACAGAGCAACCATCTTAAGAATACACAATAAGCTCTCACATTAAAGAACAATACATCTATACATATACAGTTGTGGTCATATAATTAGGAACGACTGATTTTTGACAAACAAGTAGCTGTTACTTTTGTAATAATTACTGATAACAAATTTAAACCACACAAAATAACAGTTATATTAGTAGGCTTTAATAATTTATACCCGATATGCAAAACAATTGCACTGCTATCAAAAGTTTAATTAATATTCAATTGCTATTGTATTTTAAATGTACTGGCCGCTTGACAAATAATTAGGAACGGAAAAAAATAATTCTAACGGATATTAAACGGATATCGCATTTTTTTGTTTCCCGCGTATTCTATAGTTACATCGCTTTATATCTCCTTTATATTGACTAAGTTGAAAGTGCATAATTATTCCGAAATCATGGGCAAAACGGAGAGTTGTGATCCATCGACCCGGAAAATTATGATGGCTCTATATGAACGTAATTGGTCGTACAAAAATATTGCTGATCATTTGAAGTGCTCTAAAAGTAAGGTGTTTAATGCTGTAAATTACATCAAACAGTTTAATACTACGAATGCCTAAATCTAGAAAAACAACATCACGTGAAGATGCTTTGATTGTTCGTGCAGCAAAGGCTGATCCTTTCAAGAGTTCTGAAAATATAAAGAGGGAAGTTTTTGGCGACGGAGGAGTATCTACACGTACAGTACGAAGACTGTACTAATGCAAAGTTATTTGGAAGAATCGCCCGCAGTGTACCGCTTCTTACGAAGGTGCACCGAAAAGCTAGGTTAGAGTTCGCGAACAAATATGGCAACTGGACAGCAAGTCAATGGAAAAACGTGTTATTTTCTGATGAAACGAAAATAAATAGACTAGGATCTGATGGTAAAGAGTATGTGCGTAGACCGCCTAAGCAAGCGTTGAATCCTAAGTTCACGAAAAAAGTGGTAAAGCATGGGGGAGGAAACATAAAAGTTTGGGGATGTTTTTCAGGTCATGGTGTTGGGCCAGTTAAAAAGATTGAAGGTATGCTAAACCAATTTAAATACAAGCAAATATTGGAGAGAGAGAAAGACTATGCTTCCTTATGCTGAGGAGAGGTTGTTGGACTACAGGTCTGGATATTTCAGCAAGATAATGAACCCAAACACTGCTCATTCAGTTAAAAGGTTTCTTAGTGATCAAAAAATTACTGTGTTAGATTGGCCTGCAAATAGTCCAGATCTTAATCCGATCGAAAATCGTTGGAGAGAAGTAAAGATGAGTGTGACTGGGAAAAGGACGAGCAATTTGAACGATCTATATGATGCCTTTGTCGAATCATGGAACAATATTTCAGATGAAACTTGTAAAAACTTAATAGATTCCATGCCCCGTCGCTGCAGAGCAGTTATTGTAAGCAAGGGCCACCCTACAAAATACTAATACTGCTTTTTGTAAGCTGTGTTAAAAGTTTTGTAATAAATATTGTTTATTTCATTAAAATTGTTTCTGATACAGTTCAATATATTAAGTTATTTTACCGGTTCCTAATTATTTGTCCATAGCTAGAAAGTTTCAAATAAATAATTCAAATGGAACTTTAATTAAATTATCAATTGAAGTTTAACAATTTTACGTATTATATATGTACAGGTAGTATAAAAGCCTGCTTACATAGCTATATTATCATGTCGTTTGAAGGTAGCAACAGTAATAAAGACTAAAGTTACAGCAACTTGTTTTTCTGAATGTTACTTCGGTATTAGTCGTTCCTAATTATATGACCACAACTGTATAAGGTAACTTTAATTCATACAGCCAAACTCATATTGGAGGCTTGGTAAGTGATCAGTAACACGGATCGATTACACTATTTTTAATAATTTCGCAAAATAAAATCTTGACGTCCCATAGTAATTGACTCGGGGCTGGGTTTGCGTTTGTAAGGAACACGAAAAGAATAATTACGAATTTCACAAAAAGGGTCATCGAGCCCTTCAGTAAGAATTTGGCTGCATAAAGTCACCTTACATATCTAATATTTAGTTAACGCTCGGCCTTACTACTGTTTTAAAATATCTACAGTAAATATTTTAACCGCCTCTTTGACGTAGTAGTTAAAACTTTTCGATTACTAATTCGGAGATCGCGGGTTCAATTCCCGCAGGGGTACATTGTGTTCGATCTCCGTGCTTTGACAGACACGTTAGACTGTGGGTTGATATTTTTGTGACTTGTTCTTCACAATACTTACTCTGAAACACGTCTAACGTTGCTTCTAACACCCTAACACCCTTTTGGGGATTCAATTCGTGACGATGTTTTTAGCACATTTTTGAACGGTCAAAGAAATTAATCGGTTCAGTTCTCACTACGGCTAAAACAATTGTTAACAAAAGATAGCAGGCAAGATCCTCATTTACGGATTAAAGTTGCATTTAAAAAGGTAGATATAATTTATTTATGAATATATGCGTGGTAGAGCTGATGGAGGTACCACCATCTTATTCACAAATCCTCCCGAAGTTATTCAGGGGAGAGAAGAGAACAGCTCTCAGGCAAAACCAGGCGGCTCACCATTGCCTGGGACCGATGGATGGCGGTACATCCATCCCCAATTGCCGGGCCTTATATAAAACAGACTGGTGTCGGGCAGCGGCGTCACTGGTGGAAGGGTTTCGGCACCGCGCTCACCAACCCGTCTGCCCAGCGTGCGTGAGTATGGCATTTCTTCCAGGAGGATCGCCAAGAGTGGCGAAATCCTGGAAGGGCCTATGTCCAGAGTGGACGAAACAGGCTGATGGATATATGCCACAATAATTTGTTTTAATGTGTTTTATTAGATGTATATAAGGTGAAATTAAATCAACCGACCAAATTCATACTGGAGACTCGGTTAGTGATCAAGAACTAGGTTCAGTCATCCTTTTGGCCAATTTCGAAAAATAAATATTTTTGCTCCCTTACTGGTTGGACTAGTTTAAATACAAATCCTAGTGCAGGCACTACTGGACAAAAATTTTGTTTTTCGAATTTCATCTGGAGCGTCTTTAAACCTTGTTGCTGATGACTAACCGAGTCTCCAGTATGAATTTGGTCGGTTGGTTTAATTTCACCTAGTATATGGCCCGAAATATATTTATATATCTCACAATATGTGTTTTATTAGATGTATTTATTTATAAATCATAATTAAGACAAAAAGTACATCGATGCGATAAATTTGACAAACTAAGTCGATAAATTCTAAACGACATTCTTAGGTATTGCTATGAAATAAGAGAAATAAGAGCTACATTTTTATCGAGTCAATAGCGTGTTTATGCTCGGTACTCGGTATGTCCGAAGACAGGTGGTGTCCTATCCTCCCTTGTAATTTTTGGATTTCAAAGAATCAAAAGTGGTTTTGTAACTTTTGTACATTATGATTTCCGCCTCGGCCAATAAAACACCGGCCTAGGTGGACCCAACCACCGACTAGGGCAAAGACGGAAATGATAAAATTAATTAGCGTGCTGTCGCCCAATCTGGCAACACTGCACCAGTGGCGATATCGACCGAATTATGCCGTTTTTTTTTGTTTCTATAGTGGCTGCCGCTCTATAAAGTGCCCTTATCTCTTAAGTCCGGACCTGAGCTTAGCTTTTACCTGACATAGCTTTATTAGTGAAAGGAGATTAAAGAACGCACCTGTCAGCCACCATTCCCCAAATCGGACTAAATATTCCATAAAGACCAGAGAAAAGTAGGAATATCAACCCAATTTGCTCCGTCGAAAGTCCAAATTGGCGTAAATGGGGCTCCAAAGTTGGGTCCAAGAACGCCCAAGTATTCGACACGATGACTATGACCAAACCGGTGATAATAATCGAGGGTATCTTAAACAGTTTCATGATCGATCCAGTCTTCGATCCCGACACATATTCTGCAATAGATCAATTATACATTTTAATAATAAATACATATTCATATATCATTGCATCCTCTTCCTATCTCAGAAACAATTGAAAAAGTGCACAGATAATGTAGCTTCTGCTTAAGGGGCTTCAGAAGTTAGACGACGTTAAAAAAAAATATTTTTTATATTTACTTATAGACTAACTAGCTTTTGCTCGCGGCTCCGCCCGCGTGTTATTCGGTTAACCGACATGCTTTTTTCCGGGAGTAAAAAGTAGCCTGTGTGTTAAGTTAGGGTATAAGCTATATCCATTCTAAATTTCATCTAAGTCCGTCCAGCCGTTTCAGCGTGAAAGAGTAACAAACATACACTCACAAACACACACACACAAACTTTCGCTTTTATAATATTATTGTAAATGTAGGTGGTAGAGCTGATGCCGAGCTCGACTGTGGAGGTACCACCATCTTACTCGCAAATCCTCCCGAAGTTATTCGGGGGAGAGTAAGAGAACAGCTCTCAGGCAAAACCATGCGGCCCACCATTGCCTGGGACCGATGGATGGCGGTTTATCCATCCCCAATTGCCGGGCCTGATATAAAACTGACTAATGATGGGCAGCGGCGTCACTGGTGCAAGGGTTTCGGCACCGCGCTCACCAACCCGCCTGCCAAGCGTGTGTGAGTATGGGCATTTCTTCCAGGGGGACCGCCAAGAGTGGTGAAATCCTGGAAAGGCCTATGTCCAGCAGTGGCGAAACAGTCTGATGGATGGATGGATGGAATTGTGAAAATTAAAAACTTAAAAGATTTAACCAACAATATGTAGATAAATTGTTTAAAATGCTTTCTAATGCCTTAAAAAACGAATAAAATGAAAATTTCATGGTTCAAAAGGGAAAACGTCAAAACTTATACACATACGAGCAAACAATAATAAAAACTAACATTTTGAAAACCTATGAGTACCTTTTTGATTCATTATACGAGTATAAAAAAGTATTATTTTCTCCATTTTGCGTTATTCAGCGACGCAGCGATCGTCGTGACAGCCACTTTGCATTACTGTGAACTTTATATCATTATTTGTATGACGCTTGGGTAGGCACTGCCTACCCTATTATACAAAAATATTTTTTTTCAAATTGGTTTTTAATTTCTTTCACGTTATTTTTATCGTCAATCTAGACCTTCTCATTGCTTTTCCAGAAAAAAGTTCTATGCACGCTACTGCCTTACATATTTATGTCGCAGGGATATGATAAAAACTACGGAACCCTAAAAGAGATTTCAGCTCCGCTTCGCTCGGCTCCCGAATTTATGATCACAAGCAACCTAACACGCTCCTCCTCGCTTCGCTCGTCGTTGCTACTATGTTATACTATTGTCCTAGGGGTTTGATTGAGCCATTTATTATTATGTGCTAAATGTAGTTATAGTATTTGAAATCACTAGATTTGTTTGGAGAAATCATACCGGGTGTAAAAGCAAAGTCAAGAATCCTTTAAGGGTATGTTAGTATGTCCGGTAAAGATATTATTTTAAATACTGGGATCTCTAAATAAAGTACCAGTACCTCATAATAAGACGATTTTCTTTACTCAAAATACACTAATCGCGTGGATACCCTCACTGGTCGCTGGCCACTCGGATGAGGGGTGCGGGTTGCGGGGTGCAATTAGGTGTGTGGGGAGGCCGGTGAGCTGCGTAGCCATAGCTTAGAAAAATGATGGAATTTTTGGTGAAAATTCAAGGTATATTTTTTTTTCTCGTAATGACATCAGAATCGTGTATACTTTCATACCCTAAAGGGATTCTTGGCTTTGCATTTACACCCTGTATAGTTGATTACCATACCCCGGGAATTTATTAAAATCTCTAAAATAAAGATAAAAAATCTCTGCTTTTATCATATCCCTCCGACAGACATCCCACTATCCCACTAATATTATAAATGCGAAAGTTTGGATGTATGGATGAAAGGATGTTTTTTACTCTTTCACGCCGTAACTACTGAACCGATTGGGCTGAAATTTTGCACGAATGTAGTTCTAGACCTGGATTATCCCATAAATCAGTTCCCATGGGATGAAAATGAGATTTCAAGTTTCTATATAAAAGTGATGTGTCACCCTTTCACGCCGCACCTATTGAACCGATTGGGCTGAAACTTTGCACTAGATCTAGAATAGGACATACTTGTTCCCTTTGTTCCTATGGACAAGCTATAAAAGAGACATACAAAATGGGAAACAGAGGCGCATAACACACACATTTCACCAGCTGATGTTTACTGCAGGTAACAGTCCGAAAAATATTGACTGATTTTATAGGAGTACACAAAAACTAATTCAACGCGGGTGAAACCGCGAGCAAACGCTAGTAATATATATATAAATAATAGTAAAGAACTCACCCTCAGTATCGGTAAGCAGAAAGTGGTTGATAGGCACCGTGATCACCATAATGATGCCGAGCGAGTAGAACGGCAGACCGAAGCCCCCGACCTAGCTGGAACATCGAGGGTTGTACAGTCAAGAGCACATCAACTACACCTTGGACTTTGTATACTTTATATCCTTCACTATAGTAGCTAAAGTCGTAGGTGTACAACTTCACGTGCTCTTGACTGTAAAACATTTTATTTATAAACCGAAGTATTGGAGAAAGGATTTGAAAATGGCGGCAAGTACTTGTATTTTTATTGCATTGTGATATGGTCAGCATAAAAGGTTGTCGTTTTGGTAGCTTTTTTCGAGTAACATTTTTGATTTTATATGTTCGGAGTTATGTGTGTACATTTGTGTGGGAAGTGTAGGTAAATTATACCTTTAATTATATAATACTATAGGCATTATAAACAAGTAACAATGTGTTCAAGGAAACGAAACGCGTGGAGGAAGCTTAACCGGCAAATCCAGTTTTTTTTTGCGTGCACTACGCAAGTGTTTGTCTGAATACAGATTTAAGTACAGTGCGAGTAAGAGGCGCCATTTATGATTCCTTTCTTGAATAAACCGGGTCCTACACAGCTTACACATTATACACTAGGGTGTTGATGGTAACATTTTTCCTTAAAATGGGTTATTCTATCTATCATTAACAGGAACAGCTTTTTATAGGGCCAAATTTACTATAGTTATCATCAATACATATAATAAAACAGTAGAAACCGCTGTGTCTGTATGTACATTGAAGAAAAGTAATGGAAATAGAAAGGGGGTGACTAAGAAGAGTAATAGAACATAAATCAACGATTTTTAGAATTCTTTTTCTTTTTGTCTTCTTTTCTGTCTGTCTGTTTGTTCACGCACATCTCTAAAACTACTGAACGTATTATCATGTAGTTTTCATAGCTGTATAGAGCTTAATTTGGAATAGAATGTAGGCTTTATTTCATTAAAATCTGATCTCAGGAAAAAAAGTTATCGTCATTTAAAGATTTTTAGAATTTACTTTTCTACTGGTAGTAATTATAAGTTATGGTTCGGGATCTCCTCAACGGATACAACAGAGCCTTCGAGTTTGGGATTATTTGATTGGTCTTTATTAGCACTTTGGGAAAACATGGTGAACAGGGTCTGATAATGGGACTGGCATGTGAGTACGGGATCTCCTCAACGGACAACAGCAGATTCTTCGAGTTGGGCTTATTTGATTGGTATTTATTAGCACTTTGGTAAAAACACGGTGACCGTTGCATATTGTCGTTCAGTAAATCATATTCTTTTGTTTTTCTTATATCCACGGAAATCCATTCGACGCGGGCGGAGCCGCGGGCAAAAGCTAGTACTAATATAAATCAAAACGCAATGGCTTGTTAACACTTTTAAACAAATGATACCCATAGTCCTATAATTAATTGGCGTCATCCCAAAATCACTTAATACAAGCCTGACCCCTGACATCCATCACCATCTCTGCAGAAAGCAGTTATTCTAAACATCTGTCGAATCATTCGAAAATTTTAGGGAACGAATAAACTAACGGAAGCAATCTAAAAAGCAAATGATAATACAAATAATATTAGAAATACACAACCCATACCGAGTAGAGTAGACCGCCTATAGCGGGCCCCACCGACATGCCCAGTCCCACGAACGTCTCCAGGATGCCGAGCACGGAGCCGATGCTGTGCGGGAAGGCAAATGATAATACAAATAATATTAGAAATACACAACCCATACCGAGTAGAGTAGACCGCCTATAGCGGGCCCCACCGACATGCCCAGTCTCACGAACGTCTCCAGGATGCCGAGCACGGAGCCGATGCTGTCCGGGAAGGCAAATGATAATACAAATAATATTAGAAATACACAACCCATACCGAGTAGAGTAGACCGCCTATAGCGGGCCCCACCGACATGCCCAGTCCCACGAACGTCTCCAGGATGCCGAGCACGGAGCCGATGCTGTCCGGGAAGGCAAATGATAATACAAATAATATTAGAAATACACAACCCATACCGAGTAGAGTAGACCGCCTATAGCGGGCCCCACCGACATGCCCTGTCCCACGAACGTCTCCAGGATGCCGAGCACGGAGCCGATGCTGTCCGGGAAGGCAAATGATAATACAAATAATATTAGAAATACACAACCCATACCGAGTATAGTAGACCGCCTATAGCGGGCCCCACCGACATGCCCAGTCCCACGAACGTCTCCAGGATGCCGAGCACGGAGCCGATGCTGTCCGGGAAGGCAAATGATAATACAAATAATATTAGAAATACACAACCCATACCGAGTAGAGTAGACCGCCTATAGCGGGCCCCACCGACATGCCCAGTCCCACGAACGTCTCCAGGATGCCGAGCACGGAGCCGATGCTGTCCGGGAAGGCAAATGATAATACAAATAATATTAGAAATACACAACCCATACCGAGTAGAGTAGACCGCCTATAGCGGGCCCCACCGACATGCCCAGTCCCACGAACGTCTCCAGGATGCCGAGCACGGAGCCGATGCTGTCCGGGAAGGCAAATGATAATACAAATAATATTAGAAATACACAACCCATACCGAGTAGAGTAGACCGCCTATAGCGGGCCCCACCGACATGCCCAGTCCCACGAACGTCTCCAGGATGCCGAGCACGGAGCCGATGCTGTCCGGGAAGGCGTTCACCACGAACACGTACGAAGCTGTGGAGTAGGCGGAGGCGCCGAGAGCTTCTAGCCCTCGCACGATGAAGCAGAGCCACGTGAACGTCGTCGCGTCTTCGATCAGGACTAGCGTTCTGGAAATTTCCTTTTTGTTGAGTAACACACACGGCCATAAAATTACACGTACCCTCAATGGCTTTGGATGTCGGTCGCCTATTTATAAATGAAAGGTAAGCATGATTCTTTTTCATTCTCATGAACAGATTTTATCAAAAAACATAATGGCCCATTTAAAAACTTACTTAATTACTAAGAAATACGAACTAGGTCTGAAAGAAGATGTAGTGCCTAGAATAGAAAAAGGAATGCTTCGGTGGTTGGGCATAGTATAGACAGGGTGGATGAAAGTAGAGTGACGAAAGAAATTTAGGCTGCACAAGCGGAAGGTAAAGCTCAACCGGACCGACCTAGAAGGACGTATGCCTTGGCGACATACAGAAGAAAGGCAAAGTAAAGAGTACTCGAAATAGAAGAGCTCGTTGACTAGACTGATTGATGTAGAAGAAAAGGGGGTGTGTCAGGATCGTAACAAATTAAAATCTGTTGTCTCTGCCTATCTCTCTGGGAGACAGGTATGAGTACCTATATTATGTATACATAAGAATGAGGTGTGTCGGGATCGTAGGAGATGGAAGTATGTAGCCTCTGCCTACCCCTCTGGAAGACAATTCGTGAGTATATGTATACTATCGTATGAAGTAAATGGTGAAATTAACAGCTTTACATTGCCGACGTTGATGTTGAACCTTGTCTTGGAAATCCTTGAGTAAATTATGTATCAACTTATATAGACACGTTGATATCAGTCTGCTTCGATCTTTAGATGTTTAGCTCCATTAATTAGTGCTAATTAATCCTTTAGAGATACGCGCTTATGTCTTACTTTCTCGTAGTTACGTGAGTAGTCAATGTTGACGCTCGAAACGATAAATTAGGTAATTGGCTTCAGGGGTTCCCAACCTTTTACCCTATGCGCCTCACCCAACGTTTTGCAAAAATACTACGCCCCCCTATCGGCCGAAATGGGTAGTCGAAATAAGAAAATTAAACAAACAATAAAATTATTAAATCTGTCTTTTTATTTTTATTGAAATAACAAGAATATAGTTAGTGAGAGCACTGTGGCTGGACATTATTCATTAATTTGTTAATTCGTGATTTCATGGTAGTAATTTTCATCATCATTTTCAGTATGCTGTCTGTTTCTTTGCTTTGATTTCATTCCCGACAGCGTTGAAAAACCTCGTTCACAAAGGTAGGTAGTTGAAAATGTTAATAGAATACGCGTGCTTCCTTGCCGACAATAGGATAAATAGCGTTATATTTTATCATGAATATGTTTTTTTTTATAAAAAGTTACAGTTATCTTAATAAAAAAGCTAGTATAGTTTATAAGATCATTGTTACTAACACTTATGGATCAATGTTATCTGAAATAAATGGATATTACTATTATTAATATTAATAAAAAGTAACATATAGCTGAAGCCGCCGCGCCCCCCTTGAATCATTCTGCGCCCCCCAAGTGGGACGCGCCCCACTGGTTGGGAATCCTTGAGGTAAAGCATTTATACCATGGGCGTATATGTATATAGAAGGGGGGGACACCTTCTTAGCACGGAAAAAGAAATATTCGCGTGATATTTACATTTTGTACCCGTTACGGATTACCCGGGCAAAAAAATACAAAGTGACAATAATTTATGCAGCCAAAATCATGCTGAGGACTCGGTAAGTGCTCAGTATCAAGATTTGATGACTCTCATGAAATTAACAAATTATTTTATTGGTGTTTCCCACAAACGCAAGCCCAGCCCCATACTGTGGGAGATCAACATGGATCCTTGGACCCCGCCCCATGAGAAAGCTAACGCTACGACCATGCTTAATACGACTACTCAGTTTTAAGAGAATAGGTTCCGATTGCATTGATCGCTGTTACTCCATGCAGAAAAACCCGCAGTGCGAGAGGGACGAATTCTGAAAAATTATCAAAATGACAACTTTTATGACGAATTTTGTTATTTAAAAAAAAACTAAAGTTTGAATCAAATATCTGTTCGGATAAGAGTTTAATAAAGTTTATAGAGATTTTAATAAATAAATAATGTAATATGATTTTGCTCAAATAATGTTAAAACTCGACATGAAAACTTCTTTTGGAGTCACCTTTGATTTTTTATGACTCAATGTTGGAATGACGTCTGAAGATTCGGTTTCGATAAGAGTGTGCATTATATTCTTGACAGAAGTCCAAATTTTTTTCAAATATCTATTATTGCTAGATTCTTCAAACAAGGAAGAATAAATTATGGTTTTTCGGAACCTATCCTCTTAAGTAGCCTAATACCAGTTTTTCACAGAGTTGTAGTGGAGAGACAGTTTCTCTTGTTTAGGGCCTCCGAGGCACTTAGATAAATGACTTGCTAACGATTAACTTCTATAGTACCTAGTACTCACGCATCTAATTTGCGAGCTAAGTGTGGTTTTTCTTTCACAATTGTCAAATTACACTTGACAGCTTAGTTAATGGAGCACTAGACTCCAATACCTGCATAGTTTTTTATAAAAAATAAAAAACCGGCCAAGTGCGAGTTGGACTCGCGCACGAAGGGTTCCGTACAATTTCTATAAAAACGGCAAAAAAATCATGTCTGAGTATGCGGGTCCGACTCGCACTTGGCCGGTTTTAGTATTTCTTGTTATAGCGGCAACAGAAATACATTATCTGTGAAAATTTCAACTGTCTAACTATCACGGTTCTTGAGATACAGCCTGGTGACATTGGTGCCGTTGGTTACCCTTTGGGTACGGAACCCTAGAAACTTTATGCCATATTTAAGATTGCCTCGTGTAATTTATCTCCATCAGTACAACTCCGTGAGTCATTAAATAATTATATAAGTTAATTGTTAGAATATATAAGGTCCTACAATTCAAAGAGAAAAAAAATTAACAGATGATGGAGCATCCCTAATTAATAGAGCATATTACACAGGAAAAAAATTTATTTGCACATACTAATTTTTTACCTTTCCATAGAAATTTAGTCAGCTGATTGAACCACTTTGTACAGGGAAGTGAAAAAATTATTCGATCAAAACATTTTTTATTCTTTTAGAATTTGATCAGTTAACGATACATGTTCTACCCTAGAATTATTTTCACTTATTAGTAGGACCTTATATATAAAAAGATATATCGTCACGACATGAATCCCCGAGGGGGTGTCAGAGGTGTTCCGAGTGTGAACTGTGAAATGCAAGTTCACACTCGGCACACCGCGTTTCACTGACGATTATTATTATTTTTTATTTAAACTTAAAAATTTTAAAAAGTTTATTCGTTCACAGAAAGTTTAACATAAAACTAGTGCTTGGTATCACCTTTTAAGCAAAATATTGCCTGTGCCGGATGACCCCGCTCTTTCATAGCTTCACTTCGGGCACTCTGAAGTTTGATCAACATTAACAAGTATTCTAATAAAATTTCTAGGTTACATATATAATTAGAACTTAACAAAAGTAGTTTTTAGGACACATATAGGTATATTTAGTTCATAAAACGTAGAATATATATTGGTGGGTAGGTAAATAGACGCATAGACAAAGTGTTTGTTATAATTGTTTTAGTTAATTTATAGCTTACGTATTGTGTAGAAAGATATAATACAATATATTGGTAGGTAAGGCCCGTACATCGTGTGAACCAAATAATTATGTGTGCAACGTGATGGGTGGTGAGCCCTATCGCCGTCTTCGGACACAAATACACGCTTTTTAGAGCATGCAAGTTTCCTCGCACGATGTTTTCCTTCACCGTTCAGCAAGCGGTAAGTATTAAATTGTTAGAATATATTCTGATACCAGCTTTTGCCCGCGGCTCCGCCCGCGTGTTATTTGATTTAACGACATGCAAAAAGTAAAGGATATATGAATATAATTTGCAATATTCCGCTAAACAATTCTTGTCGTGTTTAGCGGAATATTGCAAATTATATTCATATATCCTTTACTTAGTGATGGACTTCCGCAAGGTAACGCCTATTTCAATTAATCATTTAACGACATGCTTTTTTTTTTTAGAGGGTATAAGCTAAATTTCATCCAAATCCGTCCAGCCGTTTCAGCGTGAAAGAGTAACAAACATACACACACACACAAACAACTTTCGCATTTATGATTAGACTTGTCTAAATTCACCACAAACGATTAAGGCCCGCGCTTATTAGACACCTGATGTATGAAATAACAAATTTAAGCTAGGAGAATAGTTGAATAATGTTTTCAGACGAGACTTGGAACTGGGTGTACATAAAAACCCCAAAAGGTTTCTGATACACCTTCGTGTAAAATTGCATGTCATGTTATGTTTGATTAAAAATAAATAAATAAATAAATAAATAATAAATAATTTCACCACAAACGAAAAGATCCGCGCTAATTAGACACCTGATTTTTCAATGATATTGATCTATCCTACAGAAACCATGCATTTTTCCGGGATAAAAAGTAGCCTATGTGTTAAGTTAGGATATAAGCTATAACCATTCTAAATTTCATCCAAATCCGTTCAGCCGTTTCAGCGTGAAAGAGTAACAAACACACACGCGCGCACACACACACACACACACACACACGCACAAACTTTCGCATTTATAATATTAGTAGGATTCCGGACCAGTAGGTAGAGTAGGCACGCATGAAGGTACCTAGCTGTATTTTTGTAGCGTGTGCCAAACTCCATGTCTTCTCGTGGATGTTGTAAAAGGTGACTAGAGGATAATAAAAAGGTATGCCAACATCTGTGTCTCTGTACTGAGAGTCATAAGGTCATTGGATATTGACCCCGTCTGCAGATACGACGTATTTACTGGTGGTAGGCTTTGGTCATGGCTTCACCACCCTCATGACGAAACCATGCCGCCAAGCGACTCGTGCTCCGGTATAACGTCATGAGTAACCGCACTAGAGGAGTGGTTACAGGCAGTTGCGTATATCAGTCATGCGTCCGTTACTGACTTCCGTAGGTCTTTGCGAATGTCTGATTAACGTCTCGCCTGCTGTCACTCTCCCAGTTTCTGGGCGAGCGCTCTTCATCCTAGGTCTTCTCGACGCTTTCCATTAGGCGCGGTAATGGCCAAGCGTTAGAAGAAAAAAAATCTGCGCGTCATCCTCATTGAAGTTCCGATCTGCGACTATCTTCTAGTCCGCCTTCTTTAGGCGCAAGCCACATAGGATCGGGCGCGAGCGCTGACATGGCACTGGCGTCTATGGAACGGACGTCCGACGCATACCATTCGGTGTGTTCAAATTGCGACTTTATTTCCATGCGTTTTGTAGGAAATTTGAATAGAATGGAAAGACGCCGTGCCATGTCAGCGCCCGCACCCGGTCCTGTGGCTTGCTCCTTATTTGCTCAAAAATTACAAATGACGTAGTTACCCAAATAGGACGTTACACGCTCCAGCGATGAACATTCCAGATGTGAACAGGAATTTGGCTCCTAGCCTCGGCAACTGAAAGTAAAATTTTATATAAATTTCACAAGTAATCTTGGCAAGTTCTTACGCGATACAGTACCGCCCCGCCATCTTATCTGGTCAGATAGATCAAATGTACTATTATTTTCATGAGACATCAAGAATTACATGACTAATTAAAGTTGAAGAAAAAACCTATTGTACTCTGTTTCACAATATTTTTTTTACATTATTAACACTTTAATCAACCTGTTTCGAATATTATTAAATTTTCATGGGCTTTCTCGGTCGAATAAAGTAAAAATTCTATTGTGAAACAGTGTTAAAGAGTGTTTTCTCAAAGATACTTTCCAGGTTTCACAAGTGCCGAAAATTGCAAGTACCTACCTATATAAATTATACAAATTAGTACTCGCACAATTGTTTTCTTTTTCTCAGAACAACACGCCTGTAATTTTTATCGGTGTAACCATGGACTATACTCTTTGGAATACGGATCGCCAGTTCTTTTACAAAACGGGACTTTTTTGCGTCTGTTCGGGAGAACGGGACAGATAGCCTGAAAACGGGACGTATGTTCTTAGATGCTGCTAACAGGCAGGGTTCCACCGGAACAAGCATAAAAAATATGACGTGACCTTTTTAGGGTACCGTACCTGTATACAAAGTTACCTTTGTTTATAGAGCCAAATTCATACTGGAGACTAGGTAAGTGGTCAGAACAGAGGGTGAAATGACCCTATTTGCGAAATACGAAAAATATTTTTGTGCTTCTATGATTGTTCAAGAACAACCTCGACTCAATACGTAGCTTATGAAGTAGCAGTATGAAACGCTATTTTGCGTTTTTCACAAAAAGGAAACCTCAGTCCTGACTACTTACCGAGTCTCCAGTATGAATTTGGCTGGATAAAAGCAAGTCATTTTATACAATAGCACCGGCGCTAACTCGACAAGCTGACTTATAAGGTTACCCCTAGAAGTCGACGCTTTATGATAATAATAAACACTCTATTGCACAAAAAATACAGGTAAATACAATTCGCAATATTGAAAAAACAATGGCAAAGGCGGACTTATTTCTAAAAGAATTTCTTGTTATATTCATACTTTTACAGGAAAGGCGCCAATTTAAAGAATAATAAAGCCATAAAGGTTTACATAAAAAAAACAACTTACATACTTCCCAAAAAGGGGCGACGTCAAGAACATGACAACGGCATAGAAGCTAAAGACCAGCCCACACATCGTATCCGACAGCCCTTTAAGCGCTGCTTCTCGAGGGAAGAATGGCGCCATCACACTCATCGAGCAGAAGCTCATGAAGTCTACCAGCGCTAGAGAGGCCAGCGTGAGCCGCTGTCTTCGTGAGAGGTGGCGGATGGCGCCTGGCCGTAATCTGGTTTGTGTCCGTACCAACCTGGTTTTGGAGAAACAAAATAAACGCAATCGGAGTCTAACTTCTCTGTCCTGCGGGCCTAGCATGGTGCCACTTTAACACCACTTTAAACACCATTTGACAATAAATTCCATATATTTACTGTCAAATGGTGTTTAAAATGGTGTTAAGAGGCAACTATGTTAGGCCTGCTAAAAATGATTCTCAGAAAGGCTAATTAACTGCAAACATTGACAGCTATCTATAGAGTCAACTGGGGGTATTAATTAAGTTTAGTTTATGCATACATTTTCATATTTTCTGATTATTATAATTTTCAGGAAAAAAAAAGAATTTCCATTTTCCAGTTTATATTAGGAACACAGATTTTTTTTTACTTGTAATTGGAATGTTTTTTGCAGATGCAGACCGACAAAGAAGTCTCAACATAGCGGCTTCTACGTTACGGAGCCCTAAGCAACAGTACTTTGTTAAACAATTTCATTCAGTTTTTGCCTTCGTTTTTATCACTTTCTCATTATCAGTGAGGCGTGTTTGTTTAATAATAATTTACTACTTGCTCGCACCTATACTCGGTGATATGATATCTAATGTAGATGCAGAGATAATTCAAAACACGTGCGATAAATTGCTACGTCTATTTCCAGAATTCCGTTACTACTGTCGCATTTCCGCAGAGTGGGTAAGAAGATTTGGGAAAATTACACACAAACACGAATTTGTTATGTACACGAAAGGCGAAAGAGGCAGTGGTAGTGGCTGCGTTCTTAAAATAGACACGTATATATCATTAAGTTTGTATGGACTTTAATCAATTAATTGTTTATAACAAATAATGCTTCTCACCGACATATGAGTAAGGGGTCATTGGGGACTCAAAGAATAGAAATAGAAATGCTTTTCTGGTTTGGGCATAATAATAATCGAGCCAAAGCTTCCAGTATCGTAAAGCTTGTATAACTTCATCGATGAATGCGGAACGGTTTTCTCAAGATCGCGTCAGATGGAAATCTAAGTATATTCCTACCCTTTTAGGTGACAGGCGTTAGTAACAAATAAATGATAGTATACATGCCTGAAGGTAATCCTATTACTTACCGTTCTCTCAGAATCCTGACCTCCGAGCTCGCATCATCCGGAGGGCCTCCCGACCACGACTGCGTCCTTCTTAGTCTCGCCGACTCCGGCTGACTTCTCCTACCAGCCCATGTTGCCACCAGGTCACCCTCTTGAGTAGACGTCTTCATCATATTGGTGTCAAACATTATCGTCTCATCACTGGAGGAAACATGACCTTCAGAGTCACTACCTGAACGCACTTTCAACACTTTATCACTTCCATTGTCTTTTGGAATGAAGCTGGACGCTTCGTCATGTCGTTGGTCCTCAGGATCGTTATCCATGACCTGGTAGAAAGTAGCAGATGGGTCCCTCTTGAGATATTTTCGTCCTGACCCTTGCCCGATACGTTCGCGGTCACAGAAATTACTAGATATTGTGCGTCGAGCGCCTCAAATGTAGGTAATATTTATTAATTGTAAATAAATCAGGCTTATCTACGTGTCAATATACTGAGTGGGCACCGACTACCCGACAGCAATAACCTAATGGCTATCAATGTTTTTTTGATATCTTATCATTTGTGGGTAGGTGGAATGGAAGGAAATTTTAAGGACTCTTGTTAATTTCCAGTTGACAGTTGGTCGAAATATGATTCCATTGCAGGGTACGTAAGGGCTTTTGTGGTAACAAAAAAGTTCCTTACTGATAGAATCAGGTTCATAGTAACTATGCCAGGGTCCAAGTGCATAAATAATTAAAATAATAGAAAAGTGATTTTTGAATACATAGCCGTGCTTTTTATTTTGTCGATGTGTTTATATCACTAACAAAGAGGGGTGGGTTATCCCATTTTGTCTCTTATCAAATTAATTTTAAACTAATAAATAGCGATGATAAAATTTTGTAAAAAATATATGTCATATTTCACTTTTTGATCTTAATATCTCGGCCGTTTGATACGCGATTACTTACATTTTGCTCGATCCAATTAAATCGCAAAGATAAACTATGATCTGAATAATATCATTTCATTTGAGCTAATTAAGTTTTGGACAATAAAAGTTATACTAAAATAAATATCGTGAAAAATGTTATATAAAAAGGCCGTCATACTAAAAACCCATCCCTCTAATTCCAAAACAATAAAGAAAAATACATCGAAACCGCGAGTTTTCTGAGCGGCCCGCTTCCGCTGAGCAGGATGAACATGTGTAAAATGAAAGCGTTGGAGCAGGACAGATTTCTCTGGACAACCTCGCCTTAAGGTGAGAGTCCATCATAATGAATATTACGTATTACAGCTAAGACCCACTTTGATTTTCTTGAGAAACCAGCGGGGCCTGTAGGCCCTACCATGAGTTTTGGTAACGATACATACTGCTTAGCGACTGCGTAAAATGTTTTGTATTTTATAGTCTGGTTCCTCTTGTAAGCCGCTAGGGGCGCTGCACAATTTCTCATATAAATATCAAACTCATAGTAGGCCTGTGCCTATGATAAAGGTCACTCCGAAACGTCGAGATTTTCTCGTAAAAATCAAAGTAGCTGTGGTATCAATATCGAAGTGTTTTTTTTTTACTTTTTTTTCGAATAGATCTTTATATCTACAGGTTGAAATGATTCTAGCTTTATTGAAATCTATGAATCAGAATCACTAATAGGACACAAAACCGTAAGAAATGGTTTTATTTTTTATTAATTTTTTTTGTTCCCAAATTTGACGTGACATGTGAATCTGACTGAACCAAAGACCGTACATATTCCCTCCGGTAAATAATGCACATAAGGCGATGTTTTTTTTACACAAGTACACTATACAATTTTCACCAAACTGCTAAGCAGTGTGTTGGCGATACGCTCTTACAGTTCGAGTCTTAAAAGTATGTTATCAGAAAACCGTAACACACACTGGTGAGAACAGAAACTGCCAATACTTCTACCGTAGAATAGTACCATGGATGAAATTTTGTCTATGATAGTACTTAAATTTTTCTCAGACTGTACTTGACAGATATTTAACGCGACTTGAAGACAAATCTACGAAAGGAACGCGACATGCCGGCCGGTAATGATATATTTGTAGGAAATCATTAAGTTAGATATAATTAGTTCTAGTTATGTAAGGGAAGATAACAATACATTTTTTAATATATGTTTTAGGGTGCCATGTATGTATGTATGCAGTGTGAGTCTCGTGAAAGTGCTCTTATGAATTTGGGTAAAACTAGACCCAATTTTATCGACAGAAAAAAAAATCATTTTTTTTTTCATATAATAGTTTTTTATACTAATTTTATACAGTGTTAGGAAAAGTACTTCGTTCCTTTAAACCACGTATGCTATAGGTATAACAAAGTATGTTAATAGCATAGACACACCATGGTTAATAGTGTTATTTTTTATACAAAAAATTAAAACATTTTGTTTAAACTTTCATTAAATTATTCAACCCCAGTTCAGAACGCAATAGATAGATAGAGATGGGTGGTAGACAATTGCAAAAAAAGGTGCATAGGAGAAAGGGATAGTAATTTTATAATCTAAAATAAAAAAATAAAATTTATTTTTTACTTATTGTATTAAAAAAATATATTGAAATACTTTGTTATACTTATAGCACACATGGTTTAAAGGAACAAAGTACTTTTCCTAAGGGGCCGTTCAAGTATTACGTAAGCAGATTTATTACAATTATTTACCCCCCCATCCCCCTTGTCAGCAAAAGTAAGCAAAGCTCTTACCCCCTCCCCCCATGCTTACGTAAACATTTTTCAATTATAAATATATATTTTTTTATATTATAATGTTATAATTATAATTTTAAAAATATGAAAATAGATTTAGGATAGAGATTAGATTTTACTGGTACAGTATTCAACATAGAGTAAGGGGCAAAAATATACCGATGACGTAATCATCATCTAGACTCCCCTACCCCCCATGTCATCGAAAATAAGCAAAACAATGACCCCCCCCCCCCGCATAGTGCTTACGTAATACTTGAACGGCCCCTAACATCCTGTATAACATACATATACAAAATACAACATTATTTATTTAATTAACAAAATCATATACATTTACAGGTAGTTAGAGTTAGAGTAATGAGCGGTTAAACTCTGGGCGTTTTGCGGGGTTTCCTACCTGTAGTAGCAGACCCCGCAAAACGCCCAGAGTTTAACCGCTCATTGAAAATGTTCTGTCCGGGATAGAAACTTGCTATTTTTATTTTATGAAAGCTGATATACCTAATACAGTTTAACGTATTGGGCAGGTCTTTCACAAGCTAATCCAACACCGTCTCTTGATACACTTTTGCGCTAGTTTTAACCCCTTTTTCACAAAAATTAACCTTAGTTGGCCCGTAATACAACACACCTAGCCAAATCATCACTGATGATGGATGATGGCCATGCTGCACCCGTGGAACTCTTTTTGGGGCTTCCTCTGAGCTGCTAGCATACACCCTATCATTCTGTTTGTTGTATTTTTCCTCAATCCCGAAAATTTTCTCGTCCGTAAACAGGATATCACTGTGGCGGTTTCTTGCGTACCGCCGTAACAACTCCCGAGATCTTTTAAGCCTCATCGCTTTTAGACGCGCATTAAGTAAGTGTCCACTTTTTTTCTGTAAGCTCGTAGACCAAGATCATCATTCAAAACCTATTTTACGGTTTTCCTACTAACATCCATCTGCAAAGCAACTTCTGTTTTCGGATAGGATTTCTTATCGCGCGCTTTGATCATTGCTGGTGTTCTTACAGAGCATGGCTGCTACTCTTATCTATGCTATCAATAGTTCGGTACACGAACCTAAGCGTTATTTTAACTTTTCGAGCAACTTGAAAATTGTACTTGGCGAGTGCCCACAGCGGTACAACGCTATTACAACGTAATTCCACACAGGTTTTGAAATTTATGGTTCTGGATTTATTTCTTTACTTATACAAAAAGATCTTCCCTTGTGCATATCTTTTTTCGTCATTATTTACTGCTACTCGGTTCTCTTTCAACGTCCACTCCATCGTGAAAAATGACAATAAATGATTATTTTTTGTTTTAATATTTTCGTAAAAAATTCAAAATTAGAATGCAATAAAATTTTCATAAAATTATGTTCGTAATTTAAAAACAATGTGCCTATGATAGAACTTAGGGACTGGTGACGTTAAATATAAAACCGAACCGATATTTTAATTTGAAACATGTCTTCACAATACCTGAGGGTGTGACAGAGGCTGTCCATAAGAGACGGTCAATACTCGCACATCCTCTTTTTACCGACGATTCTTGCGTTCCAACATGATGGCTGTACTTCAGTTGGGCACAAATACAAACTTTTAAGGGCATGCAGCAGGTGATGCACACTAACAAATGTTTTCCTTCACCGTTCAGCAAGTATTCAGTTTCCCTTGGGCCAGTAGTACCATTAGTCCGACGCGTAATAGTAGATTACTGCTAAGACCAGGAAATAAGCAATCCTGGACGAGTAAGTTAAAAGTCCGAGCCCGTAGGCGAGGCCAGGATTGCTAATTCATCCTCCTGGAAGAAATGCCCATACTCACACACGCTGGTGAGCGCGGTGCCGAAACCCTTGCACCAGTGACGCCGCTGCCCGTCACCAGTCTGTTTTATATAAGGCTCGGCAATTGGGGATGGATAAACCGCCATCCATCGGTCCCAGGCAATGGTGGGCCGCCTGGTTTTGCCTGAGAGCTGTTCTCTTACTCTCCCCCGAATAACTTCGGGAGGATTTCCGAGTAAGATGGTGGTACCTCCACAGTCGAGCCCGGCATCAGCTTTACCACCTAACACACACACACACACACAAACTTTTTCGCATTTATAATATTAGTGTGAGGAGACTTGAAAAAAAAAACAAAGCGTATTTAACTCGCAATTATTTTATTTTGGGTAGGTATAACGGCATAATGACAATTTGAAGATCAACAATAACATATTTAATAAAAGATTGCGGATCAAAATCACAAATTATACTAAAAGTGAACTTATTTTATAGACGTAAATGTTTACACTTAATCTGCACAATAAACTATAGATATGCTATCTCACGAAGTACATCTGGTTGTAGTAGTGAGGTGTACAGTGAAGACCGCATCAAGTTAGACACTTGGGACTTTGTACCTATCTTATATTCTTCTCTGTAGGGGCTAATGTCGTACTGCAAGTGTATAGCTTGATGTGGTCTCCACTGTACAAATAAGCACGGTTTGTGTGCATGGCGCGTTTTGTAGCGCTCCCGAAGTTACGCACACCACAAAAAAGTGCGTATGCACCATTGACCTCTCATAAACAACTAGACACACAGTCTCTAAGAAAAGTTCGTCAGAAAGTGTCCGAACCTGCGACGTGCATAGTAGCAAAAATGCTTCAACCAAATTAAAACGTTATGTCGTTATTATAAGATGCAATGTCAGTTGTACGAAATCGATAAGATGCATCGCGGACACTTTTTGTGCGAGATTGTGAGTCTAGTTGTTTGAGCGAGGTCAATGGTACGCACGCACTACTACAACCATAGATAAACGGACTTCGTGAGATAGACTATCTGTATGTACCCTTGAAAACAATAATGAAAAGAATTCTCATTATTTCGAGGTAAGCACTGGATTACTATGGTTTGTATAGTTCAACAGCTTTAGCTAGGTAAGGATATTTATTACATATTTAATTAGTAAAATAGTATATTTTCATTTTACACTCTTTCATAAAAATAGATCTATGTACTGATAACACAAATAGCATATACTATTTTCTTTTCTAAAGCTATACATGTTTACAAATTTTCTTTGTTATTACATTTATTTCATACGTAAAACAACGAAAAAAAAATCGTTTGTGTAAGTTTTAGGTTTACATTACACACTCGTCATAAACATTACGCGGTTAACTGATTTTATTATTTATGTCAACCTGGCCATTGCAAACTGTGCCGCAAACCGGTGAATGTAATCCCGCAGACTCCGCACTTTCAACAAATCACAAAACAAAACAAAACACGTAGAGATCGAGTCTCTCATCAATATCCAAACTTCAAAAACAACTTGTTTATTATAATTAAACATACAAAAATCGCACAAGTTTTAATAATTACATTAAATGTAAAAATAATCAACTTCATCGTTTAAGTGGGTGTAACTTATCTGAACAAGGCATAAATAAATATTTAAAACCAATAGAAATGTTTATATAAAAATACGTTAGCCGTTGAAAAAACATGAAAAAAATTCACCTACATACAAAAATATATCCTAACGACGCTGTCTCTATTGCATACTTAGAACACATACAATTATAAAATCAAGCAAATAAATAGTATATACTTTTAGAATATAATTAGAGTTTAATGTGCAGTATTCTCGAGGCGGCAGTAATAAAATATAAGTGTAATATTTGCAGACCAATTACTTAATTACTTATTTGGACTGGATTTTAATAAGGCCTCTAACAAAAAAAAATACAAATAGAAACAGCTAAGCTTTTCCTTGAAATTATAAATTGTATCGTAAAATAAAAATATATAAGGTCCTACAAACCAAAGTGAAAAATTTTCACAGATAGAGTATCTCTAATATAACACATTCCAAAGAAATTGTTTTTTTTTACGCGTATTTTATTCACCTTTCTATAGAAATTGTGTCAGCTGATTGAACCAATCTGTACCGGGAAGGGAAAAAAATATTGTGTTTAGTACTGATCACACTAAATAAAATAAAAAAGTTTTTGGCTAAATAATTTTTCCGCTTCCCAACTGTGTATGTTGTGGTTCAATTAGCCCACTCAATTTCTATGAAATTTTATATTTCTAAAATATTTTCGTTGGAAAGTAGTCTATTAGGGATACTTAATCATCTTTTGAATTTTTTTCACTTTGAATTGTAGGACCATATATAATATGCCAATTAATATTTATGTTATCTGATAGCAAAAGACTTGTTCTACCTTTGGTAGCAATGGGATTGTCCATAAAACATGTGAAAGTGTGGCGGGGGGTCAGATCTTAAACTGAAAAGTCGCATACGGTTACGCGTTTTGGTTACGGCGAGACACCAAAAATAATGGCGTAGGAAACAGAAACAGTGGGCTGATTGATAAGGATGATGACAAAATATAAAAGAGATAAAGACCAAGTTATTTGTAGGAGTTTAGAAACTCCTTTGTCATAATGTACTTCGCAGTACAAAACAGAAGGAGACAGCATTTTTTCTGTGACAGAAATTCACACTTTTGCGGGCCTAAAGTTTATCTGTCAAATGAGAATTTTTTGTGGAGATCAGGGGTGCAATTGCGTAAGACAATCGTATTCATTTTACAGCCAAAAACGTACGATTTCAATTGTCAAACCGGCTAATTTGATAAGCCGAAAAGACGTTTGATTACACAACTGTACCTCTGCTTTCTTATGAACAGTGTCCCTAGAAGGTTTCATACGGAAGGCATGTGCCAAAATTGGAGTCAGGTACTTTATGGACAGACCCAAAGATTTTACAGTGAGTAACTATACAAAACGCACATTTATCAATCATAGTCAAAGTCAACCAGCTCACATCATAACCTGAGCTGTTCCAACTCCTTCAGCAAAGCAGCTTCGTTCTTAATCTTCTCTGTTTGGTTTTTCTCGAGAGGTTTGCCGGCCGCTCTGGCTGCCTTCAGTTTCTCGATGTCGCTTAGTTTCTGGAAATCAGGGAAGATATGTAAAAGTAGAGTGATGAAAAAAATGTATGGTGCGCAAGTGGAAGATAAAGCTCGAGTGGGCCGCCCCACACTGGTTCCATTCTGAGAAATGTGGGGCTTAGGGTCCAAGGTTAGTAAATCAAGATGTTTTTTTTAACATGACAGGTTTTTTGATTCTGAACAACTTTTACAGATAATTTTATTTTCATATATCGCTCAAACACGCTAAAAAAAATTTTTTTTTTTTGTGCGGAGCAAAATTATTTTTTGACGATTTTTTACATAATCGCAGCGCGGTTAAAATGAAATCTGGAAATAATTATAGAGAGCATTACCCTCGATACTTAATCCCCAGGTACCATTTCAATATGTTTGAGACTTTTGGAGCTAGAGGCACTTCAAGGTTATTAGTTGAAATATTGGTCTCTAGTCTAAAATTCAACCATATTCGAAATGAAACCTAGCTTTTATTGTAAAAAGTATGGTCCTTAAGGGCCCGCTCTCCTTGACATTGAGCACTTCATTTTGTGTCAGGTGGAACTGAACTCTATGACGTTTCATTATTGTTTAAAATAGCGCGCTCTGAGCCGTGGCTGTTACGACAACCGAAACATCGCGCGCTCTAAAGAATCACGTTTCGATGCCGAATTATTATGTTCGATGGATAAATACACCAAGTTACAATTTTTGTTTGGCAAAATTAAACCAATCACACCATTCTGTATACTCTTAACCCTACAAATGTCCAGTACAGACACCTGGGTGTACAGAATCCAGGAAACCCCAGTGTCCTGTGCAGACACATGGGTGTACAGGAAAGTTGATGCGTTCCACTTGAGCGACTGTTCTACGTTTCGGACCGAACACGAAAAATAAAAATACCAATATTATCTTTGGTTTGCTGGCGTCTGATTGGGTAAACTTGATTGGTTGAAATTAAACCAATCACCTTTGAAATAAATAAAAAGCTTTCGTCAGTCGGCTTGGGACGCCATTTCTCTTTTGTGATTGTGTTCTGTGCTTATCTGTGATCTAAATATGCCAAGGAATTTGTGAAGTATTTAGTGAGCATTTCAATAAAAAAAGTCATGTAGTCTACGCGTAAACTAATTGTGATTATGTGAGTGTAAAAAGAAATTCAGAAATTAGTGTATATGAAGTGTAGTGACGAAAAATGTGACGACAAATGGCGGAAAAAAGTGAAAAATGAAACTATATCAAGGGATATCTCTGCTTCGGATTATTACATAGGTATGTAAATTAGATGAGAACATGCCAAATTTAATGTAGATTCTTAGGATATATAACATATTGGGTAATAATTATAGCAACCGGACCGAATCCGTCCATTTTTAACCTCAAGTCGCTCGGAATTTCGTTTTGTACAATGTATGGCGACATTTCAGGGTCATGTAATTCGCTAGTAGGCGGACTTTGGACGGGTTAACTTAGGGGTGACTGAATTTCAGTTTCCAAAATCATCTGGGAAACCGTCAATGGGAAATACGCTAAGAGCAGTTTTACGTGATTTTTAGCAAATTTAGTTTTTTTTTTCTAGCTTGCTATGAATTCTATGCAAAAATCAAATCATTCATGTTGTAATATAACTCTTTGACAACTTGTGTGATTTTTCATTGAACAAATATTTTCTACAATAAATCAGAAATACGGTGGAGCACCTTTAGGTGGTACAGACCCTTAATAGTTTGTTCGCTTTAAAACGTATCGGAACGCACATTGTATGTGTCAAGATATTTGATTTTTATTGATATGGCAACACGAATTGTCATATTGTGTCATGGACGCGGGTCCGGTTGGTTTTGATGGCGTTTTGAGACAACAAGAGTTGCAAATGGTTATGTGTTTAGTATTTCAAGGAAATAAGTAGTTAAAATAGAGAAATAAACCAGCTGATCAGTGTGAACTGTGATCCGGGACGTGTACGCGAAAAGTTTCGTAAAACCGATAATAGTGGAAGGTGATGAGAAAGGATTCTCATTACCACGTTTTGCAGAAATCGTGATACCTTTAACGGGTTGGGCTGGCCCAGGGTTAGAGGGTTGCGTTTAGGAATCTACATCTGCAAACTGCTGGCTGGGCTGGTCGTTTGTCAGAAATCTCCGCGCCGAGGTCGACGACAGTCAACGTCAGAAGAGAGGAAACGCACACCCAGGGGACCTGTGCTTTCCTCTGAACCAGGGCTGAGTCGTGACCCGGATCCAGCGCGGAGGACCCGTCCAGGACGAGAAAGTGAACTTTAATGTGAGTGTTTGAACCATTTACCATTGTAACGGGATTTAGTATATAAGACCCCCTTGTGTGGAAAGCCCCTTTCTGACAGAATTTAGTCTTTGTACAATATAAATGGGTCCATCACGCGAAATCTAAATTACACCTGTCGAGAGGGGGGTTTTTATCATACATAGTTTATCCTCAGATACCGACTGCATATCTTTGCCGCTTTATGAGCTTTGGCTACAAAAGTTCACGAAGTTGATAATTGGTCAAAATTCTACTGTACTTGGAAATAAACCATGGTAGGTACTTTTTAGACTTTTTTCGAACGTGTACCAAAAAAATAACGATTCTTAACGCGTAATTTTAAAATGTTCCGGGGGCCGGTTCAAAAGATGGGGCGGGCCGGGCGTTGCCCATATACGAGTTAAACCTTTAGTTATGTGAAAGATCAAGAGACTACCCTAATAAGTTTATTAATTCGATAAAGAAATTGGATATTTAATTAAACTAGAATTTATAGATGATATTTATGTGTATTAAACTACACAGAATTATACCAGACAGAAATATAAGTCAAATCAAATCAAATCAAATCAAATTTCTTTATTGAACAATTAGTTTACAAAAAATATTGCTAAGACTCTGAACCCCAAACTAATATAATTGTCCTTTGGGGAACAGTGTTTCCAATTCGAGGGTACTTAAAATATTTTACACGGACATAGGTATTCTACACACAAAGAAAATTGATTTTATCTACAGACAAAATAAACAAAATAAACAAAATATGGCTCAATGTATACACTAATAGATAATAATTTTAAAATAGTTAAATAAACTACACACAAATATTACATAAGTATATTATTATTCTAGTATAAAATAGACATAATTTCTTAACATAAGTACATTACTAAATTGATATTTCTGTGAGGATATAGTATATGTATTGGGTACACGATAAGATAATAAGTTTTAGGATACTTTGTTAGATTGACAAACGACGACCAAAAAGTAGATGAAATAAAATAACAGACACAAATATAATGCAGGTAGTTATAGAAATTGAATAAAAACTATCGGGTGTTAGTTAGGTAAGAAGCAGTGAACATTTAAAGTATAACATACTTTAAATATATAATACTTAAAGTATACATACGTATGTGTTAATATACATAGGTATCAGAGTTAGAAAACAATTTCTAAGCTTAGCAGTTGAACTCAAATATCAACAGACAAATGACAATTAAATGTGGGGAATCAAATGACGTGTTACAGGTCCATCCAACAAATCTACAAATTATACAGTATTATACTACACAGAAATGTCCAATTTATTGTTAGCTATGCACAGCAAAACGCAAACAAAAAAAAAATCTCTAAAGGTAAATAAAATAAAAAAGTTATTTATTTACCTGAGAAATTGTTAGCTAGTTTTATCCTAGATAGATATCATAGTTTTATAATTTTCTCTTTCTTCATTTTTTTTACACAAAACAATACATGGTAAAAAACAAAAAGTAAATGTATGGAATAAGAAGTTAGACGTCCTTTGCAGAGCACCGACCCCGCGAAACTCGAAAATGTACTCAAAACTCAAAATATTATATAGAGCGAATTGATCGTGAAACGCGAAAATAGAGGGATGGAGCGAGATGCATCATACGCTATATTTTTAGCCTGATTTATCGCAGTTTCGAGGCGTCGGTGTGTAAGTAAGGGACTAGACCCGTGTAAAAATTAAAATTAAAAAAGTTAACAGATGTTATCCATCCATCAGCCTCTTTCGTCTACTGCTGGACATAGGCCTTTCCAGGATTTCGCCACACTTGGCGGTCTTCCTGGAAGAAATGCCCATACCACACACGCTGGGCAGGCGGGTTGGTGAGCGCGGTGCCGAAACCCTTGCACCAGTGACGCCGCTGCCCATCACTAGTCAGTTTTATATCAGGCCCGGCAATTGGGGATGGATAAACCGCCATCCATCGGTCCCAGGCAATGGTGGGCCGCCTGGTTTTGCCTGAGAGCTGTTCTCTTACTCTCCCCCGAATAACTTCGGGAGGATTTGCGAGTAAGATGGTGGTACCTCCACAGTCGAGCCCGGCATCAGCTCTACCACCTTTAAGTGGGCCTAAAATACTTTTAAAAGTTTAAAACACAATTGCAATATTATTCTAAATATTATTTTAAAAACCACAAACCTTATTGATATTCTTTATTTTTTTATCCTTTTCAGGGTCCCCTGTAGAGACGAAGGCGGGGCGGGAGGCGGAGGATTGCGCGGGCGGCGGAGAAGCGTCCCCTTGGGCCTTTTCCTCAGCCTTACGAGCTTTCGCTTTTTCGCGCTTTTCTTTTTGTTTGATGGCTGCTTTAGATGGTGCGGCTAAGAAAATGAAACAACCATTCCATTGGAAATAATCACATGTCGGATCGAAAAGCATTAGAGATTAGCAAGTGATTATTTTTTGACGTAGGGGATTTAAAATGGTGTGGCGCAATAACCCCTTAGATTTGTCTGCACGGTAAGCTTTAAAACTATTTCAAACATAAAAGTTGATAGCTTTTTCCATCTCGGAAAAAAAAGGCTGTGGCGAGAGAGAGACACGTATTCCGTAAGACCTTTCGTTTTTTTGTGCCCTAGAATCGTTGAGGAAGAAAATTCCGAGTTTCTTACCACTGGCTGTCTCTCCAGGCTTATGTGGCACCTCATGTTCGTGCAAAGTGAACGTTGATGGCTTATTCCTGGCCCCAGGCGGTCTGTAGGCTTGAGCTGGCTTTGGAGTCGAGTCTTGTATGCTTTTGGGAGCACTTCTAGACATATCACTCTTGGGGAAGGTGCCTTGCTGCCAATTAAACGCTAGAAGTTGTTCCTTCTCTTGACATTCCCGCTTGTGCAGGAGGGCACCGGTGTAATGCCATATTTTGTACCTGTCAAAATTATTGTGTTATTCTAAGAGTTAGATCTATGATGGTATGGGCATAGAGAGAGGATAAATAGAACCAGGGTGACGAAAGAAATATATGGTGCGAGGTAAAGCTCGACCGGGCCGCCGTAGAAAGCCGAACAAATTGACGACATACTGGAAGGGCCAATTCGAAGGCACCCGAAACAGAAGAGAGGGGTATAACTAGATTGATGGATGCAGAGAAGGTAAAAGATGTATGACAGGATCGTAGCAGATGTAAATCTATGTTCTCTGACTGTCCCTGTAGGAGACAGGCATGAGTATAGTATGTTGAACCTAAGGATATAAAATTGTTAAAGACCTTTAAAATAGCTTCTTGTATGGCACACTATAGAAATGACTCACCCATTGCCAACAGTCAGCCTTGGATATGTAGTGGCGGTCACAAAGCACTCCGACCTCGGGTCCCACTGCAGGCTGGTCGTGTCTGGCGCTGAACACGTTCCTACCTTCTTGTACCCTCGAGTGTCCCAGACCTCGATGTATCCGGTCGCTATGTTGCCGAAACCGCCGAGGAGGACATTTGTGAGAGGGTTAAGGAAGATTTAACGGTTTATTGGCTTCGAGGTTTGAATAGCATTCTTGGATAATTAAATTTAAAAACATCAGCGATTTGTCGTTGACATATCATAATTCTGTTAAAGCTACAAGGGACGCCTCACTCATCGTCGCACCTATTAGTGAAATTTTAGTGAAAGACTTTCTATTTCATACTTTACAATCTGTCGAATTCTATAATATGCCTTATATATTCGAAAAGGATATGATTTCCATCCGGTGCATAGTAGATCGCATTCCAGGCTCCCGTTCCAAATTCAAACAGCGGTTCACATTTAGCGTTAAAAAGCGTGGCTTTAGCTGGAGCATGTCCGTACACTGCCGTCCATTCATTACCGTTTCCGGGATTCCAGGAGATCGCGTGGATGGGGCCCTCCTTACCTGAAAATTTGCCCTTATTGTTTGTATTCAAAGTCATATTTTATTTGCAGAACTTTACAGGTTGAGAAGTAGAATTCAGATCGCGATTTTTACAAAATTGGTAGTTACTTACTGAATGCCATGTTTCCAGCATTTCCTTTCACGTCGCCGTAAGATAGAGATTGCTTTCCGTAATATGAGCCTCCGGTTTTATCGACCTGAAAGATTCAGAATCATTTAGGACGTTTGTGCACTTTAACAAGTATTTGTAATAAGTGAGTTCAGTAGTTAAAATTGTTTGTGATCAATCGTTTCTATTTAAATAAATAATAAAAACCGGGCAAGTGCGAATAAGATCGGCGCAGCGACAATTTCGTACATAAATCGTGTTTCTGTAAATTCTTTTAATGATGATAACATCGCTAGTTTCCATATTTTAATTCCTTGACTTTTTTGCCATACCTTCAGAAATAAGGCATACCTTAGGCATACCCAGGAATAAAGGACTGTGTTCGTTGTCAATAATTAATCAAAAATCACGCAAAATAATGAATTAAGCATAGTTTTGTATCTTTAAACACAAACATTTTAAGGTGGTTAAACCGAATCCCGAATTGAATAAAAAGTATACTAAAATGGCAGTTTAAAGCAATTAGCGGAAATTGATTTGAAAGCATTTTGCACCGCGATTCGGTTTAACCACTTTAACACCTTTTCACATAAAAACAAAAAAAAAACTAAATTATTACAATAATCCCTTAAACAAAGTGTGCATAGTAAACATTCTAAAATAAAAATTAAATATGTCTTTATCCGTCTCGCAGAAAATGGGTTGTGACAAACTAAGGTTTTTTTTTTCTAATTTTCAATACAAAATCCTAAAGACGCAAGGTAATCTTAAAACACTCTTACATAATGTGTATAAATTAATGATAAAATCAATAAACAAAGCATGTAGCCATTTTGAGGTTTCATTACACAGTCCCCCACAATATAACAACGAAAATAGTCAGGTTAATACGTTGCTTACATCAGTCTGCGTCATAGTGAAGAC
The DNA here is from genome assembly GCA_910592155.1 of Ypsolopha scabrella. Lineage (NCBI taxonomy): Eukaryota > Metazoa > Arthropoda > Insecta > Lepidoptera > Ypsolophidae > Ypsolopha > Ypsolopha scabrella. The sequence goes on along the minus strand of OU342962.1, from coordinate 12,712,865 downwards.
ATTGGTGCCTCTTCTGTTCCATTGGAAAGTCGCCTTGTCAGCCTGGAACGAAGATCGGCTGACGACCGCCTGCTCAAAGTCTGGGAACTTGAACACGCGCCAGAATGACGGCTGACCAGCTTTGCCTGAAATAACAGAAATAAACTAGGAGTATAGGAGGATAAAGAGATTAGTACATTACGATACGAGAGCGATGAAACGTTTTCTGACGAGTGTGAGTTTGCGGCACGAGCCGAAGGTGAGTGCTGCAATCACACGAGTCGAGAAAAAGTTTCTCGCACGAGTATCGTATAATATTTTATAGCAAAAGTGCGGAAAATGCCGACTTTACGCAAGCGCAGCGTGCGTAATGCGGTCATTTTACGCACGGTGTGCTATAAAATCTATTAATTTCGTTTTGTTTTTAATATTATTAAATATTAAATATAACTCAACTTTTGGCCTGATTATCCGACTTTCTCTTGTTACCTTCTATCTCCTTACAAAAACACTATTGTATACAATCAATATAATGATGATCGAAAAAAAAGACATGATCTTGCTAATTTTCTTGCCCTGCTTCTTAGCAAGACTAATCAAATGGGCGGAGTTAGGCATGTATTTATATATGTAACGTATTAGTATAGTATATGGATAGCCATTATTATCATATCGTATATACATAATTGTATACATTAAATATACCTTTATTTTAGTTCATGTACGTGTATTTACTTATTAAATATAAGCAAACCCAACACCTTTTTTAATATATTGTATTTCCTCTTTTAATTTTTTTTTATTATTTAATGAATCCTAACGTGCGATAAGTGTATTTATGTACCTATACTGCAGAAATAAAGTATTCATTTCATATTCCGATCAAAATAAGTAATGCGGTGAATCGTTTGTGTAAACAATGAATGAATGAATGAATGAATGAATGAATGAATGAATGAATAGACACTTTATTGTACACACGAAATAAAATTAAATAATAAAACGTAAAGAATACACAGTATTGCACAAAGGCGGGCTTATTACTAAGAGCAATTTCTTCCAACCAACCTTTGGGTGGTGAAGAAATAATTATTAATAAAATATACAGGTGGGACAAACAAATAAATATTTGATAAGGAAAACAATAACCAATAAAGTGAATCTACATAACTAAATCTACATCTTACTATTACTTATTTATATAGTGTCAAAATAACAAATAGGTATAAATTTATATAGTTATAAATGCCATTTACATAGATAAAAAATACATAATATACATACATACATATATATAAATATAATACATATACATATATATAAATCACTGTAATGAATATAATACCATAAATGTAATGAATAATACAAATAGACTGAGTAATAAAGTGCCATGACTACCATCCCAACGAATCTTCATAATGAGACCTAATATTCCGCTTAAATATCTCTAGAGAAGGCGACATACGGATCTCGGAGGGTAATTTATTCCAAAGACGAACGGCCTTGACCGCAAAGGATTTCCCATAAGCAACAGACTTGTGCTTGGGAAAATTCAGAAGTAAAGTTTCTCTGCAGCGCAAGGAGCTAACGAGTTTAAATTTACTATGAAGATATTCAGGAGCGGAAGGGTCGTTTAAAACGTTGTATAGAAGAATTAAGATGTGAGTATTCCTACGAAGGCGAATTGGGAGCCACCTTAAACGAGCACGAAATTCAGAGATATGATCATATTTCCGCAATCCGTAAATAAAACGAATGCACAGGTTTTGGAGACGTTCAAGTTTGCTCAGTAGCTCCTCTGTTAGGTCTAGATAGCTTACATCAGCGTAATCGAGAATTGGGAGCAGTAGAGACTGTGCCAGCATAATTTTGGTTTGGAATGGAAGAAAGAACTGTAGCCGCTTGAGTGAGTGGTAAGCCCCAAACATTTTCTTACTAATGGCGCCAATTTGAGGAACCCAGGATAACGTGTTATCCATGAGAATACCTAAGTTTTTTACACAACTGACAAAAGGAATAACTACATTGTCATATTTAATTTGTGGTGCAGTATTTAAATCTAATCTTGCCAACATTCTCGATGTACCGAAAATAATAGACTGTGATTTACTAGGATTTAGTAATAAGCCAAAAGATTTAGTCCATTCAAAAATGGTGTTTAAGTTCCAATTTATTAAGTCAATCGCACTATTAATGTCGTCAATTTTGGTGCCTGTATAAAGTTGCAAGTCATCGGCATAGAGGTGGTAAAGAGAAGAAAGGTGGCTAGCCAGGATATTTATAAACAAAGAAAAGAGTAAAGGAGATAAAACGCCGCCTTGCGGGACACCAGCAGTAACTGAACACCAGTCCGAACAACCAGTATCCGTGCGAACACACTGCTGACGACCTTTAAGGTATGACTCGAACCAAGCAGTCGCTGCCGGAGATACGTTAAGCGAGCGTAGTATACATAGCAAAATGTCAAAATCAACGGTATTGAAAGCGTTGCTAAAGTCCAACAACGTTACAACAGTGATCATATGATTATCCATATTTTCCCTTATGTCGTCAGTAATCTTAATAAGAGCGGTGACTGTGCTGTGGCCTTTACGAAACCCGGATTGAAATGGATTAAGGAGATTATTACAGGAAAGGAAACCAGAAAGTTGTTCATGAACAAGTCGTTCTAGAACTTTTGAGAGTAAGGGTAGAATTGATATGGGACGGAACTGTGATAAAATTGTGGGATTACTTACCTTAGGGAGAGGTATAACAAACGCTCTTTTCCAAGAGTTGGGAAAAGTACTGGTAATAAGAGAGAAATTGAGGATGTTGGTGATGTGAGGAAGGATAATGTCAATTATGGGAATTATCATTTTTAGGCTAATATCGTCAAAACCAACAGCTTTACTGGTAATATATAATATGCAGCGCTTAACATCACGATCAGTGACATGCTTAAAATTAAAAGGAGAAAAATCAGGGGCAGGCTGGTTTAAAAGGTGTGATAAAGTATTGTTTTTAGTTATTACATCTAACACAAAAGGCGGGGATGAGAAATGGTTGTTTAGAGCATTTAGATCAAAGTCCGTAGAAGCATTAGTATGTGATTTGCCAATGCCCAATGATTTAAGGAAATGCCACAGTTGTGAACTATCGCTAGAGTTTTCTATACTAGAGTGGATGTGTCGGCGTTTAGCATCCCTACACACCCTATTACATCGATTTCGCAGTTCTTTATACAGGTCACGATTGCTGTCAGTCGGATTTTTTTTATAACGAAACTTCGCATGGTCTCTCTTTGCCATAAAAGATTTAATTTGATCAGTGAGCCATGGGGCTGGGAGTTGCTTAACTCTTACAGGATGATACGGAGCGTGTTTATCAAACAGTTGAGTGAGTAGGTTATTAAATCGTTCGACTCTAGTATCAACAGCCTGTATAAGATCCAGCTCATCCCAATCAATTTTCAGGGCGTCTTCACACAGTTTCTGTAGATCCATTCTGTTAAAATTACGCTGGAGAATTGTACGCTTTTTGGGCTTAGGGGTGCGAACCTTGTAAGAGAGAAAAATGAGATCATGATAAGAAAAGCAGTCGGCACTGAGTTGGCCGTGGTTACTTACAAGGTCAGGAGAAGAGACCATCATGAGGTCTAAGAGAGTAGGGGCAGAGTTAGGTGGATGATGGGTGGCTTGCAGGGGTAAGATAAAGAGATTTTTCTCTGACACAATTGATTGAAGCCGTTTAGAACGATGGTCGTCTTTAAGGAGACATGTGTTGAAATCTCCCATAATAATTGAATTATCGAAGAGTGGGGTGAGTTTTTCAAGGAGATTATCAAACGATTCGAAATAGTTGACGTGACAGTCGGGGCTATAAAAGACGCCAAGAAGGATACGACTGTGGCTTAGAGTGACCTCAAGGAGTAGATGTTCAGCCTTCCCGTCATATTCCCCAGGAGATTTATTTATGACTGTGAAAGGTATATGACCCCTGAGGTATATAGCCACTCCGCCGCTGCCAACAACAAGGCGGTCATTACGAATGAGTTTAAAACCAGGTAAAGGATACATAGTAGAATCAAGAGTTGGCTTTAAAAAAGACTCTGAAACCAAAACTGCGTGAATATTATTATTGTCAAAAGATGTAAGCAAATCAGAATGGTGGTGAGGAATACTCTGGGCGTTAATGTGAACTACATTGAAAGATTTGTGGGAATTTGAGAAAACCGAAGTTATCTGTGAAGAAAGAGGGGCATAAGAAGTGTTAAGGTCACTGAGCGGTTCGTCTGAGGAAGAGCAAGAAAAATAATTGTCGACGCTAGTAACAGACTCATAGTCACTCATAAAAAAAAATATATAAATATATTTAAAAAAATATATAAGTATATAAATATATAATGTAAAATAAATAAATTGTTTTAACTTTTGATCGAAAAGGATGGATTACATTCCATCACTCACCCGCCAGTAAGACCAATAGTCATAAAAATGCACAGCACGAAAATACAATAATTAAGGATCAAATACAATAACACACAATAATCACATAACATTAAAAATAAAACGATATCAAGTTTAAAGTTGAAATGAAAAACAAACAAAGTGATTATTAGTGATACTTAACTTTAAAAATGATTACCAAACGCATCAGATCAAATGTCAAAATGACAGAGGTTTTTAAAAAGTAATCTAAACAAATTATGTACTAACATACACCCTCATGAAAAATTCGAAAAAGAAATTATATAGTAAAATCATGGGGGGTAGTAATTGATCTGAAAACCTGAAATTACTTCACATCGATTGAATATCATTTGGAGATTAAACAATCTAACTGGTTTAGAAATAAAATTGTATAATGCTACGCAGATATAGCTATAAGAGACAGTGGAGTAATATACAGTTTATCCCGATTACTTGCACAAGGAAAAAGCCATTAAAATTAGAATGTGACTTTAATAAAACTTGGAATTTAGGTTCCTTGTATGTTGTAGACTTCTGCTAAGAAGGAATTTATGAAAATTCGCAAGGGATCGCAAGAAACGGGGTCTATGCGAGCAAGGCTCTGTATATCTATAGTCTTACCTAAGACAAAAGTAGAGAGATAGTAGGTAGGCGCCGGGCTCGGTGATATGCTGAAGGACTTAAGCTTCTCGCTCTGCAGCTGCTGGGTGTACCGGTCCAGTTGGCCATCCTCGTAGAACAGGATTCGGCCTCCCATTTGTATAGCGAACAGCTTCTCATCTGATGACCATTTCGGTTCCCTGGTTGGGATGTATCTCATGGGTTATTTGTACTCAAACATACATCTTAATAATACAACGCAAAATGATAACTCACGCATCGAGGACTCCGTTCTTAAACAGTGCATTTTTTATTCTATTAAAGCTGCGAATATTACTATTATTTTCTTTATTATTTATGGAAAAATGGAAACCATGTGACCCCAATAATATAAAACGATATTAAAATTTACAAAATGTTTTAAAGTAATGGTGTTACACTTCAATTCCCTTGATTTTTTGATTTAATCTTGATTTCCATGCTTGATTGAAATTTTAACTGAAGCGTTGAAGTAAAAAGGTATTGGTTACTGTACGTTTATCTTATACCTTGATCACAAGCGCTGTAGCTGAGCAGGGTCGAGAAGATCAACTGTCATTTCGTTCGGCAACGTTCCCCCCGCCGCGTCTGTCGCCACTCAAGGCGCGATACAGCGCTTGCAGTTAAGGTATAGTTTTGAGAGGACATTTTTAGAGTTCGTACGGGACCCTAGAGACCTTATTTTATTACTAAGCCTCCACTGTCTGTCCGTATGACACAGTGGCACACAATAGATAGGTACAGAAAGCCAGCTGTGGCTGACCTTGATTTTAAATACCTACTCATCTCATGTATCGCAAAGCGCATGCACTCGTGAGCTCGTAACTAGTCTTACTGGCATTCTACTGAATCCTATCGAGATAGTCGTCCATACACGTCTATGTGTGCGTGCGCTCGAAATCGCTGGTTGTAGGGAGCAGGCCTTCTGTTCTGTACCTATCTGTTTTGTGACAGGGGTCTACAGCCTCAACCGTAATAGGTAGAGAGTTGAAATTTTCACAAAATACGTCTAAAATATTATAGCTTCTATGACGTATATTGAAGTAGACGACGCAAGTGCATCAAACTCTATGAAAACCAAGCGTGTCACATTTTACAATGCAAACTGTTGACACCTGTTTGAATCTTAGAAGGAATTGTAAGACTTAAGACATAAGACTCAAAGTTGTAGGTTTTAGTCGGACTCAACTCCGACAAAAAATCGGAGTTAGGTCACGCAATTAGGCACGCAAGGTAGGTCGACTTGCTGGGTCTACTTCAATATATGTGTGTGGCCTCTACCACGACAAATAATACTTTATACTTTATTGTACACATAAATATAATTACAATTGAAGTTAGAATAGGATGTACACAGGCGAGCTTATCTCTAAGTAGAGATTTCTTCCAGCAAACCCCTCTGATAAATAAAAATCATAATAAATGAATAAGTAGACATACGTGTACACAAAACTACGTATCACACATATACATACACAGCATAACTACATTCTATTACATACATGAATCTTTGCATAAACAATAGATATAGGTAATAATATACATACATATAGCGTGTACATTATGTACGTACACACTTACATACTATACAAATTCATAATAAAGAATAAATAATATGAAATTAAAGATATAAGAAACTTCGAAAAAGTGTCATCATTTAAGTGTTATTGGCATCTGAATCAGACTCGCACTTGCCACTTTGCCAAATTATTTACAATTAAAATGCGTACTTTGTCTGAGTCATTCTACGTGAATATTTATATTTTTAATAAACAGATAAATAAAATAATAAGAATCACATTAAAATCACACAAAAAAAACTTACCATCCTGTTTGGTTTTTCTGCACAAAAGATCCAACCAGTTCTCCAGTTTCTGATTTGTAAACATGGAGATTTGGTTTGCCCTGTGAAGAAACAAGTCTGTCAAGTATACTCATATATTGTGTACAACAGGCTAGTTTTATCAAAAGAAAAGAGACATCTATCCAGAATTCAGTTTAATTTTGCCCCTTCATATATGACTAGACTCAGAAATTCCATCGTTTTACGATATTAAAATATACTACAACCAATCAACGCAATCACAAAAACTCTCAAAGCCGCAATGAATAGACTGAGGCGGAAAATGAGTTTATTGCTTGGTCAATTAAGTAAGTGCTTCGTTGGAATGCCTGAGTCTTGTCGTACTGTACTGTATTTATAACACCTCGATCAGTACAGAGGGCAGACAGAAAAATACTGAAGATTTGTTATTAGAATTTTTCTACAGAATACTTAGTTTTTCATGTAAAAAATATACATAATCACAACATAAATCCCTGAGGGGATGTAATGGTTGTTTTTTTGTATAGACTGTGGAATGGTAGTCCCAGTCCACACTTATACACCCTCATTTTTCTATAGAGGTGATCAAATGTATATAAAAAGATTATAAGGAAATAAAACAAAATAAGATTAGTCTGATTTAAAAATATACATACTTTTAGTGACTGAATATTTGGAAAAACTCTAACCTGAGGGTGTTCTTTATTTATGAGGAACATCTCCCAGACCATGAAATAGTTGTCCAATGGAGAGAAGAACATGTCTTTTACATTTCCATTTATAGTAGCAGCCACAGACCAGTCGGCACATTTTACTATCTCAGCCCTGAAAATATACAAAACAAGGGAAATATCAGTCAAAACTGGTGTTTCAATGGTAACTAAATAATTTGATCCCACAAATCCCATCCCTCTGCCCACTATCCCATCCCACATCCTGCAAATATTTTTTTCATTTTATTTTAAATATTTACATATTCAATTTGCAGTAAATATCTATTAAATAATAAAGTTTTGCTCCTGTAAAATTGTTCAAATACAGAAGTAATGTTCCACAAAAAACATGTCACCAGTTAATTTCTACATGCTTGTGAGTGGTGACCCTCAGGCTGGCACATTACTCAGACAGTGATTAAGTTTAGTAATTTACCAGGGAATGTCCTTAGCATACTAGGCATAGTGATATCTATGCAGGAAGGTGCTAGCAAAATCTAGCAGGATGTTTTTATTGTTGTCTGAATAAAGAAATCAATTTAGAGCCGAGTACAGTTCAATTTACATAATAAAATAATAAGGTATCAACAAGTCAAGGCAAATTGACTCTAGCTAGACAATGAACCAAACATGTGAGCGTGAATAACGTGTAGTTTACATTATACCACTGCAGCACCTGGCAAAGTATGAAAGCTAAACAGCACTGCATTCGGTAGATCAGGTTGCCCAAGTCTACTACCAGCAAAAAAAGTGTTTATGAAATATAAGTAAGCAGGATTTGTCAACAAACTTACAGGTTTGTCATCCTGTAAATACCTAATTACAAATTATCCAAAAATGGCAGCAATTGTGCTTTTTAATGTACCATCGGTTCATTGGCAAAACTCATTAAGTTACAAAAAAATACTTTGGATATAATGAGCTGTAAAGATACTGCAATTAGTGAATAAAACTTATTGTTAGACAAAAGTGTACTTCATTTGTTTTGCTCATCAACCAATGATACTAGTTTTAACACATAACGTTTTGTGAGCGATGACATTGACTGCGCTAGTTATTTTTTCTCTATCGCACTAATTTAGTGCACGAGTGACAACATGCACTAGTCCCCCACCACTTTTGCCAAGCGCTCATAAGCCGTTGCAACACATATACCATCTTTCTAAATATTATTTCTAAACCACCACCCATTTACAGCTTATTCTGTCCCATCAGCTTTTGTAGTGTCTTTCCAACAAAACAAGAAGTGAGTATACTAACTTCTTATCAGTTCTAAAGGCCAGATAGGTCCCTTTAGGACTAAATATGATGCTTCGAATATTCGTCGTGATCTCATCACGAAGAGTCTTCTCTGAGTAGGGCTCCTTGCATTCAACCAGAAAAATCCCCTTGTTGGTCAAACCTGCAATCCGGCACATAGGGTATACATAACCTTACTTTGTATTACAAATAGCTAGTAGATGTTACTTGGAATGAAATAGTAATATCTCTCAACTCTTACCTGCAACAGAAGGTATGGTACTCATGTTTAATTCGCCTATTTTATTTGAATTTTCATTATTCCTCAATTATCACGAGCACCGAGTAACGAGGGTTGGGGTTGATTGACGTTTTCTTTTGTTTGACATTTGACAACAGTGTGGCCAGATAAATATTATGGAAAATCGTTCACTTTTTTTTTAATAATCTTTATTTAAAAAAAGGTTTTGTCTTTTTGTCGCACAGCGACGATGTCACCTTTGGCTACACATTAAAGACTAAAGGAAATCAGTAATGTAACAAAAATTAAACTCAACTTTCATTCCCACCCAACTAAAGACTAGTGACTTCCGCCGTGCGAGTTTTCCATGTAAAATTATGGCATACCCCAAAATAGATGTTTTTGTGAATAAAACGAAAACAATAACATTTTATTGTTAATTCAAGAATAATACATCGTCGTCATCATCGTCTGACATGTTATTATTATTTGTAGGGCCCGAACTTTTGATGTAGATGCAGAAAATTCAATATTTCAAAACATCCACAAAAACAACGAAAATTATATTTAACTAGGTAACCTACACCTACGACTCTGCCCGCGTTTATAATATTTTTGCCCCGTTTTCAGCTTGGGAGTTATTTTATGAACACGCCTTATAGCCTATGTGTTGATCAGGGTCACTGCGGTGGTGACAAAAAATCGCATCCAAATCCGTTGAGTGGTTCTCAAGTTAGAACGGAACATACATACAGACAGACAGACAAAAATTCTAAAAATTGTGGTTTTGGCCTCAGTACAATAATTATCCTTCATGTCTGATCCTACCATGGTCATCATGATAACTGAGTAGTATCGCTTCCTGTACGCACCAAATCCACGACATTCAAAGCTAATATATAAAGAAAAATAACTTTTTCTATACTGGTCATCTGCAGGCTGGCTACCCTACGCGCGCCATGTTTGCACATTCAAAGTTTTTCTTTTCCGATTTTCAAATAAAAGTTAGTTTTTTCAGTACTAATAATGAATAAAGGGAAAATAAACGAAGAACTCTTCGAGGAATGTTCAGAATTTATCAAGAGGAACATGGAAGAAGATCAAGAAAAACACCAAATTGGATGGCGTCAAAGGGCACAGTCCAAGATCCGAATCCTATCAGAACTGTCGTTCGGCGGCAGTCAGGGTTAACTTGTAACAAAACCTTAGAGCTGTCACTTGGGGGCAGCCAGGTTTAACTGCAACAGGCTGGGTAGGTTAACTACCAGAAATTAACAGCCATCACGTGCCAACCTTAGAACTGTCACTTGGGGTCAGTCATGAATTGTCACTTGGGGGCAATCAGGTTTGAATACACGTTGGATCTTGTGATTATACGAACTGATAATCAGTTTTGTGTACCTATCAAAACCTAAGAGTTGTCACGTTGGGGTCAACCAGGTTTTATGTAAGTAATCACATTGAGGTTTTTTTTATTTATTTGATGGGACAAGTAGTGTGAACCAATATGTGTATCAGAACCTTAGAGTTGTCACTTTGGGGGCAACCAGGTTTATGTAAACACATTGGCTTTTATTTTGATTTTCTACCGGACAGTTGTATCAACCACCTCATGTATAAAAATTGAATAAAAAGAATAAGAATTGTCACATTGGGGTCAACAAGGGCTACATAAACACATTGAAATTTTTATATTTGATTAAAACTGACATGTATTGTCAACCGTCTTGGGTATTATAACCTAAAACTTTTCACACAGGGGTCAACCAAGTTTATTTAAACTCGTTGGAATTTTATCACTGAGAATAGAACCTACATTTATTATAAAATAAACTAAAAATAAAATTACCAAAAATTACTTACCAAAATAGGCTGTTGTGAAAGTTTGAGCTTGGACAAACATTAGAATTCTCAATGGGTCAGCCATTTGAGCCGATCAAGAGATGTCTGGATACCCGAAAAAGAGTCTATTTAAAATACTTTAGTATTTATTACAGAGCAGAAAACTAGAAGAAAAGCATCACTAGAATGGATATTCTGGGTTAGCCAACATTCATACCTTGTTGGAAACGCTAGTTCTTGTCTGATCATGATCACCAAAGTTAAGCAAATCCAGGAGGATGCTAGGATGATTATTTACCTATAACAGATTCAGCTGAATCTTGTATAGAAAATATTAATGTAAAATTAATGTACTATTTAGTATATGCTATTAGAAAAACTAGAAAGTTCTCATCATAAAGTAAGACAAATCCTGCTTCATTCTCTCTAATTTGATTCTTTATAAAGGTGACAGGTATAGCTCTTATTTAACCTGAGGATGAAGCAGAGATAGTTAAATACCTTGTACTTATAACAATTATTTAGGTGTAGCTATTTGTTTTATGGTTAAAGTGATAGCCAAACCAAATTCTGTCTGTCCAGTAGTTGCCCAGGACCTGCTTTATACTAAACAAATTGAAAGCCTGCGAGGCAGATTTGGGGGATGGTAGGTCAAGGAAGGTGTCTTAAAACCCAACCATAGAATATTAAGTCAGGGTATAATATGCATTAAGCCCATTAAGACAACAATATTATAATGAATCTACTTGAGATCTTTTAACATAGGGGGGGGGGCGGGATCGTGTTGTGTGTGGCAGAAACAGAGCTGATAAAACCTGGAAAGACGGAAAAACAACTGCACATGAAGGCTAGAGAACTAAAGGCAGCATATTTTTGCTTAAAACGGTTTGCAAGAGCTAAGAAATGTAGTTAAATCGTATTGAGAATGGACAATACAACTGCAATTTCTCACATAATTGTAATGGTTAATTCAGTACAAACATCTACAGCCTATTGACAAAGTTAGGTACCTAACAGTGCAGTGGGCTGAGGATAGCAGCTTGCGGTTGTAAGTTCCATGAAGCTGACTTTGAGTCTGGATACCCCATATTACATATGATCAGAGATTGTAAGGGTGTTATCCAAAAATGGATCAGATTTTCAGATCAATTCTATTTTATTTATTTTTTTCCTTTTGTCATGGTTCTGAAGTCACTCAAAGATTACCTATCAACGAGAAAGTAAAGGGATTTAATGCTAATTCACTTCTTGATAGACACAACCTTTCCTGTGATTCACAAATTTGGTAATTATATCATTTAATTGTATACCAGGAACGGGAGCAAATTACCCTCTCCAATTGAAATTGACTGCAGTTTTACTATTAGGGAAGACCTCACCAGACAAGGTTGAAATAATTCAGGAGACTACATTATATGATAGCTCCATCTCCAATAAAACAAGTTAGCTATTTCTTTATGAGTAAGATTTTGCATAAATATGTAAACTATTAAGAGGCATTAATACCACTATTAATGAAATTCCCTAGTGACAAGTAAAGAAAAGAACTCCTTATGGAAAGATCTGCAGTCTCCATAGTCATACGACAAAGCATACAAATTTCAATATTAGAAGAATTTATAAACTGGACTTAAATACTTAGAGACATGGGTCATGTTGAAAGTTTTTTATTACTTTTACTGTATTAGATGATGCTACTTTTTTTTCACCAACTACTAGCAAGAGTTACCATACTAACTTTTATGGCAATACAGAATGCAAAATCAAAATATAGGAACATTCATAATAATACCTATACCTAATCGAAGGAAGTATTATTATTTCTATAGAATGCTAAACTGAGAACAGTGGTTGATAAAATTCATACTAGGTATCATAAGTATGCAGTACCCACTTATGTAGGTACCTTTATTATTTTTTTACTTTACCGGTATTGACCTTAAATTATTGTAGTTTTATTATATTTAAATTAAAAAAACTACTAGTTACTAAAAAATTACAAAAATTAACGAAATATTTCGACTCCTTCAGTGGAGTCGTCATCAGTCGAATAGAATAAAATTAAATAAATGACATAAGAGTAAAGAAGAGTTAAAAGGTGATGTCTGTACAAGTTGAAAGAGGAAAACAGAAAATTTTTGGAGATACTAGATAATACTACTTGTAGATGATGATGACGATGATAATGACGATGGTGATGATGAGGATGATTATGATGATGATGATGATGGTGATGATGATGATGATGATGATGATGATGATGATGATGATGATGATGATGATGTTGTCCGCATACAATCCTGGGTAATATAATAACAACTGACTATGTTATATATAGTATGGGTGGGTTCGGATGACCATGGAAGGATCAGGCATTCAGATAATTATGATCGAACATCACTTACAGGTAAGTTCGTTTGAGCATTAAATAATACCCCATTTCATTTAAAATTTCGTGAGTATATTCAATGTACAGATGCGACATTTTTACTACTTTATTATTAGTATAGATTCATATTTAGGTTCTGAACATATAAACATTGAAAGATGAGTGTGTGCATCATAAAGGTGTGCATAGAGTGTTATCTGAATATTAATTTAGTCTCCTTCTGTCTTCTATTTTTTTGTGCAGGTGTATCTTTCTGAGTAAAAAGGAAGAGACCATTCTTGTAACAGTAACATCGACTAATACTAAACTACATTCGCTCATCGTCCGTCTGAAGTCAGAGCTCTATGATCATTCATCAGATTAATCATAAGCTGAATGAAAGTCGCATTGGATATTGGAAGGATTTAAATGCATTTTTATGGAATTTGGTACAAAAATATGGTATATTGAGCAAAATTATGGTGCCATGGCTCAACATTATATTTTATGGAATGAGACTCAAAATTATGATACTTATGGAACGTCCGGCCATATTATAGTGACCATATCAATATTAAAAAATCTTTTCTGTTTTAAACAAATTGATTGACTTGGCCATCGCATGAAAACACAACGCATCTCAAAATTACAAGTAATATATATTATATTAAATTCGATTATTTAGTGCGATTGTCAAGTCAATCTATTTATTTAAAACATAAAAGATTTATAATATTGATATTATTATGGTCACTGCAAGATGTTGTTAGGTTAGCTAATTATGTAATTACTTAAGACAGAAGGTCCCTTAAGTAGGGACTGAATAAATTAACCGACTTTGATTTACATGGATCTCACAACTTTAGAAGAACTAAGTTGCAAAACTTGTTTTTTTTCACAAGTTTTGTTTTTAGTGGCATCTCATTTAATTTTGTAGATAGTCCCACTTTTTTTCCTTTCCAGTACCTTCTACTTACAACTGATAATGTAACTTTGTAATCCTATATATTTATATGGGGTTACAAAGTTATTTATGCAGTTGGTGTATCTAGAAAACTGGACCAAAATTGCAAAATATTTTAGTTTTTCTTGATTTATACACTAAACACTAATTGTATTCCAAATTTGAAGCTTCTATATTCTATATGCTAGAAGTTAGAGTTTTGATGATCGGTCAGTCAGTGAGTGAGTGACAAAATTGAGAAACTTTGACTAGTTATAATTCTTAAACTACTGGTCCAAATTGAATGAAATTTGAAATATACCGTGTACTGAAAATTCAGGCGTCTAGTTTTATCCACAACGAAGTTATAGGGGGTCGAAAATGGCCTGAATTGCTTCGAGAAAAGGATAGTACGGCCGTCCCGCTTCTTAGCTCGACTTATTACTAGGTTATTTCATATAGCTTACCCTATCTAACACGAGCCGAAATATGTACCAATATTAGACATTTTTTTGACATATTTTTTCCTGGCCTACTATTTAAATGAGACAGATTGGTCCTACAACAATAAGTGAATATAATTCTAGGGTAGATCATGTATCGTTAACTGATCAAATTCCAGAAGAAGAAAAATTTTTTGCTCAATAATTTTTTTTTACTTCCCAGTACAAAGTGGTTCAATCAATTTCTATGGAAAGTTAAAAAACGCGCAATTTTTTTTTTTTTGAATGTGCTCTATTAAGGTTTCTCTATCATCTGTTATCTTATTTAAATGTAAAATTTTAACTTGCCCCCGAGACCCCGAGTACCATGCCGTGCGTGACACATAACAGGACCTTCCTTCAAAGGATCCTCGTGACTTTATACGGATATTTAGAAACTCGACATGACTGTATGGACTAAGTTGCCTTTGCCTTTCAACGAAATTGTGAGAAAATAACCAAAAAAAACAACGATGGTCCTAGATACCTTTTCCTGTCCCTGAAAGGGACGAAAGAAAAAAATAATAAAAACAGCTGTCATACCTCTGTCATACAAAGGAACACAAAAGACAAGGCGGTATGGCTTAGCACCGTAGCCTTCCCTGAAAGGATAAAATAAAACAAAAAAAACAGCGTTGCCGGATCGTACTTTTTAGAACGAAAATCGTACTATTTTGCCGTTCGTCGTACCTTTGGCGTACCTTGCTTTAGATCGTACTATTTCGTACCTTTTACAACTTGATCCCAAAATATACCATCAACTCCGTGCCCGCCAATGGTGCCCGCGATAAACTAAAAAGGTACCTAATTATTATTGCCATGTCTATGGTACCTTATTGCGCTTGTTCTACCTCGACAATTTCGAAGGAGGTAGAAATATCCGATTCTTAGATAATTGAGAGAGATCATTTGGCGTAAGTAAACGTTTAAAGTGAGCCTACAAAGGATTTAAAAGTTGTGACTTTACAAAGGATTTAAAATTTGTGAGTCTACAAAAGCTTGTATACGAAAAATTTTAGATACATACTTACTTATTAGTTTCATGTACATACATAGTTGTAGTTTAATGTTAATATTTTTTGCCGAAACCTTAATTCAAGCCTTATAATTAGGTATGTACGTACACGTGTCTACTAACAAACTTTATTCTTATATATATATTTTAATGGAAAAAATAATTGCGTACTTTTACAACGATTTTCGTACTATTTCTGGGATCGAGACGTACTAATTTGGTTGGAGACCACTACTGGCAACACTGAATACATGTCAATTGTCAAACAAACCTGTCAAAGAAAAAATATGGCGCAGCTGTCGTGTTTATTGTTTGAGTTTCGTATTTTCATGCATTTAGAAGTATTCCATTGCGAATATTAATGTTTATAAATGTTCAGTAGCAGAAGACAACTTCAAAAGAGAACTCCAAATAATGGCACTGATCGAGAAAACTTCCTATCGCTGCTAGTTGACGAGTACTTGAACTCTGATTCTTACGGTAATAAAATAGTGCATTATGTAGTATTCGTTTTTTCAAATAAAACTGTTTATATGTTTTTAATTTATAACTCGATTCTATTTTAATATCGTTAACCTAAAAATATAAATAAATGATAGATACTTTGTCTTTTACGACACGAGTTTTTTGAGGTCATTGTTGTAGTTCTTTTGCAATATCCGCTGAAGTGCCTTCACTTTGAATTTAGGAATTTCAATAACATCCTTGTTTTATTCCAGATGCTAAATGCCAAGTTTTGGCAAACTTGGCCAATTTCGCTTACGATCCTGTAAACTATTGCTACATAAGAGATGTTGGAGTTCTTGATATCTTTATTTATGTTATAAAGAATGACACAAATGATAAATTATTGCATTTCGCTACTTCGGGAATTTGCAATCTTTGTTTGGGTATGTATAATTATAAGTGTATATTCTTTTTTAAATTGTCATTATTAAATGGAGATTGTTATTTATTTGTTTAAATTTTCTGTCATTCCAGATCCAGTAAACGCAGAGTACATTCTACAAAACGCAGGCTTACCGACTTTATTAACATTACTGGAAAGCAGTAACATAGATATTCTAACAAACATCATTACCTCACTCATTTACATTTGCAATGATAAAATCAAGGCAGAAATAACAAACCCTGAAACTCTACAAATCATTGAAAAACTTGAAAAATCAGAAGACAAAAGATTATCTAATTTAGCAACAATATTTCTACAAGATGTATGCAACTAGTTAAAAGCAGGATTTGCTTATTGATTGGGTAGACGAAATGAACAAAATGCTCTCAAACAGGTTCCCATATATTGCTGCCAGCAATAAAAACTATCAGAAAATATGTAAACTACACACAACTTCATTCACCAGCACAGCTTTCAAGGCTGGAGACAAAATACGAATTCAAAAGACATTAACACAGAAGGACTTAGATGCTTTCTCGAATCTCACAAGTGATCATAACCATCTTCACAAAAACAATGGTAATAAAAGGCCTATTGTGCATGGAGCTCTACTAAATGGCTTAGTTGCTGGACTGATAGGCACACACATGCCTGGTCCTGGAACTGTGCTTGTTTCACAAACTATGAAATTCCCCAACAAGTGCTTTGTGGGTGAGAAGTTAACTATCAGTGTAGAACTTGTGGATGTCAGAAAGATCCTTAAAGTTAAGTTTTATTGTATTGTTGAGGAGGAAAAGAAGGTTGTGTTCGAGGGAGAGGCCAAACTAATGTTGGCCAAAGACTGTTAATTAACTAATTTATTTCGTAATAATAAGCAGTCTATAAATAATCTTGTTGAAATTATAAGTTTAGTGCAGTAAGATATTGAAAGAAATAATGTATCTTCACTTCAGTGCCAATTTGAATACAAAATGTGTCTGGTAATAAATAATAATTAGTACATAATGTAGGTAATGTATTATGTCAAAGAAAAGACACCACTATCAAGTACAACTTAGTTAAGTTTATAGGAAGAAACAAACTCAAGAAATAATGTAAGACTGTTGGAAAATGAAGAACAAAAAAAAATCGAGCTCTGTCCAATGCATTCTGCCAAAAGATGTTAAAATTAAGACTGATACATTGTTCTTTTTTTGTCTAAACCTTCCAAAAATAATATCTAAAAAAAAGCATGCATCAAATCTAGATTGTGTAAAACATAGATAGGTTTTGTGATGGTTTTCATTGAACATTTTGTTTTCTTTTTAGGTCACTTAACTATCGTTTTGTGATTATTTGCTGAATAATATTGCGTAACAGCAACAGTATGTCATTTATTTGTTTTGATATTGTATCAAAATTATCTAATTCTTTACTAAACTGTAAATATGCTGAATAAATTTATTAGGTACCTACCACATACCTAACATATTCGAGAAAAATGATTTTTGTCTGATTTAGTAGAGACTATAAAACTGTTGATATTTTGTATAATTTAATGTACTATAAGTACATAAGTATTCAGCAGATTTCGTTGCATTTTAAATATTTTATGTGGTCAACTTGCATGGTGCCTGTAATATCAATTTTGTGTATTTAATTTTGTTCGATTCTGCCCTCTTATTGTCTAACTTCAATATCAATCGCTATAGCCATCAAAGATGTCGTGATTGGCCAAATATGATATGTAATATCATTTTTAGCAAATCACGGTGTGTTTGAAGGCGATTGCGAATTGCGATGGATGTCGAACTTAGACAATAAGACCCCTGGTTCTTTCTTTAGCCTGTGTACATTTTTAATGTCAACTGTTAATTATGATTTAATTTTTATTAAATATTTTGCTTGTTTTAAATTTTGCTTTTTATTGTTTTTAAATTATAGTGATCGTTACAAAGTTTTAATAATAATATATGCAGAAGATTCGTAAAATAACACATAAATTTTAAATTGTTTCGTCATAAATAGCTAATATCATTTTTTAGATTCTGCTAGAGTAGCTTATGAGTAGAGAACGTAGATAAATTTAGTATAAGAGTGTAGCTTCTGAGTAGAGAACGTATAAATGTAAATTTAGTATAAGTAATTGTTTTTCTTAAGAGGCAGGCTGTGAGGCAATAATAATAAAAATTTGTCTGCAAATTATCTACTTATAATAAATATTATAAATTTAATGAGACTGCCACGTTTTGAATCCGTCGGTCGTCTTTTTTTATTTGATTTCTTAGTCTTCAATGTCTTTTTTATAAAATTACTCGAGATATTCTGTATTATAAACGGGATGGAAACTTGTAGGAACAAGATAATAAAAACATAGATTTATGAATGTTTCATTGATTAATTTAGTAGGTATCTACAAATGGCTGTTATTCAGTTTTCTGTTAACTCTACACTAGTGAATCGTAAGGGTTAAAGTAGACACATAAACATAAAATTAACTTACATTGTAAAATTTTTATTTTAACAAATCGTGCGTCACTTGACTCTACAATCTACATGAACAATTTTTGAAAAGCTTAATGCTGTTTGTTTGACCATCTAACTATTCAAAGGCAATTTTTAGTAAAGGACTACGTCTCTATAGTAGATGTAGGAAATCCAAATTTTACATCGCGTATATCACAGAAAGGGCACAGTCTATGGAAAGGGTGATTGAACCTTGGTCCTGACCACTTACCGAGTCTCCAGTATGAATATTTCTACATAAACAAAAGTCACGTTACATTTTTAAAGTATTGTATTGAAGCCTAGGCACGGGTCCGTGAGTTAAACTCACGTATACCATTAGCGCGTTCCGTTTATAACTTCTGACCACATTTTATAGTTCCGTCATAAAATTGAAACCCGACAGCGAAACTTCGTTGAGTGTATATTGGTATAGCATAACTCAAGTTGTCGCAGGTTCGAAACCTAAACCGATATTTGATTGAGAATTGCGAAATCCATCGATGGATTTCGCAATTATTAGAGTGCATTATAAACCAGAAAAGATAAATTAGAAACAAATGTAAAGACAAGAATTTGAAAAATTGTTTCCCAGACAAGCGCGCTACCAATTGCGCCACCGAGGTACTTACCTAGACTGTTGAATTTTTCCACCATACTTGTCCACTGAATATTTTGTGACTATTTGATCTAACTAGCTTGTAATGCACATACTGAACGCTCACGAGGGCGTTATGTATGATTCTTGTTTCCAGTTGATCTTTTCTAGTTTGTAATGCACTCTAAGAATAATTTGACATACTCGTTTTCTCTCAATAATCCTCCGATTGTATATTTTTTTCATATCACCACTATCCGGCAGGGATCTTTTTACATGTCGCTCGTAGCCGGATTATTTTCATTAGGCCCTTCTCTCAATATTGGATGTATTAGGGATGTACTCAAACGATATTAGGTAAGCACCAAAAATAGTTACGGAACGGGTAATCTATCAAAATTTTAAAGCCGTATGTCAGTTCATTACTTTCCAGAATTTGATCCTTTTAAGAGACATTATCAGATGGTGCAGTAATAAACAGTTTTTTTTAAGCGTTCTGTTCCCGGCTAGCGAAATTTTTTTTCAATAATCTAAGTATACAGTTTTGGTTTTCATCAAAATCGGCCCCAAGACTCCTTTGAGCATATTTCGCTGCTTCCTATATACGTAGTTTAGAATTAGGCCACGTCCACTTGAAAAACTAACCCTGCATGTAGGGTTACCATCCGTCCGGACACCGGACATTTAGAGCCTAGTCCGGACTTTGTCCGGCTCTTTAATTTGTTCGGATTTTGGAATATGAGTAATAAAACTACATATTAAGTAATATCAAATAAGTCTTTAATCTTTATATTTTATCCTATCCCACCCCCCTCAAAATGCCGGCGTTTGATACCATGCCACTCTAACTAAGTGAGTAATGTTTCCATTTTGTGACTAAAAAGTCCGGACTTTTATCGAAATGTCAGGCTTTTTGTCAGAACTTTTCAAATTCCTAATCTGCATGTACAAGTATATGTGCACCGCGGGGATTGCACCCACGAGCTCTGGCCTAGCAGGCGAGCACTCAGTCCCTAGGCCACAGAACCGTTTTAATCGACTGTACTGATTGGGCCGAAATTGTGTCAAGCCATATTAGGAAAAAAAAAACCAGCCATGTGCGAGTCGGACTCGCGCACGAAGGGTTCCGTACCATTATCTATAAAAACGGCAAAAAATCGTGTCTGTTGTATGGGAGTATGCAGGTCCGACTCGCACTTGGCCGATTTTAGTATTTGTCTATATAGCGGCAGCAGAAATACATCATCTGTGAAAATTTCAACTGTCTAACTATCATGGTCCATGAGATACAGCCTGAAAGAAACCCCTCCATATAAGACTTTTCTATCCTAAGTTCACATTTAATGATAGTGACCGACACCCAGCCAACGGTCTAACGTACGTAAAATTATTCTAAACATTTTCGCAGCATCACGTACTCGCAAAACGTCACGTCTCTCTATAGCACCGCAACCAGGAAGTACCATTGGGGCAACTCCTGCTGACACACTTGAGTACAATAACTATTGTACTAAGATCCCCTCTGTGGTCTAGTGGTTCGATCACTATTTCAGTGGCCGCGGGTTCAAATCCTGTAGCTGAACGAACACATTTGTATCCGGTCTGCGTGCTTTGGAAGGCGCCATAGACGAATAAAATGGGAGATGGAGTCGTCGCTAAGCAACAACTGAAGCATTAGAGTTAGAATCTGGGGGCACGGTAGTGCCCTCGCCAAGTCGAGCTAAAAAGCGGCACGGCCGGCCGTACCATCCTTTTCTCGAAACAGTTCAGGCCATTTTCGACCCCCCTATAACTTCGTTGTGGATAAAACTAGAAGCCTGAATTTTCAGTAACTTAGCAGGAATTGTATAAACACGGTATTATTTCAAAATTCCTTCACTTTGAACCAGTAAAGAATTACAACTAGTCAGAGTTTCTCAATTTTGTCACTCACTGACTGACTGACCGATCATCAAAACTCTAAGGCACTTCTAGCAGACATAGAACCTTCAAATTTGGAATACACTTAGTGTTTAGTGTATAAATCAAGGAAAAACTAAAATATTTTGCAATTTCGGTCCAGTTTTCTAGATACACCAACTCCATAAATAACTTTGTAATCCCATATAAATATATAGGATTACAAAGTTACATTTGAAGTTGTAAGTCAAAGGTACCGGAAAGGAAAAAAAGTAGGACTATCTACAAAAAGAAATGAGATGCCACCAAAAACAAAACTTGTAAAAAAAACAAGTCGCGCAACTTAGTTCTTCTACCGTAAAAAGTTGTGAGATCCATGTAAATCCAAGTCTGTTAAGTTATTCAGTCTAGAGCTGTCTTTAGTTATTACATAATTAGCTAACCTAACAACATCTTGTAGTGACCATATCAATATTAAAAATCTTTTATGTTTTAAATAAATAGATTGACTTGGCAATCGCACTAAATAATCTAATTTAATATAATATGTATTACTTGTGAGATACATTGTGTTTTCATGCGATGGCCGAGTCAATATTTTTATTTAAAACATAAAAGATTTTTAATATTGATATGGTCACTACAAGATGTTGTTAGGTTAGCTAATTATGTAATAACTTAAGACAGAAGGTCCCTTAACTATGGAGTGAATAAATTAACCGACTTGGATTTACATGGATCTCAAAACTTTTTACGGTAGAAGAACTAAGGTGCGAGACTTAGTTTTTCTTACAACTTTTGTTTTTGATGGCATTTATTTAACATACACATGAAATACATCACAGGCACAAATCCAAAGCGTATAACATGGCAGACAAATTATTTACGCAAAGCAAATAAAAATATTTGCTCAAAAAGGAACATTAAAATCTAAATATACTAAAAAGTAGACGATCACTTCTCTAAGTACTTCACCACACGGGTGTGGATGTGGACTAGGATTTGAAAGTGAAATGAATTTATTTGCCACACAACATATACAAAAAGAAATGGAAATATAAACAAACATGCAAAATAAAAAACAATAAGAAAAAAATCTATCAATAAATTAATTAATAATGGCAAAAAGGAGCAAGCTCGGCAGATGCCACTTATTGGATTCAACTTGCAGCGCCGATTTTCAGTTTGCCCCATTTTAATACATATAAAACAAAATACAATTGCAGGTAGCAAACAGATTCATGTCATGAGTGATTGTAAATAATTGTAAGGAATAGAATTAAATAGAACAAATAATTTAAAATTCCATAAGTTAATCAAAACTGTCACATAAGTTGTCACACAAAAATAAAAAATCTAAAAAGTTATAAAAAAGGAATTAGCACATATACAGTCTAATTGAAAAAAAAAACAAAATGGAATAAAACAATTCAAACAGCAGCCTAATAATTATTATTAAGAAGTACATAGCACTAGTTGACATATTATTGCTTGTTATTATTGCTGATTAACTTAACTAAGCATAGCAATGGCGCCAGTTTTCAAGTGTGAGTGGATTTACTATGGAATTCGGTTTATTATGATGTTAATGTGTGCGTGCCGGGCTCGTACGTACACGCGAGTAGGCTTACTTCGGGTGCTTCAGTTTTTGGTCAGCAAAACTCCTTCCGAATTTTTTTGTACTTCCAAGGAAGCCAAGTTATAAGCTGCACTTCTACTAATCACCATCCATCCATCCATCAGCCCGTGTTCGTCCACTGCTGGACATAGGCCTTTCCCAAATTTCGCCACTCATGTCGGTCCCCCGTCCTCATCCAGCCGCCCCCGGAACGTCCTTCAGGTCGTTGGTCCAGCGGGCACGAGGTCGGCCTACACTACGCTTTGCTGTACGTGGTCTCCATTCTAAAGCCTTTCGGCCCCAACGGCCATCATATCGGCGACAAATATGGCCTGCCCACTGCCACTTCAACTTACTGATTCTGCAGGCTATGTCGGTTACTTTCGATCTCCAACGGATCTCCTCATTTCGGATTCTATCCATCAGAGATACCCCAAGCATAGCCCGCTCCATAGCTCGCTGAGCGACCTTAAACCGGTTCACTACTACTACTAATCACACTAGGATATAATAAGCGTCGGTGAAACGAGTGTGGAGTGTGACTTTTACGAAAACACCTTGGGTTTTAATTTCGTAACGATGTATTTTTACATCTTATTGTTGGGCGAAAAGTGGGTGAGCACGTTTCTTCGATAGTACCTACAAGAGAGCTTACTAAGCAACTTAAGGCGCATCATCACGAATATGAATGGCGAGTACACCATATAAAACCCTTTGCAAAACGTGCGCCAGTAATAATCGTTTTATAGTGGTGTAAAACGTTGGTGGAAACAAATTAAATCTGCGTAATGGGTGAAAGGAACCGTTGCCGCTGAAACCCGAGTGCTGTTCGATATTATTTTTAGTGTAAGTGCTTTTTTGATTATTTATTTTCCTGTTACAAAATAAACTGTATTTCGGGACAATTTTAATGTTATGTAAGTAAGTAGTTGTTAGTCAAAGAGGTTTTTATATCATATATATCATTGGTGTTAGTGAATCAGTGCCCCCGCCAAGTCGAGCTAAAAAGCAGCACGTCGTACCATTCTTTTCTCGAAGCAGTTCAGGCCATTTTCGACCCTCTATAACTTCGTTTAATTTATTCAGTCCCTACTTATGGGACCATCTGTCTTAAGTTATTACATTAATTAGCTAACCTAACAACATCTTATAGTGACCATATCAATATTAAAAATCTTTTATGTTTAAATAAATAGATTGACTTGGCAATCGCACTAAATGATCTAATTTAATATAATATGTATTTCTTGTGAGATACATTGTGTTTTCATGCGATGGCCGAGTCAATATTTTATTTAAAACAAAAAAGGTTTTTAATATTGATATGGTCACTATAGGATATTGTTAGGTTAGCTAATTAATTTAATAACTTAAGACAGAGGGACTGAATAAATTAACCGACTTGGATTTGCATGGATCTCACAACTTTTTACGGTAGAAGAACTTAGTTGCGAGACTTGTTTTTTTTTTACGTTTTCTTTTTGATGGCATTTACCTTGACAGTTGTAACTCGAAATATAAATAGGTATATCCTGCGTCTCTTTGTCGCCAAAACATTTAATTTGAAGTTGTTCCTATCCTATTCCCTGACTAGATGACCCAATACTGTTCCATCCATCCATCAGCCTGTTTCGTCCACTGCTGGACATGCCTTCCAAAATTTCGCCACTCTTGGCGGTCCTCATGGAAGAAATGCCCATACTCACCCACGCTGGGCAGGCGGGTTGGTGAGCGCGGTGCCGAAACCCTCGCCCCAGTGACGCCGTTCCCCGTCAACAGTCTGTTTTTATAAGGCCCGGCAATTTGGGATGTACCGCCATCAATCGGTTCGAGGCAATCGTAGGCCGCCTGGTTGTGCCTGTCTGCGAGCTGTCTTACTCTCCCCCGAACAATAACTTCAGGAGGATTTGAGAGTAAGTAAAGGATGGTACCTCCACAGTGGAGCCCGGCACCAGCTCTACCACCGTAATACTATAAAACGAGTAATATTTGTATATATTACTAGCCTTTGCCCGCGTTCAGTGAATCTTCGCGCTGTTTTCGGCTTGGGCGTTATTTTATGAACATCCCCTATAGCTTATGTGTTGACCAGGGTCACTATAATGATAATAAAACAAAAAACCACATCCAAACCCGTTGAGTGGTTCCAGAATTAAAGCGTTTATTCAATATTTGCTCAGTTTTTGGCTTGGGCGTTATTTTATGGATATTCCTTATAGCTTATGTGTTGACCGGGTCACTACGAGTATAATAAAAAAAACTGCATTCAAATCTGTTCAGTGACTCTTGGGTTATAAAAGCGTTTATTCAATCTTTACCCCGTTTCCGGCTTGTTTGGTATTTTATGAACACCCCATAAATCCTAACAGAGACCCAGACAGACAGACAAAAATTCTAAAAATTATTATTTCGGCTTCAGTGCAGTACCAATAACCCATTTCATTTCAAATTTCGCGAAAATATTCGATGTAGAGTCACGACTTTTTTACTACTTTATTATTAGTACCTATATAGATTTACAAATATTGTTTATAACTGGATCCTAGAAAACGGCTCTAACGATTTCGATAAAATTTAACACTATAGGAGTTTTCGGGGGCGTAAAATCTACTATCCAGGTAGGTCTCATCTCTGTGAAAAATAGCTTTCTGCGAATTTTCACGAGCAAATCCTATCTCGTCTTGTCTTTGTACCTACAAATTGAAATTTTCCCAGCGCGCAAGAGGTCCCAGGCCAAACCACGGCGATTTTATTTTTAGTTATGAAAGTATAGTTTTATTTATTTTTGTTTTCGTTTCCTATTATGTACCCGAAGATTTGTAGGATTTGCGTTTTTGTTACGTACGGTATTTGTCTCCAAGTTTTTTTCTATGGAACGGACCTTTGTCACCCAACATGTTGATGGTAGAAAGTGTTTACCGTTAAAATACAAAAAACTCTGCAATTTTATTAATTTATCTGTTCATATAGGCTGAAACTGCTACCTATCTTTAAATTAAACCACATGCGCCGTTGAGATGGTGCAAGGGGGTGAACTTGCTCCCCCCTGTCTCGGAAAAAATTGGAAAAAGTACATTATTATTTTTTGTATTTACGTTGTCGCTGGAATAGCCAGGGCAATTTTAACGTGACGTAAGTTCCTAAACGTATTACCTTATATTTGTTCCTTTAGATAGAATAAAAAGAAAATATTATATCACAATATTGTACTTACATGTACGTACTGCACCCCCCTGACAAAATCCTGTACCCTACTGATCGTACTTAACAAGAACAAAACAAAAGAAAATCACCTCTCCGTACTATAAAATCTACTGAAAGTGTTGTTTATGCAAGTGAATTTTATTTTCATTTGTGCAGATAGTTACCATGTTTCTTTGGGAAGTATGATCAGTGGAGTACATACTCATTTAAGACAGCAGTCGTCACACCCGTCATATGTCTACCTATTTCCAAACTGTGCACACTGCGTTAAGTACTTTAATTTTCTTACCCGCAGAATCCAACCACCGATGACAATGGCTCGCGGCTACTTCATACTTGTAGCGGTTCTTTTCCTACTCGTAGCTGCTGAGGGTCGCAAGAAGACCAAGAGAGAAGACATCGAGAGTCTGCTGTCATCCGAAAATGAAGATATCGAAGAAGGATACGAGGAGGTTAGGAAACTGTTGCGAGGGTTGTGAAATAGATGGCGCCACTAGTATTTCAAGTTGACGTGTGTGGCTGCTTGGGTTAATTCGGCTATGTGGGTGGAATTATGCTTGAACATAAGAATGGATATTGGAATGATGTTCAAATTAATTTGCGTGACTTGCCGAGGCAGTATTGCTATGCTGTAATGTTAACTATTGTTAATCACGCCACCTGAAGACTTACTTACGTTGTTTTCCGTTTGACCGTTCTCTTGTGGGTGCTATAGTTTGGCCAGTCAGTATTGCAATTACAAAGCAAGGTTCTTGTACATTGATTACCTAATTATTTTTATATAATAACATAAACGAGTGAAGGACGGTTGGCGGCTGATTAGGAGGACGGAGGACCGCCAAGAGTGGCGAAATATTGGAAAGGCCTATGTCCAGCATGGATGGATGGATATAATAATAATATCCGTTTATTATCGGGCATCTATTTTAAATTTAGTAATGGTCACAGATTTATTATAAAGGTCCTACAATAAAATAAGTGAAAATAATTCTAGGGTAGATATGTATCGTCAACTGATCAAATTCCAGAAGGACAAAAATTTTTTGCTTAAATATTTTTTTCGTTGCCGGGTACAAAGTGATTCAATCAGCTGACAAAATTTCTATGGAAAGGTAAACAAAAAGTATCCGCAAAAAATTTTTTTTCCATTGAATGTTGTCTATTAGGGATACTCTATCATCTGTTAATTTTTTTGACTTTGAATTGTAGGACCTTTTATAGGTATATACCCATATACAAGGTGTAAATGCAAAGTCAAGAATCCCTTTAGGGTATGAAAGTTTACACGATTCTGATGTCATTACGAGAAAAAAATATATACCTTGAATTTTTAACCAAAAACAAGCTATGGCTACGCAGTTCACCGGCCTCCCCACACACCTAATTGCACCCCGCAACCCGCACCCCTCATCTGAGTGGCCACCGACCAGTGAGGGTATCCACGCGATTAATGTATTTTGAGTAAATAAAATCGTCTTATTATGAGGTACATACTGGTACTTTATTTAGAGATCCCAGTATTTAAAATAATATCTTTACCGATCATACCAACACACCCTTAAAGGATTCTTGACTTTGCTTTTACACCCGGTATATTATTTATTTTAGTCTATGATTTACCAATATAGTCTAAATCAGTGGTGGGTGCCCAACTGGTATTGCGCCAAGGGCTGTTTTGAAAATCTTGACTTATGTTATGTACCTATATGACATACTGCAAAAACGTGATCTTGACTTATGTTATGTATGACATACTGCAAAAACGTGATCTTGACTTATGTTATGTATGACATGCTGCAAAAACGATAGACCGGAACAGCACCAACTAAATGTGATGCTGAGCTCTACACATTTTCAGAAAGCTTTTGAAAGTCTAGTTGGTAATCTTCTGTGCATCCCAAAATCGTAAAATTTTTACTTTTGTACTTGATCTTTATAACTTTTAGTTGAGATGAAAAAAGCCGCAGCACAGCACTGATGTGCGCGAGTGTGCCTTCAACTTCAGAGTTTAGTTAGTGTTTATTAAATTTTTATCCCATTTTGTTCGCGGCGTCCAGAACACAGGCCGCGGGCTACTAGGCGCCCGCGAGCTACCGGTTGGGCACCACTGGTCTAAATCAAGGGTGGATCCAGAGGGGGGCGCAGGGGCACGTGCCCCCCCCCCCCAGACGGTTCAAATAAAACAAGGAGCTGGGAGATTAACACTACAGCGCTTTAATAATATTAGTTTCTTTTTGTGTCATGCTTTTAACTACATTTGCAGCATTTTTTGGGCTACCGGTAGGACTAAAAGATATAGCTCCAATGCTATGCGGGACACTCTTATTTATATCTATTTGGCCTTTGTGCTCCATCCAAAAGCAAATCCTGGATCCGCCCTTGGTCTAAATTATAACAATTTTAATAGGTATTAAAACTATCTAGCCTGTGTTTTTAAAGATACCTAGATTACTTAGTTAATTTTTTAAAAGACTACTAAGTAGTATCGAACTAAATTAGTACTAGGTAAGTACCTATGTATGCGTAGGTACTTATAAGTACTCGTAAATCTATTGTGTACGAGTTCTAAATTTTCATCAAGACTATTCACACTCTACAGTCTACATTTTTAACCTGTCAATAAAACCGGTCAAGTGCGAGTAGGACTCGCGCCTGGGGGTTCCGAACCATTCAAATAGACTTAAATTATTTAAATAAAAAATACAACTTATGAAATGTAATGTATGAAACAAAACTGCAAATTTAAGTTGTTCGAATATAGAACTCTTACTTAGCTGGTGATAGTTTTTCTTTTAATTTTGTTATAATTACTACGGCCGTGAATTTTTTCATACCCAAAAGCAACCGTTTAGCTGGCAGGGGGGGGGGGACCATTTGACTGTAACAAAAATTTGCTCTTTAGACCTTAATATTTCACAAACGGATCCCTGAATCTAAAAAATCGTTTTCACATACCCACAATATTTTTGAAAGACCTATCCAACAACACCCCAAACTAAGGGGTAGATGCGAAAAAAATTCATCCCCACTTAAGAAAACATTTTTTTTGTCACATTTCGAAAACTCAAATGTTAGGGCCAAATAAAGCGCCTTTTCGAGTATGTATGTAATCAACAACCCGTCCATAGTGTGCGATTAAATACAAGGACGCACCCAGGATTTTAATTTGAAGGAGAGGGGGGGGGGGGGGCTCAGGCCTTTTGTCAAGATTTTTAGAGGAGTTTAGAGTTAGATTCACGCAGGTTATAAATTAAGAAACGAGACTCGACTACAAAAAAAAACATGGTTTTAACAAATACTTTATTTAGGTGGCCATAATCGTAGAATTGATCATTTCAGGATCTGCTCAAGCATCATAAAATCTGTAAAAACTAAGGGGTCGCCCTGCTTCGCTCGACTCCCGAAATTATGATCATAAGCATTGACATTACAAACCATGGACCTCGGGTCTAGTATAAAATTTACCAAAAAAGTGTCCTTAGTGAAGTGTCAAAATATTAAGAAACAAAACATTTTAATTTGAATCGTATGTCATTGCTGCACGGCTTAATTTTGATTGATACCCTTTTTTAATTTTCAATGGTTTTGACTCTCTTTTGGTTCGGACACTTTTGAGTACAGACCCGATGACCACTTGGTAGACGTCAATGATCATAAGCAACCCTTTATATATTGTCTGCCAACAATATGCTCCTTCTCGCTTCACTCGTGGTCGCACCTATTTTTGACTAGTTAGAAGTCTATCGTAAATTTCTAATTTCATACTTTACGATGTTGTCATTGATGAATATCACGATATGGCCACCACATATTATATTTAAATGAACGGCGATCTCATAGATCGACGCTACTTGGCCCCATCCCCTGTATTCGCCCTTGTTCGTCAGACAGACTTCTTTCCTTCAGGTGGAATCCTGCCAATGCGGGGTGTTCATGTCGCAGCAGGTCGGCATCGGCAAAAACAACCGGCGCGCCAGACCCCGAGGTCCACCGACAGGGGAGCCCGTGGTCACCTACGACACGGAGTCTCCGAGCTACCCTTGCGGCCACGGAGGGGTTAAGCTTTGCGTCAGCAAGTGTTTGGATGTGGTGAGTGCAGGTGTCCATGAAGATAATCCTATAGTCCATGAAGTTTAATGGCAATAAGTGTAACCTAGATTTAGTTCTGTTAGTAAATAAATACCTTTTTATCTTATCTTTCTTACCTTAGGATATAATGTGCTACAAAACTTGAACCAAGCTACACGTTGCACTCAACTACAGACTGAGCTATTTTTGTTCCTTAGCAGTAAAAAAACGGGACATTAAAATTCACTTCCCCATAAATTTGGCGTTTCAAGCTGGAAACAAATATTCTGCATTGATGATACGTTATAGAGGCGGCTGCAAAATTAGCTGCCAGGGAGCTTCCTCCTTCCTCGTCAAAATAAAAATAATGCACAAGCGCGGCGCCACCTAGCTGTACCTATGTGTATAAAAACCCACCATCTAAGTTGATGCCAATCGTAACACCGCGAAAAGTTTCTTTCACCCATTTTTCGCAAATTCAAAAGCGACAGAACGCGATTTTCCGCAATCCTCATTTGCTAAATATACTTATGTAACGTTTTTCATCAGATCCTGAAATACCTCCCTCGAGCCGGACCTGTGATCTGCGGCGCGGTGGAGCGAGACGTGCAGCGCGAGAGAGCGTTCCTCTTCATCAAGAACTGCGGCGGCGACTGGAAGGCCACCAACTTCTCCGCTGGCAAGGAGTTCTGCTGCACCGATGGACAGCACCATAAGTGCTGAGGGGTGTGAAGGGGTAGAGGGGATGTTAATAAGTTAATCTATTTATGCGCTAGAGATCTAAATATGACTAATAGTTATGTCGTGAATGCTGACTGAAGAATCAAGAAAATTATGAAACTTTTTTTTGGGGGCTACGTAGGCAAACCTTTTATGTTTTTCGTGTAAATATACGTTAGATGAGTAATGTAATTAAAATTTCGTGTAACTAAATAAGTAAGTATATGAACAGAATTAGGTAATGTTATTTGTAATTAAAAGTTTAAGAAATACACCACAAAGACATCACATAGTTAGGTACCGAATAAAACGGAATGTAATAATTTGTTAGATAGGATCGTAAAAAACTTGTATAGACTGGGATTTAAAAGCATTATTTAATAGAAAGTATGTCTTAATTAGTTTAGCTATTAGCGTAGGACGTGACTTAAGTTTCTGTTTGGAAATTTTATATTTTTTTTATAGAAAATAAACATAATTTCGGGGTATATTAAGTATGCTTGCTATTTATTTTATTATCAGTCCAAACCCACATACTCTTTATTATATTTCGACTTTTCGAGCAAACCTACTCGATTTCGGTTTAGGTATTACGGTTTAGGTATCACTTAGGCCAAAAAAAAAATGAGTTGGGCATTTTCTTCGATAATTTTTCAAGATCACGACACTTAGTAAACACTTTCGCCCCTACATATAACACAAGTAGCCCACTTAGGTACTTACACGTCAACCACTTAAGTCCCAAAAAAAAAGTGAAGCCCTTAACTTTCACAGGCGTACAAAGAGTTCCTTATCCGGCGCCGACCTCGTTCCAGCCGATTATGGTGTTCCATTGACGTCTCCTTATCAAGGACTAGTCTCAACGCGGTAAAGTACGTACCAGGCGACCAGAGGCAACGAGCGGCTTGCGTGACCCGGATCGGGTAGGGTGAACAACCCCGCCACGTGCCACTTTCTAAAAGAAACGTGCGACGCCCGCGCATCCTTGCGTAGAGCGCGCCTGGATCACCGACTGCGGCTTTCTGCTACAAATTGGAATTTATTTTCAGCTACGCGATTATTATTTTTGGTTTTCTAGCCGCGGTGGGTATCTGTATCTGTCACTGTAGCCTAAGCCAAATTCTTATGGGATTTAGTTTCCTATCTTTTAAATGGGTGAGATGATTCTATAATTGAAATTGCAACGTTCGCTTTTTTCTGATTGGATGTCTGCATTCAGCTTGTAACTTGAAAAGCACTTGGTCGACACAAAAGCGTTTTCAGTTTTTAAAATTTACCTGTATTTATTGCGCTATGATTGTGACCAATAAGAGCCGAGCAGTAACAATTTTAGTGAAGCTAATCGGAGAAACTGACAAAGGGCTTTCTTTTCCAAGGCGAGCGAAGCCACCGTGTTAAGGCTAGTTACATAAATATAGCTTTTTGATTGCAAAATACCATAACGCCATAATTATGGA
Organism: Ypsolopha scabrella; assembly: GCA_910592155.1. Taxonomy (NCBI): domain Eukaryota; kingdom Metazoa; phylum Arthropoda; class Insecta; order Lepidoptera; family Ypsolophidae; genus Ypsolopha; species Ypsolopha scabrella. The sequence continues at coordinate 12,680,188 of OU342962.1, read as the reverse complement.
TACGTGACACATCAGTCAGTCGATTGGATTGGGTTGCTGACTGAATCATTAAGAAGGAATGAGGAATCAAAGTTCCTATTTCACACCTACATGCGTTTAAAATGATCCTTTGGATCCGTCTCAACACTGGAAACTTAGTGAGGCAAGACAAAGAGTTATTACGAATAATCCACACAAACAAATACCAAACTTTTCCATGCCATGTGCATTGAAACCTCCCTTGAAACTGCAATTGTCGGCTTCAGGTCCGATTACGATATCTTTGTTAGACCCCACGCTCACATCACAATGGGTCTTTCTAACGTCACTGTTCCCAGAAACTGATTGCAGCAGGCGCATGACCCCAGTATCGGCCCCGGGTGAAATGTCGCCTTCATTTTTGTGCCCTGCCTTGCGCAAGAGCATTCGGTCGGTAGGTACTTGGCCTTTTTCCTCAGCGCCGCCCGCCGCCGATTCGGTGACCACGTGCTTAGGGTTGCGTCAAAAACGGAAACCTTTTTAGAGAATCATCGGGTCTGTCTATCTGTCCGAGCACTTTCAAAAACGGCTGGGTCGTAGAGGCTGAAATTTGGCATGTAAATTATTTAAGATACCGAATTTAACTAGGGCCCAGGGGAAAACAAATAAAATGTTCGATGACGTCATATGTTGAAGCTAAGGTAAGCAGCAAACTTGACAAATAGAATAATAGACGGAACCCGTTCATTGTCTATGGCGTATTATGCTTTCACGTATTTTTTATCGGTTGCTTGGGGGGGAGAAGTGATGTTTTATTGGGGTGTATAAAGTTTATAGATAGAAAGTTTTTTATTTTAATAATCTTCAGTCATGCAAAGATAGAGTCGTTTTCTATTCTGAACGAACAAGTGAACGTGGCCAAATCCACCAAGCCTACAATGGGAGCGATCAACAAAATTTTTTTGTTTACTGACATCACCAAAGAAAGAAAAGATCTCTATCGTTCACGGAAAACTATAAAATGCATACATACATGGATGTGTTTTCCAGTCCAGACGGCGGGGGGGTGGGTAAGGAAGTGCGGGGAGTGTGACGGGCCGTCGACATACTTTCTGAAGGGCTCTAAAACTGTGTCTTTTGTGGCCGTCTTTATGAGCCTATTCGTGGACCTTTGATTTATCATAGCTAACTTTAAGCATCTTCTGACGCGTGTCTTCTAATAACTTGGGAGAAAGGTAGATTGCATTGCAAGCGGCAGAATTGTTGTTCATTGCATGAACGATTAATTACAACGTACATTAATCTTTCTTGCGCGGTAGCCCGGCGTTGCTTCAGGCAGGATTAGGAAAATCATGTTATAAAACTTATTAACAAAATAGTCACTCTTTCTAGGGTTACGTAAATTAGAATAACAACAAATTTAAACCTTTTATGTACAAGATTTTATTTAAGCCATGGACTAAAATGAATAAAATAAGTTTATAGATCGCTGAAACTGATTTATTAATGTTCAGTTATCTATTTGTTTCCAAAAAGCTTTACAAGTAAAGGAAATCCATACTTCTATTCATTTGGCAAGTACTTACTTACCAATCTACATTATGAACATTTCAGGCGCGAAGTGTTTTTTAAACAATCAAATTATTCCATTCAAAATAAAATATGAAATCAGTTTTATGGTTTCAGCAATCTAAACTTATTTTATTCATTTTAGTCCAAGGCTTTCGTGCTTTTAGTAAGTAGCGTCAAAAGCTTTGACTCAAAACCTTTAATTTGATAAGCATTTCAAGAGGGTGGTAAAAAAATTTAGTCTAGGGCGTTCGCCATATTGGATTTATAGTGGCGTATCGTACCTTAATGTATTCTACCTCGTAATTTTGTCTTTAATTCTTTTGTTTTGTTCCCCATGTCAAGGGGGGTTGGTAACGAAATATTAAAATGACATTTTGGAGCGTACGCTATATTGGATTTCGAATGACGTCACTTAGCTTATCTCCCTCTTTTCGTCAAATCCTTTTTCACTACCTATGTCAAGGGCGTTGGTATATAAATATATATAATGTCGCATCCGCCATATTGGATTTAGAATCACCTAATTTTTATCTTGCATTGTAACCAAAACTAAACGCGTGTAAATTTTCTTAGCTTAGTCGGTTTGAGGGAACTGGTATACAATTCTGTTGCAAGATTTTACCCAAACATACAAACTAACAACTAACAGGTGCAGTTAAACACAAGCTTGTAATGATAATTTTGCCAAGTGCGAGTCGGACTCGCGCACAAAGGGTTCCATCCATCCACCTATCCATCAGCCCGTGTTCGTCCACTGCTGGACATAGGCCTTTCCCTAATTTCATATATTTGTCGCCGACATGATTGCCGTTGGGGCCGAAAGACTTTAGAATGGAGACCTAGTGCAGCAAAGCGTAGTGTAGGCCGACCTCGTGCCCGCTGGACAGACGACCTGAAGGACGTTGTGGGTGGCGGCTAGATGAGGAGGAAGGAGGACCGACATGAGTGGCGAAATTAGGGAAAGGGTTCCATACCACCACAAAATACGGGTACGGGACCCTAAGAACATATGTACATATCAACAATATAGATGGTGACATAAAACGAGGCGCTAAAATGGTAGGTATACCACCTGACAAACGATTTAGCATTCTTTGAGTACGGAACCCTAATTTTATTACTTGTTGTTATGTACAATAATGTGTGAAAATTTGAAATTTGTATGTATTACAGTCTTAAAGACAGAGCTGAAAAATGCTATTTTTTCAGGGTTTATTGTATGGAAACCTTCCTTGGATTTAATTTTTTTTTAGTTTCATTAGTGTCGCGGTAGAGGCCCCGGTAAAACGTTTTTTTCAACTTTATTACTTTATTACAGCTTCTCCTGTGAGAGACGGACGGACAGACGGCATTTGCGTATATTTTTCAAGTTTTATTTAGTTTTTCATGCGTGTTTGTTACTTACGAATAGTATGGTAGGTCAAATTTTGCTACTTAATTCCCCCCGAACCGATTCTTTTTGCACACGCGATTGGTTTTGTTGATACGATAAGCTACGTGATGTCTAAACTGCCAGACATAGGCACATAGAGATCAACTTTAACATAGGTTTTTATACCATCGTGGTACAGAAAATCAGAAAAGTTAATCTGGACGTGAGGAGCTCTGAACCGGGATCAGAGCTCCTCACGTCCAGATTTACTTTTCTGATTTTCTATACCGCAATGATTTAGATTTAATTTGTTATCTCCTTGCGATGGCTAAATCGCCAAGTGTTTGAAAATATGGATATTTATTTCTATCATAGTATAACATTGGTCTTTCCAATACTTCGTCAATTTTGGCGGTTCTCCTGAAAGAAATGCCCATACTTACACACGCTGGATTGTTGAGCGCGGTGCCAAAACTCTCGCACTAGTGACACCGCTGCCCATCACTAGTCTGTTTTATTTATATCTTACAAAAGCTCCAGGGATGTATTGAGGGAAACATTCGCATGAAGTAGAGCTGCTGACGTCAGAGAGACTAACACACTTTCAGTCTTTCTGGATTCGAGTGTTGGCTGTCCATGCAAAATTTTTCCTCAGTTCTGACTTTTGGCAGGAAGGGATAGTTTTTCGTTGCACAGGGAGGCGCCAATAAAAAGAAACATCACTAAAATATAGGCTTTATATAGGCTCTAAATAAATATAGAATTTCGAGCTTAGTGCCCATTATTGCTATACGTATAGAGCCTTTGCGAGCCTTCCAATTATTTTACGAGACGTGGGGGCAGTGACATGATTTCTGGGACTGATAGTAATTTTATATCTGAAAACATGTTATGATAGTCGCGTAATACTTAATAGAAATGAGTTTACTCGGTGAAGTGAGCCTGAAGGATAATCTTTGTAACCCTTTAAATATCAAAATCAGTACTGTGATAACCTGCTTTCGTATAAAAGCCTACGAAAATTCTACAAGTAACAAGTAGACGACAAAAATCGCAAAGCATTTGTCGAAAATGTCTATCTATCGCATTTCAAGGAACGACCCACAATTCAACCATGCGTTACGTAAAAAGCTCAGGTATTTGTGTACTGGCAACTTCATAATAAATTTACATTTTACATATCAATTCGTCATCATTACCGGAGTCAGATGCGAACTGATCCCGCGACTTGTAATAACACAGTTAGTGTCATGTTAATACATCAAGCCAAGCAGTAAAAAAGGCGCCACAAGAGAAAAGCCGCAAGCAAAAGCAATGCTCTATGGAGTAATTACCTACAGTTCGCACATAAAACTGCACTGTATATACTTGAAACAAAATTGTACATTGTAAACCAAGTAGATATCTGACTATGTATGCTGACTGAACCTCTGAGAGTTTAACGTTTCTGTCAGATTCATTACAGAATTCACATTGTACTAAAAGTTGATTAGTTAGAGAGTTTTATAGATAAAACGGTAAACCATTCATTACACTGCCGGCTTTAGGAAATCATTATTTTGCAACAAGTACGACGCCGTTGTAATTAGTAGACACAGGCTCTACCTTCATTCCCATTGCCGCGGTGGCGATTTGGAAACTACAAACATCAAGTTATCATCGGCCCATCCACTCATCAGCATCACCCAGGGCAGATACACATCTCCATTTCCTTGGACCCCCCACAAAGACACAATAACAACCTCCAATCAGGCATTAATTAAATTAGTAAACAATGTTCGCTCAATTGAAGTGAATTAAGAAAATGTTAGATCCAACATTTACAACACTTATCTCAGCTGAAAACTCATTTTAAAATCAATCTATCGGTATGATAGAAATCAAATGGGTCAAATGACGTCCCCGGCCGTTCGTTTAATAAACTACCGTACACATGGAACCCGTGATGCCTCTTATAATAGACATAACCGACGACGACACAACGCATGCATCCATTAACATATAAGAGGGAGGAAATGGGATAACGGTGAGCGCCCGCGGTGAGACGCGTCATTGCAACTACAAGAACTTCTCAATATCTAGCACCGTTCCTCGTCTACGACCAACAATGTGTCATTATACTTCAACCAGCTACTGAAGCCTTCGATCCTTCCCCCGGTTGTACCACCATCGGGCGACAGAGGGGTGCGTCATTCACTTCTCAGAGACCAGAGATGATTGTCGCTGGCGTGCACTGCTGTCGCTGCCCCGCCCCGATGCTCCGTTCACAACTTTTTGCAAGTGCAAATGGAAACTACGGAGACATCGGGGTGAATCGAGGCCGAGCTCGGCATCACGCTAATGCGATAGGATCGAGAAATAGAAACTTATGATATCTTGCGAGCCAACGAGATATAAACAGCTCGTACAAACCGTGGAACAGATTTGGAAAAAGAGATGTTGTGCAAAGAATACAATGTTACTGCTGATTCATCAAATCATCAATAAGGGAAAACTGATTATTACCTGTTGCATTGTAGCTTGTGTAGCATTTTTACCGAGTCACTTATTAATGTCGAAATTCACAATTATCATTAAGTAGTAATTAGTAGGTCCTGTATTTAATTATCGAGCCTTGCATAAATGCACCCTTGATAAAGTAGTCTTGCGTTTGTTTGCGACTAACCTGGAGTTTAACAAAAGAATATCATCGTATACTGCCCTAAAGATAATGTAAGATACGCTCTCACGTTATAAAAAACGCGTTCCGAAAGTAATTATAACAGCAAGTGCAGCAAAGTAATTATTCAGCCCGCTGCGCTCACAGCTTGAATGATGGCCAAAAAACAGTTAAGAAAGAACAAAAAACTAAATCATATTCGAAGTTTGAATATCTTAGTTGGTACATGTTCAGATACCTTTTTGTGGGTATTCGGCCCTGTGACGGCTGGACGAGCGACGCGGGCACAGGCCGCGAGGGCGACCACCGCCCGTATACACGGAATGTATCGTCTCTTGCGCAACTCTCTCGGACCCGTCCCAAACGTGTTGTTACACGGGGAGACATAAAAAGAAATATTTTATTGCTGAGCCATGCCGGTACCGCTAAATGCTGTTCATCTGGAGATAGTCAAGTCTGCGTGGGCGCTTCGGGCCGCTCGTCATTTTGAATTGCCGTCTCGGTTAGAAGATGTCGCGTTATGGGTGGGGCCTTTTGCAGATACCCAATCTGCAAATCGCAGATAGATAAGATACAATTTTTTTTTTTTAATAGCTTAGTTTTTAAGTTGGTTTATTTGAGTTTTATTCGTAAATTTAATCTCTAATTTTCGTCTTTCTAGGTAATTATTGTAAATTAAATTTTTAAAATTAAAATTAAAATAAGAAAATTAGAAAACAATGTTATCAAAGGGTTGGCGTGGCAAACACTAAGTCTGGCAATATGACGAGGTAATGTCGCGCCAGTGTCTTGGGAACCCGCCCACAGGGCAGCGTGGACCAAATTTTACCCGTAGATTTTCCTTTCAGGTAAGTAATTTTTTTTTTTTAATTTGTAATTTATTTTGTGTAGATTTTAAGTAATTTTAATATCAGTAGCTTTATAAAACGTTATTGTCAATATAATATATGTATAATATAACCCACACTTTGGGAAACACTGACATAAATCGATTCTCTAATACCCTTTATCAACAGTCACAAGATATAGGTACATTACGCGGCTACGCGGTAGGTATGTACAGGATCAGAATTTAAGTTTTATCAGTACAATGCCAAGCGGGTTGTGTCAGTAGAATTATGAAACAAAACCCTGCATGTCGTGATAGCAATAGATCCTAGCGTTGACCTTCACGACAAGGGGGCATGGCCGTTGATGACGTAGTATCCGTGGAGCTAAATCATTTGGAGATGCTACTGCGGGCCCATTAACTACCTATTAGGTAGAAGACAGAATTTTGTTGCGATTTCTACTCTAAGCACCTACTATAAGGTCTAAAGTTACATACTATCAGAAGTGGGATGAATATAGGTAGATTCTTTAACGAGTGTAAATACCAAAAACCGGTAGATTTTTCAAACTATAGGTTCTGAGGGACCAGGATTTAGGTTCCTAGTAGCTTCAGAGTTAGAAATAACATCTAATACTTATAGATTATACTAAAGAAATTCCTTGCCTAATCGCCATTCATTGTCATAAGCAAGATTTTATAATAACAAACATTGTCTTCGTGATCTCGCTCGTTCAGGGCCACCGTGTAATTGTCGCTGGTAGGGTGTTAGTACAACCTATAACTGCAATGATTCAGTCATTGTGAGAGTAAGACAACACTATTCCTACTGGGATGGGCTAAATTTTAAGGAAAAAGCGACAAAGTAGGAATACCGCCGCGCTGCGTGTCAAATGTATAGTAAAAAAAATCTGCAGGCCCAATTAACTTTCTTTGATGGTACAATGAATCACGGGTGCTCAACAGTTTAGTGTATTTAATTATATTTATCTTTATCTGAAGCTTCAGCTGTATCGTGGAGAGAAGGAGAGTGTAAAAATGAGTTGTATTCTGATATGTATTGGGGGTAACTAGCTTGGTATACATATGATTTAGGAGAGATAAGTTGGACGAACTTATCCCTTGGAGGGAAAGACTCGATCATTGCTATATGTGGTTGTTGTACACACAGGACTGCTAAGGCCGTGATCCGCCCACGTTTCTGCTTCGAAGTAAACATTTTGTTAGAATGGCCTTCATCCGATTACTTAGTAAACGAGGATCGTGGGTTATACTGGATCTTGTTACGATTTCTTATGCAATTTACTACATAATGAAGAGTTATAAATTAACATTCGTTACCGTTATAGGTATTAGATTCATAATCGAGCTACCATTTTTTACTTTTGGCACAGAATTAGGGTTACCAGATCCAGTATAGTGGGTACCCGACAGTATCCTTGATTGTTTCATAAATTTCCTATTTCGTATTGCGGAGGCAGCGCGATTTACAACAGTTTTTGTAACAAACTCAATTGAACTGAATAAAAATTATAATTTATTTATTATCTTTTAATAATTCCTGACAAACCCTATTTCTTCTTGATTCCCTGACAAAGGGCCAAAATCCCGGACATTTCAGGAAAATTCATGTCGTTTAGTAATCCTAAACAGAATATATTAGTTTGATTTTTCCAGTGAGGTTACGTAAGTCGTCACGGTAAATTCATATATCTACTGACTCTACTGTGCTTTATATAAAGTGTATGAATTTTTCAAATAAAACAAAAAAAAACTGGAAAGCGATGCGGGTAGTTACGCTTTTCTGTGCTAATACTGTGAGGATTATCCTGCCATCTCATGTAGTCACAATAACTATAATATTTCTGAAATAATGAATATTGAAGTCTCAAAGGTAAAGCTGAAGTACTGACAGATCTTAAACCTTTTTAATTATTATATATTATGTATATTTACACCGTGTGTGATACCTTATCGCTTGCTCCAATCACTTGCAAAATGATTGTAATGCAAAATATCTAGCTTCAAAAGGAAATCGTTATTGAAAGGAACAGTTTCGTCTTATGGCAACTTGATGAGAATCCTGCTGGCAATAAAGAGGTACAGCCATTAATACAAATTGTCTCGTAATTGTCGCATGTTAACAAGACGATGTCCTCAATAGGCAATGAGCTCCTCGCGTCTAGCGGGCCACCACCATCGCCACCCCTAAGGATGCTCATTTCCTTGTACTTGATTACGGATCATAGACTAAAAAAGTACAATCATAGTGCTCTCTGGCGCGGAACGCACTGTCCTCATTTGAATACAAACGCAATGCGCGTGCTTACACACACCCTTAACTGTACACAGAGACGGTCCCTGTCACTGGTACAATCTAATCACAACTGTAAACCCCCAGCCGTTGAGTTCAAAATTCGAAAGAGTTTGAAATACGTGCCCTCTTTCCGAAGTCGAATGAAGAGGGATTCTCTACGTGCGAGAACAGGAGGGCGCTATACTCGAGGAGGACGGAGGACTTTAAGGGCATTCACCCCGTACCCCGTGGGTTGCGACTAGCGGCTCTACAAATGATGTACAAGCACATAGATGCCTTTCTCTATTTAGGTGCGCACGAGTTTCGAAATAGTGGCCGTGGAACTTTTTGTTGGGAGGTGGATCCTGTTTTTGGTTGCGTCAGCGCAGCGATAAGTTCGGCTATTGCCTCTTCGGCGAGAATGCCTGTCGCTGCAGGTGTGTACCTCTAGGAGGTGCGAAGCTCTCAAATGACCGTTTTGGACTTAAGGAAATATTTAAAGTTTAAATTTGTTTTGGAGATGTCCTAATAGGCAGGTATGACAATGTTAGTTAGAGCTGTATGTATGCTTCTTTTCTTGATCAAACTATTGAAGTTTTGTGTAAGAAACATATTGCAGTCAAACAATCAGGCACTAGATGCCTGTATTTCACCTAATTTCTAGAAAAGGGCATTAACAAGTAATTTACAAAATAGACTTCCGACTTCTGGCACGATCGTGGCTCGGAGCCACTCTACTTGATAGCACAAAAAAGCGCTTGCATCAGAGACTGGAATCGATTTTACAGTGTCAAATTAATTATGGCTCATTCGCTCTTCTACAAACATGTTACGGGACAAAAAGAAAATTGATGAAAAATGCAAAATCTTCTGAAAAATTTTGGTCATTTACTAATTACCAGTCATTTACCAGTATTATGTATGTAACCTCAAACAAATGTGTCAGCACAAAATTGCGTATTTTTACGTTCTATTCTTGAACGTTCCGAAGAAAGCCTCGCCAAATATGGCAACCCTAGCATTCAAACATTATTAAGAATAGTCATTTTATTTCAAACTTAATTTTTATATAGGTACCTAATTAATCTAATAATATAATAGGTCGGGGAAAAAGTAATTTCGTATTTTCTATGCATCAAGTTGTAATAAAGTCTCTTTGGTCGTACTGCTTGTATCTGGCATTTTTGAAGAGATTGATTACTGTTGATGAAAAGTGGATCACCTACGACAAGAACATGAGAAAAAGAACAGGTCATGGTCAAAGGGCGGTCAAGCTCCACAGGCTATGGCAAAACCCGGATTCACGGGCAATAAGGTATGCTGCTGTGTGTAATAATAATAATAATAAAATTCCTTATTGCGCAAAATTTTGTACATAGGCAAGCTTAATACTATTTAGTATTTTCTACCAGCTAACCCTTGGCACTGAGGAAGCTGTTGAGGGTAGTGCCATGGATTTGCATGGATAAATTACAAATACTCAGTAAATTATATTACCAATACTACATACTAATAAACATATAGAATTATTGAAGGATACCTTCATTAAATCATAATAATACTTATATGTGTGTATGGTGGGACGGGAAGGGCATCGACGGCCGGAATTGATCAACAGAAAGGGTGTGGTCTTTCGTCATGATAACGCCAGCCGCCAGACCACAAACATATTTGGCCACTCAGGAAAAATTGAGAGAACTGGGTCGGGAAATGTTAATGCATCCACCATATAGCCTTGACCTTGCACCCTCAGATTTTCAACTATTTTGATCTCTTCAGAATTCTTTAGGTAGTTTAAGGTTAACATCAAGAGAGGACTGTTAAAACTATACTTATCGCATTTTTTTGATCAGAATTCCCAAAATTTCTATTACAACCGAATAATGTCACTACCTACAAGATGGCCACAAGTTATTGAACAAAATGGTACATATATATAATAATTAAATGTAAATAAACTTTCAATAAATGTGTCATGAATTTTTATATAAAATACCCAGAAACTTTTTCCCCGACCTATTATATTCAAAATATAATTTAATAAACTAAACTAAAACTAACACACCTAGCCTTTAGCAGGGTTTTACTTGGACCATTAAAACAAAGGTATTTTTACGACTTTCCACGGTTCACATTCGAATCCATACACGAAAACTCAAGATATTGAGTTAATGTATAGTAGCGAACCACGATAACGGCGTGGTCTAAAAGACCTCTGTTACTGGTCAGTAAGATTGCACCAGATTGTCTTATAGTGCTGGTCAAATTCTAGCTAGGCAATCGAGGTTAATGAGACCTCCTGGCGCGGTGGGAGAGGCCCTACGACGCGACACGATCGTTGATAGTGGTGTTGCCATACCAGATGTTGGAAAATTGTTGAAAACACATTCAATAATATTCTTGTTCCTTGCGCCAGAGCCGCCCGTTAAAGATGTGCACGAAAGAAGGAAAATTATTTCTATTGGTTGTCTCAGAAATTAACCGTTTGCATGGGTAAGTACCTACTGTGGCCATTATGAATATACTACTCAGTGTAAAAAGTACCGGAAATTCATAAATTACAGTTTTCTTCGATTAACGCGGTGTAGTGCCCTACGAATTTCTTCCAGAGGAACAAACGGTAAATAAACAATATTTTTTAGGCGTTTGCTCGGGAATATCCGCCAAAAACGGCCAGATTTATGGAACGACAATTCGTGGATTTTACACCATAATGATGCACCATCGCACAAAGCCATCATTGTGCAAGAGTTTTTAGCCCAAAACTCGATGAATGTCAATGAAGGCCCCGTACTCTCTAGATAGGGGTCCATCTGACTTTTTCCTGTTCCCGAGGCTAAAATTACAACTTCGAGGAAGGCGTTTCGATTCGATTGAAGCTATAAAAGAAAATTCGCTGAAGGAGTTGAAGACCATAAGCCAATCAGCTTACAAAAAATGTATGAAGGACTGGGTCAAGCGCTGGCGTAGCTGTATTGCAAGCGAAGGGGCCTATTTTGAAGGTGACAAAATACATTTTGACGAATAAAATACTTTTTTGGTTTTATTGAACAATTCCCGGTAGTTTTTACACAGAATGTATTACTTTACTATAGAAATCCGCAACGTAGTAATGCCTACGATTTCCAGCCAATACTCAAGTAGGTATAGTAACCGTTACAAAATTACAAAAGGGCAAAATTATGTTGAAGTTTTTTTTTATTGTTGATTAGATTAGATAGTTTCTGAATATCAGCTTTCTTAATCAATCACCCACCCTAAATTTGCCTACTAGCATAGAGTATCTAGTCTAGTTACATAAATAATAATAATAATAATAATAATAATATGTAAGAGCTTTATCTTCTCAAAATAATACAAAAGCGACGCTATTCTCTACTTTTCTTCAGAGCAGTCCCACAACCCTGAAGATATCGTCGAACCACCAGCCTATTGTTAAAGGTGAGTAACGAATCACCATTCCAATCGAATGGAACTTATAGTAGATCTTTGGTAAAATCGACAGCACTGGCAACTCTGTACCAATAGCATGATAGTTCATGACAACCGTATCACATCCGATTAAATTACCGAGCAATAAATGTTGTTGTCGATGCATAACATTGTGATAAGTAAGGAATCTAACAAGGACTCTACAAAACGTTAACACGTTGAGTATTAGGTTGAGATTCAGAGTGCATTTTGAGTCCGAACTCAAGAGGAACTCAATCTTACAAACGTCACTCTAGTATGAGATCACATCGCTTTTTGACGTTTGTGAGATTGAGTTCGGACTCAAAATGCACTCTGAATCTCAGCCTTAGGCTGAGATTTTGAGTCCGGACTCAATCTCACAAACGTCCAAAAGTGACGTGATCTCATACTGGAGTGACGTTTGTAAGATTGAGTTTCTCTTGAGTTCGGACTCAAAATGCACTCTGAATCTCAGCCTTATTCTCTAAAACAATAGTTCTACCATAGACAACATGGTTCTACCTTGAAATAATAGATTCGTTCTCAGAATAGTAGATCAGATAGTAGATCTAATACATTTAGTTAATTCTGATATTAAAATCTATATAAATAACTATAACCTAAATTACAACAAAAAAAACCGGACAAGTGCGAGTCGGACTCGCCCACCGAGGGTACCTTTAAAGACTATATTTTCTATGATTTAATTACAAATGTATGGTTTTCAGATTTTTCCCTATACTTGTAGTATAAGACGGTATTACTTGCCAAATTTCATAGTTCTAGGTCAACGGGAAATACCCTATGAATTTTGATTCCCTTGCGAGTGTCGAAATGTACATTTTTTGCGGCATAAACGGCCGTATCTGTTTTTCACGTTAACTTAGAAGTTTGATATTTTCACAGCTTCAAGGGACTGTAGACCTGAGTATATGGTTTTAATTTCAACTCGATACCTCTACGCGTTCCCGAGATAAAAGGTCTTGACAGACAGACGGACGGACAGACGGACAACAAAGTGATCCTATAAGGGCTCCGTTTTTTTCTATTGAGGTACGGAGCCATAAAAATAAAAAAATAAGTTAAACAATGCTTAAACAAATAACAGGTAGATCGTTGCTCGAATCCATTCTATGGGTTAAAACTAGACCTAGGTCTTCAAGGACACTTTGTATTATGTTAGTAGACGTCCCACGAAATGTCTCTGAAGACTGCCTGCACAATATTGTACATAATGCTGTGCATGTTACCCGGGTTTCTACTCGAATCTTACAGAATTAATTCTTCGGGTAACAATTTTATTTTATGACTCTTATTTTTTATTTTCTTATTTTAGTTTCGCGACATAACTTTCTATCTTTGGTTGTAGAAGTTGGGGCAAACTCACTAAAATAGTATAAATACCTACCTACCTGCATAAATTTACCCATCTTTATTTTTCAAGCCTTACGAAACCCTCAAAAACAGTATAGGTACGCACATAATGAACTATTTCATTCCATAGATTTTTGCCTACCTAGGTACTGTGTTTGCATTGCATTCTATCTGTAGTTTTTGAATTGCATTGTAAGGCATCTGTGGTAGTTGCATTGCATCTTCATGAAGCAGACCCCCTTTTTATTTGCAACGACATATTTTTGGCAAATTTGTTATCTATTTGCACCAATTTAACCCACCACATTTAATATGGTGATCATCTTTTTCTATGATGTGATATAAAGCCTGGAGTGGAGGTTACATAATCGTTTGTAAGTTTTCTGAGTAATAATAACACTAATAACTGAAGTCAAGTTTTCAATTTCATTCCAACGTGACTGAGGTTGGGCTAACACTTACTTCAGGCGCAAGTATCTCTGAATATTTTTCTTTATTAAATATTTAAACGCTACGAAATCGAGGAAGCAAACTTATGACTTATAAAAGCGCTATACTTGCTGCGACAATTAATTAGCAATCGTGGCCTCGTATATAAAATTCCTCGCCCTACGGGCTCGGACTTTTAACTTACTTATCCAGGATTGCTCAATATTCCTGGTCTTAGCAGTAAAACGCTACGAAATCGAGGAAGAAAACTTATAACTCTCCATTACACGAACCATTCGAACTTCTTCAACTTTTATATTTTTTATTTCGCTTTCATGATTAGGAGTTTTCCAGACAGTAATTGTATGATCAATTTGTTTATTTGACCAAACTCATATGAGGGACTCTGTAAGTGGTCAAGAACAAGGTTCATTGACCCTGTTTGCGAAAAATATTTTTTGTGCCTCTATAATTGTTCAAGAACAACCTCGACTCAATTAGTATAGGAAGTCTGAATTTTATTTTGCGTTTTTCACAGAAAGGGACATTGGACCTTGGTCCTGACTACTTATCGAGTCTTTGTTATGAATTTGGCTACATAAACGAAAGTCACCTTATATAGCATTTACTGAGAAGATTTTCTATCGACAAATAATTTTGCAGAGAAACTTAAATAGAGGGAGCTATTACAACCTGTTAAAAAACATAGGAGGGCTCTATTAAAAAAAATCGCTCTTTGATTTTGAGCTTAATATTTTATGATAAATTGTACTCACTTTTATACTAAAAGCAGTTCGAAGGGGGCGGGAGAGGAGTTGGACCCCTAAAAACCCCTTTTACATAAGTCCATGGATCACATAACCATTGATCTTTCGAAACAGCCTTTTATGTAGGCAGTGGGCTCTCCGTATGCTGGTAGCTTTCCATATAAGTTATTGATCGGCGCAGATAGTGATGTCCTGACGGTTATCAGGGTGGGGGTGGCACCCCCCCCGATAGTACCCGCATCACACACGCCACTTAATTAGGAAACTGAGGGTGGCGTTGATAATACTGTTTAGTTGTCCTGAATTCTGCTTTTGGAAGTCACATTTTGAATAAATATAAGCAAGGGTTACATTTCATCGCATAAGTTCTAACACCGTAAAAGGTTGGTTTTGAGGAGATTAAGTAAACACACGGCCTTAGGGCAATAGACTGCCGTTTATTAGGTCAAATCAGTAGATTAAGCATGATGACAAAAAAAAATAAGTCCGTCAGTTAGATTATTAGAAAATATTGGACATATATTTTTTCTAATTTAATTTAAACAAAAAATTATGAAGATATAGCCCGCTGAAGTTCCGCGTGACGTCACATCTAGGAACAATTTTACTTAGAAGTGACGTCATTTTCTCCCACTCCCAAACTTTGAGGCGCTTTATCTCTGTCATTTTTTGTTTGATTGACAAAAGAAAAAATACGTTTCCAATATTTTTTGATAATCTAAATGACGGACTAAATATAATAATATTTTGTTTACCCTGTCTACACGCCTTTTGTACAATAGGTTGATTAATCACGATGGATGATCTTAATCTATACTCTACAGGCGCGTATCTCAGTTTTGATCGTCCTCTACCCCCTAACTGTAAAATCTGTATAAAATAGAAGACACAAAATATTTTAATTTGGGCGGTGTAGACCGTTACTTCATTGGTTGTTCTCGATCTTCGACAACGCGTGTGTCAATTTTTTTACGTTTTCAATTTTATTCAGAATTTTAAAGTAAGGGATTAGAGAATTATCAAAACTAAGATACGCGGTTATAGAAGACGACTTAACTTTTGTGTATTTCATCAAGAACATTTTCCTTTATTACAGCAGTTTTACATGCATTTACATTTCGCCGCAGCAATCAAGTGTGATTTAGGGAGTAATTATTTGGTGATTAATAAAAATATGTATTTTCAAAGTACCAGAATAACGAACGAACCCCAAGCTCATATAAAAAACGAGTAAAACACTAAAGTAAAATGACCAGCAGCGTCCAAACGTCCCAAATGAGAAGAACAAAAATAACAAAAAGCCGGTCAACCCCCTCGACTCGAGACTTCAAGTAAAAAGAATCCGACAACAATATCTTTTCTCATTTTGGGGTAAAATGAGCTTTATTTTGGTGTACTAGCGAGTCAGAGGACTTCCTAAGGTTTGTTGGTGATTGGTACAAAAGGAGCCAACCTACCGCGGCTCTCGCAGGAATGTTTCATGCGTCCTCTTTCCTCCCCTCTTTCGGAATGAGGGACAAAACTCGACAGAAATCTCGTGGGAGAGTTCCAATCCTTTTATACTTTTTTAGTTTGTAATTAACTACAAAGAATTAAAAATATTTTGACAAAGTTACTAAAGTAAATAATATTTCTTTTGCAATAATACGCCATGAAAATATAATAAGGATGGTCAAATTTAAAAATCTACATAAAGAATGTAATTTTACCAGCTATTGTAAGGTAAAATATAAAGATTGTTCATCTGCTAATTATGAGTGAAATATAAAATTGAATAAAGTAAGCAAAAAACAATAGTTTGTTTTCAAAACAACATCCAAACAAAGAATGAATGTGAATATGAGCAAGCTCGCACTGAATGTCATTCATTGCGCTAAATAATTCACAACTTCATGAATGAATGTGTGGTACCGGCGACTTATCTTCATGATCAGGTTATGAGTTCTTATTGCAATGTGATAAAAGTCGTTTTATTGTGGTGAAAGTAGAATTTATTTTGGTGAGAAGGCAGTTCGCGTGACATGATGCTCGTATATCGGGCTATGATCGTGAAAACCACATACACTTGCCGTTTGACACCACAACAAAGGGTCGCCCCGGTATTAACTTGGACCCTTGTGGGGACCGCTGTGTTTTAATAATAAAGGAGAATGATTATTCTGTGGCTTTTCGATTTCAATGAGTGGTTTCTGGGGTAAAACAAATTATAGGGTCAATTTGAGTAAGACACGCACAGTGGTCTTTTAATAAGTTGGCCAAGTGCGAGTCGGTCTCGCGCACAAAGGGCTCCGTACCACCACATAATACGGGTGCGAACCCTAAAACATTATGGTACATAACAATATAACCATAGCAACATGAAGGCGATAAAAACGCTAAAATGGTAGCGCCTAAAAAACAGTTCGGCGCCCTCTAAGTACGGAATCCTAATTTTAATTATATATTGTTTTGCTTTGGAGTATGTTCAATTTGACAACATTTGAAACCGTCTTTAAAATAGAGTTGAAACAAATAACGTTAAAAATATGCAAACTTTTCGAGGTTTTGTGAATGATTACAATTTTTGATAATTTTTATTATTTTCCGTAATAGACAACATAGTGACAAGTATTCTGTGAAAATTTCAACTGGTTACCTATTACAATTGAAGCTGTAGATCCCCTGTTACAGACAGACAGACGAACGGACAGCGGAGGCACAATAGATATGTGGCGGAGGCTTAAAGTAATTAGTAGTTCAGAATCCCATTTGGCACCCTTCTCGTACGGAACCCTAAAGGGAAGATACATACATACATAAACCCACGCCTATCTCCCAGAGGGGTAGGCAGAGACTACAGATTTCCATGTGTTACGATCCACACACACCTCTTTTGCTTCTTCTAAATCCACCAATCTACTCATAGAAGCTCTTCTATTCCGGGTACTTTTTACTTTGCCCTTCTTCAGTATATCGCCTATTTGGTCGGCATACGTCCTTCTAGGTCAGCCCGGTCGAGCTTTACCTTCCGCTTGTACAACATAAATTTCTTTCGTCACTCTACTTTCATTCATCCTCTATAAATGCCCAAACCACCGAAGCATTCCTTTTTCTGTTCTAGTCACAAAAGGGAGACATGTCAAATATCTTACATAATTACCAACACCTTCTTCGAAAGCAGTTCAGCCATAAGTGAACTAGTTAATGTACATTAATCGGCTATTCCTAAACTGAGCCATTTTGAAAAAAATAATATAAATGATGAACAATAAAGGTCCAAGAACGCTGCCTTGTGGCACACCGTACAAAATACGTCTCGCACCTGAAAGAAACTTTTGTGCCTGTCTTGTTTTCATGCATATTGTGGATATCTCTGTGTACTATATTCTGTATTATATTATAATAAATAAAGTTATTTTTGAGTTTCTAAAAATAGCTTCAGAAATATGAGAATAATAAAAAAAATAGTGATCATCTCACTTTTCATTTGAACTAGAACCTGGATAAGGGTGGTTCAAATTCTGGCAAAACGGGAATTTATTTTTCATGTGATCTTTTAATATTTATTAATTATATATTTAAGTATACATTTAATCATTTGTGCTATACTCTTTGAAAGCTACAGAGAACAAATTGAAGGCATGGCCCGTAGTAAATTAAAAAGACGGGAATCCTTCCTTGCTTGGATGCCAAACAATACCAGATCTAATAAAAAGAAAAGCTCTGTCAGTAAATGTTTCAAATGAAGCACAAACTTCAGTTCTGTAGATATTTTGATACCACTCCTCATATTTTCTCAATGGTTTCCGAATTGTTCATTACTCTCTACACGATATCTGTACAAGAAGTCAAAAAGTCGTGTCTGTACATTGAATATTTTAAATGAAATCTATTGACGACAAAACTAAATTTTTTTGAATTTTTGTCTGTGTCCGAATGTATATTCTGTTATTATAAATAGAAATAACATTATTATACAGGCTGTAATCATGACGTGCTCATTAAATTAAACCACATGCTCTACTAATCATCCTAAACCATCTCCATAGAAAAACTTTTGAAATAACAATTCACTTCTCCATACAAATATTTAATACCTTCTTGTCATTTTCTATGGGATTTTTCCGTTTTATCAAAAGTTGTTCTATGGAAGTGGTTCAGGATGATCAGTAGAGCATGTAGTTTAATTTAATGAGCACGTCATGATTACACCTGTATATAGAAACACTCTACAGATTTGGATGTGGTTTTCTTCATAGTGACCCTGGTCAACATACCTATACTAATTAATTATGAAGTAATGAAACAGTCGTGTGTGTTCATATTTTTTCAAAAATTTTAATCAAAGCCAAAACTGACAGTTTTATAATTCTTGTCTGCGTGTCTGTCCATGTGTTTGTATGTATGTATGTTCCGTTTTAACTCAAAAACCATTTGACAGATTTGGATGAGGTTTTTTATTATTATTCTTTAAATGATGTCCAAGCCGAAAACGGGTCGGATATTAAATAAACGCGAGCGGAGCTAGACAAAGGCCAGAAGGTTATAAGGGATGTTGATAAAATAACCGCTAAACCGAAATCTGTCTACACTACTCAAAGTCTGAAAGACACTTCAACGCGAGCGAAGCCGCAGGCAAAGACTAGTGACGAATACAAAAGGTACCTAGCCACGTTCTGAGGAGTTACTTGGTGTTGGTTGGTGACCGTTGTCAAGGAACTGCGCGATACGGTCCGCCGGCTCCACCACCCTCCGTTCTACCTTAGGTTATTTTACAAGCACTTTGCTTTACATTTCCCTGATTGAGTAAATTGTTGCGTAAGAATATGTAAGTAAGTACTCGATTTTTTAGGGTTCCATAGTCCGACAAGGAACCCTTATAGTTTCGCCATGTCCGTCTGTCCGTCTTTCCGTCTGTCCGCGGCTTAGCTCAGAGTCTATTAGTACTAGAAAGCTGTTATTTGACATGGATATAAATATTAATCACGCCGACAAAATGGAAATATAAAATCTTGAAAAAAAAAATTTTTAAGGTTTCCTCTCATACACGTAAACGGGAGATGATTTTTTTTTCTCGTCTATCCCATATTGTGGGGTATAGTCGGATAGGTCGTTTAAAAACATGGTTTGTGTGTGAAAGCCATTTATCGATTTAGGGATCCGTTGGCGAAATATTAAAGTGAACATTTTTGTTAGAGTGGAGCGTCCCCCCCCCTGCCGGCTTAATGGTTGTTTATAGAAATGTGAAAAAATTTACAGAAGTAGTATATACAATGAATTTTAAAGGAAAACTATCGCAGCTAAGTAGGCTTTACAGGTTTACGAGTACAGGTCGCGCCAAACTTTTGGTCCCTCTAATGTATGGGACTAGAAGTTTGGCGCGGTCTGGATTAGTAGACCAACTTATAAAATGTGCCGGGCAACTACGGAACCCTACATTGCGCGTGGTCAGACACGTACTTGGCCGGTTTTATTATTGTTTTACTTTTATTCCTCGATTGATTGATGCCAAATAAATTTTATACTTACTACAGCGATCAGCGAAAAATATTTATGATCATGTTTGAATTTCTGAAATAAATTTATACAAGGTGACTTTGATTTATGCAGCCAAACTCATACTAGAGGCTTGGTAAGTGATCGGTAACACGGATCGACAACACTTTTTGCTAATTCCGCAAAATAAAATCTTGACGTCCCATAGTAATTGACGCTTGCGTTTGTAAGGAACACGAACAGAATAATTTACTAATTTCACAAAAAGGGCCATCGAACCTTGTTACCGAGCACTTACCGAGTCTTTAGTAAGAATTTGGCTGCATAAATAAAAGTCACCTTATATATTAAATTATTAACACATCGGCATCTACCTATAGTAGTTTATCAATAATTGTAATTTTATTATATTTCAAACACAGTTACTAAAAAAATACAAAAATTAACGAAATATTTCGACTCCTTCAGTGGAGTCGTCATCAGATCCAAAATAATTTAAATAATAAAATAATAAAATTAAAATAATAAAACTACAATAATTTAAGGCCAATACTGGTAAAGTAAAAAATATATTTATTTACAGTTTATCAATAACTAGCTTTTGCCCGCGGCTCCGCCTGCGTGTTATCCGGTTTAACGACATGCTTTTTTCGGGGATAAAAAGTAATATGTGTTAAGTTGGGGGATAAGCTATATCCATTCTAAATTTCATCCAAATCCGTCCAGCCGTTTCAGCGTGAAAGAGTAACAAACATACACACACACACACACGAAACTTTCGCATTTATAATATTAGTGTGAAGTGTGATGAGATAACATAGCCTTGTCTTATTTCACCACAAACGATTAGGTCCGCGCTAATTAGACACTTGATGTATGAAATAACAAAGCCTCGTTTTATTTTACCACAAACGATAGGTACCGCGCTAATTAGACACCTGATTTTTCAATGATATTGATCTATCCTACCATGGATTTTTCCGGGATAAAAAGTAGCCTATGTGTTAAGTTAGTGTATAAGCTATATCCATTCTAAATTTCATCCAAATCCGTTCAGCCGTTTCAGCGTGAAAGAGTAACAAACATACACACGCACACACACACACACACACACACACACACACACACGCACATGCACAAACTTGCGCATTTATAATATTAGTAGGATATGTGCTCTAAGTCGATTTAATAAAAAAAACTATACTAACTAACTAACTATTGTTTTTTCTGTGCCCTAACCCCGATATTTTATTCATAAGTGCAAATTCAAGCCGCTAAAACACAAAAACCATTGTTAATTTACTGAAACGGTTAACGACTGATTAAATAAATTATAACAATAAATACAAACGAACCACCCCCATCCGTTGCGCCCTCGCAATGCCATTAAGTAAGTATTCAAATGGGGTAATGGAGTAATTTCAGATCAAATTGTCTGAGCTGCGCCTACGCCCGCCGCCGAACGACCGACGTGAAGCGAGGGAAGGCGGGGGGAGCTCGCATGCATGCGGGTAGGGTGCTCTACATTTTTTGTTTTTTAATTCTACCGTCTACCCGATGATTCGAGCGAGACAGTGAAGGGTGCATTTTATTTTTTTTGAAGATAATTCGTATTTAAAGAGGACGCGGGTGATGTACAGTCGTCATGAACTTGTAAAGTGCAACTGACGAATGGAAAATTACGCAACAGGTCCATGTTTTTCCGAAGAAACTTGCATATGTCCGTAAATAAAATGAATCTATCATAAAAATCTTGAGGACAACAAGAGTTTTACCTAAAGATAGCCTAAAGAGCTTTAGCAAAATAAAAAAGGTGATTATCTCTGTGAAAATGCCCAGCAAAGTAAATTTTCCGGCGAAATGTTTTTTTTTTAACTTTCTACTTGATTGTACCGTCATGCACTTGTTGCCACCCTCTGATTTTTTAAAGCTAATGTTACACTTAACATCGGTTAAGTTCATGGAGGGTGGTTTTTCTATTCCATTCCATGGGAGAGTGCTCTTCCGTCAAGGAATTTGACTAAATTGAAGCACTTTTGGGAAAAAACGCAAAAGCCCGTTAAATATTTTATTAAAATTAATATAATATCAAATATTTATTTTTTGAGAGGTACACTTCGTACGATTAAGTTATAAGGTTGTTTTAGTAACAAGCCGAGCTAGGAATTCGTATGCAGATTAAGTAGGTATTACAGCAGATTAAGATTTAATCATATCCATCTAGTAATAAGAGATGGCACTAAAAACAAGTTGAACCTACATGTACTGTTAAAATCGTAGCCATATCAACTGAGGAATTAGAAAAGGGTTAAGAATAAAAAAATAAACAACAAAACTAACGTAGACTCAAAAACTGTTTAAATGTACCTGTTGGGATTGTGGGAGAACGAAGTTAGAAGGCATTTCAAAACAAAGAAATAAGTACAAATGGAGTCCTTGCCCTGAGTAAGTAGCCCTCGGGACCAGCACAAAGGGCTGTGATTGCGGAGGGCAGGGAGGAGAGAGGAGGGAGGGAGGTGAATGACCTCGCACCGGGGTGGCCGCCCCCTGCGTGCGCGCACGCTTGGCCGACGGTCTGTAACGTCCCTACGTATTTTTAAATGCCAAACTCATGTTCTGTGAAGAAATCCAACAAGGAACAGAAATATTAATAAGAAAATCTTCTTTTCACTTCGTAGCATACACGGAACTTCACGAAACAATCAATATTTATTAAGTATCGGCAGCTAAAGCAAATTTCAATAGATACTATCTGAACCATCAGTGTAAAAATCATAGGTATTTTTAAAGTGTCCTAAGCCCTCAAATCTTGTTTAGGTATTTAACCTTGCGGAAATACTAATAAAATCAATAAAAAAGTAATTTAATTCCAGAGTCATGTATTTATTTTTAATTTATACTATTATAAACATAACATGGGAGGGGGGGTATTGTATAGATAGTTACATCGTGTACACTTTAAAAAGATCTTACTAACGAAAGTGCACTAACTGATCTTGGTCCGGGAAACACTTTTGCAAACGTTTTTATGTTGAAGACGGAAATAAAGCAGGTCTTATGATTTTATAACAATTTTGAAAAAAATTTGTTGCAAATAAAAAAATTATCCTTCGTAATTTAATAAAACTTATTTATAAAATTAATTCGTCTTGTTTCACATCGTTTAAGTACAAATCCTAGCCCTCAGTCAAGATCTAGTGCCTCTTCAATATGGTAACTCTATTCTATCTTATAAACCGAAAAAAGGGACTCCGGAATTAAAAGTTGTTGGAAACCTCCTTTTTTACTGGACAAATTATTTGTAAATAGGTACAAGATTAAGATAGTTTTTATGTTTTCCTTGTTTTATGTAATACAGGGGTATTCTTTATTGTATTTATTCAATTAAATTTAATAAAAAAAATTACAAATATAAAATCCTTGTCTCGATTAAGAAGAAATCTGGTTTAAGCCCGAATCAGTTAATTTCAACATTCGCGAATAAAAACATATTTCATTTTAAATTTCTGAGCAGTATTCAAAATTATCTGTTTCGTTGGGCGGTGGACATATGGCGCCTTGATTGCAAAGGGAATTTAATATAGGTAAGTCTCCATGCCTCGAGAGAAGCAATATAGCAGTACGAGTATCATCAGGTCATCCTCAATAGAGTGTCGTCGCCGGTGGAGCGACCCCCACCTGTTGCCCCCCTCTGGCACCGGAAGTAGGGAATTTGCATCACAATCAAATTTAGAACCCCTCGCGCATAGCTCACTTCCGGTTTGCTGCCCTCCACTCGAACTCGCGTGCCCTCACATCGATGTGATTTGGTTTCGATTGTAATCTCCAATTATTTTAGTGGAGGTATTTCCGTTTTTTACCCTTCATGTGGGTGGACATGAAACTTTAATCCCAATATTAAACTTTCCTGTGAATAGCTTGTTTGATTTATATATGCATGCATGATTCTTATGAATGGAGCTGTAGTATGAAAGGAATATTATAAACTAGAAAAGATCTATTAAAAACAAATTTTGAAAAATGACTTAAATTTTGAAAAGTATTATTTCTAACTCGTCTTTTAGTTTGAAATGCTCTTTAGATAACGTGTAGACGGAGTGTCCAAAAGCGATGAATTTCGCTATAAATAATAAAATCTATAAAATTATATTATTTCTATTCGACTGATAACGACCATAATGAAGGATCGGAATAAAGCCTTAAATCGTATTTTATTGCCTATATCCATTAAATGACCTTAAGATAATTTATAAAAGGAACTAGTTTTCATGCAGTTAGCTGGTAATATTGATAACACTAACCAACTATAAATAAACACTAAATCCTATCCTTCCTACTAATATTATAAATGTGTAAACGTTTGTGTTGAAATAAGACAAGGCTATGTTATCTCATCACACTTCACACTAACATTTTAAATGCGAAAGTTTGTGCGTGTGTGTGTGTATGTTTGTTACTCTTTCACGCTGAAACGGCTGAACGGATTTGAATGAAATTTAGAATGGATATAGCTTATACCCTAACTTCACACATATTACTTTTTATCCCGGAAAAAAGCATATCGTTAAACCGGATAACACGCAGGCGGAGCCGCGGGCAAAAGCCAGTTATTGATAAACTACTATAGGTAGATGCCGATGTGTTAATAATTTAATATATAAGGTGACTTTTATTTATGCAGCCAAATTCTTACTAAAGACTCGGTAATCCCGGAAAAATGCATGGTTCCTGTAAGGTAGATCAATATCATTGAAAAATCAGGTGTCTAATTAGCGCGGACCAATTCGTTTGTGTTGAAATAAGACAAGGCTATGTTATCTCATCACACTTCACACTAACATTTTAAATGCGAAAGTTTGTGTGTGTGTGTGTGTGTATGTTTGTTACACTTTCACGCTGAAACGGCTGGACAGATTTGGATGAAATTTAGAATGGATATAGCTTATACCCCAACTTAATACATATGTTACTTTTCATCCCGGAAAAAAGCATGTCGTTAAACCGAATAACACGCAGGCGGAGCCGCGGGCAAAAGCCAGTTATTGATAAACTACTATAGGTAGATGCCGATGTGTTAATAATTTAATATATAAGGTGACTTTTATTTATGCAGCCAAATTCTTACTAAAGACTCGGTAATCCCGGAAAAATGCATGGTTCCTGTAAGGTAGATCAATATCATTGAAAAATCAGGTGTCTAATTAGCGCGGACCAATTCGTTTGTGTTGAAATAAGACAAGGCTATGTTATCTCATCACACTTCACACTAACATTTTAAATGCGAAAGTTTCGTGTGTGTGTGTGTGTGTATGTTTGTTACACTTTCACGCTGAAACGGCTGGACAGATTTGGATGAAATTTAGAATGGATATAGCTTATACCCCAACTTAATACATATGTTACTTTTCATCCCGGAAAAAAGCATGTCGTTAAACCGAATAACACGCAGGCGGAGCCGCGGGCAAAAGCCAGTTATTGATAAACTACTATAGGTAGATGCCGATGTGTTAATAATTTAATATATAAGGTGACTTTTATTTATGCAGCCAAATTCTTACTAAAGACTCGGTAATCCCGGAAAAATGCATGGTTCCTGTAAGGTAGATCAATATCATTGAAAAATCAGGTGTCTAATTAGCGCGGACCAATTCGTTTGTGTTGAAATAAGACAAGGCTATGTTATCTCATCACACTTCACACTAACATTTTAAATGCGAAAGTTTCGTGTGTGTGTGTGTGTGTATGTTTGTTACACTTTCACGCTGAAACGGCTGGACAGATTTGGATGAAATTTAGAATGGATATAGCTTATACCCCAACTTAATACATATGTTACTTTTCATCCCGGAAAAAAGCATGTCGTTAAACCGAATAACACGCAGGCGGAGCCGCGGGCAAAAGCCAGTTATTGATAAACTACTATAGGTAGATGCCGATGTGTTAATAATTTAATATATAAGGTGACTTTTATTTATGCAGCCAAATTCTTACTAAAGACTCGGTAATCCCGGAAAAATGCATGGTTCCTGTAAGGTAGATCAATATCATTGAAAAATCAGGTGTCTAATTAGCGCGGACCAATTCGTTTATGTTGAAATAAGACAAGGCTATGTTATCTCATCACACTTCACACTAACATTTTAAATGCGAAAGTTTGTGTGTGTGTGTGTGTGTGTGTATGTTTGTTACACTTTCACGCTGAAACGGCTGGACAGATTTGGATGAAATTTAGAATGGATATAGCTTATACCCCAACTTAATACATATGTTACTTTTCATCCCGGAAAAAAGCATGTCGTTAAACCGAATAACACGCGGGCGGAGCCGCGGGCAAAAGCTAGTATCACATAAAAATCGAACAAGATAAAAAAACATAGTAATTTAATTTATTCGGAGTGTCAACTATCGTGGTGGGAGATCATCAAACATCGATTAGGAATCATCAGCTTCCTTGCTTGTTCAGAGCGCACAAATGGGATTCTGTCAAAACAGAATAGAAAAACAAAAGTGGTGTCGCAGGATCGTGGCAGATAGAAATCTGTAGTCTCTGCCTACCCCTCTGGGAGGCGAGCGTGAGTATATGTATGTATACTACTCAAAACAAAATAAGGTCCACTTGTTATTTTTACATTTCAGTATAATTTAATGAATATAACTAATTGATAAGTAGCAAAATGTTGACGTTACTGTTGCGCCTCAGACCAAATGCTGGCCATTAGCAAAAAAAACTTGAATTTGAAATTTTCTTCTAATTTTGTTTCGATTTTCCTTTGAGATTTGTTTCAATTAGCGTCTTGATATTCTGATTTTGTTTAGTTATCTTATCTAAACAACATTTAACGATAAAATGCCACAAGTACGAAGACATATGGACACACTTACTGCATCCAGAGCCGTTACAATGATCCGAGAAGGAAATTCTCAGCGGTGTGTAGGTTTGCACCTGGGTTTTCTCGAAGAGCTATCCAAAATGCTTAGAATCGCTTCCAAGAGACCGGCAGTGTTGCAAGAAGACCTGGCTCGGGTAGAGTAGAGTAGAGTTCGCATTATAACTGCTCAGGAGGATCGGTACATCCGGTTAAGTGCCCGCCGAGAACGCACAATAACGGCTCGTAAGTTACAAAATCGCCTACAGTTGACAACGGGTACTCGTGTCAGTGATCAAACGATCCGTAATCGATTGCACGAAGACCAGCAAACTTCAAAACGAGGAGTTGTTTGAATTCCTTTGTCCAGGGCTCAACGTGAAAATCGTTTCAGGTTCTCCCGTCAATGTTTGGACTGAGGCATAAATCAGTGGGGCATGGTGCTTTTCACCGACGAGTGCAAAGTAAAAAATTTCAATGACAATCGGCGCATTAGGGTGTGGAGATGAAGCGGCGAGCGATTTTCGGAAGCCGGCATACACGAAGTTGACCGTTTCGGTGGTCCCAACGTAATAATTTGGGGTGGGATTAGCTCACATGGCAAAACTGAGCTCGCTATTTTAAATGAGGGTTTTGTAACTGCTCAGCGTTACATTGAGGAAGTCATCAGGCCTCATGTGGTCCCATTTGCCCAGCGAATGGGTTCTGGATTCATCCTGATGCAAGACAGCGCCCGTACATACACAGCTCAAGCAACCCAGTCTGTGCTGGAAGACTCTTACATTCAAGTATTACCGTGGCAAGCAAGCGGTCCAGACTTAAGTCCGATCGAGTACATGTGGGACCAATTGAAACGAAGAGTTAAAGAGAGTGAGCAAGAGGTCTACAACCAGCAGCAACTGATTGACGCTTTGAAACGTGCCTGGGAAGAGATTCCAGCTGAAAACGTCAGGCATTTGATCGAAAGCATGCATTCCAGGCTACAGGACTGCATAGCTAGAAGAGGAGGGCATACCCGTTATTAACAAACAGAAAAAGAAATTAAAAGTAAAGAATTTTCAAATTTTAAATGACCTTTCGTTGTTTGTGTTTTTTATTCTAAATTGTATTTTTTTTATAAAAAGTTAAATAAGCATATTTAATGATAATTAATTTAAACAGTTGCTAGCCTAAACGGTAGAAAATAAAATTGTTTTATGTTTACGGTACATAATTAAACAATGTATTAATTTTATAATTTTCTTGGTACACCCTAAAAACCTAGTGGCCCTTATTTTGTTTTGACTAGTATATGTATATAGAATATAGTTCGGTTTGGGATACACATGAAAACTTTGTCGAGATACACGATCATCATAGGGTTAAGAAATAGAGCATATATGGGCAACCAACGGCCCGCGGGCCGTATCCAGCCCGTGACGGTTTTTAATACGGCCCGCGGCGAGGAACAATTTAAAACCGGACTAACATTTTTACCAAAACGTCGCGATTCGTTGTTTTCCTACAACTTTAATACTTTCAGGGACATAACGAGACAAAAAGAAAGAAGAATGGAAGAACGTCTATGGACGGTCCGTGTTACTGAAAGAGTAAAGTACAGGCTGCGCTTAAATTCTTTGCCGATCTGAGTAAAGAAGTGAGTTAGTGAAAACTTAAATTTAACAAATATGTACAAAAGCAGGCATAAAAATCAATAAATCCAAGACTCGAACCAGGCCAACCTATAAAAATAGCAACATTCTTTCCCTGGAAATCAGGCTCAAGCTTACCCTTAATTGAAAATTATGAAAATATTACATTGTAACTTTTCTAGTTTATTATGAAACTTGAATTCCAAGAAGTTCAATTTAAACATACGCTTCACCGATCGAGTCGGTGTTTTCGTATACTATACGCATCAACCTATGGCCCCGCAAATTCATGAGCATTATGAATGTTTGGCCCGCGACTTTCCAAAGGTTGCCCATACCTGGAATAGAGAATGCTTATCGTAACGTTTAGTTGCAGCAGGGACCCTGCGTGACCTTCTGATAATAGGACACATTTCCTGCTTGCGTCCTGCTCTTGTAACTATACTCTCAAATACGACTAAATGTACAACTTTAAACTCTTGCGTTCGTACTCTTCATTATAATATTTAAAAGATTAACCTTTTTTTTACGAAACTGACATATTGGTTGGGGAAAAACTCTTTTCGCAAATAGTATGTATGAACTTATAATAAAATCTCTTTGGCTATACCATTTGTACCTGGCTGGTTTTGGTATTATTAAAAAGTTTAAATTTTAAAAAAGATAATTCCAAATTCAGATTAGGTAATATGTGTGGTTTTAATTTGTTTTTCTTACTGTTAAGATGAGTGAATCTAATGAAGAAATAAGATACATTTTCAAATTTTACTACAAAAAAGGTAATGTATGGTGAGATTCATACACCAGTAAAACTGGGGTGCTAACGCTAGGGTTGCTGCTAAGGGATGGTGATTCCGAAGAGAGCTAAGAACCAAACCCCACGAGTGATGATCGTACACTGCTTTATTCGTATCGTTTTCACCAAGTTGCTAAGTACAAAAGTGCAAGCTGACAAAATGTATTAATTAGGTAAATGATTATTGAGTAATATGTACAAGTGTGCGTTAGCTCGTACAGGTAAAAATGCAACGCAAGCCGCGAAAAAAATTGTGATTTATTTATTTATTTATTTTCAGTGATGTTTATGGACCTAGTGCAGTATCTGTGAGAGTAGCACTAATTTGGTTTAAAGCGTTTTCAATCCGGAAATTTTGATGTCAAAGATGCTTCTCGCTCTGGGTTGCCCTGTTACGGATAAAATGGATGCCATTTTTGAAAAAGTGGAGCAAGATTTGCATATCAGTAGTTACGATGTCGCTGAAGAACTGGGGATTGACCTCAAAACAGTTTTGGCGCATTTGAAAAAAGCTGGGTACACAAAAAAGCTCGATATTTGGGTGCCTCATGAGCTCACTGAAAGAAATTGAATGAACCGTGTACTCATTTGTGATTATTTATTACGACGTAATGAAAACGAACCATTTTCGAAAAACCTGATAACTGGTGATGAAATGTGGATCACGTACGACAGGAACGTGCGAAAAAGGTCGTGGTCAAAGGCTGGTCAGGCTTTACAGACTCTGGCGAAACCTGGGTTATCTCGCAACAAGGTAATGCTGTGTGTATGGTGGGATTGGAAGGGCATTATTCATTATGAGCTGTTACCGCCAGGCAGGACCATCGATTCTGAACTCTACTGCGAACAACTGATGAGATTAAAGCAAGAAGTTGAGAGAAAGCGGCCGGAATTAGTCAACAGAAGGGGTGTGGTTTTTCATCATGATAACGCTAGACCTCACACATCTTTAGCCACAACAACAACAACAACAACAACAACAACAACAATACAACTTTATTTGTACACCATAAAAGGAAAGAAAAAAGAAAAAAACATAAACATTTAAATATCTAACTTAGGAAACAAAGAAATATAACTTACTAACTTATTAGGTAAGCACAAACAGGCGGCCTTATCGCTTAAAGCGATCTCTTCCAGACAACCTTTGGGTGGAAGAAACTGTTCAAAAGAATTACTGACATGGCGGTGTACTAATTTTGTGTTAAATACATATACAAACATGTATCAATGGATATATAGTATTATAAATGGTAATATACTAGTAAATAAATACGTAATAATATACACATATATATATACATATATATACATACATATATATATTTATATACTACATACATATTTTATTATATATAGAGAAATCACATTTCGGTAATCAGAGTGTGAGGTAGTGATGTTTAACTAGTCTCTTGAAGACAGGTAGGGAAGGGGCTCTCCTGATAGGTAAAGGAAGATCATTCCATAAATAAACAGCTTTTACTGAGAACGAATTGTTAAAGAAAGACGATGAGTGCACCACTCAGCAAAAATTAAGAGAGTTTGGCCGGGACGTATTAATGTATCCGCCGTATAGTCCTGACCTTGTACCTTCAGATTTCCACTTGTTTCGGTCTCTTCAGAATTCTTTAGGCAGTGTCAGGTTAACATCACGAGAGGACTGCCAAAACCACTTGTCGCGGTTTTTTGATCAGAAGCCCCAGAATTTCTATAGCAATGGGATCATGTCCCTACCTACAAGATGGCAGAAAGTTATCGAACAAAATGGCACCTACATACTTTAGTTAAATGTAAATAAACTTTATAAAAAAATGTTTTGTGTTTTCATATAAAATGCGAAGAAACTTTTTCCCCAACCTATTATAAACGTCGTATAGGCAGTTGTATGCCTCGTGGTCTACAGGAAATTGAGTTTCGTAATAGTTGCAAAAGAACAAAAAACTTGTTTGATTGAAACACCCCTTAGATATAACATAGCCAATAAAGCCGATTTTGAAGGCTTTAATTTTAGTTTTAGTGCTGTCAAAACTTCATTTTCTTCATTCCAAAATAGTACTTTAGTGTTAACAAGAGAAGCTATATTTTACTTTGGAAAAAAATAAGTTTTGACAGTACTAAAACTAAAATTCAAGCCTTCAGAATCGATTATAGTATCACACTAATATTATAAATGCGAAAGTGTGTGTGTGTGTGTGTGTGTGTGTGTGTGTGTGTGTGTGTGTGTGTGTGTGTGTGTATGTTTGTTAGTCTTTCACGCTGAAATGGCTAAACGGATTTGGATGAAATTTAGAATAGATGTAGCTTATACCCTAACTTAACACATAGGCTACTTTTTATCCCATAAAAAAGCATGTCGTTAAACCGAATAACACGCGGGCGGAGCCGCGGGCAAAAGCTAGCAACCAATATGTTAATGGTCTAAGAGACACCCCAATACTGGAGACTGTTATGAATAGAAAACCTAAAAAAAATAGAAAATTGAAAAATTAACGAGAACATCTTACAATTCAATGAGTTTATGAGTTTAGTTCATTTGTAGTTATATTTATTTTTAGGGTTCCGCTGTCGGTCCGTCCGTCTGTCACAGGGGTGTACAGCTTAAGCCGTAATAGGTAGAAAGTTGAAATTTTCACACAATACTTTATGCCATGTCCTCG
The DNA here is from genome assembly GCA_910592155.1 of Ypsolopha scabrella. NCBI lineage: Eukaryota > Metazoa > Arthropoda > Insecta > Lepidoptera > Ypsolophidae > Ypsolopha > Ypsolopha scabrella. The sequence goes on along the minus strand of OU342962.1, from coordinate 12,648,054 downwards.
ACAACGACAAATAATAAAACTAATTGCCCCGATTTGCCACCAAACAATAAACGTCAAAAAAAAAATTTACGGTGACGCCACTAAATTTTGGCGACATGGATCTCCATTTTTCTCTGCAATAAACAAAACATATGTAATTACTAATTTGTATACTAGATTAAGCATTTCATTGACATCATTTTGCCCGAAGATTTAGTTGATTGATTAATTTTCATAGCAGAGAAAAAAATATTCAGAAAACCTCTTTTAAAACAGAGATTTCTATTTTACTGACAAACGGGAGCGAATGAAGGCTCTAAGTTTTTTATTAAAATTAGTCTACAAATACACTTTAATATGGCTGATTGGATTTATTAAATTACTCATACTTGTCATTTTAAATGAAAAATACCGTTCTGCCGCATACGACCTTACGGCATAAGCTAGTTCGTGAGCGCATATTTGTATGGACTTAGTCCCCCTCACTCCACTCCCTTAAAGCGCCGATTTGAAATTAAAAGTTCATCAAGCCTCGCCTTAATGTTATTTTGTCTCATCTCTATCTTGAAGACGGTAATACCATTCTGTGGTAGTACATACAAGTTTCAAATTTGCTCATATTATTTAAAATTAAGGTTCCGTACACAGAGGGTACTAAATTGTTTGTCAGGTGTTACCATTTTGCAACTTGTTTTTCGTCGCCTTAATATTATGTATTGTTGATATTGTATACTTTGACCTTGACCTCGAGGTCAATGTATGTGTGCTCTTAGGGTTACAAACCCGTATTGTGTGGTGGTACGGAACCCTTTATGCGCAAATCCGACTCGCACTTGGCCAAATTTTTTTCTTCTTAGTTTTGTTAAAATTGCATGTAGGTAATTAACATATTTTAAAAATAATAATGCTTTTTATTATGTAATATTCAGTAAGAGTAAAATTTAAATTAATTTATTGGGTGCAGCTGCTACTGGCCCTATTTATTGCTTATATTTTTATCATATTATCATTGGAGAAACGCATTATTTTTTTTTCACCGCCTTATACATTGGAAATAAAAATTTACTTTTAAAATCTTCAACTGATGAATATTTTTGGCTATTAAACATTTAAAAAAACTATCGGGTTGAGAAGATTAAGATTCAAAATGTTTATTTGTAAAGTAGATACAAAAAGTATACGTTTTACATGTCAAATCTAATCTGTATAAAAATAATATTTTATAATTAAAACAAAATGATACTTACGGGAAATATATATAAAAAAAACTATATTTAAGTTGGGCTACTAAAAGTTATACACATGCATAAAATAAAGACTTATTGGAATAAGAATATTACTATACATAATGCAATTAATAAATAAGTTGATAAGTAAACTGAATAGACCATAGATAAATATAATGCCTAACCAAATATATACTAACATAAGTAAAAAATTAAAATATTGTATATACCTACATAATGCAATAAATAAATAAGTTAATAGATAAATAAACTATAAATAGATATAATGCCTAATTAATGACGTACCATTGAAAGACAGCGCCACTCCTTACCCACTTAGGGGTTCAATTATGAACATTTCAGAAATTGCTTTGTAGGACACAATGTTAGAGTCCTGCAACAAATATTTTAAAATACTATCGGGTTAAGGGCGTTGACGTGTCATCGGAAAACAAAGGCCTTGTTGTCTATCTTCGACATCAATCACAATCGCCTTCAAACGCACTGTGATTGGCTAGAAATGACATCACATATCATTTTTAGCCAATCGCTACACCTGGCTATAGCGAATAAATATTGATCTTAGACAATAAGAGGGCAGGTGATATTCATGGAGCAGGACAAGTGCTAATGAGGGGGCCAAAATCTATAAAAGGGTATTTATTCAGGTTTTTGATGAGATGAAATCCAACAAAAAACAGTAGATAGCAGCCGGCAATAGAGTCATTTCAAGTAAATTGTGTTCCCAGTGACGGATAATGCCCAACAACGCTCAAGATCCAAGTGTCAAGGTGAACAAGTTTTTTACCAGGCCGACTCTCGCGTTTCAGCTAGCCAGCTAGGCCCTGACCACTAATAATTAGAATGAGGGGTAAGTCTAGAAGATATATTTTGCCAATATATATCACACTAATATTATAAATGCGAAAGTTAGTGTGTATGTGTGTGTATGTTTCTTACGCTGAAACGGCTGGACAGATTTGGATGAAGTTTAGAATGGATATAGATTATACCCTAACTTAGCACATAGAGGCTACTTTTTATCCCGAAAAAAAGCACGTCGTTAAACCGAAAAACACGCGGGCGGAGCCGCGGGCAAAAGCTAGTATTATTTATAACGTTGTGAGGGGCTTGTTTGTTAGTAGGTATCCTAAGAAGAACAATTTAATTAATCGTAAGCAGAATCTCCCAACTTTCATACTGATAATAAGTATTTGTATAAAAGCCTTTCCTAATAGGTAACCCAGTACAAACAAAACAATCATGTCACTGGATACCTATTTCAATCACGTGATGCGTGTCTGTAAATTTTCCCGCGGTGGCATGGGGCGAGCGCGGCGGGGGTGGGCGTAGAGGGGAGGGGAGGACGTGGGGCGAGCCATGAGGTGCAGAGGGCGCGGCGGCTGCGCGAGTGCACCCGCTGGGGCCCCTCGATCACCGCCCGCGCAGGCATCGCACCGCCTGTAATGATGACGCTCCTAGCCGAGAGGATCATAAACACCACAGGGTATGCGAAGTTGACACTGACGTCAGCTCGTAAGAAATAGCACAGGCTTGACAAAATCCTTGGCCTTCGAATAACTACAGCATTCACCATACCTACCTTACTTACCACGCGAGGCCGAGAGTAAGAACGTAGAAGTAAATGAGAGAAAATCGATAGATTAAGCATTATAATTTATTCGCTACGCCACGCCCCGCCGCCCTTTTGAATGCAACATTTTTAGATGACGTTGTTGATATGCCACTATAACCTCCGAGAAGTAAGAAAGATAACGGTGCATGATGAGTCGCCTTTCGGATTCACATATATGTGGGACAAGTTTGCGCAAGGCAGTTCCCAAACCACGGACCATGGGCTGAGAAGTACCATAAAGAGAAAGGTTGAAATTCTTGCTAGTCATGCGATAACAGAGGACCCAAAAGACATTTTTCATTCGCTGCGGTGGAAATGTCAGTTCATGTCTAATCCAATCGTCCTCGGAAGCATGCAGTAAAAATAAAAAGCTCATAGGTTGTGGTAACTACTAGAGACAATGTATTGTCTTTCCTAAGCATGTAAAAATAAAGATTTCGGTGACTTTAAGATACTTCTGGGGCCAGGGAAAGGAAAGCTGATTGCTTTGCTTATTGTCTGAGCAATAAACTGCAATGCTATGATGTATTAGTATTTTTAGTCGGGATAATGCCTTAGTAGCAATGAAATGTAAGAGGAAACCTCGGAAGCTACACTTCTCAAAAGTGAATAATCCTGTTAAATTTGGTACAGTTTTCTCCAAACTTGAATTCCAATAATTTATGTTAAGGAATTTCCATTAAGTGGTGTTCGGAGTTTAAACGCTACTTGCCCTCCAGTCACCTTCTAGAGCCTACACGTGGAGTAGGCACTCTTGCGCAACTTGGCTGCGTCCGCGCATTCAAACTAGCCACTACGATAACAAGAACACCAAGTCAATTTAAAACCACCTCTATTCTAATTCATCAGGGATCATAACACTTGTCTCGATGCCTTGGTTTTTTGGTAGCAACGCTTTCGGTCACTACCCTTTAGTTAGGGAGTCAAATTCTAATTCGATGTGCAGGCGCATACAGCAACACAACACCGGCGGTGAAAGCTTTAATTACAAATACGACAATAAACCAAGCCTATTAGTTAAGATTGTAAATGCAATCGTTAAATTAATCGTTCTTATGCCTGTGATGATTGGTTTGTATGACCTAACTAAGGTTCCTTATTCTTTTGTGATTAATTGGTGGTGGTGAACAATGCACAACTACGAGTATTTACACTTTATCTATAAGGTGCTCTAAAAATATTTGCCACTGTTGTAATAGGAGAGTGTATAGATTACAATAGTAACGAAACAACATGCATTTTTTCATACAAAAAAAATGTGCGCATAAGTCAGAATTGATTCACTTGCATGAAACCGTCCTGTAATAACACAAAACAGTTGGAAATTAAATTAGAGTTGAAATTATTTTCATTGATGAAACAACACATCGCTCGTAGTTTGTATATATAACTATTATAACTTATATAACTATTCCGGGGTACAAAATTTCTTTACTATTGTAATGTACAGTGGAGACCACATCAAGCTATACACTTGCAGTACGACATTAGCCCTACAAAGAAGAATATAAGATAGGTACAAAGTCCGAAGTGTCTAACTTGATGCGGTCTCCACTGTACATACACAAAACTATCTCCCATTGCAGCCGTGGCAGATATTTTTAGAGCACCTTATTATGTGATATAAATATTCGATACAAATAAACAGGTAGATTAGGAGTTTTTTTATAAATGCTCTTCATAAGCTATTCCTTTCGATCTTCTTTTAGCCCTTTGACTTTATATTACTAGGATTTTGTTGACTTATTATTTTAAAGTCTATGTTACCTTTAAAGTCCATGTCATCTTATAATAGATACCTAATTGTTCTATGCTGATAATTTTGTAACTTATGTTTCTAATATTAGAGTTGACACAAACCGATGTCGACGCAAAATATGAGGGATGAACATTATACATATTAAAGCAGTGAAGGTCACGATTATCATACAATGGTCGCACACGCCGATCTGCCGGTGCGTTCGTCAACGTCACAGTGTCAGAATTGTTATGTAACTTATTTGAGCGTACATATGTAAATCACCTATACGTTGTAAGTATTTGTTACTTTCAGGATGTTTAAAACCTACTTCTTAACTCGATTATAGTTTCCAATGCAACAACGTTCTTCAAATGCTTACCTAGTAATGCTCGTAGATCAGAAAATAAAGAAAACTAAAGAAAGAATTATGTTACTTTTATTACCAATCTATTGTCTGGTCCCGAAGTCCAAATTTTTTATATCACCGATACTCGTGTCGTGGAAGGTCATCGACCCCACGTGGAACTACCCTGATTTCACATACTGCGTCCCTGTCTAGCACGCCACGAGCCATATTGCCCCGCCGCTTGCGCAGATCATTCTCACAGGTGCTTGCTGTTGGTGCCGCGCGGCCGCCGCCCGCACCATCAAGCTGTGACGATTCCATTATCAAAAAATCCATCTTGATCTAAGAGACAACAGTTTCTTTTATTTTGAATATGAGATATTTTGTTAGCAGTAACTAGGAATTATACTCCCATGTCTGAGGAAACATCTATGCGGTCGCCTCAGATACATCCTTATTCCTTATGTAAATAAGAACAGGGCCTATAATTTAGACATTCATTCAAAGCAAAGGCATCTCAGATCTCAAAATCGTTGTATCAGCAACTATACTGAAAAGTCAGATGACAAAGATTGTACATAAAGTCTCTCGGACAAAATATTTATAAATACCTATACTTTAGTTTAATTTATTATCAGAAGGCAGTGATTTTGCAGTACCTTCTCAGTAAGCAGTCTAATCCCCTTCTCCAAACCGTCTTTCACCCGCAACCGTGGAAAAGTAGTAGAAAAGGAATACACTTTTTTACTATGATCTTTTTTTATCTCTTGATTGTTTGCTTCGTTCTCTTTTATTTTTTTGGTCAGTCGAGGCTCTGTGAACGCAGCCGGTACCGCTAGCTGTGGTTAATTTCGCCCGCTTTAATTTACTGATTTGATATTCATAGATAACAAGTAGCAGTGTAATTTCTGAGATGAAGATTGCTTCCTTTCCTTGTTTTGTGCTTTGTAATTTTTCATTTCATCTATTGTGAAGTCTAGGCGACGTTATCTATTTTTATTACAATCACGCTGTGGATTTCCTTTTTCAGTCAGATGACCTATTTTGGTTTCCAAATCTTGAGTGTTTTGCAAACAATCGTAGAGATTTGAAACGCATATTTGATAAGATATCTATGTAGAAAGAATTGGTATATCGTCCTTTAAAATACAGGAAATAATATCTATTAGTGATTATTATACTTGCTTGATATATTTCGTAAAATAATAGTTGTTTATACAAGCGAGTATATCTATCAAATAAATAAAGAAAGTGTAATTAAATTTAAATCAATGTGGGAGTCAAAGATGTCCCAGTTGTATTTTTTTGTGTATCAACATGTTAACTGCTTTATTATTTGGATAACAAATACGTACTTACGTAGCAATGTTGAAATGCATTTCGTTGCTACGCCGGCGTAGGCGCACATCGTTAAGGCCCTTTTACGGCTGCACGTATAATATGAAGCTAATGTTGCGATGCCACAAGATATTTCTCGACGTGTATTTTATCAACACATAATATAAGCTTATTTTAAGAAAATTTTACCTTTTTAAACTCAGGATTCTAAGAACGATGTTGCCATACATATCTAGGTACGAACTAGGATGATTCATCAATGTAACGTAGGTTACCTTTATCTGAATACATAACTAGATAGACCAAGATAACAAAGTAAAAATACTTCATTAACGAGTACCAAAATGGAACCATAATGTAGTAAAATGGATAAAAAAATCTTAAAAAAAGGTTTCATAATAAAATTAAAGAAAGAAATCTTTAAAACTTGAAAATCACTAATTTCACTTTTGATGTGAACATTACCCGATGACATAATTTTGTTTTAGGGGTTCCGTACCTTAAAATGAAAAAAAAACAGAACCCTTGTCGATCACTTTGTTGTCCACCTGTCTGTCGGTCTGTCAAGACTCTTTTTCTACGTTGTTATAAAGTCTACCGGTCCCAAAGTGATGGTAGTAAATCAGGCTTCCAACTCAAATCGCGAAATAAAGTTTGGCGCACGTTGGCAACGTGCGTTGGCGCACCATGAAAACCAATACGTCCTTATGTTTTAGTTGTTCGTACAGATATCAATAATGTAATTAACTTCGGTAGAATGATCACTTTATCTGGATATTATTGATAGTTTATTTACGATTTTGGTCAAAGTCATAAAAATAAGAGCGACGACGAGCTTTGTGATCATAAAGTCAGGAGTAGAGCGGAGCGGAGTGGAGCGAGACGACCCTGTAGTTCTTATCAGAAAGTAAATTTCTAGAACAAAAAATGGGGCTCCCCACACTCCTCAATTCCCCATCCTCTTCCGCATAATTCTTGAAATTAACTTTCTGTTAAGGGCTTGCCTTTGGTCTTTCAACGGTTTTTGTTTTAATATGCTGAGTCAACTATTTATCTGATTAATTAAACTTAATTAAACTTGGACACGTGTTTTTTCAGACCTTTGGTTTTATGTTGTCAGGTCGGTTACCTAATTGGACATATTTCACTCGATAGATTAAATTTTTGAAAATTATGCCTTTTAAAGAAATTACTCAAAGAAAACAGGTTCATTTTCCGATGTCAGGCGAAAAAACTCCTACATCAAATACTTTTTCGTAAAATCCAGAAAAATCTCGAAAATTTACTGATTTTGCGTGCCCGCAGCGCGCGAAGCGAGCGTTCTAATGTAGACTTTCTGACAACATTACTGAAGTTCAAAATCGCTCAGTAAGATTATCGTGCACCAGGGGTATGGCCTAGGGGTCGCCTAACTCCGATCCGCTTAGCTCGGCTCCCGAATATGTAATAACAATATCAGCATGGGCGTCGGAAGACGAAAATCTAGGATGGGACAACCTTGAAAATGTTGAAAAATAAAAAAAACGTTCTTTTGTGCAAACAAAAACTGCCGATCGGTCTATCATATGTCCGCTGTATGTGTACTTTAGCCGTGCTACGAAATCCTATTTTTTACTGTGTCCCATTCCGTTTCCAGGGGGGCCGCTGCCCCCCCCCCCTCTTCAGACGCCCATGAATAGCAGCCTAATTCGCTTCGCTCGACGACGCACCAATTTTCACCCTTTCGTGCTAATAAGGTGCCTTTCTTGTGCGTTTTAAGTAGCCTGTAACTATGATTTAAAATTAAACACGATATGTGAAAATTAAAAATTACTGACTAATGTGATAAATGTTAATACCTTTTAAGTTGGTTTGTATATAACTGTAATCAACGATTAATTACTCTGGCTGTAACATTTATCTTGACGACATCAACCCCGATATTTTTGAAAATGGATTGTGAAGAACAAGTCACAATCCATACTCGTATACCCACATTTTACCGACGATTATTATGTACTAGGGTGATGAGTGGCCTATGAACAATATTGCCATACTTCGGGCACAAATACAGACTCCGAATCACGCAGACCGCACAACTGACTCTACAGGATTTTGACCCGTGACCGCCAGATTAGTTGCAGACCTCTGCAACACTAGACCACAAAGGTATATTATATCGTATAGGGTACATAAAAGTTAAATGTTTAGTTTTCCACCAAAGATTCTGAAATTAGACCAAAGCTTTATTTGGGAGGATCAATTCGACCTGCTTGATATTCCGCCCTTTTCACTTCGAAATGGTTGGACCATATTGGTACGCAGTATTCACTAACTTCGATATCCTAGTTTAAAATCACTTAAAACTCGGATTATATGATTAGGTACTTCATTTATCCAGCCGTGTTTAAATAAAGCACAGCGAGCTGTTTCGTAGCCTCATTAGACCAGGTAGGCGTTCCTCTCAAGGTCCCACGATACGATGGTGGTGGAAGAGAGATAAACTGTGTTTATCTAACCTACCTTCATGTACCTATAGAGCGTAGTTCATTATTTGAGGTATTAATTCTGTTAGCAACTTGATGATTTATTCGCTTTAATGAACATGGCGAATCATAAAACTTGGCGATAAAATGGCACTAAAACCAAGTAACTCAGGACAAGAACGGAACCCACCTTTCTGTGACACGGAGTGATGTTCAACACTAACTAAACGTGAAAGTCATATAAAATTTTGAGTGATGTTCTAACAGACTTACAGACGACTCTTCTACTTATACTTTGTAAGGAGAAAACAGTATTGGTTGGACCTTACTGCAAATTGAACATTCGTAGTAAACTCTGGCTTGTCAGGTGAAAATTACTTGAAAAGGAAGATTAAAATTACACAGGAACACTGGAAGGAAAAAGGCTGATAGCCTAAACTGCGGAAATGTAGTTACAGTCCTTGTCAGGTAGATATAGTTTTATGTAGCAACGAAGACTTGCAGGACGATTTAAAATCATTAAAAGGGTAATCGGCTTTGTAAGCCTAAATTTATCTTTATGTTACATAAATCAATCAAGAGTCAGTCTCAGCCTGAAAATAAACAGCTTTTTAAAATCGTGAATGTCTTTTAAAATAAAATTATTCTTTAGTATATTTCAATCAAAATGTTTCGTAAAAACAATTAAGTTTCTGAATGGGGATGTCAATAATTTATCACAAATTTTCACATTTTAAGAAACAAAAGTGTGCGATGAGAAAAGCAATAGTGCCGTAATGTTTGTAGGCCACAGCTTTACATGTGCCTCCAACCAAAATGCCATAGGCACACACAAATTTACTCAATAATTTGAAGCAGCAGCCTTAGTTTAAGAGTCCTCCGAACCGCTGACCTTGTCGCGTGGGAGCCGTGCTAGAAATCGGCCCCGTGCGCTTGCGCAATCCCAACCACTCGGGTGCGCGCGCGCCTCCGCATATCGCCATCTTGCCTGCCCGCCCGCTATGCTGCTCGTGTCACCCACGAAACTAAGCCCTTTGATTTCTCAGAGATTTTACTCAATTTACATGTTATGTTTAGAGAAGAAAGTCACGCAGAAACATAAAACCTGTAGTCGCCGATATGGCTGTGAATACATACTGTACCCGATAAAAACAAAGCAAAAAATAACCTAAAAATTTATTTAAACATTTATTTATAATTATAGGTGTGAAAGCGCGTTTGGAAATTATATAGTAGTTGCGTAGCAATTTAGGGCTACGATAGCATTCAATTCGCTATACACATCATTAAAGAATTAAAATTTAAATTATTTTGTAGCTATTAGACAATTTTCGATCACTCAAAGGGTGTCTAATGTCTTTGTTCGTCACCACTAAATTAAGGATGCTTGAAAAAATTACAACACTAACGATCCTACCAAATTGCTTAACGTTATCTGCTACAGGTATTCCAAGACTCCAATAAACATTAGATGATCGGCAACAGTAAAACTTTTTATTGGTCTCCTGCTTCCCTTTAAACTGGAGAGCTTTCTAAAATTGCTTGTGCACCGGATATTATTTCCGGTTAATCGATTCGACGGCAACATTTGAGCTTTCGTGAGAATGAATTAGTGATGGACCTCTGTGTGTAACGGGACTATTTAAGATTCGACTGCCGTGCCGTAGTCGCCACCGCAATTCTCACCGCTAGCCGCTAGGCGACTGTTGCGCATGCGCAGGTGCCCATCGTGTTTGCACATCTGGTAAACATGAGAAAGAAATGACAGAGCCTTAAACATAAAGTGTTTGCTTGGACCCTACATTTGTAATATTACTTTAATAAATATATAAGGTGACTTTTATTTATACAGCCAAACTCATACTGGAGGCTTGGTAAGTGATCAGTAACACGGATCGATAACACTTTTTGCTAATTTCGCTAAATAAAATCTTGACGTCCCATAGTAATTGACTCAGGGCTGGGTTTGCGTTTGTAAGGAACACGAAAAGAATAATTTACGAATTTCACAAAAAGTGTCATCGAATTTTGTTACTGAGTACTTACCGAGTCTTTAGTAAGAATTTGGGTGCATAAATTAAAGTCATTTTATATAATTCGCTTTGAATTTTGAATTTTTAAGTAGGATATATGTAGATAATCTTGAATATGTAATGTAACGTTTATATGTATATAGATATACTAATTGATAAAATAAAATTAAAATTGAAAGTGAAATATATTTCGGACTCTCTCCTGGTTCCGGCATCATGACCAGGAGAGGGCCCGAAATATAATTTCACTTTCAATTTTAATTTTATTTTATTAATCAGTATATCTATATATAAACGTTATAATAAAGACAAACAAGTCGAATATGCCACGTATGTTTATAAAATAAATACATAATAAAAGAATATGTAAAACTCGAAATATATTTCGGCCCTAAGTTCAGACGACGACCCACTTAGGGCCAAGTTTCAATATTCTTTTATATATGTATATAGAAAGTTATATCTATAATTATTATATCATACTAAAATTTGTAATTTTATTATAATTTCGGTCATTTCGATGGATAAAACTGATTTACTGAATAACTTGATTGATACCCGCTATCGGCATATATATATACCTATATAAATAATATATACCGCTATTCAGCGAGGTAATGCGGCCAGTGTCTTGGGTACTCTGCCCAGTGACAGCGACGACTTAAATAAAGTCTTTTATTTAATTTAACTTTTATGTTTATATAATTTAGTTAAGTTTTTTTTTCAATGTATTATAATTTTATAAAAAGTAACATTGATATAGTATTTTTCAATCTTTAGTTTTTTTTGCGAGAGTATATTTTATGTTGTATTTTTTTTAAACAAATTTGTTTTTTCTACATACCCGTTCCCGCTAAAGTAATTATAGAGCACTCCTCAAAATAAAACAAATGTTTGCAGAAGAGCAAGTAATTTAATAGGAATTTGGGAAATATTATCGGTTATACTTTTGTAAATTGAAATAATTTATTTCGTAAAATAGGTACAAAAATACACTTTTTAAAACACCTGCTTAAAATATGATAGATTACGTGCCTGTTTAGCGTACGTAAAATGACATATTTCGCACTCGTGCTTTTTATTTTATTACTGAGGCCTAGGGGAAACCGGCCACATCATTTAGTAAGCATGTAAACCTTTGTTTTACCAGATACTCTATAATAAGATGAGTAATTTCAAACTTTTATATTTTATTATTAAATATATTATGTATGTTAAAATGTAAAAGATGTTTTAAAAATTCAAAGCGATTTTAGACGTCATAATTTACATTCTATTTTAACTATCAAAAAAGTATTATTAAAAAGATTTTAGAAAGAGACATTGGTCTTTGTAGTACAGATTGGCGCCAACCAGACTGCGTGTTCTTCAGTCGACTTGTATCTGTTTTAATTTGCTTTTATTATATCATTTCATGTAATTTTTCGCAAGGTGTATTAAAAAACGTCGTTTGATACACGTGCGAAAGTGTTGATATTTCTCGTCCCGACTGTTTTTTGCCTCGACTGTGTCTCGGCAAAAAAGTCGATCGTGACTCTTAGATATCGACTTTTCGCACGTGCATCAAAATGTACTATTTTACACGTCGATTTTACTCTTAAATAATTTGGCCGCACTTTTAATTATTTAAATTGGACTCACGAACAAAGGGTTCCGTACCCCTATAATAAAGAACCCTAAAAACATGGTGAATAACAACAATATAGATGTCGTAGCAACATCAAGGCATCACTACAAGCCCCTAAAATGGTAGCGCCTGACAAACAATAGGCTCCCGCTGAGTACGGAACCCTTAATATTTAAAACTTGTATGTATTACCCTATTTAAGAGAGAACTGAAACAAATAACGTAAATTTTTCATTATTTTTAGCCTTGAGTTCATTTTTTTTACGGTTTTTTATCTGCCTGGACAGTGGCCACAGCAAAAATTCAGTGAAAATTTCAATTGTCTACCTATTACGGCTGAAGCTGTACCCCTGTGACAGATCGACGGACTGACAGCCATAACAGCGGAGGCTTAGTAATAGGGTTCCGTTTGGCACCCTTCGGGTACGGAACCCTTAAAACAATAGAATACGATAAAAATAAGTACAATGCGGTAAATAATAAATAATTTACATAAAAAAATAATAATAACAACATTTCATAAACATATTGCAATAAATAAATAATCAAATGTAAATGTTGAGCTATAAAGAATTTGAATGCTTAACTGCGCCCATTCGATTAGTTTTGCTAAGAAAGTTGGAAAGATCATGACGTCTCTTTCATAATTTTTCCTTTTTTCATCCTTTTAATTACAAAGGCTTATATGCTTACACTATACAAAGTACTTATACCTATTTAGTTGAGTAAAGGGATAAAATTATTATTATTACTGAAGTGAGGCCAAACCCACAATTTTTTGAATTTTATTCTCTGTCTGTCTGTCTGTATGTATGCATGTTCCGTTTTAACAGATTTGGATGCGGTTTTTTATTATCATCATAATGACTCTGGTCAACATGTAAGCTATAAGGGTGTTCATAAAATAACGCCCAAGCCGAAAACGGGGCAGAGATTGAGTAAACGCGGGCGGAGCTGCCGGCAAAGGGTAGTTATAAAATAAATGAATATTTGGACGATAATGAAGCATGGTTTTATAATGAAAGTAATCTTTGTCACAATATAGTAGTTAGTATAATTGCCTTACTTATGATTCCTCTAAAGTGTTAAAGTTAAATTCTGAAGGTTTAATTTTTGTTTTAGTGCTATCAAAACTTAATTTTTTCCAAAGTAATATAGCTTTTGTTGTTAACACTATAAACACTATTTTGGAATGAAGAATATTTAGTTTTGACAGCACTAAAATTTAAATTTAAGCCTTCAGAATTGGCTTTAATATGCTACAAATACCAGTAGCATTTCATGTAATCAGATAACTGAAAGGTTACCACATTCTTTACATTTTTTGGTAACCAATCAGCCAACGGAATAATATCAAGATATATGTATGGCTATTGTACACCCAGGCCCGGATCTACGATTTTTTCAAACTGGGGCAGAAACTTGATTGTGGCGCCCCCTCTCTCCAGCGTTTGATATAGATTGCTTAAAAAAACTCACAAATATTATAATGATTGGCAGTTTTCGTGAACGGGACAGTGAGAATCCTTTAATAAATTTGCACTCTTTATTATATATTACCTAATAAATAACTTTTCATATGTGTGACATAAAATTATATATAGGAAACATAACCAGGAAAGACGACAGACAATCAAGACAAAAACATTGGCGCCAGAATTTCAGAATAAACCCTTAGGATGTGTTCAAAATCCAACTGGGCGTTTCAATATCAAATGAATAAATTGATAGAACAACGTGCGCTGCATGCTAGGCGCTTTGTGGAGCAAGTTTTTTATGTTCAACCATATTAAATTACTAAATATTTCGAATTACAGCACCTATCGACTAGGAGGAACATCAGTGAATTGATTTACCTTTTCAAGATCATCAACTCTCACATAGATTGTCCTAAACTCTTAAACATGATAAATTTTAACGCAAAAATTAGAGAGCGTGACCCGCGCATTTTTGGGCTTCACACTTTTAAGAGCAACATTACTTATAATACACCATTAGCAAGAATGTGCAGATCGTATGACGCGCTAAAAAGACATAGCGATAACTTTGATATTTTTTCAAACAACTATAGTTTATTTAAAAAAACATTGTGCTCACTTTATGAAAAAGGTTATTAAAATTTTATTTTTCGTTCAATTTAAATTTTGTAATTTTATATTTTGTTTGTATAATAGTTAAGTACTTAATGAATGTTTAATTTTAGTTTTTAATTGTGCATGTTGTGTGTATACGTTTTGGAAAGCAGCCTTGTTCAAACAGTTACTACGTTATTATAAGCAATTTTCGGCTGTAATCTGTTGTATATACCTTGAAATAAAATAAAATAAAAAATAAAAATATTACATTATGATTTTGGCGCCCCTTGAAACTTTGCCCCGGGGCGGGTGCCCCAGTTTGCCCCCCATAGATCCCGGGCTGGGTACACCTATTTGTAACCATAAATGTTTTGTCTGGCCGCGATACTAAGAACCTAAAAGAAGAGTACCAAAAAGCATCACCGAATACGTAACCCGTAGAAAAGAAAAGATTTTCGAAGTACCTACATAGTAACAGAAATTAGTCCTTCATGAGGGCGTTTGCCAAATTTCAAAATCATTGTTACCCAATAAATATGCCAAATAAGTTTTTATTGTTTGTCAGTTGGTGGATGTCAAATTTTACGGCTTTTTTAATACTGACATGGAAGATAAAAATTGTATGGATTTACAAATAACTTGTTGTAAAAGAAAAAGTTATTATTTCATAGACGACCCGAAAGTGGCTTGAATCGGTACGTGAAAATAGTGCACTGCAGTCGCAGGCCGGTTTTCAAAAACTAGGCCTTCCGCGCTGAAACTTCTTTACTTTTTCCCTTATATTAATTATCTAAATGCACTGGGTATGATGTCAGCATTACATCCTGCATATTTACAGTCAAAACAGATTATTTCTTCTTATAGTGAGCATTCATGAAATATGTGTGCATTTTTGGCACATTAATTAATTTTGATATTCGCTAAACGTCAAGCAAAAACTTAACTTAATTTGTTTTCTTAATCACAATATTATCTGATTGTTAATAGTCATTTAAGTGAATAACTAAAATAATATGCAATTATCATAAGTGGATAGCTTTGGCGAACTTGTTTAGCGACATATTTATGGTATAAACGCAAAGTAAGCATGCCTAGTTCCTGTCTTCGTAGCACCGTTCTTATTTTGATCCTAGCACAGATAATATAATACTAGGTAGCTGCTAAGCAAACTATTGACGTATGATAGATGTTTCACAAAGGATTTAACGTGTGTGTCCTGTCAATCAAAAATTCCCTGGTAGTTTAAAAATGATTTTGTACAAATTGGTAATTTTGATTATTGTGATATAAAACTCGTAGTGAAGTCGCGTAATTTTAAAGAAAGGCATGGGTTAAGAGATTGTGTTGAGTTGCCAAATTTACTTCAACTTTATTAGGGAACTTCGTATTCTTTAGTTCAGAAGAACAATTATTTTATTTTAACACATTATTTTATTTTTTGATGTGCATTAAAGCATATTGTATTGTGTATTGTATTGTAACTAGAACAAAAAAACTCAACACCTCTCTTTCTATTGAAATACAAGTGGAGCCGATGGATAATCCTGAATCGATTCAATGACAGATTGTTCCTCAAAACATGTTCACGCGGAAATGCCTACAATGATATTTATCTCGGGCTCGCGGCCGATAAGAGCATTATCTCAGTCATATTTTCTTTCTCACTATTGTAGTAGAATGGTCCGTATTCACATCGCGGGTGCTGGTGAGATGTCTAACAGTACCCAGCGAAAATTGAGCGTCCGAATCGAGTCAATGAACCGAAACTCAACCGTTAGCCGCACCGATTCTAGCAGGACGGGCCCTTCTACTTCCTACTACTACTACTGGTCTTGTCCTCAATACCTTTGGTCACCACCAGTCTAATATTCAATATCATTCCTACGGCTATCTTCTCGTTTGAGCAGGTTTTTTCGTAGAACAAATAATAAGGTTGTTTTGTAATGCACTTTTATTATGAAGCACTTTTACCACCATTTGTATTTAAATTGTGTTGCAGAAATGAGAGTTTTTAGGTTTATTTTAATGTTAGTAGAAAGCAACTTTTAGCCAATTCCATGGACTGTCTTAAAAATACTTATGGATGTCTTTTTGTCTGTTTTCCTGTAAGCTACGAATGGTTTAGAATGACGGCAGCCAGCCTCACCAGTAGAAAGCTGAAGGATGTCTTTTTGTTTGCAGCTTTTACCACTCGTGTAATTTAACAGTTACGCTCGAACGTTTGCGGAGAGCCGTTACAGTAGAATTTGCTTATTCATTCCATATTTGAAAGGAGGAAGATATGGACATAGATTTTTTCTATTGATACACTTTGGCAGGTTGATTGCATTGCAATGTTCAATGATTAAATTGAGACTGTACGCTCTTTCTATGTTTGGCGCTTACAATGTGGCAGTAAAATTTGAGATCTTTTGAATTTACAGAGATTATTCAAAGGTGGATCTGAAAAGGTGTGAAAAAACTTGCTACGTGCAAACGAGACGATATTTGGGACCTCAGGCAGAGTTTATTCGGGACAAAAGGCCGAGGTTTTTATGCCATGTCGTCAAAGTAAGTAGGTCACCTCTGTAAGGACTTCAGCTAACACTGGCACGATGACCTAGGCTGGGTCAGGTCAGCGCTGAATTATGACTCGCGTTCCAGCTGCAATCGATACAGCAGGTTAACACAGAGGGCAGGTGTTTAAATTTAAACTGAACTGAAATCTCCCCCAAGTTTTCAGAGATTTGTTAGATCCAAATTTCTGTACTCGCATCGCTCTGTTCTTTAGATGAAACATTAAATTAACCTGCCGTTTAAGTTATTTTATAGTGGTTTATTGTGACGTTGCAACTCGTTTTCAATCAATCCCACAATCAGGAGAGGAGGGAGGGGACCGTGACACATCGCAGATTGCTCTCGCCCCCTGCAATATGATTCCATCTAAACATTATGCTGATAAGAGACAAAACATGTGTGACTCGAATACAATCATGATCATTATTAAAATCACGTGTTGTATAAGTCAAAATATTCTCGATTGTAAATCTACTATCAGTGATATAATTCTCTCAGTATACGATGATATTCGCATGCGTCATTGATATTAATTACAATGTATGGAATTAGCATAGGGCATACAGCTTCCGTGGGTCCTCGAGTCGCCAGGTCAGCGCTGCGCTGGCGCGTCCCGATGCGGTGGCTTCTCCACAGGACGCTATCATTGTTGTGCTGCCTGCGTGATTTCCACGATTCCACTTTTGAAACTTTCTAACCCTGTGCCGGAGTGTAGCGGCAGGGAGGGGCGCGCGGGTGCCAACCAGAGAGAGGGTACCGACCTCATTGCCCATTGCCACTCCTCCCGCCGAGGCGGTAGGCCATTTTTATTAAAAACACTCCTGAAGACACATGATAACAACCGCGTGTTTTTATTTCAAATTTAATTCTGAATATCCAGGAGCTTCTATTTACTTAATTTTCCGGTGGTGAAAAGGATTTTTAAATTGTGTTTGGAAATTGATTACTAAAATTAAAAAGACGTTTGGAAAAAATATTTATTTGAGAAAATACTGGTGATTTATGTGACTAACAAAATAAAAGATTTAATTGAAGTGCGCCCTTCGTTCTATTTTCCGCGCGGACTCGGGTGGATTCGGGTGTGAAAAGTGGCAGCGCTCGGGCATCTCCGGTGGCAATCGCCGTGAGGAAGGCGACCAACCCCGCCTGAGAGCAACAGAGATGGAGAACCGTGCTGACATGGCGACAAGACGAATGGACTGATGCTTTTCACGTGGAAATTTCATCCCCTGAATATTTCAAACATCAAGGTAGGTCTATTAATAATTACTGTAACCAATAACAGTCGAGATAGCTGCAGTTTCATGTTGCTCAGAGCGGTAAAAGTTAGATGCATATTCGCTGCAGAAATGTTGCGTGATGCAAGGGTTGCCTCTCCTGGCAGGAGAGGAAATCAATAAATTTCGATAAATCAATATTCTACTGTGCACCCTGCGCTGAATATATCTGGAGCCGCCATTTCGATGATGACGGCGTATTTTTTGTGAGATATTCGAGTCGCGGCCGTTCGGTGTTGGCGGCGCGGTGGCGCGGGGTTGCGGCCGTCAGTCGTCGGGTGAGCGGGGTGCGACGCTAACGCGGTCTCGGACTATGGCGGAAGGGCTGATCCTCATTCCCATAAAAGGGTCGTGTTCATTGTGATGCAGATTCGTGTGGTACGTTCTTTTTAGTGCAGTGATATAGAATATAAGCGTACCTATCCCGAAACGTCTGTTTATCTCCGCGTATCGGTGGAATTGATGTGAATAACGTAGGTAATAATGCCATTGTGATGACGTAATGTAACGCGCTCGCTGGGTGCGTAGTAATAATTCGAGAGCCCCGTTTATGCAGCGATAACATTGCTGGTCAGCACCTGTGAATGTGTTGCAAATAAGAGATTCAAGTTTTAGATGCAACGTCGCGACTCCTGTTAGATTCTTATTAGATATTTCGAACTTTCATTCGTTAATTGCATAAAAGAGTTATGAGAACGCGACTACATACGGTTAAATAAATAAAATTAAAAAAGATACATTTTAGTCTGTCGACTACATACGAAAATGTATTATTACAGTGTTGATGTATTTATCCTGCTAATAGCGCTACTCAGTTCCGTTCCGCCGCCGCAAAGAGCCGCTAGAGGCGCCCTCAACTTATAACCTTGCTTGTGAAATCTCTAAAAAGTCTAAAAACAGCCTTATAAATTACTGCACATAATTTGTTGCAATGTTAGCTGTTTCAATTCAATAGATCTCGGAAAAACGGTCCTAAGTAGAGGCGGTATACATATTCAAACTTTTACGTTTTACTTCCTGTTTAACAGTTAAGGTTGACATGATTAACGAAATTATTATCACAAATCCTAGATAATTAGGGGCCGATTCGCGATGCAGTTTTTCAGATTTTAAAACCCAATATTTATCGACTCGAAAGTAGTCGCAACATCGGTCTTTAACTGTTATTGATATTGGTCATTATCAAAATTGAAGTCCTGTCTGATTTAGGCACTATGTGTTACTATCTGTTGACCGTTGTTTGACCTATACATTTTGAAACAATTGATAGCAATGTCCAATTCATACGTATTTGCTTTGCAATTTACTTACACGTACGATAAAAAAACAAGCTCCCATCGCGTGAAATCAAGGCAAAACTACTAAATAAAGGCACTCTAAACTCATAAAATTTTTAACTCATTAAATACAAAGAAATACTTTTTGTTACTACTATCATTTCCTTTCTAGGATTTTATAATAGGTGTCTGTCAGTCCATCCGATAAGTATATAATATAATTTCCGGCATGCAGGATTTCAGAAAATCAAAGCGTTGGGAAAATCCAGAAGCGGAATAGTGCGTTTGTGGGTCTCTGTCGAGGATGTGATCGATCTACGTTTCGGGGGTGGTCATTCGTATCTAATACTGAAAAACTTAGTTTACTATAAACTAACTTGGATATGACTACGACTACTTTTGAGGCATAGATAGATCACATTTTCGATATACGCAAAGATGGACGACCGTGTTTATCCGTTTTTGGAAAGAAAATAATTGAAAAATATCTCCTGACTATAATAACTTTATAAGCCTAGGCGGCTATTCTGGCATTATTGCGCATTCGCAATATCAGTCATTAGATATTTGTTTAAATTTTGATATATGCCATGCGATGGAAATTAGAATGATTAAACCACATCAAATAGAAGCTATAGGATCTAAGGAATGCTAACTATAAGTTTTCAATCAAAATATTAATACATATCCGTACAATATCCCTTTTAAGATCAACCGCTATCTGCTTTTGCAATTTTATCGGACGTGCCAGAATTGAGGGCCAGGAAGGCGATTCTCGCACATGTGACAATTTGCGAAGGCCGAAAGCGGGTGATTTTTACAAGCTCTTTAAGAAGCACCGTATCTAGCTTTAAAAGTACAAACCTTTTGTCCATATTCATAACATGCTTTACGTGTCTTTTAAGGAGTTATAGTTAATAGAAATATCATCACACGGCATCTATGACGCGATAAACAGAGGCGTATGAAAAGCAAAGCGTGTGAAAAATGTTGCGAGAATCGCCGCCCTGGATGGAAAATTTTATTTCTGAATTTTGTTTGAAAACGACATAACATTTTTATGTCGTTATTTTTTTTAAATCTGGTTCCTACGCAATGGCTACATATATCTGTAATAAATTGGCCGTGTTTGCCGTTTTTGAAAAAAAAATATTATATGTATATGTTAATGAAATGACATGGAAGGAAAATTTCATTTCTGAATTTTGCTTGGAAAATTTACAAGTGAATTATAGATCGGAAGGTAATCACGTTTGTAATTCTCATTTCAATGTATGCGTCACAGCAACAGGGGAAGTTTTAAAAAACTGTAATTTTTGTTTCGCAAGCACTCAAACATAAATACTTCGAATATCCTGTTAACAAGCCATATTATATTCATAGTCCGATAGAAATAAGTTTGCAACAACTATTATTTATCTATTAGAACCTTGTATTTTCTAACAAATCTTGGTCGAGGGACACCTAGCTATTTTTGTAAACGGTGTGAATTGGTCGAGGACTAGATATTTGTAACTGACGTGAATAACAGGTAAAAAAATGTCGGATCACTTTTGTAAACGTTTATATGTTCATAGTAAAGCATGCTTTGTGATTTTATAAGAATTTCAACAATACAAATAAATTTCATTAAATATAACGAAGATTATACTTTTATTCTTGCAAAAAAAAATACATTGTTGAAATTGTTATAAAATCATAAAGCACGCTTTACTATGAACATATAAACGTTTACAAAAGTGATTCGTCTTTTTTTACCTTTTAGTTATTCACCTCAGTTACAAATATCTAGTGCTCGACCAATATCAGTTAGAAAAGTGTACAATTAGTAAATATCGATACAATAGAACACATTTATAAAACAAAACTTGACTAGGAAAATAAATTATTTTATTAGTATTGCCGCTGTGCTATCAAAATTAAATGGGTCAATTTATCGTTAATTTGCCACATTCTTTCTTTTGCACGCCCACGTTGGGTGGGCCACCAAAGGTAGATGACAAAAAAAATATATAGATAGATAAAAACAAAAATGGAATAATTTTTGTCTATTATCTAATTTAGAAAATATTTAATAAATTGATCTACTATACAAATTATTCCTGACGTGTACAATTAACAATAGAAACTAGCAGCTTTGTTAATCGACAAAATTAAAATGGCATCAGATACAGTGTTTAATAGACGCCATTATATTAATTCGTATTGTTTAGTCATTTGTCTTATGATTTCATTTTACTACTCATTAATTGCATAACTTTTGGTTAAATTATACACGGTAACATATTCATGGGACGTAAAATTAATTTTTCCGGAACTTTTTGATTACCTATATGTTCAGGTGGTAAGAGTGGTAGAGCTAATTCCAGACTCAGCTGTGGAGGTACCACCATCTAACCATATTATTCGGGGAGGGCACAATTATGTGGCCCACAATGCTCGGGTCCCTTTGATGGCGGTAAATCCATCCCCAATTACCGGGCCTATATAAAACGGGCAGCGGCGTCAGGCGTCACTGGTGCGAGGGTTTCGGCACCGCGCTCACCAACCCGCCTGGCTAGCGTGTCTGAGTATAAACATTTCATTCAAGAGTAGCGAAATTTTGGAAAGGCCTTATTCCAGTATTGGACGAACCAGGCTAATGGATGGCGGATGACTAGCTTCATTTAAAGTTAGTAATAAGAGGTGTCTATATTTAAATTCCTCACGTATTTTATTTTTCTCATTTCAGGAACTCGGGCGCCCGTCTTACAAAATGCATTAAAAGAGGAAACAGAAAATTACTTATAGAAGTAAACATTATCTATTGTTGACAAATTATTGTTGTATTGTTCATGGAACAAGAAGGAAAACATATGTATACATCTACGCGAAATTGTTGATATATTAGCTGTTAAGAAAGGACTGGTAATAATCATATCTTCCAAAGAAAGGAAAAGAAATAAAGATGGCTTCACAAAGATTTTGTTTGAGATGGAACAACCATCAGTCCAACATGCTGTCGGTCTTTGACCAATTGCTACATGCAGAAACATTCACAGATGTCACATTGGCAGTAGACGGGCAACTGCTCAAAGCACATAAAATGGTTCTATCGGCCTGTAGTCCGTACTTTCAAGCTTTATTTGTCAACCATCAAGAAAAACATCCTATCGTCATACTAAAGGATGTTCCATACGCAGACATGAAAAGTTTATTAGACTTTATGTACAGAGGAGAAGTGAGTGTTGATCAAGAAAGATTAACGGCATTCTTAAAGGTGGCAGAAAGCTTAAGGATAAAAGGCCTAACGGAAGTGAATGAAGAGAAATGTGATATACCTGCGTTGACGAACTCATTGATTCAACAACAGCAAACGAATGTATCGGCACATACACCACCTCCTCAGTTACACAGAATACATCCATATATGCACCAGAAACGGCCTGCCGGAGGAATGCCGACTGGTGGTGCACCACCGAACTTACTAATGCCTCTTTTGGGTAATGCACTAATGCAACCGAAAAGGAAACGAGGCAGGCCGAGAAAACTAAGCGGAAGTTCTAGTGACGCTTTAAACACAGCAGCAAGTCCCCCGGGCGAGTTTATACCTGAATCTGCATCGCATGCGCAGTCGAACAGAGCAGGAGACCAGATCATCAGAGGGTCACCGGAAATGCTAGAAGTTAAAATGTCAATGGATGGCTTCGGTGCCGACGATGGAGCGGCGTCTGGAGGAGAAGAAGCTGGTGAAGCTCTTCTAATAGACGAAGGCGATGACGCGCAGTCAGGCGAAGCACCCATGGCCAACAAAGATTCCGAGTCAACAGGTACGTGCCTTCCCTATTTAACACAAGTGTAATACCTATTTAGAAAATGTTTAGTCACACATGTAGTTTATAAAAGACGATGAGTAGTGTAAATGTTTTATAAAAGTAAGAAATTGTAATCATATTGCTAATCGAGTAATAAAGAAACTGTACAATATCGGAGTCACGTAATGGATGTATGCGGATTTTTTAAAACTTGCTTACCTGTTGTAAATATTATAATTTTCCTTTCCAATGTCCTAACACTTAGATTTCAGTCCATCGATCGGATTGTTTTAAATAATTCTAAAAGGGAAAAGCTAATGGGATATAAGCTTTGATGTTAGGATTTTATAAAAAGTGAATACGCGTGAAGTGTC
The DNA here is from genome assembly GCA_910592155.1 of Ypsolopha scabrella. NCBI lineage: Eukaryota > Metazoa > Arthropoda > Insecta > Lepidoptera > Ypsolophidae > Ypsolopha > Ypsolopha scabrella. The sequence continues at coordinate 12,624,310 of OU342962.1, read as the reverse complement.
ATTCGAACGTTATTTTTATATATTTAAAATATATTCGAAAGGGGTAAGTGATAATCTATAAAATTATTTTTGATATAGACAACTGATGCTTATTTCTTCTTTAAATTCGACAATTTAACTATTGCTTGCTTTTCTGCTTTCGGGGAGAGCTATTAGAGGAATGGCCAGGGGCAAATTCGGTGTGGTATGGTTTGAGTACAATAATTTCTTCTTACTGTTTTAACTACATATTTAGAGGGATATTTCTTCATATAATAATTACGATAAAGGGATATCAAACAAGGCTTATTCCCAATAGCTTTCCTTCTCAAAAGCATTTGGAAATATTATAGTGATTTTCGCCAAATAATTACACAAAAAAACATTTAACATTTAAAAGACTAAAGTATTTCCAAAAAAATCCTTAAAAAGTTTAATTTTAAAATTCCTTTCCAAAATATTGAGGCTGAAATGTTATATTTCAGGTCCAGAAAAAAAACCGAAAGATGAAATACAACAGCAAAATAACCAACCGTCAAACGGACCAATGCTGGCAATTGAAAACGGTTCCATCAAACAAGAGCCCACTACAGACACAACCGATGGCTACAATGAACCAATCGAGTACAAATACAATCCAGACTTGAGCCGCGAAAACTCCAACTCTCTCGACGGTCCCATCAAAGACAGTGACGATAAGAACAGACTAGGTCGAAACTTAAAGCCAAAGAATAACAAAAAAATCTTACCCCATATGTCGAAAATTAGAGCTCGAAACTTGTTCAATCAATTGTCAGGTCTGTCTAATTTGAATCCAGCGATAAACAGTTTTGAAAAGTTCCCGCCTGAAACGGTTCTAATGCCCGCTCTCGCCACACAGCTGTTTAATGCTGCTGCTGTTGCTGAGTTAGAACAAAATAATCTCAACTTTTCTAACAATGAAGTAGCGGAATTCGCAGCGACTAACTGGGAACATCGCATATTTCCCTCGCCTATCAGGAAAAATAACACAGGTGCCGTGGGCAATTTTCATGAGGATAACAATGAGTCGGTAAGAGACTATTGCATCAAAGAAGGGGAAAACGTTTTTCGATGTAAAATTTGCGCTCGCGTCTACACTCACATCAGTAATTTCTGCCGTCATTATGTTACTTCTCATAAGAAAGATGTTAAAGTTTTTCCCTGTCCTATCTGTTTCAAAGAATTTACCAGAAAGGACAATATGATCGCGCATCTCAAAATCATTCACAAGAACCAGCCCAATGCCAGCGAACAGATGGCAAAACAAGAATCTTAATAACTCTAGCGAAATATTATTATTTGATAATTGATAATACCACTCAGTGGCAAAGATCTGATATAAAGTTTTAACTTGTGGATGAAAATGAGGCTCACGTATGATTGAAACAAGTCGAGCTCTAATTTTAATTTCAATTTGTTTGTTGATATTAATTTATGATATTAGAGTCGTTTGTTGTTATATTACTTGCCTAATATTAATATTTTGTTCCATTTCTCTCTTAGTGCTGATGTCAAAGAGATGTTAAGAAGATACAATGATTTACTTGTTGTTTTGCCTTTACTTGTTAGCTTGTTACTTAATTTTATAACTTACAAAATTTTCAGGGTACAAAAGGTAAATTATTCGTAATGATTTTATTAATTCAAAAGTAGGCTGTTTACGAGTAAGTACTATTTATGTACTGAATATTATCTTCAAATTTCACTGAACTGAATTAGTTAAGATTTAGTGTATGTCAGTTTTATAAGAATTCTTCTGTCATATTGCATTGTCCAAATTTTCAGGCTGTTGTTTTAGTCCGCAATTTACGTCAAAGGGTTGTTATTTACACGACACTGTTGCCAAATAAAATGAAAAAAATGGCATATACCCTATTTATTTTCTTTTTTAAATTAATTATTGTCACACGATTTCGGCCATAGGGCAATCGATCTTCAACGGGGTGCGGATGAAAGTACGACATACTTCAAGAAAAATTTCAAGACATATGAAACAAGGCATCTTCAATTGTTTGGTTTATTTATTAAATTGTTTTTTGGAATAAACATTGTGGATATTACAACTATTGTAACTGAAGTTGCTGATCAAATCAATACTCTCTTCATCAATCGTTCGTTTGAAGATTCGATTTAAAGCTTGCACATTATCACGTGCAAGTGGTTACAATGCATTCGACAAAAGAATTTTTTTAAAGATTAGGACGTTTAACACGCTGACGTAGCGTATAGTGGTGTATAAATGCATTTTCATTAAAACTTGCCTTCGATAGTGATTTTAGATGTAAATAGATTTTGACTTCTTTGAAGTAAAACTCAACACAGGCTATGATTTTATGTTTTAGAATTGTTAAGGTTAATTTATAAATAATTTATCTATGTTGATTTATTTGGTTACGTTGTTTAAAACTACTTAATACATAGTCGATCATACAAAAAACTTTAATAGTCAATACTTCAAAATATAAAACAAATCTCATAAACAGCGAAGATTGTAGCATACTACTACTTATATAGGAAAAATATTCAGTTCCTGAATTTATTTATTTAAAATAAGCAGAGCCCCAAAATAATATATATCTAGTAATAGTAACATTACGATTTGTAGTAACTTATATATAATTTTCATGTACAATTGGAAAAAAAATTAACATCATGGATATTTCCAGAAAATTAAAACACAATATTATACCAGACAATATTATTAAGATGATGAATATACTATTTCGAAACAATATGTATGTGATGATAAAGAAAGCAAAAAATTAAAACACATTATAAATATCTGTATTCTAAAGAGAGCAAAGTAATAAATATCTTTTCTTAAAGTGATCACAGCAAGGTGCTTTGAAAATTATAAATTATAATGGAATCATGAGATGATTTACAAGTCTATTCAAGTAGAAACAAAAATGCCTTAAATTATCAATAAGAGACGGTACTTATAAAATGTAGTTTTAGAGGCAACAAGAGTAGTCTTCCATATTAATAGAACCACTGTTTTCTTGGTAAAACCATTATTGTTAAACGATCGAGTTAAAAACAAATATTAAGATAACATGAACGGCAGAAATCATATATTGAACATAAAACTAAAAGTTTCCATATAAAGTAAAACGTAGCAGGTCCAGGGAACGCTTGCCTATTAGTGTGCCTTTACTTGTATAATAATAAGTTAATATTTATTAACTTAGCTAAATTAAGACGTTTAAAAATGTTATCCGTTATTTTTTTTTCATTCAGAAAAATATTTAAGAAGCTTCCTTAGAAACTTAGATATCTTCTAGACCCCAGTAGTAAAATATATTTATTTTTAGGGAAATGAAAATCATATTATCATCTCATGTTTTCCATACTTACATGTTGGGAAATAATTCGACGTTTTTGCGAAAAAAGTTAATTTTATACAAGTCGTCGAGTCTTTAAAAGACTGCATAAAATTCATCAAATCGAATTTATTGTACCTACTTTCATAGACTTTATACAAAATTTATCTTGGAAAATGATGGGTACTTAAATGAAAATTATTGACTTAAAAATATGGTGAGGCTAGTAGTTTGAAGTAATGTGGTACTATGATAGTCAATTTAGCCAGTGCCTAAGCTTCACTAACTTGACATTTTATACTTAAATTTGTAAAAACAAAACTATTTATCGGCACTTATGTGGTTTAAATATTTCTTTTCGTTATAATTTCATATAATGATACTCTTTGAATGGATGCTATTAAGCTTAAGATTGATTCATTTATTTTTTAGAAAATGGTTTGTATATGTCAAGATTAAAATATTTATATTTTATATCATCGATTGGTGCTAAATTATACTTAAGAGAATGTTACATACAATGTGACATTTAAGAGGTCAGTTGATTCTCCGGAAAGTATATTGTTTGTTGATATTGTTATTTTTATATATAAAATTTCCTTGTTTCTATTTATAAATACAAGTCTATATATTTACAGTTAGTTTTATCGAACTCGTAGTGTCTAATGGAGTCAACAGCAAAGAAATAATTTCAAAAAATGGTATCTATTTGAGTAATCACAGTTGTAATTGAGAATTGCACATATGTAGAAGACATTTAAAACCTTCACAGTTAAAATCGTAAAGGTGCGTTCTTATACTGTTCTTGTCATCAACTTTACCTCTAGTTTATTTATTTGGTGCAGTTCTTACATTATAATCAATTTAATTTAGTTAAGCAACTAAGTAGCAAATTCTATTAACAGATTTAAAGCAATGATTAATTAATACTTTATATAGATTAATTAATATTCTAGACAAAACATTTATTGCAAAACAGAAAAAGAGACGTTTGTGTACTAACTAACACACCATTTAAATTTTGAATCAATCGCATACTAGAAAACTACATATTATACATGTATAACTTGACACAAATATAATAGATTTATTAGCCAAATGTTTATCTAACTAAATCCGTATTTTTTTTTGTACATGCACCTAGACAATAGAACATGCAAAGAGTAAATATTTAGACGATTTTAGAATTGAAAGTTACAGCATATAGCATTGTTAATGAAAATACAATTATAAGGTGTTAATTACTATTTTTAGAAACTTTAAAGATGATAATAAAAGTTACAGAAAACCTAGAATATCTTTTCAATCTGTTATAATTTGTTATGTTTCATTTGTTGATGTTTAGTTCATTTAACTTCACCCTTTTATTGAACGTGTTTTATTTGTTTATAACAATAAGGATTACTTGTTTGTGATTTTGTATCTAATTTTCTGTTGTACTTCTGTCTTTCATGTACTTATAGTAATATTTTCAAGTATATTATGTACCAAGCGTATCGTGAAGGTATCGCCCAATAAACCTTGATAAATAAGTGTATTTATCTAAAAAGGTATGGCTAGGAATTTTTTCATGGTGATTGCTAGCAACGACTTTCACGAAGAATTATTTAAAAAAAGAATAAATAAAATATTTAAGTAACGGTAGCAAAGTAACAACACGGGTTATTAGTAAAGAATAGATTTAAAATTAAGTTTTAGGTATATTTTTTAGTGTTGTTAACAAGGGAGTGATTATTTTGAAATGTAGAGAAAGCTTTATTAGTCACGAAGACAGGACTGTTCAGGTATGTTATCCTATCAACTATTCTGCGTTGTAGATGGTGTGTTTAGAGCTAGATTATGTTTAACACGCTTTCTATGTTGCTCAAATTTACGCTGATATAAAAAAGAAAGTATTCGTTCAGTACAAATTGCTTTGGTAATTTATTTCATTGGTAGACAAAAATGTAATAAAGCTATATTATTTCAAAGAGGCTAAATGATTTCATATTCTATTAAGCTACTTTCACGTTTTTTTTTCTTTAAATTAATACGTAGCAGCTAATTTAAGTCCATTCAAGACCTAAATTGGTGTATATCTCTTACTTGAATTATTTAAATTCTGATAACGCTTCAATCTTAAGCCCACCTCATGTGATCTTACAAACTAAGTTAGCCGAAATGTTATTTAATGATTTTACTACTTACAAAACTTGCCGCAATAGTTCCAAATGCAAACACTTGAGTCCTATTATATCATAGAGAAATCTTGTTTCCTTTTTTTTTTGTTAAATTATTTTTTAATTTATTGTTTAGATTTAGGAATATTTACGTAGCAAATAAGCCGTTTGTCCTAACTGTAGAAAAATACAGTTTGTTTTTAATATCAGTTCTCTGTATCGATCTTGGCAAAAGACTTAAAATCTTCACTCAATTGGCATTGGCAAGAACTGATATTGTAACCCTATCATCCGCCCGTGTCTGGCAGAATTTGTATATAAAAAATCTTCTCGGTATGTTTTACTTTTATGTAATTCATGTTTAATTCATGGTGTAATAATTTTATCATTATTTTGAACAAATAAAGTGTAATTTATTTTGATTGCTTGGTTTTTATTTCTTTTATAATTTAGCATTATTTTTATTTATTACGTTGTGTTTAGGATAAAGATTTTCTTTTTGTTATTGAATCAAGCGTTTCACAATTATTATTAAACAATTATATTTTAATCAATTATTTCAAAAAGTCTAAGTCGTAATATTTTTGCACTTTGAATGTCGTATTGAAATATAAATTCTTAGTTGTCGCACTATTGATTGATATTAGTTTTTGTATTGGTCAATGTAGAATCAAGGTAATTAATCAAATCTCATAAAGGACAATGTTTTATTTATTTCAGGACGTGGCTCCCCCGATTCAGACAACAGAGATGTAGACGGCCAGATAAAGATGACAGGAAACTCAGCGTCACAAGCAACCACATCCAACGCTGGCGAATACCAGACGGATTCTATCAACAACAACACATTACCAGGGAGCATGGGTAGGCCAGTAGCTAGAAGACGAATCAGAAGAAGAGCTAACTCTGCATCCAATGACCCGGCAGAGCAACTAACAGAAATGTCGGTCCGAGGGCTCAACCTGTTCAGATACGCTTCTGTAAGCGAAGGCGTCTACCAATGCACTGAATGCGCAAAAGAAAATATACAGAAGACTTTCAAAAACAAGTATTCATTCCAGAGACACGCTTTCCTCTACCACGAGGGTCAACAGAGGAAAGTGTTTCCATGTCCCGTGTGCTGCAAGGAGTTCTCGAGGCCAGACAAGATGAAAAACCACATGAAGACCACGCACGATTGTTACGTCCCTAAAGATTGCGTGTATCCTCCGAATGTCACCTTCTATAACATGCTCCCGGGAATGGAAGCTCAGCTCCCACCGGGGCTCAAGTTGGAAGCCATGGGATCACCTCAAGGTCGTTCGACGCCCTCTCATTCTTCGCCTGATCCTACACAAGTATGACTTTCTTAACGTCTCTGTATAGAGACATGAAAAAGTATTAGATATGTATAAAGAAACTTCGTCAAATGTGCCTATAATGCCTTAAAGTTTTACTGTGAAAATGTTTTTAAATTTACCTAAGACGACGATCTAAAAAATATATTTAAGGATTCGTTCTATTTTTGGAGTAAAATTTTAATGAAAATCTTTTTCATAGTTATATTTAATATTTCCATTGATACTGTTATGCATTTACTCTCTAATATTTGTTACACAAATGGACAATAATCTTGTATGTTAATTCTTTTAAAAGAATGGTTGTGCAAATTTTAGACAATAAATATACACATTATATCAAGGCCAGTTACGCAATAAGTATGCAATGATAATAATATATAATATTTAAAAAAATATGGTATGTAGGTGCTGTAGACATCTATAAGGAGGCCAAGCAAAACTTGAAGTCTGTAGTATGTGCCTTCAACTTGTACCAATATAAGTACTTTTTTGCAATACGTAAATGTTGCCGTCGATCGTAATATACCATGAAAACATTTCACCAAAGATTGTTGTAAAATTTACATTTCTTAACACAAATTTTACGAAAAGAGTCTCTCCAATAAAAGGCAACAAAAAATTAGTTTTCGCCACATTTGTAGTGGTTTTAAGGGTGTCGATTGATCAGTCCTATTAAATTTATTCATGTTGTAATAGTTATTCCAGTAGTTGTAATTACTTTGTATGAAAATGATTTTATCTTGGTATTTCATTAAGCATCAAGAAACTTAGTAGTGCCATAGCGCAGCGTTACGGATCGGTTTATATTTTGTGTAATATTTTCTTACTTTAACTCTTTATTTGGTTCTTCTAGATTAGTAACAAAATGTTCTAGATATGCTAGAACATAAACAATGAATCAGAGTTCTTCCATTTATAAGGAAAAATATTTTATGGTAGTTAATATAAATGACTAATCTCCAATTTATATAAGTTCACGTTTGAGAAGTTTACCTTTATAAGAGCGATTTTTTATTATAGGAAGGAGACCTTTTAATAATTATAAGATTTTATATAGAACTGGTTATATAAATTGTGTTTCTGTATTCTAAGTTTTAGCGCACAACCTAACTGAGATAGAATATAAATAGTTATGTTAAGTTTAAAATATAAGAGGTTTTAGATTATTTCTTGTATATAAATTACTGTAATGTTAATAATTCTAGAATTATTATCCGTCGTGAAGGTATTAACAAACACAGTGTGATTTTAAATAAGTTTATCAGCGCCAGTCACTCGCACAAAATCTGCAATTTATAATACACTTGAATGTTGCAAAACATTTGTTTTTTACATATTTTCTCATCGTTAACATCATAATGATTCTTTACTTACTTGTCTTTCTATTAATGCCATTACTTTGACAACTTCTCCAATACAGTATTTAACAATAAATAAGTTAAATACAAGGTTTAGGTTAATGGTCGTAAGTAGTGGTAAAATTATTCGTTATTTCTTTTTCGTCTTTTTTGTAGTATTTTATTTTGTGATATTAGCGCTAACTTAGTTGGCTTCATTTTTATTGTTGATTTTTATATGATTCTTTCTTTACTTTTTGTTTTTCCACTCTCACTGCAAGGCAGTGTTATTTTCATTTATTATTCTCTTCAAATATTTCAGTGTTTGTGTTTTGTTACAAAATCACTTAAAACCATTTCGATTACTTACCTTTATAAAATATGAGTAATACTTACATAAATCTTATAATAATTTTTACTTTGTATTTAGAGTGCAATGTATAAGATATAATCCAGCGTTGATTTGTTTTATATTTTATGAATATATTTTACCTACTTATAATTGCACAACGATAATTGATACATGAGAAGTTTTTCACAAAAATGAGTATTATAATGATTCCTACCTCTGATCTTTTAAAAGGGTATTATTGATATTGATAAATTAATGAGAGATGCCTTATAATCATGTTGTTCTTTTAAATAAATTTGTGCATGTATCAAGAATCTACTTAATTTTTCGCAAAGGTTATTTTATACTCTCGGCGAATTCCCAGAAAGGGATTTTGCATCTATCTACGTATATGTTTACATAAAGTCTATAAAATCTGATGTATGATGTTAAGACTCTCTGCGCTATTTCAAACTTAACATTCAAATATCTACATTAACAATTTCAAACCTTACACTTTTAGCGTCATTCAACCTTTAGATATATCGTAGTAAATAGCAAAGCTTTAACAACAAATTGAAATAAAGAAGACAACAGTTTATTTTGTATAAAAATCAGTTCTTCTTTATAATTTAAAAGATAATTTTACCATTGAGTAAAAATTATGTGAAAAAAATGTAACAATACGAGTAATCCAAATAAAAAATAAAATATATAAAAGCCGTTATTATTTTTTCTCATAACGACTGATTAGAATTATTATAGTATTTTTATTGAAAGTATTTTATTGATTTACATTAAAATTAAACTTAAGTTAATTTATTCAAAAGATGAAGTTTTCACTTTCAGATCCAGATTGCAACTACGGATTTGAAGAGGAAGATGATGATAACATGCCTGTTATCACATTAGAAGTTATATCAGACTCAGCTAGCTTAGAAACTAATAGCAACAGTGCTACCTGCAATAACACTGAAAACAGTAACCCTGAAGATACCAACACTGGTGTACATTTTCTATCAGAACAGATCGATGAGGCTACTAAAACTGATGAACATGACGATTCTAATGGTGATAGTTGCAAAAAGCACGAGCTTTTTGAATATACGATTAGACACGATGGTAGTGTGCTCTGCAAGCTTTGCGGGGAAATTTTACAGAGTAGGACTCATTGGTACAGGCACAAATACAAATTTCACGTCATGCCATTGAATCCAGCTCCTTTGTTCCAGTGTGAACATTGCCTCGTATACTTCAAGAGTAGGAAAGGTAAGACCACGATAAAATGTAAATAAACAAAATATCTATAAGGTAAGCGATAACAGCGAAAGGCTTTCCCAGGGATGGTTGGGATGGATAAATAGTTTATCACTCTCTGTTTAAGACAGTTGATATAGCCAAATTCATACTGGAGACTCAGTAAGTGATCAGAACTAAGGTACAATGACCGTTTCTGTGAAATACGCAAAATCAAACTTAGAATTGCCAGCATCGTAGCTAGGAGCTGCTTAAATGGGCGGCTGACAGGATCGTAACCCTTAGATGGCGCACTTTGCAAATCCATAGCCTACGGGCCGCTGGAGCACGGGCACACAAAATTAAAACATGATGCTCCCTAACATGAAAAAAAAACTTGCACTATGTAACGGAACCCTAAATAATAAATAGTAAAAAAAATTTCTACACACCAATTTTTTTTTAATATTTGTTGAATCCGACCCTCTTCTCTTAATGTGAGATCAGCAGGGGATTTCTTAAGTTTTTCAGAAAAGGTTTCGTGTAGCGAAAGTCTTGTTGGGAAACCAAAATCAGAAGCTACGGCTAAATCTCCATCCCATTTGCTGGATATAAGTGTCTTGTGCACCTTCAAACTTTTGAAATGGAGTCATTATGGCCGTATCAATCCGCATATGTTGAGGAGTTCTATGGTGATGAGGACAGGATCGAAGGTCAGGTAGCATAATGACAATTTTCAAGGAACACGTTGCAATCAGCATCCTGATATAAAGCGTTCGCCGCAATATCGAGTGACTATCTCTGGAGAGCATCATCAGATCACTACCAAACTAAAATAAGACCTACCTGGAAGAAAACTCTTCCAACCAATCAAAATCATTTCAAATCGGTTAAGAAATGCCGGAGATATTTGCCTCAATATCGAGTGAATGCCGTCATCCGTTGAGGAGTTCTGCTCCTATCTCTGAAGACAATCATCTGAAGACGAGCAAATTAAAATGGGACATACCTAAGCAAAAATTATTTTTTTTCAAATTGAGTAATATTACTAGAGAGAAAAAATACAGTCGAATTGAGAACATCTTCCTTTTTTGAAGTCGGTTAAAAACATTTTTTTGCTGAAAAAGCTGATTATTAGCTGGTGTAGAATTAATGGAATGTGTATAGGTAGAAAAAAGTAAAACAACGTAATTATAATGCTTTTGTCGTGGTTATTGGTTCCGAAAAGTTTGTATGGAGAGCGGCTTAACGCTATTCCATATACCTAGTTTTCGATTTGGTCAGTCACTCCCACTTGAAAAGACTATTAGTGTATGTAGTTTATAGTTTTCGGAAAACAGTTTTGGATAAAATTTCTTGGATAAAAATATTCATTTAAATGAGATTATATTGTTTATAGCGACAATCATCGCTTTACTCTAAATATTATTAGGTTATTATATTATCCTGGCCGGAGGTTTTTTTTTTCAAAATACAAGTTTAACATATTCAATTATTTGCATGTACGACGTAACTTTAAAACGTTTAAACTTTAGCTGTGAAACTTAGACCCTTTATTAACTTTATTTTAAAACAAGTGAAGAAAGTTGTACATTATTGCAGTTATGACTGAAGGAACCTCCGCACCTAATTTGATCTCAGTTCTAATTTTGGCGAAGCCGACAATCTTGCACTGCCTTTGTACTGAACCGGACCCTTTTTCTCATGAATGTTTTTGGTGATAGATAACAGTCTAGTGTTAAGTTTCTCTACATAATAATATGATACACTTTTACGGTTTGACTTAAGATACTTAAGATACCATACTACAGCCTATTTTCCATAAATGACATGAAATTTTGACCATTTTCTAATTACAGGTTATATCGGACATTTAGCTAGCAGACATGGAGACATCTTACTAGAATCTTCGCCAGTACACTGTAACACTGCTGAAGGGTTTAAAAACGAAAAAGCATCTCAGACAAATCAAGAATCCAAAAACATCTTAGACCCAGAACTTGCTATACCAAAGTCAACCGTGCCAAATTTTAATACTGTTATTGTTAACAAACCGCCAATGAAAAGTGGCGGTGACGTAATAAGGAAACCATGCAAAACAACCAAAGGTAATGGTAACATTATGTACAGATAAAATACATGTTTTAACATCCTTTCTTCGTGAAATCGAAGAATTTTTTATATATTACATGGTGAATGGTCATTATATCTAGAAATAAAGAAAGAAAAGAAAATGGAATTTATTGCCAAACAAAACACATGAAACAAAATTAAAACAATAAAAAGGAATTAGACTAACTTGAATACAAATTTTGTTCGACAAAAGGTGGCACGCTCAGCATTTGCTGTCGGAGATTTTTTAAGGATCCCTACAGCGCTGATTTCCAGCGAGCCCCTAAATACTTTGTCATAATAAAATAAATTTAGAACTAAAAAAAATTACAACGGGCGCTCTAGTAAAATTATTTAATTACATTATTATTAAACTATGAAATTAACAGGACTAATCTATAACAATCTCATTATATTATATTTATGTATAAATATATGTATATATATATATATATAGGTAGATACACATATGCAAGATTTATACATAACAGTAAAGTATGGACGTTTTTCACACTATGTGATATGAATACATAAATAAAAAAGAATAATAATAATGTACATGAAATATTGTAAAAATAATTTTAATTACTTAAGAATCTATTTATGTTTATTTGTTAATTTGTGGGTCCACCTTTGCCAGCATCAAATGATCAACAATCACTTTTTTTTGTTTTTCTTTGATACGTACATTCAGTCAGTGAGATTTGTTTCTTCAGTAGAATTGATTTGAATTTAAATTTAAAGGAACAGAATCTAGCCCAGCCTGGTACCAAATTGACTCGATTTACTGACGAAGATTATGCGGGCTATCATAATGGATATTTAGAGTGCGTTACGCCAGCAGAATTTTAATTAAAATCAAAATCTGGCTACGGTACAATGTAACTCTCAATAAATCGCCAAGTGTTTAAAATATAGAACTTTATTTACCTTTATAGTACCTTTAATCTATTTATTCTTAAATTGTTAGCTGAAAAAAACCCCTAATTACCTCCTAAAATAAAATAACTATACGGAGTAGGAATAGACACATCAAATTTCACGAGATGCTTTTAGTTTATAAAAGGTACACACCAGTATCATTGGTAAGTTTCTACGTATTCTTATTTAAGTGAAAGGACGTATTTCCTTATTTTTGAAAAAGTAAACTTTATTGTCCAGCGGGGCCGATTATAGGAAAAACAACGAATTAAGACTCACTTCAGTTAACAAAATACAAAAATCGTCTAAACGTTACCCCAGAGCAAAATCTTGAATAACTCTAAAACCTCAAGACGCATACATTTTGTTCTATGGGCACAATATATAGGCACTAATTAAGTATATCCATATACCTAATACTATATAAGTAGCTACGTTTACGGGTAAAAAATTATTTAGCTGGTCGTTACTCCAGTAGAATCTGTTTTTCGTGAATATCTTCAGATCGGCTGGGCGCGCTAAATTTAGGGCACAATCTGAAATCCTAAAAAGTGACAACATTCTGCTGGCGTAACGCACACAATACGTAATAGGCAAATAATATCGAAAAGAAGATAACTTAGTACATATTCGGTACTTTAACTGCCTTTAAGGCGACGCTACGAAATTCTGGCGACATGGATCTCCATTTTGCTCAGCAATAAAAAAACATATGTAATTATCAATTTATATACTAGATTAAGCATTTCATTGACATCATTTTGCCCAAAGATTTAGTTGATTGATTAATTTTCATAGCAAAGAAAAAAATATTTAGAAAACCTCTTTTAAAACAGAGATTTCTATTTTACTGACAAACGGGAGAGAAAGAAGCCTCTAAGTTTTTTTATTGAATTTAGTCTACAAATACACTTAAATATGGCCGATTGGATTTATTAAATTACTTATAGTTGTCATTTTAAATGAAGAATACTGTTTTGCCGCATACGACCTTACGGCATAAGCTAGTTCGTGAGCGCATATTTGTATGGAGTAAGTCCCCCTCACTCCACTCCCCTAAGGCGCCGATTTGAAATTAAAAGTTTATCAATGCCTCGCCTTAACAGTTCGAGTTCACTTATGCAGGGCCGCTGCCTGGTTCAAATCCCACTGGAGTAAATTTATGTTCGGTCTGATCATATTTGTGCCCGAAGTACGGCGATAGGGCTCACCACCCATCACGCTGGGACGTACCAACGTCGGTGAAAGGTGGGTGTACTCGGAAATACCCCTGACACTCTTAGGAGATTGATATCCTGACGGTATCTTTAATTTATGTAATATTTAAGTATTAGGAGAGCAGTCAAGAAAATTATTATTTCAGTTGCCGAACCAATACCTCTGAACACATCAGAAGATGACGAAAGGCGGATCCGTGAGGAGAAGCTGGTGGCGGACATCATCAACAGAGTCCGTAAGGAATGCGAAGCCCAGGGCCCTGGCCCGACAAGGAAGGGGTACTCTCGACGCACCACGGTCATGCACACCTAGCGTCCACACTCCAAATACAATGTATACTAAGTAAATTTAAGTTAAACTGAAAAGTTCCTTCAATTCATGTCTCAAAATTGTGGCCTATGTAAAATAATTGTAGAAATAGTTTTAAATATTTAGATCCTAATGATTTACGGGCCGATTCTTCAACTTTGTCTTCACGGCATGAGAACAATATCTATACTAATAATAGAGTACTGAAAATGTCATGTTTGATATTTTTGTGCAATTATATTGAAATGGGTTTGGTATTGTACTGAGGCCAAAACAATTTTTAGAATCTTTGTCTGTCTGCCTTTACTCGAGAATCACCTAAGAGCCTTGTAGTCGGTGGCTTGAAGTCAGTCTCGCACGGGGTCACGCCTTTACTCGAGAATCACCTAAGAGCCTTGTAGTCGGTGGCTTGAAGTCAGTCTCGCACGGGGTCACTATGCTTGCTATTTCATTCTACATTCAAGTTCGGGTTATAGAGCACTGACTGACTGTTATTGGTTGACCCAAAGGTTCATTTCCCTAACTAACTGAACACTAAGCTAACGCGAGACAAAATTCATATCTTGAAAAAACTCGAAAATGGTTTTGGGTCTTCCTATGATTTCAGGAGAAATATCCCAAAAATCGAAATGAAACGAAAATATTTTTGAATAGTATAAAATATACTATGCTGTGAACCTAAAATTATTTGATTTGTTGTATCGCTTCTAGGACATTACGGTACATAAACATTCATCAAAATATGTGTAAAATCCAGAACTTTATACGCTTGTAACTTTTGTATGTATTTGAATTTGATAAATGTTTTAGGTTCAAGTCATGGATATTGTATGGGATATGTTGAAAAAGAAAAAAAAATAAGCAAATACCGATAAATAAGGATATTATCAGCGAACTGCGCTAGTATGGAAGTTCGGGCGAATAGAGTGCCCTTAAAGGATTTTTTTATTATCGTAGTGACCCTGGTCAACATATAGACTATAAGGGGTGTTCATAAAATAACGCCCAAGACAAAAACGGGACAGATATCGATTAAACACGAGCGGAGCCTTATTAATATTATTTAATACCTTTAATATTTTTATTTTTTCTATGTATGTATATTAACATAAAAGTTAAAAGAGTGCAAAAACACACGGAATTAAATACTTGCGTAGAGCAAATGAAAAATTACGTCCATGTTTCCTGACACACTTATGTACCTATTTATTTATTTCTTAGAACTATGTGTCAATTTGCAAGTCCCAATTTTGTTTTCATTTGCAGAACTGTATAATGTATACGATGCCGATTTCATATACTACGATGATAATAAAGAAAACCGCGTCCATCAGAAAACCGTTGATTGGTTCTCGAGTTAAAACGGAACATACAGACGGACAGAAAGATAGACAGACAAAAATTTCAAAAATTGTTGTTTTTTCCAGCACAATACCCCTTCAATAAAAATTTTGCAAAAATATTCAATGTACAGACGCGACTTTTTTACTACTTAAATATTAGTATACGATATAGATTAGTATAGATTTTTTTGAGGCTTTACAAATTTATTTTCCGTGATTTCGCTACAGAGATGAAGAATTGGTCCTTAAAATGCTCATCTTACGTGCCAAATTGTTTAATTTTACGTAATTACGTGCTCATTATCAAAATTCATGTGCCAAAACTATTATAAAGATGAACTTTTATAAAGATACTAATTAAATTTGCAAAATGCTTTACCTTACGAATGGTGGCCAGTTTCTGGAAAACCGGGAAAAGTCATGGAATTTAGCGCGTCACCTAAATGTCAGGGCGAATGCTGAAAAGTCAGGGGAAAATGTATCCTGAAATTTTACAGCCTTATACTTACAATCTAATATTTACTGTTTGTTGTATTACTATTACTAAGTCACCGTTGTCCGTCCGTCTGTCGCTGAGGTCTTCAGCTTTAGCCGTAAAAGGTTGCCGGTGAAAATTTTCACGGAATACGGGTTATTACGGCTTATACAAGGCAAATGAAAAATAATAAAACCCTAGGGTCCCATACAAAAAAAAAACACGAAAATTTGCATTTTTTTAACGATATTTGTTTCAGCTCTATCTTAAGGTGGTAACGGAGGATCTCGGTGCAAAATGCACATCATAATATTGTTTTCCTTACATTTTAATAAAAAGTTTGCAATAAATGCGTTTTATAGCAATTCGCGCAAACTGCTGTTAGGTGATCACATGAAAATTATTAAATTTTATGCGTTAACTACATTTTAGCTGCGTTACATTACAACTGTAAACACGCTTGTATGTTTGTTAATGTAATGCAAACAAAGTGTAATACATTAAAATACGTAATTTTTTTTGTGAAGACTTTATTATTAATAAACTATTTCCGCAAGTTGCTTTAAAACGCATTTATTTTTATTCTAGAGTAAGGAAAACAATATTATGATGTGTATTTTGCACCGAGGTAAAAAGTTACCCCCTTAAAGACGGCAACACAAACAAGTTTAAAATTTAGTCATACCGTTGTACATATTTTAAAGTAAAATATTAAAATTAGAGTTCTGTACTTAGCGGGAGCCGAGTCAGGAGCTACCATTTTAGCATTTTGTTTTGTGTCGCTTTGATGTTGCTACGACATCTATATTATGTTTTTAGGGTTCCGTACCTGTATTGATTGTATTGTGGTAGGAAACCTATTATGCGTTAATCCGACTCTCACTTTGGCCAAATTACATTTTTTAAGTTATCTCTATCTTGGAAACGGTAATAAATACAAGTTTCACATTTGGTCAGATTGTACCCAAAGTAAAACAAATAATATAAATTTGGGTTTCCTACTGAAAAGCTGCCGAACTGTTTGTCAGGGGTTTTAGCGCCTTGTTTTTTGTCACCTTGTTGTTGTTTGGGCATTTATATTGTTGTTATTTACCATAAATGAATTTAGGGTGCCGCCGTACCCGTATTCTGTGGTGGTACGGAACCTTTTGTGAACAAGTGCGACCGGCACATGGCCTAATTATTATATTAAGGCGCTTAACCCCTTCAAATACTTGCAAATAGGTACTTTCTAAAGCCTCTACCTCGTTTACAGCTGGACCAAATCGCTTGAAAAAAATATATAATGAATTATTAACTCTCAGAAAACATTTGCAACATATTTTGATTTCGTACGAACAAAACTTCCATATTTAAAAAAATTACAACCGAACGATGTCTTATATATGCTTACGCCTATCCCCCAGACGGGTATGCAGAGACTACAGATTTCCATCTGCTGCGATCCTGACACACGTTTTTCGTCTCTTCAATAACTGTCAATCTAGTCATACAAACTCTTATTTTCCGAGTAGTTTTGATATTACCCTTCTTCAGTAAGTCGCCAATTTGGTCAGGATATACGTCCTTCTAAGTTCTAAGGCCCAGTCGATGTTCATCCACCACATTCGAGGCTAGTTTTTAAGTGGACCTGAATGGCCAAATGTTTTTGAAAATTAACGGTTTCACTCTCGGCTAGAGGTTTTTTTTCCGAATACCAAGTGATGCTGTTTTGTTTTCATCAAAATCGGCCCCGAGACTCCTTTGAGCATTTTCGATATTCCCTATAGCTTCGGATTTCTGCATTCACGCCCACTTGAAAAACTAGCCCTTAGCATCGATTTTTGCGATACTGACAAATAAAGTAACTTGCACAATCAGTTTTGATGTTGTAATTATAGCCCGGGTGGTAGAGTTGCATTTTAGGTAGTGATTTTACGCCGATTGATTTCCATCTTTTCCAACAGATCTGGAATTGCTAATAACAGAACCAAGCGTCAGCTGATGCACCCGCGGTGGGTGTGGATATGAGAGGCTGCGAAAATGGTAAAAAAAAGTAACAGTACGCCTGCTGAAACTTTCCTCACAGATAGATACAGAGCTGAAAAAAAATCGTCAACTATCTGTGAGAAAAGTTTCAGTCCGCGTACTATTACTTTTTTTCTATCAATTTCGCAACCTCTCACATCCACACCCACCGCTACTTGAGCAGCTGACGGTCGATTCACATATCAGTCATGTGAGATCTACGATCGATGTCAATATCAGCCGGCTTACTATGACTTTATAATGGTACCTCCCGGGCTATTACCTTATTGTAGTATAAGAGTAGACAAAAGATGTTTATTCGAATTGTAAATGGTCAGAAAAAAAACCCTAAAAAGTGTCTCGAAAACCATGAAAAGTCAGGGAAATTAGTTTCCAGAAAATACTGGCCACCAAAGTTTTTCATTCAGTCTTGTACAAAAGGCTTTAATTAATAGATATAAACATATAATACACACACAAATATTGTTTTAGAAATAAAAATATAATAATTGTCTAGTACATACGTATTAATACGTAAACATTATAAGTATATGATCTGTGTATAGGTATTAAAGCCAATTCTGGAGGCTTTAATTTTAGTTTTAGTGCTGTCAAAACTAAATTTTCTTCATTCCAAAATAGTTTTTTAGTGTTTACAACAGAAGTTAGGTATATTACTTTAGAAAATTTTAAGTTTTGGCAGCACTAAAACTGAAATTACAGCCTTCAGAATCGGTGTTATTGTAAGTCCAGGCAGGTTGTTAGTAGTATTTTTTCATGATATTTTTTATCTTTAATTGAGCATGAGAGGTGAGACTGGATAGTATGTACTAGTATTGTCAGCGGTCTATGTATTGATATGCGTAAATAATATGTTTAATCAAGGAAACTAACACAAGTATGTACAAATGTATGTGTTATGTTGTCTAATTATATAAACATTTTGTCCGTGATATTTAAATTATTGTGCAATATTTTATTAAGTCTTAGATAAAGTAGATGTTTTTCGATATTTTGATGTGCGAAATTTTCTATGCCCGAGATTTTTCTATACCTTGCAAACATTTCATTGTAATTTATATTTATAATAAATTGTAAGTTTGTCCGTATACAAAGCAAAAATGTCATCATAAGTTATAATAATTTCATTAATATCAGTAATTTTATCTGTCTGTATGCTCACGATTCATGATTAAAATTATAATGTTTAGGTTTTCTATACGTGTATCTAAATTACATTGACCTTTATGTGTAAATTAGTTCAAATAATGTACAACTACGGTTTTAGTAATCTGTTCTGTGGTTTTATGCACGTGCCCGTGGACAAAGTCGCGTGCAGATACTAGCTAGTAATTTATATACAATATCTTTCAGATCACATCAATGTAACATAGAAAGAAGCTTCTGGTAAGGTTTTGACAGTAAAACATATGATCTGACCCAATTGAAATATTTTCGATTAAAAATAAATAAGGACAAATTCTACACTAAACTTATTATATTTACATTCTAGACTACTATAATGACTATTCTAACGTAATATACGAAAATCAACTGTCACGCCATGATGGGTCCGTATTAAGTTAAAAATATCATCGCCTGTCCTCTTTGTATTAGTTTTAAATGTATCAAATTTCTGACGAAAAATTTCCGAATAATGGAATCGGTGATTCTTCAAATTTGTCGATTTAGATTTTCCAAGCGAAAGAAAATAGCATAGAAGTCTGATTAGCACAGAATAATTCGGCTAATTGCGAGTCGGACTCGCGCACAAAGGGATCCGTATCACCATATATTACGGGTACCTCCAAATCGCACCATCTATCATCTTCGAATGAACCTCGGCGCAAAAAGATTGATAAGCTACTCTTAGAGTCGTGATAGAGGCCACAGTAATACAAATTCTGTGAAAAATTAAATTTTCTACCTTTTACGGTTTTGTCACAGACAGCGGAGGCTTAGAAATAGGGTTCTTTGGCGCCCTTCGGGTACGTAGCCTTAAAAATTACCTCACGATAAACTGTGTTAGTATGGCGACGACTCCTATAGCATTCACTGTCTCCGACTCATATCTAACTTATAAGTCGGACAATCATGGCTGGTGCAGTATCGCATGAGACACGACACGCGGTGTTGGACTAGTCATAGGCGTTTGCCAGCCAGGCCCTAGCCTGCGCGGGTACCTCCTGGCTTACTACATGCAAAATAGTTCACTCACGAAGAGAAATTTTTAGAGAGTCTGTCCAACGATTCTGCAAAACTACTTATTTCTTTCCTAATTTGTCCCAGTAAACGAAACATATTTTTCGAGATATTAGAGTCGCGCCAAACTTATAGTCCACGACAATGTATGGGCCGTTCTTTTAAATGTATGGGACTAGAAGTTTGGCGCCATCTGTATTAGTTTAGTAGACCTTATAAAATGTACCGGGCAACTATGGAACCCTACACTGCGCGTGGCCCGACACCACTTGGCTGGTTTTTTCACCTTTCCATAGAAATTTAGTCCTTTGTACTGGGAAGTGAAAAAATTATTTGACCAAAAAATTTTTTTTCCTTTTGATCCTAGAATT
This sequence comes from Ypsolopha scabrella, assembly GCA_910592155.1. Taxonomy (NCBI): domain Eukaryota; kingdom Metazoa; phylum Arthropoda; class Insecta; order Lepidoptera; family Ypsolophidae; genus Ypsolopha; species Ypsolopha scabrella. The sequence continues at coordinate 12,603,626 of OU342962.1, read as the reverse complement.
AGTGTCACATAAATAAGGAGTAGGACCATAAATAAGATGCATGCAATATGAACTGCCAATGGGAGCCTGCAATAATTAGGGCTGCCAACATTTTTTTTAGAATAAATTACCTATATACAATTTCAGGGAAGACAAATATAAAGTAGTCCTTAAAAAAAAGGGTATCCTTTATTCAATGTGAAACGTGCTTTTTGCACAAACATTGACACCTATTCTCGTGTCGCAAATATTAGCTTTAGAGCTGCCATAACCTAAAACTTTTCATTGCGAAATAGGCTTTAACGCAGATGGATAAAAGTTAAATGAGCTTGTATTATTTTAGGTTTTTCCACTCTAAATTTAAGGTTTGGTTGGTGGTGTTGCGATATATCTTCGATCCCATATCCCCTTCACCATACTAAGTATGTCTCCCCAACCTCCACCAAAAGATGCAGGTGAACATCTTTTCATAGAGGTAACACTTTCCCACACTAAGCTTTTACTTGGTGTGTACTATCCTCCGGATCTGACAGTTAACTATTTTTCCTCTTTTGAGAATCTTCTTGAGTCCCTGGTCCCATTATACAAACACACCATTATTATGAGTGTCTTCAACACGTACCTTCTTAAAAACGATTCTCGCTGTTTATCCTTAAGATCTATCATCAATTCCAACAATCTACATATTCTTCCATCGGATGCAACTCATCACTTTCCCAACTGTCGACCCCTCTCTTCTTGATCTTGTTATCGTCTCCTCTCTAGAGCATGTTGTTAAGCACGGTCAGTGTTCTGCAGATGCTTTTTCTTACCATGACCTCATTTTCCTTTCCTACAAAATCCGACCCCCCAAACCAAAGGCAAGAGTGCTCATGCAGCGTCATTTTAGCGGAATAAATCTGGAGGACCTCCGGAAAGATGCTTTTAATATAGATTGGGCAGCGATTTATAAATTGGATACTGTAGATGAGCAAATATCTCAGTTCAATTCTCTATTAACACATCTGTATGACATACATGCTCCTGTTCGAGCTATAAAAATAAAGCATCTACCAGCGCCATGGCTAACTGATGAGATTAAGAATCTAATGTTAAAAAAAGTACGCGCCAAGTCTAAATTTAAAAGCCATCCAACCAATGATAATAAGGAGAAATACATTGTACTTCGGAATCACTGTAATAAGGTGTGTAGGGATGCACAACGACGCCACATTCATCAATCTGTTGAGAATGGTGATCGAGCTAAAGTTTGGAAATTTCTTAGGTCACTGGGTGTTGGTAAATCACGTCAAGATACTATTCCTAAAGATTTGAATTTAAAATCTCTTAATCAACATTTCTCTTCTTCGTCCACTTTTGATGGTGCAACGAAAATCAACACCTTAAACTATCTTTCTTCTCTCCCAACACCAGACCACCCTCCTCTAATTTTTAGTCAATTTACTGATTGTGATGTTAAGAAACATATGCTGTCAATAACATCCAATGCCGTGGGTACAGATTGCATTAGCCGCAATATGATTATACCTATCATTGATATTATATCTCCTGTAATTACTATGATCCTGAATAAATCCATTACGTCGGGCATCTTTCCTACTATCTGGAAAGATGCCCAGATCACTCCTCTACCTAAAAAAGCAAATCCTTCTTCTTTTTCCGAATACCGGCCTATTTCCATCCTCCCATTGCTATCCAAAGTTCTCGAACGTTTAGTCCATTACCAACTTAGTCTATTCCTTACTAATAATAAACTCCTAAATCCCCTTCAGTCCGGCTTCCGTCCTGGTCATAGCACAGTTACAGCCTTAGTCAAGATTACTGATGACATTCGGCTTGGTATGGATTCAGGTCAACTTACTGTCCTGACATTACTGGACTTTAGTAATGCTTTTAATACTTAGTAATGATTTTGACATTCTCTTAGGTATTTTACGTTCTCTTAACATATCTCCAACGGTAATTGACTGGTTTCGTAGTTACTTGTATGGACGCCGGCAGCGTATTCGCATCGATGATACAGTATCCGATTGGTGTGACACCACTGCCGGTGTTCCACAAGGTGGCGTCTTGTCTCCACTACTTTTTTCAATTTTCATAAATCATATCTCCGATCTCATTTCTTCTTCCTACCACCTTTATGCAGATGATCTTCTAATTTACAATCAGGCTAAACTCGAGGATCTTCCTACTGCCATTAATACAACTAATAATGATCTAGCTCGCATTTTAAATTGGAGCACTGAATTTGGACTCAAAATTAATCCTATAAAAACCCAAATTGTAATAATCGGTAGCCCGTATTTCATCTCTAGAGTGGACTGGCAGACTTTACCACAAATATTCTTTGATGGAACACATATCCCTTTTAGTCCTAAGGTAAAGAATCTTGGTATTTTCATTGACAATCGTTTGTCCTGGGAGCCTCAGTTGGAAGAAGTCAGTCGAAAACTCTTCGCTTCTGCAGGTTCGATGAGAAGGCTTCGTAACTTTCTTCCAGTTACTACCAAGACTGCTCTGGCCCAATCCCTCCTTTTACCTCTTCTTGACTATGCTGATTCTTGTTACCCTGACCTTACCCAAAATCTTCAATTAAAGACACCACTACAATCCTCTACCTTTTATGGAAAATCATTCACAGTTGAAGCTGTGCGTTTGTGGAATGCTTTGCCCTTTTCTATAATATCTTCTTCTTCCTCGGCTATCTTTAAAAGACGAATAAAAGAATATTTTTTCTCCCTTTAATAGGTACGTTTAAGTAGGTATATTATATGAATAAATATTAGTTTATATTATAATATTGTATAGTATGTATTTGTATGTATATTGACAAGTAGTAGATTGTTTAGTATTTAAATAATTAGTTAATTTACATTGTGCAGTACATTGTATGTATATATATAGGTATTACATAAATATCTCCTGTACACCACCATCAACTTATCCTTTTTAACATTAAAGGTTGTCTGGAAGAAATCGCTCTGAGCGATAAGACCGCCCATTGTACCCGTTCTGATAAAATATTTTTATTACTTGTTTTTTATTTTGGTGAACAATAAAGAGTATTTATGTTATGTTATGTATGTTTGCTGTACGAGAATAGGTCACATAAACATCACAAAATTTTCCCACGAGTTTACATTTAATTTCACCGTGAGATTGGCCTTTAGGTAAAAATAAAGTATTTTCATGTACTTTATTGCTATTCAGAAGTATAAAGTACCTACAGAAACCCAAAATAATGTAAGACACTTTATTTTAAAGTACGCTTGGCAGCCCTGCCTGCCTGCAATGCGTCCATAACTTTAACTTTAGTTCAAACAAATTTGAAGAATAAGCCAGATGTTATGTTACAATTTTAAATTTGTCTTATCTTTATGCCATTGGGTCTTACCTATTGTTAAATTTACCTCAAATTTGAAGAGTAAGCCGGTTGTTATGTTATGTTACAATTTTACCTTGGTCTTATCTTTATGTCATCAGGTCTTACCTATTGTTAAATTTGCCTCAAATTTGAAGAGTAAGCCGGTTGTTATGTTATGTTACAATTTTACCTTGGTCTTATCTTTATGTCATCGGGTCTTACCTATTGTTAAATCTACCTAATTTAAAATCTATTTATTTGATGCCTTATGTATTTATTAAAGTATTGATTATTCATAAACTGTGATTATAATTGAAGATAGTGACTCAAAAAGGAAGATAAATTGAAGAATGTGGCTCAGTAAAGAAAATAAATTGTTAATACTTAGTGGATTTGTTTCTTTGAAGACATAATATAAAACTTACTTTTAAATTAATTTATAATGCTATAATGAAACTGCCATATTATTAAGTATAAGCATGGAGGTAGTAAAAAAGTCGTGCCTGTGTATTGAATATTTTTGCAAAATTTAAAATGATATGGGTTATTTATTAGTACTTACTGGCACAAAAACTGAAAATTTATGAATGTTTGTCTGTCTGTCTGTTCCGTTTTAATTCTAGAACCACTCAAAGGATTTGAATGCGGTTTTCATTACTATCATCAAGTAACTCGGGTCAACATATAGGCTTGAAAGGTGTTCATAAAATAACCGTCAAGTTAAAAACTGTCAATAATAGCTGTTATCTTAGGCGCAAATAAGAGGTACCTACATTGATCGAAAGACACTTCCACACAAGTGAAGCCATGTGCAAGAGCTAGTTGACTACAAAAACCTTTACCCCTGCATAATTTGAGATGACTTTGCTGCTATACCTATATATAAACGAAAGTAAACCTATAAAGCAGCCAAATACATACAGGAGACTCGGTCAGGGCTCAAGACCAAGGTTCAATGACCCATTTAGCAAAATAAGATTTTTTTTATTTGTGCCCCCATACTTGTTCAACAACAACCCTTAGTTAATTAGTTAATGAAGTTTTCTAGTGCGTTTTTCACAGAAAAGGTTATTGGTTCCCGAGGGAAGTGGTCAAGACTCGTCTCCAGTATGAATTCGTCTGTATCATGCAAAGTCACCTAATATCGGCGTGTTTGGACAACATACCACCTTCTGAGTTGCTTGCCGCGCTGCTGCACTGCACAGTCTCGGTCGTCGTCGTAAGGCACAGAGGAAATTGGTTATTTTTTCGTATGTCGTATGGATATGGATCTGGTCGATAAACTTTGTTTTGTACCACCTATTACAGTTCGGACCAGCACAAAATGCGCGCGTAAAGTTAACTGTCATCATGTCAGTCACCTACAGTGCGTTCCGAGTCAAGACATAATCGATTATACCGCCCCTATCGTCATTCCGAATCACTGGTGGCGTGTGTACGGCGCGGCGTGAGTAGTTTGATGGTATTTTTAGTGCTACCAGCGCCATTCGGAACCCATCCCTAGTCACCTGCCATCGTAGATCTGTCTACGCATAAAACAAACTCTCCTCCGCTCCGCGCAATCGCGCATCACGTCACCTTAGTCAGAAAATGCGCGTTTGTGGAGGACCTCACCAAAACGTTACGTTTCAATCATAATTGATGGACATAGAGGAGGTAAAACCAGTTTACCAGTGGAGTATTACTCAAGTAGGTAATCATCACTTGCGTCCGCCAAACAAAATTTTATTTTGCGGGAAACGCAGGGGGGACGGGGTAAAATACGTATAGCACACACTTTAAACTAAATCGCACGCCTACAAAAGAAAAACAGGCGTCCTTACACACGCAAACTGATAGAAAAGTACATACATACTTTCACAATTTATCTCACACATACATACATATACTCACGCCTGTCTCCCAGAGGGGTAGGCAGAGACTACAGATTTCCATCTGCTACGATCCTGACACATCTCTTTTGCTTCTTCAACATCCATCAACCTAGTCACACAGGCTCTTCTATTCCGGGTACTTTTCACTTGCCCTTTTTCAGTATGTCGCTTATTTGGTCGGCATACGTCCTTCTAGGCCGGCCCAGTCGAGCTTTACCTTCCACTGGTGCAGCATAAATTCCTTTCGTCACTCTATTTTAATTCATCCTCTCTATATGCCCAAACCACCGAAGCACTCCTTTTTCTATTCTAGTCACTACGTGTTCTTTCAGGCCACAACGATCCCTTATGTCGATATTTTTCACTCTATCATTCAATGTCAAACCACATATATTCCATAAGGAACGCATTTCCACTGCATTCACTCTACTGCGATGCTCATCTTGCCAGCCCCAACATTCACTATACATATATAGTCTGTCAAAAAAGTGTTGAAATGAATATTGAAAAAAACATTTTTCTTTCGCCTAGTTACACCAAACAAATAAGTACAAAATCTGTTAAATCGAGTTAACCGCGTTGTTATTTCATAAATATTTTACCTAAATTATACTACTTGAACGTATAAAGTCCAATAAAGTTCATTAAAGTTTCATTTTCATTTCAACACTTTTTTGACAGACTATACTATAGTATTACACATAAGCGTAGGAGCCAACACTCCATTATGAACAGCCAATCGTGCCTTTGAAGTCACACTTTGGCTGCCTATAAAGGAGTGCAGGGCCCCGTTCACTTTGTTTCCCGCATTCACTCTTCTTTCAATGTCACCGTCACACTTTCCATCACGTGTGAATAGACAACCCAGATAAACAAATTCTTTAACCTGTTCCACTTCCTCGTCTTCAATCACATTTATCTCACACGTCTAAATATTTCCATATCTGAATACATAGGAGTGAACGTTTCGGAACGTCAACAGATATTGGAACCGGTGATTGTTATATTCACGAAAAACGATGACTGGGCCGCACGAGAACCAGTGACTAGGCGAAACGATGATTGCGTACCATTCGAATACTCGAGTACTCGAACACGTTACTGAAACGAAAACAACCGAAGTCAACAGATTTCCACGAACTACATGGATCGACCGATCGAGTGAAGGAGAGCAAACGAGGTTGCGTCATCGTACGGCATGAGCTTACCAAAATTCCAAGAAATTCCAAACTTTCAACTTTAATACTTTTAAAATAGGGTACTAGTGTTCAAACCATGATGGTCCCTTTCTATGATTTTCGTTTTGCAGGATTGTTTGTAAATTTTTTAACGATTGGTCCTAGAAATATTAAACATGGAACCAAGAGTCCCCAAAAAAAATTTTCAACTTTTGATACGAAGTCCAAAAAATAGCTGATTGCTATGAAAAAAAAACTAACTGTCTTTTGTTTAAAAAAAAATACGGTAATTTCTTTGCAATGCTATTGAGTACAATAGCAAAAATTGAGAAAATTGAACTGCGCACCGTTATCAAATACTTGTGTTTGAAAAATTTTAACAATGACGAAACATGGCTCCATCATTACGACCCTGAAATGAAACTGCAGTCTATGACATGGAAAAGGCCATCATCTCCAACTCCGAAGAAATTCAAGGTGGACCCATCTACCGGTAAGGTCATGGGCTCTGTTTTTTGGGATGGTAAAGGGGTAGTAATGATTGAGTATCTCAAGCATGGAGCCACTACTACGGGCACTTTATATGCCAAACAAATAGCAACTTTGCGCAATGAGATCCGCGAAAAACGGCGAGGTAAACTCTCGAAAGTTGTGCTGTTCCACCAGGACAATGCCCCGGCACACAAGTCCGCCGTTGCAATGGCTGCAATTCGTGATGCTGGGTTCGATATCCTTAAGCATCCTCCGTATTCACCAGATCTCGTCCCCAGTGATTTATACCTATTTCCGAGATTGAAAGAACACCTGAGAGGCCACAAATTTGATGACGACGACGCGGTAGTCGCTGCAGTACAAATTTTTTCAAGTACTCAAGATGAGACCTTTTTTATAAATGGAATTTTAAGTTTAGAAAAAAGATATACTAAGTGTATTATGCTAAAAGGTGACTATGTCGAAAAATAAAATTACATTTAATAAAAGTTGTTTATAACATACTCATTCTCACTTTTTATTGAACACCCCTCGTATTTGGACCCCAGGGTTCTAAAAAAAGTTTTTAAACATTTTGATCCGAGATTCAAATAAAAAATTCTTTTTGTCATATCCCCGGAACGGTTGGTCTTGGAACCTTCATAATTGAACCCCAGGGCTCCAAAAAAAGTTTTAAATCTTTTTGATCCGAGATTCGAAAAAAAATTTCTTTTGGCCATATCTCCGGCATGGTTGGTCCTAGACCAGTCATATTTGGACTATAGGGATCCAAAAAAAATGAGTTTTTTTCTCAAATGTCAAATTTTTTTTAAACATATATCTCCTAAACGGCTGAAGCTAGACCCCTGTTCATGGTATTCTAAGTAAAGGGCTCGACGAGATCCCAGAGAATATGCAAAATAAGTGGCAATTTTAGACACTTTTGGCACTGTTATATCTCGGGAACGGTTGGAGCTAAAGCTACCGGGTTTCCAATATACTAAATGGTTTGACAAGTGCCACATGGTCAAAAAAAACGTCATTTTACAGGTTTTGACAGTTTTTTGAAATGGATATTTAACCGGAACGGAAACGAACTACAATTTTAACTTTTAATTTAAATTATGTAAAAGTTACTAATGCAGCCAGTCCTGGGCCTGGAAAAAGCATGAATGTTTAGCAAAGAGTATAGTAACTAGTACAGTGTTTAGTCCAAAAATTCGTTGTCATAACATAACCGATATCAACAACGGATCGTGACAAGTATTATAGCAATCTACTTCAGCTCTATCTACGACTTCAGCTATCGTTGTAATAACGGTCACGAAAATAAACGAAATAAACCGAACAAATCCGTATGGACTTTGTGACCGACCATAAACCACAACAAATTCAACCGGCCCGGGGGAGGTACAGTGGAGCCCACATCAAGCTAAACACTTTCAGCATAAGCTGACCTCTCACTGTATAGGCTTCCCATACAATGAGAGTGTATAGCGGGCTCCACTGTACTTAGCATTGTTGTTCGTTGTGGCCTGAAGTTAGCCGCACAACACGTTTGACAGCCCATTTTTCCCAACGATTTTTGTCATTTGATGAGGCTCATGACCGAATCGTTGGTGTTTATTGTAGTTTTTATGGTCTCATGACCGCGCTCATTGTCAATGTCAATGTGTGTCTGTAGATTAGGGATGGGGTAGTAACTAATATAATAGTTATGTGGAAATAACTGAAAAAACTGACAAAGTCAACATTTTCGACAACCCAACAAAGGTCACGCCCAGAACTAAGACAATTTTTTTCCCATAGAAATAGCTCAAACGGGACAGGATCTAGCGAAAATGTCACAAAAATAACAAACGTAATGTCAAAAATGTCAAAGTCAAAGTTTTTGACATGAAGATTTGATGAACAAATCATGAGCATATGTAACTTATGCTCTTCCTCGTGCATGCTATATAATATTATTACAATGGCGATGGCAGTTTTTTTCAAATTTCGATAGAAAAAGTATTTATTCTACGTTTTGAGTTTTTATCGGAAAAATACGAGTATTCACCCAAAACCGGATAAAAACTAAGTACAAAATATTTTAGTTTTTATCCACCGCCCATCTCTACTTATCCCTGAACGCACAGAGATCCAATAAATGTCTGTGCCTGAACGGGACAAAACATTGTCTTAAGTCTATGGGAAAAAGGAAAAAAAAAAACTTTCGTTGAACTTATATACCGTCTATTGCTATTGTTTGAAAATAGGTAGCTATCGGTTCTGAAAGAGATCGTATACATAGATCTTATAACATCAAGTGTAAACTGGCTGCTACGCATCTTTTTATAATGTGTCACTTGTAAAGACTTCTGTCTATCAAAATATTTTTCTCGTGATCTGTCTACATTAAATTTTTATCAAACTAAAAATATAATAGTTCCATTAATTTAACTTCATTTTACTTCACCTTCCACTACGCTTACTTTCTGCTCCGTATCAGGTTATGTGCGCCAGCAAAAGTGTAAATATTATGACAGTACTATATTATCACACATATATGTCTACAGTTAGAGTAACTGAGGAAACGGCTGATCGGAGGTATCCACAGAGAGAACGGACGCCGAGGAAGATTCCAGGAGCAATCCTTTATCAAGCTGTCAACGAGCCTGATAATAACCTGGATGGTTCCATCACAATGAAAGAGGCACTAACTGGTGCAGATAAAGTGCATTGGCAGAAGGCCATTAAGGAGGAGCTGGATGCCCTCAAGAAGAATAAAACTTGGGAGCTAGTCAAAAGGGAAGCTGAATAAAATGTGATCGACTCTAAATGGATTTTTTAAATCAAGTCTGAAGCTGGCAATAAACAGAGGTACAAGGCAAGGCTTGTTGTTCGAGGATTCAAGCAGAGAGAAGGAGTCGACTATTTTGAAACTTATTCCCCGGTAATAAAGCACAGCTCACTGCGGTTACTACTCGCCCTAGCCGCAGAAAATAAACTGCACATTGACCAAATGGATGTGAAAACTGCATTCCTGAATGGATACATAAGTGAGGCCGTATTCATGAAGCAACCAGAAGGGTTCGAGGAGAAGGGAAAAGAAGATTATGTTTGTCTTCTGAAGAGATCCCTATACGGATTGAAACAAGCCCCACGGGCTTGGAACGAGAGATTGGATTCAGCATTGAAACAGGTGAAATTTCAACAACTTGGAAACGAGCCCTGTGTCTACGTGAGAAAAAGTCAGCACAGGTTTATCATTCTAGCCGTTTATGTTGATGACATTCTGATATTCTGGAACGACAAGAGTGAAATGTTGCAGATTAAAAAGGAGTTAATGGAAACTTTCGAGATGAGAGATCTTGGAAAAGCGGAGCTGTTCTTAGGAATGCGTCTTCAGCAATCAGAGGATTGGATATCACTGGACCAAGAGAATTATTTAGAGAAAATGTTGACCAAGTTCAACATGGAATGCTGCAAACCTGTGGCTACCCCACTGGTTCCAGGTCAGAGATTGACTAAGCCGGAAGATGTTAACTATGAGTCACCTAAGAACATTCCTTACCGTGAGTTGATCGGATCCATGATGTACCTCGCCGTGTGTACGAGACCCGACATCGCCTATGCTACCACCTACTTGAGTCAATTCAATAGTTGTTATGGAGAAGAGCATTGGAAAGCAGCTAAGAGAGTACTGCGGTATCTTAAAGGTACACAGAATCTCGGATTAAAATTCAAGCAATGTACAAGAGACATAGAAGCATTCGTTGATGCTGATCACGGAGGTGATCTAACCGATAGAAAGTCCTACTCAGGATTTGTGTTCAAGTTTGGTTCTGCGCCTGTAAACTGGGAGAGCAAGAAACAAATTATTGTAGCATTATCCAGCGCCGAAGCTGAGTACGTAAGCCTGTCCAACGCTGCACGAGAAGCGACTTTCTTGAAGAGTTTTTTTGAGGAGCTTACTGGTCTTGAGAAGACCATTGTACTGAGCTGTGACAGTCAGTCAGCTATGGCGATAGCTAAAAACTGTTCACACCACAAACAAACGAAGCACATTGATTTGAAGGTGCACTTCGTTAGAGAAGCCCTACAGAACAACGTCATAGCGTTGAAGTACCTATCTACTGAGTTACAGATAGCAGATGTGATGACGAAACCTTTGGTGAAAGGAAAGCATGAGTTCTGTGTTAAGGGTATGGGAATGAGTCCTGTTGAGAGTGTTAAGAGTATGGAGAGTCCATGCTAGTGACACGATGAATTCAGCTGTGAGTTAACTGAGTTAGACTGGACGTTAACACTGGATGTTAAGGAGGAGTGAAAGAGATCGTATACATAGATCTTATAACATCAAGTGTAAACTGGCTGCTACGCATCTTTTTATAATGTGTCACTTGTAAAGACTTCTGTCTATCAAAATATTTTTCTCGTGATCTGTCTACCTACATTATATTTTTATCAAACTGAAAATATAATAGTTCCATTAATTTAACTTCATTTTACTTCACCTTCCACTACGCTTACTTTCTGCTCCGTATCAGGTTCATACCTTATTACAATGGCGATGGGAGTTTTTTTCAAATTTCCATAGAAATAATATTTATTCTACGTTCTGAGTTTTTATCCGATAAAAACGGACAAATACGAGTATTTATCTAAAAATGTATAAAAACTGAGAAAAAACTATTTGAGTTTTTATCCATAGCCCATCTCTACTTGTCCCTGAACACACAGAGATCCAATCCAATATACCTATATGTCTAACGCAAAGAGATCCAATATATAGGTATATCTGTGCCGGGGGAAAAAAACTTTCGTCGAATCGAATCGAACTTACAGTCTATTGTTATCAGGGCTGTGTCAGTTTTAGTTCCGAAGTTTTCGTCTTAGCGTTGCGGTCGCCAGAAAATCACCGCCATATTTTTCAACAGCCGCCATCTTGAAATATTTGTCAAGTAATGATTTTCGTAAAATTTTCGTCGTTCGTTTTTCAAGTGTGTGTCTTTTAATTTCTCCTCGCTTTAAACTGAGTTGAATGCTATTCCAAGCCATTTTCTTTAAATTTGAATCTACATAAACAGACAGAGACCGAAAATAAGTTCTTATGTTGTGGGACGAAGAAAGTGTCGTGTTGGTGGATGTCCTTCCACGAGTGAAACTCATAACTTTTTAATGTCCCTAAGAACGATGAATTGAGAGCACTGTGGATGACCTTTTTAATCGAAACAAATCCTCTACTTAGTGGTCTAAACAGAAAACAACTGACAAGCAAACGTGTATGCCAACTACAAAAAAAAAAAAAAAACAGGGATCAATTTAATTTCATGGGCCTTCACCTACGGTATGCTTACCCCTGCTTGTTTTTTGAAAAGGAAATACACCATGGATTACCTTTAAAATCGTCCGGTAAGTGTCTAACTTTTATTAAATACCTGCTGTGTATGTAACACTCTTTGGACTCTACAAAAAAAAGTTCATTATAATATTTATTTACTATCTTTTGCCCACGGCTCCACCCGCCTCGAAGAGATTTTCATGAAAATAAGGAAAACAAAAGAATATGATTTTTGAACGACAATATGTAACGGTCACCATGTTTTACCAAAGTGCTAATTAATACCAATCAAATAAGCCCAAACTTAAAGGGTCCACTGTTGTCCGTTGAGCAGATCCCGTACCTACCTTCCAGTCCCATCAGCAGGCCCCGGTCACGATGTTTTACCAAAGTACTAATAAAGACCAATCAAATAAGCCCAAACTTGAAGGGTCTGCGAGGAGCACCAATACCCACCTTCCAGTCCCATCAACAGACCTTGGTCACCATGTTTTACCAAAGTGTTAATAAATACCAACAAAATAAGCCCAAACTCAAAGGGTCTGCTGTTGTCCGTTGAGGAGATCCCGTACCCACCTTCCAGTCCCATCATCAGACCATGGTCAACATGTTTTACCAAAGTGCTAATGAAGACCAATCGAATAAGCCCAAACTCGAAGGCTCTGCTGTTATCCGTTGAGGAGATCCCGTAATCACCTTCCAGTCCCATCAGCAGACCCTGGTCACCATGTTTTACCAAAGTGCTAATGAAGACCAATCGAATAATCCCAAACTCGAAGGGTCTGCTGTTATCCGCTGAGGAGATCCCATAATCACCTTCCAGTCCCATCAGCAGACCCTGGTCACCATGTTTTACCAAAGTGCTAATAAATACTAACAAAATAAGCATAAACTCGAAGGATCTGCTATTATCCGTTGAGGAGATCCCGTACCCACCTTCCAGTCCCATCATCAGACCATGGTCAACATGTTTTACCAAAGTGCTAATGAAGACCAATCGAATAAGCCCAAACTCGAAGGGTCTGCGAGGAGCACCAATACCCACCTTCCAGTCCCATCAACAGACCTTGGTCACCATGTTTTACCAAAGTGCTAATAAATACCAACAAAATAAGCCTAAACTCGAAGGGTCTGCTGTTGTCCGTTGAGGAGATCCCGTACCCACTTTCCAGTCCCATCATCAGACCATGGTCAACATGTTTTACCAAAGTGCTAATGAAGGCCAATCGAATAAGCCCAAACTCGAAGGGTCTGCTGTTATCCGTTGAGGAGATCCCATAATCACCTTCCAGTCCCATCATCAGACCATGGTCACCATGTTTTACCAAAGTGCTAATGAAGACCAATCGAATAATCCCAAACTCGAAGGGTCTGCTGTTATCCGTTGAAGAGATCCCATAATCACCTTCCAGTCCCATCAGCAGACCCTGGTCACCATGTTTTACCAAAGTGCTAATAAATACCAACAAAATAAGCCTAAACTCGAAGGGTCTGCTATTGTCCGTTGAGGAGATCCCGTACCCACCTTCCAATCCCATCATCAGACCATGGTCACCATGTTTTACCAAAGTGCTAATAAATACCAACTAAATAAGCCTTAACTCGAAGGGTCTGCTGTTGTCCGTTGAGGAAATCCCGTACCTACCTTCCTGTCCCATCATCAGACCCTGGTCATCATATTTTACCAAAGTGCTAATAAAGACCAATAAAATAAGCCCAAACTCGAAGGGACTCCTGTTATCCATTGAGGAGATCCCGTACCCACCTCCCAGTCCCGTCGTTAGATCCTGGTCACCATGTTCTAGAAAAATACTCATCAATACCGATCAAATAAATTTAAACTTGAGAGGTCTCCGAAAAAAAACATTTACCAGTTGATGATTGAAACCCCGACGATGAGACTACATACGTACGACTACGCAAGGCTTACATACCACATGATTAACTAAAAATCTTATTGAGTGCTTAAAGAATTTTTATATCAATTCAGTAGTTCTAGATATTACCCATTATATGCAAACAAACAAACAAATCTTTCTTCTTTATATAATAGTATAGACAAACTTTAACGTGAGTTGATTTTAACCAGACTGCGTCAAATTCGATATTTTGTACCATGCAGCGCCATCTAGTGTATTAAAATAAAAACAATTTCAATGGCAGCTTACAAACAATTTCAACGCCAGCTTACTGAGCCGTTATCCACGATAGCTTCCCAGAGATGGCGTTTTCTAAGCACTTGAAAATAAAAATATTTTATTTATTGGTTTTTGCTCAGTCAGAAATATAGTTTCAGCTTTTATATTTTTTTTACAAAAGGAAAATAAAATAAAAGAGTAAAAAATAAAAGTGAAAACAAATTTTACCAGTCGGGGTTTTGACCCGCGACGATCGACTATGCTACGGCGGTGAACCTTCCATATGTCTCACTAAAATTCTCATTGCGCTTCTCCCTTGTGTCATAGCTTGATGATACATAGCCTTAAATCTTTCCGAAGAAATACTTTATCTTTCAGTGAAAACCGCATCAAAATGATGTTTTCTGACGAGTGTGAGTTTGCGGCACGAGCTGAAGGTGAGTGCTGCAATCACACGAGTCGAGAAAAAGTTTCTCGCACGAGTATCGTATAATATTTTATAGCAAAAGTGCGGAAAGTGGTCATTTTACGCACGGTGTGCTATAAAAGCGTTTAATTGTGCCTGAAGTACGGCGATATAACGTTAGGACATAATAATTGTTGGTGGAACGCCGGTACACCGGCTGTAGACTGTGACTTGTATTTCACAGTTCACACCCGGGAACACCTCAGACACCCCTTTGGGGATTCATGTCATGACAATATATATGTATATATTATTATTATTATTATTATTATTATTATTATGTAGGTACACTTTTCAGTCACGAGCCCTTAGGGACCCGGTCATTTGAAAGGCATTCATGGGGCCGAAGCCAACATTGAAGAGGCCTTAGTACCATTTAATCTAAATGTGAGATGGCCGCATCCATGGAGGCCTCTCCCTCAATGTACCATTGGGATACACTAACGGACAGTCCCCCATAGTTGCCAAACTATTGCCAGGAAGGAAGACTTGGAGTGGGCTATGAGGATGGGATGCTAGATGGGCCGGATAACAGGGCTATGGAGTGAGATAACGGACATCTGCCTCAAAAATCTCTCACAAATTTAAGTCTGGCAGATGGTGACTTGCTGCTTGATGACTACCCAGAAGGATAGCCGTTGTGGGCCCCCTATCTAGCCACCATGGGGTGGCCAGGGGGCAACACTATGTAAGCAGCTAAGGTTGTCGAGAGGTGAGTCTGCGGGGCGCAAGATCCTTATACAGTCAAGTGCCCCCGGCGTTATGACATTTTACACTTCCAACCTGGAGCATAGGTTCCGCTCTTGCGACTCCACTCTGGCCGGCTGGTTAAGGCAAGCGCAGAGGCGGGGAGGTGTGTCGCTGTGTGTATGTGTGTGTAAGTGCATGTGTGTGTGTTTCCCCTGGAGGTAGGGTCCGAGGTGTCGCCACTCACCATCGGCTCGCCACAAGCCGCCCTGCGGTGACTGCTTGCACTGTACGTACCAGAAGGCTAAGGGGTCGACACACCCCGACGCCATCTAGACGCACCAGTGGGCGGTGGGGTCGTCACATCCCTACGCCATTATTATTATTATTATTATTATTATTATTTACTAAATAACAAAGAAAAAAAGTACTAGTAGGTATATTTTAGAAGTACACATCTAAAAATAAGTGTACTCATTTATATTTTCAGGTGATCCAGAACATAACTACTGTACAACGAAATTTCCTGCTCACACAGATTATGGAGACTGTGATATTGAAATCTGGCTTTTTGGCTTGAAGAATGAAAGCAATCGCGACGGATGGAAGCTTTTATTGCCAAAAAATGAGGGATATTATTTATTTTATTGTTTTTTTGAGTCCTTGATTCACATCTAATAATAGATTAAATTAGTATTGTATTGTATTAAATACAATAGAAGATACTTGGGTAATTTGTCCTGAAAACTGCTAATAGTTCCGACGCAAGGGAGGAGGAGCAAAAATAATGTCTTTTTTAATTAAATCAAAATTACTCGTGTTACATATTTTAGAAATCATAAGGGCCATAATTTTTGTTATTTTGTTTCGATAATTATTTTTTTTGGGATGAACCTTGTCTCGTTTTGCATACAAAGAATGTACTTGTTAATATTTTGTCTAGTAAAATGAATATCTACTTTATTAACCAAGATACAATTGATTTAATCATGTTAATGTAATACTGTCCTTCGGCATAAAATGTTGATTCAGATTAAAAAGATTATAATGTAATAATTAGGTAACACAAATATATTTAGGTACAGATGTATTACATTTTTATATGAACTGGAAACAACCAAACGGATCATACACTTCTATGCAATTGGAGATAAATATAATATGCCAGGAACATACAAAACGTTTGTATAACATAAAAAAGTTTATATGTTTGTGGAAGATTCATAATTTTAATAGGGAAAAGTAATTTTGTAAATAAAAATGAAAAAAAAAATGCTGTGTTAGTTCGTAGTTTTATTTGGAATATGGAGTTGATGCTCGTGATTGTTGGCACTTGGTGGAACTTTTGATACATTTTTGATTGAAAAACACTTGTACTTGTCCACTTATTTATATTATTACTAATACTTAAATAAAAATTCGGTAGATACCACCTATATCGATTCGCATCAGTTTGTCCCATCCCTATTCTATCGATATCGATAGGTATTCTAATTTCAATCGATATGGATGGACATGGACACGCTAGCGCGATAGCGGTGCGTCACTAGCGCCACTGTGGAAACATTGGGACTACTCGCAATTCACTCACAGACTGCTGTCCCACTGAGCATGGACTGTCCCATCTGTCTGTAGTTTATTAGGGTAGCGTTCCAAATCACTTTTTCAAGATTAAAATATTGCTCGCTGTCGGAGAAAAGTAGCTCGATGCTGGTTCCAAAACCTAAAAGTAGATGTTTTGGAACCAGCATCGAGCTACTTTTGTCTGACAGCGAGCAATATTTTAATCTTGAAAAGTGATTTGGAACGCAACCTAGGTACCTACTAATTTATTTCATCTGTGATTGTTATTGTTTGAAAATAGCTATCGGTTCATACCTAACCTAGGTATTTAATTTTATTAATTACACAGTGCTAATGTCTGCGACCGAATCCATCCAGTAGATTCTACGTAATCCAGTGATGTTAGTTATCTGACTTATCTGCTCACCTAAAAAAATGCCACAACAAATATTTCAAGTTCTACGATGTTATACATGCCAAGTGTTTCAAGTAAGTTTCTTTTTATAATTTAGCAACCAAAGTGTCGATAAGAGCACACACATAAGGACAACTTGAGGATTTCTGGGTTGGCATATACAATTTTTACGTCATCCTCCCACATCGAGAGCTCAATCTTGCATCTTTTTAAGTGTCTTTAGAAAATCCTTGCAGCTATTATTATTAATAAGTAGCATTATAATATCAATGGTAGGTAGGTTTCTAAAGGCTGACCAAGAATATACAGATGTGCCAAAACTCAATGTCAGCCCTCAGAGAAATATGACTTCAGTAAAAGTTTAATAGTTCTCAAGTTATCAATACTTTTATGAATTTCGTTAAATTCAACACCTTTGAGTGGTCTTTCTAGTTCCACGGCTGCGTAATTCCATATTCAAAGATTTGTTTTTTTTGATGCAGAAATTAAAATCTTTGAATATGGAATTGTCTAACCGTGGCACTAGAAAGACCAATCAAAGGTGTCGAATTTTACGAAATTCATAAAAGTATTGATAACTTGACAAATACTTATTACAGTACAATTAAAATCAGTTAACGATTCGGCCAACCTCGGTAATTGTTGTGAATCCCTCATCTCTCACATGGAGTTATCAATTTACAGATATGACCTTTAATTATATTACTTGTTGTTTTATTGAATACAATACAAGAACGATATAAGCAACAAAAGTTGTAGCTCAAAACTAACACAACCTTTATATTGAAATAAGAAAAATAATAGACTATTTTGACAGTATGACTTCTTAGTGTCAATAAAAACAGTTTGATGTATATGATACATTTATGTTTATGAACGCTAATTTCATTCCTGAAAATATTCGATTCTATCAAATTTTATCAAAATTAACTTACAATAGTATCATGGCTTCAACAAATTTAAAGTGTGCTAAAAAATTGTTGCTCAATCTCGTGAAATTATAAATAATGTATTTTTTTTAACTTGTATTAATAATAAAAAAATATTAATTTTCGAAATATATTTCGGCCCACTATGGGGCCGGCATCAGTCGAATGATCAGATTCAAGTTAAAGGAAACTAAAGGCTCTAAATAGCTAAATTATATATATTTATTTCATATAAATAATGTATATAACTATTTTAGAAAAGAAGCTAATTAATTTAAAAAAGAAGAAAGTTAATATCATAATTTTTTTTTATATATATTGTATACAAGTATAGCTTCAGTAAATAATGAATGTTCAAATTCATGTCGCTTCTGCATAATAAATCTCTTAGGTCTACCGGTTAGTAATGTCATCTTGGCAGGTTTATTGCGTTTATGATACTTCAAATTGAATGCTACCTAAAAGAAATCGCGGTAATGTATTTCGTGTCATTTCTGTCTCAGGATTTAGGCGATGATATCCGAGAAAAGCCGAATCATTAACTGATTTTAATCTTACTTTAAATCTTTTTATGCTTTTTAAATAAATAAAAAAATAGCTGTGCATAACAAACACTGAATTCTGAACCCATAATCTCCTTACTGGAGTTTCTAAGTTCAGTATAATTACCTAATTAAAGAAGCTTTTGCTTGTTTATAGGTTCATCAATGCAAAAAAGCAATCAAATGGGAATGCAAAATGTGTGGAGAAAAACAATCCATAAAAAGAAACTATGGTATTGGTACTTCCAAGGATTGCCGGGGCCATGTTCAAAGATTAAATGGCATCAGAGCTGAAATTGATGAGACAAAAAATGCTGAAGATGCTGATGAAGAGGAAGAAGTATCATACCCAAAAAACATAACTAATACAAGTACAACCAAAATTATAGAAAGTAAATGGAAAAACTATGTGGAAGAAATCAATGAAAATACCACTTTTGAACCAGTGCCTAACAATACCATGTATCATAATGGTACAGAAGTTGTTTTAGAAATTCCTAAAAAGCAACCTCAAAAGAAATTGAATAAACATTCATACAACCACAAAAAAAAGCCTTCTAAATATAATAGACAATATAATGATTCATCAGATGCAAGTGACTTAGAAACTGAAGTTAGTACCAATTGTGTAAAGCCTATAGAGAAGGCCCGAGTTAAATATATCCCTCCAACACGCAAAAGCAATTCAAACTTAGACTTCACTGAAGTTGCTAGGACTGAAACTGAAAAAGTAATTGATACACCTTTTAAATTAAAAATAAATAAAGTAATCATTGACAAAGATACCAAGCTACATAAATATAAAAAACAGAAAATAATTGATACACCAGTAATTCAATGTAATTCAAAATGGGCCAGCTATATTGATGATAATCAAAGAGACGAGCAAGAAATTTGTGATGAAGAAAATAAACAACTTTGTATCAGTTCTGGTGGAGATAGTCAAAATCTGGATAGCGAAGAAGTCCTGATTAACGCACATGATGATGATATCATTAAATATGGGTTTAACGTAAAACATAGAACTGTTAAAATATCTACTGATGAAACTTATAAACCCTACAATATTGATTCACTTGATTTAAGAAACTTTACTGAAGCAAACAACTTCTTGAATAAAGAAGGCACCTCCAACAAAGAAAACTTGCAAAATATATTTTCTTTATGTGATGATAAAGATCTGGATGACGTTTTGAGTTTCTAAACAATATTCTTTCCATGTTTTCTCTTTAATTATTCAGATGTTATTTATATGAAAGTCAATAAAATTCCATTACTTATATAATTTTAAATTTTATTATTAAAACCATACACAGTTTCATCACAATGGCAACAGTATAATATCACTTTTATAACTTTTCTACAACTCTATATAAATAGCTTGTGTACTACTACAGACAACTTTACTGTTTATTACATAAATAACAATATGACTACAATGAGTGTTTGAAAGGTTACATTTTCTCAGCAACAGCTTATAGGTACTTATTCTGAAAATACTGTTAAGTAAAACTAAAAGTCGGGAAATAATAAAAATCGTTTTAAAGATAACTATTCCAAACAATGCTTTCAAAATTAATAAAATCAGTCGGAAAATAATTTAACCACGCCAAGGAAAGGAGAGAACATGACTTATAAATAAGTGTTGATTTAGTCCACAACTTCGGTCACAGGCAGTCATAGATTAAATACTTTTTTTTAAATTGATTTTTGTCTTACATTTTCGACCGCCGTGCTTTCATCCTATAACGGGGGTGCAAGTGGAACGACCAAAGATTACAAGATAATGAAGGACTACTACGCCACTACTGTGGCCATACTTCATGAAAAGTCTAGGACAAATGAACCAAGACATATAACCATCTTTAACAAAATTTATACTTGCGATTGTCGGCACTTGGTGAAACTGGAAACACATCTTGATTAAAAACACTTGTACTAGTTTCACTGAATATATTTATGTATACATATATCTCTCCCGACCGGTTTTGGATATTACACCACTTTCAAGGGATGTATATTATTTTATATTGTTTGAACATCTAAACATCCCTTGAAAATATCCGAAACCGGTCGGGAGAGATATATGTAGATAAACATAAATATATTCAGTGAAACTAGTACAAGTGTTTTTAATCAAGATATCCATCTTTAACTACCTATTTGTTTCATTTTTAGCCTGCTTTTTGGAATATGCGTAGTGTTTACTGACTGACACACCAATGACAAGCTGCGGACCATTATCAACACCTGTATGTTTACCGCAAAATCTTTTAAAAAGGAAACATGACAGTTACAATATTAAACGCTATATTTCAAGGCATTTAAATGCTTTAAGACAACAAAAGGAAGCCCTACCGTATTCGATGCATATCTTACATTTTATTGAACAATTTTACTATTTAAACCAATGGATATTATGTAACCACTAATAAATCCTCATTGATGTTCATAAACCGATGAATATTTATAATGAATATTTATTTCAAGCTCCATTTGTGGCAGTCAGTATCATTTCTTCACCCAAAACAGGAGCTTAGAGGAATGCAATTTGATAATTAACCAATTTATAAAAAGATCTCGCAGACTAGAAAACCATGTGACGTCGTCTATGCAATTCTCTCGCTCTCGCATACCGGCGTCCGTAGCCGCTCCATCGCCAGGCCCTGCAAAATACATAAATAGGGCCTTTTACCAAAACAATTCATAAAATTACAATGCCCACAGAGCAGCAGTTCAAGCAAGAAGACCTTACATTAAGAGGCCTGTAGCCGGCAGCTTGACGTCAGTCGCGCACGGGGATCCCATGCTTTCTATTTCATTCTACATTCAACTTCGGATTGTAGAGCACTGACTGACTGTTATTGGTTAGCCCGAACGTTCATTTCCCAAACTCTTACGGAACTAACCGAACACTAAGCTAACGCGAGACAAAATTAATGTCTTGAAAAAACTCGAGAATGGTTTTGGGTCTTCCTATGATTTCAGGAGAAATATCCCAAAAAACGAAATAAAACAAAAATATTGTTGAATAAGTAGTATAAAATATACTATGCTGTGAACCTTAAATTATTTGATATGTTGTATCGCTTCTAGGACATAACGGTAAGTACATAAACATTGAAGAAAATATGAATTCCAGGACTTTATACGCTTGTAACTTTTGTATGTATTTGATTTTAGTAAATGTTTTAGGTTCAAGTCATGGAAATTGTATGGGATATGTTGAAAAAGAAAAAATAATAAGCAAGTACCTATCAATAAGGATATAGCGAACAACGCTAGTATGGGAGTTAATAGATCGGTGTAACAGCTCTTAATGGTCACAAGTTTGCAATCAAACCGAAGTCAACAAACAATTATTCATCTATGGACCAGAAAAACGGTTTTAAATCTCACATGACAATAAGATTGCTTTAAGGGAGTAACTTTTTACCTCGGTACAAAATGCAAATCATAATATCGTTTTCCTTACTTTTGAATAAAGAGTATGCAATAAATGTGTTTTAAAGCACCTTGTGGAGATAGTTTATTAATAATTAAGTCTTCACAAATAAATTACGTATTTTAATGTATTATATTTTGTTTGCATTACATTAACAAACTTAAATGCGTGTTTAGAGTTGTAATGTAATGCAGCTAAAATGTAACGCATAAAATGTAATAATTTTCATGTGATCACCTAACTATTAATAATCAGTTTGCGCGAATTGCTATAAAACGCATTTATTGTAAACTTTTTATTCAAAAGTAAGGAAAACAATATTATGATGTGCATTTTGCACTGAGATCCTCCGTTACCAACTTAAAAATCAAACAAAGGAATAATACGAAATGCAATTGCTAGTTGAGGAGCAAACTGCATGCTGCGGGGTTTTTGTGAAGGGGAGTTGCGACTATGTGGAACCTATTGTATGCTGTACTTTAGTAGTACCGGCACAGAAGAAAGAAGTACTACAGCAGAAGATCTTCCGTAGTAGGTACTATTCAAAGACACATGAATAAAAAGCTACTCTCATTGCGAAAGTCTCGGGAGAGTATAGTCATCAGAATTCGAATAGATCGAAAATGAATTTAATTCAAATTCCGAACCTTCGACTGAGAAAAATATAGAGCCTTTACTATCTGTTTCAAATGCTATTAGGACAGGACCTTTTGCCTGTGTGCATCTCTTAAACTCGCGCACGTCCGTCAACGTTGCTAACGCACACAGACATCAGGTATGACAAGGTCCATATAGATAATATGAATCACCAACGTTTCACTCAAGCCCCTTAGGCCTACCATGAGTTTTGCTTACTATACACGTTAACGTCTGCGTTAACATTTATATGAGAAATTGTGCAGCGCCCCTAGCGGCTTACAAGAGGAACCAGCATTTCTCATACAAAATATTTTACGCAGACGGTAACGTGTATAGTAAGCAAAACTCATGGTAGGCCTCCTATCCTAAGAAACGGATAGTATAGGTGTCGTAGCGGTGTAAAAGCGCTGACCTTGACTGCGGTAGTCATGTTTTCTCTATCGCACTTAGTAACTTTGTGCGCGAGTGAACACATGCGCTAGTCCCCCAGCACTTTCGCCGAGCGCTCTTAATTCGTTGCGAGACTTGTACTTATAAGATAATATGAATCACCAACCTTTCACTCAAGCCTGCTTCTCCTCTGAGCGTTTGATGATCCTCGAAACGTCGACTTATAACTTCTTCACTGTTACCTGTATGACCACAGACGATTAGTTGTTACTATTTTTGTTTTAGTTGATTCCATTTACTACTAAACAACGTTTGTTAGTGAGATACACATAGCATCATTTAATGGTGCAGAGTTGAACTAGGTATACTTTTTAAAGTTAGTTTATCACATTGATATTATAAATGCGAAAGTTTGTGTGTGTTTGTACGTTTGTTACTCTTTCACGCTGAAACGGCTGGACGGATTTGGATGAATTTAGAATGGATATAGCTTATACTTTAACTTCACACATAGGCTACTTTTTATCCCGGAAAAAAGCATGTCGTTAAACCGAATAACACGCGGGCGGAGCCGCGGGCAAAAGCTAGTAAACTATATTACTATGCTTACTCCCTGATCTTATTATACTCGTATACAATAATACTCATTGTCCCTGAGCATAATTGTATCTGTACATATTATATTTATAATTTACACTTAAGTATAATTTTTTGATGTTGCAAATTTTTCGATTTCGTCGCGGACACAGAATTTAAAATTTGTGTCCGTAAAAACAAAATTTTGGTCAATAAGGTTTTCTAACATACAGGTTACATTTTCGATGCGAAATAGGTTTATTAATTTTTTGTTCGACTACACGTTTGGTATAAAACTGTTACATTCACGTTTTTTAGGGGTTTGTTGTTATACTATGATTTAAAGGAGGGGTATGTACTCGTATCGATAAGCTAAGAAAATTTACCCGAGTGTAAGAAAAAAAATACTATACGGGGTGTAAATAGACTGCTACCATTAAATGAAACCACATATTCTACCGACCCTACTGAACTACTTTTCCCAAGAATCATACCCGCGAACACCCTTAGTTCAGGAAATAATTGAGTTCTAACAAAAATGCGTGAAGCGACCTAAAGCTGTTTTACGGACGACGCTCTCTCTAAACACGCCGTCGTCGGTGACTCTGTCGGTGCGTTAGGGTATTTTAATATTGTACGAGTACAAAAACTGTTATCGATCCGTCATACTGATCACTTACCAAACCTACAGTATGAATTGAGCTGCATAAATAAATGCCATACACCTTGAATATAAGGTCCTACAATAATAAGTGAAAATAATTCTAAGGTAGATCATGTACCGTTCACTGATATGATAACAATGAACCTGTAGGATTACGCGCATTTTTTGCAAATTTTCCCGCCAATTTTGTTTTTGGCTATATCTCCGGAACTAGTGGTCCAATTCTAATGCGGTTCTTTTTTCTAAAACTAGATAAAATTTCTTACAAAAAAACATATTTTTTTTTCTTGGAGAAAGTGGGGGGGGGGCTGTCTCCTTGAAAAAATCTTAATTATATAAATAAATATATGTATGTATACTTTATATATATGTCCATTCAAATTTTATAATATTGTAAAAAATATAAAGAATAATAAAAAAAATATCGCTCTATACATATATTAATAAAAAAAAAATTTGGGCCTAGAATTACAATCCACAACTTTTTTTTATATTATTATAATATTTTTTTATTTTTTTTTTGTTGCTCGTCTTCCTAGCTTTGGAAGAATACCCATATCACTAGGTTTACAATATATTAAATAACAATATTTTTTTTTTTATGATTCGGCCTAGTCGAGAAGATCGTCACGACTGTGACTCTACGGGTGAAGAAGAAAACTTTTTTTTTTATCAAATATTTTTTTAACTTCCCAGTCCAAAGTGATTCAATCAGCTGACTAAATTTCTATGGAAAGGTGAAAAAAAGTTTGCGCAATTTTTTTTATATTTTGTTGGGTTGTTATTTATTTTGGATTCTCTATCATCTGTTAAATTTTATTCACTTTGAATTGTAGGACCTTAGATTCTCTTACCAAGTGGATTTGAATGAGAAAATCTTCGACATGACGGTCCTCGGCAACTGAGCAGCTGTTGCAACTGATTATGAAAGTATTCTCTTTCTGCTGATGTAAGATATTTCACTCTGTTTTGGGTTTCAAACGGATCTGAAAGAAAACGTAATTACGAAGTTACCAAAGATAATATAACGAATCAAAGATGGCGGCCAAATGTGACTTTACAAGTTGGATTAACAAGATTTTACCTATTCGTAAGTTATAGTAGGTGATGAGTCCTGTTACAAACTCGCAATAGAGCAAGTTGTGTGTGGCGTTAATGGTTCTGACACAGTTGTAAGTATTATTGGAGGCACTCATGCAGAAACAGAAGGGGCCGGCGGTCCAGAGGGGGGCGGTGCGCCAGTGATCATTGTCATGACGGAAACAGTTCATGCGTTCCGATTCACACAGTCTTTCCAACTCAGCCTGGAAAACAAATTGGAACGTTTAGAGAGTATTCGACGCAGTCAGCACCAGATTTACCAATTTTTTCAAACCGAATCGTTTTTCAATTTAATCTTGCTATCTTATGTATGATCTTGCATGGTTTGTTTTGAGTGTTTTACCTTCTTCTTAGCCTTCCTCATTTTCTTTCGAAGCCGTTGTTCTTTTATTTTTCTGCGTTCATCTCTCGCTTTTTGTGCGGCTTCTAAATAGCTGTTTCCTGGACCTCGCTGTCTCCTAAAAAAAGCGTAATGATTAACAATACGTACTTGCAAGATTCAATTAAAAAACCGACCAAGTACAAGTTCGGCTCGCCAACGAGCGTTCCATACACGTTTACATTAATAATCGGTTGGAGATATCGTTAACTATTTAAAATCAAAATATTTTCGAAACAAGGACTTCATAACTAGGTGCGGACAAGTAAACTGACTATTTCAAGTTGGTAGCTTTAGCTACAGTGCAATGAGGATCTAATGAACTTCGCTGAAAGCAGCACTGACACCGCCTTGATAATATGAAATGTCATATTACGAAACATCATATTTTGACAGTTCGTCGCCTTGTACCAGCGCCCTTATTCAAGTTTATTTAGAAATTGGATTCTCGTCGCATGTACAAAGAATTGTAGCTCTGGCGGACTGTCACACTGTAGGGAAACAGCGCGAACTTCTCAAATGATCATGTCTTCCTTTTGTTAGACTCATTTAATAATAGAATTACGTAGGTATATTTTATGTAAATTGTAATTGATTAAATTTATAATGCTTTAATATGAAGCTTTTAATGTTTAATTTAGTTTCGAGATGACCATTGTGTACAACTTTAATGGCTCGTCATATTGATAGTTTTTTTCCTGAATTCCTGAATCCCGGTCGGGAGTAAATCGTAAAATAAAACCAGTGAAACAAGCACAAGTGAATTTAATTAAGTATGATGTTTATTTAATTAAACATTATAATTTTTAACAATTTGTTATTTTCTCGATGACAGATCGTTTAGTGATGCTAAAATAGCCAATATGTTAATGACTGCTAGGGTATAAAATTTATTGTAAGTACGATTAACGATTTCTCCAAACAGTGAAATACCAAATGGAAAAAGTAGAATTAAAGAGTTCCATAGTAAAATTTGTCTGCTACAGGTTATCTCTGAAACTAATATTTAGTAACCGATGTAGAAAATGTTTGCCCTGTCATAGTTAGACCTTCAGTTTGAGCACAAGAATTTTCATAAAAACTGAATATTCCAGGGTCCTCCTTTGGGACGTGGCAAGATTAGAATTATTTTGACTGGATTTTTAGTTGGTGTGAAACCGATAACTAGAGATAGAACCTACTCCCCTGAAACCCGAAATAAAAATCAGCTGTTCCATACATTTTGGCCAAGTAACTTTATTACGGAACATTAAAAGTTATACTGAGTATAGTCACTATCTCTAGTTTTAACCAACTACAAATCCAGCAAGTATATACGGACGAAATCGATATAAAAGGAACTTACCTGTTTTCTTCACAGTAGCAAACGTGTTTATCTTCATTTTCAATCAACAGTGGGTGAAGTCGTCTTTGGAATATGTCTGTGGGTTTACCAAATACTCCCATGTTATGTGCAGCCTCTCTATTTGGATTTATGTTTTCAAATTCTGACGCATCAAGTCTTGCAGGTCCAAGGTTAGAAGTTTCTGTCGTGGTTTCTGATTTGGTAACTTCTGTAGCAAATTTCGATGTTTCGGTATTGTCTGTACTGACATCCGATATGGGTTTCTGGGTGGATAGGACTTTGTCGATAGCAGAGCTGAAGTAGTTTACAGCAGAAAAGTCAACAGGCGTATCGTCGTGGGTTGATGACGACGAAATTTGCTTTGTCGGTGATATTTCGAAATGTCGACTGTATTCAGTTGTGATTTCATCGTTAGTTGTTGTTATGGTATTAACTTCAATTTTCTCTGTTTCTATTCGGTCGGGAAATGAATGTTCAGTGTAGTTACCTTCAATAATGATAGTGGTTACTTGTGGCTTTGGTAATTCTTGACCAAATATATTTGTTGAAACTACTTCTGCTTTATCAGTCTCAAAACTTGTACTGGCTTGTTTAGATGTCGTTGAAGACTCGGTGGTTGAATCGTTTTTGAGCTGTATATCGAATATATCATTTTTGGCATTAGCATTTATTGTAGGGACGACATATTCGTTAGACTGTCTAAATTTCTTATCAAAAACAGTTCCATTTCTGTGTTTAGGTTTCAGTCGGTGCAGTCTGCTTTTTCTTAAATGTTCTTTTTGTGGGAATACCCCATTTGTTGTAATATTTTTGAGTTCGAGTTGGTTATTAAAGAAATGTGGTACTGTCTGAGTCTCAATGTTAGTTGTACTAGATATTGGTTTAGCTGTTTTCAGGTGTCTCTTAATCTCTTTTAGATCTTCAAGTTTTGTTCTAAGTTGTCTTATTTGATCTTCTAAACTAAGTCTATTTGTGTGCCATGCCTTTAAATCATTATAAATAACTTGAGAACAATTAACAGTGCCATCTTTTTCTATTTTACATTCCAGAGATGATTCGTTGCTATTTACAATTGCCTCGTTTCTTCTCTTATGTTTATTATTATGTTCCCAATGCTGTGCTCTCCGCTTCATTCTCTTATGATCTATGTTATCTTTGGTACGTTCATAAGCTTCTAAAAATGCCTCCGTTTCCTTAATTAATTTATCAATTTTTTCGTTTATTTGTTTGGATTCAACATCATCATTATTTTCGCTATCGAAAGACAGATGACCAATACTAGGATTCTCTTCGAGAATGCTATCAACCGTGTTAGGTTCAAAAACGTCATTGTCTATGGATCTTCTACTTCTTGTGCTATTCTCCCTCTGTGGTTCAGCTGGTCTTCTTGCAATAGTACCGTCAGTCTCCAATCTAGTGTACACGAGACCACTTGGTGTGAAACAGGCACACTTCTTCGTGCTCATCTTCGGTTGAGGAATCGTAATTTCTGGCTGTAACGAAAAATTACTTTACTGGAGCTCTTGAACTGAAATTAATTTGAACACTTTTTCTATGTCAACAAACCTCATATTTGCACTTGTGCCGCCTCCACCTCCCATTAATCAGCACACACTTCCACTTGCGTCCCGAGGAACAAGGAGCTCGGAGTTCAGCTTTCGAACACTCCACAGCCAATCGAGCGGCTTTATCGTTTACGATGCTGGCTTCCAGTGCTTCTGTAAGTCATATCCAATGTAAGAAGATATAATAACAGTAAGATAAATGTTGACGCTACAGGGTTGTGAGCATGTTTAAAGAACGTATTTTTAATTCAATTTATACTGATTTTATTTTTAACCATCCATCCATCATTTGTCATCGTCCACTGCTGGGCATAGGCCTTTCCAATATTACGCCACTCTTGGCGGTCCTCCGTCCTCCTCATCCAGCTGCCACCCGGATCGTCGGTCGGTCCAGCGGGCACGAGGTGATTTTAAATTATAAAGGCCAAATTAATATTCATACTAACGATCAAGCATCTTCGTCCCAGTTGGAGTGAGGAAGTTGGGTTGGTTGTTCTGATTCAACTCTTCAGCGTCCAGTGCCTTTTCCAAAGATGCTTCCAATATCGGGTTGTGGCTCTCATTTGTGATGAGTGGTTCGCCTATCTTGTCTGAACTATCACTGCTGTCAGATTCAGTGCTGTCCTGAAAGTTAGTATAGATAGATACGTAGGTATATTTTGGAAAACCTTCATTAATTATATATTTATTTTTGTAATTTTAGATTTATAATTTGTTAGGATTAGGATAGGATAGGATAGGATTCTCAAGTACAAAAATTTCTAAAATGTTTTTGGGTAGAGCCTTGTTTCCCTTCACAAGGAAACTTAATGTGGGAATTAGTGTTTTTTGCTTATTGTAAAAAATGTTTATGTAATAAAGAAATGTCCATATTTTTTTTCATTTTTCAATTAAGTAATTATAATGTGTCTTTTTTATGAAAAATAGGTGAGACGATGAGCGAAGCGAGGAGAAGCGTGTTGCTTGTGATCATAAATTCGGGATATGAGCAAAGCTGAGCAGAGCGACAAATATTATGAGATGCTAACGATATTTGCAAAAAAGTAACCTGCATTTTACTGTAATCAGGGACCATAGCGGATTTTGGAACTGTAGGTACATTACCATACTAGCCCGGCAAAATATTGCCGTTCTTTTATTTCAATTTAACTTGCGTTTCAAAACTTACTAACGGAAAAAAGATATTTAGTAAGGTTATAAAATAAATAGCTTTATCCTTAATAGAATAAGAATAATTTATTTCCATCAGATAACAGTAGGTACTGAAAAAATAGTAAGTATAGTAATATTGCTTCGACAAGAAAGGCATTTGCTAGACTCGTATCATACGTCGTTCTTATTCTATTAAGGATAAAGATATCTATTTTATAACCTTACTAAAAATCTTTTTTCGGTTAGTAAGTTTTGAAACGCAAGTTAAATTGAAATAAAAGAACGGCAATATTTTGCCGGGCTAGTACGGTAATGTGCAGTTCCAAAATCCGCTTTGGAGTCAAAATCAGTCCCTGATTACAGTACATTGCAGGTTACTTTTTTGCAAATATCGTTAGCATCTTATAATATTTGTCGCTCTGCTCAGCTTTGCTCATATCCTGAATAAATTTTTTCCTCCGGCTAACTTATATTTGTCCAGCGGATCCAGTTCTCAGCAATAATGTAAGAATAATCTATTTAGATAGAGTTAGTCGTCCTTACATCATCATCCTCCTCATCACCGTCCAAGAACCCGTCATCGTCGTCGTCGTCCTCGAAGTCCGACAGCTCAGAAGACTCATCACGATGCAAGGCCGGTGATGACGTGCTCATGTTGCCCTCGTTCATCTCGCGACTATACTTCTGGGCTCGGAGACGGTCGGCGATGTGGGCTTGAGTTTCGCGACGACCGGAGCTTGAAAAGTAGAAAGCAAATGCTTTAGTTTCGCAGCAATTTCTGTTCTGTTATTATTTCTATTCTGGGCGGGTATTCTGACACGTGCGCAAAACTTGCGAAGGCAGATTGCGAGTGACTTTAAAATGTATTTTGTACGGATATGTATTGATATTTTTGATTAAAAACTTTTAATGAGTATTCCTTACATTTTATAGTTTTTATTTGATGCAGTACTTATAGTCACTCCAATTTCCTTCGCATGGCATATATCATGCTTTAAACAAATATCGAATGACTGATATTGCGCATGCGCAATAATGCCGGATTAGCCACCCTGTTCTGATATTAAAATATATTTATTTATTTTTATATTTTTTTCATTTTACAGGATCACTTAAGTAGATTTTTTGTTATTTTGTGGATTCGAACAAAACTTAGGAAGTTAAGAATGCCAAAATCTCAAACACAGGCAACGATAGTCTGCACTCAGAAGTCTCAAGTATGGATTAATTCTGAAGATCTAGAAATGCGAAACCATCCCTCAGGATTGGAAGGATGCTTCGATTTGCAAACTCTATAAAGGCAAAGGAGACATCTTAGACTGTGGCTCCTACAGAGGCGTCTTGTTCCTCTACTGCTGGGAAAATATTGGTACACATACATACTCTTGACAAGGTTAAATTAACCCAAGAAAAAGCGTTACTTATTATTTTATCTGAAACTCATTTATTCATATTATATTTTTTAAGAGCGCAGTATTAGGTAATTATGATAAGTATAAATTTATTTTACGCCTCAGAATGGACTACCGTACAAGTTTTGCGAATGTTTTATCTTTAAACTTTATGCTGCAAAGTCGTAAAACAAAAATCGTAAACGAAACTTGGACCAAAAACGGTCACGGATTCCGGGGCTTACCGGATGGGCCGGAAGTACGAAAGTTATGCTACGCACAAACTTCCAACTGGATAAAACAAAATACATTACTAATTTTGCTTCGTACACAATACAAGAGCCTGCAACTACCTACTTAATTCTATGTAGTTTTCTATTCTGATAGATCATCCTGGACAAAGTATAAATACAAACGGGCTGAAACGAACCCCCCCCCCCCCCCCAAACTCGGTACAGCTCGGTTTACGACAGTCGCGGTCGCACCGCAGTTACGTACGCACGTTGTCACTGTGAAGCTCCAGCGCATTTTCATTGCAAGTTGTGCATTATATGGTTGCTTAAATTCAACTTTTATAATAATAATATAGCATTAACAAATACGTAAACAGTCAGTTGGCAGCCCTGGGGCGTGTTTAGGCGCCGAGCGGCCGTAGGTATTGATTTCAAGGACACCGCCTAGTTAAATTACTGTTGTTACCTATACTGTGTCCTGGATAACTTTTGTAATTATGCAAAGTATAAGAAACTTTTAGTTTATTAACTTAAAAGATATATGACAAAAAATACTTTAACTTGTATTAATAATAAAAAAATATTAATTTTCGAAATATATTTCGGCCCACTATGGGGCCGGCATCAGTCGAATCATGCCGACTGATGCCGGCCCCATAGTGGGCCGAAATATATTTCGAAAATTAATATTTTTTTATTATTAATACAAGTTAAAAAAATACTTTAATTAAATTAAATATAAGCTAACAACGAAAACGAACGTCATTGGCTTAAATTATAAAATTATAACTAATTGTAACAACGCACTCATACTAATACTGTAAGCTGTCTTTAATTTTAGTTTTAGTGATGTCACAACTAAATTTTCTTTAGTGTGAACAATACAAGCTATATTATTTTGGAAAAAATGTAGTTTTGACAGCACTAAAACTAAAATTAAAACCTTCAGTATCGACTTTACTGTAAGCATAGTAAACTTTTTACTATGCTGTAAGGTAAAGAGCCGGTTTATGTTTGATATTTTTTATGGTTCTTTGTTTGTTTGTATTTATATAAGCGTACCTAATTTGTCTGTGTTTTAATTATTTGCTAAAATTAAAAAAATACAAATTTGCCAGTAGGTATATCGTACGTTTTTCATAAGTTAGTAATTTTTATTAAAATCATTTAATTCTATTTACTTATTTGAATGGTACGAAACACTCAGGCGCGAGTCCTACTCGCACTAAACCGTTTTTTTTATTAACTTGCAGTTAGGATTGCTATACGTCCGGAATTTTCCGGACATGTCCGGAAATTTGGTTCTTTGTCCGGAATGCGGGGGGAATCCTAAGAAGTCCGGAATTTTTTATAAATTTTCATATCAAATGTCCAGTTAAGTTATAAATAAGATAGAATAAATATTTTTTATTTAATCAACATCAACGGTACCTACGAGTACTACCTACCTCTTCAACTCCTATTATAATTTTCGTAAATGTACAATGTAATATATTTATATAGTTTTTTTGTAATGAATAATATTATACTTAAGACTCCTAGATATACCATGCAGCATTTCTAATTATTTTATAAAACACACACGAGAGAATTTAGAAATTTTAGAGAAAATGTCCGGAATTTTCTGCAATTGTCCGGAATTTTCTCCGGATTTTCTTTTTTTTTATATGGTAAGCCTATTTGCAGTCGAATCCACACCTGCGGGGAAAATACAAGAAAACGTACAATGTAGTGCTTTTGTAAGTGTCGTGTGATCTCGTATGATTGTCGCGACATGCCGTCCTTGTTCCAGAACTAAGAGATTTTCATGCAATTTCCGTCAGATTCTTTTTTAGTCTGTCTCACCTCTCGACAAGGAAAGTATCAGGCCAGTGGGCAGCAGCTTGCCGTCTTCTCCTCGGTTGAAGAAGAGGCAGCAAGGATCGACCGTCCATATGTGCTGGCGGCTCCACTCCGCCCATATCCAGGAATGTTGGAGCCAGGTCTATGTTCAGCACTATGTCATCCACACTGAAATGTGCACAATCATAATTAAATCCTCTCTCAAATTATCGTAACTAGTTAATAAAGTAAGGAAAAAAGACTTTAAAAATTCCATTAAACAAGTAATCGTTTCGGTTATTATTTTTATGTTTTAATTTTATTTGCGGTCGGCGCACGATTAAGAGGCAACATCGCCAAACTCAATTTTCTAGATGCCGCACGCATCACACCGTGAGTCACAATTTCTTATTAGGGTTCCATAGTCCGAAAAGGAACCCTTATAGTTTCGCCATGTCCGTCTGTCCGTCCGTCCGTCTGTCCGCGGCTTAGCTCAGAGACTATTGGGATATTAATCACGCCAACAAAACGATAAAATAAAATAATTAAAAAAAATGTTTTAAGGATATCTCCCATACACGAAAATTGGGGATGAATTCTTTTTTCTCATCTATCATAGTGTGAGGTATAGTATGTTAGATAGGTCGTTCAAAAACGTTGTGGGTGTGTGAAAACTATTTTTTCGATTAAGGGATCCGTTGGCGAAATATTAAGCTCTAAAGTGCTAATTTTTGTTAGAGTCAAGTGTCCCCCCCCCCCCCCCCCGCTGGCTAAACGGTTACTCATGGATATGTGAAGAAATTCACAGAAGTAGTATATATCCATCCATCCATCAGCCTGTTCCGTCCACTGCTGGACAGGCCTTTCCAGGATTTCGCCACTCTTGGCGGTCCTCCTGGAAGAAATGCCCATACTCACACACGCTGGGCAGGCGTGTTGGTGAGCGCGGTGCCGAAACCTTTGCACTAGTGACGCCGCTGCCCGTCACTAGTGTGTTTTATATAAGGCCCGGCAATTGGGGATGGATATACCGCCATCCGTCGGGCCCAGGCAATGGTGGGCCGCCTGGCTTTGTCTGAGAGCTATTCTCTTACCCTCCCCCGAATAACTTCGGGAGGATTTGCGAGTAAGATGGTGGTACCTCCACAGTCGAGCCCGGCATCAGCTCTACCACCTATTGTAGTATATTATATAATGAATTTAAAAGGAAAACTATCACAGCTAAGTAGGATTTACAGGTTTACGGGTACAGATCTCGCTAAACTTTTAGTCCCATGTAAACACACCAATGTATGGGCCGTTCTTCTAAATGTATGGGACTAGAAGTTTGACGCAATCTGTATTAGTAGACTAACTTATAAAATGTACCGGGCGACTACGGAATCCTACACTGCGCGTGGCCCGACACGCACTTGGCCGGTTTTTTATTTCTTAATTCATTACTTTGTATCTATATATTTTTTTATATGTTCCTAAAGTAAACAACATCCAGAAATTTTGTGGCAAACAGAACAATATTAGAACAATTTAAAAACTTGCAAATTTACTCTGCGGTTTTATCTTAACCAAATTTTTACTTATGCAAATAATAAAGCTGATTCTGAAGGCTTTAATTTTAGTTTTAGTGCTGCCAGAACTAAATTTTCTTCATTCCAAAACAGTTCTTTAGTGATAACAACACAAGCTATATTACTTCGGACAAATTTAAGTTTCGACAGCACTAAAACTAAAATTAAAGCCTTCAGAATCGGCTTCAGTTTCAACTTAATTTTAACATGAACTTTTTTAATTTTAATAACTTACACTGTCCCTGGTTCCACGCCCGGACCTCTGACGAGGAAAGGCACCCGGATATCGAACTCGAAGGGGAAGCTCTTCCCCTTCACCAGCCCGAACTGACCCAGATGGTACCCGTGGTCTGAAGTGTACACCAAGTACGTGTTGTCCAGCTCTCCCAGAGCCTTTAGTTCCTGATAGACTCTTTCTACAGCCTGGAATATTACGACGCGTTAATTACTAATGGTTTTGTTACGGTACGCGTCCGAAAGTCTTGCTGATTATGGTTTATATTGTAATGTGAATAAAGACTTCGCCCCGGGGGACACACGGGCGCGACCTCTATTTTCTAGCTGTAAGTCAAAAACTGGAATAATATTTTATGATATCTATGATGTGCACAACTCGGAGAGGTATGGTATGGGGAAAAACTGATTTTTTCAGTGACTTCACATTTGAAATGACATTTTTAATTAAGCGTATTTTCAAGGAGTAATCTGACACGAGTACAGTACGATTAAAATCAGTTAACGATTCGGCCAACCTCGGTAATTGTCGTGAATCCCTCATCTCTCACATAGAGTTATCAATTTACAGATATGACCTTTAATTATATTACTCGTTGTCTTATTGAATACAATACAAGAACGATATGAACAACAAAACCTCCATTGTAGCTCAAAACTAACACAACCTTTATATTGAAATAAGAAAAATAATTGACTATTTTGACAGTATGACTTCTTAGTGTCAATAAAAATTAATTATTAATCCGACGTAATATCGTACTGTTACTTACATCAAACAGTGAAATATTGACTTATATATGTATATGTTTTATATATTGTATACAAGTATAGCTTCAGTAAATAACGAATGTTCAAATTCATGTCGCTTCTGCATAATAAATTTCTTAGGTCTACTGGTTAGTAATGTCATCTTGGCAGGTGCTATACATTGCGTTTATGATACTTCAAATTGAATGCTATCTAAAATAAATCGCGGTAATGTATTTCGTGACATTTCCGTCTCGGGATTTAGGCGATGATATCCGAGAAAAGCCGAATCTTTAACTGATTTTTAATCGTATTGTACGGTACGTAGATAGAGAAACAGAACTCGCATAGTGTGTCAAACGCATGTCAAACGGCTCGACAGACTTTTTACAGTGAGTTAGTTCGATGACGATTAATTAAGGACAGACATCATGAGCACAGCAACTGAATTTTGGGCGTGACCAAATGTAATGGCATTTTATTGCGCTATTAAATGCACGAGGTCTTAAGGTTTTCAACCATATTGTTTGTTAATTTTGATAAAATTTTTGATGCGAAATGTATTTCATTTATTATATTTTACTTAAACAACAAAACGTCTGATTTAATAAAATAATTTCTAAATTTTTTTAAAATTTTTTATAAAGATAAGATTGAAAATTTCTGATTTTTAGTCCCCATTTAGCAAAGGCAAAGATAAGTTCGGTAAATTCAGCCTAAAATATTACAAAAAAAACAGATTCGGCAAAATGTTTTATAAAAAAATAACGAAAAAATTTTCTACGATTTTTCGAAGTTTTTTGCTGGGATATTTAGTCTCCATCTGGCAAAGGCAAAGATAAGTTCAAGGGATTCAGCCTAAAATATTATAAAAAACATTACACTAACACCTCAGAATCTTGTGTTAGGATTTGTTTGGAGGTCTAAATGCTTGATGTCTGTCCTTAATCTAAGGTTATAGATAAAGTGTCGTATACCGTCAGAATAGATTTAAGATTTTCGGCACGCCATCATCGTTCCTCCAAAGTTATAAATAGGGCTTTATATGACATTAAAAGGAATTATAAAGCACCAAGATGTTGGGAAACGACGTTTAAAGCTATTTTATTGGTGGGACAAAACATAGCAATAAACGTAAATACAGAAGCCAGTTCAACCGAGTCCGAATAGAGTTTATTTGCACAGTTTTAGTACTTTAGGTACAACCGTCTGTTGGGAATTTATGTCTTTGTTGGAGCGCAGACAGGAATAGAAAGAGTTGGTAGAAAAATTCACGTGAGCGATAAAAAATGTCATAGAATTGCCGTTATTATTGTTGGTTTGCTTGCGTTACATACTAGCATACTTTAAATATAAGTCTCTTAATCAAAACTAAATGAGCAGCATGTTTAATCTCAGATCTGTTTTTTTAAAGGAATATAATTAAATTGAAAACATACAATACAAAATTGTGTTTATTTTCCAAAAATACTTATTATATTAATATAAAACCTATTTAGGGAATTAAATCTAAAGTAAATCTAAATTACTTAAATAAAATCCATCCATCCATCCATCAGCCTGTTTCGTCCACTGCTGGATATGCCTTTCCAAGATTTTGCCACTCTTGGCGGTCCTCCTGGAAGAAATGCCCGTACTCACACACGCTAGGCAGGCGGGTTGGTGGGCGTGGTGCCAAAACCCTTGCACCAGTGACGCCGCTGCCCGTGTCGCCAGTTTGTTTTATATAAGGCCCGGCAATTGGGGATGGATATACCGCCATCCATCGGTCCCAGGCAAAGGTGGGCCGCCTGGTTTTGCCTGAGAGCTGTTCTCTTACTTTCCCCGAATAACCCGGGATTTCGAGTAAGATGGTGGTATCTCCACAGTCGAGCCCGGCATCAGCTCTACACCTAATATAAAATAAATAAATAAATATATTTCAGTTTTTATATACATATACGAGGGGTGGCTGAAAAGTAATCTACCTGACTATGAAAGAAAATACATGGATTAATAATTTATTTTTTATTTTTCAATATAGTCCCCTGCAACTGAAATGCACTTACGACATTTGTCAATAAGTGACAGCATACCATTAAAATAATAATTATTATTTTGATCGTCAAAATAGTCATTCACAGCGTCCTTCATCTCTTCGTCTGTTGAAAATCTGCGCCCTCTCAAATTTTTCTTTAAATTTTTAAATAAGAAGTAGTCAGAGGGAGCCAGGTCTGGACTATAGGGTGGGTGGTTGATCTCTGTAAAGCCGTTTTTTGTCAGAGATGACCGCGCCTTAAAGGCCGTGTGCGCGGGTGCATTATCATGCAAAATCAAAACGCCTTTGCTAAGTTTGCCCCTCCTGTCTTCTTTTATTTTTTTGCGTAGCTGGTCAAGTAAGTTCGCATAGTATTCAGCATTCATCGTGGTGTTTTTTGGCAGGTAATCTATCATAAGAATCCCCTCAACATCCCAAAAAATGGTTGCCATTAGTTTGCCCGCTGACAACCGGACCTTAAACTTCCTTGGTGGTTTTTCCCCTTTAAATTTCCATTGCATCGATTCTTGTTTGCTTTCGGGATCCCACTGACGAATCCAAGTTTCATCACAGGTCACTATTCGCAAGATAGTTTCTTCCTCTTTATCCTTTACCAAGTCTAAAAATGACTGACAACATTCCACACGCCTTTGCTTATCAAACGGGGTCAACATTTTAGGCACCCAACGTGCGCTCACCTTGGACATTCCCAAATGTTCATGAATTATTTCATGAACTCGTTCCTTGCTAATGCCAACATCTCTAGCTATTTCCCACTGCTTAATTCGCCGATCGGCAAGGATCAGTTTCTTCACTTTTTCCACATTATCTGCGGTAACTGCAGAAATGGGCCTTCCACTACGGGGATCGTCTTCTAAGCTCACACGGCCTTGTTTAAACTGCTTTGACCAAAACTTTATTACAAATTCGGAAGGAAATGAATCTCCGAACACCTTAAACATGCGCTCTCGGATCTGCGTCGGCGTATTCCCTTCTTTACCGAGGAATTTAATCACAGCGCGATACTCAATTTTATCCATTTTTAATTTTATTGCAACTTGATAAAAACGAAGACGCGCCAAAAAAAATTGAACTCGTAGAAACAAATAAGTGTCATATTTTTAAAAAAGGAATAAACAAAGAATACGAGAATATAGTGGCCAGTAACATTTTTTAAACTTTCTTTAACAAAGGAGATTTTATATCAGCCACCCCTCGTATATCTGAAAATAACACAGTATAATATAACATTTTAACATCATACGCTAAATATCCTTGTTAAATATACACTGGGCCGCTGAGAAAGCGGGTCGGTTATAAAAATCTCAATAACTTCTAAAATACTGGAACTAGCTTTATTAAAAAAAGACTAAATTAAAGTTTATGTAGGAAGAAGTAAAACCTTGTTATTTTTTTGGTGATTGTATTATATTTCATGTCCCGTATTATTATATATTTTTTTTATATTCTAAAGATATATGTATATTGTTAAAATTAACTTTGACTTGTAGAAAGTATACTTTATGTATCTATTTTGCAAAATAAATATTTTGATTTGATTTGTTTGATAGACCATAAATAAAAAATAAAGACGATTTTTTAAATTTTAACATCAATTTTGAAACCATTTGTTTTACTTTTGTTTCTATTCTTTCATATAAGTATGGTATTTAATGTGCAGAAATTTAGTATTCTGTTTAAATTCCGTTAAAAACATGCCACTAACCCCTGAAAAGTGTACCAAAATTCTGACAATGCTTGAAGTCGGGCGCAGTCAGCGTTATACAGCGAGAACTGTAGGTGTGTCAACCGTTCAAAGAATGCTCCAGCGATTTAAAGAAGGAACAGGCCGAACAAGGCGCACAACAGCGTGGGAGGATCACTATTGTCAAAAATGTTGAGGAATCGATTTCAAACGGCTCCTAATGTCAAAAATCACCTTATATGTGCTGGAGGAAGCAACCCTAGCACATGTACAGTGCGTCGTCGTCATTTAGACCCGCAAATGGTCCAAAACTCGAAAGGAAGCATCGAAATTCAAGGCTGAGTTACGCAAGAGAATCCATCCATCCATCCATCCATCCATCAGCCTGTTTCGTCCACTGTTGGACATAGGCCTTTCCAGGATTTCACCACTCTTGGCGGTCCTCCTGGAAGAAATGCCCAAACTCACACACGCTGGGCAGGCGGGTTGGTGAGCGCGGTGCCGAAACCCTTGCACCAGTGACGCCGCTGCCCGTCACCAGTCTAATTTATGTAAGGCCCGGCAATTGGGGATGGATATGCCGCCATCTATCGGTCCCAGGCAGTGGTGGGCCGCCTGGTTTTTTTGCCTGAGAGCTGTCCTCTTACTCTCCCCCGAATAACTTCGGGAGGATTTCCGAGTAAGATGGTGGTACCTCCACAGTCGAGCCCGGCATTAGCTCTACCACCTATCTATGAATTCTGGATGACTGGTCAAGAGTAATGTTTTCGGACGAGTCGAGGTTCATGCTATACACGCACGATGGGAGGCAAAGAGTCTACAGAAGACCAGGAGAACGCTATAACCAAGCTTGCATTGAAGAGAAAGTGCCATACGGCGGATACTTCCGAAAGCCGCACCGAGCTAGTGGTGATAGAAAATGAAACTTGAACTACAGAAAGATAGGGGAATGAAATCTTAAATGAGTACGTTGGCCCATTTTTAGTAAACATGGGCGACAACGCCATCTTTATGCAAGATAACGCTCGTCCCCATATAGCTCGGATAGTGTTTCACTACCTTGAAGATATCGCTATTACACGCATGGAGTGGCCAGCACGCAGCCCAGTCTTGAACCCCATCGAGCATGCCTGGGACGAACTGGGATGACGTGTACGCCAGCGAAATTTCC
Source organism: Ypsolopha scabrella (assembly GCA_910592155.1). NCBI lineage: Eukaryota > Metazoa > Arthropoda > Insecta > Lepidoptera > Ypsolophidae > Ypsolopha > Ypsolopha scabrella. The sequence continues at coordinate 12,562,548 of OU342962.1, read as the reverse complement.
CTTCAATCACACCTCGTGAACTAAAAGAAACACTGACAGAGGAATGGGAGAATATTTCTCAGCATCGGTTCAGAAATCTAGTGAAAAGCATATGCAATTTTCAATACATTTTAGTGTTTCGTATTGCTACCACGAGCTGTTATACGGTTTGGCATGCTTTTCACTAGATTTCTGAACCGATGCTGAGAAATATTACCGTAGCATATGTTTTTACTTAACCTACTTTTATTTAAAATAAACTTCATAAACTTGAACTTCTTTGACTTTATTTTAAGCAATATAAAATTGTCTATAATACAGTCTTTATTTTATAAAACTAATTCCAATACTTTGGAAGTTATTGAGGTTTTTGTTACCAACCCGCTTTCTTTGCGGCCCAGTGTACTTCTACATAAGAATTTAATTATTGATGTCAAGAAATAATATTTATAGTTTGCAATCAGAGTCCAGTTCTTTGAAGACTTTGTCAATTATTTCGCTTAACACCTCAACGGTCTGCAGTGTCTGCTCTATACTACAGTCAAAAAACATACTAACGCAAAATAATAAATCCTAAAATATGTTTCGCTTACCATGTCAACGTTATGCAGCGTATGAAAATCCTTAGTCATCAGAATGAGCCTAAAGGTAGTATTTCTTCACGTAAACATAGACCATATGTGTTCTTGTTACAAATTATAATTTCGCTTATTCTATCCACACTCTGCTACATGCCTACTAAAGTCACCAGTAGATCAATATACTGTTGATGGGTGGGCTTTATCTTATCTGTCACCCTTAAGATATGTTTTTTACAAGATCAAAACTATTTCAACGCTAACAGTCGACTGTACAATATAATAAGGTCCTGCCATTAAGGCGCCTAGGCACGCCACCGTTTTAGTACAAAATTTAATAACCCGTTTCTGTTGTTTTTCTATATAGACCAAATTTTCTATAAGACCTCTATCATCTGGTGCTGGTATTTTAAAAAGCACCATTGTGCCCAAATTTTGAATATTGATTTTCTTTTAAAGATATCAAGCTGGACAGATTTACATACAAAGTTGTTTTCTTGCCTCAGATTGTACCTATAACGAAATTTGACATTTCAGCCAAATAGCGACTTTGTAAATGCCTGTATTAAACTATTGAGGTCTATAACTTTAGTCTATAATAAAAAACAACAGAAAAACGGGTTATCAAATTTTGTACTAAAACGGTGGTGTGCCTATGCGCCTTAAATTAAAAAAACAAGATATAATAGAATTACGCTAGTAGACCACGTTACAACGATTTTTTTTCTTGTGACCTGTTTTAGGGTTCCGTACCAAAAGAGTAACCAACGGGACCCTATTACTAAGGCTCCGCTGTCCGTCTGTCACCAGGTTGTGTCTCATGAACCGCGATAGTTAGACAGTTGAAATTTTCACATAATGATGTATTTCTGTTGCCGCTATAACAACAGATACTAAAACCGGTCAAGTGCGAGACGGACCCGCGCACTCCCATACAACAGATATGATTTTTTTGCCGTTTTTATAGATAATGGTACGGAACGCGAGAACTTGAATGCGATTATCATTACTAGTTAAGGGTACACTACCTACCCTAGAATTATTTTCACTTATAATTGTAGAACCTTATATACTTATTACAAAATATCCATTCGCTTACCATATCAACGCTCTGTAGCGTCTGCAAGCGCTTGGTCATCAGCAGATCAGTGAACTGCCGATGAATGGGCTTCATCTTCTCCGTGACCCTTAGGATCCACTGCTTGTCAGGGTTCGGAGCCATATCGTACGTTGGGGTGCTGTGGGGTAGGGTTATGTTTATTTTATGTTTTTTACAAAGAACATTGACGTATTTAGGGTTCCGTACCTTAAAATTTTAAAAACGCAACACTTATATGATGACTTTGTTGTCCATCTGTCTGCCTGTTTGTGTGTCTGTCCATCTGTCAAGACCCTTTTTCTCGAGCCCCGTTAGAGATATCAATAATATCTCCTACAGAAGTCAGCGGTCCCATAGTGTGTTAATAAATCAGGCTTCTAACTTAACGTGGAAAAATAGTAGATTATGCACTAAGGGAATAAAGTGGTGTCTTATGTCGCGGGCGGCTTATTGAACCCTGAGCGTAACGAGGAACTCTAGGGTTAACTCCCGAGCGTAGCGAGGAGTTGTATAGAGTCCTGAGTGAAGCGAGGGTTCAAGCTGCCCAAGACGAAGACAGGCTTTATTCCAGAGGAGCATACTCTACTTTTCACACCTTCTGCGAGACAATAAAAAGCCAGGGCTCCATAAATTAAGTATTTTCGTCATATGCTTTTTCGTAAATGTGTTTTGATTTTTCCGGTAGTAGATTATTAATAATCTCTAAAGCGTATTTTTTGATAAACTCTGGAGTAGAATCACTATCGCTCAACATTTTTTTATCAACAATAAAATTCACTGACAATCACAGCACTAAACACGGTCTTTTGTTTCACATTCTTTGTAAACGCACCTTTTTCTTTTTTTTATTCTGCTTACGGTGGCGAGTTCTATTTTCGAACAAACCTCTTTACAATGCCATATATAAGCATTTTTTTACTGACAGCTTTCCACGAGTTTCCACACGAATTTGACGTTCCAATTTCAAATCACTTTATTCCCTAGTGAGTTTCATACAACTTTATATCCCTTAAGATATAATGCTTTACTTTACGTTGAGGTTGCATGATAATAATGTAACTGGACATTGTCGAGCAGGTAGTGTGAAAAATTATTTACGTACCCTTTACGTAATAAATTTCATACAAATTAACTCAACACGAAAACCTTGAAGGGCACTTGCAGATGACTAAGAAACTTGAAATTCCGTTTACAATTAGAATTCCCAATTGCAACTTTGTAGGTCCAATAGAAAATTAGTTATGGGGGAGGGTCGAAAGTAGCCCGAAATGTATCGTCCAATATTATTATTTTTTATTTTTATTTTACATATACCGGTTGAAAATTAAACCTCTAGCTATAACAAGGGAAACTGTTCTATGTTCGAAATAAAAAATACGTTTTGTTACTTTTATCATGATTCTTATTTTAAAAAAACGATATCGACCGCCAAAGAAGCACTAATACTCCGGTAACAGAGACAAAACCTATGCGAACATAGCCTGTGTGCATTACTTACCGCCGGGAATATGTACGGTCATTCACATGTTTCATCGCGTAGGTCTGCCATTTTTTCGAAATTTGGTAAAAAGAAAACTGAAATGAAAAAGAACTTTTGTTTATGGTTTTGTTTTCTACTAGTGATTCTGAACCATAGAGTTCAATAAAGCTAGTGACTTAATTTTCAACCTGTATAAAGCACAAAAAAATGAAAATTCAAGATATATTTTGGGTCCGATTTGATATACGTGGGACGCACTATAAGTTTCCGGAATGAATATGAAAAAATACTATTAAAGGTACAAAATTAATTTATTGTTTTTCAAAATAATCTCCCTTGGCGTCTCTGCACTTTTTCATTCGATCAAACCAGTTTTGAAAACTTTTGTGCCACTCCCCTGTGGTGACCTCTGAAACGTGTTTTTCATACTCCTCGACAGCCTCTTCTGGTGATGAAAATCGTTGACCGCGTAATTGGTTCTTAATTTTTGGGAACAGAAAAAAGTCACAAGGTGCCAGGTCGGGACTGTATGCAGGATGACTCATGAGTTCTACATTTTTCGTCTTCAAAAAGTCGTTTGTCTGTCTGGCCGTGTGAGAACTAGCATTGTCGTGGTGCAGGATGATACGGCGTTTACGGTTATTTTTACGGAGTTCGTCAATAACTTCCGGCAAACAAATGGTCGTGTACCAGTCACTATTCACGGTACGACGATTCTCTAAAGCAACAGTAGCCACGTGTCCAGTTTTATTAAAAAAAGAAGCAATCATCCGCTTAGATGCACTTTTCACGCGCGCCACTTTGGTTGGTTTCGGCTCATCTTGAAAGACCCATACGCTCGATTGCTGCTTTGTTTTGGGATCGTAGCAATAAATCCATGTTTCGTCACCTGTTACTATGTCCCACACCAAATTTGACGCACCTTCGTTGAATCTGGTAAGCATGGCACTGCACCAAGTGACGCGGTCCGTTTTTTGAGCCTCGGTCAAGTTGTGTGGGATCCACCGCGAGCACAGCTTTCTCACACCCAAATGTTTGTGTAGGATTGATTGTATTTGACTCATGCCTATTTCTAAGGATGCGCGAATTTCATGGTAGGTCACATGCCTGTCTGTTTCAATCATACGGCGCACAGCATCGATGTTTTTGTTGGTCACAGCGGTGGACGGCCGACCATCGCGAGATTCGTCACTGAGATTGATACGACCACGCTTGAATTCTGCAAACCAGCTATAAACAGTCGTCTTGCATGGTGCTTCATTGCCAAAAGCTGTTTCAAGCCGAGCGATGCTCTGTTGAGCTGTCAAATTACACTTAAAATCGTAGAAAATCATACTACGAAAATTTTCCCGACTTAAATCCATGTTGATGCAGACACACAATTTTTTAAATGGCGCCACAAGGTAAAAACAAAAGACAGTCAGATGAAACAAACTGCATTCTACAGCCAAAGAGTTCTATTTTCAAATGTTGCAATACATTTTTAAATATTGTCTATGTAAATGGCCAGTTCCGGAAACTTTTAGTGTTACCTATGTATTATGCGCCGGCATTTTATTTCTAGAACTCAGCCCTGGACACTGAGAATTGTTACTATGCACGTAGAACTTATGTAATTTATTAGTTTTAGAGGATTACGCGAATAAAGGGTCCTGCGGTACCTGTTTCATCCCTTTTGGGGTCGAATATTTATTGGGTTTTACCCATAAATATTAAGGTATAACTTGTGTAACGTTACACCAACTAACCGCCTCAAACTGATAATACCTATATGTACCTAAATATAATTTCATTTTAGTGACTCACAAGTGAAGGGCCTATTTATTCAAATTGAAGAACATAAATATTCTCGCTAAAGACCCGATAAATCATTAAAAAAACAAAGATGCCTTAACAGAACATCAATTTTACTGTCCCTCGCATTAGCTAATAAAAATCAGAATAAAACAACAAGCCATTTTTGTTTTACCATTAATTAACAACCTTTTGCTATGCGCGCTGACATAAATTATGATATTTTCATATAAATAAACTGTAATAAAAACCAAGAATTGTGGCTGGCGGCGCCTTCAATATCAAATTAAAATATAATTAAGGCAAAATCGAAGATAGTGGAGAGGGGCCACCGCTCTTAACTCTTGAGGACTGGTTTCCGACCACACAATGTGCCAATATCTGAATATTAAATGAGGCCTGGATCGAGTCTGGTTGCACAAACTAAAGCATAACCCTAGGACAAGCTGAAATGACATTTAATATCCTCTATTACATCTCCTTTTCAATTACGCCGAATGGTTAAAGTTGTTGTTCCTCAAAGCGGCGATGTTATGCCCTCTTTTCGATTTACAGATGAACTCAGAATAAATTATACAAGAACGCTTGTTCACCTGTTTGTTAAGCTTATGTGACAGCGACGGTGTATTATAAATAGCATTAATCTGCCGTATCTGCAGTCAAACAGAAACTAAAGAAAGAAGAACAATAAAAATACTAGTAATAGTCGTAGTAGTTGTAAGTAACGGCACTGAAAGCCAGTAAAAATTTAATTCCTCATGGAAATGGTCAACTATTTGCAGGCTATTCAACTAAAAGAAAAGTCTATGAAATGTATATGTTACGGGTAAAGCCCGAAGTCGGGTAAAAGCCGAAAAATGACAAAAATAGGTGCGACGACGAACAAAGCGAGTATAGTATCGTTTTGTGTAGGATTACCCGGGTAAACCTAGGTTTACTCTATCTTCTAGATCTCTTACTCTATCTTACTCGTAAGATATACATACATGTCATAGAATTATAAAGTTTTAATTTTACCCGCGTGAGTAAGGATATAATCGTATCATAAAGTATATAGTCTGTCAAAAAAGTGTTGAAATTAAAATGAAACTTTAATGAACTTTATTGGACTTAGTAGTATAATTTAGGTAATGATATATATTTATGAAATAACAACGCGGTTAACTCGATTTAACAGATTTTATACTTGTTTGTTTGATGTAACCAGGCGAAAGAAAAATAGTTTCTTCAATATTCATTTCAACACTTTTTTGACAGACTATAGCTTAGAGCTTAGAGCCAACGAGCTTTTCGTCGTAGGTTAGAGTTATATAGTAGGACGTATCTACCAAAACGGATTAAACACTACGGTCTTCTTTTGACTTGTCTTCATCCAACAGTTTCTTTATGTTCTCGTGGTTCCAAAAGAGTCCAGATTGCAACCGTTTTCAGGCAGGTTTTGCTATTAAAAACTGACTCCAAAAAAAAGGAAACCTGCAAAAATCAGCGCACTTTCGATCGATATTTTGCAGAAGACACCGTTTATGTAAATCGTATGCATTCAGCGGCGGTCGACCACCCCTGAATGAGATATGAAGAACGCCAAATGGTTTATACAGAGGTTCAAAGAAAAAACGGAAACCATTTTTTGTTTTAAAGTATATTGTGGTGAATTTTCTCAACCATTTTTCAGTGTCTTCATATATGTAAAAAATGAAAACTATATGTATGTTATGTACCTTTTAACTAAAATTTATAACTCCATCTGCCCCGTGCTAGCGATCACCTAGAGATAGAATATTTTATTTGGTTTAGTGGTTGTTTTGATTAAGTTCGCTCTCAATAAAAAAAACCGGTCAAGTGTGAGTCAGACTCGCATACCTAGGGTTCCGTAATTAGACAGTTTTGGGAACGGTCAGGAAGAAGGTGTTTCAAATCTTGCCCATAACTGTTCATGATGACTAAAAAAAGAATCGCATGTACCACAAAAGAGAGACTCAAATATTTCTGTACCATGTTCTAAAGAAAACTCGTGGATGAAAATTTTCGAAATTTAATTCATTCATTCATTTTGTTTATCGTGAATTTCTCACCCGCTATATTTTTCCTGTAATCTTTACATAATCTTTGATTTTTTTCATATTTTTTGGTTCATTAGTTTCGGAAATAAGGGGGGAGGGCATGCATTTTATGTGGGTTTTCAAAGACTTCTGGAAATCGGTGCCAGTAAATATAGTAAAAGTTTATATTTTTATAATCAGCTCTTTAATTTGATACCCCATTGTATTTTTTTTTGTGTATTATAAGGCCTGTTTTTTATTGTCTTTATGTAAATGTGGCTGGAATAAAGAAATTTTATTTTTAGGATATTCTTTTTATTATTCTCACTTTTTTATTGGAAATAACTAAAACAATTTAAAAAAAAAAAATTTGTACCATATTGTGTAGGCAAGTGTATGCTATTTTGTAGCAAATTTCAAGTCCTTATCTAAAGTTATGAGGCTGTGACGGACGGACGGACGGTCAACGGAGTCTCACCATAAAGGGTGCTTTTACCTTTCAGGTACTATGGAACCCTAAAAATAATCTATTGTAGTGGGCAAGCGAAACATTTCCTAATAGAAACTCTAAATATGAGTGTAATTTGCCATCACATGTATCCCCGAGAGGTGGTCAGAGGGCTCTCCCAAGTGTAGCCTGACCATCATTACTCCAGGCCCAGCTTGAGCATATATATACAAATCTTTTAACAGCCCCCCCCCCCCATTCCTCCTTCTCCCCACCCAGGGTCGGCGTATGACATACGGTACCCTCATACAGCAGGACTATACTTTTTATTTTATTTTAATATATTTTATTAGTAACGGACGGCGATTCTTACTTTCATGCACCGACATAATTAAAAGCAGAACTTGATCGTAGACCATATTAATTATACGGTTTGGATTAAACCTGCGGAACCCTTGGCCTTGTATGGAGGAAACTTGTTCAGTTCAGTATAAAACAAGGTATAAAACTGTTAACATGCAAGAAAGAAACTAAGTTAGTCTGTTTTTAAAGATATTGCTGTCTTTAATTAATTAAATTTAATATTAATCCACAAGAGCATTTAAAAAAAAGGCTTTGTTATGTTTTACATAATTAGTTTATATCTTTACAACAGTCCTTATACTAAATTTCGACGGCTTTTGGCGACGAATTTGGAGTAGTTATGAATCGATAAAACACCCTTCACTTTGCATTTTTTATGTATACATGTATTTTTTTCAGAAACCTGTCTTTTATAGTTAGGGAGTACAATATTTTAAAACCTAATTTTTACTACCTATGTCGTCTTAATTATAATGTTCTCCACTGTCTCCAATTTCACCTCCATTTATCTAAAAAGTATTTAAGTATGATCTTAAATAAGATGTAAGTATTAATGAAGTGCTCAGAAAATTAAACCATAAGCTCTACTGATCATATAACTTTAGTTTTGTGACTTTTCCAAATAAGAAAATGACTTTTTTTCGCTTTCCATAGAAAACGACGAGTGGGTATTAAGAATGCGGAAGTGATTTATTTTCGCATTGTTTCAAAAGTTTTTTCATGGTAGCAGTTCAGTATGATAAATACAGCAGTGGTTTAAATGTATTGCGCAAGTTAATACACCTGATATCTTTGCTTCCATACATCAATTGTTTGACGATTTGGATTGTCTTTCATTCAACAGGATTTGCCAAATTCCAATTCCGTAACAATTCGACATTTTCCCTTCATCTCATTCAGGTTCCAAATTTTAGGACCACGTAATAATCCAAATCATTGCGCACCTTTATTCGTGAACAATAAAATCGCATATCGGATCGGAATACTTCATTTTAGCTACATCGGCCTTATTATAAACAACTACGATCGATTCTGCACAACGACCTTTTCATACTCACATAAACTCCAATCAATAATACATTCCGTCGAATCTGGTTCTCAGAATTAGAAGCAGCTCAGAAGCAATCTCTATGCACAGCTGTGACTGTCGGAGCCAAACACCAACAATTCAGCCGTGATCTGCAAGCGCAGCTGTCACCAATATGTACAAATAACAGGAATCGAGACTGCCTCGGTATCATATTTAATAATGCAACTGGCATATAAAATAGGTGCTTTGTCGGGAATTCAAAACGTTCTAGGCACAAACAAGGATTATTCTATTTGGACTCAAAAGGACGCAAAACTTAGCACAAACTTCAAGTCAATCTTCTTGATTGAAATCCAAATAAAAACAACTCTAAGCGTTATATGAGTCGCAGCTAAATTATTCACTTTCTTTCCAGAATGTGCCACATAAACTAGGTACCAGTGACTAAAAGCACCATAAGCTCTCCTCAAGCGCGACTAAACGGTCTTATGAAACATAAATCAGCTGCCTAAGAGCAAAGTGAAAGTAAAATTATTCAGGGCAGCAACAGGAAGATGTGGAAGTTTGTGAGAGCTCGCTCCACCCGACACTCGCGCAAAAACCACCCTGTCCACTCCTTAAATATTTAACGAGGCTCAAGATGGCTGCCACGCGTAGCTTTCCAGCAATTAATATTTTTGTTAAAATTACTCAGAATGCGCCTGTTTAGCTTCGTGAGAATATAATTTAAAAAGGTATAAGTAATCGAGTAACCGCTGAGTCGTATCGATTGAGAGATTGACCTTTCAAGTTCTGCGAAGGGTTTGGAAGGATATTCGGGCACCTATGTATCGAACCCTTGTTTTAAAAAGAAACTAATTAAAGTGTAAAGTTTCATACGAGGGGTGACGTTACAACATGTACATTAGGCTTAAGGGCCCATGATACCTCAATTCGCAGTCCTGTTCTAACGCTTATGCTTTTTAACTATCTATCCTACTCTAATCAGATGCCGCGCACGCAAAAATATCAGTAATTTTTAAATCACGGCTAAACTGATGTTTTTTTCATTTTTATGGAACAGTCTGCAGCTGCTTTATACTAATATCAGTTATAATATGCAAAGTTTCAGATCTAATTTCAAGTATTCATTGAATACTATGGGTTTATTGTATGGTTTGGAGGTAACTTTGTAATTTTTTTCTATAGAAAAAATTTAATGGAATCAAGTTTTCACAACAGGATAGACATAGCATTAGCCCTCAACTTTATCATATATCAATTTCAGGGTGATTGTTGCAGTATTTTTTGGTATAAAACAGGATAATGCGAAACGAAGTGAGGTATTATCCATCCTTAAGGGTCTAGATTTATTACGACTTCAAAAAGGTTATTTTTGTTATATAATGAATGTTACAAGTTTGTTTTGTAAAAAGGAAAGACTGTATAATAAAAATAACTTTAATACAATACTATTTTTGAGCTCACAGCGTCATGTTATTAGACTGGACACAAGGTGGATATTTTATTTATGGTACGTATTTTATAAAAAGGACTGGTTACATTTCCGAGTACAATATTCTGGAACCTTTAAAATAGCTGATAAGAAAATATAAGACCCAATTCTTCCTTGATTCTGATTAATTAACCATTTAGATGTTTATCGAAATCATTTCGCGACTTCCGTCGTAAAGGTGTTATTTATTATTATTACACACAATACTGATATAGATTTCGCTTCGAACGAAACCGTGGGAAAAAAATGAATTAAAAACGCTTTAGCTTTACTTTACCAAAGTATAGACGGAATCAGACAGGTGTGGACTCAAAATAGGATTGTGGGGACTCCTTGGTTTTAACCTTGTGAAAACCAAGTTTGAGTTTTTAGTCATTAAACATAATACATCTTTAAATAAAGCGGATAATTTATTTATTTTACTAAGATACGAGTACCTGTCTATTTTAAATTAATTTCGTATCTATATTTTTTGCTTTTACCATAGAATATCAAGCATTCAAAGGGGCTCATGATCCCTGGACCTCAGTGTGTGTTTTAGATAGATCGTTTCTGCAGAATATTTCGCGGTTTCAGACGCGATACCTTATACTTTGCTCGATCGAAACCGTCCATGTTTTCATTTTGGATAAAATAATGACAGGCTCTTTTGGCCTGCTTGGAGGCAAATATATCCAATACAGAGCGCATGCGTACCAAATAAAAGCTTGTAACGTATGTTTTAATTTTTTGTGATGGCAACAAGGCTCCAATGTACCGGCGACGTGACGTACAGTGGACTAAAAGAATTAGACCCCATATTGTTCCGAGATGAAACGTCATAGAGTTCTACTTGATGCAAAATGAGGTATTTTACGTAAAGATTGACGTCGTTGATTACAAATGCAGAACTTACTGATGCGTGGTGACATTGAAGAAGAGATGCGAGAACTGCGGTGCGGAGTCCTCGGGGCCGTGTGGCGCCGGGAACGACATGACCAGCAGCACCGGCTTCCTGGAGAACCGCCGCTTGGACGCCCGGAGGAACGCTATCGAGTCGTTGGCGATCAGGTCTGGGTAGTAGTCCTGCGGGAAGGACAATAATTTAAACAAGTCTAAATACCGGTATACGAGAACATGGGGTGCTGACATTTACCGATACCACATAATATACTTCATTTATCATACTGAATACGTTTCACAGAAAAAAAAACTCCGGAAATTATGTTTTTTTTAGACCTTTACTTTAATGAACTTTTATTTTTGTTTCTGAAGACTTGGTTAAGGATTAAAAACAATAAGTTTATGGCTTAGTATTCGAAAAATACTTTTGCGCCCCATAATTAATTATACACTAAGTAAATATATAGCCCCAATACATTATTTTTGTTACTTTGGAACAGTTGTTCAGTATGTACAAAGGTAGATTTGGCCCACAACTTGCGTCACATTAATATTGATGTTATTCCAAAAAACAGCATATAAAGAAATACTAATTGAAGAAGGAGATATGCCCTTTTTTATTTGTCCTAAAATTGTTCTGATAAATGTCCACTGCGCGCTGCGGCGCGAAGAGCTGGTACCCCCCTACTCAGGCGCCCCCAGCCCGCCGCCGCGCGCCGCGACGCCCGTTCCGGCAGTGCTGAGTCAATTCCATCGGGACTGTGTACGTATCGTGTTCTACGTTTTTGGGGGCGCCAAATTATCATGAATAAATTAAAGGAAAAAAAAAGATTTTTAATATTTTTTTCATCATCGCTATCGTGAATATAACCTACCCAGAGAGAGACGGAAGTTGCTGACCAAATCAACACCCTGTATAGTTTCATTTAAAGACACCTGTCCATTTATACCAAGTATATACAGCTTAGTCGCTGAAAAGGCGAAAATTAGAGATGACTGAAACTGAGAAAAAAAACAGCGAGAAAAGGTCGTACCTTGTGATAGTCTTCACCGTGCTTGATCTTCTTCCCGTTCATGTTGACGCTGTAGTTGTAGTACTTGGAGTTCATGATGAGCCCCCCCCACTCCCGCCATCCGGGGGGGATGTACGACCCGTTGTACTTGTTCAGATACTTGCCGAAGTAGCCTGGTGACAAACGAGTATTGGTAAAAAGGATTTAGTTTTAGGCGAAGACAATACCGGATTTAGCAACGCGGACTGTTGACCCCCTGTAAGAGTATTTTTAATTATTATTAATAACATCTTTTATATTAATAGATATGCGTTTTTTGAGACTAGGCTTCTTATGCCCTTTTTTGGCTCGGGCATTATTATATCAGCATCCATTATAGCCTATATGTTGACCAGGGTCACTACGATGATAATGAATAAAACGAGTGTAATTTAAAATCAGTTGTAGTAATAATAACATTATATTACAGCAAACTTTTTATTCTAAGTGTCCTTAAATCTCGAGCCAATTGTGTAAAGCACAAAATATTCTTTTAGTAATAAGTATTTGAATTTATTGCGGGCGCAAATATTTATAAATAACTAGCTTTTGCCCGCGGCTCCACCCGCGTGTTATTCGGTTTAACGACATCCTTTTTTCCGGGATAAAATGTAGCCTATGTGTTAAGTTAGGGTATAAGCTATATCCATTCTAAATTTCATCCAAATCCGTTCAGCCGTTTTAGCGTGAAAGAGTAACAAACATACACACAAACACACACAAACTTTCGCATTTAAAATATTTGTGCGATTCAAAAGGTTTTAAATATTGTTTGTAAAGTATTGTTTTTAGCTCGGCTGGTCCGTAAAATTTCAACAAACATACATTTTTTTTTGTCTTCGGCCTTCTCTGATTTCGTTTACTGGTCGAAAATAACCTTTTTTGATGTAATCATTTTCGGTCAATGGGGAGCTGCCTGATATTCTGACCGCGTGCGTTCAATTTAAAAGCTAAACAAGCCTCACCGAATTTGTTATTTTCCATTAAAATCCAGAAAAGAAAACGAATTGCTAAACAAAGCAAACAAATTTAACCAATTACTTACTCGTCAGGAAACAATGCAATTACAATTTGGCACTTTCCTCAAGGAAAAAGAAAATGGAAAGAGAGAACAAAACGCAAGCAAAATGAAAAGTGCTACGGAGTAGGAAATCATTGTTCGCTAAAGACAATGGTCCTCAAATTTTAATTTCGGGAGCTTTAATGCAAATGTAGGGAGGTTTTTAATTTAGGTGGCGGCGCCATTGCAGCTGAAACTTCCAGTTATTTGTGAAGTGAGACTGGAGTTGTGGAGCTCTGGTTCTTCGGACTATTTATTTACTAGTCTGATCAACAAAGGGATGTCGAGGTAGATTAATTCCTCTGTCGGTAGGACTGCATTGCTATAATATAATCATAATCACAACTCTTATTGCAGTGCTAGCAAGGTCTATTTTTGAAAAATCATGGAAACATAATGTATACATCGTAACAAAAGAAGAATAAGATAAAAGTCAAACAATAACTTTTTGAAAACAGACCTTGCCTTGACTGCTATAAGACTTGTTTTCCACAATGTCAATGGTGTGCACGCACACAATCGCAATTCTACAGTCTCACCTTCTGCACTGTATTAGTGAAATAAGACCACAGACTAAACCCAATGAGTAAGACTGAAGGTGTGGAGCAGTGTGGAGCTTCTTCAATCTTTTTATTTACTAGTCCGATCAACAAAAGGTTGTCGAGGTAGATTAATTCCTCTGTCGGTAGGACTGCAGTGCTATAATAGAACCACTACACAAAAAGCCCTGTTTATTGGACTATGTACTAGTGAAGTGAGACTGTCCTGGAGTTCAGATTTTTCGAACTATCTATAGGTTTTACTAACCCGATCAACGAGGGGATGTCGAGGTAGATTAATTACTCTATCGGTGAGACTGCGTGCTATAATAGATAATTAATTCTATAGCGCTTTAGTTTATACTGTAAAGTAATACAAATTATTGAAATAAATAATAATAATAATGGCTAAACGCGTTTTTCTTATTTCCGAAACGGGCCCTTTAGTTTCATGAAATCCTTTTACTCGTAGAATGGGAACGTGAGGCAACCTCTAGCTTTTTATCTCATAGATAGTAAGGTGAGCGATGCATTGAACAGAGAGAGAAAAAAAAGCTAATGGTATATTTTTACGATGCCATAAAAAATCTGAAACCTTTTTAATTATATAAAGTGACTTTCGTTTATATAGCCATATTCATACTGGAGATTCGGTAAGTGGTCAGGACAGATTCAATGACCATGTTTGGGATATACGAAAAATATTTTTTTGTACCCCTTGTTGTCTAAGAACAACCTCGAATCAATTAGTAAGAGAAGCTTAAATTTTATTTTGTGTATTTCACAGAAAGGGTCATTGAACCTTGGTCCTGCCTGACCATTTACCGAGTTTCCAGTATGAATTTGACAATACAAAGTTTTTTATAGTAAAGACTCGATGACTGCGTGTCTGCTGCTGTTAGCTCGTGATAGATATGCCAAATAAGCAAGTTTTGAGCAAACTCGAAATTACAATCCGTTTCAAATGCTATTAGGATAGGACCTTTTGATGGAAATCAAAACACTGATGGAAATGCGTGAGTGACAGCGTTTCTAACGCACACAGGCATCATAAACCTCTCCATTCCAAAAGGTCCTATCCTAATAGCATTTGAAACTGTACAATCTCGATTGTGGTTCATCAGTACGAGAATACCAGGAAGCAATCCCATTCACGGAACTTATACAGTGTAGTTAAATTGTGAACTTGAGAGGCTTGAAACATGAGCAAAATAAATGAAGTTTAACTAGGAAAACTTATTTATGTGACTAAGAAGACCTTGTAACACTATATTAAAACAAGTCACTATCATCCATCTGTAAACTACTGCTCCACACTCCTGAGCAACACATGCATGTGTACAAATTCTTTCACAGTGAGTGCTATAGGCTTAAGGAATAGCTTACCGTTACACATCCGAGAAGCGCCGTCAATATCAGTATTCAAGAACAAGATTAGACAACACTTTCTTGAGTTGCAGAATACTGAGTAATTTCGTCACAAACTCGTTTTACGAATATATACTTATTTAAGTAAACAGTTCAAGTAGTTTATGTATTTTATTATAAACCGTTTCTTTAAATATTTATTAGGGTGTATTCTAGTTATTTCAACTATTTAAGTACAATTTTACGTTTCATTAAACATTTTTTTCTTTTAATATTATGACACTACCCTCAACAATTTCCCTATTGCCAAAGGTTAGCTGGTAGATAATACTAATTAGTATTAAGCTCGCCTTTGTACAGGGTGTCGCGCCTTCTGTAGCATGATCGAAATGCCTTGGGTTTACTACAGAATGAACATGGGCAACAAAGTATAAATATTATACGACAGAAAGGATGAGTCGACCGTGCGTGACTAAATGTCTATTTTGTCTTTATCTTATTCTTATTATGGATCTGTACTACAGATCCTTAACGGTCGACTACTGCTCCGGTTTGTAGGCTGGCTAGTGGACTGTCATAGCCCTACACTGTGCAGGGGTTGCTGAGGGTCTCTGCATCGCGCTACCTCCCCCTCTCGTGCACAGCAGCTGGGCTATCATCTCACTTTAGCCGCCTAGGGACCTCTTAGGAACTCCGCATGAGTTACCTGTTGCCTGTCCCATCCCGGACGTGAAGGGGGTTTCCCTTCACGAGGACCTCCACCTTCCCCATAGTCCTGCCTCGGTTGCTCCATCATCATAGTCGACCGTTAGCGCGCTCAGCTCGCGTCGCGCTCTTGGGTGAACATCCCGACAAGCCTGGTGGGTCTACGCTCACGGGTTAACCACCAGTTGTCATCTGAATGTTCTACTGCCCAATACCAGACGTAATGATACGCCATTTTGTAATATATGAGAGACTCACTATTCGCTTAGTCCACTCATCCCTTCACATCTCATGGATTGCAAAGCAACGGTCTAACTAATTAGATACATATTAGTATGAGCACTCACCCGTAGAAGCTGGCAACCATGTCCAGAGCACAAAACCCCGCACTTCTTTTGCGGCGCCTCGTCTTTTTTGCGCCATCTTGATTATTCCCAAGAAAGGTACCAACACAATGGTTATGACAAGCGGAAGCCAGAGTAGCCAGTCAAAAAATTATGTCATGATACTTGACACTTACCAATTGGTCGGATAGCGACTCGCGTACAACGCGACACTCCCAAAGGCGAAGACGGTCACTCTAGCAGGGCGAGTAGGTGACGCGTCCATTCTCGGATCTTCTCCCTTGCTGAACCGCAGCGTCCCTTCGGTTTCTGGTGTTCACCTCAATTGGTTGCTGTGGCTCATCTGAAGTTGTGAATTCTTCCAACTCTGGTGTTCTACTATTAGTTGGAGGGCTTGGCTCGCTGTGGGATTCATCATTTCCAGTCTTTTCGACTTCGAGGATAGAGTCTATTTCCATTGGAGAAGTATGCTCACTAATAGTGTTTATATATCTGTGAGACTGCAGATCTCCATCCTGTTCTGGCATGTGCCTCGACTTAAATTCCAAATCAAGGTCTAGGTCCAAGAAGCGAACAGGGACGTCTACCATTGGAACGTCAGCTTGTTCCAAACCTTGTTCGGTATCTTGCTCAGGTTGTACCTGTTCGTCTGAATCTACCTCCAGAGGATAGAGATGCCCAATGGAACGTGTGAGTATAGAGCCATCCACATTGATCTTTGCAACTCTACATTTACCATCTGCCCCCTCAATCAAGGACTCAATTTTCCCAACTTTCCAGTTGTCGCGGTTTTTATAGTCAGACTTCACTTGCACGACTTCACCTACTCGAGGTTCATGATCGGATCTAATTCTTGGCTGTTTAGATGCATGTTTGGATCTCTCTCTCAAACTCGCGAGATATTGTCCCACAAACATCTGTTTGAAGGCCTCTAGAATTTTAAGTCCCTTTTTCCAACTTTCGATCAGGTCAGTCTTTGTAGTTGTACTTTTTGGAGGAAGGTTCGACTATTAGGCATTTTCCCAAGCTAAGGAAATCCGCTGGTCTCAATATGTGGATTATCTCTGTGCCTACTCGTGTTAGTGGTCTGGAGTTTACTACTGCTTCAACTTCCTTCATCACTGTAAGCAATTTGCTGTCGTTCAGTAGATGTTTCTCTAAAGTTCGTTTTAGACAGTGCTTGACTAATGCAACCAGACGTTCGTAAAATCCCCCATGCCAAGGGGCCAGCTGTGGAATAAATTTCCATTGTATTTTCCTTTCGATACAGTATGGTTTTACCATCAATTCAGAGGTCAGCTTGAAATGGGTAGCATTATCTGAGTATATGCGTTGTGGTACTCCTCTGGTCGCCATGAATCTTCGAACAGCTAGGAGGGATTCTTCAGCCGTCAAATCCTTAACTATTTCTAAGTGGATAGCGCGAACTGTTAAGCACGTAAACAAAGCCACCCACTTCTTTTCTCTTCCAGTCGCTGAAGCCACGTACAGAGGGCCAAAATAATCAAGACCACTGAATGCAAAGGGATAGCTGTAGTTTACTCTCTCTCGCGGCAGGGCTGGCGTAGGTGGTAGCTTATAGGGGCCACCACCATGTTTCACACATTGACGGCATCTTCTGAGTACCTTCTGCACTTGGGCTTTTCCTTGCGGTATCCAGTATCGCTCCCTGATGATAGCTAAGGTGTGTGCAGTGCCTACGTGATAGTTTTTTTCATGTGTGTCGTGTATAACTCTATTCGTGAACTCGCAATCTTTTGGCAACAGCACTGGATACTTCATGTCGTAACTCCAGGTGGTATTTGCCATACGGCCTTTGCACCGGAGTACTCCATCGACGTCCAAGAATAAATCCAAATTCCTTCCCAAGTGTGTTCTCTTGCCCATTACTTCATCAAGAAAGTATTGTCTTTGAAGTTTTTTTATTTCAGTTGTTGTCTCATCAAGTGTGTTATAGCTGTCTTGGACAATTATATCTGATTCGCTACTTTCCAAAGCGTCATCAAACTGCTCGACATCCATCTCTCCTGGATGCTCGTCCAGGGCCTCCCCAACTGAAAGGAAGGTCTTGTGCGCATCGTAGTGGCGATTAGAAGGCCAACGAGACTCATGTTCTTTTAAAAATTCTGGACCATTGTACCAGAGCTCTTGTTTTTGTTCCCAGAGCTCGGGCCTCGTCGCAATATCAGCAGGGTTAGACTTAGTGTGAATGTAACACATTTCTGTTTTTTGGTGATTACGCTTGATCTCGTTGACTCTATTTGCTATAAACGGTGGGAGAAGCTTGTTGGATCTCATCCATCCAAGAACAACCAGGCTGTCTGTCCACAAGTACATCTTCTGAATTGGTAAGTCTATGTTGTTACTAGTGTATTTTAGTAACCTGCTCCCTATCAGGTACCCTAATAGCTCTAGCTTGGGTATTTTGAGATCGGTCTTATCTTCTGTCCTTGATATGTGTGATTTTGCCATTACAAATGACACCGCTGTTTCACCATGTCCTTGTGCCTTTAAATAGACTACGGCTGCATATGCGTTCATGGACGCGTCAGTGAAGCAGTGTAGTTCATATATGGTTTTTTGATCAGGTGATTTGATTCCGATGTACCTCTGAAGTTCCACACCTGATACAGCCGTTAACTGTTCTAAAATTTTCTCTACTGACTGTGTCAGGTCTTCAGGCAGCTTCGTGTCCCACTTCACCTTTCTCTCACATATGTGTTGAAACAAGAGTTTCATTGGTAATATCAGTGGGCATACAAATCCACAAGGGTCGTAGACTCGAGCTAGAGCGCGAAGAAACTTCCTTTTGGTGCTTGACAGAGTTTGTTGGCTGAAATGCTCGTCAGTAGTTTTCAGTTTCAGAGTGTCCTTTTCAACATCCCATAATAAACCAAGGACTTTCACTTTATCAGTTTGTTTGGCCTTGTATTCATCGGGTATCAACTCCATAAACTGTCTGCTGTTGGAGACCCAATCCCTGATATTCATGGCTAGCTGTTGAAATGAGGTTCTTACTTTCTGAAATGTTTCTTTGGCATCCTCGACTGAGTCAGCTCCCGTCACCAAGTTGTCGACATAGCATTTGTCAGCAATCACCTTCATCAAGTTTCCATCGGTTTGGGACATATGATGTCTGATAGTAGCAGTGAGTAAGAATGGGCTTGATATCACACCAAAAGGTACTCTACAGAATCGCAGATGCAGTAGATTATCTGGAGTTGGATCTTGGTCCAGATCTTTAACCCAAAGGAATCTTGTCACGTCCCGTTCCTCACTCTGAAGTCCAACTTGCAGGAAGGCCTTTTCTACATCTGCCGTCAGGCCTATTCTCTTGGTGCGAAACTTGAGTAATAATGCTGTCAGGTCTTCCAGCATGGATGGTCCACTATAAAGACACTCATTGAGACACTTCTGTCCTGTTATCTTGGCCGAGGCATCATAGACCAGTCTTCCTTTCTTTCCTTTCTGTTTCACTATATGATGAGGAAGATAGTGAATCAGACCACTGGTCTGGCTGGAATACTGATCGACTACTTCTATGATTCCTAGCTCTAGCTGTTCCTTCAGTATGCTAACATATTCATACCGAGACTCTTTATCCATTCTTTTTATCAAACTTTTGAGTCGTTCAAGAGCAAGTCCAAAGTTAGATGGGAGATCAGGTGGGTACTGGATCCAGGGCCATCTAACCTCATATCGTCCATCGCGATACTGAACTGTCTCATTAAAATGATGTACTGCTTCCTCTTGCCATGTAGCCTTGGGTGAATCAGTGATACCAATACTTTCCAGTGACCATAGAAATTTCATGTCAATGCTCCTTAATGGTAGATCTGGTTCCGTGAAGTATGGACAGCTTGGTATATGACATTGACAGTAAGTAGTGATGGATAGAATATTAGGCGTTTCTTTCTGTATTATATTGCCAGACAACACCCAGCCAAAGTCGGTGTCCATTAAGTATAAGTTTGTGCCAATCTGAGTTTTGTCATCTCTTATGAAGGAGCAGTAGAAATCATTCCCAACAAGTAGGTCAATACCATCCCCAGTCGTGTCATCATCAGCAAGTATGTCCACGCTGTCAACCTTCAGGTTTGCTACTGACACCCTGTCTGTAATGTGAGGAACAACATTAACCTGCATTGGCCTGATGACACCACGCTTAGTTTCTAATATAATTTCTGTGGATGGACTTGATGTTTCTGTAGGGCTGGAGGCTCCAAATGTATAAATTAGCAGCAGATCATCCTTTTCTATTGACAGGCCCAGTTCGTTAGCTAACCTTGATGAAATATAACTACGTTGGCTGCCACTGTCCAGAAGGAGTCTGCAATTTTGACTCTTGTTACTTTCGGGGCTTATGATTTTTGCCACGGCAGTCTGTAAAAAGGTATGACCATGAGAAATCTCACACACAGTTTCTATGGCATCTTTTGTTAAGGAAGATAGCTCACCTTTATCAATATTCGGACACAAAAGTTTCATATGATCCCCCTTGCACTGGTAACAGGACACCTGCTTCTTACAATCTTCCGTTCTATGGTTCTGATTCAGGCAACGCAGACAGCGACCAGAAAGCTTCTCCTTCCTTGCTTCTACTGTCCTTACAGTCCTACATTCGGAGCTTGAATGGTTAATTCGCTTACAGAAGATGCAACTGCGTCTGGGCTTCTTTGTCGGTGGCACTCTGATGTAGTTATCAGCATTTCTCTTTCGATTTGGCTGCTGTCGCTTTGGTTCCACTCTCACTTGTAGAGCTTCAGTGGTACTTCCGGAAGAACCTGGTATAGGTGATATCACTTCAACTGTGGATGGAGCTGATGTCGACTTTTCCATCGCTGTGATGATGCGGTGCAAGTTCTTTCTGATAGCTGCCATTGAATTTCCACTGTCCCTCAAGTGATGTTCCTGTACCACTTTATCAGGAAACTTGCTAAGTATGATTGCCCGAAAGTGATTTCCATCTGCCGGTGCTCCAAGCTTCTCCAAAACCTTGAGATGTCGTTCAATGGGTCTAAAGTCAACCTACAACTCCCACTTGTGTAGTCCGCACATGAGAGGCCATTGAGTGCAGTGTAGTGCGCATCTATTAAAATGTCATCAGAGCCAAATCTGTCCTGCAGAGTCTCAATTGCAATGGTGTAGTTGGCATCCGTTGTAGTCAATCCTGAGACAGCATCTAGAGCAGTACCTTCAAGACAGCTGAGCAGGTATGACAATTTGTCAGCTTTTGCTAGATCTCGCTGGTGTATGTTGGCTCGAAAACGGTCCCAAAACTCACTCCACTTTAGTCTATCTCCATTGTACTTTGTTAATTCGAGCTTCGGTAACCTCGTGGCCTTGTCATGTTCGTGATGGCTTAATTGCTGAGTCTGGACAGAAAACTCGATCTTGTTTATGAGATCTTCAGCTGCCAACTGAGCTTCCAGTGCAGAATTTATTACGTCAGGCTGGGGTTCCCGTGAGGTTGTGGTATAATGTTTGATTTCCTCATCAAATTTTTTAACCAAGTCTTTCAGCTGACGTAATGAAAATGCTACCTTTTCGCTGTCCAATTTCGCCTGCTCATACAGCTGTGTCGTTGTGTTGACGAAGCTGGAGAGGCGTTCCTTTCTCAGCTCAACTCTTCTAAGTAGAATCTGCTCCATATTGACGTCAACTAACTTTATTTTGGAAGTAAATCACTTCGGCAACCACGTATGGTATAACCAACAATGTCACAAATACGAGTACACTAAAGCCCCCAAACAATTGCACTAAACACGGTTCTAGTTATTCACAAGCAAATATTTCAACACACAAGTATAATATTTTCTCAGCACGAGGTGAAAATAATACCAACACCGGCCGGAGTTTTCTTTTATGTCAAAACAAACAGTAGTGCGCTCCGATTCAAGACATAATCGATTACATCGCGTCTATCGTCATTCCGAATCACTGATGACCGTACGGCGTAAGTAGTTTGATGGTACTTTTAGTGCTGTCACTTCCATTCGGAACCCGGCCCAGGTCGGAGATGGAAGTCAAAAAAAGGAAAAAAAAAAAAAAAAACCGGAAATTTTTAAAACTTCAATAAATTTGTTTAAGGCTGAGCTGCGTTCAGTCACCCGCCGACGCCCGGCGACCATGACATCTCTTTTGCACGCGTTGAATTTGACACGATGAGCGGGCGACCAAACTGAACGCGGCATAAAATAAAAAACCGGTAATAATCGAAAAATATCAAGGGACAACATTTATCATAGACAACCTGCCTTTCCTTTTCCAATGGCTTGCGGCTTGTCAGTGTTGCCACCCAAATAAAAAAATAAAATAAGAAATCACAGATTATAATGCGCGTACGCACACTGGGCAGTAACGTAAAACAAAGGAAAGAAAATTTTAATAGAACATAATCATAATCATAATCATATTATTTATTTGTACATTAAAGCCACACCTGGCACACAAATCATTTTATAAAACACACAGTAAAATCGATTCATAAAAATAAAATAAAAAGTAAATAAATCACATATTAATAGGTAAACCGAAATTATTAAATGTCTACATTTTAACAAGTAAATAGAATATATGTATATAAAAAAAATTAAAGCAATGAAGATGTCAAGTACAGGTAATAATGAAAATAATTATTATAACAATCATAGTAACAAAACTATTAACAAATAGGAAATTAATATGTCAGAAATAGTTATAGGTAGGTACTTTAAAAAAAAAAACAAAAAGATCAAAAAATTCAGTTAATCTGTCAGAAAATTTCATTGAAATTAAATAAAAATAGGAAATTATCAATCATTATAATATTCATTTATATTATAGAAAGGTTTTTCCAACAAATACGCTTTTAACTTTTTTTGGAATATTTTTAGGTTTGCACTGTCCTTAATATCATTACTAAGCTTATTGTAAATCCTAATCCCAGTGTAACTCAAACTTTTGTTAAACGTTGTATATTTTGCCATAGGGGCTTTAAGGTGATTGCTATTTCTAAGGTTACTCTGATTTTCACCTACAGTTCGGTAATTATGTCGATTTTGAAAAATATAACAACATACGAGGTATATATAAAGAGCGATTACTGTAAGTATCTTGTGTTTAACAAATAAAGGTTTGCAGTGATCACGATATGATGCTTTATCAATTAATCTGACTGCTTTCTTTTGAAGGATTAAAACACTTTTAATACTTGTACAGTTACCCCAAATTTCAAGCCCATATCTTAAAATACTTTCAAAATAAGAATAGTACACGATTTTTAGTGTGTCATAGTTTGCAATATTTCTGAGGTTTTTGAGACAGTAGCAACCACTTGCAAGCCGTTTTTTAATTGTGTCTACATGGTGAGCCCAACTTAAGAGAGGGTCTAGATTTATTCCTAAGAATTTTACATAAGAACATTTGGCTATTGGTAGATCGAGATCAAATTCTGGACTGTTTGCATGTCGCTTGAAGTTAATATAAAAGCTCTTTTCTAGATTCACAATAATGTATCCTAATTTCAGAGTACACAGAACAAAATTACTTGCAAAATTAATCATGTGAATCTGAACAGAGAGTAACCAGAACGAATCTGGCTTCCCTGATCAAATCCCAGCTCCTCCACCATTTTTGTCGCGCCTTCTGTAGCATGATCGAAATGCCTTGGGTTTACTACAGAATGAACATGGGCAACAAAGTATAAATATTATACGACAGAAAGGATGAGTCGACCGTGCGTGACTAAATGTCTATTTTGTTTTTATCTTATTCTTATTATGGATCTGTACTACAGATCCTTAACGGTCGACTACTGCTCCGGTTTGTAGGCTGGCTAGTGGACTGTCATAGCCCTACACTGTGCAGGGGTTGCTGAGGGTCTCTGCATCGCGCTACCTCCCCCTCTCGTGCACAGCAGCTGGGCTATCATCTCACTTTAGCTGCCTAGGGACCTCTTAGGAACTCCGCATGAGTTACCTGTTGCCTGTCCCATCCCGGACGTGAAGGGGGTTTCCCTTCACGAGGACCTCCACCTTCCCCATAGTCCTGCCTCGGTTGCTCCATCATCATAGTCGACCGTTAGCGCGCTCAGCTCGCGTCGCGCTCTTGGGTGAACATCCCGACAAGCCTGGTGGGTCTATGCTCACGGGTTAACCACCAGTTGTCATCTGAATGTTCTACTGCCCAATACCAGACGTAATGATACGCCATTTTGTAATATATGAGAGACTCACTATTCGCTTAGTCCACTCATCCCTTCACATCTCATGGATTGCAAAGCAACAGTCTAACTAATTAGATACATATTAGTATGAGCACTCACCCGTAGAAGCTGGCAACCATGTCCAGAGCACAAAACCCCGCACTTCTTTTGCGGCGCCTCGTCTTTTTTGCGCCATCTTGATTATTCCCAAGAAAGGTACCAACACAATGGTTATGACAAGCGGAAGCCAGAGTAGCCAGTCAAAAAATTATGTCATGATACTTGACACTTACCAATTGGTCGGATAGCGACTCGCGTACAACGCGACACAGGGATTGTTTTTTTGTGCAATAAATAATTTTATTATTTTTTATTATTAAACTAAACTTCTACTTAATCTGTATCTTTATTACGACAAGGTTCCTTAAGGGGTCCCAATTATATATCCCCAAACATATGCGTACACTCAAGTTCTTCGTATAGTCACATATAATATAATACTAGGTATAGTGAAGTGTGTGACTGACACAGTTACTGTTCCGTCATTATTATCCGGTTGGGTCCGGAATGAGTCCAGTGCAACCCTGGGGCTCCAAGAGCTCCCCTTGATGGCCCTTCACTCTGACAACCATTGTCACGGTTCGAGCAATTAGAAACATTTTTGGGCTGAAGATTAAATCTCTTTCCGTATAAACTGCGACGTATTTCTGTTTGCGAATGTCACTGGTCGGAGATAATGGAATTACTTTTCGTTTATCAATAATTGATTATTTTATTATTAATAATATGTGTCAAGGTAGCATAAGGGGGAACGTTTCGAGCTCAGTGAAAAATCCATAACATATGATTGTTTATCTCGTTTTTTTAATAAAATGCATGAAATAATATAGTTTAATCTTATTTTGCGACTATTCTTTAATAATTGCGTAATTTTATAGATCATAGTTAGCGTGTATGTCCATACAAACTTAAAAGCGTGTTTTGAGTTGGTGTGGACATTTATTTACAACGCAATGCATAAAATTACAAAATTTTGGCAGAAATACCTATGCTCGCAAAATGCCATAAATCACATTTATTTAGTACTTTTTATTCAATATAAATAAATAATTGCTATATTTAGCCTTTTATTTCCTTTAAATATTAGTAATAAAGTATAAATAAAATAAAAACAGATTTTTCAATATAATAGGTTGGGGAAAAAGTTTCTTCGCATTTTATATGAAAATTCAAAACATTTTTAATAAAGTTTATTTACATTTAAAAAGGTTTCAGCACCGCGCTCACCAACCCGCCTGCCCAGCGTGTGTGAGTATGGGCATTTCTTCCAGGAGGATCGCCAAGAGTGGCGAAATCCTGGAAAGGCCTATGTCCAGCAGTGGACGAAACAGGCTGATGGATGGATGGATGGACATTTAACTAAAGTATGTAGGTGCCATTTTGTTCGATAACTTTCTGCCATCTTGTAGGTAGGGACATGATCCCATTGCTATAGAAATTCTGGGGCTTCTGATCAAAAAACCGCGACAAGTGGTTTTGGCAGTCTTCTCGTGATGTCAACGTGACACTGCCTAAAGAATTCTAAAGAGACCGAAACAAGTAGAAATCTGAAGGTGCAAGGTCAGGAATATACGGCGGATGCATTAATATGTCCCAGCCAAACTCTATTAATTTTTGCTGAGTGACTAAAGATGTGTGAGGTCTAGCGTTATCATGATGAAAAACCACAGCCCTTCTGTTGACTAATTCCGGCCACTTTCTGTCAACTTCTTGCTTTAATCTCATCAGTTGTTCGCAGTAGAGTTCAGAACCGATGGTCCTGCCTGGCGGTAACAGCTCATAATGAATAATGCCCTTCCAATCCCACCATACACCCAGCATTACCTTGTTGCGAGATAACCCGGGTTTCACCAGAGTCTGTGAAGCCTGACTAGCCTTTGACCACGACCTTTTTCGCACGTTCTTGGCGTACGTGATCCACTTTTCATCACCAGTTATCAGGTTTTTCAAAAATGGTTCGGTTTCATTACGTCGTAATAAAGAATCACAAATGAGTACACGGTTCATTAAGTTTCTTTCAGTGAGCTCATAAGGCACCCAAATATCGAGCTTTTTTGTGTACCCAGCTTTTTTCAAATGCGCCAACACTGTTTTGTGGTCAATCCCCAGTTCTTCAGCTACATCGTAACTACTGAGATGCCGATCTTGCTCCACTTTTTCAAAAATGGCATCCATTTTATCCGTAACAGGGCGCCCAGAGCGAGGTGCACTTTTGACATCAAAATTTCCGGATTGAAAACGCTTAAACCAAATTTGTGCCACTCTCACAGACACTGCACTAGGTCCATAAACATCACAAATTTTTTTCGCGGCTTTTGTTGCATTTTTACCTTTTTTGTAGTAAAATTTTAAAATGTATCGAATTTCTTCATTAGATTCACTCATCTTAACAGTAAGAAAAACAAATTAAAATCACACATTTCACCTAATTTGAATTTGGTATTATCTTTTTTAAAATTTAAACTTTTTAATAATACCAAAACCAGCCAGATGCAATTGGTATAGCCAATGAGATTTTATCATAAGTTCATACATACTATTTGCGAAAAGAGTTTTTCCCCAACCTAATACTTCGGCCTCTTCTATGAGGCCGTCACAAAATATTCAAAAGGTTAAAAGTCAACCTGTATATGGATAATCCAACTTCCATGGAACACCTTCGATAAATGTGCAAAAATGTAAAAAGTCTTTTGTATCGTTAAGTACTAAATTATGATTAAATGGTCCTACAATTCTAGGTATGAAACAAAGGTACCTTAGTGCTGGCATAATCTAGCTATTCTCGTAACTTAGATGTTTTATCATGGCGGGTCTCAGTTTCAGAGAAGTTCGGGTGACCGTCCTATTCTGCTACATAAACGTTTTAATAACAACTATTCAGCGTACCGTCACGAAATATTTCCCTGAGTGTCAGAGGTGTTTTCAAGTGTTAACTTTTACTAAGACAGTCACTAGATATAGGTATACGATTTGAAGGGCTTCCAGGTTTCCTTAAAATTGTTTTCCTTCACTGTCAGGAAGTGGTACGTGCATATTTGTATAAATACTGAACACATAAAGAACGAAAAACTCATTGGTGCATGCTCGACTAGCTGGATTCTGATCAAATATAACTATACGTTTAGCCGCATACGCTGTTAGACGCATGAGGCAACTTACTGATGTAAGATGTAAGATACTGCAAAGTAAATGTATGTTACATTAAGTGTATATCATAAATGGGCAGAGTTAGGCATTATATTTGTGTATAGCTTACTTATCTGTCTATTTGTTTATTTATTTCATAATATTTGTATTATATTTTTATATTTTTTACTTTTGTACGTATATAATTTTATTACATTTAAGTAAGCCCAACTTTTAATTTTTGTATGTGTTTTTCCGTGTTATACTTATTTTTTATCGCAAAAACGTAGATTTTTCTCCAGTTTATAAACATCCTACGAAAAACCTGTAATATTAAAAATATCCAACTTATACCACTAAAACAGTTATTAGCAGCGTTTTCCAGAATCAGGATATAAAGTTCAGTCACGAATGGTTCCACTACAATTTTAAGCTTGACGTAGATAACGTTTAACGTCTTTTGGTCATGGCTCTACTTTACTTTACGTAAGGAGTTGGTTTTGTTTGTCGTATTTTGGTTAGTTTATTGTTGCAGTACTTGAATAGGTACTCGAAATTCGTATCAAAGCCCGTGCACACTAGAAACTAATAATAATGACTTCATGATGATGAATGATGGATGTGCTCATGTACTTGTTTCACGATATATTTTATGTATTCCTTTAATCAACAAATTTCGGATTTTTCGTCTTTATCAAGGATTTCAAGAATAAACGTTGCACTACTTCGCATCCATCCATCCATCAGCCTGTTTCGTCCACTGCTGGACATAGGCCTTTCCAGGATTTTGCCACTCTTGGCGGTCCTCCTGGAAGAAATGCCCATACTCACACACGCTGGGCAGGCGGGTTGGTGAGCGCGGTGCCGAAACCCTTGCACCAGTGACGCCACTGCCCGTCACCAGTCTGTTTTATATAAGGCCCGGCAATTAGGGATGGATAAACCGCCATCCATCGGTCCCAGGCGATGTTGGGCCGCCTGGTTTTTTTGCCTGAGAGCTGTTCTCTTACTCTCCCCCGAATAACTTCGGGAGGATTTCCGAGTACGATGGTGGTACCTCCACAGTCGAGCCCGGCATCAGCTCTACCACCTAAACTTACTTCGCATGTAAGCAATAAATTCCACTAATTAAATTCCATCCCACTAATAATAAACAAATAATAATATTATAAATGAGAAAGTTTGGATGGATGGTTGAATGGATGTTTGTTAGCCTCTCACGCCGTATCTACTGAACCGATTGGACTGAAATTTTGCACAAATATTGTTCTAAGCCTAGAATACGACATGAGTTACTTTTTATCCTATGAATCAGTTCCCATGGGATAGCAGTAGCGTGTCAAGTTTCTAGTACTACTATTAGTACTATATAATATAAAGGATTAGTATTTCAAGTGGCCGTGGATTAGATGGCCAAATCCTGAACTACAGGGAATAGCTCAAAATTTTGATGAAAACCAAAGGTGCACCCTTAGATTGTTGAAAAAACATTTTTTTTTTGCCGAGAATAGTGACGGGTAATGGAGAATTTTCGTTCGGAAAAGAAAAGAAAAAAATATATATTTCAATTTATTTTCAATTTTTTTTTAATATTTTTCTGATATTTTTCAAAATGTTAAGAATTCACTAGGCTAAGAAAAAAAAAGATAATTGCACTGAAATATAATCAACATTTATTCTTTAACGATTACAAATACTTGTGCAATTGGAAATGATGAAATTTGAAGGAAATACATACGATAGTGTAGGTATTTACTATTGTTTAGGCTAAGGTTGAGGATACAACACTGTCATATCGTCCTCATTAACATGTTTTCCTTTGAAACCATCTACAAGTTTTAAAATATAACCATAAAGCAAGTTTCTCATGCACGGTGGTACATATTGTAAATCATAAGTAAACAATCAAAACGATATTTGCTTCAATTCGGATATATTATCTACATCAGTATCTCGTGTATTTGCAAACAATAAGTCTCATGGTAGATTTTCATCAGGCTAATGAATGATTGTTTAAATATTATTTATTTATTTATTTATAATATTATTTAAGTTACTGCTCATGCCTTTTTTGTATAATTTTATATTCATAAGGATGTAAAGCTTTTAAGTAAGGTGTAATTTTAATGATTCTTGTCAAAATTTTACAGTTAACAATATTTTTAATACGTTAATCAAACCTTAACTAATCAATTGTTTGAAATTTTGGGATGCCTATGATTCCGAATTCTGCGTCTCTTGAAAAGGTAATGTATGAAAATTTAAAAATATTTATCACTTTATTAAAAATGAGTACGTTCATTTAGTTTGACGTATGTCATTACTTCCCAGATTTGATTTGATGGTGCAATAAACAATAATATACAGAGTTGTATTTTTTTTTATCAACTAGTTCGATTCTGGGCTTAGATTTTTCAAAGATCGAATGATGCAATTTCGGTTTTCATCAAAATCAGCCCCGAGACGAGACTCCTTTGAGCATTTGTCACTATTCCCTATAGTTTTGGATTGGGACAGACACGCTCACTTGAAAAATTATAGAAAAAAAAATTATTGATTTAAAATTACATATTATATGACACTATTAATTGGAACTCTGGCCATTAAGGTAGGCAGGCACCTGCCTGAGATTTAACGACCAGCGCTCTTCGCATAAATTGACACATTTTCTGAATTTGTTGTGTACCAGCTAAAGATAAAAATCACAAAAAAATATACTATTACGTAGAAGACATGAAATTGACTTAATATTAACTAAAGTAACATACATGATGCATTTAATTGATCTCAATTATTTTATAAAATAACAAACATAGTGGATATTTACAATTTGATGGCGAGTAATGAGAATGACGTAAGGCAATCAGGGATATTAATTAATGTACATTTTAATCAATTTTGAAGTATGTCATCCTGTCTAAACGCAGCGGTATTACTCACTCAGCATGTAGTGTTCAAAAATTTTAATAAAAACTAGAAAATCCGCAAGTCAAACTGAGAGGCAGGGGTTAGTAACCATTACAACAACCCAACCTGTCCAACCATATTATATTGCTCTGCAGAGAGATTAAAGGGCTGGAGTTCTGTCAAAAAATAAATCCCTTAGTATGTCCCTTCTGTCCGCAGCAGAGGTCAAACGCTGCAGGGCCGATTGAACCAAATGAAAGCCATAAAATTAGATGTCATATTTATACAGACTACTATTCTAATAACTGAACTGACTTTTCGAGAAGACAATGAATACATCTGTCATAGTAAATATCACTTGACCGTGTTTTTAGGGTTCCGTACCCAAGCGCAAAAGCGAGCCCGATTAATTTCACTCTGCTGTCTATCCTTCCGTATATCACGGATCTCTAGCTCGTAGGCGGAATGACTTACAGACCCGAAATTTGGATATTTCGTGTAAAAGGTTGATCCAAAACCGAATAATGAAATATAAAATTAGATGAAATATTCTTTTAGCATGAAGAAGTCGAAAGAATATTTTCTTCTTTGGTATAAATATGTAGTGTCTCATTTTCTAAATAAAAATTTTTTACTTTAAAAAATAAAGAAATTGAGAGCTGTCAATGTTCTTAGTTTTAGACCTTTTTATACGGGGTCTATCTATCTCAACAACGAAACTATTTAGGAATTTGGAATTTCTGACTTCATTTAATAGACAAATTTGTAAGCTTAGACCGAAACTAAAAAAAAATTTTGTTCACGTATTTTTGCGATGTTGCGGAACCCTAATAGAGCAAGGCCCGGCGCGCTCTTGGCCGGTATTTTATATATTATCAGTTATTGTTCTGATTTCGTATAAAGATTTAGATCCTTAGAAAAAAACAGTTAAAGACGGCCTCGATTTTCCAGCTCTGGTTTGCTGCATTACAACAGAATGATCCGAGGGTCAGGTCAGGGGTAGGAAGTCAGCGGCTCCGCAGTGACCCAGCCTGTCCACGTCGTCACTCCGCAGTGAGATTAAGGTCGCTGACACTAAATGAAATTCCAGCGTTGGACACACTAATATGCATAAAGAAGGTATGACGTGTAACAAGGTTTAGGTTATCGGAGGAATGGTTTAAAAATAACACAACAAATGTACCGCCGACTTTTACTACGCCTAATAACTCGACGTATTTTATATGGGTACATATAATGTCTTGTTCAATCTTTCACCTCTCCTTAAATTAGTATGACGTCATTTTTTATTAAATCTTAGAGCAGTTTTTTATTTTTACCCATACATAATGGAAGGTCCATTATAGGATTATAAAACTACAGCTAATATAGAATTAAAAAGTAAACCTATTTGAAGTTAAAATAAATAAATAAATGTTATCGAAGTTTATGACAGAGTCCCCAAACAAGACATTATAGGATTTTAAATGTTGAGTTTAAATAATTTTATTGGGAAAATTATAAATTATATTATCCCGTGATTAAAAACTACATTTATTTGCAAAATAGTTCCGAGGCACGATCTGAGCTGCGAGCTATTGTTTTATTATGATTTTACTAGAGGGTTAAGTGAGTAATTTCGACCACAAATATTATAATTACGACCATAATTTAAAATTACTTTTTTAATTGAATATCGTAATTTAAAGTTTCTGAAATATGTATGATAGTACCACGTCTTTATACGTAGATTTTTGGGACAACCAACAGTTGACAAGCGCTAAAACAAGAACGGACGGACGCCGCGTGTTTTGTGAAACTCATTTTCGCGTTTTAGTTTTAGCTAATTCCAGGCATTTAGGTTCCTTTATTATGGTCTTTACGTGTGTGAAAAATCTAGAGGGTCTCGCCTAAATGGAGATTTCACTAGAAATATTTTAATTAATTATCAAGATTGGTCACGTAAAGTATTTGAAACGCCACCTTGTCGCTATTTAATGGTAAAGTATGATATTTGATCACTAAATCACAGAATACTGTGCATAGACTTATTTACGGTGTTAAGTTCAGTAATTTTCAATAGACATTTGGCTCGCACTCCGTGACGCACAGTAATTTAGTAAGCTCGTTAAACACAATCATCGAGTGTCGGTTACTGCTGTTGCTGTCGACGCAATCAGTCTTGATACTTGATAAAGCCAAGTATCGGAACTTGATAGATTTATGGGTCTATATTCAATCGTGAATGCACTGGGGCCCTTAATTGGCGTTATCGGGAGTAGATGTAAAGCAGCTGTTGAAAGCTTGGCAGTATTGGGACACAATGCGTACGTACTTGATTACATTATAACTAATAATCTTACTTATTTGTAAATGAACGCACGAAATCGCAATATTTCTTCATTCGAAAAAAAATAGAGGCGATTTTTATTCAAAACGTGGGACGAAAGTAATTTGAAAATTTAACAAACCTTGGCGATGAATCCTCGTTTATAGTTGGACAGGTTTTTATCTAGATATTTTCCATTGTAACTAGATAGCTATGTTAAAAGTACTAGTTCAGCAAAAATTTTAATTTTGAAGTTATGTAGGTTTTTTGATTGGGATAATCGATTAATAACCACAAAAGTGGCTAACTGCATTACTTCAATGCCAGAGGATGATGCAACCAATTGGCCCAAATATCTAAAACCGATTTATTGCCCACGAAAAAAAAATGGCAATCGATAGTACCTATTGTAAGTAGTAACTGTTACTATGACACCAAAAAAATCTAACTGCGAAAAAAAGATACGGTGATATGAATGTTCACAAAAAATGCAAGGTTTTTGTTTTATTAATTGTTATTTTAGACATAATAAGTGCATAAAATCGAGCGATCGATTATACATATTTTAACTACAATGCCATCGGTTCCAGTGTTAAAAACTTGATTTTTTTCATCAAACCTGTTTTTAATATCTAATTCAGACACGTTTTAACACTTATTTAGTGAGTTAATTACGTTAATGTTGGGATTTAATTCACTAATTAAGCGTAGGTATTTATAACATGTATAAAATATCATTAAATTTAAAAAAAATACCTTCATCTATTTTACATTCTTAGCGTCATATCTTTTTTTGCCTCGGTTAGATTTTTTTGGTGTTAAAATAAAAGTTACCAGGGTTGATAAGATTAATCGATTGGCATAGGTTTTATTCGTGGGCAAAAGGTTTGAAAATTTTGGACAAAACGTCAAGGGAAGAGTTGCATCATCCATTTCAATCCATGCAACGGTTTTCACTTTAGAGTGGTTCATGTGTAAACAGTAAGGAATTTCGATAAAGTACAAAAACCATAACTTTCAAACTATACATTTTTGTCTATACATTTTTGTCTCATCTAAAAAACAACATGGACGTAAAAAACGTCATTATGTATAAAGAAATGGTACCCAACAGAAAGTAGTACATTCTGCAGCTAAATAATTGTATAAGAACAATGTTAAAAGTGTTACATTTTCGTTCTTTTTGTTTTTCTTTCAGTTTAGGATAAACGAACAGACACCGAGAACCCTAGCAGATTTCATTTTTAGTATATTTCTGAATAATGAAATTGTAATTTATGAAACTGGTACGTAGAAGGGGTTATTAAAACATTAGTTTGAGTTTAAAAATCGGGCCGCGGGCGATTTTTTGGGTTCCGTACCCAAAGGGTAACCAACGGGACCCTATTACTAAGACTCCGCTGTCCGTCTGTCACCAGGCGTATCTCATGAACCGTCATAGTTAGACAGTTGAAATTTTCACAGATGATGTATTTCTGTTGCCGCTATAACAAAAAATACTATAAAACCGAATAAAATAAATATTAAAGGGGGCTCCCATACAACAAACGTTATTTTTTTGCTCGTTTTTGCTCGATATTGATAACGGCAACAGGTAGACGCTTGAAATATTCACAGAATATTTAGTTATAATATTCAATTCAAAAATAAATATTTTTGTTTAAATTAAAATAAATAAAATAAAACCGGTTGGGTAGGGTACCTAGTATTAAATATTATCTGTGAAAAAGTACAAGTGTTTTCGTCACAACAATGTTAAAAATAAATAATTGTCATACATATTTACAATTAAAATAAAACAAATATGCATATAAGTGGGGCTCTCATACAACTCTTTTTTGCTGTTTTTATAGATAATGGTACGGAACCCTTCGTGCGCGAGTCCGACTCGCATTTGGCCGGTTTTAGTTTTTTTATTTTTAGTATATTTGAATTTATACTACGCAAGCGGAAGGTAAAGCTGAGTATATGTATGTATGAACAGTATGTTTTGAAATCATAATCAGGATTTTACAGTATGAGTTTAACATTTTATAGGGACTTTCATAATGCAAATTAGTAAGTTGGCGGAAAAATGAATGAAGGTGTGGCCACGCGCTAGGCACGTGCGCGGGCGCCGCCCACTCGTTACCGTGGCTGATGCGACCTGTCGGTCGGAGGAATTGCTGGAGAATTTGTCCGTTTGTCTGTTACGATCCTGGAAACGGCAAAGGACTGAAGCGGGAGGGATTAAAAATACTTAGGTAATATAATAATACTCATAATCAGACCTAGTAGTTTATGCTATAAGGGCGGTAAGGAGGCAATACCTATAGCTTGCGAGGACGATTTGAAACAAGAGCGATAAGCGAGTAAGGCGGGCATTCTTTTTCTTTGCACGCAAGTTGCCAACCTGACGGAAATAAGCTGCTTTCAGTTTGATGCGTTCGTAATACATTTCTGTCAAGTCTATCAGTAAACAAGAAAAGAGTGGCAGCTTTACTACAGGAAATAAAAATAAAACACTAGAGTGGTAAAGTTGAGTTTGACAACAGTTTTGAAGCATAATAAAATACGTCTTTGCGGGCACTTGAATTGAAAATAACGTTTTCACTTCTCATGCTCTTAAAGTTTTTGTTTAAGCTAGGTGTAAGCGGTCTAAAACTACTTTTTATGTTCTAGTGCATAAAAGTGTTTACTTCTTCTAAGACTAATACACAGTACAAGTTCATTGACAAACTTTTTCAAACTCAATAGTGTTTTCGGTAAGATTCTAATGAAGACTATAGTAAAAATGAAACACGACATTGATATAAAAACTAATACGAAGCTGACATCTTTAGTTCGAGTAGGTATTTAACTTGTCTATGGAACAGCTGATTTTGTTCCGTCTATGCTGATGATGAAAATTTGATAAAAATATGGTGTGTTTTTTGACTGAAGACCATTATTAACTACATTTAATAAATATATGATTTTAATAATTTATAATTTAATTTAAAAAAAGTGTAAATTTGACGAAATAAGCGAGTCAGCCCCCATATTTCAAACCCGATTAAAACGAAGCACAGTTACAAAAAAAACTATATTTGATGCCATAATGTAGCCGCAGTTTCAACATAACTGAAGTTTTGCGTGCGCGGAAGTTGTTCAGTAGGAAAGACAATTAAAAATAACACCTAAGGCCGACTTGCACCAAGCAAACTTAACTCGGGTTAACTAACTTTTTATATTTTGTCCCTTTCACATCAAACCATACAGATAAGGACAAAGCATAAAAAGTTAGTTAACCCGAGTTAAGTTTGCTTGGTGCAAGTCGGCCTAAGAGCAGAAGAGCAGGACTGTAGTTTAGCATTGGTGAGCCTCTTATAAAGACGCTATAATAAATAAAGGCAAAGGTACAACACCCAATTTCGTAGTCCTAATTGCTACGCGAGCGCGCATTGATGTCTTTTGTATGCTACGCGGTCTCGTAGCATGAAACTACTCGTAGGCATTTTGAACTACTCTTTACTAGTAAACAATTAAATTCTCTATGCGCTCGTGCCTTGCATCTCAAATAAACGTGATCATAAAGTGAAAGCCGCGAAAGAAGCCCCACGGATTGAGGCATTTTCGTGTTTATTCCGTTACAATAAATACTTGGACAGGATACTTCTGTTGTGGCGTAAACTCTAGCTCGATTGCTTGACCCGCGTGGGCGAGCAGTAGCTGCAATATCACGTACCGAATACTGACGGAATAAATCTTTAAATTTCGCGCCTGTTTAATGAAATGAATACTTTATTTCTGCAATATAGGTACATATACACTTATCGCACGTCATGATTTATTAGATAATAAAAATAATTAAATTTAAAAGAGGAAAATTCAATATATAATAATAGGTTTTGGGTTTGCTTATATTTAATAAGTAAATACACGTACATGAACTAAAATAAAGGTATATTTCATGTATAAAATTATGTTTAAACGATAATATCGTTTTTATGTTTTTATTGCGAAATCCATCGCTTTGGAATACTCTAAATATTATTATTAGAGTGTATTACAAACTAGAAAAGATAAATTAGAAACAAATGTAAAGACAAGAATTTGAAAAAATTCCTCGGGCCAGGATTCGAACCTGCGACCTCTTGTTATCAAGACAAGCGCGATACCAATTGCGCCACCGAGGTACTTACTTAGACCGTTGAATTTTTCCACCATACTTGTCCACCGAATATTTTGTAACTATTTGATCTAACCAGCTTGTAATGCACATACTGAACGCTCACGAGGGCGTTATGTGATTTCACGCCTTATTCTTAGGAACAGATGGCGTCAATATGTGTTGCTTCAGACAGTTAAGAAATTCACAGTTCTCATTAACTAAGATTATGTTTTTACTGCGAAATCCATCGCTTTGGAATACTTTAAATTATTCCATCTTATTTTATTTATCTTTAAAGCCAAATTCATCGCTTTTTTCACACTCTAAATAATATAAGAGTGTGTTACAAACTAGAAAAGATCGATTAGAAACAAATATTTAGTAAGACAAACATTTTAAAACATTCCTCGGGCCAGGATTATTAAGGCATGAAGATTTACCTCGCAAATATTAATACCATGCACATAAAATTCTGAAAAACTAATTGGTGCATGCTCGACCAGTAAGATTCGACCCCGGTTCTCAAGATTAGAGTTCGATGGACTGAGCTCCCGCTTCTTTTGTGAACATTTTGTTACAATATTATTTGCTGACAGTGACATTGTGATTGATTTATGTTTGGCGTTTTGCGAGCGTGATGATGAGTGAAAGGATTGTTCTATTCTTATTTATTCCATCCATCCATCCATCAGCCTGTTTCGTCCACTGCTGGACATAGGCCTTTCCAGGATTTCGCCCCTCTTGGCGATCCTCCTGGAAGAAATGCCCATACTCACACACGCTGGGCAGGCGGGTTGGTGAGCGCGGTGCCGAAACCCTTGCACCAGTGACGCCGCTGCCCGTCACCAGTCTGTTTTATATAAGTCCCGGCAATTGGGGATGGGTAAACCGCCATCCATCGGTCCCAGGCAATAGTGGACCGCCTGGTTTTGCCTAAGAGCTGTTCTCTTACTCTCCCCCGAATAACTTCGGGAGGATTTGCGAGTAAGATGGTGGTACCTCCACAGTCGAGCCCGGCATCAGCTCTACCACCTTCTTATTTATTAAAATTAATAATTATTATCATGTTTTTGCTCTATGAATGTAATTTGTAATCTATAATATCCTTTAATAACATCTGATTGTGTGGTTTATATTATGTTTATTTATGGATTTGTGTAACGCATTAGTTAAACTGTTATGTTGAACAGTTTAAATAAACAAGTAAATAATAAATAAAATAAATTTTTCTTTAAATCTATTTAGGTATTCAAATATCTACTACACTAATATTTTCTTTAAAATAAATCGATATAATTTTTAACAACCAACAATTTTGTTGCTTCTTAAGTCAAGTGCTATTTTTGTCTGCTTTTTGAATAAATCAATTTAGGAATGTTATTTCGACAATACGTTTATACGTTATTTCGCACTTTTAAACCGATTTTATGAGTATTTACAGGAAGTTATTTCATCATACTAGGTTGAATGTTCGACTATGTGGAACACACATTTCCACGGGCGACACTGAAGGTTACATGAATTTCAAAATATATCTATTAAAACAGTTAACAAAAGCTATCCTCGAATAGATTTTCAAATCGCAAATATTGGTGAAAAAAGAAGAACCCAATTCCCTTTTAAAATGTTTTTCTTGTATAATTTTCGTTTTTCGAAGAACAAAATATTATAAAAGCAAACCGAAACAGCCGTGGGTGGTTTTATGAGCTACGGAACTTTAAAAGGAGATGGCTCGGAGGCCAAGTCAAGGACGGACAAGTATTGACAGCTCAATTAGGAGCACAAAGCGCCGACAGATCTCGTTTTGGAGGCCAAATAAAATAATAAAACGGGGACGAAACTCGTCGTCCCGGTGTAAGGGGTTGGGAGGAAGACGGCAGACACAATTTAATTTCTAGCTCAGGAAGAAAAGTTCACTTGGAAGAGCAGGGTACTAGTTAAATTAGTAAGAAAAGTTACCCGAGCTATTTTCAAGGTGGTATTATCTATAAGACTTGCAAGGGAACGGTACTAAGTTAAAATAGGTACCTTAACAGTAATCAAGAAATGACTGGTAAACTAACAGGTTACATCAATGATATATCTACGTATATACTGTGCGAAAATGCATTTTTTCCCGTTGCTGTGTTTAAAAGTTTATTTTACTTATTGTATGTCGCAGGGTTATTGTAAAAGCCATGATATTATAATTTAGTGTCATTTTTGTCAATAGTTTCCATCAAACACGGCTCTATTACATAAAAGTATTTTGGGTATGGCTCCTAAAATTTATAACAACATACCAAGTTCTATTCGTGACATTAAAGCCTTTTATACATTTAAGAAAACATTAAAAAGGTTATTATAATAATAATAATAATAATAAACACTTTATTGCACAAAAAACACGGATAAATACAATTCACAATGTTGAAAGTACATGGCAAAGGCGGACTTATTTCTAAAAGAAATTTCTTCCAGTCAACCAAAACACAAATGGAGAAAATATGTACAAATTGGCGCTGAAAATTAATTCCAGTACAATATGTTTATAAATAAGATAAATCTACATACACTTATTAACCTAAAAGTATGCCTAACCTAACACCCTAAACACTAACATACCGTACTAAATTAGTACATATATATTTATATATATATATATTTGACTACGATAAACTACATAAATACTTACAATATATACATATTTAGTAGCTTATTAATTGACAAAGCCTATTATAGTACTCAAGATTTTCTTTTGGACAATTTTCAATGATACGTGTACACAGTTATTATGGCTTTACCTTAGATTATATAATTAAGATATGACATTATTTTGATTCAAATTAAACTTTTAATTGTATCGAACATTGAAATATCATGACATGACATGACCTACCTCCAAAACTATCCCTGACGAAGTCGGTAATACACAGTGTTTTATGGTTTTTGAACGCAACCTGGCTCGATTTGTTGATTTGTTTATTAGAATTAATAGGATATGATTGTATTTGTATTGTATTATGTTTGTAAAAATTAACCCTTATAATGCCATACTTGTCTTGTTTGTTTGAATTATAATTTGTTTGCGTTGTGTTTTGACATTTATGTAGTTTTGTATATTAATTTGATTTGACCACCAGTGTATCATGTCTGCAGGTCAAAGTTGCATGATAGATCTTTGCTTGTTAGCTCTTCATTTATGTTTTTTATTGCATGTGTAAAATATTTGTACACCCTGCTGGGCAGAGCTGAGAGGGGACATAATATTGTTATCTACACCTACTTTTATACCCTTGGTTCACAAATAAATAATCTTGAAACTTGAATCTTGAATCTAGAAATTAACTTTTTGTTTAGAACTACAAGAATGGTCTCGCTCCACTCCACTTCGCTTGCTTCCCGAATTTATGATTACAAACAACCTACGAGTAACACGCTTCTCTTCACTTCACTTGCCATCGCATTTATTTTAACATTTTACACTTTAACTGAAATCGGGCGATGATATTGTATGAATTGACAAAAATCTGTGCAAGTAATTGTCACTAATGAAATTATAATATCGCGGCTTTTACAATTTATCTAGGACATTTACTTGATTGGTTTGTATTTTTAAATATACAAATTAAAGTGCCAGTATCAGTTCATAAATGAATGTCACCGAATTCGATTTATCTTGGTTTTCATTTCAGTAATTTCGCTTCCGATTTTAACGAAGCGATCATCAATCAGGCTCGCTGAAACATGAATGGGAACGAACGATACATTTACCATTCTGTTTTTATCAGAGACAAATTACGAGCTTACAAGCCACCGCAACTACTACATAATTATAATCTACGAGCTAGCAAAGGTTGAGACCAAATATTTTTAAACTTCCAATGTGCATTTTTTAGTATGTCATCACATCACACTAATATTATAAATGCGAATGTTTGTGTGTGTGAGGGTGTGTGTGTGTGTGAGGGTGTGTGGGTGTGTGTGAGGGTGTGTGTGTGTGTGTATGTTTGTTACTCTTTCACGCTGAAACGGATGAACGGATCTGGATGAAATTTGGAATGGATATAGCTTATACCCTAACTTAAGCATGTCGTTAAACCGAATAACATGCGGGCGGAGCCGCGGGAAAAAGCTAGTAGTCAATATACCCTGAATTGCCAACGCCATTTTTTCTTGCGGTTATTTCATCAAATCAAACCTCTTATCATGGTGGAATTGTTCCCTAAAAGTTTAAAAACGGGGAAATTTATGCTTTTAAATTGTGTTATATTGCCTTTTAGTTGGTTTGATAAGTATTTAACAATTTAAATTTAGGTATTTGCTTTGTGAGAAATAAAATACTATAACAACATTATCAATCTAAACTAACATTGAGCTTTTCATAATGTTTTTTTGTAATTTTTCATTCCCTCTTGTTATAGGCAAAGACCATGATTTTTAAAACAGTGCGTGTGATAGGTTTTTATTTTTCTTTTTGAAACCTCTTCAGCTAAAAACAGAAAACATAAAAAGTTTTGAATAGGCGGAAAAGTCAGTTAAATGGGTGGAAAACTATCTAATTTGTTTTTCTAAATACGTCAAATAAACTGGTCTAGTCCGAGTAGGTAGGACTCGTTCCCTGATGGTTTCGTGAATACTGTTTAAATTTTAAAACACAAATGTATTCCACGAGCACTTATATATAAGTATATTGTTGATTTTACTGCACTATTGAATTGGCCTAGCTGTTAAGATAGTGTAATGTAGTTAAATAAATAAAAAATGTCTTAACTAACTTGACACTTACGATCAATCAAAATCAAAATATTTATTTTGTAAAATAGATACACAAAGTATACTTTCTACAGGTCAAATTTAATCTTTACAATATATATCTTTAGAATATAAAAAAATATATAATAATACGGGAAATACATACAAAAAATATTTAGGTTGGGCTACTAAAATGTAATTATGCACCTGGCAAATGCACTATGCGCAAAGAGAATTGAATTTCTTTTTGAATAATTTAATATCGATGATTTTCAGTTTTTTTTCTAGACGTGTGGCTATAAAGACCTAACTGTGATTGAATTTTCGTCAGTCTACAATCTCGCTAGATTTACGGTTTTACAATTATCCGGTGACGGATATAGCGCCA
This sequence comes from Ypsolopha scabrella, assembly GCA_910592155.1. Classification (NCBI taxonomy): domain Eukaryota; kingdom Metazoa; phylum Arthropoda; class Insecta; order Lepidoptera; family Ypsolophidae; genus Ypsolopha; species Ypsolopha scabrella. The sequence goes on along the minus strand of OU342962.1, from coordinate 12,520,453 downwards.
ATTATCGGTCCCGGGCATGGTGGGTTACCTTCTTATGCCTGTTTGAGAGCTATCCTTACTCTCCCCTGAATAACTTCAGAAGTAAGGTGGTGGTACCTCCACAGTCGATTGGCATCAAATTGGTTTTCTTTTTATTTTATTTTTGTTTTGTCTTACTGACACTTATTGTTTTTTTTTTGTAGTTTCGAAAACGACAATGTAGTTTGTCGTCTTACGTTACTAACTCTTAGCCTCTTCCCAAAGCCGTGGGCGGACTAGTTACACCATTCATACTTAAACTATGAATGGACCATCACATTAGCGTACAAGATTCATAGCAATTTACATTTTATTTAGATAAAATCTTCCAGTAATGGCCGTCAAGCTCGTGGCGACAAAATACCTTTGAAGAAAACTGTTCACCGTCTCTAGTTGAATAGGAATTTATGGTTTAATGGCCCCTTTGTGTGCATTGAGAATATCCGTTTTATGGAGAAATATTCATTTTATAGAAAATCGCTGTCTAATCAAACAAATTTTAATCAAACAATATGGCAAATGTACTAGTATTGCTGCGAAATTAAGGCATAGAAAGAAACTCACGAGCATGGCATAAGAAGATAAGGTTCATGTATATACGCATCTTTTTGACGCGACCAGAGGTGTAATTGTGCAATTGTATTCAAATTGATTGTCATATGGCTATTCAGTTAAGCAAATTAGCCCGTTTAACAGTTGAAATCGTACATTTTTCACTATCAAATGAATACATTGCCTTATTTTGTTGTTGATGAACAAAAACGTACGATTTCATTTGTCAAACGGGCTTATTTGCTTAGCCGAATAGCCATATGACATTTGAATTTGAATAACATTGGCTTACACAATTGCACCTCTGTTTTGAATGAATTGGGGAAAATATGTGTAGTAATAAATATAGCCGTAAAGTCCGTAACATATAACTTGAGCTCTGTAACAGCTGTCAGCGGTATACATTTTTGAGCATGAGAACGATGGTTAGAAATATAATATATTGCATATATATAAAAAATTGTCCTGCTCTCACAGAACTCAAGCTATATCTTAAGGACTGTAAAAATGTTCAATGGATTCAATTCATGGTTCTTGGCGGTTCCTTTAAAATAAATTATACAAAAATTCTTGTCATTTTTATACCAGAAATGTTTATTTTTATCTTAACTTAGGCTTCGTATTACGCATAATCGCGCCAACTAATTATTAATTTCAATATTGAATTCAAATAAACATCTTAAGAACATAGTAGACAGAGGTGAATCACCAGCCAAGTTATTAAAAATAAATGTTTGTTGAATACAAAGTAGAAGAATTAAGTAATAAAGTACAAGTGTATAATTTATTGTAAATAAGTAAATCTATTTCATACTAGATACAGATTATCTCCAATTCCCGTTCTTCTTGAAGCCAGAGATCAGACGTTGAAAAAAGAGTGAGATTGATTATACCTGTCTTCATATACCTACCATGCTCACGAATATAACGATTTGGGCTGAAGTTCTTATCCAGTTTAGAAGCAGGATGCTCCTCACGGTCTCGGGCCCTTTCCTGCCCATTAGGGCCATATTTTTAAAAGGACAATTGTAGCAATTGGCGTGTCTCCACAGAGACGTGCACAATTATGAAAAAGTAGAATTAGATTCAATTATCAAGTCTATGCGGGAAGTCGTTCCTAATTGATTGTGGCTCGTTTTACTATTAGGAGAACGGTAATTTATCAAATCTGTCGGTAATTTTATTAATTGTTACGACGTAAAAGACCTGTGTTTTTGTAAACCTTTAATGTGAAGGAAAAATATTTTTATAAGTGCCTGTCACATTTCTGTTAACAAGGGCAACTTTTCATCTCAGTCGAAATAAGCAGCTTAGAACACATGCTGCCACTTCTCGTAATTGTGCTACATTGTATGAGTACCTACTAACATTATGACGACTACAAAACTGTATCACCAGTTTTACTGATTATAATTAATAAATAGCTAGAATTCTAGATATGAAACTAAAAACCACGTTTTACGCAAAATCTGCAGACCTTTTAGCACGTGATTAACACCTATCTTCTTTCATTCTTATTCTATTAACTATACCGGGTGTAAATAGACTGCTACCATTAATAGAAACCACATTTTCTGCCGACCCTACTGAACCACTTTTCCCAAGAATCATACCCGCGGACATCCTTAGTATGGGAAATAATTGAGTTCCAAACACAAATTCGTGAACCCTAACGCACCGACATACGGGCAAGAATCGAGAGAGCGTCGTCCGTGAAACAGCTGTCCCGGTGCAGCGTTCTAAAATAGACCTTCCTCCTACGAGATAAAGTCTTTGAGTTACAGTTGAATATCTTTTTCTCTGAAGATTCGCGCGGGTTTTTTTTTCGAATACTTGTTCAGTATGGTCAGTAGAGTATGTGGTTTTATTCAATGGTCGCACTCTATTTACACTCTGTATAGGTGCCCATATTGTTCATGTTTACAGAAGATTCCAGTTTCTGTGTAGTTACAATTTAATTTCACAACTTTTCAAGACAGATTGTCGAGGGACAATGGCGAAAGCCGAAGTCTCGGGGCTGGCGTCTGTAGAAATTGAGCATCAATTTTCATGTTTTGAAAAAACATTCAGTTTCTTTGTCCAATATGATCGAAAATCAGTATCTGACTTTAAGGCGCTATGTAAAAAATATACGGATGCGTTGTTTCTGTGTATTTCATGAAAAACGTAAAATTGTAATGAATTTTTGGTATATGCATTTTGACTATATAATCTAGGATTTTGATTTTGGAAAACACGTTTGGATAAATTTTCCTCGATGGAAATAATTAATGAAATGAGGTCTTCAAACATACTTTTTCTCCTCGTTTGACGGATAGGGATCATGTATAGAACTCAAACATATTTTATTTGATGGGTTTTAACAATCTAGATATTTGATTTTGGAAATTTTGCTAGATATTTTAGTATTTTTTTATAAAATTAAAAAGCTTACTTTTTTCTCTTTTGCGCTGGATCCTCCCCTCTCGCACTGCGCGTTTTTTCGCTTGGAGCGAGGGTGACAAAAATAAAATTTACCTAGCCTCTTAATTCAAAATCAATTATTATCTATCGCTCAATGCCGCAGAACATAATAAAAGAAGTACAATCCCATGATTACCCCGGTAGTATGTTTCCTAGGACACACTTTTGTAGGGAAAGACTCGATCCACAAAAAGACATCGCGTAAATAATTTATTTCTGTTTTTAATTGTGTTAACTCGTTTTATATATTAAATAATTTATGGCAGTGACAACTTTTAGAAATGGCTACGCTCATTCTATAGTACCTCTGTGATCATGCTAATACAAAAGCTGTGATTATACAAAGAGCACTTGCAAAAAGTGTACGTTTTTCTGGCATTGTTCTTTAGAGTCGGGAAAAAGTAACAAAGTAGCGGTTACAGGACTTTCAAGTTTCTTGAAGGTATAAAAAACGAAAGTGTGACTAAGCTGTCAGTTTCCGTTGAATCGCCAACCAAAACGCCCATGAACTTGGAAGCGTATCATTAAAATCAATTAACTGTTGGAAGTGTTAAGTTAACAGTCGTTATAGCCATTTTAGAACCCTTCTTACTGCCCTTTTATTTTGTTGAAAGTTTTGAGATTTTATCACGACCACTTTTGTAGGTTTATTTAGAATCTAATTTAGATTCTTTACAAACCTGAAAATACTTTAATTATCTACGACTATTTACAGATAGAGAAGATAAATTTTGTAAAGTTTACGAACACTCAGGTTCTAGCAGTGTGAATCCCCAAATGCTACATCATAAGTACCTAGTACTTTCGTACCTGTCAGCTGAATGGGTCAAGTAGTTTTTGACTAACGCTACGAACTCCTGACACCAAAAACAGAAAAGGTCACAATCGGCGACTGAAAAAAACATAGAAGACGCGTTTCTAACAAAGTGTCATTCGTATTGGTCAAGTAATTTTTGTTTAACGCTACGGATTCATGAACATCAAAAACAGAAAAGGTCACAATTGGCAAATAAAAAAAAAACATATAAGACGCGTTTTTAACAAAGTGTCATTCGTATCGATCAAATGGTTTTTAAGTAACGCTACGGACTCATGAACATCAAAAACAGAAAAGGTAACAATCGGCGAATGAAAAAAACATAGAAGACGCGTTTTTAACAAAATGTCATTCGTATTGATCAAGTAGTTTTTGAGTAACGCTACGGATTCATGAACACCAAAAACAGAAAAGGTCACAATCGGCGAAAGAAAGAAACATAGAAGACGCGTTTCTAACAAAGTGTCATTTGAAAATGACACCAAAGACTCAACAGGCTCATGACTAAAAGCTCGTGCTGTGTGTCACGTGACACTAGGCCAGCTGTGATTGGTCAACTCATAGACACTGAATGCTATTGGAGCCGTTGAAAGCTACCCAAACTATTGAACACAGTTTATCGTGGGGTCATTTTTTAGCGCTAATTATACTTCTAAGTTTTTATCGATCGCTGGTCACAGCCACAACAATATGTCCACAGTTTAAAAATCCATACAGTTGTCCAACGAAGTCGTTCGGACGGGCGAGGCTTCGAACTGCTTGTTCGAAAATTGTATGTAGCTCGGTGGTTTACCTCCCGCGTCTCGCCCCGCAGGCCTCGCACAATAGGCATGATGACTAAACAAATTTAATTAGTCCGTCAGTTAGATTATCAGAAAATATTGGACACATATATTTTCTTTTTTCAATTAAACAAACAATGATGAAGATATAGCCCGCTGAAGTTCCGCGTGACGTCACATCTAGGTACAATTTTACTTAGAAGTGACGTCCTTTTCCCCCACTCCCAAACTTTGACGCGCTTTATCTCTGTCATTTTTTGTTTGATTGACAAAAGAAAAAATACGTGTCCAATATTTTTTGATAATCTAAATGACGGACTAAATAGAATAATATTTTGTTTACCCTGTCTACAAGCCTATTGCTCTGTCTGAGCGCTTTCGTTGGGCAACTGTATGGATTTTAAACTGTGATATGTTGTTGGGCCGCCAATAAGCTAGACAGGTGATTGACGTCACCCGCGCCATCTACAGCGTGTTTAACGTTTAGCCCACACCGGCAGCACCCACGACCTCTTGTCGATCGGATTATTATACAGTTACCGTTAGCCTTATGAAGTTGCGATGCACGTCGCCAAGTGCAGGGAATGTTTAGAGATTTTACGCTCTAACAGAAAGCGTAGCCGGCGTTTCTGTCCTTTTCAAAATCGTCTAGTTTTACGGAAATGTTAGTTTTATTCTATACTCGTACCTGTAGTTTAATTAACAAATTTATTTAATTCTCCTTGAAATTATTTGGATAAGACATTATAGCCAAACAATATATCTTTGATATGAAATATCATACAAATTAAATTCTGTTTGCAACTGACTGACTATGCGACCACTAAAAGCAATTAGAAGTATCACACTATCACACTAATATTATAAATGCGAGATTCTGTGTGTGAGGGTGTGTGTATGTGTGTTACTCTTTCACGCTGAAACGGCTGGACGGATTTGGATGAAATTTAAAATGGATATAGCTTATACTCTAACTTAACACATAGGCTACTTTTTATCCCGGAAAAAAGCATATCGTTAAGCCGAATAACACGCGGGCGGAGCCACGGGCAAAAGGTACGAAGTACGAAGTCGTGATTTTTTTATACTTTATCGATATTCTCTACTATTAACGAAAGGTAGCTATTCATTCCCGTAGTGATATTATATCAACATTAAACTAAAGAAGAAGAAGTGAAGAAGTGTTGAACTAAAGTATTTTATATATGACTAGTCACAATGTAAACTGTCCAAAAAATGTGATGTGGCTAAACGAGCCATTCTGTATAATGTAGTGTTTATTTATCTATAATACATTATTATTTTTCTTTTAATTTATTAATGTAGATTTTGTATAGTATATTTAAATATTATTTTAAAATTAGTGCACCGCCTATTCATCAATCTCCTTTTAAACCAGATTCTACCCAAAGGTTGTCTGGAAGAGATCGCTATAAGCGATAAGGCCGCCTGATTGTACCTACGTTATTTGGCTATTGTAATTTATATTATTTTTGTTTCCTTCTTTGTGGTGTGCAAATAAAGTTATATTGTATTGTATTGTATTGTTGTTAATATTATTATACCTTTAGTTGTTAACAGCTTCTTGCATACAAGTGACTTTCAACTTTGATTTTACGAAAAGCATTTATGCCAGCAGGTTATCTTTGTACTGCTGTGGACAGACCAACAAACAAATCCCTGTATATAAAACTCCAAAATAATAAAAGAGTAGGTAAGGCTCATTAAAAAGTCGTAAAAAGCTTTTCCCTTCCTACACGAGGCAAAGGTCAGCCAAGTCCATACTAATCACCACGTAGGTGCCACTCGCACGTCCGTTTACTAACATTCCACCCACCATAGCTCCACTTGAAACTGTTAATGCATAGTAATAAGGATGAAAATCATCTAATTCACAGGCCTGCTTACTTGACGTGTATCGAACTCGTGATGTGAAAGTACGTACCTTTCCTGGCAAGATCGAGGAGGTGTATCGGTATGTAGATTCCGAGTTATGTTATAAGTACCATCGAAGAAATCAACGCTCATCACCAGCATCGTGTCCAAATTAGAACGTGGTGAAAAAAAACAATATGAGTATTGGTTGTTTCCTCAACAGTAATTACCCCATCCTTGACACGTAAGGACAACATTGTTATCTACAGAATTTCCAAAAACATAATGAAATTCGAAACACTACCAAGACACATGGTAAGACATAAGTCATGAGACATTTTTATTCATAATTATTATTATAAAGTCCCTTTCAATAGAATCCGACAATAATGTAAACAAACCAATTTAAACACGATTACTCCGTAATATTAGGTGGTAGAGCTGATGCCGGGCTCGACTGTGGAGGTACCACCATCTTACTCGCAAATCCTCCCGAAGTTATTCGGGGGAGAGTAAGAGAACAGCTCTCAGGCAAAACCAGGCGGCACACCATTGCCTGGGACCGATGGATGGCGGTATATCCATCCCCAATTGCCGGGCCTTATATAAATTAGACTGGTGACGGGCAGCGGCGTCACTGGTGCAAGGGTTTCGGCACCGCGCTCACCAACCCGCCTGCCCAGCGTGTGTGAGTATGGGCATTTCTTCCAGGAGGACCGCCAAGAGTGGCGAAATCCTGCAAAGGCCTATGTCCAGCAGTGGACGAAACAGGCTGATGGATGGATGGATGGACTCCGTAATTACTCACATTTGAATATAAATCGTGATCATATTCGCATTTCAAGGAACCATACATTGTTCTTACAATCATTTCGACACCAAATAACTTCTTTATGATAGTTATTTTGATGAAAAATACTCGGACGACGAAAATTTCAATAGTTCTGTCAAATTTCATATTAGTTTTTTAATCATCAAAGTCCTATTTGTCTTTGGAAAGGTTGTGTTTTTCATTGTTTTGAATTGATTTTAAAAAGATTTAAACATTTGAATCAAAGATAGGTACAACAGTATGATCATAGACAACTGTCAAATAATTGGTTTGTTTACATTATTGCCGGATTCTATTGAAAGGGACTTTACGTCTGGCAGGACTGGACACAATAAATTAAAATACAGAATAAAGTATAGTTATCTTGACAATAAATAAGATTTAAATGTCAAAAAGTTGAAACATGTCAAATTACAATATTAATTAAGTACAATATTTACGTCACGAAGAAAAAGTTCCTATTCTAATAATAGTTATAATTAAGATTTTCTTTCTGGCGAGAAACAACCAAAAAATAGTATTTATTCTTAAAAATATAATTAATTTGAATTTAGAACGTTAGTATAGGGAATTCAAAACCTTGTACTCCTAATGTTGTAAGACATTGAATTTTTTTTCCGTATTAATACAATATTTTGCTAATAATCCATTAAAAACAAACTTGAGAAGTGTTTCGATTTTTTTGCTGAGAAGTGTATGTTCTTATATAAATAATTATTATAAATTATAAATAAAACTTACCTAAAATAAAAAGGGTAAAACTAACCTAAAATCCTTGTTAAACCTATAATAAACTTAGACTAAACTAAATGGAAAATCCTATCTAAATCGCTACCGTCATGTGGAAGGGTACCTAGCTGGCTGGCAGCGTTTCCTCTTTGAATGGCCAGGCTAATTCTCTGGCCAAGATACGCACCAGCCTTCGGTGGTGCAGGATCGTTTACAAAGTAATGCATAAAAAGACACAACTTTGCTAGAGAAGCCTAACTGACATTAAACTATTGTCGCGTAGTTCCATAAATCACATTTATTTAATAAATTTAATTTAAAAATAAGAAAGACAATCATAAGTTGTATGATGACAATCGCCTCGATTGGTCATTCCCAGCAGCCAAAGAAACCGGACGCGGTAATTATAACATAAACATAATAATCGTAACAAAGTGTCAGGTGTCAGTATCAGCAACAATGAGGTCAGTAGACGAGTTGGCTGCTGAGACCGCGCGTCTAGCCGCAGCGGTCTAGACTAGACACGCCGGCGACTGCGCCCACGCACGTCAAAAGCCTTACTATAAATACTCATCACTTCCTTAGTCTTGTCAAAAACTCTCAAAAATCGTAAATTAGAGTGAAATAATTGCATTTTTGCTAACCGCCTTTTGTAAAAAAAAACCAAATGTGTCACTGATTTTACCATACTTTGCAAAATTTCTCCAAAATGGTGCAAACGATCAACTCGTTCTTACATACCTTTAAAATTTAATTAAAAAACGATTTTTTTAATTGAGAGATTTATATTTAACTGTTACCTTACTCTTGAAAAGTAATTTCTCGGCTTCACAGCGACCACAAATTCGGCCTGTACCTATAGTACAGTTTAACAATATTTTTTAACAATTTTACTAGCAGACCATTATTAATGAAATTATAAAACTTATCAAAAGTACAATGTATCATAAAATCATAAGAAATAATGCCAATACAAGTAACATCAAAACCAGTGAAGTTATTTAAACATTGATACTTAAAATGCATACGATAATGTTGTAAAACGAATTATGTGCTACAGAGATGAGATGAATAAACGTCGAGCAATCGTTTGTGTGATAAAGATTTATCTACCTATATACTTGGAGAAATACATAAAACTTCAGTTATGAATAGGACATTAGATCGCTACAAACACAAATAAAATAAAAAGCCTTGAAAATATTACATTTGAAATGAACCTACGTTGATGCGCTGTCGGTGACCTTATAAATCGATCATGACATCCAATTGAGTGCTGTTACATCGTCAAGAATCTAGGTCCAATCAAATCACAGAGTGTGCTAGACTGAACGGCGCTAGATAACTGGCTTGCGGTTCTCTACGTGCGCCTACACAGCTAAAGAGACTGCTATTAAGCCGTTAGTACAATCTGTGCGTCTACATGAGCAGAGCGGACTACTCGGTTGGCTAAATTATTGCTAAATATAGTTATTTGCTACGATAGGAATGCCGTTCGAATAGGAGAATTTCGAAGTTTTGTGTAAATGTCGTGAGCATATCGTGAAATTGGCCATACCATGGGGACCGAAAAAAGAACTTTAAGAAAGGTCATAATATTTTATGTGCGACGAAAAGCTGAGGATGATCATAAATTCGGGAGCCGAGCAAAGCGGAGCAGAGCGGGGCAACCCCTGTGGCTTTACAGAATTAAAGATATGGTCAACTATACGATATCTATATGTATATTATATTTTTTGTGTCATGCTGTATATGATTCAAGCCAAATAGCTAGTAGTTAAAAAAGTTTCTTCTACGACATGGCACTAATCTATATGAAAACTTAAGGCACCCCTTGGATATTTTTCTGCCAGGGGCACCAATACTCACATACGATAGCAACATATTGACGTATTTATGTTCCAGCAATAAATTGCAGTACCTAAACTACAATGTACCTTTTCAATTTGGGTGGATAATAAATATCCATTTACTTAGCAACGTAGAATTAAAATATGTCAAGGATGCGAATGACCAATTCATTCAAAGAAGCTATCTATTCGAATAGGCAAAGTTTCGAAAAGATTCGCTAATCCATTTGTTACTCTAATTACCAGGCCGTAAGGTTCAAAAATGCATAAACGTTGATGTTTCTACGATAGTAGTTTCATTTCATCTTTAACAAATTCCTAACATTGTAAAAGGACAACATTGTAAGCAATTGGCTTTTGCCCGCGGCTTCGTTTGGGTGGATATCGTTTTCAACGACTGACTTTATAAATCAACACTGACAGATGTCGAAAGTGACATACTTATGTCAGCAGTAACAGATGCCAAAAGCGACAGATGTCATAAGTGAAAATTTTCAAAAGTTTCCAGATTCTTTAGGAACTATGCATTTTTTCGGGATAAAAAGTCTAATGTCTCTGGCCTTGACATTTAGCTTTGTGTCAAATTTTATGGCCTATGTCCAGCAGTGGACGAAAGGGGCTGATGGATGGATGGATGGTCAAATTGTATGCATGACGATTGGTTCAGACGTGAAAAAGTAACAAACAAACTCACTTTCGCATTTATAATACAATGATGTGGATTTGGATTCTAAATTATATAATTGTATAAGCATTTCAGTAGAAAAAAGCGGTTTTGAATCAAATTAATTTTTCACTCCAGAAAGTGGTGTGGTTAAAACCCCTAACAAAATATATATATTTTTGGAGAAATGAGACATATTAAATAATCAATCATCTTTTGAATATACATACATATAATTTTAGGGTCAAGAAAGATTGATAATGATGCATAAACCAGGACGGATTGGGGGAGAATCACAGTTGGTGGTATAAAAGGCAAATGGGCGATTTAAAAAATTTCGTGATAAATATTTTAATTTTTTAATGAAGTTAATCTCGTCTGCTTCTGTCGTCACTTTTTTCGAGATCATTTGGGGTTTAGGCTGAAACAATTTGCTTCGTAGCTAAAAGTACCTAATTGTGTACGTCCCATTTTCACCAACTTCTGTTAGTAACAGAGATGTGCTCATCACGGGTCCACCTACACGTCTTCACTTTCTTAAACAACCGGAAGGGCCAATCGGCGTAACAGGTCGTTTCTACACATGTCATAGTTTCGAGTTTAGCAATACCCTGGCGTGGGCGAGCCCTGCGCCTACATTTATACAAACATAACAAGCTTTTGTCCTTGGTTTCCTCCATATGGTACAAGTTGTTTGGTGTCTAGGGAATACGATCATGGATTTTCGGGGGTAACAACTGGCCTATTCAGGTGTATTGTTCATAAATGGTTGTACTTCTTTTTGGTGACAATTTGACAAAGTATTAAACTTTCATCATAGCCGAAACCGCCTATTGAAACTAAAACTGCAAATAAAAATACCTTTGTAAAACACATACCTATTCGGAAAATCTAACGAAAGACGAGAGCTTTTTCACACCCAAAACAAAGAAAAAGCTGCCTGCGTTTCACAAAGGTTTTAGAAGTCTACCAAATAGGTAACTTCATAGAGGTATATTATATACGTACATATGCACGAGGGCCCGGAAGGGAAAGCACTAAGGTAGATTTATGGTATGTTCGTTGAGACATAAATTTACAAGCTAAATGGGCTCGAGTTAAGTGATAAATCGACGGCATGTGCCTAGTGAGGTGACGGCCCTTAAACTATCAAGTAAATAACTACAGTTGAGTAAGCGAGGTGTCAGATTTTGCAATGCAAGTTATTTAGTGCATTGCATTTTGTAGCGCTTAGAAGTAGCTAAACGATTTCGCGGAACAAACGTTTGGTTTCATTTTCTAGCACTTACTGCCGAAAAAGAGCCAGTAAATCCACTTCTTGATCTATTTTAAAACTGCACAAGCACTGGTAACTGCTAAACAAAACCCCTTTGTAGAAAGGAAGCTCCGTGAAATTGAGTTGTAGTATAGAGCCCTGCACTGCACAGCACTGAAAATACCGTACGAAATATACTCGTAGGTATCCGGTCCACCAAAATTTCATAGAGCATTGAAACTTCTTTGCAAGAATGTTTTTGTACTCTGTGGCCTATATAGTTCCTTCGCTTTACTACAAAGATCATAAACATATGATTTTAATTTGGTCCAAGATAAATATGTACGCATATCACTATTTAAGATATTCAATGATCCAGGACGTAAAGATTGAGCGTTCCGTTTCGCCGCTCCCCAAATATTAGCAAGGACGTGTCCATCTAGATTTATTCGCTGATGATCACGACCAAATCGACCACGTCCGCAGGCCACGTGCCACCCACGGCATGACCTAGGCTACGCCAGAGATAGCACGGCCTCTCCATTTCGTACACAGTTTTCCAAAACATTTCATGCCTCGCTCGGTGAATTCCGAGTGAGAAATTTGGAAGAATACGGAGGCGCTCTCTTGGAGAGAGTCGTTGACAGTTAATTTGCTTTGGAAGCGAGGACGTCCATGAAATCTCGAACGTGAAGCTGTGGGAAGCCTGTACTCAAATAAATCAGGAAGAGAAAGATAAAATATTAGATTTTGGAATACATCGCAGGAAGCTGGATGGTGAAAGACCTAGTATAACAATCCATACCAACGGATAGTTAGCAAAGAGCTGAAGGAAGCCAAAGTATTGTAGGAATACTTCAAGAAGGTGGTAAAATTAAAATCAGAGTGGAGAAAAGTTACAGCCTTTTGAGAAGATACATTGTGCACAAGTATCAAGAAGAGAACCGAGTGAGATTTGAAAGAAAAGCGTGACGAAAAGAAATCAGTACCAAAATAAGGTTATGTGGTCGAATGTTCGAATGTCGAATAATTTGCGGCGCTCCTTACATAACGGAGGGCCTTTAAAGTATATTGAACTCGCTATGCAATTCACGTCGCGTCGTTCAAAAAGCCGCACGGATTTAGCACAATCCATAACATTACATATGTGTGGAGCCCTACTGCAGTTTATCACTATTTACTTCGTCGTCTTTGATCTTCTTTTATTGATTTATGGCGCTTTGATTCTAGACAACAAACCATGCACGTTGTCTCATAGATTGAGGCGTTTTAACACGCTTATTACACTAAAATAAGACCGATAAGCGCTGCGGTGGCTTCCGACTTGTGTTGCTTGTTGCTGTTTCTATCTTTGCTTTATACGTCTAAACAATTTGGGCAAGTGTTATTGATTGTGTACGGATGTGCAATAAGTGTAGAATCTTCGTCAAGTTGATGCTGTAAAGGGATTTGTACCATCGTCGCGTCGTAAAATCAAAATAGAGATTTATGTGAAAATGTTTGGGCAGTGTTCCAATCTGAATCCGGGTTTCATTTTGTATGTTCGGTTACAACTAGATAACCACTGTTGGGTTTTGATGCAATTCTAAGGAACTTATTGAGTATACGGGTATGATATCAAGCATTGCAGTGCTCAAGTTGTTTGAAAAACGAAAATGATCTTTCTTTCCATTTTGAACGTTTTCTTATCAACCTACGTAAAAAAATGTTTGTAACTCTAAGTTTCTTTTGCTACGTCATTCATTAGTCTTTAAAACGCGATAATTATTTTAAGAAAGTAGTGTTAAAGTCCTTATTAATGGTTCCGTATAATCGTGCAATTTACTTTAATAGCAGCATCCTTCTAGCTCGCGTTCATTCCTAAAGTGATATAATGTCTATGTTACTTACAAACTGAAAAGTTTGTTATTTCAGCCTTTCCTAGAACAGCTACCTAACAGTAAACTTCTATAAGTATTTTTTTTACAATGTCGTTGCCATAGATATATATTAGTTTATACTTTGCTTGGTAGATACAAAACAATGTAGATGCACCCACGTTAGAAAACATGCCCCCCCCCCCAAAATCAGTTATATTATTATTTAAAAAGTTATTTCTGAACTTTTTAGGTTGTTTATCTCGCGATGACGCGCAAATCAAACCATCATAAGATATTGCAATAAGAGTTTTGACAGGTGCCTTCTTCGATAAAATATTCGATGAATGGAAACTATAAAATTATTACTGAACACATTTACGAAGAATGTCAAGTGACTTTTATTGATACATCCAAATTCATACGGAAAACTTTGTAAGTGATTACGCAGGGATCGGATTTTCCTGCTGCTAATTGATACATTAGTATGGATAAGACTTTTTTTACCGGAAACAGATCCGGAAACGATATTATATTCATATATTTGATTCTTTTGGTTAATAAAACATGTTTTCTGTTCTTAAAACTTCGTTTGGTTTGTTTTTGCATACAAACTCAGTTACGATCATACTATGTAATACGATCAATAAATGTTTGTTCAGTTGACAATATAACAAAATATTGCTGGCAACACTGAAACTGCTTTTGGGTAAATCGTAACTGGGTTTGTATGTGTTTTGCATGGTTTTTTAAATTTTAATTACCAAAGGTCCGTTTCCGGATCCGTTTCCGGTAAAAAAAGTCTTATCCATACCAATGTATAAATTAGCAGCAGGAAAATCCGATCCCTGGATCAGTCAAAAGGTTCAATTACCCTTTCTGTGTTTTCCAATTCGTGGTTGTTAATATTTTTAGTATTTTGCAAAAAGTCCTAACCATTTACCGAGTCACCATTGCATTGTATTCATAAAAGAGATTGGTGGCGCAGAAAAGTGAGGGCAACCTCATGGTAAGAAGTGGGTGGGAACGAGCTGCCTACACTCAACACCTAAAGAACGCAAAATTACTGGATGTATATTTCACCACAAAGCCGATGCATCATAACATTCATCACATTATGACGAAAACATAAAATGCCAGATCTTCAGAGTTTGCCAGCAACGTCTATCCCCGTGTCTGTCGGCCATGTCGGCATTCTTTGTGTTATTACGTCATTTGCAGACTCCTCGGACACAGTATATTAAACTATGCCTCAGATAAGAGAACGATGCAGTGCCGTTCAGTAATGTTAACTTTTATTTACAACGCAGGCTGTCTTTATTACCTAGTCGTAGGCGGAAGTCTTAGAAAAAAGTTGTCTAGCCCGAAGGTAGCAGTCAAGTTGGATTGTAAATCGCACACATTTCTCTGAATTTGTATATTATGGATAAACTACTACTACCTATATATAAAGTGACTTTAATATATGCAGCCAAACTCATACTGGAGGCTTGGTAAGTGATCAGTAACACGGATCGATAACTCTTATTGCTAATTTCGCAAAATAAAATCTTGACGTCCCACAGTAACTGGGATTGGGCTTGCGTTTGTAAGGAACACGAAAAGAATAATTTACAAATTTCACAAAAAGGGTCATCGAACCTTGTTACTGAGAACTTACCGAGTCTTCAGTAACAATTTGGCTGCATAAATTAAAGTCACCTTATATGCATACTCGTACATTCAAAATTGTCCCATATTTGTACATTTCAATTACACTGGTTCTAAATAGACAGCTAATATTAAATAAAATCACATGATCATACTGAACAAATAAAGAACAAACTTTGCTAAAAAAAATATTGATTTTGGAATCTAAAGGTGGCACCATATATTGGAAAAAAAACAAAGATGGCTCTAAAAAAAGATTTCTTTTTTAGATTTAATATTATTTGACCAAAAACCTATACCTACCTATTTTATGGATTGCAAATTTAATAAACTTTTAACTCTGAAACGATATTTCATACAAACTTTATTTTTTTTATTAAAGAACAAATTACATTTTGTTTTTGTTTTCGTAACCCGTCCCGCTCGCACTGCGATTCTTTCCGCATGGAGTAACAGAGATTGATGCAAGCGGCTATCATCTTAAAGTATTTACAAAGAAAATGGATGGTACTGCACGACGATGTTTTTGCGGACGGTACCTGCATAAACATTGGTTTTCTATGTCTACGTCCTTACGACGTGTATAAAACAATAAATTAAAGATTATTCCATTATTCCACTGCTTTACATTATCGCTGCCATATTGAATTTCCGTTTTTTCTATGCTTTGAATTTTTCCAAGTGTTTCTGCAGGTGGTCGATTAAGTAAATAGGTTGAATCGGTTTTATAATCAAAAGATTTAATTTGTTGTCAGTGGAAAAATACATTAAAGTACTCGTTCATGGAGCGTGTGCAAATGCCGAAAATTGTGAGCAGCCATTGTGAATCCAATAACTTTTCGTTGGTCAATCTACACTGCTGTTTCTGAATATAATAAAATAGACTTACCAGTACGATAGCCAGCGTTGGAGAGGTAAGTGGCGAAAGTGTTGGTCTCGTGAGTGGCCTGCCATTGCGGGGACGAGCAGTTGTCGTTATTAGTGTAAACGTTGTGGTTGTGGACGTAGACGCCGGTCAGAAGAGAACTCCTGGGGAACACACATAGGTCCAGTTGGAAAAATATATAATAGTATCTTCAATTAAAGGTTTGTCGACATAGAAGAAACCTGCTAGAAACCCGTTTTATTAGACAACAACGTATTTTAAGTAATCCTCCATCTTTATGCCATGGGCAACTAACCGTTCTTAGACGTACAGACCATGATTTAAGAGACCGGTCCGCGACGACGACAACCTTGATCAAAAACAATATGTTAAATATTTTTCTGGCCTTTATCGCGATGTTTTTGGAAAAACTACGGACATATACCACTTCATATTGGCGGTCTAAATAAAGGCCTAGAATTCATTTGATTGAATTGTTTCTCTTTTGTGAGTTATTTTATTACTTGCGAGCCCGTGCCGAATCGTTACTCATAATATCTAACTATCAAAATAACGCGCAAAGGAGAAACAATTAAATCAAATAAATTTCAGGTCTTCATTAAGATGGCCAATATGGTCAGGTGTATGTCCCTGATTTTTACAAAAACATCGCGGCAATTACAAGAAAAATAATTAAAATAATGCTTCGCATCAAACAGACGAAAAATACGGACCGGCCTCTTAAATTGGATGGACTCTTAAAAGATCATGTTTTTACAGAACCCTTAGAACATTTCATAAATAAAAAGCTATAAAAGATCTCGACACTAAGTTTTTATGTAATTGAATCATTATCTGAATTGATCATTCTTATTCTTCTTAATGGAGGAATTGATTCTGTATGACACTTTTCGTGACTCTATAATATTTGAAATGCTTAGCTAACATTTAAAATGTTAAGTGGAGCTAATGCGAAGAGCCATAAACCAAAAAGTACTCTATAACGAAACATTCGAAGTAAAACGTTAACATACCTAGAAGGGCAGCACATGGGTGTAGTCGTGTAGGCGTGTCTGAACTCTGCTCCAGCACTTCTGACTGCCTTCATCGTCCTCGGCATGAAGTTCAAACTTCCTAGTTCGACATCCTGGTCGTCAGTCAGTATTAGAATTATGTTGGGCTTGCGCTCTCTTGGCTGAGGGTAGGGGATGTAACCGCTATTACCCCATTTATGGCCGTCTGGTCTCAGTTTTGATCGCGTCGTATTTTCTCTAACAGGCAAAGGCTTTTCTTGATTATTTTTGGATGTTGCTGCAGGTTGTCTGCGACCAGAAAAAGGCTTTTCTGGTGTGCTTTTGTTCCAGTTCCTGTTAGGCTTGTTAGGTTTCTCTTCTTTGTCTTTTTTGGGCGAATAAGGATCGAGGGTGCGGTTGGATAGCAAATCTTCTTTAGATAAGGAATCGAGACCTTTCCTTCTGTCACGTCTCATTTCATGATCTCTTTCCCAAGCTCTTTTCCTTTCATTGCGTAATCTAGAATTGTTTCTGTGTCTGAGATATCGTTTCTCTGGAAAATCTGTTAAAGTTCCATTAAAAGTTGTTCTGTTTCTATTATTCTCTCTGTTTCTTATTTCTCTCGCTTTTGCGGTGTCCTCTTCGAAGGAAGAGTCTCTTTTTGCAGAAATCAGTATGAAGTTCCATGTTAGGAGAAGGGGTATTAATTTTAAGTTCATTATGTTCGAAATATATTGTTTTTAAGTTCTATGAAGTTGTGTGGGGCAGTTCTTAAAATATAATTGTTGTTTTCACGTCGTTAAACAATATAACGACCATTGTATCCTTTTTGAGCATCGAAGAGCCATTTTAGTTGGATCTGAAACAAAATATCCATCAGTTAGTAAAGTAAACAAAACGAATAAAGTGGAATAGCAAACAAAAATATTTGGACAATCTAGCAATTTCGAATATCAGGCTCTCTACGAGTATTAATTTAACCTACAATCGTGAAGTATAATAAAATGTTTGTTTAGGTTGTATATCTATTCCTGAGTATGTTTGTTCTTATAAATCGTTTCGTTATTAAGAAAAAAAAAGCGATCAAGTGCGAGTAGGACTCGCGCCCTGAAGGTTCCCATTTAAATAATTTAATAGACTTGAATGCTTTTAATGTATTACAACAAATTTAAGTTGGTCGAGTATTCGGGTACGTAACTTTAAACCTGTATTCAAAATTGGCGTTTTCAGTATCTTTTGCTTAAATACACTACACATAAAAAAACCGGACAAGTGCGAGTCGGACTCGCTCACCGAGGGTTCCGTACAAATTTGTAGGTAAATATTATAAATGTTTTATGCAATTTTATTAATTTATTTTTTTATGATTCAATTACAAATATATAGTTTTTAGATTTTTCCCTATACTTGTAGTTTATGAAGGTATTACTTGCCAAATAGTTCATAGTTCTAGGTCAACGGCAAGTACCCTATAAATTTAAAATAAATTTTAATAATAAATTTTCCCTTGAGAGTGTCGAAATATACGTTTTTGCGGCATAAACGGCCGTATCTTTTTTTACGTTAACTTAGAAGTTTGAGTTTTTCACAGCTTCAAGGGACTATAGACTTGAGTATATGGTTTTAATTTCCTCTCGATATCTCCACGCGTTCCCGAGATAAAGAGTCTTAATAGACAGACGGACGGACGGACGGCCGGACGGACTGACGGACAGATGGACAACAAAGTGATCCTTTAAGGGTTCCGTTTTTTCCCCTTGAGGGGAACTCTAAAAAAGAAAATTTCAAATTCCTACCAAGTTTAATTTTTGAGATAAACCCCGTAACAAAAATGGTCTAAAATTGTCAATTTTGAGGGACCCCATTTCTTTATATTAAAAGTAAATAAAAAGTATTTGTGCTCTACTTAATGAGTTCTAGACAAAAGAAAAAAACTTTTTCGTCTCCTTTTCGTATATGGGACCCCCCTGAAAATTAATTTAATTAAATTTTTAATCCAATAGCCGGTTTTGTTGGGTCAAAGTTTTAGATATGAGTACCTATTTCAGCCTGCAAGCTAGAGACCCGTGACATACGGACGGACAGACAGCAGAGCGACAATAATAGGGCACCGTTTTGCCCTTTGGAAGCGGAACCCTAAAAGAGAACAGTAAAAAAGAGTTTGCGACCTCGATGTTGGATTGAGATAAAAAAATTGTTTTGTTCAATAACAAAGTGGACCAATACATATTTGTAGTGTCCAGTTGATGGTTGCATTCCATGCTTTAAATATACATTTCTGCTGAAGCAATCAATATCTGACCGTTCGACTGTTCAACATGCGAATCAATCTGACCGTTCGACTGTTCAACATGCGAATCAATCTGACCGGCCTTTTAGCATATTAGACCGTTCCAACTTTTGATACACAACAACAAGGTTACCTTTTCATTAAATCAAACAAAAATCATTCTTAATATATTAGGAAGAAGCCTCTACTCGTCGGAAAAGTTATTTCTGTCAATATTGTAAATAATGCGATGGCCATTATGCAAGCACTGATTATATTTAGGTCATAAGTAAGGTTTGGTAGACATTAGGACCTGTGGAATAAATGTCTTAATCTTCGGTTATTTATTTCTGGTCGTTTCAAAGAGTCGCTAAATAATAAGATCTAAAGGAATCCAATCGCTCCAATGGCCACATGACGTCATCTGAGGTGCAATTATTGTGTAAGCCAATCGTTTTCAAATTCGATTGTCATATGGCTATTCGGGTAAGTAAATAAGCCCGTTTGACAATTGAAATCGTAAGTTTTTGGCTGTCAGCAATGAACTATAAAAACATTTTGGTACATAACAACCACATAGAGACTAAAATGGTAGCGCCTGACTAACGATTCGGCACTCAAAGATGTACGGAACCCTAATTTTTGTTATTTATTGTTTTACTTTTGAGTATGTTAAATAATTATTTAAAACTCGTGGGTATCACCGTCTTTAAAATAGAGCTAACTTACAAAATGCAATTTTTCGAGGTTTATTGTATGGGGACCCCCCCTAAGGCTTATTTTTATTGTATATCATAATAGAGGCCATAGTAACACGTAATCCTTATTACGGTTGAAGCTGTGACAGACCGTTTGGCACCCTTTGGGTACGGAACCCTCTCCTCCTTGGAGAAAAGAATCCATTTCAATGAGGTACATTTATCCAAATTATTTAAGGTTATTTAATATTAATTATTGATTGCACTTTTTTCGAATTTCATTTGTAATAGTAGAATAACCTTGAAAAGATCTAGAGCCCAATAAAATAATGCCTTTTTATTCACAAACAAGCTACCGATTTTTACCATTAGTAAGATGTAGATCAATATCGATCGATATTTAATTATCTCTTTAACAAAAGAATAAAGAAAAGTTGATATTATTATAGTGTGTCTGCTCCGTTGCATTTATTAGAATTCAAGATCAAAGATTTACGATAACGTCGCGTCGTGGTAAAATAAACATAGATTCATTCTAGTCACTCCCCTCAGGACGAAGCAACGTTGATTTATATTCCTTTTCGTTTCGTCCTATGTTTTTAATATTGATGGGGGCGGAGGATATTCGCGGTTCTGTATTTATTGCATTGAATAGGTAGATCTGTGTACCTGTTTTATGTTAGGGTTCCATGAAATCTACTCCCACAGTCGTTTATTTTTGTGTCTGTTGACATCTCCATCCATCCATCAGCCTGTTTCGTCCACTGCTGGACATAGGCCTTTCCAGGATTTCGCCCCTCTTGGCGGTCCTCCTGGAAGAAATGCCCATACTCACACACGCTGGGCAGGCGGGTTGGTGAGCGCGGTGCCGAAACCCTTGCACCAGTGATGCCGCTGCCCGTCACCTGTCTGATTTATATAAAGCCCGGCAATTGGGGATGGATATACCGCCATCAATCGGTCCCAGGCAATGGTGGGCCCCCTGGTTTTGCCTGAGAGCTGTTCTCTTACTCTCCCCCGAATAACTTCGGGAGGATTTCCGAGTAAGATGGTGGTACCTCCACAGTCGAGCCCGGCATCAGCTCTACCACCTAACATTGGTGACATCTGCAGTATACTATTATAAGCACTCGGTAAAAGTGAAAGTTAAAAGCATTTATTTGGCACAAAAAATAAAAATAAACTTGGAAACTATAACTAAGTGGCAAAGACGCGCAGACTCAGCAAATGCTGCTTATTGCGGGCAACTCAGAGCTGTTTTTCAGTTTGTCCTAATTTATACAAATACACAAACATTCAATATTCTTCGCAATTAGAAAAGTTAATTTATTAATATTATAAATTTTAATTACGCATATTTCAAGTTATTGAATTATTTTACGCATCGTAAAATATACCCAATGCAATAAATTAATTAAATTTTAGGAATTAAATTAAATTATAAATAACACTACTGTATTAGAAAAGAAAACTGGTATTATAAAACTGTAAATTGGTATGGCCTTAAATTACAGAGTTGTTTTAAAATTCAAGAATTATTAATATTATATTTAACAAAGCGAAAAAACAAACAATTAAATTTTCATTTCCTTTTTGGGAATTTTCTCGACCTGTTTATCGGGACATTTATTTATGCAGCCAAATTCATACTGAAGACTCGGTAAGTGCTCAGTATCAAGGTTCGATGACCTTTTTTGTGAAATTCGTAAATTATTCTACTCGTAATACCCTACAAACGCAACAAAACCAGCCCAAGTAAATTACTATAGGACGCCAACATTTTTTTGCGTAGTTACCAAAATTTGTGATCGAGCGGTGATACTGATCACTTACCTAGCATCCAGTATGAATTTGGCTGCATAAGTTAATTTCACCTTATACACAACTGACATTGTTATTTGAAGCGTGATCATCATGATCAATCAGGAATAAGTGAAATGACTCTACGTAAAGTTCGCAAGATTAAATTAAGCGAATCAGGGTTGGGCGGGCGTATACAATTTGGACATGTAAGTAAATAATTTCTTGTTGCATAATCCTGTACGAATACTTCCGTCGGATTAAGAAGCACCACCTCGTGTAACCTAACCTTACACATATACAACGAGGTGAACTATAGAGATTGGTCGCGTCAACTAGCGGCGCGTGCGCACAATAACACGGTGAGTGTACACTACTTTGACGGAAACATTGTAAATGAAACTGAGGCAAACATGTTATAAACGGAACGGTCACTGCCCGCTAAAAGTGTGTAAAACTATTTTCAATCTTAATATGTATATCTTTTCACATTTTCTGCTTGTGACTGGTAGACAGACAGAGGGCAGACCTCAAAGGCTGAGATTCAGAGTGCATTTTGAGTCCGAACTCAATCTTAGAAACGTCAAAAAGCGACGTGATCTCATACTATAGTTACGTTTGTAAGATTGAGTTCGGACTCAAAATGCACTCTGAATCTCAGCCTAAAACCCTCTTTCTCAGCCTTAGGTTTGCAAACGAATTCCAGAGTTGTTCCAAATAAAAATTTGGTCAAGTGCAAGTCAGACCCGTGAACGAATGGTTCCGCAAGTGTCCGTTCACACAGACCGGCTCGGAGAGCAGAGCAGATTTTGATCGCGTTGACGTTACTTCATTATTGTTAATGAAGATGGAGCAAGTAACGTCAAAAAAGTACGGGAATCAACTTGGGTTTAATTTTCTTTATATTAATTGCCGTGATAGAAGCCATAATATTCTGTGAAAGTTTCAGGTGTCTACCGATTACGACTGAATCTTTATACCCCTGTGACAGACAGTGGAGGCTTAATAATAGGGTCCCATTTGGCACCCTTCTGGTACGAAATCCTAAAAAAGCTTCTAGAACCAATAAAATCGCTGAAAGGGCAGACAGCCTAAAATTTTCACGCTATTTTAATTATGTATTTAAATTTCATCAGATTCCTGAATAAGTCAATAATTTTTCAACGAATAACAATTTAATTACGCAGTCGAATTATCTAGAATTCTAGATTCTAACGTCACATATCGCTAAAACAGTGATAAAACAAAATAGAGCAGACAAAATCATGGCTCCAATCCATTTTACCGTTAACTTTTTATATTACGTCTCGACTCGTCTTCATTCCAAAGAAAAGCTAATGAACGCTCATAATTAATAAGACTGATCACCCTAATTTACGACACCATTTGTACCTACGTTTGCTTATGTAAATCTCGCTAATGGTTTTTAGAAACAACCCCTAAGTTTGTTTAAGTTTTCTTCGTTGTTCCATCGCGAAGTTTGGGATTTTGAACGAGAGTTTTCGCCGCAACATTATAAGTAAGTGTAAGTAAGTATGGCGGAGCGGTGTCAGTTAAGTCTACTGAGCGGGCCTGAACACAAATAAATTAAAAATTTACACCCAAACTGCGAAGGCATTTGTTAGCTTTCAGTTTGATCTTCATGAATGAGAAACAAAGTCTAAATTTAGAGAATTGGTTATGCTTTAAATTTAAAATGTGTTAATTTAATAAGGTGACTTTTATTTGTACAGCCAAATTCTTACTGAAGACTTGGTAAGTGTTTAGTAACAAGGTTCAATGACCCTTTTTGTGAAATTCGTAAATTACTCTTTTCGTGTTCCCTAAAATGTAATCCCAGTCTCGAGGCATTTACTATGGGACGTCAAGATTTCATTTTGCGAAATTATATAGCGAGCCGTGTTACTGATCACTTACCAAGCCTCCAGTATGAGTTTGGCTGTATAAATGAAGGTCACCTTTTTTATGGCCAGACATTTTGCCCTTCAAGCCGAACATAGGTTATTTATTAGTAGCCAAACATACCTTTTTTGAAACCGGACATTGCTTTCTATAATAAAAAATAGGGTACTTATTTAAAAATTTTATTTATTACTGTAATGAATCAGACTTTTGTTACGAAATAAACCAGTTATAACTAAAAACAAACCATAATCAGTCCTATCATAATTTTGTATTATGATATTGACGAAGTGCATAGTGTTAAGTTGTCTATAGGCTGTAGATAAATTCAAACTGACGACTGCGTTACACTGACAAAAAGCCTAACAAAATCCGGAAAGTCCGGAGTCCGGACACGTAAATATTTGGCCAGGCACGATCGTCAAAACGTACAACCCTACTCGGAGGCCACGATTTCAAATTCCGTAGGGCCAGTAAACTGTGTAATTTTCATTTCACAGTCAATACTAGGAAACACCTTTAATACCTCGGGGGTAATGTCATGTCATGACAATTTATTGTTTTTAAAATCTGGAATTTAGAAAAGATCGAACTTGGTAAAGCTAATAGTGAAGGTTCTTTTGGAGATCGACGACATATCATGATGATTTTGTTGGGTCGTGGTTTGAACATAAGTTTTCTAACTATGAGTTCCAGAACCGGCCCAAAGCTGCAGACGAAAAAAGAAATAGTATAAAGCTCTGTGCACACGACGTCGACAGCAAATTCATGAAATTTTAACTACCTACCTTTGTAAATAATAAAATTACATTTATCGTGCGTGATTGCGACAATGCAACATCTGTCAATATCAGTGCTATGCTCAGAGAGTAATTTCCTCTGTGCCATTGCTAGATATATGGGTTTCATAATATCACACTAATATTATAAATGCGAAAGTTTGTGTGTATGTGTGTGTTTGTTTGTTACTCTTTCACGCTGAAACGGCTGAACGGATTTGGATGAAATTTAGAATGGACATAGATTATACCCTAACTAAACCCATAGGCTACTTTTTATCCCGGAAAAAAGCATGTCGTTAAACCGAATACCACGCGGGCGGAGCCGCGGGCAAAAGCTAGTTGTTCATAAACTAAAGTTTTAACAACGTAAGGTAAGGACTATTTTATTGTGGTCGTAAAAACTACGTTCTTCAACTCGCCCTATCGTCTGCACAGACTCTATAAACCTTTATTTACACTTTGGTAAAAATAGTTAACTACACTAGCGAGTTTAGCTTTCACATAATAATAATTTCAATAGCTTTGTCCCAAGTATGTAGAACTGGTAAAGTGCTACATAATAGCATAATAGTAAAGGGCATGTGGTTTCTTCTTTGTCTTCCTTTTCTTCTTTTGCTGTCGGATTAACTGGGTAATAATTATTTCTAAAAAAAAAACAGAAAAGTAAGGCAGTGTTCTGCCGACGCGGTGCATTTACAAATTATTTCATAATGTGACGTCATCAAGGATATTTTGTATTTTTCATAGGATCTTAAATTAAGTTACCCTCATTAAGCTTTGACAACGAACTCGAGTCAAGGATATCGGTAAACGAATGGCAATACATAAGTGGAGATGGACGGGACATCTGGCTAGCCGGGAAGATGGACTATGGGTGGACTAGGGCAGAAAAGACCAGGAAAGCGTTCAGTAGGTAGACGGTCTGACGGCGAGACGATATTGTCAAGGTTGTTGGTGGGCAATGGATGAGGCTGGCGAGAAACAGACGAAAATGGCTTAGAGATGAAGAGGCCTGTGCCCATCATGGGTGGACGTGGGGTGATAGATGATGATGAATTAACTCGCCGCCCTACTAACCGATGTGTAAATAAGGCTTTAGTCAAATATCAGAATTCTAGCTTTGCAACATTCAATTTAGATTAGTGTTTCCACGACTAGGGTCAAGCCCCGAGGGACTGACCGCAGTTGTGGCAACAACTTACTTGACCCATTAAGCAAGCAACTTAGTTGCCCAAGTAATAATATTTATGCACAAGAGTACGTCTCAACTCATGTACTTACAATTAACATTTAAGATTTTTTGTGGCTTCTATTTAAGTTTCTTTCCTTTTTTTGGAGCTCAGTAGACTCGATCTTTACTTATAATGAAGTAGTAAAAAAACCGTGTCTGTTCACTGCTTATATTTTTGCAAAATTTTAAATAAAATGGGTTCAAAACTAAACGAAAACAGTTGACTTTTTGGAAGTGGTTTATGGGTCCGTATAAGGCTAAATGCACAACTTTAAATGAGCATATCACATAGTGTAACTTGGTTTATCGATATAGTAAAAATAATATGTACAGTAGACTATATGTAGGGCTGATAGATTCATCTTATAAAAAACGCTAAATCCTTAATTCGCTCAATAGAAATAAATTACGACGTTACCTCTAAGGTTGACAGATGGCTCCATAATTAAAGTTTTTGACGAGTATTTCGTATTAAAATGCACCACTAGTATCACTGTGTAAAATAACACTTTAATTACTTCACTGTAGTTATAGCTGTTTTTGGGTAGGTATCGATTAGCTTCGTTGTCGCCTTAACACAATCCCTCTATAAGAGCGTTGTGTTAAGAAGCGAAGAGTTCGCAGTTAAAGATTATATAGCGTGGCAAGTTTCCATACAAAAAATATTACTACATTTGAAGAAACGTATAAAAATTAGTTATTTTGGCTGGCTTATGCTTGGAACATATTTGTCAATTCCTAAACTAATCTCTAGTATATATTTTGTTTGGAAACAAGCAATATTTATATTTAAAAGAGCCCGAAGTTCACTGAGCTAAATTTGCCACGCGTCGACTCTATGCGTTTATTATTACGTATATTACGTCTGTGATGAAAGACATGACACAAGTAGGTGGTAGAGCTGATGCCGAGCTCGACTGTGGAGATACCATCATCTTACTCGCAAATCCTCCCGAAGTTATTTGGGGGAGAGTAAGAGAACAGCTCTCAGGCAAAACCGCAGGCGGCCCACCATTGTCTGGGACCGATGGATGGCGGTATATCCATCCCTAATTGCCAGGCCTTAAAACAGACTAGTGACGGGCAGCGGCGTTGATGGATGGATGGATGAAAGACATATATCCAATCTAACCGTATTTTATAGGAATAAATGTTTATCCTT
This sequence comes from Ypsolopha scabrella, assembly GCA_910592155.1. Lineage (NCBI taxonomy): Eukaryota > Metazoa > Arthropoda > Insecta > Lepidoptera > Ypsolophidae > Ypsolopha > Ypsolopha scabrella. Next base: position 12,493,388 of record OU342962.1, on the reverse strand, counting down.
TATTCAATTCAATAGATAAACAATTAGTCATGCATGCATGACACGACAGTCCAACTTATAGGTAAAATCAGTGACAACAGTTCAGAAAGTTATGTTAATGTCAATAAATAAGTATTGAGCTCACTCGTAAAATGATATGGTAAATGCACAACGAAGGCACAGCTAGAAGCAATCACATCAACCTTCTCAGCAATATAACCAATCACCTACTATTATCTGATACGACAGAAACCGCAAGTTATCGCCTGCAGCCATCATGCGCAACATAGCAAAATACCATAAAATATCCATCTAGTAATTTAAACCTTAGGCTTTCGACATAAAGAATTTTAGAAGTGCATGAATAACTTGCAAAGGAAATGCCTATTTTGGTACTGGCTGATTTCAGTGGCTGGCAGCCCACGAAAACAGTTATTCTAATTTCAAATTTCCGAGACGTGACGTTCCTTCTAGTCTACCCCACAAGGAGGTCTTTAAACTTTTTCTATGTACAACAAACCTACTGAAATATCTTTGAACATGTATTTTCCTACTCGCCATTCCGAGAGTTCTTTACTTACCTAAGGCGAATCCCCTTTGATTGCTGGCTAAATCAAATAGATCTTGAAAACTTATAATACCTATGTACCGTCGGAGAAAATTGAACGGACCCTCTTTTAATGTATGATTGTAATATGGTTCATAAAAGTAGTCCTGAAGAATGTTCCGCGATGATACTTATAAAAGATGACAGAGAAGACCTTGGTTCAAATTTTCATACCTATTTCGATAGATTCAACACCCAGAACAGAACTCGTATTTCACATTCTTACTCAAAGAGAAAGCAAAATAAACTATACTATTGTACCATACCATTTTTTTTTCAATCGGTTTGACTATTAGATAGTTCGGGAGTTATACCTGTAGTTTTCCTACGTAAATCTATACGGTAGAAACCAGACCACCCATTTGGCACGAGCCACGCCCTCATCTCCGGAATGTGCAAGTCAAGGTGTACCGTGCAGGAGCTGATTGCGCCTGATGCTGGTGCAAGGTACGCCATTTATCCATGTCCGATATATTTTATCCTCTTTTATCCCCGTATATCTATGACATGCTTTTAAACTGAACAACTTTGAAAAAAAGAGCGTTTAAAAATATCACTTCGTCATACCATCAACTGGCGAATTTTATGGGAAGGTTTTATTTATTCATAGGTCAACCAAAAATAACTTCAGTATAAGTTTTGAAGGAGATATACGAGTTAATGTTACGGCTAATGCTAGAAAATCATCGGGTAATAATAAAACTTGTGTTGTCTAGTACATTCTGAGCCTTTCAGTCCTTACTGCCAAGAATTGCAGTTTTCTTGTATGCAGGAGATATTTTAATGTCATTAATTGGGTTTAGCGATGTCTTATAAAAATACTTTTAAAAGACATCGCTATCTTATGAAAATGTCAGTACAAAATAATCAATATTAATTCAAAATTCGCTTCTTCAATAATAAATTACTCGGGCATTTAGAAAATATCGAATTCTACTTCATTCTAAATGAGAGGCTGAATTTAAGTGGCTGAGCTTATAAAATTAAATGCTTTAGCATATCTCACTAATGATCTAAGATTGTGCCAAGTCTTAGCTCCGCTTTCTGTAAGGATATCTTGATGTGTTTTATATAGCTAACTAGTGGTATTTGAGTGTCAGTCCCGCGGTTGTTGATTAAATTATAATAAATTGCATTATTTTGTAATTTTATTGTTAAGACTCCGTGTTACACAGATAATATAACAATTAAAACCCCATTTCATTGCGATATTGCCGGGCTTATGCTTTTTTACAGTAACTTGGAAAATAAATAAAAGCAGCGGGTTGTGTCAGAGATACAACGTTAAGTAATTCTTTACTCAATCAAAGAGGAAGGAATTAATGGTGGCCATAGTTAACATAATAATATTTCAATGATGATAGCAAAGGAATCGATAACAATAAATGCCCAGATCAAGTCAATAAGCTTCTCCTAAAGATCTTTTCACTAAAGAACTCCCGTGTCAAAGTACTTTTATTGTCAAGTACTAAATATGTATTGTCAAGTATAAATACTAGGTGGTAGAGCTGATGCCGGGCTCGACTGTGGAGGTACCACCATCTTACTCGCAAATCCTCTCGAAGTTATTCGGGAGAGAGTAAGAGAACAGCTCTCAGGCAAACAGGCGGCCCACCATTGCTTGGGACCGATGGATGGCGGTATATCCATCCCTAATTGCCGGACTTTATATAAAACAGACTGTTGACGGGCAGCGGCGTCACTGGTGCGAGGGTTTCAGCACCGCGCTCACCAACCCGCCTGCCCAGGGTGTGTGAGTATGGGCATTTCTTCCAGGAGGACCGCCAAGAGTGGCGAAATCCTGGAAAGGCCTATGGACGAAACAGGCTGATGTATAGATGGATGGTACTAAATATGAAAATGCCTTGATCTGTGGGGTTTGTTTCATGAAGTTTGTCCCGGGAAGTGACGAACAAAACAACCCCCCCAATACAAGATGAGAACATAGAAATGAACACCGCAGATGCTTAAATGATCTTATAGCCCTTCACAAAATTGTCAATGGAAATTTGCAATTGCCTGGTGTTCTTTCAGAATTAAACTTTGCTGTACCTAGGAGCAACATTATAAGACCTAATAAAAGGCGAAAAGTTTTTGAACCTCTCACTCATTTAACAAATGTAGGTAAATTTTCTCCTTTAAATAGAATGTCGGTTTGCTATAATAATCTTTATGATAATAACAGCGACATTGATATCTTTTGCAATTCCTTGGCAATGTTTAAATTGAATATAAACAAAACTAAGACATGGTTGACTTGCAAGACCGCCGATATGAATATCAATTATTTTTGTGAGTTATGAGAAAAGTTTATAAAAAAAAAATTTTTAATCAAATAATTGGGCTAAGCTTAATTAATGTTTTTTTTTAAATTTGTAACTTGTTAGTTTTAATTTGTTTATGCAAGCTTTGTTTGTGGCTGCTTTTGTAGTTACTCATATAATTTGGCATATTTTTAATTTTGTTTAATTAAGGTTTATTATTTTTGAAAATTGTACCGGATTTATATGTGAGGGCTGTGTGCTCCTATAATTTGCATCACTCTGCAGGACAAATGTATAGAACTAAGAATATGTTTGAAATCGGAGTATACAGTTGGAGCTCCTTAATAAATAAATAAATAAATAAATAAATAAGTATCCACTTCAATAAATAATCAAGACAAATAAGTACAAAACAGACATAATGTACAGTATCTGCAGATAAAGCTGTAAACTAGCAGTTTATTTTATCAATAAACTGAACAAGTTTTAGTGTTATTTAATGACGGTCATTTTAACACAACATTACGTATTCTCAGTGGTATCGAAAGCAATATTTTATTGCTATCACTTGTGATTGTGACAGACATCCAGTTACATATGTCTCTTCTTTATCAATGTCAAGTGCTCCAATGCTATTTTACTGCAAAAGGAACTATCTGTGGACACGACGACCAGTTTCACGAATTACGTTAAAATGGCATCAAGCCCAATTTTGTCAAGAGCTCCTGTGCTTGGTGTACCTAATTAACCTGCTTAGCATTAACGGAAAACAAATATCAGAAAAAGATTTTGTAAATAGAGATTATATTTTCTACCTACCCTTCTGGGAGACAGGCGTGGGAGACAAAGCAACTTTCCTAAAAAAGCATACCCGTGATACCTAAAACATGGGCAACTTTGTATGGAGACTGGACCAAATCCTCAACAAGAATAAAACCTATCCGAAATGAAAGATTTTGGGGAATTATTTAATTGTTACTGTGGGAGCCAAGTCGAAATCGAGCGGCGCCAACAAAATGACAAAATGTCAGGAAAAAAATTTTTTTTTTAAGTTTTGATAATATTATTTGGATGCTTTTTCCGTATTGAAATCGTTCTAAAACACACCATGTTCGCGCTCAAATTCTATGTAGCTGCCATAATAAGACATTAATAATACCCTAAAAGCTTTCATATGACATAGGATTTATCATTGCTGAGTAATTGGTCCAAATTGGTCCTTTGCGTAGCGCTGTTTAGTTTGATCAACGCCATAGATATTTTGGTCAAGTGGTAGTAACGGATTGCTTTGATGTTGATTAAACTTATGACAGGAGCAGCTTGCAAATGGGCCCGTTTATGATCTCCAACACTACTTGTTGGCTACTATTTACTATCGTTAGTAGGATGTGTTTTAAAATATGTAGTAGAATCATCGTACTATGCATTGAAACATGTTTTATGTCGGGACTACTTGGACCATACAATTATTTTCGTCTATCTGTCTGTATGTTCCGTATTTTAAATCAAAAACCACTTACCGGATTAAGATGCGGTTTTCTTTATAATTATCGTGTAATCTATTTATAGTTAATTTATCTATTAACTTATTTGTTCATTGAATTATGTAGGTATGTATATACAATATTTTAATTTCTTACTTATGTCAGTATATATTTGGCTAGGCATTATATTTATTTAGGGTCTATTCAGTTTATTGATCAACTTATTTATTAATTATAATATTCCTATTCCAATAAGTCTTTATTTTATGCATATTATATATAACTTTAGTAGCCCAACTTAAATATAGTTTTTCTATATATTTCCCGTATCATATACTGCTCAAAACAATTAGGGGAATAAGATTTCAAAGTAAAATAAATAAAAAATCTTTGGTTTTTTATTATAACTGCCCACCAAATATTAAAGTGACATGCTTAATGAAAATAAGAAACAAAAGAACATCAGCGTTTTTGTGAGCAGTTCTTAATATGGTGGCCGAGAGTCTATGTACACCTAAAAACAACGTGACGCCATTGAATTTTCTTAACTTTTTAATAACAAAAAACCGATTTTATGTGCCCTTTCAAATCTGCTGAGTGCTGTTATTGATTGAAATGAATGTTAATTTGGTTCAGATGGTCATTATGCCAGATCTGACTGAAATCCAAGTCTCTCAAGCTATCATTTTGCTTCAAGAGGGTCGAACTATGGCATATGTAGGAACTGACCTAAGAGTCACCCCTTCTGTCATCTACAGAGTATGAAAGCGGTATCTAGGTGACGGGGGAATACTCAGGAAGTGGTGGTCAGGGCCTAAAGAAAAAAACCACTCCTTTGCAAGATCGCTACATTATCAATGTTGATAACTTTTTCCTTGTTAATTTGTTAGTTACGACCATTAAAAAAAACAGTTACGACCATTAAAACAAACTCATTATGTATAAATTTAAAATTTTACAAAATTTTGAAATTAAACATTTTAGGCGTAAAACAAACTGGTGTTCAAAAGGTCCGTCACAGAAATGTTTGAATATTCGTCTTCACTGACTTTTAGTAGCGTGTATGACCTCCATGAGCCCTTATCACAGCTTGACAACGACGCGGCATGCTTCGTATGATCCTCCGAATATCTTCCTGCGGAATTATCTCCCATTCATCGATTAATGCTTGAGTGAGCTGCTGGCACAGTGTTTGGGGTGCAATAGGACGTTTCCGGTTCGTCTATCAAGCAAATCCCAAATGTGTTCTATTGGGCTTAGGTCCGGGCTCATGGGAAGCCATTCCATTACACGGATTCCATGATGCTGTAAGTAATCTAACGTGATGGCTGCAGTATGTGGTCTGGCATTATCTTGCATAAAAACAAATTCCGGGCCGATACCATATGCTGCGGGGAAGACGTGGTCTTCGAGCACGTTTTCGATGTAAGCTTGAGCATTCAACCGCCCAGGAACAACGATGAGATATGTGCGCTCGTCCAAACTCACTCCGCCCCACACCATCACAGAACCACATCCAGATTTGTCATATTCTTGGACTGCCGCTGCACTGTATCGCTCGCCTGGGCGTCTGTAGACACGGAGACGACCATCGCAACGTGTTAGACGGAATCTTGACTCGTCAGAAAAGAGCACTGGCCTCCAATGTCGAAATTGCCAATTAGCGTGGCTTTATGCGAACCGTTGGTGAGCTTGTTTGTGTTGAATAGTTAGACGCATGGCCCGCACTGGTCGACGTGCTCTCCAATTGGCTTCCCGCAACCCATTCCTTACCGTCTGGTTGGAAATTTCTACAGCAGTAGCCGTCCTTAGTGTATTTTGCAGATCTCTTGCAGTAGTGGTGCGGTTTCGTAAAGCACAGTTGATGATGTAGCGATCTTCCAAAGGAGTTGTTTTTCTCTTTCGACCCTGACCACGCCTTCTTGAGTATCCCCCCGTTTCTAGGTACCACTTCCATACTCTGTAGATGACGGAAGGGGCGACTTTTAGGTCAGTTCCTACATATGCCATAGTTCGACCCTCTTGAAGCAGAGTGATAGCTCGGGAGACTTGGATTTCAGTCAGATCTGGCATAATGACCTTCTTAACCAAATTAACACTCATTTCAATCAATAACAGCACTCAGGAGAGTTGAAAGGGCACTTAAAATCGATTTTTTGTAATTGATAAGTTCAGAAAATTCAATGGCGTCACTTTGTTTTTAGGTGTACATAGACTCTTGGCCATCGTATTAAGAACTGCTAACAATAATGCTGATGTTCTTTTGTTTTTTATTTTCGTGAAGTATGTCACTTTAATATTTAGTGGACAGTTATAGTTAAAAACCTAAAAAAAAAAGTTTTATATCTCTTTGAAATGTTATTCCCCTAATTGTTTTGAGCAGTATATTTGTTTCATTATAAAATATTATTTTTATACAGATTAGATTTGACATGACATGTAAAACGTATACTTTATGTATCTATTTTACAAATAAACAATTTGAATCTTTGAATCTTTGACATAATTGATGGGGTGTTGAGAAAATAGCCGCCAAGCGGAGAACTGTCGATGCTACTCAAAGATTCGACCTACATTTATCATACACGTGCAAACAAAAGATACATTGATTGGAAAATACTACAACGCGAGTGAAGCCGCGGATAAAATCTAGTGACGTAATCATTTTATAGATTCTTATTACTAAAGCGCATTTCTTTACTACGCATTTATGCTTGGGCACTAGGTACCACGCACCTAGAATGAGATTGAGACCTAGCCGCTCGCTCAAAAACTACCTAAAAATGTAGAGTCGAAACACGAAGAGTCTCCTGCCTAGTGGCATGGTTTTGTCATGAGGGTGGTAAGCCATAGCCGAAGCCTTCAACCGGTTAGTAATCAGTTGATGTAAAATATTCAGGACATAGAAAATATTTACTAGATGTCAATAGAGGGCTGACATTTACTGAGACCATGACAAGCTCTACGATAGACCTGGCCTCGTGCGTAGCAGCTTCAATGTTGACCCGTAAATCTTAAATCATGCAGGTTAAATAGTTTTTGGGTATATTATATACATATATATATACGATATTCTCGTTATTATTGTTAAAAAAAATTGTGCCGATTTTAAATTTAAACTTAGCTTTCGTCTATCACGTCCCAATTTTGTGCAAACAATGTTCTTTTATTACATTTCAAGTAAATAAATTCAACGGTTTAGGATATGTACCTCGGTGGCGCAGTTGGTAGTGCGCTTGCCTTAATAACAAGAGGTCACAGGTTCAAATCCTGGCCCGAGGATTATTTCAAATTTGTTTCTAATGGATATTTTCTAGTTTGTACTGTAATAATGATACTTTTGAAGTAATTTAATACTTTTTACTATTTGTTTTATAGATTTGTTTTATGATTATAACTCCTACATCAATATTCATCATGCATATAACATACTTTGTAATTGGCCCCAATTTTCAAATTAAATAATATTGTTAAGAGCTTGGTCTGTTCATATTATATCATTCTAAGTGTTTTCTATGAAAAGGCAGTTGTGATTGTTTTGAGTTATTAAATTAAGAACTACGCTTGGTCTAATGAATATTTTTATCTCACTTTATAATAAAACTATTTTGGATAAGTATTATTGAAAGCAAAATCCGTCAAACAAATTGTTCTAACCTTAAAACCCTCATTACAGTAACAAAAACTGCTGAATCGATCTTCCTTGGGCAAAGGTAATACAAATACAAACATTGCTATACTACGAAGTTCAGATTCGGTTTCAGTCAGCACACAAAATAAATACAAGAATTTTCAGAAACCAAAGGCAAAAAGATTTCCTGTTTTTGTTAGGCTGTATAAAATATATTCCTAACTTCTAATAACGTAGGAATAACTTCTAATATAAACAGCGGTAGCCCAGGGGTAGAACTCTGGCCTCTCAATCTTGAGACCCAGGTTCGATCCCCGGTCGGGCATGCACCAATGAGTTTTTTGGAATTAATGTGCATAGTATTTGTTCTTACCCACCATTTATCATGCTGGACGGTGAAGGAAAACATCGTGAGGAAACCTGTATGCCCTTAAAAGCATGTATTTGTGCCCGAAGTACGGTGACTTGCATTTCACAGTTCATACTCGGAACACCTCCTCGGAGATGCATGTCGTGACTTTTTTTTTCTAATATCTCTTAAATATATGGCTCTACATCCATCCATCTGTCCGTATCCACCTGAACCATTTCTAAAGCAACATTCTCGAGCTCAAACGTTGAAAGGTACGATATAAATATCAAGCCCAACAACATATTAAAGCTGCAATGTAAATACTGCCAGTAAAAGCTCACTTGGATAACTGTACACCTCAGGCACGGCATTACCAACTCTATGTACAGGTAGCAAAAGCTATGCTAAACGTATCATTATCAATGTCCGCTGGGAAGCAAGTAATTTATTAGAAACGGCTGCTGCTGCACTGTTGTACATCTTATTAGGAGTGGAGGAGTATTATTGTAGCTAAAAGAGTTATTATTGCTGCCAAAATGTTTTGATGGTCACCCACCACCTCTCATGCTATTGGTGCTGGTGGTAACATTAAATAAGGCATTGATAAACTTCGGCACCTTAGGGGAGTGGAGTGAGGGGGACTTAGTCCATACAAATATGCGCTCACGCCGTTATGCTGTAAGGTCGTATGCCGCAAAACAGTATTTTCCATTTAAAATGACAACTGTAAGTAATTTAATAAATCCAATCGGCCATATTGAAGTGTATTTGTAGACTAATTTAAATAAAAAACTTCATTCGCTCCCGTTTGTCAGTAAAATAGAAATCTCTGTTTTAAAAGAGGTTTTCTAAATATTTTATTCTCTGCTATGAAAATTAATCAATCAACTAAATTTTAAATGCTTAAGTATATATATTAAATTGGTAATTACATATGTTTTTTTATTACTGAGAAAAATGGAGATCCATTTCTCCAAAATTTCGTGGTGTAGCCTTAATGCAGAAAATAAGATGGAACCGACCCGACCTCTTTCATTATCAATCTAGAAATCACTTATTTATTCACATAATTCTAGTCTCATTAAATTATAGTTACGCTAAAGTTCGATACCCTTCTCAGTTAACAATCTACTATTGGAAACCCTAGAACAATACGAACATGTTTGATTATACTTTTTATGTGCATTCATCAACAAAGACGATGGCGGGACGATCTTGACTCATTTTCACCGGGGTGGTTGGAAGTAGCACAGGACCGCGATGTGTGGTTTCAGCAAGGGTCCTTTGCCCAGCAGGAGGACAAATTAGAGGTAACATAAAAAAAAAAATCGTGTGGTATGTCAAATGAAGCTTATAACGAGTACAAAGTTGTGCGTTCGACAAAGTTAGTTTTCAAAAATATTTTTCAAGGAAAGCTAAAAACGAAGCTTCATTAGGTACGCCATTCATTACTTTAGCTTCCATTCTGACCTATCTTGAAAATATAAATCTTGAGCTTTGTTTAACTTTAGCGTGGAAAACGAGCTTTAACGTACAAATATTGTGGTAACGAAGACTACGACAAAACTCTGGCGGCATCCTCACGCACAGTGTCATATACGAGTAGGTACATCATTAATTTCCATTTTAGAATAAAAATAAATAAATTTAAGCTGGAAAAATAAAACAAATTAACTGATATTTTTGGTTTAATTATAAGTAGTAAAATAAAGCAAGTTCCTAAAGCATAGACTAAAATTATTTAAAATTATGTACGAAACGGATGTAAAATACATTAAGTACTAATAAGTTACATATATAAAAACATACCGTCGATTCGGTCGATTACTCTTACTGAGCAAGATCTATTTTCTTTTATTTCCTCTCATGTACTTTCTACAGTTTCATTCCTAAAGTTTTTTATAAGTAGTACGTTCACTAAACAACTCTAAAGCTTTTATAACACGAAATTCTAAAAGCTCATAATTTCACTTTATAGCAGCTATAAGTGTCAATATTCCCAGGCTTCCTGTAGCCGTTTCTACAGAATTAAGTCACAAACGGACGTTGGAGTGGTGTTGAATTGGGTGGGTGGATTGATGATAGCTCGCCACGCAATAGCTTCGTTATAGCCACTCAGATATACGATACCTCTGTTTAAACTCAGATTAGATAGGACTTAAAAGAAACATTGTAATTTATTTAGAGTCCAGCTTGGCCGCCATTTTCTTTTTTGAAACGGAATCACAGATACTTATGTTAAAAATACAGAACGCTAAGTGCGAGTTGCCATCGAATGACTTACTACCGCGTGAATCGAGTTGAGCCGGGTCTCCAGCGCACGTTTTGTACTACACACTAAACAAAAACGTGTATACAAAACATTGTTTCGCTACACATTTTTACTGATAAGCATGCTGGAGACACGGGGCTTATAAACACAAATATGTAGCGGAACAATATACTGTGTAGACGTTTTGGTGTAGTGTGTAGGACAAAACACGCGCTGGAAAGCCAGCTTAACTCGAATCACGCGGTAGTAAAGTCATTCGATGGCAACTCGCACTTAGCGTTCAGCTCCCAGTAAAAACAATGTCTGTATATATTTTACGGTAAGAACCCGAAATTCATTAAATGACACTTAGCTTCTTAAGGATAATATGGGAAATGAATTTTTTGCAATTTAACATTATTTATGATATAAAACGAAATCCATCGAATCTTTTCTTGTGCTCAACATTTTAATGTAGGTATGTTTTGATAGAGATAACACGACCCCCTCTACGAATTTAATATTACGATGAATGGTGGTCATACTAATGTAATTGTATTCTATTGAAAACACTTTTTTATATAAAACTTGTTTCTTTTCATAAGTAGTGTCAGATTTTGCGACGAGGTGCAGCAAAAATATTATACTACGCCCCGTAGCAAAGACTCATTCTCCGTTGCTCTATATATATTTCACACTTGAACAATAGGGTATTTTACCCTAAATTTAGGGTAATTTTCATGTTTAGGGGATATATTAGGGGAATGTTAATTCAGAAGAGCTCAAATCAATGATCTAAGGAGAAGAGTGTCGGGTGTAGAATGCATGTACAGTGGAGCCCGCATCAAGCTATACACATTGAGTATAAGCTGACCTCTCATTGTACCGGAAGCCTATACAATGAGAGGTTAGCTTATACTGAAAGTGTTTAGCTTGATGTGGGCTCCATTGTACAATCGGAACGTGGTGTGAATGTGAGGGGAAAAAGTCTGAAAAGTGTTGGGCAAACCCAGAGGGTGGCAACACTGGCATTCACATCTAGTTTAGACAAGTATACAGGGCCATAAAATTATTAATTAAAAAAAATATCTAGTTTAGGAATTTGTATCTCACCAGACACGGATATGATAAATTAATAACTCCGTAAGTGTTTGACTAAAGCCCGAGAAGGTTGTTGTAAATTTAAATGCGTATTTGATTGGATCCTTCAGACCTATTCAGCCAAAACATAAAGGTACCCTTACAAATGTAAATCTCATTAAGCCGATGAGCTGTAATTTAAATTGAGTTCTCCCGTTTAGGGCTGCTTTACATTTGTTATTACACTGTCAGAGTTTCACGGACATTTTAGAATCTTCATACTGGCAAACTTTAAGTTTTGTGTAGTGTAAGGCCGTAAAGCACATTTGCACCAAGCAATATAAAATATAACCCAAAATTTTCCAAAAATAGCATTTGCTCAGTGCAGCAGGCCTATTACGTATGTTTGAATCGGTTGCCAATTATGGTTGCTATTCACCAAAATAGATAAAAAATGAACTTCCAAAATAACCTTCAATGGGTATTGAACTATTTACGAATTGTGACGTCATTTCAAGTGCGAACGTATCCTTAGATAAGCGGATATGTATGTTTTCGACGATAGGGACTCGGTTCGGCAACTGATTTTACGATACAGAATCAGGGGGGCTGGGCCTAAGTCAAGCTGCACAAACGAGTTTGGAGCTTTATTAACTTTTCTTTAACAACATCGACGTGGAATTCGAAGCTATAGAAAATTAAGTATAGATCTATTTATAAATCCTACTAGGGCAAAGTAAAACTAAATAAAAGTTTTATTCCATCATAGTCGTGTACAATTGATGGTATCTTTATAGCCTTTATACACAGAGCCCTATTAATGTCGCTCTGCTGTCTGTTCGTCCGCATATCACAAGTCTCTAGCTTGCCGAATATTGAATTAAAAATTAAATAAAAATAATTATCACGGGGATCACATGAGACGAAAAAAATTTTTTTTTTTACCCGACATGGGTCATTGAGTAGAGTAATTTTTTTTATCGCCAAGAAGAAAGAAAAGGGGGGGGGCCATCAAAGTTGTAAATTTTATACCATTTTTGTTACGGGGTATAGACCCCGTAACAAAAATGGTATAAAATGGTATAATCAAAAACTATACTAGTTGGGAATTTAAACAAAACTCAAACCCAGAAACCACAATATTCGTACATCTTATTTTTTTTTTTAATCATGTCCAAAATATTTATTACAATGAATACCAATATTTACATCATGTTTATAAACCAGGTAGGTACGATAGTTTTTATAATTTATTTCTGCTTTTAGATATAAGAGGACATATTCGGCGACATGTTAGTAAAATATGTAGTCTATGCAAAAAAATACTAATTGTTTTTTTATGCAAACTGATTTTTCAAAATTACTATAGTTATGCTTTTTAGATAAAGATCGAAACCACATTTTGGTATTTATTTTTTGCATTTTGGTATTTTGCAGTTTTGTTTCATACAGTTTCTAGGTAATGATAAGTTTCTAATTTTTATTAAAGTCATTTGAGTCTATTAACTTATTTTAATGGTAAGGAACCCTCAGGGCGCGAGTCCTAATCGCACTTAACGGGGTTTTTAAACCTAAATGACCTATTTTATAACGCAATTATAAGGCACGGCTTTTAAAGTGTGAAACGCCTTGAGTAGTTGTATTAGCTAATCTGTGAAATACACTGAGTATCTGTGATCGTGGGAACAGTGAATCGTAATGTTCAAAACAAGACGCAACCATTCATGGGAAAATTACTTTTGAGTAGTTTAGACTTCTGAGGTTGGACCGCGCTGACTGACAATTTTGATCACATAAAGTGAATTGTTGGAAAAATAAAACGAGCAAATTCTAAATGTTAAGCCAAAACAAAAATAATTTATCTGGGTCGGAGTTCACTGAATCGCGTTATCTATTGATTCGCGCAATACGAGGCTATACTGCTGGTGAATTAAGGGCCAGTTTAAAAGATGTTTCCATCCATCAGCCTGTTTCGTCCACTGCTGGACATAGGCCTTTCCAGGATTTCGCCACTATTGGCGGTCCTCCTGGAAGAAATGCTCATACTCACACACGCTGGGCTGGCGGGTTGGTGAGCGCGGTGCCGAAACCCTCGCACCAGTGACGCCGCTGCCCGTCACCAGTCTATTTTTTATAAGGCCCGGCAATTGGGGATGGATATACCGCCATCCATCGGTCCCAGGCAATGGTGGGCCCCTTGGTTTTGCCTGAGAGCTGTTCTCTTACTCTCCCCCGAATAACTTCGGGAGGATTTGCGAGTAAGATGGTGGTACCTCCACAGTCGAGCCCGGCATCAGCTCTACCACCTAATGATGTTTATCTTAACAAAAAATTATTTCTGGAATTATGTGGAATTAGTATTTTTTTTAAATCAATAACAAAACAAAGTCCAAAGTAAGATAATTTGAAACCAAGATTCGATGTAATTAATTAATTATGAAAAAAAAATTATAACTAAATCAAATTGAAGGCAATATTATAACTACAAATGAGTTCCATTCATATTTTAAAACAATTTTGTAATTATAATTGTAATTATTTATTTAGTTAAGGGGTAACGTTTCGAGCTCAGTGCAAAGTGCATAACATAAGTTTGTTTACCTTATTTTAAATAAAATTAATGAAATAAAATAGTTTCATCTTATTTTGCGACTATTGTTGAATAATTATCAGGGGTTTTTAGCAGAATTGCGTCATTTTATGCATTACGTTGTAAATGAATGGGTATACAAACTGAAAAGCGTGTTTTAAGTTTGTATGCCCATTCATTTACAACGTAATACATAAAATTACAAAATTTTTGGAGAAAAGCCTAGTTGACACTAAACAATGGTCGCGAAATGCCTTATATCACATTTATTTAGTACTTTTTATGCAATAGTAAGAAAAACAATCATAAGTTGTGCATTTTGTACCGAGCTCGAAACGTTCTCCCTTAACAGCTTGATTTCCCCTCAAACAACAGAGAGAATCAGTATAACGAGTCGTGTGGTCAAGGGTGAGGCAGTAGGTGTTCTGTGGGTTTACTGTCCTGTCTTTAGTGTTTCCGGCCATGCTTATGATAAGAACTTCAATTGCATACATAAGTAATTTAAATACTTCATTGTCTATTGTTGACAGGCTTATGAATTTGAGAGAAACATTGAATTGTTTATGCAAAATGCAAAAGAGCTAATGATAAATCAAATAATTACTACACATCGAAATGTTATCAAAATTTTAATGAACCTACTCGTAGTTCTTCGGATAAGATGATTAAATGGATTAATAGTTTACGGGTAAAGCCCGAAGTCGGGTAAAGTCCGAAAAAAGTCAAAAATAGGTGCGACGACGAGCGAAGCGAGCAGGAGCGTGTTAGAGCGAAGCGAAGCGACCCTCGAAGTTTTGTATAACATTACCCGGGTAAACCTAAGTTTACCCTATCTTCTAGTATTACCCGTAAGTAACATATCGATTGAGAAGTCCATTCTCATTAAATTGCGTCGACCTGTGATTGGAGGCATTCTATTTATAATTATGACAATTAATGTTTTATTTATGGCACTGTTAATGCGCCAAGACTACATTACTATGTCACTAATTGCTGCGTAAAACAGACCGTAAGTAGTAAGTGTAAACATCTGTCTTCTAGACTAGAACAAAACAATTAATTATTTTTGTACAGTTACGTACTTCCGCTTAGTTTTCAGCCTGGAAATTAGGGTGACGCCCTATTTACAGTAGGGACGTATAAATAATTTGGCCCAGTGCGAGTTGGACTCGCGCACAAAGGGTTCCGTACCACCCAACAATACAGGTTTAGAACCCTAAAACGTTATGGTAAATAACAGCAATACACTTGCCAGAGCAACAAAAAAAAAACGCTAAAATGGTAGTACCTAACAAAAAATTTGGCGTACGGAACCCTACTTTTTATATATTTTTTCTTTTACTTTAGAGTAGGTATGTCCTACAATCTGACTAAAAAAATTGTATGCAAAAACCAATAACGTTTAAATAATTCAACTTTCTCGAGGTTTTAACATTTTTAATTTTGATGCAGTGAGAAAAGGAAATCTTCATGTAACATAGGTTACGTACATGACATCATTGCATAAGTTGATGTAACTCAAAATTAAGTAACCTTGGGTGTAGAGTTATTAAATAAATCTATAAATAATTTCGCCGAGTACGAGTCGAACTCGCCTAAAAATAATTTACGTACCATCACACAATATGGGCACGGAACCCTAAAATTATGCTATGATAACACAGATGTTATAGCAACATTAAGGCGACAAAAACCGGCCAAGTGCGAGTCGCACTCGCGCGCGAAGGGTTCCGTACCATTATCTATAAAAAAGGCAAAAAAATCATGTCTGTTGTATGGGAGTGCGCGGGTCCGACTCGCACTTGGCCGGTTTTAGTATTTGTTGTTATATCGGCAACAGAAATACATCATCTGTGAAAATTTCAACTGTCTAACTATCACGGTTCATGCATTATCTATAAAAACGGCAAAAAAAATCATGTCTGTTGTGTGTGAGTGCGCAGGTCCGCCTCGCACTTGGCCGGTTTTAGTATTTTTTGTTATAGCGGCAACAAAAATACATCATCTGTGAAAATTTCAACCGTGTAACTATCACGGTTCATGTGATACAGCCTGGTGACAGACGGACGGACAGACGGACAGCGGAGTCTTAGTAATAGGGTTCCGTTGGTTACCCTTTGGGTACGGAACCCTAAAAAACAAGGCGCTTAAATGGTAGCGCCTAACAAACAATTCGGCACCATATGAGTAGGTATGGAACTCAATTTTTTATTTTTGTTTGTTTTCCTTAGGGTATGTACAACAATCTGACCAAATTTGAAACTTGTCTCAATAACCGTCTTAAAGATAGAGCTGGAACAAATAACATTAAAAACCGGCCAAGTGCGTGTCGGGCCACGTAAATTCCGTAGTTGCCCAGTAAATTTTATAACTTGGTCTACTAATACAGATCGCGCCAAATTTCTAGTCCCATACATTTAGAAGAACGGCCCATACTTGTCGTGTTTAGAGGGGACTAAAAGCTTGGCGCGACCTGCACTCGTAAACGCTGCAAAGCCTTTTGATAGTTTTCCTTTTAAATTCATTACTTCTACTTCTGTGAATTTTTTCACATATCTAATAAGTAATAAACAACAACTGTTTAGCCGGCAGGGGGGCGGACACGCGTGACTCTAACAAAAATATTTCGTCAACGGATCCCTGAATCGATAAACGGTTTTCACATATCGGATAGACGAGAAAAAAAATCTTCCCCAATTTACGTATGGGATTTTTTTCAACATTTTTTTTCACTGTTTTGTCGGCGTGATTTATACGTGGGGCGTTCAATGTATTCTCGGTGATTAAGCGATTAAGAAATTAAGAGGGTAATTTAATAATCTCATTATCTAATGTCACTAATATAGGGTTTAAATACAAAATTTCAAGTTGATATCATCACTAGTATTTTAGAAATCCTAAGTACAAGACAACAAGATTGACTGACTCAATAATGGTAAAGAAAATTGAGCACCGCGCTGTTGGTTTTTGGAGCTCTGTGGTGGTGATCTCTCAAGAATTTTGGATCGGATTGTTACTGGGGATGAAACGTGGGTCAATCATTATGACCCTGAGAGTAAACAGGAGTCCATCAGTGACACAAAAAGGGTTCGGAGCCACCAAAGTCAGTCCATCGGCTGGAAAACTCATGGCCACAGTGTACTTTGTACAGAATACTTTGAACGCCCCTTGTATATATATCAAATCACAACCTTTACAGAACATACTTGACTTTTTTTTGCGCTAATTTGTTGACACTTCATATTTCCCACGAGAAGCTCGTGCGGGTTTTCAGTTTTCCAGCAAACCACTTTACTCCGTTGTTATAGAAGCTATAATGCTTTGGCTACTTATTGTGGTAGAAACTTCTGTTAGATTAGTTTATCCATCATTAAAAATAAATAAAGCTGTGACGCACTAGTTCCTAGTCTTCAGCTGAGGCTAAAGTAACAAACAATGAAACTGCGGACTAATTTAAGTGTGTGGTAAATATTTGTAAATATACCTATAGTATACATAGTAATTTTCTGTGAATTTATTGATTAACTGGAGAAGGAATGTTTGTTTAGGAAACCGGTCAAGTGTGAAAAGGACTCGTACCCTGAGGGTTCCATACATACCACGTGCAGATATGAGCGACCAACTTGACACTTGCAAATTACAATACATTAAAAGGGTCTATTAAGTTGGCAATTAATTACTTTTTGTACAATTAAATGAAGGTAATTTTCTGTTTTTTTCCTATAGGTGTGCTAGAAGACCCACTCGTTTGTAAATCAACCTAATTCAGCGTTGAAATAGAAGCCTGGTTTTTAACAGCACCATGACTCGTATTTCTGTAGGAGGGATTAGTTTCAACCTGATAGCTTTCATGGGGCCCGAGAAAAGGATTTTGATGGACGGACAGTTAAGTGATCCCATAAGAGTTCCGTTTTTCCATTTTGAGGTACGGAACCTTACAAAGAAGGGAAATATCTTCTTTCTTTTACTTCGGATAAACAGGAAATAAAAGTAAAGTTAGCAGATTGTGAAAAAAGGGTTTAAATTTTGTTTTTAATCATCTCCTATCTTCAATTTACCTTAGAACCGTACACACTGTAATACTTAACCTTTTTGTGCGATTATCAACTTTACATGGGTGTAATAAGGTCTAGTACAACATCTCTCACTATTCACTATACAACATTATGCCGATTATTCGCATTTGCAGCAAACATTCCAAAAATATCTTCTCATTTCAGCATCCAAGATGGCGTTCCAGAACACGCGTATTTCTCTGCCTCGTTCTATTCTCTGTCTAAAACATTGTTCAACCGAAGTTCAGCAAAACGGCTAGCGGCTTCGGCCAATAAAAACAGATTCGGCCTAAATTGGACCAAAGCTTCGAACGTGTGAATGAACGGTTGTAAGTTTTGCTTACGAGCCTCGGAGTAATTGTTCCCATTGTAACAAATTCCGTTCTTATTTTATTTCTGAAATAGATACAGAGAAAATGAGTTTTAGAAGTTTGATGAATTTCAGACTTGAGCAAAAATCGCACTAAAGAAAACATCCTTAAAGAATAAATTCATGGTTCGCGTTTACCCTGTAGGTATGGAACCCTAAAAATTAAAACGATGATTTTTTTTTGCCACGCATCTTTTCATTTCGCAGCTTATTTACTAACGGCAAATAGGTAATGATTTCTTTTTAAAATCTATACGCTAGACTTTTATTTATTTGAGCACTTAATGATGGGCATTTATAATTTTAACATTTAACCTGTCCGGTTATCGTGCATTTTTGCAAGTTTGCAAATTTTCCCGTCAATTTTGTTTTTGGCTATATCTCCGGAACTAGTTGTCCAATTCTAATGCAATTTTGTTTTTCTAAAACTAGATAAAATTTCCTACAAGAAAACATTATTTTTTTTTTCTTGGGGTAAGTTAGGGGGGGGGCTTTCTCCTTGAAAAAATCTTAGTTATATATATGAATATATGTATGTATACTATATATATATGTCTATTCAAATTTTATAATATTGTAAAAAAATATAAAGGATAATAATAAAAAATATAACTCTATACATATATTAAAAAAAAAAAGAAGATTTGGGCCTAAAATAACAATCCACAACTTTTTTTATATTATTATAATATATTTTTTTTTTTTTTTATTTTATTGCTCATCTTAATAGCTTTCGAAAAATACCCATATCACTAGGTTTATAGTATTTATAAATTAACAATAATAATTTTTTATTTACAATTCGGCCTAGGCGTGACGATCGTCACGACTGTAATTCTACGGGTTTAACTAAATTAACATTTGACTAAAATGCAGGCAAATAGAATAAGTAAATACGAAATTAGCAAGACCAGATTTTTTCTTCGGCTTCGGCGAGCTTCAATCAAAGAATAAATTTTGATCAAACAGTACTCGTATTATGGCGTAGTAAATCAAAGATCTCAGGGGTGGCTCATTTGGCTCCACACTAAAATTTACCGCGTACTTAATAAGTATCACCAGGGGCCTTATCGTTTAACTTTAAATCAATCGCAATACCTTTGATTTTGACATTTAAAGTATGGTACAAATGTCAAAATCAAAGGTACCGCGATACATTTAAAGTCAGACAATAAGGCCCCAGTTTTTGGCTTTCCAACTACAAAGAAAATCCAGCTTTTATGATTAGTATGAAAAGTGCCCGTCGTCGTATTGAAACCAACCTGCAAAATATCAAGTTTGTAGGTTTTATAGGTACGACACAGTACAGGTAACAACAGTAGTTTAACTAGGCGGTGTCCTTGAAATCAATTACTACGGCCGCTTGGTGCCTAAACACGCGCTAGGGCTGCCAAAATGACTGTTTACGTATTTGATAATGCTATATAATTATTATAAAAGTTGTATTTAAGCTACCCTATAATGCACAACATACACTGTAATTTCGTGCCATAAATAAATAAAATAAATGATTTTTATTCCAGCTACGGCAGCCATAATTTACAATAATATAACAATTTGAATTAAATTAAATTTTGAATTAGTAAATAAAAAAATAACAAATATACAACCATTAATAAAATTAGTCTAATTACACTGTTTGTGTAGTTGTCTCCAGATAGCGTGTATAGGGCTTCCGTACCACTCATACACGGCACTCACGACCCGGTTTGTGGAGGTGCGCAGGCGCTCGGCGGCACCGGCGGTCACGTGACGCAGCAGCGCCGGCCAGCCATTCACGCGCGCCTCGCAGAACATTTCTGATGCACTACAGTTGCGGAGGAGGCCATGTAGTGCACGCCACGCATTGTTGTATTTCACTCTTATCTGGTTTAGGGATGCTTTATTGTAGTTACACCAGAGTTCCGCAGTATACAAGTTGGTGCAGTATGTGGAAAATAATACCCGTTTGACCGGTTCACTGCACCGATAGAAACGCCGAGCCAGCATGTTTCCCCTGGCGCTGATTGACCGTCGTTGGCGCTCGATATCGGTGTCGTCACGCAGGTCCGGTCCATAATTTAGGAAAATGCGCGGGAACGTCACAGTGACCACGTGCGTACGTAACTGCGATGCGACCGCGACTGTCGGAAGCCGAGTTGTACCGAGTTTCGGGGGGGGGGGGGGGGTTCGTTTCGGCCCGTTTGTATGGAGATAGAATACTATTTCTTATTTATACTATGGTTCCGATCCAAAGCTTTCGTGATTAGTGTGTGAGTATTTATACCTATATCTATAAAACAGTTTTGGCTGATAGAATCATACAATTTGGAACATTTGTGTTTCTAAAGAGGTATAGAGGTGTTTTTTCAGAATGCAGCCCATAAAGGGGACAGGGGTGAACCAGGGTCTAAGCTTTTGTATGAAAATGCGTTCCCACAGGGTACAAAGGGCTTTTTATATCCCAAGTCTAAGCGGTCAAAGACAGCGGAAGCGGGCGTCTTCTAGTACATAAGGTGACTTTCGTTTATACAGCCAAATTCATACTGGAGACTCGGTAAGTAGTCAGGACCAGGGTTCAATTAGATACTGTGTTTGCGAAACACGACAAAAAAAATGTGCTCTATACTTGTTCAAGCAACAACCTCGACTCAATTATTATAGGAAGTCTAAGTTTTATTTTGCATATTTCACAGAAAGGGTAATTGAACCTTAGTCCTGATCACTTACCGAGTCTCCAGTATGAATTTGCCTGCATGAACGAAAGTCACCTTTCGCGTGTTATTCGGTTCAACGACAGGTTTTTTTGCGGGATAAAAAGTAGCCTATGTGTTAAGTTAGGGTATAAGCTATATCCATTATAAATTTCATCCAAATCAGTGAAAGAGTAATAAACATACACACACAAACTTTCGCATTTATAATATTAGTGTGATTAAACCCATAATAATAATAATCAAGGTCGCACGCTGTTGGGAAAAAATACATAATCTTGCTTGACCCAAGATTCACTTGGAATACCTTACTCGTAAAATATGGGAATAGTTGGGCCCTCGTTCCAAAGGTATGCATACCGCTTCTGACGTAATGGATCTTATAATAAAATACCTTGCTCATACAAATATAACATCCTTCACTACGTGCATAATAGAAATCTACGTGTCTTCAAGACTAAACAAACATTACTGCAAAAATAATATTAAGAGAACTATGTACGTACTATACAAAAAATACAAAAAAAAATTACAAAAATCCTTATTTATCATTCAAAGCGGTTTACATAGCTGGGTTGGAGACTAATTTTAAGTTCGTAAATACTTATATAACTAATAAGACCAAAACTGTTCTTCCACACAGTTAACGTTAATTAACGTTATGCGTACCCACTAATGCTTATTTACTTTTGGTTTAGTCCATAATAGTCCGATAGAAATGAGTTTGCAACAACAATTAATTCACAAGTCGCTTTGGACGGAGTTAACCATGTAAAAGAGGACTTAAATGTTTTCTAACAAAACTTGGTCGAGGGATAGATATTTTTTAAACAGTGTGAATTAATTGAAGGGAAAAAATTGTCGAATCACTTTTTTAAACGTTTATAATGTTCAAAAATAAAGCATGCCTTATGATTTTATAACAATTTCAACATTGTAAATACATTTTATTAAATTAAGAAGATTCTATTTTTATTTGTGCACTAAGTGATTTTTTATTTACATTGTTTTAATATAATATCACACTAATATTATAAATGCGAAAGTTTGTGTGTGTGTGTGTGTGTGTGTGTGTGTGTGTATGTTTGTTACTCTTTCACGCTGAAACGGCTGAACGGATTTGGATGAAATTTAGAATGGATGTAGCCTATACCCTAACTTAACACATAGGTTACTTTTTATCCCGGAAAAAAGCATGTCGTTAAACCGAATAACACGCGGGCGGAGCCGCGGGCAAAAGCTAGTTTGAACATATAAACGTTAACAAAAGTGAATTACCTTTTTTGACCGTTAGGTTATTTACGTCAGTCACAAATACGTATTCTAGTCATCGACCAATATCAGTTAGAAAAGGGTACACTTAGTAAATATCGATATAAGAGAACCCATTTATAAAACGAAACTTAACTCACTTTAAATTAAAATATATATATTATTGGCTGTATATAGTACTGTACATGTATAAAGCTTTTTATTTCTTCATTTTGAGACAATAATAACAAAATATTATTTTTTCGAAATATATTTCGGCCCACTTTGGGGCTGGCATCAGTCGAATAAATGACAAATCTAAAAAATGACATACAAATGTATACAATCTTATGACTAATTAACCTACTTTCTTACATAAACAGAACAAAAAAAAAAAAGAATAAATGAAAACCTAAGCAATTTTGGTTGAAGGCCATCTTGCTATTTCCGGCCGTAACATCCCGATATTTGTTTATAGTCGCCGTCAATAGAAATTGTGGACTATGTAAACAAACCGTTTTCTCAATTTTTCCCAAGGTTCTGTCACGGAGTCTCACTGAAAATTATTTCAAATCATGAAGCATCAAGTCTTACGTGCCATTCGCTGTATTTCATCATGAAATATTCAATAATCACCAGTTAATTACGGAAAATCATAGAATCAATAGTCAATTCTGTACTGCGTCGAGATTGCTGTCATATTTTTTTCTCATCGAATCTGTATTGTCTTTGAAAATTAGTGATGTACGAATCTATTTGAATATAAACCTATTATATTCGTGATGCTATTTTATTCCGTCAGTTTTTTTTGACAGCGTTACTTCATTATCTTTGACATAAATGTGTGTGTGATTCTATCGAGAGCTGCGTGATTTTCCAGCGTTGCTCTAAAATCTTTTGTGTTTTCGGTATTCTAACGAAATGGCTTCTCTTACTGATTTTATCGTACTAGCATCGTGATTTGGATAGTGTTTTACCGTGAAACAACGACCTGCTTTACGGACTACGGATTCTGATACTGCCAAGTGGATTAACAACAATTACGACCAAAATAATTTCAAAATGAGTGAACCTGTTTCTACACCTGGAACATCTGCAAGTTCTGCGCCCCTTCGAAAAATAATTATTCAGACGCCTGAAAGTGATAAGTAATAGCTAAAGTAGACAAGCAAAAATATATAAAAATGTATGTAGATGAGTTGGTGGCATCGAAAAATATGACAGTTTTGCGCCTTCCGCCATAAGAACTGGATGGGATAATAGATACGGCCACCGACGCTGTGACGGAACCATTTGTAATTAACGTGGGCGATTTGACTAGCGATTCATCAAATAAAGATAATTAATTAAGCACCTAACATATTTTAATCACATACTTACCCATCTCTAGATAGTTCACCTATTCATAGACAAAGACAACATGGCGCTTTGTTTACATAGTCCACAATTTCTATTGACGGCGACTTTAGAATACCTGGGATAAGACGTACCGAAAATCGCAAGATAGCGCTGCTTTTTATGGCACTCTGGTCTTAAGTCTGGTCTGAGTCTGGTGTCAGTAAGTAGTCTTAGTCTGTCAGTGTTGTTTATTGAGTCCTTGTCCGTAGTGCGAAACTTAACTCAATAATTAAATGTTTTTTCTATTGATTTTATTCGTATTTCCACTGGGCTATAAATCAATAAGAAAAGTACCTACTAAAAGTTTAGAGGATATAACATAACAACCCATGCTATCAGTAGTATTGAGAGGGCTATAATTGCTGGTGACCTTGAAAGCCACAATTAAGGCGCTTTCCCCTGCAAAATGCTGTGCGAACCCCTTTCTTCGTTAGTATATAGAAATAAAAAAAATACTGCACTTGTCTCCCATATATTGCCGTGCAGTTTCACAGATCAATTATTTTCTGACTTATAAATACCTTAAGGTATTTGCTTTCGAAAGAATGACTGAAATTAGAAATATTGACTGATTTCATGCATCTACACCTCAAATTGACGTTATTTATTTTCGAACAAAACACGAATGGTTAGAAAATTTGATAACGAAAATATTACACTAATGAAATTTTCGAATTAATAGTCGCGTACATGTTGAAAGTAATATTTTCTCCTATTTTGCGCTATTTGGAGACGCAGCGATCGTCGTAACAGCCACTTTGCCGTGCACGCTGATATGAACGTTATTTCAATGTCTTTTCCGTCGATATTTGTACCGACACACATCGAGTTGCTAATTTAGGTCAGAGACGCACCGCACCTTAAATGAAAAAAATACATTATAAACCACAGAATACCTACCTATATTGATTAAAATTTTTAATTTTTATTACGAACTTTAACTAAATAAATACCAAAATAAGGTCCAAAATAAATACCAAAATAAGGTCCAAATTAAAACCAAGATCCGATTTTATTAATTACTAGCTTTTGCCCGCGGCTCCGCCCGCGTCGAAGAGATTTTCGTGGAAATAAGGAAAACAAAAGAATGTGATTTTTTGAACGACAATATACAACGGTCACCATGTTTTACCAAAGTGCTAATAAATACCAATCGAATAAGTACAAACTCGAAGTGTCTGCTGTTGTCCGTTGAGGAGATCCAGTACCTACTTTCCAGTCCCATCATCAGACCCTGGTCACCATGTTTTACCAAAGTGCTAATAAAGACCAATAAAATAAGCCCAAACTCGATGGGTCTGCTGTTATCCGTTGAGGAGATCCCGTAACCACCACCCACAGTCCCGTCATTAGATCCTGGTCACCATGTTCTACAAAAATACTCATCAATACCGATCAAATAAACTTAAACTTGAGAGGTCTCCTAAAAAAACATTTACCAGTGGATGATTGAAACCCCGACGAGGAGACTACATACGTACGACTACACACAGTGCTTAAAGAATTTTTAAAGTCAGTTCAGTAGTTCTAGATATTACCCATTAAATGCAAACAAACAAACAAATCTTTCTTCTTTATATAATAGTGTAGACAAACTTTAACGTGAGTTGATTTGAACCATACTGCGTCAAATTCGATATTTTGAAACATCTAGTGTATTAAAATAAAAACAATTTCAACACCAGCTTACTGAGCCGTTATCCAGGATAGCTTCCCAGAGATGGCGATGGCGTTTTCTAAGCACTAGAAAATAAAAATATTTTAGTTATTGGTCTTTGCGCAGTCAAGAAATATAATTTCAGCTTTAATATTTTTTTTACAAAAAGGATATATTTTTTCTGAAAATAAAATAAAAAAATAAAAAGTGAAAACAAATTTTACCAGTCAGGGTTTGAACCCACGACGATCGACAATGCTACGGCGGCGAATCTTCCATATGTCTCACTAAAATTCTCATTGCGCTGCTCCCTTTTGTCATAGCGTGATGATACATAGCCCTAAACCTTCCCGAAGAAATGCTTTATCTTTCAGTGAAAACTGCATCCAAATCCATTGATTGGTTCTCAAGTTATAAGCGAACGAACAGTCAGACGGACAGACAGACAGACGTTGTATTTTATATGTATAGAGAAGTATGCAAAGGAATAACTTCAATATTAGTCAAATTAAAGATATTATCACAACAAATGAATTCCCTTGATTATTTTTTAAGAATTTTAGTTATGATCGTTGTAATTATTTAGGTATATTTTAGCGCGTTCGCAACTTGATTCCCCGTCAAGCGACGACGCAGAGATCAATACGGGACGAGTGTGCGTGTGAGTGAGACGCACGTACCCCGGGTCACCAGCAGTAATTGTCGCCTAACTCCAATACAAAACGGAGATATCGAGTTCTGTTCGACTCCCACAGACAATACGATACACCAATCAACGCTCTGAACAAGTTACGTGCGAAAAGCATCAAATGCAATAACACAGATTTAAATTTCGATGCGCTGTTTTGTTCAATTCACCCGGTTTGAATCGATTAATTTTTATGAGGTTATATCGTGGCGTTAGGAGCAAATGGAAGTTTAAAAATACCTAGCTTTAGTCTAAAATTATGCGTGCTTTATGAGTTTTATGACTTCGCATACCAACTAGAGGGGGGCGATTCTCGAACCTTATTAAGCACGAATTATAGGGGAATTCGATCAAAATGGTAAAACTAGATTTTTACTTAAAAAGTATTGACCATGGAAAACAAATAGCTCATTTTCAGCGACATCACATTTTGAAAATATTTTATTTCATCACTAGGATTTTGGTTGAAGCTTCACCATAATCTAGATTACGGCTGATTTGATGCAATGGCTCCGCACGCGTTTATTTAATCTCTGCCCCGTTTTTGGCTTGGGCGTTATTTTATGAACACTCCTTATACTAGGTGAAATTAAAGCAACCAACCAAATTCATACTGGAGTGGAGACTCCGTTAGTCATCAGGAACAAGGTTTAATGAATCTACAAATGAAATTCGAAAAAAGAAACTGGATCTGTAGGTACGAACCAGTAAGGAAGCAAAAAAAATAATTTTCGAAATAGGCCCTAAGGATTACTGAACCTAGTTCTTGATCACTTACCGAGTCTCCAGTATGAATTTGATCGGTTGATTTAATTTCACCCTATATATAGCCTTTAACTTGACCAGGGTCACTACGATGGTAATAAAAACAAACGGAAACTACATATATAGGTACATACAAATTAGTTAAGGCAACAACACCTTTAATATGAGCAGCGATATTGGGCTGTACTCGTACATTACAGTCAAATAATTTTGGTCTCGTACCTACTTGATAATGAAAATATATAAGGTGAACTTAATTTATCCAGCCAAATTCTTACTGAAGACTCAGTAAGTGCTCAGTAACAAGGTTCGATGGCCCTTTTTGTGAAATTGATAATTATTCTTTTCGTGTTCCTTACAAACGCAAGCTCAGCCCCGAGTCAATTACTATGGGACGTCAAGATTTCATTTTGCGAAATCAGCAAAAAGTGTTATCGATCCGTGTTACTGATCACTTACCAAGCCTCCAGTATGAGTTTGGCTGCATAAATTAAAGTCACCTTATATATAATCACTTAATACTTTATTGTACACATAAATTAGAAATGGATGCACATAAGCGAGCTTATTACTTTGTTGTCTGTCTGTCTTTCCGTGTGCCAATGCCAAGGGCCTTGTTCTCAAAAACGGCGTGTATTATTAAGTTGAAATTAATATGGAATACTTCGGTCCATATCCACATACTTTTTTACTTAAAATCGAGAATAAGGCCCAAGAAATCACGAGTGTCAATAAGCGATTTTTTTAATTTTTTTTTGCTAACTGAAACTAGTTTTTCCAAGTGGTCAATTAATTTGCATATACATTATCATCTATGCATATGCATGAATCAATCGAGAAATGTAATAAATATAATATAAACATGTCTGGTACTAGGAACGTGTGAGTTTGAATAACTTATTAAGTGAATATATTAACACGAAATTTCAAATTTTATAACAAAACTGCACTTCATAGCAAATACTCGTAAAATATAACTTTTCTTGCAATTTTATTATAATTTATTATTACCCCAACAGCGTGATAAAACCTCACTTAAGGTGGTAACGGAGGATCTCGGTGCAAAATGCACATCATACATCCTTACTTTTTAATAAAAAGTTTGCAATGAATGCGTTTTATAGCAATTCGCGCAAATGCTTGTTAATAGTTAGGTGATCACATTAAAAATTATTCAATTTTATGCGTTACATTTTAGCTGTAAACACGCTTTTACGTTTGTTGATGTAATACATTAAAAGACTTTATTATTAATAAACTATTTCCGCAAGGTGCTTTAAAACACATTTATTGCATACTCTTTATTCAAAAGTAAGGAAAACAATATTATGATGTGCATTTTGTACCGAGGTAAAAAGTTACCCCCTTAATTTCCCACGGAAAATAATATAAAAATCCATTATTTTCCGCTTCGATTTACTTTTACCGTAGCAGTTGACCAAAGAATTGAAAATGTTTTTCAATTGTGTTAATATTATTTTCATAGTAACATAATATACTGACTGGTTAGAACACGCATGCACGGAAAATCGACGGTAAAATTATGCAACCTTACACATATACTCGCAACTCGCTTGCGATCGGGCTCCAAACTAAACGCTTTATGTAACAAATCTGTGTCTGGGCCGCGATATCCAGAAATATAGGCAGAGTTTCTAGCCTGTCTGAGACATAGATCTCCGAGGATTTGAATGTGAGTTTTTACCCGCGAATCCCGCGATATCCATTGCATCGGTTCCGAGTCGCGGCCAAGCACATGCGAAACAATTTGCTATAGCAAAAAACTGCACCAGTTTCCCGAAAACGGTATTACAATATTTAACCCATTCCAAAATTTCATTAATTTAAGATTTAATGGTATTTAGATGTTAAAAAATAGAAATTAGTGTTATAAAAATTCGAAATATCGAAACCGGTTGAGTGATGGATGACTTAAATAGAACAATAATATCTACGACGAAATTATAATAACATGCAATTATTTGGTGGTAGAGCTGATGCCGGGCTCGATTGTGGAGGTACCACCATCTTACTCGCAAATCCTCCCGAAGTTATTCGGGGGAGAGTAAGAGAACAGCTCTCAGGCAAAACCAGGCGGCCCACCATTGCCTGGGACCGATAGATGGCGGTTTATCCATCCCCAATTGCCAAGCCTTATATTAAACAGACTGGTGACGGGCAGCGGCGTCACTGGTGCAAGGGTTTCGGCACCGCGCTCACCAACCCGCCTGCCCAGCGTGTGTGAGTATGGGCATTTCTTCCAGGGGGACCGCCAAGAGTGGCGAAATCCTGGAAAGGCCTATGTCCAGCAGTGGACGAAAGAGGCTGATGGATGGATTTGGTAATTATCGTAAAACCAGAACGAGTGTTTGTCATTGCAAAATGTTATTTAAGTTTAATCAAGTTCAACACAATCAGAAGAATATTCATGTGAGAAACCCCGCAAGAAATTGTTCAGTTAGAGACCATAAGCGGAGTTCCCATGGTCTTGATCAAACGAAGCGACGCATTTTCTCGTTTAGATCAAATATTTGCAAGTACATTTTTGGAGTTCTGTGCAAGATAGGAAACCAGTTCGTTTGGTTTAGACAAACGCCTTTCAAGAAATATTAAAGGACCATTGGCACTTGGCACTTTAGTACGAAGTCTGCATCAAATTTGAAAAGCCTACAACAATGACAAAACCCAGGTTATATGAAAGCTTTTGGTGAATACTTTATTTCATTTTAAACAAGTGCTAAAATTGTGTTTTGCTAGTTTAAAAGATCTATAAAATGGGATAAGAATAAAATGGGTAAAAAAAGGAATGGAAATTAAAATACTAGAGAAAATTAATATCGGGTGATTAACCGCTACAGTCACTCACTGACATTGTTGTTCTCCATAAAGTAGTTCAAAGTAGGGCTCCCAGACCTATCCGTTTTTGATTAAAATGATTAATCGCTAAACGAAAAAACGTTGTCAGTGACGTTTTTCAAAATCGAATAAAACGAAACATACCGGACACACCTCAGATAAATTATGTTTCATTAATCTGAGGGACACACCAAATAATCGAAAGTACTGATGATGATGTCCTCCTCATCGCAGTCCGACGACGGCGACCTGGTTTGTTGGACTTCTACGGCGGTGGGCACGAATGTGACTCGCGAAGCCCAGCTTGGTTTTAAAAGTCCTATTATAGCGACCGCAGTGTAGTTCACCGCGACTGTTGTACGTGTAAGTATATGTGGGCTTCGGACGAGTCTTGCGCCGCTGCCGAATTGAGTCGAGGGTCTCGAGCCGGGCTGCCTCGAACTCCTTCACTCGGTTATGGACGGTCGAGCGCCACTCTTCGCGATTGCGAGCATCTTTCTCCCAACCGTCAGGCGGAATGCCACTGGCGGTTAGATGCCTTTTCAGGACGTCTTTGTAGCGAAGGTGCTGTCCACCGACTTTTCCCACTCCGTTCGACAGCTGAGAATAGAAAACTTCTTTGGGCAGTCGATCGTCTTCCATGCGCACCACATGACCGCACCACCTTAACTGTGTTTTCATCAGCATTGCCTCCATACCGTGCATTTGTGTCCGTCTTAGGACTTCTGTATTTGGGACTCGGTCTTGCCAATTTATCCTCAAGATGTTACGAAGGCACCTCATGTGGAAGACATCCAGTTTTTTAACGTCTCTGCTGTAGAGGCACCATGTCTCCGAAGCATACATTAATATCGGCAGAACAATTGCCTTATAGACGGCCAGCTTCGTCTTCAGTTTTAGGTCGTGCGATTTCCAGACTCGTTCAATAATCGTACTACTCGAATACACGAACGACGATGAAGGTTTTCAAACAAACGTCTGAATAGCTTTGGTAGGTATAGACAACATATAAGTATGACATTAAGTGACATTATGTAATTGTCATCTGAATAACAATAGTTGAGTTAAAAGTGGGTTGTTTTGGCTGGCTTATGCTTGGGGCATATTTGAAGTTCACGGAGCTACACTTGCCACGCGTCGACTCTATGCGTTTATTATTAATGTTAGGTCTGCGACTATATCAGACGTCTGTGGTTTTTGCAAGCTGCCTAACGTTTAATCAAAAATCTCACATTTGTAATTTTTTTACATTCGACAGCTGTCAAAGTGTAACTGAAAAAATTCGCATGAAACTCGGTATCCAGAAGATTTTTGGGTCGCTGGATTAAAACCACAGCCCCGGCCACAAAACAGATACATTTTTAGTCAAAATAAATGCTTTTAGTTTGTAAGCTGATCTACCTCTTATCTCCAGCTCTTTTTTTTTCTCTTTATTTTGGAAACAAACGGTCGTTACGGAAATCTTAAAAGTAAATTAAATTCCAATTGAACTATAGTTCCATTATTACAAATAGCGAAGTGCGCACGCACTTAGGTAACATGATTTACGTGAAGTATGTTCAAAATCTGATTTTAGTACATCTAATGAGACAAATGGCTTCAATTTTAATTTTAATGTTGCTATACTGTTAGAAAAGAGGTCAATGTTTTTGTGGTTCTTGTTATAATAATCAAGACTACGTATAATACAAGAATTTTTTGTATAATTTGTGAGAGCTAGGGGAGTATGAAAAAGTTTGTTATTACGAGGAGAACGAGTAGGTATATTAAAGTAAATTTTTGATAAAAGGAAGTCGCATTCAATAAAGTTATTAAAAATTTTGTAAATATTTAAAATGTCGAAATGCTTTCGTCGCTAAGCAAGAATAGAAAGTTTGTGATGTGCAGAATGTTTGATTTAAAGAATTTGGAGTAGCCAGAGCCAAAACAAAAATCAAGACGAGCACTCCAACTAGATTTTAGGAAGAATTATAATAAAAACTCTACTGAACCCGTCGTTAGTTAGAGTCAACACTTGTCTGGTTTCATTGTTTACTTGCAACCGACCGGCCGCCATTCCCGTTCTCTGGCTTCAATCGTCCTCGAGTGTTATCTGTCAAAACAACGCCTCAACAAACATTGCGCACTCGGAAAACATTGCCATTATTTTTAGCAAATTTATACAAAGCCTTTAAAAACTTACAAAGCCGTTGGTTACCTACTTCTAAAGCTTAATACAGCTATCCCGATTTTGTCTCTTTTCAAATTAATTTTAAATCAGCAAATAGCATGATAAAATTTTGTAAGAAATATATGTTATACCTATTTCACTTTGTAATCTTGATATTTCGGCTGTTTTATACACGATTCTAAACTACGATCTAAATAACATTTCATTTTAATTGGTTTGGACAATATGTAAAACTTATAAACATGTATAAACGAAAGCGTTGGAGCAGGGCAGATTTCGCTGGATAACCTCGCCTTAATATACTTATTTTGGGCTTCATCAGATGAGAAAAATTTATACGTTTACACGAGTTTCCATTTTTTTAAATTATCCAAATAATGCCGACATAATAAAAAAAATCTGTAATAATAAAAAATTAAATATTCAATATTATTTTTATTTGTATGTTTTGTCATGATTAGATAGCTTGAGATAACTAAATTAAGTATTGTTTAATTATATAAATTGTATCCATAGATAAACTTTGTAATAGTATAATAGAATTCTAATTGATTATTGTTATTTAAATTAGAATATCCACTTCAATGTGGAAATAATGGCTTATCATAAGATACACGTAACTGATTTTTTACGACGATCTTTCGGCTTTAAACATCTTTACTAACGAACGCAATTACCTCGTGACAAAAAATACAAACAGAATCTAATTCTCCAAGACAAATTAAGCACTTTTTCTCGAGCGTCTTCTATATTTGGTCAGAGGCTCAGAGCTCGTTGGTGTCCATACTCCATATTGGCGTCCACAGTAACTTACTTCACTGTGATTGTGACCGAAGAAGTTACTACACAGATCTATGTGAACCTGGCCCGACCCACTTAAAATATAACAATTGGGACTATGTTAAATGAATTGTTGATGCGATAAAATTTGTATTAAGTTGGATGAACTTTCATTTTCCATCCATCCATCAGCACTGCTGGACTTCGCTACTCTACTCTTCCAGGATTTCGCTACTCTCTGCAATCCTTCTGGAAGAAATGCCCATACTCACACACGCTGGGTAGGCGGGTTGGTGAGCGCGGTGCCGAAACCCTTGCACCAGTGACGCCGCTGCCCGTCAACAGTCTGTTTTATATAAGGCCCGGCAATCGACAACTTTACAAATTAATAATTGGTACAAAACTAAAAACCATTTCGAGATATTGGCCTTCTGAGCATCATATATTTTTTTTCAGAATTAAATCATAATCAAATAAAGAGAAAATGTTGGTAAACACAGGATTTTAAAAACAATTACCTTTACTTTCAAATACATTCCGTATTTTAAAAAAAACAACTGTTATGTCATTGTGACTGTTGACACTGACAGCGAACACAAGCATGCCAAGTTTTTTTTAATAATCCCTTGGCGATGAACATCGAGCTTGAAATCCTCAGTTGCGACTTACGTTTTTTTAGAAAAAATTAAAATAAGCATTAAAAACACACAATAAAACAAATAAAAAAATAGGTAGGCTCTATTTTTACGCAGACTTTCAATATAAATATTGAAAACAAATGGTTACCTGAAATGAAATGATGTCAATTGGGGATGGATATACCGCTATCCATCGGTCCGAGGCAATGGTGGGTCGCCTGGTTTTGCCTGAGAGCTGTTCTCTTACTCTCCCCCGAATAATTTCGGGAGGATTTGCGAGTAAGATTATTTTTTATTTTGTATAAGATTATTACGAAAAGTTAATAGTTTCTGAGGTCAAATCGAGGTTTTATATGTTTTTTGAAATTTTTTCAATGTTCCGTCACGAAATTTTGTTAGCAAACCTCACCATTGGATTCAGCACCCCAAAAAACGTATACACCTATAATAGAAATCAAAACTAACCCACAACTTTCCGGCTAAAAGTACAATATGACTGAAGTATTATGATAATGGTGTATTTTTGTTTGTTTAGTTTGTTTACTAATAATTACCGTTTGTTTATCCTCCTATACAAGGTCCTACAACTCAAAGCGAAAAAAATTTAAGAGATTATTGAGTATCGCTAATAGACCACTTTTCCCCGAAATCATTTTATATGCGTGAACTATTTTTATCTTTTCTATTGAAATTTAGTCAGCTGTCAAAAAAATTCAGCAATAAAATGTATTGTGATCAACTGATCAATCTACCCTAGAATTATATTCACTTTTTATTATTGTATAATAATATGTGACCGGCGAAACCCGATTTTAGAATAAACTAGTTTGTCCTTGGCCAAAGTAGGTACGACGAGCAAAGCGAGATATACATAATATATATATATTTTTCCTAGATATATTTTTTAAAGTGTTGCGTTTCTCGTAACATTTGACCACTTTCACAAGTCAAACAAACGATTTTGCACTTGGTTCAGGCTGTGGGAAGATGGCCCCACCCATTTTTGGGATGCCAAGCAACCAGTTTTTCAATTAAACAAAAGATCTACATAGCCCAAGTTGTTATATTTTAAGTGGCTCGGGCCAGGTTCACATACATACAAAACAACGCTTTCTTTGGACAAATTGCTGGGGTTGCAAAGACTCGAACGTGTTCTTTGGCGTATCTCAAGTTACATAGTTTTGGGAAAATAAATACAGTATTTACTTACCAACCATATAAGTAAGACGATGATGTCAAGTTTTACTAGCAAACTTAAACCACAAGTTGTATCCATCCATCCATCAGCCTGTTTAGTCCACTGCTGGACATAGGCCTTTCCAGGATTTCGCCACTCTTGGCGTTCCTCCTGGAAGAAATGCTCATACTCACACACTGGGCAGGCGAGTTGGTGAGCGCGGTGCCGAAACCCTTGCACCAGTGACGCCGCTGCCCATCACCAGTCTGATTTATATATGGCCCGGCAATTGGGGATGGATATACCGCCATCCATCGGTCCCAGGATATGGTGGGCCGCCTGGTTTTACCTAAGAGCTGTTCTCTTACTCTCCCCCGAATAACTTCGGGAGGATTTGCAAGTAAGATGGTGGTACCTCCACAGTCGAGCCCGGCATCAGCTCTACCACCTAACTAAGCTGTATGGATCATACTAAATAACTTAAGCTGAAAAACAATAAGCAAAAAAAATTCTTTTTTATACAAAATTTACATATCTACTGAAATTTTTGTATACGGGAAGGCCAAGGCAATGCCTAATTTTTTTAATAAAGTACGATTGCATATGTTACAGAATTAGGCACATTATATAAGGTGACTTCCGTTTATATAGCCAAATTCATATGGGAGACTCGGTAAATGGTAAGGACCAAGCTTCGACGACCCTTTCTGTGACATACGCGAAATGAAATTTAAACTTCCTATACTAATTGAGTCGAGGTTGTTCTTGACCAAGTAAGTATAGAGGTGCAAAATAGTACATTTTGATGCAAGTGCGAAAAGGTTGATATTTAGAGTCACGATTGACTTTTTTGCCGAGACGCAAATCACAACAGATATAAGTCGACAGAAGAACACTGGTTGGTGCCAATCTGTGTACATACTACAAAGACCAAATGTCTCTTTCTAAAATCTTTTTAGTTAATACTTTCTAAGATAGTTAAAATATAATATAAATTATGAAGTCTAAAATCGTTTTGAATTTTTAAAACATCTTTTACAATGTAATATACATAATATATTTAATAATAAAATATAAAAGATTGAAAGTACTTATCTTAAACAGTTTTTAGAGTATCCGGTAAAACAAAGGTTTACATGGTTACTAAATGATGTCCCCTAGATGGCATACTAGTAAAATAAAAAGGACGAGTGCGAGATATGTCATTTTATGCACGCTAAACAGGCACGTAATCTATCATATTTTGAGCAGGTATATCAAAAAAATTATTTCGTATTTCACAAACAGGGTCACTGAACCTTGGTCCTGATTTTTAGTCGTATAGACAAAAGTCATCTTACATTCAAGATCTCTAAATATATGTAGAGAGCACCAGATAGGTGATCAATATTTTCTTAATTAGCTCGACAAACATTCTTTCCAATACCAGATGCATAAATACATCGAAAGTCAACACTACTGCAAAGATAACAAGAGTTAAATCAAGCAAAAGCCTGAGGATAATGTTTGTTCAAAGCCTATTATGCCCCAGCCAGCATGGCTCGGAGGTGGTTCAACGTTTCTGCAGCTATTTTACATGAAACCAGCCAACAAGTTGTAAGTTCAATGCCTTACATGTAAGTAAGTACACCCCAATAAGGGTGCTGGACATTTAACAAGCTTGAAGAACAGGACTCGTTCAGGGTGCTCCAAAAGGAAAGGTGCATGTACTCGGGGCATAAGGAATTCGCCATAAATGTGCGCCATTTAATTACGAGATCCCTCTTTTTTAGGATTCCGTAGTCAATAAGGAACCCTTATAGTTTCGCCATATCCGTCGGTCTGTCTGTCTGTCTGTTCCCGGCTCAGAGACTCTTAAGGTGATATGTGAATTTTTCAACGGTCACCGTTACTCCATGCGGAACGACCCGCAGTGCGAGAGGGACGGATTCCGGAAAAAACTAAAATAGTTATCAAAATTTCAAATTCAAAAAATTTAGATTTTGTTAAAATCTTTCTAATACAATATCGTTCAGGTCTGTGGGTCATTCCTATTTCATTCATCATTCCCATTAAAGTGTAGAAGAAGACCTCATTTCAATAATTATTTCTATCGAGTGAAAGTTCTGCAATCACGTTTCTGTATTCAAGAAAACTAGAAAAAGGTACTATCAAATTTATTATCAAATTAGTGGCTTCTTCTGAAAAGCAGGTAAATAACTTCAAAAAGTGCCGATTTTAGTGAGGGAGCGCCTCACTAGAAAATTAGAAATCATATCACTTAAGTACTAGAAAGCTGTAAGTTGGTATGGGTGGGTATACATACATCATACTCATACATATTAATTAAGCCAAAAAAGGGTTACAACAAAATCTTAAGAAATAAATCCCCTGCGCGCAAAGTGGGAATGAATTTTCTTTTCTCTTCTATTCCATTGTGTAGGGTATCGTCGGATAGGTCGTTCAAAAATATTGCGGTTGTTTAAAAACCATTTTTCAATTCATTTGCGGATCCGTTTGCGAAATATTAACCTTTGAATTAAACTTTCATGAGTTTGTAATTTTTATGCAAATCATTTAAGCCTATTAAGGCTGTACCATATCCATCCCCAATTGCCGGGCCTTATATAAAACAGACTGGTGACGGACAGCGGCGTCACTGGTGCAAGGGCTTCGGAACCGCGCTCACCAACCCACCTGCCCAACGTGTGTGAGTATGGGCATTTCTTGCAGGAGGACTGCCAAGAGTGGTGAAATCCTGGAAAGGCCTATGTCCAGCAGTGGACGAAACAGGCTGATGGATGGATGGATGGATGGATGTGTAAAAGGAAAACAAGCAAAACGATACCAAGTCGGAAGCTAGTAAAAACTAAATCTTAAGAAGAAGCCGCCAACTTTTTGCGTTAATTATCGTTTGATGAGAATGAGAAACGACATATTTTTTGCGTTATTATAACTTTTTTTATCGCTAGCAATTAGTTGAGCGTTTTTCTTGCGGCTATGCAATAATTATGCCATTTAGGGTTGTGTAATTAAAACCTGATATAATCGAGATTTCTTTTCGTGTGTTGGGTTTATGTTTATGCTGGGGTTTTCGAAACTGGATTCCAACCTCAGTTTCCCTTGTTCCTGTTCCCGGAAATTGTGAAAGAGGAGATGTGTATGTTACGAACTACGAGAGCTAGCATATTGCTCATTAAAAATAACAAAACCGTCACCAAACTGATCCATCCATCCATCCATCAGCCTGTTTCATCCACTGCTGGACATAGGCCTTTCCAGGATTTCGCCACTCTTGGCGGTCCTCCTGGAAGAAATGCCCATACTTACACACGCTGGGCAGGCGGGTTGGTGAGCGCGGTGCCGAAACCTTTGCACTAGTGACGCCGCTGCCCGTCACTAGTCTGTTTTAGATAAAGCCCGGCAATTGGGGATGGATATACCGCCATCCGTCGGGCCCAGGCCATGGTGGGCCGCCTGGTTTTGCCTGAGAGCTGTTTTCTTACTCTCCCTCGAATAACTTCGGGAGGATTTCCGAGTAAGATATGATCAATCAGTATTCATATAGGACCACGAAAACAGGAAGCAAATTCTTCAAGATAGCAATCATCAGGTATCCTTTGCTAGGATCCTTTTCAATGGGCTTATTTTGGTAGTGAACTTCCTGTGGCGCACCATACAAATATCTTTAGCAAATATAATATACACGGTGACTTTTAACCTAACCCCGATAATTTACTATTTTGTAGAAGAATACAAACTGGTTTTATTAAAACCATTCAAAATCATAGTAAACTTTAAACTTTCGCGATTCTCACACATTATTAACTTACTCGCGATAACTAACAACATACCTTAATAGATATGTGCTTGACGTTTCGACGCCTCTGTAGGCTGTCGTGGTCATTAGTATTAACTACATTGTGACCACGACAGCCTACAGAGGCGTCGAAACGTCAAGCACATATCTATTAAGGTATGTTGTTAGTTATCGCGAGTAAGACCCCAATACAAAGTTAATAACATTCAAAATCATATTTATAATTATTTTTTAAAGTTGG
Organism: Ypsolopha scabrella; assembly: GCA_910592155.1. Taxonomy (NCBI): domain Eukaryota; kingdom Metazoa; phylum Arthropoda; class Insecta; order Lepidoptera; family Ypsolophidae; genus Ypsolopha; species Ypsolopha scabrella. Next base: position 12,454,612 of record OU342962.1, on the reverse strand, counting down.
AGCCCTTTAAAGATTTTCGTAAAATCCAATGAAATCATGGTCACCCGAAGAGATAAGATAATTAGATTGCGCGAAGTCACTTTTATTATTGATCTCACCATTTTGGACTATTTTTAACTTTTTCCGTATGGGAATGGCTAGAATAACCATACATTTTATTTCAAAGTAACATTTTTCAATCATATTTTGACTTTTAATTTTACTTTTTTTTACAATTAAAATGTGTTCTACTAACGTTTCTTAATAACCTCTAAAATTATCGGGGTTTGTTTGAAAGTCAGCCTGTATACAAGGTGAAATTTAAGTCATTTTGTTAACGAAAACCAGTGATAGTACTCGTCCATATGAACAACTTTTACAATGAAACCAACCTTGAAATCGTGAAAAAATAATCACCTGTTTCATACATTTGGTTCGAGTAGGTATTTAACTTTTCTATGGAACAGCTGATATTTTTTTCACGATTTCAGGGTTGGCTCCATAGTAAACTTTGTTCATATGGACGAGTACTACGAGTATCACCAGTTTTCGTTAGCAAAATGACTTAAAGGGCAATGCCCGTTTTAGTATGGAGATAATCGCTTCTTGCAAAAGTAGTTCAAAATCACTGCCCACGTACAAAACTTTTATAGCCTGATAGAGGGTCTTAATACAAACAAAAGTTACTATGAAAACTCTGCTCCAAAACGTAACCATTCAGAGATATAAGCAATAACATTTTGTGATTTTTTCCTGTTTTATTGATAAAGTTGAGACGTTTTAGTAAAATCTGTTTATATCAAAGTATTAGTCTTACATGAAAGAGAACAATATACCTTGTCGACTTCGTGCCTATCGCGCCCGCGCGGTACAGGCGTTGGGGGACGGCGTCGGAGAGGACGCGGGTGGTATGGCGGGAGCGCGACGCGTGCCCAATCACCCTCCCGCCATACCACCCGTGTCCTCTCCGACGCCGTCCGCCATCCCCTGCACCGCGTGGGCGCGGTAGGCACGAAGTTGATAAGGTATAAACATAATGTTTTAATCTTCATTCATATAGAGTTTGCGCGCCCCATTTTCACGGTCTTTTTGTGAGAACTCAGAGCGTTTTATTTTTTACAATGGGAAAATCTCGGTTACTGGAGCATAGACATAACGTGGGCACAACTTCCTAATGTCCGGGTTCCGATGACATAACTACAATAGTAGCAATAATTCCGTCTCTCTCACGAACATTTCCGTTAAGTAATATTCCATCCATCCACCCATCAGCCTGTTTCGTCCACTGCTGGACATAGGCCTTTCCAGGATTTCACCACTCTTGGCGGTCCTCTTGTAAGAAATGCCTATACTCACACACGCTGGGCAGGCGGGTTGGTGAGCGCGGTGCTGAAACTCTTGCACCAGTGACGCTGCTGCCCGTCACCAGTCTGTTTTATATAAGGCCCGGCAATTGGGTTTGGATATACCGCCATCCATCGGTCCCAGGCAATGGTGGGCCGCCTGGTTTTGCCTTTGTTCTCTTACTCTCCCCCGAATAACTTCGGGAGGATTTGCGAGTAAAATGGTGGTACCTCCACAGTCGAGCCCGGCATCAGCTCTACCGCCTAAGTAATATTATATATTTAATATTTTTGGCTTGTCTATGACGTGATTGTATACGTCTTCTTAGCAACCACGGATTTATAGCAAGTATCCCAATTGGTTAAGATTATCAATATCTACTTCTCTCTAAACTTAAATAATATATGAACCCACTGGCTCTAATGTGCTCGCCGTAGTAACTGCGAGCTTGCTTCAGTTGATAAGTTCCGAGTGCGAATATAATTAAATCATCTTCATTCAGTACCGGGAAGTTATTTAGAGTTGGGTTGTCTGCAATTATTGAAGAGAATGCTACTCGGCGAACGTTCATATTATATGCTAAACACGTAATTTCCTAAGAAGATTTCATTTATTTGGGATCGTTCTGCAATAGCTGCTAAAATGTCTGCCACATAAAGAAAGGATTATTTTCGATGTAATCAGGTGTTAGAGGGATGGATCGAAGAAGATTGTGACCGCCCACTCGATTTACACTTCTCTGAAGAGATGCACGGTCTAAAAGTTTCCATCTTTAAAACGATAAAGAATAATCCAAGTCCAAATATCACAGCACAGGTCAACAAATAATTCACTTCACACGAGTCCAAAATACAAAAGCCAAGGTCGTTTTTTCCAAAGTCTAATCAGAAACTGACTTGAGAATACGCAAGTGAACCACACAAAAGCAGAACCATGAGTGATTAGTAGCTAACAGTAGCTCCACTGAGCAGTAGCTCGAATGAGCCTAACTCGAAAAAAAAAACGAAATGGCATGATGTGATTGGTTGAGAAAATGAGTTACCAGTTATAACAAAAGAAGCGTTTACCTGATGACATCGCACCCACACTGATTACCATTATTCATTAAAACGTATTTTTTTGTATTTTCTTCTATGTAGCTTTGATATAAAAAATAAAAAAGTCAACAAAATAGTAAAAAATCTCAAAATGTTATTGCATATATCTCCGAATGCTTACGTTTTGGTAAATATTTTTCATAGTAACTTTTGTTTGTGTAAAGGCCCTCTATCAACTCTGCTAAGTTTTGTTTGTGCGCGTGATTTTGGAAAATTTTGCAAAAAGCGACCATTCCGGGCATTGGCCTTTCACGTTGTAATATACCGGGTGTAAAAGCAAAGTCAAGAATCCTTCAAGGGTGTGTTAGTATGATCGGTAAAGATATTATTTTAAATACTGGGATCCCTAAATAAAGTACCAGTACCTCATAATAAGACGATTTTCTTTACTAAAAATACACTAATCGCGTGGACACCCCCACTGGTCGCTGGCCACTCTGATGAGGGGTGCGGGTTGCGGGGTGCAATTAGGTGTGTGGGGAGGCCGGTGAACTGCGTAGCCATAGCTTGGAAAAATGATGGAATTTTTGGTGAAAATTCAAGGTATATATTTTTTTCTCGTAATGACATCAGAATCGTGTATACTTTCATACCCTAAAGGGAGTCTTGACTTTGCATTTACACCCTGTATTTATGGTTGGACTTAAATATATTTATTCAAAAGTACGTCGTACAGAAAGGACAGGTTCCGTCTTCATATACGTTACTAGCCTTTGCCCGCACCTGCGCCCGCGTTTATTCAATCTCTGCTCCGTTTTCGGCTTGGGCGGTATTTTATGAACAGCCCTCAAAGCCTATACGTTGACTACATATTGAAGAAAACCTTAAATTAAAACGGAACACACAAACATTTGAACAAAAATTCTAAAAATTGAGGTTTACTAATATAATATAATATCGTAAAAATATTCAACGTGCAGACTTTTTTACTAGTTTATTATTAGTATTAGATATATATAAATGACACGTTACATGAATTTCCGAAAGAAGACATCGTTGAAGATATTTCGTATAATAACCAGAATCCCAGTGTTATTTTGCACACATACTAGGTGAAATTAAATCAACCGACCAAATTCATAATGGGGACTCGGTTAGTCATCAGCAACAAGGTTTAATGAACCTCCAGATGAAATTCGAAAAAAAATTTTTTTTGTCTCGTAGTGCCTGCACTAGGATTTGTACTTTAAACTAATCAAACCACTAAGGGAGCAAAAATATATATTTTCCGAAATTGGTCAAAAGGATGACTGAACCTTCTTGATCACTAACCGAGTCTCCAGTATGAATTTGGTCATTTGATTTAATTTCACCTATATACAAGGTGACTATAAGTTATTCAGCCATATTCATAACGAAGAGTCAGTAAGTGCTCGGTAACAAGGTTCGATGACCCTTTTTGTGAAATTCGTAAATTATTCTTTTCGTGTTCCTTACAAACGCAAGACCAGCCCTTGAGTCAATTAACTATGGGACGTCAAGATTTTATTTTGCGAAATTAGCAAAAAGTATTATCGATCGTGATAATGATCACTTACCAAGCCTCCAGTACGAATTTGGCTATATAACTTAGGTTTAGGCCTGGCCCCCTGGCTCTAACTCATGAAGCCATCAACAAGTATCTGGTCTCTATCTATTATGTGATCGTAATAATATAAATAGAAATAACCCTCCATACAATGAGATCACATACAAACCAAAATATCACAAAACACATAACGCCTAAAATTGAATAAAGCATCTTTATACATCAATGACATCCTAGTTTCTGGGGGGCCACATAGTACATTAGGGAGCCATGCCCCTGTTGCCCCTACCTAGTTACGCCAATGGCCAAAACAGCTAACCGGCCTAGACATTCTTGAGTCAGCGAACGGACAGACCAAATATCGAAGCTGAGCTCTAAAAGCTTTTTTTATGGACCCATAAAAATGCAAAATGACATGCGCGAAGATTAAAAAAAAAATACTAACGCGTTTTAAAAAACACGGCTCATTGCAACGGTCGACGAAAGTATCAGAAGACGTCTAAGAGTTTTTCCTCGGCATTTCAACTATCCTTTGCGGAATAAAAAATAAATTGGAATAAAAGGGAAATCCTCCTGTCGACAAAGAAATTTATTGTAGGGTCCCTCGTTCTCCAGTTTGTAGATTTAATTAGAACAGCAGGTGGCACGCGAAGACGACTACGAAGGATGGATGCCATTCTTTAACCTCCTTTCTCGCAATCTAAGCGGCGAACGTCTGAACTGCGACGTTTTGGAGTTCCTTAATGAAATGGGAAGTTTATTTGTAGGATTAAGAGGAAAAGCAAATAAAGTGAAGACACTTAGGAAGTGACTTCTCAAGGGGGCGTTGTCCCGGCTTTCAGCTGTACCATTTCATAACCTAGTAATGGCCTCTGAAAATATTTTACAGGAGTGACCAAAAACAGTTTGGTTACTATGAGACACAGCTGGACTAGAGAAGCTGAAAAGAAGCGGCAGATCCTTGGCGTGCCATAAAATACATTTTATTAATCTACAACCGATATTGTAGGCAGTGCTGCAGTGGCATAGCTATCATAGGGCAAGGTGGTGCGGTGCACCAGGGCCCCAAAGCTTAGGGGGCCCCCGGGGATATTTATTCTAGAAGGAACCTGAGAGACGTTCAATATTTTTCAGTTGTGCTAGACTGACTGCCAGACATAATCTGACAACACGACTGTAAAAAAATATACGTTTACAACGCGTAAAAAAATTCGGTTTTTCAGTTTTTTATTGCAAAACCTGAACTGCCAAGTGTAAGGAAAAAATGTGTTTCCTTTCATTTGTAACAATTTTTAAGTAATTGACTATAATTTATTATATTATTTGTTGTTTAGGTATTCATTGTTATTTCTTTTTGGTAAACACATAATGATTTTACATCTCACTACATAGGTGACTTATTATGGACTTATTTTTCTAGGGATAGGTGCACGAGTATTGTTATCCCTATTTAGCATTTAAAGGGCTTATTGTTATAAGTTTATCAAATGAAATCAAATCAAAATATTTATTTTTGCAAAAATAGATACATAAAGTATACTTTCTACAAGTCAAAGTTAATTTTAACAATATAATATATCTTTAGAATATAAAATAATAATACGGGAATTAAAATATACACCTGCATAAATAGAGGAATCTAGGAATAAAAATATTATATATACATATAGCAATGAAGAAATAAGTTCATAAATAAAAACGGGAAATACATACAAAAAATATTAAGGTTGGGCTACTAAAAAATATTAAGGTTGGTTTAAGCCACGCGGAAAGAGGGGGGCGGGGCCCGGTATTTTTCAATGCACCGGGGCCCTTTTCCATCTAGCTACGCCACTGCAGTGCTTTGCTGCACACAGTGTTACCATATCTTCAGAATGATTAGAAACAGCGGTAAATCAATCCAAAATGCTCTCCTATTCATTGGTATCAAAGGAACTAATTTTGTTGTAATACCTTCTTTCTTGGTTTCTTTTATGCCTCTTGGCGATGTTTTCATGGCAGGCAAGTTACGATGATCAAACTTTTTCATTAAAAAATCAACTTCCACGTACGGTTCGCCCAAATCATTTTTGTAAAAGATGTTTCGGCTTCCATTGATGAATTTAGATCAACAAGTGTATTCAGCAAGAAAGTGCCCAACGGATTTTCGCGGACGTTGCGTCGGCATTCTTTTCTTTTTGGTCCATTCATAAGATTTTTGGACTTCCACAGTCTCAGTGTTATTTCTGCAGTTTAAAATAACCCCATCCTATACAACATGAAATTTAAGTCATTTTGTTAACGAAAACTGGTGATAGTACTCGTCCATATGAACAAGTTTTAGTATGGAGCCAAACCTGAAATCGTAAAAAAAATATCAGCTGTTCCATAGAAAAGTTAAATACATACTCGACCCAAATGTATGAAACAGCTGATATTTTTTTCACGATTTCAGGTTTGGCTTAAAAAAATGATTTAAATTTCACGTTGTATGCTGGACCTTTTTATTTCACAGTTACAATGGCTGCTGCAATCAATAACATTTCACACCAGGAGACACCCATTATTTCAATGAATCAGTGTGGTTCGATGTAGAAGTTTGGTGCATAGTCCATTATCATTGAAGAACCGCGTCGAGTTGGCTAAGAGCCATTAGGGGATTATCCTGTAGGTCATCGGCTATCGCAGGAAAGCCTCCCTGTGCAGCACAGCACTGCCAGGCTGTGTTCACTAAAAACGACTGTCAGGTAAAATATTATTAATCTCACGCCGACAATTTTAAGGGTATGGAGTGTTAAATCCTTTAAAATCGTTATTTGTTGCGGTACTTACTGTTGTCGGCAGTCTGCATCACTCTGCGATAATAATCTTCGATGATCGAATCGATTCGGCCATTAGTGTCATACTAAAAACAGCGCGCGCAAAAACATGCCTTAAAACCATTTGTAAACCTAGAACGTTATTCATCATGATGTAAACCTATTATGTCGCATCGACCATTTTAAAACCTAGTAAGGCAATGTCCCTTGCTAGGTTTTAAAGTGGTTGATGCGTCTTACTAGGTTTTAAAATAGTTTTTGAGGCAAGTTTTTTTCGTCACGGTCTACTTACTAGGTTATTTTGAACTTTATTTTGGCTTCCAAGTGGGTTTTTGCGATTTTGACGATGCAGTTTCGTGGGCAATCACCTAAAATAATGGATAAATCAAAAATCCGTGTTTTTCTACATGTGTCCCTTGCTAGGTTTTAAAATGGCACAGCCGCTTGGTCCCTTTTCAATATCATGTTAGACCATGAAATTGGAATATTTTATGTCTGAAAAAAACGGCGGTAGCTCAAGCGGGAGAACGCTGTCCTCTCAATCTTGAGACCCAGGTTCTAACCCCGGTCGGGCATGCACCAATGAGTTTTTCGGAATTTATGTGCATAGTATTTGTGTTTTTACCTAATACTTACCACTTGCTGAACGGTGAAGGAAAACATCGTGAGGAAACATGCAGGTTTAACCTAAAAACCGTGTAATTGTGCCCGGCGATAGTGCTCACTACCCATCACAGTGGGACGTAATAATCGTCTTTGAAACGCGGGTGTACCGGGTGTGGTGTAGGCTGTGACTTGCATTTCAGAGTTCACACCGGGAACTACCCTGACTCCCCCTCGGGGATTCATGTTATGACGATAAGTAAAAAAATATTTTCGCAGGTTCCTTGAACCTTGATCCTGACAACTTCCCGAGGGTCCAGTATGAATTTGGCTACATAGAAGTCACCTTATACATATAAGGGGGGCTGGGAGAGTCCGGACACCCCCTTATCTGAAAAAGAAATAATATAATAATATTTTTTATTTGCGTAAAACTTATGATGTTAAAAAACAAAACAAAAATACCAAGTAACAGAAATATCGCATACGTCAAATAAAGGAGGCGTGCTGAGATCTCAAAGATAAATATTTGAAGTAGGCAAAACACAACACAACGCTCGCGGAGGCAGATATTAAACGAGACTTTACGAGACGTTTTCTGAGGAAATCGTACGTTTCCGCTTTTGCCGGACATGGCTGAAATACGACGATGAAATGTTAAACTTTTGCACGACTGATGCCAAACCTTACATAATAATTGTGTTCATCTTGTGAGAACATGAGCTATATAATTACTGTAGTTATAATATGGATAATAGAGAAACTAAAAAAAAGAAAAAATACACAATACTCGTATACTTCGACTCCTTCAATGGAGTCGTCATCAGTCGAATGAAAAAAAAATGATATAAAGAGTATAAAGAGCTATATAATGTGACATTTATTTACACAGCCAAATTCATCCGTATCAATAACGATGGCCCTTTTCGGGAAATCCAAAGATTATTTTTCTCCTGCTCTTAACAAACGCAAGCCCAGCGTCGGGTCGATACGTGGAAAATTTTCTTTTTCAAATTTTACGAAGAGAATATTGATCCGTGATATTGATAATTTACCAAGCCTCCAGTGTGAATGTGGCTGGATAAATACATGCCGCCTTGTATAAACCGCTCAAGACACGAATATTATTGTAATTTTGTCTTTTGCGACTCTAGCGAACTTTGACACATTTAAGGAAATCATAACCTAAAACCTAAAATTTGGAATAGATTCCTGAATCTCCTTAAAAGGTCATGCTGAGGAATTCAACATGAAAAACTTGAAAATTTTCCTAATTTTCGTCGGCCGTTACGCCCTTCTGCCATTCGACCGTACCATTAGGAATGAGACCACGAATTTCATGAAATTTTTTATTTCTGTACGTTGTGCGTGGAACCATATTTCTCGTCGGCAAGACAGGAAGCGACTGCCCCGGAAAGCCTTGAAAGGTCTCCTACTTTGCAAAGGAACGACATTTTCTCTGCCAACCTATATTTAGATGTGTATTTCTGAAGATTTGTTCACTCGATGACGTCACCCATGGCCGTCGCATTATGAATTGTTTCATGGGCGTATTGCACACGAGAACTGTCAAGTCTACGAATTCGGTCAATCTAGTTTTAACTAAAAAAGTTTTGTACCTCAAGATAAAACGGTCAAGGAACCCTAAAAACATGATAAATAAAAACAATAAATATTTCATTTTCATTTTTCATGACTTTTATTTACACAGCTAAACTCATGCTGGAGGGTTGGTAAGTGATCCGTAATACGAATCGATAACACTTCTTGCTAATTGCGCAAAATAAAATCTTGACGTCCCATAGTCTTTGACTCGGGGCTGGGTTTGCGTTTGTAAGGAACACAAAATGAATAATTTACGAATTTCACAAAAAGGGTCATCGAACCTTGGGACTGATTACTGAGCACTTACCGAGTCTTTAGTAAGAGTTTGGCTAGATAAAAAAAGTCACCTAATACCTAATGCCATAGCAAGATCAAGGCTTGAAAAAAAGCCGCTAAAATAATACGTACGGAACCCAGATTTTTATTATTTAATCTTTTACTTTAAGGGTATGTATAATATATGTGACCCTTTAAACTTGTGTGTATAACCACAGTATAGGTAACAACAGTAGTTTAACAAGGCGGTGTCCTTGAAATCAATACCTACGGCCGGCCGCTCGACGCCTAAACACGTGCTAGGGCTGCCAACTGACTGTTCACGTATTTGATAATGCTATATTATTATTATAAAAGTTGTATTTAAGCAACCATTTAATGCACAACATGGAGCGTCACAGAGACAACGTGCGTACGCAACTGCGGTGCGACCGCGACTGTCGTAAACCGAGTTGTACCGAGTTTGGGGGGGGGGGGGGGGGGTTAGTTTCGGCCCGTTTGTTTGGAGATAGAATACTATTACTTATTTATACTATGGTATTACCGTCTTAAAGATAGAGCTGAAACAAATAACCTTAAAAAACCATACCTTTATTTCTAATATTTTTTATTATTTATCGTGGTAGAAGCCACAGTAATACGTATTCGGTGAAAATTTCAATTAGCTCCCTATCACGGCTGAAGCTGTGGCAGACGGACGGACAGACAGACAGACAGCGGAGGCTTAGTAATAGGGCCCCGTTTGGCACCCTTGGGGTACGGAACCCTAAGAATCACGTCTTTTGATACTCGTAACCCACATACTCGAATAATTTCAATATTAACACCAACGCATATATTTTACCAATAATGGCCAGAGTGGCTCGCGCGCGGTGGGTCGTTCGGGATTGAAACGTCCATGCCTTGAAGGTATAAATTGATCAAATTTTCTTTAACAGCACAATTTCCACTACTACATTCTGAAAGTTTTTATATAATAAACGCAACATGATCCATTCAGCTACAGAGCAGCGAATTACGCCGTTCCTTATTTAAAGCTTCATTGATTGCTGCTAAAATACACGGGATGATGTATAAACAAACACACATTGCTCGCTATTCATAGCATGAGTACACACAGGCTGTTGGAAACTTGGGAAAGCAGGGGCATACACAAGCAAATCGAGTAGCAGTAGCATGGACAACGTTTTTCCATTACGCAGAAACTAGCTATGTGGATGGATCGGCCCTCACGATAAGTTGTGCTGATGGTCGATACTAGTGCTCGCATTATATCGATGTACGTAGCTTTTATCGATGACTTGTAGGCGCATCATCACGGCTATTACGGAGCGAGGTAAAGTAGTAGCAGTACCTCCCGCTCCGCTCGCTTTTCGTAACCGCAGTCTAGTCCCACAATTGCGTGGTTCGGTTACAGAAAAAGTGTCGCCTCAACTTGCGGTACTGCTTCTACTTTGGTTTTTGGGTAAATGTGCAGAAATATGACCACAGAGAAGACTCCTGTAGAGCTAGCATAGATGACATAAATAGATAAAGTTTGTCTCTGGAAGAAAGGTTTGACCAATGGACACGCAGGACGAGTCGTTTTGTCGAGGCGATGATCACGTGATAAAGCTTATCTGCGATTCTCCATCGGTCAAACGTTTCTTCGAGAGGCAAAACTTGTTAGCTATGCTGGCGAAGACTACTCAGTAACGACCCACCAGATAGTGATACGGACTATTCTCTGCTGCAAAACATCAGGAAAAAAGTAAGCAGCTAGCAGTACTCGATTATGTGATCAGTAAGTAACTGGTGTTTTAATTATATTTTTCGTATCACGAAGAGGGGCAGCAAACAAACAAAGAGTTAGACCAAAATGTTGTATTGGACCCAAAGTAATTTGGCGGATCTAAAAATTTTTTTTATCGACATCGATGAGCCAGTATACATCGGACACTAGTGCGGGCTTTGCAGGCTTCCGACTGTTCCCGGGGGATGCGGTCTTAAAGGTTATTTTATTAGAGTTGCCACTTATGATACGGCGAGTAAAGAAGTAAAAGTGGGCATTTTGCTAAAAGGAAAGTGTTCGATTGAAGCAATCTTCATGAAAGGACGAAGAAATAAGAAAATTATAGAGCGTTAAAATATAAGGATATTACAGATATTGAAGCAAAGTAACTGTCATGAAACAAACTGCTACTGAACAAATACATAATCATAAATTCCTAGATGCCCATGTCATGACTCATGGACACATGCAAGTTTAAAATTTGGTCAGATTTTATTAATAGTACACTCTAAACTAAAGCATATATGAGAAACCTCCGGCCCGTTAACGGTGTATAATACCTCACTTCGCTTCGCATGATCCTGTTTTATACCAACAAATACTACAACAATCCCTCTGAAATTAATATATGATAAAGTTGAGGACTAGTGCTATGTCCATGCTGTTGCGAAAACTTGATTCCATTAAATTTTCTCGATAGAAAAAAATTACAAAGTTACCTCCAAATCGTACAATAAACCGATAGCATTCAATGAATACTTCAAATTAGATCTGAAACTTTGCATAATATAACTGATATTAGTATAAAGCAGCTGCAGACTGTTCTATAAAAATTTAAAAACCATCAGTGTAGCCGCGATTTGAAAATAACTGATGTTTTTGCGTGCGCGGCATCTGATTAGAGTAGGATAGACAGTTAAAAAGCAGAAGCGCTAGAGCAGGACTGCGAATTGAGGTATTATGGGCTCTTAAGGTTTTTAAAACAGCCCGCGGCGAGGAACAATTTAAAATTAGACTAACATTTTACCGGAAAGTCGCGATTTGTTGTTTTCATGCAACTTCTTTGCCGATCTGAGTAAAGGAGCAAGCGAGTGGAAGGGGAAAACGAACAAATAAGCAGGAATGAAAATCAATAAATCCAAGTCACAAACCAGAGTAACCTAGAAAAATTTGAAAAATTCTTTGTGTCTATTTATTAATGGAATCGATTCAGATGTTAATAGTCTTGGATCTGGAAATTTGGCACAAGATTCCCATCTATTGGAAATTATGAAAATATTACATTGTAACTTTTCTAGTTGAACCTGCGGTTCACCGATTGCGTCTTTATTTTCGTATACTATACACATCAACTTATGGCCCGCAAATTCATGAGCATATGATTGTTTGGCCCGCGACTTCCCAAGGGTTGCCCATGCCTGCTCTAAAGAATAACAACAAATAATAAAAATTAGGTTTCCGTACTATGAGTATGCCGCTAGGTATTTGTCAGTGTGTTAGTGACACTGTGTTACTGTGTTAGTGGTTTGATTTTTGTCGCTTTATTGTTACATGGTACCTACTATATTTTGGCTATTTACCATGTTTTAGGGCTCCGTACCCGTATTGTATAATGGTAAGAGTCCAACACGCACTTGGCCAAATCAATTTTTCTAGTCACTGTGATAAAATTGAAATTGGATACAAAAGAATAATCCATATCCATCCATCCATCAGCCTGTTCCGTCCACTGCTGGACATAAGCCTTTCCAGGATTTCGCCACTCTTGGCGGTCCTCCTGGAAGAAATGCCCATACTCACACACGCTGGGCAGGCGGGTCGGTGAGCGCGGTGCCGGACCCCTTGCACTAGTGACGCCGCTGCCCGTCATTAGTCTGAATTATATAAGGGCCCGGCAATTGGGGATGAATATACCGCCATCCATCGGTCCCAGACAATGGTGGGCCGCCTGTTTTTGTCTGTGAGCTGTTCTCTTACTCTCCCCCGAATAACTTCGGGAGGGTTTCCGAGTAAGATGGTGGTACCTCCACAGTCGAGCTCAGCATCAGCTCTACCATCTATAAAAAAGAATAATAACTGGTTGCAATTGCGTAAAGGAAACTCGAGACGAAGTTTTTCGTATATTTTGGATGAAGTGGGTCATATTATTGTAAAAAAGTGACCTTAAAACCTCACGAAATTAAAGGACGACTTCATTTAAAAATAAAAATGCATAGAAGATCAATACATTTCCGTCAAAACATTGCTGTGCCTAAGAGGTAGACAATAGTAAGCGCCATTCTCAAAAAATGGACTTACTAGTCTACCTCTGAGTTACAGTTTGGTATTTGGGCAAATAATACATACAATGACGAGACACGTACTCGCTCGCAAATAAAATGTCTTCACTTATTTCTGTCACCGGCGTATTTCCTAGAATGAAGGATGGATGACTCTTTCGGTGCCCTAGTCACAGGTAACAAATCTTTTTATATCGGTGCTCTGTGTGTATGTATGGTGTTGGTATCTTCTAATGGACGTAATGTTAATACAAACGAGTGCGCTACCCTCGCCGAATGTTGTTATGGCTTTTCAGCGTGTCAGCTTTTAATGATAATATAATTATAGAATATAATAGACTAGAGGTTTATTTCCACATTAAAAAACACAAAATCATTTATAATATTCATTCAAAACTTAGCGGAAAACGGAGTATATTATGCTCAGCATGTGCTCCACAGACGTACATATAATATAGTATTATTATATTATTACTTAGTAATATTTATATGTCTGTTATGTGCTCATATTGCTCATTATAGGTGGTAGAGCTGATGCCGGGCTCGATTGTGGAGGTACCACAATCTTACTCGCAAATCCTCCCGAAATTATTCGGGGGAGAGTAAGAGAACAGCTCTCAGGTAAAACCAGGCGTCCCACCATTGTTTGGGACCGATGGATGGGGCGGTTTATCCATCCCCAATTGCCGGACCTTATTATAAAACAGACTGGTGACGGGCAGCGGCGTCACTGGTGCAAGGGGTCCGGCACCGCGCTCACCGACCCGCCTGCCCAGCGTGTGTGAGTATGGACATTTCTTCCAGGAGGACCGTCAAGACTGGCGAAATCCTGGAAAGGCCTATGTCCAGCAGTGGACGAAACAGGCTGATGGATGGATGGATGTGCTCATCTGAAAAACAGTTTTGGTTTTCGTACGTTGAACTCTAAAATCTCAGGGCCTAATAATTTTACCTTCACACGCACATTTACATACAAATCAAAGAATTTAAATTACAATAGTTTTTATTGTAAGATGTATAATTAAATAAATTGAGTTAATACATTAAAAAAAATACTAATAGTAAACATTTAAATAGCTAATTATAAATAAACCACCCCAATCATATAAAAAAAGCAAATATTTTGTTAGTGTTTCTGCAGTTCTTGTTTTTGGGAAATCTGTTTTTCGTAAATACTTATCATTGACAATCTGTGTAATTTTAAAACAAGCGATACCATTATTTATAGAGCTGAGATGCTTAAAATCCATGACATAAATTCCAAAAAATAACTTTATTATAATCTCAAAATAGGTTCCCTTCGTTTAAGCGCCAATAGCACGAGCAGTATGGAAGTTGTGAATAAATCAACTGGCAAAACTGGTCTCAGTGCCCTCAAGTAACAATTGCAGTCAAAATAAAGAGAAAAGTCCATTGCAGGGGAACTGGTTACAAAACAATTTACATAAAGAACACTACGAAATAATAGTAACAATAAAACAGCGTGAAATCATTGAAACCCGGAGACTCCTAACATAACGTTAGCATTGCTGTAAACTGATATTTAGATAATTCAATTTAATTTGAAGACATGTCTTCAGAACATGCGAAAACGGCCATACATATTAAGGCTGTACCTAGAACATGAACAAAGCCAGATTTTCGAGGGTTCTTTTGAATAATTTAGGACTATTTTAATATTGAAAAAAAATATATTATATTATTATATATACATATATATACCTAATATTTGATTTATTGATCTTTTATATAGGTGACCTAAGTATAAACAATGTACTAATATTTATTATACTTTCAGCAAAAAAAAAAATGTTGTCCACCCCCTTTTTTTGGTTTTCAAACGTTCTGTTCAAGAACGCGGGTTTGAAAACAACTTGTTTTTTTTTTATAAAATAGGTAAATCTAATATTTTTTCTCTACAAAATATTTCAGTATTAGCTAAAAACCTCCGATCTACTGTTTCGCGCGTAATTAATAGTATTACGCGTCCAAGACAAATAGGTCGATTAGTTAACGAATAATCGCCTCTATCAAAATCATTGACCTCTCATAAACAACTACACACACAGTCTCTAAGAAAAGTTCGTCAGAAAACGTCCGAACGTGCGACGTGCATAATAGCACAAATGCTTCAACCAAATTAAGACGTTATATCGTTAACATAAGATGAAATGTCAGTTGTACGCAATCGTCATTCAAACTTGTCACGCCATAGCGGTGACAAGATGCGTCACGGACACTTTATGAACGAGATTGTAAGTCTAGTTATTTATGAGAGGTCAATGATCAAAAGCTAATAAAGTATTTGACATTGGCCTTTTTAATACAGATATTAGAAAAAAAATGTATTTGAGAAATTACAGAATACATATCTTGGAATCTGATGGCTGAAATAATATCATCAAAAATTTGAATAAAATCGATCCAAATTATTGGATTAAATTAATCAAGTACGCAAAGAAACAAATTGCAACATAGTCGAATTGAAGATATTACAACAACAAATGAGTTCCCCATATTGTTTTGCGATCGCACGGTCGTAGTAACAGCCTCTTTGCAATAAGCGCGCTGATAGGAACTTTATTTCTATTTGATTTCCGTCAATATGTGTACCGATACACGTTGAGCTACTAATGTTGCAGGAGCATGAGCCTTAAGTTTAAGGGGCTCTGAGAATTTATTTTTAATATGTCCCTCTCCGTTGAGATGAGAAGGTGAGAATGAATGGGGGAGACAAAGAATGCGACCCATTCATAACTGTTTTGGATTCCTATTCAAAATGCCGAACGAACAAGGCCGTGAGGGCTGGCGCCCTTGCTAGTCGAGTATTAAAAAAAACCGCGGCATAGAGTGTGATTGATGGTCTTTTTACTTTTTACGCAGAGGTGGCATTCCATTCTCTAATATAACTCTAAGATATGATGGCACAGTCACCGCCCCTTATTTTAGCAGGTATATGGTACAAAATAATTTCTTTGACTTTCATGTTACTGATGTTTTCATACTCGTATTTTCTAAATTAGGCTAGGAAGAGAATAAATGTTTGGCGTAATTATTTGGCGGATTTATAATTATTTTTGTATGTTGAAAAAAAATAGGACTTGTTCCCACTATATAAGTTCTTACAATAATAAGTGAAAATAATAAAGAATATGCATGTAATTTTTTTAATGCACAAATCGTTAATATATGATCAAATTAGGGCTATGAATAAGAATTTACCACTAAATTATCCATATTTCATAGTTATAAAATCAAAATGAGTTTCATTTCTACAATTCAAACGGCTGCCATTTTAGCGCGCATCAAGTGACGTCACATGATACTGCTCTTGCTTGCGATGTATGGCGAGTGGCCAGTGTTTTCATTATTTTTGATTAAAACAACCTATTACAAAATATTTGAGGGTTTTATTTTACATTTATTAATTTTGAACTTAATATTTAATGATGAAATGTACTCACTTTGTCACAAAAGGCAGTTAGCCATTGGGTGACGCGTTTTGCATTTGCGTTTCATTTCATCAAAATGTTGTATTTTTTAAACGGAAATAAATATAAAACTATATAATAAAACAGTTTCCCATGGTCATCCTTAAATTCTACTAAGTAAATAGAATACAAAAAACGCAATATACCTATATTACTTATTTAAACGACATGCATATTCTCTATTCTATGACAGATCATGTATCGTTAACTGATCACATTGCAGAAGGGAAAAAAATTTTTGCTTAAATTTTTTTCACTTCCCAGTACAAAGTGGTTGAATCACCTGACTAAATTTCTATGGAACGGCAAAAAAAAGTTTGCGTAAAAATGTTTGTTTTCGGTGGAATGTGGTCCATTGGGTATACTTTATCTTCTGTAATTTTTTTTTTTCACTTTGAATTGTAGGACCTTATAGGTATATCTAAATTTACAGCCTGTTTATGTATGGTATGTATGTATTCAGGGGACTATCTTTTTAGCTTAAAAAACTCCCGAATAAAAGGAAATCATAAACAGGGTTTAAAGTAACAGAACGAGTGTGTATAGTCCACGCGTACACCACAGACATATAATTATTACTAAGTAGCAGACCAAATATAAGGATTAAATAGCGTGCCAAGCTTCCAAACAAAAAGTAAGCTACGTTTAGGCTTCATGGTACGAAGAAACGTATAAAAATGGGTTGTTTTGGATGGCTTATGCTTGGAACATATTTGTTAATTCTTAAACTAATCTCTAGTGTATATTTTGTTTTGAAACAAGCAATATTTATATTTAAAAGAGCCCGAAGTTCACTGAGCTAAAATTGCTACGCGTTGACTGTATGCGTTTATTATTAATGTTAGCTCTGCTACTATATTATACGTCTGTGGCGTACACTAATTATTAAAAATATACAAAGAACATAAAAAAGCCGGCAAAGCGAACATCATTTTCTCATAATTACTGCTAGCGCGATAGTAAAACCGAAATTCAGTAAATGGCTGCAAATGCTGTTAAAGGCATGAAAATCGGAACGATAGATGTTTTGGTCAGTTGAATCAATTTGAACAGAGGCACGAAAAACGAAATAGGTGTGTTATTTATTATTTTTAAGTGCATTATTTTTGTTGGCAGCGAATAAATGATATCTTATCTTATCTTCTTTTTGTATGGGAAAAAAAATTGTTCTGAAACCTTTCGTGCGTGGTATCAAATGAAAGGGCTTTCTGAGCCCATTGTAAAAATATATCACATCCTTACAATTCATTCACTTGTTTTAAATTAAAATGAAAATTAGGTTTCGGAACAAAAAAAATGACGTCCTAATAACACCCCTAGAATAGAATAGAATAGAATAGAATAGAATAGAATAGAATAGAATAGAATAGAATATCCATTTATTTATCTACCACAACACAATAAATTATAAAAACAAATTATAAAGTCAAACACAAGGAAATAACATAAAAGAATAAAACAATGTGACTAAAGCTAAATGAAATCATGTGTCGAAGCAGACAAAAAGGCTAGAACTCAGCATATGCTGTAGTCTTACAGATAATATGTAATTTATTTTATTTTTTCGTGCTACTGTTCAAATTGATTCAAACGGCCTAAACATCTGTCGTTCCGATTTTCATGCCTTTAACATCTTTTACTAAATATTTAATCGCAATAATTTGTGATTCTGTGAAAATCCCGAGATATTGTAATGAGGCTTATCAGCTTCCTATTGTTAGCCAGGTATTGAACAAAAAATGAAAAAACTTTTTATAAGTATCGAACAAAAGCCGTAAGTTTCACTTGTAATTAAGCTAAGCCGCCATTGTTAAACACGGCACACTGTTCGCCGACAACAGTTTATGAATGGATCATTATCTATCATCCAGTAGTAAAAACTTTAACCGTAATCCTGCACTTTTATTGTCAATTGATAAAGAAAGTCTTTTGTGTTGTACCATCACTTGCGGACGCCCGCGACTCCTCCGTCCTTCTCGGTTTGGGATATAAACAGCCTGCTGTAACGCTTTTCTATAATAAGTGCAGCGCTACTAAATTATCAAAATTTCACTAACTTCACTCACATATAGGTGCTGTCCAAATTGTATTACTTATTTTTTTATTTACTAATATTGGATTAAGAACTATTTTTACTAACAAATTATAGGTTTTAAATTGTAGCCTGAAATAAATGGATTTATTTGTTTATGTCCGTTGTCTGCAGTGGCGTGCATATAACTTTTTGCTGAAAAAGCAATGAGAAGGTCAAGTTTGACGACAAAAATAACATGAAAAAAAAAAACAAATTGAAAAAAATATTTTTGTATGAAATCATGTACTCTAGGGTAGGCAGTGCCTACCCTGGGGTCATACCAATAATGATTTTTCAAAGTGACATTTCAATTTTTTCATATTTTTTCTATTGTCAACCTTGACCTTCTCATTGCTTTTCCAGCAAAAAGTTTTATGCACGCCACTGGCTGTCTGTCACTCTGTCAGACACGGAACTGTTTAAAATTATATTAAACTAGTCTTTTCCCGCGGCTCCGCCCAAATTTTTTTAAATTCCTGCCCCGTTTTTAGCTTATCGGTTATTTTATGAACATCCCTTATAACTTTTATGTTGACCAGCCCCCTGTAAAATCAGTTGCTAACCGAGAGCCTATCGCCGAAAACATATATACTATCGAATTCCGATGTCAATTGAAATGATGTCACAATTCGTAAATAGTTCAATACCCATTGAAGGTTATTTTGGAAGTTCATTTTTTATCCGTTTTTTGTGAATAGCAACCATAGTTGGCAACCGATACAAAGATACATAATAGGCCCACAAGGTTACTACGATGATAATAAAGAAAACCGCATCTAAATCCGTTAAGTGGTTTTTGATTCTCCTCAGTACAATACTAGTAACTCATTTCATTTAAAAATTCGCAATGTTCAATATAGACAGGACACTTTTACTACTTTATAATTAGCATGGATATGTAGGTAGGTATATGCATAGTTTCCATAAGCTGAAAGAAAAGTAAAGGGAAGGGTAAACGAAAGGAACAACAAAGGAAAGAGATACGATCTCTACCAATCTTTACTTCTGTTATTTATTACGAATATGTTAAAAACAAACACGTTTCGTAAAAACTACCACTTTATCTCTTTGCCCTTAATTTTTACAATATAAAAGATACAAGATAAGAAACTGACAGTTGTACAAATATTGTGGCCATAGATTTTGATAATCCTATCACGGTTTGAGGTAGAAGTCGGTAGAACGCATCCCAAGGGTGGAGGTAAAGGGCCACATTTTTTTCAAGTCATAACTTGCCTATTAATTTTTAGGGACCAGTAGTACCTAAAAGGTACAAAAGGAACCTTTATGGTGAGACTCCGCTGTCCGTCCGTCCGTCCGTATGTCACAGCCTCATAACTTTAGCACCGTTAAGAGTACGGCATACCCTAGGAAAAAATGTTATTACCCGTCCAACACAAGAAGGCCAATGTCAAATACTTTATTAGCTTTTGATAGAGGCGATTATTGGTTAGCTAATTGACCTATTTGTCTAGGATGCGTAATACTAATAATTACGCTCCAAACAGCAGATCGGAGGGTTTTTAGCTAATACTGAAATATTTTGTAGGGAAAAAAATACTGGATTTAAGTAGAAAACCTTTAAATTTCTATTAGATACCTATTTTATGAGAAAAAAATCAAGTTGATCTTTTAAACGCGTTCTTGAAACGAACGTTTGAAAACCAAAAAAGAGGATAGAAAACTTTTTTTTTTGACAAAAGTATAAATCTTAGTACATTGTTCATAAGTAGATACCCTAGATAACAGATCAATAAATCAAATATATTTTTTTCCAACATTAAGATAGTCCTATTTTCGTCAAAAGAATCCGCGAAAAACTGGCTTTTTTCATATTCTAGGGTCAGGTACAGCCTTAAAGATAAAGACTTGAAATTTGCCACAAAAATAGCATTCACTTGCCTACATAATACGGTATAAAAAAGTAATTTGAAAATGCTCAAAATATTTCCAATACAAAAGAGAGAAAAATAAAAAACATATCTTAAAAATACAATATGGATAACAAATTGATTATAAAAATATGTACTTCTACTATATTTACTGGCACCAATTTCGAGAAATGCATGTTCCCTAAAAAATGCATGTTCCCCCCTCATTTCCGAAACTGGTAGACTAAAAAAAAATTTTTTTAAATATTTCCTAAACTAATGAACCAAAAAATATGAAAAAGATCGTGTTAATTTGGGATTACGTAAAGATTCCAGGAAAAATATAGCGGGCGAGAAATTCACGATAACAAAATGACAAAATTAAATTTTTCATCCACGAGTTTCATTTCGAGTACGGTATAAAAATATTTGAGTATCTCTTTTGTGGTACAATCAATTCTTTTTTTAGTTATCATAAACAGTTATGGGCAAGATTTTATATACCTTCTTCCTGACTGTTCACAAAACTCTCGAATTACGAAACCCTAGGCATGCGAGGCTGACTCGCACTTTACCGGTTTTGTTTATTATATCAGAAATAAAGGAATATTTCGCGAAGAACCTAAAGTATTAATAAAAACGCTGCTTTAGCAGACCGCAAAGTGAAACGTTTCGACGTCATATTTTAGAAGCTTATTCTTACAAGCTTTTTTTGCTCTTACCATTCTAGATAGCAAGTGAGATGGGTAGCCTTACCACCAGCGTTTCCCGTGTAAAAGGTTCAAGAAAAGGTGTAAACCTGCAAAAATACTTTATTTGTGATCACATCGTACAAAAACAGGATTTCACAAAGCTTTTACAAAGCTAACAGATTTACGAAAACAGTATCTGTTTATTTATTGCCGCACGATAATCCTGAAAGAATATTTTTCTCCAATCATCAGCAACAAAGCGTGGATAAGAAAACAATTTTCAGTCAATATACATAGTATATATCTCATCTAAATTTTGACTCATTTACATATATTATAATATAAATTTCGATAGTATATTTTTGAATATCTTGTCGTCAAGAGTGTCCGCACCTTTAGCAGAACAAGCGATAAAATGTATTTTTTTAGGGGTGTAATCTTTAACACGACCTATGAGTAAAAACCAGCTTAACGGTTTTCAACTCAACACTCGTGTTTCTTATTAGAGACTGGTTGAGAGACTGGTTGGAAATTGAACCAGACCTAAGAATAAAGATAACGTCTTTTTCAGCAAACTTGGAGTTCTTAGTTAAAATAAACAGCTTCATTCTTCTTACTAACATTGCTCAACTAATGAGTGTGTTTGCTATAGTTACTGTGTAAGTTACTAATATAATTTAGAATATACCGAATTATTACATTACTAGCTTTTGCCCGCGGCTTCGC
Organism: Ypsolopha scabrella; assembly: GCA_910592155.1. Taxonomy (NCBI): domain Eukaryota; kingdom Metazoa; phylum Arthropoda; class Insecta; order Lepidoptera; family Ypsolophidae; genus Ypsolopha; species Ypsolopha scabrella. Next base: position 12,432,478 of record OU342962.1, on the reverse strand, counting down.
CCACGTTTAATTAGTGTACTCCTATACAATCTGTCAATATTTTTCGGACTGTTATATACCTACAGTAAACACAACTGTAGGCCTACCATGAGTTTTGCTTACTATACACGTTAACGTCTGGGTAAAATATTTATATGAGAAATTGTGCAGCGCCCCTAGCGGCTTACTACAGGAACCAGCATTTCTCATACAAAATATTTTACGCAGACGGTAACGTATACAGTAAGCAAAACTCATGGTAGGCCTACTGGTGAAATGCGTTTGTTATGTGCCTCCGTGCTTCCATTTTGTATGTGCCTTTTATAGCTTTTCAATGGGATAAAAAGTAGTTTTTGTCCTATTCTAGATCTAGAACATTATTTGTGCAAAGTTTCAGCCCAATCGATTCAATATATGGGATAAAAAGTAGTTTTTGTCCTATTCTAGATCTAGAACATTATTTGTGCAAAGATTCAGCCCAATCGGTTCAATATATGGGATAAAAAGTAGACTATGTCCTATACAAGGTCTAGAACTATCATGCGAAATGTCAGTCTGATCGGTTCAAGAGTTACGGCGTGAAAGAGTAACAAACATCCATCCATCTATCCAAACTTTCGCATTTATAATATTGTATTATATACATACAACGTGAAATTGAAATAATTTTGCCAACGAAAACTGGTGATAGTACTCGTCCATATGAACAACTTTTACTATGAAGCCAACCCTGAAATCGTGAAAAAAAATCAGCTGTTTCATACATTTGGGTCGAGCAGGTATTTAACTTTTTTATGGAACAGCTGATTTTTTTTTCACGATTTCAGGGTTGGCTCTATAGTAAAAGTTATTCTTAAGGACGAGTTTTCGTTGTATTATATTATTAGTGGGATAGTGGGATTGTCAAAAGATAATGCGATATTGTTAAAAAGTTATAGTTATTATTGTCAAAAGTTAGCTTCCATAGCATAAATATTATGTGGACTGACTTGACTAATATCTATGATAATTGAAATTTGTTTTATTTTGCCTATTTTTACACCAGAGTAGTAAAAAAAAATCTGGGTCCCGAAGAGGAAGCATCATAATAACCGGGCCATCGCCCATATTCGAGAAAGCATATAAATAACAAGGCCAGCCCGGGCACATAATAATTTGGGAAACGCTGCTCGAGACCTTACTTGTTTACATTATCATCACTAGTTTTATGAAGTGCTTATCTCGAGATACGAAGTTGCTATATCTTGCTATGACATAATAATTTGGGAAACGCTGCTCAAGACCTTACTTGTTTACATTATCATCACTAGTTTTATGAAGTGCTTATCTCGAGATACGAAGTTGCTATATCTTGCTATGACATAATAATTTGGGAAACGCTGCTCAAGACCTTACTTGTTTACATTATCATCACTAGTTTTATGAAGTGCTTATCTCGAGATACGAAGTTGCTATATCTTGCTATGACATAATAATTTGGGAAACGCTGCTCAAGACCTTACTTGTTTACATTATCATCACTAGTTTTATGAAGTGCTTATCTCGAGATACGAAGTTGCTATATCTTGCTATGACATAATAATTTGGGAAACGCTGCTCAAGACCTTACTTGTTTACATTATCATCACTAGTTTTATGAAGTGCTTATCTCGAGATACGAAGTTGCTATATCTTGCTATGACATAATAATTTGGGAAACGCTGCTCAAGACCTTACTTGTTTACATTATCATCACTAGTTTTATGAAGTGCTTATCTCGAGATACGAAGTTGCTATATCTTGCTATGACATAATAATTTGGGAAACGCTGCTCAAGACCTTACTTGTTTACATTATCATCACTAGTTTTATGAAGTGCTTATCTCGAGATACGAAGTTGCTATATCTTGCTATGACATAATAATTTGGGAAACGCTGCTCAAGACCTTACTTGTTTACATTATCATCACTAGTTTTATGAAGTGCTTATCTCGAGATACGAAGTTGCTATATCTTGCTATGACATAATAATTTGGGAAACGCTGCTCAAGACCTTACTTGTTTACATTATCATCACTAGTTTTATGAAGTGCTTATCTCGAGATACGAAGTTGCTATATCTTGCTATGACATAATAATTTGGGAAACGCTGCTCGAGACCTTACTTGTTTACATTATCATCACTAGTTTTATGAAGTGCTTATCTCGAGATACGAAGTTGCTATATCTTGCTATGACATAATAATTTGGGAAACGCTGCTCAAGACCTTACTTGTTAACATTATCATCACTAGTTTTATGAAGTGCTTATCTCGAGATACGAAGTTGCTATATCTTGCTATGACATAATAATTTGGGAAACGCTGCTCAAGACCTTACTTGTTTACATTATCATCACTAGTTTTATGAAGTGCTTATCTCGAGATACGAAGTTGCTATATCTTGCTATGACATAATAATTTGGGAAACGCTGCTCAAGACCTTACTTGTTTACATTATCATCACTAGTTTTATGAAGTGCTTATCTCGAGATACGAAGTTGCTATATCTTGCTATGACATAATAATTTGGGAAACGCTGCTCAAGACCTTACTTGTTTACATTATCATCACTAGTTTTATGAAGTGCTTATCTCGAGATACGAAGTTGCTGTATCTTGCTATGACATAATAATTTGGGAAACGCTGCTCAAGACCTTACTTGTTTACATTATCATCACTAGTTTTATGAAGTGCTTATCTCGAGATACGAAGTTGCTATATCTTGCTATGACATAATAATTTGGGAAACGCTGCTCAAGACCTTACTTGTTTACATTATCATCACTAGTTTTATGAAGTGCTTATCTCGAGATACGAAGTTGCTATATCTTGCTATGACATAATAATTTGGGAAACGCTGCTCAAGACCTTACTTGTTTACATTATCATCACTAGTTTTATGAAGTGCTTATCTCGAGATACGAAGTTGCTATATCTTGCTATGACATAATAATTTGGGAAACGCTGCTCAAGACCTTACTTGTTTACATTATCATCACTAGTTTTATGAAGTGCTTATCTCGAGATACGAAGTTGCTATATCTTGCTATGACATAATAATTTGGGAAACGCTGCTCAAGACCTTACTTGTTTACATTATCATCACTAGTTTTATGAAGTGCTTATCTCGAGATACGAAGTTGCTATATCTTGCTATGACATAATAATTTGGGAAACGCTGCTCAAGACCTTACTTGTTTACATTATCATCACTAGTTTTATGAAGTGCTTATCTCGAGATACGAAGTTGCTATATCTTGCTATGACATAATAATTTGGGAAACGCTGCTCAAGACCTTACTTGTTTACATTATCATCACTAGTTTTATGAAGTGCTTATCTCGAGATACGAAGTTGCTATATCTTGCTATGACATAATAATTTGGGAAACGCTGCTCGAGACCTTACTTGTTTACATTATCATCACTAGTTTTATGAAGTGCTTATCTCGAGATACGAAGTTGCTATATCTTGCTATGACATAATAATTTGGGAAACGCTGCTCAAGACCTTACTTGTTAACATTATCATCACTAGTTTTATGAAGTGCTTATATCGAGATACGAAGTTGCTATATCTTGCTATGACATAATAATTTGGGAAACGCTGCTCAAGACCTTACTTGTTTACATTATCATCACTAGTTTTATGAAGTGCTTATCTCGAGATACGAAGTTGCTATATCTTGCTATGACATAATAATTTGGGAAACGCTGCTCAAGACCTTACTTGTTTACATTATCATCACTAGTTTTATGAAGTGCTTATCTCGAGATACGAAGTTGCTATATCTTGCTATGACATAATAATTTGGGAAACGCTGCTCAAGACCTTACTTGTTTACATTATCATCACTAGTTTTATGAAGTGCTTATCTCGAGATACGAAGTTGCTGTATCTTGCTATGACATAATAATTTGGGAAACGCTGCTCAAGACCTTACTTGTTTACATTATCATCACTAGTTTTATGAAGTGCTTATCTCGAGATACGAAGTTGCTATATCTTGCTATGACATAATAATTTGGGAAACGCTGCTCAAGACCTTACTTGTTTACATTATCATCACTAGTTTTATGAAGTGCTTATCTCGAGATACGAAGTTGCTATATCTTGCTATGACATAATAATTTGGGAAACGCTGCTCAAGACCTTACTTGTTTACATTATCATCACTAGTTTTATGAAGTGCTTATCTCGAGATACGAAGTTGCTATATCTTGCTATGACATAATAATTTGGGAAACGCTGCTCAAGACCTTACTTGTTTACATTATCATCACTAGTTTTATGAAGTGCTTATCTCGAGATACGAAGTTGCTATATCTTGCTATGACATAATAATTTGGGAAACGCTGCTCAAGACCTTACTTGTTTACATTATCATCACTAGTTTTATGAAGTGCTTATCTCGAGATACGAAGTTGCTGTATCTTGCTATGACATAATAATTTGGGAAACGCTGCTCAAGACCTTACTTGTTTACATTATCATCACTAGTTTTATGAAGTGCTTATCTCGAGATACGAAGTTGCTATATCTTGCTATGACATAATAATTTGGGAAACGCTGCTCAAGACCTTACTTGTTTACATTATCATCACTAGTTTTATGAAGTGCTTATCTCGAGATACGAAGTTGCTATATCTTGCTATGACATAATTTGAATGCACCTTTTTAGCTAGGTTATGTTGTAGTTGCATTGTAACCGGCTAGATCTAGGCACAGCACTTCGGCTTCTAGCCGTTACAATATTAAATAAGAGAGCTTCAAGAAAACGCTTGATGAAACCAGAATGTATGTGTAATGTGTATCATTAAGGGAATAGATAAAGATTCTTTTACACAAAATCTACTCGTTTAACACGATTACACACCTAGAAATTTGTTCAATGCCCGTGTAATTTACACACACTTAAGTGTTATTACACGATCTTTTCTGTGAGTGAGAAATACTCATTATCTTCGTTTGTGAGAAATGTACGAGTATTTACTTGGAACTAAAAGAGTTGCCGTCCTCTATAATGAGCGCAACTAGAGATACCTTTGGGCTATATTAGCAATGTAACAAGCGTATTGTATTATGTATTAACGTGTATTACCTATAATCTGTATGAACTTGGTATCTTGTTTTATATATTATTATTATATAAAATAAACAGTGATGCAAGGAGACCAAAGATATTCTCGCCAATTTATTGTTTTTAGGGTTCCGTACCTCAAGAGGAAAAGACAGAGCCCTTATGTTTGTCCGTCCGTCCGTCTGTCTATCAAGACCCTTTATCCCTGAAACGAGTGGAGGTATCGAGTTGATATTAAAACCATATACTACATCTACACTGCAGTCCCATAAAGCACGCACAATGCTTCAAGCACATTTTTTTTCATTTTGTGCACAATTATACGATATAAGGTACTAATTATCTGTCAAGCTGATATCCTGAATAGTGCCAAGTGCCAACATACCGCTGGCGTAACGCATACAACAAAGTTGCCATCAGTGTTGCCACCTTAGCCCTTTTCGGGCTAGATCTAGCACTTTTTGCTGTGGTTGAACTCGGTTTTTGATGATTTAGCCCGAAAAGAGCAATCTAGCCCTTTTCTAGTCCCACTCATAATCACTCATCCAGTAATTTTTTTGTTTTATTATGGTAACACTGACCCTTTTTTACTAAGGGAATCCCCCCTAGTCTCTGTCTTTCTTAGTATAAACCGAGTAATTTAGGGTGTAGTCACAATTTGTTCATCGTTATTATCATTTATGTGTGTATTTTTGCAGTATTGACAAGGTAATGTGAGAGAGAACTTGTTTTCGTAACTTGTTGAAAATAGTCGATTGAATAATATTGTGATGTGAACACTCTCTTGCAGCCTTTTCTTAAGTTTTTTTGGTATACAGAACATGTGTGATCGTTATTTATAAGTTTGTAAAAATGGATATGCTCTACCAAAAATACAGTCTAAGTGCAGACAACATTATAAAAAAGAGTGTGAAGTGGAATTCATGTGAGTGGATTAAACCATTGCCAGGAAACTCGCCGAAAGTCTTATGTTTTGTATTCACCTGTTATGTTATGTTTCCGGCTTTCCATCGTTAAAAGTATTCTTCAAGCTTTTTCTAGCATCTCTTTTGAAGGTAAAATTTGCTAAACTAGCTCTTAGCTTGTCCAACTGCTCTTTTTCAAAAACCTAGGTGGCAATACTGGTTGCCATCCGGTTTCTGTGATTGTATTAAAAATTCCCTCCCCGCTCCTAACCGGTCCATGAACGCACCCTTGTTGTGTAAACTATCAAGTTTAGGAGTATTATGTTGGTAAGATTAGAACAATCATTACGAAGGGTCATTAGACTGGTGTCGGTATCTTAGTGCGTACTACTGGAGCGCTCTAATGATGCTCCTGTACACAACAAGTATTCGCTAATCAGTATCGTAGGTATTGACTTTTCGACGCAACCTATCGTGAGATTCTATTATTTTTGGGTAAAACCGTGGTCATTAGGACGGTCTCTCTTGCACATAAAACTCAACTTTTTGTCCAGGAGCTTATAAAAACGCCTCCATTCTTCCTCGTCATAAAAAGTCCTATCGCACCTGAGTATCTGCGTAAGCGTGAACTTTCTTACTTATCTATTCAGTTGAAGTAAATACCTTAGAATCCTTAGATTGTTTTAAATTTCTTCTTCTAAAAACACGTTCTCACAATACAGGAGCTTTTTGGAACTCTTACTCGATACAAGCTGCTGGGTGAGTGGTTCTCCTCATTTAAACATAAATTTGAAGAACATTATTCGTCTATTCACTAAGTTTTGTACAAAATGTGTTCACATTTAGATATGTAACATCCAAACTAATAATATAAAAAAGTTGTCGGTAAATTGTTTTTTTTTGCAAAATGTTCAATTTAATGCGTTATTATTATTGTATTGGGGCTAGAAAGGGTGTTGATAACAATTATAAGTACCAAGCAGAAAACCGCAAACAAAAGATACATTGATTGAAAGACACAACAGAACAGGCAAATGTTTGTGATATATATTATTATTTATCTATATACGCACATGTAGGTTACGTGTGTAATAAATAAAGTAACCTAATTGTACGTAGAAATAGATGAAAAAATTTAATATGAAACTCTTGAAATCTAGGTCAAAGTTTGAACAAATGAATGTGGGGAGAGCTCGTGATGCATGTCTGAGGTACCAGGAGGGTAGGGTCGGCCGGCGGTGGAGCGGAGCTGGACTATTGTCATTCAATAGGACCATTGTGGTTCTTTGTCCACCCGCCGCGGGCTTGCCGACTGGACACAGGACATGGGTCGTCGACAATATTCATCTTTTTAGTTGAATTTGGGGCTACATTGCAGATTACTTGTAGTTGTAGATAATTTTAAAATACGAAAATGTCAAGTAAGAAGCGCCTACATATTACGGGTTTGGCATAATCTAGAAAAAAAAAATTACTTTCGTGACTTCTGTCTAACACAATTAGGTACAAATACTTAATTTGCTTTTGATAGAGGCTTTAACTTATACAATAAGGTCCTACAAATCAAAGTGAAAAAAAATTAAGAGATGATAGAGTATCCCAAATAGACAAATATCCACCGAAAAAAAAATTTTTAGCGCGTACTTTTTTTACCGTTCCCTAGAAATTTAGTCAACTGATTGAATGAATCACTTTGTACTGGGAAGTGAAAAAATTAACAGAGCAAAAAATTTTTTCTTCTTCTGGAATTTGATAATTTAACGATACATGATCTACCCTAGAATTATTTTCACTTATTATTGTAGGACCTTATATCCATCGGCCTCTGTTTAGTTGATCTCATCTGTTATTATTTACTATTATGTGCTATGGATTTTTGTATTGAATAACAAAATATATAAATAAATAAATGTTTAAAACGGTAATACGGAACCCTCAGGGAACGAGTCTTACTACTCGCACTTGACCATAGTTTTGTAGAAACATTTACAATTGAATTTAGCTCTAAGGTTAGAAATTAAAAAAGAAGTGTTCCAGCTTATACGTGTATATGTTCCAGCTATAAAGAATGAATGTTTCGGGAACTCGATGCAAGTAGAGTCACCAACATTTCCAAACAGAGTACGTAATAACGCGCAAGTTTTAAAAGAGTATTAAATACATACATTTTGTTCTGTATTCTGAGGGATAAATGCACAATGGTGCTCAGGTAGAAATAGTATTTATTGAATCGCTCTTGATCCCATCAAACTGTTAAACTACAAATTCGTCTCAAATTGTGGTTTGACATGACCAGACCATCAAGTTCTCAATGGCATCGTCGAAAATGGCCAGCATTGACTTAGAGAAAACCGTTTATCTCACGGTCGTGTCATACTCGTATGTGACCTCCGCCCATCTTAGCTCCAAAAGCGAACAACACAAAAATACTTCACAGTGAGGTGTTACGTATTTGGCTAAAATAAAATGAAGTTTTATTAGTGAAACAGTACAAGTTACTTTTTTATTAAGACATTGATTATGTTTCACCAACTGGCGACAATTGCAGTATTAATTTGAACCATAAAAACATGCAATTTTGAAAATTGTTTATAGGTATACTAACTTTACGCCTAAGAATTCGCTAGCGACAGCTAGTCTACTCGTATAAGAATCTCATTTCAGTTTAGTTATAACTAGGGTTACCAGATCCAGTAACGGGACTTCCTGACAAAATCCCTGATATTTCAGTAAATTTTCTGACATATTCGTAAAAATTTTATACTAATGCGGACGCAGCACGGTTTTTAATAGTTTTTGTTATGAAACACAATGTTACTCAAAAAATATAATCATTTTAAGCAACTATTTATTATCTTTTAAAATTTCTGACAAATCCTATTTTTTTCCTGATTCTCTGACAAAGGGCCAAAATTCCTGACATATCCAGAAAATTCCTGCTGTCTGGTAACCCTAGCTATACTGTACCGGTAGCTATTGCATTACAAAATGCTTCAAAAGATTGCGAAGGAAAGAGTTCAACGTCTTCCAGAACTTTGCTCCGAGCTTTTCAGCGTGTCAGGTCAGCTATCCTTCGCTGAAGCCATCTTGAGATAATTCGTTACACTTTAAAGGCAAGTGAAGTTTAACATCCATAACGTTCGGTACGGCGCGGCGCGAACGGGCGAGGAGATTGTACCGTCCTTTGTGGATAGGGAATATTTCTAAGTTGATGTGGCGGAATGTTGGCTGTATAGCTACTCGATACGATATACACTACAACAAGTTTGTTTAGTATTACAGTATTATAGTAGTCTACAAGTATTGTTCTCAGATTCAAAAGCAGGACTCGCAGTTCGTGCTTGATGGTTGGGGATCGTATATCAGCAGAAAGAAAAGTTGAGTGAAAGTGTACTGATGGGCAAAGAGTTAACTAATTGACCCACCCCTATCAGCGGCAACATTGTGGTAATTCATAATAGGTACTAGGTAGGATAATGAGATTTCTGAAATTCACAATGTCATGGCGGCCAAAAACGACGACTATCGTGAGTATGACGGTTAAAACGGAGACTAATGGAATATTTCCACAATAGTTATTTTTCGATTTCGCACTTTGAAATTGCCTTTCAGATTTTTTTATGTGAACTGTTATGAGGATAAGGACTAGTACAAGGTTAAAATGTGTCATGAAGTAATTTAGAACCCTGATGGGGTAAGTACCTAGTAAATAGAATGAAACATCAGAAATGGACAGATGTTCTGTGTGAAAAAATCCAACCCTCAAAGTTTATATTTATTCTGTAACACATACAAATAACCAATTACTCTGTAAGAAGATAAACAAAGCAACTAAGTAAAAAAAACAAACAAGACATTCAACGATGTGATCAATCAGATGCTAAAAATACCAACCGGAGAATAACCAACAATGCTATTGTCCTTCAGATAAGTTTATCTACGATTTAATTAAAAGATACGAGTTAACACAGAGATCACGGCTGTGCAATTTATGTCTGAACTGTTGACCCATTTTATATTATAAATTCAAATTTATGACATCTCAAATTTTGTACCCTACTTTTACATTCGAAATCGTATAAGACGAAGATAAGCAGAAAAACATATCTAACATTAATCGATGCATAGAAAGGATTTTTTTGTGCACTCACCGATGTTAAAGGTGCAAGCGATCAGGATCCTTTGCTCTCGACACGGCTGCTTTCCACAAAATTGAAGACACGATCTTTAGAGTTTCAAAACTCGTCCGGAAATCACTCAAAACTAAGCTAGAAAATAATATAAAGAAATGTGCACTAGATAGTTCTACAACTAAATGAAATGTAGGTAGTGAAGAAGCAATTTATGAATTTACGTAAAGTTTTTGGCTTCTAATACACCACAAAACGACGCGGTCAGCTTCGACAAAAGCCGAAGCGAGACTGCCGCTGGCTGGTAAATTCATATCCTTTGCTTCATTTGATGGCGAGCCAGTTCAGCCAGTCGGGCGCAGTCAGACGCTTCCAACTTCCATCCCGCTCGCGCTAGGCGTAAACTTACATGAAAGCGCTCAAAAAATATTTAAAGAAGCCTCAGAATTCGGCGAAGTGTAACCCAGATGAGCACCTTGCACCAAGACGAGACACTACTTTCAGATGACATCCTTTACAAAGGACCTCGGAAAATAGCTTCGAAATTGAGGGGAAGTGGTTATGGAAATGATGTCGGCACGCCACGAGGTGTAATTTCGGGGCATTATCTATAATTCGAGAGCTCATAAATAGTTGTTGTGGCGAGGAAAACAGTCAGCATGCTCACAATTTTGGACAGAGAGCTCTGAGTACTTGATAATGAGACGTCCAAACAAAGAAACGTTTTAGCGTTCGGCCGGTAATCGAAGATACAGACTGATGCTCGTTTCTTCGTATTGGAGTTCAATTAGCCGTTGTTTTCTCATTTGGAATGCGTTTCTGATATAAAAGCTTTAGTAAGTTTACATTATAGAGAAGTCTTATTTTTCCCAATTTTAGATATGATTTGAGTAGCAGATGATACTCAAGAACGTGAATGGATTGGTGCATGCGCGTGCCGAGTTTACAAACGAAACAAGGCATATCCCCGTTTCTCTGGTTAACATTTTTGGTGAGCGTTATCCTGCCAAAAGGGTGGTACTTAGTGATCTGACAGAAAATAATCAAGACTAAACATTACAGGAAAAATACAGCGGCCGGATTACAAGAAAACAATAAATTGATAATTTATTGTTTTCTTGTAGATTTATTGTTTTCTTGTGGACTTGCTATGTCCAGCAGTGGACGAACACGGGCTGATGGATGGATGGATGGACACACAAATACAGAAACATAGGAATATAAATGCTTGCAATACCCTTCCTTATGGTTAGGGATTGCTAGATGTAAAACACATCAGTAGGTATATTTTTGAACGAGCGAGCGAGTTCTCCGAGTCTACTGGAACAATCCGGCGTTTGTATGTACTATGATGTATGTATGTATGAATGTTTGTTCGACGATAACTCGAGTATCGTTGATCGGAATGTCATGAAATTTGGCAGGCGAGTAAATGAGGCAAAAAGTATTTTTAAGTTCGAACATGAGCCAAATCGGTCAAGCGCGAATCGGGCGAGCGCGAGTTCAAAGTTCGGAGCGAACTACTAGTTATTAAGTGCAGTACTCGGCACGTAAATAAGTTCTAATTCCACTTGACCAAGCATCACCAGCTAGTCTAGCATAGCAAACCATATCCAGCTCGATAGCGCGTGATACAGTGCTCTCTCTCACGCAGATCTCCCTCGAGAGGGATAGACATTCTGTATCGAGCGGTTAAAGCTCGATATGATCTCCCTTAGGTACTCATATCATATCTAAAATCAGGATAGTTAGCACTTTAACACTTAAACCATAAAGACATATCTTTATGTAACATGTGAACATAATGGCGGTCAGCCAAAACGACAAGTCTTGGATCTATATTTATTGAGTTCGGTACCCAAAGGGAAAAAAGTATCGGTCTTACCATAGGGACTAGGGGTGTCCTAGTAACTGTTTTTACCCCTGAAAGTAGATCGATAAGAAAGTGGATTCAAGACTCGTCGTTTGTGTAAGGGCCCTTACACATAATATTAGCTCATTCGTATCATCAATACGATGTGTTACGATGCGATGCGCGCGCGCCGCGATGAGTAACGTTTCTGATAACTGCGGATAACTGGCTCGATAACACGTGTAAGGTTACCTATCGCTTTCGGCATTACGTCATTTTCAGGATGATCTACATATTTATAAGGTCCTACAATAATAGATAAGTGAAAATAATTCTAGGGTAGATCATGTATCGTTAACTGATCACATTACAGAAGAAACATTTTTTTTCGCTCAAGTATTTTTTTACTTCCCAGTACAAAGTAGTTCAATCAGCTGACTTTTCTATTGAAAGATGAAAAAAAAGATCGCGCAAGAAGAAATTTTTCTCTGGAAAGTGGTCTATTAGGGATACTCTATCATGTCTGAAATTTTGTTCACTTTGAATTGTAGGACCTTGTATATCTGTCTGTACTATGATAAAATTGTAAGAAAGTCGTATAAATGAGTATTTCCCGAAATTTTAAATGAAATGGGTTATTTATTTTATTAGACTTATTAGTATTGTACTGAGGCCAAAACTATTTTTATTTGTTTTTTTTGCTGTCTGTTCCGTTTTAACACGAGAACCACTCAACGAATTTGGATGCGATTTTCTTTATTATCATCGTAGTGAGTGACCCTGTGGGCCTATTCTCAGTCTATCGGATTAGCCTCCTCGATCGTAAAAACCCATTTTATCAGAACTCCATACATTATATGATCGAGTTTTAGAGATCTCGTTTCGATTGTTTTTCCGGGAATTGCCCCCATGGTCAACATACGAGTATAAGTAAAGTTTCGTTTATACAGCCAAATTCATACTTGAGACTCGGTAAGTGGTCAGGACCGAGATTCAATTACCCTTTCTCTGAAATATGCAAAATAAAATTCAGACTTCCTATACTCGTACTGGTCAAGGTTATGTTCTTTAACAAGTACAGATGCACAAAAAAATATTTTTCGTATTTCGCAAACAGGGTCATTGACCATGGTCCTGACCACTTACCGAGTCTCCAGTATGAATTTGGCTATATATACCAAAGTCACTTTATATGTAGGTATAATCCGGTTTCAATATCTGTGGACCTGACGTCGATGACGTCACGTCAGCGCTCTGGTACGGTGCGAAAAACACGCATCATTAGGATAATATTGTAAACAATAATAATGAATACATTTTTTCTCTATTATTCTTTATTATTTTTTTATTAGAAACGGGGAGGGGCTTGACATTCCAGTGAGGTCCACAGATAATGTAACCGAGTTGTATATGTATACTTTAAGCACCTGGTTTTGATTTAAAAATAAACAATCAAAATGCCTACAGCGCCACGAGCTTGTCTGACCCTATAAGCCAAACTAAAATGACCTCTATATTCAAGAAGCGACAGTCCTCGTCACCGGGTCAGATAAGTTTGCTGCATTATAAATCCATTACAATAGAATGCAAATTTGCTTTACTAAAATTTTATCAAATAATATACTTATGTACTATAATGCATGCAATACATATGTATTGATTGAGCACACCAAGTACAAAACATTAATTAAATAAATATATGCCTGACTCCGACCATTCGATTCGATTATACTTACTGAGAAGAAGGGCAAGAAACTTAGCAAGACATGTCCTTTTACTATATATTTTTTTTAAATATTTATACAATATTCAAGTTGAGTAAAGAGTTAAAGTGTAACTATAATAAACCTTGTAATTTCGTCATGTCGTCGGTCTGTTACACCTTTAGATCTCAGAGTATTTATTTATTATTTTATTTATTTATATTACTTTAGTATTGTACTGAAACCAAAACTATTTAGAATTTTAGTTTGTCTGTCTGTATGTTCAGTTTAAACTCGATAACCACTCAAAGGATTTCGATGCGGTTTCCTTTATTAACATCATACTGACTAGTCGCTCAAGCCGAAAACGTGTGGATGAAAGGCTAGTGTACTTCGATAAAAGGGTTTATTTTATCGAAGCTAAATTAGAGCCAACGAGAGATGGCACCTATGACGTTTAAATGCCTACCAAGTTTCATAATTGTTTATGGGTAAGTGTCACTAAAATAATCTAATACTTCATTGTTGCTGGTAGCGAAAAGTGACGTACTACTCATTTCGATCATCATTTTTCGATTTTATAAAGACTGAATAGCAAAAGTTTCTAATGTTTTCAAAACACAAGGGATCACGAGGAATGTTAGTGGCTGAATTGTAATCAATAAATAACGGGTTCTATTCTCCTTAATCGTACGGCTCCGTCTGTTTACAAACTATATATTTTTATGATTAAAAAATTGTAAACCAGTTTTCTAGATTTTATGGCTGCTTTGTTAATGTAAGCAAATGCACATTTTCCATTTGTATTTTATGATGCATGTTGTATGACGTGTCAAATAAATCGATATTTTATTTACTCAAGTCGCTAGTCGCACTTGATTTTTATTTATGCAGAAATTAAAATGCATCCCATCACTAAACGCAGCTGTCATAGGGGGCATCTCTCGTTGGCTCTTCTTATAGTGTATCTTTACTGTCATTGATAGTGTTCATCAATGTGGACGAGTGTCCCGGTGCAGTAGTACCTATGAAGGAAGGATTCGTGATTATGTCAGTGCGAAATTTACTTCAGGGGGTAACAGAGGATTTCGCGCAAATTGGTTTTAACACTCACGTATTACTATATTGTTGACTATATGCCAACTGTTTCACCGAGACATTTTCGGCATTTTCAACGCGAGTGTCGTTCTTTCTAGGACGACGACGCGGCGTCCATTGGTCATTTTTTCGTAATAATTATAATTAGGTTTTCATAAGAAAATAATGACATTTTATGCATTACAGGTACATTTTGATTGCATTACATTAACAAGCTTTAAAGCGTTTTTACAGTTCTAATGTAATGCAATCAAAATGTAATGCATAAATTGCATGGAGGATAAAATGACATAATTTTTTTGTGAAAACCTCACTTGCTAAAAAAGGGTGCGAATTGCCTTATAATTTATAACCCATTAATGCATACTTTTATTTAATTTGTAAGGAAAACAATTTTATGATGTGCATTCCGAGATCCTTGAATTTTGCACTCAATTTTATCTCAATTGTACTTAATGTTTCTTTCAGCTCGTTTATGAACGTTTTAAAAGAAAAAGAAGAAATAGGGGTGGTACGCTTCTCAACTTAACAGAGTTTTAAAAAACCTTACGATTTAAATAAACAAAAAGAATCTAATCCTAGCTTACGTCAATATTTATGGATACAGAGCGTAAATATGTATGCGTCTGTTTGTTTACATGAATCCACTATTTGTAAAACAAATCAATACCCAGAAGTCAATGCCCATTTCTTTTCTCTACTTACAAGGAATGTGTAAATAGTTAACCTTGAGGTTAACCTGCTTATTGTAGCTGAAAAATTGTGCACAAAGAAATAACAATATAAAACCGACTCCATAGTAAAAGTTGTTCGTATAGGACTACCTAGTCGGTTCTTAAATACTGTCACTGGCCATTTCTTTTTTAAATAGAACACCTAGAAAAAAAATGAAATGGTGTTCGATTTTCATATATTTTTTGATTAATAATCTGCCAAATCACAATTACATTCATTCATTTTTTACGATGGAGTGGACTCGCAAAGAGGACCGAGTAGCAGTAATTGCATTGCATCGTTGCGGCCATCCACCGAAGACGATATTCAACTTGCTTCAAAAATTAAAAATCACGAAGAGGTTCGCGTACCGTACCATCAAGAGGTACAATGAAACCTCTAGTGTCGATGACGAGAAAAGAACTGGCAGACCTCGTTCCGTTAGGACTCTAGGGGTCATCAAAGCAATCAAGGCGCGTATTGCTAGAAATCCCGTCCGCAAGCAGAAACTGATGGCTTTGGAGATGGGATTAACCAGAAGTACCGTAAAAAAAGTACTCAATGAAGACCTGGGACTACGAGCTTACCGAAAAAAGAGTGGACATCTTCTGAACGCGCGTCTGATAGCTATGAGAGCCAAAAAATGCAAAGTTTTGCTAAAGCGGTACGCAAGAAACAGACACCGCGATATCCTGTTTACAGACAAGAAAATTTTTAATATCGAAGAGAAGTACAACAAACAAAATGACAGGGTGTACGCTACCAGCTCTGCGGCCGCTGGAAATGCCATTCCTAGAGTGCAGCACGGCCATCATCCATCATCAGTCATGATTTGGTTGGGAGTGTCCTACTATGGCCCTACTGAAGTGCATTTTTGTGAAAAAGATGTCAAAACCAGTGCAAAAGTGTACCAAGACACGGTTTTAGATCGCATAGTAAAAGATCTGCCCAAGACACTCTTTGGTGGACGGCCATTTGTATTTCAACAGGACTCCGCACCTGTTCATAAGGCCAAAACAACTCAGGAGTGGTTCGAGCGCCAGAATATCGAGCTAATAAGGCATCAAGATTGGCCCTCATCTAGCCCTGACCTCAATCCACTGGATTACAAAATTTGGCAGGAATTGGAGGAGAAGGTCTGTTCTAAACCTCACAAAAATTTGAGCAGCCTAAAGTCATCATTGATTAAAGCAGTGGCCGATATCGACATGAATATGGTCCGTGCTGTGCTATTGATGATTGGCCGCGAATATTGAAGGCTTGTGTGAAAAATGGTGGCAATCATTTTGAATAAATTTCGTGTTTAATGTAAGATAACTAAATTACCTTTTTTAAAAAAATATTTTTTTTTGAATATCATGACTAGTTTTCATTTTATAGCCAATTTTGTTTGTGACAGAATTTAAGCACCGACTAGGTATAGACCAATTTTTTAGGGTACTTACCTCCCCTACTCGTAAAGTGGAGATGATTTTTTTTTCGCGTCTACCCCTTGTTTTTTTTCGCGTCTACTCCTTAACAGGTGTCGTTGGATAGGTCTTTCATGTGGTTATGTGAAAACCATTTTCGATTCAGGGATCCGTTTACGAAATATTAAGCTTCGAAGTGCTAATTTTTACCGACTTCAAAAAAGGAGGAGGTTCTCAATTCGACTGTATTTTTTTGAGTATGTTACTCCATAACTCTGGCAAATCTTACGATTTGAATTTTTTTTGTTTGGTATAGTTTGCTTCCAGGTAGCTCCCATTTTAGTTTGGTCGTGATCTGATGATGGTATTTAGAGAAAAGCAGCACAACTCCTCAACGGATGAGCGCGTTTACTCAATATTGACGCAAATATCTCCGGCATTTCTTAACAGAATCGTTTTTTTTTGTTTTATAGAATTGGCTTCCAGGTAGATTGTAGAGACAAATATTTCTGTAACAATCGTCGGTGAAACGAGTGTGTACCGGGTGTTCACTGTGACTTTTATTTCACAGTTCACACTCGGAACACCTCTGAAACCCCCTCGGGTATTCATGTCGTGACGATATGTTGTTATGTTATCTCCTCCATTTCTATTTTTTTGTTTCGAAGAATTAGCTTCCTGCTATGTCCCACTTTATTTTGTCGTGATCCAATGATGGTCTTTAGAGATAGGCAGTGGAACTCCTCAATAGATGACAGCATATCACTTCATATTGCAGTAAACGCTTTGTACCAGGATGCTGATTGCAGGGTGTTTCTTGAGAATTGACACATACCCACCTGACCTTCGATCTTGGCCCCATCACTATAGAACTCCTAAACGGATGACACTTTTGCCGACGTTTTAGTTCCTGAAATATATGTTATTTAGAAGTCGGCGCATTCCCCATGGCATAGATCACAAAAACCAATATGAGAGTTCTAGAGAACGTGTTTCAGGGAGAAATAAGTCAGCAAAAGTGTTATTTAGGTACCATCGGTCAGTATGTAATTATTTTAAACTTTTTAGTGAATGTCTGCTATATACTCGTATAATATTTGAAGTCGGTTATAATTTTTTTGTTAAAAGTTTATTTTTGTAGTATCCCGCCTGCCAGCTGAACGGTTGTTTTTGGATGTGTGAAAAAATTCACAGCAGTACCCAAGTAACAAAGAGTGAAGTAAATCCAAAATTACTCTATAAAAAAATGTATGTTGTATATGCCTATCTGTGATGTATCTGGAGTTACGAGTATATTGCTCTTTAGCTCTATTAGCCAATTAATAACATATTTAATTATATAGTGCCGATGTCACCAATTAAGTTACAGCTTTGACGCTGTGTTATAGTGTTTTTCAATAAGATTTTAGCTAATTCTTCTATTGATGTTTCTTTACACGATACTTATTATGTAGTTGCCCGTATAGTTGTAGTTGTATGTATGTTTTTTCTTGATTATAAGGCGCATCAATATTCCCTTGACTATGATCATCGATGTAGGAGATATCATTTCCTACCTTTGGCCGTAAGGCGTAATATATCTGACGTTTGCTTCCTCATGAATATCGCCAATGGATCAGTCGATAGCCCGAATCTTCTATCATTAATTAACTTACGAATTTATAAAAAGAGCACGAGACAGCACAATCTTCTTTATATTCACCCATGCAATACTAATTACAGACAGAATGCATTTATTTCAAGAGCAAGTAACCTGTTTAATAATAACTCTACTGATTTAGATATGTTTTGTATGAGCACCTCATCAGTTAAAAGAGCCTTGACAATCAAACATTTTAATTAGTTTTTTAAAATCAAGTCTGATACTTCTATTTATTTTGCATCTTATAAATACTAATAATTTAACCTAATGTTATATTTACTTGAGTTTGCTAAATGTATAGTTTAATGAATGGCTGACGCCATCATGACTCTTCTTCTTTTATACAAGTGTTAAATCTATCTGGTGGAGATTTTTTATCGGCATTTAGTTGTTTAAGAACACTTCTATTGTTATAATTTTGCTGTAAATCTTCCTAAAAGAAAATAAATAAATAAAATAAAATAAATAATACTGTTTTATTACTACTGAGCTCTATACCTGCTGTCCAGTACGGGGTTAAAGGTCTTAATAGCAATGTCATTTCAGTTCTGTAACACAGTGACAAAATTGAGAAACTTCGACTAGTTATAATTCTTAAACTACTGGTTAAAATTGAATAAAATTTGAAATATACCGTGTTTATACAATGCCTGCTTGGTTACTGAAAATTCAGGCTTCTAGTTTTATCCACAACCAAGTTATAGGGGTCGAAAATGGCCTGAACTGTTTCGAGAAAAGGATGGTACGGCCGTGCCGCTTTTTAGCTCGACTTCCATACACAAATTAAGAGGCGCCAACCAAGCGTATAAAGCTTATATGTAACACCTTCTTGCTTCTTGGGTAGTATATATGTATATCGAAGTTAAAAGAAAAACTATCACAGCCATGGCTTAAAGTTAAAGAGTAATAATAGTCGACCAACTTAATTTTGCAGTTTTGTTTCATAATTTTTTTTTCATAAGTTTATAATTTTAATTTAAGGCGGGGTTTATCCGACGAAATCTGTCCTGCTCCAACGCTTCCGTTTTACACATGTTCATCCTGCTCAGCGGAAGAGCGCCGCTTAGAAAATTCGCGGTTTCGAGTTGTTTTTATTTATTATTTTGGAATTAGAGGGATGGGTTTTTCATACGACAGCCGTTTTATATAACATTTTGTAAGACGTTTATTGTAGTATAAGTTTTAGTGTTCAAAACTTAACATAGCTCAAATGAAATGATAATTAGATCATAGTTCAGACCTATCTTTACGATTTATATGGATCGAGGAAAATGTAAGTAATCGTGTATCGAACGGGCGAAATATCAAGATCAAAGAGTGAAATATAACATATATTTTTTACAAAATTTTATCTTCGCTATTTATTGGCTTAAATTTTATTTGAAAAGAGACGAAATCGGGTAACCCCTTACGTCAACCGTTTTCTTTATCATGTTTTTTTGATATGTTACTATGGTTTTGAAATAAGCCTTGTCATTATTATGTCTCAAATAAAGCACAAATACTGAGATTTGAGAATGCGGCAATGCTAATCAAGATTTTTTCTTGAAATAACAGATTTTTTCTGATGTCACAATAAATCTACACGATTATTTTCTTTAATGATCTTTTACTTCATTTCTTAGGGTAGCAAGTGGAATTTTGTTTATATATTTTAATATTTAATATATCTAAAGTGTGAATGCCAAACTCTGTTTTTTCTGTTTCTATGAAATAACTGTTTTTTTGCGATTTCATGGTTGGCACCATAGTAAAAGTTGTTAATGTTCATGGATAGAACACTTCGTTTAAAGGAATAAGGTTATCAAATAAACACCCAGTATATTAACACCAATTATTTTATAGTGGTTAGCAAATGAGGTCTTTGGAGATATTTTTAGCGAATCACAATAGGCAAGACGTCAAATTGATCAAGGGGTCAATAGCCACATTGGGACCATTAAAATTTAAAATTTCGTGAGGCTGGTCATGGACGGAGTTGCGGTCACGACAACACAAAGCACTCAGCCCCTGGGGCTTAAAATAGAGCTCAAACAACCAACTCAGCCCCCCGCAACCGTTCCATCCCCCCGCCACGCCGCAAACCGCGCACCACTCTTCAATCCTATTATGAAGAAGAAGACTATTTACCTTATTCATAGAACTTATTTCTAGAGACACAAGGATGAAAAAATGTAACCAGTATGTACTTTGATTAAAGCTAGGTTTAGTAAGAGGTTGGATGCTATTGAGTTTGTGTGTTTATATCGAGCTAGAAGCACGAGTTGTCTTTCGTACATTTTAAAACGCAAAACAAGCTAAATGCTTCAAATGTTTTGAACCCCTTATTCTAAGCACTACTTCCAGATGACTGAAGAGGTATTACGTATATAGGCTGAACTTAAATCAACCGACCAAATTCATACTGGAAACTCGGTTAGTGATCAGGAACAAGGTTCAGTAATGCTTTTGGCCAAATTCGAAAAATATACTTTTTTGCTCCCTTAATACTGGTTGTACTAATTTAAGTACAATTCCTAGTGCAGTCAGAAGGAAGCAAAAAATAATATTTATCGAATTTCACCAAAAGGGTAATTGAAGCTGGTTTCTGATCACTAACGAAGTCTCCAGTATGAATTTGGTCAGTGGATTTAATTTCACCTTGTATAAGGTGACTTTAATTAATACAGTAGCCAAACTCTTACTAAAGACCCGGTAAGTGCTCAGTAACACGGTTCGATGACCCATTTTGTGAAATTCATAAATTAATCTTTTCGTATTCCTTACAAACGCAAGCCCAGGAAGTCAAGATTTTATTTTGCCAAATTTGCAAAAAGTATTATTGATCCGTGTTACTGATCACTTACCAAGGCTCCAGTATGAGTTTGGTCAGTGGATTTAATTTCACCTTGTATAAGGTGACTTTAATTAATACAGTAGCCAAACTCTTACTAAAGACCCGGTAAGTGCTCAGTAACACGGTTCGATGACCCATTTTGTGAAATTCATAAATTAATCTTTTCGTATTCCTTACAAACGCAAGCCCAGGAAGTCAAGATTTTATTTTGCGAAATTTGCTAAAAGTATTATTGATCCGTGTTACTGATCACTTACCAAGGCTCCAGTATGAATTTGGTCAGTGGATTTAATTTCACCTTGTATAAGGTGAGTAGCCAAACTCTTACTGAAGACCCGGTAAGTGCTCAGTAACACGGTTCGATGACCCATTTTGTGAAATTCATAAATTAATCTTTTCGTATTCCTTACAAACGCAAGCCCAGGAAGTCAAGATTTTATTTTGCGAAATTTGCTAAAAGTATTATTGATCCGTGTTACTGATCACTTACCAAGGCTCCAGTATGAATTTGGTCAGTGGATTTAATTTCACCTTGTATAAGGTGAGTAGCCAAACTCTTACTGAAGACCCGGTAAGTGCTCAGTAACACGGTTCGATGACCCATTTTGTGAAATTCATAAATTAATCTTTTCGTATTCCTTACAAACGCAAGCCCAGGAAGTCAAGATTTTATTTTGCGAAATTTGCTAAAAGTATTATTGATCTGTGTTACTGATCACTTACCAAGGCTCCAGTATGAATTTGGTCAGTGGATTTAATTTCACCTTGTATAAGGTGAGTAGCCAAACTCTTACTGAAGACCCGGTAAGTGCTCAGTAACACGGTTCGATGACCCATTTTGTGAAATTCATAAATTAATCTTTTCGTATTCCTTACAAACGCAAGCCCAGGAAGTCAAGATTTTATTTTGCGAAATTTGCTAAAAGTATTATTGATCCGTGTTACTGATCACTTACCAAGGCTCCAGTATGAATTTGGTCGGTGGATTTAATTTCACCTTGTATAAGGTGAGTAGCCAAACTCTTACTGAAGACCCGGTAAGTGCTCAGTAACACGGTTCGATGACCCATTTTGTGAAATTCATAAATTAATCTTTTCGTATTCCTTACAAACGCAAGCCCAGGAAGTCAAGAATTTATTTTGCGAAATTTGCTAAAAGTATTATTGATCCGTGTTACTGATCACTTACCAAGGCTCCAGTATGAATTTGGTCAGTGGATTTAATTTCACCTTGTATAAGGTGAGTAGCCAAACTCTTACTGAAGACCCGGTAAGTGCTCAGTAACACGGTTCGATGACCCATTTTGTGAAATTCATAAATTAATCTTTTCGTATTCCTTACAAACGCAAGCCCAGGAAGTCAAGAATTTATTTTGCGAAATTTGCTAAAAGTATTATTGATCCGTGTTACTGATCACTTACCAAGGCTCCAGTATGAATTTGGTCAGTGGATTTAATTTCACCTTGTATAAGGTGAGTAGCCAAACTCTTACTGAAGACCCGGTAAGTGCTCAGTAACACGGTTCGATGACCCATTTTGTGAAATTCATAAATTAATCTTTTCGTATTCCTTACAAACGCAAGCCCAGGAAGTCAAGATTTTATTTTGCGAAATTTGCTAAAAGTATTATTGATCCGTGTTACTGATCACTTACCAAGGCTCCAGTATGAATTTGGTCAGTGGATTTAATTTCACCTTGTATAAGGTGAGTAGCCAAACTCTTACTGAAGACCCGGTAAGTGCTCAGTAACACGGTTCGATGACCCATTTTGTGAAATTCATAAATTAATCTTTTCGTATTCCTTACAAACGCAAGCCCAGGAAGTCAAGATTTTATTTTGCGAAATTTGCTAAAAGTATTATTGATCCGTGTTACTGATCACTTACCAAGGCTCCAGTAAGAGTTTGGCTGCATAAATTAAAGTCACCTTATATTTAAAGGAGAACCTAACTGACTGATATTCTTGTTGGAATTATTATAATTTAATTTGGCTCGTCAGTGTTATTTTATTACTTAGAGCGAGGCAACCACCGTAGTTTTAATAGAATTTAAATAATTTTGGAAGTTGGAGATTTATTTTTTTAATAAAAAATGTATAAACTCAAGTGTCCTTTATCTAGGTTATTTGTAAAAAAATACGCTCTTCCCGGAGAAGGGAGTGAAACCGAAGAGTCCCCATTCACTCCCTCTCTTCACCCCCCCCCCCCCCCCGGTTGTTGTTGTTCGGAAGTTGTCCTTGGTGGTTTGCCGTTCTGCCTACGATACGTACGCTGACAGTAGGTGTTGTTACTTCCCCTCCCTCTTAACATGTGACGTAATTACCCTGACATATAAATTACTACTAGTATACGTCTGTGCGTAATTAATGGTGACCCCTAAGTATTATTCCGAGTTTTACTGACTTTTGAGGTCATTATCTCTCAGTGTACGAGTTACATATGCCGCGGACGAACGTCAGGCTCCGATACGTATAAGGGGATTCCTTTTCAGGATGTTGTAAACTGCTACTTTACCATTATGTAGACACCTCTATTTCGGTCACTTCAATATAGTGGCATATACCTATATGTACATATAAAGTGATTTTCCATGAATTTATACTGGAGACACGGTAAGAGCTCAGGACCAAGGTCCAATTACCCTTTTTGGTAAATACCATCCATCAGCCTGTTTCGTCCACTGCTGGACATAGGCCTTTCCAAGATTTTGCCACTCTTGGCGGTCCTCCTGGAAGAAATGCCCATACTCACACACTCTGGGCAGGCGGGTCGGTGAGCGCGGTGCCGAAACCCTTGTACCAGTGACGCCGCTGCCCGTCACCAGTCTGTTTTATATAAGACCCGGCAATTGGGGATGAATTTACCGCCATCCATCGGTCCCAGGCAATGGTGGGCCGCTTGGTTTTGCCTGAGAGCTGTTCTCTTAGGCTGAGATTCAGAGTGCATTTTGAGTCCGAACTCAATCTTACAAACGTCAAAAAGTGACGTGATTTCATACTAGAGTGACGTTTCTAAGATTGAATTCCTCTTGAGTTCGTACTCAAAATGCACTCTGAATCTCAGCCTTACTCTCCCCCGAATAACTTCGGGAGGATTTGCAAGTAAGGTGGTGGCACCTCCACAGTCGAGCCCGGCATCAGCTCTACCACCTAGTTTGGTAAACACGGAATTTTTTATTTGTGCACAAAACGTGTCAATTAGTATAGAAAGCCTAAATTATATTTTGCGTTATTCATAGAAAGGGTCATCGAATCTTGGTCCTAACCACTTACCTAGTCTCCAGTATGAATTTCGCAATATCTTGCAAAGTCACCGTAATTGTAGATGAATGATTAACCTCAAACAGGTACATATATGAGTTAAAAGAGTATAAAAAAACAAAAAAATGTTTGTCAACACGCACAGGAGATAAGATGTGACGTAACTTATCAAAAAGTTGTTTTCATTTTGTAGAAAATTTGTTTTTAAATATTTTCTCGTAATATATTTAGTGGTACAGTAATAAACATTTATACTGTTTATAGCAATTAACCATAATTTATTGAAAAATATCCAAAAATGGAAACAGGTAAATAAAACTAACAACAGTCAGAACGCTAATGAAAGCATGATTCTTGCTACCACCTTCAACTTACGTTTCTCCTGCTGTTTGACAGAAAGTAACAGAGGGGAAAATGGGCCCACAGACGTATAATATAGTAGCATACCTAACATTAATAATAAACGCATATGTAGAGTCGACGCGTGGTAATTTTAGCTCAGCGAACTTCGGGCCCTTTTAAATATAAATATTGCTTGTTTCCAAACAAAATATATACTACAGATTATTTTAGGAATGAACAAATGTGTTCCAAGCATAAGCCAGCCAAAACAACCCATTTTTATACGTTTCTTCGTACCATGAAGCTTAAATGTAGCTTATTTTTTTGTATGGAAACTTGCCACGCTATTTAATCCTTATGTTTGGTCTGCTACTTAGTAATCATTATATGTCTGTGAATGGGCCACATATTTACATATACATAAGTTAGGATGAAGCAAATCTTTGTTTTTCGGAAAAATATGTTTGACTTTGCTATAAAAACTCAAATTAAATTGACTTTCAGATCAAGCAGCAGTGGTAGTAAACGTAGCGGACATGATCGACCTGGCTATCGGCTCCCCAGAGGCAAGTTGCTGACAATATCCAAACACTAAATGTCAGAGGCGTATTAGCCATCCTACCGTCTGCCTCCCCCCCCCCCCCAAGAAATACGGGTGTCATTGATATAAAAATGTGTTTTATCCATTTATGGCCTTATTCGTATTTTGTATGGAGGATTATCTTATTATGATCATATAATCGAGAACAGATACTTGTTGATAGCTTTGTCAATTAAAGACAGGAGAAGCGCCAGCCGCCCTTGTCTCCGAACTTTTCAGCTTAGAAATGTGAAGTTTTCGCGAACATTTTTCTTGCACCTATTCACCTGTATTAGTTTCACTAGGTAGTAGCGTCTTTCGACGAGTATATCTTTCGTGTTCCTGTACAAAGGAATGTTTCTTGGCCTTATTTTCAAATTCTTCGAAGTTTTCACGTGCTTCGCCAGTAAAACGAATTGTGCATATTGGAGTTTTATAACAATGATTTCGCAATTTCGACACTCTGAAATTTCTTGCTTGTAGAGTTTCGATCCGATTTAGCATAAACTCCGAAAAAACAGTCAGGAAAGCTTTTCAAGACCCTTGCCGCACCGTGCGCCCAGCACGTGATTTAGGCTAGATAGCGCTCTCACCAGGGCGCAGATAAGTCGCCCCTTATATCTGGCCGCCCCCTTGGCCCGTGCCTGTTCGAAAGTGAATCAAAACCACCTTATGCAGTTAGTTCACAAAATAACCTACCGGCACGCCCAACAAGATACAATCTTTATAAGATACTTTATAACTTATGCCAATGATCTTGCATATAGAAGA
Organism: Ypsolopha scabrella; assembly: GCA_910592155.1. Classification (NCBI taxonomy): domain Eukaryota; kingdom Metazoa; phylum Arthropoda; class Insecta; order Lepidoptera; family Ypsolophidae; genus Ypsolopha; species Ypsolopha scabrella. Next base: position 12,406,156 of record OU342962.1, on the reverse strand, counting down.
GATGTGTTTTTTGGGGCGGTACACCTAAAACTGGGAATCGATTCTGGATTCTCTCAATCAGCGATCGAGTGTCGACCAGACTTACACCTTAACCACTGGCAGGTTGGCATCGTGGACTTCAACATGCTCCACGCGGTGCTCCACTGCTTGGCGCAGCAGCTCCGGGTGCTCGGCAAGAACGTACAGCTTCGCGGCAGCATTGCGTCCATCCAGCAAGTGATGAAGGACACAGCACAGACCGTCTCCGTCAAGGAGTACACCTATGACACCGAGGAGGCTCCACTCGCTGATTCAGGACATGACAAGGTGACTACACTAATTATGGATACCTACCTCTAGCCAGCAAAGCCCTTATAAAAATGGTGCAAGACTTTTGTTCTGAAATTACGCGAAAAGATATTCATACTCATAGTCGTATAAACATCAGCGCCCGTAGTAAAGTAATGATGACGCGCGACTTCGTTTCTCTTCTCACCCATTTTATCACGAACTAAAATAAGCGATTGTGCGCGATAAAACGCGTGACAAACGAAGTGGCAAGTCATCATGCTACGGGCGCAGGTGGAGAAAATTTAAGGGCCCTGGAGGGGAACTACCTTAAATCCTTTAGTTAGCTCATTCTACTGAAAGTAAACATTCCTTTATTTTTTTAAAGAAACAAAACTGTATTCAAAGATCTTCTAAAATTCGCTTGTCTCATCCGGGAATCAAACCAACTAAAAATTAAAAAAATAAACCCTCGCTATTTTATCATACGAATCGGTAGGATTATTGTTCAGGATAAAATTTGTCTAATAAAAATTTGGTCTTACACTCATTTGTTGTACGAGATACCCATGAAATTGAATATTTATTACTACTTAGCGAGCGTGTTAGGTTGCTAGTGATCATAAATTTAGGGAGCTGAGCGAAGCGGAGCGGAGCGAGGGGACCCCATTTGTTTTAACAGAAATACGATATGCCCGGGCAGATCATGATATGCCTAATTGTACAATCTGCCGACGACTTATATAAGGTGACATTAATTTATACAGCCCGATTCACACTGAAGGCTTGGTAAGTGATCAGATGAGTATCACTGATCGATAACACTTTTTGTTAATTTCACAAAATAAAATGGTGACTTCTCAGTAATTCACTCGAGACTGGGCATGCTATTGTAGGAAAGGCGAAAACAATAATTTACCAATTTCACAAAAAACATTTGCAGAGTCTTCTGTATGGATTTGGCTACATAACCCAATAACATCCGACAACTTGTAAGCAGCTGACAGATATCTTAATAATTATTAGTTACATATTTGTTATATTTATTTATTATTAGACTATAGTATTTTTCTAGCTGATTATTGTGACAACCATGTTAACTTATTGGAGCGTAGAGAGTTACATCCTCTACAGATTGGAGTATCGTACCAACAGAGAAAATCCTCTGTCATCGTGCCAAGGAAAGGTTACAAGGAAAAATGAAAAAAATATTTTGTTGCAAAGTGGTCTATTGCGACACTATATCGTCTCTTAAATTTTTTACTTTGACTTTTAGGACCTTATTTAGGTTCTTAATGAAATTTTTTTTGAAGATGTGAAATTAGTTTTGCTATTTATAGAACAAAGTTCAGTGTGACCAGTAAAACATGTAAGTTCAGTTTTCTAACACTACCACTGTCAATTCCGTAGGTATATTAAACGAACCTTTATCCTGTTAATAGGGTCAAAAATCCTCCAAGCCGGGCGAAAAGAGAAAATATGGAAAAACGACGCCCGTCAAGCAAGGAAAACAAATCGAAGGAAAGCAGCCATCGGGAAGGAAAACAGGAGGAAAATCTATAGAAGAAAAGCCACTACCAGAAGAACAAACAGAAGGAGAGCCTGAAGAAGGAACTTCGGCAGGAGAAGATGATGAATACAAGTACGAAGAGCAGCCTTCTTCTGAAGGAGAAGCAGGCAGGGCGCGTAAAGGAGAAAAAAAACTTGTTGACGGAAAACAGGGAGTACGAAAACAAGTTGACGAAAAGCAAGGAAGTAGAAAATCGTCTGATGAAAACCGAACAGACTGGAAACACGAAGACAGAAAACTGTCTGCCGAACATGAAGCAGGCTATGAGCAAGAAAGCGAAGAGTCACAGGCAGAAGAAGAAAAGGCCGGAGGAGAGAGAGTTGAAAGAAAGCATAAAACGAAAAAACCTACACAGCCCGTTGGGTCTAAAACTGACCCAAAAGCATCAACTCAGTTCAAGTTAAAAGAAGAGTTGCGTGAGTATATCACCCTTACATGGTTTTGACACAACTTTACCTTCTTGTTTGTATCATTACGGCCACGTCGATGTCGAATTAGATATAGGTAGTCCCGTCACTTTTGTACGCTCTATTCCTATAAATCTTTTATTTCTTTTTTCAGTCACTCCAGATCAACAAGACACCGTTTTAGTAGGTAAGAATTTTAAGTAAATACGTATAGACAAAATGAGATGATGAATAGCACGTGAGACTTGAGACAAAGTAAACAAAATAGTGTTACTGAATCTCATAGACAATATTTTACAATCTTGTTTATATTTTCAGTGGAAAGAATTAAGAGGAGCGAATCACCTACGAGAAGCGAGTCACCTAGAAAGAGTAGGTAAATTTTACATTTTGGTCTAGCATATTTTGTTGACAATTTTGTAGAAACACTTAGACTGCACGCTTTTTTTAGAGCTAATGCTTTAAGTATATTGTTTATTTTTAGGCATGGTTATGGACAATCCTCAGCCTAATTTAGGTAGCATTCTAGATAAAAGTAAAAAAAAAAATGTAGTTAAAATGGTATAAGAAATGCACGGATATACTTTAGTTATGTAGATTAATATGTGTTTTCGCTTTTCCGCGTGGATATAATTATCATGACTGATTTTACATTTAAAACCGGACAAGTGCGAGTCGGACTCGCCCACCGAGGGTTCCGTACAAATCAGTAAAAGTTTAAAAATAATCTACAAAATTGATGATTGTGATTTGGTCACCCGTACAATTATGATACCATATACGCATACGCATACCGTTATTTAACCTTGATGATTTTTCTATGTTTTAATTACAAATGTATAATTTTATGATTTTTTCCTATACTTGTAGTATTAGACGGTATTACTTGCCAAATTTCATAGTTCTAGGCCAACGGAAAATAGATACCCTATAAATTTTGATTCCCTTGAGTGTCGAAATTTACGTTTTTTGCGGCATAAACGACCGTATCATTTTTTCACGTTAACTTAGTAGTTTGATTTTTTCACAGCTTCAAGGAACTGAAGACTTGAGTATATGGTTTTAATTTCAACTTAATACCTCCATGTTCCCGAGATAAAGGGTCTTGACATACAGACGGACGGACAACAAAGTGATCCTATAAGGGTTCCGTTTTTTCCTTTTGAGGTACGGAACGGAACCCTAAAAATGACATGTGTCCAAAGTGGCACTATAAATTGTAAATTGTTTAAATCAATCAACCCTTAAGGTCGTAGCGAGGTCAGGCACGGGGTAGTAGTTGCCGAACCTAGCAGGTGTCTACAAGATTTCAATAAATTAAATTAATTATTTTTTCATTATTCCATCAATCCTTCAGCCTATTTCTTCTACTGCTAAATATAGGCCTTACAAAGATTTCGTCACTCTTGGCGGTCCTCATGGAAGACATGCCCATACTCACACACGCTGGGCAGGCGGGTTGGTGTCAACCGCTGCCTGTCACGAGTCTGTTTTATATGAGCCCCATGCCGCCATCAATCTGTCCCAGACAATGGTAGGCCACCTGGTTGTGCCTGTTGGAGAGCTGTCCTCTTATGACTGCTTATTATAAATATTATGAGATGAGTTCTATTAGTTTTAGTTACATTACATATCTTATTCTTTTGTTTTAATTATTTATGCCTGATTTTATAAATTTGTTTATAATGTAATTGTGTTGTGTTGTGGCAGATAAATAAATGTATATTCTATTCTAATCTATGTAAAATTATTTTATTTAGGTAGGTTGCACTTATTTATATGTTAATTAAAATACTTACTATATTTTTTGTGTACAGCCATTTTCCCTTGCCTGAACCTAAACAAAATCCTGGGCAGGCCCTCGTCAACCCTAAATCAGGGTCCCTGATGATACCCGTCCCATAACAAGCTCCTTCCGCTAAATCACTTATTTCTCTAGCATTAAGTGTCAGCCAATATCAGCCAACGCAAACATCGCAGCAACCGTCCCGAAGAACCTCTAAGGACAAGCTGACCCTGGTCACCCTTAGCAAGTTCAATCTACTGGCGGAAAAGGTGAATGACCTGAGGAGCCGCGTCTACGGTGTCATGCCGAAGAACGAAGAGATTTTAGAGGAAGTCAGGTGCTGTTTCAGTTATTTTCGTTCATCATAAATGAACGTCAACCTTATGCGTAATCATTTCTCCACTTCTCATCTCCCAGAAACTCGAGATGTCAAGCTCGAACAAAAAACTTTTTTTTACTCCAATCCCGTACTAATTGAGCTCGAGATGATAAGCCCCTTCTGCCCGTGGGATTCTACGGGGGAACCCGTAGACAGGCCCGGATTTCCGCCTGGGCCTAGGATTTCCGGGGGCTCAAATGGCGTGCTGTTGCCTAATCTGGCGACACTGCCCCAGTGGCGATACCGACTGAATTGTTTTTTTTGGTGCTTCTCTGGCCTCCACTCAATAAAGTGCCCGCGAGACCGGTATCTCTAAGTCCGATGCTACATAAATGTATACGTGGGACACTCAGAAAGCTTTGCGAAACTAAAAAAAATTGCTCGAACGCAGCCAGCGCATCTTCCGGCGACGAAAATTGTATTCCTTTGAGCTGATTTTTTATTTTTGGAAATAAAATGAGGTCTCACGGTGCTAGATCAGAGCTGTAAGCAGGGTGACCCAGGAGTTTGACTGGCATGCTGTCCAGGAAGTCCCTCGTTTTGAGTGCGGTGTGCGCAGGTGCATTGTCGTGGTGGAGCAGTAGCCCGCGGAGCCCTGTGTTTTGTCGCTTGTTGCTAACAACAGAGAAAACTTCTGGCAAACATTTGGTAGTATACATTCGGCATTGATGCTTCTTTGATCCCGTAAGGGAATTGATACCAAGTGGCCAGTCAAATTAAAAAAGCTAGTGATCAAAATCTTCCCCCCGCTTCTAGATCACTTCACGTTAGTAGGCGTTGGTTTATTTTGAAACACCCAAACAGTCGACTGGCGCTTGGTTTCTGGGTCGTATTGGTAAATCCATCATCACCTGTAACGATGTCGTAAACACGCCGAGACGAGCCTGCTTCAAATTTGTTTAGCATATCACGGCACCATTCCACCCGGGCCTGCTTCTGGGCATCGGTGAGGTTGTGCGGCACCCAGCGTGATACTATCCTCTTCACGCGAAGATGGCTGTGTAGAATCTCGTGAACGCTTCCCGATCCAATCTTCAATATGTGTTGAATCTCCTGATAATGCAATTCGCCTATAGTCTTGGATTACAATTTTCACTGCCAGCACGTTTTCTTCGGTAACAGCCGTCAAAGGGCGACCGCTTCTTTCTTCATCCCCCAATGTTGGTCGACCACGCTTGAATTCGTTATACCAACGATACACGGTTGCCTTGGAAGGGCCTTCATCCATGAATGCCATTTGAAGTCTATCGTAAGATTCATCCGGTTTCAGGCGACACTTGAAATCGTAAAAAATCATAGCTCTAAAATGTTCCCGACGCAGATCCATATTTCAATTAGCTCGCAAAAAATGTGGAGGGAAATTTTGAAATTGGAGCATGCCTATTTTTACTTATAAATAATCATATTTTCGAAAAACATTATAACTGGCCAGTCTCCCATATATATAACTTTTTTTCGCAATACTTTCTGAGGGGCCTGATATATCAAGCAGCTGGTCAATGTCTCTGTTTTCAGATCCCAGACAAACTTAAACGCCATCACGGATATGTGGACATCTCTCAACGTGTCCTCGCGCTTGGAGGCAGCTGAAGTCGGCTTGGAGAAGCTTAGTTCATTAGTGCAGCACCTTATCACCGAAGCCGGAGGACCTAAGCCGTAAATAATTTCAATTGCCTCTCATACAAATAATAAGAATATTTATTTGGACCACAGAGTTGCTTTATATAAACAATCATGTTTACTGAACTATCAACTTCAGTTTGGTAGTTTTGGAATACCTATTGTGGAATTGTGGAGCCCAAAAAACTGCTACACTGAGAAAAATGTAATTTTTTCTTCATTATAAAATAGCATTTAATAAGTTTAAAATACGGTCAATGGTTTTTAAATTTGGTGATAATTGAAAAATATTATGCTGTAATTAAAACGTTTGAGGAAATAATCGAGTGTTAGGTTAAGTAACGCAATATTATGATGACAAATCACCGTAAAATTGGTCACAGAAAATAAGATTATCATATTCGTATTACATCATGCCTTCCCCATAAAAGAGGTCCGTCACACTATGGTATGCTTACTGTCACTATAAAAGCTGTGACGGAGCGCATAATTCTGTCTGCTTCCTACAATGTCACATTTATAACGCTAGCAGCAGCAACAGTAGTTTCATCGTATTTTATTGTGATGTCCGTAGGTATGCTCCCTACTTTACGTAAATCATCATAATTTCAGGTGAATTTACTTAATTTTATGATTACCAGTTTTCCCAGTGTATATAGGTACCGACGAAATTGGCGTAAATTATCCTCGGGTTTTAACCAATTTGAATAAAAACATATATCGACGCCTCTGTAGGCTGCCGTGTACCTACACAAGCTAAGCTAAGTCAGTTTGTTTGTGACTACGACAGCCCACAGAGGCGTCGAAATGTCAAGCACATTATCTATTAAGGCGAGGTTATCCAGAAAAATCTGTCCTGCTCCAATGCTTTCATTTTTCACATGTTTATCCTGCTCAGCGGAAGCGGGCCGCTCAGAAAACTCGCGATTTTGAGCTGTTTTTATTTATTATTTTGGAAATAGAGGGATGGGTTTTTAATATGATGGACGTTTTATATCACATTTTTCACGACGTTTATTTTAATATAAGTTTTATTGTCCAAAACTTAATATAGAGCTCAAATGAAATGATATTTACATCATAGTTTGGTTAGACCTATCTTTGCGATTAAATCGGATCGAGGAAAATGTTAGCAATTGTGTATTGAACAGCCGAAATGTGACAGATATTTTTTGCAAAATTTAATCGTCGCTTTTTATTGGTTTAAAATTAATTTGAAAAGAGACAAAGTCGGGATAACCCCCCTTAAGGTATATTTTTATTTAACGTGATTAGACCTGGAATATGTTCATAAAACACATTGTGTACTTTTCAGACCTGAAACGCCAGGCTCACCACTGACACAACCTTGGTCCGAAACCCCAATAATCTCTGAAGCTGTGTTGGCTGCAATAGAGAAACATGAAAAGGAAACCATTGCTCTCACGGAAGGCATGGCGGACTTAAGCGGTAATTATAACCAAATTAAATTATAATATTAAAAAAAATGTTTTTACATAAAACAATACGTCGCGCTATTAGGATTTATTGCTGAAGAAAAAATCTGATAATTATGAATTTTACTGTGCTTTGAGTTCAAATTAGCTTGTGTCAACTTTTGCGCTACGAGTTTACCATAGCTCCTTATTTCCTGCGCAATAATCTAGTTTAATTTTGTTACCTGCAGTGAAAGTCAACGCCCTAATGAACCCGGATACTGTCGTCATCAAAGAAGGGTCCGCCACCTGTAAGTACCTATCGGAGATAAGAGATTAGGAAATTGACGTGTCATTTTTTTCGTTTGTTCCCAACGAGTCACACCCAATCTCGTCAGTGTTACTCGTTGGGAAAAAAATAAGAAAAATTCCTAACCAGTCGATGAGACAAATTTTAATTTAGATATATTTTATTCCCAACGAGTCACAAGCCTAAAGCGGAGAATATAAAGTACTAGCTTTTGCCCGCGTGTTATTCGGTTTAACTAGATGCTTTTTTCCGGGATAAAAAGTAGCCTATGTGTTAAGTTAGGGTATAAGCTATATTCATTCTAAATTTCATCAAAATCCGTTCAGCCGTTTCAGCGTGAAAGAGTAACAAACATACACACACACACAAACTTTCGCATTTATAATATTAGTGTGATTACTCCATACCTAAAGTGTGGGTAATTCGTCTCGTTGACAACTTTTTTCTTTGCAATGAGTAAAGTTAAGTGGAAAAATATTTTCCGATCAAATAAACTGTACGAGCTAACGCACACTTGTCTACATTTTACTCATTTATGATTTAGGTACCTACCTACCTAATTAATGCATTTTGCCAGCTTGCACTTTTGTATTTATCAAATTAGGGAAAACGATACCAATAAAGCAGTGTACGATCATCACTCGTTGGGTTTGGTTCTTTCTTAGCTCTCTTCGGAGTCACCATCCCTTAGCAGCTACCCCTAGCATTAGCACCCCAGCTTTACTAGTGTATGAACTTCAGCCTTAGGTAATTGTGTTGAGTGAGTGGCGTAGCTAGGTGGACAAGGGCCCCGGTGCATGGAGAAGGAATCGGGCCCTCACCCCCTCTTGGCTGAACCTCTCTTTTCAATGCTTAGATTAGAGGGCACTCTGAGCTTTGGGGCCCTGGTACACTGCACCACCCGGCCCTACGATAGCTACACCACTGTCACAACCAAACAGTAACTATGGTTCGGTTTCTCAACTTATACATTTGGAAAACCCGACACAAAGGGGCAAGGATTGAGTGCCTATATTTTTATATCGATGTGCATTTTGTTGATTAATAAATCTTTTTGATTTGTACACATGACCTTTTCTTTAAATATCGTTATATTGACAAAATATCCTGCTACAGTTTTTGCACAGGTCAACATAGTGATGACTTTCACCGCATCCCTTACTACTCACCCAGCTCGACATCAGCGCATACGTATTCACCAATCAGGGTGCTTGACGCACAAAGCGCGCTTACTTGAGTTCGTTTAGTTAGGGCATAAATGCCTACTGCTGCAGCGTCGTCAAATTATTTTGCGGCGATGCGACGAACGGCGCGCGGCCACAAAATACCTGTTTTGTAGCGCGGCGTTCGTAAGCGCGACTGCGGAGCGCAGCCGACCCTAGTCACACCGCCGGAAACCGCCTGAGATATTGTCGTCGTTGTGTGCGTGCTGTGGTTCGTACGTGCAGGCTCGCACACATATAAGCCGCGCGGGCGACATCTCTGTGAAGATAGCTTACTAGTCTGTTTTTACTACGCCCGCACGCTATTTTGGGAACTACTTACGTGAAAGTTTGAAGTCGCCGACGACATCACGAGCCCCTTTGTGTCGGGTATTCCTGTCTGCCCTCTTATTGTCTAACTTCAACATCTAGCGCTATCACTTTCAAATGTATCGTGATTGGTTAAATAACATCACCCTCATACAGGCGTATCTCGAAAAAATCTGAAAAGTAGTTCAAGATACAATTGTTATTTTTGGTCTCTTTTTATCATTGACATAACTGTTTTGAAGAGCTCGTAGTAAGACTTAATAATATACAATGCTCCATTTACCATGCAAACCATAAAATGTATTACAGTCGAGCAAATCAATAAGGTTTTTAATACTTTTCTACAAAACTGCTAAAACTGAGGTACGCCTGTATGTAACGAGAACGACGATTTTTAGCCAATCACGATACATTTGAAAGCGATAAAAGTTGAAGTTTCAATAAGGCCCCCGTTTAGATGTGCACCACGAGTCGGCTCTCTCTGGCCCCTGTTGGCTAGGAAAACTACCAAAATGGACGACGACCAATTCCCACGAGAAACGAAGTTATGTCCGGGCAACAATTTCTGGGACGTACCACATTCGTACGTCAATGGTAAATTAACATACCGGGGATTTCAGTCCTTATGATAGATGATTGCTGATGAATATACCATAGGAGCCTCAGGCTAGTTTTCTTCTCTAGCAACGGATTAATGCCAACTCCTCCCCTTGTATTTTCAGCTCAAGCGGGAGTAGTAGACGTAAGACCAGTAATGGTACGCCTGGATGAATTGGAGCGTCGCATTCAAGTGTGCTCTGAGGAAAAGATTAAACTCGAAGGGATTGTACAAGATCAGGTGACAAACATTAATTTATTGAAGAATTGCGCTAAAATCTTTTGATTTTGTTCGGCTTTTTGATTGATCTGATAGCTTTTTTCGCTATGAGTTTCAATTAGGGTGTTGTTGTCGACTAACTTTTGTTTTGAGAAATAAAAAAGACAAAATCCACAAATTTATTTGCAGATATCATCGTTCCAAGACCAGATGGATGTTATTCATCGAGAAGTGGCAGTGGTAGCGGGCCACGACACCATGGGCGGCAAGTTATCACCGGATTTGGTCAAGGACTTACAGGGTAAGTCCACGACGATTCTTACTTAAGAATTATATATTTTTTTCAACTTAAATTAATTCGTGTTTTCTTCACAGGCCTGATGGAGCTGTTCAAGACGGTACAAGACATGCAAAGCCAGATGAACGAACTGAACAGAACTGCTTCACAGTTGGCTGAGGAGAGGGAGGCTAGAACATATCACATGGACGTACGTACAAGGATATCTTTTTGTAGAGACGTGACAATTCCCGTTGTAAGAACCCAACCCACTTGAAAAATTATGGGAAAGCCCGCGCATTGTGTAATTAACAACTTCTCTTCCAGGCTCTTATAGAACAAATAGAAATATTAAAGAATATAAAATTGGACAAAGAAGATATGGCTGAAGCTATGGCCGACAAAGCAGACACGCACGATCTGGCGAGGAAGGTATCTCGAGACCGGTTCGATGCAGCTTGCGATGACCTTGCACGGCAGCTGGAGACGGCACTCGGAAAGCTTAGTAATCAGGTTTGTACCGAACACATGTATTTGAATAAGAGGAAAGGCATCGAACTAGCCTTCTCAAAGGTAAACATCCTCTGCTGGTGGTAAACGCTGCCGATAAAACCACAATACAGCTAGACTAAATGTCACTGACCGCCGAGACTTGGTGCTGTTAAACATCTTTGCTGCAGTCAGTTTTACAGTGCGATCTCTTATCTGCCCACTCAACTAGGTGTTTATTGAGACAGTCATCATAGGACTCCACATCCAGCTGCTAAGTTTACAGTGAAAATAATGCTAGGTCTAAGTAGCATCTCACGTCTAGGCAAATTTGAACCCTGTTACAGGAAGCACTATGGCAGCAAGCACTAGACGACATCCAGCGCGAAATTGAAAACAAACTGGACAAGATGGAACTGTCTCCCGTGAAAGAGTTCTTCAATAAAAAGCTGCAGAAACTGCAAGAGTATCTTAAGCAAATGGCGTCCTTGAGACGCGAGGTTGAGGCGGCGGGAACCAAGAGGAAATTGCTCAGGTTACTATTGCAGTCGATTTACTTTTAGTTGCCTGATCGTGAAAAAAAATTTAATAAACGATTTAATTTCAATTCAATTCAATTTATTTGCAGAATAATGCCATACAATAGATTATAGGTATGTACATAGGCATGCAAAAATCAGTAATATGTAACAAAGGAATTAATTAAAGTTCTATTACATACAAGTGGGATACATATCATCATCATTTTCATATCATATTCATCTGTTACTGTCTTTGTTTAGGCGATTGGGCAGCCACCGTTTTAATACAAAATCGAGTATGTAACCCTTAAAACGGACCTTTGTTGATGGCTTCATGTCTTGAAGCCGAGGGCCAGCCCCTCAGCTACAAATCTAAGTTCGCCATGATTAGAACGGCGACTTTTTGGACTAAAACCTAGAAAGAACCTAAACGTCAGAAATCTGATCAGGATGGATGTCGAACTAATACGGTGATAGTGCAAATAGGCCGTCAGTGAGATAAAGAATGAAGAATGGATCCTATTTACCGCAACGATAATGAGTATTACCGAAATAAATAGCACCCTTACTATCTTTCATCAGGGAAGTGAACTGCATATCCTGCGATGCGCCAGCCGTGATGCCGATGGAAGCTTCAATGGTGCCCGTAGCCAAGCCGCTGCAACCTTCTATGTCTATGAAACCCTATCTTAGCTATGAGCTTGGTATGTTCACCATATAGTAAACAACACCTGTACATATAAGACCCGGTTTCGACCGTTCAGCTCCTTCTTCGGGTACCTTCATATCTAACTTCTGTAATGCTGTTGTATTATTGTTTGTTACCGTAGTATGTGGTTGTTTCAGACATTAACAAAATGTCCAGACAAATTTAGGCATTGTATCCTTTTGTTATGTTGCATTGCAGATACAATTCGCAAGCAACAGGCAAGCAATGTAACACAAAGGAATATGCACGACTGGGAGCAAATAGGGAGACAAATGATGCAGCCTAAGAGAAGAACAAGGTTTGACTATTCAATTTAACACTACATTGTGAACGTAAAATGTAACGGTAGAACTTGATTTTGTACTTTGTTGACATTATAAAAATGAGAAAGAAATTGTTTATCTTGTTCAGGTCAGCAACAAACAAGCACATCTGCAACCGCTACTGCGGAGGTTCGCACACTGTAACCACTCCCGCGCAGCGCGTCGCGAGACTCGGCCACTTCATCAAGCAATGGGGACCTGATGTGCTGCCGCTGTCGTCTGGCTTTGCTGCTGGAGACGACGGCAAGGTATTGTAATTGCAGCGGCTCGCGCACTGTTTATTTGTCGTGAGACTTGACAACTTCATTCAGCAACTAGCTTTTGTCCGCGGTTGATTTCTGCCCCGTTTTCGGCCTGAGCGTTATTTTACCCCTTATAGCCTATATGTTGACCAGCGTCACTACGATGATAATAAAAAAAACGGTGTGGAGATGAAGAGGCCTATGCCCACCAGTGGGTGGGTGGATGCTGGCTGATTGATGAATAGGGTTCTAATGTATTGCCGGTCTTTAATTTTAAATCCACTAACCAATACAAGTATTTTTATATACCTTGCAACCGTTAGTGACGTGTATTGTATCTAATAATGTCGAAACTTTTTAATACGTCTAGTATTTTTCAAAAAACCTAAATTTCTAAGCCCGTTGCATTTGTATTTTGCTGACCCAAGGAAAATGTAGGGGTAAAAATTTACCATAAAAATATACATTTGTGTTGGGAAATTGTTCAGCATGTAAGTAGTTGTAGGTGTGCTAAAAAAGTAGCACTCTATTTACACCCAGTATTATAATACCATAGTTAAAAATCCATACAGTTATCCAACGAAAGCGCTCAGACAGACCGGGGGGCGAGACGCGGGAGGTAAGCCACCGCGCTACATACTATTATCCCCAATTTCCCCCACAAACCCCGCACAACCGCTCTGTCCGAACGCTTTCGTTGGACAACTGTATGGATTTTTAAACTGTGATAGTACAGTCTGGGTGCCAGACGCCAGATACCGAAGGCGGCGCCAGGGCTGACCAAAACGAAGATATCTCAAATACTCATTCATTATTAATGTTTGACTTTCTCATTTTCTGTTTTCAGTTTTACAAAGTTTCTACAGAAGGTAAGAAACTAAGGTCATTTTTAAAGTAATTAACCACTGATTAATTTGTAATGAATATAATTTTGTTCAGCTGAACGAGTTGCAGCGCAAGCGCAAGCCCCCGCGGAAGAAGCCAGCAGTTTCAAGTCTACGGCTAAGAATGAAGGTCAGAAACCGGCAAAACAAAGTTTTGGAAATGCGGTATGTATGGTTGTTATAACTAGTTATAATCTCCACGCGCCACACCCTTGAAATTAATTTACAACTTACCTGTAATTTCATTTTTTCTTCAGGAATGTCGCTGTTTAGAAAAGGTGAGTACGAATACACGACTATATTCAATATCGCATAGAATCTATTACATGGACTAATATTTATCGTTTCAGAACTTATAACCACAACGTACATGGAAAATAATTTGGTCATTGGTTTTAGAATCTAAACATTGTGATACTTATAAAAGCATCTAAATATTTTATAAAAATGTGTAAATATGAGTATGCACTAGTTATCTTAAATGGTTTTGTTAAACTTATTAAATTAAAGTCGATAGTAAAGTATTTAATGATTTTATTGGTAGTTCAGTAGTAAGCTTAAAAGTAAGTAAGTGACAGTTATCGTATCACTACAGTGTTATATAACTCCATTGAAATTTTTTTTACTATACCTCGTAAAAATAAAATAACTTCACAAAAATAAATACCCTCAGCTCTTGTAAGGAAAGGTATGATCAAATGCAAAATTTTTCATCATTTTTTTTTAATCTAGAATTTGAGGGAATCTTTCCAGATAGATATGATTTAATATTAGTGATCCGTTGGGAGAGCTAGTGCTGTGCAGTATCTAATACTAATTTTGACAAGCTATCTTGTCACGAAGTCAGTTTGGATCAACTTGATTATACGGAGTGAACGCAGATGTATGATGTATTTCGCATTTGATAGCCCTTATAAAATTTCTCCGAGAAGGTCAAATAAAATAAAAATTAAATACATACTTACTACGTCGATTGAACGTGAACAGGTTTATCCGGGATGGAATATTATCTAGCACATATTATACCGAATAACACTAACGATAATATTTACAGGACTAAAATAAAAAATATTTTTATCACATACCATAAAAAGCACACAGCTTTTAAACATTTTCTGATATTACTACTAATTTTAATCACAAAAAATAATTCGTGGCTGTTTTGATTTGAACAATACGTAAATGCAAGAACTAATTCACTAATATTACGAAAAGCTAACACCGATTTTTTTTATTTTTGTGTCGATTTGTTGAAAACCACTTGAATTAACATTTTATCAAATAACAGCTGTAGTTTGAAAATGCACAACATTACTTCATACCGGCAACTTATTAGAGCTAAGATATTATGTATTACTTATGTATGTATTTATAATGAACATTTCTTATGCAAATTAAAATAAGTAAGCATGTCTTATCAAAGCCATGTCACATTGTATAAAGAAAATGTAAGAAAATTGTCAACCCTAAGTTTGGGAACAAAAAAACGAAGATTCTGGATTGCCGCTTTAGATACTTACGCTACATAAAAATACTATAGCAATTCTACAAGTTACAGGTGTCAGATCAATATCTAATTCACATTGAAAAGATTTTATGTAAGGTCTCACTCAGAAAAATAGGAAAATCATGTAATCTAGAGGAAAGTTCTACAACACAGAAACGCATAGAGAACCTACTTGACACAGAATGCCGAGAATTATTCCCGTGTCTTTGCGTCCACCACATTCCGAAATCTATGCAAAAACGTTTACAAAATCAGACCGCTACATACAACACAATTCATACTTCCAAAAATGGCGATACGGCATGTCTTATAAATATTCCGAATGTATAACAATTTTAGAGTTAGAAGGAACGTAAGCCTAGCGGTGTCTATCGCGTCCCGCGTAGACGTCCCTACTGTAGTGTTTGTCCCGACGATCGCCGCGCGACTTGTCTCTGCGGTCGCGGTCCCGGCCGCGGTCCTTGTCGCGGGCGGGCTCATAGCCCCTGCAAACAAATACTCTTTTTTATTTACTACTTCTATTACACACCACAATAAAATAACACTTTTTCTTGTTGTTATTGTCTTGTCTATAGTATTTCTTTATATTCTAGTACACCTAGGCGCACGTAAAAAGAGCTCCGAGCGACGTACCTGCGCAGTGAGCGAATTACCGACCAAATTGGTGGTATGAGGTGCGGCGGGGGCGGCCGCGACGGGGAAAATACCTGGCGCGTGGATTTGCTGTCTCGCGATTGGTTCGTTCGCTTCACGCAGCCGTGTCCACGTTCGGTCGGTCTCAAAATACAGTCACGCGCAAAAATGTATTTGTGTTACGATGGGTTTGCAGAGAAAAGAAAAGAAAATTATTAATTATAATTATTAATAATTGTTTACTGTTTCATGAGGAACGAAGCTGGTGGAAGTATTTTAGTGTTTTTTGTATGCATTTTTTTGGAATAAGCATCATGTAGGTATATTAACATTCATGTGACGCAAGTTGTGGACCAAATCAACACCCACAGTATATTTTTATGCCTAACTTATAAAAAAATTGCTGTTAAACCGATGTTATTCTACAATAAACATTTCACTTACATAATGAATTAGACTTAAGCCTTTTTGTGCGCGACTATACACCCCCATGCACAAACATATCCCTTCCACTGACGCCCCAGAGCTCTTTTTACTTGCGTTGATTTGTACTGAATCCGAATCCGTGCTCAGATTTTCTCTATCACCTCGTAATATTTACCCAAGACAGATTGAATTTTGAAAAATCGTGTATTTTTCATTTTACATTTTGTGAGGCTTCACGCTTAGAATAAGAATTTCGGATTAAATTTTCAATCATATTTTTAACTCGAGTTTTAGTAATCTCACTTCGACTGTGTCTCCGGAATTGCCCCTCAGATCCAGATTCAGCGCACAATTTTGTATAGGAACAACAAAAAATAATTTAAACAACAAAAACCATGTTGTTCTATGTTATTAATATTTATTTGTATATCATAAATATTTTTGTATAAATAAATCTCAGAAAACACATATTATTGTGAGATTTCACGCCATTTGGGCCCGGCATCAGTCACTTAGTGGAGTAAATAAAGCCAACATGTTGCACAGCCTGTACATACTATAGGTATATCTGAATGTATAAATAGTTGTAAATACTCTTTATTGTGCACCATAATAAAACAAATTTAAAAAATATTTTAACAGAAAGGGTACAATGGGCGGTGTTATCGCTTAAGCGATTTCTTCCAGACAACCTTTGGGTGGAAGATAATGTTAAATAGAGAATAAGGTGTAGGTGGTGTAAAGATTATATCTACGTATTAAATAAACGAATTAAACTAGTAACCTAAATACAAAACAACCTACATATCAATATACTCGTACATTAGAATACACGATATATCATATTATATATCAGAGAGGGATGAATACCTACGAATATACTCGTATCTTAATTAAGGGAGGAAAAATATTCTTTAATTCGTCTTTTGAAAATAGCCAAAGAAGGAGAAGATTTTATAGAAATAGGCAAAGCATTCCACAAACGCACAGCTTCAACTGTAAACGATTTGCCATAGAAAGTCGAGGAGTGTGGTGGTGTTTTTAATTGAATGTTTTCAGAAGATCGCAACGTTCGTTCATGAGATTGGTGAAGAAACTCAAAACGTTCCTTGAGATAGGAAGGAGAAGAAGGATTAAAAAGAACAGATTACAGGATGGAGAGGATATGAACATTTCGACGTGAGCGAATAGAGATAGAATAGAATTTTATCTGTGTTTATTTAATCCACTGTGACCGATGCCGGGCCCGAATGGCCCCTAATGTATCTTGCAATAATTTGTAATTTTATGTGTTTCCTTAGATTTAAGTTTATACAAAATTATAATTAAGATAAAAAAGTCTATGTAGGTATCATAATTATTTATATCATAAATATAATACATTCTACACAAATTTTATGGGTAGGGCCGAGGCAGCACGATGATGTAAGGTTAAAACGAAACGAGCGCAACTCCAAAAAAATACAAATCGAAAAGAAAAACTAATATTTATTAGTATTAGTTTTAAATTGATTTTTCACCGAATCCGATTGGGATAAAAGTTGCAAATGAAAATAGAAAAAAAAACAAAGATATACCATAATGTATAACACGTACAGTAATTGCGTTGCGAGGCAATCATTTCATGAAATAAAGCCAAAGCTGAAGCAAGTAAGAAGACAATTCACCTGGATTCCCCGGCAGAGCGGCTATCCCTGGACTTGCGGCGCGAGGGGGCGGAGCGGGAGCGGGGGGAGCGAGACCGCGAGCGACGCGTGCCCTTTGGCGACCCGTGCGCCGACTCTCGTTCGCTGTTTAGGTTGAAATCGTCGAATCTGGAGAAATACTCGCCAATCAGTAAATAAAGCGCACTCGCTCGGTCATAAAAAAGCAAATGCTTGTGAAGACTATTTAAAACCAGCTTAAATGTTTGTAAGCAACCATCAGGTACCGTCTATTTGAAAGCACCTAGACGTACAGAGCACACAAAAAAGCTGGCACAATATGCAGAACTAAGACAAAGTCGCAATATTAGCGCCATAAATAAGAAGTTTCAATTACTCTAGAATAAAACTAGCTTTTGCCCTAAACTTTGCTTGCGCTGACCAACTGATAGGTACGTAGCACAGTGTACAGAGCCAACTAGTAGTTCGTTACTAATTAACGCACTATCAACATGGTAAAAACAGAATAGTAAATCTTCATATAATATTTATATTATAATAAAGGTGCCGAGCGCAGCTAATATAAT
Source organism: Ypsolopha scabrella (assembly GCA_910592155.1). Taxonomy (NCBI): domain Eukaryota; kingdom Metazoa; phylum Arthropoda; class Insecta; order Lepidoptera; family Ypsolophidae; genus Ypsolopha; species Ypsolopha scabrella. The sequence continues at coordinate 12,387,812 of OU342962.1, read as the reverse complement.
AATATAATAGCGTCGCGCCTTGATTTTTATAAAAGTCATCGACATAAGCTGTGTATACCTAAAAGGCAGGTATTGACAGATTCCTCGTGGTCTCTAGACTATGCATGACTCTAAATCCGGGGACAATAGGTATTTGTAGAGTAATAAAAATGGCGGCTGGAAGTTACAAGTTACTTTTGATTTGATTGACTTGATCGTTATGGTGTCAGAGGAAACACCTCGAATTTAATAAAATCATATTTTTCCAATAGCTGTCAAATTACACGAATCTAAAGAATCTGCCCAATTACCAAAACACATAGACATCTTACAATATTATTCTAATTAAAACAGCTAAATCATATCAGAATCGAGACAAGTACATTTTGGAGTGACTCAAGTCAAGGGGATGTTCCAGGCCCGCTTTTATTTTTGGCCTACATAAACGACCTTCTAAAATCGACCAGCCACCCGATGATTCTCTTTGCAGATGATAGTACAATAGTATTTAGTCTTGGAGGAGAAAACCAACTGGAGTGGAGCCGCGCACTAATTTCTATGCAAAAAAGTCCGTCATTTTCGGTGGGGGACGAGGCAGCGTAGCGATGCACGCACACTACAAAATACTCATACACTAGCTTAAACTATACGCACACAATAACATTTACACACAGGGACATCTATCGTTTTTATATAACCGGTATGCCCGCCGGCTCGACCTTTGGCAGAGGGGTTGGCCTGTTGGTGGCCTGTCCAGTTGGTTTGTTCGTCCGAGTATTTAGTAGTTACCACAAGCAAGAATCAAAAATAAATGAGACTGTAAGAGGTATGTATTATCGAATGATTAAGAAGTACAATTTAAAAATAGATCTAGATAAGACAAAAATTTTGCAATTCAGACAAAGGACCCTACTGAGTTCACTAGACATTTCATCAATACTTAAAATAAAACAGTGGAAATCATGTGTCTGTACATTGGAGAAAAGAAATAGAAATAGATAAAGAAGAGTAATAGAACACAAATAAATGATTTTTAGAATTCTTTTCTGTCTGTTTGTTCCCGCACATCTCTAAAACTACTAAACGGATTTTCATGTAGTTTTCACAGCTGTATGTATAGAGCTTAATTTGGAATTTCATCAAAATCAGATCTGGGAAAAAAAAGTTATCGTCATTTAAAAATTTTTGGAATTTACTTTTCTACTGGGAGTAATTAGAAGTTATGGTACGGGATCTCCACAACGGATACAGAGTTCGAGTTTGGGCTTATTTGATTGGTCTTTATTAGCACTTTGGTAAAACATGGAGACGAGGGTCTAATGATGAGACTAGAAGGTGGAAACGGGATCTCCTCAACGGACAACAGCAGACCCTTCGAGTTTGGGCTTATTTAATTGGTATTTATTAGCACTTTGGTAAAACATGGTGACCAGGGTCTGCTGATGGGACTGGAAGGTGGGTACGGGATCTCCTCAACGGAAAACAGCAGACCCTTCGAGTTTGGGCTTATTTGATTGGTCTTTATTAGCACTTTGATAAAACATGGTGACCGGGGTCTGATGATAGGACTGCTATATGGGTACGGGATCCCCTCAACGGACAACAGCAGACCCTTCGAGTTTGGGCTTATTTGATTGGTATTTGTTAGCGTTTTGGTAAAACATGGTGTCCAGGGTCTGCTGGTGGAACTGGAAGGTGGGTACGGGATCTCCTCAACGGACAACAGCAGACCCTTCGAGTTTGGGCTTATTTGATTGGTATTTGTTAGCGTTTTGGTAAAACATGGTGTCCAGGGTCTGCTGGTGGAACTGGAAGGTGGGTACGGGATCTCCTCAACGGACAACAGCAGACCCTTCGAGTTTGGGCTTATTTAATTGGTCTTTATTAGCACTTTGGTAAAACATGGTGACCAGGGTCTGCTGATGGGACTGGAAGGTGGGTACGGGATCTCCTCAACGGAAAACAGCAGACCCTTCGAGTTTGGGCTTATTTGATTGGTATTTGTTAGCGTTTTGGTAAAACATGGTGTCCAGGGTCTGCTGGTGGAACTGGAAGGTGGGTACGAGATCTCCTCAACGGACAACAGCAGACCCTTCGAGTTTGGGCTTATTTGATTGGTCTTTATTAGCACTTTGGTAAAACATTGTGACCAGGGTCTGCTGGTGGGACTGATATATGGGCACGGGATCTCCGCAACGGACAACAGCAGACCCTTCGAGTTTGGGCTTATTTGATTGGTATTTGTTAGCGTTTTGGTAAAACATGGTGTCCAGGGTCTGCTGGTGGGACTGGAAGGCGGGTAAGGGGTCTCCTCAACGGACAACAGCAGACCCTTCGAGTTTGGGCTTATTTGATTGGTCTTTATTAGCAATTTGTAAAACATGGTAACCAGGGTCTGCTGATGGGACTGGAAGGTGGGTACGGGATCTCCTTAACGGACAACAGCAGACCCTTCGATTTTGGGCTTATTTGATTGGTATTTGTTAGCGTTTTGGTAAAACATGGTGTCCAGGGTCTGCTGGTGGGACTGGAAGGCAGGTAAGGGGTCTCCTCAACGGACAACAGCAGACCCTTCGAGTTTGGGCTTATTTGATTGGTCTTTATTAGCGCTTTGGTAAAACATGGTGACCGTTGCACATAGTCGTTAAAAAATCATATTCTTTTGTTTTCCTTATTTCCACGAAAATCTCTTCGACGCGGGCGGAGCCACGGGCAAAAGCTAGTATTTAAATAAAAAAATACACGATACTGAAATAATTAAGTGCTTAGGACTTTATATTGACTTTAAATTAACTTAAGACATCACGCTGACTACTTATGTAAAAAAACCGGTCAAGTTCGAGTCAGACTCGCATACCTAGGGTTCCGTAAATCGACACTTTTTGGGGAACAGTCAGGAAAAAAGTATTTAAAATCTAGCCCATAACTGTTTATGCAAACTAAAAAAGAATTGATTGTACCACAAAAGAGAGACACTAATATTTTATACCGTACTCGAAAGAAAACTCGGGGATAAAAAAAATAATTTTGTCACTTTACCATCGTGAATTTCTCAACCGCTATATTTTTCCTGTAATCTTTACATTATCCTAAATCACCATGATTTTTTTCATTTATTTATTGTAACTCTGTAGACAGAGAAAAAGCTTTTAAGAGGCCTGTAGTCGGCGGCTTGAAGTCAGTCGCGCACGGGGTTTGATTCCTATTTCATTCTAAAATGTACGTTGTCCACTCTGATGAAATTTTTAGAAACAGCACATTTTGTCTCTGGCTTTTTACTCTTTAACGTTATTCTCACACCTAAGGTTAAAAATGACAATAAAAACGTGTTCGTAAGGCATAGATAGATCAACGAAAAATGAACCTAAAAACATTATTAATAGGTACCTCCTCATTTTTATTTTTGGACAAAATGGATTTTGAAACAACGATCCTCAACTATAGAAATACGATATCAAGTGATACCGTGGTATAACAATACTGATGTGTCTATCTTTGTTTAAAAGATGTATCCCAAGTTATTCTTAGTACATTTTAGCTATACAAAAATGGACTCCTATCTGAATACGTTCCGTAGTTTTTACATGAATCGCGAGTATACAAACCGACAAACAAAAATATTTGATATTTCTTTCATGATTAAACAATCATAGTCCAGTTGTCAACCAAATTCAAGTTCGAAGTGTTATTTACATTTTGGTTTTACTTACTTATTTTTTGGCGCATTTGCTGAGGCTTGACTAGAACTCGAACTGGATGATGAGCTGGAAGATGATGATGACGAACTTCGAGACCTGAAAACGTGACATCCTAATTAATATTTTTTTCAAAAGTGATAAACATTATGTATATTATGCAGGATAGTTATAATTTGAAGCAACACATTACATGGATTACCTTTTCTTGTTTTTGGGTTCCGGAGATTGAGACCTGCCATTCTCCACTTTGTCTAAGCTGCCTCCTTCTTTTCCACTCTCCTTTTCAATTGGCTTCTCGGGGTTTGCTGGAAATCATAGGAGAATTGTAAATGTCTTCATATCAAAAAACTACAAAGGATTATTACCGCGATTAACACTGTAATATACGATAGCGGCTGAGTCCGTCCACCTCCTATGTACCTGCTACTTTAGAAGAATTGCCTTGCTCATCTTCGCTTCCCCAAAGGTCGTACTTAGCTAAGTCAGCTTCGTCCCCAGATTCTTCCTCTTCATCTTCGTCATCCTCACCTTGAGATGTGGCTGCCTTCTGCAACAATCAGAACCAATCGATAGTACCCGACATACGACCATCAGAATCAGCAATGTGTTAAGAATGATACAAACCTTAGATTTCTTCTTCTTATTCTTCTTTGAATTAGACTTTTTCGCTTTGTTCTGTGGCGTTTTTGTATTGTTCAGTTTAAGTCGGTTTAGCATTATAGGTTTTGGCAAGGCGAAGCTTTTGAAGTTTCCTATCACTGGCGCGTTTTCATTAAGATGTGGTTTATGCGCTTCGGGCTTGTTTTCCTCCGGTAGCTTAAGGCTTAAATTCAGTTTCTTAGCTACATTCGGCGGTATCACTACAGGGCCTGGGTCAAAAATGTCGCTTAAAAAAGGGGTATCCCCTGTATTTCCGTCCATTCTTTGTAATTGTCTTTCTATTTCACCGTCCTCATTCGATTCATTTTCCCAGTCTTCATCATTTGTAAGATTAATTGTTTCTACTGTTTCAACTGCTGGCTGTTCTTGAATTTCACTTGTACTTGGGTCTGTTGATGGTTTTTGTGTGAGTTGATGAAGATTTTGTAAAGCGAGTAACAGAGTGTCTGGATTGATGCCTGATAACAAATTTGACAAATCCAACTGCGGAGTAGATTGCGGCTGAGCAGGTTCAGACACCGCTGGAACTTCAACAACATCTTGAATAGATGATTCTGGCTGAGGAGAGCTATGCTGGCTTAATGAATCTATGAGATTTTGCTCATTTCGTGAAGGTGTACTGGCTGCACTAGATGTTTTGCTATTTCTTTTAGGTAATGTTATTTGATCATTACTTTCTTGGCAAACACTATGGCTTTCAGCTGGCTTAGATAGCTCAATTATTTCATTATTTAAGTTTTGTGGAATATCTGCCGGCTTCCTCATGGCTAACATATTTCTGTGTCTCTCAAATCGTTCATTTTCTTTGGCAATTTGGAAAGCGGTTTTTGGTGCTGGTTTTTCTGGTGAATGAAAAACATAGTTTTCTATGATTTGAGGCGGAGATGGACATCTTTCTTCAGGAACTTTAGGTTCAGATTCTTGGGAATTATTTAAAAGACCCAATAATTGATCTTGCTTCTCTTTTACAGTATCCACTGTTGACAGATTTGTCACTACTTGTTGATTAGAAGTTAACCCATTGAATGTAGAGCCAAACAAGTCCACCTTGGAATTTAGAGTCCTTAATGAAGTAATACTGTTTGGCGATGAACTATGCAAGTGGGGATCCGCAATATCAACGATATCATCAGTTTTGTATAGGGCATCATCATCTTCATCCCATTCAGTTTCATATGGTTTCCTAACATCGTCACATTTTTGTGGATCTTCAACTTCTATGACGTTCTGGATTTGATCATTATCACTGAAAATATCCAAAATGCTTCTATTCTTAGCAACATCGTTTGACTGTACTACATTAAATACACTCGACGAATTTTCTGGAGACACGGGGATTGTTTTTGTTGATTTTCGATTTGGTCTCTTTTCCTTGGGAAGTTCTTTACCAAATAACGAGTACTTGCTGCTGCTACCGCTATTTGAACTTGCTACCCCAAAATTTTCTGGCGATTCAGATGTCATTGGAATTATCTTCATCACTTCAACTTCGTTTGAGATCTGTTTAGGCGAATTTTCATTAAGCAATTCGTAATGATGACGGCTACCACTCGTATTAACAATGTTAAAAATAGAGGAAGTATTTGAATTCAAATTTATTGGCTTCGCATCTGAGATTTTCTTTTTTGGTGACTCGGAATCAAACAAGGAGAAAGGGTTTTTGGCTCCACTATTTTTGTTCACTACATCGAAAATACTAGTCTTATTCTGTATAGGCGTGGGAATGGACACAGTTTTTTCTGTTATTTCGTTGCTTTGTTTTCTGTCTTCTACTATATTCGTTGATTCTGGATTTAATTGTGTGCATATTACAGTAGGAGCAATGTCATTAGTTTTAAAATCATCTATTCTGTGTCTTGATAAATAAGTTGGAGCATTAGTTACAGGTGGGAGATCAGTGGATATTTTAGCATTTATTGGCTCAATAGCTGCAGTATTCGACTTTGTATAAAGTAATGGATAATCAGCAGAAACATAGCTGGCTTGTTCTGTAGCTACAGGAGTAACCAGATTTTTGGAAGAATTATTTATTATTGTGACTAGTTCATTTTTGTTGACAACTTTATCACTTATTATCTCAACTTTTTTAGTGAGACATTTACCATTTCCTTTAGCCCAGAAACCTTTCTTCATGACATTGTTTTTAAATGCTTCGTAGTTCTTTGAAGTGGAACCAAGACTTGTTGGAACATATTCACTGCCGTAACCATCAGTGTCGTTTGAAACATTAACGCGTGTTTTTTTTACAGCCATGTTAGGCAAATTATTTGTATAGATATTTCCTGTCGCTAGCGGTGACTTCTCTGGTTGTACCGTATTATATCCTTTTATTGGAGACTGGAATGGTTTTGGTTGAACGGTATTAGCCAACAAACTCTTAGGTGAATCAAGTGAAGATCTTTTCTTGAGAATTTTCTTAGATTTCCTATTTTTTTTGTATCGTCGTGAAAGGAAGTCAGTTTCTTCACTGTAACATGACTCAGAATCGGAGTCTGAATCATTAACTGATTTTCTGTTTTTGTATAAAGCGGTATTGTTAAAGTCATTTGGGCGTAGAGCTGGTGGGGGTGGGGGTGCTGGCATTTGTTTGCAATCTGATTCCGAACTCCTGGAGTCACTTTCGGATGATCTCGAACGGGAGCGAGAGCGCCGCTGCGTGGAACCAGAACGGCTCCGTGCATGAGACTGTCTATCGTCGGCTGCACTCACTGAGCCACCATGTTTTTCTGCACCACCAATTAATATTGTTTCGACACTGAGACTTCTTTGACACCTATCTAGTCTTCTTTCCTTCATGTGATCCTCATCACTGTCAGAATCTATTGGTATCTCTTCAGGATTAGGAAGAGGTTTAAAGACATCTTTTTTACTTTGAGCATTAGATTCTTCACTCATACTTAATGACATATTGCTAGATGTTTTAGTTGATGTTTTATCAATATCTTTTTTTGAATCTACATGTGAATCTATCAAGCAGCCAGTGGTTAAGAGTTGTTGCCTCCAAGCAAATACTGTATTGAAGTCGGGTGCTTGCTTTTTGAATAAATATTCAAATTTGTTTTTTGTTATGTTACAATTTCTATACACTATAGTTAAAGCTGCTGCCAATACTTTTTCATACACTGAATATGTGATTTGATTGTGATCAAAGTGCACTGAACTATTTCTTCTGTTGATACCTTCATTTGTAGAAGATATGCTGTTTTCCATGACAGGGTTATACTTCATCTTTTTAGGACCAGTCTCGTAGCCTGATGATCCTGTGAGATCTCTGTCTCCAGAACTAGAGAGCCTTTTTCTTGTTTGAGATGTATTTATCCTCTGAGTAAGCACTTTGTTCTCTGGTTTATCGTCATTTTTCTGTTGATATTTACGGAATGATTGAAATGTTAACTTCTGTTTGAAATGTGGCTGGTCACAGACGGAACCATCGCTGAGACTGCCGCTCACTCTGTTACCGGTATGGTTCGTCGGCCGTGTGAACTCGGGTGCCATAGTATATCCAAGTTTTTTGTTTGTCCGGAGCGCGTTCGGCGGCACTTTAATGTGCGCCGGTCCTTCAATGACGCCCACCTGAAGGCAGGAAAAATAATCTCCACTTTAGCAATGATGTGCTTCAACATATGGCACTTAAGTAAACGCAATGAAGTCTTCACAGTATGTATATCCCTTCTCCTTAAGATCACAAATTTCACAGATAAGTTTTAAATAAAAATGATAATTAAGTTATGATAATGATAACAGAGTTTTCTACACTTACATTTCACCTATATGACAACATAATTACAAAACTCTTGTGGCCATCTTAATAAGGACTTGTATAGTTTTTTTTTTCATTATATTAAGCTCCCGTTGGAACATGCTTCTATTTAAAGGGTTTTTCAGTCGAATTATCAGATTGTCTTTTCCTTCAATACTTAATGCAGATCGTATCTCTGTCGTGCCTAGAGCAAGACAGACTTTCTATCGGCCAATTTTGATGTATGAAATTGCGCACATCACGATTCGGAATGATAAATAATTTAACTGCTATCAAAAGTGTGACCAGTATTTTCTTGTAACTAATTTCTCTAAACTTCTTCCAGTTCTCCAGACATTTTTAGGGATTTCCCCCAACCATCTAAGAAGTAAATATCTATTTTACACAATGATTATCAAGTGCGTGTCGGGCCACGCGCAGTGTAGGGTTCCGTAGTTACCCTACACAATATGCGGACTGGTACACTAATCTAATACAGATCGCGCTAAACTTCTACTCCGCTTGAAAATTGGTCTTCCAAAGGACGGCCCATACATTTTGTTCCTGCCGATACGAATCGTCCCGTGTTTAGAGGGGATTAAAAGCTTGGCGCGACCTGTTCTCGTAAACCTGTAAAGACTACTTACTGTGATAGTTTTCCTTTTAAATTCATAATATATACTACTTCTGTCAATTTTTTCACATATCCATAAACAACCGTTTAGCCGGTAGGGGGGGGAGGGGACTCTTGACTCATTTGCACTTTAATATTTCGCCAACGGATCCCTAAATCGAAAAATGGTTTTCACACACCCACAATGTTTTTTAATGACCTAGCTAACGACACCCCACACTATGGGATAGATGAGAAAAAAAATTCATCCCAATTAACAAGGTACACTAAAAAAAAATGCATGATTTTATTTTACCGTTTAGTCAGCGTGATTAATATGTCTTCTTCTTCTTTTGAGTCGGTACACTCTTGACAGAGTGGTCGTCAGGAAGTTTTTTGGTGAGTGACCCATTAATATGTATACCGGGTGTAAATAGAGTGTGACCATTAAATAAAACCACATTCTCTACTGATCAACTATTCGAAAAAACCCCGCGCAAATCTTCCGAGAAAAAGATGAAGAGGGAAGAAAAGAAGAAGGAAGGTCCATTTTAGAACACTGCACCGGAACAGCTGTTTCCGTCGTCCGTGAAACCTCCAGCTGTTTGAGGTCAACGCTCTCTCTAACCTCGCCCGTATGTCGGTGCGTTAGCGTTCACGCGTTTTTGTTTGGAACTCAATTATTTCCTAAACTAAGGCTGTCCTCGGGTATGACTCTTGGGAAAAGTGGTTCAGTAGGGTCGGTAGAATATGTGGTTTCATTTAATGGTAGCAGTCTATTTACACCCGGTATGTTACGGGTAAAGCCCGAAGTCGGGTAAAGTCCGAAAAAAGTCAAAAATAGGTGCGACGACGAGCGAAGCGAGGAGAAGCGTGTTAGGTTGACATGTTAATAAACAGCGGAGCGAGGCGACCCCGAAGTTCTGTATAACAGTACCCGGGTAAACCTAGGTTTACCCTATCTTCTAGTATTACCGGCCACTTTCTAGTAGAGTGGTCGTTACATAAACCAGGTCAGAGGCCGTAAGGCGGTTTAAAAACTCTGACACCAGGGCTTGTCGGGCCGATAGGCCTTTCAGCCTACACGATAAGAAGAAGTATTACCGTAACATATATAATGGAGTTAAAAGGAAAACTATCACAGCTAAGTAGGCTTTACAGGTTTACGAGCACAGGTCGCGCCAAACTTTTAGTCCCTTCTAAACACGACAATTTATGGGCCGTTCTTCGGGAGAGCAACTTCCGAGTGGACTAGAAGTTTGGCGCGATCTGTATTAGTAGACAAACTTATGAAATGTACTGGGGTGAAATCGCCAATTTTTGTACATTTTTGTCCATTTTGCTTAATTGCATCAAAACATACAAAAAAAAACAGTATATTAAGTTGAAATTGTTGGTCAATACATATAGAAGAATAACCCATCTTGCAATTTTATTATATTCTTATATTATTTTGAACAGTGGTTATAAAATTTCATACAAAACAAGAAGTCATTATAAAAACTTTTTTTTTGTTATTTTCTTTGTAGCGTTGTTTAAATATAAAATGGTAAAAATTCTGAATTATTTTAATGGAAATAGCACAAGCAAGGGTTTCTGTAGAAGTGGCGTAAGTGTCGCGTCTCCGCCATTTTGCTTGTTCTCGTGGTTGAAGTCAACGTCAACGCGCAAGAAATACGACTTTTAGTGATCCTAACTGCCATTACAACTGCCATGCAACTTAGGAAATATTAAAAGATGCGAATCGGAAACGCGGACAAAGGGTTTTGTTCCAACCTCTTGGGTTTCAAATAAAAAATGAGCACTTTTCCTTTAGTTTCTCGTATATCATTACTTCCAAGAATTTGATCCTTAAAAGCGACACTATTGGATGATGCAATAATATACAGCATGATTTTTTTTTACATCAACATTTATTTATTTCTCAGCTAGTAAAATTATTTTTTCAAAAATATAATTATGTTGTTTTGGTTTAAATCAAAATCGGCCCCGAGACTTCTTTGGGCATTTTTCACTATTCTTTATAGTTTCGGAATTGGCCTTCCACGCCCACTTGAAAACTAACTGTATAAGGTTGACTCTCGTGGCTTATTCCACAAATCCCCTGCAAGGATCCCCTGCGCAGGGTATTTCTGGACTTTTTGTCCAAAAATCTCCTGCGGATTTCCTTGAGACCCGGACAGGCATTTCTGGACATAATTTTTTTATTGTATCGTTTTCTAGTTGTTTATTTGGAAGATATAATAAGTTTCGGTAGAATAATTGATAATTATTGAACTCATTTTTGGGTGTACAATGACGGTAACTTAATGGTTAATGGAGAAAAATCTCTCCCTTGTACAAAATGCATTTTTTTTTCAATAATTTCTGTTTTAATCATAAATTTCGACAACTTTTCAGAAAATCCATACACTTTTATCTCATTCTATAGAAAAAATATATATAATAAACCGTTTTTAAATTCATTAACTTTTTTCCAAAGTGGGCACAAAATTTGAAAATTGCTGATGCTAGTGAAGATAAAACTGATTTTGATGGAAGTTAAACATTGTCATCGTCGTTAATAATTATGTACCTATAACAAAATAAAAATAAATATTTTCTGGGCTTTTTGTCCAGAAATGCCCCTCTCAAGAAATCCACAGGGGATTTGTGGAATAAGCCTAAAAAATAAAATTTAGACTTCCTATACTAATCAATGCAAGTTTGTTCTTGAATAAGTATAGAAGCACAAAAAATATTTTTCATAATTCGCAAACAGAGTCATTGAACTTTGGCCCTGTCTACTTACCGAGTTATCTGTATGAATTTGGCTATATAAATGAAAGATACCTTATAAACCCCTAGTTTTATCAGTTTTTTTTGTGACATACCTAGTCGGTTCTTAAATACCGTCACTGGCCATTTATTTTAAAAATAGAACACCTAGAAAAAAAAATGAAATGGTGTTCGATTTTCACATATTTTTTTATTAATAATCTGCCAAATCACAATTACATTCGTTCATTTTTTACGATGGAGTGGACTCGCAAAGAGGACCGAGTAGCAGTAATTGCATTGCATCGTTGCGGCCATCCACCGAAGACGATATTCAACTTGCTTCAAAAATTAAAAATCACGAAGAGGTTCGTGTACCGTACCATCAAGAGGTACAATGAAACCTCTAGTGTCGATTACGAGAAAAGAACTGGCAGACCTCGTTCCGTTAGGACTCCAGGGGTCATCAAAGCAATCAAGGCGCGTATTGCAAGAAATCCCGTCCGCAAGCAGAAACTGATGGCTTTGGAGATGGGATTAATCAGAAGTACCGTAAAAAAAGTACTCAATGAAGACCTGGGACTACGAGCTTACCGAAAAAAGAGTGGACATCTTCTGAACGCGCGTCTGATAGCTATGAGAGCCAAAAAATTCAAAGTTTTGCTAAAGCGGTACGCAAGAAATAGACACCGCGATATCCTGTTTACAGACGAGAAAATTTTTAATATCGAAGAGAAGTACAACAAACAAAATGACAGGGTGTACGCTACCAGCTCTGCAGCCGCTGGAAATGCCATTCCTAGAGTGCAGCACGGCCATCATCCATCATCAGTCATGATTTGGTTGGGAGTGTCCTACTATGGCCCTACTGAAGTGCATTTTTGTGAAAAAGGTGTCAAAACCAGTGCAAAAGTGTACCAAGACACGGTTTTAGATCGCATAGTAAAAGATCTGCCCCAGACACTCTTTGGAGGACGGCCATTTGTGTTTCAACAGGACTCCGCACCTGCTCATAAGGCCAAAACAACTCAGGAGTGGTTCGAGCGCCAGAATATCGAGCTAATAAGGCATCAAGATTGGCCCTCTACTAGCCCTGACCTCAATCCACTGGATTACAAAATTTAGCAGGAATTGGAGGAGAAGGTCTGTTCTAAACCTCACAAAAATTTGAGCAGCCTAAAGTCATCATTGATTAAAGCAGTGGCGGATATCGACATGAATATGGTCCGTGCTGCTATTGATGATTGGCCTCGAAGATTGAAGGCTTGTGTGAAAAATGGTGGCAATCATTTTGAATAAATTTTGTGTTTAATGTAAGCTAATTAAATTACCTTTTTTTAAAAAGAAACTTTTTTTGAATATCATGATTAGTTTTCATTTTATAGCCAATTTTGTTTGTGACAGAATTTAAGCACCGACTAGGTATATAATCCTTAATTTCCTATCAAGCAAATGTGTACAATAAAATCACACAAGTATTGTAATAAGAACAAAAGAAACATTGTTTGTTGCTTTTATTGGGATGGCAGACACTTCCTGACAAAAACCCAGGCAAATGTTATAGTGCGTTCTGAATCAAGACATAATCAATTATATTGTGTCTATCCTCATTCCGAATCACTGATGGCCGTGCAGCGTGAGTAGTTTGATGATACTTTTAGTGCTATCAGCACCATTCGGAACCCAGCCTTAGTAAAAAAAATCATTGTTGCATGCAAAATCTGCTATCTATTTTTTTTGAGAATTGTTTTTCATGCATTTTGTTCAATTCTTAAAGGCATGTGAGACTGCAAACCCCGTTTTTTTTTTAGTATTTCTGTCGGTTCATGAGATAACATTTTCAGCTATGTGATTTTATATTATTGATAAACACACAAATATGAACTTCTTTAATTCTTATTATTTTTTGCAGTCATGGTATGTATTTATTTATGTATTAACATATATTCTTTTTAGGTATTGTTACCTATAGTTATTAATTTAGAGTAGTATCTTCATTTAATTTGTAATTTTAAAGTTTTTACTCTTCTTGCACGCCCACCTACCTATTTATCTTGTACCATCTGTGGGTTGACTGGTAGAAAATGCTTTATGCATTAAGTCCGCCTTTTTGTACTTATTTTTTGTGCAATAAAGTATTTATGATGATGATGATGATGATTTTGATCAAGACTTGGCAATGCAGAGTTTGCAAAATAAACACAAGGCAGTTCGTTTTTTTTACATAGCAGAACTTGAATGAGGACGAAATGTTTGATGAAAACTCAATTAGGAGAAAAATAAAGTTTTATTTTTATTATCTTCATAAATACAAATCCTAAGTGTCATTAATTTCACTAACGTAAGCAATGTTATCCATGATCTTGAACTTAATTTGATAATGCCATAAAGGTGAAACTCGGAAGGAGAAAAGAAATCGCTTTGTGGGATAGTGAAAGTAATTTTTAGTTCAACTATAAAATATGTTACATGCGTCATACATCAACCAAAAATGTAATACTTAGAAATTAAATTCTGATAAACAAGCCACAAGAGTCAATGTTGCCATCTCAAACAAAAAATTTGAGATTGATTAAATATTATTTTGATACTCACCTTCTCAGGTGGGCCATCAGGTTTGCGCTGCTTGCGTTTCCGTCGGCCAAATTCATCAAACTCATCATCTGATGATTCCTCTCTCCTACGATACTCCACTACACCTCGTTCATTGTAGCCTCCACCATATCCAGTGCGAGCTTCAACCTAAAAAATTACTCAATTTATACTTGTGATTGTCGGCACTTGGTGTAACTTAAAATGTAAATTCACTTGTTATTGTTTCACTGGTTTTATTTTACAAATTTCATCACGACCCGTTTCAGTTAATACCCCATTCTCAAGGGAAGAAAATTTCGTTTTGATATGATCATTAAGTACATCTTTCATGGCCTGTCATATCTTTAGTTTAATTTTCCGAATCCCTTCAGAATGATGTATTAACTGAAACCAGTCAGGATAGAATTGCCAAATAAAACCAGTGGAACAAGAACAAGTGAATTTTAAATATGATAATAAAAATCTAAACTTTAAACATAAGCAACCCCATATAAAAGTCAAATGTGTTTTGGTTATAGAGTTGATTAGGGAGAACAATCTAAAACTTTTTTGCCACAGTGCCCCTTATCTACACCATAACCACATTTTTATTAGATTTTAAAGATTTTGAAGTTGATTTTTATGTCTCAGTTCCAGCACTTGAATATTCAGACATGTTCATGCATGACCTTGGACACTACACACAACACAGTAAGGTAACTACTACCTATCTAAGAAATGAAATATGCATGAAAATAAGCTACATAATAAGTTATTCACTTTTGTTGACATACTTCACCAAACTTCGGCGCATTGCACACATTGCAGGTGACCCGCCGGGCCCAATTTACATTAGCACATTTGTTACATTGCCAATCGTCGGCGTTGAACAAGCCCCGAGACTTCTCGGCCGCCGATTTTCCGATTTCCGTGCCAAGTTTCTTCTTAGACGGCTTCGCTGATTCAGGTCTCTCTTTGTTACACCGGTAGCATGCAACCCGCCGCGCAAAATTTATGTTTCCACAGTTAGTATCCGGACAAATCCAGTCACCTTCGTTCATTTTGTTGCCGGAGATACAGTCTAGCACTGGCAACAAAGCATTGTATAAGTTACCATCTTGGAACGGCAAAGAAATCCACTGTTCACTATAAACGACATTTCACTTCACCAAGGGTAAATAAGCGCAACTTTGACGGCGGTAATTTCTATTTTCAAAGAAAACCAAGCAATTTATCGTATTCAAAGATATCAAGCCCATGCCAGCCATGACATGACGCAAAAGAAAATGCCATAGACAAAACATGCATGAAGCATTCCATTTCCGTTGCTCCATTTTCTTAATATTTCGCAAATAGTTACATGAATTATAAAACAACGTACTAAAAATACAAGCTTTAATAAATATTTATGACTTTTTAACGATATATTTTAAAAACAGACAAAACTTGAAAATAAAAAGTTGCTTAACGACCAATAAACTTCCTTTCAACCATAGATTAGACTTAGGATATAACGCATACAGACATACGTATAACCATAGCCATCTCTATAAAACGTATATCGTGCGTATATCCTAAGTCTATGGGATATACGGCTGACGTGTATCCTAAGTCTATGCTCCCCAAAACTTAAGCTAAATATTAGCAAGAGTAGTAGAGTAGTCACATTAAACTGATACAGTTTTCCGGTATGGGAAAAAATCATTGCTTAAACCAAAGTATTTAATGTATCTATGCTTAAAACCTGGATGTAGTCACTTTTTCAAGCTTAATATTTGCAAGAAGTGTGTCAGGATCGTTGTCGATGGAAATCTTTAGTCAGATTAAACTGATACAGTTTCCTCGTATGGAAAAACCACACGTTTTATCACGCGTAACTAACCATTTGGACAAGGTACGCCGATAAAGCAGCTAAGCAGAATTTTTTCTCCCGACATGCTTCACAAATTTGAATTTTCAACCTGAAAACTTACTTTCATTAAAATAAAATATAGCCTGTGTTATGTTTATAATTCTTTCCCCCAATCTTCCAACTTGTCAACTCTTCTGAGCCAATCTTAGTCATTTTGGACTATCTTATCTCTTTAGTTTCCCCTCCCAATTTCCCACTACCGTCCAACGCTGCTGAGAAGATTAATAAACTTTTAAAGCTGATTGGAAACGAAACCGGACGCAATAGTCCAGTGGAACGCTAGGAGTATACCTCCTAAGATACATGATCTTCTTTTTCTAAATAATAAACATAAACCTATTGCAGTTGCTGTCTGCGAGACCTGCGGGGCTATTATGTAACTCAGTTTCGGTTGCTAGCTATAGTTGCTATTCACCAAAAACAGATAAAAAATGAACTTCCAAAATAACCTATAATGGGTATTGAACTATTTACGAATTGTGAAGTAATTTCAAGTGCGAACTTATCCTTAGATAAGCGGATATGTATGTTTTAGACGATAGAAACTTGGTTTGGCAACTGAGTTTACGATACAGAATCAGGGGGCTGGCTTAAGCCTGAGTCCCGTTTTGTCGTTCCAGGCTATGCATGTCTTAAGCTGAGATTCAGAGTGCATTTTGAGTCCGAACTCAATCTTACAAACGTCAAAAAGTGAGGTGATCTCATAATAGAGTGACGTTTGTAAGATTGAGTTCCTCTTGAGTTCGGACTCAAAATGCACTCTGAATTTCAGCCTCAGACATGATAGGCAGGAGGGTTGGGATGGCGCTGCAATATTAATAAGGAAAAATATAAAATATAACAGAATTTCTCTCCCTTATTCAGGATGTTTATGCTGTTGCCATAAAAATATCTATGTTTACAATTCTATGTATTCATGTCCCTAGTCCATCTGTTCTTATAATGAATAATGTTAAATCTCTTAGTAATTCCATTCCTGGACCTCTCTTAATTTTAGGAGACTTTAATTGTCACCACCCCCAGTGGGGATCTCATAAACGAGATGACCCTGGTAATTGTCTATCTGATATACTGGATGACCTTAATTTGTGTGTTCTGAATGATGCCAGGCTTACTTATTTCCCGCCCCCTCCACATTTGCCTTCTCCATTGGATCTCGCCTTGTGCTCTTCTTCTCTCGCCTCTTTTCTATCTTTGGACGTTGTAAAGTTAACGTTTTCCAGTGACCACTCCCCCATATGTATTTCTTTGCCCTCTTACAATCCTCCTCCTCCCTTTCTCCTTTACAAAGGTTTCGGCTTTCTGCTGCCAATTGGGACGGGTTTTCATCCGCTCTCGATGTCAAGGTCAATTCTCTTTCTGGTGTTTCTTCCAGCAACATAAATGATTGTTATAATGGTTTAGTGGAATCCATTATCTCATCTGCAGAAGAATTCATACCTGTTAAAAAGGCTTCCCAGAAATTCCCTCCCTCTCCTTGGTGGGATACTGATTGCTCCAATGTTACGCTTCCAGGCTCGAAATGAGGCTGAAAGGAATTTTAAGCTTTCAATGACTATTGAAAACTTTCTTTTTCTCCGTAAAGCACAAGCTGGGTCTAAGCGCACTTAAAAAAAAGAAACGCTGTGGCAGGGCTAGATTCTGTGAGTCTATCTCTCCAATTACTCCTTCCTCCCTTGTTTGGAAAAATGTTAAACGTTTTAGATCTGCTTGCAGTATTGCACCTTCCCCTTCTTCGAACTCTTCATCTTGGTCTGAGCCATTTTTGGACAGATTAGCCCCGCCCTATGTCTCTCATATCACTGAACTCCATACTTCTTATAACTGGTTACAAAGCAGTGATCCTTTGCCTTCTCCATTTTCAAAGGAAGAACTTAACTTTGTCCTACAGGGTCCTTCAGATTCTGCTCCTGGAGCGGATGGGATCTCGTACTCTTTCCTGGTAAAGGCTTCCAAACCTACCCGCAGATTTTTTTCATCTCTCATAAATTGCATGTTCTAGGAAGGAACAGTCCCGGTTTCTTGGAAAAACAAAATAATTATTCCCATATCAAAGCCAGATCAAGACCTCTGAACTTTCTGATTCCCATAGACCTATTGCCTTTGCTTCAGTGCTTTCTAAATTTTCGGAACACCTTATTAAGAATCGTCTAGACTGGTGGGCAGAAAGTACTTAAATTTTACCTCCGACCCAATTTGAATTCAGAAAGGGAAGGAGCGTTACTGACAGTCACCGCGTTTTATATACTGATCTTCGTACCAAGTGATAGAATCTCAAAAGGTTGCAGCAATAAAACAATTTTTCTCGGTAAGACTTTATTCTTCCGACACGCGTTCGCCTCTGTCGAGCTCCCGCAAATCGGTGATACCAGTTATAAAAATAACGGTTAACAAAATAACGATTCTTATATCAAATATATAAAAAAATACACAAATCTTTGTAAATTGGCAATTACTTAAGCTAAAAGCTTATAAATTCGTCCATCCTGACCTAATTTCACGTCCTCGTGAAAATTAGTAATTTAACTATATGAAAATACTTTCACAAAGAAAAATCATCCTAATCTATCACATTCAACTAATTGACAGTGTTTAAAATTTAATTTTATTTCCATTATACATAAATTTAATGATCATTGTTTTGCTATTGAAACAAAATATTATAATTATCCACACGCACTGAACTTATCCTTTCAGTATATAATATAACTTACTGAACTTATCCTTTCAGTATATAATATGACTTATTCCGCAGGCCATTATCCTGCCATTGGATTCAACATCTGTACATTGGACTTATCCTTTCAATGTACGTATACCCATTTACTACATTCCACAGGCCATTATCCTGCTAGTGGAATTGACCTTCTAAGTACATTTTTTTTTCATTTAATGCACCCATCATGATTTCTGCTGGCCATTATCCTGCCATCGGAAATAACCTTCCAAATACAATGAACTTACCCTTTCATTGTATCTATATGATATAATATTTAATTATATTTTTATATAAATCATACTTTCTTAACCATTAAACATATCGTATTTATATATTTTTTTTATTTTTGTATATATAACATTGCTTTCAACTAACATAACATGTATAATCATTGTCTAAACCCTTTCTACCAACATGTCAATATATCATATATATTTATATATACATATTTTTATTTTTGTGTATATAACATTCCTTTCAACTAACATTAACACGTATAATCATTGTCGAAACCCTTTCTACCAACATATCTTAACACTAATGCTTTAACATTATTCCCAATATTTTAATTATCACAATCACATCAAACATTAACCATAATTTTATTTCGAGTTTGTCCCATTAACATCACATACCATCTCATCTAGATCTTCTTTTCTCTCATTTACATTTATCAGATCACAATTAGAAACTTCTTCTCCATTTACTTTGTCGCAACTATTTTCACAATCATTCTCGATTTCAACATTCAAATCATCACTTTCATCACTTTCATATGACCTATTGAAATTTAACCATGCATGTATTTTTTCGACTGGATAAACACCTCTATAAACAGTTTTGCCTTTATTTCTAGTGATAGGCGTATCTTCCACCATATACCTATTATTACTCATTATTTCTATAATTTTGTACGGACCAATACATTTTGAAATTAATTTCTTACTTTTTCCTGGACATAAAAGAGATCTTTCGCGCACAAGGTCACCTAGCTTAAATTGACGTGTTTTGCATCGGTTTTTATCGAATCTATTCTTTTGCTTATTTTGATTTTGTATTGTATATTCATTTACTTCTTTCTTCATATTATTTAAATTTTCTTCATTCCGCTCTTCACAATTCTCTAAATTTGACCTAATTGCTCCTTCAGTCATTCCAGTTAATCGTAATCCAAAAAGAACTTCAGCGGGTGTACGGTCTATACCTTTATTTGTAGTATTATTTAGACCCCACTGTACGTCCAGAACCTTCTCATCCCATATTTTTTCATCTTGGCCATGATTTATAGCCGTCAACGAGTCAAGGATCGTGCGATTATACCTCTCCACTTGCCCGTTGGCTCGTGGAGTGGCAACCGCATTCATTATGTGCTTTACACCAACATCCTTGAGAAAAACTTTTAATTTCTTACCGGTAAATGAAGAATATCTGTCAGTTATTAATCTAATTGGACAACCAAATGTTACAAAGTATTCTCTAAGTACCCTGATGGTAGTACTCGTAAGAGCTTTAGTATTTCTGACCGCCTTGAGTATTATAAATTTAGTAAAAGAATCTATTATAACTAGCAGATACTTGTTCTTCCCTTTACTTTCATTGAACGGCCCCAAGTGGTCGGCGTGGAGGGTGTGAAAAGGTATGGTGACTTTTGGAATGGGATGTAAAAAACCAGATTTCTTTCCTGAAGGTACTTTGCTGTGCGCGCACTGAAGACAAGACTCAACATACTTTTTTGTAAACTTCTTCATTTTAGGAAACCAGTAAGCTTCTTTGATCTTTTCAACAGTTTTATCAACCGAAAAATTCCCGATGTCATCATGACAAGCCTTTAAAATCTGCCAACGAACACCCTTCGGTACCAACCACTTTGGTCCATCCTCAGTGTTTCTATATACATTATTATTTTTAATACAAAAATTTTCCTTGTTAACAACAATACTTCTACTGTCAGGGTCTTGTAAAATACTTTTAATCCGTTCAACCTCACTATCTGCCGACTGAACAGTTTTTAACCAGTCATCCGTTATGTGTAAAATAGATGGAATCTCTGTTTCGCTTAAAATATCTCCATTGATAGGATTCCTGCTTAATGCGTCAACATGACACATCCGTTTACCAGATTTATAAGTAATATCGCAGTCAAATTCCTGTATCAGGCTCCACCAGCGTGCAACCCTTGGAATCGTGTCTCGTTTAGTGAAAGTGGCTCTTAGTGAGTTACAGTCTGTAACAATGCTAAAACGCATACCAAGTAAATAAGGTCTGAATTTGATTAATGAAGAAACCACAGCTAACGTCTCTAATTCATACGAAGAGAAATATTGCTCTACTGGTGAAGTCTGACGACTAAAATACGCAACCGGTATTAAGTCCCCCGATTCTTGTTCTTGGAAGAGAATTCCACCTACTCCCCACTTACTCGCGTCAGTATGTAACTCTGAATGGTAAGTCGGATTATATAAAGCCAGAATAGGTCTGGTGACTAGTCTTTGTTTTAGTTCATCAAATGCATTCTTTTGATCTATCTCCCAGGACCAAGAACAGTTCTTCTTTAACAATTTTGTTAATGGTTTAGCAATTTCAGCGAAGCCCTTTATAAATTTCCTGAAAAAACTTGCTAACCCCAGAAACTGTCTTACATTGTGTACACTTTTCGGCGTTGGAAAGGATTGTACAGCTTCGATTTTCTTTTGACCGGGTCGAAAACCTTTTACTGTAATTTCAAACCCTAGAAACTCCACAGACGTTTGAAAAAAATTACATTTACTGGGTTTTAATGTTAAATTAAATTGTCTCAATCTTTTAAATATCTCCTCAAGCTTGTCCAATCCTTCCTCAACTGTTTTTGATGGAACGAAAACATCATCCATATAAGCTATAGCCGTGTTAAACCTCAGTGCACCAAGCGCTTTATTTATCGTTCTTTGAAATACCGCCGGAGCGTTGCAAAGTCCAAATGGCATTCGATTGAATTTCCATTGACCATCTGGTGTTACGAATGCAGTTTTAGGTTTAGAATCCTCAGTTAACTCTACCTGATAATAGCCACTTGCTAAATCCAATGTGCAATAATAACTATTACCAGACAACCTGTTCATTTGCTCCTCCATACAAGGCAGAGGATAATGTTGTTTAACGGTTTTTCGATTTAATGCTCTATAATATAATATAGTCTCTTTACACATAGCAAAATATAAAATAGAAGAAGCATTAAAACATCTAGACATAACAAAGGGTCCCGGTCCTGACAAAATAAGTGCTCTATTCCTTAAGAATATATGTAAAGAAATCAGCCATCCCCTTTTTATAATATTCAACAAATGTTTAGAAGAAGGAACGTTTCCAGATAGATGGAAACTTGCCAATGTAACCCCTATCCACAAATCTGGCCCTAGAGCCAAAATCCCTAATTACAGACCCATATCAAATCTCTCAACATTACCGAAAATATTCGAATCACTTGTACATAATGCATTGTATCCCATAGTCCAGTCCCAAATAAGTCAAAACCAACATGGTTTTATGAAGAAGATATCCGTTATAACTAACTTGCTATCATATTCAGAATATCTGTTTGAAGCATTAGATAAAAGAACAGAAGTCCATGCAATCTATACGGACTTTCGCAAAGCTTTTGACAAGGTCGATCATGCTCTACTACTGAAAAAACTTGCTTATAATGGAATCAAGGGCAACCTTCTTAAATGGTTTGCCTCTTACATCAGAAACCGGTATCAAATTATCACTATTAACGGGTATTCATCAAGTAAAAGTATAGTCTCGTCTGGAGTCGTCCAGGGTTCTATTCTAGGACCTCTCCAATATCTTTTGTTTATCAACGAAATAGAGCAATGCTTTCAGAACTCTAACATTCTTATGTTCGCTGATGATTTAAAAATCTACAAGAAAGTCAAATCACAACAAGATTGTATACTCATTCAGGAGGATTTGAATAGATTTAAGGAATTTTGTACAAGGAACAAATTGCAGCTCGCGTATGACAAGTGCAAACAAATATCGTTTACTAGAAACCTTAACAAAATAGAACATACCTATAACATCGGTGGCGAAGACTTAACTTACGTAAATAACATTCGCGATCTTGGCATGACTTTTGACGAAAAGTTAATATTTGACAAGCACATAGATAAAATGTACACTAAAGCCTATCAAATGCTGGGATTTGTCCTGAGAATCACCAAACCTTTTAAGAAAGCATCAACATACTTATCTCTCTATCAATCATTAATACGCTCAGTACTTGACTATGCATCTATAATATGGAATCCATACTACGCAGTTTATTCCGAAAGGGTGGAGATGATCCAAAAGAAATTTGTTAAAGCCCTCCATTTTAGACTGACTCGATCCCGAGGACACTATGCCGACCTGCTTAAACTCTATAACCTACAAAGACTTTGTGACAGAAGGCTCTTATTAGACGCAAAGACCCTTTACAATATATTGAACAATGAATATGACTGCCCTACTCTTCTTGAGCAAATTAACTTTAAAGCGCCAACCCACTCTACACGATCTAAGACTTTATTCTCAGTACCTACTTCACAGAGTAACGCAGGCTGTCGAGCCCCCCTACGAAGAATTTGCAGCTCCTACAATAAAAAACTCCTTAGCATAGACATATTTAATAATAGTAAAATCAAATTTAAAAAGGAAGTTAGGCAAATTTTAGACACCAAAAACGAGAAATTGTAAGAAATTGTGTAACTACACAAATATAATATCAAATTAAAAGGCATGTGTGTGTGTGTATGGTTGGGAATATGTGAGATTGCATGAATGTGTGTAACCGTGTGTATGAACGCTTATCTTAGTTTTTAACTTAATTTAATTCCATTGCTTTGTAAACAACATCATTTTTATTTTTTAACATTATCAGAGAATGGTTTAGAAATGTCACCGAATTACTCCCTACAAAAATAACGTATTTGAGGAAAGCGTAGAGGAAGTAAATTAAACTAACCATTTGTTTATACTTTAATGTTTCTATGTATAGTTTACTTCTGTGTCTTTTCCATGAAATAAATAAATAAATAAATAATCTACGCAAAGCCTTTTATTCCCTGTCTTTTTACGTACCAGTATGATAGGACTTGCGAAGGGTGAATTAGATTCACGTACTATTCCGTTGGTACTTAACTCGTCAACCATGCCTTGTACTTCCTCGCGCTCTTTTTGTGATAATCTGTACGGTCTATATACAATAGGTTGATCATCGCTTAAATCTATATTCATTTTTTCTAAATCTGTACAACCCAACTCATTAAGAGACGTCGCAAAAAAATGATTTACCAATTTTAGTAGTTTACCTCTCTGTTATTCTGAAATGTTCCCCATGTGCAACTGATCTGAAGTAAAAGGCTCTAAAGGTCTAGTTTCTATTCTTTTAACTTCGGAAATACCGAACGATTCTATTACAATTTCTACACGTGCAATCAATTCACCCTTCTTAAATTGTATAGGAACGGTTGCTGACGGTACTATCGCAATCATGCCCAATCCCCTTTCGATTCGATATACTCCTTCCTTGACTTGATATTCTCTCTTAGGCTGTGCCCTGAAACTACTCCTTACAAATATACTCCCTTCAAATTCAGAACCGCAAGTGACATCAACAAACTCGAGATTCTTCACAACTGTATCCCTAGCTACTTTCAAGTTTAAATACCTCGAGTCTTCTTTAATCGTTTCGTAACAAGTTGTTATCCGTAAATAATTATTAGTTTTAAGTATTTGAATGTGAGGCTGTTCAGTAAACGTCTGGCCTAACAGCAAAGGATATTTAAAGAGATGGTCTGCCACTACTTCGCATTTTACTTTTGCAACAACATTTTGTATGGACAACTCAGCCTCAGTTGAATCCTTTGATTGTACTACACTCCCACCGAAACCAATCATAGGATAGCTTGACAAATTGTTCCATTCTCCAAAAATCTCCTTTGCATCAGATTCTCGAATTAATGTTAAATCACTTCCTAAATCTATGAAACAAGTTCTCTCTTTAACATTTACTAAAACTTTCTGAACGTATTTGTCAGAATGCGATTCAGCTGTAATTTGAGTAATTGCTAAGATCACTTTTTTTTGTTTTCTCCTGAACTATGGTCTTTTTTTCGTAGGCGGTAACATTCAGAATCCAAATGTCCCAACATTGAACAGTTACTGCACTTTTTGATCTGTTTGGGACATTTGGACAATGGATGTCCCTCCTGCTTACAATTGTAACACCTTATAGTATTAACCCCACTTCCTGTAGTTTTGGTTGCGTTAGGCTTAGCATCACAGCTAGTTTTCTTGTTAACCATAAACTGATTAAAATTCCTTGTCCCAGTTTTAACATTGCGCAAATATGCCAATAATTTATCAGGATCTCTAAGCTGTGCTGCTTCTGCACCTAACCTGACTGACCTATCATCATCTATACCGTGTAGAACGCATTCTACTACACGTTTGCCGGAAATGTCGCATCTATTCAGTAAAGCAACTTTCTCATAAAAGTAGTTTTCGAGTGATTCACCAAACCCAGCCCTGCGTCCCAACATGTCCGACAACATTTGACCATAATTTTCTTCTGCCGGAAAAGCA
The DNA here is from genome assembly GCA_910592155.1 of Ypsolopha scabrella. Taxonomy (NCBI): domain Eukaryota; kingdom Metazoa; phylum Arthropoda; class Insecta; order Lepidoptera; family Ypsolophidae; genus Ypsolopha; species Ypsolopha scabrella. The sequence goes on along the minus strand of OU342962.1, from coordinate 12,362,555 downwards.
GACCTAAGCTTGGCTTGCCACTCGGCCCATGTAAACAAAACGGTTGGTAAACCCTCATACCACTTTTTAGCTACTCTCATAAGCTTAGGTATAGCATAATAGATAATTTGTCTATCGCTCCATCCATACAGAATCGCACATTCATTCAGTTTAGTCAACCAGTTCTCAATACTTTGATTTTTCAATGAGGGATCAAACTCCGGAACAACGTTATGATTAGAAAAATTTTCTTTACTAGTTTTGTTAAGCAATTTTGATAATTTTAACATAAATTCTTTCGTATTTTGCCTTTCAGATGACCTTGATCTACATCTTCGACTACGGGATCTGGACGAATTACGTCGGGATCGTCGCATGTCATCACGCCCTCTACTTTTCCGTCTGCTATCTCTCTTTGTTCAAAAATGAGATGATGATAACTTACTTCTTGAACGACTACGTCTAGTACGCACATCATCACGTCTTGAAACTGGTGTTTGGCTCCGCGATTTTCTGCTTCTGCTGCTTGCCTGAACGCGTGATCGCTTCGGAGTACGCAGCTCTCGTCCACGGGATCCACGCGAAGAATGCTCCCTCCTCCGACCTTCTTGCGAAGATCGTTCCCGGCTCCGACTCCGACGTGCAGCACCCGACGAAGATGGAGGCACCGGTTGGATGTCATCAGCGTAGGCGTCGAGTAGTTGCTGAAAGGCACCATTTGCTTCATCCATTTTCAGCTGAAAATACGCAACAGATCAATATCCTTATGAAATTGTTTTATTTTACCATAACCTCCCTACCAAAGAAACCGATTTTACCTCTTGACTAAAAGTAGAATAAATATAAACTCTAATATTAGTAACACTAACTAATAACATCCTGACAAGAGTATAACACGATTATTAATGTAAAATTATGTCACCACTAGAGATTAACCCTAGCCTCACAACAACGTTAATGACTACCTTAAATATAAAACTAGTGACATAACTAGAGAGTTGCCCTGGCCACATGCCACGTGTTAATAACTTCGCAAAAATATACTAATGACATTGACCGGATAGTAGCCCCAGCCACATGTCCTATGTTAATATACTCACAAAATATAACTAATGACGTGACTGTATTAATTAAACGTCATAAAATTTAAAGAATTTGTGATTGTGTGAAAAAATGATTTTGTGTCGTGTCACTTTCAATTTATATCAAGGTGAATCACATCGATCACAAATTATTCTTCACTGATCCGGTAATAATTAATACAGCAGTAGAAAGCACTAAACACTGAGGCAAATATTTTATTCCAAACTCTCACAAAGACTGAATTTGAATTACTTTACTTCAAAAATAGGTTATTTAAGCATGCGTACTTACGTGTAAAGAAAAACATATGGTTCCTTTATATTATCTTGGTATCACATTTTCCCCTCGCCATCGACAGTATTTTAAAATTAAAACAATTTTAATTTAATCGACGCAGAAAGAAAGAATAACAAAAAATGTTGTCAAATTGAATATGTTTCAAACTACCTATGTACATATTTTATTTCCATTAAACTCATGGAATATTACATACCTGGCGTTGATATCTCACTTCTGACTTGATATATATATATATATATATATCTTTATCTTTATTGAAATAAACCATGTACATACATTTTTAATAGTGTTCTCTAGTCCCTACACTAGGATTCCCTTTAGGTTGTAGGTAACTAGTCTCTAACGCTCTGCTATGATTTATATATTTATGTATAATTTAATAAAATTTTAAATTTAATACAATTTAGAATTTTTAGATAAAACTAATTTAATGTTAACTATTTGAAATTGAATATAAATTAATGTTAATATAACAAACAAACAAACGGGATACTTATTTACAATTATAACTTATGTGTGTAATAACTTATGCTAGTGTGTATGTATTACGAGTGGTGGAAAGGAAAAGGTGGGAGGGGGTGTGTGAGTGTATGTAGGTGATTTTTGTAGGATGTATAAATTGGAAAATGTGGGTAAAAATTTATGAGTGTGGGTGGGTACAAATGTTTAAAGAAAAGATTTGTAATTATGATCGAAGTAGTATTGCAGGTAGTCTTTATTCGTGAATACACAGAATGTCCTCAGTCTTATCGTAGCTTACCTGGAGTAGCCACAGAGTTACTTGTTTTCTACAAGTGAATCTAGTAGCTCGACTAATGTTAAGACATAAGTTAATTTTGTTGTACAAATATGGACCAAGATAGAAGTAGCTTTTTTGTGCAAAATTTGTTCGCAGTTGTGGAACAAGCCAGGTGAATCGTCTTTGAGATCTTGTTGTTTCTTTTTGATTATTGTAAGCTGTTTTGTGGAACCTTAGAATATTCGATAAAACAAAGAGCTGTCTGACTCGAAGAACCTTACACTCTTCAAATAAGACATCCGTAGGGTAGCGAAACGGTCTCTTGTATGCAACTTTAAGAACGGCTCTTTGGGCTCTTTCAGCCTTAATCAAGATAGTTTTACATGCACTTCCCCAGGCTATGATGCAATAGTTAAGGACAGACTGGCAGAGCGCATAGTACACCATTTTTATCGTATTGTCGTCAGCAAAATTTCTAAGTTTCTTGAATATATGCAGCATTTTGCGAAGGCGATTGCTAACCGAGTCAATTTGCTGTCTCCATGTGAGCTTTTCATCAATATAAACACCTAGGTACTTAATGCAACTAACTCTATTAATTGTTTGACAATTGCAGATGCCCCCACGATCACCGCAGGAGTGAAGAATGAGATGTGTAGGAATATTAATAGATGTATGATCGCGGATGTGGAAACAGGCAAAGTTTGTTTTATTAATATTCAGCGTAAGAAGGTTTAAATTTAGCCAGTCGGAAACCAAACTCAGCCCGCTCTGAGCCACATCAACGACTTCGTCCCACGATTTTCCACTAAATATTAACGCTGTGTCATCAGCAAAAGTGAAAACCCTAGCTTGAGTGAGACTCATGTCACTAAGGTCGTTGATGTAAATCAGAAAAAGCGTTGGTCCCAAGACGCTACCCTGAGGTACACCGAAGTGGTTCTCAGAGTAATCACTGCATATACCATCAATAAAAACACGTTGTTTTCGTCCCATTAGATATGAATTGAACCATTGAAGTGCAGTTCCTCTAACACCCATACGTTCCAATTTTTTTAATAGTATCGTTTGTGACACTGTGTCGAAGGCCTTTGCGAGGTCTAAGAAGACCCCAGCACACTTTTGGCTTTTGTCTAACTCTACTTTCACATGGTCTATAAGGTTTGATACAGCATCGTCGGTAGACCTGTTATGGCGAAATCCAAATTGATTTTCGGAGAGAAGGTTTTCTTTCTCAAGGAACTTCAAAAGTCTATAATTAACAAGTTTCTCGAGTATCTTGGAAAGGGAAGTCAACAAGGATATTGGCCTGTAGTTCGATATGGACTTTTTGTCACCTGCCTTAAAGATAGGACAAATGTCAGCAAACTTTAGCCACTCCGGCATTGTACTCGTTGACATGCTCAAGTTACAAATAAAAGTAATCAAAGGAACCAGAACGATCTTACAGGACTTAAGTATTTTATTACCAATTTTATCCCAACCTGGTGCTGAAACTGTTCGTAAATTACTAATTATTTTTGATACCTCATAGTTGTCAGTTGGCGTCAAGTAAAAGGAGTTCAATGGTTGGTTGAGTATTAGGCTTTTGTCTAAGTCGTTGGTTAATTCTTTTTCAGTTTTGTTTAGTTTGCACAGGATGTTTTTCGCAAGTTCCTGTCCAACGTTAGCAAAGTAGTTGTTGGCTTCGTTTAGTGACTTTTTTTTGTCTTTACATTGGATCAGTTCAATGTTACTGGTTTTATTTTTGTTGATACCACATATCCCTTTAATAGTTTTCCAAGTTCTTTTAGAGTCTCCTTGGCCTTTTCTCAGAAGTTCTTTATCGTATTCATTTTTTAAATTTTGCAGGATATTATTACAGATGTTTCTGTATTTTTTATACTCATCCTGTAGGAGTAAATTATTAGTGTATTTTCTTGCCTTTAAATGAAACAAATCTCTCCGTCGGATACACTTTAATAGCCCGGGCGTTATCCAGGGCTTAGTAATTATCTTTGAGGAGCGTGACTTGTGTATAGTTTTATGCTTTTCAATTTTGTGACTTAACTCGCTAATTAACTCGTTAATGGCCAAGTCAACGTCCGTATGCTTATAAAATGCATCCCACGATGTTTCTTGAAGATCCTGGTTGAGTCCTTCATAATTAATTCTGATATGCTGGTTTTCAGTTTTAGTGTAATTTTTCTGTGTCTTTGCGATTCCACATATTACTGTGTCATGGTCAGTTATGCCACTAGTGCATACAATAACTTGAGTATATTGGTTGGATTTGACAAGACAATGATCTATACAGTTTTGTTCGTGCGTAGGAAAGAAATGGCCTGAAGTAAAGCCATGGAGAGCACATGTTTCTAAATAGTTTTCAGCATGTGGGTTTACTGTGCCATGTTTAATATCGATGTTGATGTCACCCACCATGACGCCAGACTCGCCTGTGCACATTGGAAGGATTCTATCTAGGGAGTTATTGAAATTGGTAAAATTACATTTTTTTTTGAAAGATGGAGATCTGTAGATCGCTGCAATAGTTACTTCTTTTCCAACGTTTATTAGGAGGCAACTAGCATCTATCATTGGTGGTTCCATAACAGTGGCTTGTAAGCTAGTCTTGCATAAAACAATCACGCCATCATTTTTATTGTAGTAGTGTTTGGAGCAATGGTAATCGTATTCATTAAGAAAGATATGCGAGGGCTTATTTTGCAAAAAACATTCTGTTAGAATAATAACATCCGGTTTGAAAGTGAGTCTAGACAAAAATACCATGAAATTTGTAAAGTTTTTATCGCAACTTCTTATGTTCTGGGATATTATAGTAAATTTCTTGTTAGCGTCCCCTGATTTATTAAAGCAATCTTCTGGGCTATTAATTAAAATACTATCGATGATTTCAGTATCATCAATATCTTCTATGAGTGACTTATTCATTTTCGGATAAAATGTTTCGCAGGGACCAAAATTTTGGGTAGCTCATACTGCAGCAGTAAGACTTGATTTTTGGTTTACTCTGTTGGCTGGATATACAAAAAGAAGGAAAGTGATAATAGATTTTGATTTTAGACATCCTTTTAGGTAAGGGAAGGGTAGGAAATGTTGTGTGAGTGTGTGAGTGTTTGTTTGTGATACAAGATAAACTTAATATAAATAAAAATCTAATTAAAACTAAACAAAGGCATGCTGGTAAGTTATAACAGGTAAGTTTAGGATTTAAAGGGCTTAGTCATTTGTGTTCTTGTTTCAGTTTAGCCAGGTCAGTATCATCTTGGATTCGTATCTGTGGAGATCCTTCCTTACGGCGCAAGAATACCGTTCCACGCGATGTCCAGCAAAAGTTAAATTGGTAAGTTTTAGCAAAATCACGTGCGAGAAAGAATAGCTTCTTGGTCTTAAAAGGTAGATTCTCGGAGATGTATACGGGTTTTGTAGGTCCGTCCAGCTTCAGGTGTTTTGTATTAAGCTTCTCATCTTTTTTTTTGTGGGTTTTGTTGTGATTTTTGACCGATTGGATTACACTTGCCTTGGTAAGGACGCTAGTAAATTCCACAATAATAGGTTTGTTGGCTTCAGATTTTGTGTTAACACGAAAGACATCCTTTATGTCAGAAAATGCTATAGGCTGGTTTATTGTAATTCCAGCTTGTTTCACAATATTTATTAGATCTTTTTTGGTTTCCGATTGCTTTTTGGGAATGTTTCTGACTTCAATTTGTGTAAGGCATATATTTCGTTCATACTTTTCCAGTTTGTCTTCCAGAATTTTTATATACTTTTGTTGTTCTCTGCGCTCCTCCTCCATCTCATGTAACTTTTTCTCGATCTCAGTATTGGATGTCGTAAGAAAGTCAACAGATTTTCCAATTTCTGTAATTTGACCTTTGATTTCGGTAATGGTAGTCTGTAATTTGGAATATTTATTCTCATGCCTGCGGTCGGACGACTGAATCATAGAGCGTATTTCCTCCATAAAAGCGCTCAATCTATCGTCTACACCCAAATTAGGTATACGGGCACTGCGTTTGGTAATGTTAGCATCAGAAAATTCATTTACAGAATCATCTTGGCTTGTTCGTTGAGGCGTATTACTTTTCTCTTGCGGTGATCTACGTAATGGCATTATGTAGTATAGTATCGCATAAAAATCCAGCAGCAAGCGATGAATAAAACAATTTAAAATATTAAAAATAATAATTCTGGTCTGGATTCGAACTGGTGGTCAATGCGTCTCAGGCAGCTTCTCGACCACTGGTCCACGGCGTATGTTAGCTAGACGCGTGAAGATAAAAGCCACACTCTTACGTATTACGTCGCACGTTGATGTTAGTGAAATACTTCTGATTGCTGTGTGCGTGTGTGTGTGTGTGGCGACCGGTTCTCATCGAGTATGGGTTGTTGATGAGTCAAATGATGTCGGAATAAATGTGTTCGTTACGTACTTGCTTGTTTTGTTTTATAATCCTTATATTGCACCATTCACAGTTGATTGAGGAAAAATATTATCTTTACTAGGAGACAGGGATTTATATTGTTGTGTTGAATTGCTATTTACTACACTATTATCACTTGATGCACTTTTCTTTAAAATATATACGGAGCACAAAAACACGCGTCCGTTCTTAACGAGGTGCGAGCGAGAGAGGAGATTGATAGAACCTCAAAAGGTTGCAGCAATAAAACAATTTTTCTCGGTAAGACTTTATTCTTCCGACACGCGTTCGCCTCTGTCGAGCTCCCGCAAATCGGTGATACCAGTTATAAAAATAACGGTTAACAAAATAACGATTCTTATATCAAATATATAAAAAAATACACAAATCTTTGTAAATTGGCAATTACTTAAGCTAAAAGCTTATACAAGCTTACTCATAACGAGTCTGTTACGGCCGCCTTTTTGGATATTTCGGGTGCGTATGACTCACTTTTAATTTCGGTACTCAGAGGCAAATTGCTACAGCTGAGTATTCCAGCAAAATTTGTCATAAAGCATACAACAATCAACACCCTCAAAATCAAAATATTTATTTTTGCAAAATAGATTCATAAAGTATACTTTCTACAAGTCAAAGTTGATTTTAACAATATAATATATCTTAGGAATATAAAAAAATATATAATAATACGGGAAATAAAATATACACCTGCATAATTCATATTCATATTCGTTTATTGCAATTAATTACATGTATGATAATGGGTAATAGTATTATAATTATGTATCAATGTAATTCTACCCACAGGGTGTAACAATATCATGCACACAAATAAATTACATAAAATAAATTTGGATGGACAAATTATTTACAATTACAATCAAACAACAATGGACCCCGGATACGAATCATTGCACTTTTATTGTAATGCGAAAGTGCCAAACACTGAGCAAGTATGATAGAAGTTAAAGATCGCTGTAATTATAATATTCATTGAGGTCATATGGTGAGATTTTTAACAAGTAGCCTTTTAATGCATCAAGGAATTTAGATCCAGTGGGGCACTTATTTACACTTGGAAGCGCATTATACACCTTCACAGCATCCATTTTAGTGGATCTTGCACAAGCAGCTGTACGACAGGGGGGTGACTCAATGTCATATCTATAGCGCTCCCTTAACCTGTCACTGTGGCTAAGTGATCTAATAGGGAATTTGTCTGGATACCGCTTGATTAGTTTACATAGTTCAATTATGTATAATGCCGTAATCGTGTGGATTTTTAATTGCCTAAAATAATTTCTACAAGACACCGTGCTTGAGGTCAACCCTACAATTATTCTTATGCAACGAGCACCCCATATTGGCAAACCATAGAGTACCCTCGACTGGAAAAAGGCAAAATATGCCTGAAGTGCAGCACGTTTTGTTGCTACATGAGTTAGCATTCTAAGGGCGTAACAGAAGCTACTAAGTTTGCATTGTAAAGCTTGGATGTGGCCCTTCCAATTCATAAATTCATCAGCGTGCACTCCAAGAAACTTGGCCTCGGATATAAATTCCAAGGTTTTGAGTTCCAGAGTGACACTTACATCCATAATTTGCGTATTGTAGTTTCTAAAGTGAGTAATTTTAGTCTTATTTACGTTAGTGCTTAATTTAATATCTCTGAACCAGTTTATAATAGCAAAAATGGAATGTTGGATTTCACTTGCTAAGTCCTTATCACTACCTCTTTCAAAACTGAAGAAAACCGACACGTCATCCGCAAACATTACCACTTTGTTGTTTGACACCTGTGGCAAGTTGTTAATATATAGTAGGAAAAGGATTGGGCCCAATATACAACCCTGAGGGACGCCTTTCTGTAATACTAGTGGTTCAGACTCCACATTTACCAACATATCATTACTGTCTATGATAGGAAGTAGGACACTTTGCTCACGGTCTGTAAGGTATGAAAGGAACCACTCATTAACCTTGCCACGCAGACCGTATCTGTTCAGCATCTCGAGCATTATCCCGTGGTCGATACTATCGAAAGCTTTGGATAAATCCAGTAGGACAGTCACTATATTTTGTTTGCCATCCAAGGCTTCTGACACAAACTTTGCCATGTCAAAGATAGCATCCACTGTCGAAAGATCTTTCTGGAATCCAAACTGTTCCCTTGCCAGTATCCTATGAAAAGTGAGGAATCTACGAAGCTGGCTTAACATTAACTTTTCAAATATCTTAGAAAAAACAGTCAACTGCGAGACGGGTCTATAATTATCGACGGCCAGTCTTGAGTCTTTCTTATGTATAGGTTTTATTTGAGCTCGTTTTAATCTACACGGGAAGACACCTTCCGCGAAGGAAAGATTGATAATGCATAATAGGGGTTCAGCGATAGGGTTAATTATAAATTTCACGACCCTAGAAGGTATACCATCGTATCCACACGATTTCTTATTTTTAAGTGAGGACACTGCTTTTAGAAGGTCATATTTTGAGACCGGTTTTAGGAACATAGTTTCGTTACTAAAAGATGGTAATTTGATTGGCTCGGTTGAGGTCCTGGGAGCATCCACACCTGGGTCGTTAAAAAAAACTATTAAATAACTGAGCAGCTTCTAAGTTATCAAGCACCACTTTAATACCATCCGTTAGACCTTTGTAAGTATTAATTTCATTTAGCTTATTTCCTTTGATGGTTTTATTAATGAGTTTCCAAGTAGATTTTACTGCGTCATCAGATTTTAGGATTATTTCTTCATTTGCTTTTCTTTTTGCGTGACCAAATAAATGATAGCGTAAGTTTTTAAATAAATAAATAAATAAAAAATAAATAAAATAGAGGAATCTAGGAATAAAAATATAAAAATATTATATATACATAATGCAATGGAGAAATAAGTTCATAAATAAAAACGGGAAGTACATACAGAAAATATTTTGGGCTACTAAAATGTAATAAAGTTATACACCTGCATAAAATATAGAAATATAGGAATAAAAATATTATATATACATAATGCCTAACCATCCGCACCATTCAATTAGTATTGCTAAGAAGAAGGGCAAGAAACTTAGCAAACATTCCTTTTTTCAAAATAAAACATATGATACAAAATCATATACATACCTACTCAAGTAAAGGCATAAAAAAATATAAGACTGCAGGAATTAGTCACGAGAAAAAAAATATATATCTTAGTCAACCCGTCTCATATTGTCTATTACCTTTAACAAAGTAAGTTTACATATTAATTAATTTTAAGCCTTTAGAGGAATCATACAGTATTCCATCCATCCATCAGCCTGTTTCGTCCACTGCTGGACATAGGCCTTTCCAGGATTTCGCCACTCTTGGCGGTCCTCCTGGAAGAAATGCCTATACTTCAATAATTCCTGTACTTCAGTTTTCGTAATTAACACGGGGCCCCGACGTTAATATTGTTTTATGTATGTAATCTTGATGAATAAAAACTTATATTATTAACTTATTATTTATACTCACACAAGCTGGGCGGGCGGGTTGGTGAGCGCGGTGCCGAAACCCTTGCACCAGTGGCGCCACTGCCCGTCACTAGTCTGTTTAATATAAGGCCCGGCAATTGGGGATGGATAAACCGCCATCCATCGGTCCCAGGCAATGGTGGGCCGCCTGGTTTTGCCTGAGAGCTGTTCTCTTACTCTCCCCCGATTAACTTCGGGAGGATTTGCGAGTAAGATGGTGGTACCTCCACAGTCGAGCTCGGCATCAGCTCTACCACCTATCAGTATTAAATACATACAGTATTAAAATATGCTAATTATTAATTACAATATTGAATATAATTATTATTATTTATTACACCATGCTTCATTATCATCCAAATAATCATTGATTTTATAATAAGCTTTCTTAAGTAGTCCCTGCTTAATATATAGTTTAAACTTATTTTCAGACAAACTCAGGACCTCCTCTGGAAGCTTATTGTAAAATCTTATACCATGTACTACAAAAGAGGTACCTACTTTGGCAACTCTTAATTTTGGAAAAGCTAGTTTATGTTTGTTTCTGGTTTCAACAGAGTGGTGCACACCAAGCCACGGGAAATTATCGATATTTTTTCTGACATATCTAATAACTTGATAAATAAATTCACATGGGACCGTAAATATTTTAATTTCTTTAAACTTTTCTCTTAATGAATCTGGGTACTTCATGTTACAAATAGACCGAATTGCTCTCTTTTGCAAGACAAAGACTGCTTCTATATCCGCGGCTCTACCCCACAACATTATGCCATATGACATAATGCTGTGAAAATAACGGAAATATACTAATCTAGCAGTATTTTCATCAGTAATCTGCCTTATGCGTCTAACAGCGTATGCGGCTGAACTAAGTCTACCACAGAGAGCTTCTATGTGGGGACCCCACTGAAGACGAGAGTCTATAGTAATACACAAAAACTTGTACTTGTCCACAGGATTATAATTTTACTTAATACACCCGACCGGTTTCGCTTATAAGCATTATCTAGGGCTTAATAACATAAAAGTTACTTAAATAATTAAAAAAAACTTTATTTAAGTCACTTTTATGTTATAAAGCCCTAAAATAAAAATATTAATTTATTTATCAAGTTATTAGATATGTCAGAAAAAATATCGATAATTTCCCGAGGCTTGGTGTGCACCACTCTGTTGAAACCAGAAACAAACATAAACTAGCTTTTCCAAATACACCCGACCGGTTTCGCTTATAAGCATTATCTAGGGCTTTATAACATAAAAGTAACTTAAATAAAGTTTTTTTTTAATTATTTTATAATGCTTATAAGCGAAACCGGTCGGGTGTATTAAGTAAAATTATAATCCTGTGGACAAGTACAAGTGTCTTATTTAACAAGATGTATAATAAGTTCCACCAAGTGCCGACAATCACAACCATCAACATTTTAAAAACAATTTTTTCGAAAATCTTACTAAATACTGGTAAAACTGAGACCGGTCTATAGTTGGAAGGGTCTTCATTGTCGCCTAATCAATTTACTCAACTTCATTAAATCAGGAAAGACACCATCATCTACACATTTATTAAAGATTAAAGCTAAATATGGAGCTATTAAATCAATAATACAGCTTACAACTTTAACAGATAGGCCCCATAAGTCCTGATGACATTTGTCTGTATAGTAGTAGCGTAGATGTTAATGAAGCAACCGACAATTTAAATAACTCCTTAGCCTCGTTGGCCAATTGGTTGGGTGAAAATGGTTTGGTTCTGTCTCCTGCTAAAAGTGTTGGTGTCATTTTCACCAGATCTAGATATCCTTCTAATGTAACATTCGAGTGTAATGGTCACGTTAGTCCTGTCCAGAATAATGTTAAATTTGTGGGACTAGTGCTAGACTCCAAATTAAGTGGCAAATTTCACATTGATCATGTTATAAAAACATTCGAGAAAAATATTAACATTTTAAGAGCTTTTACGTAACCAGGTACATGGTGGAGTGCCCACCTATACTCTCAAAAATTATTATATAATGCATTAAATGAAGCCATTTGGATTTTGCCACATTCATTTTGGAGCCGTGTAGTAAAATGGCATTAAAAAAGCCTTTCCCGGCTTAATGACATTGAAGCTCATGTTTTTCAGTTAGATTGTCTTCCCATTTATAAAACTCCCTTTAAAGCCATTTGTCTTCTTCCTGACACTGTTACCTTGGATATCTACAAAGATACCCCAAATGCCAATGTTATTTTTATTCAGTCTGTTTATTCAAAGTGGCCCTCCTCGAACTTGTTTTTTACTGATGCCTCGAAGTTGTCAGAAGATGGCTATGTAGGCTTAGCTTGTTTTCATTTGACCTCGGGGTATAAAATACTACATAAGTTACCCCCCCGGAAGCTACAGTTTTCTCAGGAGAGTGTCTTGCTATCCTGAGTGCTCTAATTTATATTGCTGATAATATTATTGACAATTCAACCTAATTTTTTCTGACAGTTTAAGTTCCGTAGAGTCTATTAGTCAAAATCCTTTTAAGAATTGTGTACGTAACCCTATATTGTGTAAAATTAAGGAACTACTCTTGTTTTGTTCCAACAATAATTCCCGGGTTACCTTGGTTTGGATCCCTGGGCACGCTGGTATCGTCGGTAATGAGGAAGTTGATCGATTGGCAAAGGATGCTATTTCAGTGGGAGATAACATATTTTACCAAAACTTTTGTCAGGGAGTAGTCAGGACCTTATGTCAATTCGAACTAAAAAACTTTCGGTTGAGTGGCAGGATGAATGGGATTGCTTCAATTATTTTTATTGTCAAATTCAGCCCCAAATACCTCCCCGTCCTTGGTTTTATAAATATCCTAAATTTAGCAAACGAGTCACGAGTGTCCTCATTAGAATTAGGCTTGCTCACACGCGCTCTCCTGTTCGGTTGCTTAGATTCCGGTTAAGGGATTCGCCCCTTTGCGATTGTGGTTTGGAGGAGGGATCTTTAGATCATATATTTTTCAATTATCCTCTTAACAATAATTGTGCTCCTATTTATCCTTCGCTTTCAGAATTTAATATATCCCTTCCTGCTAATATATCATATTTATTGTCTATTTCTTGAAAAGAAGTAATATTTATCCTTGCCAAGTTTATACAAATTAATAATATTAAAGTTTAAGCACAATTTATTTAAATTGTGTTGTCTTGTGACGTTTTACATATTTTTCTGTCTTGTTTCAGGTGATACTTTAAAAGCAATGCTAGTTTTCTAATTTTCTTCATAACTTTTAATAATCTTATTGTACTAATTCGTCATGATTTTACTTCTTTTGCCCCTGAACGTTAATTAAATTGATCTGTGGCAAAATGGCGCTTTAAAAAGTGACCGAAAACAAAAAAAAAAACATGTCAAATGTGTTAAGTCAAGTCACAGTATAAATGATTATTACTGAGTTTTTTTAACGGCCTTGTATTGTTATGCCTTTTTGTAGTATTTATATTTTTAGTACAGAAACCCTTCAATTTTGTAGGCTTAAAACATATTTACGTGCATTTGTACCGAGTAACATGCTGGAATTATTTAAACCGAGACGATTAATTTTTGAACGGCCTTTAGACATTCGGTCTATTTTGAATGATTGATTTATATTTTTATTGTGGCAAAGGTTCCATTGCTTGCAGTCAACCATTGAACAAAATGTATGAACATTCAGTATTTTGCAAATATCTACGAAAATAGCCGCAAATAAAATTTCAAATAATGTTAGTTTGCAATTAAGAACCAATAATCTCCATGAGGTGTTAGAATTTTTGGTGTCTTCTCAGATGACCACTTTTGAATTGACGAATTTCGGCTTCTCTGCTACTTAGAGTGCGGTTATGAGACCACAAAAACTACAATAAACACCAAAACGATTCGGTCATGAGCCTCATCAAACGTCAAAAATTGTTGGGGAAAATGGGCTGTCAAACGTGTTGTGCGGCTAACATCAGGGCACAACGAACTACAATGCTAAGTACTATGGGGACCGGTTGAATGTGTTGTGATTTAAGCAGGGTTGGAAAAAAAATAGTTTTTTTTTAATCATAACATCCTGTTTTATACAAAATAAAATAAAAACATGTTTAAAACAAACATTTGCTAATGTATTTTGCGGCTGTTTTAAACATGTTTAAAATATTTTTTGGGTATCGTATTGGTAACTTAACATCCATCCATCCATCCATCCATCCATCAGCCCGTGTTCATCCACTGCTGGACATAGGCCTTTCCCAAATTTCACCACTCATGTCGGTCCTCCGTCCTCCTCATCCAGCCGCTCCCCGCAACGTCCTTCAGGTCGTCGATCCAGCGGGCACGAGGTCGGCCTACACTACGCTTTGCTGTACGTGGTCTCCATTCTAGAGCCCTTCGGCCCCAACGGCCATCATGTCGGCGACAAATATGGCCTGCCCACTGCCACTTCAACTTACTGATTCTGCAGGCTATGTCGGTTACTTTCGATCTCCGACGGATCTCCTTGTTTCGGATTCTACCCATCAGAGATACCCCAAGCATATCCCGCTCCATAGCTCGCTGAGCGACCTTAAATCGGTGGATCAGGCCCTTTGTAAGAAACCACGTCTCAGCGCCATACGTCATCACAGGAAGGACGCACTGGTTGAAAATCTTAGCCTTCAAACACTGCGGTATTGATGACGTAAATGTGTGACGCAACTTTCCGAATTCTGCCCAACCCAAGCATATTCTTCTGTCAGCCTCGGCGTCGAAGTTGTTTTTATCCAGCTGTATGACTTGACCCAGATAAATATATTTCTGAACAACTTCGATGCTGACATTGTCGACGGTTAGACGGATGACGTGACAGTTGGACATGACCTTAGTGTTATCCAAATTCATCCGCGGGCCTACTCGTCTCGAAGAATCGCTAAGGCCGTACACCATTACCTCCAGTTCTTGCAGCGATTCCGCCATTATCACGATGTTATCGGCAAAGCGAAGATGTGAAATGTACTCTCCGTTTACGTTTATGCCTCTTCCATTCCAGTCTAGTGTTTTAAAGACGTCCTCCAGCGCGGCGGTAAACAGTTTTGGGGAAATTACATCTTCCTGTCTCACGCCGCGCTGAAGATGTATCGGTCTTGTTTGTACACCCTGTACTTGGACGGACATCGTAGCAGAGTCATACAGACATTTCAACATCTCCACGTAACGCCAGTCAACTTGGCATCGCTGCAAGGACTGCAGAATAGACCAAGTTTCGATGGAGTCGAAGGCTTTCTCGTAGACCACAAACGCTAGACATAAAGGCTGATTATACTCTTGGGTTTTCTGTATAACCTGCCTTAGCGTGTAAATGTGGTCCACGGTGCTGTAGCCTTTTCGAAACCCAGCCTGCTCTGGAGGTTGGAAGTCGTCGAATCGTTGAGCGAGACGATTTGTGATAACTCTTGAGAACAGCTTGTAGGTGTGGCTCAGGAGTGCGATTGGTCTATAGTTCTTTAGTGGGATTTGTCCCCTTTTTTGAAGAACAAAATGACCAGGCTCCTGCTCTACTCCTTTGGCGTAGTACCTGTACGAATAATGGCATTAAACACTCGTTTTATACACTGCCAACCCTGGGTTTATGGTTGGTCACGCGAAGTGCATACAGATTTGTTCGGTTTATTTCGTTATTTACGTGACCGATTTTACAAAGATTATTTTGTTTACAGTCATAACCGCACCCATAGTCTATGCATTTGCCTATCTTCTACTGGCAACACTACCCCCCGCCTGTCGGGGCAAGGCAACACCCTCGCGCGCATTTCGCCCGCTTGTCAAACGATTTGTTTATTTCTGAGGTTATATTTTCATCTACGCGCTATGTAATATCTTCGTAATGAATTAAAATATCCAGTTTTTATCATACTTGCAACTAAAATTTTACATTCAAATGCCTGTGTAATTCCGAATATACGGAAACTTGTGTTCCTGTTATGAAAAACCTCAGCCTACTCGTTCTATGAGGCCTCGTCAAAAAGTACGCGAATATTTTGTGCAAAAGGGTTTTCGCATAATGTTATCACATGATGTATGAAGATGACAACATAACTTGTACTCCTAAGCGAAGTGCACTCAGCGAAGTCACAAATTCATCCAGCTATGTTTCACCAAACGCTAACTTGAAATTGTTGACGAATGTCGCATTGCTGTATCCCACACCGCCCCCGAGCGCGGTACACCGCAGGGAAAAGTCTCTGCAGATTCTATGTGATCGGTAATCAATCATTTAATTATTGCTTTTATTAAATCACAATAAAATGCGTATATTGGTGTAATGACTGTAATGTTCTGTAATTTCTTACAGATTTCTCACCTTATACCCGATGCAAGGTAATGGCACGGTAGAAATCCAATTAGATTTCACTGCTGCTCGATTAGGTGTTGAAAAGCGTCGAATGTATGACATAATAAACATATTGGAAGCCATGCAATGTGCTGTACACAAGAAAAAGAATACATATTTATGGCATGGTGCCTCAAGACTCAATTCCTTCTTGCGTATGCTAAAGAAGCAAGGTGAACATCTTCGGCTGTCTGATGCTCTCAGGGGAAAAGCACCCAAACCACCTACTCCCAAACACAAGACACTGGGAGTAATGGCTCAAAGATTTCTCATGCTTTTTCTTGTAGAACCTACAGTAAGTACCCCATCTTATTACTTACTGTTTTCAACTACATATTTTCCCATGTTAATACTTGTTGTTTTCTTGCAGAACACCTTGATAAACTTAGAAATGGCCGTGAGAGTGCTCATCGACACTTCAAACAAGAACAATGTGATTCTAACATCTGAACAATTGGAACGCCAACACAAGTCCAAAGTGAGGAGACTGTATGATATTGCAAATGTCCTCATTTCTATTGGCCTTATTGAAAAGGTGTCTGGAAATTCAATACTGAAGAAACCAGTATTCAGATATGTTGGACCATTAAAGTTGAAAAAGACAGCAAAAGTCGATTTGCTGACTCCATCACCAATAACACCATTGACTGAGTCCAGTAGTCAGCAGAGGCTGTCTCCTTGCCATGTATTCGCCGGGCGTTCTAAAAGGAAGCTAGAATTCACAACACCGATCTCAAACAAAGAACTGAAACCAGGTCTTGCGACCCCTCCCCCCACCCCGTCACATAAGTGGGATGAAATCCTCTTCGTGGCAGATATGGAACTGACTAGGATTAACAATGGAGTTATGTTGTGATTTTGAAAATTTATTTTTACATTTCTTTGTTCATGGTGTATGAATTCTGCTTTTAGACAGTTTTCTTTCATATATTTATTAGAGATAATTGTGATATGATTCTATATTTTGTCTTCCGGGGCTGTTTTAATTAAATGTTTATTAAATGGTAATTGAGTAATACTAAGAAATGTTTCTGTATTTTGTCAATTGTTGCTCAAAGTTGAATCCATCAATAACATATACAGTCACATAGTGCAATTGTTGCTCAGAGCATAGTCTATCAATAATCAATCAATTATTGCTCAGAGCATGGTCTGTCAATAAAAGATGCAGTCATATAGGCCAATTATAAAATTGTTAACATCGAAAAGATATATTTTATTCATATTTTAAGGTATAATTGACTACATGTGTTTGAAATGAATTGGTATGAAATTCTTATAATGTTTGAAGAACATAATATTGTTATTAAATTAGATTAGTCCAAAATTTATAGCGTTAAGTAAGGCTTACAATTTACTTTGACTGAAATGTAATTTATCAAGAACTATAAAAGCAGTTGACATCAGATTCTAATTTTGAAAAATTAATAACATCTTTATGTGTTATGCAGTCACTCTTTTAACTAAGTATGTGATTTATTTATAACCAGTTGCCTTTTTTTATATTTTGTTTTAAAAATTAGTTTATTGTATTAAAAGGAAATGAACTTTTATTTTATGATGTTTCATTTACTTGTCTAACGCAACTGTTATTTAAAGTCGCTCAGCGAGCTATGCTTGGGGTTATCTTTCATGGATAGAATCCGAAATGAGGAGATCCAACGGACATCAAAAGTAACCGACATAGCCTGCAGAATCAGAAAGCGGCAGTAGGCAGGCCATATTTGTCGCCGACGTGTAGGCCGACCTCGTGCCCGCTGGACCGACGACCTGAATGACGTTGTTGTGGGTGGCGGCTGGATGAGAAGCACGGAGGATCGACATGAGTGGCGAAATTTGGTAAAGGCCTATGTCCAGCAGTGGACGAACACTGGCTGATGAATGGATGGTGTTATGAAAACAAGTATACCAGTTAAAACATACATTTATGAAGACACCAGTAAGTAAACGATAAACGAGACCCGTACGTAAAGAAGTCGAAATTTCGACTTTACGAGCGGGTTTACATTTTGTTGAGGAAGTTACGATACTATATGGAGAAAATCATGGCCGATGATATTAAGTGCAAAGTATAACATATAATCAATTGTCGCGTTTATCAGACTTGAATTAAAGAGAGCAGAGTTATATTATAAACGACCATTTCACTCTCTCTACAGAGTATAGGCTATCTATCATTTTTACGTTTGGCCGTTTGTTTATAGACTGTCAAGTATAAGTTGGCGTTCCATTGCTACATTGCTATGGACGCCAATGGCAATGGAACGCCAACGTATACTTCGAGTCTTTAACACACATCCATCCCGTTGCAGAAGCCGTAGTTGCTTCGATGCAAAGTCGTTAAACGCGACAATTGCAAGCCTACTTTCTAAGTGACAACTGTCAGTACATAACCTCCAGACTCCAGACCCCCGTTCATTAATTAACACTTTCGTCCGGTTCCGACACTGACAGCAGGATAGCGTATACAATTTTCAAAGCGTGCGACAGAAACCCGTGTCGAGACACCGAATTTATGTACGCGGCCCAGAACAGTCAACTATCGTAACACAATTTTTTCACAATTTTAATGTACCAACATGATATTCAGCCTTATCGCCGTACTCCGGGCACAAATACACGCTTTTAGGGCATGCAGGTTTAACCCCTCGGCCACGACTTCAAGCTTTGCGCGGCGGCGCGGCGCTTTGTGCGGAGCTTCGGCACGAGAGAGCTCTACCGGGGGTAAAAGCAAAGGCAAGAATCCTTTAAGGGTGTGTTAGTATGATCGGTAAAGATATATTATTTTAAATACTGGGATCTTTAAATAAAGTACCAGTGCCTCATAATAAGACGATTTTCTTTTCTCAAAATACACAGAGAGAAAAAAGATACGTAATTCCGTAGCCCACTTACGTATGTGAGGACCAATTCAGGACACTGTTACTTAAGTACCCGACAACAGGCCGCGTCAGTAACCGGCAGTTGTGCCAGAACCCGTAGTGTACGTAGCCCTCTCCATTACATATACCAGTGTAGCCTACTTACTACGAAGATGTAGGTACATTACGTCATGCTGTCTCTTACATACTGGTGTAGTGAAAGTGAAAGTGAAAAACATTTATTTGAGCCGTAGTCTACGTACTGAGCATATATAGGTGCATTACGTCATGATGTTTCTTACGTACATACTGGTGTTGCCTACGTACTATGAAGATGTATGTGCATTACACCATGGTGCCTCTTACTTACATACTGGTGTGGTCTACGTACTGTGCAGATGTAAATGCATCCCATAATTTTGTTTCTTACGTAATAATGGTGTAGTCTACGCACTGTGCAGATATATTAGCATTACGTCATGTTGTTTCTTACGTACATACTGGTGTAGTCTACGTATTGTGCAGATGTAGATGCAGTACGAAATGGTGCCTCTTACTTACATACTGGTGTGGCTTACGTACTGTGCAGATGTAGGTGCAATACGTCATGGTACCTCTTACGTATATACTGGCGTTGCCTACGTACTGTGCAGATGTGGGTGCATTACGTCATGTTGTTTTTTACGTACATACTGGTGTAGTCTACGTATTGTGCAGATGTAGATGCAGTACGAAATGGTGCCTCTTACTTACATACTGGTGTGGCTTACGTACTGTGCAGATGTAGGTGCAATACGTCATGGTGCCTCTTACGTATATACTGGCGTTGCCTACGTACTGTGCAGATGTGGGTGCATTACGTCATGTTGTTTTTTACGTACATACTGGTGTAGTCTACGTATTGTGCAGATGTAGATGCAGTACGAAATGGTGCCTCTTACTTACATACTGGTGTGGCTTACGTACTGTGCAGATGTAGGTGCAATACGTCATGGTGCCTCTTACGTATATACTGGCGTTGCCTACGTACTGTGCAGATGTGGGTGCATTACGTCATGTTGTTTTTTACGTACATACTGGTGTAGTCTACGTATTGTGCAGATGTAGATGCAGTACGAAATGGTGCCTCTTACTTACATACTGGTGTGGCTTACGTACTGTGCAGATGTAGGTCCATTACGTCATGGTGTCTCTTACGTATATACTGGTGTTGCCTACGTACTGTGCAGATGAAGGTTCATTACACCATGGTGCGTACTTTGCAGACGCAAGAAGCACCATGACGTAAGAGGCAACATGACGGAGTGCAATTACATCTGCACAGTACGTAGACTATACGAGTTTGTACGCAGGAGGCACCATGACATAGTGAACCTGGATATGCACATTTGGTTACACAGGCTACATCAACATGTAAGGAAATTCAAAATTAGCACCAATGCATTAGCAGCGATTAATATAGGATGTATATATTAAAAAACAATAATGACTACTTGTAACGTATCTACAACACTGCACCAATATCGTTACACAACATATTGCACCAAAATACACCATAGAATTATATTAAAGAGGTTCGTAAGCATATAAATAATAAGAAAATTATAAATTATTGTTTTATTATCTTTCCATTACTTTTAAAATAGAAATTATTGTTTGATTATTGTGTACTAAAAAGAAAAAAAAACTTAAATATTTTTTAGATCTTACAAAGTTCCAAAACAGCAACCTGTATGGATAGGGATCAAACTGATAACTACCTGCGACATGTACATAGCTAAGACGAGAAAGTAACTGACCACCGACTTCTAAATTGAGAATTTCACTAAATACCCAAATACTGTAGTATACTGCCTGTCTCTTCAGGTTTCTTAAAAAAAAGTACGAGATTTAATGGTACCTACTTCATTTACTTAGTTAAATTCTCAATTTAGAAACCGGCTGTAAGTCTAGTTGACAATACTTAAAATATAATAATTATTATAAGGTAATTTTACTTTTTAATTAGTTTAGTTTAGATATAAATTGTAATTTAAGTTTTAGATTACAATAATAATATGTAGTTATCTCTATTTACTAAAAATTGGCTGAGGTAAACTTAGGTAAACTTACTAAATCAGTTCTAGGTTAGCTAGAATTACATTGACAGCTTGCGTCTTTCTGTCAAATTTTTTTGTAATCCCGTACATTCCTATTTGAATTGTTGTCCATATGTCCTCAGACTCTTCAGGGTAGAATGCGCCTGTCGCTTGAAATATTTTAAAGGCACAATCAACCGCCGTAATCAGTTTTTGAAATTTGTAGAGAGTGTTATTGATAGCTACATAAGCTTTCCTTATGTCAGCTGCCGATGAGCCCACGGATATGACGTAGGGCTGTATGGTGCGTCCAATTTTTTTGAACTTCTCCGTTTTTTCCAGGATTGTAGTGGTCACTTCGCTTTCGTTGACAACTTGAGAGACGAACCCTTGGCTTATCTCGGCACGCGATGGTTTCCACATTGGTTTTTTCTGCTTACGGGTCGGTGAAACGTTTATCACCAATGGCAGCACCATCAAAGCTACATTTGTTGATGTTTCTGGGTTGGTATCTGTAACAGTAAAGTATTGGGTTAAAATGGTACATGAATTAAATACATTATACAAATCAAATACAGAAATTAAATTCAATGAAAATGAAATGAATCCACTTTAGTAAATAGGTACCTACCGTCAACTAGACTAAGCAGCTCACGTAGCGTGTTAGTTACGTACTTGTCGCGGGCAGTTTTCAGTTTGCTCTTGGCATATTTGAGGATATCTTCTTTCTTCAATAAAATTTTTGAAAATAAATTGCCACCTTTTTCAGGAAACATGTGATCAAAATCCTTGAGTAGCTGTAAACAAACCAATGTTGATCAGTAGAGTAGGTATCATCAGTAGGCCAAGCATACACCCATAGTATGAAAATGTAGGCAAAAATGTAATAAATGTGGTATGTATAAATAAATATAAAATATTCTGAATCATGTCAGTTGTGTGTGTGTTTCTTTGATATTTTTTATTTTAGAAATGCTCTCACCACACCAGGGGTCAGCTTACGCTTCAACTCCTCGATTTTGTTTTTGAATTTTATGCGTTGTCCTATTTTAGGAAATAATTCTTTTATATCCCCGTCTTCAAGTAAGAGGACCGTGCTTATATCCAACTAATTATCTGAAAAAAAAAAAATGTAGTAAAGGCACATAATCTGGGGGCACTCAATAATCTAATTTAATATAATATGTATTACTTGTGAGATACATTGTGTTTTTATGCAATGGCAGAGTCAATATACATATTTATTTAAAATATTAAAGATTTTTAATATTGATATGGTCACTATAAGATGTTGTTAGGTTAGCTAATTACGTAATAACTTAAGACAGAATGTCCCTTAAGTAGGGAGTGAATAAATTAACCGACTTGCATTTACATGGATCTCACAACTTTTTACAGTAGAAGAACTAAGTTGCGAGACTTGGTTTTTTTTACAAGTTTTTGATATGATATGAGTGATATGCCAGAGACTTGTCTACAGTCGGTCTGCCTGCACCAAGAAATAGGACTGACAGACCTTGCGATTTGTCTTACAAGTCGATTATTACAGGTATTTAGCTTTGTTGGTGGTTCAAGTTGTCAACTGCAAGAAACCAGATATCTGATTCAAAACAAGTTGTTGCGTTTATAAGGCATTATTCTAAAACTTGACTGACTCAAGTAAGACTGAAAGAATTTAAAATCGCACAAGACTGATGGATGAAATGCTAACTTACGAACGAATGGTGGAATACTGATGGTGTTCTGGACCACTCAAGAGTAAGAATCTTGAAACTAACCTCGAAAAATTTGAATGTGATCTTCACAATTAATTTGTTGAAGAATTTCTTCAACACACAGTTCTTTAACTGTCGTCGTCTTGGGTTCGACCGGCGCCGGCGACGGCGACGCTACAGCCAGTCACCCAATGACCCTCTTCCCACACTCCCAGTGTCGTCTTCACTCATGGTGAACTTACTCTCCAACCACCAGATTACGGAAGAAGACTATGATGTGATGACACAACAAACAAAACAAGCCGCGTTTCGGAAGTAAAAGGTCGCCTCGCTCGCCGTCACAGCTTCAAAACAATAAACAAACAAAACACAACGAATAAAAGTAAGACAGCCCGCCCGCCCTGGCCCCGCTCCCCTCCCAGTATTGCCACCTCTATTCTAAGAGTGAGTGATTTATTTAAAATACGTATACTTACGTGATAATTACTGATGGTGTACGTTATAATTTCAAGTCAATATTTAACATTTAGGCACAAAAAAATTCAATTTGGAAAAACTTACTTAGAGTAGGTAGGTTCGGGGCGACGGCGCAGCGCCTCACTTAGCTTTTCACTTGCGTATTTTTAAATCCATGGACGGGTCTTCCAACGAATCCTTAGCACTCAACTCGAATAACTCGAGTTAACTTGGAACCGAATCAACTCGAGTTGCCTTTGTGACAACTCGGTCATTGACTGCTGGTGATGACTCACTTTTGCAGCCGAGTCGAGCGAGTTACCGGGTCACCCCGAGTTGCCTTCGTGACAACTCGGCCCGAGTTCGACTCAGTCGTTAATGTTGTCAGCGACTCGCTTTTACAGCCGATAAAAGCGAGTTACCGAGTCACCCGAGTCGTCCCGAGTCAGTCAGTCAGCTCGCTGTCGTCGGCGAGTTCATACGTTGCATGCAACTCGCTCGACTCTCACGGCAAATTTTGTAAGTAACTCGGTTCACTGTGAACAAACGTGTGGCGTGGGAGTTTTTTAAGAAAAACAATGGGCACTCCTCTGTGCAGAGCAATATTTATTCAGCCAAGAATGTTGATAATACTTTACTCAATAGTTTTTTACTTTTAATGTTGATTTTTATATTTTATATCGTCAAAGTTGAGTTTGATCAGTATTATATTTTTATTGTTGATTTTTATATTTTTTATCGCCAATTAGTTAAACGTGGTTAGTATTTATATTTTGATATTGATTTTATTAAGAAAAAAGCAATTACTTGACTGATCAAAACAAAGCCATTACATTGTAATAAATAGGTAACATACAATTAAAGTGTAAATAAAATAAATTGTTGTTTTTCTTAAATGTACAACCGAGTCGACATTACGCGAGCTTACACATTTACTCGAGTAAACTCGATTCCAAACTCGAGTTGACTCGCTGCGCAAAGCAAAACTACCTAGGTTGGATTTATTGGAGCCTTTATTGGACATTCATTTTAACTCGAGTTGAGAAAAATGCGAGTTGGCCCATCGCTAATAATGGCAACCTGGTAGTTTTTTTATAGGCACTCAGGTTTGGAACCGCGTTACTGAACTAATACTGTGTGTAAGTGTGTAAATTCGCGTGTTGTTGACTCGTTACTCGTTTGTACATATAACAAAAACATGAATTTATTTAATTTAAACTAGCGTACTTATTACAATGTAATGGCTATTCTTAGATCAGTCAAGTAAGTGCTATTTTCTTAAAAAAATCAACTTTAAAATACAATACTGATCAAACTCAACTTTGACGATATAAAATACAAAAATAAACATTATAAGTATAAAACTATTGAGTAAAGATATAGGTAGTGTCATATTATGTTCAGCCATTAACACACTTGTAAATGGCTGAACATAATATGGCACTGCACAGAGGAGATCTCATTGTTTTTCTTAAAAAACTCCCACGCAATACTTTTGTTGCTCCCTGGAGGCATATTCTTCACAATATTTTCACAGCGGACTGAGTTAGGTAGGTAAGTACATAATTTGCCGTGAGAGTCGAGCGTGTTGCAAGGTATGAACTCGCCGACGGCAACGAGCTGACTGACTCGGGACGACTCGTGTGACTCGGTAACTCGCTCGACTCGGCATCAAAAGCGAGTCACCGGCCGCCAGCATTATGTAAGAACCGAGTCAAACTCGGACCGAGTTGTCACGAAGGCAACTCGGGTTGACTTGGTTCCTTACTCGAGTTAAATGAACTCGCCCATCGCTAGCCTTTATTATAACCGAGTCAAGCAAACTTATACTTCCACAACTGAACTAATGTTAAACATAATAAATCAATACTTATTCACTTTTGACTTTTATATATTACTAAATAAATATACTTAATTTACGGAGCCCTGGCTTTTTATTGTCTCGCAGAAGGTGTAAAAAGTAGAGTATGCTCCTCTGGAATAAAGCTTGTCTTCCTCTTGGGCAGCTTGAACCCCTCGCTTCACTCAGGACTCTATATAACTTTAGGGTTCAATATGCCGCCCGCGACGTAAGACACTGCTTTATTCCCTTAATGCATAATCTACTATTTTACCTTACTTTACACTTCTTATGTAACATCCTCAGCTGTGACTGAATTAAAAGAGAAAGGCTCATGCTCAAGGGTAGGCAAGTTGTCTAAATAAGTAGGTAAGAGAATTAGATTTGGTGAACAAGTCTACCAAAGTTGGCGGAGTGGCAAAAAAGCTGTTAAGACCATTAAGATCTAGAGATTTATGCAGTGTTAGAGAACGAATCCTTTTCAAGTCACTAGAAAGCCCGATTCAGGAGCAGCATGCTCTACCGCAGCCCGGACACTGAAAATCAGAGGTTGAGACATCTGCAGGGGGTTGATGCATGAAGGCTAGGAGGCATCAAACCCACAGAACATATCCAAAGAATAATCGTACCTAATTTTAATTTTCAATACGATAAGGTAATTTTGCCCCACACTGATTGTACCGACTACGATAACAATGTCAACAAGTGCGTTATTATGTGACACAATACTGGCAATACAGAGTAAAACTTACACTTTTCGCTTCCATTAAAGTGATGCTGTTGCATACGTACGGTACGTAGTCCGTTACAGGAGTAAGTAAGCCGAGTCGAGTACGTATAATGGTACCGCATACGTATTGTACATAGTGCCGTACAGAAGCGTAAGTAAGACAGATACTTAACGTACGTAGCAGCGTACAGTAATAATGTAACCGCAAACATATCACACGTAGTCCAACACAGGAACTTATAATGCACCCGCATACGTACTGTACGTAGTGCAGCACAGGAGTTTAAGTAAGACTGATACTTACTGTACGTAGTAACGTACAGTAACAATGTAACTCCATACTTACCGCACGTAGTCTAACACATGAACTTATAATGCACCCGCATACGTACTGTACGTAGTGCCGCACAAGAATTTAGGTAAGACGGATACTTACTGTACGTAGCAGCGTACAGTAAGAATGTAACCGCATACTTACCGCACGTAGTCTAACACAGGAACTTATAATCAACCCGCATACATACTGTACGTAGTGCAGCAAAGGAGTTTAAGTAAGACGGATACCTACTGTACGTAGCAGCGTACAGTATGAATGTAACCGCATACATACCGCACGTAGTCCAACACAGGAACTTATAATCCACCCACATACGTACTGTACGTAGTGCAGCAAAGAAGTTTGAGTAAGACGGATACTTACTGTACATAGCAGCGTAGAGTCAGAATGTAACCGCATACATACCGCACGTAGTCCAACACAGGAACTTATAATGCACCCGCATACGTACTGTACGTAGTGCCGCACAAGAGTTTAAGTAAGACGGATACTTACTGTACGTAGCAGCGTACAGTAAGAATGTAACCGCATACATACTGCACGTAGTCCAACACAGGAACTTATAATCAACCCGCATACATACTGTACGTAGTGCAGCAAAGGAGTTTAAGTAAGACGGATACCTACTGTACGTAGCAGCGTACAGTATGAATGTAACCGCATACATACCGCACGTAGTCCAACACAGGAACTTATAATCCACCCGCATACGTACTGTACGTAGTGCAGCAAAGGAGTTTGAGTAAGACGGATACTTACTGTACGTAGCAGCGTAGAGTCAGAATGTAACCGCATACATACCGCACGTAGTCCAACACAGGAACTTATAATGCACCCGCATACGTACTGTACGTAGTGCCGCACAAGAGTTTAAGTAAGACGGATACTTACTGTACGTAGCAGCGTACAGTAAGAATGTAACCGCATACATACTGCACGTAGTCCAACACAGGAACTTATAATCAACCCGCATACATACTGTACGTAGTGCAGCAAAGGAGTTTAAGTAAGACGGATACCTACTGTACGTAGCAGCGTACAGTATGAATGTAACCGCATACATACCGCACGTAGTCCAACACAGGAACTTATAATCCACCCGCATACGTACTGTACGTAGTTATGTACAGGAGTTTAAGTAAGATGGATACTTACTGTACGTAGCAGCGTACAGTAAGAATGTAGCCGCATACATACCGCACGTAGTCCAACACAGGAACTTATAATACACCCGCATACGTACTGTACGTAGTGCCGTACAGGAGTGTAAGTAAGACGGATACTTACTGTATATAGTAACGTATAGTAAGAATGTAACCGCCTACTTACCACACGTAACCCAATGCAAGAATTTACAATGCAGTCGCATACGTACTGGAATATGAGGCTTACTACGTATTTCATGTTGTAACACCATTGAGAATGATGCACAGTCTTTATACTGGTGTTCCTGTTTTATCATTAAGAAGCATGGTGTGGCTTATAACTAGTTCAGTATGCAGCTTCATTGCTAAGTAAGTGACAACTAAATTACTGATGCGACACTCGTAAGCAGTATCTCGTTGCAAGGTACGTGGTACGTAAGCTGCGACTGGATACGTATACGTAGCTTTTTTTTCTGAGTGTACACTAATCTAATCGCGTGTATAGCCTCACTGGTCGCTGGCCACTCGGATAAGGGGTGCGGGTTGCGGGGTGCAATTAGGTGTGTGGGGAGGACGTTGAGCTGCGTAGCCATAGCTTAGAAAAATGATGGAATTTTTGGTGAAAATTCAAGGTAAGTATATATTTTTTTCTCGTAATGACATCAGAATCGTGTATACTGTATCTCTCGCGCGAAAGCGAGAACCTCCGCACAAAGCGCCGCGCAAAGCTTGAAGTTGTGGCCGAGGTGTAACTAGTGTTTCCTTTCACCGTCACGTCAGCAGGTAATAAAATAGCACGCTCATCCGGCAAGATCTCACCGCTCAACCCTTCGATATCCATCGCATCGCAATTGCCTTCAAACGCGCCGTGATTGGCTAGAAGTGACACCACACATCATTGAAGGCTCTAGCGATGGATATTGAAGTTAGACAATAAGAGGGCCTCTTATCTAGAGGGATATTGTCCGGCGACATACCGACTGATCTACCAATGCTTCGCTGAATAATATCAAGTACTTAAATAAATATTATGTCATTGCGGTATACAAAAGCAGAAAAGTAAATCTGCACTTGAAGAGCTCTGAACCGGGGACCTCTCGCTAACCTGGCGATTGCTCTACCAACTGAGCCAACCTTCTCAAACCAACCTGCGAATTTACCCATGTGCTTTCCCATACCGCATATCGTTAGATACTCTGTAAAAAGTGAGCCACGTGGCGTCTAGAGGGAGGGAGGACGATGGCGTACCTATTCAAGACAAGTCTAAGGCTTGAATTCCCTACGTTCGTCACCTGATACAGCATCGGGTAGTGAAGAATACACATTAAGTACTCTTATCGAAACTATTATAGAAATAAATATTTATATTTTTAAAAGCTTAGCGAATTATCCATCGCAAGGAGATAACAAATCAATATTATTTCATCAAATTAATACAATATCAATTAAGTAGGTACATAGCTTTTGCACGCGCTTGATCAATTTTATCAAAATTGAAAGCTGACTGATACAAACAATTTGAGTTCAGTTTCGGATTCAGCATGCAATTTTGTGCAGGAATAACAAAAAAAATGTTAAAACGACAAAAACCATGTTGTCCTTATTGATAACATTGATAAAACATTGGTTGTATCAATGTTATCAATAGTTATTTATCATATCATACATGATTATTCGAGTTAAAGGATTCTACTTTTGTCTCTTCCATGATTCTAGCACTTAGGTAATTAGTTCTTTTAAAATTCCGGATGCAACATGGCTAAGGTAGCTTTTCTGTACGTAACACGTAACTTAAATACTTATATAATTTATTCAAATAGGACCCATATCATAATAATGTTACATTTAATAGAAACACCACAAGACACTGACCTCAATATTATTATGATATCTACTAGGGGGGATCAAAAAGTAGTGAGAACGACATATTATATACTCCTTGCCTTAGTAAGAAAAAAATACTGGCAGGCATAGCTCAGATATTTGTATATTAATAAATACAAATACAAATATATTTATTTCCAAAAAGAAAAAATCTTACATACCAGGCAGTTAGAAAAAGAGGGTACATCCGATTTTAACACATTACACAAACACAATTTCAGTTATTGTAAGTACTTAATTACAATTTACACGATAGTTAGCATGTATTAGGTATAAAATGAATTTATTTATTAAATTAACTGTAATCTCCGCGCTAGGCCGGGCCTGTCCGGCGGAGATTCTGTGATGTTGTTTAACAAAATAGGTAATTATGTCGCGTAGGGTAGGAGGTGATGCTTAGTGATTGTGTATAGACCAATTGAGTTCGGAGAGGAGTAGACAGGACGTTAGGCATCATTGTTACGTTAAAATTAAAATGAAATTTCCGTAATAGTGATTTTGGGAAACAATTAAATAAGTATCTTTACATCATTTAGATTATGATAGTATAAAATACAATTTGTAAAAATACATGAATATTAAAAATAATAATATATACAAGGTGCTCTAAAAATCATATATAATAAAAGTTAAAATTTAGTATGTCTTAAAAAATAATAAATAAATAAATAAAAATAATATTATATACATATATATATACATATATATATATGTTTGTCTATATAAACACAGTTTAATTGGGGATAAAATAATTACCCATTGCATATGTCTTTATTTAGTATTACGATACATTAACTAAAAAGGAAACAATTATAAAATATTAATAACTGACATACTTTACCTTAACACAGTCAATAACTCTTCAGTTTTATCATAAGAAAGTTCTAGTAACCACTTGATTATTTTAATTTTTGCTTGACCTGTGGGACAGTCGCTGATTTTACATTGTTGAATAATTTTGTTGTATGCTGAGGATGGAACTATTAGAAAACGCCTCGCGAAGCGAGTCTTACATACTGATTCAATTTTTGATCTCAGTACACGTCTAGTTTGATGTTCTGAATTAGATGACAGAACGGCTTTGTGTGTTCTTAATGCGGATTTTAGAACGTATAATTGCCTAACACGGAGAACACCCACCTCTTTGTAAAGTTTGTCCGTCTCATATCTGTACGGTTTACGTAACATAACCTTAAGGACAGCACGTTGAGCCCGTTCGAGATTAAGCAGCGTAGATTTAGCTGAATTACCCCAGATAAGGATACAGTATGTCAGTAATGATTGACATAGGCAGTAGTAGACCGAAAGCAGAGTATTCCGATCAGCACAGTTTCTTAAACGTTTCATAATATAAATAACCTTTCTTACTCGAGATGTCAGAATACTAATATGCTTTTGAAAATTTAGCTTTTCATCCAGAGCAATTCCTAGGTATCTGATAAACGGTGTTCGCTCAAAAACAGGACAGTTGCAGCTATCTCTAGTGACACAACTAGGCAAAATGTGAGCCTTCACTGACAATTCTTGAGGAGGTGCGGTGGCTTCTGTTATGTGAAAACACAGCAGTTTAGTTTTACTTTTGTTTAAAGTAAGTAGATTACTTTCGAGCCATTTGTTTATATCATCCATACCCAGCTGCGCTGCTTTGAAAGCGTCTTCCCAGGTCTTGCCATGGAAGAGAACCGCTGTGTCGTCGGCATAACAAATTGCGTCGATGTCTTTTTTGATGGCCAAGGAAATGTCATTAATATATAAAATAAATAAAGTAGGCCCAAGTAAACTTCCTTGGGGCACACCAAAACGGACGGAATTGAAATCGCTCAATAATTCACCGACCCTAACACATTGTTGTCTGCCCATAAGGTAGCTTCTGAACCAGGCCAAGGCCACACCTCTTATCCCTGATACTTCAAGCTTACGCAGTAGTATTGGAATAGAAACGGTGTCAAAGGCCTTGGCCAGATCCAAAAACACCCCCAGGCATTTCATACCTTGATCTAGATATGAAGCGGCTAGTGAAGTAAGCTTGACTACTGCATCTTCAGTCGATCTACCAGTTCTAAACCCATACTGATTGTCCATCAAAAGTTTGTTGGTTTCCAGGTACTTCGTAAAACGACAGTTAACTACTTTTTCCAGAAGTTTCGAAAAAACTTTTAATAGGGAAATGGGCCGATAATTCGATGCAATATCATTTTGACCTCCTTTAAATATAGGCACAACAACAGCTGTCTTCCAAGAACAAGGAAATTCACCAGAGCTAATACTGAGATTTATTATGTGAGTGAGTGGACTCAAAATTACCTCAGAAAGTTGCTTGACGTGTTTGTTAGAGATTCCGTCTAATCCAGGAGCTGAATCAGATTTCAGTCCCATTATATATTTTTTTATTTCTATTTCATCAGTAGGTTGTAAGAAAAATGAATGGGGGCTAGATGTCATACTTTGTACATTATTGCCAAGGTCTATCTCAGTTTTGTCAATTTTAGTCAAAATGTCGTCTGCAAGTTTTGTGCCTATATTGCAGAAGAAGTTATTAAAATTATTAACAGAATCTTCTGGAGTACTCGTACCTTCTAAAATATCTGGAGGTTGATGATTTTTTGATTTCAGATGGCACATATTATTCAGAGACTTCCATAACCTTTTGGGATTTCCTTTACATGATTCTATTTCATGAGCATCGTGTCTGGCTTTAAGTCGATGAAGAACGTCATTACAAACATTGCGATATTGACGATACTTATGTTTCAATAGTTCATCGTTAGGATGACGCTGGACCTCACGATGCATTTTGTCTCGTTTTTGGGTACATTTTATTAGATTTTGGGTAACCCACGGTTTTAAATTGAATTTGTTTCGACTAATACGATGGATGCTTGTGTGTTTTTCAATCACAGACTGGATGACCGGATCAAAGTTTTGTAGAGCTACGGATATAGATGATGCGTTTATTACAGGGGACCAATCTGTTGATCTCAGTTCTTCTGCAATGGCGGAGATGTCAACTTTTTTAACATTTCTGTTTTTAGGAATAGCCTTTCTATCAATCTCGGAGGCAAGACCAATCATAGTGATTTCATGATCTGTGATACCCGAATAGCAAACGATGCCCTTACAGTCCGACTTGGTTTTAACCATGATGTGGTCGAGACAGGTCATTTTACGAGTAGGCATTTTTATGGCGGGAATAAACCCATATTCTGAAAGTTGATTAAGATACTCAGCTGTAATGGAATCACTGTCTGCATTGAGTATATTTATATTCATATCGCCAGCTAAAATTAAATTAGGAATATGTTTTGATTTTTCGAGCACATTGCTGAGGGCTTCCAGAAATGTTAAAGATGGACGAACAAATGGAGAACGGTAAACACAGACGACGGTATGTGACTTACCAAAACTTAGTTGTAGACAGTTATCGTTTAAAAGTGGAGGTTCCTCAACAATAGGATTAAGAGTTTCACGAATATAAACCACCAGGCCCCCATTCTGATTTGAAGGCTTTAATGTGTGATGCATTATGTAACCTGGTAATTTATGTATTACAATTTTATCTGATAGCCAGCACTCGGTAAGAATGATGACGTCCAATTTCATGTTTAGGCGATGCAAGGTCACCAAAAATTGATCAAAATTTCTGTTAATGCTTCTAACATTGAAATTAAGTATTTTCAAGTTAAATTCATTCAGTAAAAATTCACAATGTTCAGCTTGGTCAATCCTAAGGCAGTCTATCGTCATGGCGTCATCAATTTCTACCATCATTTCTCTTATTATAGACATGGTGGTGTCGTAAGGTAAAAATATCTGAGTGAGAGCATTTGGCGTCTCTGGGGAGTTATTTTATTGGCATGCGAATAAAGAAAAAAATCTTCGATTCTCTTTTGTTTTTTTTTCTGAATGTAGTCATTTGTTTCCTTCGTGTTCTCGAAAATGGAGAAAAAAGAAGTGCGAGCCGTTATTAAATAGGTACCTCTGTTTAAAAAAGTTAACGACGCAATAGATTCACTGCGATTTGGAGGCAACATTAGGAGTCTGCTCCGCCGTATTCCACTGTCGCAATGTATCATATTTAATACCAATTTTGGATAGCATAACCATCTATTAAGTTCTTACTTTCTTCACAATGATTTCCCAAATGAGCCCAAGGATTCTTACAAATGCATTCATAGCTGGACCAAAGCTCCTTACAAATCGCTTTATTTTGACAAGGATTTGGTACGCAAGACGGTTTACAGTCTTTTATAATTTCGTTCTCAATTTCGAGTAGGGAGAACGAGCACGGAGCATCGTTGCGGCCGTCCATCGACGTCAGTCACCCAAGAAAATGTTGTGAAAGTCGAGAAAATTGTACTGAGCGATCGAAGAGTTACCATCCGTTACTTAGTTCAAGAAACGGGCATTTCATATGGAAGTATTCAATCCATATTGAAATAATCTTTGAATATGAGAAAATTCTGCGCAAGATGGGTGCCGAGAATGTTAACCGACAGTCAGAAACAAAATCGACTTGACATTTCGAAGACATTGTTGTACAAGTTTCAAGAAGATTCTGAAAACTTTTTGTCTCGTTTCGTAACAATGGACGAAACATTGGTCCATAATACCTAGGAATTGCTCTGGATGAAAAGCTAAATTTTCAAAAGCATATTAGTATTCTGACATCTCGAGTAAGAAAGGTTATTTATATTATGAAACGTTTAAGAAACTGTGCTGATCGGAATACTCTGCTTTCGGTCTACTACTGCCTATGTCAATCATTACTGACATACTGTATCCTTATCTGGGGTAATTCAGCTAAATCTACGCTGCTGAATCTCGAACGGGCTCAACGTGCTGTCCTTAAGGTTATGTTACGTAAACCGTACAGATATGAGACGGACAAACTTTACAAAGAGGCGGGTGTTCTCCGTGTTAGGCAATTATACGTTCTAAAATCCGCATTAAGAACACACAAAGCCGTTCTGTCATCTAATTCAGAACATCAAACTAGACGTGTACAGAGATCAAAAATTGAATCAGTATGTAAGACTCGCTTCGCGAGGCGTTTTCTAATAGTTCCATCCTCAGCATACAACAAAATTATTCAACAATGTAAAATCAGCGACTGTCCCACAGGTCAAGCAAAAATTAAAATAATCAAGTGGTTACTAGAACTTTCTTATGATAAAACTGAAGAGTTATTGACTGTGTTAAAGTAAAGTATGTCAGTTATTAATATTTTATAATTGTTTCCTTTTTAGTTAATGTATCGTAATACTAAATAAAGACATATGCAATGGGTAATTATTTTATCCCCAATTAAACTGTGTTTATATAGACAAACATATACATATATGTATCAATATATATATATATATTATATTATTTTTATATATTTATTTATTATTTTTTAAGACATACTAAATTTTAACTTTTATTATATAAGATTTTTAGAGCACCTTGTATATATTATTATTTTTAATATTCATGTATTTTTACAAATTGTATTTTATACTATCATAATCTAAATGATGTAAAGATACTTATTTAATTGTTTCCCAAAATCACTATTACGGAAATTTCATTTTAATTTTAACGTAACAATTATGCCTAACGTCCTGTCTACTCCTCTCCGAACTCAATTGGTCTATACACAATCACTAAGCATCACCTCCTACCCTACGCGACATAATTACCTATTTTGATAAACAACATCACAGAATCTCCGCCGGACAGGCCCGGCCTAGCGCGGAGATTACAGTTAATTTAATAAATAAATTCATTTAATACCTAATACATGCTAACTATCGTGTAAATTGTAATTAAGTACTTACAATAACTGAAATTGTGTTTGTGTAATGTGTTAAAATCGGATGTACCCTCTTTTTCTAACTGCCTAGTATGTAAGATTTTTTCTTTTTGGAAATAAATATATTTGTATTTGTATTTGTTGTATAATTTTGATCCAGAGACAAAACAGCAATCTTCGCAATGGCAACGGCCATCATCACCGACCGACCGGCTGGCAAGGATATTTTGGGACTCAGAAGGGATATTGTTGATTATCTGGAGCGTGGAACCACTATTACTGGCCAATATTTTGCAGCTTTAATTCCCAAGTTGAGGAATGCCATCAAAGAGAAAATGAGAGGGAAACTTCGAAGGGGCGTGCTGTTTCATCACGACAACGCACCCGCGCACAGCTCGGCTTTGCGATGGCTGTCATTCAGCAAGCTGGCTTTGAATTGGTTGACACCCCCCTTATTCACCAGATCTGGCGCCTAGCGATTTTCATCTGTTCCCCAAATTGAAAGAATACTTGAGGGGAAACAGGTACGAAGACGATAACGAAGTGATGGATGCCGTGGAGAGCTTTTTGCACGACCAAGACAAAACTTTTTCTTTGAAAGGGATTAAAGCCTTGGAATAGCGCTGGACTAGATGTGACTCGGAGACTATGTAGAAAAATAAGTTATTAAGTTATCAATAGTCATTTTATTCTACCTCATTCTTACTACTTTTTGATCCCTCCTCGTATGCACGAGAGAACTACCGTGGCACAAGTCTTCTTGTCGTTGACAAGTTGTATGCAAAGATTCTTATTACGAGGGTGATTAATGGTACATAGAAGAGTTACATCTCATGACAGCGGGTCTGGCTGAGTTGCAGTAGTGCGTCACTTTTAGTTTATTACTGAACTGTGCGTGAGCATTACTGCGTAAAAAGGTCACTTTGGATGAATCATATTATGATTCTGTTCTATTGCCGTCTCTTTTGCATGGGTGAATAAATTCTAACTCTATCCTACTTTCAAATCATTTTATGATTCACCCAAGTCGGCCTTTTTAGAGCTTGCGGCTTAATTGCGTGCGTACTCATTAGAATAGCACAAAATAAATACATACAGATGGCCAACTACCTACAACCAGCGATCTCGATAGGATTCGGTAGAATGCCAGTACCGACTAGTCACGAGTGCATGCGCTCTGCGATACATGTGATGAGTATGTATTTAAAATCAAGGCCTTCTGTATCTATCTTGTGACAGTAGTGTGCATTTATGGCAGCTGTGTACACACACACACCACTACTGCAATGCATACAAACGTACACAACACAAGTAAGGCGCAAGTTCCTTTCTGGGATAAAAATACTGTAGGTAGCAGATTAAGATGGTTGCTCCAGGTTTCGTTCCCAAACGCACAACTTATGATTGTTTATCTTATTCTTTAAATAAAAAGTATTAAATAAATTATTTTATTTTTGGCAGTACGCGACAATAGTTTAATGCCAGTTATGTTTTTTTAGCAAATGAGAGTTGTTTTATGCATTACTTTCTAAATCATCCTGCACAAGAACTATAAACACTTTTTAAAGTTGCTGTGCAGGATCATTTACAAAGAAATGCACAACACAACCTTGATAGAAAAAGCCTTAGTGAAAAAAGAAAAATGAAACTATTTGACATTTAGTGCCAAAAACCATATTTATTTAATACTTTTTATTTAGCAGCCTTTGTCCGAGGCATCGCCCGCGTTTGTTCAATCTCTGATTAAATGTTCAGCTTTGGCGTTATTTTATGAACATTCCCTTTTAGCCTATACTTATATTGACCATGGTCACCAGGATGATGATAAAAAACCGCATCCAAATCCCTTGAGGGGCTCTCGAGTTCACACGGAACAAATATATATGTATGCAGACAGACGGAAATTTTAAAAATAATAGTTACTGCTTCAGTACAATATAACCCATCATTTAAACATTTTGTAAAAAACTCAATGATACAGACACGACTTTTTTACTACTTTATTATTAGTATCTACTAGGTGAAATTAAATCAACCGACCAAATTCATACCGGAAGGTTAGTCATCAGGAACAAGGTTTAATGAACATCTAGGTGAAATTCGTTTTATTTTTTATATAAGGATAATAGATAAGGTAAATTATCATAAGTTGTGAGTTTGTGAACGAAATCCAGAGGAGCAACCATCTGTCTATCTGGGTTGTCTATTCACGCCCAGTGGAAAGTCTGAAGGTGATATTGAAAGAAGAGTGAATATGGGGAACAAAGTGAACGAAGCCTTGCCCTCCTTTATGGGTACCAGGCAGCCAGGGTGTGACTACAAAAGCCCGATTGGAAGCAGATGGTTGGCTCTTAAACTTATGTATAATAGTAGCGAATGAGTATGGCAAGATGAGCATCGAAGTAGAGTGAAAAAAAAAACAACATGAGTGATCGTTACGGCCTGAAAGATGTAGTGACTAGAATAGAAAAAGGAATGCTTCGGTGGTTTAGACACAATAGATCGGATAATTAAAAGTAGAGTGACGAGAGTCGAAAAAATTTACCGTGAGTAATTTGAAGGTAAAGCTCCATCCAAGCCGACCAAATTGATGATATACTGAAGGAGGGCAAAGTCAAGAACTTGTATGATTAGATTGACGAATGTGGAAGTGGCGAAAGAGGTGTGTGTGTCAGGGTCATAGCAGATGAAAATTCTCTGCCTACACCTCAGGGAGACAGGCGTACATGTATGTACAAACACCACAGTAGCTTTTCCAGAGAGAGTATCATTTTACATTTTAGGAAATTCATTACAATGAAGCTGATTTTAAAGGCTTTAGTTTTAAGTTGAATGCTGTCAAAACTAAAATTTATTTATTGCCATATAATACTTACATGAAAATAGTAAAAGTTTAATTACGTAGCAAGAATTTTAGTTATGACATCACTGAAACTAAAACTAAAGCCTTTAAAATCAGCTACAATGTTAAATAAGCGAAAATTATTCAAAAACTAACAATACCAAATTGTTTTTTTTCTAACGTCTAATTACAAGTGAGTACAAGTTATATTTTACAAATAAATGTCGATAAGTAACGAATATTAAACACTATGATCACATCTAGCTAGAAGGTACATCGTTAATTTTATAAATAGGAGACTACAGATTAAGAAGCTCTAACATTATGTTATAAATTATATAATCCATTTAGATTTTATAAATAGTGACAGACATAAAACACATAAATAAATTAAAGCAAAAACGTGGGCTAGATATATGTTTGTGTTACAAATGGCAATAGTCTTCGCATTAGACTAAATTATGTCTATACCTTGAAATTGTAACTTGTGTGATAATCACTTTATACCCTAACCGGTTTCGTTATATTGAAATGTTTTCATATTGTTCCTTGCTTATAGTCGCAAGGTGAAACCGCTGGACTTATTAAAGTCTTCTTATCAAAAATTTTTACGACATTTCACAAAGTATCAACATTTTTTACGACATTTCACAAAGTAACGACTATCGCAAATTCAATATAAAATTATGTCTACCGATCAAATAATCGAGATATTTTTAAGATGCCATTCATGCCTTATGCTCTCCCTTTTTACGAAGACGTAGACAAGCAGAAACTATATATCCTACTTAAAATTACAAATCAGAAAGTTTGTGTGTTTTTTTAGCTTATATTACAATTTTGGAATCCTTCAACAAATTTATTGCTCAGATTAACAGTGCAATTTACCATAGGAAACGATCAAATTCCCTATGAACTATACAAAAAGAAAATCCTCGGGCATAAAACTTAGTAAGTACGGTCTGTTGACCAACTGAGGTACAGTGCAGATGGTGAGACTGTAGAATTGCGATTGGAAAACAACTCCTATAGGAGAGCAGGCAAGGTCTGTCTTCAAAAAAATATGCTTTGACTTTTATCTTATTCTTCTTTTGTTAGGATGTATACTTTATGTTTCCACGATTTAAAAAAAAAAAACCTTGCCTGCACTGCTGTAGGAGTTGTTTTCCACAATGTCAATGGTGTGCACGCACACAATCGTAATT
This sequence comes from Ypsolopha scabrella, assembly GCA_910592155.1. NCBI lineage: Eukaryota > Metazoa > Arthropoda > Insecta > Lepidoptera > Ypsolophidae > Ypsolopha > Ypsolopha scabrella. The sequence goes on along the minus strand of OU342962.1, from coordinate 12,323,274 downwards.
CTGCAGTCTCACCTTCTGCACTGTATTATAGTAAAAACAGACTAGTAAGCTATCTTCACAGAGATGTCGACCGCGCGGCTTATATGTGTGCGAGCCACAGCACGCACACGACGACAATATCTCAGGCTGTTTCTGGCTATGTGACTAGGTCGGCTGCGCTCCGCAGTCGCACTTACGTACGCCGCGCTACAAAACATATAGGTATTTTGTGGCCGCGCGCCGTTCGTCGAATCGCCGCAAAATAAATTGACATCCCTGCAGCAAAAGGCATTTAAGCCTCGCACGGCGCGGGAGTTGTTCTACTATTCTGTTTTTACTATGACTGTATCTACCCTTTGATCTATGTCGTTAATTATTCAATTAATAACACCGATTATATATTTTTTATTCAGCTAGGATTATGTGGTTGACTCGTTACTCGAATAAGAAAAATTACAATAATTCATGCTGATAATTACAGGTCTAGCGGATAACTAAGTCTGTTCCTGAGGTATGGAAGCGGTACGGGAGGGGTGTGTTTACGGGACGTCAACGACGCGTAACTTCAGTCGGGCGTCAGCCTTGCCTCACTTGTCATCCCTCCCGTGCCGCTCCCATACCTCAGGAGCAGACTCAGTTATGCGCTGGACCTGTGATTAACGTCACATGAGAATGCGGGAGATATCTCACAAAAAATTCGACTGTACATATTGTAAGTAGGGTCTTGTCTGTACAAAGGGATGTAATATATAAAAAAAATATTTGGGCAACTTTTGGGCGCGTTAAAACAATTTTAGAAAACGTGTAAGTCTCGATTCACGTCTACTTCGTTTTACAGCTATCACAATTCGATGGATTTATAAGTTTATAATCCAGATTGTTAATACATTCCCAAACGTAAACGTTGTTTCGGTTGCCAACTCGTTGCCAAACACTAAAAACGTAGATATAAACTGAATTTTCTAAACAGTCTGGCTTGTCACATTAAGCACGAACGTATCCTTAAATAATCAAAATTCGACAGCATATCTATGTTTTAGATGTTTGGCAAACGACTAAAAGATACATAATCTAGGCGCAGGAAAGCAGAAACATTTAAAAAGCCAACGGCACCTAGACGTAGACAAAACGCTACTCAGTAAATAAATAAACTTAAGGCACATCGGGGTCGGTGTAGAGGAGCGCGGGTGGCGGGGTGAGGCGGGCAGGCGGGGGCAGGTACAGCGGCAGGGGGCTGTGTCACACCTGCTCGATCATCGCGAACTTCTCCGGATCCTCAGGCTCAGGCAGAGCCTCCGCGTCGTAAAAGCCAGCGTGGAGAGCCACCACCGTCACTGTTGCACCTGACAACAGATTTTAAGGTAAATGTTAGACCTTGTCCAGATGCAGCGTTTTACACGCGCGTAGTCGAAGTAATAAATAAATAATATGTTAAGAAGCCGACTCCACAGTTGCAAACTTTTCTGGTCTTTTTTCAACTTTAGGTATATATCGATCCGAATATCCTATCCTTGAATAAGTGAATATATTTATTAAAAATAAAAGATAACGTTCAGTTTTTTTTTTTAATTTTTTTTTTGGAAACGCGGACTGGTACTAGTCTTGGCTGATGTAAAATCTCCTTGGTTCAAGATAGTTTTAAAAATGTTACTGACCACTATATTTTCGTATTCTTTGTTTATTCCTTTTTTTAAATCATGAAACTCTTTGTTTTTTTTATGTTACAAAAACGAATTCAAAATGGGAAAAATGAGCATCGCACTGTGATTAAATTCCTCAGTTGAGAACGGAATACGCCGACCCAGATCCGAGAGCGCATGTTTAATCCAAGGGCCACGGGCAACGACGCTCCAAGCGAATTCGCTCGGCTTTCGTCGGCGTCAAGGTATAAAACGCCGACGCTTGCAGCGCAGAGCGAATTCGCTTGGAGCGTCGTTGCCCGTGGCCCTGGCATAAGGTGTTCGGAGATTCATGTCTTTCCGAAATTGTAATTAAATTTTGATCAAAGCAGTTTAAACAAGGCCGTGTGAGCTTAGAAAACGACCCCCGTAGTGGAAGGCCCATTTCTGCAGTAATAAATCAAACGCAAATCTCAAACAATATGACAAAGCAGCTTTATCGAAGAATATGTTACTTCACTTACCCAATACCCAAAACAGAACAGCCCCAGCTCCTGCCAACCAGCAGAGAGCCATAGAGCAACCAGCCGCAACAACATACTGATGTGTCTTACTTAGTTCATAGCTTCCAATCTGGAAAGATAAGTAAAATTTAACTTTAGAAACTTGTATATAGATGCATTTTCATCAACCATGAGAGCAACAGGACCAAGGACACAAAAGAAAAAGAATGGCCTGGTCAGAAGAGTAATACTTTTGAAAAGTTTAAATAACCTGGCAGAATTCTACCCAGAAAAGATAATCAAGAAAACAAACAATATTTAAGTACTTATGTATTATGATCTCACCAAACCCAGAGTTGGAATAAATTTTGACCAAACTTACTTTTGGCTGAAAAATAATACATAGCTTGTTTAAGTATATTTCATAATATCGCAGGTACAGACATAAGGTTAAAACATAGCTTAGTAATAAGTTTTACCTTCCAGTTACTTGGGCCTGAAGTTAACTTTCTGTATCCAAAGAAACTGGCAACCATGGCAATTAGAAGTAATGGAGATGTGATTCTGAAACAAACAGGTAAATACAAATAAACAATAAACATAGTTCACAGACAAGAGGAAATTATACACAGCAGTAAACGGAAACACGATTCTAATAAAGAGTATTGCGCGCATGGTATTGATTTTCTTTATCCAAGGAATAACCCAATATCCCTCGATAAAAAGTAGTCATTATATTAGCCCTGGTCATAACATAACCTATTTTGAAGGAAAAGTTTCATAAAAATCCATTCAATTGGTTGCAGAGTTATAAGCTAACAAAAAACTAACTTAAATAATTGAACAATATCAATTATAGACCATCCCAACCAGTGCGTTTTCTATAAAATCATCTATTAGAATAACTTTCAGATTAATAAAATCGGTGGGATTCGATGTAAAAGGGCAAGTGATATATAAACTGAGTTACTTACAGGCAGTAAGCAAACAGTCCCAAGAAGACCATCAAGTAGTTGGCTTGAAAATGTTCCACATTTCTGTAGAATCTGCGCGAGAGTCGGGGAAGAGAGGCAGGTGCCTAAAAGTTAAAATAGAGATACGTATTAAATAAACCACTGATAGTAGTGTATTACAATAATACTATTAAGATATCTATGAAATAAACCCAACAATAAAGATCAGTAGTTGCCTGTAATTTTTTGTCCTAAAATGATATGACAACTCCAAATTATTAATTACCGGCGCACGAAACAAAAATCTCACACATCATGGAACGCGTAAGAAAGTTCGTAAATAATCTCAGCGCGGATGACGTGTGGACGCTTCCGGGCCAAGGTTACAACTGGACAATGCGAGAAGTTTCCGCCATTTAGCTCGAAAGGTCTCGGACGAAGAAGTGAGAGGAAGCATTCAGGTTGGAAAGGGACGGATACAGACTGGAGTCCTTGACACGCTGACGTGAAGCGTGACGCACGTTCCATAATGCGCAAGAGGGTTCTAGCGACATCGCGTCACTCGAACTGGAAAGAAGTGGGAGAGAGATGGATATAGGCTGGGATCCTTGAAGCGTGTTCCATAATGTGCGAGAGGGTTCTAGACAGATCGCGAAGCCGGCGTACGGTATTTAAAAACGGGACAGATAGCGGTCGAGAGTCAGTTCAGTATTAACTACGAGACAAAGCGGAAACTTTAGTGAACTAAAGGACAACTCTAGTAGTGACTAGTGAAGTGCGACTGTATAGAGCGAATATAACCCGGTAACGATTCTAGTTAGTGGTGGTGAGACATTTTTCAAATTATAGTACGGACAAATTAGCCATTCCAGCGCGTCCACTGAGTTCAGTTAGTAATTCCAGTTGTTATTTAATTTCAGTTGTGTTTAAATAGTGTGTGTGATTACAAATAAAGACAGTTAGTGGTTTTTGGTACAAATTGGGAAAAAAATAATTTATACCGAACCCCAGCTCGTAACAATATACATATAACAAAGGGCTTTTTTTAACATAATTACTGTACCAACTTTAAAATTGTCAGTGGCAACAAATTGCGTCCATGGTCTCCGAGTGGCCAGCAGGCCCATGACCAGGGCAGGAGCAGCTCCGCTTCGAACATGCTGCATCAACCTATGGAAACATTTAAAATATAAATTTTCTGTATGAATGTAACAATAAAACTTCATAAAATATAGCTGTTTTGAATGTTAGAAAGCTACTACGCATATCGGTGAAAACATTAATTATTTACAATTTTATCTGATGAATTGTGTTAAGGCTAAAAGTGTAGTACTGTTCTGTTTGTACTTTACTGTGAATATAGTGAACTGAACTCCTGAAAGCTGGAGGGTAGTGCAGGATTGTCAGTTTTGCCAAAAAAAGAATTGCGATGAAAGGTTTTTCAACCGCAGTAACCCTAGTAAAAAGCGTACATACTGCCTGGAAGCATTGCAATGATGCCATAGGAGTTTTTTGTGATCTCTCAAAGGCATTCGACTGTGTCGTTCACTCAATCCTTGGAAATAAATTGTAGTTTTATCGCATACAGAATCAGGACCTTGATTTGATTAACTCTTACCTGTCACATAGGATGCAACAGGTGAATGTTAATGGAGTTACTTCAGCTGATTCAGCGATAAAAATGGCTGTTTCGCAAGGATCTATTTTAGGTCCATTTTTGTTTTTACTGTACGTAAATGACTTACCATTCTTTGTGTAAAAAAATTACTGACATCCTTGTGTTTGATAATAATACGTCAATAATATTTAAAATTTACAGCAATTACATTGACTCATACAGACCTATTATTAAATGTATCAAAAAAACAAATACAGTTAGTTTTACTTTAAGGAGGGACAAATTGTTCTGAGAGGGACAAACAAAGATGGTACTCGTACATTGGAGATTAATAATGAACCTTTTAACAAGAATCAAATCAAAAAACTACAAAAAGGCTTACCTAACTCTGCTGTTTTTGATGTTCGTAACATAAGGCGACTTACTGGCATAAGAACCGCTAAAATCGTCTACTTTAGTTACTTTCATAGTTTCATGTCTTACGGGATTATTCTTTGGGGTACTGCCGATGCCGCGGATGTTTACCGTATATTCAGAAAAATCTAATGATATCTATACACAGTTTACGTAAAATATTTAAGGACATTAAAGTTATGAAATTACCTTCTTTAAAAGGTGACTTTATCTATAAGACCAAATTAACACTGAAGACTCGGTAAAATGTCAGAACCAAGGTTCAATGACCCAGTTTGCGAAATACTAAAAGTTTTTGTGCCTGTACACTTGTTCAAGAATAACCTTGACTCAAATAGCAAAGGAGGACTCTAGAGGACTAAATTTTATTTTGCGTATTTCACAGAAAGGTATAATATATAAGGTGATTAATTTATGCAGCCAAACTCATACTGGAGGCTTGGTAAGTGGGGCTTGCGTTTGTAGGGAGCCGGAGGAAAATAGTTGCTTAATTTATCCCCGTAAGAATGTATATTCATGAAATAAATTGTTTGAAAATTGCTTAAAATGCTCAAACTTATACGCATTTTAATAATATGAAATAATAATAATATTTTTTATGCTAAAGTATGACATTTCATTATTATATAGGTAGGTATTTTTTTTATTTGGGAAACAAACAGTTATCCTATACATACTAAAATAAAAACACACATAAAGGAACACAAACCAGCAAAGTTTCCATACATGGAAAAAGCAGTACATACAGTACAATCACAAAAAGTAAGTTAGTCCAATGAAAGTAAAATTTAGATTTAGCAAAAGAATATTCAAATTTATAAAGGGAACTATGGTTTAAATTTAGATTAAATTAAACATTCAAAGGAAGCAACTGATACATTAAATGAAAATTTGTTGAATTGAAGGAAAAGCACGGAAAATATCAGTGTTAGTAACAACTTACAATTCGACATCATTGACATACTTTTGGAAACCTTTCCTTTCAGCTGTTGCATTCATTTCTCCGGAAAGATCAATGTTGACAGTCTCACTCATTTTTGCAGCGCGAAAGACGAGGAAATTACAACTTAATGTATGTTTATTTATCAACCAGAAGCCAGAACCAGAAACGCCAAAGCCAACTCGACAACACAGATCACACACAGATCATTTATAACACAGATCATAGCTCAACTCAACGCAACAACACAAATTATATAGAGACGACAACAACAACCGCATTTTTTTTTTAAATTGTCTATCTATCTCTCTCTGTCTGCCTCATATACCTCAGCCACACTCTCGACGAGGAGCGAGAGAAATAGTGAAGGAAGCGTGAAGCGGGCAGGGACGACGTCGCGTCGTCGGTCGTCGTGTGGCTGCGATAATCGTCCTGCCGCTCGCGCTGCTCCTCCCTTTTTTGTGCGCGATTCAAAGGAGCGGCAATATGAAGACGAGTAGCCAGCCACATACTCGCACTGTTGTCATGTCAATCATGTCATGTCATGTCAGTCCGCGTCGAGCGCTCTTACGAAAGGCACGTGTGGGATTTTTGTATGTTTTCTCTTTTTAGTTGTGCTGCCATCGCCGTTGGCCGACGAATGGTCTATTGAAAAAATAGGTAGGTACTAAAATGTATTGACCCGACAAGTGCTGAACCAGCAATTTGGGACACCAAAAATAAAAATTATATATTGAAACACAAGTAACGATTGTAAATTTGTACCAAAATGCTATATAGTTGATAAAACTTGTGTTTGGCGTTTTTGCAATTCAAATTAAGACAAGCGTATTTAATATTATATTAATTACCAGACGTACAGTGTAAATAATTTGCTATACCAAAAAAGCAAAGAGCGCTCGCAGCTGCAATGTCGGCATCCATTTTGATGTTTACCGCGGGAAGGCGAAAGCCGAAATGAATGCGGCGCATGGCGAGTAGTAGTGTGCATGCATAACGACTATATTTTGTTAACGCGCTAAAAGCTATGCGCTAATTGCAAATAGCGTGCTATTTTTTCAGCTATGTTTTAACGTTATATTTTAAAACTGGATTAACGAATGAAAAAGCATGAATGTTCGTTGTGTTGTAGCTTTAGCGACTGTCAGCTATAATAAACGGATAAATTAATTGAGGGAGACACAATGGGCTGTTTTGAAAAAAAAATCGTAACTTTTTATAAATATGTTACGACGTACGATATTTTTGTTTATATTAATAAATATACACAGTTTCAAACATTCAATGAACTTCCCTTCATACTTTGCAGGCTTAGGACTATCAATAATTAAACGCTATTTAAGCTTGAGTCGTTATTATTAGGAAATAAAATTAATGATATTCAATTATTTAGACTTAAAACGAACTATTTCCAAACTACATTTCTTAAAAAGTTCTAGATGCATAAATTTATCACAGAAGCTTTTTTTATTTACTAAAAATACTCGCCAATATTCGCGCACAAAATCAATTTAGGTAGGCGTACACGCTCAAGCGAAAGCTGTTCGGTACTAAACGTTAAAATAAACAATCAATTCAAAAATGACATAAAAGCGCGCGAAATGCATCCGAATCGCGGGGCACAGGTGCGGGGTGAGTGACCTCTGTACGAAACGAACGAATCGTGTCGCGTTTCTTCCGTCGGGATCCGCTGCTGCTAAGCAAAGCGCGCGATGTCGAACCTCGTTAAAAATAGCTCTAAACGCAATCCTTTTTAGCGCGCGCTATTCGTAAAAAGTAATTAGCGCGCTAATTTTATACGCTATACGTTTAATTACTCAATACTAATGGCGAGGAGTGTGGCGATGAGTGAGGCGAGTAGAGCAGCATGTGGCTGGCTAGGGCAACATCGCGGCAGTGCGATGAGCAAAGCGAGGAGCAACGCGAGGGGCATAGTCTGGCTAAGGCATTAGACTTAGGATAATAGTCTGCCTTGATTGCTTTCCTCTAAAACCATGGCAAAACAAGGTCATGCTCATGGCCAAAAAAAAACAAGGCCCTGCTCCTTAAGTTTGCATCACAAATATTTCAATTCGAACACTGACAACAGGATAGCGTAATTCATAAATGCATTAGTGTGAATGAGTGAGGACGAGAGCTCAGCTCGTATGGCTACACTGAGATTATTGAATATTTGGATCGCGCTTCGCGTATGTAACGAGACGTCATTTTTATTAAGCCTCAGCCAGACTATGCCCCTTGCGTTGCTCCTCGCTTTGCTCATCGCGCTGCCGCGATGTTGCCCTATACTGTGGTGCAATTAACCATAAAACGGGCTAACATCAACATCCAAAGTAATCCAGCTCCAAATTTTCAGTTTTTCTTAAATATTTCGAAAACTATGTGGTTAAGCGCAAAAAATCCGGTATCAAAAGTAATCTACATTAAATTGCAAACAAAAATTGTTCTTACATAATCTTGCTAAAGTGAATGGTTCCAGAGTTACGGAGGGTGTAATATAGCAATTTTTGTTTTTTTTAGATTTTTGGAAAAATATCATATTATCTTAAAAGGAAACAATTTTTTTATACAGGATTGTGTTTTGTAAAAACCAATTGCGAATTTAGTGGCCGGTGGCATGTTAGTGATAAGCCCTTGAAGAAACGACAACCTCACCACCCTCTCAAAAGGCGCTACTTTTTAAGGGAAAACACAGCGGTCATAATATGACCTACCTGCTCGGTCATAATATGACCGCTGTCAAACAGGGGTTTGCAGGCTCGGCGCGGCAAGTCATTTCAAGGTCTAATAAAACTAATAAAAATGTCGACCTTATTTAAATGTAAATCACCATCGATGGGCGGTGGATAAAAGCTGAAATGATTTTTACTCGGTTTTTATCAATTTTTTGATAAATACTCGTAATTTTCCGTTTCTATCGGATAAAAACTCAAAACGTAGGATAAATACTTTCTCTTTGGAAATTTGAAAAAAAACTGCAATTGACATTGTAATAATATTCTTAAGGCATGCACGGGGAAGAGCATAAGCTACATATGCTCATGATTTGGTCATAAAATCTGACTTAAGACATATAACTGCGAGTGCAGAAAGAGTGGTCTAAACTGCTCAAGTATATGCGGTAATGGATCAGTTGTATGGTCACAGGTTTTAAGCTTAATTAATAAAGTTAAGGTTATAAAACAATTAAAAAAAAACAGATTTTGAAAATCAAAAGATATAGAGGTATTTCCAACCGCTATTTTGAATGGGTGCAGTGCCTCTACTAAACTGCGATGGCGTCACACGGTCTTAATGGACTCAGTCGGCCTCAGTTCATTACGTGCTGCAATAGTGAAACAAGGACGTGGACTGAGAAAAACCCAATAAAGTTATATAAATATTGTGTAGTGCCTATGTAAGAGTATTAATTCTCGTACGGCATCCGAAAAACACTTTTTTCCTTTACCAAAAAACAAAAAAGTCAGATCAAAATGATGCATATTCGTCAGAAGAGATAATTTATCACAGTGTTGTTCCTTGTATTGTTGCGAGGGCTATTTTGACGTAAATATTTTAAAGGTTGACATATTTACATACTTTCATTGACAAATAATTTTCCCGCAATCGTCATCCAAAGAAACTTGCGAAATTTCAGCAAAATATTCGATAAAGTAGCTTTTTTTGTAAGCCACAGCAGCAAGAGGAAAAAACGGTCAAATAATATTATGGTGTTCAAAACTATATTTATAAAGTTATAAATTATAGCAAAATATATACTTTTGTATATGTACCTATTTTATGTAAAGTTATATGGGCTCTGAACAGTGTTTTGTGGACCGAAAGGTCAAAGACCACCGCTTTGATTAGGTTGTGTTGTGACGGGATAGACTTTATTAGGCTTCCCGTCTCGATTCACAAATAAATATTAGAATGATGAGTAGCAGAAATTTGTATGTTCTAGGTAACAAAACAGGTAATATGTTAATTTATTCTTAAATAATCAAATAAAATAAATACGAATGGGATTTAATTAAAATAGGTGTGTCAGGGTCGTGGCGGATGGAGTTTTGTGGTCTCTGTCAGGTTCCCTGGGAGACCGGCGTAAAAGTATGTTTATTATTCGAATTAATGTACTCGAAATCGAGTTAGTTTACTATAATTTGGTTTCAATTCATGGAAGAACCCTAAAAAAAAGCTGTGGAATATAGAGCTACTTAATTTACTTGATGTCTGTAAAAAAGACCATATTCTTGCATGAGATAGTTAACTTAGTTCTAGCAATGTGAAAGGAAATGCATATTTCAGTCCGAACTTTGCAAATTGAATATTGAGATAAATCAAACCACGGCTAGCAACAAATAATAATAAATTGCCTAAGCAGCAACTTCGCATCGCTTCCGCGCAGCTAAAACAAAATTGGTGGAATGTAAAAGGAAAATGGACTTTGTAGTAAAGTACATAAAGGTTGAAAACATCAGGAAACATTGCGACGCGTTTGTACGTCCCTCTCTTCCTCACCTTTCGCACATGCGCAAATAAGTCTAATTGCGACGCGTTTGTGCGTCTCCCTCTATCATTCACTTGAAATTGTCTTTCTCTCTCCCACCTACTGGAGTTTTTCACGCTGGCGTCTCTAAGTCGGGGAGGGACTGGTGCCGAATGTTGCCGAATGACCAACGATACTTCACGATGGACGACGATGATACATGATGTCTGATGATCGCCGAGAATTATTATTACTTACTCGAGTGGTATAAATAGAGGTGGAAAATTATAACGGGGCTTTTTCTGTTCCCGGAGTTTCGAGGAGGCGTACTATTATCAAAGGTGGAGTTTACGTTCCAAAGTTTAGTTGTTTTTGGGAGGGTTTTATTTTGCATTTGTTGTTTGATTTTCTGGACGTGTAAATTAATTTATCGGGAATTCGTCGGAAATCGGGAGTGTGCCACGGTCGTGTTGGAGCTGTAGCTTAGGGAGATGGAGATATCAGCTAGGTCGAGTGTCGTTTGGAAGTGGGATACGAGCAGTTCGCGATTTATCTAGTGTTTATCAACGTCCAGAAACGCGTCGCGGTCGTAATAAAGCTTTAGAGTAGGGAGATGGAGTTAACAGCTTAGGGACCGTGTCGTTTGGGTTCGGTATATACGTAGTTCGGGATCCGTATCGTAACGTAAATTTAGTAGTTGTAATGAAGCTTAGGGTCGTAAGGGGTTGTCATGGGGAAAGGAGTATGGCCTCTGCTTTGCTACTGCCGGACGAGGAAAGCGGTGGAGTACCGGGGTTGTATAGGTTTTAGCAGCTGGGAAATTGCGAGAAGAGTTAGGCAGGGTCTCACAGAATGAAGTATTCTGGGATCATCGTCCCAACACCTTGCAGTGTTAAACGCTGGGATTATGGTTTTTAACTGCTTCCGCAGGGCTGACGCTTGGAACAGCGTCACACCAGCTTTACAGTCTGGATCTAGTCCCTCAACTCCGGTATATTTCTTGGTTTGCAATGGGGGTCTCTCGTGCGGACCGAGCGTAATGCACTCTGTCCCGAACCATTAGAAATACTGGGTTGGTCTTGTCTATATATTTATATATTACACAGCTTATGTAGGGCCGAGTGTTGTCATTGGCGTGACCCCAGTCCCATTGCCGACATCACTCAAAAACACGTGTCATAGGGACCCGTAGGTAAACTTAGAGGAAGTGACTCACCTCGAACCGTTCTTTCGATTAGATAGGGATAGCCTCCTTACACCGGGATTAAATTAAATATTTTATTAAAATACCATTACTGAGGGACTATAAAGTCATAGTTCTGGGTTTTATTCCATTTTTCATAATCAACTTAATAAGTCTTGAGTCAGGTTCAATTTAAACTATAAATTCAATTAGAATACTTTCACATAATAAAGATGTAAAATTCAGCTGTGAAGAATCCATAAGTGGAGTGTAGTACTTACTTACTTACCATCGCCTGGGTAGTCTACCGGTAGGCAAATGCTAGAGCCTGAACTATTTTCAGTATACAGCTTCCACACCTGTTAGCTTCAGTTCTCCTTATATGAGAGCTTAGTTCTAAATCCTGCTTTAAGCTCTAGTCCAATAAGGGACTTAATATTATTATAGTATTGTACAGGAAAGTACCTAACATTTTGTACTTCTAATTAAATTCATAATGAATTTTAAAACAGGAATAATTTCAATAGCCCATATTCGCTTGTATATTGATAATTATAATGATGTATTCGTTTGTGCTAAGGAAGGAAAATTTATCCCTTCAAACTGGCAAAAATAGCCATGCCTTGTTTCTATACACCACACGGGGTAGAACAGGTAATCAAAAAATAAGTTGACTTGGTGTAAAATTTATACATCATTTTGAACTAAAAGTCAAGTTCAAATAGACCTAAACATGGTTTTCTAGTAAAATATTGAAATTATTCAATTCGGGGTTTAATTTAGTTTCCTCTGATGAGAAGGGCTGTGTTTTATAAAGAACGGAAGGAAAGAATTCATTTCCCATTATTTACAGATATAACTTTCTAGTAATAAAGACAAGGATTAGTTATTAATTTCATTTACATAAAGGCAAATTTATCTTGGTTGAATTACTGGTAAATTTTGGTAATTATCATGTAGGTTTTATAAAAGAAACCTTGGTATTTTGTTTGGTGGTAAAAATAAAAAAAAAGGTATTATTGAAGGTATAAAGGTAAATAAAAGATTTCCATGTGATGATTAGTGTTCTGGTATGATTGAACACGTAGCTGATGGGTTCAAAATCTTAGCTATTTACTTTTTAAATAAAAACGTAATTAATCAATAATTAATTCTAAATTTAAGGACAAAGTATCTCCTTTATTTGACTAGGTTTCTCTTATAAATTAAAACAACCATTTTGTATCAATTTATTTCCATCAAAGTCTCACAACTTAAATAAAAAGAACTTTCCTTCAAGCAACCAAGATTCTTTACTAAACAGTACTTTATTAATTAAATACAGAGAAATAACAGATATTTTGTTTTAGCTAACCTTAATTTGCTTGAGAAAATTATCTTTCAATATCTTGTAAATTACAGCTCTTATTATCATGTAAAAGTTATTTCATTCTTAAGCTATCCGGTATAGTTCAAATACATAAGTTAAATTAAGTTATTGGGGTTTTGCAGATCTACAGTTTTGGATTACTAATTTACGAGTTGTTGTAATTATTCCTGGTTTATCATACATGGCTATTACTAACAACCAATAGGTACATAAGATGGACACTTTGCTGTGGTTTCTTTACAGTTGAATTATGTTAGGTAAATAATAGTTTTAACTGTGTTGTGTAACAAGTTGAGATAAGTTATATAGGTATATTTAGGGCCATGTTAGATAGTTCATTCCAAGTTTCTCTGAAAAGAACTAGGGTTACATACAAACGGTTCACAGCGTTGGGTTCTGCTGTAGACACTGGACGATCACTTGGCCGAAGCATAAGTCAAGGCATTCCTATTATCTGAGGTATCTTTTTGGAGATAGGTAGGTGGTATCTAACTACAGTTAGGGTTCTGTAGGACTAGGATTTAGGTTAGCTATAGGTCAGTAGGGCTGTAGGCAAACGTGCACTAGCTCGGGCTAGGTACGGCAGCTGTGTGTCGAAGGGGGTAGGTAGGGGGGGGGGGAGCAGACGCAAGTCAAAGAAACTCAGATGTTAGAAACAAATAGCCCCCGCCACCCAATCAGTTGACTCCTCGCACACCATAGGTCCGCGCCAGAATTATGAAGCCGCCCCTGCTGTATCTCCTGCTCTTCTAAGTCCCACGCCACCGCAATAGTCGCTGCGTCTCAGCCAGAAGTCCGCCGTATCGGTAGCGAAGCCCGCAGTACCCGTTCTTAAAGTGTGCAGAGACGCGGCGCTCCCCGATGTCACGAATCTTCTGACTTGTAATTGGCTCGGCGTGATGTAGCGGACTGACTGCGCGGCGGGAGATCATCTCACATACCCCTTTCTGAAACTAAAAAGGTCCGATCTACGTGAAATGGTAAGTATCATAACTGGACACTGTAACCTGAATAAGCACCTTTTCACTACAGGTGGCACCGATAGCCCTCTATGTACAGGGTGCCTTCTAGAGGACGAGACAGTGGAACATGTTCCACTGCTCTGCAACCGAAGACATAAGACGAAAAGCAGGGATCGCGACGAACTCCACCTTCCCTTCACTGGACCAGTTTTTGTGTCAGCATGCTGAAGCTGTTCGGCTCTACTTCAAGGAGCTGTCCTGGCTGGGCTGACTGACTGGGGGGAAGTGCACAATACTCACGATCACGGAGAGTCAGTGCAGGACTCATCGCCCCCGCTACGAATTTAGAATACCCCTTTCTGGGGCGTGGGGACTCAGTGCCGGGGCAGGTGCCCCCTTACTGAGGTTTCTTTCGATGCCCATAACCATGGGTATGTCGTTGGCTTGGTTGTTGTCAATCCGGTGGGGGGTCGTCCGCGGCTCTACTCCGGAGGAGCACGACTCGACTCAGGGAGGAGTACGGCTCAACTCAGGGAGGAGCCGCGGTTGTCGCAGGTGCGCGTGGGCGCGGGTGTCGCGAGCGCGCGCCTTGCGGACATGGGTGTTGCGGGCGCGGGTGTCACGGGTGCGGATGTCGCGGGTGCGGGTGTCGCGGGTGCGATTGCCGCGAGCGTGGTTGACGCAGACGCGCGGGTTGCGTCAGGCGGCGCTTTGGTTTCTTCCGTTGTTGGTTGGAGGAGGTCCCGTGGTAGGCGGCAGCGGTCAAGGGGACGCACGTGGTGCGGCGCCAACTCTTGGAGGTGTGAGAACGGCGCATGCTCCGCGCGCGTAGACATCCCTGTCGCGAGCTGGCTGAAGAAGTCGTCCAGGCGTTCTATCTTCAAGTCCCTCGCGATCACGTCGTTCCTCACGTAGCGAGGCGCGCCGACGATGGTGCGAAGGGCCAGGTTTTCTTGGGCTCGGAGACGTTTCTTATTCGTCTCCGAGACTAGGGCGTACCATGCTGGCGTAGCGTAAGTGAGGCGGGATCTCACATAAGTTTTGTAGATCTCAAGCTTCGCACGCAGGGGTAGGCTTGAAGACAGGAGCGGTCGCAGACTTGCTCGCGCTCCTTTCACCTGGACGACGACGTTGTCCACGTGTTTCCGCATTGAGAGTCTCCGGTCAATGGTGACTCCCAGGTACTTCACGTGGGGCTGCCATGGGACCTCGACCCCGTGCAGTTGGAGTGGTGGTGGTTCCTTGGTGCTTCCGGTGATGAGGGCCTGCGTCTTCCCAACACTGACCGACAGTCGGCATTTGAACAACCAGTCTGGGAGCAGGTCCAGAGTGCACTGCATCTTCACCGCAGCGTGGTAGGGCTTGTATGACGATACGAAGTAAGCCGCATCGTCGGCGAAGAGAGCGAGTTGGGTTCCCGCTCCCAGGGGGATCGGTGTACCGGGAGTAGCAGGCTGGAGACAGGCAGCTACTTTGCGGAACGCCAGCTTTGATCTGGCGCTTTTTGGAGATGGCGTCTTCCACCACCACTCTGAAGCGGCGTTCAGATAGGAACGATTTCACGACCCTAACCAGGTGCCGTGGTGCTGGAGAGGTCGACAGTTTGTACAGCAGGCCCTCGTGCCATACTCTGTCGAAGGCCTTCTCCATATCGAGAAGTACTGCAACGGTGTAATCCTTCTTGTTAAGTACAGTAACTGTTGTACTCTGGTAAGCTGGAGGGCCGTGGAGTGGTTGGCTCTGAAGCCATACTGTTCCGGGCGGGGTGTGATGTGGGGTGTCAGTTTCCCGAGCAGGAGTTTCTCAAACACCTTTGAGGCGTTGCTGAGCAGGGTGATAGGCCGGCCGGTTTGTGGAAAACTTAAAAAACCCAACTTCTCCCCCCCAACCCCGACGCTAAAAATAGTGTATCTTTTTACCAAATAATATGTGGACCATATAGAACAATTTGGAGCTGGAATGATACTTTTATTTTAGATGTTGAGGTCTGGGGTTAATTGCACCATACTACTAGCCAGCCACACAATGCTTAATTCGCCTCATTCATCGCCACACTCCTCGCGCCATGCACCGGATTCGAGCTTTCGCCTTCACGCGGTAAACATCGACGATAAAATGGATCCTGACATTGCAGCTACGTGCGCCCTTTTTTAGTAGGTATAGCAAATTATTTACTCTGTTCGTTTGGTAATTAATATAGTATTCAATACAGTTGCCTCACAATAAATAGGAATTGCGAAAACGACAAACACTACGTACCTTGTTAGTAAGTTTTAATACCTAGCATTTTGTTACAATCGTGTCTTGTGTTTCAATCACGGAGAAACTGATTGCTCCCTGGTTTCAATAATTTATGGTTTTTATTTTTGGGGTCCTAAATTGCTAGTTCCGCACCTAACAGGTCAATAAATATTATTATATTTTATCGCGTGGGTGGCGATGTTTTGGGTTCGGGGTTGGACTGGCGGTAATGAAATGTCCGTTATTCGTATGAAAACCGTGTAATAATGGCTTGTCACAAACTACAGCTTACAAAATGGCGAATCGAGAATCGGGACGAAAGCGACGCGCGCGGGGACTATCCCGTTGGCACTCATTGCTCGACTGTCGGCGCGGGCGTCGCGTGTTACCCATGCAACTTATTATATGCGAAAGCGAGACGGCACGACGCCTCTTGTCCTACGCGGAGGGAGTTTACGGTGGTCACACGCTACACCCTCCCCCTCGAGCTCATGAGACCGACCCTGGTCATGAGATCGTACAGCATTATCCTGACGAGGGCGTCCTCTTTTACGCTTTGGCATGACAGGACCAGGAGGTATGTCCTCTCTATTGTAAAAACGACTAAGTTCCGACACGTGAAACTTGCCCACAACTTCCTCAGGAGCGTTCAGGTTCGACACCAGGTAAGTAGTAGGACTGACCCTTTTCGTAACCAAATAAGGACCATCTCGTTTTGGTACCAGTTTTGCAGACAATCCCTTCGCAGCATTACTTAGGATGTGAGATTTTAACAAAACCTGACTTCCTATCTCAAATGATTCTGCAGGTTTCCGAGACTTGTCGGCGTAGTCCTTTCTTTTGTGTTGCTGTGACTCTACTCTATCCCGAATAGTAACCAAAGAATTAAGGAACTTTTCCAAATAGGGCGTGATCTGCGGCACAAAATTTTACTTTCTCAACACAGCTCTGATGTCATACTGAACATTCAACGGAGACCGAAGTTCTCTGGCGAAAGTCAGAAACGCTGGTGATACACCAGTTGTTTGACACACCGCTGAATTCATAGCGAACCTTATCGATGGCAGATGTTCTGGCCACGTAGTATGATTTGTGTCGACTAACTGTGCCAGCTGAAACTTTAAGTCCCGGTTTTTCCGCTCGGCCGGATTCGCTTCTGGGAGGTAAAGGGGCAATAGGTCCTGTTTAACACCAAGAATAAACATGCACTGCTGCATGACGGCCGAAACGAACTGAACTCCGTTATCAGAGACAACGCGACGAGGTAGTCCATAGCGGAGAAAGTATTCCTCTATAAGGACTCGAGCACACGCCTCAGAAGTCGCTTCTATTAAGGCGTAAAGCTCGACCCAACGAGTCGCTATGTCCTCTACTAACAATATCCACCGCTCCCCCTTTTCGCCTGCTGGTAGCGGCCCAAACAAATCGATGGCCAAAACTTCCCGCCTTTGATGGAGTACTGGAGTCTGCTGAAGACCAGAGGGTTTTTCGTTAGATGGCTTGTATCGTTGGCCACTCACGCAGGTTTTTACGTAATCTGCAATGAAACGCCGCATGCCAGGAAAGAAAAATCGCTGGGAGATCCTATGAAAAGTCCTATCAACGCCATGATGCCCAGATATTGGGGAGTCATGACAATCCTTCAAGATGTCGAGACGCAAACTAGCAGGAACAACTAATTGCGGCTCTTCACTATCGACATCTGGATTGTATCTATACAATACCCCTTGCTGCATGAAGTAACCTCTCTCAGACCAGCGCTTCCCCTCAAGACTAATGGACCCTAAATCACTTTCTAAGTCATTCATTATCTTCTCCAACTCTGGATCATCCAGCTGCGCGCGACGAAGATTGGATGGACTCCTTGCAGGTAAGTCAACGACGACCGAGCACATTCCACACTGATCTTTATTTTCTGCTTTGCAGGCAGGACGACTAAGCGTGTCAGCAACGACGTTTGCTTTACCTGGCGTATACTAGATTTGTTGATTGAAAGCCTGTAGTTTAAGTGCCCAACGAACCAACCTGCCTGATGGTGACTTCAATTCGAGGAGCCATTTTAGCGGTTGATGGTCTGTCCCAACAACAACAGTTTGACCTTCAATATAGGCTCTAAAACGCTCAACAGCCCAGACAACAGCAAGAGCCTCGCGTTCGGTGGTGCTGTAGTTCCACTCAGCCGGAGTCAAAAGACGGCTGGCGTACTCGATGAGACGTTCATCTTTACCTTCACCTTGAAGGAGCACCCCACCGATAGCGTAACTGCTTGCGTCCGTTCGTAGCACGAAAGGCTTGTTGAAGTCAGCTTGAATGAGAATTGGTGCTGTTGTAAGAAGCCTCTTCAATTTGTCAAATGTCTTAGACTGTTCTGGACCCCACATCCAAACTTGATTTTTCTTTAATAAGCGCGTCAGCGGCTCTGCGACTGAAGAGAAATTCGGAATAAACTTCCTGAACCACGAACAGGTCTGCAGGAAAAGTTTTGAGGTGGCGTAGTGAAGAAGGTGGAACCATGTCGAGTACAGCAAGCACCTTGTCTTCATCGGGAGACACACCATCCTGGGAAATTACGTGACCCAGATACTTAACTTTTTCACGCGCAAAAATGCATTTTTCACGATTGGCACGTAGATTGAAAAGACGCAACCGTTCAAACATGGCACGTAAATCAGCAATGTGTTGATCAAATCCTGAAGATATGACGAGTAAATCATCTCGGTAAGCCAAAAGGGTTACGTCCTTCAATGAGGCTCCAGAACGCAACCTATCGATGAGCCTCTGGAAAGTGGATGGCGCGTTCTTTAATCCAAAAGGCATACGTTTAAAACGATATGTACCTTGAGCCAAAAACGCAGTCTTGTCCCTGCCGCACTCACGGACCGATACTTGCCAAAATCCACTCCTCATTTCAAGCATGCTCATTAAACAGTTGCGTTTTGTCGACTGGATTAGCTCGTCTATCAACGGCATGGGATAGACGTCGGTTTTCGTGATCGCATTGAGCTTTTTATAGTCGACGCAAAAACGAACCTTACCGTTGGCCTAAGTAATCAGAAGCGCAGGAGACGCCCACGCTGACTCACACTCCTCAATGATGTCGTCTGCCAACATCTTTTCAATTTCCGCCTTCATTAACTCTTTCTTAGAAGGAGACACTTGACAAAGTGGAACCGCAATAGGGGGGTGGTCGCCAGTGTCGATTCTGTGCTCTGCGAAGGGTGTGGGGGCTCCCCCTAGCTCAAAAATGTCCTGGTTGTCTCTGAGGAAGCGGGCAAGCGCGTCGCGTTGTTCTTCATTAAGGATCGTTGCCTCGTCATCCCTAAGGACATTCACAGCTGCACACGAAGTTGGAGGTTGAAGTGAAACTACAAGTGTCCGGACATGAACTGCTTTATTGAACACCTACCCACATACACATTATAATATACTACATCTTTCCCTTCACATTTTTAAGACAAATACATTTTTTGCTTAATTGCTACAACAAATAATAACAAATTTAACACTAATTAATAACATTACCCTGTAGTATCTTTAACTCCTTCCCTTTTGACAAGAATTTTCAGGCATAAAATCTAAGAGACATAACAAAATTCCTCTTTCAAATTTTCATTTTTTTTTTTTTAGGGAATTCTTTATTTTTCTAAATGATGTTTTATTTTTTTAATTGCTTTAGCAGAAGCCGGCCTCTGAATACTATTCGACGGTTCATCCTCTGGGGTTGACTCGTCAGTTGCGTCGTCAACCAGATTATCAATATCATTTGGATCATCATATATGCCGATATAACTGGCGTCATTTACCCCAGGATTTAATATTTCTTCCTGAGATGATGATGGAAGCGTAGGATCAGAGTACATTTTTATCAAGTGTCTCCTATTCCGTCTATAGCGTTTGCCGGTACTGTCTGATACAAAATATGAGCGAGGTTGGGACGCTTGACCTACAACGCGCATTTTCTTTCTTTGATGGCCGTTTATAGCGACCACATGATCGCCAGGCCTCAGTTCTGGAAGGTTACGAGCATGTTCATCATACTTGAGCTTGCTATAATCTTGGTTTTGCAAGATTTTATCATAGTCAGCCGAATTGTCGCGATCAGGTTTAAGTTTATCAGCGTGTACAGGCAGACGTGTATTTAATCTGCGTCCCATTAGCAGCTGTGATGGACTTGCGATACCATCTCGGGGTGTGGCACGATAATTCAGTAATCCAATGTAAAAATCGGTGTTGGTCGTAATAGATTTCATCAATATTGTTTTTACGGTTCGAACCGTACGCTCACTACGTCCATTTGACTGTGGATAGTTGGGTGATGATGTGGTGTGAGTAAAACCCCAAGAGTCAACAAACATTTTGAACTCTTTCGA
Organism: Ypsolopha scabrella; assembly: GCA_910592155.1. Lineage (NCBI taxonomy): Eukaryota > Metazoa > Arthropoda > Insecta > Lepidoptera > Ypsolophidae > Ypsolopha > Ypsolopha scabrella. The sequence goes on along the minus strand of OU342962.1, from coordinate 12,302,655 downwards.
GGCAAAGGCCGGACCATTGTCAGAAAAGAACTCAAAGGCAATGCCATGACGTGCAAATTGGTCTTTCATAGCAAGTACCACTGACTTTGTCCCTAACGACTTCAATGGGCAGACCTCCACAAAGTTGGAAAAATAATCTACTAAAATCAAAAAATATTTCTTTTGAAACTCAAATATGTCTCCTCCAACCTTTGTCCAGGGCAGGCTGGGCACAAAGTGAGGAATCATCGGTTCGCGCTGAGGTCTTGCAGCTGCTAATGCGCACGGCTCACAGCGGCGCACACAGAGCTCTACGTCATGTGACATTCCCGGCCAGAACATAACTTCCCTCGCGCGACGCTTGCACCGGTCTATTCCTAAATGTCCTTCGTGTACACGAGATAACATTTCTCTTCTTAAATCTCGCGGTATAATGACTAGATTTTCCTTAAAAACTAACCCACGAACATGCTGAAGTAGCTCTCTAAAATCCCAATATGAACGTACACATTCTTTTACCTCATATTTATTAGACGGCCAACCATTAAGTATATAATTAATGATAAGTTGACACTCAGAATCATTTTTTGTGTGCTCCTTGATGAGATTTAGTTTTTTATCACTAAATCTCACAGTTTCAATCAAATAACACGTTTGATCGTCTATGTCTCTAGATACTTTATCATGCATAAGATCAGATACAGGTGCTCGTGATAAAGTATCAGCGATGTACATGTATTTACCTGGCTTGTACACTACATTTATATCATATGCCTGCACACGGAGCATCATACTCTGTAATCTCGCAGGTGTGGAATCTAAAGCTTTCTTAAATAAGCTTTCTAAAGGTTTGTGGTCAGTCTCAACAGTGACGTCACACTTACCAAATACATATTGGTGAAATCGCTCCAAAGCGAACACAATAGCGAGCCTCTCTTTCTCAATCTGTGCATAACGCTACTGTGCACCTGTGAGAGTGATGGAAGCGAACTCGATGACGCGGCCACCCTGGAGGAGTGCACAGCCCAAGGCGTGGCTGCTTGCATCGACTGACACGGTGACGGGCTGTCGGGCGTCGTACAGCGCCAGCACCGGCGCACGGCACAGCTCACGCTTCAACTGCTCTACTACAGCATCGTGACTCGTGTCCCAAATCCACTCTGAGTCTTTTTTAAGTAGAACTCGTAATGGTGAAACCTTCTCAGAATAACCCGATATAAATTTAGACAAATAATTTACCATCCCGAGAAACCGTTCTAGCGCTTGTCTATCATTCGGAGATGGTAGATTCATTATCGCTTTTAATTTATTGTCGTCTATTTGCGTACCTTCTGCGCTAAACTTATGACCAAGATACGTTACTTCTGTAACGCCAAACTGACACTTATCTGTGTTAAACTTTATACCCACCTCACGAGCTCTCTCTAACAAACATTCAAGTCGCTCATCATGCTCTTTTCATGTAGAACCCCAGCAGATTACGTCGTCGATAAAGGAATCAATTCCATCGAGGTCTTTTAGTAGCTGCCGCACTCTGGAATGAAATATTTCCGATGCAGAGTTGATCCCATAAGGCAGACGCAAAAATTGGTATCTCCCAAAGGGAGTACCAAAGGTACATAGGTCTGTACTGGCCTCATCAAGTTCAACCATCCAGAAACCTGATCTAGCGTCCAATTTGCTGAAATAGCGTGCACCTTTAAGCTTAGTAGCTATCTCTGTCAGCGTCGGCAAAGGGTAATGCTGACGACGTATAACTTTGTTGAGAGGTCGTGGGTCGAGGCAAATACGAAGATTGCCGTCTTTTTTTGCTGCTATTACTATAGCATTTACCCATTCTGTTGGATGTGAAACTTTCCTGATGACACCTAATTTTTCCATTCGATTTAATTCCGTCTGTAACTTATCTCTAATGCCCATTGGTATTTTTCTGACCGGACACACAGTCGGACATGCATTACTATCAATAGGTATTTTGTACTGACCAGGTATTTTACCTAAACCTTGAAATAAGTCTTTATATTGTTCAATATCCACGCTATAAATCCTTTTTATTAACCCCAATTGTTCACAAGTATGTTTACCTAAAATGCTTTGACAATTATTTTCTGTGATTAAAAATTTTATAAAGTATTGTTTATTTTTGTGCAACCAACATAATTCACATGAGCCTGCAATTAAAATGTAATTACCGCAAAAGGATTGAGCTCTGGTAAGATCCGGCCTAATGTCAGCTAAAGAAAATCCTAATTCCACATAGTTACTTTTCGAAAGTATATTTAGGACGGAGCCAGTATCCAATTTAAAAACATGCTCAGATTTATCACCAGGTAAAATCAAAGTCTCATACCATTTAGAGTCCTTACTGTATCCATACACGGCATCCAAAGTCGAAATATAGAACAAGTTATCATCTTGGTCATCTTCTTGCAATTCGTACACTTTATTTGCCCTATACACGGCACACATTTTTTTAAAATGACCGTGGGCACTACACGTGAATTTTTAGCCGCACACCGAGACCCTCCGTCACAATCGACGCTCCCGCAAGCCATGCAGCACCGCTGCGAGCCCCTGGCAGACCGGTTCGTAGCCTCTGACCCGCTCGCCGCCTGGTTACCGCCAGCCGGCCTGCGCGCTCCGCGCCCCCAGCGCCCGGCGCCTCTCGCGCCTCGCCGGTTCCCGCGCATCCACACGGCGTCCACACACTGAGATGAACTATTGTGACCTTTAGCCCCGTCGATCTGACGACTGTCTTCGTGTGAAAGTTCACTTGATTGACAAATTTTCACCGCTTTGTCTAACGTAAGATCATCCGTCCTTAGTAATCTATCCCGCACCGAGCCGTCCGTGACGCCGCAAACAATGCGATCTCGCAATAACCCGTCCTCCAAGTGTTCAAATTCACATTGTTGACTCAACAGCTTGAGAACTGTGACGTACTCGTCTATGCTTTCGCCAGATTCTTGATTCCGTGTAAAAAACTTGAAACGCATCAACGTTGTATTGGTTTTGGTTCCGAAATGGGCATTGAATCTCTGAATTAATTTAGTGACGTCATCACGATCCTTTTCTTGGTCTTTCGTAAACTTAAACGTCGAGTAGACATCATACCCATCTGGCCCGATCAAGTTGATAAGGAGACTGGCTTGAACATCACTGGGTTCTTTATAAACACCGGAGGCTTTTAGAAATACTTGAAATTGCTTGAGCCATTTTCGCCACGCGTCAGCGCGACTCGCGGGACTCCCTTGCAACACTAATTCCACTGGTGGGCGCGCGTGTTCCATTGTTTATGAGTTTGTAATATCTTATCAACACAAAATATCACGTTTTCAGTAATATTCACGCATAAAAACACATAAAAATTAATAAATTCGCGCACCGCTGTCACCATGAAGTGAAACTACAAGTGTCCGGACATGAACTGCTTTATTGAACACCTACCCACATACACATTATAATATACTACAGAGGTGACACGCTTTCAAACGTTAACTCGAACTTACGCTTATTATTTTCAGCTAAGTGCCAGCTGGCCTTACCAAAATCAACCGAAACATTGAAATTAATCAAAAAGTCAATCCCTAAAAGGCTCTCATTACTGTCAGCCTCAGGAAAAATCAAAAAGGCAACATTCTTAGTTTTATGTTCGAGTGTCACCTTCACCTCCGTAGTAAGTACATTCATTACTCTAATAACGCCATCCGCCAACTTAACAGATCTATTTGACGGGTGCATAGGATGTCCTTTAGCCTTGAGAAGAGCGTATAACGTGTGACCGGCAACGCAACTTTTTGCCGCGGAGTCTACCAACGCAATACCGTGTTTACCTAAAATACTAATATTTAACACCAGTCTTCGAAAGGGTTGACAATTCTCAGCTTGAGAAAAAAAATGGGATTCGTTGGGTTGTACGCTACAAATTTGATCAGCTCCTGATTTTCCGCAAAGAGATTGACAGCCGTTGGCCTCCTCGAAAAAAGGTTGACAATCTCTTGCTTCCTTATTAAAAGGTTGGGAGCCACTGGGTTTCTTGCAAACAGATTGACGATCCCTGGATTTCCCGCAAAAAGATTAATAATCTCTGACATCCCCGTGTAAATTTTGAGAACCATTGGGTTTCATGCAAAGAGATTGACAACCGCTAGATTTTCCGCAAAAAGATTGGGAATCTCTGGCATCACCATATAAACATTGAGAGCTGGTGGGGTTCATGCTAAGAGATTGACAATCGCTGAATTTTCCGCAAAAAGATTGTGAATCTCTGGCATCACCGTACGAATTTTGAGAACCGGTGGGTTTCATGCAAAGAGATTGACAACCGCTGGATTTTCCGCAAAAAGATTGTGAATCTCTTGAATCACAGAGCGTATCCAAAGTACAAGCGTGAGCCGTAAACTACCCCTTAACGCAAGTACTACAAATAATATAATTTTGCTTATTACTAGTACACACACCAATGAGATTACACACACACTTAACATCTCGGGTATTATCAATCGATGTAACATCGTTACGTCATCGTTCACTCATAATAATCTCCCTACAATTATTATTAAAACCATTGGAATTTTCTACTAAATCACTTTCAGAGTTATTGTTCATGGACTTAAAATATATAGTGAAAACCCCTACGGTAGCCGTAGGGTTACCTTCCGTAGGCAACGACGGGTTAAAACGTTCGGCAGCGACGACGCCCTTGACGTCTGGTGCGGCCGTGTGACGGGCGATGGATGGCGGTATATCCATCCCTAATTGCCAGGCCTTACAACAGACTAGTGACGGGCAGCGGCGTCACTGGTGCAAGGGTTTCGGCACCGCGCTCACCAACCCGCCTGCCCAGCGTGTGTGAGTATGGGCATTTCTTCCAGGAGGACCGCCAAGAGTGGCGTAATCCTGGAAAGGCCTATGTCCAGCAGTGGACGAAACAGGCTGATGGATGGATGGATAAGTAATGAGATTTTTACATAAGTTTGTGTTTTTAATTACTTACGATTATGAATAAGTATTTACTAACATGTACTTTTGATTGAACATACATATGAAGCTTATATAATTAATTATAACTAAATATTACTTATATCAATAAAAACTAAACAAAAACACAATTTTCAAAATATTTCGGCCTCTTCTATGAGGCCGTCATCAGTTGAGTGACAGTTATGACAGTTAAAGACTATTTACAGAAAAAAAATAAAAAAAAAATAAAATAATGATATTTACAATATTAATGTGTGATGATGATGATGATGATGATGATGATGATGATGATGATGATGATGATGATGATGATGATGATGATGATGATGATGATGATGATGATGAGTCAATCGGTCGAGTTATGTCTGTCAGTGTTGTCTGTTGAGTCCGGGTCCATAGTGTGCGCCAAGTGACCAGATGTATGATGTCTCCCAGGTCCTCAGTTCTATGTCGGTCAATGGTGGAGTAAATGACTTAATGATACGCACAGTGAAGCAGTCGTTAAAGAGTTGATTGTGGAGGCGAGTGTGAGTGGGGATGGGCAGGATGTTGTTTTGTGTAGTGTCTGAAGTGTGTCTGTGTTGGTTCATGCGGATGTGTAATGCGTTTTTAGTTTCACCTATGTAGAATGCCGGGCAATGTCGGCATTCTAATAGGTAAATGCAGTTATTAGTTTTGCAATTTGTGTTGGATTGTGTTCTGTATGTGTTTGTTGTGTGGTGTGTGTTGATGTGTGTGTCTGTATTGATTAAAATGCATGTTTTACAGCGAGGCCGTCGGCATGGGGAGGTGCCACTGGTGTATGAGTTTGAGTTTGGGATGATGTGAGAACGTTGTTTTGTTTTGTTGAGTGTGCATCTAAGGTTTCTATTTTGTCTATAGCAAATTTGAGGAGTGTTGGGTAGTAGGTGTTGAGTTTCATTGTTTTGTCTGAGAATGGGTAAATTGTCATTGATCAGTGTTTTAAGTTTGTGGCTACCATGAAAGTATGTTGTGACAAGTCGTGTTTGGTTTTTGGAGACGTCTGTATGTCTGTTTCTGTGGAATCTTGGTCTGTGGTGTATGTGTTTTTGTAGAAAATTATTTGGGTAGTCCCTGTTTAGTAAAGCTTTGTGGATGGTGTTGTGGTAGTCTTTGAGTGCATTTGGGTTATTGCAAATTCGACGGCCACGAAGTGAAAGTGAATAGGGAATGGATTTTTTGATGTGAGCGGGATGACAGCTGTTGAAGTGTAGATATTGTTGTTTGTTGGTCGGTTTGAAATGAACGGAAGTGTTAATATGGTTGCTGTTGTCAATGGTCAGGTCTACGTCTAGAAACGTGATTTTCCTGGATGAGATGTTATGGGTGAATTTTAATGAGCTGTGGTTGTTGAGTCGGTCTAAGAAATTGGTCAGCGTTTGTCGGTTGTGCGGCCAGATCATGAAAATGTCGTCAATGAATCTCTTCCACACAAGAGGTTTCATAGGTTCCGAGGCTAAGAAGTTGGTGCAGAATGGGGGGTCCTTGGATGGCTTGGGAGCATTAGCTGCATTAGAATGCAGCTAATGCTCCCAAGCCATCCAAGGACCCCCCATTTTTATATGCTACCAAAGATACACAAAACCAATAACCCAGGCCGACCAATTGTAGCATCCTACGATGCCCCAACCGAACGCATTTCCGCCTTTATCGACTATCATCTCAAACCACTTGTGAAAAATTCACCATCATACATCAAAGATACTAATCACTTTCTCGAAATTATAAATTCCCTACAACTACCTGATAATATAAATCTTCTACTCGTAACCATAGATGTCGTCTCTCTTTACACCAACATCCCACATGACGCAGGCCTATCATCTCTTCGAACTCATTTGAATACCCGTCCTTCACCTCATCAACAGTCAACCGATTTCATTATTAAATTATCGGAAATAATACTAAAAAATAACTTCTTCCATTTTGAAAATCAATATTATCAACAGACGAAAGGTACAGCTATGGGGACTCGGATGGCTCCGAGCTATGCTAACCTATTTATGACAACCATGGAAACCAACTTCTTAGCCTCGGAACCTATGAAACCTCTTGTGTGGAAGAGATTCATTGACGACATTTTCATGATCTGGCCGCACAACCGACAAACGCTGACCAATTTCTTAGACCGACTCAACAACCACAGCTCATTAAAATTCACCCATAACATCTCATCCAGGAAAATCACGTTTCTAGACGTAGACCTGACCATTGACAACAGCAACCATATTAACACTTCCGTTCATTTCAAACCGACCAACAAACAACAATATCTACACTTCAACAGCTGTCATCCCGCTCACATCAAAAAATCCATTCCCTATTCACTTTCACTTCGTGGCCGTCGAATTTGCAATAACCCAAATGCACTCAAAGACTACCACAACACCATCCACAAAGCTTTACTAAACAGGGACTACCCAAATAATTTTCTACAAAAACACATACACCACAGACCAAGATTCCACAGAAACAGACATACAGACGTCTCCAAAAACCAAACACGACTTGTCACAACATACTTTCATGGTAGCCACAAACTTAAAACACTGATCAATGACAATTTACCCATTCTCAGACAAAACAATGAAACTCAACACCTACTACCCAACACTCCTCAAATTTGCTATAGACAAAATAGAAACCTTAGATGCACACTCAACAAAACAAAACAACGTTCTCACATCATCCCAAACTCAAACTCATACACCAGTGGCACCTCCCCATGCCGACGGCCTCGCTGTAAAACATGCATTTTAATCAATACAGACACACACATCAACACACACCACACAACAAACACATACAGAACACAATCCAACACAAATTGCAAAACTAATAACTGCATTTACCTATTAGAATGCCGACATTGCCCGGCATTCTACATAGGTGAAACTAAAAACGCATTACACATCCGCATGAACCAACACAGACACACTTCAGACACTACACAAAACAACATCCTGCCCATCCCCACTCACACTCGCCTCCACAATCAACTCTTTAACGACTGCTTCACTGTGCGTATCATTAAGTCATTTACTCCACCATTGACCGACATAGAACTGAGGACCTGGGAGACATCATACATCTGGTCACTTGGCGCACACTATGGACCCGGACTCAACAGACAACACTGACAGACATAACTCGACCGATTGACTCATCATCATAATCATCATCATCATCATCATCATCATCATCATCATCATCATCATCATCATCATCATCATCATCATCATCATCATCATCATCATCATCACATATTAATATTGTAAATATCATTATTTTATTTTTTTTTTATTTTTTTTCTGTAAATAGTCTTTAACTGTCATAACTGTCACTCAACTGATGACGGCCTCATAGAAGAGGCCGAAATATTTTGAAAATTGTGTTTTTGTTTAGTTTTTATTGATATAAGTAATATTTAAAGAAAATAAAAGGCTAAATATAGCAATTATATCTTTATTTAATTATAACTAAGAGACATAACATAGCAATCTACATTGACTGAACATTAACACTCGAGGTTTTGAAAATTCACTTTTCTAGACACAACAAGCGAATTTCCATAAATTTCCTCTATGACGAAAACATCTTCCATATTTATATATAGGTATAGACAGGCAGACCGATTTTGTGGTAATGAATTCCGTTTTTTTTAGGGTAAATCAATTAATTATTCTGTAGCGATTCCTGTTTCCAAAGGTATTGAAGGTAAGAGCCAAAAGGGTTCCACACCAACCACCCACTTTAAACGACACCGACCGGGTCCCCTCAGTATTAGAAAGCTGTAATTTGACATAAGTATACATATTAATAACGCCGCGGTAAAAACGAAGTGGTAAAAAAAAATGTTTTTTTTGTATTAATATTATCCTGTAAAGGTGGCTCAGCAAGAGTAAAGGTAAAAACAGTAATGATTTCTGTGCTAAAGTGCTCGCTTCACCTAAGAATACTCTTCTTAATTCAATAGTAACTCATTATATTACATTTCCTTAGTTAAGATGTTATTCATTTTACTATGCAGCCAATATTTTTTAAAGGGTACGAGCAAAATAAAAAAGCAACTCAGCGGGATCAGCCGCGAAGACAAATCTGCGTACTCTGCAAACTGCTCAAAACAAAATTATAAAAACACTTTTTGGTTATAATTACCTTACAGAAAGCGCTAAAATCTATAAAGAAACTAAAATATTTAACATATCTCAAACATATAAATACAATACCTGTATATTGATACGAAAAATCTTAACCAACGATTTTCACACACAAATATCTTTTACTAAAAAAATACAATTAAAAATGCGCTTAACAAGACAAGCTAATAATATATACATACAACGTCAGAGAACCAACTACGGTAATAGTAGCATAGTGGCTGAGGGAGCACGAATGTATAACAAGTTACCGAAAGATATTAAAGAAGCAAAATCATTGTTTATTTACAAAAAACTATTGAAGAGTCACATTTTGAAGGACTATTCATTACTTCATTAAAACCTAGTGTTTATTAATTAATTATTAGTTTATTATTAGAAGCTTTTGGTAGAAACCTATTCGCACTTATAATATTAAATATTCATCCTATCAACTCACTGTAAACACAACCCTACATAACATTGCATTGTTAGTGAAGCTAATCACCCACATATTTTTATTTGTTACGCGATTAAAGCGTTCGCTGTTATAAATTGTAACTGTGATAATTTATTGTTTCTCATGTAAGTGAATTTTATTCTTTTTGAGAAAATAAATATCTTAAACCTTAACTCGAAAAATCACCAAGAACTAAGTCTAGTAAGTTTGGGTTTGGGAACGAAATCCGGAGCAACCACGCTAAGCCACGATCGTGCCGGAAGTAGGGTTACCATATTATTATGACAGGCATTTGCCGCACTTGACAGGCATTTATAGGCTGAGACGGTTGTGGAGCCGCGGTGTGGTTGCTATGCGCCCGCTCTTCTGTAGCCGTTGCCGCCGCAAGCGCGGGAGACGCGGGGGGCGCAGGACTAGCGAGCATGGCCGTCGCGGGGCTCGCGGGGCTCGCGGGGGGCGCGCTTCTCACAGGAGAGTCGGTTGGCAACACGCCGCCGGGCGCAGGGGGCAACCGCGGCTCTGACGGTGGACTTTCCCTTAGTGATGCCGACATCAAAGGCACGGACTCAGGCGCGCACCCGTTATGATCACCGAACGCTTGACGCGAACTTAACGAATAAAACGATTGACCGGGCTAACTCTACAGTTCGGACACTTAGATCGGATAACATTTGGGGCCCCGCAACCGTAACACTGCACTGCACTTTTGTCATCTTTCCTATCATTTTTATTAGTGGCATTCACCACTTCAGTCTTGTTAATAATTTTCTCGCAACTGTCCCTGGAGTGACCACTACGTTTACAATACACACAAAACGGACGTTTCGGCTTTCCCGTAGAAACCGACGACGACTTATCGGTGGACCCCACGGTAGCGGCGGCAGGGCGGGACGTACTAGCTCCGGCCCTGGCGTCGTCGTCCTTGTTGTTGTGCGAAGAATTGTCGGCTATGGTTCGTGAAGACTTCGAGTGATGCGGAATAGATTTTTGATGATTATCATGCTTATTTATCTCTTTAAGCGAATCTTCGATGTTGCGAGCTCTGTGTAACAAATCGTCGAATGTTTTTATCGATTCTTTATCTATACGTTTTCTTATGCAGCGGTCAAGAAGACCGAACGCCATGTCTAGCTCAACTCGCTCGCACAAATCTCCTGCGGGTAATTTCGCAAACAAAGCTCGTACCTTTGATATAAACAGATCCGTGTTTTCTTGTTCTTGAACTAAAGAAAATAATTCGCCGTAAATTCGGAAAGGTAGACGACGTTCGCCGAATGCGGCTCGAAGCCTGGTGAGGGCCTCGGACCAGCTAGTAGTGGTGTTCTTTACTCCTTGCCACGATACTGCAGCAGACCCTGTGAACAGCATCGACAGACCTCGCAGTGCGTTCTCGTTCGACATGCTTACGCACGTTTTGTAAACTTCGATTGAATCGATAAAGTTTTCGAGTGACTCTTTCTGATTGCCACTGTACCGTGCCGAACACCGCGAGAAGTTCGCGACGCTGGAGTTTCCGATGGATGCAGCGGCCGTTGCAGCTGCAGCCGCGATGGCAGTGTCGGATTGCGGCGTCGACGAGCGAACTTCATGTAACAACTGTTGGCAAAATTCCGCCTGTGACTGTTCTTGACTGTGACTTTCTTTATTTATCCGACCCAGATTTATAAAGAAGTCTCTGACTTTCGGGTTGGAGACACCCCAGCTGGAACTACGGGTCCGGCTGGGTTTTATCGGGTACTACGGGAGTCAGACTTGAGCCGACCTGATGCTTGCTTACGCTCGCGGAAGGTGTCTGACATGGGTTTGGACTCGTAGTGGCATGTTATTAGTTTCGGCTAATAACTTAGTGGTTTGAACTGCAGGGGTCCGAGCACGTTGTCTGTCCGGTATAGCTTGTCACCGGACGCTCGTCTCCGTGAGCATTTAGCATTCCCTAGTAACGGCGCTTACGGCGGCCACCAATGTGAACGGGTTATGCGGGGCACGTGAGTTGTCCTCAATTTGTCCGATGAACACTGCTGGCGTATGGACGCGTGCATTCGTGTGCGCGACCGTGTGGTTTCAGTGGGAGGACTTCATCTCCGGCACTCTATCTGGATATTAGAGGAGACAACCCGACGCTAGAGGTGTTGTCCGGGTCACCCGTCCGCGTAGGAGTTATCGAAGCCGCAAGGTCAAGATAGCGTTTGGAACAAGGGTTTGGCGTAATTATGTTTCGTGCATTTTTATTCTGCGAGGTGAGCGTGCGAGCAGCTCCGAGTACCTCCTTGGATAATGAGGGAGCCAGCTTCTCTGGCGGGTCCAACAACACTTACTTGAGTCAATCATGTCATATATTGTTTGACGGCGGATGAGCAGTGCTTGGTACTGCTCGGGGCTATCCTGTCTTGACCCTTTTAAGGCGCTATTGTTGCTCACACAGGTAGGCAGAGCGCGGATGAGGAGGGCGCGATGTCGGGTGACCTGTGCCTGTTGCGGTAAAACGTGACGATCACAGGTACTGCTGTTAGTTGACAGTAGTCGATAACACCAGCGGTGCGATCCGCCGCCCTTAAGTGAGAAAGTGATTACTTGAACTCATTCTTGAGTCAAGTTTGAGTTGAAGTTACAGAGGACCTCCTTTTATAACGTAAGGTTGATATCGGCGGTCCACTATAACCTCAACTAAGTAGATACGTAGCGTCGGGGATTGTGACTGTTGCAGTGTTATGAGTAGACTAGTTAAGGCCTCCTGGCTCATAGTGACGTTGCCGGAGTTCTCCACCTCCAGCGATACAGCTTGTCGTCTACCTCGAACCATGAACGAAGGCAAGTCCGTGTAACTAATACACAAAATGACGGCTTCGATAGTCGCGTGTAGGCACTGATATCTAATCCACTGATATACATGTACACAGCAAACAGCTTGCAACTAAAAAATCCTTTTGGGCGTTCAGTTGTTGTGCCATTTGTCCAATACACAAAAACTTTTTATAACCACAAACACGTTGGGCAGCCAGTTATCGCGTGGGTGGCGATGTTTTGGGTTCGGGGTTGGACTGGCGGTAATAAAATGTCCGTTATTCGTATGAAAACCGTGTAGGTAATAATGGCTTGTCACAAACTACAGCTTACAAAATGGCGAATCGAGAATCGGGACGCAAGCGTAGCGCGCGTGGACTATCCCGTTGGCACTCATTGCTCGACTGTCGGCTGACAAGAGCGTGAGTATGTGGCTAGGTACTCGTCTTCATATTGCCGTCCTTTCAATAACGCAAAAAAACCGACAAAAAAGGGAGCGATTGGCATGAATGACAAGGAGCAGCGCGAGCGGCAGGACGAATTACGCAGCCACACGACGTTTCTGCCTACTTCCCTCACTATTTCCCTCACTCCTCGTCGAGTGTGTGGCTGAGGTGTTAGCACACACTCATACACACATACACTGTGATTGGCTGATTTCCAAAGTAAATACATGATGACGTCGTCTTTATGCTCTCGAAGAGCATACCTTGTCTTCTTATAGCATGCGTATGCTCTTATTCCAAAGTAAATATATGATGACGTCCCCTTGTGCTCTCGAAGAGCATATCCATGGTATAATCACAGACATCCAATATATAAGGTCCCACAATATTATGTGAAAATAATTCTAGGGTAGATCACGTATCGTTCACTGATCAAATTAAAGAAGAATAAAAAATTTTTTGCTCAAATATTTTTTTCACTTCCCTGTACAAAGTGGTTCAATCAGTTGACTAAATTTATATGGAAAGGTAAAAATAAAGTATTAAATTTATATCACTGCGTTATAGAAAATCAGAAAAGTAAATCTGGACGTGAGGAGCTCTGAACCGGGATTCGAACCCGGGACCTCTCGCTTACCGGGTGGTTGCTCTACCAACTGAGCTATCCAGTTCTCAACATGACCTGCGAATTTACGCTTGTGCTTTCCCACACCGCAAAGATATGTATAAGTATGAGTAAATGAGTACTTATACATATCGTTGCGGTATGGGAAAGCACAATTTTCTCCACTCATTATGTACACTCGCACTTCGTAGTACTCGCGATGAGAGTATACGTACATCGTGTAGTCGAGATGTATATTTTGGACGGATGTTTGCCGGTGACTGGCTGGAAATCGCGGGTGGGTTGGTGGGGGTTGGAGGCTCGTTGAGAGGAAGGAAGGACGTATGTCCCGGCAGTAAATACACATCGTATTGTAGTGTTATCTCTGTCGCACGAATCACTAACACTACGGTGACAGAGAGAGACGAGTAGCGCTGCGTCGTGTCTGTTGTCAGTCAGTCACATAGTCACATGTCTCGTTGAGTAGGTAACAATTTATTCTAAATTTGGGAACAATTTCCATTAAAGAATAAGAACAAAAAAAAAATTTTTTTTTGCGATTCTGTGTTCCATTAGTAATTCTGATTCATAGATTTCAATAAAGCTAGTGGTTTCATATTCAACATGTATATATATATTAGTCTGTCAAAAAAGCGTTGAAATGAAAATGAAACTTTAATTAACTTTATTGGACTTTAAACGTTCAAGTAGAATAATTTAGTTAATATATTTATGAAATAACAACGCTGTTACTATAGGCTGTCCGAGTTATGATGATATGGGTGACAGTTCGTAATTTTCCGTTTCACCTATACTACTCACAACATACTACATACACCCAGGTGCAAAAGAAAATATTAGGTTTTAGAAAGAATGTATATCATTATTGCAAAAATACAATAAATTATTTATCTATAAATTGAAAGAATAATCACAGTGTATTCGTCAAATTTAACAAAAAAAGATTCAGAAAAGAATAATGTCTTTTTGCTACTTTATGCGTGGATCGGAACGTTAACCCATAGGGACTGACACTACATAATCGAAAATACATCGATGAATCGGTGCGGCCATCATATAGGATCGCGTCAGTATGAGTGCATCTTGTATGCGGTTTGTGTTTTCATTGCGGTTGCTTTACGTGCTATTTGTTTTGACGTTTGTTACAGTTTTTGTTGATTTTTGTTTTGTTATTGTTGTTTGTTTTTGGTAAAAAGCCAAGAAAAACAAAAAAAAATCTCTGAGCTCTCAAGCTCGGGAGTTATTGGTTGGTTTAATTTAATTAATTTAGAAATTAACAAAAAGTCATTTGGATAATCAAAGAGCAATCAAATATTTTTATATCGATTTGATAGCCCTTGTTAACGTTCTCGATACTTAAAAAAATCGATTCTATTTCGTTAGGGCACATAACTATAACTGCCAACTTTGAACTGCCACCCATATCATGATAAATCGAACATACTATAGATTTAACAGATTTTGTACTTATTTATTTGGTGTAACCAGGCGAAAGAAAAATAGTTTCTTCAATATTCATTTCAACTATTTTTTGACAGACTGTACATAATTTAATTAAAGTATTCAATTATTTTTTTCATATTACGAGACTATGTTTTAAAGATAATAAAGATTATTGTCGCGTTTAACGACTTGAATTGTGCAACGGTTGCAGCGATGTATTTGTGTTAAGCGGCCATACGTCAAAATTACAGATAGCCTATACGCTGCAGAGAGCAGCGGAAATATATGTACAGTGCGACCAACTTATCTGTTCAGTTGGATTATCCACCCATCTCTTTCTAGTGTGATAGAAAAGAGTATAATTAGAAAGAGACGGCGAATGATTTTACTGAACAGATAAGTTGGTCGCACTGTACAAGAAACCGACACATCGCAACCCTATAGTGCGTTCCGAGTCACGACATAATCGATTGCATCGCATCTGTCGTCATTCCGAATCTAGACACTCGTGTGGCGCGGCGCGGCGCGGCGTGAGTAGTTTGATGGTACTTTTATTTAGTGCTGTCAGCGCCATTCGGAACCCGGCCCTAGTTGTCAAAAGTCCATCAAAGAAAGAACCGTCCGTCCGTGTCTTGCTCTTGTCTCTCTTATTTTGTGTCTTGCTTAGTTGTATGTTCAGAAATAATTGTAATGTTTTTGAATAAAATAAATTTTATACGTGTTTGTGGCTTTCTGAGTTTCGTGTCTTCATTAGGATCGGATTCAGTGGATACAGAAACTGAAGTTATATTTTCGGAAAGCTCAGTTTCTATTGATGGTAGGTTTTGTCTGTTTGCTATTGTAATTTATATAGGTATTTTTAATCCTTTACAATTTGTTTTTAATTACTATAACTTTATTATTACCTACATTTTTTTTGTATACTGGCTCCTCAAATCTTATAATGAAGAGATATTCTCTGTATGACAATTGTTTCAGATTATATCTTGTGCCGTACTTGTGGAGCAGAGATATCAGACTCCCATTATCTATTTCCCAAGCTGAGCCCCGAGTCGCGATTTGCTTTCAATGAGACTCTGTTCCAGAAAGAGAGAGTTCTCATTCAAATCTTATCTAATTCTATATCATATGATTTTCCAATAATCACTTCAGCCAAATCAGATTGTGAAGGTGTTGGAGAGGTAGATATTGATAAAAACTCAATATTATCTAATGCTCATAAATTGCTTATGTTATTTTTAACATAAAAATAAACTGGCTTATCAACCATGCCCTTAAAGACGGTGCAGATATGGTTCTTATTCTGGGTATGAATTTCAGTGGCAGTGGGATCAGTCTTGGTTCCCGGGATACCTGTGGAAGCCATGCATTTGTCCTAAGTGTGGTGATCACCTAGGCTGGATTTTTGACCCTGTAGACAGAACTTTCATGTCCTCAAAACCATTCTTCGGTTTAGTCTTGACGAGTCTTATTGGTGAAAACTGTAACTACCTCACCAACTTATTTTGTTTGGGTTTGTGATGTACTAAAATCTGCTTGGGAGTGTTGTGTTATTTGTTTCATCTTGTTATGATTTATGTTTCAGCCTTCCTTATTTAGAAAGCTGTCATTTAAAAATCATTTTGTCGTCCTCACTCTTGGTTAAGATTAGGTGTGTTATTTGTTAACAGTTTGGCTCATTTTCTACATTTCTCTGTTATTGTGAACCCCTACCCCTAATCATGACATTGTGAAGTAACAGATGTGCAAAATATTGAAAGTAGTATTTTCTAGCATCTAAGTTTTTTTTTTTACAGTTACAGATTCTTTAATCAAGTATCCTGGACAATTCTGACACTAAAATGGCTGTCACTGTTGAGGCCAAGGAGTTCCTAGCCAAATGCGAAGAAGAACTAAAGGATCGCTTTACTGACAAGGATGAAGAATTCATGAAAGTGTACAATTTAGAAAAACCTGTCCCACCAATATTAGAACCCTGGTGGGTGCCAAACAACCAAGGAAGGAGGAACGATCGCCGCAATAACCGGCGGCACCACCCGTACGAGAGGCAAGGAAACCAGGATAATAGAGACAAGTATGATAGAAGGGAGAGGGACCAACACGACAGAAGGGACAGGGACCATCAGGACAGAAGAGGATACAGTGACTACAACAGAGACAATACAGGACATAGTGGCTACCACCAACGACCAAGATATTACTAGTTTTCTAATGTTGATGTATCTATTCAAATAAAAGAAGACATTTTCTCAAAAGAATATATTTTCAATTATTATGGCTCGATGACATTTTAACAACTTAGAAATTAATTCACCAATAAAATTATGCAACTACAGCGATCTTTATTGAAATAATAGTGAATAAATAAATAATAGGTTCATTAAAACTCTCAATGCTACTCAACAATGCTAGTGATATTATAAATTTGTAACAATTATGCCAATATAATTTTAAAACCTAAGTTCTGCAGTAATACATTTATTTATCTGTTTGCACTCAAAACTATAACAATGAATGTGTAGTACAATAATCTGCATGGACATATGCATGCGCAGCGAGCTCTTTGAGTGGGTTGTGCAATGACCACCTTGGTTACTACCACGGACCTCTCACAGACCAAGGCAGGCTGAGTCAAATCATATATTTCACAATACATATAAACCTACTTTTTACCTTTAGTAAAAGCTCATACATTTGATATGTGAGAGTTCCCTGGCCCTGGTAGCTGCGCACAGACCCTAAAGGTTGTAGAACCTGCAATAACTTCCCATACTCTTTCCAACTTTCCTGATCTTCCACATCATAAGACAGACCTGAGTAACATCATGCTAAGTGACACGATTACTAAGCACAATGACGATTACATTCATCAAGCTTTCTAAGATATATATATTTTTAAACTTCATTACTATTTTAATATTACATATCGGCTACTCTTCTCTGTTTTGAAGCATTACATCAAAAATAATTTACATGTTCCTTACTCTTTAATCCATAAACAAAACTTACCTTCGCTATCCTAAAGTGCATATATAGCACAAAATAAGCTTAATAGTCAGACCGGCTAACTAATGAAAACATTTCATTATTCTTTACAACGAAATGCAACCATATAACTCAAATCACAGTGAAAGTGTAACATAGGCTCACTAACTTAATATTATGACTCAATACAATCAAACACGAACATACAAAATCCACTACGGTACAAAATGAATATTCAAGATAGTAACAGTTGACAGAATCAGCAGTCACCAATGAAAATAATTGAAAGTGACGTCGTCGGCGCGGCGCGAGAGGCGAGGCTGCCCAATCCCCAAACGACTTGGGTTGAAGATCTGGCCTCGTTAGTGAGAAGGATTACTTCATTCACTGCAACTATGTATTCAACTTGAATGTTCTATAAATCAACGGTTAACACCAATAAGACGGCGCTAAACACATAGTTAATGATTGATTCGTTAGATAAACCTCTACGTAACATTATACATTGATTTTTATTACAAATATTTTTTCATATGTTATTTTCTTAACAACAATGCACAATAGTAATTGTTTGAATTGACACGTATTCGTTATCAGATTGGTCGAGTGTACGACCGGCGCTAGACATCCTGGTCTTCGGCACCAATCGTAGACCGACCAACCCGTAACGCGAGCTAATCATCATCTAATCCATTGAGTTCACTACTGAGCTCTTCCCTCTCTCAACTTACAAACGAATGACAATTGACTAGTATTAATGCCCTTCCTACACATTCGGTCCGCCTTCCATCGGCTCACCGAAACGCCTCGCCTTCCATCCTCCGACGGCCCTAAATTCGACAAGGATGAAAACATTGGTCAGGTTTACATGACTAGAACGTGTCGAGTCATAGCGTGTAAAGTACAAAATTTAGACCTGCAGTCGAAAAGTATGATTCAAAATGTTCGTAGCAAATGTTCATAAGATATTCTAAAGCTTTGTTTCGGGCGCGGGGGCGGCGAGGTTGGGTGGGTACTGCCCTGTGGTGACGTCAGCCGCTCAGATGAAGGTCCAGCACTCCATGATCTTGACGATGAAGTCCTCACGGGTGGTGAGCGGGTCGTTGCCGTACGTCGTGCAGCATTGCGTGCGGCCAAGGTACAGGTCGCCGTCCAGCCACAGGCCGAACTTGCCGCTGGAAGAAGGAACGTATTGGTTAGTGAGTTTCTTCGAGTAAAGAAAGACTGGCCACCTGAAATTGTGAAGCGTGTTCGTTTTTAGAGTGCACTCTCACGTTAAATGACGACGCTTAGTAATTAAATTATTGTTACACCTCTTATAGGATTACTGTCAACTGTAATTGATTGTTATAGGTACAAGGGCGGTAAGTGGTCAATACCAACCCGAGATATTTAGGCGCACTAGGATGCTTTATTGAACACTCTACTTTTCATCACTAAGGCGAGGGAATTAAGTTTTGTTGGGACACCATTTTCATCGAGAAAATTTGCGTGCCGAGCCGCCAGATTTTACTTGTAGGACTTTATTTTTTTTGCGATCTTCGAAAGTCGAAAGATTTTTCCATATTGTTAAAAACATAAAATACAGAATACACAAAAGAAACAAAGATTAGGTAGGACTGATATTTTTTAAATTTTCTTACCTAAGACTGTAAACAGGTGTTACATGACGCAATTTCAAGTTAAATACGACCTACTCAGAGCATTAATTATGAAAAAGTAGATAAAACAAATTAAATCAACAATGTGGAATAGATAATAAAATATGACTATCGATCCTTAATCGATAAGAAGCTAGACCTTGCCATAGGTTTACACACACGTGGGAGCGACGGAATAACAAAAGGGCGCGGACTTACTTGAGCCCACTGCCACAAGTGTGTGCAAGCTTCCGTGATTACACTGGTGTCAATTCGGTGTAATGTAACAAAACTTAATCGATAAGAAGCTAGACCTTGCCATAGGTTTACACACACGTGGGAGCGACGGAATAACAAAAGGGCGCGGACTTACTTGAGCCCACTGCCACAAGTGTGTACAAGCTTCCGTGATTACACTGGTGTCAATTCGGTGTAATGTAACAAAACTTAACTTATTTGACAGGACGAAACTTAATTTAAGCCTTCCGTCCTTTTCTTTCTGTATCGAAAAGACAAGGACAGGCTGCTTAAAATAAGTTAAGACACCATTATCAACCCTAGATTCCAAAATTGCTAACAAAAAGAAATATATTTTAGCGTGAGTGCGTCTCGTCTCTTATGTTTCAACACGCTTATTAAACTTTTCCAACAATATTGACACAACCCATCAGTGACAATGTGTGACTGGTCACGTGACGTCCTCAACTACGTCATACTAGTAATGTAAGAAGTGAAAGTCAATGAATGTCCAAACTGGTAAAATCTAAGTAACTTACTCTCCGGCGCCAATGGAGATGTTGTCGTTGCTGCCGCGGATGAAATACATGTTGTCTCCCGTCCAGCCCCAGTACTTGAACTTGGTCTTCAATGGTTTAGGCGATTGATCTTGAAAGAAAAGACATTGACATTTTTAACGATAAAGCTATTCATTTTAAATATAAGATATTACAGCCAAATCCATTATCATAATTATTTTGAATAACTGAAAATTTATATATATATATTTATACTTTTTTATTTTTCTCTTTCTGACTGTTTCAAATGTAATTTTAATTTTCAATTTTTTCTTTCATGTTGACATTCTGAATTGGTGATTAATAAATTTAATATATCACTTCAATTTAATAATATTTTTAAATAATCTGTGTGTTTTGTGTGTCTAGATTTATAATTCAGATTTAAGATAGTGTATATATTGTAATTCCAATTGTTAATATTGTCCTGGTAATTGTAATTTAGTATTTGATTAATTATTATGTTGTTAACATTTTATTACACAATAATTGTATCGTAATAATGCTGTGTACGCCTGTAATTGATGGCAACACCAGATATAGGCCCTATGTTTACTTTCTTATTTTTTTTTTGAATTTGTGTGTTGAAAACTCTGGCATAAACTGCTCAATCGAAAACGCTGTGTAGGCAAAAAAAAAACAAAAGAATTTTAGGTGCGGTTACCCTAACTAATTTATATACATGTGTAATTGATATATTATTACTAAAATTATTTATAATTTATATACATATACATATTAATATAATCATATAACTAGATACAAAAATATATTACATACTTATATAAGTACTTAATAATATTACTTGTAAATTTGCATGAGGCTGTTATAGCATACAATTGTTTTCTTTTCTTTTTTACCATTCATGTAGTGTTTTTTTTTTCTCGTCCAACCCTCTCTTACTCTCTATGACCTTATAGTCATTAAAGTGTCGCATCAAAGTTGATGGTCCTGTAACAGGCCTTTGGCTCATTAGGGCTATCACAGTCGATACATTCGTCCCTGTCGGCCCAAACACGAGTGCTCCTTTTTAAACACGAATGCATATGTCAATATTTTTTGCCTTAAATAAATAAATACAAATACAATACATTGTTGGTGTACCTTTTTGTAATAAATAAATAAATAAAAGAAAAGTCAGTATTTAATATGCGAATATATGCCAGAAAGGGACCGAACTGTGCAAGTAAGCGGGTTGAACTTAATTGTATCGGTAACACTCTTGAAAACTTGTCATAGATAAAGCTGAAGCACAGTTTAAAAATCCATAACGTTGTCCAACAAAGGCATTCGGATGGAGCGGTGTGCGGGACTTGCGGGGTGAGGTTCCGGACTGCTTGTTCGAAAATTGTGTTTAGCTCGGTGGCTTACCTCCCGCGTCTCGCCCCGCACAATTGCTCTGTCTGAGCGCCTTCGTTGGAACTGTGGCTGTAGTATTGCTTCAACACATGAACTGGGAAGACGGAGGCACCCAAGAAACATATTCCGTCTTACATTTACATACGCTACATTTAAAATACCACGACGGCAGAATAACAGCAATCAAAAATAACACGAAATAAGAGTGGATATCAGGACGGCAATTCTGCCAAATGCGACAATTTGCGAAGGCCGATAATTTTTAGAAGCTCTTTATGATACATGTATCGAATTTTTTAAATAATAACCTTATGTCCGGAATCATAACCATATTTTACAAGTCTTTAATTATTGTGAGATATATTTCGGGCCAATTTTAATGTGTTTTTTTAGTTTTATTCACATAGGTATATACATCATATTCAAAAGACAAAAAAGTTAAATCAATTACATTTATTTACAAGTCTTTTAAGTTGCTATTTAGTAGAATTTATCACACGATTAACAAAGTATGAAAAATATGGCGAGAATAGCCGCTCAGTGACGTCAGAATAACAGCAATCAGAAGTGTCAAGGAATAATACATGAGTAGAGTGGATACCAACCTTCTTTCTCATCGTCCTTCTTCTCTTCTTCCTTGGCTGGGTCTTCAGAGTGAGACGACCTCCTCGGAGGGTCACCTCCCGCCTCCTCCTCTATTCTTTGGAAGGAGAACAGCAGTGACTCTCCGGTACCGTAGAAATGTTCGGAGGGATGCAACGCGCAGGACGTTAGTGCGCCGAATACCTACAAACAAAGCGATAACGTTTTAACACTTCCTTTGATGCGATACTTGCGAAAGATGCTGAATCTTAAAATAACATTTAAAAACATGTTATATACAGGATTATATGAATCCCTATTGAATTAAATTAAGCGTATTTTTAAGACTTTCTACTATATTATTATGTATTTTTAAGACTTCTAACACATAAATCAGAACCCTCTTGTATTTGTAATTCGTTAATAAAAAAATAATCAGCCTAATTTAAGAAATGTGTCTGTGAGATACCTAATATAAATTAAATGAGATATTATAGCTACAGAGAAGCAATTCCAAACCATCTAATTTTCGAAATTAGTAACCGGTAATACAATTCAACGATGGGCCACAATATAAGCCACCTTTTTGCAACTAGATTACTTATCAATTTAATATCACTGTCTGAATTATATACGATTTTATAAAAAAATGGACTAAGAAACATCAAATATAAATAGGTCACGGTAAGACAACCTAGACAGGTTAACCCATCGGTTGGTGTACCAATTGACCGGACAATGAACTATTTGATATCGGTCTTTGAAAGTCGAAGCATGCATCATATAGATTATTTGCGGTGTGTCATCTGTACCCAGTAGCTTTGTGTTGTTCTAGAAAACTGTTTTTTCGAGAATGCTTTCTTTCAAGACATTTATTTCTCGGGTGTTTAATATTAGATTACATGTTTACAACATGCGCGTTGTTTTGAGAGCTCTTGTCGAGTTGTTACGAATACATGAATCCGCCCACAAGCAGATTGAAAATGGCTTTGGTCTTTAATCTTAAATATCTTTTTTTACACAAGGTGATTTTATGCTGGAAAGTTTATACTCAAAGACGTATAATATAGCAGCAGACCTAACATCACACTAATATATTATAAATGCGAAAGTTTGTGTGTGTGTATGTGTGTGTGTGTGTGTGTGTGTGTGCGTGCGAGGTTGTGTGTGTGTGCGAGGTTGTGTGTGTGTGTGCGAGGGTGTGTGTGTGTGTGCGAGGGTGTGTGTGTGTGTGTGCGAGGGTGTGTGTGTGTGTGTTTTTTGTTACTCTTTCACGCTGAAACGGCTTAACAGATTTGGATGAAATTTAGAATGGATATAGATTATACCCTAACTTAACACATAGGCTACTTTTTATCCCGGAAAAAATCATGTTAAACCGAATAACACGCGGGCGGAACCGCGGGCAAAAGCTAGTTATTAATAAACACATAGAGTCGACGCGTGGCAATTTTACCTCAGTGAACTTCGGCCTCTTTTAGATATATATATTGCTTTTTTCCAAACAAAATATATACTAGAGATTAGTTTAGGAATTAACAAATATGTTTCAAGCATAAGCAAGCCAAAACAACCCATTTTTATACGTTTCTCCGTACCATGAAGCCTAAATGTAGCTTATTTTTTGTATGGAAACTTGCCACGCTATATTTTAATGTTTGGTCTGCTACTCAGCAATAATTATATGTCTGTGTTTATACTGGAAAAAACATACCGGGAACGATAAGTAACAAGAACCAATATTTTTTTTGAATTTCAATAAATATTGTTCCATGCAGTCCACAACAGCTGTTTGATCAGTACCAGAGAAAAAAAAAAACGAATTTCGTGAAAATGTGGACCTCACTTACTAAATCTTCACTTGATTGATATCTTGCTATGTAAACAAATATCACCGCACAGACTATAAAATCAGATGGATTTCAACCACAGCTATGCCTCAATAGTAAATTGGGTGAATGACAATCTTGGACAAGGAGGGCGTATTGCAACAATACAGTCGACCGGTCGTCTCGGGGGTGAAAGGGGATTCACTTATAGCATTTTGTGCAACTTTGTCATAATGAGAGCCATTGGGACACAAGTGCTTGTTTGAGAAACGGACGAAGTTTTCGCAATAGACATCGGTTTTTAATATCGGACAAACAATGTTAAAACTTTAAAAGAATTTATGATGTTATATTTGCAGAAACGCTACGTTTTCTTGTAAGAAGTTGACTAGGTGTGAGTCACCCTTTTTGTTGTTTTATAAATCGTTTTCTGAACTCTAATGGGAATGGCCGAAGAAATGCGTCAACAATATTTACTTTCTTGAGCTTGTTTAGAGAATTAGTCTATCTATTCTACGGGGTAACGTTGCCAGCTTTCTCTACTTTCCCACCTGACATATTAATTCATAATTATATAAGGTTCTTTTTCAATTTTAATGTCAAGTTTTAATGACACTAAGAGCAAAAGAAGCCCAAGTTATTGGACAATCAAAAGACGTCTGAAAATGAGGCTTATCTTGATTTGAAAGTCTCAAATGTGCCTCCTGAGGTGTCGCAGGGACCTGGCAGGGTCGCCATGAGGTAAGCCGAGGGTTCCTTAATATGAAGTCAGTAATAGTTCTACCTTTATTGCCTTAGATCACTTATATTTATACATAATATACGTGACGCACACGAAGTGACCTCGCTACACACATACTTGAGTAAGTGTGTGTGTAGTATACTACATCCCAAAGTACGCAATATTTGCACAAACATGCTCCTACGGGATATAAACAGTAGACAACACAGGCGGTTATATGTGGCGGTATAAAATATGTAGTATAATAAATACAAACATTATTATCGGTGTCCTGTATGACGAGTAGCACGGGCGAGTCGACGCGCTGCATCTTGCGGTACATGGAGGCGAGCGAGAACCCGTGCTGACTCGTGCTGAACGCGAGCGACCACATGTAGCCCTGCGCGCGCGCCGGCAGCACGCTGCACAGCTTCTCTCTGACAAGTAACACGATCCATTATTAGTTATCAAGTTAATAGTACCTGTACTACTACATACATATACCGACTTCCTCATAGTTCCATCTGCGGAAATTTAAATATATTTTCACGTTTCCTTACTACAAGTAACTTTGAAAACTTGTCAATTTTAGGTGCAATTTTTCTCGTCTCCGCGGTTTATTCTTCGAGAAAGTGGTTCAGTATGATCACTATATTGTGTGGTTCCATTTAAATTATAACATATATGCCCATTTGCACCCGGTTTAATAAAAATAAAATTATTGTTTTGATTTTTTTTTCGTGTTTGGGACTGTCAAAAAAGACCAACTTTGAATATTTTTCCTATAAAACTGTTCTCAATTGGTACGCAGGAATTTGATTAAACCATTTTAAATAACAATGCCTTGATCTTGACCCACAGCGTCAGATAAAAATGTCCGATCCCAGGGGTTTTTAATACCTAATAATGTACCTATAATAAATGAAACGATTCTACAGTTCGCACCAACCCAGACAGCGTCACAGCTGGGAACACTCGTGGAGGGGCGACGCGGGGGGGATCCTGCGCAGCTGAAAGCTAACTTCGACCGCCTTCTTGGTTGATGCGAATTGTAAGAGATCGCAGTGCGGATGTAGTAGTTCCATCGGGGAAAGATCCGCACACTTTACGGTTTATTTATGGTATAAAACAAATCTTTACAAGATTTAGTATGGATATTGTTTCATTTCGTTATTATTTAATAAACGCAACTCCCTAAGAATGCAACAGATGAGTTGGACACTTTCCAAATAATTATAAATAACCATAACTTGGCACTCGGTACTTAAACATATACATACTAACATACTGTATCATTTGTCTCACTCGTATTACTACACTTTTATTTCTCTCTCCCTCTCCACAGTTCCTGCCCAAGCGCAACCTCTGATACACTTAATATTAATAGCGCTAAAAGGTCTTGATTAATGTCAGTATTCATAGGTCAAGTAGAGACATTTTTTCCAATTTATGTTAAGGTCTCGTTCCCAAATGCGCAACTTATGATTGCTGTTCTTATTTTTGTATAAAAAGTATTAAATAAATGTGATTTATGGCACTACGCGACTATAGTTTAACGTCAGTTATTCTTTTATAGCGAAGTTGTGTTATTTTTGTATTGCTTTGTAAACGATCCAGCACAACAACTTTAAAGCGTGTTTATAATGTATTATTGCGTAGTGCCATAAATCACATTTACTTAATATTTTCATGAAAAAATAAGAAAAACAATCATAACCTGTGCGTTTAGGAACGATACTAAGAGCAACCACTTTTTTATAGTGCAACTGTAGAACGACGCAATGCCAGCTTTCGAATTAAAGAGAAGGGATGACCGGTTGCAGAAAATTCTAAGTCAATAAATATGGACAATAATCTTAATGAGATTTTACATAATGTGAAATGAAAGTAAAGGGAAGGATTGGATGTTCCGGCGTATAAGTATCGATAAGCGAGATCTCAAATCTTAGGTTAGGTATGTAAATGTCATAATACATACAATTATTGCTGTCATGCTGAATTTAAGCCAGTAACACGTGATTACTACAACAAACTTGTTTTGTTAAGTCAGTTTTTATTAAGTCATTAAATATGGCGTCAACTCGAAGCATACTGACTTCATTTTAATGCAACAAATCGTCGTTTTCCGCCAGCGCTTACATTGAATCTACATGTGATTTGTGCTCTGTGAGAATCGTGATACCAGCCACGATGAAGGTAGCAGTTCAGCTATATCAACCAAGATCGAGAGGGTTCCCAAGTAACTGATAAAGGTTTTGATCATCTGATTTGAGAGAGGCTTCACCGACCGTCACACATCAAGCTGCTAATGTAGCTTACCGAAGCCCCTTAAGTGAGTGGCTCCGACCGAACCACGATCGTACCAAAAGTCTATTGTAAATCAATTTGTATCGCAAATCAATAATTCTACCAGATAAGCGACGAATGAGTTAATCACAGCGCTCGCATACTTAACCTATTGCTCTATCGATTTTCGCATAAAAATTGAAGAAGTCTGCTTAAGGTAACAAGAATTCGTTGTCAATATTTGTATCGTGTTAGTTAAATGGAAGATCTGTAGCTTCTGCTTGCCTAGAATTAAATGAAACTTGAAAAGAATTTATGATGTGAACAAACGGCTCACCTCAATAATTACTATCATCAAGATAGTCGATTAGTTTCAGCAGATTCATACAGGCGCTACGCAGCCGCGTAAGCGTCTTCAATCGCCCTGAAGAAGGCAGTCTGAATCTGGTGAAATTGTCGGTTATCCCGATCATAGTAATTATTGATACATCTGCTTATCTCCTTTGAATACATATGTTAGTACTTGTAAGAGAAGAGTACATACCTGTGATCCATGGTGAATATCTCGGATGTACCGATGAGGTCGGGCGGGCAGAACTCCATGTCGACGGAGGCCCCCGACGAGTACAGCGCTCGTCGCAGCTCATCGCTCATCGACAGCACCTGAAGACACCGTCTCATGTTATTATTTGTCGGTGACGAGGAAGGCACGTGTTATGGTAAAAGGCCGAAGCGGTATTAATCCTAGGGTTCTCGTTGACGCCTTTGTGTAAAAAGCAATAATCATGCGCAGTATAAGTGGAAGGCAGGCAGTCATATCCCATACCCCTTAATTGTTGATCTTGCAAGGAAAATTTAGAAAAATATATTTTTTATAACATTTTGAAAAATATAATAAAATTTTATGAATCACATGACCTCTGCCCCCATTCGCAATGAAATGTCAAGCTGGAGTCGCGTTTGAAAGCAGTAGGCGATCCTTACAAGCTTAGTTAACCGAGCTTTTAGGTTGCTTCTGACCAGCTTATATAGTGTAGTATATTAATTAAGGACGACACTTTTCTGTAGAATCTTTTTTAGTAAATGCTTTTAAGACTTCGACGAGGGAGACCTTGGATCTACTTAGTGCTTCGGGCTTTGCCTACAACACATGCATGAAAACTCAAATTGAACTAACCGGCTAAATTATTTCTTAAATTATGTCTTATTTAGTAAAATTTGTTGATTTCTCTACTTTTTAACCGGTTAATTAAATTTCATATCGTAGACGAGACTGTTGGAAAAGAAAAACTTGTAGCAATGCTTTGTATAATTTTGCTATAGTTCCTATTATGGTCAAGTCGATGTACTTGACGGTTACGGCCTTCACTGACTACATTGATATCGCTATATAGCATACTCGTTCAATCAGGAGAATTTACTTTTGCATTAACCTAACTCACATCTTCTTATCTTCCTAAGAGATATAGATATATATCCTTCCTTCTATCCTAAGGCTGAGATTCAGAGTGCATTTTGAGTCCGAACTCAAGAGGAACTCAATCTTACAAACGTCACTCTAGTATGCGATCACGTCGCTTTTTGACGTTTGTAAGATCGAGTTCGGATTCAAAATGCACTCTGAATCTCACCTTAACCCAAGAGTGGGTGTTAAAGTTCGCCTTTGTGCATTGTTTATTTTGTGCAATAAAGTACTATTCATACATTATATGAAAAAGCATATATCTTTATCCGAAGAATAATAAATTATATGAAAGATGTTTTAATTTATCACCTGAATAAAAATTTAACGACATGTACAAGTTAGTACTATTTTCCAACAGACTCATTTCAACGTCAAACAAATATATTCAGAGACAGAAAAATATCCCTAGTTATAAATTTTTTTGGAACGGGCCATATCATGTAAATACGTATAATTTCGTAGTGATGGTTCGCTGGATTAGAGGAACTAATTGTAATTAGTCTTATTAATTACACAAGAAAAGTATTTTGTCGAGTGCAAATTCACAAGTGCAACACAATCACTACGAAACTAATTCATCAATTTCGAAAACAGTTATATAATCATAACTATATAAAAGGTATTGCACACATTCTAGCGTGCGAATAAAGTAGCCTGGGTAACATCACGTTTTTTTTATAACGAGCTATAAAAGGGTTACCAAAAATGTCCATCATAGAAAAGTAATGAAAACAGCACATTCATTAATACATTTGTAAATGATGCGAATGGGATGTGATGATGTAAAACATTGACTTTTTCTTCGTGAGTGAGAATTCTACGAGGGCAGATGCAATGGATGTGAAAGTGACATAAAATTAAAACAAGATGCAAGTAATGCATTCCCAGACACTACAGTCCACATTCAACGGAACTCTAATATTTAACAGAGTGCACTACGGGGAGTATCCAATACACGCTTTTATAATTCGCACGTTTTGGTACGGCGGAATTTAATGTAGTATACCTATGTACCTGGATATTATTTATGTAAGGGCTAAAACACACACAGGGTCTTTATACAGAGTGTTAAGATGATTACCTTTTGTCTTAAACGGGGTATTCTACCCATTAATATGAACAACTTTACTATGCGGCCATATCTGGAATCGCAAAAAATATCAGATGTTCCATAGAAAAGTTAGACCTACTCGAACAAAATGTATGAAATATGGGTAGAGTACCAAATTTTAAGGAAAAATGTAATTATATTAACAGCATAAATAATCCTTGTAGGTGCAAACTACACTTCTAATTACCGTGGCCAAGCCGGAACCGCCAGAAATATAAAAGCGTCGAAGTGGTTTATAAATAAATAACATCTGGTTAAACTGTTATTTTCAGAAGACAATGCTCGTTAAACGGTCAATGTAACAGTCATTTTCATTTACATTAAATAGGTCACGATGTATTGAATTTTTCAAGTAAGTTGGTTATATAAATATATAAACAGTTTATTGAATTTTTAACACAGTTTACTTTGTATGTTAAATAATAACTTTAACACAGAAAATCTAATGTTATTTATACATGTTATTAATCACAAATAAAGTATAGTCCGGTTGTTTCAAAAATTCTTACATTCTACGCATTCTTTGCTTTTAAAACTATATAAACAAGACAACGTCATATTCTTTGCTACAAAACTTAGCAATTATCATAATTTGTTAAACCATTACGTCACTCACTTAATATTTTTAACACTGTATCGAGAGTACCATAATGAGACTTGTGAAACCGCCCCAAAATATCTCAGTAAGACGTCAAAAAAATTAGAGAACATACTCCAAGTGCGCATTACATTGGCCTAGCGCAAAACCCACAATCAACGGCTATACTCTAACAATCAATTGAAACTTAAAACTTCAAGATATAATATGTTCGAAACGGCAACCGAAATGCTGAGACCCTCTAGCCCTAAAAAGATCTCTACTAGGAGCCAGAAACCAAGAACACAAATTTAAAAAGGACGCAGCATCAGAGCCCTATCCCCTTGTCGAGTGTGGCTGAGGCCTCCCGAACCCTGAAAAGAGAGAGAGGTCCAAATAACGATCTTACCTCCCGTATTGTCTGTATGGTAGCGCGTCTCTTCGCCTTAATAAAGTTGGTGCTAGTGCTGCAGATGGAGTGGACGGTGCCTCGTCGTTGAACTGCTATTCCGATCACGATCAACTCGACCCTACGAATCTTTTCCATTATCGCGCTAGCGAGTCTTCGCAAAAGGCGAAACATTATCAAGTATTTATTTTTAATTTAAAATATGTTTTACTGCTGCGTTTCAAAACCGCCACTAATTTAATTATTAATTACGTGACGTTCGACTCTATATACATATCTTCAAGCAGGAAAACAAAGAATATCAAATACGATTTTGTAGAAATATAAGCGGGATAGTAAATTTTTCAAAGTTTTATACGACTTTTTCAAAGCACATAGTTTAACCACGGCTGTATTTTACAAAGCGCTATTTCTTCCTCACATAAAAAATACAATTCAATTTAGACGGACCCGGCAGCTATCAAAGGCAATATCGCGTTGGTAACTAAGATGTGCCCACAAAATAAGTCAATAAGAAACCTCTTTGGGATCTTATCGTTATCACTGCATTTGGGCAATCGAAGTATTAACATGTCAATTGTATATAATTTACAAGTTTAAGTAGACGTTATATATGAATAACGTATTATCAGTTTAGTTAGACATATTTTACTACTTTCAAAACAACAGGTCATATATTAGGGTTCTGCCAAAACTGAGAGATTTATTTATTTATTTATTTATTTATTTATTTTATAAGAAACAAAACGTCTTAAACTTAAGATGATAAACTTAAATATTAAACAAAAGGACTACATGTTTCATAAATGGTACAATAAAAGGATATTTTAGTGATTTGACCGCTAGGCTTCAGGAGTTTACAAAAATAAATGCATACTCAACACACTGACATGAAAAGAAAAATGACTGAAATTTAGAAAAAACAATGATGTTTAGAATAACAAATAACTTAGATACATGAAGGTGTTGACTAAGGTAATTATTATTATTATTTATAATAGCAGGTCCTTACAGATAATAAACAGTGAAGACAAAATTCTAACAAAAACACACCTATAGAAGGAATTCAAACACGTTCTTATTTTTATTTATATTAAGAGCTAACATTGGTTCGTAGCACTACTAAAACCTGTTTTTGGAAACAAAGAGATGACATTTCTATGGTAGGTATGCATTAGAAAAGAATTTCACGGAGCAGATTTTTAAATTGATACAAACTGGATGAAAACATGTCTGTGGATTCTAGTTTATCATTATAAAGTTTAGAAACTCGTCTTAAATACGTGTTGCTAGCGTAGTTGGTTCGACATAAAGAATTAAACAAGAGATCTCAATGTTTCGTCTGAATTCACTACTGAATCGATTGAGCTGCAATTTTTTATGTATATGCAAAGAGTTACATCGATCAGTGAAAGGCTTTTCTAGAAAACAAGAAAGTCTGCGAATAGCGAACCGACCGTGGGAAATTTCTAAAACCATAGTATCTCCATTTGCTTCGTTATTTTCACGTACGATTATACAGCAAAAGGATAGACAGTATAATCAAGACCTACCCAAACGGCCGTGAACTTTTATGCCGTAATAGATAAGACGGCTCGTCTCTACAATCGTAGCATAGTCCTCAGTAAGTATTCAACTTATGAATACATGGACTATACGTGGCAATCGTTTTTTACTTAAAAGGATTAATGCTTGTGATTATCGGCACTTTATCGAATTTGA
The DNA here is from genome assembly GCA_910592155.1 of Ypsolopha scabrella. NCBI lineage: Eukaryota > Metazoa > Arthropoda > Insecta > Lepidoptera > Ypsolophidae > Ypsolopha > Ypsolopha scabrella. Next base: position 12,270,298 of record OU342962.1, on the reverse strand, counting down.
AGATACTACGTTTCACAGAGTATATATTAACTGAATTCAGGATTTCATTCATTTTCGGCCATTATCCAGGGCTAAATATTTGAAATAATTCACTAGATATATATAATTCAGTTAGATAATCCTGTGGAACGTAGTACGAGTACTTTACTCATGATATTATTTACACCTCTGATAGTCTTTTTATTCAAAATAATTAAATAACTCGCCAATACAATATAAGAATGAACCACAAAATATTAAAAAGATGAAGCACCGAGACGTCATGTACTGTTTATACGGTTTGAATTACGTATTTACAACTTAATCCTGTAAGCTGAAGATAAGTAAATAAATTTGCACAATGCTTGCGATTGATTTAGGGTTTTTTTAATTCTTCTTGCAATTCGTAAGTAATTGTTTCAAAAAGTACAAATTAAGTTTTGGCCCAAATATGTATTGTTATCAATTATATTATCATTTATGTATTTACAACTTAATCCAGTAAGCTAAAGTGAATCAATTAATTAGAACAATGCTTGCGTTTTTTATTTTATTTTTTTGATTCATCGAATTTATTGTTTTAAAAAGAACACATTAATTGTTGCCCTAAACATTTTGAATGCATTTACTGTTATCATTTGTGTACTTGCAACTTAATCCAGTAAATAAATTAGCACAATGCTTCCTATTTACATATATCGAATACTTATTATTTCAATTTTATTATCAAACAGATTGTTTGAATAATTATATTAATTTCTGCCCTAAATGTTCCTTCTCTAAGTTCATCATAATAGAATACTGCCCTAAGGAGTGATTGCTCCATACAAGTTTATTCAATGTAAAGTTAATTTACTGACTATTTCTTAGATAAATCCTAAAATTAAGCAAAAATTAAAAGTAAATTAATTATGAAACTGAATTGAATTTTATTCATATTCATATTCATATTCATATTCTTTATTGCACAGAAAAGTTATACGTACAAGCAGTCATAAATTAAACGTGCTATAGGCGAGCTTATCTCTGAGAGAGATTTCTGCCAGCAAAACCTAGGTGCTAAGGAAATATTAACTATTAACTTTTATTACTATTTGTTGACGATTTAAAATGTGATAACCTTATTTTTCGATAACCCTGTCAAAGCAAAGCTTCTTTTGCACATGACATAGTTTTTTATTTCAAAATTTTTAACAAAAGAAGCTATGTATATTTATTTTTCCACAAATATAATTTTGAGCAAATTTTTCTTATTTTTACCTTATTATGAAAAAGTCAAAGAATAACGGTGATAATATAATACATAATAGAAGATAAATGTACTTGTATGTTTCGATTTACAATGGTAGAAAAAGTAAGGGTTGTCAGAAGTATATAATATATATCTATAGGTATATAGACCTACCCCTTCAGGGCTGCGGTTCATAAATTAGGGGTCTCATCTCTGTCGCACGCGTTGAAAATTATATACGCTATCCTGCTGTCAGTGTCGGAACCTGAAGAAAGTGTTCATTTATGAACGGCTATCTGTAGATAAGCATGAATATAATTTTGAAATCGTATAAATAAACATTTCTCTAAAGCCAATAAAATCCATTTGTGGCTGAAGCAACGCGGACAAAGCGCTACGACTACCGTAACGAGTTTATAAAGTCAATAACTGCCAAATTGGTCATTCGGTATTTATTGTAAAATTGAGATATTCATTGTGTATTTAGGAAGTAAGTCTCGAGATCAACTGACCTTGTTACGAGATCACACGGTCATTCGCCTTTCTCTCTATTTATAGATGGACATGGACAGGTTCCTCTGGTGCTAGCCAGGATACTCAAGTTTGATACCTACGTAATTGACGCGTAACGTCTTTGGATAAATGAACACAAAAAAAAAGAAAATGAAACTAAACTGAAATATTTAGGTTTTTTTTATGATCACAACATTATGTACTTAGTAACTATTTTAGTTATTACGAGATTTTTCTCGCGGTCACGATTCTGAGTTTCATAAGAAATTATAATAGAAATGTCGGTGTCTTTGGGGTTGTGGTCCATTTTTCGTTTGCCCAGTTTTTATTTGGTAGCCTATCAAGTTCTTCAATTACTTAGTTATAAATTAATTTATCTTCGAATTAGTATGCAATTCATGCCATCCAGAAACATGTGGTATGGTTTCCAAAAAGCTGTTAGAGGAAGTAATATTTAGTGAATGAATTTAGCCATCAGTTCTCAAGTGGACAACCAAACCTAACGGATAAAGGCTGTTTGATTACTATACTAGTTGGTATGATGCGAATGTGATCGATGGATTTCATAATTGGCGGTGACTTATTAAATAATAGTCTTTCCTGGCAAGTTTAATGGATAAACTTTATTACAGTTTGGATTTCAAAACTTTTTGGTAACCATTTGTTTCCGGAAGATTACGAAGGTAAAACAATCTTAAGGCTGTACCTGACCCTAGAATATGAAAAAAGCCAGATTTTCGAGGGTTTTTTTGACGAAAGTAGGACTATCTTAATATTGGAAAAAATACATTTGATTTATTGATTTTTTATCTTGATGATCTACTTATAAACAATGTACTAAGACAAAAAAATACGTTTTCCACCCTCTTTTTTTTGGTTTTCAAACGTTCGTTTCATGAACGCGTTTAAGGGCCCGTTCTCCTTGACATTGAGCACTTCATTTTGTGTCAGGTGGAACTGAACTCTATGACGTTTCATTATTGTTTAAAATAGCGCGCTCTGAGCCGTGGCTGTTACGACAACCGAAACATCGCGCGCTCTAAAGAATCACGTTTTAATGCCGAATTATTATGTTCGATTGATAAATATACCAAGTTACAATTTTTGTTTGGCAAAATTAAACCAATCACACCATTCTGTATACTCTTAACTTACGGGTGACTGAATTTCAGTTCCCAAAATCATCTGGGAAACCGTCAATGGGAAATACGCTAAGAGCAGTTTTACGTGATTTTTAGCAAATTTAGTTTTTTTTTTCTAGCTTGCTATGAATTCTATGCAAAAATCAAATCATTCATGTTGTAATATAACTCTTTGACAACTTGTGTTATAATTTATTTTTCATTAAACAAATATTTTCTACAATAAATCAGAAATACGGTGGAGCACCTTTAGGTGGTACAGACCCTTAAGAGATGAACTTGTTTTAACTTCTTCATAAAATAGGTAATAGAAAATATAAAGGTTTTCTACTTAATTTTTTTTTTCCTTACAAAATATTTCAGTATTGGCTAAAAACCCTCCGATCTGCTGTTTCGCGCGTAATTATTAGTATTACGCGTCCTAGACAAATAGATCAATGAGCTAACCAATAATCGTCTTTATCAAAAGCTAATAAAGTATTTGACATTGGCCTTTTTGTGTGGTTGTTTGTTTGAAAAAAAAATCCTAGGATATGCCAATGTGGAAAATGTAGGAAATGATAGCCACAAAAAGCGCAAAGCACGCGTGATAAACATTTAATTTTAGAATTTTAGAGTCGGCGAGGCCAACTAAGCACATAAGCTGCCTTCTACCCACGGAGCCAACTAAACCAGTTTTGAGCAAAAAATGTTACATTAATTATTCACCTAAAAACTTCTTTGGTCGATTATACCGCAATTTAAGTCCGGTATAATCTCCACAAAGAGCTTCATAAGTTATTAGGAAAAATCCAATATCTTGTTTAGCCACGCCATGAACCTTGTAACGAAAATATAAATTTCTTCATCGTCAACTCAAAAGGTGGATTATTCCAAATTGCAACGCGTGCAGTAAAATTGTTTAGGTTTCTACATCAGAATAACACACGCAGGCGGATGGCAATGAAAAACATAAAACGCAGGGTTATTGCAATTACCGGTTTTTGTTTACAAAATGATTTACGCGTTTTTTATTATCAGTGTAAGGTATAACAATATTATAATTAAGTATTACAGTTCTCATAATTCACAAAGACACAATTATTTACTTTGGTGCCGCGTAACGGCGTACAGCCCGCGCTCTAACAAAACTCATGGCAAAAGAAAACCGCTTTCTAATAATATGTCTTATTCGCCAGTTTCTTTACGAGGACAAAGGATAGCCTGATTTCCAGGTCGTAAACAATTCGCTCACCTCATCTTCGAAACTGGAACTTTCTGAAGGTGTTTTCTGTGGCTTCAGCTGGACCATCTCTATGAATTTTAATGTCTGCATTATCACTTGTTATGAATTAAGCAGTTACACAACACTAAAGTTCACTATAAAAGTACACGTAGCGAGATACTGCAAAAAATGCGACAACACATCACAATTGCCAGATCTCAATTTAGAACCACGCGTTTACGTGGTCTGAATACACTACGTCTCAAATTCGTGAACAGAAGTATACTTCCACTGTGTAATTAAAGTTAGTTGTATAGGAGTAGTGTCACGAATAAAGTTGTGTTTGAATGTAGGACGGTGCGGCGAGGCGAGCACGACAGCGCACGTCTGCTGTAAAACTAGAGTCTTGCTTGCGTTTGGTTGGAGTTTCGAGAGTGGCCTGTGGCATCGAGACGCGGCCCCGACCGGCTGACGGGAATTAGTCGACCTAGTGGCAGCATGGCTCAGAGATGCTTCGAGCAAGTTTGAAATTCTTCTATATCTTTAAGGTCAAAGTCCGTCGGATAATCACATACCACATTTGATCTACAAGGACAGACATGCCCGATTGCCCACGCCTAAATTAGTTATTATTCCACCTGAGTAGTTAAGTAATTTTCACTTCCAAATTTTGAAGTAAATATTACGCTACATAGAATTGGCAATCTAACTAAAACCCCCAAAATATCAAATAGGGGCCACGCCTGAGTATATGGTCTATTTACGAAAATTAGTATTGAGTGACTATATTGTATATCATACACGTACATTCAATACTAGAAGTGAATGTTTGTGGACGCATAGAATATTTATAGAGCAATGATCCAAGTTGGTCTCTTATACTTGTCATACAAACGTATCGGTAAAGAAAGAGCGAATGGAATCACGTAGATATTTATGCAGATAAAAAGAGCATTGTCCTAATAAAAAGTTGTTTTTTATTTGTAAAGAGCCACTGTAGTGTCCCACTGCTAGGCAAAGGCCCACAGACCCATAAATCTGCTGTCCTAATCAACTTAGACCCAACCCGGTGAAAAGGTGTTGAGGTCATCCCGACATCAGTTTTAAATGTCAAAATACATATTTTTTTAACGTTGACCAGGTCCACAGCAAAAAGAACTTATTTAAAACAATTAGGTACGATGTATACATATATGGGTTGAACTAAATATAAAAATAATAATTGCTTAAATTATACAAGATAATTAATTACTTAAATTATTATTTAATAATGTAGGAAGCAAACTAAAACGTACATACATAGAAAAACGAGAACATGTGTTCATGTATACAATATTTTCACAGTAATTGGTGTTTGAATCTAAAATAAATAAAATACCGGTGAAGTGCGAGTAGGACTCGTGCCCTGAGGGTTCCGTACATACATTTTAAACACGATAATTTTCCACATGCACATGCAGGAATCCATTAAACTCTATGTGTCCAAGGGGTCTCATTAAGTAAGTAATTTATATATCCTTTAATAAATAAATGTTAGTAATTATTAGATTTGTTTCCTTTACGTGTTCTATAAAACCTACTTGTGGACGTTTCAAGTTTCCAAGTCAACTGAAACTGCCCTATAGATGGGTTTTCATGGAAATCCATAACGTAAAACCGTAAAACGCAATAACTTTTTTCGCGTTAAGTCAGAAGTTTGATTATTTGACAGCATCATTTAGTCGCAAACTTCTGTGGTATTAGTTTCAACTTAATAACTGGGGCCCGAGAAAAGGGGTTTTGACAGACGTACAACAAAGTGATCGTACAAGGGTTCCGTTTTTTTCATTTTGACGTACGGAGCCCTAAAAACACAAAAACTAATTTATAGGTATTAATAAAAATAAAAACAAAACACCCAAAGACAAACACAAACAAAAGATACAACGAAAACTGATAAAAAAAATACTTCAATAAATAAATTAAAACTATCCAACAAAAAATCCGAGTCGTAACTCTTGTATTAAATAAACCTGCCAGAAAATATATCCGCTCAAACCAATTACTAGCACAAAGACATACGAGTTCACCGATTGATTGACAGTTTTATACACGATCATCCTTATCTGGTGCATATCCATCAAGGGAGACCGGAGTTGGAGGTGGTTGCCTGCTTGTGTCAATAAAGAGCTGAAGGGTGGCATTGACCATGCAGGTCTGGTTTTAATATTGGTCATCAAGTAGGTAACAAGAACCAAAGTGCTGCACCCGTTGGCGTCTTGTAAATGTTAAATGAAATCTTTGAACTTTTTTAAAAGGTCTTGACGGGTCTCTTCGAGTTTCAGACAATAATTGCCTCGGTGAACCTCTCCCCCATTGACATTACAAACCATGGACCTAGGGTTTAGTATAAAATTTACCAAAAAAGTCCTTAGTGAAGTGTCAAAATATTAAGAAACAAAACATTTTAATTTGAATCGTATGTAATTGCTGCACGGCTTAATTTTGATTGACGTGTGATTGACACCCCTTTTTGATTTTCAATGGTTTTGACTCTCTTTTAGTTCGGACCTTTTGAGCACAGACCCGATGTCTATTTGGTAGTATGTCAATACTCTCCCCTATGTAAATGTAAGAGAGTTATATTATAATATGTATTATATAATAAATAAACTGATTCTATAGGCGTATGTTGTATCAACTTAATTAAAATAATTACTTTTAATAGCCTGACCTAAGCTCGCTACCAAATTCAATACTCAAGAGTTCGGCAATATAATCTGACGTCGAACGAGAACAATGCCGTGACGTCATCAGCTGTAATGTCAATGAGTTGACCCGAAACAACTCTCGTGTATATCCGGCACGATAAAACACGATTCCTTGAACCTTCTATCAATAATCCATTCATCTTTAGATGCGGCTTACAAAGCTGTGAAGGCCAAAATAGGAACACATTGTAATGTATTTTTTTATCAAAATTCATCCGCCCTACCTACTTAGTATCCTCTACTATTTGATTTTTTTTGGAGCACCTATGGACACCAGAATTCTCAGGCAAGATATTGTAAAAGTTAAGTAAAACTTAGCTTTTTTATTATTACTGTATTTTATGTATTGCTTCCATAAAATCCAGGGCGATTTAGAAAATACAAGGTGACATTTATTTATACAGCCAAAGTCATACTGGAAATTTGGGTCTGAGCTTGCGTTTGCAGGGAACAGAAAAAAAAGGAATTTTTGAATTTCCCAAAAAGGGTCATCGGACTACTTACCGAGTCTTCAGTATGAATTTGGCTGTATAAATAAATGTTAGCATATACATGGGAAGGAAGATGGTTTTTTTAATGCCGGGAGCTCTATAAAACAACGAGTATATTTAGAGTTTGTAACTGATATCAAGTAACTATACTTAGCCAACCTCATTACGTGTAACTTAATTCCACCCCAATAAGAAATTGCTAAAAATATATACATTATACCGGTTGAAAATGAACCCAACCTCTAGCTTTAACAAAGGAAACTTCTATGTTCGAAATAAAAAATATATCTTTTGCCACTATTGTCATGATTCATAATTTAAAAAAGATATCGAACGCCAAAGAAGCACTAATACTCCGGTGACAGAGACAACTCTCTACAAAACCTATGTGTATGTACATGTGCATTATTTACCGCCAGGAATATGTATGGTCTATATTATATGTAAGTCACATGTTGCGTCGCATAGGTTGGCAATTTTTTCGAAACCTAAAAACCAAAAAAAAAAGAAAAACAAAAAACTTTTTTTTACTGTTTCGTGTTCTATTAGTGATTCCGATTCATAGATTTCAATAAAGCTAGAGGGTTCATTTACAACCTGTATAACAGTCCGTGCATCTGTAAAAGGTATCTACATGCATTTAGTAACGGATCGAAACAATTTAAACGTTACATACTATGTTTATTTTTCTGTTGGTTCCTGAAATTGCTGACGCCCGCCAGTCTCCGAAATGCATTGTTTGATTTTAAAAACAACGTAAGTTACAATGAGCGTTTCAGTTTAAGCGATTGGCTTCACCGGTTTTATATTTTACGTCATAAAGGAACAAACGTGACTTTAGGTGCGTCATGATTTTTTTAAATAAGTTGCCCGCGACTCTGCCAGCGTTTATTCAATCTCTGTCCCGTTTCGGCTTGGGAATTATTTCATTAACACCCCTTATAGCTTATAAGTTCACCAGGGTTACTACAATGATAATAAAAAAAACGCATCCAAATCCGTTGAGTTAAAACGAGTCTCGCGTTAAAACGGAACATACATACAGACAGACAGACAAAAATTCTAAAAACAGTAGTTTTGGCCTCAGTCAGTCCAGTAAAATACCAATAACCCATTTAATTTAAAATGTCACAAAAATATTCAATGTACAGACACGACATTTTTACTACTTTATTATTAGTATACCCGTAGATAAACATAGATTAGGAATGTCTGTACTAAATAAACGGGTGAAGGTAGTCTAATAAAACTGACATAATACCTATAATATAGAGTAATAATTGTTTTGTAAAGGAAAATGTGTTGATACTAGATAAAGCCTGCATGCACTTTAAATGCATTATTAAAATAGGTATTATCGATCGTTAATACAGGTTATGCTAATGTTATTCATAATAATTGGTTTACCTATAAGTAAACAAGGTCTCTCTGATGCAAAAGCGATTGCTTTTAAATTATGAAACTGCACCGAGCACGACACACCTATGAATTTGAATTTCGAAATTCAACGTTCACTGAACTGAAAATTCAAACTGAGAGGATAAAACAGTGTGTAGTCTGGATAATTTCTTGAATGTTTTCAGCAACGCGTGTTCCACTTTCAAGAAGTATTTTTGTCTGACGGTTCGGTCTTCTGTTTACTTGTTCAAGTGCACATGACACTATGACAGCGACGTTTTAATCTTGATGCAACTCATTCAGCTGGCTAGCATGCATCTTATTTAACCCCTTGTTACTTTATCATCATCATTATACCAGTCTTGCTTCATTTATTTACGAGGTTGAGAATAGGCATTTAGTGGAAAAATATGATTAATTTAAAGGAATTTGAAGATTTTTGTATGGAATTTGGTCTTACTGCTGTCCTCACTTTGTTATTTTTCAATATGGCACGAATATTTTCTGTAAAAATTGCTAGTTGACATTAATACAAACACAATATATTTACTGGAAACTTTTAGTGAGAGCAAAATTGCGCACTCTGTAGTACCGTGCGTGCACTAGTAGAGTTCTGGTTCCAGCACTACATTTTTGGTTGCTTATATCTTCGAAACGTGTAACTTTACAATGATATGTTTGTACTGATATCAGCAATTTAATTTTATAAGGATTATACGTAGCCATATAGGTGGTAGAGCTGATGCCGGGCTCGTTTGTGGAGGTACCACCATCATACTCGCAAATCCTCCCGAAGTTATTCGGGGGAGAGTAAGAGAACAGCTCTTAGGCAAAACCAGGCGGTCCACCATTGCCTGGGACCTATGGATGGCGATATATTCATCCCCAATTGCCGGGCCTTGTATAAAACAGACTGGTGACGGGCAGCGGCGTCACTGGTGCAAGGTTTTCGGCACCGCGCTCACCAACCCGCCTGCCCAGCGTGTGTGAGTATGGACAATTCTTCCAGGGGGACCGCCAAGAGTGGCGAAATCCTGGAAAGGCCTATGTCCAGCAGTGGACGTAACAGGCTAATGGATGGATGGAAGCCACAAATTTTGAAAAAAAAAAGGGGAAAGACAATGGAGGCCAAAATGTTCAAAGCCCTGTAATATTTTGTTGGATATATAAAATCCTAACAAGCTATAGTGTTATAATTAAATACTTATAACGATTATTATCATTTTCACGTCCACATTAATTTGCAATAATAAATAGGTAAAGAAGTTCTACATACTTGTACCACAGAAAAAAAGAACATCCTTCGATTTGCTAATGGTCCCAAAAATTCTTAAGCGCATGCTAGGCTCACTTATGTTGTATCTTGATTTTATGTAGTACATAAATCACCATACAGTTTATCAACAATGAGTTCTTGACGGCCTCACAATTAGTGCGATTACCATCACGTCTAGACCCGACGCTTATAGAATATATAGATTACTTATATAAAGAATGCACGCCTGTCTGTAAGTTCACTTATAACTTGGGAACCTCTGGTATTTGGATGCGGTTTTACTTGCTGGCTAGAAATATTTTAAAGAAAAGATTGAAGGTTAATTGTACTTCTACCAAAGAGAACAATGATGGGTAATGGAACGCTCAATGCTCGGGATGACTCTCTTGGATAAAATACGAAACTAAGACATTCGCCAACGCACTAAAGTCACCGATGTTGGGAAATGAGTTGCGCAACTTAAATGGCAATGGGCGGGACACGTATGCCGTAGAGATGACGATAGAAGGAGTCATAGAATCCTATGCATTGGTGACCCCGCACAGGAATAAGAAGTGTCAGAAAACCACCAGCCAGATGGTTAGACAATATAAAAAAGACGAAAAGGCCAACCTGTACCAGTATCGCCGCAAACAGATCTATCGAATTGGAGAGCAATTTTAGAGGCATACGTCCAACAGTGGACAACAATATGCTGAAAAGAAGAGAGAAAATGACCAAAGATACCTCCGGAGCAGTAATAATTATAGTTTGCATTTTTGCTTATAACATTTTTTTGGAATATTAGGCAGGTACCTACTAGGTTTATTACTGTACAATCTTTCAAGCAGAGCAGTAACCATTTTGGAGGAACAAGTAATAGGAAATCGGCTGAGAACAGAGATTGTAAACAACGCGGGCGGAGCTACAGACAAAAACCTAGCGGACATTACAACGCTAATGTAACTAATCCGGATAGGAGTAATTGAAGCGAATCATTTGAGCTGCATACAAATTGAGCTAAACTTTCCGTGATATCGTCTTACATATCAGCGGGAATTAATTGCACTTGACAATAAAGCTTGATGAAGCGGGTTGCATTGGATATACCCCTAAGTATATGTATTATCAGAATCACATTTTGAAGGATTATTTAAATTCTGTTCCGCTTGCTCCTTGATGGAGGTTTACTTGGAGCCTTGCCTTCTAACTATATTTCTAAGTATAACACAAAGATGTATCTATTATATGTACTGTAGCTTTTGCTATCATATATTCTATGGACATCAGCTCACCCATCCCTCCTGCTTTACTCACATTTGTTAAGATTATGTGTGGCTAATCTATACAATTTATTTTCGTCGAGTGAGAGTCAAAGAAAGATGCTCTTCGAATTAAAGCATTTTTGTATTTATTTCTTTAATATAACAACTTTGACATGGGATTTCTTTCGTGGCGCTCTCTGTATGACCAGTTTCTTGAGACCAAATAGAAACCCGTTCATCCCGGGTAGCGCCGGCCGGTTCCACTTGCCTTGTCCGAAGACCTGATATCATTTATAGTGCTAGTAAATTAGACTTGTTGTGTGGAATGCAGCTGAGTTGGACGGCGACATCTTGGTACGGTAAAGTGAATCCAGACCGAAGCTATGAGGGTTCGAAAATACGACGAAACGCTCGGAGAAAAGGCACGTAGTGCCTCGCCCGCTTTTTCCTCGTCTTGGCGGGGGGCACTGTCGGTCGTGCCCCCAGATCTATGAACTTGAACTTAAGAATGAAGAAACCTAAGAACGAAATATTAACGAAAGTAAATGTTAAATTTTTAATCGTACAAAGTGGCGTCTGTGATGTTTTTGCTACTTTACCTTTCCAGCGAGGATTAGCTACACAGACCAAAAAAAAACAATATATCGAAACAAAAACATGTCCAATGTATCTAACGAATGTGATCTACAAAAGGTTTTTAATTAATAAGCATGAAGCGATCGTTTAGGAATCATTTGACCTCAAACAGCATCCCACAAACAAACAGTGGAATAATCCCAAAAAGAAGACCAATGCTTTATCTATTAGATCGACCCTGCCGATTCTAAAACCGGTTGGTCGAAGGGCCGGTTATTATTGGGCCGACGGAAATGTCCGACGTACGAGTAGCTATGATGAATCCAATTTCTATGTCACAGCTATGATACATTATGTTGTCATTCGGTGTTCTAGTTGTAGACAAGAGCTATGTAGTGAGTAGATGTGGACAGGGTGTAATTTATTGCACAAAACTGTGACATATTGCCATATTAAACAGAAGTAACATGTCGTCGTCGGTCTACCTAAATCTCTATATCTAAAATTTCTCAAGTGCACGTCGTACATAATTTACGGATACTGTCAATATTCATGTTATCTATTGCAAATGCGCATTATTTGATACTGTACATGAATTTTCAGATGAGATACCGAGGCGTGTCATCGCTGCGCTCCCAAAATTCTTTCAAATAACTCAAGTTTTGTAATGTAATTATGGTGACGCATAAATAATAATAAAAAATATCTTTCTTTCATGAAGCCGTGATTAGTCGAATGATTGACATTTGGTAATCTATACTAATAATAAAGTAGTAAAATAGCTGTGTCTGTACATTGTATATTTTCGCGAAATTTTAAATGGAATGGGTTATTGGTACTGCACTGAAGCCAAAGCAACAATTATTGGATTTTTTGTCTGTCTGTCTGTTTGTCTGTTCCGTTTTAACTCGAGAACCACTCAAAGATTTTGGATGCTTTTTTATAATCATCGTAGTAAACGTGTTCAACACATAGGTAGGCCATAAGGGGTGTTCATAAAATAACGCCCAAGCCGAAAACGGGGCGAAGATTCTCTGAACGCGGGCGAAGCAGCGGGCAAAAGCTAGTAATTTGTATAATACAAAAAAGTACGACAAAATCTATGGCTGTATCTATGGTCCTTCTAATTTTCACTTTTTTCCGTTTTATTACGGGCCCTTAAAATGTAACAGCTAAAAACAAATTAAGTATCCTTTTCAAATTATTTAACGATATTTTGGGGTCGCTATCACAATTTTTTTAATTTAAATCTCCATGCATTGAGCGTATTTTTTTATAGATGAGACTTTATGTACTTCACCCGGTTTTTTTTTTGTCGAAATAGAGGAAAATTTTAGCAAAAGGGGAGTTTATTCACGTTATGTGCTGTTTTTTTTTACTTTCAAGGGTGATGCGCAGATAGTTTTTTTAAATGTAAAAGATTTCATTATCTTCGTTTGAAAAGCTTAATTTAAGCATGTTTTTAATTTTATTATTTAAATTTAAAAAATCGGTCAACGAATGGGGATTTAAATTTTTTAAATTGTGGTAGCACCCCTAAATTTTTGATTGAAAAACACTTGTACTTGTCCACTGATTGATATTACTGCTGTTACAGCGAAACCCGTAAGGGAAATAATATAAATCAGTGGACAAGTACAAGTGTTTTTCAATCAAAAATGTATCAAAAGTTCCACCAAGTGCCAACAATCACGAGCATCAACCCCTTAATTTCGTAATAAGTATGAAAAAAATCCTCTTTTCGTTTTTAGCTACATAGAACACATTGTGAGGGTGACCCGTAGTAAAACAGAAAAAATGAAAAACATATTAAATTACAGAACGTATTATGATGAATGAGTTATTAATTAGCCAGTCGGTCGAGTCATGCCTTTCAGTGTGTTGAGTCCGGGTCCATAGTGTGCGCCAAGTGACTAGAATGTAAGATGTCTCCCAGGTCCTGTGTTCTATGCCCGCCAATGGTGTAGTAAATGACTCAATGATACGCACAGTGAAGCAGTCGTTAAAAAGTCGATTGTGGAGGCGAGTGTGGGTGGGGATGGGTAGGATGTTATTCTGTATAGTTTATGTAATGCCAATACAAATCTGATACCACAAAATATCGTTTTACGATTTATAGTATTCTAATTTCTAGCATCAAGGCTCTAACCGGAATGAATTTCCAATTCTCAAAGCCTATTAGGCTTGTAGACAGGGTAAACAAAATATTATTCTACTATATTTAGTCCGTCATTTAGATTAAAAAAACATTGGACACATATTTTTTATTTTGTCAATCAAACAAAAACTGACAGAGCTAAAGCGTGTCAAAGTTTGGGAGTGGGGAAAAATGACGTCACTTCTAAGTAAAATTGTACTTAGATGTGACGTCACGCGGAACTTCAGCGGGCTATATCTTCGTTATTTTTTGTTTAATTGAAAAAAGAAAAAATACGTGTCCAATATTTTCTGATAATCTAACTGACGGATTAATATAAATTTTTTAGTCATCATTACACATTTTTCTTTCCTCCGTAAACCTTTTTCAATCAACATTACTTCACCTGTAAATAGGATACCGAGTGCCTACTATCTACGTATTATGTCATTAATTTATCGGAGTATTTATTTACCTAACGATACGCGAATGTCTATTCAATTGACTCTATTGACAGACACTGTAACACGCAAAGCTATTAATAGATACTTATTCAAATACTTTACTAACAATAACAACTATTGCGCATATTTTTGATACAGCCAGATAAATCTAGGAAAAATATCGATAAGAAATGAGAATACGTACATAATGCAGATCACAAAGAAGAAAGTAATTTGATTTTAAAAGATCCCTAATCTGGTGATAGTGCTTAAATTAATAATAATATCTTTTATCATAAGGCTTTAAGCAAAATAGCCAAATTAATTTATGAATATTCCATAAAAAGAAGATCAGTTTGTGCGGCTTAGCTTTATGAAAGAAAAAAAAAATGTAGAAATTATCACCAAGTCCATCACGTATTTACTGGTGGTAGGCTTCGGTCGTGGCTCGTCACCATCCTCATAAAGAAACCATGCCGCCAAGTGACTCGTGTTCGAGTAGTAGAACCAGGGGAGTGGTTACAGGCAGTTGCGTAGTATCACATAATCTATTCCGTAGATTTTTGCGGAAGTCCCTAAAAATACTGATAAAAGCCTCGCCCGCTTTCATTCTCCCAGTTTCTGGGCGAGCGTCTTATCGTCGCTTTCCATCAGGCGCGGTGATGGCCCAGCGTACGGATATTGTGAGTGAAATAAAAAAGTTGCAGCAAAACCGATATCAAGCAAACACTCGGTATATTAAATTACTGATAAATGTGATAATTGATATGGATTATCCACAACGGATTTTCAACGCAATTCCGGAGAAACAATCAAAGTGAGATTTCTAAAACTAGAGCTAAAAATGTATGGAATTCAACAGATAAAATGCATTTTTACGATCGAGAAGGCTAATTCGACAGACTGAGAATTGGCCTACAGGAAATTACAGGACTGTCGAGAAAGTTATTACTAAAAAGACGTATCATTAAATTCTTTCTTTTTTAATTATTGCCTTTGAAAAGATATAGGTTAAGTTTTTCTTTGTTTGTGTTATGTTTTATGTATGATAGAAATAAAAATAGTAAATATAAAATAGTTTCTTCTTGAAAAATAATTCGGTAGAGTGGCAGACCACTTAACTTCAAGAAACCAATATCCCTGAGTAGGTCATTTGAAGAGAAATAAGGTTTGATGGGAACCCTCCTTTAGGGCACTTTGTACAAATTAATCGTGAGAAACAAACCTGATTACTTATACTGAATGGGGATCCTCTTGCATAAGAAACCCAGGATGATATCTACTTTCTAGCATTTTGGCCTTTATCACAAGATATCACTATAATTTTAAACTACATGTTTATTTTACGTTTTCTGTTGTTTGCCTTTAATTTAAATGAGTTTATCATAAATTAAATAGGTTCAAAAGGGTTGTCGTATTGTACATAATATTATTTGTTATTACAGGAGTTGATTGTCCGGTCAGTCATCAAGTTTACTACAATGTCGGGAATTGCGGGCGTTAAACTATGTAATTAATTACAAAAACATATTATTTGGAAGACATCTCCTCTAAGAATTATTGGTTTTTTAACAGTTCTTTGGATAAAACAAAAGCAATTAGTAATACAAACAAACAATAACAGGCCTTTGTATATTACATTTTTGTTGCTTTAAATGCAGTTTAATATTGCATAACTTTAATTGCCTCTAAAATATTTTTAGCTGCATCATTAAAATATCATTAAGAGACATTTAAAGAAAAACTTCCACGGCGGCGAGTTTATTTAAGACGTGGGAACATAAATTATATAATATTATCTATTCATCTGCAGTTCTAAAAACAAAGATACCTTTTTTTATTATATCGTAATCTAAGACAGAGTGAAGAAAAGCTAGGTACAATTCAATATTAAGGTTATAAGTTTGCTTTTTATTACTCTTACTGTTCTGTTTGTATAGTTGTTCTATATTATTTAATTTATTCATTAAGCTGAAATGATGAAAGAAATCGTAAATGTTGTTTCTAGAAGAAATAGTAATATAAATTCTTACCAATATTTTCAAACGGATTTATTTATAAATCGGGAAGCGGATCTCTTGAGTGTCAACGTCAAAAATAAAAAGAAGTTTCTCTACTAATGCATATTTTTTTAAACAATCCTTTTTGCTTTTATAGTGATTATCTAGACGTTCCTTAGTCTGAGATCTAGACTAATAATAAAGTAGTAAAAAGTCGTGTCTGTACATTGAATATTTTCGCGAAATTTTAATTGAAATGGTTTATTGGTATTGTAAATATCGCTGGGTGGAAACGGAATCTCGTACTGAAACCGAAACAAATTGTTTTAGCATTTTTGTCAGTCTGTCTATCTATCTGTCTGTATGTACATATGTTCCGTTTTACCTCGAGAACCACACAATGGATTTGGATGCGTTTTTTTTTCTTATCATCGTAGGGACTCTGGTCAACATATAAGGGATGTTCATAAAATAAAACCCAAGCCGAAACCGGGGCAAACATTTCACAAACGCGGGCGAAGCCGAGGGCAAAGACTAGTATTATATATAACGTACACAATATTGATTGATTATATTCTCTTAGGGTCCGGCCATGACTTGGTAACCAAGTATGTACAATTAAATTAGTAAGTAGAAGTAGGCTATAAAACATCTGGCTTTGCTATCGACTTCGATTTAGATAAAACTTAAAACCTGTTACACATTTCATTGCTCCTTTAATTTTGTTACATAAAAGTATAATTATTTTTCAAAGATTTTTCACCGAGACCCATCAATCGAATCCATCGAATATTTTGTAAGTACCTACAGAATATATTATGCCACTAAAGTATTGTACGCGTATACCAGCTTACATTTACAGTTAATAAATAAATGTTTTAATACGTTAACTTCCTTTTGCATTAAACATGAAATGCAATAAACACAGGGACGTAGCCGAATATATTATATAACAACTATACATTTTTTCTATAACAAAATTTGTTTCTAGAACTTTACAAGGGGAACGATTAGTAAACAGAAATGCCAAGCTTTAAGGGCCCATAATACCTCAATTATTCGCAGTCCTGCTCTAACACTTCTGCTTTTTAACTGTCTATCCTTCTTTAATCAGATGTCGTGCACGCAAAAACATCAGTTATTTGAAATCGTGGCTACACTGATGGTTTTTTCATTTTTATGGAACAGTCTGCAGCTGCTTTATACTAATATCAGTTATGTTATGCAAAGTTTCAGATCTAATTTCAAGTATTCACTGAATGCTATCGGTTTATTGCACGGTTTGGAGGTAGTTACCTTGTGTTTTTTTCTATCGAGAAAATTTAATGGAATCATGTTTTCACAACAGCATGGACATAGCATTAGTCCTCAACTTTATTATATATCAATTTCATAGTGATTGTTGCAGTATTTGTTGGTATAAAACAGGATCATGCGAAGCGAAGTGAGGTATTATAGACCTCAGAGAACTCGTGTGTTTCGGTACGTCTTCTTTTGGATGATATCGTACCTAGTTACGGACCTGTCCCCTCCCTGATTCGAATCCAATAGAAGCAGTCGGGCGGCGAGTAAACAGGTACTTTATAAGCCCGGTCGGTCGCAATTTGAATAATGCTGAGAAGGCCACCGACTCTGTATTAGGAGTGTTTACGCACGAACACAGATACCAATATAAAGCAAGGCTTTCTCGTAAAAAAATTCCACAGTGTTCCACAGTTTTGATCTAATAATACAACTATAAAATTAACATACCGTGATTACTAATCATCTAATAATAGATTTATCGTCAAATGCGAGTATCCGTTTTAATTAAAAAACATAATTTAAGAACATATTATCGCGTGTTTATTTAATGTTTTGATGCTGTTATGACTCGATGACAAAAGCCAAGACGTTACGTATACCATTCAATCTACAATCAAAACAAGATTTGTGTAATATTCGTGCTATTTTCACAACAATGCTCATAATTACATGGTGCTGCGTGGTCAACCCCGGTGCTTGGCTGCTATTGTACTCTCCCCATTGTGTCCGACTACAAACTTATACACGACACCGTTGCCCACCCTAATGGTCTACACATTAACGGCTATTTTCCTCTGCACGCTGGAGTATATAACTTTTCCCGTTTCCGCCCAGCGATATTTACAATGCTATCGCGTAACTCTTACAGGTGTAGTATTTGCTACTGTATACTTGTTATGGTTTGACGATCTAATTACTTACACAAAACCCATTATTTTTATGGAACATTTATTATAGTGTAACAATTAGTCTTAACAAAACAAACTACACATAACAATGAATCTTGCAACGACACTTCCTAGACAGATAAACATATTTGGTCCTCGGAAAATTCGCAATACTTTTTTATTATTACCAATATCATAAAATGTCGTTTACATTCAGTTTGGGCTAGCAACATCATTTTAAGCGGTTTGAATTTTTACAACTAGCATTTATAGAAAACCGGATTGCAAAACACAATCAAGTAAATTAGTTATAAAAACATTTCACTACACATGGGAAATACATTTGTTCCTAAACCCTTACAAAATACACAATAAATGTGCAAAAAGGCATTCTAAATAGCTAACAACAATTTGGTAGAATTTAATCTACAAAGGAGCGAGTTATGGCAGAAAATTCTAGGGTTCCGGGGTGCATTCGTTCACTAAGTGCATGACAGGGCGCTAAGACCTAACATTCATTCAATATTCGAGACAGAATACAACTCCTCTTGATATATTTGGTAAACTCATCAATATTCGTGGCGCATCCAAGCCGGCTTCAAACTAATCTATTTTATTTTATAATGCGCAGGCAAAATGTTTAATTTACAATATTAGCATCCGCCAAAGCTTCGGGATGGAATATAAATAAAAAAATTCATAAATTCATATTTTAAATTCAGATAACCTTGGATTCTATTATCAAGATATTCAAGAGTTAGCAACCCCCCGCAACTTCCTAAGGCGATTCACCGGCCAACAGTTCACCGATGCGGTATATATCATGAGGAGTGGCATCCAGGTCGCGCACACAGATCCTCGTGCCACTATACCTCGGGCTGCGGCTCTTCGCCGAGCGAGTCGCCGAGCGCTTCCGCTTGGCTCTTCATTATTGAATAGATTTTCACGTACGGCGCCTTCAGGAGCTGTCGTGTGCGGGCGCATACACAACGAAACGTTAGTAACCTGGCTAGTTTTACTGTTTCTTTATTGGCAAAGTGTGTATTTTGGTATTCCAAAGAATTCCTAGACTAAAGTAGACATGAACACGAATTAGAAATTATCGGTTGAATGCTAAAGAATTCTATGGAATATGAAGTTACTTTGCCGGTATTTGATAGACCGTGTCTCTGTTTATGTTTGTTGTGTAGATTGTAAATGGGATTCACAAACGGAATGCCGCTTGCGTTTAGAGATGAAGGATTAACTGCACTTAATAGCGTCATTCAAATAATCATTGTCAACAGTTTTATCGAATATTGTATATGACAGCAAGGGTAATCAGCAACCCATGGGTGTCTTTATCTCTTCAGATAAACAAAGCGATGACGTTGTGACGACATCGTTCAAATGTATCGAACGAGCACCTGTAGGTGAATACAGATAACGAAAAAATAAAACCCATTGTTAACATATCGAGAGCGTGAGAATCGCTTAAACAATAAATTACACTAACAATATTCCGCGCCATTCAAAAAAGTCTATAGTGCAATCACTTGAGAGATAGTTGTCATAAATTAATTAAAACATTCATGTTCAATGTGTACTGTAACGTGGTATGTGAGAGAAATGAAGAATAAATTATGGCATTTGTTTGTAAATAAAAATGTGTTAGATAGCATTGTTAGTCGCAAAAATAATGTGTAATAAAGATAAAGTAGGAAAAAATCTAATTTTAGACTCACCTCCCATGATTCCCTGGTCAAATCTGAGACATCACCCGTACTGCCGGTTCTTTCGCCCTGTCAAAAGGGAATTTCGTTTTGTATCTCATTATAGTCAAGTAGTCTTAGGAGCATTCATTTCTTATCAGGATGAGTGATGTATGCAAACAATGATAGCGGAATTTGTCAACAGTAGGCTGGCTGCTGTGTGTTCAGTTGTAAAGGTACACTTTTCTTATAGATATCGCAATGACAGAGATAACAAGATGTTTCCGGGATTTATTGGTTTCAATTAGTCTGTTGTTCTAGTTGTGAGTTGTTCTATTAATTATGGCTATTAAAATGGCTTCATCTGTTGTGAAGTCAGCAATACTCTAATATAACAATTTCTTTTTGTAGCGTTTATTATTATTTATTATTGGAGATGGAGATAAGTAAATTCAATAAATATTATTTATTAATTTATAGGCGCAAGAGCTATCTATATAATGCTGGTCCATAATTAAGAGTTTAGCCAATACATCCATAGTCGCCGTCAATAGAAATTGTGGACTATGTAAACAAACCGTTTTCTCAATTTTTCCCAAAGTTCTGTCACGGAGTCTCACTGAACATTATTCCAAATCATGAAGCATCAAGTCTTACCTGCCATTCACTGTATTTCATCATGAAATTTTCAATAATCACCATTTAATTACGGAAAATTATAGAATCAAT
This sequence comes from Ypsolopha scabrella, assembly GCA_910592155.1. Classification (NCBI taxonomy): domain Eukaryota; kingdom Metazoa; phylum Arthropoda; class Insecta; order Lepidoptera; family Ypsolophidae; genus Ypsolopha; species Ypsolopha scabrella. The sequence continues at coordinate 12,249,302 of OU342962.1, read as the reverse complement.
AGTCAAATCTGTACTGCGTCGAGATTGCTGTCATATTTTTTTCTCATCGAATCTGTATTGTCTTTGAAAATTAGTGATGTACGATCTATTTGAATATAAACCTATTTTATTCGTGATGCAATTTTATTCCGTCTTTTTTTTGGACAGCGTTACTTCATAATCTTTGACATAACGTGTGTGTGATTCTATCGAGAGCTGTGTGATCTTCCAGCGTTGCTCTAAAATCTTTTGTGTTTTCGGTATTCTAACGACTTGGCTTCTCTTTATTAACTTTGTTTTGGGGCCTTACTCGCGATAACTAATAACATACCTTAAACGTCAAGCACATATCGACGCCTCTGTAGGCTTCTCTTACTGATCTTTCTTTGTGATTTGGATAGTGTTTTACTTTGAAACAACGACAATTCGTTCCGTCATAATAATGGACAATGCCCCATATCATTCGCGTCAAATCGAAAAGGCGCCCAACATGAGTTGGCGGAAGTAGGCTATCCAAAGCTGGTTGCGCGAAAAAGAAATCAAATTTCAAGAAACCGAAATCAAAGCGAATCTCATAGCTAAAGTAGACAAGCAAAAATAAAAAAAAATGTATGTAGATGAGTTGGCGGCATCGAAAAATGTGACAGTTTTGCGTCTTCCACCATATCATTGCGAGCTTAACCCGATAGAGTTGATATTGGCGCAAGGAAAAGGTTACGTTGGAAGGAACAACAAAACATTCAAAATGGACGATGTGAAGATTTTGTTGGACCAAGGTTTGGCGCGGATCGGGCCAGAACAGTGGACGAAATGTGTAGCTCATGTCCTAAAAGTAGAAGAAAAAATTAAAGAACTGGATGGGATAATAGATACGGCCACCGACGCTGTGACGGAACCATTTGTAATTAACGTGGGCGATTTGACTAGCGATTCATCAGAATATTTTAGCGATGAATCGAATAAAGAAAATTAATTAAGCACCTAACATATTTTAATCACTTACCCATCTCTAGATAGTTCACCTATTCATAGACAAAGACAACATGGCGCTTTGTTTACATAGTCCACAATTTCTATTGACGGCGACTATATAGTGCCTGCAGTTCCAGGTGTCATTTTTCTTAGCTGTTTCTCATTGTAGAACAAAGATGGGATTACGATTTGGAATTACGATATTGTATTATGCTTAGAATTAGAAAGTTACTTACTATTGAGTCCCATTTCTCTCTTGTAAAGTTGTAATATGAAATTAGGGCAAGCGAAAAACCATTCAGAGCGATGTAATAAAAACATAAGTCAAGACGTAATAAATACATTTTTAAACGATAATTATAAGAAATATGTTCTTTTAATTCTATGATCGTTTTAACATGAAAAAAAAACGCTGTTTACCATAGCTCACACGATTCTAGGTTTAAAATAAACAAGTGGACAATAAGTCCTTACCTTCTGTCCAGGTCTTGCGTCATCGTCCTCGAACTCGGTGTCACTATCGATGAGCTCGTACCCTTGAGCCGTGACGTCACCCAGCGGCCCGTATCTATCCGGCACCCAGTGCGTTAGGAACTTGAACAGGTCGTCCACCCTGCACATACAAAACACCACAATACATACTTTGTAACAAATATCACAGATATCACTACAGTCATTACCGCGCATGACGACTCGATGCTAAATGGTGGACAGTTTATTGTTGTGTTTACTTTTATTTATTTCTCTGTTTACTGAAGGTCATTAGTGGCTTCGTTTTTAATTTAGTGTGGGAAATTCCGCTACATTTTTCAATTTTATTTATTTATTTATAAACAAAATTATAAACATGCCAAATTATATGAGTAACTACAAAAGCAGCCACAAACAAAGCTTGGATAAACAAATTAAAACTAATAAATTACAAATTAAAAAGAAAAACATTAAAGCTTAATTATTTGATTGAAAATTACTACATTATGAAAAAAACAAAAAAATTATAAACTGTTCTCAAAGCTCACAAAAATAAAATTGATATTCCTATCGGCGGTCTTGCAAGTCAACTATGTCGTAGTTTTGTTTATAATTTTGATTGTTTGCCTCGGGGTTCAAGGCATAGGAAAAGCAAGAACTGTACCCTAAAGAACAAATAGTCGGCCAAAAAAAGTTGCGTCGCAGCTTGGAAAATAATAAATGAACCGTTTTTATTTAGTATACACATGAACTTTAAAATAAAAGCTCTAAAGTTTAAGTCAAAAAGTGTATCTGAATTTTATTTTACGTATGTCGTTGAAGAAGTCTTTGAGCGTTGGGCCTGCCACTTGCCGGGTCTCCGGGTTTGGCTGTGAAGACGAGAGTCATCTTATATTTATTTTTTACATTTTCTATGGTTTTTTTTAAAGATTAATATTGACTTTAGAAAGTATACTTTATTGTATCAATTTTACAGAATAAATTATTTGAAATTTTTACTCAATGTAATTTACCGCTTGACCGCTTTAGAAGCATTGGAGATAAATAAAGTAATGTATAAAGAACAAGATAAAATTCTAACAGTTAGATGTAAACAAATCACCTCTGCTTTATTATTTTAACCAACCTTTTACCATTCACAATTTTTATTTCACATTTATATTTATTCATGTTTAAATTTGGTTTGACAATCCAATGTAATAAGCATAGCCTTGTGTTAAAAATAACATAAATCCCTCATTTTCGGAAATTTATTTAACTATGACATCACTGAAGGTTTTATTGACTTACCTACCAATATTTATATTTTTGTTTCGACATGATCACTGTGTACATTTTTAACGGCTCGTCGTATAGTTTAATTTCCTGAATTCCTGAATCCCTTGAGAATGGTGTTTTAACCGAAACCGGTCGGGATTAACGTATAAATCTCAAAATTGAAACCAGTGAAACAAGTAGAAGTGAATTTAATTATGATGTTTACTTTTGATCTCGAAAATTCCGTCGTGTTAAAGTTTTATGAAAACTCTTTATTATACTTTTCGTACAAATAAACTTTTTTTAATTTGTAGTAGTTGACCAAAAAGTTGCGAGAATTTTCAGAAGCGGTTCAGTAGTTCCAGAAATTAATCCCCACATACAAGCAAACAAGCGAATTATACCTCTTTATGATATTAGTGTAGATTAAACTTTACTCGCAACATGATACAAGCAATACCATATTTTAACTTTATATTCTTGGTGTAGTTGAAAGAAAAGAAGATGTTAACATTGTTAAGTCATGTTTTGGAGCGCTATTCCAAACTAACGGTAGTGGAAATGACTAATCCCTTTCCGATCAATATAATAATATTAATAATCTACCAATTTTCACAGCCTTATAATAAAAAATCAACCTTAAATACAAAATAAATAAATACAAAATGTAGTTTATCTATGGTCATACACTTACCGGTTACGCGGTACCCCGAACCAGTATTCGGGCTTCATGCGCTTGCGACCGTACGACATGAGGGGTGTGGTGCGGGGCAGGGGACGGCCAGCCGGCTTGCCCATGCGCAGCCGCAGATACAGAGGGGGATCGTCAGAAGCTCGCGCCGGTCGGGGTATTAACTCTGTACAAGGAGTTATTTTAATTTTATATACGTACTTGATTAAACTATTGTAGCCATAATTTACAGTTTTAAAGAACAGAATTTCAAAATAATACAAAATTTTGTCTACTCAAAGATTTATTCAAATCACATTATAGTAACGATAAGTGTTATGTATGAAAGTAATATATACATGTCAATTTTTTTTTCTATCTATAGTGTAATAATACCTAGTAAATAATAATATACTAATACTAATATACGAACAAAATTTTTTGTGTACAGAAAATATCCCCAGAGATACGAACCCAATCATAAAATAATAAAGTAAAATAAATATTCTTACTATCGAACGAAGCGAATAGATCAGGCATGTCATCAACGGAAACCATGCTGCGATAGTCAAGTCTTGGTTGGTTGGAACTGGTGGACGACGAGCTCTTTGTGTTCGATCGACCGAAACCGCCCAGCGAGCTGCGTCTGCGCACATTAGACTTCACGTTTGAATTAAGAACATTTCTGACACATGTAAATACAAAAGTGAAGCAGTAAATCCTTGTGGAAAGCTCCTGTAAACGAAAATTTAGTTTTACATTTTTAACAAATGTCAAATGTGTCATTATAAAATACATTTTTTTTTTCTCTTACTTACTGAAAGAAAACCAGATTAGCACAGAAGCTAAGATTCATGCTATAAAACATTTATTATATAATATATTGTTGTGACAAAGAAATCAAGTGCCTAAAAGTCAAAAAGCTAGTGGATATGATGATAAATTACTTAATTTTTTATGAGCGATCACAAAGACAAATGAAACATTATTTTAACAAATCTAATAGTAATTTTAGTTATGAATTATGTTAATCTATGCAGGGAAAGGGATGATTACTAACATTTTTATTCCTAACACATATACATCATGCCATTTAGCACAAACTTTGGATTTTATTCAAAAAGAAGAAAGTGATTGTGGACTCCAAACCGCTATAAAAACAAAACCATTTATTACATCAAAAATTTACTTCGTAAACAAAAAAAAGTAGAATTTATAGTGGTCTTAAATCCACAACCACAAAACACAAGACAAATATAAATAACAGTTATGTAAAAGTGGAAGAGATATGCCCTCTAACAGAGAAGTGGTGGGTACATAGGCAACATTCACATAAATGACGAACGCCGAAAACATCGAGACATTAACGAGAGCCAAAGGCCGAACTTGTCTCACGTACCCAGAGGCCGAGAATACGTCCTGAGGCGCTTCTTCCGACGGAGTTTTACTTAGGAACAGACCGGTACCGAATTCTACTAAGTTCATCGGAGAGCTATGAAGTTAGTAGTATCGATAACCCGGCGTTTCCGGTTAGCATCCAGGTTAGCAGAGGAAAAATTTCTTTTAGTTATATATCGTTCAATTTGTCAGCATGTGTATATGTGTGTCTTGATTACACTGGTGATTAATAAGCGATGTTATTAGCACTTACTTACGATTTCATTAGTAAGATGTTAAAGCCGATTCTGAGAGTTTTAATTTTAGTTTTGGTGCTGTTAAAAACATTTTTTTTTTCATTTCAAAGTAATTCTTTAGCGTAAACAACAGAAGCTATAATAGATTGAAAAATTTTCACTAAAACTAAAATTATAGCCTTCACAATCTACTTTATTGACATAATAATTTTTTACTTCAAAAATTTATCCGAAGTCATATAAACATAGCGATATGAGAGGCATTACATGTCATATAAAACTCGGTCTATAAATTTTGTGTGCGTCACAATCACAATGTGATCAAAAAACCACATTTCTGAAATTACCATTTCACTCTTGATATTCTTGTAAGAGTCCAAAATGGCGATTTCAGAGATTCAAAAAGCCGCTTTAGGACGTACCTGTTAAATACTTTGGAAAAGACACTGGTAGAGTTGTGGCTGTCGGCGGAGGTGGGCAGGGAGTCGCTCTGCTGCGACCCCTGCGCCGCGCCGCCTTCACCCGTCAGACCCTCCACCCACGAGAGCGGGTACGAGAGCCGTTTCAGCATCTGCAAGTATCACTCAAATGAACAGGCAGTATGTATACCCAGTCGGAAATACCTCGGCACCTCATTTTACCCGAGTACCTAAATATTCCCGACGGCTGACCCAAAACCATACGTTTTAGGACTACAATAATCCAGCGAACGGCCCACAACGTTGCCCACGCGGAGTCAGTAACTCTTTATAGCGTCTGAATTTGCTAAAATCTATCAGAATGTCTATATCATACAAGAGACCTATAGTCTTAGGTTTATAGCGTTGATATGTAGATCAGTTAATCAGGGAGTTCATTTATACGTATATCTTTGAGTTACAAGGTGCCAAATTGATTTCCGTGCAGTCGCAAGACAGACTGAGTGTCTCGTCATTGCCAGCTAGGATTTTAGCCGCGTTTATTAGTATAGCAGTTTATTTTTTTATGGTTAGCGATCTTCTAACGCACTTAACCGGCGATTCAGGTTCCCTGGCTTCGGCTACTTCCTCCCATCCCCAAACATACATAGTAGATAGGTATGCATTGACTTAGGTCTCGTACCTTATTCTTTTTGTCCGGTTTTCCCATATCTTCCGGCTTCTGGTTGCTACCGTCGAGCGAGAAAGAGACAGCTGCCTGTTTCCGTGGTACTCTATCATTCTCTCCCAGCGGGGGTGCGGAGAGAGGTGGGTCGGTGCGGGGCAAGCAGACCGGGGGCACCCAATCGGCCGATAACACGATGTCGGCATCGCTGTATACCTGGGAAAATAAGTCTAAGATAAAAAAAAACTGACCAATCATTTATTTTATTAGAATTTACACAAGCTTTGTAACCAAGAAACATGTACAAGTTTCAAGAAATAATTTGCCCACACTGAAACTTGAAGAACTAAAAGATTTTAACCTAAATCCCAAAGTAGCACGTAAGAATAAAATTATAGCTATAAAAAGTCGAAAAAAGGGGTATAAAGAAACGCGAAGATAATAAAGACACACAAAGTATTCAGTCCGAAAGATATTGAAAGAAATAGACATTCACATATGTAAAGACCAAAGAATCACCAGCAGACCGCAAAGACCGTTCCCGAGACTCAAGGCTTACCTCATCAGACGACCCAATAGATGATCGATTTGACCCAATAGACGAAAACTTTGACCCATGGGCTTCGATAGACGATCGCCTCGACCCATGTGAAGAAAGTCTAGACCGAAAAGGGCGCATCTCTACGTCATCATAGAGGTAGTTATAATGATGATGCAACGCGAATTTCTCTAGAAAGTTCTTCTCGTATGTCACGTCGCAACTCCAGTCCTCATACAAGGATTTGTCTTCGGGGGTTTCGTAAATGGTGTCTATTTCGTGGTAATAATCCTCATGGTGGTGAAGGAAAGAGTGGCGGTCCTAGAAAAGGTGCAAATTTTGTTAGTGGGGTTGGATGGGAAGGGACCGGATTAATATAATGTTAGAAAAAATATTAGAAATTCAAATAATAAAATTAGTTGGGATAGTAAATATCTACAAAGTGCACATTTACCTTCTGAATCCGTCTCTGCGCTCATCTCTCTTTTACGGCACGACAATGTGTTTCCAATTGGAGAAATAGTATTGAAATTACCTTCTTATGTTGCGCTGGAGTGACATGAAGCAACGGGTCTCTGATGTCAATCCCGGAGTCATGGTAGGACAGTTTGACGAGGTGCTGCCCCCCGTCATCGGCGGCTGGCGGCTCGTCCGGCGGTTGGTCACCCTCAGTGCTCTCAGCGCGCTCATTGGCCACGCTCGAACCATCTATGCTTTCGTTTTTTTCAGCGTTATCGGCGCTTGACGATACCTGGAAAGTAATATTGGTTTTTAACACTTTCGTAAGTACATACAGAGTTACTTTAACGTGAACGAAAATACTCTTGCGATGCCCTGAATGAAATCTTTGAAAAAAGTTTCCCAAAAATTAGGGAAGGCGCGTTTGATGATCAGCTAGTGTATCTCTGAAGTTGCATAGAGTGCTCAATGTCTCAACATGTGTAACAACGACTTACCTCACCTCTAAAAAAAGCGACAACGTAATAGCAAGCGACACAAGCTACGGATCGCAGCGCCTAGCATCGCAAGAGTTCATTCGTAAGCCATCATTTTGTCGTCATTATGTACCGCGACATATTACGTCGACTTCACCTCGAACTCGAAATAAAATCAAACAAGTCGTTACATAGTGACAACAATTTAAAACGCATGCTGATCCGTATTTACAATTTTATATTTTAATCATATTAAAACTCGTGTAACTAAAATACTTTGAAAATGTTTTTATACTTTGAAAATGTTTTACTCCGGTTGACTACGTGTCAACAACCGCGTCGTTATTCTAAGAACGACACTTGCCTTGAAAATACCAAAATTGTATCGGTAGAACTATTGACACAATAAAACTGTTGACACGTAGTCAACAACAATAATATGAGTATATAACACACCCATCACAATCAGGTCAACAGTGGCGATTATTGGTTTGTCTCATTGGCCTAATTGTGATAAACGGGTAGGATAACTGTTTCCAAAATATTTTAACTTGTAATTTAAAGTTGGTTACATACTTTAGGATTTCCAGGTCAAGATGTGCGGAGAATTGATTGGTTGTGGAAGTGTGACAAATAGTGCACAAGTGTAATTAAATGGTGCTGGAAATGTGTTCAAAATGGAGTGATGGATGCAAAGACAGACATGTTAATGTGCAAGAAGCGAATAAATGTGTCGAAGACATGAGATAGTGTAAACCACATTTCAGAGGCAGATGTTATGTTAGTATCGAGTGAAGTAGTATTCCATAACACCAAAGTTAGTTGGGTTAGTAAGCCAAACGCCTTACGTAAAGACGTGGGGGTTGCAAGAGGGGTGCGCTGGGTAACATTTTAGCGACACGGGGACATTACCCAAACGAACAACTTTTTCTATAGAGCCGACACTGAAATCGCAAGAAAGAAATCGTCTGTTCGATACATTCTAGTCGTGCAGGTGTTTGTATGGAACAGCTATTTTTCTGTGATGGGTTGATCTCATAGTAAAAGTTGTTCTTTTAGACGAGTGCTATTACCAATCTAGTCACCAGAACCACAAAAATTCATGGTGTTGGTGGATAAGAGAAGCGTTAGAAAAGAGACAAAAAGGACGGGCAGGTTTCAAAGCAAGGTTTTACCTCGCTTCCTTGGTCAATAGACATCCTATCTTTGCTTGGAATAGCCCAGTGGTGGTCAAGTAAGGATTTCCGTCTGTCTTCAGTGGTCTGTTGCTGCGAAACCAAAAATAAAATTAAAAAGAAAAAACAAAACGGTGATACTACTAAAAGCTGGCACACATGTGTTCAGAAGCGTGTATTATCTGTACGTTTCAGGAAAATGGCTGTTTTGCTTATGCAAAACATTATTGTAGATAAATACTTTTACTAAGCTACATATTTGAACCTAGCTCCTAATTATATTAACAATTTTGGCTGATGCTAGTGATAACGGCACGCCGCTACAAATTTATTCTTTGCTTTTATGCATTTGGGAAAATCTGCAGATGACTGTCTAGAAACGAGTCAATTACGTGTCTATTGTCTCTGCTCATTTGTTTTTATTGCTGCATATATAATATCGTCATTTCTGTCTCGAAGTGTCCTTGTACATTTCTTCACTGTGACTCACTCGAAAATCCCGTTACCTACTTCCCTTTACTCACAGAATGTCAAAACCTTCATCTGATTTTCATCGCTACCGTATTTGTCTGTGTGCTGTTGGTAATGTTTGTAAGTATACCTGTAGCGCGGTGGGAGTGACGAGGTCCCGCTCGAAGGCCTTGGGGAAGGCGGCGCCGCCGCGGTCCTCCGTGTCGCCGGAGCCGGGCCGGTCCTCGCCCTCGTGACCTTCCATCGTCACCGTCTGCAGTTCCGGGAATGTTTCATCCTGAAACAAACAACACATAAGTACTTTAAATAAACCATAGTCTTCAAAAATAGATGTGCGCGGTACGCTCAGGGTTTGGTCGGTTGCGTTTCCGCTCCCTTCTTACAACCTTCCTCTATTTACTAGCCACGCATTACTTACGATATATAGTGCGTATGCGAACTAATTTACCAAGCTATAGGTAACAAAAAATAGACTTACTTTGACTAGAAGTGAGTCCTTGCCAGGTGAATGTTCTGGCTTATTCATGTAGTAGATTTCCGCATTCTCTGCCCTGAAATAAAATTAAACGAACATGATCAGTCATTCAGACATCACCGGACGGTACCGCTGGCGGCTAGTTGAAAGTAATTGACTTAATCAACGACCGATAGATTCTAAAATCGTGTGGTTACGTACTTTTGCGCATTATGATGCGGCGGATGGGTCCTCATGTGTGCGATGTCATAGAATATGGCAGCGTTGACCACGTATTCCATCGGCGCGATGACGCCGTACGACTCGGGGCCGTGTTCCATTACCAACGTGTCGGACACGTTCGGATCGAACATCACGGCGTTTGGTGTCACAAGGAGTACGCCCGATACTACGCCCTGCAACGAAAATAGACTATCAAATGTATGTTGATTATTATATTTGTATGTGGCAAAATGGAACGACGATACTTCTACGAGTATATTTGCATCTCGTGTAGGGAGGTCTGTTCAAACTTGTACGCCACTTCCGGTACAAACCTCACGAAAGAAGTACCCAGATCAAGGCATTTTCGTATTTAGTACTTGACAATAAAAGCTCTTTCGTGAAAAGAACTTTAGGACATGCTTAGTTGCTTGATCTGCGAATTTGCTGACACGAATTGCGTGGCTATTACTGACATTAATTTTATTATGCTATCTACGGCCGCCATTCATTCCTTCCCCTTTAATTGAGTAAAGAGGTGACTTAAAAGTATCCACTTAGATAATTTACGGTCTGACGCAACCCGCTGCTTTTTTTTATCAGGTGCCTTGTTATAGAGTTGATGCTTGTGAACATGCACTTGGTGGAACTTTTGATACATTTTTGATTAAAAAACACTTGTACTTGTCCACTTATTTATATTATTATTATTATATTATATTAACCTTAACTTAACCTTTGATAATGCTATAACAGCGAAACCGGTAAGGGAAATCATATAAATAGGTGGACAAGTATAAGTGTTTTTGAATCAAAAATGCCTTGTTATAGATAAATATTTAGAACGGTTATAAGTATATGGACATAATAGCATGACCACTTTTCCTCTAGGAAAGTCTTCTGCTTCAGAGGATTCCGAAGGCCACAAAGTTCATGTCGCTCGTATTTAAATATTTAGATGATGCATTACCACTATGCCAAGACTATGCATGTCTCACAGCATTTACGTGTCGAGCGTGTCAAACTACTCGCTATCGTGAGCAGTAACCATCAATTTGAGTTCCATACGCGATCAAATTCACTGTATCCAATGCAAGGTTTTGATAACAGTTTATTCTCGATTGGAATATTCCGTTGAGATGTTTTTTTTTACCAAATTGGAGTAGTGTCGCACAATGGTGTCGATTCGGTGTAACAAGATCTAACTTATTTGACGGGACTAGTCTCATTTGAAGCGTCCTCTCCTTGTCTTTTCAATATAGAAAGAAAAAGACAAAATGCTTAAATTAAGTTTAGTCCTGTCAAATAAGTTAAATCGTGTTACACTGAATCGACACCATGGTCCACAATAGTCAGGTTTTGCTAAATATGATTACAGGCCGCTCGTTACAACTATTCAAGGAACGTATTAGGTAACGGTATTACCCATAAAACCGTTAATATCTATAATTTTATAGATAATAAATTACGTTAATAACCTCCATAAGAAATACAATAAACAACCAAGAAGTCTGTGGCATTTCTGTAACATTTGCATTAAGTTTTTGCAAAAATTTCGATTTAAATGTACTTAATATTCACGCCTGTGGCAGAAACTACAGATTTTCATCTGCTACGGTCCTGACCCATCTCTTTCGCTTCTACATCCATCAATCTAGGCATACAAGCTCTTCTCTTTCGGGTAGTTTATTACATACTGTAATGATGTGTTAAATCGCATCTCTTTGCAATCGAAAAACCGCGATGTGTCATATAATAAATAAAGATATTTATTTATTTCCAAGGCTTTATAAAAAATAAAACTTTATTGTGTAGCCAAAATAGGACTTAAATAAATACAATAAAAACCGAAGCATCGTTATCGCTCCAACGCGTTATTTAGCTTAATAAGAGTAATATAAGAGACGCAAAAGATATGCAAAATCGACTTGAAATTCCGTACCTGTCCGTCAGTAATGTGTCGCACATTGATCTTGAGGAACCGCTGAGGAGCCGAGCTGCTGGTAGGCGCCTCGGGCGAACCCGGCCGAAGACTGTCCAGCATTTCTGGAAACAAAAAAAGAAAACAAGTTAAATATTTCAGTTCAGGCCAACTAAGAAGGCGCAAGAGTTAGCTCTCATCCCCCCCGCGGCGACCCCTCCCCAAGACGCTTTGATTCCGATATACCTGCGACGCCAGTTGTGACAAACTTTATAACCGCCTTCTTTATTGAGCCCAGAATTTTCGAGTAGAATATTGAAGGAAAAGATAAGACGGAGTGAGCCATTTCAAGATATAAAATATGACGAAAATCCAAATGAGTACTGATGATGTACACAAATCAAATATGGTCGTAAATGAGGTACAAAAATAACACTACATTCCTTGCTATCACAGAAACCTGAAAAAAACATTACAGGTGTACAGTAATGACTCCATAGCGTTATCGAAGCCGAAACGAAGGCAATAAAAACGTACACCATAAAACTGCACGTTTATCTTGAAAGCACGGAAACAAGGGTAATTTTAGATTAAAGTTTGCGAAAAAAAGCAGTTATGCGTAATGTTACTTGTAAGTAAAGGCTTTAAACATTCAACTGCAGGCGAATGTGTTCCTTGACTTTACACGCATAAATTAGAGAAACTTTACAAAAAAAAGCAAATTGCAAAAGTGTAAGAAAAAACGATTAAAAAGTAATAATAAAATTATGAATGGTTCGTTAGTGAAAAGTAAACATCGGTGCAAATATGTTCAGATGTTATATAAAACGGAACAAAAGAGGTGGTATAATTAATAACATTTACATATAATACAAACTGATATCCCACCCAACTACCTATCAAACATAACAATAAACCATGACAAAATAAAATATAGTAGGTAGCGGCAGAAATAATTGTCATTTTTTTACGAGAAATCTTTGGTTATGTATGATTTATAGTGTTGTATACTATCAGAATATCGTCTTTGTACAGACGATTAGCACTTGGAAACATGCCTGCCACATTGGTAACAAGCTATTAAACCCAGGTAAAATAACTATGCTACGTTTTTAAATACGTATGTCACATCAACACAGCAGAGATAAATAGAAAAAACAATTACATAACCTTAGGCCTACCATTACTCTACACGTTAAGGGGGTAACTTTTTACCTCGGTACAAAATGCACATCATAATATTGTTTTCCTTACTTATGAACAAAGAGTATGCAATAAATGTGTTTCAAAGCAACTTGCGGAAATAGTTTATTAAAAATAAAGTCTTCACACAAAAATTACGTACTTTAACGCGTTTTACAGTTGTAATGTAATGCAGCTAAAATGCAAAGCGTAAAACTGAATAATTTTCATGTGATCACCTAACTATTAACAAGCAGTTTGCGCGAATTGCTATAAAACGCATTTATTGCAAACTTATTATTCAGAAGTAAGGAAAACAATATTACGATGTGCATTTTGCACCGAGATCCTCCGTTACCACCTTAACGTCTGCGTAAATTATTTATATGAGAAATCGTGCAGCGCCCCTAGCGGCTTACGAAAGGAACCAGCATTTCTCATACAAAATGTTTTACGCAGACGGTAACGTGTATAGTAAGCAAAACTCATGGTAGGCCTACCTACCACTACCTCGATGCGAGTTATCGTTATAAACTAGTTAACAAGATCACATCCACCTTTTGCTACGGCGCGTAGCAAGTGCTACGATGCCATTGTTGTGTTTGTGTTCCCGCTTTGTAGACCCGCTACGCCGTAGTCGGAACGAAAATACGCTTCAGGGGCAGCGTATGTGTTAAATATGTCATAATATTGAAGGATGACGGCCTCATACAGAGGGCCTAAATAAAGTGTGTTTTTTTTAGAGGTATAGAACTTTGAAATGGAATAAAACAAAGATGATTTTTTTTATTGATATGAAATTTATGTTATTCGAAAGACAACCTTCTGGCATTATAATTTAAATATGACTTCTGGCATATGTCCGCCACGGCTGGCTCGGACGTAGTCTAATCTGGAGGTCCAATTTTCGATGACTTTTTCCAACATTTGTGGCCGTATATCAGCAATAACTCCCCGAATGTTGTCCTCCAAGTGGTCAATCATTTCGGGCTTATCGGCGTAGACTTGCGACTTCACATATCCCCACAGAAAATAGTCAAGTGGCGTTAAATCGCAAAATCTTCCATAAAGGGGATGGACACATATCCAATTCCTGTGCACGGAGGCGGATAGACTGATTCGGGTCTTCCTCTACGCTACGCTCTATAGCAGCAATGACTTCTTCTGTACGCACTGTACGACATCTCTGTGGATGCGTATTATCATTTAGAGTAAACGTGGTGCAAAAACGTTTCATAATTAATTGAATTAATTGCTCTGATGGACGATTATGTTAACCGTAAATTGGACGTAATGCGCGATACGTCTTTCGAACAGAACCATGATTTTCAAAATAAATTTGCACAATTTGGAAGCATTGTTCAGGCGTCAGTCTATTCATGTTGAAATGCCAAATCAAACTAAACATAAATCACTTTACAGCTGACAAAATGGCCGCCAGTTAAAAAAGTTTTGCCAACTTAAAGTTCTATACCTCTAAAAAAAACACCTTTATATAGAAAAAAAAAATTACTTTATTTTACCAAACTACAAAACGAGCAAGCCAATTATACCTTTAGAACTGTGTAAGAAATGTTTGATTTCACGGTAAGCGTAAGCCTAACCGGGCTTGCTTAAATATGATGCAACTAACCCATAATACTCAAGGTCCAACTAAACTGTGCTAGCACAGTGAACCATATTTATCTTCTAATTACAGAAAAGTGTATATGAAACATACTAACTATTCAAGCAAATTGTATTTATTGCTTGGGCCACGGAACAAAATCACGGGATTTGTCGTGTGAAAAACCGATGATGCACACTATTTTATGTACCTTCGGTTTTAATCCAGTAACAAATATGATAAAAAAGTGATATGCTATCATATACTTCGGTCTACTCTTGCTGAAGTAAAGTAGACACTGCCCCTGACCGTCTTGGAATGACCTCTGTCACAAAATGTCGACTGCTCTAAACCTATCCTTACCGAATAGTAGAGAAAGCATCCTTAACGAGAGGCTTTGTTGCCATTTTGTAACTAGGTTTCTACCTATTATATGGTAATGCCTGCACTGGAAGAGAATCTGTGCCTTCTGACCTTTATACATTGCACACTCACCCTATGTTTCTATATCAGAACAAAGACCGACATTGCATTTCTCTCAAGTCGTTTTCAGGTCTAGTGGATGGATGATTCGTACTTTCGTACGGCAATTACAATAATTTAATAAAGAAAACTGTGTTCAGTTAACGGTATCTATAATACATTAAACATTTATGGGTAGCAACACGAGAACACCGTTCTCAGGCTGTTAGCGTGATGGTGCTAGTTTAATTACGTAGAGCTACAAAACTATTGACATGAGAGAGTGTATTCGTAATATAAGTACAAACCCTGCTTCAGTACTTGCGTTTAACTAGGTATAATCATTATCATCAATTGTCATTCATTATACATACTATCAACGAACGTTTTACTGACCACTTTCCGCTCTTATTACAATCATAATGTGGAAAAGTGGATCAGAGTAATTTTCCAATGGAACACGTAACTTTTTGAATAGAAATGACATGAGCGCAGAAACAAACTTTAAAATTATTAAAGATACGGTTTTTGTTGGACACCCGCATTTTAAACACCTCGACTCGGTAAAGTTTGACCCGCTTAAACAAAAATGGTTGACTAATACAGACCATTCGCTATAAGAAGTCCCATGGCTTAGGAAATGGTAGCACTGCATATAATGTTGCCAATGGCTCACGTAGCATTCACCTTACTACGCATTCGTAATATTTACTTAACTGCGTTTTTTTATAATATATATTAATTGACTACTGAAAATAAAATGCGCAGAATTAAAAAATCTAAATTATCTATTATTTATTTATTTGTATTTCGCAAACGTATGATCTAATGGTATGAATATCTATACTGTATCTCTGTATTATAACGGTATTTTTTATTTCTTGTTCTAGCTCGACGGCGTTTGTTCTAAATCGTCGAGCTCCCGTTTTTTACATTTTTGACGAGTTTTTCCAGGCGACTTAATGTGAACGCTTTTTTCCGATATGCCTGCAAAAGTGAATAGCTTATGTTTAAAGCTGGTAACCCTATTTTACTAACCCGTCATGGCACTGACATGAGATCGAACCTGATCGAGAGGAATCACGGTGCATTGTTTGCATTTTCTCTTTCACAAAAGGCGCACCTTCAACACAATCTCTTTTGCACCATTGTTCAACGGCTTTGGCAATAATAATACATAATTTTGAAAAATCTGACTGACAACCACATGACAGCAAAAGTTTGACAGGCAGTGATGCCAACATGACTCCAAGGGACAAGTTATGATGAATGGTCTGTATGTATCTCTCATAATAAAACTGACGCTGCCTCTATGGTCAGTACAATGGAATACGGCTTTTTATTCAGAATAGTTACGTAAACCGAAAACATAACAACCTTTTTCATTTGCGGGCTCGCTGGGCGGTCCTTGAGTGGATTCGGACGTATTGTCGCCACTCTCAGATGGGCCGTCCGACTCCTTATCGCCATCTGAAAACCAGCAAAAACACGTGTCAAGACAGCTGTTTCAAACACACACACACAAACACAACGTAAACAAGCACGTTAAAATCTAAATAATACCAAACTGGTGGACGAAACGCACCATGATACCAGCGCTTCAAAAACTCAAGCTGAAACATAATCGTGCACTGAAATGTCCATTATCGGTGTTCACTTATCACTAGCTCTTATCAGTACCGCTGGAAAACTCTAGCATATCTTCATGGCGCTGCGCTCCGTGACAATTGATTTACACGACGGAATTTTTACAAGCAGCAGCTATATGCGCTTCAGGTTTAAAATAGCAGCTGAAATACGTGTCACCGATGCGCCAGCCCGCTTCGAACTAATGCCGGCGAGCGAGCGCGCGTCGTAAGCCTTTATTTACCGTGTAAATAAGAAAAAGAAAATGTTTCATGCCTACGTCACAGATGAATGAATAACTCAAGGCTAGAGCGGGCTGTTTTGCATTGCTTCAGGCAAAACAATGATAGTTCACGTGGGTAAATATTGTCTTTTAATCAGTACCATTTGTGCACAGGTCAGACATTTATGATTAAGTTTGCCTTTCTTTAGAATACAATGATATAAAAATAAATAGGTAGTCTGCTAAGGCTTTTTATATTTGGAGATGCGTGAGGAAAACAAAATTAAACTTAAGTGTTTACTTATATACTAGTATTATATAATTATGTACTACATGCAACTTTATACATTTCTGGAACAAAATCCTTGCGCGAACTTCCCCACAGAGCTATAGCTAGGTCTGGATCATATTGATGTCACCGTTTATGCAGTCAAGCAAAACCAGCTGTTTACAAAAAACATACTAACTCTCTTGCCCGCGCTGAGCACATAATACGTAAAACAGTGTACAATTCTATCTACTACTTCACTCTATGAACTATTCAACACATTGTCAATGTTATTATTATGTAGCACCATCTAGTAGCACAGTGTGACCTATTCTCCTGCAGCAAACCTTAAATTTAGAGTTGAAAAACCTAAAATAATACAAGCTCATTTAACTTATCCATCCATCCATCTGCGTTAAAGCCTGTTTTGCAATGGAAAGTTTTAGGTTATGGCAGCTCTAAATCTAATATTTGCTACACGAGAATATGCGTCAGTGTTTAACTATATGTACTGATGTGTAATTTATGTATTGTTTTTTCCAAAATCTACATACAGTTCGCGTCAAACTTACCGGCGAGACGGATAGAGACAACTAGACAACAGAATGGACAAAGATATATGAAAGAGAGAGATAGAGACATAGACGAACTTCAGAGGCGCCATTAAGTTTCGTCTCGGTTGTACCCTGCGTTACTCCCAAGAATAAGCGGGTAATTCCCATCGGCTCACTGGTCCGAACTTATTTAAAATCATATTCTTAAATATTTGGAAAATAAAAACATGCAAATCAGCAATCAGTAGAATTTCAGATATGTATTCTCCTGAATGTTTTAACTTTTCAAATGCTTAAGAATGTAATATTAAATAAGTAAAAGCAACTCCACAACGGACCAGTGAGCCGATGGGAATAACTCGAATAAGCTACCCCACACTGAAAAGCCCATAAAGACCATAAGTGGTTTTTACGTAAATATGACAGACAAAAATCATATATCTTTCCATTATGCTTGGCGGAAGTAAATATTTTATTTAGGCAAAATAGGTAAACTATATTCACTGGTACGTAAATTTTAATGTAACAATAAAAAACTAAATTTTGAAATTATATTTAATAAAATAATACGCGTACAGGAACTAAGTTAAATTATATTTATTATATGCAATAAAGTACTCACCAATATAATTGATTTTTATGATAATTACATATAAATACATATATACACAATAAATAATGCCTCTATAAATCGAAACAAAAATCTCAGTATATTCGTTTATTTATTTATTTAACGATGAAAAGATTCAGTAAATAATAGTGTTTTTTTGCTACGTGATGCGTGGATCGGAACGCTAACCCATAGGTACTGACACTACATAATCGAAAATATATCGATGAATCGGTGCGGCTATCATATAGGATCGCGTCAGTATGAGTACATCTTGTATGCGGTTTGTGTTTTCGTTGCGGTTGCTTTACGTGGTGTTTATTTTGACGTTTGTTACAGTTTTTGTTTATTTTTGGTTTTGTTATTGGTGAAATTCCGAGAAACACAAAAAAAAACTTTGAACTCTCAAGCTCTGGATTTATTGGTTCGTTTAATTTAATTAATTTAGTAATTAACAAAAAATGGTTTGGATAATCAAAGATCAATCAAATAAAAAATCGAATTGATAGCCCTTGTTAACTTTGTCGATACTAAAATAAAATCGATTATATTTCGTTAGGGTACAGTGGAGCCCACATCAAGCTATACATATTGAGTATAAGCTGACCTCTCATTGTACGGGAAGCATATACAATGAGAGGTCAGCTTATACTGAAAGTGTTTAGCTTGATGTGGGCTCCACTGTACATCACTGTAACTATCAACTTTGAACTGCCACCCATATAAAAATAAAAATAAAAATAAAAAGATGTTTATTTGTCTTCAATTAAAACAGTATACAAAAAAAATAACTTTACAAAATAATGACAAGATTAAAATTAAATTAGAAAAAATAGACATACTTAAAAAAATTACATGAAGACAAAAAGGCTTAAGTTTCGGCATGTAGCTGTTGAACATGCAAACAGCTGCCGATTTTCAAACTTAACCTAAAAGGGACGAAGAACACAATAAATCATTTTAATAATAAAATAATAAACCAACACAACTCTGAAATTGGAAATAAACAATATTAAAAAGATGTCATTATAATAAATAGATGTCAATTAACACTAGCAATAACAAAAAGTTAATAAATTTAAATTTAATAAAACGTAAATAACAATTATAAAACACTAATGAGTTACAGAATTAATTAATTAATTAAAGGGATCCCACTATCCTTGGACTGCTTCAAAAGCAACCACCTACGACATTGCTTGCGGAATGTTAGTAATGTTCTAGCGTCGCGAATAGGCGGTGGTATGACGTTCCAGCATTTACAGGCAGCAATCTTGAAGCAGCCCTTGGTTCATATCATGATATCTTGGACAGCCTACAAGATATTAATGATTCGGCGCGGGCTCGTAAGTAATAAAATAACTAGCAAAAGAGAAACAATTCGATCAAATGAATCTAGGCCTTTATTAAGGCGGCCAATATGAAGTGGTGTATGTCCCTAGTTTTTCCAAAAACATCGCGATAAAGGCCAGAAAAATATTAACATATTGTTTTTGATCAAAGTGTCGTCGGTGCGGACCGGGCTCTTAAGTGGAGTTTATCCCGATTTTGTCTCTTTTCAAATAAATTTTAAACCAATAAATAGCGATAATTAAATTTTGTAAAAAATATATGTCATATTTCACTCTTTGATATTAATATTTCGGCCGTTCGAAACACGATTACTTGCATTTTTCTCGATCCGATTAAATCGCAAAGATAGGTCTAAATTATGATCTAAATATTATTTCATTTGAGCTATATTAAGTTTTAGGCAATGAAAAGAACTTATACTAAAATAATCGTCGTTAAAATGTGATATAAAACGGCCGTCATTTTAAAAACCCATCATTCTAATTCCAAAATAATAAATAAAAACACCTCGAAACCGCGAGTTTTCCGAGCGGCTCGCCTCTGCTGAGCAGGATGAACATAGTGTAAAATGAAGGCGTTGGAGCAGGGCAGATTTCGCTGGATACCCTCGCCTTAAGCCACCGAGCTACATGAAATTTTCGAACAAGCAGTTCGGGAGTCTCGCCCCGCAAGCCCCGCACAACCGCTCCGTCCAAACGCCTTCGATGGACAACTGTAAGTATTTTTAAACTGTGACGTAGGGTCACAATTGTGATACGTCTGCTTGCTTCGGCAAAGCAAGCTGAAAGGCAAATTACAGTACCTCAGACTCGATGCTGCAAATACATGTTTGTACCCGAAGCACAGCGACAGCTCATTAACATTCACGCTGGGGCGTTTTAATCGTAGTTGAAACGTGGGTGTAACAGTGTGAACAGTGACTTGCATTTCACAGCCCATATTTGAAAATACCCCTCTGGGTTTCATGTCATCTATAGCACATAGGTTGAAAATGAACCCTCTAGCTTTATCTACGTCTACACTATTATACAAAGAGGAAAAATTTGTTTGTTTGTTTTTGTTATATAAAGAGGAAAGATTTGTTTATTTGTTTGTTTGTAATATGTTTGTAATATGTTCTTTCTTTGGTAAAAAGCTACATAGTTGAAAGTAAGTTTTCAGTTTGAAAATTCAGTATTTGTGAACCATGTCAGGAGAAAAAATTTAGCTTCTTTTGGTCGGAGCACCCTTAACTCGAAAGCCACTCAACAGATTTGGATGCGGTTTTCTTTAGTACCGCAGTGATCAGGTCAACGTATAGGCTATAAGAAGTGTTGATAAAATAATCGCCAAGCCCAAAACTGTTTTTATCTTACGCGCAAATAAAAGATACATTGATTGAAATACACTTCCACGCGAGCGAACCCGCGGGCAAAAGCTACTAATATGGTTAGTCTGACCTTTCCTCTTGTCGGGGACGAGGAGCGTCTGTCCCGGGAAGATGAACGCGGTTCCAAGTCGGTTCAACTTCGCCAGCTCTGAAGGGGTCGTGTCAAAGCGTGCCGCTAGTGACGTCAGCGTGTCGCGGTCGCGGACCTGTGCAACAGTAATCATTATTGTATTCCTTCATTCCAATACAAATCATTTAAAATGTAGCAATTGATTAAGATAATGTTTTTATAGCAAAATACATCGCTTTTGGAATACTCTTATTATTAGAGTGCATTAAAAACAGAAAAGATCAATCAGAAACAAATTAAGGCTGTATCTGACCCTAGAATAAGAAAAAAGCCTGATTCTCGAGAGTTATTTTGACAAAAGTAGGACTATCTTAATATTGGAAAAAATATATTTGATTTATTGATCTTTTATCTAGGTAATCTACTTACAAACAATGTACTAAGATTTATACTTTTGTTAAGAAAGCTATGTTTTCCACCCTCTTTTTTTGGCTTTCAAACGTTCGTTTCAAGAAAGCGTTTAAGAGATCAGTTTAATTTTTTTATATAGTTAATAGAAATATAAAGGTTTTCTACTTAAATCCAGTATTTTTTTCCCTACAAATATTTAATATTTCAGTATAAGTTAAAAACCCCCCGATCTGCTGTTTCGCGCGTAATTATTAGTATTACGCGTCCTAGACAAATAGTTCGATTAGCTAACGAATAATCGCCTCTATCAAAAGCTAATAAAGTATTTGACATTGGCCTTTTTGTGTTGGACGGGTAATAACATTTTTTCCTAGGGTATTCCATACTCTTAAAGACAAGAATTTCAAAAAAATCCTGTAGCCAGGATATGAAACTGCGACCTCTTGTTATCAAAACAAGCGCGCCTACCGACTGTGCCACCGATGTACTTATCCTAGACCGTTGAATTTTTCCACCATAATTGTCCACCGAATTTTTGTAACTATTTAAGATAAAAATAAAGATCCGTTTATTTAAGTGCCACAACACACACGAAACAAATACGAAACAGAATTATAATTCTGTTAACATAATAAATACTAAACAAGTGCAAAGAACATCAATACATGTAAGGTCATGTGTCTCGTGGCAATAAAAAGGACCCTAACTCAGCATAATTATGCTACGGGTGTTACCAGTAAAGATCCCGCAACCAGGCGCGGTCGCAGCTCAAGATTTTAGGGGGGTCATATCTTTGTTAAAGAGGCCAACTTTAACAGTAAAACAGGTCAAGCAAATAAATAACCTTTTAAATAAAATGAAAAATCGCAATCACAAAACAAATGGAAGCTTTTATGAGGCATGCGGCCACCACCACCAACGTCTGCGTTGGTACGAATATTTTACGGGCTTTTCATACTTTGTTTGCTCCGATTGAATTACTTTTTATAACGTTATTTTGAATATTTTTGACTTAACGTTAGGGGGAAGATAATCATTTGTTTGAAATGTTCGTAAACCGTCAAGTTTTAAGGGATTTTTCGAGTTCACATCAATGATTTTGGGGAGGGGGTCATGACTCGGACCGCCACTGCCCGCAACGCTGTTATTCGGCTAGGGCCTGCAGTTGATAAACGAACACAGATATAGTGCGCGGTATCCGAATAAAATGGATGTAGCTATAGATGTAATATTATAAAAATAAATAAATAGTAGTGCTTTTAATATTTGTATTGTTTATTATTATTTAATTTGTGCAATAAGTACACAAGAAAAAAATTTAAATTTGTGCATGAAACTTAATACAAGAAATAATTGACTGTATGATTGATTGAGCGAAATTATATATGTATAAAAGACGTGTTTTATTTTTGAAACTTTAGGCTGGCGAGTCTTATTGCAAAGAGAGGAGATAAATTTTCAATTTTGATTTAAATGTGGTCTTACACTTCAAAATACGTAAAGGGGGTTGGAATATCTAATCTAATCAGGTAACCAGCTAACTTCAGTGGACAAGTAGGGTGAAAAAATTCAACGGTCTAGGATAAGTACATCGGTGGCGCAATTGGTAGCGCGCTTGTCTTGATAACCAGAGGTCACAGGTTCAAATCCTGGCCCGAGGATTTTTTCAATTTCTTTTCCTTGTTTCTAATTGATATTTTCTAGTTTGTAATGCACTCTAAGAATATTTGTAGCAATTGATGCCTAATTTTGTAATTTTTTAAGAAACTTATTATTATTTATCTATAACTTAGGAGCTACGCTGTTGTCGTTGGAGTAACCGCCATTCTTATCTTTCTTTTGCTAATGATTTGATCTCATTATACGGACATAACATAATCGTTTTCCTTAACTTCAGTAAAGTATGTGCGTCTAGGTCTTCCTCTTATATAATTTACATTCTAATATTTTCTTATCCTTAATAATTTGGCCAAGTGCGAGTCGGACTCGCGCACAAAGGTTTCCGTACCACCACATACTACGGGTACGCAACCCCAAAATCACATCTTACGAATAAACCTCGGTGCAAAAAGGTTGACCAATTACTTACAGTCATCTCAGATGGCTCTATGGTTAATACAATATTATTGTTATGTTTATTTATAACTCATGTACTTGTCCACAATATACTTATATTAAATATTATACCCAACCGGTTTCGCTATTCAGCATTCTCAAGGGCTTAACTACAACATTTATTTAATTACATTTTCAGAATCTACAAATAAAGTACGTGCAATAAAATAACAATTGGGTATAATATTTAATATAAGTATATTGTGGACAAGTACATGAGTTATAAATAAACATAATGTGTATTAATTTCCACCAAGTGCCAACAATCACAAGCATCAACTACAAAATTATTGGGTTTAACTTTTAATTTTTTTATTTTTTGTCGTGATGGAGGCCGTAATAAGTATCGCGTATTCTGTGAAAATTTCAATTACGGTTGACCCCAGTGACAGACGGACAGACAGACAGTGAAGGCTTAGTAATAGATTTCCGTTTGGCACCCTTCGGCTACGGAACCCTAAAAATACAAATATCAAGAATTCTTTAGAATGTAAAATACGAAAACTTAAAAAGAGAAAAATTCAATACGCCACAAACTGATTTCTAAAAATTCTATAAATAAAATGAATCGAGGTTACCAAAAAGTCAAAGAGCGCAATCCATAGGGATTAAGGACCAAGTAAAAGATCAATTTGTGACCCGTATTTCGTTTAGGTACATAATCTGTGTGGCTTAAAATGAAAAAAAAAAGAACCAGTCTCAACCATTTTATTTAACGCAATCGAATCCGGCGTCTCTGAATTATTCTTTAAATTTATTTATCACTTAACGAAGATTACCTACATTTATTGAATGGCAAGATACACATGATTTATGTAAAGATTGATCTTTTGCATAAGTAACAGCCTCTTGACTTAATGGCAAGGGAACTCTTGGTATGTTTGTTCTGTGAATTGTGTCAGTCTACGTTAGGTGCGAGTTCTTTCATTGTGATTTGAATAAATCTTATCTTTACTAATAATAGAGTAGTAAAAAAGTCGTGTCTGTACATTAAATACTTTCGTCGAATAAACGCTTTTAACTTGTTCACCACTCAACGGATTTGGATGCGTTTTTTTTTTTATTAACATCGTAACTAGTGACCCTGGTCAACACACAAACTATAAGGGCTGTTCATAAAATAACGCCCAAGCCCAAAACGGCACAAAGACTACTAAACTTTGCCGCGGGCAAAGGCTAGTGTAATATGTAATAATATCGCAGTTTAATAGTAATAATAGGCAGTTTCGTAGTATCAGTCAATCGTCCTTTACCGACTTCCGTAGATTTTGCGAAAGTCTCTGCACAAACTTTTGGGAAGACGCCCCTGCTTTTACTTTCACTTTCCCACTTTCTGGGTGATCTGGGCTTACATCCTAGGTCTTAACACCGCTTCCCATTTGGTGGTGATGGCCATGATTAAGCCCTTTGTCATAAAAAAAATGCATTGAAACTTTTCGATCGGCTCAATAGTCTCAGAATTATTTGGGGCCGAGATGGAAAAGGGAACATACCTGAAAAGGGTTTCCAATTTCCGAAGTAACCAGAGACTTACCGTGTATGTCATCGTCTTAATAGGCGGAGGAGGTGGCAGCCTCTTCTGCTCGTCTTCATCTGGAAAGCAATTACAATAATGGAATTAATTAAGTACGGAGTCATCGGTAGAATACATTCTGAATATGTAAATTGAAACGTAATAATTCTAATTTATGTTAATAGGGATTTTCGTTTTGCGTAAAGAGGATCAATGGCTCAGTGTAATCTGCTACGTTTATAAAATTCAATTTAACGTAGAGGTGAAGTAAACTTAATTTAAGTAACAATTGTATATCACGAAGTACGTTTTGGACCTCGGGTCGATCATGATTGATTCGATCACAACCCGGTCGCGAGTGATTAAATCATCATCATTCATATCGATCTCAAAAAGATACGATAATTTTTGACCAACTACTGCCACTGCCGCCGCCGCGGGCGGTGCGTAAAAGCGAGAGAATAAATCACTCGCAAAACCAAATAAGTCTTTATTTATGCACAAACAATTAAATTACTTATGTACCGACCGGACAAGTCATATTTTTGTCTCCTTCGTGGGTTCGTTCACACGACTTGCGCGGCTCTCGCAATGTGTGACTAACCTGCGGGTGATCGATCAAACGATCGAATCATCTTGACCCGATCACCAAACCAATACGTCAAGATCGACTCGGGTCGCCAGAAATAATCGATCGACACAGGTCTAGTACGTTTGGTTATGGTTGTAGTAGTAACGAGTACAGATAAGCGCGTTTTGTAGCGCCTCCTAGGTTACGCACACTAGGAAAAAAGTGCGTGTGCATGCACTACTACACCCATAGCCAAACGGACTTTGTAAGATACAATATCCGTACTTTGGGCGCGGTCACAGAAGAAATAATACGCAGCATAAATAATAAAAATACAGGGTCTTTTTAATCAATCATCTATACGGCTATGGCAGAAATTGCTAGCAGATACTCCGATACTTCCGTTTCCTACAAGCGTGAGACATGAATATAAAACCGAATGGTGAAAGATACTCAGCTATCCGAACTATAGTAATCACCTAAATTTATACCAATACATCAGGAAAAAAATGAAACCCTTACCCCCGATTTGACAGTTGAGAATTTCAAGTTAAGCAGTGCTTAATTAACTTTGAAATGCAGGGCCGTGATTGGCTGTTTCGTCGCTTATATAACCGCTTAGCGAGATTTTCTTAATTCAGAACTGGCCCTTAGAGGACCAAAAAGAAAGGTTTCCATATACCAAGACGTACGTCAAAAAATAACATGAATAAATTATGATGTTTACCCTGATTGTGGTAAGTAGAGAAGCACTCTGCTGCTTATGCCCAAGGGACCAAAATCACTCAAACAAAATGTGGTTAAAGTTTCGCTGGCAAGCAAGCTAAATTAGCCACTAGGAGTAGACCAGAAAGACTTTACAACTGGCAAAGTAACCCTTGTTATAGGAGTTCACTTTCCTCGTGTAGTCGTGTTACGTGGAAGAGCAAGTTCAACTCCTATCTAAAACTCTGTATTGCAACAACTTCGCTGGATTGAGGCGAAGGAAACGGCAGGCGTTAATTGGATTGACACAAGTTTCTTACTTTCTGGGAGAACGTGTTCCAACATAAATGTTCAATATGTCGCTCTACATACTGAGTAGGACAGGGGGACATCTAATATTATAAATAATTGATTTTCACGTCAGTCTTTCTATCGTAAAAAACATAGTGTTATATGTAGTATCCCGTGAGGATGCAAAATAATAGAATCACAGCGAAAATGTCAATACGATCTTCATTGTCGAAACTATTCCAAAATAATATACCTACGTTGCATTTTTAAAGCTTTTTGCTCATTAATAAGTTACCAAATTCTGACAAGGATGTTTAAGGCGCATTAAATATTTATGGTCACTTATTTCAAACCAGTTTCCGTAACTGATAGACTCGTTTACTCGTAAGGGATATCTAAAAAGGGGATTTCCATTTTATTTATTCTATATTCCGGCCATTGTTTACTTGGATTTGCATCGAAGTAAGCAAAAAATGTTAAATGTTCTATACCTATTCCGACGTACGTTAAAGGCAGTGTAGCAAGCAAATAAACAGAAATAAATAAAAATAAATGGTGCTGGCTACACAGAATTGTCTTCCTAACTTCCTAAAGATTTGCTTACTATGTTAGTATATTCAGAATGATTGGTAATTAGATGCAATCCTTTGAAGGGGTTGTAAAAGAGAACAATTGCAGTCGATTCGACTATATAATGCCTTATGCAAAAGTGAACCATTTCTGAGATATTTTGAATTTAAGCTTTTTTTCTAAAGTAAACTTTAACAAAATATATTAAAAGCACCAGCCAATACTTTAGTTTTTTATTTGTTTCGCTTTGATAACATCTCAGCCAATAGACAATAACCCTAAAATATACATTATTGACGTAAACCTTGACACTGTGCTCCAAAACAATTGAAAACTCTTGAAAATCGCAAAAGATTTACACAAAAAAGCTAGGTTAAAACAAAAAGTCTATGCAATTTTCTGTGTCTATTAGCTTGAAAACATCTGCATTTTACTAGCTTTCGAATGAGGTACAAAAATCTCAAATTGGCAGAGAAAAAAAATCTATTTTATTTTACCATATTGTCGGCGTGATTAATATTTATATCCATGACAAATTACAGCTTTCTAGTACTAATAGTCTCTGCGCCAAGCCGCGGACAGACGGACATGGCGAAACTATAAGGGTTCCTTGTCGGACTACGGAACCCTAAAAAGGACTGAAATAGTCAGTTCATATTTACTGTGGGTAAATTACTAATTTGTTTTGTATTTATTTTCCAATAAAATAGTAGGTATTTTATCGTAAGAACGCTAGAAGCCATTTCGTATATCCATCTTGCTTACTCATTACCAGAATCATATAAGAGCGAGTAGAATTGCCAGTTTCTCATAGATTAAAAGAAATGCGTATTACAGATGTGACAAAATTACGGCGAAAAATATTGGAAATACAGATAGAACTGCTTCTTTTGCTGTATTGTCGATGGCCTCTATTAATGGTTCCGTAGTAACAGAGTACCAAACTGGATCCTGTTAATGAGCCTCCGCTATCTGTCTGTCTGTCAGTCACAAGGGTCTACCTGCAGTTTTGAGCCGCAATAAGTAGCCAATTGAAAATTTCAAATAATCGTATTATCACGGCAAGTAATAAAATTTAAAAACTTAGAATGAATAAATAAATAACTTGACGTGGTCTTGACCGTACGTGTATAAGCATATTTTTCAACATTATTTTAATAAATAATGTTTTCTTTTACTTCAAATAAACAGACCTTTGTTTTCGAGCCTGAAGGAGTGGTTTACTCTCAGAGACGACATGGAAAAAGGTGAAGCTTATTTCGGCGCCCGCTTATTCTCCTTTTCGTTCATTTCGCACGGAAATTCCCGTCCGCGTTCAGAGTAATCTTCAGTAGACACGCCCGCCTTACACTGACAGTAGGATAGCAAATACAAATTCTACGCGTGCAAAAGAGATGTTAAGATAAGCGAGCGTGATCCGACGATCAAGCGGAACAAACCCCTGACAGGGAACTGCGAGTCTATACAATTAAAGTCGTTGGTTCGCGCTAAGATTCTATCATTTTAGCGCGAACTGACAGGACAGCGATAAACACGGACTCTTCAGACGATGCCCAGAAGGATATAAAGTGACTTAAACAAATCTATATTACTAATAATAAAGTAGTAAAAAAGTCGTGTCTGCACATTGAAGATTTTCGCGAAATTTTAAATGTAATGGGTTATTGGTACTGTATGAGGCCAAAACAACAATTTTTAGAATTTTTGTCTGTCTGTCTGTCTGTATGTTCTGTTTTAACTCGAGAACCGCTCAACGGATTTGAAAGCGGTTTTTTTTTCATTATCATCGCAGTGACCTTGGTCAACACAAAGGCTATAGGGGATGTTAATAAAATAACGCTCAAGCCGGAAACGGGGAAAAGATTGAATAAATGTTTTTATAACTCGAGAACCACTCAACGAATTTGGATGCGGTTTTTTTATTATCATTGTAGTAACCATGTTCAACACACAGGCTATAAGGGGTGTTCTTAAAATAACGCCCAAGCCGGAAACGGGGCAAAGATTGAATAAACGCTTTTATAACTCGAGAACCACTCCACGGATTTGGATGCAGTTTTTTTTTATTATCATCGTACTTACGCTTGACCACTACAAGGGTGTTCATAAAAGAACGCCCAAGCCGAAAAAGGGGCAAGGATTTACTGAACGCGGGCGAAGATGCGGGCAAAGGCTAGTAAATAAAATAAAGCTGAAAAACTTTGCTTTAATTTGGGCATTACTAGCCTAACTAGTGTGCACAAAGCGGCACTTTTCTGCTCCAGAGCAATGTAATGCCCTGAAAACAATGCAATAATGGATTTACATACATACTTTCCTGCCGCGCCACCACTGAAGTCCCACGTCAGTATTTATTGTCTCTGGAATATGAACCAAAATGCCTTAATTCAGAGGACTTCAGTGCTGGTGCTGACTCCAAAGCTGCAAATCACAAGTGACCCGTACGAAGAAAAATAGTTTTAAATTACCCTATCAGCGGACCGATGATGAGCCATAGGTGATAGGCCAATCAGCGCTATTTTTATTTTTGCCAACAATTTTAAATGAATTTAAAATAAAGAAAACTGGCTGAATGAAAACGTATGTATGTATGTAAATTCTTTATTGCACACAAAATATACAATGCACAAAGGCGAACATAATGCTAATTAGCATTCTCTGCCAGTTAACCTTTGGTTAATATGTATGTACACTTTTATATATAGGCAAAAAAAGAAATAATAACTTCGAGATATATTTCGATCCACTCGGGGTCGTCGTCAGTCGAATATGGAACAGTATATAAATATAACCATAGATAAAAAGTAGACATAAAAAAATGACGGACTTAAACCTATTTTCTTAACCTATTTTGCTTATTGCTCTCGTCCGAACTGCTTGTGTAAAAAAGAAAAAATATATACGTCTTTGTGGTTGAGACTGGGTGTTAGGAATGTGTACAGTACATATGTCGGTCGGTCAGTGTTGTTTGTTTAGTCCGGCTAATATACATATAAAGGTACATAAACGTAAACCATAAACAAAAAAAACTAGAGCTACGTGCCAGTATTTTTTATAATCGAGTACTAGTTTCTCAAGTGGTTTTATAAGCAAACGATTTGGTTGATAGTCTTGACAGGTGTAGAAAAATAGAAAAACTACCTATAGGTATACTTTTGAACTGCCCAATTAGTGCGCCGATAATAAGTCATAGGCCAATCAGCGCTATTTTTAGTCCAGCAAACTATTTAAAATAAAGAAAACTGGCTAAATAGACGTAAAACCATAATTATACAAAAAAAAAACTTGATCAATAGGCGCGAACTACGCAATAAATATTTCGTGAGAATTTGATCGTGTTTCTTGAAAATGGATTTTAGTAGCGAAAGTGACGACATATTAAATTAACACCTGAAGAAATAAAAAATGTGGCAAATGAAGTAATAGGTAATATTTTGCCTCCAAAATCTAATGATGAATATTTGAAAATCTATGAGAATTTCATCACTTGAAAAAACAAAAAACGTGTGAAATCATTTTCGGAGAGCGTATGCTATGTTCGGCTCATTTTAGTGAGTTATCGAATAACGTTTCATAACTGTACAAAAGTAACTATTCATTTTTCTAAATAAACATTTTTGGGATTATTAGGACTTCAGTTATTTATTTGGAAGTTGAAAGAAAAGCAGATTATGAACCTCGCCAAAGTGACTTTTAATTGGCTCTTATACCCTCGCTGAAGCTCGAGCTCCAAACTAACACTCCGTGCAATCACTTTCTGTTCGATGCAACAATCTACTATAATCATACACTTAATTTTGAAGTTATGTAAAATGTTTACACCACAGAGACATTTAAAAATTCACTCCTAAATAGTTATTGAAATCGGTCCACTTTTAGGTTAGAGACCTGCGGCGGTCGGACCAAGTCGGACAACGTGCGAGTCGAGTACACACATACATCCTCTACTTCTTTTAATGTAAGATTATGATTCATAAGTATATTTTCATCAAAATTTCGATTTCGTTTTTACATCCTTTACACCTACCGCCTCAATTTCCTTAAGTGAGTAAATGGAAGATGAAAGAAAAACGAAATCTACAGTTGTCAGATCATGTATTAGATTTACATCATCATCATACTTAACACGACACTCACATAGATGGCCGGCCGGATGGCCCAGTAAATCACGTCGTAAAGAGCTTTTAACCATAAAAACCCTTTTGCGCAAACGTCGAATATAATCATAACTTGTTTTTCATGATTTACCGCCAAAGATTCTCTCGGTTTCCCTAATAAACATCCTGCCATAAAACGGCTTCCTACGTTAATGAAACCAGTAATTTATGCATTGAAATGCCGCTAATATTCAATGTTTATTTGTACAGACTGTCAGTTTCTACCGCATCATGTCTCTTTATCGAAAATGATTGCGGAAAATATTTGTTAATTTAATATGATGGTATGTTTTCACTTTAATTCAAGTTTAATGGGCGAAATAAAAGTATTTCGGAGGCATAATAACACTCTTTACGATGTAAATAACATTGATGTCAGTTGCTTTGGTGCAGTTTTGGATGGGTTTCAAGTTCTTTGTATTCTTGCACCAACATTCCTTGAAGGTTTATTACCTGGGAAGCTGGTGACACAATTGACATCATTTCGATTGATTCAACATTTTCGAATATGTATTTGTTTTCGTGGAAAGTTCCGCTTTTGGCAATGACATTTGCCCCAACAACGGTAAGTATTTTCACGATCGAGCCATCATTTCACCCGAACGATACTGACAAGCTGACAACCCAACATTGTTATTTACAATTTGGACTAAGTGTTAACTTTTATACTTCAACAGTAACTTTGTCAAAGCGCAAAATATCCCGCGCGCTAATTTATTTGATTGATAGGTATTTTTTGGGAAAAAAATTAAGATGAGCAGTAGAAAGAGTGATTTCAATAAATGTTACCCATTATATAACCCGGTTAAACGATGTAAATTGCCACGTCACAAGTATGCAAAAATTGCGTTTTAAAGCAATTAGCGGATATTGATTACTAATAATAGGGTTCTCGCATTCAAATTATGTTATTTTATGTCTTACATTTTGATTACATTCGATTACAACGATAAATACGCTTTTAAGTTTGTTAATCGAATGCAATCAAAATGTAAATCATACGTGGGACGCACTATAAGTTTCCGGAATGAATATGAAAAAATACTATTAAAGGTACAAAATTAATTTATTGTTTTTCAAAATAATCTCCCTTGGCGTCTATGCACTTTTTCATTCGATCAAACCAGTTTTGAAAACTTTTGTGCCACTCCCCTGTGGTGACCTCTGAAACGTGTTTTTCATACTCCTCGACAGCCTCTTCTGGTGATGAAAATCGTTGACCGCGTAATTGGTTCTTAATTTTTGGGAACAGAAAAAAGTCACAAGGAGCCAGGTCGGGACTGTATGCAGGATGACTCATGAGTTCTACATTTTTTGTCTTCAAAAAGTCGTTTGTCTGTCTGGTCGTGTGAGAACTAGCATTGTCGTGGTGCAGGATGATACGGCGTTTACGGTTATTTTTACGGAGTTCGTCAATAACTTCCGGCAAACAAATGGTCGTGTACCAGTCACTATTCACGGTACGACGATTCTCTAAAGCAACAGTAGCCACGTGTCCAGTTTTATTAAAAAAAGAAGCAATCATCCGCTTAGATGCACTTTTCACGCGCGCCACTTTGGTTGGTTTCGGCTCATCTTGAAAGACCCATACGCTCGATTGCTGCTTTGTTTTGGGATCGTAGCAATAAATCCATGTTTCGTCACCTGTTACTATGTCCCACACCAAATTTGACGCACCTTCGTTGAATCTGGTAAGCATGGCACTGCACCAAGTGACGCGGTCCGTTTTTTGAGCCTCGGTCAAGTTGTATGGGATCCACCGCGAGCACAGCTTTCTCACACCCAAATGTTTGTGTAGGATTGATTGTATTTGACTCATGCCTATTTCTAAGGGTGCGCGAATTTCATGGTAGGTCACATGCCTATCTGTTTCAATCATACGGCGCACAGCATCGATGTTTTTGTTGGTCACAGCGGTGGACGGCCGACCATCGCGAGATTCGTCACTGAGATTGATACGACCACGCTTGAATTCTGCAAACCAGCTATAAACAGTTGTCTTGCATGGTGCTTCATTGCCAAAAGCTGTTTCAAGCCGAGCGATGCTCTGTTGAGCTGTCAAATTACACTTAAAATCGTAGAAAATCATACTACGAAAATTTTCCCGAGTTAAATCCATGTTGATGCAGACACACAATTTTTTAAATGGCGCCACAAGGTAAAAACAAAAGACAGTCAGATGAAACAAACTGCATTCTACAGCCAAAGAGTTCTATTTTCAAATGTTGCGATAAATTTTTAAATATTGTTTATGTAAGTGGCCAGTTCCGGAAACTTTTAGTGTTACCTATGTAAAATGATAGAATTTGAATGTGAAAACTTAATAATTATTAATAAATATCCGCTAATTGCTTTTTAACGCAATTTTTTCATACTTTGTATTCAAAAGTAAGGAAAACAATATTATGATGTGCATTTTCCACCGAGATTCTGCTTAGCCACCTTAACCATCGCTAGCCCGCCTTACTTAATAGACACATAAAGAAAAAAAAAATAGAAATGATCTTGTTAAGTTTCTTGCGCTTCTTAGCAAGAATAATCGAATGGGCAGAGTTAAGCATGTATATATACCTACTAGCTTTTGCCCCCGGCTACGCCCGCGTGTTATTCGGTTTAACAACATGCTTTTTTCCGGGATAAAAAGTAACCTTTGTATTAAGTTGGGGTATAAGCTATATCCATTCTAAATTTCATCCAAATCCGTCCAGCCGTTTCAGCGTACAAGAGAAACAAACATACACACACACAAACTTTCGTATTTATAATATTAGTGTGAAGTGTGATGAGATAACATAGCCTTGTCTTATTTCACCACAAACGATTAAGGACCGCGCTAATTAGACACCTGATTTTTCAATGACATTGATCTCTCCTACAGGAACCATGCATTTTTACGGGATTAAAAGTAGCCTAGTGTTAAGTTAGGTAGTAGAGCTAATGCCGGGCTCGACTGTGGAGGTACCACCATCTTACTCGGAAATCCTTCCAAGTTATTCGGGGGAGAGTAGGAGGACAGCTCTCAGACAAAACCAGGTGGCGCACCATTGCCTGGGACCGATGGATGACGGTATATCCATTCCCAATTGTCGGGCCGGGCAGCGGCGTCACTGGTGCAAGGGTTTCGGCACCGCGCTCACCAACCCGCCTGCCCAGCGTGTGTGAGTATGGGCATTTCTTCCAGGAGCACCGCCAAGAGTGGCGAAATCCTGGAAAGGCCTATGTCCAGCAGTGGACGGAACAGGCTGATGGATGGATGGATAAGCTATATCCATTCTAAATTTCATCCAAATCCGTTCAGCCGTTTCAGCGTGAAGGAGTAACAAACATACACACACACACGCACAAACTTTCGCATTTATAATATTAGTAGGATGTAAATAATTAATATGAATTATATTTATAGATAACTATCATATGTATCGTATATATATACCTTGCTGTATACATTATGTATACCTTTAATTTAGTTCATGTACGTTTATTATTTCATTAAATATAAGTAATCTCAAAATATAATGTTATATTTGCAGGTTTAAAGTTTAATTTAAATTGAAAAAAATTCTTTTATAACTTATATGATGCTGCTGCCTGATTCGGAACCGATTTGGGCGGCGGCGGTGTTATCGCAATTTAGCAAAATTTTGATTATAGTCAAAACAATCTTGTGTGAGAGAGGTCACACTGCTACAGACCAAAAACTGGAATTTAACATACAAGAAAGGGTAAAATTGCTTTGTCTTATGTTTAAGGCTGTCGAACCAAATCTCGGTGCAAAATTCACATCATAATATTGTTTTCCTTACTTTTGAATAAACGTGTGCAAAAATTTCGTTTCAAAGCAATGGGCAGAAATTTGTTAGATTTAAATTCTATCATTTTATGATTTACATTTTGATTGCATTCGGTTAACAAACTTAAAGGCGTATTTATCGTTGTAATCGAATTTAATCAAAATATAAGGCATAAAATAACATAATTTTAATGCGAAAACCTTATTATAATGTGCACCGAGATTTGGTTCGACCACCTTAAGCGGGAATGGGAGTGCATACTGCATACGACAAACGTAACGGCGGAATCACGGAAATTATCGGTAGATGATAACTTAACATTGTGTTATACTAATCATTAAAATAAAAAAATAGTTTAAATAAATAGAGCTCTTTTAATTTGGTATTACGAATCAGGCCTTATATTGCAAAATATAATTCTGATTGTCTGTTACCTCTATGAACAGCGTCGAATCTGCCCTCGACCTTGGAGCGCAGGGCCTCCAGGTCGAACGGAGCCGCGAACCCATGGTCCACTGATCGACTCTTGGACCTGGAACACGGAGACACTCCCTTTAGAAACCAGAAACTATAACCTGGCGCTTATTTTGTAGATCTTACGAGCTACGGTATTTAAAACCAATGTGTGGAATGGGTATATATTGGCGAAAAATAACACTGATACCAGAGTTTACTCTTCCTTCTATTATCAAATCATAGGTTTCATGTGTAATCAAATCAACGAGAGAACTAAAATACATTATTTCAAATGTATTCCAATAACACACATATAAATAAATTAAAAAATTCTAGGTAAGTAATAAAATGTAACAATAACAACACTAAACTGTATTTTCCAATATTGGAAGAGAACCTCTCTAATGTTGCGCAGTACGACAGTTTTCATAGTTTTACAAACAATTTTTTTAAACAAATATGATATACGTAACTCCGTATATTGCTCTCAACAGAATCACACAAGACTAATAAACTAAATTTCCTTCTGTGTCAATTAAAAACACAATTTGCTTTTGCATGATTATTATTATTGAAACTGCTATAAATAACGTTAATTGTTAAGGAAATATTTACCAGTTCACGGCCTCAGTTTAATTTTACTTGAGTTTACATTACGAGTATTGTTTACAAATAAATTAATCTGTAGTAATATAAATCACAAATCAAATTGGCATAAATTTTCCGTAAATAATATATTGAACTGGACAGTTTATAAACGAGCGAGCTTCCAAATAATTAAACTTCATCCCACAACCGGAATCTGGATATCTTCAAACCTCACTTCCTAGACATACCAGTCATCAAAGGGTCAATGTACAGTCGACAGCACATCAAGCTATACACATCGGACTTTGTACCTATCTTAAAATACAAAATATTTATTTTTCAGTGAAAAAACACATTTTAACAAAAACATTGTTGAGACCTTCTCGTAAGTATAACAATACTTACAGAAGACCTCACTCTTCCATAGCTATAAATTATACAAGTGTGTACCAAGAACAAAATGCTATAAGTTTTATATACGATTTTACTGAAATTTAAGTAGGTATATGTATGTAAAGTTAAGAGCCAAAAAAATCATTTTAAATATAAATCAAAAACAAAACACTAGAGTGGCTAATGTCGTACTGCAGGTGTACAACTTGACGTGCTCTTGACTGTACTAGTAGTTGAGGAGCCCGCGTACGAAAGTGATGACGATCCGAAAAAAATTACAATATGTGAAATCGATTATTCACAATATAAGTGAACAACGAATGAACCGTCAGCTGGCTGGGTAACGCCCGTATCGATGTGAAAGGATTCAATGTTTTTTTTATACAAAACTACTTTATGAACTTTAAAATTTGGATATATTATAATATTTATACCAAGATTAACATGTATGTAGATGAAATAGCCGTCAGTTGGTACAGCTTTACTATTATACTAGCTGGCGACTTTTTTACCCACATACATGCAGCTGACTAGGTTTATCTTTAATCTTGATATAAATATTATCATATATCCATACTGATATTGAAACGACTACTCACGATTTTATAGTCATATTTCGCCTGACTAGTTTCACTGTATTCGTACAGTTTCTTCGGAAGCAAACATGGTTACGCGGCGGTTCCCCGTTTGACAGTTTTTAAATTTTCCGAGTAGCCGTTTCAATATCAGTATGAATCTAAACTACGAATCTTTTAGTAGTAAAATCATATATCCAAATTTAAAAGTTCCTTTAATAGTTTTAATTTGTATAAAAACCATTGACCCTTTCACATTTACACCAACCGCTACCCAGTCAGCTGACGGTCTGTTCGTTGTTCTATGTTATGATTTAAGTGAACAATCAATTTCACATATTGTCACAACTCTTCGGATCGTCAACACTTTTCTACGCGAGCTCCTTAACTATTGTAATTCCAAATAAAATACTTTAATTTACTCTATGTCTCGTACTAATCGCTTCTAATAATTGACTTGGTATTTTTAGCATCTATTCTGTGTTGTCTTTTCTAAGCTCATACATTTTGATAAAAATAAATGTATATATTTCAGTATTCTGATTCACGGGTTGCGTTCATTTGAGGAGCCACGATTGACGTGGATTTCCACGAAGGCGTTTTCTCACCAACTTGTTGTTTGTTGGCGTCTCCTCTCCGCAGACCGTCGCAGAAATTTAGCCTGATTTTCTTGAAATTTTTAACTAAACTAAGGCCAATTCCAGCTCACCTTTAGCTTATTAGCTTATTAATTTCATTAAAATCCTCATTGGTTCGTCAAACAATCGGATGGTATTACGAAAAAATAACTTGCAATATTTGTGTAAAATGAAAATCACTTTAAATTTCGTCCAAGTTTCATTCCATATACGTAATAATACGGAATGTCCCCAAACAATAATATTCCCTCGCTCCCTCGGACGTTCCCGGCATAATAATATTAAACCAATTTAGTTTACAGCTTTGCCGTGTTGTCTAGGTGGGAGATAATATTGGATTATTCAAATTTAGGTTAAGGTCGTATGCCTGTCTAGCTATACTGTACGTAATACATCAGTTGATTTTCTTATCTAACGACACGTGAAACTGATAAGTAGCATAAACAATAAAATTATAGTTGAAAAAATGAAAATGTCGTGCGCAAAATAATAAATTGTGAGCAGTAACTAAAGTAGCAAAAATAATGATGTTGACTTGAAAATTTCACTTGACTTGTATGCGAACTGTAACATGATCGTCGAATTCTTCAAATACCAAACATGAAACATGATTATACCAAACTAATTCTGAGCCATCACATCGATACTGTCAATGCAACTACGCCGCACCATTACACAAGCAAAACAAAACAAATACGTAGGTATATAAATCGAATACCAAAATTGTGTTATTGCGGAAACTGCGTAGTTACATCGGAAGTTAAAACAATATTCAGCTCCAATGAAATAAGAAACGAGATGGCCAACTTAGAATTCCAAGATTTTCCATTACGGAATGCATACGCAATTGTGGCCGTAAACCTAAATTATGTAACTCGTCACAGTTGTGGACAACGCCGATTTCGGGCTTCAACGGCGATCCTCTATCACCGCACGCGTTACAAATTCCAAGTTTTGTCATCTCGCCTCTATCGATAAAGTAGTGCTGTTACCTTTTGTATGCCAAGTCGATACTCTCGGCGCTCCTGGACAGCTGCTGAGAGGCGCGCCTAGACCTGCATGCAACAGAGAGCACGATCTAACATAGGCACAGCATGCAGCACAATAGTTGCAAATCTTTGGCAAACCTGACTTGACATCTGAAATTCACATTCCCAAGTTGTGTGATTTACTAATCTAAAATACATAAAGTCAGATTTACCGGTATCTAAAAAGAAACTGTTGCCAGCACGATTCAAAGTATTCCTTAGCAGAATATCGATGTTCAAATCGTACTGACAAGGCTTCTTTAACTTGCTGTTACATCGGCTGAGGTTTTAATATAAGGCTTCCTTCTGTTTACGTAGCCACTACAATGTTACAGGTTCAGTATCTGATAAAGTAAACAAAAAATGTAATTACTAAAACGTCCGGGAGCCGGATCATAAATTTTTGAAATCTTATTTTTTCTCAGCACAATGCAAGAACGAACAAAAAGGTGCATCAGTCATACCCAGCACATAACTACGTGGTGAAGAATAATAAAAGAAACAATGATAATGGGTACATCGGTTCATGCGATGGGTACGCTCGTGAATATCCGACATGCAGATACTATGAAAATGCATATATAGAGAATAAGGAATATTCAAATTATAATGTAGTATGTGGCGTCTACGTCTGTTAAAAAGTCTACGGGTATGAAAACGTACATATACATATAGGTATATACATCACGCCTGTCTCCCAAAGGAGATCGGCATCTTTCTACTACGATCCTAAGCTTTTTCACATGAAAACATCAAGTTTTAAACTATAAAGTTGTACAAGGACTTATTTTCAAAGAATAATTACAATTACAACCGATATGAATAATGCTTATTTATTATTAACACTTTTAAGTAAGTAGATAGTTAAAAGAACTTTAATGAAAAATCAATTTACATACTTCTAGAAGAAAATGATCGTAATCACTGTTCACGATCAATTAATGTCGAATGTATGAACAAACGGATGCTTATTTTCATTTAATAGTTGTTCAGTTTTTACGAAGGAAACATTTTTAAAACCTGTTTTTGCACTTCGCATTATATATTTATATAACACTAGCCCGTCGCCCGCGGTTCCGCCTGCGTTTACGTAATCGTAATAATAAAAAAACCGCATCCAAATCCGTTGATTGGGTCTCGAGTTAAAACGAACCACACATATAGGACAGTCAAACAGACAGACAAAAATTCTAAAAATGGTAGTTTCGACTTCAGTACAATATTAATTAATAAAATAACACATTTCATATAAAATTTTGATAAAATATTTTTTTTACAGACACAACTTACCTCAATATTATTAGTATAGATTTATTAATTATGATGATACACTTAATGTAAAGTGCAGCTTTTTGTTTTCCGGTTTGTTGTGAGAAACCTCACAACGTACCTATACAGTCCAACATTTTAATTAACTTAAGAATAAAATTTAAGTCATTTAAAAAAATTGCTTTTTATAGTTTTTATAAACAGAGGATGGACAAATTATTACGGACAATAATAATTTCCTCTAACCGAACTTATTCGTCGTGTAGCCGTTTTTATTGCGCTGTGAGGTCTCTGAAAAAACAAGTACACAGCAAAAGCACGCGAGGCTATTAAATTTTATCATCCCAATTTCATATTATGAAAAAACATATACTCAAAAGTAAGATAATAACTGGTTTCCTTTAATATGAACAAAGGGACAAACATGAGAGATAAGAGCTTGATTCCAATCAGTACGTGAACACACTTTTCACCTGGGA
Organism: Ypsolopha scabrella; assembly: GCA_910592155.1. Classification (NCBI taxonomy): domain Eukaryota; kingdom Metazoa; phylum Arthropoda; class Insecta; order Lepidoptera; family Ypsolophidae; genus Ypsolopha; species Ypsolopha scabrella. The sequence goes on along the minus strand of OU342962.1, from coordinate 12,208,647 downwards.
TCCAATGATCAGAAAAAGTGGCGTATCTATCAAAAGTTTTCTAGATACTGTCAGCGTCTATCCTACTTGCCCTCTCACGCATACCGCGTTTGTCAGTGTGCGAGAGCGCAAGTTTGATGGACGGCGCGTGCTAGTCCCCCAGCACGTGCAAAGCTCATACGAACTTCCAAGTCCCTGTAGTCAAATATTTATTTAAATCAGGCTTGTAGCGCCGTACATGTACTGCTGCTGCCGAACTTTGCTCTACCAAGCACGTTATCAAAGTGGGCCAATTCCTCTTACGTTCCCGATTACGTAAATCATTAGCATTAATTACAGTGAAGACAACCAAGTTTAATCTGTACTAAACGTTACATAAACGCAATTCAAGGAAGGCCTGGCTGGGAAACCCGCCGGGCTAAAACGCACCCTTATACCTTTCACATGCGCATGTCCTTTTCTGTCGTAAGGGGTAGGGTCAGGTTAGACAGAGATGGTAGATGTGTTTTGTAGTGCGAGCGCACTCGTGGCTAATCGGTAGGGAGCAGGAGGGAGACGTGAGACCTTGACACTGGGCGGGTGGAGGGAGGGCGGGTACTCGCATATTTACCATCACAATGTGCGATATTCGACTATTTGTTGCTTTGCTACTGTCTTTTGTTATGTCTAGCCGCATTAGGGTTTCCTGTCGTTTACACAATTACAAAAGCAAGCCTACCAGCTCCAGTCAGCTCTAGTTGAAAGTAGGTCAGCAATTTCGACTAGATTAATTGGAGGTCATTTATTGGTTTCTGACCAAATGTCCACCGTACAAAAGGAAGAAAACTAAGTACATATAAAATTGCTCTTACAAATCGAGTAGATAAATATGAATTGCATAGAATACTAGGCCAGTTGTATAACATTTTATACGACTATAAAGCCGTATATGTGCGACAGGATGTGCAATATTACTGCTACGCAACATTGGATAGGAAGGATATAGGCACCCACCCATGTTGTAGAATAAGCGCGAGTGTTTGTTGTCTATGTGTATAGAGTCAGTGCCGGCCCGAGGCAAGTTTTAGAAGGGACCGAGATCAAAACATGGTGCGTTCCTTGTTTTCCTCTATGTATATCTTGCGCGCAAGCAAGGAACTTGGAAGATTTCGACAACATCGCCTCTAATTTCAAATTAGTAATTTGTAGATTGGAAACAACCATGCCGCACTGCACTCCTCACAGTATCTACTGGAATTGAAACAGTTGATGTAGTATGACAAACAAAATATGTAGGAATTGAGGTACATTTATTTTGCACGAAAATTACTTCTATAAAGGGATTATTCATTTATATTATTCCAGATAATGTGGCAGATTCAGGATATACGGTGAATCAAAATATCGAAAATCGAAACAATTTAATTAACCTTACGGCGGGCCCTGTTAAAGAGTGTCAATTTGATAACCTTTTCCCTTAAAACAGTGTTCTTCCCATAAATATTATGGGCAACTGTAACTATGGTGCCAAAAATTAACACACGTTCCATAGAAAAGAAAAATAACTACTCGACCAAAATGTATGATGCTGCTCATTTTACAATGGTTTTGCCGTATGCATTGTAAAATACCTCAGTTTTAAGAAAAAGGGTTATCATCTTAACACCCTTTAAAGACACCATCAGTTCTTAATAAAGCTTACTTTGTTAGTATTTTTTTACGTTTGAACAAATACTATCAAATATTTAGTAACTCAATAGGTACCTACAGATATTTTCTATGTAGTTATGACTTCATGACCCACAGACAAAAATATATCTGTGGTACGACACATAATATATGTAGTTCGTATTTATTTATTTATAAAGTAGGTAGATTTCTTTTTTAATCTCTTTTTCACCATGTCATTATTATTTGTCGTCATTCATTGTAAATATGTCATTATTATAATCAACTGATGCCGGGCCCGAAATACTTAATATATCTTAAATTGTTTTTCTTTCTTTCTTTTGTGTATCTATATATTATAAATTTATAATACTATAAACCACAAAAATAAAAAAAACTATTAATTTATCTATCAAAAGCCCGGACTGACACGTCTGGAGATACAGAAAACTGCTTGTTGATATTTTTTTCTAATACAGAGTGTATTGCTGACGAGCTACATAATTTAAAACACAAGTATCGTTTATCGTTTATTGCACGCACATCTAGCAACAGAAAGATTGTTTGAATAAATAATTATATATAAAATTATGTAATTAAAAAGCCCCTGATGATGCTTATATAGTGAAACCGGTTGGGTAGTGTAGAATTAAATATTATCTGTGGAAAAGTACAAGTGTTTTTTTTTATCACAACAAGTTCTACTGATCATCTGAACAAAAGCAAGGTACATCTTATAAAAAGTCTTTTTTACCTTCTCAACTTTGAGATTTCTCTGCTTTGTCCCATATAAAACAGTAAAATAATAAAATACGTTGCGTGCGTTTTAGAGAAGTGTGCGTCCGTCAAAATTAACCATTTACGAGTATTTCTAGTCAACTACAAATAACACGGTTTTATTGTAGTTAACTTTAATAACAGAACACATACACGACACGTCTAGTTCGCAATTTGAATTGAAAATAGTTTTCACCAACTATCTCTGTAAAGTTACTAGTTTCATGTAACGTTATATGGCGAATAGCTCTGTAATGTGAAAGGCACCCAACTATTCACTATAGGTATTTACAACAAAACAAGGGTAGCGATTTTGTATAACTGGACGGGTGGGCTGGGGTAGAAATTAGAAATTATGAAGACACAATTTTATAACAAAGCTACAAAATGTAAGAGACGCAAGTTACGTCACGTAACCAGTACTTGTAAATACTTTATTGGTATCGTCAATGATTTTGAAAGCTTTTTAGCAATTTCTTCCGTGCCAGGAGATAAAAGTTTAATGCCACCGGTAACATTAAACTTTTATCTCCTGGCAAGATCGATCAGGAACTCAATAATGACCGAGTCTTTCATATAACGTATCTTTTATACTTGTTTCCGGTGATCATGTATACATTCTTGCGGAAGAAGTATATGAACAGACCAGTCTAAAATACGACTGAAACAATCAAAAATCACTTCTATTACAATTTAGTAAGATCGTTTGTTTACTAGGGGTACTAATGCAAAAGCTCTGGTAGGATTGTGTAGATTGCTAGTAGATATTTCATGGCATGGAATGTTTTCCTGATAAACCGGAAGCGACGTTAAATGTCTTCAGACATGCGAATATGTCTCAATAACCTATTATTAGGGTTTCGTATCGTGACCTTAATGTTGCGCAAAGTGTATCAAAATATGGCATGAATACAGACAGATATTGGTCACGAATCAGTCGAGTACTTTGTAAAATGTGATGAAAAATGCATGCTGAAGACGAAGGTCTTCAAAATTTAAATTTGGAAGCCGGAGATAATTATGATGGGTTGAAGAACGGAAATCTAAAAGTAAGCCTTTAAACGTACGGTCATTAAATAGCAATTAGCATCAACGAAACAGCACGCGTGTCTCAAATCTCAAAGTTACAAAAACTAAAACCTATTGGCTTATATCCGTTGGGTCGACCAACGCGCATTACATCGGCCCTGGGACTGTATTTTTGAATCATTCGAATTTCAATTCGCATACGAAAACTTAAAATTAGTATTGTATTCGTATGCGAATCATGCGGATATGTATGCGAATTAAAATTCGAATGATTCAAAAATACACTCCCTGGAGTCATGCGAGTGGATTGTGTAATGCACTTCAGATTAGACGATGAATTTGGATAATAATTTACGTTCTGATAAGGTGAGGAAGGAAACTAGGCATTCGGCTGCGAGGTCATTGACTATTGTAACAGATAGAGATACTATTCAGTGTGCGCATGGGCACGCACGCACGGACTGTTGCACCATCAGCTGCCGACGTTTCGAGCATTCCGTGGCACACATTTCATTAGTTGCGATATCGTCGGTTGCACAGCGTACAATAAAAATAACTTGGTTATAGTCCCCGGGTCGGTTCCGCCTACTTTAGAGCTAAGTATTTTTAAATTTAATGTAACAGATAAAACTTTGTCCTGTACCAGAAGTTAACAATGTTCGTTATGTATGTATGATACCACAATACTAGAACAAAAACATGAAACTGTAAGTAACTCGAATTGCACGTCCCAACCCAACACGTGTAGGAAAACTGTTGACACGAATATAAAATCCGCCCAAACAGCCGCATACGTCATCATTGTCGTCAGTGGGCGTGGCTCTGCGCGTGAGTTGCACAAGTTGAATGACCTCCGAGGTCGTACAAACTTGTAGCCATTGTTAACAACACACAAAGGTAATTAGTTTCAAGTGCAGTTAGAAACCTACATGTGCCCTAGATCCCTCGATTCATACAAATCCATTAGCGGCAATCACAAATGGTTCCAGTCTATATGGAAATGAGAAAATCCATCAAGAGGGCGGCTAATAAATCATCGCTATTTTTAGTCACAATATGGGTTCATACTGAATTGATGTTGCTATAGTAACCTTTCATAATACATCATGCAATCGAAGCAAGTTACGAGCAAAATCTTAAAATGTTTAGCAAGTTTCGCTACATAGTTGACTATGCAATCCTTGCCTCAACTACTGCTTATTTCGTACACAAAACCTAGGACTCGCTAACTGATTATGAGGAAATGTGTAAAATCTGCCGAGATTTCAGAAGCCGAAATCAAAGTGGTTATTTTAAAACACATGTGGTTTTCGGAAATAAATTCGGAATAAAAAGCAGGCAGGTTAAGCTTATACTTCCGACGAATGCGTCGGACACAGCGACTCTAGGTGACCCTAATGAGTGAATCGACCTTCTGGTCCAACAATCTGCGGTCTAAATACAAATGTGGCACATACCGACGAAGCCACGTGTCGCTCCGCCTTATAGGGACGATTAATTAACCTTTAGTACCGTCTCGTACCTAGGAGATATTCCATTTAGTAACGTTCAAGAAACTGAAATCTGTTTTTTACTCAGTCACAATTCCAATTTTATATTTTAGTTAGCCCATCGGATAAAAACAGTTCTCGCTTCACAGAAAAGTTCTAGGTATTGCATTACTTATTATTTTTAGACTTTTTATACATACATATATTATTAGTCTTTGTCCACTTCTGCGGCCGCATTTATTCAATATCTGCCCCGTTGTCGGCTTGGAAGTTAATTATTTGTGAACATCCCTTATAGCCTATATGTTGAACAGGGTCGTTACGATGATAATAATTAAACTGTATTTAAATCCGTTGAGTGGTTCCTCAGTTAAAATGGAACATACATACAAACATTAGATTTACAAATTATGTGCATGTTATGGCGATTGTTAGGAAATGGTGACAAAACTTAAAGAAACTACCTCACGAGTAACTCCTAAAACATCTGAGATGAAAGCTACACGATATGAGTGCGTAAACCCGCAACCAAAGGTTAGTTTTATCATCAAGAGCAATTAAACTTGTATATTTATCTACAATTACTGTTGTTGCCATGTTTTATTTTATACCTTCCACAGTCGTGAGCGAAGATAAATCAGTCATGCGTGGCATTGATGGTACCAGCAAGCAATGGTGTAAGGTTTAATCAACTAGGCTATCAAGCCTAAGCTCTCCTGGGTCCGGCATCAGTCACTGATGATTGAGTTTATATCGTATACGAGTATATAAACTCTATAATTCATATTATTAGAAATAAATATGTAATATAAAAATATGTAAAGTGGCATGTGGCAACATCAATCTTAAAAGAATATTGTCACTTCATGTCTTCTCGTGGATGTCGAAAATATAAAAATGTATGCCAACAAACTATCTCTATAGTATTGAGGGTTATAAAGTCATCGGATCTTGGCTCCGTCTGCAGAGATGACGTAGACACGACACCTACATATTTACTGGTGGTAGGCTTCAGCCGTGGCTCATCACCACCCTCATGACGCAACCATGCCACCAAGCGACTTCTCGTGCTTCGGCGTGACGTCACGGCTAGCCGTACCGGGGAGTGGTTAGAGGTAGTTGCCTAATGTCAGTCATTTGTTCGTTACCGACTTCCGTAGATTTTTGCGGCTGTCCCTGGAAAGACTGAGTAACGCCTCGCCTGCCTTTCTCCCAGTTTCTAGACAACCGCGCTTTATCTAGCTAGGTCTTATCGACGCTTTCTGTAAGCGTAAGACAAAGGTAGGTACACAAAACAAAGTAATGGACAAGATGAAAAAAAAAGGTTCTTGCGTTGCGCGGATAAGACTGACTGATCAGGGTTTTCACGAAAATCCTAAGCTGCTACCGAACAAGGAAAATCTCTTGGGAATCCACACGAAAGTGACTTAACAGAAGCACCAATTTTCCTTTATCATCTCAGCCTTTGATGAATAAGAAGATCAGCGTTTTAGACATAAAATAATCATATTCTTGCTGGACAAAAAGTACGTTAAATAAAACAAAGTAAATAATTTATTATGCAGTAGGTATAAACCTATCTGTAGTAGGTTTAACTAAGGACTGGCAAGGTAATCATGCCCATCAATCCAAGATCATCAGCGTACATTTGTTAGTGCCAAGGATGTGTCAGACCGTCGTCATCAAGTCAATGACATCTTTACCCGATTACATCAAGGACCTAAATATTTAAAACGACATCTACAGTTTTCTTAAAATACTTCAACTGGTTTAACAGGCAAAAAGTAAAGAATATTCTGGTTTGATAAAAATATATCATGTACGTACCACTTTTATGTAATGTGTTATTTGAAAAAGACACTCCTTCAGTCTGTTAAGTAGAGAAAACATACATCATAAATAAAAAGCTTAGTGGGGCAACGTTGTTTACTCGCAAGGACATTTACTCGTAGGTCTTTCAAAGTATGCAGTCTACACCAGTTTTGAACACACATATTTATTTCGAATTCATACGGTGTTGAAGCTAACACGCAGAGAACGGATGATAATCTGAGTTCGATTTAAGCTAGGTTCAAAAGTTATAATTAAACCTCAAACGTGTGCAACCTCTAAAATTTGTGTTGCTGTCACAACAATTTAAAAGGCCTAATCTAAGTGTTAATGACAACCGATATGTATGATAATAAGTACCATTTTACAAATTTCACCAAAGTTTACTTGAGTAAATTCTAACTAGCTGACTGATAGCTATAATTAATATAAAAAGTGTTTTTTTTTTCAAGTTTAATAACTTACTTTTACCAACAAAAGCTGCAATGGCTGTAAGTATCGTTTAAAAGAACAAGAGTGATTTGTTTATTTTTACCAGGATATTTTCCACGTGTTCTATGTCTAATTGAAATGAGGCGTAGTCATACATAACAGAATTATGAGTTTTATGAGATATTTTTATCATACCAAAACTTATTTACAGCTGTACATGAATGACAACAGCTAGGGCTACTTGTCAAGTTTTTACATAATTAGCAGACTGTGTATTTAATATTTAAAAGTTTTATCTTCAAATTGCAATAAATACCACGGATAACAAATAAAAATATTTTTACTGATTTTTATCCAGTATTAAAAACGAAAATAAATTAAACACGTTTTTTTGTTCATGAAGACGTAAAAACTACGAAAACATGAAATAAAACTACTGCTCGGAACGCATAACCAACACAATAGTTACGGAACGTTATTCCTTTGAAATTGTAATACTCGTAATTTAAATATAAAATACAGTCATACATTTTAATCAACTGGTACTGAATTGAAGTCTCAATTAAAGTGCATAAACAATATTGGACTCTGAATACGCAAACCATACATATCCCCGGACATTTGGCAGTGAAAGCCTCGGGGATCGTTGAAACCAGAGATTGTGTGAACGAGTACGCTCGTGGAATGTGTTTGTGATGTGAGGTTTGACAATTTGTTTTGATTGGCTATATCTCAGTTGGAGTAATTTAAAATAGCTATCGAAGTCTAGACAACAATATCGCACGAAGAGTAAGGTTATCACGATCTCTAGCACGAAAGGAACGATTAGAAGAATTTATGAATGATGTAAAAAAAATGTATATTTGTAATATGGTTTTGTACCAAATATTTTTTGAAAAAAAGGCATGTTTGCTAAGTTTCTTGCCCTTCTTCTTAGCAATACTAATCGAATGGTGCGGATGGTTAGGCATTATGTATAACTTTATTACATTTTAGTAGCCCAACCTTAATATTTTTTATATGTATTTCCCGTATTTATTTATCAACTTATTTGCATCATTTATATATAATATTTTAATTCCTGGATTTCTCTATTTTATGCAGTTATTTTATACGTTTGGGTAGCCCAACCTAAATATTTTTTGCATGTATTTCACTCAGTAGTATATATTTTTTATATTCTAAAGATATATATTGTAAAGATTAACTTTGACTTGTAGAAAGTATACTTTATGAATCTATTTTACAAAATAAATATTTTGATTTGATTATTTGATTTAAAATAGCAAAATTATATCAGTTACGACCATGTGGTGCAGCCACATCCAAAAAAAAAACAAAATGTATTTCTAATACGCGCACGGCATGGAAAAATATCTCATATTTATTATCGACTTCCACGTCTCATGTGATGTTCATTGTCTAAACTACACTCCACAATGCAAATGCCTGAATCCTTTCGTTAGGGATGCAAATTTCAATAAGGCGTGTACGTGCGTTGCATATTCTGCCTTTACATAGGCATGGGCATGGGCAATATATATTTAGATAGAGTAGCCGTGTATAAGGATGAATGTCCATTTCCTCCCCATTGCGCCAATTGCGCTCGTTTGCGAATGGCACTCTACTAATTGTGAGGCTGGGCAATTAGCCAGGGGGCCTGATGAACGATGGCGCACCTAGCTATGTAAATTGTGGTAACATCAGCAGCACACTCTGATAACTCCATCTCATGCTTTTAAACGTCTGTCATCTAGGTATTTTTTTAAATATTGCAAAATTTCGATCAATCATGATAATAAAGGTGTAAAAGTTTTATGTAGAACACTGCACATTAAAGTTGTCTGGTTTGTTTAACCTTGGTTTTTTTTATTGCAGAGCTCCTTACTTCCCAAGGGAGTCCGTCACCTGCACTGTTTACTTATGACCCGACAAGTAAATAACATAAATAATGAAGAAACCGGACAAACTTATAATACATCACAATCAACTACTATTATGCGGTAGAAGATTTATATAAATTGGCGAGGTCTTTTAAGCAAGAATTTATATCACAAAATCGTAATTTTAAAACAATGCAAACTTTTAATCAACCTCATCTTAAAGAAAAATAAAATACTTCAATAATCCTGGGGATTTCATACATAAATACTAGCTTTTGCTCGCGGCTTCTCTTGCGTGGAAGTGTCTTCCAATAAAAAATGATTATCGTTAATTTTCGGCTTGCTGGTTATTTAATCTACACCCCTATATGTTGACCAGGGTCACTACGATGATAATAAAGAAAACCGCATCAAAATCCGTTGAGTGGTTTTTGAGTTAAAACGAAAAAGGCAGACAAAAATTATAAAAAAAATAGTTTTTGCCTTAGGAGAATACTACACGAATACATTTTAAATAGGTAGTCAAATAAATGCCCTCACCAACATTTAATATGTCCAGGGCATTAGAAGGTGTTGGCTTCAATCAGATGATTGCCCCTAATTTATAAGGTCAGACGACAGGCAATAAAGTAATATTAACTAGACTCATCAAAGTTATGAAATAACATTTATTTATAAATTACCAATTTATATAAGACAAGATTGTTACCAAAAAAATCATAGAAAACAACAAGTTTCAATTCGGGTGATATGTGAATTTTTCAACTGCCACCGTCACTTAGGTACGGACGGTTTCAGAGCGAAAGAGTAAAAATTAAGATAATAAAATATAAAAATAACCAAAATAGCTAGCAAAACTTCCTTCGGAGAAAAATCTAGAAATGAAATGAATACTTTATTTTTGCAATGTAGGTACATAAATACACTTATCGCACATTTAGGTTATATAGGTATTATAAGTAGAATAATTAAATTTAAAAGAGAAAAATACAATACGTATAAAATTAGGTTTTGGATATGCTTCCTTAGATATTGTTAAAGCCCATCTAATAAAATATGTTTGACTTCTGCTCTGCACATGATTTTTATTCGTCAAACGAGGGGAAAAAGTGTTTGAATTGAAGACCTCATTACAATAATTATGTCTGTCGAGTGCAAGTTCAGCAGGAATCCAGAAAAGCTTCTTCTTGGAAGTAGTCACAGGATTCCAAATAGTGCTAATATTTTCGCGATAGCGCCTTATATTCATAATCTTTTTACAGCCAAGGCTCTTGAAAGTAATTCCTATTTGCATTGTATCTTAACGAAACATGCATGCACATTGTAAACAATCCTAGAATGTTTCGGTGTTTGCGCATACTGGTTTTAATTAAATAAAAGTAGGTATTTAGGTATGTATAACACACTCAACAAGTTACGTGTAGAGATAAAACACGAGTAACCTTTAACGTAACTTTCAAACTAATTATGAGGAAGCTGCCAAAAATAATACCTAGTTGAATTATTTAAAATTATGCATCAGCGTGTGGAAGAGATTTTTAATGTTTTTAACGTATTTCAAAGGAGACGTTCAGTTCCCCATAAGCAAGCAATGCCATCTTTGAGAAGCAAACATAATACTTACATAAATTTTAGGTCTAGCGCGCACTACGATTTTTACTTTTGCGACACGATTTTAAAATCACGCAGTAAAAAATCACAGAGACTACGGTGCGCGCACTGTGATAAAAAAATCGGTGATCTTTGCTCAGTTGCACCATGGATTTCATACAAGTTGCTTGTGTTTATTTACTACTTCGGAGGATCAGAAGAAAATCCGTCAATACTGGACACATCCTTTTACAGCGGATAGAATTATCAATGGTTTCTTTTATCTGAAATACCAAGAACTTCGGACGTATCCCAAAAAAAACTTTTGCTATTATAGAATGAAAATTCAAACATTTGACAGATTAATGAAAATAGTTGGACCTCATATTGAATACAAAAATACTAGATGGCGAAATGCAATCCCAGCTGAAGAAAGGCAATCGCGTCGCGAGCGGTCGCAGCAAAATATGACAAATCACAATTTTAAAATCGCTGCGATTTTTCAGTCGCATGTGCGCGCACTGTCTTACTAACTCATACGTTGCATTTCTGGGATAAAAATATCGTGCGACAAAAACTCGTAGTGCGCGCTAGGCCTTAAGATATAATTTTTTTATTGCGAAAGTAATCAGGGCATGGTGATTTTGATATATAATTAAAAAGGGTATGCACGAAATTCCCACGTTTTTCAACCCACTAGACATTAAAAATATATAAAAAACCTTTGTGAAGCACGTAGTATGTACATAAAAAAATATATATTTTTGGACCACAATTTGAAAATGTGATGCGTCATAGACATTTTGTTTCTTTACGTGCTGCGTTTTTTGGTGCATTCATAGCATAGTTCTGTACTTATTTTGGAACGCAGTATTTGACATTGAAATGATTCCGATTGAAAATTGTATTTTTAAATGTAAGTTGTTTTATGAAATGTGTACGTGTTATTAATTATGCAAGTGCGAGTAGTTACGAATAAAACGTTGAATATTTAAATGTTTTTAATTTTTTGTGACTAAGAATTTAATAAATCTATTGAAATGGAAAGCAACATAGAAATACATAACCTCTGAAACAATGTTTGATGGCATAAAGTCTACCTTTTCTACTTGAGGTCCTTTGGAGGTTGGGAGTCTACACATATAAAATGCAACGTCTGTTCAGCAACAGCTGTCTATATGTATGTTACTTGTCAAAACCATTTAAAAGGATTTTGATGCGGTTGTCACTATTTCCTAAGGAGAGCTGAACAATGACCATTATAGTAAAACAAGTTAAGAGTTAACACTTCCTCCTACAGCGCGGGAGAAGCCACGGGCTAGTGTAAAGTCTTGGTCATGGTCGTTTTCCAAACGAAAAGTATTTTTAAAATACGTACTTATATCACCGACTTTACTCACTGCTCTGCTCAGAGTACAGAACTAATAACTCTTATCGCTGAAATAACATTTTAAATTACCTTCACTTTCGAGATTAAACTGTCATGGAAACCGAATAACTCATTTAAAGCCTTCTGCACATAAAGGAATTTATAACCAAGGTTTACTGTTAGGTACGTAATCATTCGCAGCAGTTGAAGAAAAATTACCTCGTTCGGGACTCGTATTAAAGCTACAACAGATCCTCCTATAGAAACTGCTTGGTATTGATTAATCCAGTGGGCTGGTGTGAATTAGTCGTTATTTGGTATGCATCAGGTTTCAGATTAGATCGTCACGGAGGGTGGTGGAAAGGTCGTGTTATAGAATTCACGGTGTGGCTTTAAGGCCCACCTATCATCGGACACAATGGGAGCACCGACACAGATGATACTTAAACAGGATTTATAAGCGAATTCTCACTTTGCCCAGCTCTGTTTTACTCCGATATTTATTCTGGCTTAGCCGGCAGAGCAGCAAAAAATTCATTCTTGAACTGAGTAAAAGGGAGGCTTCAGTGGCTCAAATATACTAAACTCCAGTTATAAAGACATGACGACATATGAGAGATGCTTTTCCTCCTTTCACCGAAGGTCGTATTCGAAGAAAAATAAATAAGATACGATGAATTCGTTTATTTCTACAAGAACGCAAACAGGACTTGAAATATTCCAACAAGTATTATAATTAAACAATTTACTTACATTAAAAAGGAGTTATTAATATAAACAACATGAACGCAAGCATTCTGATTACAGTAATAAGTACGGCGCTTGCGCATAAACGCGTTATAGTGCTTGTTGAGCGTTAGTTTACCTTTAGATTAGGACCATTAGTTCTAGCATTTATTTACGCTACATTTTATTTTCATATAGCACAGCCCCGGATTTACTTATTTTATCACTGTTTACGTTTAAGTTTGCGACCGGGTTTTCGTAAAAGCAGCAGTTTTTAGTAAATTTTAAACTTTCGCGATTTTCCCACTTTATGAACATGACATTTCGGTCTTCGGAATCAGTCATGATCTTGGTCAGATCATAAACCAGAAGGAATTTTACCAACTTTTAGTCTTTTTGAGAACCGAGCTCAGAAATACTAGCCTATTAACCGGGGACGAAAGCTAGTTCATAAATAAACAAGCAATGCTTAATTGCTCATAATTATCAGATAAAACTTAACATTTGACACTTTCTGTTGATTTAATAGCTCCCTTAGTATACTTATTGATAACACGAGTGTCAATAAGTATAGACGACTGCTGATAAGCAGCTCCTTGTTTACAAAGCACGACTGGATAGTTGTGATTATTCAATGTGTAGTTGCTGGCTGCTTAAGGTGGTAACGGAGGATCTCGGTGCAAAATGCACATCATAATATTGTTTATAGCACACCGTGCGTAAAATGACCACTTTACGCACGCTGCGCTTGCTTAAAGTCGGAATTTTCCGCACTTTTGCTATAAAATATTATACGATACATTTCCTTACTTTTGAAGAAAAAGTTTGCAGTAAATGCGTTTTATAGCAATTCACGCAAACTGCTTGTTAATAGTTAACGTTAACGTCCGTGAAACGGAGGACGCTCTCTCTAAACTCACCCGTATCTCGGTGCGTCCGGGTTCACGCGTTTTTGTTTAGAACTCAATTATTTCCTAAAGTAAGGGTGTCCGCGGGTATGATTCTTGGGAAAAGTGGTTCAGTAAGGTCGGTAGATTATGTGGTTTCATTTAATGGTAGCAGTCTATTTACACCCGGTATAAAGTAGGTATAAAGTAGTTTATATATATATATATCATGTCGACGATGCTGGCCATCATTTTGTAAATAGGTTCTTTATGTATGAACTAGACATCTAAGCAAATTCAAATTTACTTCACTCATCGTTTGGCATCTTTCTTGGCTAGTTAAGTTTTTAACATAAAATTCTAAATAAATATCTTTAAACAACTCAAAAGCCTGCCTTATCAATTTGTCGGCGACATCGATATATATGTATATAAGCAAAGTTATTGAATTTGAATGAAAGAAGTTGAAGTTGACAATGAAATTATTTTTCTGTGAGCGCAGTTTAGGAGATTAATCACTACAAAAATATAAAGTAGTATTTGCAAATGTGATGGTAAAACAGGGGCTGGAAATTTTAGATTTTCGCATGAAAATGTAAGCCGCCTCTTAAGAGCCCGATCCGCGACGACGACAACTTTGATCAAAAAAATATTTTTCTGGCCTTTATCGCGATGTTTTTGGAAAAACTAGGAACATACACCACTTCATATTGGTCGTCCAAATGAAGGCCTTGAATTAATTCGATTGAATCTCTTTTTCGAGTTATTTTATTACTTACGAGCCCGCTCCGAATCGTTATACATAATATCTAAGTATCAAAATAACGCGCAAAGGAGAAACAATTGAATCAAATAAATTTTAGGTCTTTATTTAGATGATTACAAAAACATCGCGGCAATGACAATAAAAATAATGCTTCGCATCAAACAGACGAAAAATACGGAGCGGCCTCTTAAGCTCTTATCAAACATTTTAGATGTAGATATTCACAATAATATATGTACATACAACGTGACCAGTGATTTGTACCTCACATGGAAAAAAAAATACTGATCTACATTTAATTTAAATTGTATACTTCAAACGTTTAATAAACAATCAGCAATTTCCTATTAGAACTTCCGACTGTATTGGCGCGATAGTGTACGTACGTAATTTCCGTTTCTAACGAGTACGAGACAAAGACGACAGACAAAAATGTATTTGTTTGATTGTGTTTATCAGCTCCTACTGAACCTGAGTAAATTTGTGCCAAAGCTAGACAGAAATCGATTTAGTAACTCAAACAATCGTTGTTCTCAGCCAAAGCTTCAACTTTAAGGGAAATCAATTTAAATACACTACCAAAGCTGTTAAGCTGTGAACAGTATCGAAGAATAAATTCTGCAGTAGTTCGTTTACAGTCGAAGCACACCATGTCAAAATTCTTGTAATCAAATAATATTAATACTGCCAAATCGGTTGAAATAAATACACATGCGATTTGTTTATCAAGCAATAATTTTGTACTTATTCAATTCAGACATCAGGGTTTTATTTTCCCGACGGCACAGTAATGGCTGTTTAACTACAACAACGGGGAGGGGGGGGGGGGGGGCTAGACTACAACGACTCGAAGCGAACTGTTTATTTGGTCTGCACAAATGTTTTGCAACAAATGTGTTGGGATGGGGACAGCCGGCGCGGCGCGGCGTGGCTGCTGCGATACCCCTTGGCCAGATGCCATTCGTGCTGAATAAACACTCGTATTGTTTACTTGACGCAATGCTGCATAATTAATACCGTGGGACCGAAATAAGAGGAGCTTTCATCATAAAAATGCAATAAGCCCTGCGCACAATAACAATTTTAGGAAAGACATTTATTGCTGCGACAGACACACTTACAGATACAGTAGTAACACATACAACAGTAACAATGCATAACATTACAACTAATAACAGAGAAATTTATAAAATACTTGCACAGAATTTGGGTCACGATGCGCCTGTTGCTGCAAAAGGCAGATGCTCAGCGTTGTGCTAAATGTGTAAGCCCTTAGCGATGATGTTCAGTTAGTGCCAAAGATTTATTATGTTATGGTTATGACATAAATGAAGCAAAGCAGACATAGTAGAGTTGTAAAAGAACCGATAAAGATATGAATTAATGTTTGCTAGTTACGAAAATAGACGGTGATGACTCTGATGACTGTGTTTTGGCAATGTTCCGAGGATCAAAATGTCCCTGAAAGTAACAAATGGTCATGGTATATCACTCATTAAACTACAACAAGATATGTAGGTAATCAATTTTTGACTTTCCACCCAATGTATTTATTTTCAACGAGTGTTGACAAACTGAACGCCGCATTTTCTTTCAAATACGCATTGAAGTGTCATCACCGCGAGAGTTTAGCCCGAATCTTGGCATGGAACACGAAAATAAATAGCGTTTTCTATTTATGAAATACGGTGTTAGCGTTTCGTTCACAAAATATAATCAAAGCCCAACTTGCGACACCAGCGGCCGAAATATGACTGTTGTGTATGTTTTGTGACCACGTTTTTCTAAAAATATCAAGTAAATCCCACGGAGCACGTCGTGTTGTGCCGCATTTCTCAACTGTCCTAATTATTATGCAAAGACCAATGTGTAGACTACAAGCACACTCTAAAAAAGGATGGCATGCTAAATAAGATTGCGTCGAATTTAAGAAAACTCGTTATTTATTTAAGAGAAGTGACAATGAAGCCAAAACGCGCACGCGACATCTTCAGGGATAAAATACTCTGTAATTCCCACCTCGAGCAAGTTAACCTGAAGGCACTTACCTCCGCAACCAAAACACAAACAATAAAGTATATTTTAAAATTCACTCCATTGTTAGAAGTAACGTCTGCTCTCGGAATTCCCAATGGGATGCTCGGACGAAACGAACCTTGCAAAATATTTTCATGGCCTTTTACTACAGTATTGTGTCGTAACAAGGCAAAAAGGCTGACAAGTGAAAAGTTACACGGTCATTTCGCATTACACAGATCGGAATATGAAACCGTTTCCGAGATCTGCTACGATGAGACTCTTAAGCCGTCTGATCCCTTTTATCAGAAAGGATTAAGGGGTATAATCCATTGGGGTTCCGCGGCTAGTGCTTCCATAAGACAGAGGTGAATGGACGATTGCGGAAACAAGCACGTTAAGGCCACGCGCCGGCTGACGAAACCAACAACCATCTAGGCCCCTCGGTGACGTCACATACCTGCTCGCCCGCTGCATTTGCAATTGACTACATATTGAACGGCAAATTACAAAACGTATAAAATCATATACGACGACGACTACGTAAAATCGATAATAAAATTTGATATTTTGAATCTCGGTCAGCACCTTCCTCGAATCAAACATTAAATGGTCGACATCGTGATTGAAAAAACGAATAAATTCCCCGAAATTCTGTTGGAGAAGTTCTTCTGATATCCTTGGAAATTCAAGATCAAAATGAAGCGTGGGTTACACGCCAAGTTATAGTCGCTATTTCTGTGTACTCTGACTTTAAAATGAACAACTGAAACTCGCTTACGAAGTTGGCTGTCGTCTAAAACATTTAAGCAGTCCATTTCATTTATTATTATTTGCGGAACTAATTCTGAACAGTGGGCGGCAGATTTCAAGGTCAACACAAATCCTGCAACGCGAGAGCAACCGGGGTCACCAAAGACAGAAAAGAAATGTCAAGTAGGTATCTAAATCTTTATTCTATTCTTCTATTCTATCTATTAAAATTATTTCAAGTACCTGTGGACCATTGACTATGGAGCTGGTAAATATTGATGTGACACGAAAATAGTCGAAAATTTTCATCAAGCAAAAGATAAGCGTCAAAGGAAAAACTAAATTTTTCGCATATGATAATAGGGCATCCACGTTTCACCTGTCAAGTCGTGATTTAATGATATTCAATAATGGAAGTGCTAAATTTTGTACCCGGATTATATGGATGGATAGAGTTATGCGGATGGAAGGAAGGTCGGTTTAATATCAGAACGCTGGAAATCCTTTGATGCCCCAAACTCGTATGTTATCTGTAAAAGCGCTTGTTTGAGAATGTGATACAGGATCACATGGTCATTCATTATGTTATACGGTAGGACATAATAGTGTGTCGTGAAAACGTTATGTAAGTGCGGAATATATTTACTTTACTGAAAATGCGTCAACGAAAAGATAAGATCTAACCGTGTTTTTGGTATCAGCACATTTACCTAAATTAGTTTCATATTTTGTTATTATGGGATCCGACACATAAACGACATTACCAAAAGAAACTACATAAAAGTTCTACGAGGAACGTTGCCAATTTGATAGTGCTACTTTGAAAAAAAAACAACGAAAGTTATTAATTTACCTGTAACCGTTATTTATTGACGCTTTATAGGTAAGGAAATATATTTTTAGCTACCTTACACCAAACTACTAAATACGCAGTTTTATTCAGTAGGCAAATATTGGTTATGTTACAAAGAAAATATGTATGTACATATTTTTTTAATTATCGCGATAACAATGGAAGTCTAGATAGCGTCCACATACGCGATAATGTATGCGAAAACAATAAATATGTCAAGTATGCTTGTCTCAGATTTGCGAAGAGATTTCATGTGATGGAATTTTTTACTACGCAAGGAACGATGACAACAATTTTGATCAAAATAGGTGAGAGTTAAGCAAAGAATTTATATAGCAATGTTGTCGAACCGGAACTAGTTCTAGTTTGAACTTCAACAACTTTTCAAACATAGCAAGGTCGAAGTTCGTTCCTTCCGGCGGCGACGTTAATGTGGCTTATGAAGTTTGATGTGATACAATCTGACAGAAAACAAAATTAGTTGGCTTAGAACATGATATGATTGTGAGATTGTAATGTAAATGCTAATCCTGTTTGTTTGAAGATTTTCTCGGTCTGCATTGACGATGATGGCCGTGGCGCGGCGCGGGCGCACCCAGATCACAAACGGTATCAACAATCGTAATCGAGTACATATGCTCAAGGCGAACCGGCCTTATGGTGCCACACTTGTTAGTTCCTTTCTAATTCCCATATATCGGAAAATCGACATAGTAATAATATATTTTATTCCCAGCATGATGGCGCAATTAGTTTTCATTTATTATAGTCAAGAGCAATAAGTATTAGTCATCAACATCATACAAGTCTTGTACGAGTTGTACGTCATAATTGGAATCATTGTGCACGGCTCTCGTGTTTAATTTATCATGATTAAGAAATTAATAGCTCTTGGAGAAAAAAATATTAGCCAATAGAACGTTATACTTAATATCACAACATCATCAACGGACGAGTCGGTCAGTAATTGTATCACTTGTCTCACAAGAAGTTACAGTATATAGGTACCTGTTCTTGAGCACATTGTCCGGTACGAAGACATTCCACCAAGAGGCTCGTTTCTGACGAATGTACGTAGAGGAGTCGCTCTCCTCATCAGTGTCGGCGCCTCCTGACCCTGACTTGCGTCGCTTCTTGCGCTCGAGCTGCAGCTTTGCCGCCCATGAGCGTCGGCGTCCCTTGTCGCCCGCAGCGTACGCCGCCGGGGGGACGGCGAGGGACGCTCGACGGGGCGCTTCTGGCGGTGGACCATCGAAATCGTTCACCTTTCTGTAGCGTTCCGCGAACGCTGCATCAGAAGCGCGGCGCCCGTTCGTCCCTAGGGCTGGGGATGAGTTGATCATTTCGATTTCGACGAATGGATCATCATCGTCGGTGTCGGGGGTTACAGGCTCGTCGCTAAACCTCCGCGGGGTTTCATCGACCGCTTCTTGTAGACTAGCGAGGGGCAGGCTAGGACGGTGCAAGAGCAGGCCTCGCGGCTGTCTCCCAGCCCGAACCTGCAGCCGCGCCAGCGCCAGCGGTACCGGTGACTCCGTCAATGTCGGCTCACCACTCATCATTATTTATTTTAATCACTGTTTTTATTAAATCGTTTGGAAAATTCACTTGAATAAACGAAGAACTGTTGCAGTCACGGCTCAACCATTTTAGGTAACACCGTTTGAAACACTTGATAAACACAAACAGTACTATCAGATATTTGTGTAGCTCTGTTGACTCCAAGTGCCTAATGAAATTGGACAAATAATAAGTTTCCTGGAGTTCGTCACGGCCGAGCGACGCATTGGTGTGGCAATCCCAAATTATAACGAAATAAAATGAGCTCTAGCTGCTTTTCTCACAATTTGGTGTCGAAATACACTAGCGGCAAGGTTATATTTTGAAGTAAGTGCTAATAATACGACCAGCAGTGAAGTAAAAAAGTATAAATGGCATAGTTAGAACTGTATGGAACGCTCAATAACTGACTCGGCGCCAAGCTACGAGCAGGTGGTGCAGCTTTCGTAACTACATACATAGATAGAGACAGTAGCCGCGAGGAGAAAGTTACTACCATGTTATAAATAGCCGCTACACTGCCTACTTTACTCGCAGCGATCGATTTCTTCAACAGATACGATCAGACGACGTTCATCTATACAAATGCGCGTGAGAATCACAAATACGATGAGTTATCTTGCCTAACGATACTGTTTTATTTTGAATCGATATGTTCATAAAACATAAATAAATACCAGTCTCCCGGGAAGACAGACAAACAATCGTTTTTAATACAACGTCCCTCATCCAGTATCAAGGCCACGGCACAATTAAACGAATCAGGCGACGAACGTGCCCGTTGCGAGCGAACTCGAATCGAAACGATAGAATCATAAAAACCTTAGCAATCTGAATTGAATTTGGGTCAGGTTAGTCCGAACAAAAGGCAGGTAAAAAGTGTTTAATCGTAGTCTGATGAAGACGAAGCTAGGTAACCCACATACGTCAGTCAGAGGATGGGAGGCGGTGCCGGTGCCTCAATGTCAGCTTAGAAATGAGGTGGTGACCTTTCTCCAAATAATTATAAGCAAACGAGAAAACAACACTGAGAACATTAATTATAATAGCAACGAATTCTTAGATATACTAGTTAACTGTACCGGATTCCAACACCTTATTTTACAGTTACCAAAGTGATACGGTACTAGAGTGTTGTATATACTTAGACGACGTATTGATATATGAAACAGTATATAGGCAGGGTGGGTGCTTCATATTTGCTCACCGATAATTAAGGTTGTTTGATCGGATCGCGATCAAACAAGAAAAGTCAAGATCTTGTTGACAACCGGCGAAGTGAGACTACAAAAGGTTTTTATGTCGGGCGGCGCGTTTAGTTCTTTTGAAGCGGACTGTAAAATCGAATTTTCCGACTCTTCAATGTCAGGTTCTCGCCATCACGAGTTCGCGTCAAAGTAGTCCTAACCATTGTTCCGTTTAGTCATGCACAATAACAAAACTTATGTTTTATGGAGCAGAAGCTGTAATAACATTCGTATCAGCCATAATATTTTGAAATGTAAGGAGAGTTGTTCTCATATATGGCAGCAATCTTGATACATTCCACTGCCTTTATTGGTCGTCCTCACTTGCTATAGATACCATAGATAGCTCGAGTTGGATACTTAGCATATTTAGATAAACAATCAACTATATATATGTGGGCATACCTATGGCTTGTAGAATATTTATAGTGCGGAACTAGCATATTCCTGTTATATTAACATATATTCTGATGTCATTGGTTAAGGTTAAGGCGCCGGATACTTGTTATTACTGTTTATTTACATTTAAACTGTATAATTATTATATCTGAGGTTTGAATTTCTTTTGCTTCTCGTGATTTTATGTTAGTAGATTAAGGTATAACAGATCAATAATATAAAAATGTAGGTATATCAGAAGAAATCAGTCCTTATCAGGTTTAATCGCTACAACAACAAGATTGTTTTCTATTTCAAATTCCCTTTTTAATGGCTAAAAACAATCTGGTAAGAAATATAAAAGTCAATGGCGAAACTAAACGACGGTTTTAAAAAGATATGCCCCCGATATTAAATGCAATGGACGTTGGAACAATGAGTGATTGAATTTTATAAACCTAGGTTGGACCGATTAGCCTTGCCACAAAGTTACTGAGAAAATAATGTTTGTACGCCACTTTGAACATTTGAAGATATAAAAGTATGCTGTCTGGACCTCACATTTTATCTCTGTACCTCAATTAAGAATCCCACAAACAGTGGGTCTAGGAAACAAAACAAAGACACAAATAAACACAGGTTGTCTAGCGTAAATCGTCACTTTCCTTCCTTTGTTTTACCTTTTAGGCTAGGCTATGTGTTAAGGTCTGACAGGTCTACATATATTTTCGCAGAGAATAGAAATACAATGAAAAGTACATGAATTCAAAGCACTATAATGTGGTCTCAAGACTCAAGTTTATGGCACGTTCTAAATTTAAAACGCGAAGATAAAGCACGCACAATTGTCCATCTAGAATGTAGGTTGCAGTTTATGACTATTCTGGTATGTCTTATCGGATCGCAGACAGTGTAAAACTAGTAGGATAGGTTATTTTTACAAAACTGAGAAGATTAAAATATTAGACTGAGATTTATAAATTACAAACGAAATTAAAAATATTTAAATTGCTACGTACAACAACCCCTCTGAACGCCAACCTTCAACGCTTATATTTATAATTAATATAATTATATAAAGTAGTCAATCAACTTAAAATAACAGTACATTCATTTTTGGAATAAAAATTATGTCAATTTATAAAACTGTAACCATAGCAAAACAGGCATGTTATTAAATACAACGTAAACAACAATTATAACAACCAATTAAAATAATGCACCAGATAAATTGTATTAATGGTTTCCTAAAATATAAACGTGGTCTAATTTTAAAGTACAAGGGAAGGTTGCAGGCACTGTTTGTAACTCTAATAAAAATAAAATATATACCGGATGATAATATACGGACATATACATATACTACCATGAAATAAAACCTTATGCTCTACTGATCGGACCGAGCAGAAGGAACACATAATTTAAGTACGGAAATGAGTTTCTTTTTTTGTTTATTTGCGTGTGTATTGATCTTTTGGAAAATAGTAGCAGTAGGATCAGTGGTATATACTATAATATATATATTTTTCTTTTTACTATAAAATAAATAAATATACATATATATTTTTATTCATACCACAGTGCATTGTAAAAATTTAATTTTCATACTATTTTGAAATAATGAATATATTCGTTAATTCAAATAAAATTAAAACCAATAAAATTTCGCCCAATTATTATTTCGTATTAAAAAAATACATTAATATTTTGTGAAACTGCCCTTATCACTGCTTTGATACGCCTTGGCATGCTTGAAATTATTATTTTTAGAGTTTTATTTAATGATATAACATATCGTCACGACATGAATACCCGGGGGGGCGTCAGAGGTGTTCCGAGTCTGAACTGTGAAATGCAAGTCACAGTTCACACTCGGCACACCCGCGTTGCACCGACGATTATTACGTCCCAACGTGATGACTGGTGAGCCCTATCGCCGTTCTTCGGGCACAAATACACGCTTTTTATGGCATGCAGGTTTCCTCACGATGTTTTCCTTCACCGTTCAGCAAATGGTAAGTATTAAATATACAGTTGTGGTCATATAATTAGGAACGACTAATACCGAAGTAACTTTCAGAAAAACAAATTGTTTAAACTTTAGTTTATACTACTGTCACTACCTTCAAACGACATGATAATATAGCAGGCTTTTATACTACTTAAATAATATGTAAAATTGTTGAACTTCAATTGATAATTTAATTAAAGTTCCATTTGAACTATTTCTTTGAAACTTTCTAGCTATGGACAAATAATTAGGAACGGGTAAAATAACTTAATTTATTGAACTGAAAATACTTTTAATACTTTTTATTTAAAATTAGGCAAAAAGATTGTGTGGTCCTAATCTTTATATGATATCCATCCACTCTCAAGTCTGATCTGTAGAGTATGTGTTTTTATTTAAGGCCTAAGAGCTGCGAAAGTGCTGCCAAACTAGATTTAAAAAAAAACTTACTTTCTAAAAATAGCAATTAACTGTTTTAAATAGTTTTCACTGACAGCATCTTCGACGAAAAAAATTAAATTGAGTAGATTTTCAGTAATTATTCTGGCAAGCAAGATTTTTTTTTGTCTAAAGTGGCAGCACTTTTAATGTTAGTCGTACCTATAAATTTATACCCGAAATATGAGAACAATATTTTTTGCGAACTATAAAATTAAAGTGCAGTTGTATTATGAAAATAACTACAAGAGCTGCATCAGGTGGAAAGCAGAAATAATGTGAAGTTTTGTACCAAATATTAAAATAAACATGGCCAAGTTAGTAACTATTATAATAATCTGTGACTAAGTTGACGACATTCTTTAAAAATCACCAGCCTTCATCATCACTGGAACCTTATTCTGGATCCAATCTTTTGTCATGCTGCATTATATTGAGACAGGATTTCAGTTGATTAATTTTTAGGGTTCCGTACCCGGAGCCATATTAATATCGCTCTGCT
The DNA here is from genome assembly GCA_910592155.1 of Ypsolopha scabrella. NCBI lineage: Eukaryota > Metazoa > Arthropoda > Insecta > Lepidoptera > Ypsolophidae > Ypsolopha > Ypsolopha scabrella. The sequence goes on along the minus strand of OU342962.1, from coordinate 12,184,484 downwards.
GTCTGCCCGTCTGTATGTCACGGATCTCTAGCTCATAGAGTGTATGAGTTACAAATCTGTTTGAATATTTCGTGTTGAATGTTGACCCCAAACCGAATATTGAATTAAAAATTCATTTATGTATATTATTTTTCATGTGGACCTTGGCATGTGGGGTGTAATTATCAAGAGCACAGCACGATATGGGAGTCATCAAAGTTGACAGTTTTAGACCATGTTTGTTACGGGGTCTATCTCAAAAACTAAACTAGTTAGGAATTTGGAGTTGTGCCATTTACAAATACTGAAAACGCCAATTTATATGTAGTAGAGTGAGTTTTGTTTAATGAATTTCGTAAGTTGTAAATTTGATTATTTGAATGTTCAAGTCTGTTAACTTATTTGAATTGTACGGAACCCTCCGGGCGCGAATCCTACTCGCACTTGACCGTTTTTCTGTCATGCTGCATTGTGTCGAGACAGTATTTCAGTTTAATAATTTCCTCCTTGCTTATCTATGCTAATAGTCACGCTCCGAGAATTTTCCGCGTGTTGATTCGGTTACAAAAACATGTCGTGACTTAAAAGTTAACATCTATTTATAGAGCCTAAGGACGCCCACACGATTGACATGGGTCTATTTGTTACAAACCAGATACTGAAAACTAAGAATTCAGTTCAAATCAACCATGCACTTGACAAAGAATTCGTTATACTAGTTTTACTACGGAACCTTAAAGAAACCGGACTATATTAACTAAATTAATGTCAAGCGCAAAGTTAAATAGCCCCTTGATATTTGATCTAAGATCGTACGAGATAATGACGCCACTGTTACATTACAAATGACAATCAAGAAGAAAAACAATTTTTTGATCAAGTATTTTTTTCTTTCCAGTACATAGTGTTCACTCAGCTGACTAAATGTCTATGGAAAGATGAAAAAAAACGCGCAAAAAAATTTTTTTTTCGGTTTAAATTTGTCTATTGGGGATTTAAATTTTTTTCACTTTGAATTGCATATCGATCCGAATATCCTATCCCTGATTATAAACTACATGGGTAAGATTGAAATAAAGAAGTCCGTATCAAACATTCATGCGTATCGTTACATGGTGTCAGAAGTGGGATACAAACGCATGCCGACAACAAATAGTAAAATATCATAAATTCGTATAACTTTTCTTCGTGGCAAAGTGTGGCAAAAGTATTTTATTATTTAAATGATTTTATATCATTCAATATTTCGATTTCAAAGAGGTCATTAAAATTTACCAATAATATATCTTGAATTTACTTTTATTTTTGTTTTATATATTCATATTATGTGCATTGATTGATTAAAGTAACCATAAATGTATGATAAAGGTTGTCCATGTCCATGTTTGTTACTTCTTTAGTGGGAGGGGGGGGGGGGGCACGGCATCGTGGGCAAAAGATTAGTAATTATATAAACAACAATCAATGTCTACACTATAATAAACAGTGTAATAATATCACAAGGTTTGTAAAATTTGTTTGTTTGTAGTTTATCATCACTTGGACGTGAGCTGTAAATGTTTCCTGGGGACAGTCATGAATTAATTCGCACAAGTTAAACCGCGTGCCAAGGGCTAGTTAATTATGCAACAAGAAAAATGGCGGAATTAAACAATGTGATAATAATTGCGAAGCGACAAGAAGACATACATTAATGTAAATAATTTTATCAATTTCTGTTAATAGTGTAAGTACACACAAAGACACCTTGAAAGAAACCATTAAATGGAACTTTTATTATTGACCTTACCATTCAATACAAAAACAAAGCGAGAAAGTATATTTACTCTAACCAAAGAAGAAGAAAAAACAGGAAAACATGTATTATTTGCTAACAAGTCCGGAGTAGTAAGTGATGTTAAAAACAACTGAGCAAACACCGTTCACAAATTAAAATTCAACTTACAATGTGACAATAGCGTTTTTGTTGTCATTTGTCTACGATTATTCTCAAAGTTAAACATCATTGTTAGATCCCGGAAATGATATTGCATCAAATGATAAAAACGAAAATAAATGTCAAAAATCAATAATTTCGTAAGACGACGCGATGAAGCGTACGATAAAATGTCGCCAAAGTTTGAATTGCAAAACGAAAACGAACACGGGTGCGAGGGCCCGATTGGCGGGACCATCAAAAACGCATCAAGATACGAGACCACTTTGATCCTCACCCAGATCTTACAATTGCCCTTTCATTAGGAGCCATAAACGTGTGAATCTTTCACTAATCGGTTTCTGCCTGGTCTAATATTGTGTTTGGATCGACTTGCGCAAAAATTCGAGATTATTTTCCTACAAAACAGTTGAGAAAAGCAGAAGATTTCACGCGGTTTGCTTTGGTGTCCAAGTTAGGCCGATTGCCAGAAGCTGAAATACCTATCCATCCAAGATTTTTCTTATTTTTCTAAGCTGAAAAGCCTAGCAACATAAGAAAAATCTTGAATGACGTCTCATTTTGAAATTTCATGACGAGGCGTATGTATTGTACTATATTCATGCCGATAACATCAAACTTAATTAGTTATCGTTATAGCGCTGTTATAAACAGTAGTCTAGAAAATGTCACCAGCGTATACTACGTAGAAACTATCTATAATTTTAGTCCAATACCAAAATAAAATGAAAAATGATTTATCCATCTAAGAATGTAAACGTAAATTTTAAAACTGTAACAAATATCTAAAGGTACTGATTTATAACAATTTGAAATAACACTGTACAGTACAGCAAGTTCTTTTAACATAATACGATTCTCAAACTAGGCAAGCCTGAAACGCGAGGACCGGGGGTACATCAAGAGATAACAAACACAAGTAATATAAGTGTCGCTACGTGCTCTTTACCACCGGAGCAGCACTATTCGAAAGGTAATGGACATTCTGCGATGGCGGCGCGTGACTTAGCAGGTCGTTTGTTTGCATTGCTAACAAGAGACGTATTGGACACGGCCACGAGGAGAGGCAGGCACGTAGCTGAGGCTGGAGGGGTGCTGGGGTGCAAGACAATTTCGAAGGAATTTGTAAAAATTAAGCTGGGTTCTGAAATTGAGAGCCAAAAAGCGGTTGCGCTCAAATGGAAGAGTGGCAGTCCCACGGAGTCCTTTATGTGCCCAGAATCCCGTAGGAGGATTCAGTGCAGTCATACATTAAACAGGTTGTTGTGTAAGTACTTTTAAATTTCTAGTGCTGCGTATTGCACAATGTACGAGTTTTGCCAAAATAGCTGACACACGCTTAATTTGTACCCCAAATGAATTAGAATATGAAGTCCCGGGGATTCTTCTGCAGCTATCTCCTAAACTAGCTTCATTAATAAATAGTTTAAAATTGATGGTAAGTTTGAACTCAAGCACGGGTAACCGTGAGATGTAAAGCTGTGTTCGAAATGTAGTAGTCTTTCTTAGCAGGACAATTAGTCTGGAAAGGCATCCTAGCTACGTGCCTGCCCTAAGCATCTTCAACGACAATAACACAATAGTATTCGTTATACTTCAACATGACTCGGAGCCACGTGAAGAATACCAATTAATGGTTTATTTATTGCATTGATTTACATAGGACAAAGAGAATATCAACCTCATTAAGTCAATCCGACAAGGAGTACATCATGTGTCTTTGTTCTATTTTTTCTTGATTAATTGAAAATTGTTGTTTATTGGCGAATGATGAAATCGACAACACAATGGGGCTTCACCGCATCTACTGAAGCATGACAGCATAACGGTCGAGGAAACGGCACATTTCAACATTCGGTCATCGCATCACACTCCAATTGAACGATCATGCAGGTTCAGCGACTGTCAGAACGTTCAACCCTCCGAGTGGTGACTTTTTTGAATAACTTTTACAAATGTTCACAATACACTTTAGGTTCACACAAAGGAAGATGTTGAGCACATCTGAACAAAGTGAAACAGTTGGAACAGATTTTCATTACGACAAAATTGAGGTACCCGTCTACGAGGATGGCGTGTTTTTTTGGTTACAATAACTTCCATGATACGACAGTATTGAGTTGGTGTTATGAGGGCGTTTAGCAAATATTTACTGGTTATGGTAACGCAGTCACGACAATGAAACGTCTAGGAAGTGTCCCGCAAATCACAAATTATTACTAGCATTCTCATTTTTGCATATTACCAATCAATCAGATGTTTCACATACAATAACTAGCAGTAATAGGTTATTTAATATCGCGTTAGTGAACAAAGGCCGCGCTCTTCACGTAAATGATCGGACCATTTCGGCTACAATACTGTCAATTTATCAATCTGTTTGTGCATTATTTTGTCGCATCCATCAAACTGAGATATTCTACTAGACATTAATTATATACTTAGCGATAATATGCTCACACTTATTATTATAAAATGAAGAAGGTGCATAATAAACTATTCTATTTATACATTAAATACAATTTTATGTTCGCTATTAAAATTCTCTAGGACGGTAAGGAAAACAATTGAAAAAGTTTTCGGCTGTGTTCGCCTAAAAATATCGTTCTTGAAAAATTCTTGCAATAGTATTGACATGAGAATGAAAATTTCTTAAATGAGATATAGCTCTGCTGTTTGCTGTTTGAAATAACAAACAAAAGTGTCATGTTGACTTTGTTAACGAGACTTTATTAAAGTGGTTCCACTTAATTAAATACAAAATGTTCAAGTGTTTTGTTTAATTTATCTCATAATTGAAAATGAAGAATAATATACATATTTATGAAGAATGGTCATACAGCTTGCAACAAAACACGGGATCGTTAAACTACTATTTTTGATAACATCAACGGCTGTGTGGGTGTGTGTGTGCGGGCCAGATATATCTGTACTAAATAATAATAATAATGTACACTAGAATTAACGAGAGACGGCATGTATGACAGGTGCGTTTAGTGATGATGAGGTACATTTGAAATAAAACATCAAGTGTGAGTTGAGTAAATAAAATATCGATTTATTAGATACGTCATACAACACGCGACATCATCACGAAACTTAATAGGTGCCATCTCTCGTTGATTATAGTTCAGTAAAAAAGTCGTGTCTGTACATTGAAATTTTTTTGCGAAATTCTAATGGAATGGGTTAATTGTATCGAGGCCAAAACTATTTTTTATTTAAGTCCTGTATGTTCCGTTTTAATTCATAAACGACTCAACGGATTTGGATGCGGTTTTCTTTATTATGATCGCAGTGACCAAGGTGGTCAACATATAGGCTAAAAGGGGTATTGATAAAATAGCCGCGTAGCCGAAAACAAAGATTGAAAGACAACTCTGCGCGAGCGAAGCCGCGGGCAAAAACTAGTCATAAACATATGATTTGACGGGTAATGAGTGTACACCCATATTTCATAAATAAATTAATTTCATTTACTTTATTATACACTTAATAGGGTGGTATAGTAATTATCGAAATTCTGCAATGAAAACGCTTCATTTTGCTGTTAGTCCCTCAAGTCCTTGACGCTAAAATGGCGGAAGTTAAAACAGATTATATTTTATTTTCAAAACCTGTCGACATCCTGTATAAAATCTTTAATAAAAAGACAGCCATAAATGCTCGCTGGCGTGACGCAAGATTAAAATAAATTCCTGCCGCAGGAGTGTTTACCAGATGAGCAGGTCCAAGGCCGGTCACGAGTTTCCTGGAAATTTCCCCGAATATGCAGGCGATGGTCGCAAATAAGCTTTTCCCGGTTTCGCACAATGCGTCACATCTGCAGCGCGACCCAGTTCCGATTTAGAAAAAGAAAACGATCTTACGATTAATTACCGACTCTGATGTCATCGCGATGATTCTGGAACAGAGTCTTGCTATTATTATCATTTTATTGCTGACATCTTTTTTATTTTACTTCGATTTTTGCAGAAAGAAATAAGAGTGGATAAATTATTTTAACGGGTGAAAGATAACATTTCTCACGCAAACAATTACCTTATTCTTTAAAAAGACAAATGCAAACCAATTTAAAAGACCATTATAAGTAATACTAGAATTTGCCCTCAGCTTCGCTTGCATGTACGTGTCTTAATCAATGTTACCGAAAGCTTTCGGCTTGTTGGTTTTTTTTACGTATCATCACCCCTTAGAGCGTTTATGTTGACTAGTGTCACTACTATGATAATAAAGAAAATCGCATCCAAATCCGTTCAGTGGTTCTTGAGTTAAAACGGAACATACAGAGACAGACAGACGGACTTAAATTCTTAACATTATAAATGATCAATTTCATTCATAATTTCGCAAAAATACCTACCTATGTACAGACACGACTTTTTACTACTTTATTATTAGTATAGATTACATTTTGAATCTTAAGGTGAATTCCAGCCACCAAATGGACTGCGATCTTTGAGTTTATTGTTCTAATATTGTTTTATCAATAATGAGAATTACGAGTAAGAGAGAAGAAAACACTTGTCCTTATCCACAAATAATTACATGTGAATGATATAATTATGTATTTGTGGAAAAGTACAAGTGTTGTCTTAATAAGAATGTATGACATTGCTAAGACATAGGTATGAACGGGTATGTAATAATTATTTCAATATGATAAGTTCCACCTAATGCCGGCAATCTCACCAACACATATCAACTTCCATAAATGATTAAATGTCAAAGCTATTCCAACCAACATGCACATTAACTCGTTACTAAATGTTAAGGCGAGGTTATCCAGCGAAATCTGTCCTGCTCCAACGCTTACGTTTAACACATGTTTATCCTGCTCAGCGGGAGCGCGCCGCTCAGAAAACTTTCATTTATTACTTGGAATTAGAGGGATGAGTTTTTAAAATGACGGCCGTTTTATGTTACATTTTTATGACGTTTACTTTAATATAAGTTTTATTGTCCAAAACATAATATAGCTCAAATGAAATTATATTTAGATCGTATCTTTGCGATTTAATCGGATCGAGGAAAGTGTAAGCAATCGTGTATCGAACGGGCGAAATATCAAGATCAAAGAGTGAAATATAACATATATTTTTAACAAAATTTTATCTTCGCTATTTGTCGGTTTAAAGTTTAGTATGAGTCGACGAGAATTTTACCAAAATAAGATATTTAAAGAAACACAAAAACGAAAGCCATTGAAATTACCACGATAGATATATTTTTTAAACAAATAAAACATTGAATACAAATATACATACAAAAACTTATGCGCATGTCTTCCAGAGAGGTAAACAAAGATTAAAGCTTTCCATCTGCTACGATCCTGACACGCTTCTTTCACATCCATAAATCTGGTCATAAGTTATTCTAGGGCGGCCCGATCAAGCTTTACCTTGCAGCTTTAACATTTAACTTTTTTTTAATCATTTATTAGACGCTTCAAGATGATTAGAATTTTAAGAATAACAAGTCACTGTACCCCGGATTCTGCCTAGGTATAAAATTAAACCGAAAGTTTGATATGTTTTAATTTTTATAAGACTGAATTGACCACCAGCCTGCAATAACCCGGCGGCGCGCGAAGTAATTTTTCCCGCAGTTTCCGAGGGAGGACAATGAGTGAGCGAAACCGCGGACAAAAATCAAGTGAGAATCTAAACCGAGATCTCTATTTATTATTTCATCTAAGATATAAATACAAAGCGGATGGAGTGATCTCATAAAACCAAAACGGAATTGAAATGACTTTATCACAAATCAGATGTAAGGACGCCAGCATGACAGGCTACCAATTAGCAGTTCTTATTGCAACGCCTTAGCCGTTAAAATCGTTTACACATTCGTAGTTTGAAGTGTAGGTGACTGTACACATAATGTGTAAGTACAAAGAGCACAAGGCGATATAACGCAACACATGATTAGATTATTTCAAAAGCGAGGCCTCATAGATTTGTCTACTTGTTTATAAATAGAGTAACAACAATAAATTAATTAACTTTTTGAGTGCAATAATTGTGTTGATAACATGTTTGGAACAACAAGAACACGTGGATAAATTGACTAAGTCGAGGACATTGTCACGTTAGGTGAATCTAATAAATTACACCGACCTCAAAGTATAAATAATTTAGTAGGTTTTTTAAAATCTTCGTTTAATACGTATTTATAGTAACAAAAATACACACAGTAAGCTATATTTAAACCCCTGACTGGATCATGCGATCATTTGACGTACTGATGGGTCTAAATACTAGGTGAAATTAAATCAACCGACCAAATTCATACTGGAGACTCGGTTAGTCATCAGCAACAAGGTTTAATGACACTCCAGATGAAATTCGAAAAAAAATTTTTTTTTGTCCCGTAGTGCCTGCACTAGGAATTGTACTTTAACTAGTCCAACCAGTAAGGGAGCAAAAAAAATTATTTTTCGAAATTGGCCAAAAGGATTACTGAACCTAGTTCTTGATCACTAACCGAGCCTCCAGTATGAATTTGGTCGGTTGATTTAATTTCACCTTATATAGCTTTATTGTGTATTTATATTTACATGCTAATCAATTTTCCAAAAATGAACAACCATTAACTCGTAAATAAATAATGGTATGGAAGCAACGGAGTGCGAGCCCTAGTCTTGCTTGAGCGTCTTTGATGATAAATTGGCACCGAGTCCCTTTACAATTTTCTAATTACAGCACGAAAACATAATTTACCTAAAATTAATTAAAATCTCGGGCAAGTTTCAGATTGGATCCATCCATTCGCGGCAAGAGAACATAACTTTACAAATAGGTTGATGGATGAACGTTACACAACAGCGATCAACCTAAAAGAAAACCGGCCAAGTGCGTGTCGGGCCACGCGCAATGTAGGGTTCCGTAGTTGCCCGGTACATATAAGTTGCTCTACTAATACAGACCGCGTCAAACTTCTGGTCCCATGCATTATAGGGGGCCAAAAGTTTGGCGCGACCTGTACTCGTAAACCTGTAAAGCCTACTTAGCTGTGATAGTTTTCCTTTTAAATTCATTAAATACACTACTCTTGTGAATTTTTTTACATTTCTATAAACAACCGTTTAGCCGGCAGAAGGGGGGGACGCTCCACTCTAACTAAAATTTTCACTTTAAAGCTTAATATTTCACCAACGGATCCCTAAATCGAAAAATGGTTTTGACACACCCACAATGTTTTTGAACGGCCTATCCAACGATACCCCACACTATAGGATAGACGAGAAAAAAATATTCATCCCCAGTTTACTTGTATGAAAACATATACATGAAAATTTTTTTCAAAATTATATTTTACTATTTTGTCGGCGTGATTAATATTTATATCCATGCCAAATTACAGCTTTCTAGTACTAATAGTCTCTGCGCTAAGCCGCAGACAGACGGACATGGCGAAAATATAAGGGTTCCTTATACGGAACCCTAAAAAACTAGCTTTATACTAAGCCGGGAGTTTGTGCGGAAATAATGCTCTGGTTTAATTAGATTATCTGGTATCACAGTGGGTTTCAAACATCACAAATAAGATTATCAAAACCGGACTATTTAGAATGTAGATATAGTCTAGAACAATAGAATGCTAGGGAAAAACGTCTGTGTACTAGTTTAGAAGCAAATACAGGTTTGTTTTGCCGAAGGGAGGCGCAAAAAAATCCCCCCTCCATGAATCTTCATTCTTATGCGTTCTTTGTACATACTCGTAAATATGAAAATTAATTAAATTAAGAAAAACAATAACATAATTAAAGCTTCATTTGACATTCTAAATACTCGTACATTTATGAAATGTGAGCTCAGTGAATATTTTCCGTAACTTAATTATCAATCAATTAGTTACAGTTTGAAACAAGTTCAACAATTCTGCGCAAAAGTAAACTAGCTGACAGACGACGGAAAATCTTAAAAGCGTTAATGACTTCAATGCGCTGTTTGGTTCAAAAACTGTGCTTTTCAAATGTGTATCTATCAACTACTTATCTTACAATCATGTTAATTGCTAATTACCTTAGGAAATTTGTTGTCTAAATAGGTATCAGGAAACTATTTTAAATAATACAGTAGTTGTGATTTAAGATAACTGAACAGAGGTTTTCTTCGATTCACTTTCAACGTCAATTTCGAAGCATAGAATGCGAGTATACTATGAAATCACTGACAGATCTAATAACCACATTATTTTTAACCAATCGCCAAGATCTTTAGGAAAACTGCCGAAAAGATTTTTTTATTTAGGTACTTGCAGAAGAAATAAAAACCCAATCGATAACACAGCTCTACAAAAATAAGTTTCGTTTTGTTGCCCTGGATATCATCGCAAATTTTTAAGTTTTCAAGTGCCCAGATTACGAATATATTCATGAAAGTTCTCAATGTGCTCGTATTTTCATGATTTTTGCATATCTTATATTTTGAACAATTTTACTGCTGGTCTTTGAAAAGAGATTGTCCCTCGAAAAATTATAAAAGAAAAGCTCATAAAAGGCGTTTTATGGAAATATAAAATATATTTTCGACATTTTCCTCTTTATTTACTTCGATGTATCCTAATTTCTCAAAATATTACTGACATTATAAATATATCTGTTATTTTATTTCTCGTTTTTTGATTTTTGTAATGTAAAATGAAAATAAAGATTTAAAAAAAAATCAGAGCAAATCTAACAAAATCATTGATAGTTTCATGAATTGTGTGCATAAATGGACCCAAAATCATTTTCATATCTGGGGCAACAAAACCACTGTAGACCAGTGTAATATAATTGAGAAATTTAAACGTAATTGATTAAATAGTTTTTCTTTACCGGTATATCTTGCGTTATCTAATATAGTACTGGCTTACTGTAATAGAAAAACATGTTTTTTAAAACTTACACTTATTCGAGTTTTTTATATACTTTTTATTATTATTATTTCCATGTACAATATATATTTAGATATAAATCGGTTTGAAAATTACAGTTTGTGGGGTTTTGAGTCTTGTAACAGGTTCCTAGAGAGATTTTCTTGAACCTTGTAGGTATATCAGATTCTCACGGCAGTGCACCGAGATAGACCGCATGGTGAGTAGAGGTCGCCCACTGTCCGGCACTCCGGAATGCAATAAGCGATCATATTTCCACAGCTACATACCGCAACGCAATGCCAGGCTGCACAAGTGCAATTTTATTGTAAAACTTTTGCAACGGTTCTAAACCTGAGGGCAATTACATATTTTTTCATTTTTTTCAGTACGATCCTGAATACAATGTTTTAAAACGATTTTTCTGTATTTTAGTTGTTCTTGAATGGTACATTAAACTATTGTTATTAACAATTTTCATAACATTTGTGTATATTATAATTAGTTTTTTGGGTGCCATAAATCGAAACCCATACAATGGAACCTTCAAAAACGGCCGGGATTGTGATGCATTTTGGTATAAGGTGCAAAATAACAACGTGAAATTTTAGAAAAACATATTATGTAAATAAATATTGATGTAATATATAATACTTAAACTATAAGACGGATCCTAGCCACGATCTAGACTGTGATGGTAAAGTAAATTAACCCTCTAAATTCTCATGATCACTAAAACAATAGATCCAGATCGTGGCTTGGATCAATGTAGATCATACGGATTAAACAACATTGACATAAGCAGTACAAAGATAGATAAAGTGCTGCGACACCATCTTTGACTTTATTCAGACCCGCCTTCTTAGTTGACGTGAATTGTACACCTGATTGTATTGCAGGTAATAAATACATAGGCCCAAAGATATGGTACCTCTGCTATACAACCTAGTTCGAGTTACGCCTATCGCGAGAAAAATGTGGGTCGAGTCCGATTTCAAAGCATAGCGGGACTTGCACAATGAACTTGACTATTGCAAATAATCCGACACAGTCGTATCAAAACCGTAACATTCCACGACACTCACAGTTATCTACCAATTTTTCGCGAACAATCTGTTAATTTCCGATAGCGTTATCTGGTTTGATTGAATCATTCTTCAGTGATTGCAAATTAAGGTGCTACATGAGTAGGTAACTTTATATAAGTATATTAAATCAATAAGGGCGATGATTGCCATTTCCCTCGTCTGGGAGACTAGTTAAATGTGATCTTCGTGAAAATATTATGAAGTATATCCTTAACTTATAATTTCCTATACATATAGGTACTTTTCGCCAAGTTCAACAACATCGCTTATGGTACTAATACGTTTACTCCTCTTTTAACTAGAAACGAAGTATAAAAGGTCCCTCAGCAATAAGTAAAAATAATGCTAGGGTAGATTGTGTATCGTTCACTGAGCAGTGATCACAGTAAAAAGAAAAAAATATATATTTGGCCAATTTTTTATGTTATTGCTCTGTGCAAAGTGGTTCATTTAGCTGACTCAATTTCTATGGAAATATTTTAAAAAAAATTCGCGCAAAACGAGAATTTCCTTGCAAAGTGGTCTACTTTGTCGTAAATTCGAGTTTTGCCGGCAACATATTGTACAATTTTGTTTGTATCATGCTCGGCGCTAATTTTAATATAAAAATAACGAAACTACGTTCTATCTAAAAAGATTATTTGGCCAATACATCTTAATTAAATGTGTATTTTATTATAAAAAAACGATAATCAGATCGTGTGATTGAGATAACAGAAAGATAAAAAGTAAAGTCGAAAATAAGTACTTTATCACTTCTGATCGATCCGATCCAGATGTTTCACCTTAAGGTGGTAACGGAGGATCTCGGTGCAAAATGCACATCATAATATTGTTTTCCTTACTTTTGAATAAAAAGTATGCAATAAATGCGTTTTATAGCAATTCGCGCAAACTGCTTGTTAATAGTTAGGTGATCACATGAAAATTATTCAATTTTATGCGTTACATTTTAGCCGCATTACATTACAACTGTAAGTAAACTCGCTTTTAAGTTTGTTAATGTAATGCAAACAAAATGTAATACATTAAAGTACGTATTTTTTTGTGAAGACACTATTATTAGTAAACTATTTCCGCATGTTGCTTTAAAACACATTTATTGCATACTTTTTATTCAAAAGTAAAGAAAACAATATTATGATGTGCACTTTGTACCGAGGTAAAAAGTTACCCCCTTAAATAACACAATCTTTAAGACTAAAGTTTCGATATCAACAATTTTAGCTAATTCCCTGAAATATGCAGATTATAAGTAAAGTCGGGTGTTACTAGTATAATCAAAGATACCCCTTTTTTTAAACCTTTACGTAGGCAAGATTAACTTTTGAGTGTGTGTATGTATGTATAGGTATATGAGGTGATAGCCGAGGCATGCAGGTCACGGTCGGTCGCGTGGTTTCACCGGTCATTTGGGACCGATGTTATGAAACATTCCACCGCGTCTAGCTTTCGAATTACAGCTGATTCGCCCTAAACTTGTCCGCTCGCTGCTACCCGGTCTAGAATGATGTACTAACTTGGCGCAAGTTGGACCTAGTCTCGTAGCTCGTAGCAACGTTGCGGTCTACGAGACTCGTAGCACCCATAAATTCTCTAAATCGCGAAGACGGAGGTTTGTTGTTTGGTATTCTGTCACCGCAGCGCAGGTGTGATTAAATCTTTGCCTTTGTTTGGTACACATAAATATTCATTTCAGATAAACAATAGCATTTTGACATGTGGGTAGACGAAAATAATATTTTAGAATCGTTCACGCGCAATATACGAAAGCTCTGTGTCTTGGCTGAACGCATATAAATTTACTAACAGCAAATGTACAAGAAACCCTAAGTAATTCGGGAATGCCACACCAATGTTCTCCAAAAAGCGGGAGATAAAGAGCAGTTGAAAGGGACAGGTGTTCGGATCACGGTGTTCTTACGGGTAACGGCCGCGGCTAGGGTGCCGGCCTCCTTTCCCTGCTGCACTGGCGCAACGAACAAACAAAATAACTAGATGAAGCTGCGCGCGCGACTTTCACTGCGAGACTAGGGTTCGGCGCATGCGTCGGGCGTGCGGCGTGCACGGCGCGGAGAGTGTGACTGTCGGCTCCGCGCGCCGGCTGGTGGAGGGGCAGCCGGCCTTATCTGAATCACCTGATAAACCATGTGTTAAACCACCCCCGACTGACAAGACCGTGTCATCTTATCAACACAAAACGAGCTGAATTTTTCGAGTATCATCATAATAACAGATACCGAGATTTGGAGGAAAATTCTGTAAGAAAATCACTTGATCTTATTTCGATCGTTGACTTGGATGAACCGATTGTTCTTCGTAGAATCAAAGATTACAATTGATCAATTGATAACAAACATGGCAGTAAAACAGCTATAAACTAACATCAGTATTTTGACACATGACGTCAGCTTAATTATGGTATTTCATTGAATATATCTGCCACATAATCACTTCTTTAGCTTCTAAATAATGAGGTTGTTGCGTTTTACTGTATTGAAATGTACTCTTTATTATCATCATCATCGCACAACACGGTAATTATTTATATTGTCGACAAGAACCATCATTTTACGCAATCAATTTAAGTTCGTGAGCTTTCTCACGTAGACAAGTTATCAAAGATCTTTTCTTTTACCTCACTATCTTAAAAAGCGCACCTTTGTTGCTTAAAATCAGTGAGCAAAAGTCAATTTTGCTCGCTCTGTGAGAAAAAGTGTTTTGAAAAATTAATAACATGACATAACTCTTTCATTGGCTATGAAACGGACCACCACCACGTTCACCAAGCTCAACTATCGTTCGATAGATATTTTTTTCAAATTACATTTTTCTGAATGAAATTTTATATTTTGTAGAAGAGTGTCGAAAGAATGAATGAAAGTAGAGTGACTCAACCGGGCCGCCCTAGAAGGACGCATGCCGACCTCATTCGCAATATACTATGGAGATGGGCGAAGTGAAAAGTACCCGGAATAGAAACTTGTATGATTAGGTTGATGGGTGTGGAAGAAGCGAAAGAGGTGTGTCAGGATCGTAACAGATAGAAATATCTAGGCTCTGACTACCCCTCTTCCCAGAGACAGGCGTGAGTATATATTGTATGCATGCAATTTTTTTTTAATCCTGTATTTTTCGCTAGTGAGGTGAAAAGTTGTAGGTACTAAGTCGATCTTCCATATATCAAAGCTCTTTTAACGTGCGTTAAAAATAAAGTTTATTGATCGACAAGAACTAAACGTCGGAATAGAAAATAACGCCCGATGAAACGAATAAGCGCAGTAGCTATCATCTTCATTTCTATATTATCATTCATCTCATCACCTATCATTGTCTGCACCAATAAAACGATTTAATTTCATTTTCTTCAATAAAATGTGCTAGTTGTCGTAGTTATCATCATTATCAATATCGTGATGTTCCGGTTACATCCTTAGTAGATGTAAAAATGTATGTTTCAGAGATAAACATCGCAATGTTATTTCAACAAAAATTACAAAACGAACCAACAAAGAAAGTGTTAAACAGCAAACCACGCACTCTTACTGTATAACCCAAATTATAAAACGTGAAATATTCCATCACCAAAATGACCTATGTTGAAAGCAAACAATTTTACTAGCGATGACAAAAATCTTTAAAAGGACAACTACTGGTGACCTCGAAAAGCCGCAAAAAGGTCCGATTTAATACAAATGCTATGTTCATAAATCCATCCATCCATCATCCTGTTTCGTCCAATGCTGGACATAGGCCTTTTCAGGATTTTGCCACTCTTGGCGGTCCTCCTGGAAGAAATGCCCATATTCACACACGCTGGGCAGGCGGGTTGGTGAGCGCGGTGCCGAAACCCTTGCACCAGTGACGCCACTGCCCGTCACCAGTTTTTTTTATATAAGGCCCGGCTATTGGGGATGGGTATACCGCCATCCATCGGTCCCAGGCAATGGTGGGCCGCCTGGTTTTGCCTGAGAGCTGTTCTCTTACTCTCCCCCGAATAACTTCGGGAGGATTTGCGAGTAAGATGGTGGTACCTCCACAGTCGAGCCCGGCATCAGCTCTACCACCTATATCATAAATTTTCATAAATAATACAATAATTAATAAATGTTTTTTATTTTATTTTATCAAAAACAATAACTAAATACCGAAACGGGGTCCAAAGTAGGACTAAGATCCGATTAAATTAATTAAGTATGCAAAGAAACAAATTAAAAATTCTGTGTTTAAAACATTATAAGTACAAATGAGTTCTTTTGAAGAATTTTTGTTATAATAATTGTAATTATGTGTTTAAGTAAATTTGGGCGCGTTTGCAGCTTGAACGACAGAGAGATCAGTGTGGTGCGAGTCGTGTGAAAAAGTGAGACGCCCGCTCCAAGGCCACCAGTAGTACTTGCCGCCTTAAGGCCAACGTCCACTAATTGACACTTACAAGCATGATAATCGTCATTACTTAACCCTGAGTTAATTGACAAAGTCTGGAAATCATGGACCATTATGTAATTTTGTTAAAAACTCACGTTTTAGACCAATTTTAAGTGCATTTTTGGGGTTCTGCACGTCCGTTTATATGTAAGTTACAGGCTAACAGCGGTTTTTCAAAATTCAAAGTTTATTTGTAAAATATATACATAAAGTATACTTTCAACAAATCAAAAATTAATTAATCTTTATAAGAAAAAGAAAAATACGGGAAATACATGAAAAAATATATATTTAGGTTGGGCAACTAAAATGTAATAAAATACACACCTGCATAAAATAAAGAAGTATAGGAATAAAAATACTATACATACCTATACATAATGCAATGAAAAAATAAGTTGATAAATAAACTAAATGAACCAATTATATAATAAATATAATGCCTAACCATCCGCCCATTAGATTAGTCTTGTTTTTTTGAAACTAGCAGGTCCTATTCTAAAGGCTTTAATTTTAGTTTTAGAGCTGTCAAAACTTAAATTTTTCCAAAGTAATATAGCTTGTTGTTAACACAAAAGAACTATTTAGGAACGGAGAAACTTTTGTGTTGACAGCACTAAAACTAAAATTAAAGCCTTTAGAATAGACTCTAACGTCTATTTTAGATGGTCAATGTCTCAATTCACGTGAATTTTGGGTCACACAAGCATGTCGAAAAAGATAAGAGCGGCGTTTTCACCCAAAAATAGCTATAACAAACCTAAAGTGCATGACAAATTAAATTTATATCATTGCGGTATAGAAAATCAGAAAAGTTAATCTGGACGTGAGGAGCTCTGAACCGGTTCAACTTAACTTTTCTGATTTTCTATACCGCAATGATATAAATTTAATTTGTTATCTCCTTGCGATGGATAAATCACCAAGTGTTTAAAAATATAGAAATTTATTTCTATCATAGTTTAGTAAAGTGCATGAGTCACGATCTAATTTGCCCAGTTTCTCGTAAGTGTCGATGCCTTATATATATAAGGTCCTACAATAATAAGTGAAAATAATTCTAGGGTAAATCATGTATCGTTAACTGATCAAATTCCAGAAGAAAAAAATTTTTGCTCAAATAATTTTTTCACTTCCCAGTACAAAGTGGTTGAGGCAGCTGACTAAATTTCTACGGAAAGATAAAAAAAGTAAACGAAAAAAGATTTTTTTCAGTGGATTGTGCTCCATTGGGGATACTCTAACGTCTGTTAATTTTTTTTCACTTTGAATTGTAGGACCTTATATATTAGATAATTAAAAGATAAAATCACTCAAGTTTTATTAATAGAGGTCATTGAATAAAATTGGAATAGGTTATAATTCAAATACATAAACGAGTGACATATCTGTGTCGATAACATGTCCCTAACGCGGTCATCAAAACTTTTTTATCTGTTTACAACGTTTTGTTATCAGCCATTTCTTTTTAGCATAATACCAAAAAGTAGGGCGCTAAAGTAAGCCAAATGTGTATAAACAATAGAAGAAAGTATTTCTTATAAGAGCAGATATTAAAGCCGATTTTGAAGTTTTTACTTTTAGTTTGACATACATAAAATTAAACATAAGTATGGTTAAAACGAAGAGCCAGTTTCGAGTTACTGTTTTATAAACGTCAAACTAAAATTTTAGTCTGACAGCAATAATTTACTCAACTTAGTGATTTTAACTTGTTTTGATAATTTCAAGGGACATTTTAGAGCTGGCATTTGATTGAATTTAAAAAATTTTGTTTGATTTAAGAGCATTTAAAAGACTTGCTAATTTTATTTTGCGTGCCCTTCAGAATAGCAAAATATAGTGCTGTCACTTAAAATTACGTTTTTTAGTGAGTTTCTTAGCTTAAAATTAAAACCTTCAAAATCGGCTTTATTATGTATGCAAGTCATTGTAAGTATATTATATGCTATCAAAAATAATCTTGTAAAAAAACCCAAGTCTTGCAACTTAGAAGAACTAAGTGAAAAGTTGTGAGATCCATGTAAATCCAAGTTGGTTAATTTATTCAGTCCCTACAGGGACCTTCTGTCTTAAGTTATTACATAATTAGCTAATCTAACAACATCTTATAGTGACCATATCAATATTGAAAATCTTTTATGTTTTAAATAAATAGGTTGACTTGGCCATGAAACGTAAAATTAGTTTTTTTTTATTGAGGTTTACCAGATGGCTCTTAATAAATAAATTTTCTTAATTTCAAAATAGTTCTTTAATGTTGACATAAAATGCTACATTAGTTTAGAAAAATTCAAGTTTTGACAGCATTAAAACTGAAATTGAAGCCTTCAGAATCGACACATCTATAAAACTTATGATAATATATCGGATATACAAGGTGCCATTAATAAATGCAGCCAAATTCATACTGAAAACTCTGTAAGTGTTCGGTGACCCTTTTTACGAAATTACTTTTTTCATGTTGCCTGCAAACGCAAGCCCCGAGTAAATCTCATTTGTAATTAAATCATTAAAAAATCATCGAGGTTAAGCAACGGTATGCGCGGTCATAATTGTCCATCCATCCATCCATCAGCCTGTTTGGTCCACTTCTGGACATAGGCCTTTCCAGGATTTCGCCACTCTTAGCGGTCCTCCTGGAAGAAATGCCCATACTCACACACGCTGGGCAGGCGGGTTGGTGAGCGCGGTGCCGAAACCCTTGCACCAGTGACGCCGCTGCCCGCGGTCATAATTGTACGGCTGACCAAATCTTTTTGTACATATTTTTAAACTTTTACCAATTTGTATGGAACCCTCGGTGGGCGAGTCCGACTCGCACTCGACCGTTTTTTTTTAAATATCAATTTTTATTTTTTCGAACCCTGGTTAATACGTGAGTCTTTTATTTGTTCAAAGACTACTTTTGTAATTAAATAGAATTTCAATAGTCAAACTCTGCCGTACTCTCCTTTGCCAGTATAAAGAACATAATCTCGTATGAATGAAGTTCGGCAGTCTGCATGTCGGTTGTAGTAAGTGAGTGATTGCGTCACAATAATGCATATCTCGTCGACGCTCGACGGCAGTAGGCCTTGCTTCACGCGAAAAGGGCGGATGTTGTGCAACCGACCCAATAAATAAAGTGCCCGAGTGCGCCTGACCTGCCATGTCTCGGTTAACCCTATACGCGACATAAATCAGCGTTTGTATCTGCCGTTGTCTAAAGGGGTTTATGCGCAGCTGAAATCTGACGCAGTGCCTCATTTACGATGACTGAATTATACTCTGTTTAAGTCTGCAAATTGTAGATCGAACGATATATTGGCAATAAAAAATTATTAAAATTGGTTGGTTCACAGATGTTTCAATAACACTAAAAAGGAAGTAAAATTGTACAAAAAAGCATCTAGAGGATTTGATGTAGCGTAGCCAAGGCAAGGCGAGACGCATTCAACAGTCGATCTTGAGAAGTCAAGCGACAACTGATGTGATGAGTCTATTCAGTGTAGGTGGACCCTAACAAGCTGAAGAGTTGCGGTCTTAATAACCCGCTCCGTATTTTTCGTCTGTTTGATGCGAAGCATTATATTAATAATTTTTCTTGTCATTGCCGCGATGTTTTCAACAATCAATCAGACCTAAAACTTATTTGATTAAATTGTTTCTCCTTTGCGCATTATTTTGATACTTAGATTATAACGATAACGATTCGGAGCGGGCTCGTAAGTAATAAAATAACTCACAAAAGAGAAACAATTTAATCAAAAAAATTCTAGGCCTTTATTTAGACCGCTAATATGAAGTGGTGTATGTCCTTAGTTTTTCCAAAAACATCGCGATAAAGGCCAGAAAAATATTTAACATATTGTTTTTCATCAACGTTATCGTCGTCGCGGACCGGGCTCTTAGTATACGTATTTTGTGATTTTTTTGTTCAAACCCGACTTCAGAATAGTATAGTAGGAATAGAAGGGGCTTGTAATAAAGAAAATTTCCCGCTTTCCTCGCGGTAAAGCTTTGTGCCGGGCAGTAAACAAGGAAATTAATTAGCCACAATGTTCTTATTAGGATTTGTATACAGGAAACTGTTTTTCTTGGCTTAAAAGGAATCCACATATTTTTGCAGTTTTATAAAATCTACTTTCCATACAGGTCTGGTTTCTTTAATAGGATCAGAATATTTATATTTGTTGTGTAAATTTATCGACTAAATAATTGCCATGTGTCATCCAAAAAGTTTAATAACACAATATAGAATTTGCTCATGAAACTGATAAGGGGAAACGTTTCCAGCTCAGTGCAAAATGCATAACTTATGAATCTTATGATGGTTTATCTCATTTTTAAAAAAAATATATGAAATGAAATAATTTGCGATTATTGTTTAATAATTATCAGGTTTTTTTTAGCAGAATTGCGTCATTTTATGGATTATAGTTAGCGTGAATGTCCATACAAACTTAAAAGCGTGTTACAACGCAATGCATAAAATTATAAAATTTTGGTAGAAAAGCCTAATCGACATTTAACTATGTTCCCGAAACCATCATAAGTTGTGCATTTTGCACCGAGCTCGAAGGTGTTTGTGAGTTCGCATGTTGGAGGAAATATCCGGAACTACTGATCCCATCCATTCTGAAAATTCTTTCACTAATAGGAAGCTACATTAATCCTTGAGTGCTATATTTTGCTCCCTAGGGATCCATCAATCTCTGAAACTACCGAACCGATGTTGAAAATTATTTCAGTTCTAATAGTTAGTCTCTTCACTTAGACATAGGCTATAAGCTTGTTCCCTGGGGTTGGCAGTTCCCTAAGAACATATTCATTATTAACTATTGAACCTATTTTGAAAAATCTTTCACTGGTTTCATGGATAAACTCTTCAGTTGGACATAGGCTATAGTTTGTTTCCTGGAGATGGGAACTTCCCTAGGGACATAGACATAGGGTCTGACACTTATTTTGTGAGAACACGAATATTCAAAGTCAAATCAAATAAAATTATTGTTCAGAAAAATATTAGAACATTCGATAGGGCTACCCAAAAACTAATCAACACGGGCGAAACCGCGGGCAAAAGCTACATATAAATTCGATTCCAAGCAATTACCTTCAAAACTTTGGTAAGTATTGCAATTGCAAAGGTATTCGAGATAACAGACTTCGTTTCATCACTCAAGTAAACATGTAGCTCTCGGACCTACTAAATTGTTCTGCGAATCGAATAAATGACAAAGGATAAAATCAATCCCCCCACGCGTCACGGCACGGAGCAAGCAAGGAGAACCACAACATACAACAGAAAGTTCAAGACGGACGGATCTCCATGAAAATAAAATTAACAGTACATTCACGAAAATGTTAATGGCACCATTTACCACAGAGCGTGCACAATAAAACAAAAATAACCCAAACCACTCCACTGAAAGAGGATAATTTATCTCATAAAGATACTTCATCAATATTAAAATGATGAATCAGACCTTTTAAATATAAAGCCAATAAATGAACGGTTGCCCGCATGTCGATCTACACAACAGCGGTTATATGAAGCAGTTGTAAAAGTAAAAATGTTACGAAAATAAGTGCGAGAGGGGTTCTAAAAATTATTTACCATTTGTTTATGTTTCTTCATATAGATTTAGCGTCCGCAAGCTTTTCTTGAAAAAATAATTTCTGATTGCTAATAATATTATAGGGGATAACAAACCATATTACGAATTAAACTGACTACCGCAGCGTCCACAACACGAAACGAGATCTATACGCTTTTGTCGGTGGAGTAATCGTTCTTCTATTCTAGTTATTCCCTTTCTTCTGCTAATGATTTGACCTCTTCAGTTTTTGTTAATAATATAATAGTAATGGTAATAAGAATGTCTATAAGTTATCAAATTTATGTCAAAAGAAGTAGGTAAAGGACAAAGATAATTTAACATTAACTTTCTCCTTCACTTAAGTGAAATAGAGATCTTCCTCTTTCCCTTGACCCTTTGTTCTATTTATGATGATTTTCAAGACACGAGATACGCAACAAAAAGCAATAGGCAGGCCGCGCATAAAAGGCTTACAACATTTTGTACCTCGGACTTCCACAAAAATGTAACTAGACAATAGGCCGCGCTTGAAAGGGTTATCTTATATTATAACATTTTGTACCTCGGACTTCCCCAAAAATTTTACGAGAGTAACGAGACTGCTGTCGGCAATACTCGGAATCCATCAGACTTTTGTAGTTATCACAAATCAAAGGTTAAAATTTAAGTTAAACCCCTCATTAAAAACTTGCGACGTTTTGGCTGAGATTCAAAAAGTTTTACATAACTAATCGTGGTTTCCTGAATATAATATGAACTCAGTAAATCTGACACCAAAAGTAGTTTTGAACTTTTTGAGGGCGTACATTTTTAGAAGGGTATAGAAATATTGCAGGAAAAGCTAACCGGTGCTGAATCAGATCGAGTAATTAGTTCTTTAAATTGGGATCATATAAAGAATTATTAAAATATGAAACTATGGTTGTCCATTGTACTGTTCCATAATACATTAGTAGATGTTCTTGAAAATACTCTATAGGTAACTCTTAAAAATGTTCAAAATCTTTTAAATAAATAAAAAATTACAAATCGAATTCTAGATCGATTGACCCATAAATTTTCCAAAAACACAACAACAACAATTTCAGATTTTCGCCAAACCGCCTTGGCCAAGGCAAAGTGATCAAAACGTTCGCCCAGTAAAGTTCACAGACAGGGCACAAGGCCTGGTGATGTTTGTGTGACTACATGACTGCACTATAAACATTTCAGCACAATCTGGTTGATCGATGTGCTTACCTACCGCTAAATATACAGCCCACTAATTTAGCCGTGACTTCATGTCTATGACTAAGTAAAATGTTATGTTTAATATTTCTTTAAAGATAAGAGAAAAGGGGACGATAACTGCAAGCATCGCTAAATGACCTTTTTTATTTTCAAACTCTGCTTGAGTGAGATCACTTCACTGCTTACGCCTATTGTTCTTCGATGTTATCTCTTTAAAGTATAATATAACTAAGATGATATTGATTCCTCGTCAGTTCTTTTAACGTCGTCTTTGAATTATGCCAATCCAATTTTGCTTGCTATTTTGATAATTTTACTGATTATTTGAATATTATTACAATGCTATTTTGATGCTTTATCTCATTTTCCTATCCTATAAAATCCGTCCTCCAAAGCGAAAGCGTATTTGTATGCAGCGTAATGTCAGTTGCATGAACTCGCATGAACTGAAAGACGCTTGTAACATGGGCTGTTGACAGTGTTGAGTTCCTGTTGAAAATGCAGAATCTGTCATTGATCAAATTGCTTTCGTTTCTTACAGTTTTAGGATAAACATGCTCCAGTATCAGGGCCACAAGTTCCACAATCCTTTTCGATACGGTTTCAGCCCCGGTCAGAGCAGCGCTTAGAGAATTCAAATACTGTACTGTTCATAGGAACGTTCTGGTTCATTTCTTCTCTTTGTGATTTATTTTTCTGACTTGATTCTTTTGCATCTAACTCAACTGCTGTTCTTCTATGTAGATATTCATGTTTAGTTTACTAATAATGTATATAAATATTATTTGTATGTATTTGTGTGTAAGATTTTTGTGGCTCCGGTGAAAGATTTTGGACGTAATTCCAAAATAAATAAGATCTAAAATAATAAACTTGAGTTTCCGAGTCAAATAGTTTTCACCGGAGCCAGATATTTGTTTTTGTACAGAGTTTGTGTTCGTACCTCCGGATTTCCTGTACAACAATTCCACCCAAAAGTCGTCGGGAAGAAGTCGGTTTAAGCGGTAAGGCTGCCAATTGTTAACTACTAGTACACTTGTAACGGTTATTTGTTTTTTATAAGTTTGAATTTGTTTGTTTGTTTTAGATATTTATCGAACATCTTTAAAAACAAATCCACCTAGTCTGAAATGGCTAAGCAAAGAACATAATTAACACAGAAAAACATACAACGACAATGCTTGTTTACAGTAATAAATCCATAGAACACAACAGCCGTAAAAGATCCAGACTCTATTTAAAACTTTTACTGTCGATTCACCTGCAACTTGTGACTTGCACCTGTTAGTAACTGCTGATAGTTTCAGTAATGGCTGCAGGTCTTGTGCTGCTTTGTTGTTGAACTGCATCTAAAGACCATCAAAAAATTAGACAGAGTTTTATTAGCTGGCAGCTTCAAAAATAATGTCAGTGCAGCCCGTCAACTACATATAAGCAAATTTACCCAGTAGCAAAATAAGTTTACACTCTCTTAAACATCGAATTAACCGTGTTTTGATCCCTTCATCATCTGCGTATACTACAACCAGTGTTAAGGCTGGACAGTAACTTTATACCGCGATTTCGAATTCTTGCCCATAACGTTTTATTGCTATTCCAATATTTTTGAACTACCACGGGATTAATATGTTTGCAAATCCATCCATCCATCCATCAGCCCGTGTTAGTCCACTGCTGGACATAGGCCTTTCCCAAATTTCGCCACTCATGTCGGTCCTCCGTCCTCCTCATCCAGCCGCCCCCCGCAACGTCCTTCAGGTCGTCGGTCCAGCGGCCACGAGGTCGGCCTACACTACGCTTTGCTGTACGTGGTCTCCATTCTAAAGCCTTTCGGTCCCAACGGCCATCATGTCGGCGACAAATATGGCCTGCCCACTGCCACTTCAACTTACTGATTCTGCAGGCTATGTCGGTTACTTTCGATCTCCGACGGTTGTTTCCAAATAAAAGAAATAAAATATCATTATTTTAGAAAAATCTATGTGAATGTGGGACGTTTTGGAGGTTAAAACACAAGATTTCTGAGCACTTAATCGTATTTTTTAACGTGTAGAGTAAATATCCGAAATTATAAGACTGATAGCACGTATTTATAGGCTGCGCGATAGATGAAGATATTAAAAATTTTATTCGATTTTATTGATTAGCGTACAAATGAAACGACACATCTTTTTGTGTGGCTTCATAATCTGACCCTCATCCCGAAGATTTTTTGAACTGAACGTGGTTTTCCAGTCTCATCTTTCGCTAACTGAAACTCTATGTAGAGACGCATTTTAATTTTAATATAATACCAACTTCTTCGCCTCTACTTCCTAGCCTGTAAGAACAAGAAGGCCATTTTTGTGATCTGTGTTAAGAAGAACTTGGCATGTAATAATTTGAGCACAAAAACATTATGGAGTTCCAAAATTGTGTTTATTTTTGTGTACCTACACATTACATACATTTACTTCAGCTAACAAAAAAATATGTTATGAAAACCGAAACGCAATTTTGTAAATTTTATTACTGCTTTTTCTGAAACAGAGGCCGCGGAGTATCTATTTTTGGAAGAGGTTTTCTTAAACGCCTTCTCTACGTGGGAAAATGAGGAAATCCCGCAGGAAATCGAAAGCATTTACCTACAATTTCCATGTGGGAAAAGCCTTTGGGTAAATAAAGCGGATAAAAAGCAAAAACAAAACATTGCGAAGATAAAATAAGATTTTCACTGTTTATGATTATAAATCGGATACAATTGACGATTACTTATAGTACTGTGAATTCGCTTTATCAAATTTCTTATTTTGTCACACAAATCGAATGATGCCTGTATAGTAGCGGAATTATATTATACGCCGTAGTATTATCATAAACGAAATACTAGTGTTTTGTAAAATAGCTATGTTAGATTTAGACAAATTGTCGTTGCGATGTTTAATAACACGGTGGCCCACGTTTAGATGGAAAGTAAATGGTTGCAATGTAATGTAGTATAATCATATTGAACATGCCAAAGGAAATAAAAATTTGGTTAAACAAAATACGAAGGTATTAAACGACCATCACACTTAGACCAACGGCGAAAACTTTACTGCGTTTTGACAAAGACGATTATTGATTGGCTCATTGGCTCAATGGTGATGGTCGCGTAGTACTTGCTAGCAAACAATGCGGATCAAACAGTAACAAAAATAAAATTAAGCCAACTTATTAAAATAATAATCAAATTACCAAATTGCAATAACAACAATCAAAATGCTTTTTAATTGCTTTTAATAATGAATAAAACAGGGCAAAGCCAATTTGACGCAATTAGGGTTCCATAGTTAAATCGTACCTTTTTAAATTTTAGATAAATGTTGGGAACATCACTATATCTGTTTTATTCTATATGTACCTATTTATAAATTCAGATTATTGACCTATAGAATAACGCGCATTTTCGAAAATCGCGCCCGTTTATTCCAAAATACAGATATCTCCTCAAGTTGTATATGTTGCATTGAATGTTATGTTTTTTGTATTGACCATAAAATTTCCTTTCTTACGTTGTTAAGATAATTACAAAAAGTTCATATCAATTTATACTAACATACCTACGATCAAAATGTTGACATTTCTTTTTATTAATTTTTTATTGAATTTTTTCTTAATTATTTCTTATTTGATTTTTATCATCCAGATTCTAGAGTAACAATTAAATAAACTCGCGAAACAACACGACGCTGCACCAATTAGCAATAATTTTTGCAAAATTGGAAAATGATTTTTTTGCAACATGGCAAAAACAAAAACAAAAAATAATGACGTCTAGCTTTTTTTTTTTTTTTTATAACTTTGATATTCTAACAGTCTTGTAGGAAATTTTATCAGCTTTCCAACGGTGGTACTCACCTCCTAGGATATTAGTCATCGCCAGCGCATATACATTAAGTTTAGTCAAGCAAGATCTTCGCATGGTGGGTGACATAGATATTACACTAATTTTCTGAAATTATACAAAAAAAAAACTCAACAAATATAAAATCCTTAAGTAATGCCCTTTCATATGACATCTTATAAATGGGGATATGAAATTACTTTTTTACGCAGCCAAATTCATACTGAAGACTCGGTAAGTGCTCAGTAACAAGGTTCGATGACCCTTTTTGTGAAATTCGTAAATTATTCTTTTCGTGTTCCTTACAAACGCAAACCCAGCCCCGAGTCAATTACTATGGGACCTCAACATTTTATTTTGTGAAATGAACAAAATATGTTATCGATCCGTGTTACTTACCAAGCCTCCAGTATGAATTTGGCTGAATAAATAAAAGTCACCTTATACATTTTTTTTAATATAGTAGTATTTAATTATTATTTTCGCACCCTACTTTGCCTTTTGGTTCTTTTTACTAAATCTGAAAATGATGATTGCAAGGAATTCTTATAAATGATTGCGAATAATTCTTATACACTCAAAGGTATTAAATTATTTGTTGCACATCTCAAGCTGGACAGGCAAATACAAAAACATTTTTCTTAGAACAGGTACATCTGTTAGTATGGCACTGAATTTTTGTTTGTTAGCAAGAGCAATCCTGGAACATTGTAAAATTGGATCAAAATATGACAAAGCGACGACGCATTACTCAGCCACATTGGAAAACGCAAAGCGCTATTAAAATTCGGCAAACTTTATCTTTATACTCGTAACTAAATTTATAAACCGTAATAGAAACTCGAGAAAATCATCAATCCAAATATTTAAATCATAAACCTAAAGGTATATGATTTAAATGCAGTTTTATTACCCCAGTCCTTTGAGTAAGTTTCTCTATCCCTTAAAGTTTAGCTTTTTTCCCATACAGCCTCATCTGAAGGCGTTATTCTGTAGGCTGTACATACGTTTTTTTTCAAAATTCCGTAATATGTTCGCTAGGTACTTACTCGTTTTACATAGATAAGATATCCTACTAATATTATAAATGCGAAAGTTTGTGTGTGAGGGTGTGTGTGCTTGTGTGTGTGAGGGTGTGTGTGTGTGTGTGTGTGTGTGTGTGTGTGTGTGTGTGTGTTTGTTACTCTTTCACGCAGAAACGGCTGGATGGATTTGGATGAAATTTAGAATGGATATAGCTTATATCCTAACTTAACACATAGGCTACTTTTTATCCCGGAAAAAAGCATGTCGTTAAACCGAATAACACGCGGGCGGAGCCGCGGGCAAAAGCTAGTTATAACATAAGGATTTATTAGGCTAAACGAATGTGATTACAATTTAAGTTAGTATAATATTTGCTGCACATATTTTTGTTTTGTGATTGTTTGGCAATAAATTCCGTTTTCTTTCTTTCTTTCATTTAATAAGATGCGACATATAAACCCTTATATCCGCTTCGTTTTTTCCTGCAACTTCGTCCTTGGTAAAGACCGATAAAATTAAACTCTATTTTGACAATATTTTTGTATTTTGCTTGATGTATGGCATATTTCACACCAGCATAGATGAAACAAATTGACAAGTTATGTCGGTCGACGAAGCTATTGACTGATAAAAACGCAAGAAGACTCGTTTTTCGAGGCGATGGTCACGTGATATATTTCCTGCGATTCCATTGGTCAAACGCTTCTTCGAGACAAAACTTCTCAATAATTCTGTATGTCGGAAGCATTGTGTCCTATCCTAAGTCCATTTTGAAGTTTAAATATCTATATATCGATCGGAAGCATTGCGTTCTAAGTTCATTTTGAAGTTTAAATATCTGTATGTCGGATGCAGTGTTTCCTAAGTCCATTTTGAACTTAAAATAATATTACTTCAAAATGGACTTGGGACACAATGTTTCCGACATAAAGATATTTCAATTTTAAAATGGACTTAGGCAGGACACAATGCTTCCGAGATACAGAATTATTTGCATCTACGCTAGCTATGCTGGGACACGTAAGCCAGAAAACATATATAAAACTTAGTTTTGATGCGATGCGTATTCGTATATGAAAACGGAAAAATCATTTTATGTTGACTTTCATAAGCTTTGTTTAAAGTATAGTTAAATTTCTAAAAGAAAATTATGTTTATTCCGCAAAATTTAATTATATTTAAAATGACTTAAACGGATGCAGAGATCAAAGGATGCTGAAAGAATATGATCGATATAGAACAATCATAAGAAGGTTGTTTACCAAACACGCTCTGAGATGCTGATCATCTGCGCTTACGCAGTTGTTTACTCAGGCGCAAATCTGTATCCTCAGACGTAATTCGATGAACATAGGCTTTAACATGTTTACAAATTTTCCGGAACTATTTTTGGCGGAACAAAAATGTGAATAATCATAAATATGCAAAACAAGAAGCATAAAACAATGTCCTCTTGCGTAGTAGTAGGTACAGGCGCCAAAACCAAACTTCACTAGTAACAGTGAGAGGCCTACCATGCCCTAGCTAGGACCAAATAGAATATGACAAATGTACTTTACGTGTTAACCTTTGTTCTTTTAAAATAAAAGCTTTATTATTATTACTAACCTCTGCCTGCGGCTCAGCCCGCGTTTTTTCAATTTCAATCTCTCAAATCGGCTTGGGCGTCATTTTATGAACATCCCTTATAGCCTGTATGTTGACCAGGGTCACTATACTCTACGATTATAATGAAAAATACCGCCTCGTCCTCGTGTTAAAACTGAACATACCTACATACATACAGACAGACATACAGACAAAAATTCTAAAAATGGTAGTTTTGGTGAAGCCAAAATACGAATAAAAATTTCGCAAATATATTAAATGGACAGACACGAGTTTTTACTACTTTATTATTATAGATTAAAGGCCTGCAGCAGAGGCTAGAGGTAATTTAAAAGTCTACCCATCGTCTTATTGAAGTTAGTTGCTAGGAAATAGACTAAATTGACAAAGTATTGGAAGGAATGATGTTAGAGAACCATATATCGTACTTGTCAGTTGAATGTAACATTTGAGATTTTAAAAACATTTTCAAAATTCCAAGTCCAGAAATGATGGCACGTAGGAATGTGAAACACAAATGAAATAGTAGAGCAGTCAGCGGACACGAATTGAAATGAAGAAGTAAGTATAACGTACACGATTAAAGATGATCTTCGCAACCAGGCCGGAAACGGTTGAGGGCTGAGAGGGGGCGTCAGATCACAGTAGCTGAAACACCAAGGTTCTACGCTGGAGAATATTGCTGGAGACGAGAGATGAGACCACCCGCAGCTTTTAAAAACGAATTTTTATTTTGGATGGCAGATGTTTCTTTATGGCGGTTATTGTGTCAGAATCTCATCAATCTCATCATCATGCTTAAGAGCATTGTTTCCGCTGAGCAGATAACAAAGAAGCTTCTTCTCTATAATTATAACATATGAATTTTGTATTTCTAGGCGTATTTTCTAGAGTAGGA
The DNA here is from genome assembly GCA_910592155.1 of Ypsolopha scabrella. Classification (NCBI taxonomy): domain Eukaryota; kingdom Metazoa; phylum Arthropoda; class Insecta; order Lepidoptera; family Ypsolophidae; genus Ypsolopha; species Ypsolopha scabrella. The sequence goes on along the minus strand of OU342962.1, from coordinate 12,153,979 downwards.
CCGCGACATGATTCGCTCATCGATCATCGTATCTACGTTACATAAAAGTTAGACAGCCTTCTAATCCAAGGGCCGCGAGATTCCGAAGACACGGTATTATCCAAATTGCATTTCACTACGAGGCGGAAAACATAAATATTCTTGTGACGTGCGAGCCCGAATACATCGTGCAGAGTTGGATACTTGTAGTGAGTTTCATAATATGGAACTAGCGAAAACTCACTTTCAAGTTCCAAAATTATAGTTCAGAACAAATACATGCGTTTCCAAAATGTTCAGTGGAAATGTAAGACTAACAGAAGGTGTATTGGTAAAACGAGTTATCAACAAAAGGAGCAAGTTTTAGCAAGGTGCAAGAACTAAACGCGGAGCATGCGGTACTCTTCGAGACGCGAACAATAGAGATAACTAAACTTGTGCTATACTATGAACAAACAAACAGAATGTCTTATCTTGGCTGGTTTACTTATCACATACTGGCCTACGTGCCAGGAGAATGTCCTTCCCCGAAATGTTAAGATAAAATATTCGGATGAATAGTCTAACCACTCGACAACATGTTTGATAGATATTTTCGTGTCAGATATTATCTTACCAAGATAGGGTTCAAGGAAAAGCTAGCGAGAGGCCGTCATCTTTCGGATCAATAAAATATACCACTTTTGATTGAAATAGTACTCACTCAATCTTACTACTCCATATTTCATCATCATCCTCTGACATCTGTATAATTGATAATAGCAGGCTGCAATAAGCTTTTAAAATTTGTATAGTAACGTTTGTGGGTCCTGAATGTTTTCAAAGTTTAAACATGTCTGTCTGAAACAAGAAAGTTTCACTGAGCAAGTACTCCTCCGAGTCCATTTATCTTTGAAAGAAAACGATTCTGTCTTTTAAGCCAGATGCTACCGCTCCACTGAAGATGTACTTCGATTTATATCTTCACGAACCACATTAAATATATCAGTACGTAAAGAATCAGAAATGTCTAAAAATCAATGGTATATCATTATTATGTAAGATTTTTTTTTTCTAAATGACTGAATAATTACTCTTCATTATAGTATGTTCAATTTATCATGATATGGGTGACAGATCGTAATTTTCCGTTTCACCTATACTACTCACACCATACTACATACACCCAGGTGCAAAAGAAAATATTAGGTTTTAGAAATAATGTATATCATCATTGCAAAAATACAATAAATTATTTATCTATAAATCGAAACAATAACCGCAATGTATTCGTTAAATTTAACAAAAAAAGATTCAGAAAAGAATAATGTCTTTTTGATACATGATGCGTGGATCGGAACGCTAACCCATAGGTACGGACACTACATAATCGAAAATACATCGATGAATCGGTGCGGCCATCATATAGGATCGCGTCGGTATGAGTGCATCTTGTATGCGGTTTGTGTTTTCGTTGCGGTTGGTTTACGTGCTATTTGTTTTGACGTTTGTTACAGTTTTTGTTGATTTTTGTTTTGTTTTTGGTAAAAAGCCAAGAAAAACAAAAAATAATCTTTGATCTCTCAAGCTCGGGAGTTATTGGTTCGTTTAATTTAATTAATTTAGAAATTAACAAAAAGTAGTTTGGATAATAAAAGATCAATCAAATAAAAAATCGATTTGACAGCCCTTGTTAACGTTTTCGATACTTAAAAAAATCGATTCTATTTCGTTAGGGCACATAACTATAACTGCCAACTTTGAACTGCCACCCATATCATGATAAATCGAACATACTATAGATGACTGAAAGCACTTATTGCTATTTCAAACCATTTTGTGAATATAACATAATAATACAAACCAAATATCTAAAACGAACGTAAACTCTTCCGTAATCTACATAAGATTCTTAATGGTATGACATGTTACCTAATGCAAACCCAGCAAGGAAAAAAATGCAATAAGTATATTCAACCAGAACAGAAGAGATGTTTACAAGAGAAATGCTTACCTCGATGCAAAGAAAATATGTATCAAAAATACTGGAATCGTTTTCACTGAAACACTGATAAATCAAAGACGCACGTATGGTTAAGGTGGCATAATTTTTTGGCACTTGAACAAATAAAACGTTGTTATTTTTGTCAAATATTAAGCTTATGCGGTAATTATCACTATATTGAAGTAATCATTTTATCAATTAGTGATAAATGATATTGATAAGGTGACGTAGCAACGATAATAACTTCTGTTTACTCTGATCGCAGTGCCTAGTATAAAATTATTTAATGCCTACGAATCTTTTGAAATAATCTTGATTTTGGATAGGCGTAGGTAAGTTTTGTAAATCTAAGGCGACGAAGAAGGAGATGCGGGGCGTCAAGCGCCGCGTTGCGCGAAGCGGGCCGCCGGAAACACAAACATACACCGATGTATGGAGCGTTCAAGGAGAAGCGTTTTTGTACGCGTTTATTTGAATTGTAGCGTCGCATGCGACGGGGGACGCTGCGTAGGACGTGGCAAGGAAGGGGAGGGAGAGGTGCGGGGTATGCAGACGTTTCGTGCTAGTTTGCAATCAGCAACGACACTGTTGTTCCCCAGTACACCTTGCAAGAATTTAGATTAGAGAAAACTAGGTTCTGATCTAGCGGTGAATATGATACTTTTTAAGTAATAATTATCTTCAAGCAATATGTCGATAAAGTCGCCCACGATTACAAACATAAATACACACGTTTGCCCGTTGTTAATATTCGAACACAACTGGTAGAATGCAAGAAATAAGAAAGCTGCGGTAGCCGCAGCGGGCGCCGCAGTGAACGACGCCGAGTGCGCCGCTGCGGAATTCGCGGCGGATGCAGCGGCGTAAACTGCTATTCCGTATGCCCCGCTCCTTCATAAACGAAACTACTAGTTACCATATTATTATGTTTGTTTTTAAGCGTCAACTGCGGCGGGCAGCGACACACGCTGCCTGTCCATAAACGGAGAAAACGCTTGACGCCACGCAGCCCGCTTCGCGCACCGAGCCGCCTGACGCGTCGCGTCTCCTTGAACGTCCCCTAAAGGTAATCCGAGCTAGGGTAGCCAAGGATGCGAAATTTGTCTGTTTTATGTACATATCTAAAATAAAGATAAATATAGAAATGACGCCAAAGGCACAGGATACTTTGGCGTACAATCCAGCAATGCAGGTCATACCTGCGTGCATCGGATGCTGTTTATCCGGATGCGCCTGCACATCGTCATCTTGAACGATATGAGGCGCCGTTCAGGCAAATGCTTCAATTGAGAATGACGTCTCGGTTGCAAGTACATATTCGTGCACTTGAGTGTTATTGCCTGTTTAGAGGAGCTAAATATACTTGAGAATTGATATATGGAAGAGATACGGTCGTTTGAGAGTTGTAGATTAATATGAATGGATTGATCAGTATGTTATGCTTCACAACGAGATGAAGATAAAAAGAGCGGAGAAATGGCGATGATTTACCTTTCTATTAAATTGTTCCTATGCAAACGAAGTTACTGCGTGTAAGTTGATGTTAATGACTGTCGCCACTTGGTGGAAACTTATAATTATAATATGATACAATATTATGAGTTATTTTTTTATGTACTTAAAACAGTGAGCAAGTGCCAATGTATTTTACTCATACATAAGATACAGCGTAATGGCAAATAAACCGCAAACTATTTCAAGAAAACATCCAAATATTTAACCGCTCATGAAATATTTGTTCATTCCATAAGTAAATGGTTGGCAGCCATCAACTGAAGCGACTTCGAAATGTGGTTCTCTTACCAGATCGTGTCAGAAAATAAGTCATATCTTATCTGCCCGTCTTTGTCGACTAAACAACATCAAACCCAACACTACCAACTCAACAGATACTTGAAAAAAGGAGCTAGAAAAATGTACTAGTCGACAATTATCTGTCCCGCTCTCTTTGCTAGATAAACCCTACAAAGCGCAGAGGTGGAGCATCTGAAAGCGATGTCACATCACATCACTAACACTGAGGAAGGGGGCTCGTCTTCTTATCATGTGACAACACATCAATCCTTATCTAGACACGGCTTCTGCGCAGTAGTTTCATTGTTTACTTTGCAGAGAGAACTGACGTCTGAAAAAGGATACTTTTCCTTAAAGAGTAGATTATGTATGAACTTTGGATTAATACTCCAGCGGGCCTATTATGTAATGTTGTATCAGTTGCCAACTGGTTGCTAAACATTAAAAACATTGATAAAACTGAACTTTTAAAATTGCCTTCTGTGTGTATGAACGGTTCACGAACTCTGACGCGACTCTATTCGCCTTAACTCCCATACTAGCGCTTTTCGCTGATAATATCCTCATTGATAGGTACTTGCCTATTATTTTTTCTTTTTCAACATATCCCATACAATTTCCATTTCTGAACCTAAAACATTGATCAAAATCAAATACATACAAAAGTTACAAGCGTTTCGATTTTACACATATTTTCATGAATATCTATGTACCGTAAAGTCTTAGAAGCGATACAACAAATCAAATCATTTTAGGTTCATAGCATAGTTTATTTTATACTATTCAAAAATATTTTTGTTTATTTCGATTTTTGGGATATTTCTCTTGAAATCATAGGAAGACCCAAAACCATTCTCGAGTTTTTTCAAGACATGAATTTTGTCTCGCGTTAGCTTAGTGTTCGGTTAGTTCCGTACGGGCTCGGGAAATGAACGTTCGGGCCAACCAATACCAGTCAGTCAGTGCTCTATAATCCGAAGTTGAATGTAGAATGAAATAGCAAGCATAGGCACCCCGTGCGCGACTGACTTCAAGCCACCGACTACAGGCCTCTTAGGAACGAACGTATCCTTAGATAATTAGAATTCGATAGTATATCTATGTTTTCGATGTTTGGCAATCAGTTGGCAACCGAGTTAAAGATACATAATTTAAGAGCAGATATGCGTCATTACGTCTGAATTGATGATAGTAAGATTTGACCTCCAGACACCCTTATCGTCACAGCCATTGCATACAACTTGCGGGAAAGTACATCCCAGTACAAACAAGCTGACAATCATAAATTCCAGATGATTGTATTCAGAAATGACAACCCATGTAAGAAATTCTTGTTCATGTCATAATGACAATGAACAAGTGCATCTCCGTTTTATAAACACAGAGCATGAAGGACAAACAAAACTTTAAAGTAGCCATTTAAGGGGCTTCACAATGCTAAACTTCAGTCCTGCTCTAACGCTCTTTTAATTGTCCATCCTGCTCTTAACAACTGCCGAGCACACAAATCATCAGTCATTTTGAAATTGCAGCTACATTAAGACATTTTGTATGTGACCAAGTTTTTTTTTGTAAGTTTCTGCGTATGTTGATTTCGTTTTGAAATATGTGAGCTGAATCGCTTTTTTGTAAAAAGTAATTATTATTTAAATCTAAGGAGATTAAGTATGCATATTTATGAAATGTATCTAATTATTAATGCTCTTCAGTGAAAAAATACCATATTTTTCGAATTTATGTCATGTACATAGCAAGAAAGGAATCCAAAGTGAAGTAAAGCATTGTGAAGCCCCTTAAGGGAACCGTTTCGATCTCGGTGCAAAATGCACAAATAATGATTGTTCATCATATTTTTAAATAAAGTGTATGAAATAAAATAGTTTCATCTTATTTTGCGACTATTGTTTATAATTATAGGGGTTTTTTTATAAAAATTGCGTCATTTCATAAGCTGAACATCCATACCAACTAAAAAGCGTGTTTAAAGTTTATTTTATAATCTTAGTTAATGAGAACTGTGAATTTCTTAATTGTCTGAAGCATCACATATTGTAGCGACAACAGCGCCATCTGTTTCTTAAGAACGAGGCGTGAAATCACATAACGCCCTCGTGAGCGTTCAGTATGTGCATTACAAGCTGGTTAGATCAAATAGTTACAAAAATATTCGGTGGACAAGTATGGTGGAAAAATACAACGGTCTATGTAGGTAAGTACCTCGGTGGCGCAATTGGTAGCGCGCTTGTCATGATAACAAGAGGTCGCAGCCAGTCGCAGTTTCGAATCCTGGCCCGAGGAATTTTTCAAATTCCTGTCTTTACATTTGTTTCTAATTCATCTTTTCTAGTTTGTAATGCACTCTAATAATAACTATTAAGAGTATTCCAAAGCGATGGATTTCGCAATAAAAACATACTATTACTTTAACGAAATCTTTTTAAAAAGACAGATGAGCAATCATGCATGCCATTAAGAAATATAAAGTAAATATTTGCCTGCCTCTTTGGTCTAGTCGTGGTGGTTCGTACATTTCGACCACGAATCTGAAGTCGCAAGTCTCTTAGGCTTACATATGGGCGCATTTGTGTTCGGTGTGCGTGCTTCGGTAGGCTCACCTATACCACCCATAGCGCTGGGTCGCAACATTCGTAGCTGAAACGTGGGTGTACAAGTGTGGACTGTGACTCGCAGTTCACATGTTTTCACATTTCCACTTTTTTATAGTCTCATCACTAATACGTCATATGTAAGCGTGAAATTGATTTTACGTCGCTCCTACGTAAACATTGGTTTAAAAAGTAGCCGTTTTGTGTGCCAACGGCAGCGCGTGACGACATGGCTGAGGCTAATGCTGCTGCTCCGACCGTACTTCTCGGAGAGGTGTCCAACATTACTTGTTACGGTTCCCTCAAAAATGGAGAATCTGAACGATTTGGAACGGAGGTCTATGACACAACTCAAAAGCAGTTGAAATTCAGGTGAAATGCACGTAGGCGGGGCAAGAAAAATAACGAAAGTCTTGGAAGAAGTCACAGTTTGACAAATCATGTGATTACTGATTACATTAATACAAATACTCACACCTGACTTAAAGAGCGCTAGGCAGAAACTACAGAGATCCGTCTGCTTCGATCCTGGCACACGTCTATCGCATGATATCAAATGAATATTATGTATTTCTGTTCAGGATAGGTACATCTAAAATTAAAGGAACGAGTTATTATACACTTTTATTTTACAGTTTCACGTTAAAATAAGTACAAAATGATCAGTACTATGCTTAATAAAAACAAATTTAGGGTAATGGGTGCGACAAAAGTGATCACGATCAGTTTTCATGGAATTACCCAGAAATGCCTTTACGTCATGTCATAACCTTCAAAAGAATTACAAAAGCAAACTTGCTGATAAATTCATGAAAATGTACATATCGTTTCAGTTCATTACAAAAATCACAACAAATATCGCATTACACAAGGAACAGATATAAATCAAGAATTATCGAAGATCAAATACTTTCAGATATTATTATCAATTTGATAATGTAATATGAGCGCTTTGTGTAAAACCGCAATACCACAGAGGCTCTACTCGAGACATATCCATAGACAATAATAGAATGTAACCCCTTTGTAAGGGTGTGTTTAGTATGCATTAGGGAACTACTAACTACTAACCACAACAGGTTTGGTTACAGCTTGCTTGCCCAATTCCGTCGAAATTACATTTTGCTCTTACCACCAATGTGTTGGAGTCGTATAACGTAGAGTTGGGATTTTGTTTTCTATTAATGTGTCGAAAGTAATTAACATATTATTGTTACAGCTTCAGATGTAATCGTTCAATGCAACAAACGTGACCATTTTTTTTCCTATCGACGCCGACGTTTCCAAGTGTTCAAGAGCTATTGATTAACAAAGACGGGCCACTAGTGGCAAACAATGTATCTTGCATTATATAGAGAGCACTATATCGGCCAAGGACGCCATTGATCTGTATGCACAACCTCACGATACTAGTGCAACTGCAACAAAACCGACTTCAACAAACACTTCTGACGCGAATAAGTCACATACGTATGAAACTGGGTCGTTCTATAGCCGGGCTTCTATTTAATTTAACCGTCCTATCTTCATTCAGATGCTAAATGCTCTTCGTCTGAAGTCATCATATTCATTTTCAGTCACGATTTTTTTCAATGGCTCGCGTCAGGACTTCATACACACTGACTTTTTGATTGGTGATTACACTCCATACGAACAACTTTTACCATGTGGCAACACTGAAATTGTAAAAGAAGTCATGTGTTCCGAACATTTTGGTCGAGTAGGTACCTATATCACTTTTCTATAAGATCTGATTGTGTAATTTGTATTTATGTTTGTCTACAGATTTGTATAACGAACTGCAATGTTAAGCACTATACAGTCTATGATCCAAGACATAAAGGGGACTTTCTATGGTCGGCTCCTGAATTAATTTCGGGACAGAGGCATGAGGTTTAATTAAATTACCTCATAAGCCGCGGTAAACAAGATCTGGCCAGAGGCTGCAAGCTTGCTAAGAGAAGATAAGGAGTTGTGTATAAACAAGTACCTATACAATACTTTACATAGCAGGGACGGGATTCGAATTCTGAAGAGTACTGCAAATATCTGCGCTGCATTTTTCTGGATGGAAAATTTGCGTTGACATTTTTGTGAACTCGCATACTCGAAAAATATACATCGTCACGCCAGAATCAGAGGTGTTTCCGGGGTCCTCGTTATACAGCCTTGTGTCGGGTAAAATACAAGGGAGTTAGCTGCAATGTTTTTATGTGTACAGAAACTATTTTTCTTAGCTTATACAAAATGTTCATTATTTTTCTCTTTTACAAAATACAAAAGATATGTTTGATGGTACTTCCCCGTATCCAGGGAAAAATGTGACGTGTTTACCTGTGCTTATCGAGTAGACTAACTTTACCCGATTATCAAGTTTATCCGATAAAACCTTAGTTTTTGCGTGATATCCGACGTAAGGTGCAATTGTGTATGACAATCGTATTCATTTGACGCCTTAAAACGTACGATTTCAATCGTCAAATTTGACAATTGAAACCGTACGTTTTTGGTTGACAAATTAAAACGATTGTCTTTACACAATTGCACCTCAGGTGTGTCGGCGTACTGACTGTGAAGGTCAGGATTTGAACCTGAACCTCCGGATTAGTGGCCGACATGAGAACGACTAGAACACAAGAGGCAGCCTCCTTGGCTTAGAAGAAGGCTTGGCAAAAAAGTTAAGAGCCAAACAATAATTCATCAGGAGTTTCGTAGTACATACAGCAACAAGCGACTAATTCAGAATCCATTCGTACAAATTGCTGTCCCCAGCACCGAGGCGATGGAAAATTGGATTCTTGTCGCCAAGGAGAAGTTCCGCGCAGTAAAAAGACAACAAGTGCGAGGAAAAGTCGCGCTCTAAGGGTTCTGTTTGTACTGTTATTTCCAGCCATGAGAAAATATTTGATATTAATGCATTAATATCAAATATTTTGTTTGACATGTCACCTTGATAACTTAGCCGTTCCTGAAAAAGAGTGTTGATGACACACAACAAAGCTTTCTTTTGATGTACGGAACCCTAAAATAGAACAGAAGTAACTTGTTAGATAAGGGTTTATGACGGAGACACTTAAATTATAAAGATGTCCGGCAACTTTATGCCTTCGCAAAGTTTCAGAGAAAGACTTCAACCGGACTATGTTCGGGTGCTGGTAGGTCGTTGTCAACTGGACAATTTCGCATATTTCTCGTTCACCGACCCGTGCTGTCATGTCACCCGGGCACGCGTCTTGCGTCACACTCGATTTAACACTTTGACTCGGTTCCTCCAATACCAATAAAACTGCCGTCACGAACGGGCAGCTTTGAGAAACGGTTACGTCTCTGTCACCACATCTTGTCAAACACTATCCGAGAGGAATCCACGACGCTAGAAGGAGATATTAATCTCAGAAATGATATTACAGACATTTTATTTCTTTCTTGCTCCGAAAAGGACAGAGATAAACGAAATACTATTACGGCGGAGGCATTTATGTTGTTAGATGTGGCTAGATCTTTATCTACCGGACGTTCATTGCTGTTACTATATTTGTAAGTTTTTGCGAGAACCCTTGCAGAACAGCAGCGTTTGATGTAAAAACATCTTTACCGTACCAATTACTGGTAGACGGCCAGTGATTGATGTTGAAATTAGCGAACTCCAGCTTCCCGTTCTACGGAGCCTTTCGCTCAATTACCGCACTTCACAGAGCGTTCGGAAGATTATTGATTGTGTTAACTACGACAACTCACTGAGGCCAAAAAGGGTCGCCCTGTCCCAACAAAACCTCCATCTAGCTTGAACAGGCAAAATTAAACGGTAACGAAATGGAACGTACGAAAGCGGTTTCAGAGGAATTCAATTTCGTCACCGCGCGCTGCAGGTCGGTATTTCGGCTGAACGATGAGTCGCAAAAATCGAGTTACAAAACCGTAAATTTGCTCGTTAGCGATGCGAAATATTCCGATGTGTAACAGAGATTGGCAAAACGTTTCGCTCCGAATTGTGTTCAGACGTTGATATATTAGCACGAACATAAAAATACGTGACGTCACATCAAGTAAGTGAATAATATTTATGTAAACGTGATACTGTAGAAATGTACACATAATCAATAAGTAAATAAGGTGTAGGAGCTTAGACAGATAGATAAACAAATAGGGAGCTAATGTGGGTGATATAACTGATCGTCATTTGCCACACACACACGAATATCGAAGGTTACAGAAACTGTTCAGAGTATGTGATGCATAATCGGTTGCAGGTAGACGTAGTATTGCTAAAGCGATTATTCCCAGTCAAAGCAAGTGTAATAAATCAATCATGCAAAACTAGCGCCTTGTTGATTCTCTCCACACGTAAGCGCCTGAAATTAAAAGGTTAGCAAAAGTGCGGAAAGTTTACTTACTGCCATTGGAAGGGGCTAGTGATTCCTTCTCTGAGGCGGTCTTTGAGTGATCGTTGTCTCGCAGGTCCAGGTCCCGGCGGGAGCATGCCGGCGCCCGGAGGCACCGGAGCCGGCGGCGCGCGCGCCGGTGAAGACATCGGCGCCGGCGCACTAACAGCCCCACACTAACATCACACCACCGCACCGGCACCCACTAAAACCGCGCTGCAACACAACAGAGACAACCAAGCCACGTAAATAAAAACATAAAGCGAAGCAGGGCGCTGTGACTATGCTATGCTTGTGCCTTGCATTGCGAAACTGAATAAAATAGCGGGGATGATCATAAACAAAGCAACATTGATTTACACAGATGGATAGAATACGATGCGACTTGCGAAGTTCTTGAATAGGTAGTTTTAAATAAAGAGAGGCAGTTCCATAACAGTTGCTTTTACATCAAAAATGAAACATAACTATAAATACACCACAGATATAACTCAACGCCTCATAAAAACGTAAGCGAAATAAAACTACGATAACATCAGAATAATTTGACAATGAAGACCGTTCTTGTTTCCGAATCCTGGCCCAACATTCACGCTCGAGCGAGTAAACCATTGCGCCACAAAAAACAATATAACCAAGCTAATCAATTTCCCGTGTTCCCTGAGAAACAAAACAGGGGCCCAGCGTTGTCACAACACAAAAACTAGACCTTGGCATGGCACGTAGATTATACGAATATTGTCTATCCCTTACAAAACCGTCCCTTTTCGATATAATAGAAATGTCAGAGCCATTCAATACCATGTCACTTACATTGCCCACAAAGGTAATTTCAGCCGGATGATAAATACTTCACTGCCAGCTTTTCCGTGAGAGAAATTTCTGTTTCTTGTTTCAGCCATATACTACACGGAAAATGATGGAAACTTTCCGTGTGAGTCTAATGTATGTACATGTTACGGGAAAAGCTCAATGCTGAAATTTCCTGGGTTAGGTAACTTTAGTGAATACTGATGAAATTTATTAAAACCAGAACAAATATTTAAAATAATCACACCTATCGACGAGCGAGAAGTAACGTTATTTGTATTTCATTAAACTGAGAACCAATACTTATGTGACGTTATCTGGGTAAAGGGACCTCATTGTCGACACGATTATAACGTGTTATAATATCTCGGAAACTAAAACCGACAAAAAGGTCAATTTTCATAGATCACATATGTTGAATTGAGTACCTAGAGTAATTCAGAACAAATTATAGGATTCTGGCATGGGGCGTGCTCCTTGGTATGTTACTAGAGATGCACATAAGTCGTAGGAAAATCAACAACGGCCCGTAAAAGAGTTTACCCGTAACAAACCCATGTAAAGCAAACAGCGCGGCCGTTATGTTTCCTGCGAGACGTGTCCCTGAATAAATTTGCGGAGGTGTAAAAATTAATTACATGTGCCGCTCAACGCGGTTACGGAAAAACATTCCTAGGACTTCAGATTTTCTCGCTTATTCGAAGCCAAACAACGTGAAAAAGACGTTGAGGCCTTAGGTGGTGTCTGTAATTACAGACCGCGAGTCCAGCCTGAGGCTCTCACATAATTGTTTTTCAGGATAAAACTTTCTTTCTAAATACTTTATTGCACAAAACAAAAGTTACATGTACAACAGGCGGACTTAATGCTAAAAGCATTTTCTCCCAGTCAACCCGACAGAAAGTACAAGAAATGAACAGAGGCAGGCGTGCAGAAAGGCTTTAAGACATAAAAAAATAAGTGAGAGAAAAGAAAAAAAAAACATGAATGTACTAATAAATAAAATGGATAAGTAGATTTGTAGGTAAATACTAAATACAATTAATAAAAAATACATAAATATATTTTAAACAAATAACAATAATTACTACATAAATACGATTACATAATATTATATAAATATATATAATACAATAATAAATACAAGAATAAACAAGAATAAACTACTAGTCGTGATAATTTCAGATTGCTATGTTGACACCATTTTACTGTAAACTTGGGACTTCTCAAGGGCATTCTCATAAATTAATGCCATAAGATTGGTCTTATAGAGAGAACACTCTCAACCATTCAAACATTTTTAAGTTATTACGTGATGATTAATGCTTACAATTATGTAACAAATATTTCAAAACCAAAATACACCCAAATTATGGTTTAAATCGTATGGTTGCACTTTAAAGTTTTGTATACAGTATGTAATAGGACATTTAAGATTAATTAATAACAATTTATAGTTGAAAAAAAAACAGCACCGTTTTGTTAACCTATAAATAGGCTTAAATGTATGAACGAATGAATAGACACTTTATTGTATACACACGAAATAAAAATAAAGAATAAAAATTAAAGAATACACAGTATTGTACAAAGGCGGGCTTATTACTAGAAGCAATTTATACCAGCCGTTTTTACAACAATCGTACGGTATTGTAAAAATAAGTATATTTCGTATAATTTCATTTAGGCTCCGACATCAAGTGAGTAAGCAAATATTTCCAAAGGATTTATAAGTTCCTTATTATAACCATTATTTTTTCCATACATTATCTATACAGTTTGTGACTGAATGACCGACGGACAGACATCGCACATTCTAAGCCGCTGAAGAAAGAAACATAAAGTTTGGAACATAATCGGTTATCCCGATATTGTCTCTTTGCATATTCATTTTAAACCGTGATATTGTAATAATTACAGTAGGTATATGTTATTTTTCACTCTTTGAACTTCATATTAGGGCCGTTTGATATAAGATTACTTGAATTTTACTGCATCCAATAAAATCGCAAAGATAGGCCTAAACTATGATATAAATACTATTTAATTGGAGTTAGATTAGGGTTTAGACAATAAAACTTATACTAAAACAAACGTCGTAAGAAATATGATAAAAAACGACCGTCATATTAAAATCAATACGATTAGTTCCAAAATTAGTTTAGAAACACCTCAGAATTGCGAGTTTTCTGAGAGTCCCGCTCCCACTGAACAGGATAGAAAAGTGTAAAATGAAAGCGTTGGAGCAGGATAGATTTCTCTGGATAATCTCGCCTTATGGGGTGTAGAGGTGCATTAAGGTGGTAAAACCGAACCCCGGTGCAAAATGCACATCATAATATTGTTTTCCTTACTTTTGAATAAAAAGTATGCCAAAATTGCGTTTTAAAGCAATTAGCGGACGTTATACATATATAACTCAAGAAGCTCGATTTATCAAAATATTGTCAACAGATTTTCACGCTAAGATTTGTCATTTAATTGCGAGCAACGTTCGCAAACCGAACAACATTGACTAATCAATATGTATATTAACTGTATTATTTATTACTTATTTTAGGTTTTATGTATGTTGTTCTCGCTTAAGAATTTGTTTTACACAAAATTTTAACTTAACAACCTCCAATGAGTTTTTTCGCACAAAACTCGACTTTGGCGGAACTAATGTGTGGAATCACATTACAAGAAGCCAGGTAAAAGGAAAAAAAAAAAAGTTTAAATACTCTGCACAAGAATTATCGTTCCAATGTTAATCTTATTCTTTTGATAATACAGTGGTCACAGGCCAGAGACTAAACGATATTCACGAGCTGGTGTCAGTGCCAATTCCAAGAGCGTCTTCGTCGTGGTCACCGGCCATCTGTCACTGCTTCCTGCAATCGCGTGCGACACCTGCCTGACCTACTAGATAAAGTGCGACCCGACCCGACCTCCTACTTTCTACCTCAAGAAAAACCTCGAAAAGTTACAATACGTTTTATATTCTGCCAAGTGACGGACAACTGTGGAAAGCTGTCTTCGGAAATTTAAAACTCAAAACATCGGTAATAACATAAAAAGAGGACCTATAAAAGAAGAGTGATGAAAAGAGCAGGCAAAGCTCAAGAAGCCGCACCAGAAACACAACAGTCAAAAATAAAAAAATCAGGTATAAAAGACATGGTTTGACTCTATCGATCAACGTGAAGAAAAAAAAAAGTGTCATAATCGTAGCAAATGATGACCTGTAGTAAGGGTTACCAAACGATAGGAATTTTCTTGACATGTCAGGAATTTTGGCCCTCTATCAGTAAAACAGGATTATGAGTGAGTATATATTATATTTATTGAGTAACATTGTTTCTGTAACAATACTTTTGAAAATTGCGCTGCCTCCGCCTGTTGCATGTGCATAAAACAGTAAAAAAATATGACAAATCAGAATTATCACGCATTTTGTCAGAAATTCAAATTACTGAATCTGGTAACCCTACTTGTAGTACCTACCTAGCCCCCTGAGAGTTGGTAGAGCGTAACCGTAAGTGTATGAAATACAGTTTACAACACAGCGATTAAGAGCAGTTTCATTGTACAACTTGTCGAGAAATGTCTCGCTCGACGAATCTTCCGATGGCACCGCGGCAGGTGAAGTTTAATATTAAAATTTCGTCTTACAACCCTCGTGGGAAGACACGCGTGAAACATACATATTCTTTAAACTGCGTCTTATTAAAATCCAATTCCACGAAGCCGTTCTCCTTGACCCAATCGATTCGAGTGAAGTAGACTTATGACATGATTTATTTATGCATTTTTGCTGACTGCAATTGACCACCTACACATTATGGACATTACACATATACGTACATATTTTGCACAAAATAATTACGAATTTACTATAAAAATATTAAATTAATTCATCGTAGTCCAAAATAAAAGCTGTCAATGCCAAATACACACTGAAGTAAAAAGCAGGCAATAAAAAAGCCGTTACCCCAGTGCTGTGCGCCGTGTCATAGAGTTAGGGCTATGAAACAATGCCTTCTTTCTAAATAACGTTTTAATTACAAACTCCAAAATGAACGCGATAATTGTAGTTCGATTAAATGTTGATAAGATGCAGTGATAAATCGGCTGGACAGTATGGTTTCGGTGCGGCGGGAACACCGAAGCAGGGCGACAGCAAAAGGCGAAAGCTGGTATCGATCGGCCCTAACATCCACCCGGTTGCCACTCCCCATCCTCTCTCCCCTTGAGCCTTACGTTACGTAAGTTCAGCTGATTGTAACCACCCTGTAACCTTGACGACGCGACTTGTGCACGCGCTTCTTCTAGTTCAAAGACTCGTCACACAAACCCTTGTATTGTAAGGAGTTTGTGGCATTGCATGAAGCAACTGTAGAAGCATTCTGATATCTCATATTACTTAAATATCAATAACTATTATAGTTCTTACTCACATACAGACTTACTCGTTAGAGTAAAGAGCTACGATAAAAATGGTAGCTCGAACTCTTCATACACACTCAAGTTTATTACTTTCGAATGGCTAGACATATATCGGTCTGTTAGAGTCTAAAAATGTCTATCCGGCAAAGAAGACGGTGGCTTTAGCAAGTATTGACGCACGTTCTCACTTTCGAGCCGGGCTCGATGGTTCGCTAAGTGCGAATGAAATTCGAAGTTTTACTGTCCACATGATGTTTGGGTGAATACCCGAATTTAAATTTATTCGAGTACGGGTTCGAATTACTTTCTGTCGGGTTACCTGGGAGAAAATGCTTTTAGCATTAAGTCCGCCTGTTGTACATGTAACTTCTGTTTTGTGCAATAAAGTATTTAGAAAGAAAGAATTACAGAGGACCTCCCTTCAGAATATGATATTGGCGGTTCACTATAACTTAAACTCAGTAGTTACTCGTACTGAGCTAATGGATTGTCTTCTCACTGCTGTCTACAGTCCACACGGTGAGTTTTACTCGCTATCGATCTAGTAAGTCTGTATGTGATCAAGCACCATTATCTTGGTTAAGAATAGAAGATAGAAGCGCAATCGATGTTTTACCACAAGAATTTTCATGAACGTCCTCTTGGATAGAAATTCAAAGACCCACGTAAACTAACAATCGATACACAAGATCAATGTACAAACTATTATGTTCACATATTGTGCGATTAACGAAGATTCCCAGGACGGCGATTCTCGCACATGCGACAATAAAATTTGCAAAGGCCGACAGCGGGTGATTTTTACAAGCTCTTTATGAAGAAACGCATCATACTTTTAAAATATAAACCTGTTGTACGTATTCCTAACATGCTTTACGTGTCTTTTAAGGAGTCATAGTTAATAGAATTATCATCACACAGCATTTATGACGCGATAAACAGAGGCGTATGAAAAGCTAAGCGTGTGAAAATTTTTGCGAGAATCGCCGTCCAGGCAGAGTACCAGAGTAGCGATAGCAAGTGATGGATATTCGAAACGTACAAGTTTCAGTGAAATTCACAAGCATATCGGAGGGATCCGGCCTTCCGGCCCAGTTTATTGACAAGCCAATATCCGGCGGGCCTGTCTGTCCTCGATACTGGAGCATGCCCACGAGAACACACTTTAATTTCCTTCAGTGTACATAAACCCTTCGACCGTTTATTAGGACGTCAAATAGACATTTGTGCGCAATGCCACAACAAACCATCTTTATTTTTATCTTATTGCGACTCCGAAAAACTCTTAATCGCCATATTGTTCACAAGAATTTGACGACCATTGTAACTTTCAGAATAATCTCCAACCACAAAAAGGGAAAGACGAAAACATTTAAAATAATGAGTACTTTTTTCCGCAAGTCTTCTCTGCACAAGCGGAGGTAGTATCCGGCGGGCCTTTTTCACATTAAACGACCCTCGAGAAAACTAAGCAGCGAACACGACGGAAACGGATGACTGTGAGGGAGACGCTAACAAAAGAAGCAGACCTCACTGCGCCCAGCGACCAAGGTCGACATGCTCCCACGAACAGTTGAATGAACGGCTAAAGTACCATTACAAACAACGACGCTCGCTCGCTATGTTACACGTAACAGTTCTATACGTATAACTAAATCACGGGAAACATTTCATCGGAAGTATATGTAATGTAATACATAGGCATATAGCTTATTTACATTTGTAAAAGGAAAAGGACCTGAGCGCTTTCACTCCGTTGAATATTTGACCGTTGCCGCTCAATACGGGCGACCTTGCTGCCGCGGCGCGCTTGCTCGCTGCCAAGAGGCGCCCGACGCGGGGCACGATCAGCTGTTGTCACACCACGCCAATGTTACAATCATAACAATGCGGAAATAATTACACCCTACATCAAACATTATAACTATATGTGCCTCATACTCTAACAGAAACGGTTTTAAAATTCACCTTTATCGGTTTCCCAGATACATTAAATTGACCCGGTAGTGAAATCGATCATAAAATATCAAAGACGAAAGAAACAAAAGAAGTCAATGCAAGTTTCAGGCAAATAATTATTGAATTTCATTGTTTGCATTTCGTAAGAAACGACGATTTAATTAATGGAAAGCGTAAATTAAATCAATACATCCGTAAAACAGACCACGATTGAAATTATATATGTAAGTCTTCACCAAGAAAAGGACACTTATTGTTTCCTATCAAGTAGATTTTAATCACAAAATATATTCTTAAAAAAACTGAATAATCGTAGCGTAATAACAATTTAAACAAATTACCAATTATTCATCTACTACTGTTATGGCATGATAACTAATCGAGTCGTTGGAATGTTAGAATACTGAATCTAAGTACTTTATAATTATTCAACAAATATGAATGAAAAATTATGACATATTGAAAATGAAAACAAACAAATGGTATCAATGGCATGAGAATCTACGCTGTGGTTTCTTTACGATGAATGATATTTTATGAGGTGCAGAAAAGCATCTAAAGTGGCTCATGCATCAATGCAACGAACCGAAGAAGAAGTACGAGTGTTCGTGCGAAGGAGCGCTGTGGTTAGATTGCTACGGCATTCCTTGCACACGTCCAATCCGGGCAAGAGATCGCGTGCAACTGACGCCTGGGCCTAGGGGGAGCGAGCGAGGGGTGCTAGGCGGCGCGCTGCGCACGAACGCTGGCTCCCAACGAGGGCCTCCGCCGCGTGGAGGCGGCCCCCACCTCACATAATCACAGGACAATGTCTCAACACCTATTCCGTTGCACGAGATATCGGAAAACTGTATAACGCAGATTAACTCGAGTGTGAGGGAAACAGTTCATTGGAGATGTAGAGTTATCCGGTTTCCTAGTACTGATATGTGGGTCGACCTTTCTGAATACTGTTCCACTTACACGTTATCAGAAGAGGGATCAAATTTTAATTACTTTAGATACCGAATTCGAAGCAAATACAGGTTAATAAAAATCAAGAATATTTAGTACAACAAAGGCGTTAATTATGTGTTGTATTAACAGCAGTTTGGTTTTTCAATAAATCAACTCGTGGTAGTTCTAGCTTTGATGGAATTTAGTTGTTGCGTGTTTCGAACCCATAAGTAAAGTTCGGGCGTTGGTTGCTCGATTTAAACCTAGGTGGGACATCACTTAGTACATAGATTTAGAATTAGTATTAGTCTCCAACACGTCACAGTAAACCATAGTAGTTCTTACTATACGCCTGCGTAAAGATGATAATCGTACGAACACGTATACCGTAGCCCAGGCCGTGTATACGAGCAAGGGATTCGACATTCAAAGATCAATTTCCATATAAATCTAGAGTTAGTTGTCAGATTTGCAGGCCAATCCAACACGAACTTAATTTATCAACTTCACTTGGTGAGCTTCCTCGCTCTATAAGTAAACAGCCTTCTCTTCACAATGACGTCACACCCAGCCCCGAAGCCCCAGACATTTCATTAAAAAAGTAAATTTAAAAGGAAAACTTTTCCCCTTAAGCAAAACCCACGTCACTGAATAATGTAAACATTCTCCCTTAACGTGTACAAAAGAATTTACTTTGTAAGTTTTTCCTTCGCATTTTCGGATGGCGATGATGATTTTTTTCTGTATTTAAGGTGGTTAAACCGAACCCCGGTGCAAAATGCACATCATAATATTGTTTTCCTTACTTTTGAATAAAAAGTATGCAGAAATTGGGTTTTAAAGCAATTAGCGAAAATAAATTACTAAAAGTAGGGTTCTCGCATTAAAATTATGTTATTTTATGCCTTACATTTTGATTACATTCGATTACAACGTTAAATACGCTTTTATGTTTGTTAATCGAATGCAATCAAAATGATAGAATTTGAATGTAAAACCCTAATTATTACTTATCAATTTCCGCTAATTGCTTTAAAACGCACTTTTTGCATACTTTTTATTGAAAAGTAAGGAAAACAGAATTATGATGTGCATTTTGCACCGGGATTCGGTTTAACCACCTTAAGGAATTATGCATGTACGAGCGTGTCGTAATCAATGTTACACCGAAGCGAAAACAAACAATTCGGTATTCGAAATACCTACGCGCATAAATCTTGAATGATGCCGGTAATAAATCATATGGAAGGCCTAAGAAAATCTGAAACAATCGTCTCAAAACAACGAACGAACATACTTTGGTGGTAACATACTTTATTGAATTGCCTATCTCTTTTCGTTTTAATTCTGTACTGTTCTATTCGACTCGAATCTCTGTTCATTAATTTAAACCACATTTAAACACTCCTCGCTGGTTCCAAATGCTTTATGTGAAACACATAGGTATACAGAGAAATTGCTGATTCATGTTCTTAGGGGCTTGATTTTATATAAAAAAATTACAATTATTTTTGTGTTTTTGTTATCTCTTTATTAAAAACAAAACCTATAGAGTTGATGCTCGTGATTGTTGGCACTCGGTGGAACTTTTGATACATTTTTGATTGAAAAACACTTGTACTTGTCCACTGATTTATATTATTTCCCTTACCGGTTTCGCTGTTAAAGCATTACCAAAGGTTTTAAAAAAAAAAAAAAACCTAAAAGTTTTCATATTGGCATAACTCAAGAACGGCTGAACCGATCGAGCTGAAATTTGGTATGTAGGTTGAGAATTTACTCCGGAATCCTATTTAAGGAAATACACTTAAACAGTGTTTAAGAAGATCACATCTTCAAAATGTAAAAGATATTTCTTAGCGATGAAATTTTAGTTTTTGAGTTCATAGAAATTTTACAAGTTTCTTCGACGAACGATACAGAAAAAGTGACACAGCGAAATTATATACAAGGGTTAAAAAATCCTCGCGATTAATAACAAAATTGGTAAATTCGTAATTCCAAGAAATTTACTCTAATGAGTTAATTAATAAGTTGAACTTGTAATATTACACAATTTTTATTGTCAACTATACGCTAATTTCATAATTTATTCAATCTTCGCCCCGCCTTCGGCTTGAGCGTTATTTAATGAACACCCTTTATACCCTATTTGTTGACCAGAGTCACTACGATGACAATAAAAAAACGCATCTATTTATATCCGTTGAGTGGTTCTCGAATTAAAAGCGTTTATTCAATCTTTGCCCCGTTTTCGGCTTGTGCGTTATTTTATGAAAACCCTTATCGCCTGTGTGTTTACCAGGTTCACTAAGATGATAATAAAAAAAGCGGCCAAGTGCGAGTCGGACTCGCGCACGAAGGGATCCGTACCATTATCCATAAAAACGGCAAAAAATCACGTCTGTTGTATGGGCGCCCCCCTTAAATATTAATTTTATTTTAATTAAATTATTTATTTTTAAAGTGAAATTATAGTTTATAAATAAATATTCTGTGAATATTTCAAGCGTCTACCTGTTGCCATTATCAATATCGAGCAAAAACGGGCAAAAAAATCACGTTTGTTGTATGAGAGCCCCCTTTAATATTTATTTTATTCTGTTTTATAGTATTTGTTGTTATAGCGGCACAGAATACATCATCTGTGAAAATTTCAACTGTCTATACCATGGTTCATGATCATGAGATACAGCCTGGTGACAGACGGACAGCGGAGTCTTAGTAATAGGGTCCCGTTGGTTACCGTTTGGGCACGTTTGGGTATGGAACCCTAAAAACGCATAAAAATCCGTTGAGTAGTTCTGGAGTTGAAACGGAACAGACAGACTGATAGACAAAAATTCTAAATATTGTTGTTTTGACCTCAGTACAATACTTTATTATTAGTACTAGCTTTTTCCCACGGATCCGCCCGCTCGTTTTTTTCAATTCATGCACCGTTTTGGGCTTGGCGGTTATTTTATGAACCCCTTATAACCTATAATATATGTTGACCAGGGTCACTAGGATGATAATAAATGTTGGCATTTACGGTAGAAAATAAATGGTAATATCTTAAAACAAAATTTTTAGAGTTCCGTACTCGAAGAGTGCCAAACGGGACCCTATTACTAAGCCTCTACTGTCTGTCTGTCCGTCTGTCACAGGGGTCTACAACTTCAACCGTATTAGGCAGAAAATTTAAATTTTCATTGATTATGTGTTACTATCTCCTCTATCACGACAAATAATAAAAATTTAAAAGATAATCCGAAGGTCCCCATACAATAAACCTCGTGTTAATCATAGCGCCATCTGAGATGGCTTGACATCTGAGATAACAGCTTTTAAAGAGGTAATAGACGCCGGTAAGCTTGTCAACCTTTTGCACCGAGGTTCATTATTAAGATGATAGATGGCGCTAAGATCTTAAAGGCGGTAATTTTTCGTGTACCATAATGTTTTTAGGGTTTACGTACCCGTAATATGTGGAAGTACGGAACCCTATATCCGAGAGTCCGACTCGCACTTTGGAAAACTATTGTATTTTTAGTATCTTAACTTCCTGAGGCCCCGTACTTTGATATCTTAGGCTCCTGATTATAAAATTCTGGAGGTAAAAATTTTCCAAGATGGTGGGCGGAAAATGGAAAACTGGTCCCTGATTCGTCAAATTCGTCATCCACGGACCATTTTTAGATAATATATGTAGGTAAGACTTTTTCCCAACTGAAATCGGCGCAGTTTTGGTGCCGGTCCAAAGGGATACGGTAAATAAGTAGTATTCTCAAAAAATTACTCAATTCAATGTACTCCAAAACTACAAACATAGTAAAAATAAAGTTCAGGATCTCAGCGTAGGTCAGCATCGAACGAACAACGTCGATGGCTCTCATCTCAACAATATTTTGTAGTAGGGCTTCGGGGAACTCTGGGGTGCTGGGCAGACCTTGACCTACAAAACAGTTCGCGGGCCGGGACGAGACCTTCGCTTATAAAAACGATACCCACCTTCACCGAAAGTATAAAGTATTCAAACAGTGCACATAAATATCGCTAACGGTATTTTGTTTTTATATGCTTTCTTGTCAAGGGCGGGATTATTTTGATATTTGATTCTTCGGGGCGAGTTTTTTTTGCGAATGTTGCTTGTATTCTGGAAGTAAGTCAAGAAAAGGGCCTTTGAGGATAGAAGCTCGTAACGTACTATACGATTTTCTATTTAACCAGATTTGTAGCTATATTCATATCCAATAATTTATTTGTTGTAATCATAAAACGCTTTAATGCTGGTATAAATAAGCATTATGGCAAATAATGACGTTTTATTTGCAATAGTTATATAAACTTATGTATACAAAATACGTATATTATTCTTCTAGCACATTGTGGTAAATGTTGATTTAAATATTTTAAAAAGATAAGAAATGTGTTTAAAAGATCTTACTGTTATGACTTGTGCACCGACGAAGAAAGAACTAGTATTTGAAATTCAACCCGTTTGGAAGAATTAAAGGGGTAGAATTTATTTTTGTATGCCTAAAGTGTATATACGAGTATGTTTTACTAAAGTAAAGTTATCATTTAATTAAATACTTTTAGGCACAGTAAAAACTATTAATACAATATTTTCGAGATATATGGCATCAGTAATTGTGGCCCGAAATATATATCTCGAAAGTATTTTATTTATTGTTTTTATTGGGCCCAATTTTTTTTTAATAGTAGTAAAATTAAACTCAAGCAAACAAATAAAAACCTTTCGGGGAAGCCCTTATGTAAATGGGAATATCAACCAAAATGCTTTAATTCTCGGGCTTTTGGTACAACGGGCTCTTCTAAGGGATTTCTCATTGTAACCTATTCAGCCGCAATAAAAAAAAACAGTGGATGTCTCGCAATGTGGATTCGTAGCAAATCGTCACATTCGCAAACTCGTCACCTATTCGCAACTGGTCATATTCGAAACTGGTCAAATTCGAAACTGGTCATATTCGCAACTCGTTTTATTCGCAACTATAGTCTTAATCGGAAACAGTCATATTCGCAACTCGTCATTTTCGCAACTGGTCATATTCGAAACTGGTCATATTCGAAACTGGTCATATTCGAAACTGGTCAAATTCGAAACTGGTCATATTCGCAACTCGTTTTATTCGCAACTATAGTCTTAATCGGAAACAGTCATATTCGCAACTCGTCATTTTCGCAACTGGTCAATTTGCCTGTGTTGTGGCCTACTTGTCAGTCCTAGGGGGGGTTGGGGTACGAGGACTGTGTAGTAAACCTGTAAGTAAATAAGTAAAACATTGGTATATTGAGCTTCAACGGCCAAATTTGTGAAGATACGTTCTAGGATTACTTATTTTGAATATGAGGATGTTGACCTGGAAAAAATGTTGTTTTGTGAATTGATCATAAAATCATAAAGTTCCTATCCATTCACACTAACATACCAACAATCGAAATGTTTACTTTTTTTTCCTTGTTTGGTTTTTCGTACTTCATTCTTATTGGATTTTTATCATCCAGACTAAATAAAGCTAATGTAAGAGCAACAAAAACTAGTTACTCGCAAACCTCCCCGAAGTTATTCGGGGGAGAGTAAGAGAACAGCTCTCAGGCAAAAAAACCAGGCGGTCCACCATTGCCTGGGACCGATGGATGGCGGTATATCCATCCCCAATTGCCGGGCCTTATATAAATCAGACTGGTGACGGGCAGCGGCGTCACTGGTGCAAGGGTTTTGGCACCGCGCTCACCGACCCGCCTGCCCAGCGTGTGTGAGTATGGGCATTTCTTCCAGGAGGACCGCCAAGAGTGGCGAAATCCTGGAAAGGCCTATGTCCAGCAGTGGACGAAACAGGCTGATGGATGGATGGAATAGCAACACGCAAAACAACACGACACCGCACCAATTAGCAATAATTTTTGCAAAATCGCTAAGAGCTTTTTGCAACATTGCAAAAAAAATGCAAGAAATAATGACGTCTAGTTATTTTTTTGTTTGTTTTTATAACTTTCGATTGTTAAAAAGTCTTGTAGGAAATTTTATCAGCTTTCTAACGGTGGTACTCACTTCAGTACAAAAATCAAGAACAAACGTTGGAATAGAATATTAGTCATCGCCAGTGCACACGCATTAAATTTTGTCAAGATCTTGGCAGTCTTGGCACGATGCTCCTCAGCTGGTTAAATAAAGAGTTGACCATTCTTTTGATTGATGTTTTCCCTATTTACTTATAAGTACACTTTATAGTCCCTTGTACCCCCACCCCCTACACCCCCTATACTATACATACACGTAGATCTCATACATAGACAAATTGACCAGTTGCAAAGAAGACCAGTGGCGAAGATGACGATTTGCGAAAATGGCGAGTTGCGAATATAACGATTTGTGAAGATGACCAGTTGCGACCGGGGTAACGTGTCATCGCACGATGAAATCGCATCGCATGATCGTGCGAGCGATGGCC
Source organism: Ypsolopha scabrella (assembly GCA_910592155.1). NCBI lineage: Eukaryota > Metazoa > Arthropoda > Insecta > Lepidoptera > Ypsolophidae > Ypsolopha > Ypsolopha scabrella. The sequence goes on along the minus strand of OU342962.1, from coordinate 12,128,640 downwards.
AATTAGGACGACGCCAGAGTATGACGATTTACTACGAATCCCGCAATGCGCTGTATGTATATGAGTTAAACGCTAAATTATACCTATTAGAATTTAGAGGGTTCAATAATTATTTCTAAAAACCGGCCAAGTGCGAGTCGGACTGGCGCACAAAGGGTTCCGTACCATTTAAATAAGTTACAAGACTTGAATAAATAAACTTAACAGTCTAGAAAATTTATGAAACGAAACTGCAAAATTAAGTTGTTCGAGTATTCGGGTAAGTTACCCTAAACCTGTCTTGACAATCGGCTTCTTGGGTAGATATTTGTTCTTTAAGTACAGCACAGGGTACATCCATCCATCCATCCATCAGCCTGTTTCGTCCACTGCTGGACATAGGCCTTTCCAGGATTTCGCCACTCTTGACAGTCCTCCTGGAAGAAATGCCCATACTCACACACGCTGGGCAGGCGGGTTGGTGAGCGCGGTACCGAAACCCTTGCACCAGTGACGCCGCTGCCCGTCACCAGTCTGATTTATATAAGGCCCGGCAATTGGGGATGGATATACCGCCATCCATCGGTCCCAGGCAATGGCGGGCCGCCTGGTTTTGCCTGAGAGCTGTCCTCTTACTCTCCCCCGAATAACTTCGGGAGGATTTACGAATAAGATGGTGGTACGTCCACAGTCGAGCCCGGCATTAGCTCTACCACCTAACTTATAATACTAAGGGTAATACTAAGGGTACATAATATACAGAAAATTTAAAATCCCGATAGACCCCACAACAAAAATGGTCTAAAACTGACAAGTTTGATGGTGAAGATTTCTAAATTTTTTGAAGATAAGATATATTTCTACTCTACTTAATGAGTTCCAGAAAGTGACACTTGACCTTTCTTTGGCTTATGTACGTATGTTAGAGGGGGCCCTAAAGGTGATTTCATTTCATTTTTAATTGAATATTTGGCTTTGAGTCAACATTCTACACAACATAACCAAATTTCAGGTCTGTAACTCATTCCGTCTGCAAGCCAGAGAGTGACCATAGAGAAAATAACTAACTTATCTATGCCCCAGACATATCCGGACCAGAGAATATGAAGTATTACTACGTACCCGGACGAATAGAATAGGTCCATCGCACAACAAAAGAGATAAATATATCTGAAAAAGTGCGCGGCTGAGTAGTGCGGTGATTCAAGGAAAGGTTGGATATTACTGTTTTTAGTGAATAATATTTAATATTAATTCACATGAAAGAGTTTTAAGAAAACGTGTCGTTATGTTTTAGATAATAGGTTTATATTATGTTTACAACAGTAATTATTGTTATTTGTACTTTATCAGTTTGGGCGGACTACTGTTTCGAACTCGAAAAAACAGCCCTCACTTAGAATTTTTTTTCGATGCAGCGAATTTTTCGTTATCGTCTCGGAAAAGGCCTCACTTATAATATAACATGTTTTTACTTATTTTTCTTCAGGACCCTATCTTTTGTAGTAAGTAAGTAAGTAATAATTTATTGACACCATCAAAAGATTCTACTGTACAAAATAATTTGTGGCACTAGCCTCCATACTAGGATTCCCTGGTAACATGGAGACTAGGTCCTTCCAAAATGTATATTATATCTAAAACAAAATTTATATAATAATTAATTACATTATTCATTCACCTATAAATTATATTATTTATATTAATTTAACATTATTTTACAAAAAACTATTACCTTACACTTCATTACATTGATTAAATATGAAATAGATTAAGTAAATAAAATTAATAATTAATAATACGAACTCGATTTACAGTGAATACCTGCGTTTAGTGTGGGAGAGGGAGGGTGTGAGTGTGTGTCAGAGAGTGGGGTGGGTGTGCATGTAGGGTATGAATGTGGGAGGGTATGTGTGTATGTGTAAGTAGGTAAAGTTTAATGGTTCTGTAACTACTGCACAATGATGGTGCGATACTTTAGTTGTTAGGTAAGTAAAATTTTGTATTAACATTTGTTTTGTTTACTTTTGTGTTTGGAGGATTTCTTCAGTATCATTGTAGGTGAAGGTTTTTAACCAGGAACTCCTTTTTTTTCTGCAGTTGTTCCTTGTAAGCGTCACTACATTAATAGCTTTGTTGGCCTTATTAGATAGAAAAGGACCTGTGAAAGAAAAAGACTGTCTGCCAAATATTGTTTTACGCCGTGGTATGGGCCAAATAGGGTACCTTCTGCTTCTTGTCGCCGCACGCACTGAGTTAGGTGCATTTTTGTGAAACTTCACTACAACGGCAGCTATGAACAGCTGTCTGACAGTAAGTACCCCAGTTTCTTTATATAAAATATTCGTTTCATAACGAATAGGCTTCCGTTAGGCAACTTTCAAGACAGCTCTTTGGGCTCGCTCTACGACCATTAGGTTTGTTTTGCATGCAGCCCCCCAAGTAATCACGCAATATGATAGGACAGACTGACAGAGTGCCTGGTATACTAATTTCGGGGTCTTTTCATCGGCAACTGGTCCTAAACGTTTGAAAATATAAAGAAGTTTTCTAATGCGGCCCTTGGTTACTTCAGTTTGTTTCTTCCATGTTAAATTTTTATCAATAAAGATGCCCAAGTATTTTATGTGGTCGACGCTGTTCAGTTTTGGGCATTTGGAACAAGGTGAGATGACTTCGGCTTTGCATGAATGTAGTCTTAAGAAATTACAATTTTTTGGGGCAGTACGGCTAGATACACTAAAGGTGATGTAGTTTGTTTTTGGGCATTTAGGGTTAGGAGGTTATTTTCAAGCCATTCGGAAGCGGACCGAAGACCTCCCTCAGCAATTAAATTAACCTCAGACCAGGTGTCACCGTGAAATATGATAGCAGTGTCGTCCGCAAATGCATAGATGTTAGCCTGAAGTAATTCCATTGAGCAAAGACCGTTAATATATATCAGAAAGAGAGAGGGGCCCAGTACGCTTCCTTGTGGGACATCAAATTTAATGGTAGAGTAGTCACTGGAATGTCCATCAACTTGTACTCTTTGTTTCCTGTCTGAGAGGTAAGAGTGAAACCATTCAAGAGCATCTCTACGAATGCCCATATGTTCCATTTTTATTAAAAGTATTTTTCTGGAAATCGTGTCAAACGCTTTGGCAAGATCAAGAAAGACGCCTACACATTTTTTGCCATCATCCAATTTGTTAGTCACAAAGTCAACTAAATTAGTGACGGCGTCCTCAGTCGATCTGCCATTGCGAAATCCGTACTGATTTTTGGACAAAAGCTCTTCCTTTTCTAAATAGCTCATCAGTCGCTTGTTGACAACCTTTTCAACAATTTTCGAAATAGAAGTTAGGAGCGAGATAGGTCTATAATTAGCAGCAATCTGTTTATTACCTGCTTTATGGTATGTTTTTAGTATGTGAGTTCTACTGTTTTAAAACCTTATTTTTTACTACCTATGTCGCCTTAATACGGCTCCGTGTTGCCCTTTGGGTACGGAACCCTAAAACCTATGAACTAACACCGAAAATTCCTTTGTCATTAATTTATTATCACGTATTCACCCCTTGTTTCTTGGATATTTACTTGACTCCCTCTATAGGTAACCGCAACACCCGTCGCTGGCCAGACGTTGATGTAAATAACTGAAATTATACTTAGATAAAACAGTTTTATAATAAAAACACATGCTTTTTTATTCACTATACACTATTATATTTCACCAAGTGCAGGTCAGAAGTATTAATCATACAAATCATGAATATTCAAAAAATATTCATTACTTAACGCGTACGAAGTCGCGGGCAATAGATAGTTATGTATACATATGTATGAATAAACACAGTTAAACGCTATAACATTTATTTTATCAGAGTGCTAGACATCTCTATGGTCTAAAAGCACATCTGTTTGCATTAAAATTTACGGTCTGTCCATCCAAATCCTTGTGACTTGAGATTGACACCACTCAACAGATTTTAATGTGGTTTCTACTGTAACGTAAAGGGTTAATTAAGAACATTTTGGAATTTGGAGTATTTATAATTAAATCGTTGATTACAGAAACATACTAAAGGACAAAGACAAAACATTTGGAAAATGAAAAATAAAACATTTTCTTTTGAATAAATAATATGGGGAAAAGTGGCGAAGAGTGAACCTTTTTAAAAGAGAAGCCGGACAAAAAAATCGCCTTACTCAGAAAAGCAACCAAGGAAAACAATTTTTTTTTTATGCTTTGCAACTCCCTGTCAGCCAAGTGTATTTTGTTGAAATGGTTGACAAAGCAAAGAGCATGGAATAAAGAAATGTAATATGGATGCCATGTCCTAAACAAACCGATGGGAATCGTGTTATATGGACCATTCACCACTGATGAGGAGCAATATCCTTTTATTAACATAATCTTTGTTGTTAGGGTTTAATTTATTTAGATTTCTATTTTCAGCACAGTTCAATTATAATTAAATATATTATCAAATTTTTTAAAGACATGGGTTATTAAGTGTTGTACTGAAGCCACGACTACCATTTATTGAATTTTTGTTTTTTTGTTTTTCTGTTTTATGTAACGTTTAAAACTCAAGAACCACTAAACGGATTTGGATGCGATTTTCTTTATTATCATCATAGTATCCCTGATCAACATATAGGCTATAAGTGATATCGATGAAATAACACCCCACCTGAAAACAGCGGGCAGAGCCATGGGCAAACGCTAGTAATAAACTAAAACTATAAACAACATATAATTATAAAGATGAGTAAATAAAACATACAAGAGATATGATTACAGAGAGCCAAACAAAAATAACTTTATCTCTGTTGCAGTGTCTGCCATGTCACATTTATATCATATTATGTGGAAAATACAAATTGTTTGACATGTTTATATTTAATATTTTTTTCCTAGAATAACATTAAACTCTGATAAGCAATTATTATTGCAGTGCCTTAAAAGTATGTAACATTTGTATTTCTTCAAGACTATTTCCAAGAGCATTATTTAACCTTAGAATTATTGATTCTTGATAACATTTCGGGCACAATCGTGGCTAAAGAAATTCTACAAGTTTAATATACAAAAAAGTCTAAAGCAGCATATACTTACTTTTCACACTTGAAACACAACACAACACTTCAAACCCCACACTTAAATATAGTTTCCTTGATCTCAAGAATCATTAATCATTCAAAGAGATACTTATTATATTGTTTAACAAAAGATAACCTTTGATATACCGATTATTCAACCTATTAGTTATTTATTTGCTAGACCATGTTATGCTCAGAGTTAACGATTGTGAACTCAGTGATATCTTATAATCCTCACTTTGTAGACTACTTTAGACCTACAAATATTTTTTAAATCACAGTATGCTTTGTCTATGCTGTCGTCCATAGAACATGGAATAATATCTATGGTATAGTGTAAAACTACACCAGGTACATCCAATTGGATCGTACAGGCATGCCTAAGTATGTAGTATTGTCTGAGGTAATTCTCTCAATTGGCACCATTGCAATGGAACTCTATACTTTGATTAAGCTGAGTTAGCTGGACCTAGTCAATGATACCTAGGTCGCTGATATTTAATATGGCTTCATGTTATACAGAAAGCTGATCTGGAATTGTTTTTTCATTTGTTACATAAGCAGTCATTTAATATTTTCTTTTCAAAATTATTGTCAAAAGAGAAATGTTGAAAAGAAAATATTAAATTAGGTACTGCTTATGTAAGTTGGTTGTTGTTTGGTTGTTATGTACATAAATGTTTATTATAAAATGCTATTATGTAAAGTTACTGTTACTAACCCTCTATAGACATTTGCTGGTTTATTTTTTATTTTGATTAAATTGAATTAAGGCATGCATGGTGTTTATTTCAAGGGAGCTGAGCATATAGTTCAGAGCACAGCTTCTCCTTTAGAGCAGATCTTGGAAAAAGAATAGTTATATTTAAAGTCAAAGTAAAATGATATCTAAGTGGTATGATACTGCTCTACGTCCTGTAATTTAATAAAACTGAAACCTTTGTTTGTGATTTTCGTAAGTCATCGGCTTTAGTATCAGAACCAGCAATCAGAAGAAGACTAACAGTTAGCAATATCTTATACCGTAAACAGTGATTCCCACACCTGAAATGTACAAAATAAAAATACAAGTACTGAACAAGTAGCAGGTACTTACATGTTTATGCGTCTGGAGATCTTCGCATAAAGTAGGTAATTATGAGAATTCTCGAACCACGTAAAGTCAACGAAATCACGGATTGTCGCAACAGTAAATTGTTTTATTGCACTCAAAAAAGGGAAATGCAGCCGGCTAGAAAACAATTAAAAATAGTTGAATTGAGGAACTGGTTTAGGAATTCAAATAGTTACTTAGGTGTGATAATTTACGAAAAAAGAAAAACATTTCAATAAATATTTTGTTCTGCGATATTTAAAACATTTATCGATGAACGGAGACGCGATGACCCGAGTCCCCACCTCGATAACTTAAGTTCTACGACGTAAATAATGGAGTTCAGATCAATACACACTCTTCAAAAGACTTTTATAACTTCCGCGGAAATCTATCGTAACTCTTTATCGTAATAACAGATAAATTCACGAATTTTAGGCAAAATTCAAGGAAATAGTAAAGGCATAATTCGTAACTTTGCGCATCTGTCAATGTTTTTATTTTATCGGAAATCTGAAAATATCAAAACAAAATACAGGTTATGCCATCTAGTGATAACTTCAATAAACATTAATTAATTCAACAAGCAAAATTAGTTTTTATCATATAGCATTTTAGGACCATATTTAAACGTGCAATTTTTTTTAATCTTTCGTTCGGAAACGGAAACCACAAACTTTTTAAAAGTAAAGGATGATTCCGTTACAGTTTTTTGCGACAGCAGTAGTTAGGGAAGCGTTTCAAAACGTGTGAGATCTCTATAGTTTAGAGTATAGTAGATACGAGAAAAAGAAAGAAAAATCTCGTTTTGAAACATCGCGAGTGATTCACGGCTTCGAGTGAGAAAAGTGTTTTTTGTTTTTCTATTAATGGTCTGGGTAACAAACATCAGTCTCCCTCCAATCGAATGCAAGAGCGTGAAACTGAAATTGCTTTTTGCAATCACAAAAAAATAAATTATAAAATGAGCGCTTCCGAGCCGAGCCTACAACAACCTCGCATCGCTGCAGCGATGAACTGTGCAGCTGCTGCAAAAAGTTATAAACAACCATTTCACATGACTTTGAAAAAATAATTTCCGCTGCTCTCTGCAGCATATAGGCTATCTGTCATTTTGACGTATGGCCGTTTAACACACATCCATCGCTGCAACCGTTGCACAATTCATCGCTGCAGCGATGCAAGGCTGTTAAACACGACAAATAATTTTCTCTTTTTTCCTTTTAGAAACGATGAATAAAAATTTCAAGTTTTTAATTTTATCCTAGACTCGGCAAAACTCTAAAGAGTGAGTTACATGACAACTATCGGGCGAACTTTATCGGTGTCCACTGGGTATGTGGAATACTATCCAGACAGCGTCAAAAACCGCATTATTAAAGCGAATGCGATTTTCGCATTACTCGGAAGCGTTTCAAAAGTTTGAATTAAAACACTTCCCTGCAACATGACATGATTGAAATGCACTTGTACTTGTCCAGTGTATTTATTTCATTTACCTAACCAGTTTCGCTATAAAAGCATTTTCGAAGGTTTATTGTATCCTTTGGTTGTTTAAGTACATTAAAGCAAGTGCGTATACAATTTTCAAAGCGTGCGACAGAGATGGCAATAGAACCCGTGTTGCAACCCCGACGAAACGGAACTTAAGTGTTGCAGTAAGAGACTTTCTTAAAAAAAAACTTTAGATTGGTGAGTTTTCCATCATTATACAAAGAGAAAACAGAATGAACTCGAAAAGAAGTGTATTAGAATAATATTGTTATAATGTCTATGAAAAGGAGCCAGATGTAGATTTTTGATAAGTACGAGCTAAATGAGAATTGGAAAGATGGAAAGACCCTTCTAAAAATTTGATATCATTGATGTACCTACATACATCCATCCATCAGCCTGTATTCGTCCACTACTGGACATACATAAGCCTTCTCAATATTTCTCACTCTTAGCGGACCACCGTTATCCTCATCCAGCCGCCACTTCAACTTACTGATTTGGTAGGCCACGTCCGTCGGTCACTTTCGATCTCCGACGATGTTTGCACTCTATTTAGAGCCTGTATATGTAGTACTTATACAATTATATGGAAAAGAAAAAAATTATCTTGCTGCCCATGCCCCCACCGAATAAAGCCGTAAGGTGCTATTACTTGCTTTTTAATGTTTTTCACAATTCGACATATACAAGGTTTAATACATCTTGCAATTTTTTTTTAGAATATTTTTATAGTTTTTAGAGAGAAGTTATTTTCTATTTTGTAGTAAGAGCTGTTATTTTTGACCCAGTTTTACACGAGAATAAAACAATTACTGGCGTTTATTCATAATAATATAAGTTAAAAATGTTTTATGAGGTAATAAACACTTACCTACAACCAACACTATTTTGCGGCGTGACCTCAGCGCACGTCTTTCTTGGTAACTATTATTACGGCTTTATTCCAGCCCCCTGATTCTGTATCGTAAACTCAGTTACCAAACCAAGTGGCTATCGTCTAAAACATACATATCCGCTTATCTACGGATAAGTTTGCACTTGAAATGACTTCACAGTTAGTAAATAGTTCAATACCCATTAAAGGTTATTTTGGAAGTTAATTTTTTATATGTTTTTGGTGAATAGCAACTATAGCTAGCAACCGACACTGAGTTACGTAATAGCCCCGCAGATCAGATATAAAATGTTGCAGAATAAATCTGTAGAATACTAAAACAGGCATCGGAAGGGGGGGCAGCCGCCCCCCTGGAAACGGAATGGGACAGTAAAAAATAAGATTTCGTTGCACGACTAAAGTACACATACAGCGGAATGAGAGACGATTCGGCAGTTTTTGTTGCACAAGAGTACATTTTTTATTTTTCAACTATCTATAACTCACGTTGATATTTGAAAGGTTGCCCCACCCTAGACTTTCGTCTTCCGACGCCCATGCAACTTGTTGCAACTCAAGCCGCGCAGCAGAATGACGACGAACAAAGCAATATTGCAAAAACAAAAACTTATGTTTCATGCGGTAATACATAGTTTTATTTATATTGCCAATACTTTAATTAACTAAATGGATCTTTTGATTTACGTTTAGAAAAAAACCTATAGATACCTCATGTACAGAACAAATCACATACTTCCTGTAGTAGTATTCCCTGTGTGGTGGGAACTAGTTTCCTCCTCTCGCCAAATTTTAATTTTATTGATTGGTCAAGTGTTATGTTATGAATAATATTTGAAGTTTAAAAAAAATAGCATACTCAATTTGAAGGTATTGTAAAAACAATAGACATATTCATTATGATAGAAACAAAAATAAAGTATGGGTTGAGGATTACATTATAGTGAAATAAAAAATATTATAACATGTTTTTTAAATTAATAAATATATTGGAAGCCGAGATGTCTTAAATTGCTACCGGTATTTTAAGAAATTTATCAAATTGCCTAAATAATATTTAAAATCTTAAAAAAAGTGCATAAACACAGCATTCAACATTATAAAATACGGTACGTATGACACTTATCCAAATTCATCCACAGGCTCCATCGAGAAAGACTATGGAAGGCTCACTCGTCTGGAAGAATAATGAAATAAATCACTTCATCAGCAAAGCGAAGATGTGAAATGTAACCTACATTCGCGATTAGATATGGTATGCCTCCCTCTTCCATTGCAGTCTCGCTAGTGTTTTGAAGACGTCCCTCCGGAACGGCGCGCGGTAAACAGTTTTGAGGAAAATTATGCGGATAAATTTCACTCATTTCACATGTATTGTAATAACTAAATTGTGAAATGAGTATTTAACTCGACAGTTTCTTCACCGTACGTGCATTGCACCCAATGCCACACAAACCTAATTAATTTTAGAGATAAGAATGTAGACATACTTTATTAGGTAAGTGTATTAGGTATAAAAGGAAAGTTCAATAATGGTAAATCACAACGTTCATTGAACAGTGAAATGGCGTCTAAAGGATCGATTTTCTTTTTTGTAGTCGTGCTGACCATTGCGGTACGTATTGTTGTTTTACAATACCGTACCATTTACATTAAATAAATTATAATTTAACGTACCTGAGTTATCATTCTGAGCAACATTTGGACAGGTCTATAGGTCTTCTAAGCTTTCACGTGCATTACCTACATGATTATAATTGATCGAATCGTACTAATTTTATTTTTCAGCTCTGCTCAGCTCAATACTGCGGCTCGAGTTCTTATTCCACGGGTCTCGCAGCTCCAAGCTACCCTGCCTATCCTCCAGTGATAGTGCAGACCGGCGGCGGCCGTGGAAAGAACAGTGATTCCATCTACCCCTTGTTACTTCTACTCCTGCTCTCCGGTGGCGGCGGCTTCGGTGGTTGCTAAAAGATACGACAGATATCCCAATCCATGCAATCCCCTCAGAATACTAACTTGCTAAAGCATATTGCTCTAAGACAATCCCAGAGTCACAGAGAACCTTGCCTTGCTTACAAATGTTTAAGTACAGAACAAACGCCTGCAGGTCAAGCTCCCTAATTGTAAACGATTTGAACTGTCAACGTGTCATGCCAGCCAGCTTCCGTACTTTTTACCCTATACAAGGAAACTTTTATGTATACAGCTAAATTCATACTGGATACGTGATCGATCAATGTCATGGATCAATATAATTTTTTGTGCAATTTTAAAAAGACAATTTTGTTTTTCCCTCTTATTGACTCGCGGCTGGGCTTACGTTTTTAGGGAACAGGAAAAACATATTGTAAAATTTCCAAAAAAAGGGTCGTTGAACCTTGATACCGTCTATTTACTGAGTCTCCAGTATGAATTTGACTGTATAAATAAATGCCACCATATGTATAATGTGACATTCGTTTCTAGCCAAATTCATATTGGAGACTCGGTTACAGGTCAGGACCAAGGTTCAATGACCATGGGCGTCGGAAGACGAAAGTCTAAGGTGGGGAAACCTTTCAAATATCACCGGAATTTATAATTGAAAAATAAAAAAACGTACTTTTGTGCAAACAAAACTGCCGATCGGTCTTGTCACAGGCCCCCTCTTCCGACCCCCATGTCAATGAGCCTGTTTGCAAGATATGAAAAATATATTTTGTTCTTCTATACTTGTTCAAAAACAAGCCTGACTCAATTAGTACCTATAGGATGCCTAAATTGTATTGTGCGTACAGAAAGGATCATTGAACCTTGGTCCTGACATCTTAACGAGTCTTCAGTATGAATTTGGCAATATAAACGAAAGTCGCCTTATATTCTTGTTTGAAAACACCATGCTTAAAATTTCTCGTAAAAGAAAAGTTTATAGCAATGTTTTATTTTAAAATAGTTTTTTCTTTTTACCAATTATATATTGTAATAAAACCTCATTGTGTTTTATTTATGCAAACCTTGCCCGACATAAAGCTAGGCTGCGTTCAGTTTGATCGTCAGTGATACCCGCCTACAACTGTAATAATTTTATAAACTTAGACCATATAATACGGGACTGGGCAAGCGCACGCATTCCCCTCTGGCGAAGTACATGAACAATTTGTTCATGTAAGTTTGCTTGTGTGCGCGTTTTGTGTCTGTGTTGCAGCTTTTGATTTAGTGTGAGATATCAATTTTTCACAGGAGGTGCGTGAATGAGTAAATGTGTGCTGTGCGTGTTTACCTCCCCTCCCGTGGAAAACGACAGAATAATTTCAGTACTAAGAGTCGCGCTTTGCCAGGTCCCGTGTTAAATGGTCTAAGCAATTAAATCTAGAAATTAAATAAAGCGGAACTATTATTTTCACTTCATATGGCAACTCTAAAACTCTCACTGACAGCAATTTTTGCTCAGTGACTGACAGTTTCAAATCACAGAGAAAATTTCTTTCTATAGATGTCTTCGTGATTTTCGTATTGATATCGATAGAAAAATTGAAAAATCTACGTTTTGGTGCTTGATAATGGGAAAAACTATAAAAAGTGGTGCAAGAGAGGTTATATACGATGTATTTGATCGGTGTTTGGCGGAGTATCAGGCAGGAAAAATCCCAACTGATTTGGATGATTTGTACAAACGAGTTGCTGTTATTACAGGTATTTAATTACAGTGAATATATCAAAGACCTAATTAAGTGAAATAAATCCTATCCAAGTCTATAAATACACATAAAATACTTACTTTATATATTTTATTCTAATTTTGGAGGTTATGTTTACAAATAATTTAAAAAGCTCTGTTGACGTTTTTTATGTGGAGACTGTATAGTTTTGATCCTTTTGGCATCTCGAAAACTAATTTTGTGTTAATTTTCAGAAAAATCTGAAAGCACGGTGCGACGAATCGTCAAAGAAGGTGAAAGTGGTGACATAAAGTTTTCGACACCCGCGAAAAATAAGAGAAGCCGTCCTTTTCTGGATATGGATGACTTTATTTTATGTGCAATTAGACAAAAGGTGCGGTCGATGAATGAACAATCAGAATGAACTCATTATTATTTCTTGCTTTAACCTACAAATAAATGGCATTAAGTTGTATATAAAATACTTTAATTTCAAGAATTCACACAGGTACAAGTGTCGCCAAGCTCGAATCCAGGGGGGATAGGTGGGATTTATCCCCCTCCCGAAATTTGGCGTGACACACGGAACCGGGAATGTTTATATTCATAACCACTGTTAAGTACGTTAAAGTACGTTTTAATAAAAAAGGTACGTACAAGTGTCGCAACGGCTTATGAGCGGTGACCTTGACTGCGCTAGTCATTTTTTCTCTATCTCACTTAGTAATTTTGTGCGCGAGTGAACACATGCACTAGTCCCCCACCCCTATCGCCGAGAGCTCATAAGCCGTTGCGACACATGTACTTCAGATACTTAATAATATTATAGTATAGTGATTACAGAGGTTTCAGTCAAGGTCACCACTCATAAAACACTTGTATCTAACTATATCATTAGCTAACAAAGTTCACAGAGACCGTCACGGCAAAAAAAAACTTTCCTACTTAAATGTGAACGCTACAAAGTGACTGAGCAAGTATCACGTTTTTGCGGTCGCAGTATAGTATTACCACATAAGCGATTGAAGCGCCATCATTTTTTTTAGACTTAATTGACAATCTGTACATGCTATTCGTCGGGGCACCGGCCTTAGACCATTTAACATGGGACTAGGCAAGCGCACTTATCCCCATCTGCCGAAGTACATGAACAATTTGTTCATATAAGTTTGTTTGTGTGCGCGTTTTGTGTTTGTGTTGCAGCTTTAGATTTAGTGTGACATATCAATCTTTCACAGGAGTGTGCGTGAATGAATAAATGTATGCTGTGTGTGTTTACCTCCCCTCCCGTGGAAAACGCCAGAATAATTTCAGTACTAAGAGTCGCGCTTTGCCAGGTCCCGTGTTAAATGGTCTAAGGCACCGGCGGTAAACAGTTCTTTTAGTCCGTTCTAGTCACTGATGGCCGTGTGGCGCGGCGTGAGTAGTTTGATGGTACTTTTAGTACTGTTAGCGCCATTTGGAACACGCAGTATATTCCTTGTGTGGGAATCCCCGACCAACGACAAACTTTATTATGAATCTGGGGGCACGGCAGTGCCCCCGCCAAGTCGAGCTAAAAAGCATTTTCGACCCCCTATAACTTCGTTGTGGATAAAACTAGAAGCCTGAATTTTCGGTAACCAAGCAGGCATTGTATGAACACGGTATATTACAAATTTCATTTAATTTGAACCAATAGTTTAAGAATTATACCTAGTAAAAGTTTCTCAATTTTGTCACTCACTCACTGACTGACTGACCGATCATCAAAACTCTAAGGCACTTCTAGTAGACATAGAAGCTTCTAATTTGGAATAAAATTAGTGTTTAGTGTATAAATCAAGGAAAAACTAAAATATTTTGCAATTTCGGTCCAGGGCTGCCGACAAAATACACAAACTGCATAAATATATCGGATTACAAAATTACATTTTTAGTTGTTAGTAGAAGGTACCGAAAAGGAAAAAAAGTAAGACTATCTACAAAAAGAAATGAGATGGCATCAAAAACAAAACTTGTAAAAAAAAACCAAGTCTCGCAACTTAGTTCTTCTACCGTAAAAGTTGTGAGATCCATGTAAATCCAAGTCGATTTATTTATTCAGTCCCTGCTTAAGGGACCATCTGTCTTAAGTTATTACATTAATTAATGTATGGAATGCGCTCACTTCTAAATCCATCCATCCATCAGCCTGTTTCGTCCACTGCTGGACATAGGCCTTTCCAGGATTTCACCACTCTTGGCGGTCCTCCTGGAAGAAATGCCCTTAGTCACACACGCTGGGCAGGTGGGTTGGTGAGCGCGGTGACGAAACCCTTGCACCAGCCACTTCTAAATAAAGATGATATTATGTTTCAGAGAATTTGGAAAAAGTGTTATATCGGTACCATCGGTTATTATAGAGATTATATACTTATTAGAATAGTGGATGTATGCTGTTAGCCTGTTAAAGTTGAAGTCAGTGATTCTTTCGTTATAAAAGATTATTTAATTCACTTGTTTTGTGTCGACGGGTTAAATCATGGTTAAATTGTGAAATGTGGGTCTAAATATGGGTAGGCATAATGTCAATTTTCAAGTAATAGCCCGCAAACAGCATTCTACCCTCAGATGAATTCATCTGAGACCCTACCACAAAGTGGTTGCCACAGTCTTGAGTTATGTGCTGTCATGTCATTTATTGACAGCACGAACCAAGTACAAATGATTACACCATCTGATTTATCGGGATCGGGATCCCAACTAGATTGCCCGCCATCACTGAAGTGCGACTAAGGCTAAGTCTGTACCATGCTTTTAATCGGAAAATAACATCTGGACTAAAATGTAAAAGGTGCATTGCTGACAGCTCAGTGCGTTGAATCCACAGACATCCTCCCTTATATATTGGATATCTGTGGTTGAATCTTAGTCTACTAAAATATGAGGAGTATGATGACACTGACGACGCGACGACCAATAGTTTAAGAATTATACCTAGTAAAAGTTTCTCAATTTTGTCACTCACTCACTGACTGACTGACCGATCATCAAAACTCTAAGGCACTTCTAGTAGACATAGAAGCTTCTAATTTGGAATAAAATTAGTGTTTAGTGTATAAATCAAGGAAAAACTAAAATATTTTGCAATTTCGGTCCAGGGCTGCCGACAAAATACACAAACTGCATAAATATATCGGATTACAAAATTACATTTTTAGTTGTTAGTAGAAGGTACCGAAAAGGAAAAAAAGTAAGACTATCTACAAAAAGAAATGAGATGGCATCAAAAACAAAACTTGTAAAAAAAAACCAAGTCTCGCAACTTAGTTCTTCTACCGTAAAAGTTGTGAGATCCATGTAAATCCAAGTCGATTTATTTATTCAGTCCCTGCTTAAGGGACCATCTGTCTTAAGTTATTACATTAATTAATGTATGGAATGCGCTCACTTCTAAATCCATCCATCCATCAGCCTGTTTCGTCCACTGCTGGACATAGGCCTTTCCAGGATTTCACCACTCTTGGCGGTCCTCCTGGAAGAAATGCCCTTAGTCACACACGCTGGGCAGGTGGGTTGGTGAGCGCGGTGACGAAACCCTTGCACCAGCCACTTCTAAATAAAGATGATATTATGTTTCAGAGAATTTGGAAAAAGTGTTATATCGGTACCATCGGTTATTATAGAGATTATATACTTATTAGAATAGTGGATGTATGCTGTTAGCCTGTTAAAGTTGAAGTCAGTGATTCTTTCGTTATAAAAGATTATTTAATTCACTTGTTTTGTGTCGACGGGTTAAATCATGGTTAAATTGTGAAATGTGGGTCTAAATATGGGTAGGCATAATGTCAATTTTCAAGTAATAGCCCGCAAACAGCATTCTACCCTCAGATGAATTCATCTGAGACCCTACCACAAAGTGGTTGCCACAGTCTTGAGTTATGTGCTGTCATGTCATTTATTGACAGCACGAACCAAGTACAAATGATTACACCATCTGATTTATCGGGATCGGGATCCCAACTAGATTGCCCGCCATCACTGAAGTGCGACTAAGGCTAAGTCTGTACCATGCTTTTAATCGGAAAATAACATCTGGACTAAAATGTAAAAGGTGCATTGCTGACAGCTCAGTGCGTTGAATCCACAGACATCCTCCCTTATATATTGGATATCTGTGGTTGAATCTTAGTCTACTAAAATATGAGGAGTATGATGACACTGACGACGCGGCGGTGTCATATGCAGAGACATTGTATAGTAACAAGACTGTGCACTGTCCAATTTTTGCTCAACTTAATTAGATTTTATTTCCTTTGAAATAAGGTTGTAATTATTATGATACCATTTTCAAGCGAAAAAAGAGCCGAGCGAGATAGCTGTCGCTACTCGTGTATCCTTGTCTAGCAATTTGCCAGTGTATATAATATATACAATATACTTAATAGTGTTGTTGAGTTTCTAACGTGTTAGAAAGGGACCAACAAGTGCAAACACCCATCTCGCTCGGTTCGTTTTTCGTATCGTAGTGCACAGTCTTGTTCTCTATACAATGTTTTTGGTCATATGCAATGGCTGCAACGTAAATCGGATGAAGAGTAAAATTTTATAAAAATTATAACCACGTAGTCGCTGCAATGAAAGATACCGCCGCCGCTGTCATTCTACTCCTCGTTTTACCAGACTGAGATTAAACGCACTGAGCCCACTGAGCAAATAAAAGAACTGAGCCGTCAGCAATGCACCTTTAACATTTAATTTTTTGTAAACAAATAATTTGGGGAAGTGCGAGTGTCAGACTCACGCACAAAGGGTAGGGTGGAGATCAAACCCATGGCATGGCGGTCCGTTGATTCCATGAAATATAAAGTTACACCATGTTGCATTTGAGGAAAAGGAAAATTATTGCTTATCTTACTGACGTTTCATTACGTGCTTACAGAGGGCTGCGTGCGTCTATCGGACTTGAGTTGTGTGTGGGTGTTGCACGAATTCTAAAAATTACTTTGCTAACAGTTTTGATGCATAATTATGAAGTAGATCCTTACGAGCACTTGCATTGAAAAATACTCAGAAAAATATTATGAACAAATCTTCTGTCACAACCACAGACATCCAATATACATATAAATGTCTGTGGTCACAACTTCTCGACTCAGATATGGCTGTATGAGCTAAGTTCCCTTTGCCTATCCACTTAGTGAGAGAATTTAAAACAACAACAAAATTTGCAAAATTTTTGTCTATGAATTTGGCAAAATGACGGACTGACTGAAAAAAAATGTTGTGGTTTTTTAATATTTTGCAAAGAATAATTTAATTTCTCAAGAGTTAGGTACTTACAATATCATTCTTATTAACAAATAAGTTAAAAATTTCACAAATTTACGTGGGAAATTACCAAAACAAATAATTCAAGTGTTCAAAGATGAACCTGCTACAAAGATAACTTATCTTTTTGATTGTTACTAATCAAAGCAGTGGGTGATTAGATAAATAATCTAGTGTAATTATCTATTCCAAGCTTATTCCCACTTATTTAGTCTCTTGATGAGTTACAGCAGAAGGTAATGTCAAGGTAAAAGTGGGACGCGCGCTATGTCGAGTTCGAATAGCAACGACGGTAACGATGATGACGAGAGCTATCCTCTCCACGAGTGCGTGTTCGGCGGTGACGTTCGAAAACTGTCCTCTCTGTTGCGGTTCAACGACGTGACTCGGAAGGACAAGCATGGCAACACGGCACTCCACCTCGCTGTCATGTTGGGCCGCAAAGAGTGTGTCCAGCTGCTTTTGGCACACGGCGCTCCCGTCAAAGTGAAGAACTTGGCGGGCTGGTCACCGCTCGCAGAAGCCATCAGCTATGGCGACCGACAAACAATATCATCCCTGGTCCGCAAACTTAAACAACAAGCTAGAGAACAGATGGAGGTTAGACGACCTGATCTCATCCGAGCCCTCGCCCAGATAAAAGATTTCTACATGGAACTAAAGTGGGACTTTCACTCCTGGGTTCCTCTAGTTTCCAGAATATTGCCATCTGATGTTTGTAAGATCTATAAGGCTGGTTCAGGAATCAGGCTGGATACAACTTTAGTTGATTTCACTGATATGAAATGGGAGAGAGGGGACATATCTTTCATATTTCAAGGGGAAAAGGCCCCAAGTGAGTCTCTAACTGTTTTGGACAACAAGGCTAAGGTTTATCAGAAGGTGAGGTATGAAGAGACTGAGACAGAAATAGAAGATGAAGTAGACATACTCATGTCCAGTGACATCTTAGCTGCCCAAATGTCAACAAAGGGTATCTCATTTGCAAGAGCACAATCTGGATGGATATTTCGTGAAGATCGCAAGGAAACTGTGGCTGGTATCTATAGAAGTGACATTTATACAATAACAGGATTGGTATTGGAGTCTAGAAAGAGACGTGAACATCTGTCAACTGATGACTTACAAAAAAATAAAGCCATAATTGAAAGTCTGACTAAGGGCAATACTCAAAATCTAGACACAAATGGGGAGCCAGCACGACGTGCCTCTTTAAACCCCCCACCAGAGTGCGCAGTAGATTGGCCCACATACTTAGCTGCTGTACCAGGGCAATATCCAGGTTTAGGAAGAGAGCTAGTGTACAAGGAATCATCACGGAACTTCCGTGCGACCATTGCCATGAGTGATGATTTTCCTCTGAGTGTGGACATGCTTCTCAATGTCCTCGAAGTGATAGCCCCCTTTAAACATTTTGCAAAATTACGAGAATTTGTAGCCATGAAACTGCCTAAAGGATTTCCTGTCAAAATCGATATCCCAATTTTACCTACAGTGACTGCCAAAATAACATTTCAAAAGTTTGAATTTCGTGAAGATATCGAACCTGGTATGTTTAATATACCTGAAGACTTCATAGAGGACCCGCTTAGGTTCCCTGACTTATGACGCTTTGATATTCTAACACTGTTTGAAGTGAATGAGAGGCCTATGTGGCAGTGGGAGGTGCGACGGGCGCGGGAGAGGTGCGGCGCGCGATTAGCGCTGCGCTCCCGGCGACCCGGGGCATCACCTGGCCTGCTTAGCATTGAGTTCCCTATGCTTTTCGGCCTGGGAAGCTCATACTCTAGCCATTGTGTCCTCTTTGTGGAATAGCCAGTTTTTGTTCTTGACTTGTAGTAGTTATGTGAAATTTGTGGTAAAACTGTGTGGTGTAGTGTTTAGTTCTCCAACAGTGTTAGAATGCATTGAATGTTAAACTTTGGATACCTCTTAAAAACACTTGCACCGAATTTATTTATTGATACTATGTGATTTTATTATGAAAATTTAATTTAAATAATAAGTCTTAATTTTAAACCCTTTTATTTCATATAACTAAAGACATTGAAATATGTACAATGATTGCAAAAGGTACCTTGAAACTTTTTATAATGGCAGTTTTGTAAATATAGTGTAATTGAATGATTGCTCATTTACAGATTTCGTCCATTCTGATTGAATTTAAAACTTGTACATTTATTTGCTTATTTATTTTATTATAGTTTAGATACTTATTCAATTTTATCAAGATTACAACAAAACCATGTAGAATTCATTTAAACCTATAATTACGCAAGGGCGTAGACAGGTATGGGCAGAGGGCACATGCCCCTCACCCGAGCAGGTGCTGTGGCTTTGGAACCAAAGAGTAAATAAAATAATTTTGATTGCTCCGATAAAATTATTTTATTTAAGTTACTCTTCAATTGCACATTCAATTTATATTTTTCATAATTTATTTTGTATTGCTTATTACAGCTTTCTATTGCCTGCCCCGCTACACAAAATCCTGGCTACACCTTCGTAATTAGGAAGTTTTTAGCCCTCTAGTTAGTGAAACTTGTATACCTAATAATGATAAATTCTGTTTTTACTACCCAAAGTGGCCTACTATACTTTAGTGTATATCAAATTAGATCAAACAAACCTGCCTATAGCATAAAAATATGCATTTATGTACTTTTGACCTGATAAATATGAATTTTATAGTAAGACAAAAACTTTAATATGAAAATGTCAAATAAAAATCCACATTATTTATTTCTGCAAGTAGATTTTTTGTAATGTTGATGCTGCATTATTTATCAGCCTTAAGGTCAGAGAAGACAGCTTAAAGTAAAACTATCTGTCTTAGTGGCTGCAGCAACATAATTGTTTGTACCTTTGTGGCGTTATAGACCATGCACCTGAGTAGATATTTACACTTCTATGTTGTGCAAAACAATCATCGTTTAAATGCAGATGTTACATTAAAGAAAAATGATATCTGTTACCATCCAATAACGATTGATTTCCGTGTCGGATTTCAGTTGGATATTTTCGAATTCTAAACATGTCCAGTGATGGATAACATGAAAAAAATAGTTTGCGCAAGTTCGTTATGCAAGAGGATCACGTAAAGCCATATCAGTTCATTTAGTGAGGAAGCCCCTACTAACGAATTCACCTATAGAACAAATTCACTATGGTCGCTTAACCTTGTTTTCGCGACTTAACACTTTCTATGTAGTAAATTATTTCTACGTGCAACATATCTTTAATATTTTGGAGGATTATTTAAAATTGATATACCCAGTTATAGAAAAATGTAGATGGAATCAGCTTGTAGTATTACCTGCGTTGTGTAATTAGAACATTTTGAAGTAGGATTTTTAACTTGTGGACAACTACTTTAAAGTACAATGAGCTAAACTAATTCGACAATAACATAAATAAATCCCACCTAAACAGATTATCTTAAAAATAATATCTTGCCAATGTTTTCACTGTTTATTTTATCTAAATTAAAATTATGTATTTAATTTATTATAGAACCAAATTTTGCGTTATGTTGTAATAAACGAATTATAAAAGCAAATTAATGGATTTTATTTCAAATCAAACAAGTCAGTGAACTCTGTAAATGTTTATTTGAGAAAAATATAATGTACTCAAACTACATGCATGCCACAGTCCCTCGCCCAAGCATATCATAAACAAATACAACCATAATACAACAGGCTTTCAATAAGTCACGCCCACGTATAAATGCATATTCAAATTTATTTTCGCAACATTATATATTTAATACAGTTTGATAGAGTTCTACTGTCAATTATTAAAAGTATATTAAAGAAATAAGAAACGCACTTCATACATACATGCAGTATTTCTAAAATGCCTCGCAAGGTTGAACTCGAATATTTTTACAAAACATAGGACCGGTCAGACCAATAAATGTTTAGAAACTCGACAGTTATCATCCAAAGCTTTATCAGCCCATTTTGAACCAAAATGAAAATGTAATTTGTTGCCACGTTGTTAGACCGTTATGGATGATCAGACTTGCGACGGGCGCCACAGGTCGGGCTGACGGCCGAGAAATCTGGCATGTTGACGGAGTTCTCCCCCAAGCCTAAAGAGACCACTCGTACTGACAGCGTGGAACGACGAGCTATGGAGGAAATTAGTACGGTTAGGATGATGCGAAGCAGTTAGCAATGTTAGATGAGTCGGTGTAGAAAGGGAATTTACCTTGGTCACGAATATCGTCGAGTATCTGAAATAATAGGGTATATTTTAATAAACAACCAAAACGTCTGTCAAATTGTGCGTCCTATACAGTAAATACACATTGTAAATACTTGGTAAAAGTATCATCTAATTTTCAAATAACTTAATAATTTGGGTACGTGCGAGTCGGACTCGCGCACAAAAGGTTTCGTATCACTACACAATACGAGTACAGAAGCCTAAAAATATTATGGTACATAATAACAACACAGATGCCATAGCAACTTTAGGCGACGAAAAACAAGGCACAAAAATGGTAGCGCCCGACAAACGATTGTCCGTCTGAGTACGGAACCCAGATTTTTGTCATTTGTTGGTTTACTTTAGAGTAGACGTACAACAATTTGAAACTTGTATGTATCACCGTCAAGTAACAAGTAACGTTATAAAACTGGTAATTTTTAAAGTTTATTGTTTGGGGAGCTCTCTTGGGTATAACTTTTATGACGTGAAAAAAGCCATAGTAACACGCATTCTGGCAAAATTTCAACTGGCTATCTATAACTGTTGAAGCTTTAGACCCCTGTGATAGACGGACAGACAAACAGCGGACGCTGTATAAAACGCTAATAGGGTCTCGTTTGGCACCCTTCAGGTACGGAACCCTAAAAACGTCCGAATCTTGCGTGCCTGACATGGACGAACACAGCGAAGGTTTGTTATAAAGGTTACTGTTTTAAACTTAAAGCCAAAATGTAAGTAAAGTATAATACATATGAGTTCCGTTATACAGGTTGAAAATGAACCACTTTAGCTTTATTAAATCTATGAATCAGAATAACTAATAGAAAACAAAATCGACAGTTTTTTTAAATCCTTTTTTTTATTTCCCAAATTTCGAATGCACAGCCAACCTACTCGATGCGATATGTGACTAACAATAGACCGTAGACATATTCCCGGCGGTAAATAATTCACATAGGCTATGTACATATGGGTTTTGTAGAGCGTCGTCTGTGTCACCGGAGTATTACAGACCATTCACTATAAGAAGTCTCCTGGCTTAGAAAATGGTAGCACTGTAATGTTGGCAACATTGGCTCAAGTACGAGGGGCGTTCAAAGTATTCTCGGTATGGGTGTGAAAGGAAAGGCAGAAAATGCTGAAAAAAAATATTGTTTCGTGTAGTCTCCCAATACCTCAATACATTTGTTAGATCTCGAAATAAACTGTAAATTAAATTGAAAAATTTTTTTTTCTTTTTTGTCCGAAGAATGGGCATCAATTATTGCCATTCATCGTCGGAAAATCGGTTTTCACGACGGCCTTTTTTAAATTTGGGAAAAGAAAATGGTCACTGGCGGCCAGGTCTGGGCTGTAGGGTGGATGATTTATTTCTTCATAGCAAGTCTCGCACAGCAGCCTTGGCAATGCGCGAGGTGTGAACTGGCGCGTTGTCGTGGAGAAGCAACACACCCGCAGCCAATTTCCCACGACGTTTTTCTTTAATTACCTCTCTCAATTTTTTTAAGCGTGATGGCATATAATACAGCGTTTATACTCTGACCTTTTTTGGTGTATTCTACTCGTATAAGTAATATCCTCTTGGAATCCCAAAACATTGTGGCCATGAGTTTTCCAGCCGATGGACTGACTTTGGTGACTTTTTGTGTCACTGATGGACTCCTGTTTACTCTCAGGGTCATAATGATGAACCCACGTTTCATCCCCAGTAACAATCCGATTCAAAATGCTTGAGGGATCACCACCACAGAGCTCCAAAAACCAACAGCGCCGTGCTCAATTTTCTTTACCATTATTGAGTCAGTCAATCTTGTCTTGTACTTAGAATTTCTAAAATACTAGTGATGATATCAACTTGAAATTTTGTATTGAAACCCTATATTAGAGACATTAGATAATAAGATTATTAAATTACCCTCTTCATTTCTTAATCACTCCGACACCGAGAATACATTGAATGCCCTGGTAGCATTCACCCTACTACACATTCATGATATTTACTTAACTGCATTTTTTTATATATTAATTAGACTACCTACTCTTTAATGAAAATAAAATGTACAGAATGAAAAAATCAAAATTATCTACTATTTATTGTATTGTATTTCGCAAACAATACGTATGATCTAATGGTATGCATATGTATACATGTATCTCTGTACTAAAACGGTATTTTTATTTCTGTTTCTAGCTCGACGAAGTTTGTACTAAATCGTCGAGCTCCCGTTTTTTACGTTTTTGACGATTTTTTTCCAGGCGACTTAATGTGAACGTTTTTTTCCGATATGCCTGCAAAAGTGAACAGCTAATTATTATTTAAGATAATTAATTGAAATAGGCGTTACCTTGCGGAAGTCCATCACTAAGTTATGGATATATGAATATAACTTAATTATTATTTGCCCATAAAATTTGCTTTATGTTTAAAGCTGGTATCCCTATTTTACTAACCCGTCATGGCACTGATACGAGATCGAACCTGATCGAGAGGAATCACGGTGCATTGTTTGCATTTTTTCTTTCACAAAAGGCGTAACTTCAATACAATCTCTTTTGCACTATTGTTCAACGGCTTTGGCAATAATAATATATAATTTAACAAATAATTTTGAAAAATCTGACTGACAACAAAATGACAGCAAAAGCTTGACAAGCAGTGATGCCAACATGAATCCAAGGGACAAGATATGATAAATGGTCTGTAGTGCTTCTTCAAACGGTCGATATCTTAAAAAAAAATTATGAATCATGCATGACAAAAGCATCAAAACATGTACTTTTTATTTCAAACATAGAACAGTTTCCTTTGTTATAGCTAGGGGGTTAATTTTCAACCTGTATAAAGTCAAACATCGACGATTCTTGTTACTGACATGAGGCTCGTTAATCTTCCCGGCGAGGGTTCTGCGGAAGGCGCAGAGTCGCTTCGTGTACCCGCTCGCGAGACTCACGCCGGAACCCGACGATCGCGATGTGGAGAACATCGACGATTCTTTAATAAACATTGTATGGGTTACTTTATGGGACGTTTCATTATTGGTAATCATTATAATATAAACCATACATCACAGTAAGCCTAATTCCATTGTAAATCCACTCACACACTTGTAAATCGCCGCCATTGCTATGCGTCAGTTGTTGCTTAGCGGCGACTCCATTTTTGTTAGTCCATGGTAAAATCATTAACACCTACATATCACGTTACAAGACTATCGACACATCGAGAAAAGGGACGAAAGATTTAGTATGTTCGGTTTCTTTTGTATTCTATAAAAAATGCCTTTGCCCGTGGCTCCGCCCTCGTTAATTCCATCTCTGTCCTGTTTTCGACTTGGGCGTTATTTTGTGAATATCTCTTTTAGCCTGTATGTTGATCAGGGTTACTACAATGATAATAAAAATAAAAGTATCCAAATCCGATGAGTGGTTCTCGAGTTACATACATACAGACACGGCGTTTTTACTACTTTATTATTAGTATAGATCACAAACATGTAATCTGCGCGCGAAATAATTCGGTCCCTGCATAATTTTAATCAAGTTGTCAGGAAAAACAAACACCTTTATTGTGTAAACTGCACTTGTTAATACCCCGAAACGTAATATCACAAAACAACTCCTACTTACCGTCTTTTTCGGTTTGAACGTCTTCAGCTGAAGTACTCTCGTTCACAATGCTGTGGAGTAAGAAAACGCATGGATATGAAATAGTAGATACAAACGAAATATACTTATAATGTAGAACAGGGGTTATCATTATCGGAAACCACAAATATTCGCGGGTACCTTTTTTGAGCGCTCGCATCTGCAAAGACAATAGGTACCTACTTACGTCTTACTACTTATTATTGTAGGTACCTATTTCTTTCGACTGTATCTTTTTCAAATAGCTAGTGAGCGTCGCGTCGTGACAAAATACTAAATTTGTGACTGCGCCGCGGGCTGAAATATATTAGGAACCCCTGATGTAGAAGATACCGGGTGTACCTACATGAACACAACCTGCGGTTCAAACTCCCTATCTGTTAACGGCTATGATGACCCCGCAATAAGAACTGCCAATACTAGCTAGGTAGCCCGACATGCCGGCATTCGTACAGTATGACCAAACATTTTTGAAACGCAGATAGTAATAATCGCAACTCTTCGGTGAAGGTCGTATGAATGCTCTAAAATCGATACATCTGTCGTTGGCAGGTCCTAGAATTAAGCATACCATGATCTGGCCAGGCATATCGTATTTCTGTCAGAACTAGACGGGTCGCCTTGCTCCGCTCCGTTTCGCTCGGTTGTCCAAATTGGACATGTCCCTATTGTCCATACAAAATTCACAGTAAATTTCAAAATATGTACAGATCTGCCACATAGAAATTTATAGGCGACCGACCGGACGTGCCCTATCTGTTATGAAATGTAAAGAAAGCATAAGGAAATAAGACTTATTACGATATACCGTACGTAATGTATGTACGTAAATATATTACGATATATTGTAATAAGCGATACGATGTATAAGGTTAGATTTATTTATGGAGCCAAATTCATACTGGATGCTTGTTAAGTTATCATATCAGTATCACGGATCGATAACACTTTTAGCAAATTTCGCAAAATAAAATGTAGAAGTCCTATAGTAACTGACTCAGGGCTGGGCTTGCGTTTTAAAGGAACACGAGAAGAATAATTTACGAAATTCACAAAAACGGTCATCTAACCTTGAGCATTTACCGAGTCTTCAGTATGAATTTAGCTGCATAAATAAATATCACCTTATATGGGTTGACTTTTAAACAAACCCCGAATAATTTAAGAGGTTATTAAGAAACGTTAGTAGCACACATTTTAAATGTAAAAATAATTAAAATTTGAAGTAAAAATATTATAAAAAAATGTTACTTGAAAATAAGTTGTTCAGTATGATACGTATATGTTTCATTTAATTTATGATCATCTAATTATTTGCCGATTATGAAGTATACAGGATGTCCCAAAAGTCAACGTCATCCCTTGGAGGGCTCATAGGCCAGCTCATGACTGTCCAGAATATCAAAACATGACCTCAGTAAAAAAACGATAGTTTTCGAGTTATCGATACTTTTATAAATTTTGTGAAATTCGACACCTTAGATGAGTCTTTCCAGTGCCACAGCTACACGATTCCATATTCTCAGGTTCTTATTTTTGTTTCAGAATCCTAAATAGCCCTGCTATTGACCCCAGTCCAAAATTAAACTAATATGATACATATTTGTAAGAAAAAAAAAAACATTTTTGTTCGAATTATGAGTTTGAAATTTTTTATTTGCTAACTTTGACTCTTAATACGTGGGACGCACTATAAGTTTCCGGAATGAATATGAAAAAATACTATTAAAGGTACAAAATTAATTTATTGTTTTTCAAAATAATCTCCCTTGGCGTCTATGCACTTTTTCATTCGATCAAACCAGTTTTGAAAACTTTTGTGCCACTCCCCTGTGGTGACCTCTGAAACGTGTTTTTCATACTCCTCGACAGCCTCTTCTGGTGATGAAAATCGTTGACCGCGTAATTGGTTCTTAATTTTTGGGAACAGAAAAAAGTCACAAGGTGCCAGGTCGGGACTGTATGCAGGATGACTCATGAGTTCTACATTTTTCGTCTTCAAAAAGTCGTTTGTCTGTCTGGCCGTGTGAGAACTAGCATTGTCGTGGTGCAGGATGATACGGCGTTTACGGTTATTTTTACGGAGTTCGACAATAACTTCCGGCAAACAAATGGTCGTGTACCAGTCCCTATTCACGGTACGACGATTCTCTAAAGCAAAAGTAGCCACGTGTCCAGTTTTATTAAAAAAAGAAGCAATCATCCGCTTAGATGCACTTTTCACGCGCGCCACTTTGGTTGGTTTCGGCTCATCTTGAAAGACCCATACGCTCGATTGCTGCTTTGTTTTGGGATCGTAGCAATAAATCCATGTTTCGTCACCTGTTACTATGTCCCACACCAAATTTGACGCACCTTCGTTGAATCTGGTAAGCATGGCACTGCACCAAGTGACGCGGTCCGTTTTTTGAGCCTCGGTCAAGTTGTGTGGGATCCACCGCGAGCACAGCTTTCTCACACCCAAATGTTTGTGTAGGATTGATTGTATTTGACTCATGCCTATTTCTAAGGATGCGCGAATTTCATGGTAGGTCACATGCTTGTCTGTTTCAATCATACGGCGCACAGCATCGATGTTTTTGTTGGTCACAGCGGTGGACGGCCGACCATCGCGAGATTCGTCACTGAGATTGATACGACCACGCTTGAATTCTGCAAACCAGCTATAAACAGTCGTCTTGCATGGTGCTTCATTGCCAAAAGCTGTTTCAAGCCGAGCGATGCTCTGTTGAGCTGTCAAATTACACTTAAAATCGTAGAAAATCATACTACGAAAATTTTCCCGAGTTAAATCCATGTTGATGCAGACACACAATTTTTTAAATGGCGCCACAAGGTAAAAAGAAAAGACAGTCAGATGAAACAAACTGCATCCTACAGCCAAAGAGTTCTATTTTCAAATGTTGCAATAAATTTTTAAATATTGTTTATGTAAGTGGCCAGTTCCGGAAACTTTTAGTGTTACCTATGTAGTGTGAAAAAAATGTACTACGCTTAGGTGGCAAGTAATTTTAATTAATAGGTAATTTAGTGCAGTTTCTTAAATAGTAAATAATTGCCATGTTTTACTTTAGAAAAAAGTATTATTGCTATTCTACTGTATTAGGAGCTCATCTTAAAAATATTATAATACTTAGATATTCGAATGAAAACACTTGTTAAATAAAGTGACAGGTATTTACAAAAAAAACTAATTGAAATTGGAAGCAGGTGTTCAAACTGCCTGCCTCGGCAATTTCTTAGAAATGAGCGATCGGTGTTTTATTGCATAAATCAGAGTGAGATAGATAGTGATGCCATTTTACAAGAGTTAGAGGGAGATAGTAACACTGTAAGTAAGAAAGAGATATACAGTGACAAAATTTTACATAAGATATAGTAATCAATCACTGTTTTTGTTTGTCAGTACGCTACGCTACTTCGTTTGTTGTGCTTACGCTGCACTTTTGCCTCTGTTCTTTCATTTAAAACTTACGGATTTTGTTTTGTTCTCTGGAATTTTGTGTTTGCGAGTGATTTGATTTGAATTTGTTTGCGAGTAAAAGTAATTATTTGGAGAAAAAACGAACTGACCTGGCCTACTCCTGGACTTTGTGGTTGTGTTAAATAGAAGTGAAATACTTCTTTCTCATTATGCCGGACTTGTATACTGCTGAGGAATACGCTACATGCATTACATTTATGGGGAATGCAAAGGCAATGGTGCTGCTGCAGCTGATCTGTATCGCCAAAGATATCGGAATGTGTTGAGATATCCAGATCATCGCATATTCGCAAATGTTCATCTTGCATATTCGGAGGGTAGAATGCCTCACCACCCTGATAGAACAGGAAGACCACGTATGGATTACGACGAAAAAGTTTTGCAAGAGATTCAAAATGATCCAACTTCTTCAGCACGAGCAATCGAAAGGCGTACAGGGATACCAAAATCTAGTGTAAACAGAATTACACGGCGCCATCGGTACGGTCCATATCACGTGCAACGTGTGCAAACGTTACTTCCGCGTGACTACGAAAAACGTGTCCAATTTTGCGAAAGAATGCTGCAGAAACATAGGGAAGATCCAAAGTTCCTAGACAACATTTTATGGTCAGATGAAAGCACATTCAAAAAAGATGGTTTCATGAACATGCATAATCTTCATAGTTATTCACTTGAAAACCCACATTCAATTCGACAAGAAAAGTCACAATATCGCTTTAAAGTTAATCTGTGGACAGGCATTTTGAATGGCCAAATAATTGGTCCCTTTGAGTTACCAGAAAACCTCAACGGAGAAACGTACCTCGATTTCTTAGAAAATGAATTGCCGAATCTCTTGGAAGATGTGCCATTGAATAGAATCAGGGCAATGTGCCTTCAAAATGATGGCTGTCCAGCTCATTACGCACTAAATGTGAGAAATTATTTGACCGAAGCTTATGAACAAAGATGGATCGGCTGCGGCCTTCTTGGTCCCATTTTGTGGCCTCCAAAATCTCCAGATTTAAATCTTCTGGATTTTTTTTACTGGGGTTGTATCAAGGAGAAGGTATACTCGAAACCAATTAATGACATTGATCAATTGAGACAACGAATTAATGAACAACAAATAAATATTGCAAGATTTGCAAGAACGATCAAGAAATCTTTCCTGAAAAGATGCCGTGCTTGCATAAGATTCGGTGGCAGGCATTTTGAACACATTATCTGATTTTAATTAGTTTTTTTTTCAATAAATACCTCTTACCTAAGCTTAATGTGTTTTAATTCGAATTCCTAATTAATGAAATATTTTCAAAATGAGCTCCTATTACAGTACAATAGCAATAATACTTTTTTCTAAAGTAAAACATGGCATTTATTTTACTATTTAAGAAACTGCACTAAATCACCTATTAATTAAAATTATTTGCCACCTAAGCGTAGTACATTTTTTTCACAGTATGAAGAGTCAAAGTTAGCAAATAAAAAAATTCAAACTCATAATTCGAAAAAAGAATGTTTGTTTTCTTACAAATGTGTATCATATTAGTTTGATTTTGGACTAGGGTCAATAGCAAGGCTATTCAGGATTCTGAAACAAAAATAAGAATCTTAGAATATGGATTTTTTGTTTGATAAACACTTGTACTTGTCCACTTATTTATATTAATATAAATAAGTGGACAAGTACAAGTGTTTATCAAACAAAAAAAAAAAATGTTTCAAAAGTTCCACCAAGTGCCAACAATCACGAGCATCAACTCCATTAGAATATGGAATCGTGTAGCTGTGGCACTGGAAAGACTCATCTAAGGTGTCGAATTTCACAAAATTTTTAAAAGTATCGATAACTCGAAATCTATCGACTTTTTACTGAGGTCATATTTTGATATTCTGGACAGTCATGAGCTGGCCTATGAGCCCTCCAAAGGATAACGTTGACTTTTGGGACATCCTGTATAAGTGAATATTATATAATGCTTTGCTATGGTCTCCATTCTAACGCCTTTCGGCCCCAACGGCCATCACGTCGGCGACAGATATGGCCTGCCCACTGCCACTTAAACTTACTGATTCGGCAGGCTATGTCGGTCACTTTCGATCTCTGAAGATCAGATCAGTAAAAGCAATATAACTTACCGTTGTATAAACATCAGCAGCCGCCTCTGATGCTTGGACAGATGGCGCTGTATGTCGGTAGTAGCCACCAGCGCCGCGAACCGTTTCGAGACGTCGAGCGCACCCTCACACATCTCCATGAGCGCTCGCAGCGCGTTGTACGCTGCTTCCGAATAATCGCGGATCCAGAGGGCCATCTGTTACACAATTTCAATTGATATTTAACATAGATAAACGAATACCGAAATTCCAGGATATAGGTTTTTTGGAACCCTATTGCTCGGCTTTCAATTTAAATTATTTTCGAGTTTCTGTAGATAACGATGTTTACTTAAAAGTTTCATTAGGGAGAGTTCCACTAACCCGCTTGCTGAAAAGTAGCAATTTACCGCATTTTCAACAGATATCGTCCATTTTTAAGATTGAACGACACGAAATTTAAAAAATTTCAGCATTAAATAGGCATTAAAAAACAAAAAAGTTTAATATTAATAAAAAAAGTTATCAAAATATACATGAATGAATGAATGAATGAATGAATATATTTATTTATTTCAAGAATAACTTAAATCTAAATACATCCCACAAAACCAAGTAGGAATTTGGTTTGTCTGTGGGGAGGGAACACAAAAGACTTCTACTTCGACAATAATGGTCCCATATTCCTCTTTTTTTTTAAATAGAGCACGGTCAAAATTATTGCTGAAAAACTGGACATCCTGTAAAATATACGACAGTTGGTCACCCTGAAAACTTATAGGGTACTTTTGAAATTCCGTACACAATTGGGTTTTTTAGCACGCATCTACGAAATAATGTGTACATTAGACATACTCGTATGTATTTAATATGTAAGAATAAAGATAACCTATATAATTACTCTATCGGTTTAGGTAGTTATGACCCTTTGGATAGATAGAGTTAAATAGATCGTAAGTGTCAAGTTGGTTTGGCAATTATAACTGCTCGTGGAATAAGTTTGTGTTTTAAACGATAAGTACGGAATCCCCAGAGCACGAGTCCTAGCTGCACTTGGCCAGTTTTTTTTAAGCTATAAAGAACTGAGCTTGAATACGACACACTCATTAGTTCATTCCAATTTAGTAGCTTTCACCTTTCACCGGCTTGAATGGAAACAGCTAGAATGAAAAATAATACGAAACCAAAATGAAGCAATGAGCGTGTCAAAGACAACATTACCTGGAATAGCCTCCAATCATCATCGGTCTCTATCAGAGCCTTGGCGCGTCGCATGTACACTCGCGCCTTGTCCCGCGCGTTCTCCAGTCGACTATTATTACGGGCTAAGCGATCTCGAGCGGTTTCTGCCTCGTTTTCCGCTTCTGCCCTGTACAATACAATATTTGGTCACATATTTATGATACTGGGTTGTCAAAGATTGAATATAACCCATAAATTACGATACCTTCATTCACCGAAATGACCGTCATACCGAAAAACAATGTACACAGAAATTTAACCGCATTATAACCGGTTAGAAATTTTGGTTTACGTTATGTCGTCGCCGCCTTGCAAAAAAGTAACGGCTACAGAAAATTAACTGCTTATAACATATTATAACCGATTGAGAATTGCGGGCGAGTGGCGGCGAACGGGTGTAATGCGCAGCGTACTCCCGTCTCACCACCTCGCTTACACCTCTAATACCAATCACGCACGGAATCGTATTTATATCGGTACCGAAACGGGAATACGGTGAAATAACGGTACAGAATTTAAACGGTGCCATAAGGGCTATCGCTATTTATTTCGGTTAATTTATCGGTTATCGGTACTGTTTTCAATCTCTGGTTCTTGTGGTGACTGATTTAATGTCTATAGAGTGAAATTAAATCAACCGACCAAATTCATACTGGAGACTCGGTTAGCGATCAAGAAACTAGGTTCAGTAATCCTTTTGGCCAATTTCGAAAAATAATTGCTTTTGCTCCCTTACTGCTTGGACTAGTTTAAGTACAATTCCTCATGAAATCTTGTTCTTGATGACTAACCGAGTCTCCAGTATGTAATTGGTCGGTTGATTTAATTTCACCTAGTATAAGCCAAACTAAGAGCTGTTAATTTGGGAGTGGCTTATCATTACGAACAGATCAAAACACCTACATTAAAGGTAAGGGCCACCGCTCGTTACTTGGATTGATGACCGATAGTCGCATTTACACTAATTATACTCTCGTGACACGGAAAGCACGTAAAGTTGTCAACAGTTATCAAACGATAATGGTATTTCCAATATTTCGAAACTCTTGGCGGTCCTCCTGGAAGAAACGCCCACACTCACACACGCTGCGCAGCCGGCTTAATGAGCGCGGTGCCGAAACCCTCGCACCGGTGACGCCGCTGCCCGTCATGTCTGTTTTATATAAATATACCGCCTTCAATCTGTTTCAGGTAATGGTGGGCCACCTGGCTGTGCCTGTTTGAGGGGTAGGTATCATCTTACTCTACGGGTGGGTTTGCGAGTAAATTGATGGTACCTCCATAGCTGAACATGTGTCCGTAACAAACTCACTCGCGGGTCTGCAGCTGTTTCCGTTTGTCGGTGAGCAGCTCTAATCGTTCGTTCAAATCGTTCACTCGCTGCTCGAGCACCGCCATTTGAGACGTCATCGCCTTGAGTGTGTCGCGGTCCCAGTAGTACTGTTCGGACAGTTGCTTCAGTTCTTGGATTTCGGGGGCTGAAACATTATTTATTTTTCAAGTTGAATCTACTTGTAGTTTCGATGCAAGGAGGCGACCGCTTCGTAATTTTGCTATCATATTTAAATATTTTTCAACACACTGCTTATAAAGTGGCCCTTATTGCCGCGTTCTTAGGTCATAATGCAGCATATTAAACACGAGTGCTTTTTACTTTACATTATCGCACTAGTGTTTTTTACATAGCTGTTTTTTTTCAATCTTAGCAAAGAGTTTGGATGTCTTGAGAAATATAATTCATAATTCATAATAGTTCATAATCATTCATAATTATTAATAGTAAAGTTTTTGCGAATAAATATACTGTCTCAGTTGAAATATAATAAATAATCATTTAATTGCATCAAATTATTTATTTTTATCAACAAATTAACTAAATTTTTTGTTGTAAAGTTTGTTAATATTTATTTGGCTTTTTGCGTCAGTGCCTCTATTTGCATCTTCGCAAAAAACAAAATCTCCGCCGCCATTTTTCAAAGAAAATTGTTAGCTCATAGCTGTGTTTTCGATTATATAGAAAAAAAGATAGTGAAATTTTCCTCGCAAGTGTGTTGAAAAATGTCGGCTCTCGGTGCTCGGCCTGCAATCTCGCCTCGACTGTAATGTCCAACGTAGCTCACTTGTATCATAACATAATGTACTATTAACATTCATTAATTTAACGGACAGATTTCTTTTTCTCAGATTTTTTAAAAAGTTTATCTATACCATAAGGCGACATTGTTTATACATAAAAATTCGCACTGGAGACTCTATAAGTGTTCAGGACCAAGATTCAATTACCCTTTCAGTGAAATACGCAAAATTAAATTTAAACTTCCCATACTAATTGAGTCGAGGTTGTTCTTGAACAAGTATAGAGGCACAAAAAAAATTTCGTATTTCGCTAACAGGGCCATTGAACCTTTATCCCGACCACTTGCCGAGTCTCTAGTATGAATTTGGCTATATAAACGAAAGACACCTTACATACTGGAGAAGGGCCAGGTAAAAAGAAACCCGTATTAAAGAACTTGTATGTATGACTACAACCCGGTCACAATATCTGTGCACCTGACCTCGTGACGTCATATCGGCGGTCTGGGTACGGTGTGAAAAAAAGATTTTCGAGAAATGTGGAGGTAAAAAAAATTTACTAACCTTTTCAAATCAATTTATTATTGATGAAGGGTTTGTTATTAAAAAACAATAATTTTGATTACAAAAACATTTATTATTAAACTCAGTCACTATAAATTATTGACTCTATGCCTGACATTGTATCTTCCTCACTCTCACTTTCTGAACTCGCCGAACTGTCTTCCCCTAGTGATATTAAAAGTTGTGTGATGTTTTCATCTGCTAGATGATTCTTTTCCCAGTATTCTCGCTGTAGTCTCTCCACGTGATTCACTTCTTTTTTCCAGTCAGCTGGCGTAATTGACTGATTCGCTGTGTATTGTTTTTCCCATGACTTCAGTTTAACAGCTACAACAATTTTAATAACAACCAAACCAGTCCAAACTTAACAGCAAACAGTCTAAACTTAACAATAAACATTAAAAAACAAAACAACAATAAAGCGAAAATATCAAAATTATCGGGACGTGTAGCGGCAACGAAGATGCTAACCGTACTGTCGCACCGGGGAGTGCGCGGAGAGGTGACAGGGGAAGCGGGAGAGGCGCCACATTCCAGCGAGGTGTACAGATACTGTCTGGGACCGGGTTATAGCTAGATTGATGGATAGTAGAAGAGACAACGGAGCTGTCATGAACGCAGCATATGGAAATGTGTGGTCTGTGAGGGGTATCCTCTGGACAGACAGGTGTGAATACGTCTATGTACAATCGAAGGAAAATCCACAGGCCCAATTGCAATAGCAATATTGATGTTGCAATAGCAATAAGTGGGTCAGCGGCAACTTTATTGATGGTACGTAGAATTAGATCCCGATTGTTTTTTTTTTCTTGTAATGTACTTTAATATTGCAAGACTGTTTTCTATTTAATTAATGTAAAAATTATATAGAATAACATATAAATACCGCAAAGGGTAACGTGCAAATTGAGATGTTCAAATAAAATGTTACTTTCCCAGTAACTAAACGCCCAAACCTCGAGAAAATAACTTACTATCATCAGACAACGGCGCGATGTGCCGCATGAAATGGCCATGAGCCGCTTGCATCACCCTAAGTGTGGCTTCCAAAGCAGAAATATCCTTTTCACATCGACTGATTTCCGCATCCAAAGAGGCACCTCTTTCACGAAGCTCGGCCCTTTCTGCTGCAAACTAAGAAAATAAATAAATCATACAATAAAGTTCTCAGCTAAAAACACAGAGAGCGCGATTATTTTCTTACTTTGATCCTGAAGAATGAAACGGAAAGCTGCTGTCCAGCTTCGTCTTTGCCGAAAGATATCATTAATATTTCGTATCTGGAAGAAGAAAAAAATAATGTCCGTAATGAATCTTCTGACACCATACATCCCTGTCTCGACCGTGGATTATTATGGTCAGTCTTTGGATGGGTGACCGTTACTGACATATACTTCGAGTCGCTACGTGCCTCGGAAACCACGTGAAGTAGGTCCCAACTTTGATAATTGATGTTCATTACTTCATTAAAACGATTCATACACACTTATGTGTTTGATCTTTAGTTTTCATTAAATTATCGATTTTACGGCAGTCAGATACAAATGCTGACACCAGACAATACGAAACTCAAACAAAAATGCATTCGTAGTACCTCACTAGTTATTAAAAAAATAGTACCGTTTCTTGAGTTGTGCGATCCTGTTCTCTCGCTCGCGTACCTCGGCCTTCAGTTTGCCGCACTCCTCGAACAAGGCTCGCTTCTGAATGCTGAACATGTCGCGCCGAGCCGCTATCTCCACGAGGCGCTCGTTCATGGCCTACCAATGTAACATAATGCGTATTGAGTTAAAACGATCAAAACTAAAAGTCGGACTTAAGCTGTGGATTCTCTTTTATATGTAGTCTTGTAGCCTATTTTTATCACGTGATATTCGGCGGTATATGTTATGTCCAGTAGTGGACGAACACGGGCGATGGATGGATGGATTAGGCGGTTCCTAAAGGACAATAAATAATATATTAGAATAATAAATGTATGGTTAATTATGTTAGTGGTATACTGACAGCTTCGAGCAAGGTCCGCTGCTTGTCGTGCTCGCTGCTGGTGTCCTCCATGCAGGAGAGGGCGCGCTGCGCGTGCGCAACTCGCAGCTTCATCAGTGCCTCCTCGACGCGCGCGCGCCGGCATTGGTCACGTGACGCCTGCAGCGACCGCGCGCCGCCCGTCACCACCACCATGCTCGTTCGCAGACGGTTTTGCTGGAATATACAAATATTGTGAAAAATGTTACGAAGGGAAATTAAAACAAACGAACAGCGTATTAGTTTGTATACTTTAAAATTAATGCACGAAGTATTGTGATATAGCTTCTTAATGGATGTTAATAAAAATTATGATAAAAAGTCAATGCAAAAAATGCAAGAATAAAAACTTATAATAGTCTATCACTAATTTTTGATATCACAAGCAAGTTTAATAAAAAGGGTTAATAGGATTTAAGTTAAACATTACAGATCTAAAATTGTAAGCAAACAAATTATAATATTGTTAGATCATAAATAAGGAAATAACGTCACACGATATTAGTCATCTACTTTTCTTTCAACTACCATGAAGATAAGACAGGTTGCGTTTCGAAACGAGCAAAAATCACTCGGAGTGATGCGAATTTCAATCTCTAAAATTGACACGAGTTAACCGAGAGTAAACGAACTGTTACCTGACAGTTGCTCGGAAATGTTTTGAAACGCTTCGGAGTAATGCGAAAATCACACTGGGCCACCTGATTGGTGCAACCAGATTTTTCTTTCTCTTATATAGATCTGTCTCTTTCTAACAAACGAGTGAAATTTCGCACTATGATCGCACATTTTGACAATTATACCTTATTATACCGAATATACCTAAATATACCTTATTGCGCACGCTATTATAAAAAAATATATGCGTTCAACAAGCAGTGTTTGTATCTATAATCACCAGTTTATCATGTTCCGCCGTGACGCGCTCTATTTCCTTCGTCAATCTCCGCATGTCGTCGTGTAACTTCGCCGAGTGTCGCTCCAACAAGGCGACCCTCGCCGCGTGCCGAGCGCACACCTCCTTCAGTCTGTTCTCTCTCGCCATCAGCTCGGCCGAGCACTCGGCCTCGGCCTGCGCGCCTTCGATCTGTAGCACGCGAGCGCCGACTGTTTCCAGTTGGAAGCACTGAGAATGAGGCGTTGATGCGTGAATTCATTTATATGTATTTAATTTAGGCGATTCTGAAGGCTTTAATTTTAGTTCTACTGCTGTCAAAACTAAATTTTCTTCATTCCAAAATAGTTTTTTAGTGTTAGCAACAGAAACTATATTTCTTTGGAAAAATTCAAGTTTTGACAGGACTAAAACTAAAGTTAAAGCCTTCAGAATTGACTTTATTGTTGGCATAACTAGGATTATCAAAACATAAGCGATGGGGCTCACCAACCATCACGCCGAGACGTAATAGTCCTCGGTGAAACGTTGGTGCAAACTGTAACTTTCATATCACAGTCCATACTTAGAAACCTTCGACACCCTTTCGAGAAGTCATGTCGTATAGATGTGCTGTGCGAAATATAAACAAAATATTTTTTTAAAGTAAACAAAATATTATATTATTGTAAATTGCGTTCGATACTCACAATATTGTACAGACTCTCCTTCTGTAGCTGAAGATTCTTTTCCACTTGTTTGTGCTTGTTTTCCAGCTTAGCCATTACTGCTTTTGTAGCTGTAAAGCAAAACATTACATGGCTAAACATAACGAAAGCGCCTGAAAATAGCAGCCAAAATGGAGATAATTTTAAATTTTACAGACATTTCAGTTGCATGTTACACAGCTTATCCTCGTTTCTGAGCGCTAATAGCTTCTGTTGTTCAACAAAA
Organism: Ypsolopha scabrella; assembly: GCA_910592155.1. Taxonomy (NCBI): domain Eukaryota; kingdom Metazoa; phylum Arthropoda; class Insecta; order Lepidoptera; family Ypsolophidae; genus Ypsolopha; species Ypsolopha scabrella. The sequence continues at coordinate 12,089,991 of OU342962.1, read as the reverse complement.
GAACAGTGCATCGCTCTTTGCTGCTGGGCTGTTAGCTGACTTGCATACCTCTCTTCTTCCTGCCAAAGGAAAACAACCCTTGTATAAAGCAAATGAAGAACAAATTGTAGAAATGAAACATAACTTCTTTCTTACGATTAAAATGTCCTCCAGTTCTTTGGCGCGTTTTTCTGATGATTTCGACTTGTCTTGAGATTCGATAACTTTTTCTTTTAGTTCTCGGATCTGCAAAAGACGAAAGAAAGTAACACAGCTTTTCCAGCAAAATTACTTTGTTAAAGATTAAATCTGACCCTTTAGGTTCATAATGTCCAAATCTCAAAATGACCAATTTGATTTGTTATTAACAAAATTAACAATGTCTACGTTTTGTTAAAGGAACATTTTTACCGCTGTCGTTGTTATTCGAAGTGTAATGATTTTGAATTTTCTTTATTTAGCTAAAATGCTACACAGCAATAAGTCAGCATTTCGAAAAAGATCCATCTTTTAAAAGTGCGTACGGTGTTTAATCTATCATATAGTAATAAAAAATTCCGTACATTGAATATGTTTCCGAAATTTTAAATGAATGGGTTATTTTTATTAAACTGAAGCCAAAACTACCATTTTTAGAATTTTCGTCTGTCTGTCTGTATGTTCCGTTTTAACTCAAGAACCATTCACCGGATTTGGATGCGGTTTTCTTTACATCGTCATTTTTATTATCATCGTAGTGAACCTAGTCAGCACATAGGCTGTAAGGGGTGTTAATAAAATAGCGCCCAAGCCGAAAACGAGGCAAAGATTGAATAAACACGGACGGACAAAAATTACTTATCCAAGCTAAGAATTTTCTTCTATATTCTATGTATCCTATGTATTTCTTTGTATCCAATAGAAAATCTAATTGGTAGTTAGGAAGAATAGCTGTTTTTAACTGGAAAACCACCCTGTCCTTTACATTTTTTTCCAATACGGAGACCTTCAGTTTCCTTCCATCATCAGTGATTAAGAAATAATACTGTCCCAAAATGTATGTGTTTTCATACCTTTATGTTGATAGTTTTGATAGCTTGGTCCTTCCGATACTGATCTTCCATGATCTGTCTGTTCTCCATGTGAAGTTTCTCCAGGATGCTCCGCATGTTGTGCATCTCTCGCTGAAGACTCTTCTCCTGCAATTATTCAAAGAGCTATGATTCTGCTTTGTCATAGATATAGAAACATACATTTCTTAGCGTATCTCTCTTTTTTAAATCTGTTTTTATTGTTAGATTTTGTCCCAAATTGTAATAAGATGAACTTGGAAATATTTGAACAGACTAGCTAGTATGTAATCGCAATACCTTAGCACAGCATTTCCCAAAGTGTGGGTCGGTTTTATAGTGGATCGTTAAAAAATATGAAAAATAGAAAACAAGCACAATCTCCACACTAAAATTGTTCGTTTTAGTTTGAAATAAAGAATGAACAATAAAACATGTAACTTTAAAACTTCATATATATGTTAAAATATATATATTATTGGCTATTTAAAGCTTTTTATTTCCTCATTTTGAGATAATAATAACAAAATATTGTTTTTTCGAAATATATTTCGGCCCCTTTTGGGGCAAGCATCAGTCGAATAAATGACAAATCTAATGACATAAAATTTAGATAAATATAATAAAATTTTATGTCATTAGATTTGTCATTTATTCGACTGATGCCGGCCCCAAAGTGGGCCGAAATATATTTCGAAAAAACAATATTTTGTTATTATTATCTCATATATATGTTAATTACAATTAATTAATTACTATCCTCTTTCTTAAAAGGGATCAGTTTCTGAATTAAGAAAATCTCGCTAAACGGATACTTAAGCGAAGATTCAGCCAATCACAGCACTGCATTTTTAAGTTAAGCACTGCTTAACTTGAAATTATCCACTGTGAAATCGGGAGTAGGTATTACCAGGTCCTGAACCTCACCTCTTGTTTTAAGTGAGTCACGATTCAAGTAAGTTTAGAACCACTGCCTTAGCAACTTTGTGTGACGTAGTATAATAAACGCTGCAAAAGAAGTCCTCTTGCAAAGCATTTATCGTCATAGAATAACGACGAAAATGCCTTATTCCGCGGAACTTCCTTACGGAAGTTTACTGTTGCAAAGATCTCACCTCGCTATCATAGAACGCGTTTTGTTCACACATCTGCTGATACGCGATCCTGATCTGACTCAACTTCTGAGCCAGACCTAAATTTTCACTTTCGGCGTCATTGTTGTTCCCTTTCTGTTGTTCACAGAACGCTTGTTGTTCACGGCATTGTTCAGCTAGTTTGTGCAATTCTGTTTGGAGAACTGCGTAATCCTGAAAATAATAATACGAGTATGTCTTACGCTCATCTGGTAATAAAGCGGGAGAAGAAGGGGGGAGGGGGGAAACAAAAATATAAATGACTAGTTTTAACCCGCGGCTTCGCCTGTATGGATACCGTTTTTATGACGGACTCAATATTCTTAAATTGACATGCTCGTATGTCAAAAGTATTAAGGTTCCATTTCGAAACGAGCGAAAATCACTCGGAGTATTGCGAATATCACCCTAGAGCGTTCAAAAACTGACTGAAGTTAAACCGAGGGTAACCAAACTGTTACCTGACAGGTGCACGGAAGTGTTTTGAAACGCTTCGGAGTAATGCGAAAATCACACTAGGCCACCTGATTGGTGCAACCAGATTTTTCTTTCTCTTTCTCCAATATAGATTTGTCTTTTTCTAATAAACGAGTGAAATTTCGCGCTATGATCGCAGGTTTTGAAACGCTTCCTAGATGTAAAAGTGGTAGATGTCAAAAGTGAGATATTACGAAATTGACAGATATCAAAATTTTATAGATCCCTCGGGACATATGCATTTTTCTGGGATAAAAAGAATCCTATGTCGTTCTCCGCCCTTTATTTCAGCTTGATTCAGTAGTTTCAGAGATTAGCCCTAGCTAACGAACAAACAAACAACGTTTCTTATTATCATATTAGTGTTATTACATGTTATTTGTCGTGGTCAGGTCGTAGAACTGGGCAGATCGTAAATAGAATAGGTGCGACGAAGAGTAGAGGATGAGCGTGTTAGGTTTACATGTAAATAGGGAGACGAGCGACGCTAAGCGAGACGGCCCCCCTAGTTTTAACAGAAATATGATATACCCAATTCTACGATGTGCCGAAGAAATAGGTATTGTTGTAAAGGACTTCACCGTCATATTTTGTCTCTGGACCTATAACTTGTAATTTAATCGACGCTTCCAGATCAGTAGGTAGGCCAATCTGAGAACAATAAATTATAAAAGAAACGTCCAAGCTAAGCAGTCTTATATCGGTTATATACATAGTTCATTTACCTCTCTAATGTGTCTTATTTCAGTATCGCGTTGTCGAAGATTTTCAATGGCGCCAGCCCACATAGCCATCATCTGCTTCCTCTGTTCCATTCCCTCCATGACCTACAAAAATAATTATTAAAACATAACAATTTTAAAATTATTTTTTATATGCAATTAGCCATGCATGTTTCTGATATATATTTTTTTAATAATTTAGTTTGAAAATGTAGACTATTTTATGAAACTAATTTCATTATTTTTAGGTTTTATTCATTGCATCTATTTAAAAACAAAAACTTAAATTTTACCCGCCAAAAGTGAACGTGACGTCACTAGAGGCGTTCCGCATGGCGCTAATAGTGCTAACACTACCATCAAACTTCTCACGCCCATCAAGTCGTTCCGAATGAAAAATGGCGTCCATCACTGTTTATACTTATAATCCATTTAGGGTTCTTTTGAACGCAACTGACAGAATTTGTAAAAATTCATTTAAGTTACGTGAATACAAAGGATATACTACTTTACTAGGTCCAAGAAGTAATTTCTTCTAACTACAATCTTATAATCATGATTTAACTAATGCTCTTATTCTTCGAAAAACCTATTTTTGAAATTGCCACCGGGCAGCTAGCACTTTTCATAGATCGCTCATAGTGCAAACGCTCTGAAGCATAGGCATATCACAACATGGCGTCGTTAAGGATTTCGTCTATGATAAACAAGGTGAAATTTAATCAATCACCCTTATTCATACTGGAGACTCGGTTAGTGATCAGGAACAAAATTCAATTATCGTTATTTTCGAAATCATAAAAAAAATTGTTCTATACTGACTGAATAGGCAGTAGGTAGGTACGGGAGCAATTTTTTGTTTTCAGTTTTACCTTGAGGTTCATTAAACATTGTTCCTGATCACTAACCGAGTCTCCAATATGAATTCTGGCGGTTGATTAATTATCGGGCTCACAGTGACTCGGAATGATGATAGACGCGATATAATCGATTATGTCGCGACACGAAATGCACTGCATGTCAAATGTCATGTCATGACGTCATAGATAAGTCAAATTAAGTTCATTGTGTTTTGTTAAAATATCTTTAAAAGTATAGATTTATTTATTAATCTGATAAGTAGCAACTGTACAGAAAACATATTTCTCGAAATGGTTTTAAGATTTCCGTTCTTGTCCAGAAAGTTAGCACCCCCAATTTATAAGGTTTAGGTATCACATTGTTTTCTTTTATATTAATAAATACCTGGGTGTAAATAGAGTGCGACCATTAAATAAAACCACATACTCACATGATCATACTGAACACTCATTCGAAAAAAAAAAACTCGCGAAAGTCTGCAGAGAAAAAGATATTCAACTGTAACTCAAAGACTTTAACTCGTAGGAGGAAGATCTATTTTAGAACGCAGCAACGTAACAGCTGTTTGACGGACGACGCTCTCTCTAAACTCGCCCGTATGTCGGTGCGTTAGGGTTCACGAATTTTTGTTTGGAACTCAATTATTTCCCAAACTAAGGGTGTCCGCGCGCGGGTATGATTCTTGGAAAAAGTGCTTCAGTAGGGTCGGTAGAATATGTGGTTTCATTTATTGGTAGCAGTCTATTTACACCCGGTATAAGACGACAAAGTATAAAGAAAATGAAATAAACCTGAACAGAGATCCTTTCGCATGCTCTCTCTTCAGCAGTGAGATTAGCGACAAGCTGGCTGAGGCGCTCGTGGACCTTGTCATGCTCTATCTTCAACTTCTGTCTCTTTGTCTCCAACGCCTGCAATAATATTAGTAATTAATTTGTTGTGTTGTAAATCAGTCATGCAAATCTGGATTAACTCTCTAATAATATTTTGCCTGATCCCATTGCAAGAGAATTGCTTGTTCAAATGACGTTTTCCTATCTTTTAAAATATCTATAAAATCTATCACTAAATAGTTGGTAAACTCTTGGAAACCTTTCATCATCATCAAAAACCCCACAGTTGGGTGACCCACATCATTCTCTTCGAACTCTGGCCAGCCACTTCCTTAACATTTCGGAATATTATAAAAGACACAAACTTCTCTGAACACACCGATCATGTAGCTCAACAAAACCAAGAACAGAAACTAGTTAAATCAAATGACAGTAACCTTGGCTTTAGAGAGGTCTTGCTTAGTAAACTGTTCTATGGCAGTGATGTCTCCAGCCTTCCTCTCAAGCGCCGCGCGCCATTCCTGCAGCGCCCCCCGCTCGCCGCACACCTCCCCTTTTAATGAATCAGCTCTCTTGAGCAAGCGGGCGATGTTCGCTGAAAATTTACGGGATAGGTTTATCATTAAATTCAATGACTTTAATACCATTTATCCATTTAAGTCTGTTTAAGTGTATACTGTACACAGTGCAAGGCTTCCGTTAATGTAGATATAGTAAGCACAAAAAAGATTTGTTTAAAGTTTTTAAAATATTTCTGTTAAGAATATACATGACCTGCTGAATGAGCTGTTCTTGAGTTATGTATCTAACAAACAAACAGACAGACAGATGCTTTGCTATTTTCTTCTACATAAAGGTTTTGGCATTTTGATGGAAGCATAAAAGTTTAATCAGTATATTTTTTTACGTCATGTGGCCTTGAGCTTAGCCATCACCACTCCAAATGGAAAGTGACAAGCCACGGCTGAAGCCTACCACCAACAAAGAGGTACATACATCATAGTCCCTGCAGATGGGGCTAGGTTCTGATGACCTTACAACCCTCTACACTACAGAGACACAGATTGTTGGCATTCCGTATTGTTATCCCTTAGTCGAATTTAACGACATCCAAGTAACAATATTTTTTCTAGATGATACCACCGGCCCCAAATTACATCAATTTTTATCTACAGCTAATAGACAAATATAGATGCAAACTGTTCAAAATTCAAAACCTGTATCAATAACAAAGCCCTATAGATATTTACACTGCAGCCGATCAGCCCTCTCAGAGATGTCGCGGCTCTGCTTGCTGCTGTCAATAACGTCTCGCTCCAGTCGCTTTGTTGTATTGAGGGAGAGCTGTCTCAGCTTTACCTCTTGTTCCATCTGCTGCTTGTGAGCCAGGAGTAATCGCTGAAATAAGGATTAATAGTATGATTAATAGGATAATTAAGGTTTTTTTATGTTGTAACTACGACCAGATACACCAAGATAAGTTGTTAGACTGAGATTGGCAGAGATAGGAACCCTGTCTGAGTTTAATTTTTCACAAAGAATTAAATACTCTTTTATTAATTGACACTATTGCTAAAACAACAGCTGAACAAATTAAATATTTTATTTGGATATCTGCAGTTCTGAATGGGCTGGGGTAGATTTGTGCTCTACGAAATTCGTACCGTGTAAACTCGAGCCTTAAATCTTTATCTTTGGTGTAGATTCGTGCTCCGTTAATAAAATATATTCACTAGGTGTAAACTCGTCCCCTTTTTGGTGTAGATTCGTGCTGTACAACTTGACAATTAAGAATCTTCATTTATTTCACATTGGGGTACTACCAGTCACAAAAGTCATTTCAAAAATAATAAATAAATAGACGTAAAATAGATTAAGTTTGCTCAGCATCTATTTGCCGTTGTTGGCATCGAAGTCCAATGTTGATCGCAAAATTGTTGAATGATTTAGAATACCAAAATTAAAACAAAAGTCTGAATTTAATCATGTAATAATATAAAGCGTTAGTAAAAATAAAAACAGACTCATAATTAAATTGTTTTATTAATTTATACTATTTTCACTTTTTACACTAACTGTACTTTTCTATTTTTGAGAAGCATTGCCAATTTACTAGTAAATAATTTCAATGGAGCACGAATCGTCACTGGTAAAAAACAGCAGCAAGAGTCAAAAAAGAGCATGAATTCCACGGCTCGAATCTTCCCAAACCCTTCTGAAAATAACTTTTTAGTAATTTTTTTTAATGAAATATTATAATATAATATATATATACATAGTAAAAATGTGAATTAGGTAATCTTAATTGATAAATAGTATTTACAGTATTCTCATGATACTCCGAGTGGACATGCTCCTTGTACTTGTTGAGATCATTTCGCTTTTCATTTTGAGACTGTAGTTCCTCCTTCAACTGCTGTATCTGGTTTTGTCTGGAAGAATGCAGTCAACCACTAAATGGGTAAATATGCTAGGAAAGCTAACATCTTTTTCATTTACTCCCTCTCTTATAAAATGCAATATCTGTCTGCTCGCTAATAACTTGAAAAATACTGAACAGATCGGATGCAACTGTTGTTGCAAATCGCGATAAAATATCTAAAATAGTTGCAACCAAGAAACAAAATAAGATGGGGGTTGGCAACACTGGTTTGCGACAACAAGAGTTTTTTTAGGTTAGGCGAGAGTAAGATCGCTTTTCTTGGTGTTGACAATCATTTCAATATAATTCTAATAATGATGACGGAAATTTCAAAGTGTAAATCAGACACAAGGAACCTTAGTTAAGGAATAATTAGATGTAAGAACACTGCTAGTTAGGTAAGCTAATTCAAAGATATAAAAGCTTCCATTGTGGATAAGAGGGAGGAGGAGACCATCTGAGGAGCTAAGCAGCTCCCGGTTGTAATAAGGAGGGTGTAGAGATATGCCTATGATTCTGAGTTAGTCAATCACAAACGATAAAGGTATTCTAATTCGATAATCATCTACCTACCTTTCTTCCGGAGCCACCTAGCGCTAATGAATTGAAGACCCAAGCAATAAGAACATGGAGTCAAAGAGACATTGAACGATCATTTTTCCTGCTGACCTGAATAAAATTGATGTAAGTTATACAAATAGTATATGAAACCTAACACAAAGAATTCAGGCATTGGTATGATGTTCGCTTTCGCGACAACTGTCACTGCACATAAGGAACTATTATTTAAATGGTTTTAAAAGTATGAGTCATAGCACCAAAACTAATATTAGGATGGTTTAAAAGTATGAGTCATAGCATCAAAACCAAAGGGAACAGGGCATTGATAATTTTAGTCTGCATTTTTGCAGTTATAAGAAATGAATGCACTTTACACAGTTCTGAGATAGGTAAACATTAGAGAAAACTTATTTAAATACCTGTCGATTAACAAGGTTTCTAAGCTCTGATTTCCGGTGTTGGCTAATGGAATTCTAGTTCCCTGACTCCAACCAAGTTCTTCCAAAAGTTGGGTCATGTAGCTTGGCATTTTCTCGTGCTCGCCCATCGTTCGTTCAAATATTATTTTATGTCACGGAAAATAAATAACTGAAATTTATAAATATAGTAAAAGTTTCTTCTTCTTTTCTTAGTTGTGGCTTCGGATAATATATGTATGTGAAGCAACAGAAGTTTGATCGATGCAGCACAAAATTAAAACCAATAAAACACCGACATCAAATATTTCAAACAAACAAAACACAAACACAGCTGCTGACGTCGTTCATTAATTAACACTTTCGTCAGGTTCCGACACTGACAGCAGGATAGCGTATACAGTTTTCAAAGCGTGCGACAGAGATGGCATTAGAACCCGTGTCGAGACCCCTAATTTATGAACGCAACCCTGATGTGATTACCGCGGTCGGTTATGAATCCACAATAAATCATAATTTTCTACCAAAACTAAAACACCCACGAATGCCCACGATGATTGGGCAACAAAACACAACAAAAGGGGGAAAAACGTGTGAAAAAGCTAACTTCAGGCCACAATGGTGAACGTCATGATCGTGACCGATAACATGTTACCGGATGAAATGAAAATGGGAACACAACGGTATAAATAAAACCGGTGTATGCCGAAATATTAAATTGAGTGTAAAGCTGTTTATAGGCTAACAAACATTTGTCATCATATTCAATCTCGGAGGAAACAATTTGTCATATCAAAAAACATAAAAGCATATCGTCACGACATGAATCCCCGAGGGGGTGTCAGAGGTGTTCCCAAGTGGAAACTATGAAAATATTTATATTAAATATGAGAAATAAATAAATTCTATTTATTAACTAGCTTTTGCCCGCGATTTCGTGCGCATGGGTTTCGGATATAAATTCGAATCAGATTTCCTATACATTTATTTAACAATAGCCGTTAGCGTTTATTTAATCTTTGCCCCGTTTTCGGCTTAGGCGTTATTTTATGAACACTCCTTATAGCCTATGTGTTGACCGGGTCACTAAAATGATAATAAAAAAACTGCATCCAAATCCATTCAGTGGTTCTCGAGTTTTATAAGCTTTTATTCAATCTTTGCCTCGTTTCCAGCTTGGGCGTTATTTTTTTAACACCCCTATAGCCTATGTGTTGAAACATGGTTACTACGATGATAATAAAAAAACCGCATCCAAATTCGATGAGTGGTTCTCGAGTTATAAAAAAAGCGTTTATTCAATCTTTTCCCAGTTTTCGGCTTGGGCGTTATTTTATTAACACCCCTTATAGCCTATACGTTGACCAGGGTCACTACGGTGATAATGAAAAAACCGCATCCAAATCCGTTGAGTGGTTCTCGAGTTAAAACGGAACAGACAGACAGACAATAATTCTAACAATTGTAGTTTTGGCCTCAGTACAGTACCAATAATAACCCATTCCATTTTAAATTTCGCAAAAATATTCAATGTACAGAACACGCCTTTTTTACTATTTTATTATTAGTATACAACGTGAAATCTAAGTCATTTTGTTAACGAAAACTGGTGATACTCGTAGTACTCGACCATATGAACAACTTTTACTATGGAGCCAACCCTGAAATCGTGAAAAAAATATCAGCTGTTCCATAGAAAAGTTAAATACCTACTCGACCCAAATGTATGAAGGCATTCTTTTTCTGTTTTTTATATATTTATTTTGGTAGTTACTTTTATTTATAGATAAATTGTTATTTAAGTTTAAGATAATATACACAATAAAAAAAAAATTAAAAAATGTACAGACACGACTTCTTTACTACTTTATTATTAGTATATAGATTATATTTGTCATAGTAGGTACTAGATTTTGTAGCGTCTGTTTTTTCGCAAAATGGCGTTCTAGTAAATAACATAATATTATTATTATTCCGTTCTGAGAAGTGACCATAGCCCGTTTCACGTTTCAACACACAATATGGATACGCCCCCATGTCCGTTGACTTCTGTTAGAGGTAGGTATATAACGAAAAAGGAAAAGGGTATTGATAGACGGACAGACAGACGGACATCAAAGTGAATCTACAAGGGGTCCGTTTTTTCATTATGATATATGGAAAGCATTAGATTTTGTGTGTATTTCTCATGCCGCCTCTGTACTCTATCAATCACAGAAGTAGGAATCAATGGTGGTATATGCATATGTCTTTACCAAATAATAATCGGTTACAAAGTATATTTCTAAATTTCAAGAGACCACATTAACTATATGAGTTAATATGAGTAACGAGAAAATCATCCAAGGCAAATTTTTAGAACAAACAAAGTCTAATCTGATAACGCGCAAAATAAAACTCCTACCTAGGCATAGACATCTTAATATATTAGTCTAATACCTAGGTCACAGTATCTATACCTAGGTATACTAATTGAGTCAAAATTGTTCTTGAACAAATATAGAGGTGCAAGATAAAATATTTTTCAACTTCGCAAACAGGGTCATTGAAGCGACCTTAGGCCTGACAACTTACCGAGTCTCCGGTATAAATTTGGCTGTATAAACTAAAGTCACCATAGATAGACACGCATTAGATTTATTATTATTATTTGACATCAGAATAATACTTTTAATACATACATATTACATTATACTCCTGCCTGTCTCTCAAAAGGGAAGGCAGGGACAACATATTTTTTCTATTTGTAATGATCCTGACACACTTCTTTCGCTTCTGCCACATCCATCAATCTAGTCATACAAGGTCTTCTATTCCGGGTACTTTTAACTTCCTGGTCGCGGACTTTGCCAGTTTGGAGGCTTTACGGACTGCAGCAGTTACTTCCTCCTCCGCTTTCATTGACGTTATTAATCCACATGATCCCTCAACAGTCTGCACCCATGGACCCTCTCGATAAATGACAGGCCGTGACCAAGGCGTTGCCGAAGGCATCAGCAACATTAGCCTGGTCCAGTCGAGGGTCTGTCAATTTCGATTCTGGTCGCTAGAAAGTACCGTAGATCTTATTCTGGCCATTTTCAATTACAGGATCATTTAGGTGCCTCATGTTAAGTTTCTTACCAATTCCAAGTATTGTCGTTATCACTTTCATAAAGCAGCAATCTTCTTGTCAATCATAGATAAATTGTTCATCCATGTTGTCAATGCACCTCGTCCGTCATCTATTGGGCAAAGTTCGGGTAGGGCATAATATGAATGCCGCTAGTCGGCAGACTGCCATGGCGGCGCGACGCCAGAAAGAACTCGTAATAGATAGGCAGCATTTGATTCAAGTAATGGCCTCAACAACCGACATCTCCATCCTCGATACTCAAACACACTCGGGGGCCGCGGACTCAATTTTAAAGGCTCTTGCTTGGCTCCCCGCAATCTTCTAATTTACTCAATATTTGCTCTAATTTTTGGGTGACTGTTTCGGTAAGTTTGTTCGCCTCTCCTCCAAACTTAAAATTTTGCAGATATACATTGACCTCTCATAAACAACAAGACACTCTAAGAAAAGTTCGTCAGAAAGTGTCCGAACGTGCGACGAGGAAAGTAGCAGAAATCTTCAACCAAATTAAGACGTTATGCCATTAACATAAGATCAATGTCAGTTGTACGAAATCGTCATTCGATTTTGTCAACCCACAGCGGTGACAAAATGCATCGCGGACACTTTTTGAGGATTGTGAGTCTAGTTGTTTATGAGAGGTCAATGCAGATAAAGGAAAGGATTTTGTGATAGTTGATCAAGTTTTTTACTCATTAAGCACGGACAAGCCCTGAGGGCAAAAAAGCTAGTATAAAAAATAAAATATTTCTATTTTAGACCATACATTTCTCCGTAACCTAACTATTCAAAACTATGAATTCACAAACCCATTTCAATATTTAGAGTCTCATTACATAATTTTCGTAAAAGCCATTAAATTTATTATTTATTTAACCGTTTTTAGGGTTCCGTAGTCCGTCCGTCTCTCTGCGGTCTAGCTCAGAGACTATTAGTAGATACTAGAAAGCTGTAATTTGGCGTGGGCAAAGATGTATGGGCATACATTAATCAAGCCGACAAAACAGTAAAAAAAATGTCGAAAAAAATGGTCTAAGGGTATCTCCCATACACGTAAATTGGAGATGATTTTTTGTCTCGTCTATCCCATAGTGTGGGGTACCGTTGGATAGCTAGGTCATTCAAAAACATTAAGGGTGGGTGAGAACCATTTTTGGATTTAGGGATCCGTTGGCGAATGTTAAGCTTTAAAGTGCTAATTTTTGTTAGAGTTAAGGGTCCCTCCCCGCCGGCTAACGGTTGTTTATGGATATGTGAAAAAATTCACAGAAGTAGAATATTATAATGAATTTAAAAGGAAAACTATCACAGCTAAGTAGGCTTTACAGGACGCACTAACTTTTAGTCCCCTGTAAACACGACAATGCATGGGTCGTTCTTCTAAATGTAGAAGTTTGGCGCAAATAGACCAACTTATAAAATGTAGGGCAACTACGCAACCCTACACTATGCGTGACCCGACAAGCACTTGGCCGGTTTTATTGCTTAGATGAAACAATATACGGTGTTTTGGATGAATAGAGACAAAATAACACTGGAGCCTTAGTAAGTGATCAGATCAGTTACAAACATTTTCCGCAAATTTAATTTCAACTTCGCCAGCTGATCAATCGGGGTCGTGGTTGCGTGTGGGGTACATACAAAAATATGTTAGATCTCACAATTTGGTTTATTGAACCTTGCTTTCGACCATTTACAGAGTCTCCAGTTTGAATTAATATGTACATACATAAGTTTATTGAGAAGCGGAAGCATTACAAACAAAATTATATTTAGAATCTCGCAACGTCACTTATAAGTTGGCAGAAAGGAGAATTTTATAGAAAATCAAATGACTTAAGTTTCTTCTGTAAATTGTGAATGATATTAAGCGTTATAAATTTCGTTTGTATAAGGAAGGTGATCACAAAATAAGTCTTGAAAAGCCGCCAAAGATATATGTACGTAGCAGTCCCAAAATAACTCTCCTGAGTTTTAGTTTCACGCTAACCCGCTAGCATGTCGCTTGCTAATGAATCAGTGTTTTTGTGAAAAAAATATCGAATAAATCAACAGGTTAAAATGAGTGCCCACGAGACATTATTACAGTGCCCAATATGTTTAAGTAATGGAGCTTTTGATGCTGCGGAATCATTACGAAACAGATTGATATTTGTATCAACCAATAAAATAGCATGTCCAGTGTGCCAAGAAGAAGTTGTTGGCTTAGACAAACTTACGATACACTTATTTAGTCATGTAAAATTGCCGATTGGAGATTATTGTAAATACAAAAATACGGCAGAAGAAGCGCAATGTAACCTGACACAAGAGGATAAAAACTCTAAACATGTAAATTCATCGCATCAGAAAAAGACAAAACAGCCCCAAGCTAAAAATAAAACGACAACATTAACAACTGCTGCTGCACCAGTGAAATTCGTCAAAATTTATCCGAAATTACCTGTGGTATCATTGGGTACAACAGAAATGAGCCCACTAAAAACAGAAGGAGCTATGCATCCCTGCAACCAGTACGGAAATGTTAAAAAGGAAGCTTCAAATGGACAAACCAATACCACGTGCAATATATGTGGCTTACAGTTTGTTGATAACAACATTTTGAAAATGCACAAATGTCTCATTCATAACATTGAAGAAAATTTAAGACAACCGTTTACAGGATACAATTGCCATCTATGCCCCAAAATTTTTAAAATGAGAGGTTCCTTGATGGTGCATTTAAGAGTGGCACATTACGGGTTTTCTTCACGGCACTTTCAAACTGAAACTTCGATTGTTAATTCGAATGGAGTAGATGCCGACACGCAGTCAACTGATAAGTCTATATCAATGTTAAAAAACGACAATAAACAGTGGCAATGTGATGTATGTCGAAAATGTTTTACAACCAAATATTTCTTAAAGAAGCATAAACGACTTCATACAGGTTAAGAAATTGATAGAGGTAATTTATACTAACAAAATAAACATACTTTATTGGATAAAAATGCGATAATGCACTCACTTTTAACAATTCGTTTAATGACAACTGCTTAGAGGCTTCGTTTTTCCCGGACCACGCTTACAAAGAGTATTTAGAAATATTTGAACGTTTCAGGCAGTGAATACTTAATTTATTTTATTGTAAGATGTACTTTGGCTAAAAATAAAAAAAAAAAAAAAATGTTCATCATATTTTTTTATATTGAACTTCAGGTGAAACGCCGTATTCATGTGCGCAGTGCAACAAAACGTTCACGTTTCAACAGTCATACCACAAACATCTGTTGTACCACAACGATGAAAAGCCACATGTGTGCAACTTTTGTAGTAGAGCTTTCAAGGAACTATCTACTCTTCACAATCATCAAAGAATACATACCGGGGAAAAGCCATTTTCTTGCGAAACTTGTGGTAAGCATTAATTTAGTTCAGATAGTTTATTGGAATTCCTATCCCATCGAATTCTCGTTGCTTCTCAAAGCAACAAGAGAATACAGAATTCCATCTGCTAAGATCTTGAAACACCTCTTTTACTTCTTTCACATCCATCAATCGAGTCATGCAAGTTGTATTCAAGTGAAAAACTTGTCTTTTTACAGGGAAATGTTTCAGACAGCGGGTATCTTACTTAGTGCATAGACGGATCCATACTGGAGTCATGCCTTATAAATGCACAGCATGCGAGAAAAGCTTTCGGTATAAAGTAAGTATTTTTATTATTGATTCCACTATTTTGCACTATTTTCAACTTTTTTCGTATGGGAATGGCTAGGATAACCATAAATTTTATTTCCAAGTAACATTTTTTTATAATATTTTGACTTTTAATTTTAATTATTTTTAAATTTAAAATGTGTTCTACTAACGCTTTTTAATAACCTCTAAAATTGTCGGGGTTTGTTTAAAAGTCAGCCTGTATAGGGTGAAATTAAATCAACCGACCAAATTCATACGGGAGACTCGGTTGGTGATCAGGAACTAGGTTCAATAATCCTTTTGGCCAAATTCGAAAAATATATTTTTTTGCTCCCTTACTGGTTGGACTAGTTGAGGTACAATTCCAAGTCTAGGCAGTAAGGAAGCAAAAAAAAATATTTTTTGTATTTCACCAAAAGGGTAATTGATTCTTGTTTCTGATCACTAACCGGGTTTACAATATGAATTTGGTCGGTTAATTTAATTTCACCTTGTATATTGACCTGCCAACTAAAAACGACTTTTTTTTTGCACGCGTTGAATTTTTGTAATAATATACTGCTCTCGGTGCTAGGCGAGCGTCGCCCAATAATCAAACCAAACGCAGCCCAGGGTGTGTTGAGCTTATTTGTAGTAATCGGTGGTTTTATTTCAGTTTACGCCACACGCGGGTCGGGGGGGGGGCTTGATTTTATGCACCCCTGAAAGAACTGATAGCTTCTATTAAATATTTCAGGTTTCACAGAGGACGCACAAATGTCAGGTACAACCTCCTGGAACAGTAGTTCGTCAGTCTGGAGACTTGGTGGAAAAACTCAAAAAGAAACATGTCGGTTCTAGCCTTGAAACTGGAATATCAGAAGCGCAGGATATTCACAAAACCTTTCATCTGGAAATATCAGAAGCTAATGCTGAAATAGTTAGGAGTGGAGCTAAGTTGTCATTGGA
This sequence comes from Ypsolopha scabrella, assembly GCA_910592155.1. Lineage (NCBI taxonomy): Eukaryota > Metazoa > Arthropoda > Insecta > Lepidoptera > Ypsolophidae > Ypsolopha > Ypsolopha scabrella. The sequence goes on along the minus strand of OU342962.1, from coordinate 12,073,794 downwards.
AGACACAGAAACTGAACATTTCACGTTAATAGCAGATGCTTTTGAAAGTCTTAAAGAACCTTCTTTACAAGATGTTTCACAAATATTAGCCCATAACAAAGAAAGTGATAATAATCTGAAGGAATTACTTAATTCTAATTTTGAAGAGCTGATAGATGAAATACAAGCAGAGGAAAAAAACGTACCTTCCCCATCAGAAATTCTAAATAGGTTATGTTTGTCACAAGAAGAAGATTTTACTAGTCCCAAAGAAAATAGTAATAGTTTTACGAATTACGATATCCTAAATGAATTCTTGTAAGTACGTCCTTTAACATTTATTCGTATTATTTATTATAAAATATGAAATAATACTACATTACTAAGACCAGGAAATAAGCAATCCCGAACGAGTAAGTTAAAATTAAAAGTCCGAGCCCGTAGGGCGAGGAGTTTTATATACGAGGCTAGTATTGCTAGTTCATGGTCGAAGCAAGTATAGTGCTTTTCTCAAAAATAAAATTAAACTTTTCATTATTTCATGATAATGAGTTATATCAAATATAATAAACTGACTAGAAAATATTAAAAGTTACTTACTTGCTCATATTTGGGCAATTAGTCATGTTTATTGTTATTGATATCTTCAGCAAAGCATTAGTGGAGTACAATTTATATCGGAGCCCACTTCTGAACTCATTTTGAAATTTATTTGCACAAAATACTTTCAGCTAAAATTTATAGCAACATAAATTCCCGCTTTTGTGCAACTTTTTTTTATTATTGCCAGCTGGGCAAAGGTATTTACCGCCATGCAACCTTCTAGCCTTCATGGACAACGCCATCTAGAGGAACGCTAAGTTCTAAACAAAAACAACGATAAAAACCTCCTCTCTTAGGCTGAGATTCAGAGTGCCTTTTGAGTCCGAACTCAATAGGAACTAAATCTTACAAACGTCACTCTAGTATGAGATCGCGTCGCTTTTTGACGTTTGTAGATTGAGTTTGGACTCAAAATGAACTCTGAATCTAGAAACATATACACGGATAGTTTTAAAAAGAAAACATATGAAATATACTCTGTGAACATATGGTATGTAATGGATTTTCATACGAATTTCCTGGACAGTTATTCAGATTTCCTGGACACTTCTAATAGCTCGCCAGGATGAAGTATTTTCTGGTAGGTCTTTACAGTATGTAATGGTAGGTAATATTACAATGTATTTTTGAGAAAATGACATTTAGTTAATTTTGGCTTAACTAGGACCTGGATATGTTAGAAACATGGTTATAATAATGCTGCTGAAAGCACTATTCCTTGAATGCATCTAGCGTTGCCATCTCTCAAAACCAGAAAGCCGGACTTAGGACTTAGCCGCAATAAGAACCGGACTTTTGGGTCCCAAGGCGAGACGCTTAAAAATGTAATAAAACACAAGTTTAAAAACTTGAAAAGTTTTAATCAGTGCTGTTTATAAATTTTATCTGCCAGAAAGCTGCTCTAAAAGCTCAGTTTCATTAATAATTTCGTAAAAAAGTTATTACAAGTTAAACGTCTTTAATTAAATTCCACAATAACGTTTTTGCAACAGTTTCAAGGTTTAACCTGTCTCTTTGTTTTATCCTTTGTTTTCCTATTAAATTATGACCCAGTATTGCGAAATAATTCTCGCAAAAAGCAAGGAAGTCTGAGTAACAACATATTTTACTCAGTGATTTAAAATATGTGACCCATTTTTGCGGGGGCGAAACGACTCACGGCTGTATTGCGTGAAAATTAAGGAAATGATAAGGCCTAACAAAAGCCGGACAGGCCGGACGCAGTCAAATTTGGCCGGACAAAAGGTCAAAAAGCCTAACACTGGTCGGCTTTATCCGGATGGATGGCAACGCTAACTGCATCCGATACTTTCTTGACAAAATGTAATAAACAAAATGTAATAAATAAACACATTCTTCAAGAAAAACTTTTGTTGTGACACTAGAGAGCCGTATTATTGCGTACGTAGATTTTATAATATAAATAAAATAACTTGTTTTGTATATATTTTGGCAAATTTAGTTAAGGCGCCTAGGCACGCCACCGTTTTAGTACAAAATTTAATAATCCGTTTCTCAGTTGTTTTTCGTAATAGACCAAACTATATGACCTCCATCATCTGGTGCTGGTATTTTAAAAGACACCATTTTGCCAAAATTTTGAATATTAATTTTGTTTTAAAGATATTAAGCTGGACAGATTTACATACAAAGGTGTTTTCTTGCCTCAGATTGTACCTGTATTAAAATTTAACATTTCAGCCACATAGCGACTTTGTAAATGCCTATATTGAACTATTGAGGTCTATACCTTTAGTCTTTAACGAAAAACAACAGAGAAACGGGTTATCAAATTTTGTACTAAAACGGTGGCGTGCCTATGCGCCTTAATAGTGTGAATTTAGTTAATTTTAGTGAACAAATCATTTGATTATTAAAGTGCATCACAAAGTAGGAAATTTAAAAATATTAACAAAAAAATATTATTTGGAAAATATGTGCCAAAAAAGCTGGTTATTTATTTATTATGGCCTACAAAACAGATCACATTCAGAAAAAAAATGGCATACAGTTTAAGATTTAAGTGCTAGAATCACATCCTAGGTATGTGTACTCGGCATGACCTTACAATAACTCGTATTTGTTGGTATTGTTAAGGCTACATATTAAATTAGATTAGATCTAATAGTTGTAAAAATATTCGGTGGTGGAAAAATTCAACGGTCTATAACATTGACTATGGCTATGGGGTGACAAAATCGAATGACGATTTCGTACAACTAACACATAAATTATTCGTTAAAATAAGATGCAATGTTAGTTGTATGAAATCGTCATTCGATTTTATCACCCTATAGATAGCGGTGACAAAATGCATCGTGGACACTTTTTAAGCGAGATTGTGAGTCTAGTTGTTTATGAGAGGTCAATGGTATATAATAAGTATCTCGGTGGCGTAATTGGTAGCGCGCTTGTCTTGATAACAAGATATCGCAGGTTTAAATGCTGGCCTAAAGATTTTTTTTCAAATTCTTTGTTTCTAATTGATCTTTTCTAATGATGAGGTGGGTGCGGTGTCGAGTTACCTGTACCTGCTGCGGTTAAACGTGAAGATCGTAGGTGTGCCTACCAGTGGCGTAGCTAGGTGGACAAGAGCCCCGGTGCATAGATAAAGGATCGGGCCCTCAACCCCTCTTTCCACGTAGCTTGAACTTATACCGGGTGTAAAAGCAAAGGCAAGCATCCTTTAAGGGTGTGTTATTATGATCGGTAAATATATTATTTTAAATACTGGGATCTCTAAATAAAGGACCACTACCTCATAATGAGACGATTTTCTTTACTCAAAATATACTAATCGCGTGGACACCCTCTCTGGTCGTGGCCACTCGGATGAGGGGTGCGGGTTGCAGGGTGCAATTAGGTGTGTGGGGAGGCCGGTGAGCGGCGTAGCCATAGCTTAGAAATATGATGGAATTTTTGGTGAAAATTCAAGGTATATTTTTTTTTCTCGTAATGACATCAGAATCGTGTATACTTTCATACCCTAAAGGGATTCTTGACTTTGCATTTACACCCTGTATTAGCCTTCAAAATTAGTGCACCAGGGCCCCCTGAGCTCCGGGGCCCTGGTGCACTGCACCATCCGGCCCTACGGTAGCTACGCCACTAACTACCTACTGGTTTTCGTTGACGTTTGTCAATAATATCAGTGGTGCAATACGCTGCCCTTAATTGGGAAAGTGATTATTACTTCAATTGATAGGTACTTGAAGAGACAGAGTTATACTTTCAATAACTTCGAGTTGGTATTGAGACGGTCCACTATAACCTAAACTAAGAAGTGACGTAACGTGTGGCTCTGATCTTTTCTAGTACTAACCTATTAATAATTTCAAAGCGATGAATTTCGCAATAGAAACATAATCTTGAATAAATTGATGTTTTATTTTTAGCATTATTGATGTCTCATGTCAGTAATGTTGGAGAGTTAAAACTAGTTTAAAATACCATGAAAATACCGGTCAATTGCGAGTAGGCAACGAGCTATAGATAATTTAAGTATCTATAGGAAGTTGCGAGTAGGTCTTGCGCCCTGGGGGTTCCGTAGCATAAATAAAATGAAAATTCTGAATGATAACAAATTTTACTACGAATTAAAAAGGTATTTGCTGAGGATTTCCTCTTATGGTCTCAAGGAATTTTTATGACTATAAACTATAAATTACCTATCTATAATTATTAAATACTTAGCACGGAATTATTGTTGGAATTGACATTTCTTATCACTTGTCTTATCATTGCTAAAATTGTAAAGTAATGTAATGTTATTAAAATTGCATGTAATAGTATAAATCTTGCTACACCTGTGGGCAGAATTACATTAAGGGCGGCTTGCACCAAAATCTTAAATCTCGATTTAATCGCTAAATCAGGTTTACGATCTGTCAGTCAATACATTTCTGTCAAATTAAACGCAGCTTAAGTCCTAAATCGAGATTTAAATATTGGTGCAAGTCGGCCTAAGACTTACCTTGTATAAATTACCATCTATTTATATAATCAATAAAATGTAATTCATTGGGAGTAATAAATTTAATTTAATTTAATTCAAAACAGTTAGTTGAATTGTTTTTTTACAAAAGTTACAAGCTTAATTTCGCCTGCAAATGTATGAAAAATTACTGTCAAATTGAGGTACCTATAGTGCCTAATTATAATTGAGCCGTTTTCCAGGGTATCTAGCATAGTAAAACATATCGAGCTCGATATACACTGTTTGTCCCTCTTTAGGTAGATCAACAGAGCTATCGAGCTCGATATGGTTTAGGTATGCTAGACTAGCAGGATAACTTTCATAAAATGGCAGTGTATATCGACTAAAAACGTTAACTTTTTTTTATGATTATTGTGTGCATGCTGGTTTGTTTTTTTTTTGTGGATAATTTAATTTATTTTATTTTAAGATCTTTAATAGGCAAGTATAATTTGAACTATGAATAAATTTCAACCAAAAAGGTAAACTTGGTTATTGGCCCCCAGTTACTAGTTCTGAGCAGAAAAGTTCAAAAAATCAGTTTTGCCAAAGGTTTCTGAGTTCAAAATAGTGCAGTGTATAATTGATTCCGTGGTAGTAAACAGAAAATCACCTCGCGTGATGTTATTTTACCATTTACTTACCTTGGGTTTTCAGAGACATTGCAAACATATGGCTTCAAACAAAAATGTATGAAATATAGCAGCTTTTTTGCTCTACATATATAATACGGTGCCCACGTAGATAGGCAGTGCACTCGTAAGTGTGCCTACACTCAGTGGGACCCCATGTCCTATGACATGTTAATGGTTGATGGAGTTAATTCCAGATTAGTTCTATCGAATCCAATCAAATTTTTAATCTGTTCCACATTTGTGATTTGTTCCCTCAAAATGGCAGAGGCAAATTTACAGGTGACCTCCAACCAACGGTACACTTCCTATTTATAAGCTTCAGGAACTCGAAATGGGTGTCACACTTTAGTTTTACTTCCCTGTATTATGTTCGGAGTGAGAGTAAGTTTCTAACATGGATTATTTCAGCAGTAAATGGGTTTGAAATTAAGCCAGTGGACTACTTTTTCTCATATTGTGAAATTAAACTTTTTATTGGATTCGATAGAACTAATCTGGAACTAACTCCCTCAACTACTAACATCGTCAGTCAGAGGACATGGGGCTGGGGTCCCACTGAGTGTAGGCACACTTACAAGTGGACTGCCCATATCCATTACCTAAAGCAAAACAGCTGCTATATTCCATATTTTTTTCGTTCGAAGCCAAGTGTTTGCAATGTCTCTGAAAACTCAAATAAATGATGAAAAAACATCACGCGAGGTGTGAGCCTGGAAATTGGCTACTAAAAGAGCCTGGAAATTGGTTAGTTACTTGGGTAGAAACAAAAACGCACACCACACTGTCGGTCGGCCGAATCTTCTCGGTAGAGAGTACTATATTCTTTGGCCGAATCCACAATTCCACATGCAGGAGTATAGAGTAACAGTCATCATTTTATCCAAAGACATTTTATAAGAACAAGACTGTGCACTGTCCAATTTTTGCTCCATTCAACTATATTTTATTTCCTTAAAAATAAGTTTGCAATAGATATTACGACACCATTTTCAAGCGAAAAACGAGCCAAGCGAGATAGCTGTCGCTACTCGTGTATCCTTGTCTAGCAAGTTGTCAGTGTATTTAATATATACAATATACTTTTAAAGGTTTCAAACGTGTTAGAAAGGCACCGACTAGTGCCAAAACCCATCTCGCTCGGCTCGTTTTTCGTATCGTAGTCCGTAGTGCACAGTCTTGTTCTCTATACCATACACAGGTATACATATATACATCATGTATAGCCTTACTGCATTGTATTTTTATTTTACAAATACTACATATTAGTTAAATAAAACAACGTTTAACAAATGAGTGATAATTTATTTACATGTAATTTAAATAAACAATACATTTTAGAAAATTCTAAACTGACCTAAATTCACAAGTTTTCACCACGCGAATCTTAAATAAGATATGTTCGTTAAAGGCACATTCACCGGGGTTTAAACGTAAAATTGCACAAGATAGGTATTTACCACAGTTCGGCACACAGCACATTTTTTCCGATGTCATTGTTTTAGCAAATCGAAGTCCATTCAACGTAAACAAACCCGATCGTCGTAGTCCAAAAAGAAAGCGGGGTAGTCATAATAAAACACTGTCAACGAATCACTGATTTTGATTTATCGCAAAATCATCCATCCATCCCATCCATCAGCCTGTTTCGTCCACTGTTGGACATAGGCCTTTCCAGCATTGCGCCAATCTTGGCGGTCCTCTTGGCAGAAATGCCCATACTCACACACGCTGGGCATGCGGGTTGGTGAGCGCGGTGCCGGAACCCTAGCACCAGTGACGCTGCTGCCCGTCACCAGTCTGTTTTATATTAGGCCCGGCAATTGGGGATGGATAAACCGCCATCGATCGGTCCCAGGCAATGGTGGGCCGCCTGGTTTTGCCTAAGAGCTGTTCTCTTACTCTGCCCTGAATAACTTCGGGAGGATTTGCGAGTAAGATGGTGGTACCTCCACAGTCGAGCATCTATCACTACATCATGAACACTATGGCAAAATCATGAATACCACAAATGCAGCTCAAAACAGAAACAGACAGACATTTTGAAATTGAAACCAGATCAAAAACCCTCATTCAACGCTAGCAACGCTCAAAAAAGCGCTAGATTCTACAAAATACAGAAATGCCACATTCAGTTCCAATTTTTAACAGTAAAGTGTAAAACATACACTAAATAAAACCGCTAAATTCTCCGCTAGGAGCAAAAACTCTAAATGCGCGCTAACCTTACCAAAAATCCGTTAGAAGTAGCGCTGAAAGCGATAAAATGTCAACAGTGATTGAAACAACCTCTTGTAGTTGTAGCGCAATCTATTGAAGAACGACGAAAATAGGGCTCCGACGTTTTCTCATACAAAGAAAAAATGGTCTAAGTGAAAAGACCCTGGGCAGGAGCTGAGCCAGCTTTAGCCTCAAACTTATTTTATAAATCGTTAAATTACACACATAAATTACAATTTCGATACCTTACGGTTTAAAAAAAATGGGAGCATAGGTAAATTTTTTTATGGTCTGGGTAAAAAGACCTTTAGGCCATGTTTTTTGTATGCAGGGTTGCCAGATGTACGGGAATAGCAAGGAGGATTGCAGGATCTTTTTAGGTCACTGGTGATTAAAAATTCAGGAGCCGAGCCGAGTGGAGCGGGGTGACCCCTTCGGTTCTCTCTATTTTAATGGCCGAACCAACGACTTATAGATGGTTAGGTGGGCCGAACAAATCATGAATTGGTCACTTCTACGATATGGCGACGCAAGATATTTAAGCAATAGGTACTATAAATATATGGTTTTATTTAATGGTAGCACTCTATTTACACCCGGTATAATACATAATATTATTAAAACTCACGTAAGCTGACATACTCACATATTATTATTGTTAACTATATGCCAACTTTTTCTCCCATACAATTTCGAACTGCACTCACTTTCAAAATGCCAAAATTTTACTGGGGAAACAGTCGCATTTAGTTTACAAAAATAATACGTGATTGTTACAGCCGGTATTCAATAATAATTTAATATAGGTAATTAATATTGTGAAGTGGATCATGATTTACATCACAGATGTAATAGATTCATGATTGTCTAAAATCATAGCATTATTTTGGTGTAGATCACTGCAGTGAATGCAGTACTGTAAACAAAATATATGCAGGCCTACTAAATGTAGCTCCCAAAACCACCAGAAATCATTATATTTTTAATGTATAATTATGTAACCATTAGAGCAGCTAGGTACTAAAATACAATGATGTATTAAAATCATACTTTAAAAAAAATGTCAACGTTGGTGATGTAATTTTAAAAACAATTTTTTACATTATGCTCGTCCCTTAACTTTGTATGGTTGACATCTTTACTTTAACTACGAATAACTTGTAAACGCGGTTATTATTTTAACCGAAATTGGGTATATAAAACTACATACAATATATAACATTTCATTGTTTTGGATACCCACTAAAAATCCACTAGCCATTAAAATCATATTTTGCCCACTAATGGATTTAGTGGTAAAACCACTAAGGTGGCAACACTTCCTTAGTGTTCTTATATTGGTAGTACTGATTTAAATTTTGATATTTATTTTTACGTTGTCTTGCTTGTTTTCTCTTGATCCTTCCTATTCCTATTTCCATTTGCATGAAGTTCAATTTTGTTTGGCGCATAATGCTTTGTTATTAGTCGTCATCACTTGTGTCGAGAAAAACATGAACGGCCAGCTGTTTTTGTTCTTCAGTGTTTGAAAATCGCCATGGATCAAAATTGAATAGTGTCATTTCGTCTTGAATCAGTGACATTTTGTAGATTGTGCGTGAATAAAATAAAAATCTTACAGAGCAAAAGGTGATTTCGAGGAACTTCTTCCTTTGTATAAACAGGTACGTTATTTGTCAATGTAAATTACGTCTCGTATGATGAGCTCGAAGAAGTGCGTACTTGAGCTATCGCACAAAATGCAAACTTGTTTAATTTCAAGCATGAAACGTGGCTGATAGCTGGTTTTTCAAAGATTACGAAATATCATTTTAAGTGGGTAGGTAGGTACCTACCTACTTGCCTACCTATCGTAGAACTAGCTCTCTACTTGTAAGGTCATGATGATACCTACTTCGTTCACGATTTTTATTTGATGCATCGTCAGCCTTTGTCCCGACCTCACAATCCGTGGCACTGTAGGGTTTTATAAATTTTTCTACAAAATGCCTGCAGATAGCATACTCATACCTTGTCCTGTAATAGGGAATTAATGGAGCAGTAATCGCCTACTTATTATAACATTATCAGTCTGAAGTAGGATAGAAGGTAGTAAGTAAACAACTCAATACTTTTACTAGAAGTACAAATACATTTCAGGACAAAGACTTAATGGAAAACTAAGGTTTTCTGCTGTTTTATTTGAACAGTGAAGGTAAACTAAGATCTTTGTGTACTTTATTTGGTTGAGGTGTGTACTTTGTTTGTGAATCGTGGTTGAGTTGTAGATAAGGGGGAGCTATGACTGCCATCCTGAGCTGGAAATGTGCCGTTTCCCAACTTGAGCAAGTTGTTTGGCATCTACTTCCTACAAATAAAGATGCTTGTATATTATATATAATTTAAACCATTGATATGTACTAAAAAAAACCAGCCTTAATTGACATCAGAGATGCATTTGTGTAAGCCAATGGTAGGTATTCAAATTTGATTCTCATATGGCTAATGGCTATTCGGCTAAGCAAATAAACCCGTTTGACAATTGAAATCATACTTTTTTGGTTGTCAACAACAAAACAAGACAATTGTATTCATTTGATAGCCAAAACTGTATGATTTCAATTGTCAAATGCAATAATTTGCTTAGAGGAATAGCCTTATGACAATCAATTTGAATACCATTGGCTTACACAATTGCACCTCAGATCCTTATTATAGCATTTTCATAGACCTTATGCAAGTAATACCATAAATTTTACAATTTTTTCTTCAAATGTTTTGTAAAAAGAACCAAAAAAACATAATAGTCACATCTGAAAACAAAAATAAAAAATTCTGACAATAGCTTAATTTGGCATAAATTACTGGCAATTTTTGCACAAGGAGTGGAAACATCACAAGCATACAGGATTGAAACACCAGACACATGTTTACACTAGTGTTGAATCGGTGTAACACGACTTAACTAATTTGACAGGACTAAACTTAATTTAAGCATTCCATCTTTTTCTTTCTGTATTGAAAAGACGAGGAAAGGATGCTTGAAATAAAATTTGTCCTGTCAAATAAGTTACGTCGTGTTACACCGAAGCGACACCATTGTCATTCTGTGCAATTTAGGTGGACAAATTCGCTCTTCAAAATCGCCTTTGCTATCAGATTTGTCCAAAGCTAGAATCAGCAAATTGAATTCCTCTTCAAATGACAGACTGTCTACCCGCATTGAACTTATGGTCAGATGATAACTTTTCACACTGTTTTCTGCCATTTTGTACTATAAAAGATACATAAAAAATTGTTCCGTAGAATATTTTGTTTGGCAATTAGGGACATGTAGCCTGATAGGCTACTTCCGATCTTTTGATAAGTATTACTCACGTATTATACAATCGACGACAAGTTTGTCTCCTTCTTTGGTCATTTTATTACTAAGATGTGGCAAGTGGGAAAGTGGTTAATTCTTAGAATTTTCAAGACGCGCGACGCCTTTGGGACTCCATGTCCCTAGTTACAGATTAAAGATAATAAACTCAAAGGGGCTGCTGTTGTCCGTTGAGGAGATTCGGTATACACCTTCCAGTCCCATCATCAGACCCTGGTCACCATGTATTAGCTAATCAAGTACTAGTACAAGTACTCAGTTGAGAAGATCCCGTATCCAGTCCCATCATCAGACCCTGGTTACCATGTCATACCAAAGTACGAATCAAGAACAATCAAATATCTAAGCTCAATTTCAAAGGGTTTACTATTGTCCATTGAGGAGATCCCGTATCCACCATCCAATCCCATTTTCAGACCCTGTTCATCCACCCATCCATCAGCCCGTGTTCATCCATTGTTAGGTTTTTCCCAAATGTCGTCACTGTCTTCCGTCCTCTTCATCCAGCCGCCACCCACAACGTCCTTCGGGTCGTCGGTCCAGCGGGCACGAGGTCAGCCTACACTACGCTTTGCTGTACGTGGTCTCCATTCTAAAGCCTTTCGGTCCCAATGGCCATCATGTCGGCGACAAATATGGCCTGCCCACTGCCACTTCAACTCACTGATTCTGCAGGCTATGTCGGTTACTTTCGATCTCCGACGGATCTCCTCATTTTGGATTCTATCCATCAGAGATACCCCAAGCATAGCCCGCTCTATAGCTCGCTGAGCGACCTTAAATCGGTAGATCAGGCCCTTTGTAAGAGACTACGTCTCAGCGCCATAAGTCATCCATCACATCAAAGGAAAGACGCACTGTACATCTTAGCCTTTGAGCACTGCGGAATTGACGACGTAAATATATGACGCAACTTTTCGAATGCTGCCCAACCCAAGCAAGCTTCTGTCAGCCTCGGCGTCGAAGTTGTTTTTATCCAGCTGTATAACTTGACCCAGATAAACATATTTTTGAACAACTTCGTTCGATGCTGACACTGTCGACGGTTAGTGGCCCTTGGATGACGTGACAGTTGGACATGACCTTAGTCTTATGATAAGGCCCTTATCCAAGTTCATCCGCAGGCCCACTCGTCACGAAGAATCGCTAAGGCGAAATCGAGACGAGTGGGCCTGCGGATGATCTTTACTCGTCACCATTTCCTCCAGTTCCTGCAATGATTCCGCCATTATCACGATGGCATCGGCAATGCGAAGATGTGAAATGTACTCTCCGTTTACTTTTATGCCTCGTCCATTCCAGTATAGTGTTTTAAAGACGTCCTCCAGCGCAGCGGTAAACAGTTTTGGGGAAATAACATCTCCCTCTCTCACGCCGCGCTGAAGATGTATCGGTCTTGTTTGTACACCCTGTGCTTGGATGGACATCGTAGCAGAGTCATGCAGACATTTCAGCATCTCCACGTAACGCCAGTCAACTTGGCATCGCTGCAAGAACTGCAGAACAGACCAAGTTTAGATAGAGTCGAAGGCTTTTTCGTAGTCCAAAAACGCTAAACATAAGGCCTTACCGTGTGGATTTGGTCCACGGTGCTGTAGCCTTTTCAAAACCCAGCCTACTCTGGAAGATGGAAGTCGTCGAATCGTTGGGCGAGACGATTCGTGATAACTTGTGAGAACAGATTGCAGGTGTGGCTCAGGAGCGCGATTGGTCTGCCCCTGGCTCTCAAGGAAGCTAACCAGCATCTGGCTCCGAGGGTTTCTGCAGCCATAACCGTCTGCTCCGATTACCGATTCACCACACTCTTGTACTCCCACTTTGGCGTTGAAGTCCCCCATAACAACGGTAAAATGTGCCTTGGTGGTAATATGTCTGGCCTTTACTAATTATGTCATCATCATAGACGGCCTCGGCTGCATCATCAGAGTCGCTCGACGTGAGCTCACTTGAATGACTTTAAGAGAATATCTCTTGTTAAGTCTAAGAACAAGATATACCACCAAAATACTAAACAAGACAAATCAAAAAAGTCCAAATTAGAAGGGTCTGATGTTGCCCATTGTGGTGATCCCACCCACATTACAGTCCCATCATCAGACCCTGGTCACCACGTCCTACAAAAATATCTATCAAGACCGATCAAATAAGCCCAAATTTGAGAGTATTGGATGGATTCGATTGACGGTTCTTGATGGAATATCATCTTCAATAAATTATACACAAATTTTTGTACTTTTTAATTCCTGTATATTTATATGTGGAATAAAAAGTACAAGAATTTGTGTATAATTTATCAAATTTGAGAGGTCTCCTAAAAACATTTACCAGTGGGTGACTAGAACCCTGACTATCGGATTACATGTGACTACGCAAGGCGAACCTACCACATCCATCCATCAGTCTGTTTCGTCCACTGCTGGACATAGGCCTTTCTCCAGGATTTCGCCACTCTTGGCGGTCCTCCTGGAAAAATGCCCTGGGCAGGTGGGTTGGTGAGCGCGGTGCCGAAACCCTTGCACCAGTGCCGCCGCTGTCCGCCACCAGTCTGTTTTATACAAGGCCCGGCAATTGGGGATGGATATACCGCCATCCATCGGTCCCAGGCAATGGTGGGCCGCCTGGCTTTGTCTGAGAGCTATTCTCTTGCTCTCCCCCGAATAACTTCGGGAGGATTTGCGAGTAAGATGGTGGTACCTCCACAGTCGAGCCCGGCATCAGCTCTACCACCTATTTCACTACCACATGTTTCACTAAAACTCTTATCATGCTGCTCCCTTCGGTCTTTAAACCCTGAAACTGATACCGTTTGACCGGTTTTTTTACGTACAACCATCTATTTGGTCAACGCACGCCTATAAACCATTGCGCTTTTTCACCTGACTTTTTTTCACAAATATTGAAATAACAATATTTATAGCACACCGTGCGTAAAATGACCGCTTTACGCACGCTGCGCTTGCGTAAAGTCGGCATTTTCCCCACTTGTGCTATAAAATATTATACGAAACTCGTGCGAGAAACTCACACTCGTCAGAAAACGTTTCATCGCTCTCGTATCGTAATGTATTATTAAATAACTGAAAACTCATTTAAATTATCAAAATAAAATATAATCTATGTTATTTAGTGATAGTGTGGCTTTTTATTAGTGAAAGAAATTTTAGAATCGGTTAGTACTTCCAGAGATTACCCATTCAGTACATACAAACAAACAAATTTTTCCTATTCACATAATGGTGTAGATTATTATAGTGCAATTTGTGCACATAACATATTTGTATTAATTTATTTAAAAGAACATGTAACCTCTGTAGCCAAGATGGGAGGGTATGAAACTTTCAGAAATACTTGTACAGATGAAATAAGTTTCGTGTTCATCTATTTTTAGGGTTCCGTAGTCAACAAGAAACCCTTATAGTTACGCTATGTCCGTCCGTCTGTCTGTCCCTGGTTTAGCTCAGAGACTCTTAGTACTAGATAGGTATAATTTGACATGGGTGTATGATATATATATATACAAATATATATTAATTATGCCACGAAAGTGGTAAAAGCGGGTGTGTGAAATCCATTTTTCAATTCAGGGATCCGTTTGCGAAATATTAAGCTTTAAAGTGCAAATTTTTGTTAAAGTCAAGTGGGATACCTGCCAGTTAAATAGTTATTTTTGTGAAAAAATTCACCATTCACCACAGCTTTACAAGTCTAGTAATGGTCGACCAACAATTTTCAGTTTTGTTTCATACATTTCATGTTTATAATTTTTATTCAAATCTATTTAATAAGTCTATTAACTTGTTTGAATGGTACGGAATCCTCAGGCGCAAGTCCTACTCGCACTTGACCGGTTTTCTTAAACATTATGACATTACATCACAGAAAAGTCATAGTATAATGATATTTTATGGAGTAAATGTTAACGTCAAATTATTTTTGTCTTTTTGATAGACAAAGGTTTTGCGGGTGCGATACGACACCCATATCCCCCCTGGACATAAAAGCAAACAATATTTGCATGCATTCCGTTTCAGTACAGTTCTGCCACTCTTTTTGTCTTAAACAAAACTTGGTAAATAATTAATTAATTACCAAACTGGTAATATATATATTTTATTTTTTATTTTAATAACATTTTAATTAAACCAGCCCTTAATGGTGGCTTTGAAGGTCACCAGCAATTATAGCCCTCTGAATAGACCAATGATTTATTTATCTAACAATTGACATTGTATTTCCTTGCCTCATATAGGTAGGTACCAACACTATAATACGAGTAGCAGAAGATAAATTTTTCCTAACCTGGTAAAACTTCAAAAACAATATCATTCTTATACAGAATTAAATAAAACTTGATTTATTATACTTAAATTCATGATGTTAAGGCTCTCACAGTGTGAGGCGCAATGTCCTCATGAAAGCATCTTAATTCGCCCAGATGAAGGCAGTCAAATTGGCTGGCCATCAATCCTGAGGTGCTATTGTGTAAACCAATGGTTTTCAAATTCGATTGTCATATGGCTATTCAGATAAGCAAATAAGCCCGTTTGACAAATGAAATCGTACGTTTTGGGTGGTCAACAACAAAATAAGACAATTATATTCATTTGGCAGTGAAAAATGTACGATTTCAACTGTCAAACGGGCTAATTTGCTTAACCGAATAGCCATAATGACAATTAATTTGAATACCATGGGCTTACACAATTGCACCTCAGATCATAGTCGGTATTTATTGAGGTGTGCCCTTTGTTTACATCATTATACTGTACGTGTAATAATCAAAGGTGAAAAACCATATTTGTGTTTTCTTTTAAATTTAATATCTTGTCATTACATTATGCATACAAACTTATTCCAAACAATTGACCTTCACATAGAATTACATACAATTATTTATAGATGGAAACAATAGCTGAAAAAATTCAATTGTGATGACAATGATGGCAGATATTTTCTAAGATCATGTTTGCTATGCACTAGAAACGAAAGATAAAAAGTATCAAATCTAATTAATCTTGTTCAACAGTAGCCTTTTTCTAGCATCTTTATCAGCAATCAGGTGCGATTGTGTAACCCCATCGCACAGTGTGTCCTGTAGAAGAAGCCAGCTGGACAAAAGTACCAAGTACGAAAGTCAAAATGTACAAAAATGCACCTTATAGCTAATATAATAAGACCTCAAGCTATCTAAATTCAACCTTTAAACGGGCCATTTGTGAAGCACGCGCGCACAGAAGACAAAAGAAAACAGGTCTCGGCAAGTTTCATATTCGTAAAAGAAATTTTAGTGTTGTTTCAAACATTGATCCTGACAGTTGAGTTTGCACTTGTCAAAAAATAATTTAGCATGGTGTTATTGTGGATTTCGAGATACCTGGTACATATTTACTTTTTACTTTTGTTAAGATTAAGTGACTTAAAAAAATTAGTTATTCTTAGGACAAAAAATATGCAATGCTTCGATAATTAAATGGTGATAAAGTTATAGTGTCGGGTGTTGTCGAGTTCTGAATTTGCAGGTATATGTTAGCTATGACATCTATCTTTTAAAATAACTAAACGAGATTCTGCGAAAATGTGCGACTTAAGAGTTTTTGATTCGTTTCAGAGGCTTCGATTTCTATCCGTAGAAGAGAAATTTTTGAAAATTGGCGAAAAATTCCTCGGCAAATACGGCTCACATAGATATTTTTATAGACATAACCTATGTTTTTGACAAATTGCGACCCCCTTTTACCCAAACGCGACCCCCCTGGGGTCGCGACCCATAGTTTGAGAAACGATGTCTTAGACTATGCTACTTAAGTTATGTGTTGCTTACATAACAATTAATGTCACAAAAACAATGAGAATAATTTTGTCCAGCTAGCTTGTTCTACAGGACACACTGTGCATCGTATTCAAATTGATTGTCATATGGCTATTCGGCTAAGCAAATTAGCCCGTTTGACAGTTAAAATCGTACATTTTCGGCTGTAAAATAGATATGATTGTCTTGTTTTGTTGTTGACAAACAAAAACGTACGATTTCAATTGTCAAACGGGCTAATTTGATTAGCCGATTAGCCATATGACAATCGAATATGATGACGATGGTCTTGCACATGTCCCTATCGTATGGACGTTCTAATTTATAGTAATAATAATAAAGAGGAAACATTGTTTGTTTTTTAGTTTGCTAGGGCGTATCTTTGAAACTTGTACATATTTCATAGAATTTTCGCTTGCAGCTAAAGTAAAGGGCGAAAAATGTCATCACTTAATCCATCCATCAGCCTGTTTCGTCCACTGCTGGACATAGGCCTTTCCAGGATTTCGCCACTCTTGGCGGTCCTCCAGGAAGAAATGCCCATACACGCACACGCTGGGCAGGCGGGCTGGTGAGCGCGGTGCCGAAACCCTTGCACCAGTGACGTCGCTGCTCGTCACCAGTCTGTTTTATATAAGGCCCGGGAATTGGGGAATCCATCGGTCCCAGGCAATGGTGGACCGCCTGGTTTTGCCTGAGAGCTGTCCTCTTACTCTCCCCCGAAAAACTTCGGGAGGATTTACGAGTAATACTGTCATCACTTACTTTTGATTTATTTCCTATCGGGCCTCGAGGTCTTTTCACCTCAGACCCACTATCTCCGCGAGCTATGCGTGACGCTAATAGTTGATCTTGGCTTATGATACTTTTCTTTTCCCACCTGGATACCAAAAGAGATCCTGCTTTAGAGGATATGTGTCGAGTCGTCTCAATGTCTGGCCATAAGTTCTTTTACTTTGTAATCCTTGATAAGTTTTTATGTACTTTTATTAAATAAGTTCTCATTCTCAGTGTGCGACTATTTTCCCAAATATATTTCTTTTGGTTTGCAGTCATTGACACTTTCCTCATTTGTCTGTGGCTCGAAAAACGTTATTGACGTATTGGTGCCAGCATCAAAGTCAATCTTCTAGGTTCACTAAGTCACAAGTATACCGTATTGTACCTGGCTCTTTACTGGACTTTAAGCTTGCGGTTCCCTTCCAGCTCGGCAGATTCCTTCGTGTTTCAAGCTATGTTCTCAGCCCAGCAACGTTTGTCTTTTCTTAAACTGCGTAAAAGAGACAAAATGGGATAAACCCCCCCCCCCCCCCCCCTTAATGATTTTGAACATTGTGTGATTAAATCTTTCAGCGCAACTAACAATAAACCAAATCTGTTCATATTGTATGTTATGTAAACTATTGATAATAACAAAATATCTTCGTTGTCGTAACTGCCTGCAGCCAAACACGTGTACGATTCGCTTAGAGAACGAATTTTATCTCTACCTACGTGAAACTAACCGCGATAACGTATTGCTGCAGCCATTTTGTATTTTAACACATACAGCGTTCTGAACTTCGTAAATAGGTACGTAACTTCTATGTATTTATTTTTGTAGTTTAGCAAGAGCGGTTTCTATGCAATGTGCATGCATGCACGTTTCTATATCGTAAATACATGTTAACTAAGTATAAATCGAACAAGTTTGAGCTGTATCAACAGTGTCTTTGTATAAAAACGAAATTGAAAATTTTGAAAAACCTAGTCACCATACACCATCCCTGAGATGATACTTATCAAAAGTGGGTTGAAGTTGGTTCAACCATTTTAAAATAAATCTATACGAGTATATACTTTAATAGCTTGTTCTTTTATTTTTGTTTTTTATTTATTATATACTTATACAATACACAAAAGAATTTAAAAAAATCAAGGTATATTTCGGACCCTACTGGGCCCGGCATCAGTTGATATAATAATGACATTTACAATGAAATAAAAAATTACAAATCTTTTTAATACTCATTGTCACCATGTCAATTTTCAACCATTTTAGAGATACGAGGTAACAACGGAGTGCACAAACAAACAACCTCCGACCCCAAATGCATCAGATCCATTCCGTATTCCGTCTTAGCTATAAGTAGGTGTATTGACTACCTAATTAATAAGGTCACACAGGCTGGCATTCGAGCGAGAAAAACACCTTGGTTGAGCGGATTTAACACAAGATGTTGCTCGCTATAAATTGCCCAGTCATTTGCGATTGCCCGTAATGTTATGTCTGCCCCTCTTTTGTCTTGTGCCTGAAGCAGATCGGGAGGGAAGGGAGGTCCGTGTAGATTTGTGCTGGCGGAGTATATAAGGGGAAGGTTGGTAGAGCGGTGGCGAGGCCGGGCTATCGATCGGGCGCGTGGCGGCCCGGCCAGAGCCCAACACCTCACTAGCAGTACGAATGTGCATGCAGTATACCTTGTTAGACAATGCAGTTTCTGGCACTGACCCCCCGGTGACATTCTATTAATTAATGCAGCTACGTTAGCGATTGTGTGCGCATTTTAACTGCGTTACCTTCATGTTTGTGAAACTTAATTTGTTATCTAAACATAAATAACATTTCTTTTAATAAAAAAATTACAGTAAATTAAGTACATATGTGGGATTATAACCATACTAACGAGTACCGAAAGAGGGGGTATTAGTATCTTAATTAATCTCTATTTAGTATCGTAAAGGCTTTTTGGTACAGGGTAAAATAACATTGTATTTGCGAAATTATTGATTTTAATTTAACAAATTATAACTTTGCTAGAACATCGATTGAAGAATGGGTATGCAACGTAAAATTTAAGTCATTTTGCTAACGAAAACTGGTGATAGTATTCGTGCATAATGATCAACTTTTACTATGAAGCCAACCCTGAAATCGTGAAAAAAAAATCAGCTGTTCCATACATTTGGGTCTAGTAGGTAATTTAACTTTTCTATGGAACAGCTGATATTTTTTTCACGATTTCATTGTTGGCTCCATAGTAAACGTTGTTCATATGGACGAGTACTATCACCAGTTTTCGTTAACAAAATGACATAAATTTCACATAGTATAAAAAATATCGAACCAAAAGAAGATAGATAGTAAAAAAGATAGAGAATAAAAAATAGCGATATTGTGAATAAGGTCAAACCGAAGTTGGTATCACCTAGTTACATCAAAAGTGGGGCAAGCAACAAGCAGTCTATCACTGTCGAATTTTGTTTATTATGTCTTTTTAGGGTTCCGTACCTCAAGAGGAAAAAACGGAGCCCTTATAGAATCACTTTGTTATCCGTCTGTCAAGACCCTGTTTCTCTGGCCCCGTTAATGGTATTAAGTTCAAAGTAATTCTTCACACAGAAGTCTACGGCCTCATAGTGCTGTTAAAATATCAGGGTTCTAACACAACGTGAAAAATAGTTATTGTCCTTTATGTAATCAATTTCATACAAATTGGCTCACCTTCGGAAACTTGTTGAAAAATGAAAATAAGATGAAAATCAAAAAAATATTTATTTGTATAAAAGCTTTCATAATATACACATTAGTTGCTGGGACGTCCTATTCTTTCTTACCAAAAGTACAGCCGAAAGTTAAAATAAAAATAAAATCCTAATTTCGCATGGAAAATGTAATCTAGTAGATTAATTTTAACCAATGATGTGTTTGAAAACCTTCACAATATTCCTAAAATATTGTTTCTCCTGAAATACGTTTTCAATTTTGTGCCCGCTACTCAAACTCAATAAAACAGTAAATGTAAAAATGTATATGCTTTCAACAAATTATAATCAACCCGTGAAGTGATGTTTTTAGGGTTCCGTAGTACCTGAAAGGTAAAAGAAACCTTTATGGTGAGATGAGACTCCGTTGTCCGTCCGTCCGTATGTCTCATAACTTTCTTGAAATTTGCCACAAATTCACTTGCACACATAATACGGTGTAAAAAAAAGTTAAAATTGTTCCAATACAAAATAGAGAAAAAAAAGGACAATATGGGTATCAAATTGTAGATATCAAAGAGCTGATTATAAAATACTTTTGCTATATTTACTGGCACCGATTTCGAGAAATCTTTGAAAAACCACAAAAAAATGCATGTCCCCCCTCCCCCATAGTTCCGAAACTGGTAGACCGAAAAATATGAAAAAAATTAAGATTATAGGTCATAACTGGCTAATTACAGGAAAAATATAGCGATTAAAAAAAAGTTGATAACAAATGAGAAATATAAAAAAATGTAGAATAAAGGAAAAAAATATTTTATAAAAATACAATATGGGTATCAAATTGTAGATATTAAAGAGCTCATTAAAAAACATACAGTTTTAATCTATTTACTCGCACCGATTTCGAGAAATCTTTGAAAAACCGCAAAAATGCATGTCCCCCCCTTATTTCCGAAACGAATGAACCGAAAAATATGAGAAAAAACATGGTAATTTAGGATTACGTAAAGATTACAGGAAAAATATAGCGGGTGAGAAATTCACGATAATAACAAAATGACAAAATTAAATTTTTCATCCACGAGTTTTATTTCGAGTACGGTATAAAAATATTTGAGTCTCTCTTTTGTGGTACAATCAATTCTTTTTTTAGTTATCATAAGCAGTTATGGGCAAAATTTTAAATTCCTTCTTCCTGACTGTTCCCAAAACTGTCGAATTACGGAACCCTAGGTATGCGAGTCTGACTCGCACTTGACCGGTTTTTTTTAGTCGTGAAAACTAATTGATTAGTAGTAAACTTAAAAAAAAACCGGTCAAATGCAAGTAGGTCTTACGCCTTGAGGGTTTTTTACCATTCTAATAAGTTGGATAAAGTAACAGAAATCATTCATTATTTATAGGGCAATAACTTTATTTCGCGTTTATAGGAGCCTGATTTTTTGACAGCACCATGGGACAACGGGACAATTGAATTTTGAAGGCAGTATTAGTTTCAAGTAGGTATATATCTCTCAAGGGCCCGAGAAAAAGGGTCTTGACAGACGGATAAAAAAGTGATCCTATAATGTTTTTTTTATTATTTTTTTATTTAGAAGTACAGAACCCTAAATATATCGAACCTCTCATACTTCGGTATTTTTGGAGCATGGGGCTGATATACAGAAAAGTTTGGTAAAAAAATGATCATCTGGCTGGCAACCCTAGCTCGAACGTTGACGGCACCCACCGTGTACTCGTACCACAGAGTGACTCGTACTTTGCTTGCAGTTTTTTTCATATTGAGGATACTACTCCTGCGTGGCTAGCACGCGCCATAGATAGCATCTAATCTATCAACTAGCGCTCTCACGCATACCGCTTTTGTGAATGTGCGTGCGAAACAGCAAGTATGATGGAATGACATTGTATCGACGGCGCGTGCTAAACTCCCTGAAGTTTATGTACCGATCTGATAATTTATTTAATAATTAATGAAAATTCGAGATTCCGTTTGAACATTGCCTACATTCTATCCAGGGAAATTCGTCAGCAATCGTGGCTTATCTGCGAAAAAAATCCTACGCTTCGTTGGAAAGCAAGCTATTTTTACCCAAAAAGGGTTACAGAGGATGGCAAATTCATTAGGTATAGGCGACGCGACGTAGCAAAGGGCAGTACAAAATAGAAAATAATAATAATAAAACTCTTTATTGCACAAAAATACAAATTATTAAGTAGCCTTTGTACAAGGCGTGCGTGAAGCTAGCTTTCACCTGCACTGCCCCCCTTCCTTGCAACTGCGATGCCACCAGTCACTAACTTCGCAACCACCTTCTGTGTTGGGCCGAACTGCACAGCCGTTTTTGCTGTTGCTGTAAGTGGGCTTACTCCTGCGTCCATCCATCCATCCATCAGCCTGTTTCGTCCACTGCTGGACATAGGCCTTCCCAGGGTTTCGCCACTCTTGGCGGTCCTCCTGGAAGAAATGACCATACTCACACACGCTGGGCAGGCGGGTTGGTGAGCGCGGTGCCGAAACCCTTGCACCAGTGACGCCGCTGCCCGTCATCAGTCTGTTTTATATAAGGGCTGGCAATTTGGGATGGATATACCGCCATCCATCGGTCCCAGGCGATGGTGGGCCGCCTGGTTTTTCCTGAGAGCTGTTCTCTTACTCTCCCCCGAATAACTTCGGGAGGTTTTGATGGTGGCTGAGCCCGGCATCAGCTCTACCACCTATACTCGTGCGTGCCACAGTATAATTAAATTAAGCAGTCTTACGTCTTCATAGAATCGCCCGAAACGACGTCGTTCCAAATCTCAGTGAACTACGGTACAGGACAGTCGCTTCAGTGTGCCGCAGTTATTACGTACGGACGCGGAATGTTAGACGCTCCCGCGCATTTATTTACGTAAATTTGGCACGTAGGTATCGATTATATTGTTCAGTGTATAGTAGATGTTTGAACTCGTCTATATCGGAACCAGAGGTGCAATTGTGTAAGACAATGGTATTCAAATTGATTGTCATATGGCTATTCGGCTAAGCAAATTAGCCCGTTTGACAATCGAAATCGTACATTTTTGGCTGTCAAATGAATACGATTGTCTTGTTTTGTTGTTAACAACCAAAAACGTACTATGTCAATTGTCGAACGGGCTAATTTGGCTAGCCGAATAGTCATATGACAATGGAATTTGAATACGATTGTCTTACACAATTGCACCTCAGAAATAACCTAAGAAAGACAGTCAGTGGGCAGCCCTAGTGCGTGATTACGTACCGAGCGTCCGTCCGTAGGTGATTATTTCAAGGACACTGCCGAGATAAAATACTGCTTAGTTCAAATCTACTGTGGTCGTGCACATGCCGCATTCGTTGGTTACGTAACACGAAACTCGACAGTGCAGAAATAGAGCTGGCTACCACTATTTTTATCCGCGGCATGGCATAGCAAATACCTTCCCTAGATGAATAAGGGTTTTTATCAGCTCGTTGATTGAGTCTCACCGCCCTGTGTTTATTACGTTTTCCATAGGGAAAGCTGAGTGGCGATCCTGTTTATCCGGACAGCCAGAGCGATATGGCTCGATGATTGCGTCGGGAATCAAATAACAACTACCGTCTATTTTACTATGTTTGAGAGTCAAATCTTCTAGTGACCTTTGTGCATCAACTTGGCCATCAGCATAGAGAGGCACTATCGAAAACCGGTCGTAAAAGTCAGCTGCCGTAACCGTAATCAAGGCGCCATCAAAATATACCATTATCAAACCATTGCAACAATGGCGCCTGAATTCTCTCCATCGATGACCACTGAGCTAAATGTGCTTGTCGATTTTAAATCCTCTTGCTTTGGAACTAAAACGATTTTGTATTGAATGTGTAGCATTAATCCAATAGCTGCTTAGATTGAAAAATATACTCCGTTTCAAGTTATAGAGGTTTAAAATAAGATAAATCTTCCATTCCGAATAGATTCTTATTCCGGTGTAGCTAGCGTGTAAATTGCGATGCACGTGCCTGTCACGGTATCGGCCTAGTTGCGCGTATTGCGTAAACGGCCGTAGACTTGGGCTCAATCTCGTTTGCTGACATAGTTTGCTGTGCTGCCTGTATCTACGCTTTAGATTGAAACTGGCCATCAAAATATCGTAATTAAATTAAATTTCATTACGCGCCCCTTTAAGGTCCTTGTTTACGTTTGACAAAACGAAGAAAAAAGAGTCGTCGCTCGAGAAATCATTGCGCAGTGTGGCAACGTTCTAAAAAGAATACTGTCCTCCATGTCTTCTCGTGGATGTTGTCGTAAAAGGCAACTAAGGGTTTATAAAAAAAACTGTTGTCCCTCTTCTTCTTTCCTCTTCGTCTTCTTCCTCTTCTACGCCAACAATATATGTCTCTGTCATAGAATGTAGTATTGAGCGTCATAAGACCATGCCATCGGATCTTGGCTCCGTCTGCAGAGATGACAGAGACACCTATTTACTGGTGATAAACTTCGGCCGTGGCTTGTCATTGTCTGCACCCTTATGACGAAAATGATGTCGTCGTTTGCCGTCTCTCTCCTAGTTTTAGGCCGAGCGTCTCATCAGGCGCGGTTATGGCCAAGAATAATCTCATTGTAGGTTCAAAAAGAATTCACGCCGTGGTAAATGGCAAAGCGTGGAGCGCTCAGTTCGTGGTAAACTGATGGCTGGTTACGCAAGGAGCAGGCGCGCGCGCACCGCACCGCACGAAGCGACACCTTTACTCGGTGTTGGTGACTCGGTGTCGTGCTCTTGCGACACCTCCGCTGCTTTCTCCAATTTATACGAAGCCTCTTCATTATCCATTTTCAACTCCGCGTACCAAACGAACTACTGCGCCTATCATGAGATAAATTTCATGCGATAAAAATCGTTAATTCGTTCTGCTGTAATCGTTTATCGCTTTTTTACGTAAGATATATTTTTGTTTCGTCTAAAAATATGATCCATTGAATCGTGCTTGATCTTCCCTAACATTGATTTACGCTATGTCATTTATGCCATGCCATGCCAAACGTGTCGTTCGTAGAGTTGCATTCTCGGCTGTGTATAAAATAGAGCTACAAATGGATAGACTGTAAACAAAAGGGCTATATACGAAGAACCCTCCCATGCGGAGTGCTACCACCACCCTCGTCATTTGCGCTACGACCCACGTTCTCGGCTCTTTGTTCTTGCCACTAAACTTGCCTGTATCGTTCTGAATTTATTTTGGTTATTTGGGTCACACACATGTAAGCATGGATGTTGCAAAGCTTCTATAAATGCGAGTTTCCTCAATGGTTTCATCACTAGCGCCGCCTATCATTATCATACCTTCCATATCATGTTTATCGCGTTTTATATGAGGTGAGTGTCGTTTATACCTATAGCCAAACTCATATTGAAGACTCCGTAAGTGGTCAGGACCAAGGTTGAATGACCCTTTCTATTTATACGCAAAATAAAATTTAGATAAATGAGTGCGTCGTAGTTGTTTTTGAACAGGTATCTATAGATAGACCCGCAGAAAAATATTTTTCGTATTTCACAAACAGGGTCATTGGACCTGTGTCCTGATCACTTATCGAGACTCCAGTATGAATTTGACATTATACTCTTCCTAAAGTAGGAAGGTAATTTGCGACCTCAGGTTAGTCATGCAAAAAAGTCGATTTCATTCAGTCAAAAGCGTACACAGTCAAGTGTCAACATCTAGTACTGTATGCTGTGTGTTCTTTTTACCAGGGCGTAAAGGTCATAATCCTACAGAAAAGTAAAGCTTAGCAAAACGTTGATTGTATGATATTTCGGTCGCGTGTTAGCAGCCAACGCGACGTAGCTTCATTCGTATCCAGTGGCAACAAACCTATATCCCTCGTCTCTGCTGATGTTTCTGTCGATCTCAAACAACGCATGCTGCGCTTTTCATTGCCGTCTGTATAAGGCGACCTACATTTTCTTCCGGAGCCCGGCCAGAATACGACCTTGTCCGAAGCGACGACACTCAGAATGACAGATTTCGGGAGCACTCAGTGACTATTCACCGTCTTACTTCTCGTCTACTCCTTTGTCCCTGACGTTCGTACAGAAATAGGAGCACTTGCCTGTTATTTTGTGTGAACACTTCCTGAATTTTATAGAAACACAAAAGTATAAAGCACATATCTTAAATGCAGCGTTATTTATTATTTATTTCTCAAAGCTCTGACTGACCCTTGTTTGAGATTGGCAACGCTCTTTGTTTGGTAAGCGGCAGTGCCCGTCGAATATTCCTTCTCACACGGACGTAATGCGTATACTTACTCTTTTGTACTTATATCTGTTTATGTATTTTACCTTCGAATAACAGGTAGGCAAGTACGATTCGGATCTGTCGACGCCTGCATGTATCGCCCTATTCGACTTCGTATTTCATGCAGATTGCAGAGCGCAGTCTTGCGTATTTATTGGCAGCAGCTCTAGACAAGCTCAGTGAACAAGTCTATTTCTCTGACAGTAGATCTGTCTGGCTCGAGCACAATGTCGGCTAGGGGTGCATGGTGCGTCGCCGGAGGGTCGATGGCGAGGTCGTTGAACCGGTAGGGCTCCGGTGCAGCGAGGTGCGTTTCGGCGGCGGGGGAGCACTGGGCCGGTCGTTGACACGCCGCGAGGGTGAACCCCCGCCCCGGGGACACCGAACTACAGATTGATTTTGATTTCCTATATCGCAATTCGCATGGCGATATGTCTTTGGCCGTAAGGAAAATGGTCCTCATCGAGCATTGCATTTTCGCAGAAACACTTTATTACCGTGCTCACAATCCGTCCGGACATTTATCTACTTATGACGACAATGGCATACGACGTCATTCTTTGTTTGTTCTATAATATTGTATGTTTCGAAGGTCGAGCGTGGAAACTTCTTCCGTCATACGATTTTATTATAAATAATAGTTTATGCAACTTTTAGTCCCTATTTTCTATTATGTTTGCTTTGTTCAAACTATCAAAAGTTGCTTGTTACAGTTGGTAGAGCACAATTTATTATTATTACTTCTATAGCTGTAGTCGTATTGTTATCGCCTACCTACGCCACTTTAGAAAAATTTCAAATGCGTGGTACACAAAAAATAGGAAGTCCTACCTCTACCTGACTCGTGAAGTCGTGAAGCCAACAGAACAGCTGATGTCTTTTATGTAAAGTTAGAGAAAGCCTTTCCAAAAATAAATTTAACGTTTGTAGACAGTAAAATTCTCTTTTATACGCTTTTAAACGTTTCTACGAAGTTAAATTGAAGTTCGTTGTCCAGGAAACCTTTGAGGGGATGGTCTAGGAGCAAGGTTGTGGACAGGTCTGCAGGCTCCGGGTAGGAGGGCAGTGATAGGGCTTTCTTGATGATGTCTTCGAGGTGAGCTGGTTTCGCACGTGGCTGGTCGCGGCGGCGCGAGACGGGTTGTCGACCCGTGGCCTTGGTCCGCAGCCCCTCGCCCGACCACCACGCTGACAAACCAAAACCGACTATATGACTAGAGGCACAAAACTCAAACGGGGTTCCTTCTCCACGAACTCAAATTTTCAACAAAAACCGTGTTAAAGCTCAAGTTAAACTTTTTACGGTATCTATACAGTATCAGTGTTGTTTTCGGTGTTTCAGTAACTGGATGGATGGAGTTTACGTTTGTGGTTTTCGTGTAATTTGCGGTCGTGTTCAGCACCTTTCTGTTTGTACCCCCTGACCATAAGCAGCGACACGTACGTGATGAACCTACATACATACCTATTTTATTATTCTACTCATGTAATATAAAATCAATACCAGGAGCCAGTTTAAGAAGTCATAAAAATTGCTCTGAAATGTCAATAATTCTATAAAATATGCGCAAGCGCAGGCAGCAGTTCTATTTAATAACAAGATCGTTGATTGAACATTTAGGTGTTGCGGAGCGAGCGTCGAGGATAAAACGTCCGGAGTCAAGGAAGGTCACAGCAGCAGAATCGCAAATCAGTGTGACGACCGTGTATTAGCGTTGTTTTTTATTTACAAGTGGCTTGAGGCTGATACACGATTCGTTGTTGCAAAACTAAAAATATTCAGCGCTTGGTTGACCAGATATTGTGCTGTCAGGTTCATGGAAGTAGGAACTGTGTTGACATTTTAGAAATATAGACGAACAGCTACTTATCAGCTTACTTATTTTATTATCAGTTTTGAGTATCTGATCAGTATAATAACTGCAAATCTGCAGGATTGTTGCGCACAACTCGCCATAGTAGGTATAGTAAGCGATTGTAGTAATAAACTTCGCGGTGCTATCTACCTGGGCCCGGCACCTGGCTACCGGCTTTGCAAGCCGTCGATTGGGTTCATTTTTTTGCCCCATGACGAGCTTGAGATTGCTTGGATTGTAACTCGGCAGGTTTACTTTGGAGACAAGTCGTTCGATCCCTACAGAAGCTCCATATTTAGATCGATGTTCGTTAGAATTAATGTATGCCCCTAACAAGTACCGTTCACTGCATCCGGTTGTTTATTTATTAAGCATGCGTGAAACCCTTTTGTTTACTAGAGTGTCGAGCTGAGGTCAAAGTCATTGGATATTCTGTTCTATGATGCTAGGATTTGTATTGCACACAAAATCCACTTGTTCGGATTTGCTGTTGATTGCGATATAGAGTATCAGTAAGATACCGTATCAACAAAAAATGATAACCTAATTCTCCTGCACTCAATACGTTTTAGTAACTGACCTAAACAAGAAGTCAGTGTCCTTTGCGTCCATTTTTAACCTCGCCTATCTCCATGTGGAAACTTGATTTCGTGTTGTGTTCTTATTTGAAAGCCGCTCGATCGCGAAGTCGCTAGTCGGTGCGTGTTGCCGATCCGCTGGACGGACCGGACACCGGACCGAGCGGTCGTTCACCAGTCCTGGCCCTTTGGCCCGCCTACGGGACTGCGATACGAACGAACGAACACATGGCATCGCATACGCACTAACTTTGTGTATAAACAGACAGACAGAGGAGCAGAATAGAACCACCGCTGCGGAGTGAAAGTGACCGTAACCTATGATGATAAAGCTCTCGTACTTGCGTCAAGTCACACATAACTTTTACTGCCTTCTATTGAGGGTTTATGTTTGTTCAGGTCTTTATTATATTATGTAAGTCTCATTTTATCCTAGGTACCTTGGAAGTTTAAAATGACGCATCTTATTTTTACGAGTATCTCATTTAGTGCTTCGATTAAACACTCGTGTTAGTAGCATATTGGAATTAACCCTATTAGCTAATGCTGGTAATGGATACAGAAAAATGGCGCCCTGCAATAAGTAACAATGGCCCATTTGTTAAATAGGCTGCAATGGTCAATTAACAAATAAGATATAAACTGCACTGGTGATAAATAACCATAATGCATATGGTAATTATGATAACAAGAATTCAGTTTACTAAACTTGATATCTAAATATTATTATTAGAGTGCATTACAAACCACAGAAGATAAATTAGAAACAAATGTTAAACTTGATATCAATAATCGAAATCAACTCTCCAAATGTCATAAACATACTTTGGCATACGAGTATAGTATATCTATGATAATTTTTATGTCATACTGGTTGTAGCAAATACACATTATAGGTATATTATATTATGTAAGTCTGCATTTACATTGGAGCTGGCTTTTTTGGCTTCCCCCCACCAGCCGTAAAGATGGACAATTTTTCTACTTACCTCGATACCTTGGGTTTTACAGTCAATGATTTATTACTGCTGTGTCTAGGTCATGTAGGATGACGGACATTAAGACCTCGAACGTAGCCCATAGGCCTAGTACTCGTAGTTCGCAACCAGGCCAGCCCTCGCACCGTTAGGAGCTTGCACCGTTACGCTACATTGATGATTGCTCCCATTTCACTTGAGTACCCCCAGCTACTCCGATCTGCCTATCTTTCAATCCAACTGATAAACAATTCGATCGTGCGGAACCCATCGGTGAAAATAAATATCTATTTTAATGGATGGAAATGCTTTTTTATTGTTAGAAAAGAAACATAAGTATTTCCATGTTGTTTTCCTGTATATCTATGTCAGCAAACGCAGCCCTTTTGCCACGGTCATGTTTTTCTCCCTCATCATTGAATATGTACCTAATATCAGCCTATACAAGTATATCCTGTCTGAAATATCTCAAAACCTCGTTTTGTACGTAAAGGTTGTTAGACCATGCGGGAATGGGGTTTCGGGGGCCTAGATATTTCCGACGGGTTATATCTACAAAATTATTGTTCATCAATTTCTAATACCCAGCGATCTAATTCCAAAATCAGGCACGTAAAATTGTAATGATGGCATTATTATATTATTTCATTACTTAGCATATAAAATAATCTATCTTCATCAAGAATGCATCTTCTCTTGAACAGAACACACGTATTTTAAAACCAGAATCGATAGTTACGTACTTTACCTCTGGTTAATTTATAATTGGGATCTTGTTTTTGTTATCATACTGTTGTTGGTACTTTCAATTTATTTTCATGTTGGTATTTGTTACGCGTACGTCAGTGTTGCTGTAGTTAACGGTTTAGCCGAATGAAGCAATATTTATCTCATGTTTGTTTTCTTTGTCAAAATATTGTTGTATTGACTAATAATAATAATAATTTAAAAAACAGTCGTTTGTATGTGAATAGTATGATTATTAATGAATAACTGAGTTTTTAAACCCTAAGCAATCATGAAAATTTTTGAATGTCAATGTCATGCTCCCGTAATAATAATTAAATTTTCCATCTGCATTTCTTTGTTCTGTTTTAGTTAAATTTATATTTGAATGTGTCGTTTGTGATTAATTGCTTAGGATCACTAAAATGTATCTTTCCAGTACTTCCTACACAACGGAACGTAAAACAAAATCAATACCTATGCCGAAAAGTTGGAATTTAGAAAAATAACATGGCAACATTATTCAGTGACATGACAGCCAGCTGTGTGGAATGGATTGAAAGAAAAATAACTCTTCGAATCGTAAAGCAAAGCCGTCCTTGATGTGTCACCTTTTACAATAATTTCATCGAAACGTGCTCCTTAAGCTGTACGTCCGGAACGTTTATTTGTCTTGCTTATTTACGTGGAAGTGGTTAGAAGTCGATTGCTTGCTTCGGTGGCAGTCGAGCGCACAACTCTGAATGTTTATGTAACTCTGCAAGCATTGTTCGCATTACTGACTGTGTGTTTTTTGTCGTTGTTCCAGATAATCTCCAGTGCTCAAGTGATCTGAACGACCGTGAACAGTTGAGTGTAGTGCGAGTGGTGATGTGCTAAGTTTTGTGGTGCAGTGTATGCGAAGGCCGAGGTGGACCGGACGCCCGGGCATGTGGCCGGGTAGTTAGCGGGGCAGGCGGCCTGCGCAGGCCCTCGGAAGCAGCCGCGAGTGTCACCCAGCGTCGTCTATGGCCGAGCAACAAATAACACCGTCGTCGTCGCACTCTGCACTCACGAGAGAGTCCAGCAGGTAAGCTAACTGCTCCATCTTTGTCACCAGAAACCATGATTGACTCTAGTTTCTGATTGTTGGTCACCATAACAAGCAAGAGTTCCAAAACAAACAAAGACATAATGTACTACTTATAGGATCTGATCCAAATTATTATAGTTATAGTTAAAGCCCAAAGTTGGGTAAAATCTGAAAAAAGTCAAAAAATAGGTGTGACTATGAGCAAAGCATGGAAGAGCATGTTAGGTTGTCATGTTATTAAAAATTGGGCACAGAGAGGAGCGAGGCAACCCCCAAAGTTTTGTATAACATTACCCGGGTAAACCTAGGTTTACTTGTTTTTCTAGCATTATCCATAACAGATACATTTCTTAGTATAAATTTTTGATACTAGAAATAATACCTTTGTTGCTTCATGCTTTTTCCAAAATTAAAGAATAAAAATATGAAAGAGCTTACCGCCAGCTTATTATAATTAATTGTGGGATACTATATCTGATTCGAAACCAATAGTATCATCATCAGCATCCCTACTCCATTTTAACACAGACTCAATGTCATCATGGAAAATCTAGTATTTCATGACAAAATCAGACCTAAGCTTCCCCCCAAAGTGGGTCAATTGTTATTAATTATTGTAGTGCATAAATAGGAAAATACAATCTTATAAATTGTGCTACAATACTAAATTGATAAATTTAATAGTATAATGTAAGTGTAGAATTTATTTCAAATAGTCTATCTCATGAAGTCTGTTTGGCTATGATTGTGGTAGTGAAGTGTACAGATAAGCGCATTTTGTGTGTGGTAGGTCCTGTAATACTCCTGAGGTTACACATACTAGAAAAAGTGTGTATACACATACTACTACAATCATAGCAATAGACTTTGTGACGTAGATGTGTGCGGCTTTTATTAAATGATGACAGGAAGCGCCTATGCCAAAACCCTTCTTCAACAATAATTGCCAAGTGATTGAGTTTTTGGAATCTGAAAGTATAATTAATCATATTCTGAGAACATTTGTTCATAATAAAATTCCCATGACTCATACAGTACATAACAATGTCTGAATCAATATTGGCAGAAATAAGATTCCTAATGATAAGTAACTACCACTTGCAACAAAGGAAACTTCCATCTCATGTTATAATTATAAGTGAACTCTTTATTTATACTTGCTTTCAAATGCTTGCCATATCCTTAGTTTCAGTTTGTAATCCTTATCCTTGCATAATTATTTTGGTTTACTGACAAATAATGACTCATCACCCTATAGCCATAGACGTGTATTTAGATTATTTATCTATGCTTTCATGCTTGTCATGACTAAGAAATGTAACTATACATCCATTTGTAACTTTAGTGTTTATGACAATGGTATGTGATTGACAATAACAGGAAACCATAACAAATTGGTAGATACATTTTGAATGAGGTTTAGTACCTACCTACATGATTATACATTATACATGATATTACATATACTCACACCTGTTTCCCAGAGGGGTAGGCAGAGACTAAAGTTTCCATCTCCTAAGGTCCTGACACACACCAAAGATTACAATTTATGAAAAATACTAATAAAATAAAATAATTTTGCCAAGTGTGAGTCGGACTCGCAAAGTCGGACAAAGGGTATTGTCTGGTTATACAGAACTCTAAAAACAATATGGTAAATGATAACAATATAGAGACCATAGCAACATCAAGGGACCAAAAAACAAGTTGCAAAACAAACAATTCAGCACCTTTTGACTATGGAGCCTGAAGTTTTATTATTTGTTGTTTTATCTTAAAACAGGGTTAAAAAAAATGATTTTTGTATGCATATATTATTCATTAATTTAGTTGTATTAGCTATTCTGGTTTCTTTTGACTTGGCGCTTCTTTAGTAAGTTGCCAATTTTGTCAGAAATGTCCTTTTAGAGAGAGCAGCCTGTTGAAGCTCTATCTTCCACTTTCACCATATGTTATTTGCATCAGTTTGTACCTTCTATTAGATTCAGATCATGTCAACAAGATGATCACAGTCAATTAAATTAAAACATCAGGCCTATGGTTGCATTAATATCATTAGCATTACTAAAAATATTTCCCGTAATATATATATTTTTATCTAATGGTTTAAAAATTTACATAATGGAATTCCAATAAAAACACTTTGCCATTATTTTACTCCCCTAACCCCTCGGCATAGTATAAATAAGTAATAGTATTCTATCTCCATACAAACGGGCCGAAACGAACCCCCCCCCCCAAACTCGGTTCACCACGGTTGACGACAGTCGCGATCGCACCGCAGCAGTTACGTACGCACCGCACGTTGTCACTGTGACGCTCCAGCGCATTGGTATTGATTTCAAGGACACCGCCTAGTTAAACTACTGTTGTTACCTATACGAGGGGCGTTCAATATAAAGTGAAAATGAGATGCAAACTCTTTTAATATTAGGAAATTAAATACTGGCCGGTAAAGCTAATCTATCTAGCTGATTGATATGAAAAAAAAAACTGACTGTCTTTTGTTTAAAAAAAAATACGGTAATTTCTTTGCAATGCTATTGAGTGCAATAGCAAAAATGGAGAAAATTTAACTGCGCACCGTTATCAAATACTTGTGTTTGAAAAATTGTTCTACGGACCAAGTCAATTTAGATTTACGGGACACTTTAGGGTCTAATGCTCCTCCGTATTCGACAGTCGCACGTTGGTGCGCCGAATTTA
This sequence comes from Ypsolopha scabrella, assembly GCA_910592155.1. Lineage (NCBI taxonomy): Eukaryota > Metazoa > Arthropoda > Insecta > Lepidoptera > Ypsolophidae > Ypsolopha > Ypsolopha scabrella. The sequence continues at coordinate 12,039,545 of OU342962.1, read as the reverse complement.
GACGTGGAAGAACATCGACCATGGACGACCTCCGCTCCGGACGCCCTACTACAGAGCAGTAACTGAAGAAATTGTGAAAAAAGTCGAAAACTTAGTTTTAGCGGATCGTCGTGTCATGGTTCGTTTTATTGCTGAAAATGTAAAGATTTCAACGGGGAGCGTGCATAATATTTTACATGAACGCTTGGGTATGAAAAAGGTATCTGCGCGTTGGGTACCAAGAATGCTTACTGACACGCAAAAACAAACTAGAGTTAAGATTTGTCAAGAAGCTTTGGACCTGATACAGCAAGACCGGGAACTTTTTTTGGCGCGATTTATAACAATGGACGAAACATGGCTCCATCATTACGACCCTGAAATGAAACTGCAGTCTATGACATGGAAAAGGCCATCACCTCCAACTCCGAAGAAATTCAAGGTGGGCCCATCTGCCGGTAAGGTCATGGGCTCTGTTTTTTGGGATGGTAAAGGGGTAGTAATGATTGAGTATCTCAAGCATGGAGTCACTATTACGGGCACTTTATATGCCAAACAAATAGCAACATTGCGCAATAAGATCCGCGAAAAACGGCGAGGTAAACTCTCGAAAGTTGTGCTGTTCCACCAGGACAATGCCTCGGCACACAAGTCCGCCGTTGCAATGGCTGCAATTCGTGATGCTGGGTTCGATATCCTTAAGCATCCTTCATATTCACCAGATCTCGCCCCCAGTGATTTCTACCTATTTCCGAGATTGAAAGAACACCTGAGAGGCCACAAATTTGAAGACGACGACGCGGTAGTCGCTGCAGTACAAAATTTTTTAAGTACTCAAGATGAGACCTTTTTTATAGATGGAATTTTAAGTTTAGAAAAAAGATATACTAAGTCCATCCATCCATCCATCAGCCTGTTTCGTCCACTGCTGGACATAGGCCTTTCCAGGATTTCGTCACTCTTGGCGATCCTCCTGGAAGAAATGCCCAATACTCACACACGCTGGGCAGGCGGGTTGGTGAGCGCGGTGCCGAAACCTTTGCACCAGTGACGCCGCTGCCCGTCACCGGTCTGTTTTATATAAGGCCCGGCAATTGGGGATGGATATACCGCCATCCATCGGTCCCTGGCAATAGTAGGCCGCCTGGTTTTTTTGCCTGAGAGCTGTCCTCTTACTCTCCCCCGAATAACTTCGGGAGGATTTGCGAGTAAGATGGTGGTACCTCCACAGTCGAGCCCGGCATTAGCTCTACCACCTACAAAATGTAACCTATACTAAGTGTATTATGCTAAAAGGTGACTATGTCGAAAAATAAAATGACATTTATTAAAAGTTGTTTATAACATACTCATTCTCACTTTTTATTGAACACCCCTCGTACCATAGTAAAAACATAATAGTAAGCTATCTTCACAGAGATGTCGACCGCGCGGCTTATGTGTGCGAGCCTGCGCAGGCCTGCACGCATTCGTTCTTTATCTGAGTGCACGCACGAACCACAGCACGCACACAACGACAATATCTCAGGCGGTTTCTGGCGGTGTGACTAGGGTCGGCAGCGCTCCGCAGTACGCCGCGCGCCATTTGTCGCATCGCCGCAAAATAAATTGACAGCCCTGCAGCAGTAGGCATTTAAGCCTCGCACGGCGCGGGAGTTGTTCTACTATTCCTTTTTACTATGCCTATACTGTGCCACGACTTCAAGCTTTGTGCGGAGCTTCTCGCTTTCGCGCGAGAGAGAGCGGGAGAGCATATAGAGCTCGAATAAAAGCGTAAATGGCCCCTGCGGCTCTGATGACAGGCGATTGCTCATTTCGAGAAATTTTCGGTAACTTTTTAACAAAGATGTTGGTGTATCTCACCGATGACGCATTGGATCTCGGCCTCGTTTCTGGTTTATTTGCATAAGCCCGAGATTTCACAAAACTCCAAAGAACAGCGTTAAATCGCATGATCTTGGTGGTCAGTTGACATCAGAATTTCGTGAGATGATTTGGTCTGGAAATCAATGTTGCAATAAGTCGATTGTTTCATGCGCGGTGTGGCAGGTGACGCCGTCCTGCTGAAACCACATTTCGTCCTGATTCATGCCGTCCAGTTGAGGCCACAAAAGTCCACAAGGTGGTCGTCTTTAGTCAAAACTCGCTGTGTAGTGCTTCGTGGAAGTTGAAGTTGTTGAGAACGATGCCGAATTGATGTCGGGTTTTCGGCGACACTCGTTTACAGCAGCAATGTTTTCAAGAGACCGACCGGTACGTCGACTCAAAGGAGACTGATTGTCCAGCTTCTTCAAATAGTTTGACCACTCTTCGAATTGATGAAACAGGTGCACTTTCGACCGAAAATTCCGCGAGGTTTGAGAGCAGTGTCAGGGTAACTTTCCCCATTTTCGTAATGGATTTTCACAATTATAACGCATTTATTTTGCGTAGGGCTTTTAATTAATCGGTGCAATCATAAGTGACAGCTGTAAAACCCCAGAGAGGCCAAATGCAGGGAAAAAAAATTGTCACCAAGTTAAAAAGTGCATTCTTATTGAGACACCCTTTATTATAAAGAGGTGTTTGTGAGTTTGGATGTAGAAGGTAATCTCCAGAACTAAAAATTCCTTCACCAATAGGAAGCTACATTATCCCTGAGTGCTATAGGCTATATTTTTTTCCCTGAAAACGGGCAGTTCCCTAGACATAGTCATTAAAAACCCTGGGGCCGATTTTGAAAATCTGTACGTTATGGTCAGATCTTAGATCTTTTATAATATCCATATAAAATTCTTTCTCTGTTGTAATGGTGTGGCTCTTCACTTGGACATAGGCTATAGTTTTCTCCTGGGTATGGGCAGCTCCCCAGGAACATAGTCATTAATAACTACAGAACCGATTTTGATAATTATTGCACTGTTTCGACAAAGGTTACAGGTCGTTCCATGGATACAAAGTAGGTCTGAGGAGACATAGTGGGTAATCTCTGGAATTACTAAACCGATTTTGACAATTCGTTCACTGTATGATGGTGTGTAATGGCTACTCTCTCTCTCTTCATTGATGTGTAATGGTTACTCTCTCTCTCTTCACTTGGGCATAGGTTATACTTTGTTAATAAGCAAAGGTAATAGGCAATTCCCTAGGGACTAAGAGGCGGTTTACATTTTCATGCAAAAATGTAAAATTTCCAGCGCTTACATTACCATCTCAGGAAATTTTTTAATGCTGTTGAATACACGTTAAACATAGGACAATCTTTCGTATAATATAATAAATCGGTCCACACGGCGCGGTGCAGCGCCGCTCCGCAAAGATTTTGCCTTGAGATCGATGCCGCACCGCCCCGTTCGGACAGGCTCTCAAGGCAAAATCTCTGCCGTTGCGGCGCCGCACCGCGCCCGTTAGGACCGGCCCTGAAACGTTTTTCGTGAGATTAAACAAGTTCCTCGTTGAAGTATAACACCAATACAGCAGTGCAAGTTATTGATGTAGCTTATTATTGTACAGGTCTTCTCACAGCAGGGTGGTGGGCGGTCGGTTGTCGCGACGAGCCAGTCACAGTCGTCGAGGTAGACGCCACGGGACGTCGCCACAGCCGCGCGCCGCCACAGACGTGCATCAGGAGCTTCGAAGGAGCTCGCGACTCGTCAACAGCCTGCCCAGGTACACCATCGTCAGACCAGAGGAGGTTGTGGTCAGCCCCCTGATTCTGTATCGTAAAATCAGTTGCCAACCGAGTGCCTATCGATCGTCGAAAGCATACATATACTATCGAATTCCGCTTATATCTAAGGATACGTTCGCACTTCAAATGACGTCACAATTCGTACATAGTTCAATACCCATTGAAGGTTTTAATTTTTTGCTGTCCGTCCGTATGTCACGGGTCCTTAGTTAGTAGACGGAATGAGTCATATATCTTAGATTTGTATGTTTTGTGTAAGGGTTAAAATGATGTTGACCCAAAATTGAATATTGAATTGGAAAGGGAGTAGAAAAATATTTGTTACCTTCATTTCTGGAGCTCAAATATCTCAAAAACTGAATAAGTTGAAAATTTGTAATTTCTGTACCAAAGTACCAATTACTCATTTATTTGTGTTAACAACAACTGCTGCAAAATATTTCCATTCTAAAGTTCTTGTGTTGTGGGTTTAAATTATGTTAACCATTTAGTCCCAATCAAACCTTTATACGTAGGTATTTTTAGCGTGTTCCCATGATTCTGAAGCTTATGCAATATCATACATTTCCGAATCTTGTTTCCTGTATCCCCAGGTCCGACTACTCCCTAACGGAACGGTGGTCTTACGGCGCCGACGTGACATACGAGACGCGCTACGACGCCGACAAGACCGGAGACGAACTCAAGCGAGCGCAGACCTCCTCGCATGACCGCAAGAAGCACAAGAGCCACTCGTTCTCCAGCAGTACAGCCGACGACTGCATCGCTTACTGCACGCGCTCACGGACTGCTCTACGAACCAGCGAGAGTGCCTGTGAGCCACCCAACACACCCACATCGCCCGATACACAAACGAACCCAGAAGGTGGACTCCTGCCGCTCGACGAAAGGGACTACGCGTACTCACCCTTCAGCTCGTCCACCATCACAGAACTAGTCGACTCTGACTATTCAGTGTACAGTCCCACTGCAGACAGGCCTAAAGGGAAAAAACGAAAGCGCTCTCATCGCTCGTTGTCCCACAGGAAGACCTCACTGATCAACCTCGAAGGTTACAGCAAGAAGTTTAAAATAGATTTACAGAAAGAAGCGGCGGAGACCAGTAAGGAAGGCTCCTCAGATTGGAAGTATTCAAGACAGGATACCGAAGGTCACCAGCTTGCGACTGGGACCTCTTGTTCGTATCCGTTGAGGAGTCGCCATTCCCTTCTCGGAACTCCCACTTCCACCGTTACCACAGATCACTCAGGTAAACAACTAGTCACCGTTTTCTTTCCACTGGACATCGCATGCCTTGTTAATCAAGGTACTTGTACCATTTAAGATAAAGTAGATACAACTGATTCGATGCATGCAGTCTAGTGATGGCGAGTGAATAACAATTTTAGGTGTCATCAATTTATAGAGCAGATAGTCTCTGAACTCGACCACTCCATGTTATTAAATGTTGAGCTTATCCAACAGTGTTATCGCTGACATCAAGTGCAGGCATTCAACTGCAGATAACCGTTTGTATGTATTTATTACAGCGAGTCCGTCGCGAGTCGACGCGCACGCGCAGAGCCAAGACAAGCGGAGCGCTGCCGACGCACGACTCCGCTCCTACACTCCACCACCCAAAGATTTACAAGGTAACTACAGCGATTAGCGCACAATTGTTAGAGGTCATTCTACATACTTGGACACGAATCTTGTTTATCGTCATAGGATTTACACGTGTTTTTATTCTTTTCAGAAGCGAGCTCATCAAAGGCGCATAGTTCGGTTAGTAAATTGCTGATAGTACCTCGCGATCTCCCGTACTTACGTCAGACTAACGCGCGAAGGGTGAGTTTGTTTGTTTTGTCAACCGTTTTATTGTCTTTTAATGTTATTAATAGAACAAAGCCTTAATGCAGTGGGAAGTTCCACGAACTAACAGTACATGTAACAAGATATTTTAATACATCGCAATCGCAATGAATAAATCAAATCGTATCTTGTCGTCATAAAATCCCTCGCAATTTTACAGCTTTAAAGTGTTGTTTACTACAGTAATTCAATGTTCCTTGTTAAAAACGTTACCTAATTTAGCCATACGCTTAGGGAAATCAAATCAGCCATTCGTGCTGTGAGACGTCATACGTTTTGGTTTGATGCTTAGATCACTAAATAACATACATATGTAAAAGATCGGGCCAATCAAGAAGGCGTGTGTGAAGTTAGCCACAGATGACATCGTTAGGAATTCTCGGATTGTCGACAAAGATGGGGTAGCCTAAGATCCCTCCTTAAATAAAACGACCTTCTTCGAGCTGATTAATGTATGAAGAGTATTTTATATTCAATTAAATATGTCTATAAATATATTGCAAATGGGTTGTCTAAACAACTTCAGTCCAGAATATGATTAATTAACAATTAAAAAAAATTTTTTTTTACCACTTCACTTTTTTGTTAATGGACAAATTCCATACCAATCGAAAATATTATATGAAGCCCAAAGAATATGTAAACGTTAGGTTGACTATTTTGTTCACGTCACAACTCTTGGGTAGGCAGGTATGAACAGGTAAATCGATACTAGTAACTTGCACCGGTCTGGTTAATGAATTAAAGTTAAATTAAAATAAAGATTATTTCATTACGAACACGGTGGCATAGGGTTGTCTGCGAAAAATCAGTCCTGAATTCCGGTTGTCGAATTTTAAAAAATTGGCTGCGAGTGAATATTTTTGTCGAAAGACAATGCTTTCATTCTAAACTTGGGGTCATTTGGCAATCTATACGATAAAATAAACATACATTTTATTTTCGATTAATCGAGCCCATCGATTAATCGAAAATAATGTATGTTCACTGGACTGAAATTTTTTAGACAACCCATTTGCTATATATTTATTGACATATTTAATTGAATATAAAATACTTTTCATCCATTAACCAGCTCGGTGAAGGTAGTTTTAAGGAGGGATCCTTTACTAGGGGGATATATCCGCATGTGAAAGCTAACTTCACACCTGTCTTCACTTGGAAAAGTATCACGATCATTCACTAACACTAGTTTATAAGTTATATTGTATTACTAACACTTTATGGATCCTGTCTGAAATAAATGACGTTCACTGTTAGAGCCATCAGGCTGTGGAATTCTCTTCCGTACACAATCCGAGATTGTCGCACTATCTCCTCTTTTAAAAAGAAACTAAAGGAATACTATTCAGCAAATCCTTAAGCTATCCTAAATATGTTTAATTATTTATTGCTGTATTATCAATTATCATGTATCGTTATGTCATGTTTATATATAGTCAGTTTATATTAGAGTTAGTTATATTAGTATGTATGTTAGATATATTTATATATTTATATATATTTTATACACCTATGTAAGTATTTTAGTATGTAGTACGTACACATATGGTTACCTATTTATTTTTTAAAGCACTCCTATACTCATTCGGTTTGCTATAAAAAATCTCTTTGAGAGATAAGCTCGCCGCTGTACTCAAATTATTGTATCAAATATTTGTAATCTCCTTTTTTGTGTACAATAAAGAATAAGAATAAGAATAAGAAATGATTTTATTATTATTATTATTACAAATAACGAAACAGGATTAAGGAAATACTGAAGATAGGTGTAGACTTTTCAGAGTGCCTTGGAGGTTAACAAAGCACCAATTACCTGACTAGGAAAAAACACAGTTTACAGTAGCCACCTGGGGCTGGTGTGTTAAAAAAACTAAAGCCCTCGCTAGCTGGTACGCTTGTGCACTAATCCGATCATAATTACCTATAATATAATTCTTAATGCAAATTTCATTATATCGGTATAAAAACATCTTCATTCGATATTGGATCTGTCCAGAAGACCATAGGAGCCCATGAACAAAGTTCTAGAGAATCCTGGGTAAAATATAGGTCGCATGTGTTTGTGGCTGATGTGATGACAATGGGCAAAAGTCTATGATTTTAATTTGTGAGCCACTGTTATCATTTTGAAAAATAAACGTAACGACAACTTACCTACTTATATGTTTTTATGCGTTATATTGTTTTATCTGTCTGATCCCGTTCCCCACCAATAGATTTAAGATCTGTGTCATGATTCGTGATAGACAATTGTGTACGTTATTGCAGAGTATCGCAGCTGCGACGGGTGCGACATTGGGAGCTTGCCTGACGAGGGGAGCCGGCACGCAGCAGCGACAGAGGCAGGATACTGCCTCCAAGAGACAGGTACGTCGGGAGACACCCGGGAAGCGTTTCAGAACGTGCGATCATAGTGCGAAATTTCACTCGTTTATTAGAAAGAGACAAATCTATATAGGAACAAGAGAAAGAAAAATCTGGTTACACCAATCAGGTGGCCCAGTGTGATTTTCGCATTACTCCGAAGCGTTTCAAAACATTTTAGTGCAGCTGTCAGGGAACAGTTCGTTTACCCTCGGTTTAACTCGTATCCATTTTTGAACGCTCTCGGGTGAAATTCGCATCACTCAGAGTGATTCTCGCTCGTTTCGAAACGGAACCCTGGTGTACAGTACGGGCCAGGACTTGGGTTCCTTAGTCTGAGACCAGGACAGAGGGCGCGCTGAAAGTTAGCTGTCACCTGCGCCATAGTAAAAACAGAATAGTAGGTTATGTTCATATAAGGTATCGAGCGCGGCCAATATGTTTGTGTGCCAGTATGCACAGACCACAGTACGCATACAACGGCAGTATCTCAGAATGCCAGAAAGGCGCTAGTCAGGGCCGCGCTGCAGTCGCGCTTAGGCGACGAGCAAGGAGACGCGGGGCGTCAAGGGCCGCGGTGCGCGAAGCGGGCCGCCGGAAACACAAACATACACCGATGTATGGAGCGTTCAAGGAGAAGCGTTTTTGCAGGCGTTTATTTGAATTGTAGCGGCGGATGCAGCGGCGTTAACCGCTATTCCGTATGCCCCGCTCCTTCATAAACGAAACTACTAGTTACCATATGTTTGTTTTTACGCGTGAACTGCGGCGGGCAGCGACACGCGCTGCCTCTCCATAAACGGAGAAAACGCTTGACGCCACGCAGCCCGCTTCGCGCACCGTGCCACCTGAAAGTTGCGTCTCCTTGAACGTACCCTTAGAGCTTTACAGCGTTTTACTCGCGCGAATGTATCTAGACAATGCCTTATGTCTCACGTTATTGAGACGCTAAAATACATTTTTCTCAAACATGCTCGTAAATAGGGGCTTTTATTTTGAAAAAAAAAGACTGCGAAGAGCTTCTGTTTGTCCTAGGGAATAATTAATATACGAAAACCCATGGTCAAATACCATGCAGCCAAGACGCCCACTCGATTTTCAACACAGTTTATTTTCAACATTTTATCCCATTCCGAGACCAGCAAAAGTATCTAGGCCGTGCCGAGCGAGGAGACCCGCGTAGTTTTAACAGATTTCATGATATACGCAAAAATCTTGTACCCATTTCATTTTTTCTATCTATAGTGCCGGTGTCGGCACCCGATTTTTGGGCCAGTGACGGTACCTGAGGCACAGGCACAGGTTTTTGTTCATAATGTTTATAGTCAAAACAGAAAATTTAAAAAGTTATGAAAAGGTCACAATTGAGTTCATCGTAGGGCGTAAAAGTATCTTAATAATGTTTTACAAATACTTTTAAAAATGAGTTAGACTAAACAAAGTAACGTCAGTGATATCGTGGAGATAGATAAAAGAAGAAGCCAATTCGGTCATACGTGGGACGCACTATAAGTTTCCGGAATGAATATGAAAAAATACTATTAAAGGTACAAAATTAATTTATTGTTTTTCAAAATAATCTCCCTTGGCGTCTATGCACTTTTTCATTCGATCAAACCAGTTTTGAAAACTTTTGTGCCACTCCCCTGTGGTGACCTCTGAAACGTGTTTTTCATACTCCTCGACAGCCTCTTCTGGTGATGAAAATCGTTGACCGCGTAATTGGTTCTTAATTTTTGGGAACAGAAAAAAGTCACAAGGTGCCAGGTCGGGACTGTATGCAGGATGACTCATGAGTTCTACATTTTTCGTCTTCAAAAAGACGTTTGTCTGTCTAGCCGTGTGAGAACTAGCATTGTCGTGGTGCAGGATGATACGGCGTTTACGGTTATTTTTACGGAGTTCGTCAATAACTTCCGGCAAACAAATGGTCGTGTACCAGTCACTATTCACGGTACGACGATTCTCTAAAGCAACAGTAGCCACGTGTCCAGTTTTATTAAAAAAAGAAGCAATCATCCGCTTAGATGCACTTTTCACGCGCGCCACTTTGGTTGGTTTCGGCTCATCTTGAAAGACCCATACGCTCGATTGCTGCTTTGTTTTGGGATCGTAGCAATAAATCCATGTTTCGTCACCTGTTACTATGTCCCACACCAAATTTGACGCACCTTCGTTGAATCTGGTAAGCATGGCACTGCACCAAGTGACGCGGTCCGTTTTTTGAGCCTCGGTCAAGTTGTGTGGGATCCACCGCGAGCACAGCTTTCTCACACCCAAATGTTTGTGTAGGATTGATTGTATTTGACTCATGCCTATTTCTAAGGATGCGCGAATTTCATGGTAGGTCACATGCCTGTCTGTTTCAATCATACGGCGCACAGCATCGATGTTTTTGTTGGTCACAGCGGTGGACGGCCGACCATCGCGAGATTCGTCACTGAGATTGATACGACCACGCTTGAATTCTGCAAACCAGCTATAAACAGTCGTCTTGCATGGTGCTTCATTGCCAAAAGCTGTTTCAAGCCGAGCGATGCTCTGTTGAGCTCTCAAATTACACTTAAAATCGTAGAAAATCATACTACGAAAATTTTCCCGAGTTAAATCCATGTTGATGCAGACACACAATTTTTTAAATGGCGCCACAAGGTAAAAACAAAAGACAGTCAGGTGAAACAAACTGCATTCTACAGCCAAAGAGTTCTATTTTCAAATGTTGCAATAAATTTTTAAATATTGTTTATGTAAGTGGCCAGTTCCGGAAACTTTTAGTGTTACCTATGTAGCTAACTTGCTTCCAGCTAAAGCGAAGGAAAGTTAGGTATAACAGAGTTTGTGTTATTTCCATTAAATTACATGTTCTTTTACAAACACAATTTTTTATTGCCTCGCATTGTTTGAGAAAAGCACGATATGCCTCGGCGGTAACGAGTATTGCCCGACTCGTATTAAAGCAGGCCTCGGCAAGCCTCGCCCTGCTAACTCACATCATCAGGCAATAAATACCTTACCTTCAACCATTCGGACAGAATGTACTATTTCTCAAACATGCTCGTCAATAGGTGCTTTTCTTTTCTTTTTTGCCCCAGGGGAAAGAAAAATAAATGTATGAAAATCCTTTTCTGCCCTAGGGGGCAAACAAACGACAAACTTTTAAAAATAGAGACCAAGGATAAAAGTGCCATACAGCCAAGTCGACCACTCGTTTTTGAACATTTTTTTTTTCAATGTTTTATCCCATTCTGTGAAAGGAAATGGTATCTAAGACCATGATACAAAAAAAGACCGTCTTGGCTGCATGGTTTCAAAAACCTTTGCCTTTTCCATTCAAGGACAGAACGAAACGAAAAAAATGCTCATATCTTATTTATAATAGAAGGCATTTTAGTCTCGGACAGGGCGGGAGTTTACCTACTATTCTGTTTAGACTATGCCTGTGCAGTATCTTCCCGCGCACCGAGGTGTTAACTCTACCTCATCGTAGCTCCTGAACACTTGACACTCAACCTCACATCTTACCTAGAAAATGTTATACGTTTTTAATCGAAAAGCTGTGTGTACTTCGCTTGCTTTGTCAAATTACGCAAGCCATAAGACATTGGGCACTTCATATCAGGGGACAAACGAAAATGGTACGACAATTTGTATGAAAATCATTCTAAATGCCGTCGAATGATATTTCATTCAAATTGATGCAAGAGCGCAGCCATTTCCTCATTTCAGTTCTGATTATTCACGTAATCTATGGTTTGCTACCCTCATCTGGTGCATTCATCTTATATAAGGAAATTTGAGATCCTAAATATGACAAAAAATCAAGTATATTTTTTATATTTCTCATTATTTCAGTAAAATACAGGACACCGACTTACAATACAACACTACAATAAATTAAAACTAAGAATGACTACGTTTTCTTCACGAGGGAAATCGACAAACTAATGACACAATGTTTTTTTACAACAATATGCAAAAAAAAATCACCAGGTTAAAAAATACGCTCATGTCTAAAAAACTCGATATAGTAAAGAAAGGGTACAATTTTCCAAAACAAAAAAAATATTTTGGCATAGTTAGTCGATTTATCTTGTGGAGAAAACGTGGTCATTTTTACTACTAAAAGATTCGTGGTTTAGATTCATAATGCTATTGAAACGGCTACTCACGATTTTTATAATAGTCAGATTTCGCCTGAATACTTTGTAACTAGTTAGGCGAAATCTGACTATATAAAAAAACGTGAGTAGCCGTTTCAATAGCATTATAAAAACGTGGTCACTTTTACTTTTCATTTATTGTAGCTATAAGTTTAGTGTATTGTATTTTTGTAAAATAATGAGAAGTAAAAAAAACATTTAAAAAAACGTTATTTTTTTTGTCTTATATTGGGGTCACTTTTCTTAGCCTATTGATACACTACATTGACAGAGTTGGTGATATGAACTAAGGATTGTAAAATTCGAAAGAGTTTTACGAGTATGGCAAAAAAAATAATGCTTTTGTGAAAAGTAAACTAAAGCCTCAATGGTTTCTGAACAGGGTTCGAGCGCAGGCGCAGGAAGCGCGGGAGGTGCGGAGGGCGCGGGGAGCGCGGCGGGCGGGCGGCGAGCGCGTGCTCGCGACATGCCGCAGCCGCAGCCAGCGTCCACGCGTCGGGACAAGCGAGGTTTGTTCACTTGGTCACATGGAAGGGACACTTATCTTATTGAAGCACTAAGCGTTTTATTTGAGACATGAGACTTATCGTACTTGTAGCAAACAATAGAGTCTATTCAAGTATAGGGCTTCTCTTTCGCGACGTCCCTTTCCTAACGTTTATAACAATACATGAATACACAGTTGCATTTTTTGCTCGCACATGTCGTGCCGTAGTCTTGCGTGTGGTGAATTTGTCTGTTGACTAGTTTCTTCATAATTTTGAACCAGTGTATCTACTGACTTTTAATCTGGCACAGGAGAAACAAATTTCAGCGGGGATTATAAGATTTAAGGAGTAAGAATTGTTATAGTCAGTAGGACCAATTTGAAAGATTTGCAGCAATGGATAAACAACCAAATATTTGGCACATTAAAACTAATTTCTTTCCGTACACATAGAGTACCGTTTCTCACGCCTTGTGATTTATTTATGATATAAGAAACAATATTTAAAAAAAAGTTAACAGCTTTTGTAACACAACTCCATTGTTGAAAGGTATCCAAGATGCCTAACCTTATTGATTTGGCACTACCAATGTCTCAAATCGCGATCTTCCGCTTCCTGCGTTATCCGAGATTCCACTGTCTGGTTCTTGGTCTAACATTATATTTTTAGAGATCCATACAAAATGAGTAAAAATTAACTTTTCTAGCAATACTCCAGCGAAACCTCTCCATCTTACTTATTAAAATAGTTTACATCTTGTTTGTCGGTACAAATGGTTTGCACATACAAAAGAACAATTAGGTATATCTATTCTTCTACGGATACGACTCGCACTTGACATATTTCTTCTTTTTCAGGCAAAAGCAGCCTGGGTTCGTGCGCCAGCACTGGCGGTGCGTCCAGCCGGTCTCACCCCCAGCCTTTAACCACGGTAAATACAACTTACACCAACCACAATAAGGTTTACAATCCTCTGTTTAGGATAACTAAGTTTGGTTTCAGCTTCATCAACGTTCTATGGTAATAAAAAAGGTATTGTGTTACTTTGACAAAGAGATCCCATTTACGATTGTGATAATGGAATTTTAAACATTGCAAATGCACGGATAACTAAGCTGTCCTTTAATACATTCTAGTAACTAGAATGTGCAAGATTATCGAAATAATTTTAGTATACATTTTTGTATTAACTGCAATGTAGCTATGAATATTTCATTTGTGAGTCGGGTTATCATTTTAAGCGACTCTACGTCCATTGCTATCTCGTTACGGAGATAGGCAAGGCGTCAGTGCCCTGCCGGTAATTACTATTGGCGGACGTGGGCTTCGTTAATGTTTTAACATTATTTACGTAGGAAAGTGCAATATTCTATAAGTAATGTTCAAGGAGCTTACGTGGACTGCAGTTTTTATTCGCATTATATTTTACTATGCGGAAAGAAACGTTTGTGTGCTAGGAGTAATTTTTCCGTGCTTTATAAGTGATTTTGTGACTTTTGTGGGCTCAGGCTATTATTTCATACTCTGGATCTTTAGGTTAGTAAGTATCGAAAAAGAAACTTTTTTTTAGGGACCTTTAAAATTTTCTTTGATTTGCCCGCGGCTTCGATCCAGGCGCGGATCCAAAGTATCGCTCAGGGGGGGGGGGGGGGGGCAACTTTTTGTGTGATTTTACTTATGTTCCATGAAATTCGACTAAACATAAAAATTTATTACATTTTAGTTTGTTATCTATGTAATACTTGCATATGAAAAAGGGCAAAGTGAAAAGTGAAAAGTACCTGGAATAGAAGAGCCTGTATGACTAGGTTGGTGGATGTAGAAGAAGCAAAAGAGATGTGTCAGGATCGTAGCAGATGGAAATCTGTAGTCTCCTGTAAGCTTCGATCGTTCTGAAGGACTCCTTTTTCTTTGACTCGTTTTACTAAAATGGACATTGCTCAGTTTCCTTTAGTACCTCAGGACTTTCCCCTAGATACTTATGAGTTTTGACGAAGAATCGGTCAAAATCGGATTAGTTGTTCTGTCTTTATGCGAACGTACGATCAGACTCATTTAAGAAACTAAAAGACAACAGCAATTAAATACCGGAATTCCTATTCCCACCGGTTATTCGTGACGCAATCTTAAGAGTGCGTGTGTTTTTGTGTCAGGGTGCCGTGGCATCCACATCTTCAACTCCGCCGGCGTCCGGGTCTGCCGCTTCGATGCAGGACAACGCTCCCAGCGATGCCAAACCTAAAACCAAAGGTACATATCATATTCCACTTGTGCTTCTAGCATACATTTTGTTATTGTCGCCTTTCTACATCCGTCTAACTTTTCATTTATTTATAATTACGGCGGTATTTGCTAAATTAATTTTCAATGCTCTGTTTTACAATACTCTCATTTACGCATAATTATATTCTAATATCATATCAAATATTTAATATTGTTCCAGTGTAGAGAATTCACATGATTTTTTAAATTATTTAAGTCTTTCTTTACAAAATAACGAAAGAAAATTTTAAATAAAATATTAACAAGCTCTATAAGATGACTTTCGTTTATAGAGCCAAATTCATACTGGAGACTCGTTAAGTGTTCAGGACCAAGGTTCAAATACCCTGTTTTCGAAATATGAGAAAAATATTTTTGTGCCTCTTCTATACTTGTTTAAGCGCAACTTCGACTCAATTAGTACAGGAAGTCTAAATTTTATTTTGTGTATTTCACAGAAAGGGTAATTGAACCATGTTATTGACCACTCACCGAGTCTCCATTAAGAATTTAGCCGTATAAACCAAGGTCACCTTATATTAATTTCTTTACTCTCGGAAAAAAGAATGTGTTCCGGACAGTAGACAGATCATTGCTGTTGCAACGCCAAATGACGTTTTCCGTGATTCTAGTGACCCTTGAGATTTTTCCTCGATGAGCGAGTACATTTTAGCGTTTTGTTATTCTATTATATAACTTTTTAATCTCAATATTTAATGTTCGGTGAATGAGCTATTAAAGTGAATGTGCTAAAACTTGACGATAATCATTTCTGCATAGATTTGATAAATGATATTACGATTTGCAATAAATAAGATAAGGTATAGTAATACGATAAATTGATATGTATGTATTATGGTCTCATTTCAATATTAAATCCTTTAAAGAAAATGTTGTATACAAAAGTTGGGTTTTCGGCTTTCATTGTATGTTTTATAATATGATAATGGAATAGTACCAAAATACAATATTGTTGGTTGTTAATTTATAAAATTTTGTTTACCTCTGATAATTTGATACCTATAATCAAATTTCAAAATAATAATCAAATTAATACAGCAAAACAAAATATGAGAAATATGTTAGTCAACATGTACAGATAGCTCAACTAAGGTTGAGGCGAAAACAGTACTCACACAGACACGTTTCTTGAATTAGACTGATTATTTAACGAATTTAAAATAGACGAATAGTTCTTATTTCACTGCTAGAAGTGTTCGCCTCATCTAAGAATACTCCTAATTTAATTTAATAGTGACCCATTGGTTTTCGCCTCAAATATTGTTGAGCAACGTATACTAAGGCTTAATACAGTCGATTTTTTTAATGACATATCCCCTCAGTGACATAATTATGTCGTTACTTAATTGATCATTAATATAAATATTACTATTTCACTTATTACCTGAGTCAACCACATAATCCTAGTTGAATAAAAAGTATAGAATCATTGTTAATAATTTAATAATCAACAACATAGTCCGAAGGGTAGATACCTCACTAGGTCAACAGACCGTACATGTCGACTGACATATTTTTCATGTTTTGAAAGACCATAAGATAAGATGAGAGATAAGATAATTCTTTATTTCTAAACAAATATTTCTTAAAATTATACCATGATAATAAGTAAGTTTGATAATAATATCTGGTAATTGTGTCAGCATCGTCGTCTGCGGAGGAATGCGCTTCCGGCGGGGGATCGGCTGGATCGGCGAGCGGCGCGCCGGGAGGCGCTGAAGAATCTTCTTCGGAAGAAGGGGAAGTAGGGCGGCTGCAGGCTCTGCTCGAGGCTAGGGGCTTGCCGCCGCATCTGCTGGGCGCCTTGGGGCCAAGGATGCAGCATCTACTGCACAGGACGGTCACTGCTAATTCTGGTCAGTCTCTACTTCGATATTACTGCTAATGTTGAATAATCTTTTTAGGAATAAGATAGATAGGTTGCTGTTCTTGCCAAATGCTCTAAAAAACAACGGGCGCCTGTGGGCTGTTACCATGTTAACTGGATTGTCTTTCAGGATTACGTCGAATGACGCCAACTCTTATAGTATAGCCGACCTGTCCGTCAGTGGCATTACTAGAACCTAGACGAACTGAGTATTCATTTGGCATAATTGTTAAACAATACACTAAGGCCCCAGTAAACCCCCAAGTTTACATGAAAATCTTTCTTATTTACTGCAAGTTTTTAATGAACAATAGATTCTCAGAAATCTCTAAAACAAATGTTGTGATGATGTTTTCAGCGGCTTCAAAAGCGGCCCAACTGCTCGCCGGGTTACAAGCGACGGGCGACGAAGGACAGCAGCTCCAGGCCGTGATAGAGATGTGCCAGCTGCTAGTGATGGGCAACGAGGACACGCTCGCCGGGTTCCCGGTACGGCAGGTCGTGCCCGCGCTCGTCAACCTCTTGCAAGCCGAACACAACTTTGATATGGTATGTTTTACTCTTTAACTATTCACGGTGTAAATTACCTCTATGGTCTAGTGGTGAGAGCCTCAGGCTCTCAACCTGGGGGTCGTGGGTTCAATTCCCGCGGGGAACACATAGTGGAGAGTCACTTTGTGAATTATTTTCAGTTTGTTTAGGACATTGCAGGCTTGAATAACCTGATTGTCCGATAAGTAAGATGATTTCGTGCTTCGGAAGGCACGTTAAGCCGTTGGTCCCGGCCACTTTCTAGTAGAGTGGTCGTTACATAAACCACGTCAGAGGCCGTAAGGCGGTTTAAAAACTCTGACACCAGGGCTTGTCGGGCCGATAGGTCTTGCAGCCAACACCATAAGAAGAGGAAAGTGTAAATTGCAGGTTTATGAACGACAAGGTCATGTTTTACAGTCGAAATTATGAGAATTATTTTGTGTATTTTTATTTAAGACTGCTTTACTGATAAAGTTCATAGAATATCGTCACGACATAAATCCCAGAAATTGTGTCAGCAGAGGTGTTCGCACTAGCTGTGCTTCTAGCTGCTACAGAAATAAATAAATGAAGTATGAACTGGCAAATGCAAGTCACAATTTACACTTAGTACACCCGCTTTTCACCGATGGTTATTATTATCCCAAAGTGATAAATTTAATATCGAAAATCGTTCAACCAGAGCTAACAAATTTGAAGTGTTATTTATTATGTAAGATCACACAACTGAATCTTTATGTTAGGTATAAACTGTCCGATTCCTGTCCCCAGATGAACCACGCTTGCCGCGCCCTAACCTACATGCTGGAAGCTCTGCCCCGATCCAGCGGCGCTGTCGCTCTAGCGGTGCCGGCCTTCCTGGACAAACTGCAAGCTATAACGTGCATGGATGTAGCCGAACAGTCGCTTACAGCACTCGACATGCTCTCCAGGAGACATGCCAAGGCGATACTGCAGGCTGTAAGTACACCATTTGCACATTTAACCTCTCGAATTTTTGTTCAGGTAGTGTCCTATGCGTAAGCCATGGTTCACAACGATTTTCGAACTGTAAAATGGCGTTTTTTTTTACATTACTTTGTTTCGCAAACATGATTTTTAGGGTCCGATTAGCGGCGGGGTTAAATTAACAATAAGGGCGGGGTTAAATTAACAATAAGGGCGGGTTAAATTAACAATAAGGGTGGGTTAAATTAACAATAAGGGCTGGTTAAATTAACACTCCTTTGGTCCCGAGTCAATATCATCCACTCACGTGGTACCAATATTTATGGTTTATGGAATTTCCAGTCTAACAATTTAGCACAAAAATTATATAACATTTACACAAAAGTGGTTGTAGAATGGAGCAATGTTCCTAGTTCAATAAGCATTTTATGTAATCTATTATCCGTAACGAGTTGTGGATTTATTTCGTGATATTAAATAAATAAAGTACAGTCTTCAGCAGTACTAGTTCCCTATCGATTGTTTTGACGCCGCAATAAAAATGCCAATAGGTAGCTTGACATGTCAACAACGTTCGTACATACGGAAGTTCCTATTCTTGTTTACCTAAAGAATCACGATGCTACAGAAAGTCTAACGTTATATAAATGAAATGTTCCAGCGCGGAGTGACGGCTTGCCTCACCTACTTGGACTTCTTCTCGATCAACGCCCAGCGCGCCGCGTTGTCGATCACGGCCAACTGTTGCCAGAACCTCACCCCCGACGAGTTCCACCTTGTGAGGGATTCTCTACAGCTGCTGGCGAACAGGTAACTAGGCTCAACCCTCACAGTTCCCATTGTCGCTAAAACAATGAAGCCATCTTACAGATTAAGCTTATTTCGTTTACTACGAGTTTTTAGGGTTCCGTAACCAAAGGGTAACCAACGGGACCCTATTACTAAGACTCCGCTGTCCGTCGGTCCGTCTGTCACCAGGCTGTATCTCATGAACCGTGATAGTTGAAATTTTCACAGATGAATTTCTGTTGCCGCTATAACAACATTACTAAAACCGGCCAAGTGCGAGTCGAACCCGCGCACTCCCATACAACAGACATGATTTTTTTGCCGTTTTTATAGATAATGGTACGGAACCCTTCGTGCGCGAGTCTGACTCTACTTAGCCGGTTATTTTTTGCAGAGTTTCGCTAAATGTCTATACCTATTATGTTTGTTGTTATTTTTACAAAGCTTGATCAGGAAAATAACATCAAAGTCTTCTTCGGTTACAACGTCATTCTCTTGTCGTCATCACCGTTAGCGCAAAAAATAAAATATGACCAACACCTTTTTGAAGAAGTTTAAAAAGAAAAAAACTCCAATAAGTAACGTGAATGCCGAACTTTAAACGGCCTCTCAATTTTTGAGTTATTTTACGGATGGATAGGTAACTAAGCTAATGGGTTTCCATTTTCGTTGTAACAATTGTAATAATTCGATTCGTTAAATTTTCCTAACTGCCCTTGTTCCAGACTAACACAACAAGACAAGAAGTCGGTGGAATGCGTGTGCCTCGCGTTCTCTCGGCTCGTGGACAGTTTCCAGCACGACCCGGCTCGGCTGCAGGAGATAGCCACTCCGGAGTTGCTCACCAATCTGCAACAACTGGTCAGTTTCAGCCTCGGTCTTGTATTGATAAAAAAAGGATACACATTTGAGAACTGTTTCGCAATTGATACTACTATAGCATATTAAAAGTTAATTTTTACTTCATATAAGGTGACTTTCTTTTATATAGCCAAATTCACACTGGGTACTCGGTAAGTACGGACCAAGGTTCAATGACTCTCTGTAAAATAGGCAAAATAAAATTTATACTTCCTACACATACGGGGTCGAGGTTGTTACTGTTACAAAAAAAAAAACGTATTTCGCTAACAGGGTAATTGTACCTTGGTTCTGACCACTTACCGATTCTCTAGTATTAATTTGGCTTTATAAATAAATATGCTTAGATCAAGCTTAACGGGACTTGAAAAAGTATTTGTCATTCTAATGTAAAGTGACTACTCAGGGCGAGTGAACGAAATCATGCTCTGTGATGCTACGGGCTGCCATGTACCTTTGTAGAGCTGGCCGTACAATGCTTTCATTATCTAGATGAACTTACGTCTGCGATGAATGGTCTACGCAATGTGTAAGAAGCGATATCGAGCAATATCGTGAGTGTAATTGGGTTTTGACGTCAATTTGACATAATTCCTAACAAGACTGATTCGTGCAGATATCTAGTTGAAAAAAATATTAAAACTAGTACCCTCAGGGGGTCTAGCATGCGCTGTCGATACCATATCTTCCCATCATACTTGCTCTCTCGCACATTTACAAACGCGGTATGCGTGAGAGCGCAGTAGGATAGATAAACGCTGTATCTCTGGCGCGTGCTAGCTACGGTTGCTAGCGGTGTAATTTTTTTTACCCACTCCACATGTCCTGCTCACTAAAGCACCAGAGTATTTATTTTTTGTGGTAGAATCAGTCTGATGAATGGTTTTTAGAGAATGTTCGAGAGAAATAAGAAAGCAACTGCTTTAGCAATAATTTGAGGTAAATAAATCAATGTAACAATCTCCTTAGCTGGTGGTGCAACCGCCGCTGATCTCGGGCGCGACCTTCATCACGGTGCTGCGTCTACTGTGGGTGATGTGCGGCGCGTGCCCCGCGCTCGCGCTCGCGCTGCACCAGCGGTCCATAGCCGATACACTGCTGTGTCTGCTCACCGGCTCCACGCAGCACGAGGTCACCAGGCAGAGCCACGAGGTGAGGACTCCTGCTTTGCGTCAACCTGCAGCCGGAAAAACAGTCAAAGTGAGATTTCTAAAACTCGACCTAAAAATGTATGGAGTTCGACAGATAAAACAGGTTTTTACGCTAATTCGACAGACTGAGAATAACCCTCCAGATATTATAGGACGCAACCTGACCGTAAAAATACATGGTTTCATAGGATAGCTGAAATAAAATTCAGTAATGATGAGAAAAGGAGTTTTAGCCTGGGTAACTTGATTCTGAACTTTGTTTCCGGCAATCAATGTTTTTTCTTGGTTTCTAAGGGCCACTCCAGACAGAAAATGAGTAAGGAAATGATACTGTATTGTTGGTACCAAGCTCTCATCTCTCTCCACGCTTTCTGTCGGGCGAGGCCTTGAAAGTTTTATTTATTAAGAGATTTTGCACTTACTACCATTTATTTTGTACAAGCTTTGTTTTGTTTTTTTTTTTGTTACAAGCTCTTAATAAATGGAAAACGATGAAAATAATAGTATTTGAGATTAAGCCATATTTTTTAAAATAAAAAATATTTTGTTAAGAGCTTAATCTGTCTATACATTTCATACGAAGTTTTTTCTATGAAAAATTGGGTGTGATTGTTTTGTGTTATTAAATTAAAAACTACGCTTGGTTCCATAAATATTTTTATCTTAATATTAAAAAATTGAGGAGAAATATTATTGAAAATTAATGCTGGAAATCTAATTGTTCTAAGCGTGGAGCCCCATCGAAAGTAGTAAAAAGACGTGATTTTTTAGAAATCAATCTGTCTTAGATAAATATTACTAGCTAAAAATCTGAGTTCAGACTCGGATTCAGCACACCTATATCACACAACAGTAAAAAAAGGTGTATTTTAGTCGGTCTGTGTAATGAACAGTTGAGTATAATTCCAGCAGGTGGAGCTGATCCCGCGCTCGCCGCAGGAGCTGTACGAGATCACGTGTCTGATCGGCGAGCTGATGCCGCGGCTGCCGACGGACGGCATCTTCGCCGTCGATGCGCACCTCGAGCGGCCTTGGTCCGCGCCCACCGAACGGCAGGCGCACTGGCAGTGGCGGGACGATAGAGGTTACCAGATACACTACCAACTGTCTTGATTTATTACCTGTTATATTCTTGCCAAGAATTTGAAATTTGATAACTGTTTTGTTTTCCAACAAACAAATTCAAAATGACTACTACGTGTAAAAAATAAAATTATCATACCTTGTAACAAAAACATATCTTCACGACATATAAGGTGATTTTCGTTTATAGTTTTAAAGCTGGTATCCTTATTTTACGACATGCGACACGGCACACGAGATCGAACCTGATCGAGAGGAATCAACGGTGCATTGTTTGCCTTTTCCCTTTCACAAAAGGCGTACCTTCAACACAATCCCTTTTGCACTATTGTTCAATGACTTTGGTAATAATACATAGTTTTTATCAAATAATTTAAAAAATCCAACTGACAACAACATGACAGCAATAGCTTAACAAGCAGTGATGCCAACATGACGGCAAGGGACAAGTTATGATGAACGGTCTGTAGCTTACAAACTTGTCAATCTGTATATTCTCTATCAGAATATACATCAGCAGCTACAGTTTGCAGCGCTGGTTTTCAGTAAATTTTCATTATATTTATTAAAGGAAAAACAACAGAAGGAAACTTTAGAAAGTATTAAATAATGTTGACAAATACATTAATCCACTCCCTATAACATTTTTCACGTAGAGATTAACGTAACAATTTTTGGTGGTTTAGTGTTAACAACAGAAATTTTATTACTTTGGAAATCAGAATCGACTTTCCTATACTAAAGTTGGGAAGTTTGTTTTGTTGTATTGTGTACTTGGAACAATCTGTTTGATCTCGTTTTATACGTAAATGTTTCCAATGGGCTGCAGGCGTGTGGCGGTCGTACTCTTGGGCGGAGAGCCGCGCGCTGGAAGCGGGCGCGGCGGCGGGCGAGGAGGAGGTGTGCCTCAGCACGCTCGGCCGCTCGTACACGGTCGACCTGACCGCCATGCAGCAGCTGAACGACCACACGGGCACGGCGCGGCCCGTGCAGCGCGTGCCGCCCCAGCCGCAGCCCGACCAGGGGCTCACCAACACAGCGGCACCCGGTAATCTAACTACTTTATACCTATTTGCTGCTCGAGACTATCTTTGTTGTATAAAGAAAATTAAGCCCATGTTATATTTATTAATTTTCTCGTTTTAAATTTGCTTTAATTGTTGCATTAAAATCAAATAATTTTATTGTAAGGCATCTGTGGCCCAGCGATAGAAAATTCTACGTAACCGTTGCAACAAAGTTTGTAAAAATCCAAGGCGTCAGCATATATATGAGTCTATCGACAACTGTCCTCCTAATAACCTCTGGAAATTCTTAAAAACTCTTGGCGTCGGTAAGTCTAAATCTTCACCAATCTCAAATATTGATCTAAATGCGCTTAACCAGCACTTTAGCTCACCTCCCTCCTCTCTCTCTAGCGCTGATAAGGTTGACGCCCTTGCTTCTCTTCAAAACTGTATCCCATCTGACTATCCTCCCTTTGATTTCCATGAGATAACCTCTGCAGATGTTCAGAAGATTCTTCGATCTATAACTACTAAGGCAGTTGGTGACGACGGTCTTAGCAGGGATATGCTAGCTCCTATTTCTGATTTTATATCTCCCATAATAGCGGAGATTATCAACTGCTCTTTGAAAACAGGTTCCTTTCCCAGTGCTTGGAAAAAATCACACGTCATTCCGCTTCCCAAAAAATCTAATCCTTCCTCCTTTTCAGAGTTCCGCCCTATTTCCTTGCTTCCTATCCTTTCAAAAGTTTTAGAACATGTCGTGCAAGACCAGTTTGCCGATTTCTTATCAAAAAACCATCTCCTTAGCCCTCACCAGTCCGGCTTTCGACCAGGCCACAGCACGGTCACAGCCCTCGTCAAAGTGACGAATGACTTGCGTCTCAATATAGAGCAGAAGAATCTTACTGTCCTAACACTGCTGATTTCAGTAATGCCTTCAACACTGTCGATTTTGACATTCTTGTGGGAGTACTGAGGTCTCTTAATGTCTCTCCATTGGCTATCTCATGGTTTGAATCCTATCTTCATGGCAGAAAACAACTAGTCAAAGTTGACAGTTGCCATTCCAACTGGTGTGATCTTACATCTGGTGTTCCTCAGGGTGGTTGCCTCTCTCTTATTGTTCTCGGTTTTCATTAACTCTATCACTTCTGCCCTCTCCTCCTCCTTTCATCTATATGCTGACGATCTTCAGTTGTACTCCGCTGCTCCGATGGATGACATTGACAATGCCATAGCCACAACTAATGCAGATCTTGCGGCTATTAGGAATTGGACAAAACGCTATGCTCAATGTCAATCCGAGAAAGTCTCAAGTCATCATTATTGGTAGCTAATATTATATTTCGAGACTGGAGACTAATAATATTGCAAGTGTTATCTTTGATGGTGAAGTTCTGCAGTATAGCGAAACTGTCAAAAACTTGGGCATAATCATGGATCAGACTTTGTCGTGGGAGAGTCATGTTAAGGAAGTTAGCCGTAGGATGTACGGTTCATTTCACTCACTGAAGCGCCTTTAGTACTTCTTGCCTTTGCAAACTAGAATCAATGTTGTGTTCTTGGATGCCACCGAAGAGTTGCTCGACAAGCTGGAACGTCTTCAGAATTTGGCTATCAGATTTATTTTTGATTTGCGAAAGTTTGACCATGTGTCTGAGTTTCGACGTAAACTGAAGTGGCTTCCAATACGTTATCGGAGGTATAGTCATATCTTATCTCTACTATATAATGTCTTGAACAACCCTTCTTCCCCCAAACACCTAAAAGATAGGTTCAATTTTCGCACTGATATGAGCAAAAGGAATCTTCGGTCCTGTCATGATTTTATGTTATCTTTCCCAACTCATAACACTGAACGTTACTCTAGGTCTTTCACAGTTGACGCTGTTCGACTTTGGAACGATCTTCCACTCTCTCTTAAAAGTCTTCCCTCAATTGCTTCTTTCAAATTCAACTTGAAGAAGCACTTTTTGTCCTGTCAGCAGTCTTAGCTACTAAATATGTATATATTGTAAGTATTTATGTAGTTTATCATAGTCAAATATATATATATATATATATATATTTACATCCTGGAGCACTTTTGGCGTCATGCACGTTGCGCATCATTACGGCGTCCCCCAGTTCCGCTGACATTTTTTTACATTTCTCTGTGAATGTTGCTTAGTTTTTTAATTTCGTACGGCGTGGTGTACATTATTTTTCGATAATGCTGTTTTCTACGATATTCTTCTTGCAGTCGGGCACAAACATTTTTGAACTCCGATTGGTTCTGGTGTACTCTTGGCTTCCTCAACATACAGACCATGGTACCAACTTTCTTACGTCCGATGACCTTGTGCATAAATGCGACGTTGCCAGTTTTAAGCTTGGCGGACAAATATTTTGTAATGTTAGGGTTTGAATGAAATCTGTTACTTAGCGGGCGCGGCGCGATCGGTGGCTTCGGTGACGGACGACTATCGGGCCGATTTCCGCCTTTACCGCCTCCGTAGGTTTCAAACTTTTTATATAATGTACCGATTGTGTTGATAGGTGACATAGGTAGGAGGTATTGTGGCGAACCAGGTTACTTGATGCAAGCCTTTTTTAAATCTAAGAAAGTGCAATAGACTTTTCCCTTTCTAAATACTGCTTGTACAGTCGACAGCACGTGAGACTGTACATTTTCGTTGCAAAGTCGCCCGTAACGTAACGGGGTAGAGTACAAGCGTGTAAGGGTTTTCGTGCTGTCGACTGTACATCCCATATTTGTAGAATATTTGGGGCAGGGATCTTTGCGTACAACTTTTAACTTTAAATAAAACTGGTAAATCAATGTACAGTCGACAGCACGACAACTTGTACATCACGATACCAGAAAATTTTTACCACCTTAAAGATCACAATTGCCTGACACATTTGAGTCATTACAATGTGTTATTAGTATAGGTATTGTACCAGTATCGGTATTGGTATACACAAACATACAAACAAATAAATGCAGCTTTCGCAGTACCTATACATACATACAAACCAGAACTCGTCAATAAACACTCCTAATTCAAATTCAAATAGTTTATTTGTAAAATAGATACATACTGTATACTTTTTACATGTCAAATCTAATGTATACAAAAGCAATACAATATGATAAAACAAATATAATTCGGGAAATAAATAAAATCTATATTCAAGTTGGGCTAATAAAATTGTACACCTGCATAAAATAAAGAAATATTCGAGTAAGAGTAATAAATATAGGTACATAATGCATAATGAATAAATAAGTTGATAAATAAACTAAATAGACTATAAATTAAAATAAATATAGGTAATGCCTAACCAAATATATACTAACATAAGTAAAATATTAAAATATAGTATATGCCTACATAATGCAATGAGTAAATAATTTCATAGATAAATAAACTATAAAACTATAAAACTATAATGCCTAAATCCGCCCATTTGATTAGTCTTGCTAAGAAGAAGGGCAAGAAACTTAGCAAGCTCATCTCTTTTTTATCATGTTTTATGGCTTATGCCATTACAATATTTTTAACCTATGTAAATTTATTGTACTAAACAAGGTATTAAACATCAGGTTAAGGGAAAAAAAATACAAGACAACAGGAAATTATGTCATGAGGAAAAAATATATATATTTGTCTACGTGTCAATGAGGCAGAAGGTTAAAATACTAAATTAAATATCATCTGCCTGTCCCGTATAATTAATCACTCTTCACAGTTAACTTATTCACTAATAAACGCTAAGTTGTATAATGTTTCTGTCAAAATGCAAACAGAAATGTCAAAAAAAAAAAATATATATATATAAATATTAGTCTATAAAAGAACAAACAATATGAACAACCAAATTATAAATCAGTTAGAAAATAAACCAGCAGTATTATTATGGCTAAGGTTCTCATGACACCACGCATCGCTATCGTTCAAATAGTCATTGATTTTATAATATGCTTTTCTCAAGAGTCCCTGCTTAATATATAATTTAAACTTATTTTCTAAAAAACTAAGGACCTCATTTGGAAGTTTATTGTAAAATCTTATACCATGTCCTACAAAAGAGGTGCCTACCTTTGAAAGTCTAATTTTTGGAAAAGCCAGTTTATGTTTCTTCCTTGTTTCTATAGAGTGATGCTCACCGAGCCTCGGGAAAGTATCGATATTTTTTCTGATATATCTAATTACTTGATAAATAAATTCACAAGGAACCGTTAAAATATTGATTTCTTTAAATTTGTTTCTTAATGAATCCTGGTGCTTCATATTATAAATAGCCCGAATAGCTCTCTTTTGCAAAACAAAGACTGCGTTTATATCCGCGGATCTACCCCACAGCAACATACCATATGACATAATGCTGTGAAAATAACTAAAGTACACCAACCTAGCAGTATCCTCATCAGTGATTTGCCTCATTCGTCTAACAGCGTATGCGGCTGAACTAAGTCTACCACAAAGGCCTTCTATGTGGGGACCCCACTGAAGACGAGAGTCTATAGTAATGCCTAAAAACTTCGTTTTGTTGACTAACTCTAGCTTGGACCCTTGCAAAAGTAGATCAGCATCTACTTGAACAACATTTGGTAATGTGAATTTTATACATTTTGTCTTTTTTCCATTTAAAACTAAATTATTAGCAGTAAACCAATTAAGAATCATAGACAAAGTTGCATTCGCGTCATCAAGTATATATTTATGTCTATTAACTTTAAAAATAAGTGACGTGTCGTCTGCGAATAGCACTATTTCAGATAAGTCTTTAACTAAATAAGGAAGGTCATTTATGTATATTAAGAACAATAAGGGCCCCAATATGGAGCCCTGCGGAACACCCATTGTAACCAATGCTCCAGTTGATCTTACTCTGTTAATGTCTACCTTTTGAATTCAGTCACTAAGGTATGACTTTAGCAACGCCAAAGATTTAACCCTAACTCCATAGTGATCCAATTTGCATAAAAGGGTTTCATGATTAACAAATAGACTGTCTCTGTCTAACGTGCTTAGAAAACGGAAGCGCGTTCACACAACCATTCCTACACACCCATACAAAGAACCCATACAAAATTAAAACCGGGCGGTGACGAGCCGGGTCCATGCGTAGCAACGGTTTCGTCCGAACGCTCCCTCATATCTAGTCACAAATTTCGTGTTTATAATATTACCTAGTAGAATAACCAACCCCGTAAACCGTAATGTCAGGGCTATAGAACCGGCCAAGGACTCTGACATGGCTCCTTTAAAGAGGTATGAAAGTAAAAAAAAACAACAAATAAAGATTAAGGAACTTATTTATTACATAATATTACCTAGTAGAATAACCGACCCCGTAAACCGTGATGTCAGGGCTATAGAACCGGCCAAGGACTCTGACATGGCTCCTTTAAAGAGGTATGAAAGTAAAAAAAAACAACAAATAAAGATTAAGGAACTTATTTATTACAAAATTTAATTTATCTACCAAGCTGGCAACGTCGCATTGGTGGACGCCAAATACGCTATCCACTGTCTGCGATGTGCACGCGATATACTCCTGAGAATATACGCGCGACAGGAGCGCCATACGGTTGCTGCGGGATCGGTCGGAACGAATGAATATATTTTTTCAGTCGTTGTGCCGCTTTTTTGAATTCCACCTATTTTTGGCCTACAAGCTCCTAGGACCACAAGGGCCTAAGTGAACGGTTCAAACAAACTGGCGTCCGGTATGTGGACGCCAAATGCCAGGGGACGCCACTTTGAATGCACTTTTTTCTTCAGGGGACGTTTGATTGCTTATAGGATGTAAATATATATATATATATATATATATATATATATATATATACAACATACATATCGTTATAAACGGTTTCGACTGTATGTACTAATTTAGTACGGTATGTTAGTGTTTAGGGTGTTAGGTTAGGCATACTTTTAGGTTAATAAGTGTATGTAGATTTATCTTATTTATAAACATATTGTACTGGAATTAATTTTCAGCGCCAATTTGTACATATTATCTCCATTTGTGTTTTGGTTGACTGGAAGAAATTTCTTTTAGAAATAATTCCGCCTTTGCCCATGTACTTTCAACATTGTGAATTGTATTTATCCGTGTTTTTTTGTGCAATAAAGTGTTTATTATTATTATTATTATGAATAAATTACAAATTTAATTGACATGTAATGCATACATGCATAGTAGATTTTAGCCCGCTATTACGCAGGTATACTAAAATAAGTGTAATTATATTTAAGGTGACTTTCGTTTATGTAGCCAAATTCATGCTGGAGCTTCGCTAAGTGATCAGGACCCAGGTTCAACGACTGTTTCCGAAATACGAAAAATATTTATATTTATTATTTTAGTCAATTAGTATAGGAAGTTAAAATTTTATTTTGCGTATTTGAACCTTGGTTCTGACTACTTACCGAGTCTCCAGTATGAGTTTGGCTGTATAAACGAGAGTCACGTTATATAAATGTTGTTGGTGTCCACGGCAGACCCTCGCATCGCGATGGTCCGCGAGAGCCCGCAGCTGGTGCGGTCCCTGCTGGCCGTGCTGCACGAGGTGTACTGGAGCTCGGCGGGGCCAGCGGTGCGCTCGCAGGCGCTCAAGGCCATCCTGCGCACCGTCTACTACGCGGACGCGCCGCTGCTCAGGCACGTGCTCAAGTACCAGGTGCGTTACCACACATCTTACTCAATCACAGCGCTGCAGCTCAAAGTTTACCGGCGCTTTATGTGAAATCGGGGCAGCCCCTCAGACCTGCTATGATCTATTACGACAATTGAATCTAGGCAGAAAATACGGGCGAGCAGCGTAACGGGAAAAAGCTAGTTACAAGATGAAATCAACCCTGTGTGTTTGTTTGTCCATTTGTTACCAACGAAGGCGGGCGTTAATTAAGCTGTCAGCAGCACAGCGTCCCCACACACTGCTCCTTTCTCGTCGACG
This sequence comes from Ypsolopha scabrella, assembly GCA_910592155.1. Taxonomy (NCBI): domain Eukaryota; kingdom Metazoa; phylum Arthropoda; class Insecta; order Lepidoptera; family Ypsolophidae; genus Ypsolopha; species Ypsolopha scabrella. The sequence continues at coordinate 12,009,549 of OU342962.1, read as the reverse complement.
CTCCTAGAAGCCAGAATTGAACGTCATCTACGACTATATTTGCACGCGCCTTCTCAGTTGACGCAAATTGTAACAGTCCAATTTTTAAGGTTGCTCTCTCATACACGTAAACTGGGGATGATTTTTTTTTTTCGTCTATCTCATAGTGTGGGGTATCGTTGGATAGGCCGTTTAAAAACATTGTGGGTGTATAAAAACCATTTTTCGATTTAGGGATCCGTTGGCGAAATATTAAGCTTTAAAGTGAAAATTTTAGTTAGAGTGGAGCGTCCCCCCCCCCTGCTGGCTAAACGGTTGTTTATAGAAATGTGAAAATATAAAAGTAGGCTTTACAGGTTAAAGAGTACAGGTCGCGCCAAACTTTTGGCCCCCTATAATGTATGGGACCAGAAGTTTGGCGCGGTCTGTATTAGTAGACCAACTTATATTTATTTATTTATTTATTTATTTATGTATTTATCAAATTACAGCTATCATTACAGGGTATTCCTAATGCAATAGTGTAGTCAACTAACTCATCTAATTCTTAACATTAGACACATCAACACATCAAAAATTTTCACCATAACATAAAATATACATTGTCACCTTTACGAATTCGCTCAGAGAACAGTGGTAATGTACTGGGCATCTACGGAACCCCACATATGTACTGGGCAACTACGGAACCCCACATTGCGCGTGGCCCGACACGCACTTGACCAGTTTTTAAACCTACATTACTCATGCCTATATTTTACTGAAGTTCCCAATTAACAGTTTTTCAAATATAAAATGAAACAGTGAAACAGTGGTACGAACGAGTAACTCAGTAGGTGAAATGTTGGACTATTTTGCTTGCACCAATGAGTTTTTCGGAACTTGAGTGCATCGTATTTGTATACCTAGAAGGAAAACACTGCGAGGTAAACCTGCCCTAAAACGCGTGTATTTGTGCTCGAAGTACGGAGATGGGTCACCTGTCACGTTGGAATGTTATAAAATCATCAATGAAAAGAGTGTGTACGTACAAGTTTTCACTGTTCTATTTACAGTCCATACCACTGATTTAATACTATTAATTATTCCTTGATAGAAAACTATTGATGGAATTTAGTTTTCACGAACAATGTTTGATAGTTTGCATCAAAAACTGAGCTTCTTGGTTTTCTAGTATCTCATGCACATAGTTTATGTTCCCAGGTGATATCTAGTCACATCGCGGGCATGATGGCGTCGACGGACGTCCGCATCGTGGTAGGATCGCTGCAGCTGGCGCAGGTGCTGATGCAGCGTCTGCCGGAGGAGATGGGCGCGCAGTTCCGCCGCGAGGGCGTGCTGCATCAGGTCGCGCAGTTGGCGCAGCATCACCACGTGCCTCTACAGAAACTAAAGGTACATGGATTGTACATATGTCACTGTTTAATAATAATAATTGCAATATGTTCTTAGTATGGGTATTGGCATTTCTACGAGGAGGACCGCCAAGAGTGGCGAAATCTTTGAGAGGCATATGTCCAGCTTTGGACGAAACAGGCTGGTGGGTGGATGTTCTTTGTAATGCCAACAAAAGTTCATAGTAGTGTATCTTTTGGTAATACCGAAGTATCTTGAACTAAATTTGATATTTTTAAAAGTAAAACTACAAAAGGATTCTGGGTGTGGTTTTCTTAGTCTGTAACACTACTAGAGAACTTTATAGAAAAATGGTCGTGTCTGCAAATTGTTTTTTTTTTATAAATTGGTTTATTTTACTGACGTCAAAACTAATATTTTTAGAATTTTTGTCAGTCTATATGTTTTGTTTTAAATCAAGAACCACTCAACGGACTTTGATGCAGTTTTCTTTATTACCATCGTTGTGATGCTATCAAGATAAAAGCTATAAAGTTTGTTAATAAAAATAAACGCCCCAGCCGAAAATGTGGCAGAGATTGAATAAATGCTGGCGGAGCCGCAGGCTAGTATATAATAAAAAATGCTCTGACTTCTATCGATCACTTGTTTATGAATTCAAACCACGATCGCTGCTGCGATCCATTGTTTTACTCTTATTTTAGCGATGAGAGAGCAAACTGTTATTTTATCAATAAGAGTCCTGTACATTTAAAACGTTTTTGTAAGGCAAGAAAGTAGTCAAAACGTATGTATATCCGCAGCAGTCCCCGAGCGCGGTGAGCGCACGTTCGAGCGGCGGATCGTCGCCTCCCGCGTCCACGTCGGCCACCTCGCTCGAGCACACCAACCTGTCGCTCGCGTTCTCCGCCTCGGGCTCCTTCCTCGCTACCGCTTTACGTGAGTCACATACTATGTCCACAGTAACGAGCGCTCGACGTGTTGACAACTTGTTGATCATTCCAGCTGAATAAACTGCTCGATGTGCAGTTTTTTTAACATCAGTTTGCTATTTTTGTGTGCCTTTTGGAATAAATAGATCAATTTAGAAATGGAATTTCAATATTAAATATATATTTTTCGTGCTTTTAAACCGATTTTATAAGCATTTTAGTATTTAACTTAAGTGACGAAATCTTATCAAGTTTAATGGTCGGATCCTTGGCAGACGCCTTGGATGCGTTCAAGAAACAATGTTTTTTTTTCAATGGAAATGTCTTGTGATGACGTCACTGAAGGTCAAATTAAAGACATTTTTTCATTTAATAATGGAAATGCACGCTAATTTTGAAATGTGTTTACCAAAAACAGTTAAGGAAACGTAAAAAAGAACAGGGCAAAACGCTGCAATTTTACAAATTCTATTAAAGTCAGGTATAGCACCCGGGTTCTGTGCACGTTCCCCTTACGCTCGGGACATGCCCAGACAGTCAATGGTGATCTCTTGCGGACGCAAGCAATAGCTGCTGTCCTCTTATTTAACTACTAGCATTTTGTGTGTGTTTTGTGAAGGATTTGAACCTGCGATCTCCGGATCATAAGAAAAAAGACCTCAGACCACATCTTTTGCAACGCCTCTCTTCTTTTTTAAGTATTTCCCAAATAAATTATTATCTTTTCACAGCCGCAAACAATGAAGGAAACTCAGAACCTGGAGCCGCCTCCGCCTCAACACATCTACACACTCCCGCGTCGGTTCACAGGTGCGTCTTACTTCAGTCAAATAAAAATGGCTGCTATTTTCTCGCCTTATTCTGCAAAGTTGTAATGTCTTTGCCAGGTCTGGAAGCCCCCTCCAACTCGCAGAGATGTTGAAACGTAAACGCGCAGTGAAGCGTTCGGGCGGCGCGCCGGTGCGTCACGCGCGACGTCGTGACGACGCTGCGCCCGCGCATCCACCTCACCATCACTCTTCTACCTCGCACGGGGAACGGACTACGAGTAAGTATATTTTTTCTATTACTTTATTTACTTACTTCTATTCTTTTTTGTACTTATAACACAGAAAATTGCTACCGGTAGATTGTCAACGTAGAAAATTACTACAACACTAGAATTATTGAAAAAAAAAAAACACTTTTATTAACAGCCTAACAAAAACCTATTTCAATTTTACACTGGTGTCGATTCGGTGTAACACGACTTAACTTATTTGACAGGACTAACCTTATTTTAAACGTCTTGTCCTTTTCTCTTCGATATAGAAAGAAAAAGACCGAACGATTAAATTAAGCTTAGTCCTACCAAATAAGTTACACCGAATCGACACCACTGTCAGTTTTTACAATCTTACGGTGTCATTAAGGACCCGTTCTCCCTAACATTAAGCACCTCATTTAGCGTCAAGTAGAACTGAACTCTTTGACGTTTCATTATTGTTTAAAATAGCGCGCTCTGAGCCGTGGCTGTTCCGACAACCGAAACATCGCGCGCTCTAAAGAATCACGTTTCGATGCCGAATTATTATGTTCGATGGATAAATACACCAAGTTACAATTTTTGTTTGGCAAAATTAAACCAATCACACCATTCTGTATACTCTTAACTTACGGGTGACTGAATTTCAGTTTCCAAAATCAACTGGGAAACCGTCAATGGGAAATACGCGAAGAGCAGTTTTACGTGATTTTTAGTGACTTTAGATTTTTTTTTCTAGCTTGCTATGAACTCTATGCAAAAATCAAATTAATTAGGTTGTAATACAACTCTTCGACAACTTGTGTGATTATTTATTTCTCATTAAACAAATATTTTCTGTCATGAATCAGCAATACGGTGGGGCACGTTTAGGTGGCATGGACCCTTAACGAAGGCCCCTGCCCTTATGGTGGAACTGCTATCATAGGCTCAAGGTTTTGATTTCAGGTCTTAAGCATACAGAGAGGATGGAAGAATGACAAAAGAACTACGTGGTGTGCAAGTGGAAGATACTAAAGAAGGGCCTACTCTAAAGTAGTCTTCCAGCTCTGGAATAGAAGCTTCTATGACTCGTTTTGTTAAAATGTATGAAATAAAAGAGGTGTCCAATGCCACGTAGTGCCTTCCCCTCTGTATGATTTTTTTTTCTCCCAGAGTGCACTATTTAGGCCTTGTGTTGGATGGAGTATGTGATTTTTCTAATGATTTATTCGTTAAATAATTTATTTTAATGTTTAGCAGCGAGCGTCCCGTCCGCATCTCGGTCGACGTCCCGCGTTGGCGGCGCTTCGAAGACGTCATCGTTCCTGTCGTCACTGAACCCGTCGCGGTGGGGACGCGCACCGCACGCACACAAGGACACCGGCCTTTTGGCCTCGCCGCACACATCCACTAATATCACCTCGCAGAATAAGTTAGTTTTTACTTATTATTACCACAGTATAACTCAATGAAGCAGTATTACGTCTTCATACAAACTGCTGAAACGACGCGCCTCCCAAAACTTCAAAAACTACGCGGACAGTGTAAGACACTCCCGCGCATTTATTTACGTAAATTATGGCACGAAGTTATCGATTTTATTGTTCAGGGTGTATATGTTTAAATGCATCTATATCGGAACCAGAAATAACCCAAGAAAGACAGTGGCCTAGTGCGTGTTTACGTACCGAGCGGACGTAGGTAATTATTTTAAGGACACTGCCGAGACAAAATACTGCTTAGTTCAATTGTACTGTGTAATTAAATGTTTTATATTGAAAAAAATAAGTGATATGCGACATCTATCGCCCAAATTAAATAAGTTTAGGAAATTTAGTTTTCGAAGTAGTGTTTAATTTCTTAATGCACCCTACTTATCTACTGATTGTTGTGGGATTATAAGGGACAGATAGCAAGCACGAAAAATTATAAGTGTCATATTTCGCTGCGTTTGTTATTAATTAATATACATAAGTGGTGTATTTTGCAACCTAGAAAACATTCGGATGACTGATGATGATGATTTTTTATGACTTTGGTTTCGGTACCGGCGCTGAAATTTTACTTTTCGTTGTTTGCTGATGAAACAGTGAAAGTCCAAAGACCACAGTTAACCGGTACAACAATGTCTAATCGTGTGGTGTTGTAGGGAGAAGGTCCGCGAGTGGATCCAGTGGACGGCGGCGCGGCTGCAGCGCGAGTGGGGCGCGCTGGAGAGTGGCGCCGGCGCGCTGGAGCAGCTGCGCGCGCTCGCCTGCAGCCTGCCACACGTGCACCATCACAAGTCCGCGCTCGAGGGGTTGCGGGACACGCTCACGCACCACGATCTCTCGCCCTTCGAGGTAATCACTTCATTGTCTCTGAGCGAATAGATCGCTATTTCTTTGATGTGTACGCGAGGTTCACGTGCGGAAAACGCTGAGTCCCATCGACAAAACTTGGTGTACGGACTTTGTCCACACATTTTATTATCTTGACACAATTGATATTTCCTTATAACATAGTTAACTTAAGTCAAGGTTGCTTATACGGCATTCGCTGGTATTGAGGCCAATTTCTAGTGCTATACGGAAGACGAAGTCCAAAGAATACTGCCAGCGACACATAATTAAGCAAGGTCTAAATTCATGTACAAAAGTCAGTTGGTTTCGTGCCGCTCACGAACATTAACATAACAATTTGATTTGACATTATGACATTTTGATTTTTTTCTGATTGAAAAAATGTTATACAAAGTTTCGCTTGCGGGTACTCTGCGTTACAAATCTCGCGGAGTCCGTCTAATCTTAAACTGCACGCCAATCCACATACATTTCATCTTTAATTATAAAAGTACTAAGTATATTATACAACGTGAAGTTTAAGTCATTTTGTTAACGAAAACTGGTGATAGTACTCGTCCATATGAACAAATTTTACTATGAAGCCAACTCTGAAATCGTGAAAAAAAATCAGCTGTTTCAAACATTTGGGTCGAGTAGGTATTTAACTTTTCTATGGAACAGCTGATATTGTTTTCACGATGTCAGGGTTGGCTCAATAGTACAAGTTGTTCATATGGTCGAGTTACTATCACCAGTTTTCGTTAGCATAATGACTTATATTTCACGTTTTTATTATTATTACACGACAATTATATAAAAAACATCAAAAAGTGGAGGGAAAAAGAAAGAGAGAAAAGCCTAGGAGAACATTCATGGGATCTAGTAAAAGAAAAAGTAAATGTCGTGTCGTATCAAGAAGTTAAAGAGAAGGCGGATTGCAGAAGTGAATGCACAAGAGCACAGCTCTTAAATTGTGAATTAAAATAAAATTATATTATATTATTATAGTTAAGGTCATATTGTATAAATATACAGGTTGAATATGTATCCTTGAACTTTATTAAAATCTATGAATCAGAATCACTAATAAAACACAAATCTGTAAAAAAGATTTCTTTTTTTCATATTATTTTTGGTTTCTAAATTTCTAAAAAATTGCCAACCTTCTCGATACGACATGTGACTGACAATAGACCGTCCATATTGCTGGCGGTGAATAATGCACATACGCTATGTTATGTACACACAAATAGGTTTTGTAGAGCGTCGTCTCTCTTTGGCGGTCGATATCTTTTTATTTAAATTATGAATCATGATAAAAGTAACAAAATATGTATTTTTTATTTAGATCATAGAACAGTTTCCTTTGTTTTAAGTCAGGGGTTCATTTTCAACTGGTATACGATGCAATTAGAAATATAATATAGTACTTCTATAATTAGAGATAAAAACGTAGGTGGTATGGGGTGCAGTTTAAGATTAGATTATCTCTACGCGTCATAGAAAACTTAGCTATTCTAATTTAGCGTATAATTTACAAGTTCTCTTGATAATGTACTGTTCTGTCAAACTTAACCATACAGAAGTACGTGTTTGTATTACATATGTACTTGTGTTTGTTACCAACCAGGTGAACCACTCAGGCGTGTTGGGCGCTCTACTACAATTCCTCACAGGAGGAGAGACGGAGGGAGAGGAACAGAAGAAAGAGAGGGAAGAGGACGGCGAACAACGACTGAGGCTGTTCTTGCATGTGTTCGCTGACATGCCACTTGTACCGGAGTGAGTGCCTTACTGATGCTTTGTATTAAGATTGCTAAATGGCATTGTATTAAAAAAGTACAGTAGGACCATTTTAATAATGTGCGTATGAATCTTTTAGCCCAGGAGGTACCGTTGTTACAAATACAAAAGTCATAGTAAGCCGGCTGATATTGACATCGATCGTAGATCTCACATGACTGATATGTGAATCAACCGTCAGCTGCTCAAGTAGCGGTGGGTTTGGGTGTAAGAGGTAGCGAAAGTGGTAAAAAAAAAGTAATAGTACGCCGGCTGAAACTTTTCTCACAGATAGTTGACATCATACTGAGCTGAAAAAAAATCGTCAGCTGACGCACCAGCGTTGGGTCTGGATGTGAGAGGTTGCGAAAGCTGTAAAAAAATGAACGAATCCACGATGCAGCTGACGATTTTTTTTCAGCTCAGTATGATGTCAACTATATGTGAGAAAAGTTTCACCCGGCGTACTATAACCTTTTCTTTTCTTACTTTCGCAACCTCTCACTTCCACACCCACCGCGGGTGCGTCAGCTGACGCTTGGTTCTCTTACTAGCCATTCCAGATCTATTGAAAAAGATGGAAATCAATCGGCGTAAAATCACTACCTAAAATGCAACGCTACCGCCCGGGCTATTTAACAAAGGTCGTATTTTTATACACTCCATGACAGATAATGCACGTCCGGTCGACTATAGACAACCAGAATTATACTTTTAATTGCTTCGGGTTTCGATTTTTTGCACTTTCTAAAATGACTTCGTCTCTTATTTTCAATGTTAGAGCTCTTACAATTTATGATTCGGCTCGTTATCTAGTATACGAACACTGGCGAAAATCTTCATCTTTGCATTATACCATCTTCGGTTGACTGGCAGAAATTTCTCTAAGGAATAAGTCCGCTCTTGCCTTCTGTTATTTGGTTATCAGGCTTTTATTTTGATTTTCTGTGCATTAAAGTGTTTATCAATTATTTAAATTTATCTACGCCAAAACGGTGTGTTGAAATAACTAGAAATAAAAAGATTACTAAAATCAAATAAATGGTTATGCAATTTTGGTATTAACTGTTTTTTTCTTATTATTTTTACACAAGTTACAAGTACCCGCAATCACCCAACCTGCTATACTGAGCATCCGATAGAAAGTTACACTTGAAACGTATAACATAAATTCAAATTGTATTTGCGTTCGTTTACAAACAGTAACTCCCACAGCTGCAGCGAGTGGCTGAACGGCGGCAGTCCCCACAGCGAGTGCTCGCCGCTGACCGCGCTCGTATCCAAAGTGAACGCGTGCGTCTCCCAGCTGGAGCAGTTCCCGGTGCGAGTGCACGACCTGCCCGCCCGGCCGGCCACCTCCGCGCTCAAGTTCTTCAATACGCATCAGCTGATGGTGAGACATACAAGAATATATCGTCATACAATGAATCCCGCTTCCCACCGGCGATTATTACCTCCCAATCGCGTTGGGTGGTGAGCCCTATCGCCATACTTTAGGTACAAATGGACCAACAACTTAACGCCTCTTCCGAAGCACGTAGACCGAACAACAAATTATTGCAACTCGGGGTTAGAACCTATGACTTCTAGGTTAGCAGGCGAGCTGAGGAAAGGCGGTTGAGTGGTAGAGCGCTCGCCTAATGGTAAGATACCACTACTATGCTCGTAGATCATAAATACTCTGCTGCTAATTTTACCACAAAGATTGGCAAATCTTGGGAAGGTCTGTGTCCAGCAATGGACGAACCGGGCCGATGGATGGATGGATGGATAATCTTACTTATGTCTTATACCCGCTTTCACTAATGTAATAGGCTTGTACACAGGGTAAGCAAAATATTATTCTATTTAGTCCGTCATTTAGATTATCAAAAAATATTGGACACGTAATTTTTCTTTTGTCAATCAAACAAAAAATGACAGAGATAAAGCGCGTCAAAGTTTGGGAGTGGGGGAAAACGACGTCACTTATAAGTAAAATTGTACCTAGATGTGACGTCACGCGGAACTTCAGCGGGCTATATCTTCATCATTGTTTGTTTAATTGAAAAAAGAAAAAATACGTGTCCAATGTTTTCTGATAATCTAACTGACGGACTAATAATTTTTTTTTAGTCATCATGCTTATTACAAACAAGAAGACGCTTAGTGAGGTAATACCTAATGTAGGTAACATCTAATTTTGCATTGCAAAGTGTTCTTCTAGTCATGACCCAAGTTTTGTTGAAATGCGCTTGGCAACTTTTAAATATTTAAGCTTCTGATTTGGGCGTTTCTTAATATTAGTGAAAACGGACACATTTTAATCAAAAACATTATACTTTTATTTCTCTCATTAAGAGTAATACATAATCAAACTGTTGTTTTTTTTCCAGTGTGATCTCAAACGTCATCCAAACTGCACCAATCTCAAACAATGGAAAGGTGGTGTAGTGCGGATAGACCCCTTAGCTTTAGTGCAAGCCATAGAGAGGTACGTTATTATTATTTAAATATGAATACTTTATACCCACTTAAGTACACGGGACAAAAATGTTAAAAGTAGATTCTTTGGGAACCCATGAAAACGATCACAAGCTAAATTTACAACGCAGTTATCCTTATAAATACTCACGCCTGTCTTCTAGAGGGGTAGGCAGAGACTACAGATTTTCATCTGAACACCTCGTCTTCTTACACATCCATCAAACGATTCATATAAGGTCCTCCATTTTGAGTGTTTTCATACTCTTTCATAAATTCTTAGATAAACCAGTTGCAATCTGTACCAGTAAATTTTCCTTTGGGAATATATTGTTGACTTTTCAAAATGCTGAATTTGCAAAGTAAGCCCGCATAAGACGGCGCGCGTGAAGTGCTGTTAACAGATTATTCTAACTTACGAAGTCCGTTTGGCTATAGTGGTACTGGTGTGTGTATACGCATTACACACAAAACACGCTTATCTGCACACTTCACTATTACACTTAAACCAAAGCCAAACGGACTTCGTGAGATAGAATATCTGTTCCTCTTCGATCTGTAACTAACTCCAAGCACCACTTCTGTTGTAGCCGAAATGTACCTTCAACGTTACCTTTATAATGTGCAGGTATTTAGCTCAGCGCGGGTACGCGACGACGCGGTCGCGCGACGGTTCGTCGGCCGCGATACACTCGGACGAGGATGCCGGTTCCGACGACGACGTCGAGGACGCGCTCGCCACGCCGCCGCAGGCGCAGCCCACTGAGTGAGTCTCGAAGTCTTATAGAACCCCAGGTCGCGGGTTAAAACCTTAGCGAGGGCACAATAAGTGTGCCTTGAAAATCATGTTTTGTTTCTGGTTACATATCCCGATCCACCTGCATACGGCAACTGTTCATTCGCGGCGTTCGTTATAGTCCGCGTTAAAAACGCACACGACCATGCACGCTTGAGTGCGTTAATACTCTGTATACGCCAATTTATCGCACTTTCAGAATAAATTGTTCTAAATCTGAGGTTGATCACTATTTAAATGATAATGAAATACGTGCTAAAACTAATACATTTTAATGACATTTATAATCCTCTTTGACATTTTAAATTTAATGTAATATACGTAAATATTGTCAGTGTATTGCACTTTTCTTGTAAACTATAATTAGTTACTCGTAGATTGCCTGCATGCCTAATTATAATTATTATTTTTCATACCACTAATGGTAAAATGTGCTTGGACTAAAACTTATGAACACCTGTAAAACCTAACACACATTTTAAGCAAATAAACACATTGTAGGCATTGTACGTTTGCCTTATGGAGTAATTTGTGACATGACGAACCAACACGTAAAATTACAATATCACGAAAAGCATATCGACTCCGCTTTCATGTATGAAGAAAGTAAGGCATTTGGGCTGCCACGGCAGTCCCGCCACCGATGCGTGGTGTTAAAATACACAGAACATGGATAGCTATTTTTTCGTAGCCCTCACAAAAAAATCAAAGTACGTCAAAAACATTGACCTCTCATAAACAACTAGACTCACAATCTCGATCAAAAAGTGTCCACATATCTTATCACCGCTATGGGGTGACAAAATCGGATGATGATTTCGTACAACTGACATTGCATCTTATGTTAACGACATAACCTCTTGATTTGGTTCAAGCATTTTTGCTACTATGCACGTTACAGGTTCGGACACTTTCTGACGAACTTTACTTAGAGACTGTGTGTCTAGTTGTTTATGAGAGGTCAATGGGCAAAAAAGTATAAGACAAAATATACTTACCAGAAGTTAGCGCTGTAAAAAAAGTACAACATATCTTTTGTTTTTTTCTTAGATATTCCAAGTCTTTTCTATATTTTGAACGGCCTCAATTAAAAGTATCCATTCAATCTAATATTTGGTAGTATTTGTTATTTATGAAATGCACGCTCACGCAGATCGCGGTAGGAAATTCAACGATTATACTAATCGTTGTGTATCCGTTTCAGCGCGGAACATAAACTGGAGTTCCTAATCGGCGACACAGTGCTACCGTACAACATGACCGTCTACCAGGCGGTCAGGCAGTTCGGGGAACAAACCGACGCCGATACAGACACAGAAACTCCACTTGGTATGCCATTCCACTATAGCAGATGATTTTTAAATGAAACTTGTTCATGTGTTTGGTTAGAAATGTCAGTAGTGTAATGGTTATATAAAGTGAAATTTATTTATGCAGCCAAATTCATACTGGAGGCTTGGTAAGTGTTCAGTATCACAAATCGATAACACTTTTTGCTAATTTTGGAAAATTAAATGGTGACGTCCAATATTGACTGACTCGGGGTTGGGCTTCCGTTTGTAGGGAACACGAAAAGACTGTCTTCTAACCTTGATACTGAGCACTTGCCGAGTCTTCAGTATGAATTCGGGTGCATAAATAAATGTCACGTTAAATGGTATTGCAACAGCGAACGCGGGTATCTGGGTGGCGACACACACGATATACTACCGCGCGGTGGAGCCGAGCGCCGCGCCGCGCACCGACGCCGGCGTCTCGCGCAAGGGCAAGGGGCAGCCCACCAAGGTGTCCTCGCGGCGCAAACCTGACGCCACATGGAACGGTTAGTGGTATACATGTCGCAGGCATTTGGTTCAATCAGGCAGAAAAGAGGCGGTAGCTTTGGTTAGAAGGTTAGGTATGGCGAGTCGCGCCACGTAGTACCATAGTAGCCATACATAACCTTCGTGGTTATTTTTTTATGACTACCATTTTACCAAATCCTAATCACTTAGTTAAGTCACTGAATTTAACCAGATGCCTGCGACATACACATTGAATGGTTCGTGATATCGAGATAAGAATTACATTCTTATAACCTAGTCACTACTTAGGTTCCTAGTGCCTGACGATCTGAAAACGAGACCGTTGGCTAAGAACAACAATTTAATGTTGTGGAACTATATTATAAGTAAGATTTTTCATAGCTGTAATCAACGAGCTATTATTAGATACTTATCTGTAACGCATTTCCAAGAAAGTTTTCATTTTACCATCTTTTTATAATGTCAGGTACAGAACTCATTTCAGACAGAATTCAATTTTGATGAAAATCTAAATAAAAATATGACTACAATGCAATAAACACGAAACATTGTAAAAAAATCCAAAATACTTAATTACATTTATAATATTCGGTATATTTTGCATAGTTCATTTTCAACTTGCAATTTTTGCAATGATCAAGTAAGCTATACGTAAATGTAATCTTCCAGAGGGCATAGTCCCGACGCGCGAGTCTCCGCTACTGGTGATCCTGCGCTCCCCGCTGCTGAGCAACAACGGGGGCGAGGTGAAGGACGCGTCGCTGCCGGCGCTGGGCGTGCTGCGCGCGCTGCACGCGATATCGCGCCACTGGCACACGCTCTACCGTGCCGTCTGTCTGCCCGACCAGCGGCCGCTCATCACCAACTCCGAGTTCGTTAATGCCAAGGTACGATGGTCAATTACATCAAAACATGCATCTATTTTACGCTTCCTAAAGTGAATTTGTTTCTTATTATGTATCGAACTGATTTATGCAGCAGTAATAATAACAAATCAAAATAAATTCTTCTTTTTTTACTATATTTAAAATATACTCTTCCTTCTCTCAGCTCGCTGCCAAAGCTAGTCGTCAACTGCAAGATCCTCTAGTAATCATGACAGGAAACCTGCCTGCCTGGCTCAAGAGGATCGCATATGCCTGGTGAGTCAACTCAAACATCTTTTTACGCTTCTTTTTTCAGCTTCTAATAATCATCTTTAATGTGTTTGTTTTAGCCCCTTCATATTCCCGTTCGAATGCCGGCATCTACTGTTCTACGTGGTGTCGTTCGACCGCGACCGCGCTCTGCAACGTCTCATTGAGGCGGGCGGGGAGCGGGGCGGGGCGGGCGGCGGCGCGGGAGGCGCGGGCGCGGACTCCGAGAGAGTCGCCCCGAGGCTCGACCGACGCAAGCGCACCGTCCAAAGACAAAACGTGCTCCGGCAAGCGGAACACGTCATGCACGAATTCGCGCACTCCAAAGCGTTGCTTGAAATCCAATACGAGAACGAAGTGGGGACGGGCTTGGGGCCAACCTTAGAATTCTACGCGCTAGTCTCGCAGGAGCTGCAGCGTGCCGATCTCGACTTGTGGCACGGGAGTGAGAACTTCAAGCAGAAGCCTACGTCCTTCGGCGGGGAGATAGTGAAGAGCCAGCCACCGATAACCGACCAATCGTCAGACGCGACGGCGCGGCTGGCCTCGTCGGTGCGCGACGCTCTGAACCTGAACGAGGCGGAGCCGTCGGAGGAGAAGGAGATAGTGATACCGATGCCGGGCCCGGACGCGACGTACGTCACGTGGCCGTGCGGCTTGTTCCCGCAGGCGATCGGCAGGAACGCGAGGGCCTCGCATCTGTCGCGGGTCAAGGCCAAGTTCCGGTTCCTTGGGAAGTTTATGGCGAAGGCTGTTATGGATTCTAGAATGGTGAGTCGTCGATATGTGTGAACTTCATTTGTGTTTCATTACAAGACTACTAATAGAATTTCATTGCAAAAATGCGTTTATAAATTCCATTGCAAAGTTACTAATATAATGATATACAATTACAAGACCGCTAGTATAAATTTAATTGAAAGCACAGGTGCAGCCAGTTTTAATACAAAGAACTCCATGAAATAAAATATATATTCATTATAATTGTTTAAAAAAACCGAAAGATTAATAATGCAAACGCAATAGAGAATCAATCTTCCACTTTCTTTTTAAATTGTTTCAATGTAATATTTCGAGCTTTTCGGGGAGGCGGGGTTGGTTGAAACCCCAAACCTCCCGTCTACGCCCATAAAATGCAAGTTTAACCTACTAATATTATTTGAAAGCAAGACGACCAATGGTATTTCATACCAACACCCAGATGATTCATTCGCAAAGGTAACACTATCAGTGATCGTGCAGGTGGACATCCCGCTGTCAGTGGCGATGTACCGGTGGCTGGTGGGCGAGGAGCGGTGGTTGTCGCTGAGCGACGTGCGTCACGTGTCGCCGGAGCTCTGGCGGTCGCTGTGCCGGCTGCACTGCGCCGCCGAGCGCGCCACCGACATCCAGCACGACACGAGGCTCACGCAGGACCAGCGCGACCACATGGTGCGTCTACTTCCAACATCTCTATCGAGAAATTCGCTTGTGTTCGCTTGGTCAAAAGCGCATGGAGAACTTGCAGCACTTGTATGAAGTTAGAATGTTGATACTGTTGATTGTTGGCACTTGAAAAACATAATTAACAGAACATTTCACAAAAAACGACCAGATTAATTAAAGAAAAAAGGTGCGTCCAATACAGTAAACGATAGACTTCTATGTTGATGCACAGCGAAGCTTCACTGTTAGTAGTTAATTAAGTTCATGACGCCAATTTAACTTTCTGGCACGTATACTCGAAAAATTACCGTTGTTCTTGGTTAGGTCTCACTGTATTACACCTTCGCCTGTTGTTCAAGCTACCTGTTCAGTTGCGGATTTAACTGCAATAAGACCTAACAATAAGTAGGTTGCCATGTCATGCGGACATCGTTACTTTACTAGGTCTTCGATGCTCTTGGGTAGCGATTTATACATTTTAGGCCAGCCAAGAAGGCGGGCATGTTATTGTCAACTGCGATGTGTCCCCCCGCGAGCCTCCCCTTGTCAAGATCCGAAAAACTGCAACTGCGATGCCATCTTTCACTAAACTCCCGCACGCTTTCTTCATTGATCTGAATTGTATAAGCCGCCCCACCCAGCTAGAACAATGTATCTCCGTATGTCCACAGATAAGTCAGCTGGAGCTGGACGGATGCCCGATCGAGGAGTTGGGGCTGGACTTCATCCTGCCGGGTGACGGGTGCACGGAGCTGCGGCGCGGGGGGCGCGACATGCCCGTCACCGCGCGCAACCTGAGACACTACATCTCGCTCGTCACTTACTGGCTGCTGCATGAAGGTATGCGAACCGACTTGTCTCTTGTGTGGGCAACCCTCTCATTGTCTAACTTAAGGTGGTAACGGAGGATCTCGGTGCAAAATGCACATCATGATATAGTTTTCCTTACTTTTTTAAAGTTTGTAATATGTGCGTTTTATAGCAATTCGCGCAAACTGTTTGTTAATAGTTGGGTGATCATCACATGAAAATTAATTATTCAATTTTACGCGTTATATTTTAGCTGCATTACATTACAACTGCAAACACGCTTTTAAGTTTGTTAATGTAATGCAAACAAAATGTAATGCATTATAGTACGTATTTTCTTTGTGAAGACGTTTATTATTAATAAACTATTTCCGCAAGTTGCTATAAAACACATTTATTGCATACTTTTTATTCAAAAGTAAGGAAAACAATATTATTATGTGCATTTTGTAAAATTATGTTACCCCCTTAAATAAACATGTATCGTGATTGGCAGAGCATGACATCACATCACACATCATTTCATAGCCAATCACGATGTACATTTTCCTATTTTTTTTCATTTGTTTCTCTCTAAATCTATTTTGGATTTCAGTTATAGGTTATTTTATCCAACTCTATTGTCATTTCAAGATTCCTTCCCTATTATTAATAAAAAAAATCTTTCAAAATGGTGTTTGTCACGCTTTAGAATTCTTCAGAAACTTCTGAAAAACCGTACCAAAGTTATATGAAGTTGTCTTTGTGTCAACAGGTGTAAATAGACAAATGGAGGCGTTTAGAGAAGGTTTCGAATCGGTGTTTCCCCTGGCGAATCTCAAGATATTCTACCCAGAGGAGCTCGAGCAAGTCTTCTGTGGAAGTCCTTCGGGTAATTAATACGTCTCATCTCGTATACTTTTATTCAGATGGGTTACAACTTTCAGGTCTGAATTGTTCGCCAGTTTTCTGTTCGTGCAGATTTAACACGAAACACTTGAAAATTTGTGTTATGATTGAATTTGAAATGGGTATACGTAAAGCTGCCCCGAGAAAAATTGCAAAAAATATCCCGCTTTCAATAATTACACGATATCTTCTATACCTATACATTCACGGAATACCGATTCAGATATTGTATTTGTGTTACACTATTTTGAATTTTGTCTCATATCCTGTACGCCGTTGTTTAGGTGGTCGCGAGCAGCGTTGGGACCCGCGGCTCCTGGCAGAGTGCATCCGGCCTGACCACGGCTTCACCGCCGACTCCCGAGCCATCCGCATGCTCATCGATATACTCGCGTCCTACAACAGAGAGGAGCAGCGACTGTTCCTGCAGTTCGTCACTGGTAGCCCCCGCCTGCCTACTGGAGGTATGTACAGTACATCCCGACCACAGCTTCACCGCCGACTCCCGAGCCATCCGCATGCTCATCGATATACTCGCGTCCTACAACAGAGAGGAGCAGCGACTGTTCCTGCAGTTCGTCACTGGTAGCCCCCGCCTGCCTACTGGAGGTATGTACAGTACATCCCGACCACAGCTTCACCGCCGACTCCCGAGCCATCCGCATGCTCATCGATATACTCGCGTCCTACAACAGAGAGGAGCAGCGACTGTTCCTGCAGTTCGTCACTGGTAGCCCCCGCCTGCCTACTGGAGGTATGTACAGTACATCCCGACCACAGCTTCACCGCCGACTCCCGAGCCATCCGCATGCTCATCGATATACTCGCGTCCTACAACAGAGAGGAGCAGCGACTGTTCCTGCAGTTCGTCACTGGTAGCCCCCGCCTGCCTACTGGAGGTATGTACAGTACATCCCGACCACAGCTTCACCGCCGACTCCCGAGCCATCCGCATGCTCATCGATATACTCGCGTCCTACAACAGAGAGGAGCAGCGACTGTTCCTGCAGTTCGTCACTGGTAGCCCCCGCCTGCCTACTGGAGGTATGTACAGTACATCCCGACCACAGCTTCACCGCCGACTCCCGAGCCATCCGCATGCTCATCGATATACTCGCGTCCTACAACAGAGAGGAGCAGCGACTGTTCCTGCAGTTCGTCACTGGTAGCCCCCGCCTGCCTACTGGAGGTATGTACAGTACATCCCGACCACAGCTTCACCGCCGACTACCGAGCCATCCGCATGCTCATCGATATACTCGCGTCCTACAACAGAGAGGAGCAGCGACTGTTCCTGCAGTTCGTCACTGGTAGCCCCCGCCTGCCTACTGGAGGTATGTACAGTACATCCCGACCACAGCTTCACCGCCGACTCCCGAGCCATCCGCATGCTCATCGATATACTCGCGTCCTACAACAGAGAGGAGCAGCGACTGTTCCTGCAGTTCGTCACTGGTAGCCCCCGCCTGCCTACTGGAGGTATGTACAGTACATCCCGACCACAGCTTCACCGCCGACTCCCGAGCCATCCGCATGCTCATCGATATACTCGCGTCCTACAACAGAGAGGAGCAGCGACTGTTCCTGCAGTTCGTCACTGGTAGCCCTCGCTTGCCTACTGGAGGTATGTACAGTACATCCCGACCACAGCTTCACCGCCGACTCCCGAGCCATCCGCATGCTCATCGATATACTCGCGTCCTACAACAGAGAGGAGCAGCGACTGTTCCTGCAGTTCGTCACTGGTAGCCCCCGCCTGCCTACTGGAGGTATGTACAGTACATCCCGACCACAGCTTCACCGCCGACTCCCGAGCCATCCGCATGCTCATCGATATACTCGCGTCCTACAACAGAGAGGAGCAGAGACTGTTCCTGCAGTTCGTCACTGGTAGCCCCCGCCTGCCTACTGGAGGTATGTACAGTACATCCCGACCACAGCTTCACCGCCGACTCCCGAGCCATCCGCATGCTCATCGATATACTCGCGTCCTACAACAGAGAGGAGCAGCGACTGTTCCTGCAGTTCGTCACTGGTAGCCCCCGCCTGCCTACTGGAGGTATGTACAGTACATCCCGACCACAGCTTCACCGCCGACTCCCGAGCCATCCGCATGCTCATCGATATGTCGCAGCTAGCCCGGGCGGCAGCGTTGCATTTTGGGTAGTGTTTTTACGCCGATAGATTGCCATCTTTTTCAATAGATCTGGAACGATTAATAAGAGAACCAAGCGTCAGCTGACGCACCCGTGGTGGGTATGGGTGTGTGTTGCGAAAGTGGTAAAAGAAATGTAATTTTACGCTGGCTGAAACTTTTCTTACAGTTAGTTGACATCGTCAGCTGTATCGCGGAGGGGGGATGATGCGTCAGCTACTCGCATGAACTTGTAGAAAAACACGTAAAATGAAGTGATGAAATTTTACTAGGCGATTCTTTAAAGAATTAAAAGTACGAAAACAATAATAAGCTGCATGAGTAGCGGTGGAAAGACCGTCAGCTGACGCAGTAAAGATACAGATTAAATATACTAATCCCGTTTTACACTAATACGACAAAGAGAAACGCACACACAGATGTTTCTTTGGATTTTTAGGGGGAGAGGCCTAGGCAGCCCGAAGGTCGCGTTATGGGCTCAAGCAGTTCCGGAATCTATCTCCAAATATGCGTTTAAAGGGAAAATGCTCCAATCTTTTTTAACTTTTCTGTGTCAGCTGACGGCCTTTCCACCGCTACCCGCGCAGCTGATTGTTGTTTTCGTACTTTTAATTATTTAAAGAATCACCTAGTAAAATTTCATGCGGCGTACTATCACTTCATTTTACGTGTTGTTTTACAAGTTCATGCGAGTAGCTGACGCATCATCCCCCCTCCACGATGCAGCTGACGATTTTTTTCCAGCTCAGTATGATGTCAACTATCTGTGAGAAAAGTTTCAGCCGGCGGCGTACTATATCTTTTTTTTACCACTTTCGCAACCTTTCACACCCACACCCACCGCTACTTGAGCAGCTGACGGTCGATTCACATGTCATTCATGTGAGATCTACGATCGATGTCAATATCAGCCAGCTTACTATGACTTTTGTATTTGCAACGGTAGCTCCGGGACTAGTCGGTTTGTATAATCAGCAGCAGTTGTTTTACAAAACAGCTCCGTTATGGAAAACAGCTAAACGCCGTTCAGCTGGATTGTCATTGCGTTATGCTTAAGCATTATTGTCGAACATTACGCAATAAACATAACATTTGGACGTAATGTAGAATGTCTTACTTGTGTCGTAGCCGTAGCCTGATCGCTGAATTGGCCATATCATTAATTCTTTTTACTTTGGCGATATTTCATTGGACACTGATGGTTTGATGAAACATTCTCATGTATATAATGTAAATTCGGCAGGCTTCAAGGCCCTGAACCCCGTCCTGACGGTAGTGCGCAAGTCGCTCGAGTCGTCGCTGGACCCCGACGAGTACCTGCCGTCCGTGATGACATGCGTCAACTACCTGAAGCTGCCCGACTACAGCAGCGCCGAGGTGATGCGCGCCAAACTGCGCCTCGCCGCCTCCGAGGGGCAGCACTCCTTCCACCTCTCGTGAATACCCCTCCCTTACCGTACCTCCCCTCCGGCCACACCCGCGTCCACACACACGTGTGATGTCTACAGGGCGAACTGGACACCCGCTGTTTATGTGCAATCAGTTTAGTGGTTATATCTCGGTGACGTGATGGACACTCCAAGTGCTGTGCGTTACACTCTACCTTTTGTTTTACATCGGATTTTTAGATAACATAAATATGTTTATATATATTATATTTTGTGTTAATTTAATGTGATAGCTTTGTATATTTCTTTATCGGTACTCTAGAGACGTTTGTCTATCCATAGTATATAAAGATGTATCGTGTGTGTCAGGTAAATTGTATAGGCTCATATCCTGAAGCTGCGATAGACGTCGCCATAGCAGCAGTAGAGCCACTGCGTAGTGTACGACTCTTGCTATATGATACATACATACATATGAAATAACCTGTTTGAAGGACCCCTGTTTCTCATCCGGGAGTCCCGAGAGTTATTATAGCATTTATTACCAAAAGGTTTTGATTAACATTTAAGTATCATTAATGAGTAAAGAAAAGTGCAAAATTTACTATGTAACAGTTTCAATAAAACCATGTAAACTATCTTGATCACTTGTGCATTTTTATTCCGTATTCTCGAATCTAACTAAATTTTTAGGCTTCGTATAAGACACCTATGATTTTATTTAGGTAAATAGCTAGTTAAGTTGCGCAATAATATATTTTCATAAATATATACAGTAGTAGTAGCAAAAATATATAAGACAAAAGCAACTATTTTTGTGAACAGAACAAGGAAGTCGTCATAAAGGCAAAACTGTAGTGGTCCCAACGAGTATCAAATCTGGCCAATATTCTGAGTCTGTCTGTTGAAATAAATGAAAATGTATGTTATTATTAGTCGTGACTGACGGAATTCTTGGATAAGCCAAATTAGGTGCCACCTACATTAAGTATTACATAAAATCTATTACTAACTCATGACTATGGTGTTATGGGGGCAATAAAAATAAAACCGAACATTTGAGCAAAATTAACATTATATTAAAATTTCCTATACCATATGTTTATGTCAACACATCCAACACTTTTGAACATTCAGTTGAACTAATGCTAAGTTGGCATACACCGACACTAATGGATCACTATTTAATGAGTAAATTCAATACACTGTCGATGTGAAACATAATTTAATTAAGTTTTTTCATTACTCATTCACTTGTTAAATATAGATGCAGGTCTAATACAAAAGGATAATAAAGGCTTGCATTTATATTTTTCATTAGAACATCAAGTAAAGTTTTCCGATCAACAGATAACTGCCAGATTGTCTTTTCTTCAAATACTTCAATGAAACTTAAAACAATAATTATTTCATAAAAATATTTAAAAAGCTAATTGAAAATACCATTATAGCGAAACTGGTTGGGTAAATAAAAGTGAATTTTAATCAGAATGTATCGTAATATTGTTACAACAAGTGCCGACAAGCGCAAGCACCAACTTGTGTTACACATCGCGTAAATTAGGTTTGATAAATCAGTACTTGGTAAGAAAACGAGGTCCTCTTAGGCCCGCAACTTGGATACAGACAATAAAAAAACGACTTTCAGAAGAAAAATTAACACAAGAGACAACCTAGAACCAACTGGTGTGGTAGCGCTATAAAGACTAGCACGGTCAACCACAATTGAATGAGACAAAGGCCAGGAGAAAGATGAAACCTGTGGTTCATTCAGTTTGATCGTCGGGCGACGCCTGCTTATGCCAATCCTTTTGCACCCGTTGAATTTGTATATGCTATCTTGCTGTCAGTTTTAGGAGGGCGTAGCCCAATTACTAAACTGAAGGCAGCCCACAACTTAAGGTGGGTTTATTAATAATTAAGATAATCTGCAATATACCGGGTGTAAATAGAGTGCGACCATTAAATGAAACCACATATTCTACCGACCCTACTAACCAATTTTCCCACGAGTCATACCCGCGAACTAAGGGTGTTTAGGAAATAATTGAGTTCCAAACAAAAACGCGTGAATCCTAACGCACCGACATACGGGCGAGTTTAGAGAGAGCGACGTCCGTGAAACCTGCAGCTGTTTGAGGTCAACGCTCTCTCTAACCTCGCCCGTATGTCGGTGCGTTAGGGTTCACGCGTTTTTGTTTGGAACTCAATTATTTCCTAAACTAAGGGGGTCCGCGGGTATGACTCTTAGGAAAAGTGGTTCTGTAGGGTCGGTATGTAGAATAGGTGGTTTCATTTAATGGTCGCACTCTATTTACACCCGGTATAGAAGATTTGGTTTTCAAACTAGTTGAATTGATAGTGCTCCAACTTGATCTTACTAATCTTTTGAAGATACCTTGATTGATTAAGATGTGATATTAAACAAGGCAATGAAAATGATCAATAATAAAGTTACATTTTGTTTACTTTAATTCTTATTAGAATGACCGAAATTACCTTTCATTTTTCACCTGTACCCCTTTTGTGGATTTAACACGAAAGTAAATATATGACAAGTTACATCAACTAGCTTGATCTAGAGTCAAAATCAACAAAAAAGGAACATCACAAGTTTCATGGAATAAAATAAAATATGTATCAATTGATTATCTAGCTCTAAACCTCTGATAAAACCTTACATCCTAATGATACAAAACAACTAATAAATAGTATGTAACAACATTGTGTCAAAGGTTTACAGTACCATGGAGACCCAGCCGAGAATAAGGCAGACTCCACCGATAGGAGTCAGTTTCCTCAGGGCTCTCTCTCCAGTGAAGGCATGGTAGTAGCATGTGCCGCAGAATAGACCCATGCCTGTTATGAAGAATGCTCCAGCCTGAAAAAGTTGATAAAACATTTATTTACAACAATTTATTTGAATATTCTTTATTTATTTATTTGTTTAGGTTTTTCAACAGATACACACTTTACATTTACAAAAACAAGATATACAGAGCAAGCCACAATGGGCATCCAATAACAGAAAAACACATCTTATACATCACAACATCTAGTGAGCATTTGCACTACGAGTTAGCATTTGTTACTTTATCAAGACAAATAGAAGAAAAGATAAAACAATTTTGAACTGAAACTAAATTTTAAATTATGTATAGGTTACAATAAATCTTGGATTTTGTTACAAATTTTGCTTTAAAGATTAATTCAACAAATGTGACTTATATCTTCTAAATGAACACGAAAACAAATCAAAGGCCTGAGGATCTTTTATGAAAAGTTGATTATGCTGTCTACACATTTTATTTATGATTGAGAATTTGCCAATGTTGGTTCTTGCTGGACGAAGATAAAATGGATGGTAATTTACAACCTGGGAATCCTGATTAGGGATAAATATACTAAATTTGGAAAGTAGTTGAGGACACATTACTTTGTTATTAAATATTTTAAACAAAAATATCTGGTCAGCTTTGTGACGTCTATCTTCCAGTGATAAAAGATTAAAATGTCGCAATCCGTCCGAGTAATGCGTCAAACTGCGACGTTTGCCTTGACGTCTGCTCAGATAGTAAAGAAACCGCTTTTGTACTCTTTCGAGCCTATCTATGTGACAATTGTAGTGAGGGCTCCAGATTGTTGAGCAATACTCCATCGGGCTACGCACTAATACACAGTATGCTATTTTAAGAGCATTAACATTTCTTAACTCTCGGCAAGTTCGCCAAATGAATCCCAACATAGCAAGACCTTTTTTTACTATATTAACAATATGCTCATTGTATGTTAGGTGTTTGTCTACTATGACACCTAGATCGCGTATTTGTGTCACTTGTTCTAGGTTTGTACCACCCAGGCTATAGGCAGCTAATATTGGTGATTTCTTTTTTGTAATCGTTATGAATTTCCATTTTTGAATATTTAGAGGCAGTTTATTATTTATGAACCATTGAAGAACTTGTGATAGATCTTCTTGCAACAGGGATACATCGTGGGAGTTACAAATGGGTCTGTAAATTTTTAAATCGTCAGCAAAAAAAGAGTATTGTGAATTTTTTATTACATCAGAGAGATCACTAATAAATACCAAAAATAATTTAGAACCTAGATTTGAGCCTTGTGGGACGCTGGACGGAGCTGCAAATGGGCAGGACTCAAAACCAGCAATAACCACCTTTTGACTTCTGTTTGATAAGTATGACTCAAACCACTTTAATTAAAGTAGAAAACTTAAATATGTTAAGATGTTATTTCTTACTACTATAACACATTTTTATTTCATAAGTATACATTTTTGAGTGGGTATGGATAGCAAAATCCAAAACTATAGGTAATAGCAAAAAATGCTCTAAGGATGTATCTAGATGTATACCAACCAAATAGGTGACATAGAAGGGCAAAGGAAAAAGTATCTAGAATAGAAGAGCTTGTATGACTAGATAGAAGAGGTGTGTCAGGATCATAGCAGATGGAAATCTGTAGTCTTTGCCTACCCCTCTGGGAGACAAGCATGAGTATATGTATGCATTTAGATATTTGAAAAATATATTTTTCTTGCCGAGAAACAAACCAACTGATTTTCAAAAGAAAACCACACTGATTATTGCACCATCCAATAGTATCACTTTAAATTAATGATATAAGGCAAACTAAAGAAAAGGGCTTATTTATAATGGGCTAATATTTTTAAATATTCATACATTACCCATTCAAATTGTTAGATTACAAGATATACTTACAATTAGAGGACGTCTGCATAATGGAACTGTAACAAGTGCCAGAGTGTGCAGGAAATGGAATCGATTTGCTGTTTCAAATATCTTCTTCAAATCTTCCTTCGTTTCTGTTTCTGGGAATGTCCTGTGTGCTCCCATAGCGCCGAGAACCACAGCGGAAGCTCCGCTGATTCCTGCGAGGCGGACATAGGGGCCGGCTTCCTGCGCCAGCTGCCACAATGGTGTCCTCAACATGACTGGCGCGGGCGGGGTTTGCACAGAATGTGGCTTCAAAATTCCCTAAAAATAAGAGATAACATTATATCTATCACGTACATGCAGAGAGATGGAATGTATTATATTAATACGTAACCTACAGCTTTATAAATCGTGCATCGTAATTTTGATAGGTACCGAAGGAGAAACTTACGATTTGTCGTAAAACATTCATCGTCCCCTCCGTCACCGTACTGATCATAAGCGTGTCGACCAAGTTTACCATACCTGTTAGCTTGCTTTCAACGTATCAAAGAGGAAATTTTCTTATTTATAGGCCGCAAAAAAGAGGATTCGCTTCGCTCGATACAATCACAGATAATAAAGAACACCAAAGCAGGCAGCAGGGTGACAACTGACAGTACATGATAGGACAGAAGAAAATCTAAGGCGTTTTTATGCACCTTGAAAAATGTTTACGATTTTTACATTGGTTACATTGCGTGACGTCAAATACGCAACCACAACAAGCAAATACACATGTTTGGTTTGGACTGTTTCTGTTTGTTTACTCGAATAAGTACCAAATCTAAATTAGGTATGAAGTATAAATTACAACTAGCGATAACTGCAATCATAGAAAATGAATTTAAAAAAGTTTTAAACGAAAAATTTGCATAATATACACAAATGCACGCTTAACGTATATCGATATCGATCGTGAATGACAGTAGCGTAACCACATAAACCTAAACTATATATTTTTTGCACAAAGGAGGATGATACCTACTGATAGTTCATGCTAGTGGAAAATGTGTTTTAACTCCTATGATGCACCAGCTATTTCACATTCAGAAGTTCCCGACAATATGAAATGGCTCATGTATTCTTAACGCATTTGCCACTAGCATGAACTGTCAGTTTCCTCCTTCATGCATCATAGTGCTTACTGTGGTGTACTGGTGTATGTACCTACCCATTTTTAGGGTTCCGTATCCAAAGGGTAACCGACGGGACTCTATTAGTCCGTATTAGGCGGAGTCTTCCGCTGTCCGTGTGTCACCAGGCTGTGTCTAATAAATTGTGATAGTTAGACAGTTGAAATTTTTACAGATGATGTATTTCTGTTGCCGCTATAACAAAAAATACTAAAACTGACCAAGTGCGAGTCGGACCCACGCACTCCCATAAACAGACATGATTTTTGGCCGTTTTTATAGATAATGGTACGGGACCCTTCGTGCGCGAGTCCAACTCGCACTTGGCCGCTTTTTCACAATTTAACCAATAAAAACTAAAAAGTGTGAAATAAATGAACTTTTAACAATAGAATAATAACCAAGACCGATTTCAAATATTACAGCAGACGTTCACTAAAAAGTTCAAAATAATTCGGTACTTACATACGGACCGATGGTACCAAAATAACACTTTTGCCAACTTATTCGTTTCATTCAGGCTGCTAAAGGGTCGCTCTAACAGTGGTGTCGATTCGGTGTAACATGACTTAACTTATTTGACAGAACTAAACGTAATTTAAACATTCTGTCTTTTTCTTTCTGTATCGAAAAGACAAGGACAGGACGCTTAAAAAGGGTTAGTCCTGTCAAATACGTTATGTCGTGTTGCACCAAATCGACACCATTACCTATTTACAGATCATTCATCATAACTTGTCCCTTGGATTCATGTTGGCATCACTGCTTGTCAAACTTATGCTGTCATATTACTCAGATTTTTCAAAATTATTTGATACATTATGTATTATTATTGCCAAAGCCGTTGAACAATAGTGCAAAAGAGGTTGTGTTGAAGGTACGCCTTTTGTGAAAGAGAAAATGCAAACAATGCACCGTGTGTAACGGTTTAGACCTCTCTGCGGTCTTCGTTACGAGTCACAAATAAGTTCTGATGATGGGCGAGAGCATAATTTATGTAACCACACGGCTATCTTGTAAAAAAGGGTCGCATTTTACTATATTGATAAGTTTTAAATATGATCAGTGCAATTGCTGATGTTCGATGACAATTATTGACTTTCTTGCCTGAAATAATTCAAAAGGTTAAGAGAAATTTAAAAGTTGAAACAGCATAGTCTTTATTCACAATGGTATTCTAATAAGCTTTAAACCATAAAGATACTAGTTAACTTGAAATTTATCGTAAATTTACATCATACCTAAAACACTTTCAGAACATCTAATCCGTATTTCTAAATGTAGCGAATTGGAATCTTATTAAAATAGTAAATCAAAACTCAGTTAGCAATAACCAAGAAAGTAATAGCAAGAAAAACCCCAAACAATTACAAATTATTAATAGTCACAATTAATATGAACCTTGTATTGAAACGCATTAGATTCTTTCTTCAAGATCGGTAGAGTACATGACAACAGAATATCTGACACCTGCGTGCAAGGTTATCACATCGTTATCGTGGTTCGAAGCCAAGAAAATTGGACTTTATTTCGATACATATTATATTGGGTTTTGAAATGGGAGTTGAGGCGTTTTAAAAACGCTGAAGCGTTTATAAACTGCAATTGTCGTTGAGACCGTTGAGATCGTCGATATCGTTGAGATCGTTGAGACCGTTAAGATCGTTGAGATCGCGGACTAATGGTATTTAAGGACCTGAGTTCTTTAGGAGGGGATTCATTCAGTCATTTTCTCTCAAGAAGTACACGTCTCGAAAAAGTGTTATTCCGCAGTATTATTTTAAATTAGGAAAAGTATTCGAAGTTATTGTGGGTTGGGTTGCGTGTTAGATATCAGTGAAATATATTTACGTTTCGTAGCTAGTTTGGGGTTCAAAGGGGGGTAGTATGAGGCTTTCTCCCGTAATTCGATAGGGATACGGGACGCGAGTGTATTCTTTTCCAGCATCCTCACCTCTCTCTGGGTCAAGATTCCCTAGGCACCGCCCCATAAGGGTTACCCCTGTGATCGTGCTTGTGGCACAGAGAGAAAACCCCCCGCCGTATGCATTGCACTGAGCATACAACCCTTTTTCCTTCCCCATCCGCTTATGGTCTTAGGGCTCTGGCCATAAGTATCCTTGTTATGTATATGTGTATTCACGACCGTATTAGGATTAGGCTAGGCGAGTGTCAGGGTTTAGGTACTCAGAGAATTAACTCATCTCGCTTCTGTACCAAATAGGTTAGGAAAAATCTCATTGCACTTCGAGATTGATACATGCGCAATTAAATTAAATGTGAGATATAATCTCTAGTTTTGAAAATACTTACACACTTACCAGTATAGGGACATCTGATGTAGGGCACGATAAATAGGTCATTGTTTGATAGGTTGGGAATACTAAGTTTTAATGGAAACCATCAGGGAAACGCTGTTAGTGATGAATCTTCATAAAGATTTAAGATGTAGGGACGTCAGGGATCGTTCGGCTTGAGGATCTCCAATAACGTGGGGTTAAATCATATTTTAGATCTGGATTAGTTATTGTTAGACTAATTTAGGGTTATTCCATCATCCATCCATCACTGGATTCTGTATTATAAAAAAGGGTTTCTAATTTCACTAAATCCTAAGAGTTAAATTAATCTATTTTGGTAAAGATGATCAATTTGAAAGTCAAAATATTGAGTTAATATTTGACTGTTATAGAGCCTATAAATAGAAAGCTTCTGAAAGTATTTTGAACTAAGTAGTACCTACATGCCTAACTTCAAAATCAGAGCTACTAAGCAACTTATAGTTTGTGCCTATATGAGTCATAACTTTTATCAGAGAATTAAAATACAGTTATTATTAGGTGTCTATATGAACCTAATAAAAATAATAATTTCAATTTATAAATAATTTACTTTCTCTCTTAAATATTGAGATGGCAGAAGGATGTATTTGTTTGTACTAGTAAGGGAAAAATAAACCCTTCTGAAAGGCAAAAGCTAGCCACTGGTTGCTTCTATATAGCTTAACGGAGTAGAACTACTGTTTTCAACGACTACTATTAGATAGATACAACTTCTTGAACTAAAAATAAAGTTCTATTACTTATACCAAAAGGATTATATTTTTTTAAATGGCTGTAGGACTGAAAGGTACAAAATAAAATAAAAGATTTCCTCATTCATAATGCATAAAGTCATGATTTAGATGTTTCTCTCTTATAAAGTAAAATAACTATGATAGTTACATTCATACATAACATATCTTCATTCAACTTTATAAAAGCATAAAGCTTTTCCAGAAAATGCATCTTGGAAGCCTTATAAGTGGCGTGTTATCATAATTTATCATAAAATGATATAAATGTCCAGCATCGAACCCAAAGTTAGGCCCATCTGGTTTTCTTGCCCTTCTTTCCAGATTGGTTGTAATCGAACGGGCAGGATTTTGTCCCAAAAATTAGTACTTATATATGTACAATACATTCAAATATTCAAGTACATTTATGTACTTTATCTCCTTCATCTTTCAGGAGGATTCATTAGTCTGGTGACGGAATCCACTGGGACGGCGGTGGCGGGGCTGTATTCCCAATCAAATAAAAAAAAATCATTTTATAGAATCATGTACTGATTCTCATCTAGCAGCAACAGATCAACTGTTTTCCTGATATAAGAATAATGTATTTCGAGAAACCAAAATACTCTACAACTACTCTGTTTCAATAATTTATACTCCATCAAAGTTTATTAACACCTTAACTACTATTAATGTACATCACAGTCCCAATTTACAATCAACTAAGATTTCTTGCTAAGCAGTGAGTACATTTATTAGAGTAGCTTATAGAAACATTTGATTTTTACCAGACTTGTATTTTTATGAGAAGAAGCCTTGCAACTATTTAATAGATCAAAGTTTCGTTACTATTATTAAAAGGAAAGTCACATTCTTAAATATCTAGTACTTACATAAAATAATATAAATCTCATAAGGTTTTCTGCAGTCCTACAGAACCCTAATTCTCGACAACCAATTTATAAATTGTGTAATCATCTAGTTGTACATAATATCATATAACATTGAGTTAAGCCAAAAATATACCCTCGCCTTGTTGTGACCTCCTTACAATAAAATTAACACTAATTTGCTTAGGTTAACGGGAGATCTAGAACTTAGGATTCTTAGAATATTTGTCAGGGTCAGGCAGGTTAGGTCAGTCTCATCCCTTACTACTCTAAAAGAACGTCATGTCCTTCATTAGCGATCACATTTGGCCAAGTTACTGATCAAAACACATGTATATTGTATATAGGTATCTAGGAGATAATGTGTAGGTAGGTTGATTTAAGCTGGGTTGAATTAGGGGAAGATGTCACACGTGATTCCTCTTGATCAGGTTCGATCTCGTGTCAGTGCCATAACGGGTTAGTAAAATAGGGATACCAGCTTTAAACATAAAGCCAATTTTAATAATAAGCTATTCATTTACCTTTATAGGCATATCGGAAAAAAGCGTTCACATTAAGTCGCCTGGAAAAAAATCGTCAAAAACTTAAAAAACGGGAGTTTGACGATTTAAACCAAACGTCGTCAAGCTAGAACAAGAAATAATAAATACTGTTTTAGTACAGAGATACATGTATAGATATTCATACCAATAGATCATACGTATTGCTTGCGATAAACAAATCAATAAATAAAATCAACGGTCGTTGAATAAAATTGAAAAAATATATATTTTTTTATTCTGCATACTTTTTTTATTAAAGAGTAGTCTAATTAATGTATAAAAAACGCAGAATGCTACGTGAGCTATTGGCAACATTATATGCCGTGCTACCATTTCCTAAGCCAGTTACACTTCAGCCACACACTCGACGAGGAGCGAGAGAAATAGTGAAGGAAGCGGGCAGGGACGTCGGTCGTCGTGTGGCTGCGATAATCGTCCTGCCGCTCGCGCTGCTCCTCGTCATGCCCATCGCTCTCTTTTTTGTGCGCGATTCAAAGGAGCGGCAATATGAAGACGAGTAGCCAGCCACATACTCGCGCTGTTGTCTCAGTCTCATTGTCTGTCAATCCGCTTCAAGCGCTCTTACGGAAAGCACGTGCGAGATTTTTGTATGTTTTCAGTCATGCCGCCATCGATGTCAGCCGACGAATGATCAATTGAAAATATACTAAAATTTATTGACCTGTTAGGTTAAGTTACGTTATTAAAGGTATTTTTTATACATTACCCGTATTATATTTGTTTCATCATACAATATTGTTTTTTTAAAGATTAGATATGAACTGTAAAACGTATACTTTATGTACTTACCATACATATTTTACAAATACACATTTTGAGTTTGAGTTTACTAACAAGGTACGTTGTGTTTGGCGTTTTCGCTATTCGTATTTATTGTAAGACAAGTGTATTTCATATAATTTTAATTAAATATATTTCGCCATCCATTTTGTCGTCGATGTTTACGATTTACGTTTTAAATACGGAATGCGGCGCATGGCGAGGAGTGTGGCGATGAGTGAGGCGAATAGAGCAGCGTGTAGCTGGCTAGAGCAACATCGCGGCAGTGCGATGAGCAAAGCGAGGAGCAACGCGAGGAGCATAGTCTGGCTGAGATGTTTTAGTGAATGGTCTGTACTCGTTGCTTGTTTAATTTTTTTTTATTTTAATTTTTCGGGAAAGTTGGATTTTGTGTAGGTATTTTAGGACATCAACAACGGCCAGCTCAGTTAGGTTGGGTTTGTACAAAGACATTGTATAGCATTGTATAGAAAACTAGACTGTGTACTAGGATACGAAAAACGAGCCGAGCGAGAAGGATGTAAGCACTCGTTTTTCACTTTCTAACACGTTTGGCACACAAAATCGCACTGATTTGTCCCACTAGTACGTAGTGTTTACATTCTCTTTGCTAGTACCATCAATGGTCACTTTAAAAATACCTATATATTGTACTAGCTTTTGCCCGCGGCTACGCCCGCGTCGAAAATATTTTCGTGGAAATAAGGAAAACAACATCATTTTATTTTTTGAACGACTTTATGCGACGAACACCATGTTTAAGCAAAGCGCTAATAAAGACCAATCAAATAAGCCTAAACTTGAAGGGTCTGCTGTTGTCCGTCCCATGATGGGACTGGAAGGTTGAAATGAGAACTCCTCAACCAACAACAGCATCGGTGGGCCGCCTGGTTTTGCCTGAGAGCTGTTCTCTTACTCTCCCCCAAATAACTTCGGGAGGATTTGCGAGTAAGATGGTGGTACCTCCACAGTCGGGCCCGGCATCAGCTCTACCACCTTGGCGGTATATCCATCCCCAATTGCCGGGCCTGATATAAATCAGACTGGTGACGGGCAGCGGCGTCACTCCATAGGCGAACACGTTCCATCTGTACATCGCCTATGCCGGCAGCTGTCCACAACCCCAACTCCAGTCCGACCGCTGCTGGGCAGCGACGGCCACCCAAGATTCCGAGCCCAAGATCGAGCCGAGATATTCGCCGAGAGCCTCGAAGGCCAATTTACGCCAAACCCGACAAACGATGTGGAGCACGTCAGAGCAGTCGAGTCCCACCTGCGAGACTACTTCGCTGAGCCGACAGTCGCTGAAGAAGACCCCACCGTCTTCTCGCCTGGCCTGGTGAAGCGGGTGATCAACCGCACCAAACCCCGCAAGGCCCCAGGAGCTGATTCCATTACCAACCTGGCGCTCCGGCACCTACCCCCTCGAATAGTCGCTGCCGTGACGCGCCTTTTCAATGGAATCATGCGAACGGGGCACTTCCCTACTCAGTGGAAGGTCGGCCACGTCATCATGCTTCCAAAGCCAGGCAAGGACTCCAGACGGCCGGAACACAACCGGCCTATCACCCTGCTCAGCAACGTCTCAAAGGTGTTTGAGAAACTCCTGCTCGGGAAACTGACGCCCCACATCACACCCCGCCCGGAACAGTACGGCTTCAGAGCTGACCACTCCACGACCCTCCAGCTTACCAGAGTACTGCACCACATGTCGGTAGGCCTTAACAAGAAGGAGTACACCGTTGCAGTACTTCTGGATATGGAGAAGGCCTTCGACAGAGTATGGCACGAGGGCCTGCTATACAAACTGTCGACCTCTCCAGCCCCTCGGCGCCTGGTTAGGGTCGTGAAGTCGTTCCTAGCTGACCGCCGCTTCAGAGTGGTGGTGGAAGACGCCATCTCCGGAGAGCGCCAGATCAAAGCTGGCGTTCCACAAGGAAGCTGCTTGTCCCCAGCCTGCTACTCCCGGTACACCGATGATATCCCTTTGGGAGCGGGAACCCAACTCGCTCTCTTCGCCGACGATGCGGCTTACTTCGTATCGTCATACAAGCCCTACCACGCTGCGGCGAAGATGCAGCGCACCCTGGACCTGCTCCCAGACTGGTTGTCCAAATGGCGACTATCGGTCAATGTCGGGAAGACGCAGGCCCTCATCACCGGAAGCACCAAGGAACCACCACCACTCCAACTCCACGGAGTCGAGGTCCCATGGCAGCCCCACGTGAAGTACCTGGGAGTCACCATTGACCGGAGACTCTCAATGCGGAAACACGTGGACAACGTCGTCGCCCAGGTGAAAGGAGCGCGAGCAAGACTGCGACCGCTCCTGTCTTCAAGCCTACCTCTGCGTGCGAAGCTCGGGATCTACAAAACTTATGTGAGATCCCGCCTCACGTACGCTGCGCCGGCATGGTACGCTCTAGTTTCGGAGACGAATAAGAAACGTCTCCGAGCCCAAGAAAACCTGGCCCTTCGCACCATCGTCGGCGCGCCTCGCTACGTGAGGAACGACGTGATCGCGAGGGACTTGAGGATCGAACGCCTGGACGACTTCGTCAGCCGGCTCGCGACGGGGATGTTTACGCGCGCAGAGCATGCGCCGTTCTCACATCTTCGAGAGCTGGCGCCGCACCACGTGCGCCCCCCCGATCGCCGCCGCCTGCCACGGGACCTCCTCAAACCACCGGACGAGAACACAGAGCCGCCCGACGCGACCCGCGCGTCCGCGACGACTGCGCCCGCGCCACGCGCCCCCGCGCCGCGCTCCCCCGCACCGCGCGCCCCCGCGCCGCGCACCCCCGCGCCGCGCGCCCCCGCGCCGCGCCCCCCCGCGCCGCGCGCCTCCGCGCCGCGCGCCTCCGCGCCGCGCGACCCCGCGCAGCGCGCGCCCGCGGTACTCGCGTCGCGCGCGCCCACGCCGGACACCATATAACAACCGCGGCTCCTCCCTGAGTAGAGCCGAACTCCTCCCTGAGTCGAGCCGTGCTCCTCGAGAGTAGAGCCGCAAAACACCACCGGACAAGACAACCCAAGGACATGCCCATAGTCATGGGCATCGGAAGACGTCTCAGCAAGGGGGCACCCGCCCCGACGCTGAATACCCACGCCCCAGAAAGGGGGATGTGAGAAAACCAACGGTAGAGCGGCGTCACTGGTGCAAGGGTTTCGGCACCGCGCTCACCAACCCGCCTGCCCAGCATGTGTGAGTATGGGCATTTCTTCCAGGAGGACCGCCAAGAGTGACGAAATCCTGGAAAGGCCTATGTCCAGCAGTGGACGAAACCGACTGATGGATGGACGGATGGATCATTAATGAATTTCACCCAATTGAAGTTCCAATTCTGCTTAAAGTGCCAATCATTGTACCGCTTACCCTAATAGTTAGGTAAACCATTTGTACGCACCTGTACCAATCAAAACTCAATTAAAGAACTACCAATTTATGAAGGTTGGCACCATGTATGGTACGGCCGCTTTTGAATTTGGTTGGTGAATCGACTGATTTGCTTTCCTGATGTTTTTTCCTTAAGTTTCAGTAGGTAGGTTTTTTCTGCTGAAATTTGTAGGATAAATAATGTGATAAAAGTACTAATTATTAGTAGAATCAAATATACCGTCAGTTAATAATAACTCATGTATTGAAGCATTACATTACAGATTAGCTCGATTTTAATAAAAATGGAATAACTCTGTAAGGAGTTGAAATAGGAACATCTAATTTCACAAGGTGCTTTGAGTTGATAAAAGGTACAAACCACCATGATTGGTAAGTTTCTAGGTATTCTCATTGAAGCGCAAGGGTTGATTTTAGGGTTTTTGAAAAAAAAAAACATAATTTCCAAACGGTGTCGATTATAGAAAAAATAAGTTTGCACAAATTAGGAACTAATTAAGACGTACCTTGGTAAAAAAAATCGTCGTTGTATGTCATGTCGTTTAAAAAGAGATACAGCAATTGGCTAAACGTTACCCCAGCGGCATCTTGAATAACTCTGAAACCTCTGGACGCACTAATTTTGTTTTTGGGGCACAATTGAGCACTAATTATATCTAGGTACCTAAATAGCTTGTTTTTATTTCGCTACGACTACAGGAAAAAAAACATGCCGCTGGGGTAACGTTACTCCAGCGGAATCTGTTTTTCGTGAATATCTTTGGATCGGCTGGAAGCACAATATTTTTTTATTTCGGGCACAATTACACGAGATGACGCTCTAATTATCTGTCAAGCTGAAATCCTGAAAAGTGCCAACATGCCGCTGGCGTAACGCACTCGAACACGACGTCACTCACTTGGCAGCATGGTTCGTCATGGTTTCGACAAGCTACGGCCGAAGCCTACCTGTAAAAATGAAGCCTAATAGACCCAGTGCATTGCTGGATGCTGTAAATAACGTTTTAGGTAAATTAAATCATTGCAAACAAATAATTGAACTTCCTTTATTTATCATTACATTACTTACCTATCACAAAAAAACATTAAAACTAGGCACTTAGTTATACATCGTTTTTCTCACATAAAGATTAAAAATAATGGCACATAAAAGCATTAGCTAGCACCAATGATCCACTTCAATTTCGATTATCATCACGATTTCATCACAAATCTTTGATCACAAATAGCTATCAATATTTATTTTTATTGTCGTTTAAAGGAAATTAACAATAAATAAAACACTAATTTAGTAAGTTAAATCTGTCACTAAATTTAGGATTAGGGTGCGCTGGCGTCTTTAACGATGCTACTTTCAGGGCAGCAAACTCCTGCCAGTCTGTAAACAAAAATTATAATACTTATTGAAAGCACAAGGAATCATAACATCTTATTTAAACAATTTAAATGGCAAGATCAGACACAAAACAATGAAGTTAAACAGGCGCACAAAGTACTAGACTTCAGTACTATAAATATACGCGACTGAGTAATTTTACTTCAAATTCAAAAAGTTTATTTGTAAAATAGATACATACTTATAGTATACTTTTTACATGTCAGAATTTAATCTTTATAAAACAATAGAATACAATTAAAAAAAAATAATACGGGAAATACATAAAAGAAATATATATTCAGGTTGGGATACTAAAATGTAATAAAATTATACACCTGCATAAAATATAGCAAAATAGGAATAAAATATTATACCTATAGGTACATGCCTAATGCACTGAAGAAATAAGTTGATAAATAAACTAAATTAAACATAAATAAAAATAATGCCTAACCATCCGCCCATTCGATTAGTCTCGCTAAGAAGAAGGGCAAGAAACTTAGCAAGCATGTCTTTTTTAAATTTTGCATTAATTTTTTGAATATTTTTTGAAAATGAATGAATGAATGAATAAACACTTTATGCACACAGACGGCCGTTTTTACGCAAGGGGCCAGAGGGGCCCCGGGCCCCGTGTCCTGGAGGGCCCCATGTGGACCCCGCCCAAATGCTCAAGCAATAAGAAAAGTGGTAAGAGTAAAATAGTAGCGTAGTTTCATACAACAAGCGGAAAATTCTTGCAAGGAATTTAGTGAAAAGTACTTTAAGGATGTAAACGCTTTCGTAAGAACTAGATTGTCTTCATTTACAGCAATACTTAAGAAGCTATGATGATCCACGCAATGAATTAAATGTCCCAGAATGGTATAGTCTCCTTTGCTTGTAAAAGATTGAAAATACTTTTCCAAATTATTAGGAATATTTGTGTTGTTAATGATAACGAACTGCAGTGGTGAGCGCTCATTTAGCAAGCTGTCAAGAATATCCATCAAGATAGATTAAATAGTCTATCTTTGATGAGCATCAATTTGACGTATTAAAAGAAATAAACTTCGAAGATGTTATAACTGATTTTGCCAATCTGAAATCAAGAAGAACGTCACTTTTTTTCAATCTAGAAAGTTAACATATCTTTAGTTATTTTTTAAATAATACCTGCAATACAATAAAGTCTTAATTTCGATTTTTAAATCTTTTATCCTATTTTAACAGCTCATTTTCCTATGATTTACTAATCATAACATCTACATCAGAAACACAAGCAAAATAACTTGTATGCTACCTTTGATGTGTCTGCGCTGTCTCTCTTTGTAGGTAAGCTGTAGTTTTTTAACATAACCACAACGTTCTTATGGCAGAGGGCCTCAAAATGGAAAGTGCCCAGGGCCTTCACATGGTTAAAAACGGCCCTGCACACAGAACAAGATATTTACATACAAAGAACAGACAGAAGGCAAGGGCGGACTTATTCCTAAAAGGAATTTCTTCCAGTCAACCTTGGGAAAATATAAAAACATTTTTATTGTAGAAATTCACATCAGTGCATAGGTGGGTACATTATGAGTTAATTCTAAATCTATAATCTAATTATAAATATACTACATACAAATACATACTTAAATACACTATCAAATCAAACAAATGACGGTTAATCTTATTCTATACAATTTTCTTATACCTACTTGGGTAAAGGCATAAATAATAATATATTATATAGCACACCGTGCGTAAAATGACCACTTTACGCACGCTGCGCTTGCGTAAAGTCGGCATTTTCCGCACTTTTCCTATAAAATATTATACGATACTCGTGCGAGAAACTTTTTCTCGACTCGTGTGATTGCAGCACTCACCTTCGGCTCGTGCCGCAAACTCACACTCGTCAGAAAACGTTTCATCGCTCTCGTATCGTAATGTACTAATAAGACAGCAGGAATAATGTCACGACAAAAAAATGATCTTAGTCAAGCCGTCTCATATTGTCTATTACCTTTAACAGCAGAGTCAATTTACATAATAATTAACTGTAAGCCTTTAAAGCAGGGATTTCCAAACTTATTTTGTCTACTGCCCACTTTGGGAATAAATTATTTTTTAGCGCCCCCATTTTTTCACCTACTTAAAATCCACTATAACATCAAATTAAATTAATTAATTATTGTGAGCTATATTAGCGGAGATCAAACATTCGCAAGAGTTAACTTGAGACCTGAGCGCAGTAGGTAGTTACACAACGGCAATGCAACAGGAATGCACGAATCGGGTTATTAAACAAATGCTTGTTAAAACATGATTGCCCGCGGTCTATTATCTACAAAAATTACCTATTTAGGAATACTAATAACTATTAAAATGCGAAAGTGTGTCTACTGCCTTTTTATTTTTTTGTTTGTGTCTACTTTCATTTCGGAACGGAGCTTTTTCTTTTTTTTGAATAAAACTGGACAGATATATGAACTACGCGAAGAGAAATATCCAACCAAGTTTGAGCAATCTCTTAATTAATATTAGTTGTTGTTCACAAGTTGTAGTCGAGAGTCGAGAACTCAGTCTGTGTCTAAGGCTGAGATTCAGAGTGCATTTTGAGTCCGAACTCAAGAGGAACTCATTTTACAAACGTCACTCTAGTATGGGATCACGTCGGTTTTTGACGTTTGTAAGATTGAGCCGAACTCAAAATGCACTCTGAATCTCACCCTAAGAGTCCTCCTAGCTAGATGAAATTACAAATCGCCCCTCAAGCCTCTACACAACGCCCCCATTTTTTTTCTGGGTCTGGAGCGCCCTCAAGGGGGCGTTATCGCCCACTTTGGGAAAGGCTGCATTAAAGGAATCATACATTATTAAAATTTGCTAATTAGGAATTACAATTTTTATAAACATTATTTTTATTTAGTACACCATGCTCCATTATCGTCCAAATAATCATTGATTTTAAAATAAGCATTTTTTTGGTAGTCCCTGCTTTATACATAGGTAACACTAAAAGTTTCCGGAACTGGCCACTTACATAAACAATATTTAAAAATTTATTGCAACATTTGAAAATAGAACTCTTTGGCTGTAGAATGCAGTTTGTTTCATCTGACTGTCTTTTGTTTTTACCTTGTGGCGCCATTTAAAAAATTGTGTGTCTGCATCAACATGGATTTAACTCGGGAATATTTTCGTAGTATGATTTTCTACGATTTTAAGTGTAATTTGACAGCTCAACAGAGCATCGCTCGGCTTGAAACAGCTTTTGGCAATGAAGCACCATGCAAGACGACTGTTTATAGCTGGTTTGCAGAATTCAAGCGTGGTCGTATCAATCTCAGTGACGAATCTCGCGATGGTCGGCCGTCCACCGCTGTGACCAACAAAAACATCGATGCTGTGCGCCGTATGATTGAAACAGACAGGCATGTGACCTACCATGAAATTCGCGCATCCTTAGAAATAGGCATGAGTCAAATACAATCAATCCTACACAAACATTTGGGTGTGAGAAAGCTGTGCTCGCGGTGGATCCCACACAACTTGACCGAGGCTCAAAAAACGGACCGCGTCACTTGGTGCAGTGCCATGCTTACCAGATTCAACGAAGGTGCGTCAAATTTGGTGTGGGACATAGTAACAGGTGACGAAACATGGATTTATTGCTACGATCCCAAAACAAAGCAGCAATCGAGCGTATGGGTCTTTCAAGATGAGCCGAAACCAACCAAAGTGGCGCGCGTGAAAAGTGCATCTAAGCGGATGATTGCTTCTTTTTTTAATAAAACTGGACACGTGGCTACTGTTGCTTTAGAGAATCGTCGTACCGTGAATAGTGACTGGTACACGACCATTTGTTTGCCGGAAGTTATTGACGAACTCCGTAAAAATAACCGTAAACGCCGTATCATCCTGCACCACGACAATGCTAGTTCTCACACGGCCAGACAGACAAACGACTTTTTGAAGACGAAAAATGTAGAACTCATGAGTCATCCTGCATACAGTCCCGACCTGGCACCTTGTGACTTTTTTCTGTTTCCAAAAATTAAGAACCAATTACGCGGTCAACGATTTTCATCACCAGAAGAGGCTGTCGAGGAGTATGAAAAACACGTTTCAGAGGTCACCACAGGGGAGTGGCACAAAAGTTTTCAAAACTGGTTTGATCGAATGAAAAAGTGCATAGACGCCAAGGGAGATTATTTTGAAAAACAATAAATTAATTTTGTACCTTTAATAGTATTTTTTCATATTCATTCCGGAAACTTATAGTGCGTCCCACGTATAAATACAATTTAAACTTATTTTAGGGCGAACTAAGGACCTCCTCTGGAAGTATATTGTAAAATCTTTTACCATGTTCCTACAAAAGAGGTACCTACCTACTTTGGCAAGTCTGAATTTTGGAAAAGATAGTTTATGTTTGTTTCTGGTTTCAACAGAGTGGTGCACACCAAGCCTCGGGAGATTATCAATATTTTTTCTGACATATCTAATAACTTGGTAAATAAATTCACATGGGACCGTAAATATATTAATTTCATTAAACTTTTGTCTTAATGAATCTCGGTACTTCATGTTATAAATAGACCGAATTGCTCTCTTTTGCAAGACAAAGACTGCTTCTATATCTGCGGCTCTACCCCACAACATTATGCCGTATGACTTAATGGATGTGAAAATACTTGAATTACATTTGGTACAAAGACTGCTTCTATATCTGCTGCTCTACCCCACAACATTATGCCGTATGACTTAAAGGATGTGAAAATACTTGAATTACATTTGGTAATATACATTTCGTCTTTTTTGCATTTAGAACTAAATTATTTGCAGTGAAACAATCAAGAATCAGGGAGAGAATTGAATTCGCGTCATCAAGAATATCTTTATGTTGATTCATTTCAAA
The DNA here is from genome assembly GCA_910592155.1 of Ypsolopha scabrella. Lineage (NCBI taxonomy): Eukaryota > Metazoa > Arthropoda > Insecta > Lepidoptera > Ypsolophidae > Ypsolopha > Ypsolopha scabrella. The sequence goes on along the minus strand of OU342962.1, from coordinate 11,968,478 downwards.
AACAAGTGAATCGATGAAATAAGTGAATAGTGGAACTCTTATTTAATTGAGCGCGCGCACGCCTGTACCTTTCAGCGAGGTTCGAGTGGAAGTAGTAATACTGACCCGATATCTAGTGGACAGTAAGCGGTCTCGTAGTCCTGCACGGTGATGGTCTGCGCGGCGACACACCTCGTCAGGTACACGCAGTAGCCGGGCGCGGGCGGCGCACTGCTCACTGCGTGCGCGCACGCCGCTGCCTTGTAGTTAGGGTTCAGTGCCTGAGCGAAAACAAATTATTTTATGACATATTTCACAATGTAATAAAGTGTAATGTTTAAACAAACATTCCTAGAGGAGTCACCTTGTTATCTGAAAATGTATTGAAACTAAAACTACTTAGTACACAGCAAAGTGTTTTCTATGTTGAGAGGCGGCATACATTTTCATGCGAAAATCTAAAATTTCCAACGCCTAGTTAAGCATTTTAGGAAAGACTTTAATACTGTTGAATACATGTTAAACATAGACTAAACTTTCGTGCTGAATATTAATACTTACAGCACATTTGCAAATACTACTTTATATTTTTTGTAATGATTAGTCTCCTACACCTCGTTTACAGAAAAATAATCACATTGTCAACTTTAAAGAGCTATATCTCTCATTAAATTTCAATAAAGACCTCTGCTGAAAAAAACAGCATATAAATTTGGTGGAACATACCTAGGTAATGAACCAGAATTTTTATTATTGATAAGTTTGTCACATTAACTGTTGAAAAAATATACTTCTGTAAATTTTTCTGATTAATGTTGCAAGATTACCACGATTTTTTCGTTTTGAATAAAGCATAATAACAAGTGAAATTTCATCTCACAATAACTTATGATCCTTAACCAATCGAATTCTGCAATTGTATTGACAATGCACTCATCTAATTAGATCGTAAAAAACATTACCCAAGAAAATTACGATCTACAAAGCCACGCCATACAAAAAGTATAATCTGATAGAATGGCTCTTTAAAATAGCATAGCGTCAATAAACCATTCGTAATTTTTTTCTTTCGAGGTGAAAGGGGTGTTCGGAATAACACCTAGCGAACAAAATGAATGCCACCCCCCCCCCCCCCCTAGGTGATGAAAGGGTACATTGTTCGGTGGTATAGCTTAGAGCAATTCCTTTCAATCTAGGTCGAATAAAACGACAAAAAACTAGTAAAATTGTGAATACCCACGTTCATATAGTGATCCATTATTATAATTTGCCCCATTTTTAATATACCCCACTTTCGTTTCTTACATTCATCTTTGTACGCGTTTGATGTCATAAGAACTTACAACAACTTCTTTGCTCAGTTTCAAGGACACGGAAGCGGTCCCATTAGCCACAAACTTGAGGGTATCGTCTGCACCGACGATGAAAGGCTCCGTCCAGGGGTAGCTCTCCAGGTGGTATGTAGCCAGGAGGCTGGCCGGAGGTGGAGCCGGCGTCGTCGATACCGTCACGTCCGTTTCAACGAAAGCTGTTGTTAAAATAGAAAATAAAATTATGGTTTACTTTTAGAAAGGCGTTTCATTCGTCCGATTCGGCCCACTTGCTCAAAGCCACATAACCTAGGTTAACTATAATCTTTTATCTCTATGCAAGGACACAACAATAGAAATTAGTTTATTTGCATAGGTATGTACATTATATACCTACACGTATTTCAAGTCAATTTTAAATGTAAAAATAAATAAATTCTCTAAAAGAAAATACAGAAAATAGAATGCTTTGTCTTACATTGAATTTAACAAAATAATAATATACTTACACAAACTGAAAAAAGGAATTATTTATTCATGTATAATGCAATATATATAATAAAGATAGATACGTATTGCATACGTGGGCGCCATCTCGTTAAATCAGCTTACTGCTACCATGAGTCTTGCTTACTATACACGTTACCGTCTGCGTAAAATATTTTGTAAATGCTGGTTCCTGTAGTAAGCCGCTAGGGGCGCTGCACAATTTCTCATATAAATATTTTACGTGTATAGTAAGCAAAACTCATGGTAGGCCTACTGATTGGATGCCTAGGACGCTAACTGAATGGCGGCATTGAACTAAATTCCTAAAGGTTGCTCAGTTAAATGGTTCAACGCTGAACCACGTTTAGCCTTTTGGCGATTGATAATCGCGACGACGAGCAAAACGAGGAGGAGCGGTTAGGTTGACAAGTAAGTACATAATTAGGAGCCGAGCGTAGCGAGGCTTCTCCCGTGGTTATATTATACCAGAATTCACGAAATGCAGAGAAAATCAAACAAGGCAGGCGCTCTACGCAAAATTCCCAAACACTTTATCAGCTGTTGACGCCATATTTGTTATGGGACTACTAGCGCTATAGTGGCAAAAACCTGAACTAAATTTAAATGACGTGGCGGCTTTTGATTCAGCCCTATAAAGGGCTAACTTTCGACAAGCCATCTCGTTAAACGTTGAGGTATCTTAACTCGAATAATGAGAACCCTAGGTTGGATGCCGCCATTTAGTTAGCATCCTAGGCGTCCATTCGGAAAGCTGATTTAACCAGATGGCGGCGACAGATACACTAAGTATAAATACGTAATTTAAATAATTATAGGTATGCTATCAAAAAGGTTGTTGCTTTGTGTAAGTCGGCCTTACTGCACATGAGTAGAACGAAATCTAAACTATCCTTGTAATACCGAAAAAAATAATTGTAGATTTGTTCGCTTTGGACGGCTATTCTGGCACGTGCGGAAAATTGCTAACGCAAATTTCAGATTAATAAAACACGGATTTTCTACGGATATGTATTGTTCCTTTTAAAATTAAAAACATATAAAAAGCGTTTCTTATATTGCATAGTTTATTTTTGATGAGGCTTAGTCACTCCACTTTACATCGCATGATATTTATCATAGTGTAAACAAAAGTCGAACGACTGATAATGCTAGTAAAAAATAATTCCAAAATAGCCGTCCTGCTCGTGATTGATGAAAAATTGTGTAACATGTAAGTACGACATAGTTACACAATTATATTTTTTTCTCTTAAATTAACAAATTAACTTAATTAACAAATCTATAACCATTTCGAGGAATAGGTTTCCGTAACTTTTCACGTGATGAACCATTAAAGTAGCGAATATCGTTTGATCAAATTTAAGTTCACATAAAATAACTAATTTTTAGTCTTATTCCCTTACGTTTCGAGGTAACTCTAAAAAGGGACCAAGGTCTGTCACGTGACGTGTATACTGATCAGTGATCACCGAAAAAAGGGAAACATACGCGGATTATTACACTCCTAACTAAACACAAAACTGAGATATAACATTAATTTGGCAACAGCACATTTTCAGAAACAAATCTAACCGTGTATAATAAGAATGCGTCGTTCCCGAACAACAGTATGTTACATTACCGCTCTTGAGTGAATTATCACTATTTGGGGAAGTAGCGTAGCGATCGGCGAAACTAGGACCAGGGGGACCAGGCAGTCCAGGGCCAGGTAGTCCAGAATGAGCGATACCGTACCGGGGCCCACTGCCGCCGACGATTTTCTGATATGAAAACGATGACAAACCTATAAAGAATGAAATTTCAAGACTTTACTCAGATATTTATACTCCGTTATAAAGTGAATAGAGTCTGTCAAGCCAATCTTGTCAAGAGCGAAGAATTCATAAAGCAACAAAAAATAAATAATGTCACCTGTCATTAAACCAGGCGGCCCACCATTGCCTGGGACCGATGGATGGCGGTTTATCCATCCCCAATTGCCAAGCCTTATAAAAAACAGACTAGTGACGGGCAGCGGCGTCACTGGTGCAAGGGTTTCGGCACCGCGCTCACCAACCCGCCTGCCCAGCGTGTGTGAGTATGGGCATTTCTTCCAGGAGGAATGCCAAGAGTGGCGAAATCCTGGAAAGGCCTATGTCCAGCAGTGGACGAAACAGGCTGATGGATGGATGGATGGTCATTAAACTTGTCTTTGGCTTTCTTGTTGATTTTATTTACGAATTAAATAAACTGAATTTAGTTCTTATCATGCCTAAACTGTGCGCAGCGATGTGAGATGCATGCTGTTTAAGATGTTGAGTGCTACGACGAAGAGCAATCAAGGATCCAGAAATAAAAAAAATTGTTATGAAAATGAAAACTTTGGTAACGATGTCAGTGGTAGTTGGTTTGTTAGGTTTGACCAAGTTTGATACTTTATTATCAATTTGGTTACTATTTTCCAGAAGGTAAATTATTTTTAATTTTTTAGATTGCCTTGGTAGCAACACTGATAAAGAAGATCTTATTGATTGCTATCCAAATTTACAAAAACTGGAAAGCGGTTTTTTCAAAACTCAAGTTGAATTTAAAGTGTTTCTGTTTTTTTAAAGCAGCAATGACCCGTAGTCTTTTGTAGAAGGTACCAGTTTCATCTTGATATCTTGCACGGGGCCCGAGAAAACGACCTTTTGAGGGAATGGAACCCTGACAATTAGCCATAACTCGCTTGACAGACTCTAGTAATAATGTTGCATGAAAAGTTCAGATAAGGCTATTTTTATCCAGAATTTATTTTATCCATTTATAGCTAAAAAACACAGATCCCACTACATAATCACTTGGTTAATTGACCCCAATACTTACGTAATTGATGAATTAGTAATTACCAATTAGATAGCGTATTAGTAATTAGTTTTTGCATTTGAGTTTGGTACATAAATTATCAAGCAAGCCGCATATGGCAGATGCAGCAGAATGCAGTTTAATTGTAATGTAAAGTTTCATTTAAACGCTAAAAATCAAAACTGTTACTTAAGGTAGTTGCGACGGGTCTCGTTTCCAAACGCACAACTTGGTCTTTTTTAAATAATTCTTTAAGGTAACTTTAATTTATGCAGCCAAATTCTTACTGAACACTCGGTAGAGCTCAGTAACAAGGTTCAATGACCCTTTTTGTGAAATTCGTAAATTATTCCTTTTGTGTTCCTTACAAACGCAAGCCCAGCCCCGAGTCAATTACTATGGATGGGACGTCAAGATTTTATTTTACGAATTTCACAAGAAAGGTCATCGAACCTTGTTACTGAGCACTTACCGAGTGTTCAATAAGAATTTGGCTGGATAAATTAAGGTCACGTAATATACCATCACATCACACTAATATTATAAATGCGAAAGTTTGTGTGTGTGTGTGTGCGTGTGTGTGTGTGTGTGTGTGTGTGTGTGTGTGTGTGTGTGTGTATGTTTGTTACTCTTTCACGCTGAAACGACTGGATGGATTTGGATGAAATTTAAAATGGATATAGCATATACCCTGACTTAACACATAGGCTACTTTTTATCCCGGAAAAAAGCATGTCGTTAAACCGAAAATAATAAATTAAGTCAGTTAAAATTATATTTTCTATATTATAGTGCATTTCGTTTGCAAAGGTTTTAAAATAGCTTCTGGACGGGGGTCCCCAAATGTCAAGTGCCTAGGGGCCTCAGGACTCAGATCTTTAAGTTCAGGTCTGGCCATAGTAACACGTATTCTGTGAAAAAATAATTTTTCTACCTATTACGGTTGAAGCTGTAAACCCCTGTGATGTGACAGAAGGATAGACAGACAGTGGACTTTCGAGGCACCTTAGTATCGAGCCATACCTGACAGAAAAACAGCGCGTTGTGGCTTTTTATTACAATTATTGTGATGAGTTGGATCTTTTCGCTGTTCAACAAACGAAATTGTATTGCAAATGTCTTATAATGTTAGTAGTGCTAATACCACGATGAAGAAGTCGCAAGCAAAAGCTCATTATTTTATAAAATATCAAACTCACCACCACCTCGGCTGAACTGAGCAGACGGTAACCCTGATCTATGGTATACTGGAATAAATTGTTATAAATTAGTATTTGATACTCGAGTATCTAGTGACATGCAAATTAAAAACACTGAAAATTGTCTGCAAAAAATATCTAAGAATTCAATACTTTAAAGAAACTTTCAGTGTTTTGACTCCAGAATGTATAGTTCTACTTACCTCCCATTTCATAACTAAGCTCCCAGATGCTTCAGTCATGCCATCCCGTTGATGATTCTCGAAAACATGAGTACCATGAGAATGAAATCCTTGTAAACGCTTTTGGCCGCAAAATTGTACGATAAACGAAATTGTGTTACATGTGCTGTTGCCAAATGTTTAATTACTTATACCATTACATAAACGAAATTATGTTGTATGTGCTGTTGCCAAACAAATGTTAGTTAATTATAGTACAATTGTCGGTAGTTTATGCTACCAATTTTTACGATTCTGCCCGTAATAAGAACTACCATTGCGTAAGTTGACGCGTGCTTGCGACAGTATAGCGGTACGGAAAAAGACGCTACAGCATCTTCGTGTTATAACGTATTTAAGGTGACTTTCGTATGTATTTATACAGCTAAATTCACACCGAAGACTCGGTAAGCCCCCAGGACCAAGGCTCAACGACCCTGTCTGCGAAATACGAAAATAAAATGTTGCCTCTATACTTGTTCAAGAACAACCTAAATTAGTAGAGGAAGTTTAAATTTTGTTTTGCGTATTTCAAAGAAAGGGTCATTTAACCTTGGTCCTGGCCACTTACCGAGTCTCCAGTATGAATTTGGCTATATAAACGAAATTCACCTGATATAACGTAGCTTTTATTTCTACAGCCAAACTCATATTGGAGGCTGGTAAGTGATCAGTAACACAGATCGATAACACTTCGAACATCGAACCTTGTTACTGAGCACTTACCAAGTCTTCAGTAAGAATTTAGCTGTAGAAATTAAAATCACCTTATTATATTACAAATGACAGAGTACAGTTTTTATTATCACGTTTAGATTGAAATCAAAGGCACTAGGCGGAGTTTAGGTGGCAAGGCGCGACAAACTATAGTTTAAGTATACGAATTTGTATGAACCATACATACCGCACTAGCAGCACGTTGCTGCAGCGATATATATTGCCGCGTCGCTCCGTTGCATCTCAGTTCAGAGCGGTCTAAACTTTACTCACTTTCTACCAAAGACATTGGATAGAGAACAAGACTGTGCACTACGATACGAAAAACGAGCCGAGCGAGATGGGTGTTGACAATCGTTGGTCCTTTTCTAACACATTAGAAACTCAACAACACTATACAAGTATATTGTATATATTATGTACAATGACAACTTGCTAGACAAGGATACACGAGTAGCGACAGCTATCTCGCTCGGATCGTTTTTCGTTTGAAAATGGTATCATAATAATTACAATCTTATTTCTGAGGAAATAAAATCTCATTAGTTGGGCAAAAATTGGACAGTGCAGTCTTGTTTTTATACAATGTCTTTGCTTCCTACTGCCTTGTCAACAGACTGCTAAAATTTTAGTAACGGAAACGACATACCCTCATATAACATAATTTGATAGTTTTAAAGCTTAGTCGTGCCTACTTGAAATACGCAATGTAGTGCTGTGATTGGCTTATTTGTGATTAGCGAGATTTCCACATCCATCAATCTCTTACAAGCTTAAATAATGTTTATTGTTAAGATCTTAAAAGTATGTTTGCAATATCTTCACGTTTAATTTAAGTTATTGTTACTTTTAGTGAACTTTTGAGAGCTAATAGTGTACATAGCTTATCTCTAAGTGTATGTCTAATAAATCTGGGATTATCTTACTGGTGAATTCCGCGTCCAGGACCTCTTCCTCGAGCGCGAAGCTGAGATCATCAGCCACAGGCATCGGGGCGCCGCTGAACGTACTTATGCTGGCAGCTATGTTGGGTGAAAATCGCCCTTTGAGTGATTGTAAGTAGTATATTCAATGTACGTTGTACGTTCAACAATCAACATTTAACACGTTTAACGCTAACCACATGGAGTATCGTACTTGAGGTAAAAGCAAAGTTGCGTTTACGCCGATTTTTAGTTAACTCATCGCTAACCCAGCGGGGCCAAGTGTTTGGCACGTTATGATTAGGCTTCGGGTTTTGCTTTACGCGGAGCTTGGCCTTCGGCTTCTCTATACACGGATACTTTTGTTCAGATTTTAGTTTTGAGTCCCTGTTGGTCTTTCTTCCTTAGATACGAATACTATAAAATCAAGCATCTGAACAATAAACTATCCCAGAATCGTTTTGTAATTGCTAAACTCTCACCCCTTAAATCTAAGAAACTTTTCTTTGTGATCTGACAACCATCTTCTTCAAAATAGAAATGAATTATTATTAATCGACGGGTTTTATATAACCTTTCTTCTAGGACTCCTAACTCGAGTTGTACTGGTCACCTGGGCTTTCGCCAAAAGTATATATTTGGATGTAATCGACAAACCAGGATCTGAATAATTTATCTTTTAGTCGTGATCACAAATCGTGATTACTTAAAAAAATGTAAAACCCGGTTTTGACCAAAGATAAACTTGACTGGATCAATTCATAATGAATTTCGAATACTTCTGGAAAGAAATTTTGAGTCAAATTACTTTACACTTTTCCCCCATCTACGCTGTTTACCCCATCCCTACCGCTCAATGCCACACATCATGATCATACAGCGGATTTGCACAAGCTATGTCCATATTTGCAACTTCTTTTTCTTCAAGGTCAATAAATCCTTATAATCCCTCTATGCACCGCTAATTGTACAGGGACTATTAGTTATTCTCTCACTAAGAAAATTTTTTGTTAAATCAAGCTGTCACGCTTCCTTCATAAACAAAATAATTCCGCTCTTAAGACAAGACTACTGCTTAATATATCTGTGTAAAAAATATTTCAGAACTTGTAAACAGATAAAATATTCATCTAAGTAATTACTTGTCAGTAAACTCCCACATTTTTACATTGAAAACATGCACTACACCATCTCATGCAGTATTTATCAATATCATGCAATAGCAATTTTGAATCCAAACGAAATTTAAAGAATAAAAAATCTTCGTCCACAAAACTATACGAGTTTTAAGATAAAATCTAAAGAGCACCAAATAATAATTGTGATAGAAATATGGTCGCGTATAAAAAAGATGATTTTATAAATGGCCGGCATTTTATATTCTTCAGTCACACAATCTAATTTTTTAAAGGTTTATTCCTACACACACTAAAGCGCTAACGTCTAAGCCGCCATCTTTAAAACCAGTCGCGATTTATACCTTCAGTATTCGTAGTAGTTTCGTAGTTAAAATTTCCATCTTCTAAATCAAAGGTGATTTTTATAGGCCTGCTCCTAGTGCGAGAACGCCCGTGCCCGCCGCGCCGTATTGGTCTCATGGCTAAAATGATGCAAGCTTTCATTGTACGACAGACCACATTGGAACGTATTTAAACACAAATGTCACTCATTTGTCATTCATTAACGAAGACAAATAACATTATAAAGTGACCTATCGTACAGAGGTTAAATGAACAAATCAACACATTGTTAGGGCGTGTACTAAAATATAAAAAAACCGGGCAAGTCCGAGATCGCTCGCGGACCGTGCGTTCCGTCAGTAGGTACATATAAAACGTACTTGTTCTCTTCAACTTTTGTTGTCAGGGTAACTGGAATGGGCCACGATTTAAACTGTTTAAGACTACGTTAATTTTTTTTTCTCGTTCTGCGTTTAACCTGAACGAAGCCTAGGTGGAACATATCTACTCAAAGGTATGGGTTCTGTTCTATCTATCGAATAATCAAGCTCGCTAAAGAACTACATGGCAAAATTGAATCTTCATTAATTGTCGCCTAACATTTTTCCATTCTACAGTGCTATTTGTAATGTCATGGACAGTATAATATTTTGGGAAATCTGTGACGGCATTGTGTTTGATATTGGATAATACAAGCCAATACAGTCACTACTGGTGCCAAAATTAAAATCGGCGCCATTTAGCGAGAATATAAAAATCGTTAGTTGATAATATCTAAATAAAAGTATCGATTTATGAATTTAACCCATCCTGCATAGCGCTGCTCGTGCTCCCTTCAGTACAGTAGTCTTGTGCCTGCTCGGTCATCACAGAAGGCGCTCCGTAATAGGACATTTCAATCAGTGTACTATAGTATGTTCGAGTTAGCATGATATGGGTGACAGTTCGTAATTTTCCGTTTCACCTATACTACTCACACCATGCTAGATACACCAGGCACAAAAGAAAATATTAAGTTTTAGGAAGAATGTATATCATTATTGCAAAAATACAACAAATAATTTGTCTATAAATCGAAACAATAATCACAGTGTATTCGTTAAATTTAACAAAAAAAGATTCAGAAAAGAATAATGCCTTTTTGCTACTTGATGCGTGGATCGGAACGTTAACCCATAGGTACTGACACTACATAATCGAAAATACATCGATGAATCGGTGCGGACATCATATAGTATCGCGTCAGTAACCAGTTCATCTTGTATGTAGTTTGTGTTTTCGTTGTGGTTGCTTTACATGCTATTTGTTTTGACGTTTGTTACAGTTTTTGTTGATTTTTGTTTTGTTATTGTTGTTTGTTTTTGATGAAATGCCGAGAAAAACAAAAAAGAAATTTTTGGACTCTCAAGCTCGTGCGTTACTGGTTCGTTTAATTTAATTAATTTAGAAATTAACAAAAAGCAGTTTGGATAATCAAAGATCAATCAAATGAAATATCGATTTGATAGCCCCTGTTAAGTTTCTCGATACTAAAAAAAAACGATTATAGTTCGTTAGGGCACATAACTATAACTGTCAATTTTGAATTGCCACCCATATCATGATAACTCGAACATACTATAGTACGCTCTAACAGCTCTATTAGTACTATTAGGACAATGGATCATAAGAATATAAAATGGATTTCATTTCTGGCAGAGCAGAAACTCGAGGAATATTATATTCTCACAACATAAACGTTTTTATATAATTGTGTGTTTGCATTACAGAAATAAAAATTAAAATAAAATATAACGTGCGAAAAAATTGCTAAGTCAGATTGCGTGTGATTTTAAAAGGGATTTTGTACGGATATGCATTGGTTATTTTGATTGAAAACTTATAGTTAGCATTCCTTATATCCTATAGTTTTTATTTGATGTGGTTTAGTCATTCTAATTTCCATCGCAACTTTAAACAAATATCTATTGACTAATATTGCGAATGAGAAATAATGCCACTTAATTTAGGCGACTTTAAATGATACATCAAATTAATACGAGAGGTTCGGTAAGAGATCAAAACAGAATCAATATATGCTCAGTGACCCATTCCAAGCAGTTCGCAAAATTTCATTTTGCCTTACTATACTGACTTATTTAGGCGTTATATATTGCATAAATGCAGTACTAGGTTAGTCTTGTCACCCAATGTATGGAGAGGTCGCCAAATGATATCGGAGGAAATCACTTGGCACATATGCACACTGGGTCAATCTACGCTGATTTAGCCCGGTAGACCCCCGCCACCTTGTAGGAGGGGGGGGGGGGGGTGCTGCTCTCGCAGTCTCACGCCGCCGCGCTTCAGCAAAACATTCATTCTTATACCTTTTGGCGACCTCGAGGTCAAGACAAACTCAGCTATACGGAACCGAGGTCCGTGAGTGCAACTCACACTTGATACCAGTTTTTGAATTTTGAATTACCGACAAATGTACGGACAGGGTATTGTGACCCACTACGGACCCCTGTAACAGTAACAACTACCTTTTGATACATGAAATATTTGACGTTTTTGTTTAGAGTTATTTACGCGCAACAAAGTTATATTGAAATAGAGATTTTGTTGGACAAGGGTATCAAGTGGGTCACAATTTAGTTTCCCCGCACGTACAAGAGCTTTCGTTACGCCAATTGTTATTTGCTTCCCAACACCAAACATAATACAGATGCACCACCTCTAATTTCCTTTTTACCATCATACTAAGGGCTGATTTATTATAGAAATTACCCGATTAATTGTAAGAGTAATTGTATCAAAACTTAGTGGTGAACGTTTATACAATGAGATAAACCGGCCCTCAGACATGTCGTAACACCCACCAACTAAACTACACAACATGCATCAATGTAAGCAAGTTTGAACGTTATGTAGTCGTACATAGGGTACAGTTCGATACTAACCGGCGGGGTATGCGAACGCGCCGCCCGCGAAGCCGCCGCCGCCCATCACGAACGACGAGGGCGCCATTGGACTAGCGTAGCTCGCTGACAGGGCTAACACATACATACCTCGCTTTTATTTAAAGAAAAGAATAAGTTAAAAGTTTAAAACTGTAAAAATAAGGAGACTTTCGTTTATATATATATAGCCAAGTTCATGCTCGAGACTCGGGAAGATGTCAGGACCGAGGTTCAATTACCCTGTTTGCGAAATAGGAAATAATATTCTTATGGCCTCTATACTTGTTCAAAACAACCTCGACTCAAGGTCCGTACCCAAAGAGTGCCAAACGGGACCCTATTACTAAGCCTCCGCTGTCTGTCTGTCCGTCTGTCACCTGTCACAAGGGTCTGCAGCTTCAATCGTAATAGGTAAAAAGTGTTTTTTTATGAATACGTGTTACAATGGCTACTAGCACAAAAAATAATAAAATATATAAAAAAATCAAGCTGGGCCCCCTACAAAAAACCTCGAAAATGTTGCATTATTTAAACATTTAGTCAGATTGTGTCAGATTTTAGTCAGACTGTTCTGTACGGAGTTGGTGCCAAATTTTTCGTCCACTGCTACCATTTTAGCAGCCTGGTTTTTATAGCCTTGATGTTGCTTTGACATGTATTATGTTGTTATTTCCCATGTTTTTAGGGTTCCATACACATAGTATGGGGTGGAGCGGAACCCTTTGTGCGCGAGTCCGACTCGCACTTGGCCAAATTATTTAAATAACACAATGGGTTTTCGCTTGCCCTCTAACGCGCCTGATCGAAGGCGTAAGACCTGCAAAATTGTCACGTCAGCCATCATCGGGCACACCAGCGACGACTAGGAGACTAAAAACAGTCGAAGCCGATCATCATCAGTCACATTTATACTCACGAGCGAAGCCGGGCGGGCCGCTTTCTTTGTCGACGGACTCCGCGTCAACTGCGTTCGTTGCGTTTGGCTTCACCACCACCAGGGAAGTCAGGGGAGTCACGAATTCATACTGAAAAACAATTAATATCGTTAACGATTTTTGCTTCAACCCACTGAGAAAACATTCGATAATTCGTTGGCATCTCATGAACATGTACAGATAGCGCGCGAGTTCATGTCCATCGGGGCCAGAGGCGACGCGCGGGGGTAGCCCGCCCCGTCTTCGCCCACCTCGCCGCATTAGTCTGCAGTCGAGTGTTGTGTTGTCCTCGATGGTTGTGACGCGCGCTTATCGATACCGAAAATTGGTCGCAATTGAAAAGATGGACCAATGGAAAATACGATCGACAAATTCGTAATTGAAGTCAGCGACGGCGAAGATATTGATTCAGACTCGGCTCTGTCGGTTGTCTTTGCATCTAATATTGATTAAATTGCATTAAAAAAAAACATTTTTCTCCATTAGCAATAAACTAAGTACTTTTATTTTATTTCATAATTTGCAAAATTACCTTGAGTTACAATAAACCAAATTGACAGCTGTTGACAAAATCGGTTGTAATTATTGATTACCACAATTGATTAGGTCATGTCTGTGATTAAGTCACAACACTACCGCATTCCTCAGCAGAGCGGAGCGGTGCGAGGCGACCCCTGCAGTTTGAACAAAATTATGATATGCTTAGGTACACGGGCATATCATTCATGATGTGCCCAATTCTAAGATGCGATGTGTCGACGACAGACATAAGATTTCTTAATATCGAGCTTAAAATAAAAGTGTATGGATTCGACACTAAGCAGGTCTGATAAAGTATGGAGGACACAATGGAAAATGGTTTTTGGGGAGCAGGGTAAAAACGACTTCGACGCCGAGGCTGACAGAAGAATATGCTTGGGTTGGGCAGCATTCGGAAAGTTGCGTCACATATTTACTAAGATGTACAGCCGGCAAAGGTTCCCGCCTGACCACCTTCAGGGTCAGTTCAGGGTGCAGTGGCTCTCCGCAACGTCCGCTAGGTCCCACCTTGCTAGTGTTTGTCTACCAATAGTCTGACTTAAGTGACCGATGGACTCTGATGGACCCAAAAACGCCAAAAAAGTGTCTCTCATAAACTCTAATTGGTAAATAAAACAAAAGACGGGGCTAGCTGAGATCGCCACATGCAACCAATAAGGTTTTGAAACTGGATAGGCGGGAGCCTGAGGGATGGTACAACCAGTACGTCCTTCCTGTGACGACGTGTGGCGCTGATACGTGGTCTCTTACAAAGGGCTTGATCCACCGATGTAACTTATGGAGCGGGTTATGCTATAGGGGTATTTTTGATGGATAGGATTCAAAACGAGGACATCCGTCGGAGATCGAAAGTGACCGAAATAGCTTGCCAAATCAGTAAGTTGAAGTGGCAGTGGGCGGGCCATATCTGTCGCTGACGTGATGGCCGTTGGAGCCGAAAGGAGTTAGAATGAAGACCACGTATAGCAAAGCGCAGCGTAGGCCGACCTCGTGCCTGCTGGACCAACGACCCGAAGGAGGTTGCGGGTGGCGGCTGGATGAGGAGGACGAAGGACCACAAAGAGTGGCGAAATTTGGGATAGGCCAGCAGTGAACGAACACGGGTTGATGGATGGATGGATGGGGAGCAGTTGAAGACATAAATAATAAAACATTGAGAGTGTGTGTGTGGGGGACAGCGGCTTACCTTCAAAGCTAGAGCCAGCGCCTTCTTCTCAGGTGTATCTTCCTTGTCCTGCTTGTCTCCTTCCTTCACGTCCTCCTTGTCCCGCTCGTCCAACAGCTGCTTGATGTTGAGGTACGCCCACAGACGCTCCAGCGGCAGGTACTCCCCAGACTTGCGCGCCACAGGCACTTTCGGGAAGATTGTGTACTTCTTCTGTGGAGGAGATACGAGCTTGGATATAAGAAAAAACACAGCGTCCGAATTCTTCGCTTAAACACTGCCTTGGCTGTTGCTATTACAACAAACGCTGACATAACACGCGACAAGGTTCTAAATGAACTTGCCAAAAAGCAGAACTAACACCGCCTTTATATGAAACGTCACATTTTGACTCGCTCACGTTAATTTTTAGACTGTAAGATTTTTTTAAAGTGGGCACGTGTTTCCTGCCTTATCTTTAGATAGCCGTACTATTATCTCACCCAAGAAGTTTATAATCAGAAAGGGAAAGGGGTGTTCATAAAATAACGTCCAATCGAAAACGGGGCAAAGACTGAATGAACGTTGGCGTCGCGAAGGCGAAGCCGTGAGCAAACGCTAGTTACTCATAAAGGTTAAAGTATTTAAAGATCAAATTTTTGGCGTGGCCTTGTTATATGGAGTTTTATTATCATTGTTGCGACCCTGGTCAACAAATACGCTATAAGGCGTGTTCATAAAATACCACCCAAGCCGAAAACGGGGCGGAGATTGAATAAACGCGGGCTCAGGCGCGGGCAAAGGCTAGTGGATATATAAGCTCGTTGATCTCACCCTTCCGACGCCATCGTCGACGCCACAGAAGGCCTCGATCTCCGGCGCCAGTTCGGCAGCGTCCTCGTTCACTTTGCCGGCGACGATCGCTTCCGAGCCGAGGTACATCGTGCGGAACTTGTGCTTCGTTACTGACCCTTCTTTCACCTGCAAGTATTACAACGTTGTAACTTTTGTCTACTATTTATTCTGCTTAGATAACGTAACCCCCTAGTCCAGTGAAATGTGAATCTCTAATCAAGTGATATTTAAATTATGAATGTAGTGTATAAAATGTTGTAAGCGTAGCCGTCTCCACTCGTCCTGATGAAGGCAGGCTCAATCTGCTGAAACTGGTCGGCTATCCCCATCGCAGTATTTATTAAGGTGATCCATTTGTTTAAATACTAAATAATAAAAGTAAAATTCGTGTTTGTATACATTGAATATTTTTGCAAAATTTTAAATAAAATGGGTTATTGCTATTTATACTCAAGCCCAAACTACGATTGTTTGAATTTTTGTCTGTTTGTCTGTCCCTATGTATGTACTCGTATGTTCCGTTTTAACACGAGAATCACTCAAGGGATTTGGATGCGGTTTTTTTCATTATCATCGTGGTGGACCTGGTCAACATAAAGGCTGTAAGGGGTTGTCGAGGTAAGCCGAAAACTGTCGATAAAAATAGAAAAGATACATTAATTGGAGACACGCGATCAAAAGGTAGTAAAGCCAAAGTAGTGAAATTTCCGTTGTAATGAATATGTAGCAGTGAACCTGGTCAGCGGGGTAGATGAACTTGACGTGCGCGAGTAGCGGCGAGGAGACTTGTCGGTAGAAGTCCCTCAGCTGCAGCGCCGCGTCCGACGCCTCGTAGATGTGGCGCATGAAGCCCTCGTTGCGCAGCGACAGCTTGCGGAGGAAGCCACGGTCGGCGTCCTCGCCTGGGATCACGTTATTTCAACGTTACTACTAATATTATAATAATGCAAAATCTGGAGAAGAGCACATCTATCCTAGGAGACATTAATTTATGCAGCCAGATTTATACTGGAGTCTTGGTAAATGATACACAAATATTACGGATCGGTAATTTTTTTTACGAAATTTTTAGAATAGAGTTTTGACTTGAGAGTGGGTTTGCGTTTGTAGGAAAAGGAAAAAATATATTGCGAAGGGTCATCGAACATAAATAAAAACATTCAAATTGCACTACCTGGGTTATCCCTTACACATTTAATTAGAAATAAGATAGAATACTTATATTAGAAATACATGTCATATAAAAATCTATCGAACACCTCGCCGCCACAGATAAACTCTGCGAGTTTTCGTGGATGGCTCAGAAAATGTTAACTACCATATAAGATATATAAAAAAAACCTGAAACAAACTACTTACCGAGTCTTCAATACGAATTTGATAAAGTAAATCAAGAAATTCATACTGGAGACTCGGTAAGTGGTCAGGACTACGGTTCAATGACCCTGTTTGCGAAATACGAAAAATTGTTTGTGCCTCCTTTACACTTGTCAATGAACAACCTCGACTCTATTAGTATAGGAAGTCTGGATTTATTTTACTTATTTCACAGAGAGGGTCATTGGACCTTGGTCCTGACTACTTACCGAGTCTCCAGTATGAATATTGCTACATAATTTTTTTTTTGTGTTGTGTTTGAGAATTTAATTTAATTTAATTTAATTTAATGCTGTTTTCTTTTTCTCGGTTTAAAAATAACTTGTTTTTTTTTATATTGATTATGTGTAAAGCTAAATTTCATACCGTCAGTAAATTTTATTACTAATATTTTACGTAAGTGTTATTAAGTTAGTATGTTACTAGTAGTGAAAACTTGTAATTGGCCGTAATTTGTTTTCTCTGTTTTTTAACTTAGTTATACTGTGCTGTAAGTTTTCCTTAAATATAAATAAATAAATAAATAAATAAATAAATAAACAAATGTCACCTTATATACATCCATAAAATAATACCCCGACTCTGTGATTTATCAACGAACGCCCAGACCACGGCTGGACCAAGGTACATCAAATTTGGACTGTAAGTTCCTTGTGAGACGTAGATACCAGCTAAGAAGGAATTTTGGGAAACTGCGGGATCGTGAGAAACGGGATCCACGTGAGCAACGCTGCTAGCATAAACTTACTGCATAATTACTCTTGGAATAGATGGCGATTTAATCGATAAATGCTACCATATCTTACCAAAAGCGAGTGAAAAAATGGAAGCCTTGTTTTGTCCGATATTCTTTTCAGAGAGTCGCGATATGATGCGTTTGGGGTCGGTTTCACCCACAGTTGGCTCGCCGTCCGTCAGGAAGATTATCATCGGCTCCAAGGTCATCTTGGCTTCTGAAATATTACTCGTCATTTTAACCACGGTTATAGAGGTATGTATAAACTTAGATCGATCCATCATCGTGACCAGCGCCACTACGCCGAGACAACTTGAGGTTTGCTCTGCTATCGCTATGACAACTTAGATGGCGCTAGAGATGCTAAATCTGATCTAAAATCTGAAGCTTCTGAGTTTTAAAGTAAAGCAGGGATAAAATACGGCTCTCATTTTGCGGCAAAACAATACTTTTTAGTCCGTGATAAGTAAATTCGTAAGATCCTCTTATAAAACGCCGCCAAATACATGTGTGCAAATTTTTACTTTATACTTACCATAGGGATAATTTCCTTATATTAAAACTGTGACATAAAAATGTGTTTTAGTGGAACCTTTCACTATAGTACAAATCAAGGTACATAAAATTTAGACATCTAATTTGATGTGTCTCTAAAATTGGCATCATTGCTGTTTTTTAAATACAAATGACAAACATATTTTACAAACTTACCATCTTTTTTGACTTCAACCTCTTTTTTCTCAGGTTTAACCTCTTCCTTTTTGTCTGTATTAGTTTCCTTCCCAGCATAAGCGACAGTGGGCGCAGGGGGCGCGTCCAGGGGGGTGGACACGTTGCCGGGGGGCAGGGGAGTCCAGGCTATACCTTTGTTAATGAGCTCGATAGCCACCTCGAGCGCGCGGTCGATGTTCGTACCTTCAAATATTCAATATAATTATTTTAAGTGAAGATCTGTTTAAAAAGAGCGGAATAGTTCCTTTTCAAGAAACTAAGCAAATTCTTTGCGAAATATCGAGTTTTCCCAAGACTTTATTTATTGAACAAGTTACTATTTCCTACGTACTAATCCAGTACAAAATCTAGGAACAAGGTAAGGACCCTTACTAAGGGGTGCAGTATTTCGATTCGAATATATCTATAATACCATTCTCTATACAGCTGAATTGTGAATCCTTTTTTTGGACTGATGAGACCATAAAAAAGTGTTGACTAAAATCGACCCTATATCGATGGATGCTGTAAAAATAAAGTAGGTACGTACCGCCGTCCGCATTGAGCCTGCTGACAATGACCTTGGCCTTATCGATGTTCTCCGGCGAGGCGAGAGAGGGCGGCACTAGCGTCAAGGGTTTCCGCTCCTCATAGTAGTACCTGCGTGGAGGCGGCTCTTCCAGCGCCTCTGCTAAGTCGTGCACCTTCATACACAGACAAATTGAAGCTGATTATCTAGCTAGAGGTATCCCAATAAATTTCCACCAAGTGCCAACAGCCACTAGCTGCTATCAACCTATCAATAAAAGGTATTGTGTATGAACAAAGTAGAAGCACAACTTAAAAATCCATACTGACATGACCGAATGATTGTGCGGGGCGAGACTCCAAACTACTTGTTCGGGAATTGTACGTACCTGGCTCTGGTGGCTTACCTCCCGCGTCTCGCCCCGCACAATAGGCAAAATGACAAAAAAAAATGTTAGTCCGTCAGTTAGATTATCAGAAAATATTGGACACGTATTTTTTATTTTTTCAATTATACAAACAATGATGAAGATATAGCCCGCTGAAGTTCCGCGTGACGTCACATCCAGGTACAATTTTACTTATAAGTGACGTCATTTTCTCCCACTCCCAAACTTTGGCGCGCTTTATCTGTCATTTTTTGTTTGATTGACAAAAGAAAAAATACGTGTCCAATATTTTTTGATAATCTAAATGACGGACTAAATAGAATAATATTTTGTTTACCGTGTGTATAAGCCTATTGCTCTTTCATAGGACAACTGTATGGATTTTTAAACTGTGGTAGAAGTATGTAAAACGTGTGGCATACAATAAGTAATTGGTTATATTGGTTCCATTTCACGTATGTGTAAAATACCGAAAATAAATAATGACAGCATGTATTGTGAGCTTACGACAGATTTACATATTAAGAATAACAATCGTGGTGCAAAATGTGCAACATTAAATTACTTTACTTTTTAATAAAAACTATGATATCAAAGTGTTTAAAAGAAATTTGCGGAGATAGTAAATAGGGTTTCACAAAAATCACGCGTTTGAATGAATAAAATTACATAATTTTCTTGTAAAATCTAATTATTAATAAACAATTTCCGCGACTTATATTGCATACTTTTTATACAGAAGGAAGGAAAATAATATTATGATGTGCACTTTGCACCAAGATTAGGGTTTAACCACCTTAAGTACTTTTTTATTCACATGTTTACGGATACAGATATTATTTTAATTCGGGTATAAAGACATGTCTGCTTATGTCGGTTAGAATAACTTTTTGCAAGACCACTTAATTCCCTGACCTTGATTTTTTAAAAATTGTATAAAAAACGTTGCTATACTAAACTGCATCCCATTTAAAATTTATTCAACCTAATGACTAAATCGTGCTGAATTGGTCACGAGTTTTAATGACATTTAGTTCTTTTTCCAAGATAATATTAAGATCAAAACGAGTTCTTGGAACTCACGCATCATCGATAATGAATATTACGATCGCCTATTATTATTTAAATACAATATTCAAGCTAACTCAACAGTATTTCTAGAGACCTTAATTTGATTTGGTTAGTATAACCCGTGCGGATAAAGAAAACATCTAAAAATGGCGACCGGTCTCATGCTATCTCGCTCACATCATCGCTCTGTCTATACTCGCACAGCATGGTACTATGTACAAAAAAAAACTTGTCGGATTAGCATTCACGCTGTCTCGACCTACGTACAAAAAAAATAGTTTGGATTAGCATTCACACTGTCTTTGCCTGTAGGCAAAACGCCGAGATGTTTTAAATTCTTTATTGCATACAGAAAAACAAGTACAGAATAAAGTAAAATAAAATGTTAACTATTTAAAAGTTTATTTAATAAAATAAACAGTTGCTAGCAGCACTCTAAAATGTATTCAAAATTAATAAATGAAATATTGTTTGGCTGCCGCTTGACTTCTTTTGCTAACGCTACTCTAAGTACCAGTCGCCATTTATAGATTGTTTCTTTAACCGCATAGATTAAAGATATAATAGACTGACCATAACAATTTGATACCATAATTTAAAATTATCAGCTCTTGTGATTTTGATCCCATCAATAAATTATAATGAGCAACCGAAAAATGGGATTAAAAACAAAGGATCCAGATGATTGCAAATAACAAAATGTTATTTATAATATAATACAAAATAACAGTCCCTTTTTTGCACGCAACAATAAAGCCAAGCTATTTGAAAGCAGACAACAAAAATGTTTGTGTCTAGACATTATTATTTATTATTATTTCTTCAACCGTCTTTAACCATTCGGCTCAGTCTGGCTACAAAAATGTTTCTTGTTTACAAAAATATATACATATGTATGAAGGTATAAACGGTTTTAAGAATATGCGCTTTCATATCATTATACATGAAGGTTGATTTCTAGAAGGGCCAAGTAATGAAATGCTTACGTTGACAATTTAGGTACTGATGACGACAGGTCGACATGGCGATGTGACGTCACATACCAGGTAGTCGATATCGAGGTATTTTTTTGGTTCGCAACAAAATAAGAGTTAAATTATTATTAAATTTTTATTTAAATTAACATTTTATTTATCAAAATTAAATCATCGCTACAAACACTGTTCTGAAAAAGGAATCGTCCATCTGGTCCTACCGATTTTGATTCGAATTTTTTATTCTTATACTCGTAGTTCTTTTATGCCGGTGTAAAACACAGCCCTCTCCAGTGTATTTATACAGGATTTTATAACAATTATTTTTCCGTTCAATGTCACAGTTTTCCAATATTTTTCTCGCTAGTTCTGGTGCTTAAGGGGGAACGTTTCGAGCTCGGTGCAAAATGCACAACTTATGATTGTTTTTCTTACTATTGCATAAAATGTACTAAATAAATGTAATATGTGGCATTTCGCGACCATTGTTTAGTGTCAATTAGGCTTTTCTACCAAAATTTTGTAATTTTCTGTATTACGTTGTAAATGAATGGGCATACAAACTTAAAACAAGCTTTTAAGTTTGTATACTCATTCAATTACAACGTAATGCATAAAATGACGCAATTCTACTAAAAACCCCTGATAATTATTCAACAATAGTCGCAAAATAAGATGAAACTATTTTATTTCACACATTTTATTTTAAAATAAAGTAAACAAACTTATGTTATGCACTTTGCACTGAGCTCGAAAAGTTACCCCTTAAGTGAGACTGGATTATTGTTTTTTTAACACGTGACGAGGAGGCAACCGAACTCATTTCCAATACAAAACTAAAAGCAATAACGTGAGCTAAATCAAAATCGATAAACGCGGTCGATGCCAACTCGGACAGCACTACGACTAAGACGGCGCGGGTGTTGTGCGGGTGTGCGGGGCGTCACGGGGGTGGAGGGATCCACGACTCACCTCTTACCCCGATTGCCATGTCGACCTGTCGTCATCTATGGGTGTTATCTGTAATTCCCCCTTCAATGTCAACATTCCGGCAAAGCGCAAATGCTCTTTATTGATAGATCCGAGCCATGATCTGGACTGCGGTCTATTTTTGTAGCAATAATGAGAATTAAGGGGACAACCACATGGAACGCCTTCTGCGTTCCAAACAATAGATCAGATCGATTCTCCTTGGCCACCGCAGTGCTCTGTGCGCAGAGTGTTTGGTAAATAATTAAAATAAAATAGTAATGAACTTTGGCCGCGGTAATTACCTGCACGTATGAGGAAAACTCGACAATACTGAAGTAATCGCCTTTGTTCAGGTCGGTCAGGATGCTCTGCATCGCTTCCCGCAGCTGCACGATCTTGCGATCCATCATCGAGCCGGATGTGTCCAGCACGAACACGACGTGCTTGTTGAGGGGCGGCAGCGAAGGGGGGGAGAAGAAGTGCACGAAGTAGCCGTCGTTCACCTGCGGGAACATCTACTTTAGCTTCTCTGTTCATCGTAAGCCGCCATTATCCATTTATAAGGGGGAGGAAATGAGCTTACATTGTCAAAACAACAGTTGTGTATATACGAAAACTGGTAATGAAAATATTTTCTTTTTAGTAGTAGAATTCTAACATGACTTCTCCTAATCAAAGGGTACCTAAATAATTAGTTTTTCACTTTATCTTAATATTGATGTTTATCTAATAGATAGATGATTCATTTACCAGTATCTCGCCATCCTTGGGACGGTCCACGTCGTATTGTACGACGAACTGCCCCAGCACTCCTTCAGCCTTGTCCTGATCCTCTTTGTCTCCTCTGTACCACCACGGCCGCGATGACAGCGAGTGTGCCTCTTTACTCTTTTCCTAAAGTAAAAAATATAATAATTAGGAAAATTATTACACTACGAGTATATGTATGTATATTGTAACGGACTCATAGCCTGTAAATCACACTAATATTATAAATGCGAAAGTTTATGTGTGTGTGTGTGTGTTTGTGTGTGTGTTGTGTATGTTTGTTACTCTTTCACGCTGAAACGGCTGAACGGATTTGGATGAAATTTAGAATGGATATAGCGTATACCCTAACTTAGCACATAGGCTACTTTTTATCCCGGGAAAAAGCAACGTTAACCCGAATAACACGCGGGTGGAGCCGCGGGCAAAAGCTAGTTAATACTATTTCATACTTCTTATTTGTAAACCAATAAATACGTACAATATAAACTTCCATCAGTCTCTTTTGCTCCTCGAGGTCGGGGCTGAACGTGATGGTGGCCTCTTTGCCGTCTTGGGATTTCACGATCACTGCCTTTGAGTTTTCTGAAAACATTACAAACCAATAAACAAAAATAAAAATTTCATTTTGGCATGAGCCAGTTGGAAGACTTGCAAGAAACTTCAATATCAGTATTTCAAATTTGGCAGTACTCGCAAGAGCAATTTTCCCCAGACCCAAGCAACCGCTGAACCCTTTTTAGGGTTCCGCACCCAAAGGGCAAACGGAACTCTCTTGATGTCACTCTGCTGTCTGTCTGTCCATCCGTATGTCACGGTTACACTATCACATACGGAGTTACAGGAGGCCTAACATGGTTGCCACTTTAACACCGTTTTAAACACCATTTGACAGTAAATACATGGAATTTACCGTCAAATGGTGTTAAAGTGGCACCATGTAAGGCCTGCAAATCTGAAATTTGAATAGAATGTTGACCCAGAACCGAGTTTTAGCGCTTTCTAAGGCACGCAGACAGCAGAAGCTGGCGAGCGTGAACGAACATGTTCAAAAATGGCGTCGCAGTTGGACTTGAGTGATCGAGTGACAGTCTATGCCTCAAACATCACCGGAACATCGGCTGTAAGGAAGACGGAAATTACTCACGCGCGTCATCCTCCTGCGCGTCCACAACATCACCGGGACACCGGCTGTAAGGAAGACGGAAATTACATTACTCACGCGCGTCATCCTCCTGCGCGTCCACCTCGTTGCCGGTCCTGATCTCCGGCACCCTCAGCTGCGTGAGCTGCTGCGCCTCCTTCACGTGCACCAGCACTTGCAGCTTAGGCACCAGCACGCCGGGGTGCAGGTTGATAGCGTGATTGTACACGCCGTTGCGGCGGGTCAGCAGCTCCTCGTACGTCAGATTGAACACCGCTTCCGTGTTCGGTTCCACGTTCACAGACACGGTGAAGTGGTTCGAGTCACGCGCTCTGGGAACAAGTATGCACTAAGAATAACTAACTAAACTTGACATCTGCAAGTACTTCTCATCTTATACAGGCTTAGTTTTCCAAGTGGGCGTGGATGGTAAAATCCGAAACTGCAGGGACTAGAGCCACACGCTACGTTACTACTCGTACATACTTAGTTTAGGTTATAGTGGACTACCAATACCAACTCGAAGTTAGGAGGTCCTCTGTAACTTGAACTCAAATTTAAATTCAAGTAATCCCTTTCCCACTTAAAAGCTTGTATTGGGTCTTTCAACGGTTTTTGTTTTAATACGCCGAGTCAACTACTTATATGATCAATGTAAAACTTGGACACGTGTTTTTTCCGTTGTCAGGTCGGTTACCTAATTAGACACATTTCGCTCGATAGATTTTATTTTTGAAAATGATGCCTTTTTAAGTTATTAATTGGTTTTATGTCTAAGCGGCTTGAGTTTTATGTCTGAAATTACTGCTATAACAAGAAAACATGGTTTATTTTCCGATGTCAGGTGGAAAAACTCCTACATCAAATACTTTTTCGTAAAATCCAGAAAAACCTCTAAAATTCACTGATTTTGCGTGCCGACAGCGCGCGAAGCGAGCATTCTAATGTAGACTTTCAGACAACTTATTGAAGTTCAAAATCGCTCAGTAAGTTTACCGTGCACCAGGGGTAAGGCCTTAAGGGCAGCGTATTGTACCATATGTAATAGCGAAAAATTCTCGAAGGACTCTCGGGGCTCTAAGGATTTGGCCATCCACGCCCACTTGAAAGACTAACCCTGTATACTATGTGGTGGTCAAGCTAATTCATGTCTTACTACCTACGCTAAATGGGTACTAAACATTAAAGTTAGCAAAATATACGTATTCTTATTCAGTCCCGTAGATATCTGTATTAGTCTTTAAATCGGACGCTACAAGCTACAACAGAATCCATTGTCAACAGTATCAATAAAGATTTCTGGTTTATGGAATATTAAGGTTATAATATAACATAAGTGCTACCAGAAATCAGAGATACAAAATGCTCAGCTATTTGTCTATTGGCTGAAGGGTAATTGCTGAAAATGGAGATTCCTAATTCCTTTTTCAACCATTGTGTCAAGCATATAAAACATCCCAGTTCTGTATAAATTACATGTAAATATATACGATTATACTTATTTATTATTATCTAACTGATTTAATTTACATTGAATCATATTAATTTTACTTATATTATACCTAGGTATGCATTTTACTAGTGGTCCGGAGGCATTTCATTCGTTAAAATACTGTGATTTATTATTCATTGACCTCTCTTAAACAACAAGACTCACAATCTCGCTCAAAAAGAGTCCGCGATGCATCTTGTCACCGCTATGGCGGCGTGACAAAGTTCGAATGACGATTGCGTACAACTAAACTGACATTGCATCTTATGTTAACGTTTTTGCTGTTATGCACGTCGCACGTTCGAACGTTTTCTCACGAACTTTTCTTAGAGACTGTGTGTCTAGTTGTTTATGAGAGGTCAAGGTTACTATTTTATTAATATCATTTTCATATAAAACACCTTGAGTGATTGATGGATTCTGGTAGACGATTCCATGGTCGAGCAATATTCAGCTAAAAGTATTATTTATTCATCTGTCACGTGTCGTTCGCAAATGTATGGGTTCCGTAACTGTAGATTTATCAGTTAGAGAGTACAATGAATTGTTGAAATTTGATGTTATCGATGGTTTTCCCCCTTAGCTTGTTGTTCATGTTATTAGAGGATTAATCCAAAAACATGACAAATAGCTTATCTAGTCCAGTTGCTCTTGACTTATGTAATGTTTTAAACGGACAGAACGATAATAAAAATAAAATAACTGTGAATAATAAATAATAAATTCTATAATTACAAGTGCCCTATTGATAGCTTTTAGATAACGTTCTGTTTGTATACATTTCTCTTTACACTCTGATAACGATACTTACCAAGAAAAGATGGACGGCCACAACGAGAACCAAGCTTATGTATATTTTAGAGAAATTCTGTCAAGTTAACGTTGTACAAATTAAATTAGGTTTCGTTAAAGCAGGAGTAATCGGTTTGAAAATCTACTTTATTTGACACCCCACATAAATGTTTTAAGTGTGACGTGGTTCTGCCTTTATACGCCTATTAGAAAAATCAATCTGACCGTTTTATACATAGGTAACACTAAAAGTTTCCGGAACTGGCCACTTACATAAACAATATTTAAAAATTTATTGCAACATTTGAAAATAGAACTCTTTGGCTGTAGAATGCAGTTTGTTTCATCTGACTGTCTTTTGTTTTTACCTTGTGGCGCCATTTAAAAAATTGTGTGTCTGCATCAACATGGATTTAACTCGGGAAAATTTTCGTAGTATGATTTTCTACGATTTTAAGTGTAATTTGACAGCTCAACAGAGCATCGCTCGGCTTGAAACAGCTTTTGGCAATGAAGCACCATGCAAGACGACTGTTTATAGCTGGTTTGCAGAATTCAAGCGTGGTCGTATCAATCTCAGTGACGAATCTCGCGATGGTCGGCCGTCCACCGCTGTGACCAACAAAAACATCGATGCTGTGCGCCGTATGATTGAAACAGACAGGCATGTGACCTACCATGAAATTCGCGCATCCTTAGAAATAGGCATGAGTCAAATACAATCAATCCTACACAAACATTTGGGTGTGAGAAAGCTGTGCTCGCGGTGGATCCCACACAACTTGACCGAGGCTCAAAAAACGGACCGCGTCACTTGGTGCAGTGCCATGCCTACCAGATTCAACGAAGGTGCGTCAAATTTGGTGTGGGACATAGTAACAGGTGACGAAACATGGATTTATTGCTACGATCCCAAAACAAAGCAGCAATCGAGCGTATGGGTCTTTCAAGATGAGCCGAAACCAACCAAAGTGGCGCGCGTGAAAAGTGCATCTAAGCGGATGATTGCTTCTTGTTTTAATAAAACTGGACACGTGGCTACTGTTGCTTTAGAGAATCGTCGTACCGTGAATAGTGACTGGTACACGACCATTTGTTTGCCGGAAGTTATTGACGAACTCCGTAAAAATAACCGTAAACGCCGTATCATCCTGCACCACGACAATGCTAGTTCTCACACGGCCAGACAGACAAACGACTTTTTGAAGACGAAAAATGTAGAACTCATGAGTCATCCTGCATACAGTCCCGACCTGGCACCTTGTGACTTTTTTCTGTTCCCAAAAATTAAGAACCAATTACGCGGTCAACGATTTTCATCACCAGAAGAGGCTGTCGAGGAGTATGAAAAACACGTTTCAGAGGTCACCGCAGGGGAGTGGCACAAAAGTTTTCAAAACTGGTTTGATCGAATGAAAAAGTGCATAGACGCCAAGGGGAGATTATTTTGAAAAACAATAAATTAATTTTGTACCTTTAATAGTATTTTTTCATATTCATTCCGGAAACTTATAGTGCGTCCCACGTAGTTGTACCGCTAGAAAAGACACCTTTTTTGATAGACGTTGAAACCGTATGAAAAAATCTGTTAAATAGTGTAAAATAAGTGGATTTGAGAATTTCTCCTTTGTTGTGGTATCTCTTCTGCTGCCTGCCTGTGTTTGTATCCTTCCTTGTTGCCTAATTCATCTTGTTATCATTACATTGCAGCCATTAAATTAGAAACCTGTTTTTAAAGAAATAATGAGACCTTTGCGTTACCTCAAGCTGATCCCGATAGAAATGATCTTAAGAGATAAATCAACAGACGGATGGACATACCGACAGACGGAAAACGAAGCGATCCTACAAGGATCCCGTTTTTCATTCGGTACAAAACCCCAAAACCACTAGGATGCAAAGCGACTTACTTGGTAGCGACATGGGCTGCACTGATGCCTTGAGACACTGCTTGATTGTATATCTGTTTCGCTTCTTCTTTTTCCTTTACATAGGCTTTGTACGGCTTTCCGTTGAGGATCCTGCAAAAAAAGTTATCAATTGACTTGTTTGTTTTGTTCTATAGCTTAAAACAAAGTTCGTTTACTTAATATTTTAATATTCTAGCCTAGTGTATGTGCAAGAATTTTTAACACTTTTTTGTGCCGAGATATCGGTTCTGTGCCAAGGAAGTGAATTCATAAAATTCTTTAAGTTTAGAAGCTCATAAACTTGCGTAATGCCTCTAAATAATGAAGGTAGATGTTTAAGAAATATCCATTTTCCGCTCTATAAAACAAGAGTTACATACTGATCGATCGACATAGCTATTAAATCATATCATATTAGTTATATTAATTTATTCACACAAGTAAACATGATAGTGCAATGTTTGGTACTAGTTCCCATACTAAGTTTTCTTGAAATTACATCACGGTCCATACTCAACAATAGTCAAACATCCTATTTTGACACTGGGTCTGAAAACAAAACAAAAGCACCAAAAGATGTACCTATTCTATTGCAATTGCAACACAACTCATACAAATGGTATGGATTTTGTTTGGACATAACATGGTAAATCCAGCCGCATGCAACTCCTTTTGTGATCTCATTTGTCTTACACAATATTGAATGCCATATGGTAAGCATGGTATACATTTACTCACCACGAACAACGAATATTACGATCGGATTATCTTCAAATGCGAACTAGCCTTATTTGGTGTCAAGCTAAATAAGCAATCTGTATCTCTTTACAAAATTTTATTTAAGCCACGGACTTTTAAACGAATAAAATAAGTTTATATCACAGAAACTGATTTAATATTTTATGTTGGATTATTTGTTTTCAAAAAGCTTGTCTAGCGATCTAAACTAATTGTATTCATTAGCTTGTTTTAAAAGGGTTTTTTGTTACCTAATAATACTCTGACTGACTTGTATCTTGAATGACGTAAACATCAGCTACAGACCATTCACTATAAGAAGTCCCCTGGCTTAGGAAATGGTAGCACTGCATATAATGTTGCCAATGGCTCACGTAGCATTCACCCTACTACACATTCCTAATATTTACTTAACTGCGTTTTTTTATATATTAATTAGACTACTCTTTAATGAAAATAAAATGTACAGAATGAAAAAATCTAAATCATTAATTATTTATTGATTTGTATTTCGCAAACAATACGTATGATCTAATGGTATGAATATGTATACATGTATCTCTGTACTAAAACGGTATTTTTTATTTCTTGTTGTAGTTTGTTCTAAATCGTCGAGCTCCCGTTTTTTAGGTTTTTGACGATTTTTTCCAGGCGACTTAATGTGAACGCTTTTATCCGATATGCCTGCAAAAGTAATTGAATAGCTAATGATTATTTGCCCATAAAATTGGCTTTATGTTTAAAGCTGGTATCCTTATTTTACCAACCCGTCATGGCACTGATACGAGATCGAACCTGATCGAGAGGAATCACGGTGCATTGTTTGCATTTTCTCTTTCACAAAAGGCGTACCTTCAATACAATCTCTTTTGCACTATTGTTCAACGGCTTTGGCAATAATAATACTTAGCAAATAATTTTGAAAAATCTGACTGTTGTCAAAATTACATCAAAAGCTTGACAAGCAGTGATGCAACATGACTCCAAGGGACAAGTTATGATGAATGGTCTGTAAGGGATTTTAGGAAAAACCGGTGGAATCGAGAGAAATAAGATCCGCGAGACCAACGCCGCGCGGCGTCCCCTAGTGTATAAATAAATAATAAAAGCTATGATAACTTCAGCTGTGTTCAAGGATCGCGCCTAGTGAGCGCTACTTACATGACAAATCCGCTGATGAAGGCGGTCTCCGGCAGCAGGACCCTAAACGTGGCCTCCTGCGCCTGCGCTGCCGGGTTCCGCACCTTGGTCACGACGGCCGTGTGCGCGTACCGCAGCGACACTTCTGACTTGACGTCCATCTCCGTCAACTTGATGGGGGGCGGTGGCTCCGACGTCGTCAGCACTTCGGATTGCTCAGTTGTTGGCGGTACGGGAGTCTGAGGAAAATTAGTTCGTTATTGAATATACTCGCATAATCAGGGTTCCGTACAGTAAGTAGTCAGTCAGTTTAATAGTTGACGACAGTGGAACTAAACTGGTCCAAATGACATTTTCTTGCCAAATTCAACTGATTGCATTTTTGTCCTTAAAATGTTAAACTAACATGTCAACCCGGTATATGTGCATAAACGAAAGTTTTTAGTTCCACGGTCGTCATTTTATTATTTTTCGTTACTGTCACTCTGTTTAAAAATCCTGCAGTGTTCCGATAAAATGACTTAGCATAATACATTTTTTGCTTTAGAAACCTAGAATCAAGGGGATGATAACTTCTAGTATCAGGTGTCGGTATAATTATTAAGACCACTAGATCGAAAATAATACAAATAAAATATTAATTACCAAAATTATAAAAACAGGTTAGTAGGCACGCAGGAGTTTAGATAAAGTAGTGTATGAAACTATACATAACTAGGTAAGTATTAAAAGACTCAACAACTACGGCTCGTTTTTTAAACCTACACTCGTGTTTTAATAACCTCTTTATGTACCGGTTTCATAAACTAGCATTACAGGACACAAGAGGCATTGGTTTACCTAATTTTTGAAACGAATTTTCGTTAACATTCTTACATTGCATATCTTTTCGGAATAGCCGCTCAGGACAAATGAGACCAACTGCGTCCTTCATGTAAATAAGTGAATCTTCTTTAAAGCGCAGCCGCGCTTTTGATTTTTTTAGCGATACTTGTTACCACTTGACCACATATTACGTACTCAACAATGGGCTTGATCACCGATTCCATGTCTTCAGACATCCATGGCATAGCATAGATGATACGAAGTCGAAATCTTCATAATCGATCTGGCTTAGACCAATAGTCACATCATCGTTTGGCTTCGTTATTGCACTGAGGCCAGTTGTGGAATTTATCGTATCAACAGTGCGTGGTCTTTGTGTGTTAAGCACACATTTTTTTTCTAAAAGCAAACAATTGGCTTTTTCTTTTATATGTATGGAGCAATCGTTTGTACGCTGCAGTGAACTTTCTGGCTGTATGATTGTTATTAAATCCTCCTCTAGTGCGTATTGCGCTGAAAAATGATTCTAAATGATCCTGTGAGAGTTTATAGGTCGGAAGAAACATGAATTTTCCTAATTCTATTAGATCGACAAACAGGCACTTCAAAGCTACTGTATTCGACAAAAATTCAACAAAAACAAGTTTTCTACGACTCTCTGTCAAAGATTTCCCACTATAATTTAAATTTTGGATATATATACATATATGCAGACACTTTGTCACATTCAGTAATAATATTTTCATTTTTTTACATTAAGATCTTCTTATAACCCGTTTAGGGAGTTAAAAATGTCAAATATGTTATGAATATTTCTTATAAACTAGACGTCCTGTGGCAATTTTCGAACAAAGGTAAATATGAATTTCTTTTCGCAGTGTTCTAAACTGGTTGCAATGGAATTTACTCAATAGTTGAGTTGCTAAGCGCACATTCATGTTTTGTGGTTAAACTGTTTGCCAAATGTAAACCGACTTGACATTGACAGTTAAGTTGGCAGAGATTTTCAACAAACTTGTACACTAGAATTTCGTCATGCTGACCAAAAATGTTGTATTCTGCAAAAGTATTTCTAACAAACTTTAATAAATGGCACGCATCTAATATTATGTAATATTTTTCCATCTATACAAAAAGCAAGATCTAAAGGGAGTAGTACTTATATTAGCCCCTAGTATTTGTGTTATATTTATGTTAGATGCAATGCCAACAAAAGTGAGACGAGCAATTTTTTACGATATCGGCTAAAAAGTCAATACTTAAACTCCTTTAGAAGTGTTGCTTCTGTAAGGCAGTAAAGCCTCTTCCAAAAAAATAAGAAATTCTAATCTAATCTGATCTAAATCTTTAAAAAAATTGGAATTTTCCAGAAAGAATTAATCGCAACTGCCATTGTTACCAGCGCTTCTTTGACATTGTCATGTCATGATCTCCATGAATATCATTACCTACGTTAACATATTTAAGATGATTGCGACCGTCAAATTTAATATGTTAACGTAATGACATTTCGTCGAACGTGAGGGAGATGACCAAATCCTCCTTTTCCTCCCTCAGGTATAGCGTTGCTATCCGTCCGGATAAAGCCGGACAGTGTTAGGCTTTTTGACCTCTTGTTCGGCCAAATTTGACTGCGTCCGGCCTGTCCGGGTTTTGTTAGGCTTTATCATTTTCTTAATTTTCAGTAAGTGAGTCGTATCAACCCCACAAAAATGGGTCACATATTTTAAATCGCTGAGTAACATAATGTTGTTACTCAGAGTTCCTTGCTTTTTGCCAGTATAATTTTACAATACCGGGCCATAATGACAATGTAGAAAGAATAATATAATACTCTTTAATAGGACAACAATGGATAAAAACAAAGAAACAGGTTAAACTATTGCAAAAACTTTAATTGTGGAATTTAATGTAAGACATTTAACGTGTAATAAACTGAAACTGAGCTTTTCGCAAAGAAAATGTGACAGCGCTGATAAAAACTTTTTAATTTTTCAATCGTCCGGCCTTGGGACCCAAAAGTCCGGCTTTTTTTGCGGCTAAGTCCGGCTTTCTGATTTTTAGAGATGGCAACGCTACTCAGGTACAGATTTTATAGTTTCTATTGCTTCTTTAGTGATACCTGGACAGCGATATTATTAATATAATAATTATTCTATTAACTACAACTACTTAAAAGACACGTAAAGCATGTTATGAATGCGTACAACAGGTTTATATTTTAAAAATGTCATCCGCTTCTTCATAAAGAGCTTGTAAAAATCACCCGCTTTCGGCCTTCGTAAATTGTCATGTAAGTTTAGGCCGTAGGGCTAAAAAAATGTAAAGTTCGGGGAACTACCTACTTTATTATTATCGTTATTAGTATATGGATAAAGGCGTTTCCTTCATCTTCCTGGATTTTACGAATTTCGCCTCCTTCACATTCTTTAAGTGCCCAAGTTTTCCACAATATGAACACTTTTTGACATTTCTTTTACCGGAAAGTTTGAAGTTCCAGCACTATTTTGTTCTTTCAATCTTTGTTCGTGCAGGTGGAGTCTTTCCATTAAGACGCTCGTTCTTTGGCATCGATTACCATGAATTTTTAAACTCGAGGTAGGTTTTTGGTAGCGTATTAAGAATTCTGTTCTGAAGTAACGATTCGAACAATTGCTGCTAGATATTCTGCAATTTGAATACAGTGTTGCTATGTCATCCTGGTCATCTTTTATGTAAGTGAATAGTTGACAATATAGTAAATTAAGCCTACGTTCATTTTTTGCCTCATAAATGCTATGCAGGATATAATGATAAATCTAACCAAAGTGACTTTTTCCTCAAAGCTTGCTTTCTTCTTTTCGTAATCTTCTACTTCTTTATGTGAGTCCAGTCCAGTCACAATTTCTGTCAATTTATTAATAGAGAAGTAAAGGTTAAAATGAAACTTCCACGATATCCAGTTGTCTTCTTCGATAAGTTTTTCTACCCTTGAGCGTTCGGGTTCATAAGACCCTGGACCTGCCCTGCCATAACTTTGGAGTAGCACAACAAATTGGTACACAAATTCATTTTATGTACAGAAAAGCAATTATCTAGAATTTAACACCCAATTCAACTTCTACGAGTATAAGGTCGATTAAAGGATTAAAACGCCCATAAACTAATGAAAAATTTACCTTCAGATAAGATTTTTACTGTCAAAGCAAAACAACTTTATGTATATTTTTTGCACGAATTATTCAATTTTTTAAATATTATTTTTGTAAACATTTCCAAGTAAAATTTTCTTATTATAGTAATAAAAAAATAATATATTCACAAAAAGAAAACGGTTTTATATATAGGGGAGTACTTCTGATATACGCATATGCGTGATATCATGATAATTAAAAATATTGAAATCAATAAATAATGAGATTGCAGACGCCTCCTATACCGTACTTCATAATGGGATAACCTTTAAGGGGATAAATAATTAGAATAATCTTTGAAATAAGTTTATTATTACCACACTTTAATGCAGCTTTGCTCGAAAATTTAAGTTACAGGCATTTATTGCACTTTCTCCGTAAATGTAACTTATTTTAAATTCACGTTCATATTAGTTGTAATTATTTGCTGTAAATATATTTATTTTTGCAATGAATTACGACAATTTTGTGTTGTGAATAGAAAAAATTATAATTCTTTACAAAATCATGTTATTACGTTCATATCACGATAAAATTGTCGATAATAACTACAGGACTATACCGGGTGTAAATATACTGCTACCATTAAATGAAACCACATACATATTCTACTGACCCTACTGAACCACTTTTCCCAATAATCACACAAGCGGCCACCCTTAGTTTAGGAAATAATTGAGGTCCAAACAAAAATGCGTGAACCCTAACGCACCGACATACGGGCGAGTATCGAGAGAGCGTCGTCAGTGCTGTTCCGGTGCAGCGTTCTAAAATAGACGTTCCTCCTATGAGTTATAGTTTAAGTTATAGTTGAATATCTTTTTCTCTGAAGAATTGCGCGGGTTTTTTTCTTTTCGAATAGTTGTTCAGTATGATCAGTAGAATAGACTCAAAATTCTAAATAACTAAATCATTGCTGTCGTGTAATATAAAAAGGTTTAACAAATATGTACTCGTATGTACAGATTTTTGCATAAAAAAGTTAAACCTCGACATGAAAACTTGTTTTAGAACCATCAATCATTGTTTTTTTCTTCTCAATGTTGGAATGACTTCAGAAGATTCTGTTACGATAAAAGTGCGCGGATCTTCAATATATTATTGAGAGAAGTACTTATTGTTTTTAAAATTTAATATTGCTAGATTTTTTGTCTGCCACAACTTTTAGAAAACTAAAGACTACCTTATTTTACTCAGTACACCTAAACTAGTAAACATGTGTACATTTCTTACTGCCCATTAGCTGTTTACTGACCTATCACAAGTCACAACCAATTCTATGCTCGAACGGTCTTGACATTCCTTCATTATCGATAATTGCCTTTTTATCGTTAAGTTACTGTACCGTACTAGGTACTTGGAAACAGGTTATTTTCATAACATCAGTAAAACACAATAAACTCTTACTTAAGGGAGGTACGTAATTATACAGTGTGTAAATGCAAAGTCAAGAATCCCTTTAGGTTATGAAAGTATACACGATTCTGATGTCATTACAAGAAAAAAATATACCTTGAATTTTCACCAATAATTCCATCATTTTTCTAAACTATGGCTACGCAGCTCACCGGCCTGCCCACACACCTAATTGCACCCCGCACCCCTCATCCGAGTGGCCAGCGACCAGTGAGGGTGTCCACGCGATTTGTGTATTTTGAGTAAAGAAAATCGTCTTATTGTGAGGTACTGGTATTTTATTTGGAGATCCCAGTATTTAAAATAATATCTTTACCGATCATACTAACACACCCTTAAAGGATTCTTGCCTTTGCTGTTACACCCGGTATAGAATGTATGAGTCATCGATAAAACGAAAGAAATGTTGTTTTGTCGCACTGTAAATTATCCAGCACTATTTTGTATTGTACATAGAAGTTCACAAACAAACTAGGTGTTGTATATGCAAAATCCCAGTGTGTATCATCTAACGCTATCATTACAGTATAATTTAATTCGGTCGACCACAACTAGCTAAGGTCGCTTGTTATCTATCAGGTGACTACTCGGGTTTTTCATGTTTTGTTTTTATCGCAATTTCATTATTGATACCGGTTTCTTGATATTAAATGGTCATTATTGTTTTATGTTCAGGTTTAAGTTAATTAGGTAGGCACCGACCGGTACCAGGAAATTCTGCAATGACCTCACCAAGCACACTGGGGATGATGCATAAGATTTTATTTCAGTGGTCACTGCTTTGACTCTCTATAATATAATAACTACGAACAGTTTCATCACATTTGGTGACGAGACGAGTGACTTCTGAGTGGACGGCTGCCAGCGTGCAGGCCAAATAGCTCAGCGCGGCTAGCCAAACACCAGACATCTCTCTCTACAATAATTATGAGCACTTACAGTTTCATCAGATCTAGCGACAACAAGTGTCTCCTGAGTGGGTACCGCGGCCGAGTGGACAGCCGCCAGCGCGCAGGCCAAGCAGCCCAGCGCGGCTAGCCAACCGCCAGACATCTCTCTCTACAATAATTATGAGCACTTACAGTTTCATCAGATCTAGCGACAACAAGTGTCTCCTGAGTGGGTACCGCGGCCGAGTGGACAGCCGCCAGCGCGCAGGCCAAGCAGCCCAACGCGGCTAGCCAACCGCCAGACATCTCTCTCTACAATAATTATGAGCACTTACAGTTTCATCAGATCTAGCGACAACAAGTGTCTCCTGAGTGGGTACCGCGGCCGAGTGGACAGCCGCCAGCGCGCAGGCCAAGCAGCCCAGCGCGGCTAGCCAACCGCCAGACATCTCTCTCTACAATAATTATGAACACTTACAGTTTCATCAGATCTAGCGACAACAAGTGTCTCCTGAGTGGGTACCGCGGCCGAGTGGACAGCCGCCAGCGCGCAGGCCAAGCAGCCCAGCGCGGCTAGCCAACCGCCAGACATCTCTCTCTACAATAATTATGAGCACTTACAGTTTCATCAGATCTAGCGACAACAAGTGTCTCCTGAGTGGATACCGCGGCCGAGTGGACAGCCGCCAGCGCGCAGGCCAAGCAGCCCAGCGCGGCTAGCCAACCGCCAGACATCTCTCTCTACAATAATTATGAGCACTTACAGTTTCATCAGATCTGGCGACAACAAGTGTCTCCTGAGTGGGTACCGCGGCCGAGTGGACGGCCGCCAGCGCGCAGGCCAAGCAGCCCAGCGCGGCTAGCCAACCGCCAGACATCTCTCTCTACAATAATTATGAGCACTTACAGTTTCATCAGATCTGGCGACAACAAGTGTCTCCTGAGTGGGTACCGCGGCCGAGTGGACGGCCGCCAGCGCGCAGGCCAAGCAGCCCAGCGCGGCTAGCCAACCGCCAGACATCTTCTTTTTCTCTACAACCAAGACAATAAATATTATATTAAAATTTATTATACTCTATGCTGAATCTTTTTAAGACGATGATTACAAAGTGTAACATTATATCGAGGTATTGTAAACAATTGGGAAACCTTTGGGAAAGGCCTATGTCCAGCAGTGGACGAACAGGGCTGATGGATGGATGGATGGATAGTAATCATAGGATATATATTATGGCCTTTATGAGTTCTATCCATTGTCGCAGAGGGTAATAGACGTGGTCGATGGTGTAAACCGACCTTGGTCTAGCTTACGAAATACAGAATATTATGTATACATTCGTGAGCTCATAACATAATCAAGTACCATTTGTGCAGCATTTCCGGCAGGTCGCTCAAACAAGGGATCCTATTACCCTCCAAGAACCGTTGGAAATTCACAAAGTTCACAGAAAAGGTATGTATTTAGTATATACCAATAGAAGCAGCATAACGTACCTAATAAAATAATGTCAGTCTAGTCGATAACAAAATCTATTTACAGAGAAAACATTGTAGAAGACAATCTTAAGCTGAGATTCAGAGTGCATTTTGAGTCCGAACTCAATCTTACAAACAAACGTCAAAAAGCGACGTGATCTCATACTAGAGTTACGTTTGTAAGATTGAGTTCTGACTCAAAATGCAATCTGAATCTCAGCCTTAGATCAGTAAAAGCGTTACATACTCGAAGGACAGACAGTTACTATAATCTCTGCGTTACCGAAACCATTCGCCGACTTACGACATCTAGCAGAGCCCCCCCGAATGGTAGGACATGTCAAACTGTCATATCTGTCAATATTAGGCAATTTTAGCATCCAAAAGTTCCGACCATGGCTCTTCCAGGTGCATGTTCATAACGATAAAAACTATAACCTTATAAATAAATTGTCGGGTAGTTACAAAAATGCAGCTATGGGCCGAATAATACCGTCTTATACTACAAGTATGGGAAAAATCTGAAAACTATACATTTGTAATTGAATCATAAAAAATATAGTCTGACGGAACCCCCGGTGGGCGAGTCCGTCTCGCACTTGTCCGGTTTTTTATATACAATTTAGAAACATTTATTTACTGTACAGACCGGGTCTCGTAAAGTCTCGTTACAGTTTTATTATTTGTAGATGATAATAAAAACAACCATTAGATATTTTCAAGTTACCTAAATACCTATTATTAATTTTAAAAGGAACAGGTTTTTATTGAAAAATTGCCTGCAACTGTAAGAAACGCGCGTTTGCCTACGCCGCCGCCGTTTTGATATTCACGATTATTCACCAGCCATCATAATACCTGCTCCCATTTTCGTATGCAAATGTATCAATAATCTATCTGTATGGTATCGGGACCTAATCCGAAATGCAGTAAAGGTTTAGATAAATGTTTAGATTGCTAAATAGACATAGTGTACATTTGTATTATTAGGTACTCCTAGAAGATCTCTGTTATTTTTCTTAGGGTAGTTTATTATTTTTTTTGCATATTATGGAAGCGTTTCAGAACGTGAGATCATAGTGCAAAATTTCACTCGTTTATTAGAAAGAGACAGATCGGAGCAAGAGAAACAAAAATCTGGTTGCACCAATCAGGTGGCCCAGTGTGATTTTCGCATTACTCCGAAGCGTTTCAAAACACGTTCGTGCACTGTCAGGTAACAGTTCGGTTACCTTCGGTTTAACTCGGGTCCATTTTTGAAAGCTCTAGGGTGAAATTCGCATCACTCCGAGTGAAATTCACTCGTTTCCAAACGGAACCTAATTTAACGACCATAACTCAGAACAATAATACAGCATCAGTTTAATTTTAAGTTTGTAAGACACAATTTAACATTATACGACAAGTACCGACGAGAAAGCAAAAGAAAAAAAATCCTGTCCATTTACTGTTCATTTTTTCAAAATTTTAAAAGAGATGTGTTGTTACATCTAGTAAATAAGTCGTTGGGTTATCCAGTATCGTTTTGTTTTCAAAAGTACCGTTTTTAGAATTTTTGTCTGTATGTATGATCCGTTTTAACTCGAGAGCCACTCAACGGATATGGATGCGGTTTTCTTTATTATCATTGTAGTGACCCTGATCAACCTATAGGCTTTAAGGGAGATGTTGATAAAACAACGCCCAAGCCGAAAACAGGGCAGAGATTGAATAAACGAGGGGGTAGCCGGGGCAAAAGACAATAAGCATTGATTTCATTACTCAAAATACCCGACCAGGGCCTGAATATTTTAGTTCTTCGTTAGAATGCACAGACACGCCGCGCCAGCTCGAGCAGATTTTATTTATTTGTTAGATCAAAAAAAACAAAGTCTATAGACTACTATTACTATTACCCATAGCTGCCGGTGCCATCATAATGTACAGTAAAATACACACATAGCGACAAAACCAGTTATTCAGGCTTCGAGGCTTCAACTATGGTGCCCTCAACTATATACGGTTTATGGTTATAGAAATAGTAGTTCCTGTCTTACGTACCCAAGTGTTATCATAATACCAGTCTTAGTATATCCATATTGCCAAGAATTTTACATACAATGGCTTCAATCATGTTAATATATCAATTAAAAGTTTTTTCTTGACATTGTTAATTGCATAAACACTTTAGAAATCCGTCTACTACATGGATGATTTCTAACAAGGATACTTAAAACTGATGCAGCCAATTGGCTAACAAAAAAGCAATCACCGCCTCAGCTTTTTGCATCAAGGAAAAACCCGCAGTACACATATGAACAAAACAAAATTAAACTGAATATCTTACTAGTAGCCGGTAGCGGTGTTTTGACTCTTAGATATGTGCGTTTATCGTTGTGTTAAACCGAGAAGCACTCACCGGTTTTGTTTACGCTCAACGAGATGATTGCACCAAATTGCCGGGAGCCTCGTATGGTCGATGGATGCGACGGGGAGGGGGGAGACTGACTGGGGACGCGTGCGCACGCGACGATGGTCAACGCGGTACTTGGACTTGGTACTTGCCCAACACAACAGGCCAAGACGACGCTGCCTGCCGTGCCTCTGCTGCGATTTGATATGCTGGCCACAAAAAGGTAGTGTGTTTATATGCTGTGTTGCGGGTGGATCGTGAAATCGGATTATTTTAAAGACGTCCAGCTGACACATCGATAATGACCTAAGCTCTCCGTAACATTTAAGTGCCCACAACGAGGATCCTGTATTGTACCTATATATTTGTCCTTGATTTCGTAGGAGATACTCTGCTAAAAGCTGACGTTGGAGTTGGTTTGTTAGAAAATAAATGAATTATATCTTTAGACCATAAATAATTTCAGGGGTTTTGAAACGATTAGATTATAAAATAATTAAATAAGTACCATTTTTTGACGAATGCTTTGAAATTTGTATCTATTGCAAATTCGGTAATTTTGCATAGAGAAAAAGAAAAGAGGCCAATAATTTATAATTTTTGGTATAATATTGTTCTTTTTCCATATTTTGAAACGTCATGTTTATAGCTTATGGAGGCAGAAGACGTTTTTACGAAATAATCATATCATAATAGGAACATTTTAAAAACTTTGTACCAACAATTTCTTACGGCTTTGCATTTGCACTTCACTAAGGACAAAAATTCACCTAAAGCAGAGATGCAAAAGACAGATTGATTATCATATGGCTATTCGGCTACAAATTAGCTCGTTTGACAATTGAAATCGTAAATTTTTGGCTGTCAAATGAACACGATTGTTTTGTTTTGTTGTTGACAACCAAAAACGTACGATTTCAATTGTAAAACGGGCCAATTTGCTTAGCCGAATAGCCACATGACAATCGAATTTGAGTACCATTGTCTTACACAATTGTATCTAAGGTAAGGCTACAACTATTATTGGCGACTTTCTCACACGATTTGTCCCATATACTAATCTCTCTGTCATTCGAGGGGGAATCAAGCTGCGAACGCGCTCAAAGTTACCTTAATAATTATAATTATAATAATTTAAATTCTTCAAAAATAATCAAGAGAACTTATTTGTGAGGTATAATATCTTCAATTTGACTAAGTTTCAATTTGTTTCCTTGCATACCATTGATTTAAATTGCATACTTAATTAATTATATCGGATAGTCTTAAGTTGTCTTAATTTGGACGTTAATAACTTAATTGTGACTTTCAAGACCACCAGCAATGAATCAATCGCATGCAAAATAAAATATTATACAGATCAACGAGTGCACCG
The DNA here is from genome assembly GCA_910592155.1 of Ypsolopha scabrella. Lineage (NCBI taxonomy): Eukaryota > Metazoa > Arthropoda > Insecta > Lepidoptera > Ypsolophidae > Ypsolopha > Ypsolopha scabrella. Next base: position 11,926,631 of record OU342962.1, on the reverse strand, counting down.
ATTTAAATATGAAACGGTTGATTTAGACACATAACACAAATATTTAAAGATAAACGACGAAAATACACTCCTGCTGGTCTAACATGGTTGCCACTTTAACAGCATTTTAAACACCATTTTGGCAGTAAATGATTTACTGTCAAATGGTGTTTAAATTGGTGTTAAAGTGGCACCATGCTAGCCCCTCTGGACACCAAAATCGAGCCAACCCGCATTTTCAGTTTGTAATTTTGTATTGTCCATAGCTAAAAAAATTGTTTTAACGACCAAAAAATTTTTATGCAGTTTCGAAGCTGGCACATTCAGCATTCAACACCAACGGCCCATTTAATGCCGTCTGCGAGTTTGTGGGCTCAAACTTCATTTTTATGCATGACAGTGCCAGAGCACACACAGCAGGAATTGTCACAAATTACCTCCAAGGCGTTGGTATCGCGGTTATGCAATGGCTATCAAAAAGCCCCGACATGAACAGAACGTTTATGGAACGAGTCAAAAAGACGCGTTCGGGCTCGTCACCCAGCGCCACAAACATTACAGGAGCTGAAAACTATCGAGGCCTTAGACCATATAACACGGGACTAGGCAAGCGCACTTATCCCCCTCTGCCGAAGTACATGAACAATTTGTTAATATAAGTTTGCTTGTGTGCGCGTTTTGTGTTTGTGTTGCAGCTTTTGATTTAGTGTGACATATCAATTTTTCGCGGGAGTGTGCGTGGATGAGTAAATGTGTACTGTGCGTGTTTACCTCCCCTCCCGTGGAAAACGGCAGAATAATTTCAGTACTAAGAGTCACGCTTTGCCAGGTCCCGTGTTAAATGGTCTAAGATCGAGGCTAGCTATCGAGGAAAAATGGGAAATTATTCCTCAATATGTAATCGTAAAATTAATCAGTTCAATGCCAAATCGCATGAATGCAATCATAAATGCTTTGGGAGGCAATACAAGTCACTGAATAAAAACATTTTTTTTACTAAACCATTTTTTCTTTCAAACTCCAATAAATGTTTTGCTCTATAAACAGACGAAGACACATGAGATCCTTTTTTTTTGTTCCTTGTATTCAAATTCAGAATGAAAATTTTTTGGTTGTTAAAACAATTTTTTTAGCTATGGACAGTACAAACAGAAAATGCGGGGTGGCTCGATTTAGGTGTCCGGGAGTGTATATTTTTGAAGAAAAATATCTAAAAAATTAAGGCAAGATTCGAGGTACATTGAACCCAAAAATGAAAACCGTATCGAAATCGGTTTAGTAGAGACATTTGTCACAGAAGTTGACGCATTCATCTTTGTGTGACGTTTTTGTATTGCTTTATCTGTAATTTTTAGATGCAATGCTACAGAGTCAAAATCCATTGAGTATTTACTTTTAGGTAAATTTTTTGTAAATACAATATATTTTACAAACTAAATCTAGTACCTATTTTTATTTTTAATAATTTATATACTCGTCGCGTCGCCTTGGATCCGAGGTACAGGCCGCACGGTGGTGACGACGGCGGGCGGTTTTCCTGAGCACCTTTCTGGCGGCGCTGATGTCGGCCTCCGTGAAGCTGGAGGTGCAGATCTCCATCACATCCAGCCTGTTGTGCACGAAGGCGAGCAGTTTATTTACCACGGTGGTGTCGGCATGTTTGCCGGTGCCGGTGGTAGCCATAACGGTAAAGTGGGTTGTGGAGTAACACGTGTCAGCCTCGGTACAGCCGCGGCTAGTAGGTGTGCTAGCGTTTGTGTTTGTTTAGGTGCTGTCCTACTCTGCACTCTACTGTTGTATAGTTCATTTCCACAGCCGCCTTTGCAAATCTTACAAAGTAGGTATCGAACGTGGGTAGATGTAATTTAGAATACAATATTCTATTACTAGCTTTTGCCCGCGGTTCCGCCCGCGTGTTATTCGGTTTTACGACGTGTTTTTTCCGGGATAAAAATTAGCCTGTGTTAAGTTAGGGTATAAGCTATATCCATTCTAAATTTCATCCAAATCCGTTCAGCCGTTTCAGCGTGAAAGAGTAACAAACACACACAAACTTTCGCATTTATAATATTAGTGTGATGTGATTATTATTAGACTAGCTTTTGCCCGCGGCTCCGCCCGCGTGTTATTCGGTTTAACGACATGCTTTTTTCCGGGATAAAAAGTAACCTATGTGTTAAATTGGGGTATAAGCTATATCCATTCTAAATTTCATCCCAATCCGTCCAGCCGTTTCAGCGTGAAAGAGTAACAAACATACACACAGACACAAACTAGCATTTATAATATTAGTGTGAAGTGTGATGAGATAACATAGCCTTGTCTTATTTCACTACAAACGATTAAAGACCGCGCTAATTAGACAACTGATGTATGAAATAACAAAGCCTTGTCTTATTTCACCACAAACGATTAGGACCGCGCTAATTAGACACCTAATTTTTCAATGATATTGATCTATCCTACAGGAACCATGCATTTTTCCGGGATAAAAAGTAGCCTATGTGTTAAGTTAGGTTATAAGCTATATCCATTCTAAATTTCATCCAAATCCGTTCAGCCGTTTCAGCGTGAAAGAGTAACAAACATACACACACACACACACGCACAAACTTTCGCATTTATAATATTAGTAGGATAGGATAGTAGGATAAGTACATGGGTGTTAATGTTATAAAAGGAAAATATAAAATAAAATGTTATGTCGTATCAAGAAGTGAAATCATTAGCAGAAGAATAGCGGTTACTCCAACGACAAAATTTGTGCAAAATTCTTTGAATTGCTATTCTTATGGTAATGATTTCACTTCTTGATACGACATTACATTATATTAGACTTGTGTGTTCTTCATTGTATTAATTATTTTGTTGTTTTGTTCAACCAGAACATCAACTAAACCGGAAAACAAAGAGGAATAGGTTGCTTTTTTATGTTATTCCGTTGAAAAACAAAATTCAGTACGATGTTAATTTAAGAATCATATAGAATAAGTAATATAAATATCTACTAGAAATTAATTCAGTCCTGGGACTCTGTGGCTGAAAAAGGCGTTATGCATTAGTGTCATCTTCTGCGGCAAATATCTCTGAGCCTATTGTATTACTTAATTTTTTGGCTTTAAATACCGAAAAATTCAATACCATTTAATAAAAAATAGACATTTACAAATAACAAATACATTTTTTCAACAGTTCTTCAAATATAACAATCTTTCGTTTATTTATTTTTTACTAAATACATGTAATTTTTACAATACACATGTCATACTGTAATGGATTAGGATTTGAAAATAAATGTGGTTTCGGGTTCACGTGATAGAGGGCGTGAAGTGGTTGCGGCTTTTTAGTGCGGCTGAAAAACTAGTTAGGTGACCAAAAACGCAATATGGTAAATGGCTGAACATGGTATAGAAGGTAAGTGCTAGTTGTACTCATGTTAATTATGTAAAAATAGACCAAATATTCAGTTACGTTATGGAGCAACGCCCGTTCAAAGATGCTATATCGTGACATTATCATCAACATAGGTAGTTATTATATTACTCACAGACGTATAATGCAGTAGCAGACCTAACATTAATAATAAACGCATAGAGTCGACGCGTGGCAATTTTAGCTCCGTGAACTACGGGCTCTTTTAAATACAGATATTGCTTGTTTCCAAACAAAATATATACTAGAGATTAGTTTAGGAATTAACAAATATGTTCCAAGCATAAGCCAGTCAAAAAAACCTATTTTTTACGTTTCTTCGTACCATAAAGCCTAAATATAGCTTATTTTTTTGTATGGAAACTTGCCACGCTATTTAATCCTTACGTTTGGTCTGCTGCTTAGTAATAATTATATGTCTGTGTTATTACTATATATGACAGCATTTATAATTAATTACTACTGCTTCGAGTGAAAGTGCTTAGTTTTGTCCCAACTACCACTGTGTAAAGCGACTAGCTTCCACCACAAATTGTACATTTACGATGTGCCTTTACGTAGGTTACTTACTGTATGGTATAATATACATACACTTACCGGTTATGTATACTTGTTTAATTCTAGAAGAACCTCCTTTACTTTGGTGTGGTCGTGAGACATTGCGATGCAGAACTCTAAAACAATAAGTAAAATTTAAGTTCCATGGGACCTAAAAATACATACAAGAACCACGATCTGTTTGAACTTCGAACAGAGTTTATGCAATCAGTTTTGGTCCATAGACAGAAATCAAAAGGAATATTTTAGTTGTGCCATGCACAAATAAGAATGGGTGCGCTCTAATAGTCTAGGAGGTAATGTTAGAGTCCAAAGTTTAGACGGTTCCCGAAATGTTCAAGAAGCAGACTATTACAACAACATACACGGACTTTCCACATGTATGATGTACCCAGGCCCAGACTTAAGAGATCCTGTGTCTCTACCCTACCCTAGGCAATCGACCGACGAGGCCATCGAGCCCCCAAATAAAATATTGGACGAAATGGAAATGGAATTTTATTAGTTGGCAATTCAATAAAAAATACAATCATTATCTATACATTTGAAAGAAACCCTAAAATATATACTATAAACTAAACTCAACGAGGTGCTGTGACGAGGTGCACTGTTTTGTGTTGCCAGATTGGACGAAAAGTCGCAAATGGAGTTTGTTTTTCCATCACCACTCTGGCCGGGTTCCCTTCACGGCTGGGCCCCTAAGTCGGTGCCTTGTTAGCTTAGGCTAACAAGCCTAGCTAGGTGGAAATCCGGGCCTGGATGGATGTACCAACTAGGGGCGGGTCATCCGACACCCGATAGATCAGAGGCTCTCAAACTTCAATTCCGCAAACAAACGGGGGGATACTGCGCAAGCGACACCTACAGATCGCGCAGTCTACCTTGGCTGGCCTTGAGTTTTCCGCTTTTTCGAGTGGCTGCGTAGATACAGTTTTTGGAAAGAAAAAAAATTGGCAAAGTGTGAGTCGGACTCGCGCACAAAGGGTTCCGTACCACCACATTAAACGGGTAACGTACCGTACCCTAAAAACATGATAAAAAACAACAATATAGATAACATAGCAACCTCAGGCTTCGAAAAAAGGCGCTAAAATGATAGCGCCTGTCAAATAATTCGGCATCCTTTGAGTAGGAATTCTAATTTTTATTATTCTTTTACTATAGACTCTATTGAGTATGCATAACAATAGGGACCAAATTTGAAACATGTATGTATTACCGTCTTTAAGATAGAGCTGAACTAAATAACCTTGAAAAAATAGCGTCTTTTTAGTGTTTTTCATTTTTTTATTTTTTGGCGTGGTAGATGCTTTAGTACTACATATTAGGGTGGATCGATTTTTGCGTTTTTTGGATTTTCATTTGGCCTGGGTTCGGAAAAGTATTATATTATCCCCTGAAAACCTCAACGGTCTACCTATTAAGAATGATCCTATAAAAGTTCCGTTTTTTCCTTTTGAGGTACAGAACCCTAAAAACGACAAAATTCCCAACCAAGTCATAAAGCCTACAAGGAAAATCAAAACATCTTTAAAAACCTTACTAATACTAATGTTTTATTGTGAAGAATCACTTGCATTTCGTAGAAGTGTTTACTTATTCGTAATCCAATTATAACGGAAACACTGATCCAACTTTGAACTCTTCACCGTTGTAACAAGAGTTACAATCAGGTAATAAAACGATAATGAGCATTCCGGGAATGTATTGATTGTAAACATTAGATAAGTACAGTTTCAACTAATCATTAAGGTCGGCACCCCTAAATCTTATCGCTTCTCTATAAGATACATGTACCAGACAAACAATATTTCCACAAAATTTTACAGTTACTTTAGCAAAAGAATAAAACACGAAATTCAAGGAACTTTTGAGTAGCATTGCCGCATCCGGCGCATCCCGTGTAACTATTTACAGACAGATAGATATAACATGATAATAGTACATTGTTCACTGAGTGGAAAAAGAGGCCGATTACCAACGAGGGTGTAGTTTGAGGTCCGAGGCGCAGCCGCCGCCGCGCCGCAGCCGAGGGCCACAATACACACGAGATGGGAATCGCACTTTCTCCCGAGTGATACATAGTGCTATACACTACACCTGAGAGGAAAATAAAAGACAAAATCACCCATTCTTCTATATCACTACTAGACGACATTTTGAGTTACTAATAAAGATACAACTAAAGAAACAGATTGATGACTCGCGTTCGATTTGCAGTTTTTAATTTCTTTTTTTAATTATCTACATAAATAACAAATGGCCAGTATTATTTTGCAAATTAAGACATAAAAACTTCTTGACTTTCACTTTTTTCATTTTTTATGATCATAAGTAGCAAGTCCATCCATCCATCAGCCTGTTTCATCCACTGCTGGACATAGGCCTTTCCTGGATTTTGCCACTCTTGGCGGTCCTCCTGGAAGAAATGCCCATACTCACACACGCTGGGCAGGCGGGTTGGTGAGCGCGGTGCCGAAACCCTCGCACCAGTGACGCCGCTGCCCGTCACCAGTCTGTTTTAAGTATATAAGGTTCGGCAATTGGGGATGGATAAACCGCCATCCAGTAGCAAGTGGCCAGTATTATTTTGCAAACTAAGACATAAAACCTTATTGTCTTTTGGCATTACTGTTCAAGCTAGGTTATGTACCACGAAGTTTATACCCTTTTTAATGTAACATTTATGCTTATCGTAGGGATGTTGTCAACAAATAAAAAACAGCACATTAACAATGGATTTTCATACATTTTTTACGCCCGCATATTGGTATGACAGCAATGACGTATATTCTCCATCGTTTTCGTAAAAGTAAGAAGGAACTTTCCAAGCAGGTGTAGTATAAAATATATTCAGATCTATAGCAACACATAAAAGAACATGATAAAAAACAGTTTTTCGACACGATTTAAGTTTTTCTACATTTCGAAAAAATATTGCAAAAAAAAACTGAAGTTATGCGTGCGCGGCAGTTCATTAGAGTGAGATAAGTATGTAGTCAAAACAGTTTGAACAGGACTCTTACTCCAAGGAACGACAAAAATTGCAAAATTTACAAAAAAATGTTACGTCATCTATCCCGACGGATTATCCCAAATGTGAACAGTGAAAATGCAAGTCACACTCGCTTTTCAGCGACGATTATGACGTCACAAACCTGGGTGGTGAGCCCTATCGCCGTACTTCAAGCACAAATTATAGACCAACAGCTTGCCTTCTGAAGCACGCAGACCGAACACATATAATGTGCACCGCGGGGATCAAACCCCCGACCTCTGGGTTTGCAGGCACGCGCTCTACCACACGGCCACAAGAGTTTGCAAAATTTTATTTTATTTCCCAGAAACAAAATTATGTTGTTTGTTGTTTTTAAACGATAAGACGGTAAGGTCACCCTGGGGTATTTCCCTAAGCAATTCAAATAAAGAAACAATAAAAGCCATCACATCCGCTATTTTTAGGATTCCGTACCTTAAAAGGAAAAACGGAATCTTTATAAGATCACTCCTTTGTCTGTCGCAAAAATTTTCTCGAAAATCTTGTAACCTAGGAATTTGGGCATAATGTTAGGTCTTCAGTCATCGATTAAATTAAATTTCAAAAAAGAAACCTTTCGATTGAAATTAGGGATCAGTTTGGCCGGATGAAAAAAATAAGCTTTTAATTTACTGAATATTCTCGTGTGAAGTACGAGGGGAGGTCCAAAAGTCCGCGGAATGAACAGGAAGAGGCAGGGCTAAAAATTCTCACTGTACACCACGCTAGTAAATAAGTAAAATTTCATTTTGAAGGCAAAGACAAAAAATATTTTTTGATGGTATCGAGAAATTAATTTCGAGATCTAATAAATGTGTTGACCTCATGGGGAATTATATTGAAAAGGAAAAATTACTCCGTATTTTTATTTATTTTACAACCCCTCCATTCCGCGAATTTTTGGACCTCCCTCGTAATATTAAAGCATCTACATATAAATAGTCTCCATTCTAGAGCCTAGAATGGAGACCACGTACAGCAGCGCGTGGTGCAGGCGGACCTCGTGTCCGCTGGACCGACGACTTGAAGGACGTTGCGGGGGGCGGGGCGGCTGGATGAGGAGGACGGAGGACCGACATGAGTGGCGAAATTTAGGAAAGGCCTATGTCCAGCAGTGGACGAACACGAGCTGAAGGATGGATGGATGGATATAAATAGTAGTCAAAATAAAATGAAAAAAAAAAACTAAAAATTTGCTGTGATTTTTGCTGAACTCAAAATGACTGTGCCCCCCGATCTCTTAGGTTTCTAAAACAATAATTTAGATTTCAATTGGGTTAATATTGAGTCATAGATTTACCGAAAAACAGCATGTATTTTTGAAAGTGTAATAGTCGCTAAAATATATTATATAAAGTAAGAAATTGCCGTTTTGTACTGAAAAATCCAAAATATAAAATTATATTATTTAATTAAAGTCCCTCAATGGTGTTGATTCGGTGTAACACGACGTAACTTATTTGACAGAACTAAACTTAATTTAAGCATTCTGTCTTTTTTTTCTGTATCAAAAACACAAGGACAGGACGCTTAAAATAAGGTTAGTCCTGTCCATGTCCTATCAAACAAGTCGTGTTACTCCGAATCGATACCATTGTCTATACATTTCGACCATCTCATGGGAATGTCATTTATGCCTTTGCGGTAAAACTCTGGGGACCTGGACACAATAGTATGAAGGCATTTTCTACTGCTTCCTGGGATGATTTTTTTTACATTGTCCAAATCACTGAAAAAATGGTTGTCGCTTGGGGCCAGGTCCGGCGAGTACAGAGGGTGTCGGATGGTTGTCGGTTGGGGCCAGGTCCGGCGAGTACAGAGGGTGACGGATGGTTGTCGGTTGGGGCCAGGTCCGGCGAGTACAGAGGGTGACGGATGGTTGTCGGTTGGGGCCAGGTCCGGCGAGTACAGAGGGTGACGGATGGTTGTCGGTTGGGGCCAGGTCCGGCGAGTACAGAGGGTGACGGATGGTTGTCGGTTGGGGCCAGGTCCGGCGAGTACAGAGGGTGACGGATGGTTGTCGGTTGGGGACAGGTCCGGCGAGTACAGAGGGTGACGGATGATTGTCGGTTGGGGCCAGGTCCGGCGAGTACAGAGGGTGACGGATGGTTGTCGGTTGGGGCCAGGTCCGGCGAGTACAGAGGGTGACGGATGGTTGTCGGTTGGGGCCAGGTCCGGCGAGTACAGAGGGTGACGGATGGTTGTCGGTTGGGGCCAGGTCCGGCGAGTACAGAGGGTGACGGATGGTTGTCGGTTGGGGCCAGGTCCGGCGAGTACAGAGAGTGACGGATGGTTGTCGGTTGGGGCCAGGTCCGGCGAGTACAGAGGGTGACGGATGGTTGTCGGTTGGGGCCAGGTCCGGCGAGTACAGAGGGTGACGGATGGTTGTCGGTTGGGGCCAGGTCCGGCGAGTACAGAGGGTGACGGATAGTTTCTAACTGTAGGTTTTGCAGTGTTAAAACGGTTTTAACTATCATGGAGCAATAATGGTGAAGGGCTGCCTCGCTGCGAGTCTCGCCATCATTGTTCGGGAGTTCTGTACAGTAGACATCTGCTGTTATTGTTTGACCGGATCTGAGAATGCTGTAGTGAATTACACCATAAAGTGACCACCATATAGTTTTCATCCCTTTTCTATGGGTAGGTAAGCTTCGCTTTAGGGCGTTGTTGCGGCGTTTGACCTGGAGTCAGTCATTGCGCCATTGCGTAAGATTATCATAAAGAATCCACTTTTAATCACACGTCACAATTCGCCCCAAAATCCCTTTATTTCCGTACCACTTCAATAAGGTAAGGCAAGCTTCAAAGCGCGCTTGCCTGTACAGATCAGTCAAATCATGGGGCAGCCAGTTTTCAAGCTTTTTTATCTAACCGATTTGGTGGTAATGGGTCAATATTGTGGGTACACTATCATAAAACCATGCCGCTAATTCCTTCGTAGTTAGATACGGATCGGCTACACCATCGCATCAATTCAGCGTTATTTACCAGTGTTTGGTCTTCCTGGGGGTTCATTCTTAAAGTCGAGGTTTCTACTACTAAAGCGATTAAACTCTAAAGTTACAATTTGTAAATTTATTACTTATACAAAACTAAGGGGGTCGCCTCGCTCCGCTCCGCTTCGCTTGGCTCCTAGCTTCGCTCGTCGTCGCAGCACCTATTTTTGACTTGTTTCGGCCTTTACCCGATTTCGGGCTTTACCTGTAAAATAATACTGACTAAATCTGAATCTGAATCCTAACGAAAATTTTCCCTGAACGAACTTGAACTAACGAAATCAGGTGAATTTTTTTTCTGGATATTTTATTGTTTCCCACAGATAGAAGTGACGAACAGACCGACATAATAGGGCTCCGTCTTGCCCTTCGAGCGCGGAACCCTAAAAAGATCTAAAAAATGAAAATGGGGTGGCAGCAACTAACATACTAGCGATCAACTACAAATCTTTACTAGAGGATTTTAGCAAATCGAAGACCAGTAGGTAATGTATTAAGGTAGAGCAAGCATATCACCTCGCCCGCCCAATTCGCAGAGTAGGCAGGTGATCTACAGCTACTTACATCGATAGATATGTGACGAATAGTGATGGGCATTTCAGCGCCGCAAGCGCAATTGTCGATAAAAACAGTGGTACTGCATGCCACCTATTGTATCTATGAGTGATTTTATAACTGACCATTATGTGTTAGATAGGTATTATTGATCATAAGGTAAGCGCAGATTACAGTGGCGCGCTATTAATTTATCTACCAACTACTCATCGAGATCAATCCAGCGAGTACAAACACATTGCACCTATTGTTTAATAGGCTGCGTTTCTACGATCACCGGCTCTGACCTGCACTTGAATCACCAGACCTGAACCACTTTTCCCAAGAGTCATACCCGCGGACAGCCTTAGTTTAGGAAATAATTGAGTTCCAAACAAAAACGCGTGAACCCGACAGAGGTGTAAAAATCGATAAAAAATTCGACATCGAGACCGTTTTGCAGAATCATTTGCTGGGGAAAGCAAGAAGCTTGTACGGGGACGATTATTTCCGTTTTCAGCAAGATAGGGCTCCCTCCCACAAAGTTCAACTCACTCAGGACTGGTGACGAGCTAATTTTCCCGATTTTATACCATGGAAATAATGGCCTTTACCTTCAACATGCTTGAATCTACTGGACTTTTCCATATGGGGATACATGCTCAGCAATATCGGGATTACACAGGGCCTGAATTTGGATTCATTCAAGAAACAGTTGGTTAAGATTTAAGATGACATATCAAAGGAGGTGGTGCGTGCCGCGTCCAATTAATTTTATGGAAGAATGCGTAATGTTGAAAGAAAGAAGGAAGAAGTGAAAGAAAAGTATGATAGAAGATTCTCAGATCATTTAAGGGCTAACGTTAAGATGTTTTGGAAGTTGGTTAGACAAGCCCGCGGAAAATCAGAGACATCTAAACTGTGTGCTATTAGAGATAAAGATGGGTGTGTGTTAAATGATGAAAGTAAAGTAGTGGAACGATGAAAAAATTATTTTGAAAGTGTGTTTGAATGCGAGGAATCAGAAATGACTCCTCACGAGAGGATGAAGAAAGCGTGATAAGTGTGAAAGAAATTGTACAAGCAATGAAAGGCATGAAAGCTGGGAAAGCGGCTGGGTATGGCAGAGTTTCAATAGAGATGCTAAGAGGAGGAGATGGCGTGGTGGCTAGCCTTCTGTACCGGCTCTTTAATATGTGCTGGACGAGCGGTCGTGTTCCAGCTGACTGGTGTAAGGCTGTCATCGTCCCGCTATATAAAGAAAAAGGTTCACAGCAGGAATGCAAAAACTACTGTGGCATAAGTCTTCTTAGTATCGTTGGCAAATTGTATGCTAAGGTTCTGATTACAAGGGATATGGATGAAACTGAAGAAAAAATTTGGCATGTGCAAGCGGGATTTAGAAGAGGTATGGGTTGCGTGGATCAGATATTTTCTTTACGAAGAATATCTGAAAAATGTCTGGGAAAACACCAGAAGGTGTTTTGTGCGTTTGTGGATTTAGAAAAGGCTTACAATAGAGTGGTGAGAGATGACTTGTGGACAACACTGTCTGTGTATGGAGTGAGTAGCTACCTGGTGCGGGCCCTGAAATCTCTCTATGAGAATTCCAGTGCTTGCATCAGGATTAACGGGGCATACACTGAATGGTTTAACATCTCCAGAGGAGTTAGACAGGGATGGGTAGCGTCACCGTGGCTGTTCAATATATTCATGGACAGTTGTTTAAATGTTTTGAAAGAGCGTGAATGTGGACTGAAGTTAGGAGAGTTACTTATCAAATGCCTCTTATACGCCGATGGCCAAGTGCTCCTTGCTTCATCGGCGGATGAGCTGCAAAAGATGGTATCAATAATGAATGATGCCTTTAAAAGGAAAGGAATGAAAATTAATGCAGGAAAAACAAAGGTAATGGTGCTAGAGAGGGATGAAGCGGTGACTGAATGTAAGGTTAAGTTTGAAGACGAGGAAGTGGAACAGGTTGGAGAATTTGTTTATCTGGGTTGTCTATTCACACGCGATGGAAAGTGTGACGGTGACATTGAAAGAAGAGTGAATGCGGGAAACAAAGTGAACGGGGCCCTGCACTCCTTTATGGGCAGCCAAAGTGTGACTTCAAAGGCACGATTGGCGGTTCATAATGGAGTGTTGGCTCCTACGCTATGGTAGTGAATGTTGGGTCTGGCAAGATGAGCATCGCAGTAGAGTGAATGCGTTCCTTACGGAGTATGTGTGGTTTGACATTGAATGATAGAGTGAAAAATACCGACAAAAGGGATCGTTGTGGCCTGAAAGAAGATGTAGTGACTAGAATAGAAAAAGGAAAGCTTCGGTGGTTTGGGCATATAGAGAGGATGAATGAAAGAAGAGTGACGAAAGGAATTTATGCTGCACAAGTGGAAGGTAAAGCTCGACCGGGCCGCCCTAGAAGGACGTATGCCGAACAAATAAGCGACATACTGAAAAAGGGCAAAGTGAAAAGTACCCGGAATAGAAGAGCCTGTATGACTAGGTTGATGGATGTAGAAAAAGCAAAAGAGGTGTGTCAGGATCGTAGCAGATGGAAATCTGTAGTCTCTGCCTACCCCTCTGGGAGACAGGCGTGAGTATATGTATGTATGTATTCAGGCAAAAGGGGAGCGATTTGAGCTATTAATTGATATAGTGACCTTTAAATTGTACTTAACCAAAACATATATAGAGTTTTAATTTTTATGTAAATTTAAGACTTTTACAGCCCTTTCAAACTAGGACACTTAAGCTGCCTAACCCTGCACATAACTAGGTATTAAAACACTCGTGTACTATTGACTGACACTCGTGTTTTTGATAACCTTTTTATGTACCAGTTTTATAAACTACTATTTTAATACACCTGCTCAAAATATGATAGATAACATGTAGATTACATGCCTATTTAGCGTGCGTAAAATGACATAATTCGCACTCGTGCTTTTTGTTTTTACTACTGACGCCAACTAGGGGAAACCGGCGACATCATTTAGTAAGCATGTAAGCCTTTGTTTTACCGGATACACTAAAACTGTTTAAGATGAGTATTTTCAAATTCTTTTATATTTTATTATTAAATATATTGTGTATGTTAAATTGTAAAAGATGTTTTAAAAGTTCAAAACGATTTCAGACGTCATCATTTATATTATATTTTAACCATCTTAGAAGTTATTATTAAAAAGATTTTAGAAAGAGACATTGGTATTTGTAGATATCAGTATCTATATTTGTAGATCAGACTGCGTTTTCTACTGTTGACTTGTATCTGTTTTGATTTGCAACAAAATTGTTTTTATTTTATTATTTCATGTAATTTTTCGCAGGTGTATTCAAAAACGTAGTTTGATACACGTGCGAAAGTGTTGATATTTCTCGTCCCGACTGTTTTTTTCCTCGACTGCGTCTCGGCAAAAAAGTCAATCGCGTCTCTAGATATCAACCTTTTCGCACTGGCATCAAAACGTACAATTTCCTAACTGTTCCCAAAACTGTCGAATTACGGAACCCTAGGTATGCGAGTATGACTCGCACTTGACCGGTTTTTATAATATATGAAAGATTCGGATCCAAATATCTTCTGTGCTTAAACTAAATGCACTAATTACAATTTTTCGGAAATTAAAGAAAAATTTAAAAATATTTTTTAATACACCTGCTCAAAATGTCTTAAGTTATTTATTACATAATTAGCTAACCTCACAACATCTTATGGTGACCATATCAATATTAAAAATCTCTTATGTTTTAAATAAAAATATTCACTCGGCCATCGCATGAAAACACAATGTATCTCACAAGTAATGCATATTATATTAAATTAGATTATTTAGTGCGATTGCCAAGTCAATCTATTTATTTAAACCATAAATACATACATACATAAACTCACGCCTGTCTCCGTTGGTGTATCTAGAGCACTGGACCGAAATTGCAAAATATTTTAGTTTTTCCTTGATTTATACACTAATGTCAGCTAGAAGTGCCTTAGGCTGAGATTCAGAGTGCATTTTGAGTCCGAACTCAAGGGGAACTCAATCTTACAAACGTCACTCTAGTATGGGATCACATCGCTTTTTGACGTTTGTAAGATCGAGTTCGGACTCAAAGGCTGATATTCAGAGTGCATTTTGAGTCCAAACTCAATCTTAGAAACGTCAAAAAGCGACGTGAATCTCAGCCTCAGAGTGCATTTTGAGTCCGAACTCAAGAGGAACTCAATCTGACAAACGTCACTGTAGTATGGGATCACGTAGCTTTTTGAAGTTAGTAAGATTGAGTTCGGACTCAAAATGCACTCTGAATCTCTGCCAAAATGCACTCAGCCTTAGGCTGAGATTCAGAGTGCATTTTGAGTCCGAACTCAATCTTACAAACGTCAAAAAGTGACGTGATCTCATACTAGAGTGACGTTTGTAAGATTGAGTTCCTCTTGAGTTCGGACTCCAAATGCACTCTGAATCTCAGCCTTAGAGTTTTGATGATCAGTCACCCCGCGTCCGAATTAATTCTAAGCTATCTTACAGTTCATTCAAATTCATGCCGTCCTTATCGCATTTACTAAAAAAATTGTGTGAGCGATGTAATTATATTTTGGACCGTATGGCTGGTTACCGAAAATTCAGGCTTCTATTATGGCCTGAACTGCTTCGAGAAAAGGATGGTACGGCGTGCCGCGTTTTAGCTTGACTTGGCGGGGGCATAAGTTACTCTATGGCGGGGGCACTGCCGTGCCCCCAGATATACTAAATCTATGAATAGCATAATAGAGAGTAGCGACATCTGGTGAGCTTGCTTGTATTCAATTAGGCTACTAACGAGACTGACAGCTGTGGTATGACGATACCCAGCATCATGGAGAGAACAAGTCAAGTACCATGCAGTCCTTTAAGAGCTTTTAAAATCTTAACACAGATGGCGCTATCTTTTAAGCTAATGATTTCATATCGCGAGAGTATGAAAACAAGTAAAAACTGCAACTTTTCTGTTATTATATTGTTAGAAAAGAAATGTATGTACCTTCTTACCTTGTCCACAATTTTTCTTGCTTTCCAATTTTTTTTGTAAGTACCCACATGCTAAAATTGTCACACTGACAGAGGCTTCACTATTTTGTTTTTTATATGGAACTCTGAAAATGAAGAAAACAAAAAAAAACATATTGTCACGACATGAATGAACAGAGGTGTTCCCGAGTGTTAACTGTGTAATGCAAGTCACAGTCCACACCCGGTACATCCTCGTTTCACCGACGATACGCTTTTTAGGGCGTGCAGGTTTCCTCATGATGTTTTTCTTCACCATTCATGTTCAGCAAGTGGAAAGTATTAGGTAAGAACACAAATACAAGTATAAAAGTGCATGCCCAGCCGGGGATCGAACCTGGGTCTCAAGATTGAGAGGCCAGCATTCTACCGCCCCGCGCCGCTTTTGAAGAAAAATGAAGAAAGTGTATAAATTATACTGGACACAGACAAAAAATCCGACTGTAATTTCAATAAGTACCTATGTATTGAAGAAAATTTAGCTGATTTAACAACAATTAACTGTAGAATTCAAGAAAAAAGCTCATTGGTAACAATCAAAAGCATTACTTTTAAATAGAAACTGGTTCACAGAGGCAGACAGCATTATGCAATTGTAAAACAACACATTTGAATAAAATTGTAACTATTTTTATATTATTTGTATATTTAAAATAACTCACTATTAATCAATCACAACTTCATACACATGGGTTCCAGGGCTCCAATGTTTAATGTTAAATAAATATTTAAATTGTGAATGTGTGTACTAATATAGTTTTAAGCATTTCTGTTACTAACAAAATATGGACTTGGTCTGAAATAAAATTATCTTTTTGCCTTCCTGTCTTCAACTCTATTGGATTAAATCTGTTATTTAAATATTACTTAGTAACTATCAAATGGCATCCATTCTCTACATTTTCTAGCTCCACAAAGACATCTTGTCCTTCTCAGTTCATTATTTGGTATCCCAAATCCCAGACTGTGTGGCCCATAATCAAAAGTGATCTCTGAATTGGGCATTATATCAGTACAGGCAAATATGGCCAGTTTAGGTATTGGTGAATCAACTCTTACTGGAATTATCTTGCAGTTTGGTTCACAACAGTGGTTAATATAACGACCAATGTTTCCAAATTGGCTTGGATCTATAATTGTCTGTGTAATATGGTTGTCGCTGTGCTCATTCAAACAAAATATGTAATTCATTTTCGCCATTTCTATATTGAATTTCTGGCGCTGGAGTGCCTGACTCTTTATTATAACTTCACCTGCATACTCACAAATAAATTCACCTTTCTGTATTATTTTTAAAGAAAACAGACCTAATCCTTTGGAAGTATTTTTAGTTCCTTCACATTTTTTTATTATTAAGCTACCTTTAGGGCCTTTTTGTACAACTCTATTATTGCAGTTATTATTACATTCACAGAAACTATTGCACTCAAAAATTGGATAAGTAACATTGCCTTCCAATTTAGCTCTGCATATTTTAATATGATCATTTTGAATAATGTAATTTGCATTTCCGGACCTGGCCACACAAGCACATGATAGTTCTATACAAGAATCTTTACATTTACAGTTACCAATAATTTGACTATTAAAGTTTTCAAGCAGAGTTTTATACTCATCAGAGTTTGTGGTTGGGCCTGGAATGTTTTCTAGAATATAGACTACTGATTTATCAGAATGTAAGTAATCATCCATTACAAAGGAATCATTTTTCTTGGCCATCTGCTTCTGAAAAAGATTAAATATCAGGACAAGGTATATGCTGTAATATGCTGGATACTGTGACTTATCAGAACTAGATCAGTAGGATGGGGTTGTAGATAGGGGGCCAAATAGAAAAAAAGTCCTAGATTGTGCGTCTTATTCACACTCAGACCGGCTATTATGTAAAAGCAACACAACAGGCAGTGGTTAAAACACAAGGGGTTTACACAAGAGGTTGGAATAATTGATGGACATGTTATAACAACAACAGCAATAGTAATTAATTGATAACGGGAGAATAATGCAAAACAAACCCATTTGAAGATCATACATAATATTTTGTTAGATTATGAACCAATAAATAAATTTCTACTTTTTATCATATCTGTCAGTGCCAGGGTGCAGAAGTATTTAGTTCATTTAGTTTATTTTATGATTTATTGTAATAAAAATTAATGAAAATAAAAAGAAAAAGAAAACAAACGTTTGTTTTTTTTTTTTTTTTCCTTTCGTCCCTTTCAGGGACAGGCAAAGGTATCTAGGACCATGATAGCCTTTTCTGTAACCAAATTTTGTTTTTTTTTTTGTTTATTCGCCTTGTCAGGCAGGCAAAGGTTTTAGACCATACAGCCTTGTCATAAGTTAGTAGTTTTCCATGGTTTTTTTCAATCGGTGTCTTCATATATTACCAAGTCTTCAATATCTTTTCAATAAGGGCAACTAGGCCAAGTCTTTAATGTCTTTTCAGTGTAAGGCAACTTAGCCAAGTCTTCAATGTCTTTTCATTATGGCCAAATCTTTATACCTATGTCTTTCAGTGTAAGGCAACTAGGCCAAGTCTTCGATGTCTTTTCAAACTGGTTATTTACGTAAAATCCGGGTATAGGCAGTTTTTCCAAGTCATTAGATCGTGTATGTCTTATCCGGTAAGGGTATTAAGCCATGTCATAATCAAATTTCGCCAATTGTGGACTCCACATATTTATAAATAGGAATAAAGGTTGCTGGGTTTTTTAATAATTCCTGAAGCGAGCGCGGGACGTTCAGGTCTTCTTCGAAAATATTTAACAGTTGATAAGCCAAAAGTATCCTTTGGACGGCAAAAGCCGGACATTCGTAAAAAATGTAGTGAAGAGATTGTGGAGAAGCTGTGTTGCATTGATCACACTCATCCGAAGAAATTATATTCAGTCTTTTTAAATGAGCATTGAAGCGTCCATGACCAAATCTGAGCCGGAAGATTATGGTATAAAATTTTCGGAATATAAATTCAGCTCCTTTGACAAACCAAGGTTGAGATATTTCCTTGTTGATTTCGTAATACCATTTTCCTTTGAGGGTTACTATTTCTTGCCAGTGATGCATCCATTCTTTCTTCATGGCGTCCTTGAGTTGTATTGTTAGGTCAGAGCTTGGAACATTCAAAGCTCTAGTAGGTAGACTTACGGGACATGATGTAATAGTTCTTGCTAGGAAATCGACATTTTCGTTACCGGCAACACCGATATGTGACGGTGTCCAGAAAAAAATAACCTCTTTGTTGTTGTTGTGACGGTTGTTACAAATGTCAAAATATTTTTCTCGTATTGCATAAATTAAATAACTGGAACCTGCGTCAAACCTGGGGTTGTCCAGAGCTGATAAAACGCTCATACTGGTAACTACGATCCACTTCTGTGCATCTCTTTCTTCTATGTACTCCAAGGCTTGAAGGATAGCTAGAGCTTCTGCACTGAACACACTCATCTTATCAGGTATTCTAAGACCCGTACCTTTTCTAGCTGTTAAATCATAGGTGGCAATTGATACTGTGCTGCCATTTTTAGAGCCATCTGTATAAATCTGACTGTAATCTTTCCAGGTAGAAAGCATATCATACACATGTTGTTTTTGTTTCAATTCTCTTTCCATTATAATCTCCATAGCACAAAACATACTCTCATAACATCCCATGTAACCATATGGGATTCTCAGCAATATTAAATTCAGATTTATATTTTAAAATTTCAGGAATATTCTCAACCAAGTAAGGAAGATTTGATGAACAAACTGAATGAAACTAACCATTTTGGAAATGAGAGGATTATCTCTGAGAGACATAAGCTTAAGAATAAAATTGTTTTTTAGATAATTGAATCGGAATATAAGTGAAGGAATCCTACACTCTGCTTGCATTGAAGCAATGGGAGTGGAAATCATAGCACCGGTTATAGTGCGTAAATTCTTATTCTGTAACTTGTCTAACAGTTTATTTTGAGAACAAAAACAAAAGAAAGCATATTCAAAGTGACTCCTCACCAAGGACTTGTATAACATAAGTAACATTTTAGGGTCTGCACCCCACGAAGTTCCAGCAAGTGACCTCAAAATATTAGACGCCTTTACAGCTCTATCTGATAAGCAACCAACATATTTATCAAAACGGAAATTTTGAGTAAAGATAACTCCTAGAAATCTGACTGAGCCATCAACAGGAAGTATTTTCCTGTCATACCAAATTTTTACTCTAGAAACTCTGACACTTCTTTTTGTAGAAACAACCACTTTACTTTTTTCTATATTAATGTCCAAATTTAAATGGTCAAAATAAGCATTCAGTTTTTGTAATGCTTGGTTTAATTTTTCAATGACACTATCTAAGTTTGATCCAGAAGAGTATATAGGTATAACCAGATCATCTGCAAATTGTAAATTTTGAACTTGATTGCCTAAAGCTGAATTCAATTTGTGTATATAAATAATAAACAATAATGGAGATAGAATTCCACCCTGACAAACTCCTTTGTAGGAGAATCCGGATCCAGTTAATGTTTTTTTAAATTTAACAAAAATTTCACGTCATGCAAAAATCTAAATATCCACTTCACTATTTTTCAGGTATTTGCAGCGAAGACAAGATTGAGGAAAGAATATTTAAATTTACATGATTAAAAGCGCCTACTATATCAAAGAACACACTGGCCAAATATTCTTGATTGACAGTGGCATTATCTATGTCAAGAAAGAGATGTGAAAGACTTTCACATTCACAAGACCAGAGAGCAAAACTTATTGTAAGACTCCAATGGATTAGTTATATCAATTTGAAAATTATGTAAATAAGAATTAGCTTTTTCTTTATATACTTTCCAGTTTACCATACGCAAATTAGGGTGGGAGGGTATATTGGATATTTCTACATCACTATTTGCAGTACTGTTGATAATTACTTTTGTTACAGTTGGCAAATGATAACTCCCCAATAGGTCGTCATGAACCCACCAGTCACAAGATAATGCAAGAGAAGAAGTAGCAAAAGTTAAATCCAGAACATTGGGTCTCCATATATGTGAACCCACCATAGTGGTTGAGCCGTCATTTAAAATAACCAGATCGTTATCCTCTGTAATACTCAAAATACTACTACCTCTAGGATCAGTTGTACTGCTGCCCCAAGTTGTGTTATGTGCATTAAAGTCACCAGCTATTATGAAAGGTTTAGGTATACTTTTTATTAAGTTATCAAATCTATTTTTGTTAAACCTAGGAGAACAATTCCCAGGAATGTACATACTTACTAAATGTAATATCTTGTTAATAAAATTTAGTTCTATAGCAATATTTTGTAAAGAATTATCGAAGTAAGTGTCAAATAGTTTAAAATTTAAACTTTTATGTATTAAAATAGCTACTCCATTATGAGTATTACTGCAATCATTAGTATCGTATATGAGTATCATTGCAATGTCAAATTTTTAATCGGTTATGCGGTTTTAACCAAGTTTCTGATAAAAGAGCTACATGAATTTCATTATCATATAAAAACTGAGTTAAAATTATGTTTGTTGCTCAAAAGACTTTGAGCATTCCATTGTACTATTTTTAATTGTTCTGTGAAGATGAGGGAGTTAAAGATTTTTTCTGAAATGTTTCATGTAAAACATCACTGACTGTTTTCGAGGAGATACTTGTATTATTAGTTTTATTAAGTGTTTCCGTTAATAAGTTCAAAAAAATTTGATCACCTAATAAATGGTTCATAAAATATTTTTTGGAACTGTCTTTTTTTGCAAGGGCTGGGAAGCTTTTGTCATCAAAAAGATTGGCAAAAGGAGAGGGGCGGGCTTTATTTTTAATTTCCTGTTTTTTTTTTGTTTTACGGGACAAGAGCCTGAACTTGAAATATGGTTGCCTTCGCAGTGCACACATTTTGCTTTATCTTTGTTTACATTCTCTGAAATTATGAGCTTCAGAACAAATTGAGCATCTTTCAGAATTTTTGCAGAATTTGGCGAGATGACCAAATCGCAGGCATTTGAAGCACTGCTTTATTGGAGGAATGTAAGTGTCGACCTGCAAACGCCATTTCTTTAAGTAGACATAGTCGGGCAGTGAGGACGAGGCAAAAGTTATTGCTACTGTGGGTGTAGGTTCTAGTTTTGATTTTCCGTTGGTGTGTGTCTTCCTCAATAGTCTTCTTACGCATATAATCTTCTTGGAGCTCGAGAGGGCCTCGAAAACTTTATGACAAATGCTTGTTAGTCATGTCTGTCGGAATTCGGACAACCCCAGTGACCTCAGTTGACGCCACCAGTATTGAAGCTTTCAAAGAATAGTCCTTTAGAAAGGTGGTATTATCCATAAAAGTGTTAGCCAAGTTAGGTTTGTCAAAGACAACTCCCATCTTGGACTTCGTATTTTTCTTCAGATATTTGATCCCTTTGATAAATCTTGTGAGGCAGTTGTTGAGCGAGATCATGTCCCTGCTACCTATCGGCTTTTCTACAGAGTTTTCTACAAAAACAATATATTCTATACCATTTGAAGTATCCTCGGGGTACCTGCGAGTGTAATCAGTTACCCTGTACGGCGTAGTATATTTGTCAAAGTTCATTTCTCCATCTTCCTTTTGGTCATCACTTGGGCTCGACTCGGAGTCACCGCTATCAGTGCCATCCTCCTTCTCACCAGCTTTCTTTCTCTTCCTAGGCTTTCGCCCACCCATTTTCATCTAATAAACAACGATTAAGACGCCAGAAACTAGTTTAAAACAATTTTCAATTTAAGAATTGCCGCCTAACTTTTCGACAGTTCCACAACCGTTTGTTTTGACAAGAAAAAAGTCGAAAAAAATGGGGGGGGAGGTGAAGTGACTAAAAGACCGCTAGCGATAATTTAAAGAAAGCGGGCCTTTAATTTTATAAATTATTGAACCGTAAGTCATCGGAAAGTGCTCAGAAAATGATTTTTTGTGCATATCGTGAATTCTGTGAAAACAACGGGAGTTGCCTCGCTACGCTCCGTTTCGCTCGGCTCCCTAATATGTACTTACATGTCAATCTAACCGCTGCACCTCGCTTCGCTCGTCGTCGCAACCCATCCCTGACGGTCGGATAAAATTAAAACTAAGGAAGCCGCTAACGGCTATAAGTATTTTCGAGTTAGCATGATATGGGTGACAGTTCGTAATTTTCAGTTTCACCTTTACTACTCACACCATACTTCATACACCCAGGTACAGTGGAGCACACAGCAAGCTATACACATTGAGTATAAGCTGCATTGTACGGGAAGCCTATACAATGAGAGGTCAGGTTATACTGGAAGTGTTTAGCTTGATGTGGGCTCCGAGAAAATATCAGGTTTTAGAAAGAATGTATATCATTATTGCAAAAATACAATAAATTATATATCTATAATTCGAAACAATAATTACAGTGTATTCGTTAAATTAAACGAAAAAAGATTCAGGAAAGACAAATGTATTTTTGCTACTTAATGCGTGGATTGGAATGTCAACCCATAGGTGCTGACACTACATAATCTATCTAACTACATCGATAAATCGGTGCCGCCATCTTATAGGATCACGTCAGTATGAGTTCATCTTGTATGCGGTTTGTGTTTTCGTTGCGGTTGCATTACGTGCTATTTGTTTTGACGTTTGTTACAGTTTTTGTTGATTTTTGTTTTGTTATTGTTGTTTGTTTTTGGTGAAATGCCGAGAAAAACAAAAAAAAATCTGAACTCTCAAGCTTGTGCGTTATTGGTTTGTTTAAATTAATTAATTTAGATATTAACAAAAAGCAGTTTGCATAATCAAAGATCAATCAAATAAAAAATCGATTTGATAGTCATTATAAACTTTCTCGATACTAAAAAAAAAAACGATTCTCTTTCGTTAGGGCACATAACTATAACTGTCAATTTTGAACTGCCACCCATAGCATGATAACTCAAACATACTATAGTTACTTTCTTTTTAAATTATTGAAACGTTGGTTGTTAGAAAATCTTCCTTAGCACCAACTAATAAAGTTCAATTTGCAATGTGTAGTTCGGAAAGGGAAGCGGTCCTTAAATTTTATAAATTGTTGAACCGTAAGTCATCGGAAAGTGTTCGGAAAATGATTTTTTCTGCATATCGTGAATTCTATTAAAACTATGGGGTCACCTTGCCCCGCTCCGCTTCGCTTGGCTCCCTAATATGTACTTACATGTCAACCTAACCGTTCCACCTCACTTCACTCGTCGTCGCAAGGTCGCAAACATAGACCTAGGATATACATTCGCAACCTATCCTTATTGGACGAATAAAATTAAAACTAAGGAAGCCGCTAACGGCTACGTAGTCACTTTCACGTTTTTGTACAGTGTATTCACCGGGGCAATATATCAAAAATACAACAATATTGTATTTCAAAATAAGAGGTGATAGCGTAATAGATATATTTCCTAGCCTCACTCATGATTTACAGCAATAGTTTTCCCAAAAATAACAAAAGACACGACACAAGCGGCGCAAGTTGTAACCGAATGTTCAAAGAGTATAGTAACTAGTACAGGAACGAATGCCAATGAACTTTACGAATGCGAACTACGATGATAGGTAGCGGGACATCACAAAGAAGAAGTAACAAAGAGAACGAAATTAATAGTTGATCGTCAAATTGAGGTCCCATTACTTTTTCAATTGTAAAGATCATGTAAGTGCTTTATTTTACAATTTTGTTTCATTATAGCTTTTATATATTTAGTCCATAAAACCATATCGGAAACTTGTACTTCGAAACACCTATTTTTTCAGGAAAGTATTTATCGGTGCCTCTGACCACAGGCGTAACTAAGTAGAGAGACGGCTCTCCCCACAGTGCTGGCTGTTGTATAAATTATAAGTATTAGCTAAGCAAATAGCATGTTTGTTGTAAATAAATATTTAAAACCTTCACCTAGAATAAATTGGCCTATAAATAAAAAACAATTAGTTTGTTTTTTATCGAGATTTTTTTTTGTGACGAAAGTGAAATTTTGCGTCAACAAAATTTATGATGTTCTGTATTTTAGTTCTAGATCCTATATTTTTTAATCAAATGTTCCATAAAATAAGGACAGAGACTTGTTTACCGTACCATTATATATCTTTGTGTTTACCCAAATACTATAAGCTTCTTGCTTTTGATCCATTACTGACGCTCCCTATGAATATGGTCCTCAAACTCAAAGTGACCCCAATAGATAACTTCCCAAAAGATTTTTTTTTGCGTGGTCTTTTTTTCACCTATCCATAGAAACAGCTGACTGAACCAGTTCGTACTTGTACTGCGAGGTAAAAAAATATTTGACCAAAAAGTATTTTTTCTTTTTTATTGTTGTGAGTGAACGATAAATAATCTACCCTAAAATTATTTTCACTTATTATTATAAAACCTTATATGTATAGAAAACTTAATGGTGTCGACTCCACGTCGATTCAGTGTAACACGACTTACAGTCTGTCAAAAAAGAGTTGAAAAGAATATTGATGGAACTAATTTTTTTTTCTCCTGGTCACACCAAACAAACAAGTAAAACATCTGTCAAATCGAGTTCACCGCGTTGTTATTTTAAAAATATATTACCTGAAATATACATTTTGAACGTTTAGCAGTGTTAACTACTCTAAATGAATAATACTTGTAAAATTTGCACTATAGGGAAGTAGTATTTGGAGTGTATCAGCAATGCTTAGCAGAACAACTTGCTGGAGAAATCCGCTCAAGATTAGACGATGCTCGTGGTCATACAGCAATAACGACTGGTATGTACATTTGGATTATTAGTTTATACAGTTTATATTATTGTTCTTTGATGTAATTTAACCAATAATGTGCTTAATTTGATTTTATATTTTTTGCATTTTTTTCACTACGGTAGGTTATGAAATTTCACATAAGATTGTAGTCCGACCAACAAATATAGATCCTTTAACTTTATGAAATGAGTGAACGTCTTGTTAATTATTTAAAATCCACAAGTAAAATTTATCGTTATTTCATCTTTTGCTATTTTCGCCCTTTTTGGAGCATCAAAAACTACTGTTTGGCGTATTATCCGTAAAGAATAGCAAATGATGGCAAATTTGAAACCCCTGGAAAGCATCGTGGTGGTTGACCAAAGAAGGGGTTTGATGACTTTCAGCTGTCTGCTATTTGTCAAAAAGTACAGTTTTTTTATACTGTGGAAAAAGAACTTCCTACTCTTAGAAAATTATTTAGGGTTGTAAAAGCAGATTTAAATATTGATTGTAGTCATGAGCATCTACGGCAGATATTATTAGCATTGGGATTTAAATTTTAAAAATGCATGTATAACAGAAATTCATTAATAGAAAAATCTATGATAGCTGCGAAAAGGGAATATTACCTTAAAAGCATTTTGGCAAACCGTAACTTGCCTGAAGAACTTCGGAAGAACGTTATATACGTAGATGAAAGTTCCATACACTCGTCATATAAAGTGTCAAAATGTTGGCAATCGCTTGACATAAAAGGGGTCAAGCAAGATGTATCCAAAGGTAAGAGGTGGATAATTGTTCACGCAGGAAGTACAAAGGGCTTTGTGTCTAATGCCCTGTTAATCTTCTCTGGCAAGAATAAGCAAGAAGACTACCATTCATAGATGAATACATGTGTGTTTCACAAAAAATTTATACCAAATCTACATGAACCTTTGGATAATGCACCTTACCATTCAGAGATTTCAGAGAAAAAATCAAATTAAATATAAATTAAAGTCTTAATTTTGATTTGTGCTTCTGCAAAATGATGGCAATTTTTATTTATGTATTTACTATTTATTAAGTCAAGTTTGTTTTTATTCATTTCAGGTTCCAACTTCTGCTAGTAAAGTTGCTGATATTAAGCAGTGGTTGTTCTAAAATGACATTCAATTTGATGTAACCTTAAGAAAACCGTCACTACTTATGTTAGTCACGAACATAGAGTACATTGAATATACGTCACGAATACTCGTACCTACTACGAACGTGGCAGCACCTTATACGAGGACATCAACCGATTGGTAATACATGTCAGTGACGATGACAGCATTGAAGAGTCTGAACAGGAGGAAATTACTGTGGGGTTGGAGGATGACGACGGAGAAATATCAGGTGTAGAGTATTTAGAATCTGATTTTTCATATTCTGAATAACTTTCATAAAATAAAAATGGTTAAACTGATTTGATTTCCTTATTTACCTATCAAGTACTATTCTATCCGGTAATGTAAGAGACGAAAGCTTACAGTCAAAGTAATTTCTCAGTAAATTCAAAGTATCAAAATTATTCAGGTTAACTATGTAGGGATACCCTGTTAGCGATTGCAGCGGTCTCATTACATTTCAAGTGTTTTTTGACAAACTGTAACTTATTTGATAGGACTAAACTTATTTTTAGTATCCTGTCCTTGCCTTTCCGATACAGATAGGTAAAGTTGCAACGGTGAGTTTTTGAACGTTATCTGTCATTTTGACGTCCATATACGAAGCCTGCAAACCTTGCTCAGAGTTATTAGTTAGGTACGACACTGCTATTTTTGAACGGTTGGTGTTACGACCCGTGTTGATTTTTGAACGGGTTAATGTAGCAACACGGCTAGGAAACTATAAATGTAAAGCCGGATAGAATCTAGACATGCGCAAAATGTATCTTTGATAGGATTGACTCACTAAACTACCCTTTAAATCTCCGATATGTATCTATCTTGTGTATCTTTAGATCATTTTAGATCACCTAGATCAGAGCTCTTTGTGGAGACTCCAACACCTTTTTCTGCGTGAAAATACAATAGTCCGAATGCAAAAATGAGTATCACCCAAGTGCCACCAGTCAATACATTTTCTTATGTATGGTGGTCTGCAAGTGATAATCAAGCGAGCTGTATGTACGACCGCAAGGAGTCGAGCGAAAAAGATCGAGTCTCGAGAGTACCTGTATTATAATTGAGAGGCATTGCTTGCGTTGCTAAAAATCGCAATGTTCATCTTGTGCGTCTCTTCCGTTCGAGTTCCGTTTCCACGAAGACAAACGAGTCAGACGATACATTGATACAATGTTTTCACTCGAAATCCCTAAACATCGAATATACATACCACGAATATACAGTATATTCAATGTCTGTAATTCAATCAGAGTTCATATTCATTTATTTTGGAACGCAGCCTCAGGTACTAAGGTTTCATTTCGAAACGAGCGAAAATCACTCGGAGTCATGCAAATTTCACCCTAGAGCGTTCAAAAATTGACACTAAGTTAAACCGAAGGTAAACGAACTGTTACCTGACAGTTGCACGGAAGTGTTTTGAAACGCTTCGGAGTAATGCAAAAATAACACTGGGCCAACTGATTGGTGAAACCAGATTTTTCTTTCTCTTTCTCCAATATAGATGTGTCTCTTATTTTATTAAAAAACGAGTGAAATTTCGCACTATGATCGCACGTTTTGAAAAACTCTTCCTTAGTTTTGTATTCTTGACATGTCATTTTTCCATATCACCCATGTCAGGGTAACGTTCTGCTACGATTCGCTATTCAGACTCTTTGCTTCACATTTAGTTGAATGATATCTCGTTTTCAAAATCTGCCTTTGAGGCAGAGTCTTGTAGACATTAACCAAAACCGGCTCTCTTCGTACCGTAAATTCCTGCATTGTTCACACGCTCAACCATCATTATCGCTTCCAACTTGGCATTTTTATGGAAAAATTTAATTTTTGACATGTCATTTTTCCATACCCGTGTCAGGGCTTAGTTGTGCCACGATTGGCTTGTCAGACTCTAATATATGAATTTATTTTGAACATTTTAGATATTCCGTTTTTTTTCTGTAATCTTCCTAGGGACAATACTATTAAAATCAGTTAACGATTCGGCTTTTCTCGGATATCATCGCCTAAATCCCGAGACGGAAATGACACAAAATACATTACCACGATTTCTTTTAGGTAGCATTCAATTCATTTTTTTATTGCACGTAGTTTTATTTGTGGAATCTCAAAATGTAATTAAATAAGTGTTTTAGTAAATCCTTTGAGAATTCTCAATAGCGAAACCGGTTGGGTATAATAAATTAATAACAATACAACTATATCGGAGATAAGTACAAGTGTTAAAAATAAACATAATGTGTATAAATTTCCACCAAGTGCCAACAATCACATATATCAACTTAATTATTTCATTGCCCACGACTCGCGTCGGATGATACCCGTTTTGTAGCGGCTTCTTATGTGACAAACCCCGCTTCTTTCGTTTATATCCAGGTATAAACCCCTAGTTTACAACTACATATATAGGAAACCTAACCCAGTGTGAGTTTTCGAACGACTATCTGCAGTGGTCAAATTACCTACAAAACTAATAAATGAAATCTTGTCGATGTCGAATCAAATGATGTGATCATTAACGGTAATGTAACAAATCTATACATATAATAAAATAGTAAACTTAAAAATCATGTATAAAGTTTCACTATGTGTAGGTAGTTCATTCTTAGCAAAAATGATTTTACAACGCGGCATCATTTGTTGTGAAATGTTGGCAGCGATGGGACCATTCTTTTCTTTTTCTTCATTCATTTGATTCCGCGCAGGCGCAAGTTTGTGACGTGACGTAATTGTTCATTCATACTTTTTGTTCTCCATTGAGAGAAAAGACTTTGAATAACATTACCGTTTGTCTTTAATAAATTGTAATTCTTGTATAAAGCGTGCGGGGTATGGAGTATTTTTCAACGCAGTGAAAGTGTAAATTGACTAGGAACTTAGTGCAGTGGATATTGATCAAAGTGTGCAATGTGATTCCTAAATTTATTTGCCTCGAGTTTGTGCCGAACCAAATTGTTGAAGAGAATCTTTTGATATGATTTCGGTAGCTATGCTCGCTCGTTGAAAACAGGCTCCGTGGAACATTACGAAACTCCGGAAGTGGCGGGACAAGCCGGGCTAGCTCCGAAAGAGATAACAGCGGATGAAAGAGATAAACAGTTATGGATTTAACATGGCGGACGATACGCGTAAAGTGCGAGTTGAAGAAAGATTGAAAATAAAGATCGGTATGTAATGCTTTTTAGCACTTTTTTTGATTTCATAATTTAAATTTGATGAATGTATTCTAAGTAGGTAGAAGTGGTATAAGCATTGCGGTCGGGCCAGGCCGCGGGGACACTGTTGTGATTCGGGATGATGAACAGGTGGTGGCTCGGATCTCGGGGATTTTATTATGCAGGTTATTGAATACCGACTGATGAGTAGGCTGTGAGATGAATTAGGTGGTGCATATGGTGCGGTATAGTTGATGGGATGGGGAGAGCCAATTTCTTGTGCGCCTTCGTTGTTTTCCTCTGATGTTCTCTTGACAGCTCTTGTAGGTAAATACAATTTATGAATGAACTGCCGTGCACGCAACGCTTGAATCTTAATCAATTGAGCAGACTGTTTCGTGATAGGTAACCAGGTTACTCCTACACATATAATATACATGAGTTATGGGTACTCTTTTGTTGTCATTTAGCAGGCACTCAAAGTGGATGTCTTAGTTTTGTGCTCACCATGTAGAAGAATATTTGTTATTAGGACAACCTAGGTTGTAGTTTTAGGTTCAATTTAGTAAGCATATCCCTACTACTAAAGTACAAATTTACAAATAAGAAACAAATTGTAAAAGTAAAATAGATCATGTTTTTTTTGTAGATAGGTAGTAGGTATTACAATATGGAAAGCGGGAAGGAGCATGATAGGTTGCTTATTTCCCTGGGTACAAGCCGAGTGCTGTGTGTGTCGCGCAATCTCATCTGAATGAAAACGTGGGTGAGCACACTTCATCCTAGGCTCCATCGATGTTTAACATCAGGCTTAATGTTTGTTGGTTAAGCTTATGCCCATAGTTAATAAGAAAAAAACCTGAAATGTTTATGAAAACTGATGTAGTTTGTAAGAAGAGTAGCAGAATGTGCAAAATGCTGTTCTGACTGGAGAGGACTGCAAGCACACAAGAGCATCCTTACATTTATTATTAGTTGTTTATTCAATTAATTTATTTTATTCCCTACTAAATTGCATACAAAAATTAAACAAACAAAATAATCTATGGAGATTTAATACATTTGTAAGAAAAGGATATAGCTCAGTTTTCGACATATAGCATTTGTTTATGTACATATTATGTTTATAATAAATAAACTATAATGTCGTTGAGCTTTTTTACATTGAGGAAGGGCCCCATCTGATGAATTTGCCACAAGCCTCAATGGTGTAGTTATGCTATAAGACACCAGCTAGGAACAAAATTCTTTAGATCATTTCATGTAAGAAGGCATAGATTAAGATGTGCAAGCAACTTAATAACCTAACAGAGTAAGAACATTTTAGTCAGCACTAGGGTTGCCAACTCTCAAAGGAACCAATCCGGGAGATTTGAATAAATCGGTGGGGCGTTGAAGGAAAGTTGGTACATTAGCTGTTAATTTTTATTTTTTTTATTTATATTTCAATTGCTTACTAAATCATTTTTTTAATGGTCTTGTAGTCTTTGAATTCCTTCCCATCTAATCAGTTCTTTCAGTGATAAAATTGTCACTGTTTGGTATTCGGGGTCTTCAAAATTATGCCGCTTTTGTAAATAATTCAAACAGCATGTGAAAAACTTATTGACTTAGTTATACATATCATTTTTCGAGGTTCATCAAAATGCTTTAATAAATCCATTGGGGCGACTATTGCGCGCGCGATTTATTTAGTTTGATTTTTAGAAAGTCGGGAGAAATTAGTACATTCTGGGAGCTCGGGAGGCAGAACAATCTCCCGGGCATTCCGGGAGGGTTGGGAACCCTAGTCAGCACATTATTTTTGCTGGCCTAATTTACTAATGTGCCATTTCCATGTCCGCCTTAGGGTCCATCCCTAAATAGAATACTTCAGGGGTAACTTTTTGAAAATTAGGTCTGCATTTCTGAACAAATTTGAAAAAAGTATTTGTTTGTCTTTTTTTTTATTAAATTACCAACTTTTAGTTCTCCTGTTCTGTAAATGTGTTTTCCAAAATTTAATACCCCTTGGAAATACAGCGGAAGTTTTAAAATAATTTCAAATAAGTCTGTAAATTTGATAATTCTTAACATAACCTTTAATTACTTATTATTTCAGCTGAGTGTTTACCTAACAATAAAGCAGTGAAATAGTTATATCTGTACATTGAATATTAAAAAATATATATATTTTATTGATTTTTAGGGTTCCGTACCTCAAAAGGAAAAAACGGAGCCCATATAGGATCACTTTCTTGTCCGTCTGTCTGTATGCAAACAACATATATTTCGAAACTCTCAAAGGAATCAAAATTTGTAGGGTATTTTCAGAACTATGAAATTTGCCAAGTAATACTATCTTATGCTACAAGAAAAATTTGAAAACATGTATAGTTGTAATTGAATCATAAAAAAATATGGTCTTTAATGGAACCCTCGGTGGGTGACTCGCACTTGTCCTTACTATTGTCCTGAAACCAAAACTAAAATTTTTGTCTGTCAGTCTGTATGTATGTTCTGTTTTAACTTGTTGTGATGCAGTTTTCCTTATTATCATTGTATTGTATATATTGACCTTGGTCAACATACCATTGTAGCTAATTTCAAAGGCTTAGTTTTAGATTTATTGCTTTCAAAACTCAAGTTTATTGACTGAATATAGTACTTATATGGACTTAATAAAAGCTAAATTACTTTGCAAACATTTTACTTTTGACAGTACTGAAACTAAAATTAAAACACTTATAATAATCAGCTATATATATATATTTCAAATTAGAACTAAAACTTAAGGAATTTGAATCATATCTAAATAACAATACAAGTACAAAATTATTTATTTCATAAACACAATCATAGACATTTACAACTGGTTAGAGTCTCCTTTTAAGTAAAAGAATACCTGTAGTAGGAGATTCCGCTCTTCCTTAGTGGACTGCAACTTATGATTAACTAAATACAAAAAAAGTTTAGTAGTGTGTGAATGAGTGAGGGGTGGTGTGTGTAAGTGTGACTGAGATTCCCTGGCCCTACGACCAACAAACGCCTAAAGATGTGGAGCCCGATGTGTTATACTCAAAATAGAAAAACGGAGCCTGTAAACAAATCACTTTGTTGTCTGTCTGTCAAGAGTCGTCTCGGGCTACGACCCTAAAGTGCTGTTAAAAATCTGGCTTCCAACTCAATGCGAAAAAAGTTATTGCTTGTTACATAATCAATTTCATACAAATCTGCTCTCCATGAAAACTACAGGGTACTATAGTTGACATAGAAACTTGAAATTCTGTTCAAAATTAGGTCTGATTCTGATAGCACACATTTAGAAAAACATTTAAAAAAATTACCAATAGATATAATAGCTTAATAAATATAATTTTCTTCAAAAAACCTGTTAATGGCTTTTATTTGTTAGTTTTTATTTTTATTAATTAACACACATAAATAATATAAAGAAAAATGTGCTATATTTCGATCCCTCAGTGGGGTTGTCATCAGGCGAATGGAAAAAATTTGACATATATATGAAACATAAAAAACACTGACATCTATTGACATAATTAATTACAAACTTTTTAGAAAGGCGTTGTTAATAGCTGTTGTAGTTGCTCAGAGTGCTTGGATCGTGAAATTATAAATAATATAATAAAATAACTATAAATTTAGATTTCATGTAAGTTTATTAAAAATTGTTGTTTGCTAAGTAGTCAGGTCAAGTCGTGTCGGTCTGTTAGTGTTGTTTATTCAGTCCATGTCCATAATGAGCCCCAAGTGACCATATAAATGATGTCTCCCATGTCCTTAATTCAATGTCAGTCAATGGAGGTGTGAATGATTTAATGATACGTAAGGTGAAACAGTCATTAAAGGTCAGGTTATGGAGTCGCGTGTGTGTAGGGATGGGAAGAATGTTGTTTAGGGTGCGGTCTGCGGTGTGTCGGTGTTGGTTCATCCTTTTGTGTATCGGGTTTTTGGTCTCACCTACATAGAATGCCAGGCAGTGACGGCATTCTAGTAGGTAGATGCAGTTGCTAGTTTTGCATGATGTGTTTGGTTGTGTTCTGTACGTTTTTGTTGTGTGGTGAATATTGATGTGAGTAGTTGTATTGATAATGGGACATGTTTTGCACCAGGCTGTTGGCAAGGAGATGTACCGGGTGATGAGTTGGTGAGATTGATGAATTGTTTTGTGTTTGTTTAGCTGAGTATGTGTCTGAGGTTTGTGTTCTGTCTGTAACTGATTGGTGGATTATTGGGTAGTAGTTGTCTGGTGTCATTGTGCAGTCTGAGAATAGGAAGAGATTCTTTAATAAGTGTTTTGAGTTTGTGTCTGCCATGGAAGTATATGGTGATTAGACGTGTTGGTTTGGAAGTGTTTATGTTTCTTGTTTATCTGTGAAACCGTGGTCTGTGGTGTAAATGTTTTTGGAGAAAGCGGTTTGGGTAGTTTCGTTTGAAAAGAGCATTATGAATGATGTTATGGTAGTTGTTAAGTGCACTTTGGTTGTTACAAATGCGATGGCCGCAGAGAGAAAGTGAATATGGTATGGATTTTTTGATGTGAGCAGGATGGCAGCTATTGAAGTGTAAATATTGCAATTTGTTAGTGGGTTTGAAGTGTCGATATGGTTGTTTTGGTCAATGATAAGGTCTACATCTAGTAAAGTAATTTTGTCAGTGGATATGTTATGGGTGAATTTCAATGAGCTGCAGTAATTTAGTCGGTTTAGAAAATGTGTCAATGAGTCTCTGTCCTGCGGCCAGATCATGAAAATATTGTCGATGAATCTTTTCCAGATAAGAGGCTGCAGAGGTTCCGAGGCCAAAAAATTGGTTTCTATGGATGCCATGAAAATATTTGCATAGCTAGGAGCCGTCCTGGTCCCCATAGCTGTATCTTTTGTTTGGTGAAAGAATGAGTGCTCAAAACTGAAAAAATTGTTTTTAATGTAATTTCTGTAAGTTTGTGGATGGTTGGTGGGGTAATGGGCGGTCATTCAGGTAAGTGCGGAGAGGTGAGAGGCCAGCGTCGTGGGGAATATTAGTATAGAGAGAGACGTCTATGGTCAGTAGTAGATATTTTTTATTCACAGGCAGTTTTATGGAGTCAATGATTTCAAGGAAGTGCTTTTTGTCTATGATTAATTACTGTTGTGGAGCCCTTATCACCTGGCATAATTATTATGTTCTCATTGTTTTTCATTTTAATGAGGGAAGCTCTTTCAGTTTGTATTAAATTTTCGTCTTGTAAATTGTTTATACAATTGTCGTCAGCTAATTTTGCGGAAATTGTGGTCAGGAAGAATTCTAACGGATGATTTGGAGGAAGTTGCGGTGGTTCGTTGGATGAGTTTGGTTTAAATTTCTGGAGCGCTGGATGTATATCATTACTATTATGGTTTTGATGAGTTGTCCAATAGTATTCCCATTTTAGTTTTCGACCAAATCGAACGAAATCGTTTACTAGTTTGATGCAATCAAGTTTCTTTGTTGGACAGAAGGATAGTCCTTTGTAGCACTGCTCTGTCGGTTGGGGTTAATTGTTAAGAAGATAAGTTGATAAAATTGTGTCTAATTCTATGTCTCTATTTTCATTTTGAGGTATATGCATTTGTGGTGGCGGAGGTATCATTAGTAAGTTTAATAGGTTAGTTGGGGTAAGGTTGAGGCCTACAGGTAAAATGGTTTGATGATGTTGTATAGGTAGGTTAATATTGTTCTGTTGATAGAAACTTTGAAGTTTTTCTAGTTTTTCTGTTAATCTGTTATTTTCAATGGAAAGTTTAGCTCTAGCATTTGATATAATGTTTTGAAAAAAAAAATGATTGAGCAAAAGCTTCTTTAGAATTTTGAGAAATTATGAAAGAGAGAAAGAGCATCCAAGCATCCTTTTTGGACAGGATGGGAATTCCTCGGACCGATGTGGATGTAATGAAATCAGTCCATGTGGATGTAATGAAATCAGTCTGAGGGGATAAAAATGAACACTCACCTCACCCTCTGAGGACTCCTGTATATTTTTTTTTAATCGATTTGATTTCTCTCAGCTCCCAAGGCTTATCACATCCTTTTTAACTATTTTATCAATATTTTTCTTAATTTTACGTTTTCTCTTTTGAAATCTTGTCCTTTATTAAACAATTAATGTAGGAACTTGGTTGGACACATAAAATTTCCATTGATCAGTACACTTAAATATCTTTTTAATGAAAAAAGAAAGTATCTATTCCTATTAGAAGATAAATAAATTGAAAGAAAAAATACATATACTTGATATTATATGTGGCCATCAATCTAAAAATATACACATTATGTAAAATTATTGCTCATACAATTAGTAAGATTGTAACTCTTTGGGTTTCTTTCAATATGAACATGGTAAAGAATTAAATAAGTACTCGTATGTTTGAGAAAGAAAAATATTTGTGAGACATTTAGTTTAAATTACAAGTTAAATTGTAAGGAAATGCAAACACTTGCATAAATGGTTAAGCAAATAAATGGGTGTTTAGCTATGTTTACCTCTTGTTATCATTGTTTTGTTGGAAATTTCAAAGTTATTAGTTCTAGCTTATTTAAAAGTCTGTTTTGGGTAATATGCAACCATAATCGTCTTATTTTCACTTTCTTACTTTTTTAAGATATATCATAATACCTACCAAACCAAACTGAAATCATACTAGGGTGTTCAAGTTAATAACTGTTACTCAATAATACACTGTTGATATGATAGCACTACTCAATATTATAATTTATAATAATCTAGTAAAAAAGTCGCGTCTGTACATTGAATATTGAATAATTGTAGTACTGAAGCCAGAACTACCATTTTTAGAATTTTTGTCTGACTGTATGTATATTGTGTATTCTGTTTTAACTCGAGAATTTTAATCCCACTCAATGAATTTGGAAGTCATTTTCGTTCACTATTGTAATGGTTAGACTTTTCATTTGGTCAAAGGCTATAGTTTGTTCTGGTCGGGTCTGGTCTATTCGTGTGGTCCTTCCTGGGGACATTATTCCTTAAGGACATTATGAACTATTGTTCATTTTTAAACGTTCTTTCAATATTCTAATGGTTATACTTTTCACCTGGACAAAGGCTATAGTATGTTTCCTGTGAATGGGCAGTTTCCTAGGACATAGCCATTAACTAAATTCATGTGCTCTGGAACTACCGAACCGATTTTGAAAATTCTTTCACTGTTCACTTACACAAAGGCTATATAATTCCTAGAGGGACATAGTCATAAAGGCAGACGTCAGCTTAATCAGCACAGTCATTTTATGGCCTTTATGGCTATCCAGCGAACCTTCGGACACAGAGCCTAAACTTCAAGGGCCACCGTGTCTTAGCGGAACCTTGAAATTGGTCAGTAATACTTGATTCCATGACAGTGCAGTGTGCAAGTAACTGTCCCTTCAGATGATTGATTTGTCGGCGCATAAATCCACGATAAGCGAAGTGTGTCTGTCTGATAAGACTGGAGTCGCGGTACGCCTTCCGGGGCGCGACCGGCGACCCCTGACCTCGTCTCCGTATCAGAAACACCACTAGCGAGGGCTTTCGACGTATTTTTAGTCTTTCATTCTTCCAATGTCCTCTAAAACTGCTCCTATCTCCAAAGCCAATATTACAACACGCAAGCAGCCTTTGATACCTCGTTTATTGATTGCTAGTATTGCTACCTGGGTTGAAAGTTGAAACCAAGTGGAATGGATTGCTATAATAAAGGTACCAACTAAAAAAATAATCGCGAGCAATGTAGTGGCGCCACAACCCCCACGAAGAAGACGAAGTTACTGTTCTTTAAGAATATATTCAATCAAAAACGGTCTCTAATACTTTCAATTACAGATCATTAGTATTTGCTCGAGAGGTGGGTGGCGTCGCGCATAGAGGTGGCTGTGATAAAGCGGCGACTTTATGTTCATGGTATAACCTCCACGATAACTTGGAAATGCTCCTATTAACTGGGAATAGAGTCGAAAATGGTTTAGATTTAGTATAGCGGCACACAAATATGGTAACTTCCGCCGTTTCTGCACCTTCGCTTTATCTACGAGCACTCAGATGGGCTGCGGTTAATTGAGTCCTAATATTAATGCATTAACTGACTCACGAAGCACCCAACTGCCTGTAGTCGGCATTACAATGAGTCGTACTCTGGGTCCTTGCCTCATCGTGGCCAATGGGCTGAGTATTCTTTGTTACAACGGAGTCTCGTCCGACCGACGACGTGATACTTTCCTGTTGACCATTTCTTTATTTCCGTACATCGGTAATTTTTTTAAAGCCCCGAATTGTACGAGTGCGTGATTGATTCACGTATTGTCTTTTTGTTGCTTTAATAAAAGTGTTAATTTCTGATTAGCGCGCATATTTATGCTCTTGTCGGATGTTTACAGACCTACGTTATTGAGCTAAAGATAGGCATTAAGTAATTCTGTGTATGAACTAGATAAGTAGTACATCGAATAGTAAACTGTAGGTCACCCCACTGCTAATCAGGGCTTATTCATTGACTGAGCCAAGAAAACTTTGATTTCGGTAGTTATATTTATTAGTATTGGATTGGAAGTAATGAATGTTATTTTAATAAATAAGACTGTCTCGTTATTGTTATCACTACTTTACAAATAGAACAAAAACGTTGCTTAGCCGTATAGACGTTTGATAGTTGAAATCAAGTGAATACGATTGTCTTACACTCAAATCTTGATAATTATCACAGTAAAACAAGATACATTAACATTATCAATAGAATGAAAAGCCAGTCTCTTATGGGCCAGGCTTCCTTAGATAAAGACTAACAAGTTAGTAAGTACCATTTCGAATGATGGCTAAACACAATTCAATATTATATTTTTTGCTTTACTATTGTGTTCATAAGAAATGACATTGTAACTTTCAAATTGCAGACTAGTTATCTAACAGCCGGCGCATTGACACAGCCTAGGTCCTGTGTTCATCAAATCATTGCATCCGTCAATATCCAATCATTACATAGAACCCCGGTCTTGACATTGAAAACTTTGATTTCGGTAGTAATATTTATTAGTATTGGATTGGAAGTAATGAATGTTATTTTAATAAATAAGACTGTCTCGTTATTGTTATCACTACATTACAAATAGAACAGCAGCAAAACAAGATACAATAACATTATCAATAGAATGAAAAGCCAGTCTCTTATGGGCCAGGCTTCCTTAGATAAAGACTAACAAGTTAGTAAGTACCATTTCGAATGATGGCTAAACACAATTCAATATTATATTTTTTGCTTTACTATTGTGTTCATAAGAAATGACATTGTAACTTTCAAATTGCAGACTAGTTATCTAACAGCCGGCGCATTGACACAGCCTAGGTCCTGTGTTCATCAAATCATTGCATCCGTCAATATCCAATCATTACATAGAACCCCGGTCTTGACATTGAAAACTTTGATTTCGGTAGTAATATTTATTAGTATTGGATTGGAAGTAATGAATGTTATTTTAATAAATAAGACTGTCTCGTTATTGTTATCACTACATTACAAATAGAACAGCAGCAAAACAAGATACAATAACATTATCAATAGAATGAAAAGCCAGTCTCTTATGGGCCAGGCTTCCTTAGATAAAGACTAACAAGTTAGTAAGTACCATTTCGAATGATGGCTAAACACAATTCAATATTATATTTTTTGCTTTACTATTGTGTTCATAAGAAATGACATTGTAACTTTCAAATTGCAGACTAGTTATCTAATAGCCGGCGCATTGACACAGCCTAGGTCCTGTGTTCATCAAATCATTGCATCCGTCAATATCCAATCATTACATAGAACCCCGGTCTTGACATTGAAAACTTTGATTTCGGTAGTAATATTTATTAGTATTGGATTGGAAGTAATGAATGTTATTTTAATAAATAAGACTGTCTCGTTATTGTTATCACTACATTACAAATAGAACAGCAGCAAAACAAGATACAATAACATTATCAATAGAATGAAAAGCCAGTCTCTTATGGGCCAGGCTTCCTTAGATAAAGACTAACAAGTTAGTAAGTACCATTTCGAATGATGGCTAAACACAATTCAATATTATATTTTTTGCTTTACTATTGTGTTCATAAGAAATGACATT
Source organism: Ypsolopha scabrella (assembly GCA_910592155.1). NCBI lineage: Eukaryota > Metazoa > Arthropoda > Insecta > Lepidoptera > Ypsolophidae > Ypsolopha > Ypsolopha scabrella. The sequence continues at coordinate 11,886,883 of OU342962.1, read as the reverse complement.
GTAACTTTCAAATTGCAGACTAGTTATCTAACAGCCGGCGCATTGACACAGCCTAGGTCCTGTGTTCATCAAATCATTGCATCCGTCAATATCCAATCATTACATAGAACCCCGGTCTTGACATTAAAAACTTTGATTTCGGTAGTAATATTTATTAGTATTGGATTGGAAGTAATGAATGTTATTTTAATAAATAAGACTGTCTCGTTATTGTTATCACTACATTACAAATAGAACAGCAGCAAAACAAGATACAATAACATTATCAATAGAATGAAAAGCCAGTCTCTTATGGGCCAGGCTTCCTTAGATAAAGACTAACAAGTTAGTAAGTACCATTTCGAATGATGGCTAAACACAATTCAATATTATATTTTTTGCTTTACTATTGTGTTCATAAGAAATGACATTGTAACTTTCAAATTGCAGACTAGTTATCTAACAGCCGGCGCATTGACACAGCCTAGGTCCTGTGTTCATCAAATCATTGCATCCGTCAATATCCAATCATTACATAGAACCCCGGTCTTGACATTGAAAACTTTGATTTCGGTAGTAATATTTATTAGTATTGGATTGGAAGTAATGAATGTTATTTTAATAAATAAGACTGTCTCGTTATTGTTATCACTACATTACAAATAGAACAGCAGCAAAACAAGATACAATAACATTATCAATAGAATGAAAAGCCAGTCTCTTATGGGCCAGGCTTCCTTAGATAAAGACTAACAAGTTAGTAAGTACCATTTCGAATGATGGCTAAACACAATTCAATATTATATTTTTTGCTTTACTATTGTGTTCATAAGAAATGACATTGTAACTTTCAAATTGCAGACTAGTTATCTAATAGCCGGCGCATTGACACAGCCTAGGTCCTGTGTTCATCAAATCATTGCATCCGTCAATATCCAATCATTACATAGAACCCCGGTCTTGACATTGAAAACTTTGATTTCGGTAGTAATATTTATTAGTATTGGATTGGAAGTAATGAATGTTATTTTAATAAATAAGACTGTCTCGTTATTGTTATCACTACATTACAAATAGAACAGCAGCAAAACAAGATACAATAACATTATCAATAGAATGAAAAGCCAGTCTCTTATGGGCCAGGCTTCCTTAGATAAAGACTAACAAGTTAGTAAGTACCATTTCGAATGATGGCTAAACACAATTCAATATTATATTTTTTGCTTTACTATTGTGTTCATAAGAAATGACATTGTAACTTTCGGACTAAAAATATGCGGATACCATGCGTTAAATATAATCCGGTATTCGTTCCTGAGTGTATGTATAGTAGATAGTCCATACCCGTGTCGTGTATAAATACACAAATTGCAGACTAGTTATCTAACAGCCGGCGCATTGACACAGCCTAGGTCCTGTGTTCATCAAATCATTGCATCCGTCAATATCCAATCATTACACAGAACCCCGGTCTTGACATTGAAGACGTGAATGCGTCACCTACCGATATTACGACCACATAAATATTCTGCCATCATATAAAAACTTAATTGTTTACTTAAACCGGCACAATGGGAATTGGCTCGAATATTGAATAGAAAATTCAATGTCTCTGCCAAAGATCTCACGTTTTTTTCTTTCATTGAATGAACTTGCTCGTAGTATCAGCGTATGAAATACGTAACGTCTTCGTGGCTGCATGTGACTGACAGACATATTGACAGCGTCGCGAGTCGCTTGCCTCGTCGGCAGGTCAAGCTCCTTATTTGTACGAATTTAACGGCTATGGCGCTGCAATAAGAACTGCGAATGGGAAGCCTGTCACGCTGGTGTACGTACAGTTTTATCTTGGCGTGCCAGTAGGTAGGTAGATAGATACGTACGCCCGCTTGTCCTCGCTGAATGGGGCGCGTCGAACGTTTTCCATTGATTGAGCTGAGCGCACCCATTCATGGAAAGTCGACGTTCCGTTGATGAAAAACTCGCTCGTTTATCGCAACGTACTCCTATCATTAGCATATCCATTGAAAACTCTTTTCCACATTTTGCACGTTTATCAACGATGTGATAAGATTTGTAGAGCGTTGTTTTTGTTGATATTGGAGGTTTTCCTAGCGTCTTTCAAGTTGTTTGAAGCCTTTTTAGATTACGTTTTCCGTGCTATTATACGGTCAAATGTAATGTGTTGAAATAGTATACAAATAGACTATGGATCGAATTGAATGCTATCTGATAGCTTTTAATTGCTGCAGGTGACTTAACGTACATATGTTCACCAATATCCATTGAACAACTCTTCCACATTTTGCATGTTTATCGGTGTTATGATATTTGTAGAGCGTTGTTTATATTGATATTCTTGGATTCATTTAATTTTTTTACGGCTTTACACAAAATGGACAAGCTTCTTAAGATATATTACTTTCTACTTCTTAATTTTTTTCTTTGTTTCATAAATAACGAATGCAAAAACAAATATTGATGTGTAAATAAATCCCTTAACTTAGTTGCTTGTGTATTGTGCAACATCTAAAAAACGTCGCTCGTTCTTGTTCAATAAACTCAGGGGTAACAAGGCTTATTTTATCTAACTTGAAACAAGATGTTGAAGAAAACTTAACAAGAAACCCTTGCCTACGCAATCTTAGAAATGGCATTCTTTTTAAAACTCTGTTCTTAAGCATTTTATCTATGTGATTTCTCAAGCGCTCTGGTGTGTTTCACCGATTATATTTTATAGTTTTGCTTCCATAGATCATGTATAAATAAAATAATTAGTTTATTTTCAAAACACTACTATCTTTAACCTTCGACTTATCTCTTTTCCGCTTTTCTACCTCCCGTTATCTCAGAGCACACTGCTGGTTTGTTGTGAAAGCGCAAATTAAAGACATGACATATGGATGGAAGTAACTCCACCCATCACTCGCTCAGTATTTCACACAGAGCTCATAATCGAATTGTAAGAGCAATCTTATACTCTAATCAAGATGGTCCATTAAACTAGTGGCTCCTAGTAAGTAGTAAGCAAAGAAACCAGCAAACAATAGTTCGCACGATGCGTGCGATTAGATGAACGATTGTGGCACGCAGCCCCCGGCACGCGGCGCCAGCTTCCATTGTGCGCGAGCGCATCTTATCTAGCCGCTTTGTTACCCACTATTGGCTGGTACCTAGTAGCGATATAACTGTACAAGACACCGTACTTTCTACGTACTCCGGCGTCAGTAGAGTGCCCGATCTACTCGCCACGTGGATTGCTACAAAATTAACATAAAAGTAAGCATCTTGTGCAAACTGCTACCTACCTCCTACTTACTGGATACACTTCGCAGAATTGCAAAATCGTCGTCTGTGCTGGTTTTCGTTTTACAAAAATTTTGACTTGTTTTCGCAACCCACCAACGGAAAGGAGCTGTCCTGTGTGGGTGAATGCTGCCTGCCTAGGCACACACTGGAGGCTGAATTACGTAGGCTGCTACATTGCTGAAGAATGCACTATTATTTTGATGTCAGCAATAATTAGGCAAGCCTGTATGTTGAAACGAAATAACCGGCCGCCCATTTTGCTACAAATTAACGGTTTAACTACGTAATGTCCTGGCCATGATGCTAAATGTTTGCGGTAGCGATGGAGCTGTCATACGTATATGGCTACAGACAGAGATATAAAGAATTCCACTAAATACGCACAATACCTTTGTGCACAGGCACACGTTTTCATGCATAACGACTAGATTCCGTCCCATATACGGTGTAGGTAAATGAGTTCCAAGAAAATACTACAAAAACAGCCGCTTCTCATAATATATATGCGCCCGCGCCGATGTCGGTCTGTGAACTCGTACTCAGAATTAAATAATTGCATGAGCTGTTAGTTTGCGGGAATTACGAGAAAAAGGTCGCGTTATGTACCAGTACGACTGACGAAGAATTTAGTTCTTCCTGTCTCGGTGTATTGCATTATCAATACAACCGTTACTGAAACGGAAAATTGCGAGGCCACACGGTGAATAGTTAAGTGTGGTTAGTGTCTCACACTTTCAGCCTGTAATTTGGTTTAGAAAATATAATATTTTCCTTGAACGATTGTTGTAAAAATCCTTTACCTTTAGCCAAAACTGCAACAATTGTAATTTGACTATTATTTGAGAATTGTACGACCGTAGGGTACAATTTGATGCCCTCGGCGTTTCGTCGACGACACGACGCGATGTCATTCGGGTTAACCTCCACATTAACCATTGTAACTGGACGGCACTTTCGACATCCGCCTCGTCCATCATGTACCCAGCTAGCTACCTCCATGCGAACCTGCATATATACGCACCATGATGATCTCCCGAGCTCGTTCACATTCGCGGTAAAAACTAACTACATTTTGAACGTACTCTCGATTTCGAAACGATTGCACACGCACCCGAATGTGGAAACTCCGCTATTGTGGCTAACTACCGCGGTTTCCTGAGGCACTTAGGTACCTGCCATTCTAAGTCCCTCGCTCTCCCACGATCCAGTTTAATAGCGTGTGTTACTGTCATGTTGATGATGATGATGACGGTTGTTTTTGCATTAGCAATTATGTTCAGTTTACTGTAGATTTCTCCAGCAGACCAATTATTCCGAATTTGTGGGAGTCTACGTGCCTTTAAGAAGGTCTATCTCCTTTGTTGTTGCCCTAACATTCTGTATAATTAACCTACAATAATGTAACAAAATAACAGCGCTATAAAACGTATGGGAATTTTTATGGAAGTTGGTACACAATATAATACGGCGTTTTGTAACTGTGAAACTGAAATGAAGCTAGTTTCTTTTGCACGAATTAGACCACCATTGAAATCACTATGATTATCTATTTGATACCACCAGTTGCGGAATAATGGATAAGAATAATAATAATAAGACTATGTGCCGTGGGTTACACTATGCCATAAGTTTACAATATGGCTTTGCCATAGTCTGTAACTTCATTTTATTGTATAAGCTTCGCCCTCGCTGAAGGATTAACAAGCTTAAACATCTGTATCACACCTTTATAATTTGAAATTGGAAAAATCCTTTCTTAGCGAGGGCGTGCGTCGTCGTTTATCTACTGGCACTTTGAAGATTTGTAGGCTAGTTTTGGTGATTCCGTGAAGTGATGTGATGAGATGACTGATGAGTGAGTTGATTATCGCTTTTATAAGATTACCAAACTGAGCTAAATACTCTTAAAACTAGAATGATGTAACTAATTCTCGTTTTATAATTAAAAAAAAAATACAAACAAGTACAACACAAAACCCTCCAAAGTCCTTGAGCTTATCACAACACCGAGCAGGCACGAACTGTTGCACGTTGTCACTTTATCACATATTGTAGTTTTGGCACTTTTGACAGATCGAAAGCCTATTCTATCAGTGCAATTTCAACGTTGGTGTGTCAACGCTTACGCTCTTGCTAAAGCGACGGTGCTGTTTAGATTCGACATGTCGGTTATTTTAAAATAGGTGTATGCTGAGTCGTCTCTATAATAATAAGTTAACAGAAGACTTAAATTAATTAGAGAAGCAATGTGTTATTTTGACGGTAACTGCTTCTGCTGCGCTCGTTTAATTTCCTATTTGACTGTTGTTTCCCCATTCCTAAGAAATGTTTCCAAAACATCGCTCTATTTATTAATAACAAAGCGAACAATAACGTCATTTAGCGAACTATTCTAGTAAATAGACGTCACGAGATCGGAACTACATTACGGCACTAGTAATTATGATCTTAGTTTAATTAATTACTTTTCCATTGAATTTGAAACTCCTGTAAAACAATGAACGTGGGTTTATTTTTGTGAGTCATATAACAAAGCAAGGTGCAGTCCGAATAGGTTATTCATCCAGTGTATATGTCGTGGCATTATCATAGAATTGATCATTTCGTGATCGCAATATCGTGAAATCTGTAAAAAAAAATAAAGGGGCTGTCTCGCTTCCCTCCGCTTCGCTCGGCTTCCGAATTTATAATCACAAGCAACCTAACATGCTCTTCGCACATATTTTTTGTTGGAAGTCTATTTTCAAATTTTTTATTTCATACTTTATGATATTGCCGATCCGAGGTGTAATTGTGTATGACAATCGTACTCATTTGACAGCCAAAAACGTTGCTTAGCCGAATAGACGTTTGACAGTTGAAATCAAGTGAATACGATTGTCTTACACTCAAATCTTGATAATTATCACAGTCTTATAACATTAATAATAAACGGATAGAGTCGACGCGTGGCAATTTTAGCTCAGTGAACTTTGGGCTCTTTTAAACATAAATATTGCATGTTTCCAAACAAAATACACACCTACTAGAGATTAGTTTAGAAATTAGTTCCAAATATAAGCCAGCCAAAACAACCCATTTTTATAAATGTAGCTTATTTTTTATATGGAAACTTGCCACGCTATTTAATGCTTATGTTTGGTCTGCTACTTAGTAATAATTATCTGTCTGTTACATAGGTAACACTAAAAGTTTCCGGAACTGGCCACTTACATAAACAATATTTAAAAATTTATTGCAACATTTGAAAATAGAACTCTTTGGCTGTAGAATGCAGTTTGTTTCATCTGACTGTCTTTTGTTTTTACCTTGTGGCGCCATTTAAAAAATTGTGTGTCTGCATCAACATGGATTTAACTCGGGAAAATTTTCGTAGTATGATTTTCTACGATTTTAAGTGTAATTTGACAGCTCAACAGAGCATCGCTCGGCTTGAAACAGCTTTTGGCAATGAAACACCATGCAAGACGACTGTTTATAGCTGGTTTGCAGAATTCAAGCGTGGTCGTATCAATCTCAGTGACGAATCTCGCGATGGTCGGCCGTCCACCGCTGTGACCAACAAAAACATCGATGCTGTGCGCCGTATGATTGAAACAGACAGGCATGTGACCTACCATGAAATTCGCGCATCCTTAGAAATAGGCATGAGTCAAATACAATCAATCCTACACAAACATTTGGGTGTGAGAAAGCTGTGCTCGCGGTGGATCCCACACAACTTGACCGAGGCTCAAAAAACGGACCGCGTCACTTGGTGCAGTGCCATGCTTACCAGATTCAACGAAGGTGCGTCAAATTTGGTGTGGGACATAGTAACAGGTGACGAAACATGGATTTATTGCTACGATCCCAAAACAAAGCAGCAATCGAGCGTATGGGTCTTTCAAGATGAGCCGAAACCAACCAAAGTGGCGCGCGTGAAAAGTGCATCTAAGCGGACGATTGCTTCTTTTTTTAATAAAACTGGACACGTGGCTACTGTTGCTTTAGAGAATCGTCGTACCGTGAATAGTGACTGGTACATGACCATTTTTTTGCCGGAAGTTATTGACGAACTCCGTAAAAATAACCGTAAACGCCGTATCATCCTGCACCACGACAATGCTAGTTCTCACACGGCCAGACAGACAAACGACTTTTTGAAGACGAAAAATGTAGAACTTATGAGTCATCCTGCATACAGTCCCGACCTGGCACCTTGTGACTTTTTTCTGTTCCCAAAAATTAAGAACCAATTACGCGGTCAACGATTTTCATCACCAGAAGAGGCTGTCGAGGAGTATGAAAAACACGTTTCAGAGGTCACCACAGGGGAGTGGCACAAAAGTTTTCAAAACTGGTTTGATCGAATGAAAAAGTGCATAGACGCCAAGGGAGATTATTTTGAAAAACAATAAATTAATTTTGTACCTTTAATAGTATTTTTTCATATTCATTCCGGAAACTTATAGTGCGTCCCACGTATTTATCAATTGTACGATATGGCCACCAAGTATATATTAACAAAATTGTCCGACTTGCACTTTCATGAATTTGCGTCTCGTTAGTCTCCCCATTGACAAACTTTTTTCGTCAGTACAGCGTGTTTGTACAAATGAATCAAAGTACTTACATCGTTAGCTACAATGTTTCTCACCTTTTTCTGTTAGTTCATTGCGGTTGTCGACGACATAGTGTGCGTGAGAGTTTAGTGACAAAGGTGGTCTAACAGTCGTTAATCAACCCGTCTCTATATTTTACTCCACATCTCTTCGCGATAGAATGATAATGACGCCGTTGAAAATACCTTTTGCACAACGTTGAGATGATTAATTATGCTGATAGTGGCCGTCTGTTGCAATTTGAGAAATAGTTGTGGAATGGTTGCTTTGAGACAGTCCCGGCTTGAATGTTGAATGCCCGCTAACATCAAGCATTATTGTTTATAAAGAAAAAACTGGCCAATTACGAATTGGACTCGGGCACAACAGGTTCCATACCACCACACAATATACATACGGAACCCCAAAAACGAAATGTTAAAGAACAACAATATCGATGCCATAACCATAGAGAATAAATTTCCACAGCAGCAACATCGAGGCGACAAAAAAAACAAGGCGAACAAGGCGTTCAAATGATAGCGCCTGCCTGACAAACAATTCGGTATCCTCTGAGTTTGAAATTGAAACCCTATTTTTTTTTGTTTTTCTGTAGACTATGTACAATCTGGCCAAATTTGAAACTTGTTTGTATTACCGTTTTAAAGATATAGCGGGGAACCAAAAACGTTGAAAAAATGCAGAAGTTTTTTGCGGGACCGCCTATGAGTTTAAATTTCTTGAATATTTTATTATTTGTCGTGATAGAGACACAGTAACACGTATTCTGCGAAAATTTTAACTGTCTACCTCTGACGGTTGTAGCTGTAGACTCGTGTGACAGAAGGACAGACAGACAGCGGAGCTTAGTAATAGGGTCCCGTTGGGCTCCCTTTAGGTACGGAACCCTAAGAACTTGTGATGGATCTTGTAAAATCATACGTATGTCGGAGCGGCTCATAGAAAGGACATGACATATCGGCACATGGGCCGGTCAGCTCAGCCGTGGTCTCACCTTGCCGCGCCAAACATAGACATATCCAGGCGAGGTCACGACATGTTGCGCAAACCGTCACACCACTTTTAATGGCCCTCTCCTTATAAGAGGAACATTGTTATTCATTGGTTATAAAATCATTTTTCTATTCTGTTTTTGCTTTTCCGTCTCGTAATTTACGTTTCCTTTTGTGAAAAATTGATTGTTAACCTCCTATTTGTTAGTTTAATCTGATGCCTATGGTGGATAAAATTGTAATTTCTTTATTAGCAAGGAATTTTAACGAACACGAAGGCGTAAGTAGTGTTTATTTCACAGACCATTAGCCAAAAATATATGAAACAGTATTTGAAACAGACACTCCAAATAAGCTTCGTACTCTAATGCAGTTTCATAACTAGTGTTCTTACATTGTACTCATGTTTTATGGCTTCTTTCTTCATTATTAAGAACATCCAAGGCCACAGTAATAATAATTTGCAAGCGCAATCGTCTCCATACAAGAGAAGAACAATCTAATGATGCGTGTGATGTGATGTGATGACACTCGCTCGCCCAAAATGTCATCCTTAATCCTCGTACAGTGCTCCATAAATAAGTACCATCTCCATGAACATACAACTTTGTAATAAGGTTTACTTTAGAATGAACTTTGGCCTTTATCATGGGACTGTGGGTGGGTGTACGTAATTGGAGACATATCGAATGTGTACGTCTCATATTTTGACGTCTTCGTCATACGTTTGAGGACGTAATAGAGCTACGATAGACCTGCACTAACGAGCTGGTCGGAGGATACGAGTATTGTCGTACGTACAGTGTCATGCATCATTAGTTCTCATACTCATTACATTTGTTACAAAATGTTTCTACTTGATCAGTTATGGCTTCATTTGATGAAGATATCTGACGTTTGTAGGTCAATTGCAGTGGTTTATTGTCTGATACCGTAGCTATCATTAAGCTTTGGGTATAAATCTTGAGAAATGATCGTTTGCGCAATGATGTAAATACGGTCATTGGCCACCGCCATTATATTCCGCGTCATATCCTGTCATTTCGTCACGCAACAAGAATCAGTGCAGCAGAATCAGTATATTACGTACCATACTCGTAGTATATTATTGACTCATCCATTTTCGAGAAAAGTTGCTGTTTGAAAAGTTCGAAAATTGACCCCAATATGACCGAAAATTTAACTGTAGGTATATTTTTTATATTTCTTATTATTTTAGTAAAAACTGAACTCTACAATAAATTAAAATTGAAAATTACTACGTTTTCTTCACGAGAAAAATCGACAAACTGGGGTTAAAATGTTTTATTTTGGAAAATTGTACCCTTTTTTACTTTTTTTATCGAGTTTTCTTTTAAACATGGGCGCATTTTTTTATCATGTAGATTTTTTATAACATGTTGTTCTTTAGACGTCAACGAATATAAAATGATACTTACAAAAATTGACTGCATCTGCCCCATTACATAATTTTAGGCCCTAGCAACATTATTTACATTGTACAAGAACTTGTGATCCCTTTTAGATTCCCAATATGATTTTGTCAATAAACCTCATCCGATTTGTGTCTTCATTGCATAAAACGTTCGTTAGCGAGTCATCCATTTGCATATCTCGTGTTAATTCCAGGTGAAGCGAAGAACCTGCCGGCTCGCAGCCATGGATCGCCATGCCACCGGGACACGTACTGCGTGCTGTCGCTCGACCAGGAGGAGATCTTCCGCACCTCCACCATGGAGCGGACTCTCAAGTGAGTTGTGTCTCTGTACATGCAGACTACAGATTATTATTCGCTTCTTCTACATCCATCACTTTAGTCATACAGCTATATCTAGGTTCAGTAGCTGTAGAACGCTGAGCTCAGAGGCAGAGCTCTATCACTTGAAGCGAAGAACTTGCCAGAACCACTCGCCGTGCTGCCAGATTTTACTCTCATCGGTCCTATCAACTTGTGCTTGTGCTGTTAGCTACACTTTTGAAGGTGCAACGTCACCAAAACAAAAGGCACATCTCTCAGCAAAAACAATGGCTATTCAAGTTCTTTGTCGACTCTTCCCTCCGACCAATGTCAAGAGCTAAATAATCACAAGGTTTCATTACTTATGGAAACGTTTATATAGTTGAATGTGAGTTAATGTATTTAAATCAATTCCACCTATAATAACCTGCAATTAAATAAAGTAACGAACGATTACGATGTCGCCCCCTACGTTCCTTCATCCTTGACTTTAATCACCAAAATAGACGGAGCCCTACACGGTGGCATCGTTAACCGAATATTTCTGTGTCCGCTGCGCCGCCGCCCCGCACCGGTCGAGCCCGCTCCCCAAATGACATAATAACGGATCCTTTGTCCGAACGTCCGGACATCGCTTCCGCTCTTATCAGCTGGGAACCAACACATTATACATTTTTTTAGGAGATACAATAACTAGTTCAAGGCCAGTTTCAATTTCTACTTTCAGAATTTTATGAATTGCCAGATTATCTCTATGCTTCATAAACCGACGGTAAAATTGGGCAATATTAGACCTTGTGTATTAATAGAATCCGGCTTATCTTTCATTATCGCGCGCGCGAGTTTAATTTAGTTTACACACAGGACACAGTTTCATTGATAAGTGCACCTATTCATTGATAATTCCATTAGCTTAATCGTTTGTGTATCAATCGGTCGATTCAGTGCGTCCCATTAGCATCGCGTTCATTAACGAAGTCGAACCACATCGATTATTTATAAAAATATCCTCGGAACCCAAACAAACGATGACACTTGGATCGACAGGCAACTCGTCACGTGCGCGACGCGGCCTCTTATAAAAGGTATCGCTTCCGGTGATTTCACGTGTGTGTCCATATATCAGCTCATTGAAGGCTCCCATGTCCCCATTCTGGCTAAGGACAGTTTAATATGCTGTTGCGACGCTTGTTTTGTAGCCGAAGACACGTACTTTAGTTTGCGTTTTTGGAATAAGTCATACCGATCCTACGACACGATCGACTACACAATGTCTCGCAAGGAAAGAATAAACCGACTTCCCACTGCCAGTTATCGATCTAGTCGTAACTTTTTAACTCTTGTTTTGAATGGGGGAGGCGTGCAGTGGTGTAAGGGCGGCGCCGTGCCCAAGCCACGTCCCGGATGCGTTTCCGGAGCTCAAGCACTCGCCCGGAACATCTCTTCCGCTCCACCCCCTCGGCTCATTCAATTTTCGGAATGAATGGACCGACCGCGCTGCCTCACACCGACGTACATTTAATTACTACAACGGTTCTCGTTGATTCGCTGTGGGAATTCGTTTCATGGTCACACTACGAACGTACATCATTCTAATTTGTATTAATAGACTCTCGAATGACTCCGGCCACCGAAACCCATCTTGAAGGTTGAAAGGGTTGCCGTCGGATATGATAATGTCGAATGACCTGATACTGACCCGGGCAGGATGTGGCGGATATCGAAGGAAATGTCACTTCACATCTGTCGCCGCCGAGTTAACTTAATGGGTTCTTTGTCTTTTGATAACTTATCACGTCCTTACTGCTTACTTAATTATCTGTGAGTAAAACAGTCGTGGATGTTCTCAAAGTTCTCATGTCACCTTCCGATGATGAACTAGTTAGCGCCAACGCTGAAAGTAAAATTTATCCTGCGGCTTATTTATCTATACTATTTATAATCAAGAGCATCTTCGTATCTCTCCATCTACTAAAAAAGGATAACTTTTTTTTTACTACATTGTTGTTTTAACCTGTCAATTATTAACCAACGCCGTGACACTTTTAACGAGTTTGTTCCTTCTTCAAACGTCTCACTTTAGTCTCACGCAGTTCAGAAGGAAGCACTTAAGTGGTAAATGGCTACCGGAACCTCGTAGCGCGTAAAATGATCATCCCGTGCGCCCGCGCAGCGGTTCATCACCGCTCTCAAGTGCATTGCTCTGGTTTTAATATTGCACATCTCTTCAGGTCAATCGATGTTGGTATTTATTTTCATACATAAAAGACATGTATAATCAATTCACGGTAATATGAATGCGAGATTGAGCAGGACCGGATGAGTTAGCTTGGTACGTATTTATTGTCGACGCCCAAGCTATCAACCCACCTTAGGTTTCGTTGCAACTGATATTAACTTCGCAATTAGAAATAAACGCCCACTGAAATTGCAGAAATAAAATGCGGCACCATTTCTAGTTTCTATTGCACCGTTTGCAACCTATTTTTAATTTAATTTATTTCAATAAATGATAATAATTAATAAATAACAGTTTAAAATAACAAGATAATGAATTATATAAAAAAACTTGACGTTTAATTACAATATCTCTGTTCATCATTCATATTTAAAACTATTCTATTTATCGGTCCTTCATGTAATGTCACTAATTTTATATCGGAGTAGGTAGTTGCCGCCCCCGACCCCGCTCGCTGGTGGCGGGTTCCGCCTCCGGTTTATAAATATATTTACAAATACCGGTCTGGCGCCGGATGCGCCCGCGCCGCTTGCTGTGCCACTATCGACCTTATCGACATGCTGCATGTGTGCGGGTTGCACTTGCTGTGAAGAACCACCTGCAACCCAAAAAAAAGGAATTGCTTAACGCATACCATGCGAGACACGAGGAAAAATGTTTACTTCAATGATACTCATATTGTGTGTACCTCATTGGTTTCATTATATAAAATTTCCAAGCAATCATTTCCAGCCAGCACGCCGAATCCATTTCAAATCATCTGTTGATATCGAGGTTCCATTCAGAAAATAATAAGAGAGAGTTGAAAATTGAGTTCATCGAAATTGCGATGCTGCTCAGTACCGAGTGGTACCAACTTTACAAACAGTTTATACCCCGTAATAAATGAGCCAGAAAGTAAACAGACTGACAGAGTAATTGATGATGTGTACTGGCTAAAGAACCAATGGCTTCCGAAATTCATAATTGGGCAAACATGGCGTCATAACCGTTTAAAGGAAGCCATTATCTTTAATAATTTCTGGCGTGGTTTTACACCGAATGAACAATATTCTATGGGTAATCCTTTCCGCTATTGCCAGAATTGCATGAAAATAAAATCATAAGCCATAAGCTATTAATCGAATCTATGTAATAAAATGATACTTAACAAATAGTCAGCCATATTTTTAAATGATTATCTCCGTGAGAAAATGCGCCTTGCTACTGAAGCCATGTATAAAAACTCGTATGTCGAAAGATAAATTTCATACAGCGCGGTGTAAAAACTTTCTCCCGGAGAACCGGGCCCACACGAGCTGCACCTCCCGCCCATGCATCTTATCAAATATTTACATCGAGATCGAGTAGCGTCGCTATATAGACTTCTCAACACGCCTGATGGAAAGCGTCGTTAGCACAATGTGCTAGGATAGAGCAAAATGTGAGAGTTAGAGCAAGCGAGTCTAGGTAAGTTTATCAGCCTGTCAAGGGACTTCCGTAAAATTACGGAAGTTGGTAACGGACGATTGACTGATATGTACTACGCAACTGCCTGTAACCATGCCCATCTATGGAACTACGGCTTTTTACTTAGGAAACCGTACAGGCTTCTACACTCAAAGAAATTTTCTGACCTTTCTTCTGAGTTTATCCTTCTGACTGTGTTTCCTACCAAAAAATTACTTTTTCCCTCTAACTTTTACCCATCAATTCAGAAAACTGCAGATTTCCGACCAAAATATAGGAGGATTTCTTGGATTTTCAACTAAAACAGACGAAAATTATCAAAGGTAATTTATTAGAAGGATTGCACAAAGATGGAATAATCTTCTACATTAATATTTCCTCCAACAATTACCCACCAATTCAGAAAATTGCAATTTTCCTGTCCGAATTCAGTAGGAGTTCTTGGTTTTTCAACTAAAATAGACGAAAATTAAGCGAAGGAAATGTTGCACAATGATGGGATAATCTTCTACATTATTATTTCCACCAAAATCCATCTCAATATAGAATGGAATTTTTCCCTCTGAGTGAAAAGGGATGGATTGGTCTTCTATTTCTGTAAGTTTTTTTTTTCAGTGTAGTTGTTAGAGCCCAGGACGTGATAGGTATTGTACTTTTTCGATTGGTAGCACTTATTTTGCTCGTGTTGCACATAAATCGTAAAAATGCAGTTAAAGCAGAAACTAGCATGCTGTGTTCGTGACCGTCGTAGCCGCTGATGTTGCGTTGTTTCCGGTAATAAACAAATGGTTTTGTTATTCTAAAATAGTACTACTAGAATTTTTAGGTTCATGCTCATAATGTCAAACTTGTTGATGTTAATACTAGGTGATCTTACTTTAATTTTGTTCTTTTATACCTTCTCATAAACACCATTATATTTATCAATGAAGACATTTGACACGATGTTACAACAAAATGGATAGCCAAGCGAAGCAACCCTGTATACAGCTAAGAATAACTCCTAACTACGTGACAGTTCATCAATTAAACAACTAAGATTATGTTTTTATTGCGAAATCCATCGCTTTTGAATACTCTAACTATTATTATTAGAGTGCATTACAAACCAGAAAAGATAAATTAAAAACAAATGTAAAGACAAGAATTTGAAAAAATGGTCCGTGGCGCAATTGGTAGCGCTCTTGTCTGGGAAACAAGAGGTCGCAGGTTCGAATCCTGGCCCGAGGAATTTTTTCAAATTCTTGTCTTTTCATTTGTTTCTAATTTATCTTTTCCGGTTTGTAGCACTCTAATAATAATAATTAAACAACTCATCGGATAATATAACTCCTGATGTTGTATCTAAGCCCTGATCTAGAATTTCGCACACATTCTTAGATAAATCTAGGTCATGTGTACCAATCAATAACAAGCTGGGATTACTTGAGATTTGTTATTTAAACTTTTCACTTTATCTGTGCATTGCCATTTTTCAACCTACACGAGATCTTAAGGAATTTATGGCTGGAATAAAATAGCGCTTACACAGTACGCAGGGATTTAAGTACCTCTAGAAA
This sequence comes from Ypsolopha scabrella, assembly GCA_910592155.1. NCBI lineage: Eukaryota > Metazoa > Arthropoda > Insecta > Lepidoptera > Ypsolophidae > Ypsolopha > Ypsolopha scabrella. The sequence goes on along the minus strand of OU342962.1, from coordinate 11,871,014 downwards.
TAAACTTTAAAGTCATTTACGCATTTTATTGTGCTGTCTCACAGTTTGTATCCTTTATTGAAACTGAGAATCGGGTAATTTAATCGCTCGTGTTTTAGTGCAGGTAATTTAGCAAAATTAAGTTTATTATGTGGCTTGCCGTGGGTGGAAGCGGTAATGCAACCACCCCACGCTCGCAAATGGGACTCGCCCATAAATAAAGCGTCAGTCGAAAGCTGATAGCGATTGTTTAATGGCACTAGTCAGCGGGTATAAATATTTGCTCCCGATAGCCCCGACAGGAGATAGTCTCTGATACGTTAACAATGTTACTTGTTATGCGGCGCGTAGGCGTATTATTACTTCATTTTGATATCTTAATATACATCTCAGAGTAATAAAAATATATGAAACACATCTGAGAAGCTCTACGTAGACACTAACGCAATGATTTTTTGTTGCAGCCCATTCTTCGGAGAAGAGTTCAACTTTGAGGTGCCTCGAAGATTTCGCTACCTCTCCATATACGTGTTCGACCGTGACAAGCATCTCAAACAGGACAAGGTGCTCGGGAAGGTGGCAATCAAACGAGAAGATCTTCAGCGATATAACAACAAGGACCACTGGTTCGCCCTTCGACCCGTGGACGCAGACTCAGAGGTGCAAGGCAAGGCGTACATCGAGCTCACACTCGAGGACTCAAGAAAGCGGTTACGAGTCGAGCCGAAGCCTCCCGACCCGGACCCGACCGCCGACAACTGCTCGACGAAGGGTCGCGGCAACAACCTCGTCAGACTCTCCGAGTACTGCAAAGAGAGCATGAGGTTCGGCTCTTGCTCGAGTTCCACGAGCAAGAAGCTCCTGAGCGCCGCTTCCACCGAACCCTCCCTCTCATTATCCCGATCTGAAAGTTTAAAAGACCGAGCGCAGTGGGCGGCGGCGAGAACGAAACCACCGATGCACGCGATGTCAGAGTCTGAGGACACGTCGCCTGCCCCCACCTCCGCCGACTACTGGTCCGATCCGGAACGGCATTGCGCGGCGCGAGTCGGACCCGACATGCTTAGACTCCGCGTGCTGGAGTGCTCAGAGTTGACGACGAAGAACGGCCAGTGTGACCCGTTCGCGCTCATCACGCTGCTCTACTCGAATGGAAGAAGGATAGAGAGGCGGACGAAGCCTCGGAAGAAGACGGTGAACCCGCAATTCGATGAGATATTCTGTTTCGATCTCGTTATGGAAGCCGACCCAAAGGATAAAGATACTTCTCAATCTGTAAGTTATACTCTTGTTTCAACAACCATAAAAGACTTGGTGAGGCAGTCCTGTCCGATTTTTAGAATCCCCGATTTCAGGTTAAGTCATTTAGCTAGAGTATAGGTAGGTAACGCTGTTCCATTTATCTATAATGCAGGGTTTGCTTTGAATGTATGTATGTGGATGGATCATAATGAAGACTGCTCTGAATAGTTCCAATAGAGGCGCTTATCTTCTTGGAAACCTATCAAATATATGGGCAATTTTGATAGAGGAATCTATTATATTTCAAAGGTCGCATATCTCTCACCAACCCAGTGTGGCGGGGCGTCTCTCAGACACTTCCATAGTAATTCTCCCGGCAACATACAGTGCTCCCAAAGTTATAATGCGCATAGAAATCTATAGCCGAGCGGCCGGACGTACCACGTGACCTTACTGTTGTGTACAAAGTGTAGGGAAATACGAACTTTGCCGAGCAGTGGCGAAGATTCGTATGCGCATTATAAGTTTGGGAGTACGTACTGTACTATCATCTTCCCAACTACAGAGGGCTTCAGTATGTAATGTTGTGTTGCAGGCGGGTGTGGCATGCGAGGCGCGCGTGTCGGTGTGGCACGAGGGCGCGACGCCGGTGTTCCTCGGCGAGGTGCGGCTGCAGCTGCGGCAGAACGCGCCGGCGCCGCTCAGGGCCTGGTCTGTACGCTTTTATATACATTCGTTACTATTTACCGTTCTGTGTACACCTTGCACCTTATTTAACTTGTTCTGCGGATGAGGTGGGCGCGATGTCGGGCCACCTGTGCCTGTTGTGGTAAAACGTGACGATTGTAGGTACTGGTGTTAGTTGACGTTTAGTCAGTAACATCAGCGGTGCAATACGCTGCCCTTAAGTGGGAAGAAGAAGTTTAAGTTACAGAGGACCTCCCTTCATTAACCTTGGAGTTGGTATTGGCGGTCCACTATAACCTAAACTAAGTAGTAACGTAGCGTGTAGCTCTGTTCTGCGGATTGTTCTATGTGCTGTTCAATGAAAGATGGCTGAAGATGGCGTAGAGCTGACAAGACGTGGTAACGAGCATCGCAACTGTGTATTAAGAGGCCGACGGAGCATGCGTAGTTCATACAAACGATATACCAAAACCATTTGTAAGTCATTTATTATCCTAGAGTAGTGTGTGTTTATTCCGATCGGATTACAGAATATCGAGGTTCCCAAGTATATATTTTGATAGGACACTGGTTTAAAGACGAGATTTAAGGAATTTAAAATCAGTGTTCTTATTTAATATATTTGAGAACCTAGATATTCCGTAATCCGATCGGAATTAATACGTCCTATCTGTTCAATTTAAAATTTATTTTGGCATTTCGTTTGTATGAAATATGCATGCTCCACGCCGGCCTCTTAAGGTGGTTAAACCAAATCCCGGTGCAAAATGCACATCATAACATTGTTTTCCTTACTTTTAAATAAAAAGTATGCAAAGATTGCATTTTAATACAATTAGCGGAAATTTAATAGTAATAATTAAGTTTTCACATTCAAATTATATCATTTTATGATTTACATTTTAATTGCTTTCCATTAACAAACTTAAAAGCATATTTATCGTTGTAATGGAATGTAATCAAAATGTCAGTCACATAACATAATTTGAATGCGAGAACCCTATTATTAGAAATAAATTTCCCCTAATTGCTTTAAAGCACAATTTTTGCATACCTTTTATTGTAAAGTAAGGAAAACAACATTATGATGTGCATTTTGCACCGAGATTTGATTTAACCACCTTAATGGGTTTCGCAAAGTGTCTGTAATTTCCAGGTTTTTTTACCGCTAACCAGCAGTCGACGTTGCAGGTACTTCCTGACGTCGCGCGCGGGCGGCGCACTGTCGCGCGGCGCGACGCCCCCCGGCACCCGCCTCTCGGCCCCCGGCGGCGCCACGCTGGGCTCGCTGCGGCTGCTGCTGCAGTACACTGTGGACCACGTGTTCCCCCTGCACCACTACCGGCGGCTGGAGGAGCTCTTCCTCAGGACTGTTCATCAGAAGGTATTTCACATTGTAAGGCTGTTTTCATTATCGCGTCCCTACACACCTGTATTTGTTTGTTATGTATACGATCTAATTAATGTTATTTAAATTAAACCAAAAAATTCACTTAAAACAACATTACAAAAGGAACACAACTGCGGAATTTAAAAATATTAGGGTACTAATTTTGAAAACACATTGTGAATTTTGTATTAGCAGGTTAATTTTTTAGGGTTCCGTAACCAACGGGACCCTATTACTAAGACTCCGCTGTCCGTCCGTCTGTCACCAGGCTATATCGCATGAACCGTGATAGTTAGACAGTTGAAATGTTCACAGATGGTGTATTTCTGTTGCCGCTATAACAACAAATACTAAAACCGGCCAAGTGCGAGTCGGAGCCGCGCAGTCCCATACAACAGACATGATTTTTTTGCCCTTTTTATAGATGGTACCGAACCCTACGTGCGCGAGTCCGACTCGCACTTGACCGGTTTTTTGTTTTGTGCGGTTATGTTTCTTCAGGAATTTGTTTTAGTATGATTATGTAGTTTTATTGAAAGGTCCATTAACACCGTGTAAATTATTGATCATTTTAAACTTCCTAGTTTCTTGGGTGTTGAGTTGAGCGTACATTTGGTTTGGCTTTGAGCCATGAGCAATCCTTGTGCATATGCAAGGACTCATTGTGTTGGGCAAATGACAGATACACAATGTAAAAGCCTTAGAATTTATTGCTTCAATGCGATAAAGGCATGTTTAGTTGGCGCCAAGCCAAGTCTGAGATATTGCTGCCTATGAGAATACTAATCATTTATCTGTGTTTTTCCAACCAATAAATCTAAATGGTTCGCATTGCACAATCTCTTTTTACGACGACAAAATTGATTACCTCAGAATTGCTACATTAAGGACGTGCTGTCTTTAATGATACACTTTCTCATTGCCGTCATCAATAAAAGCTCGATTTAATTAATTTTTATTAGACCCTAGCCCTTACCCGCGGCTCCGCTCTCGTTTATTTAATCTTTGCCCCGTTTTCGGCTTGGGCGATGTTTTATGCACACCCCTTATAGCCCATGTGCTGACCTGAGTCACTACGGGAATAATAAAAAGACGCATCAAATCCGTGGAGTAATTCTAGAGTTAAAACGAAACATACAGACAAAAATTCTAAAAAAAAAAGTTTTGTCTTCAGTACCAGTACCAATAACCTATGTCATTTAAAATTTCGCGAAAATATTCAATGTACAGACACGACTTTTTTACTATTTTATTGTTTGTATAGATTTACCACGAAAGCAAAGCTACAGTGAACGTAATGAGTAAAGGAATGTGACTGCAGTAGGCCTATTCTCAGTCTGCCTTCTCGATCGTAAAAACCCATTTTATCAGTCGAACTCAATACATTTTAGATGAGTTTTAGACATCTCGATTCGATTGATTCTCCGGAATTGCCCCCCAGGCGAAATAAGTTTCGAACGCCGTAATTTTTTAAAATTTCTGTCCCTATTTTCTTTATGACCCGGGCCAACAACTAGGCTCCCTTAAATTCAGATTTTCAGGATAACAACACAACACCGCATAGCCAAAGCCACAAAGAATATAAATAAAAAGCTTCACAAAACGAAGAGATGACAATTGTAATGTTATTTGTTCCAGCCAATAACGACGTCAGCAGTGTACATCTTGGGAGAAATAGCGTCAAGTAAAACAGACGCAGCGCAGCCGCTAGTGAGGCTGTTCACTCACCACGACCTCATAGTGCCGGTGGTCAAACAGCTCGCTGATGCTGAGATATCGCAGTTGACGTGAGTCCCTACTACTTTGTTAAATAAGGTGACTTTAATTTGTGCAGCCAAATTCTTACTGAAGACTCAGTGCTCAGTAACAAGGTTCGATTACCCTTTTTGTGAAATTCGTAAATTATTCTTTTCTTGTTCCTTACAAACGCAAGCTCAGCCCCGAGTCAATTACTATGGGACGTCAAGATTTTATTTTACGAAATCAGCAAAAAGTGTTATCGATCCTTGATCACTTACCAAGCCTCCAGTATGAGGTTGGCTGTATAAATTAAAGTCAGCCTATATACTCCCCTGTGTCGTAGAACGGCTACAGAAACTACAAACTACAGATGGAGACATCTGCTACAATCCAGACATCCATCGCTTTTTATTTATCAATTGTTGCATAAAAGCCCTTCTTAATTCAGCTCTATGTTGTAGGAAGCTAAATAACTCAGATACAACCAGTCTCAAAGTACAATTTCATGGGTAGGTCCATTACTCAAAGACAAACTTTCAACAACAGTTACAGATAGCGCGCGAGTTCATGTCCATCCTGAGGAATGCGATAGTGCTGTGACCTAATTAGTAATCAATGTATGGTAATGTCGATAATTTCTACCGATTTTGCCAACAGCTGTAATTTGGTTTATTACTTTATATTATTATTTTATCGACTCAAGGTAATTTTGCAAATTATGAAATAAAATAAATGTGATAGTATGTTTATTGCTAATAGAGAAAAATATTTTATAAAATGCAATTTAATCACTATCAGATGCAAAGAGATAGATAGAGTCGGAATTAGTATCTTAGCCGTCGTTGACTTCAATTACGAATTTGTCGATCATATTTTCCATTAGTACGTCTTTTAATTTTCGGTATCGACAAGCGCGCGTCACAACCGTCAAGGACAACCCTCGACTGCTGACTAATGCGGCGAGGTGGGTGAAAGCGGGGCGAGCTGCCCCCGTGCTTCGCCTCTGGCCCCGATGGACATGAACTCGCGCGCTACGAGTATCTTGTACCTACATTTAAATTTTAAGGCCTTGTCAGACAGAAAACATAGCGTTGTCGTGGTGACATGACAGGGTATTGTTCGTAGGGTGTTTCTATGTTTCTGCGTCATCAGAAAACTGGCAAGGCTTTAAAACCAATAACACACAGTTCATCATAATAGAACCTTCTAAAGGACTCCAGATCCCTATCCCCTAAGATACTTTATTTCCAATGATAATTATAGTGATCCATTGTATTGAACAGAGACGCCACAACGATATTCCGCGGCAACACCCTCGTCTCCAAGATGATGGACGAAGCGATGCGGCTGACTGGCGCCGCGTACCTCCGCTCCGTGCTGAGGCCGACGCTAGCCGCCGTGCTGGCCGAGAGGAGACCGTGCGAAATCGACCCCGCGCGCGTCAAGCCCGCCGCCGCCGTCACCGCCAACCTCGCCAATCTGAAGGACTATGTCGAAAGGGTAAGTGACCCGACGTGGTTTTGGCATTCTGAGGTTAGGAATCGACATCATTTCATTTCAGGTAACCCTTTGTTTTCAATATTTATATTGAAAGTCTGCGTAAAAATAAAGCTTACGTATTTTTTATTTTGTTTTATTGTGTGTTTTAATGCTTATTTTAATTTTTTCTTATTCACTCATTTTAAAAGAACGTAAGTCGCAACTGAGGATTTCAAACTCGATGTACAATGCAAGGGATTATTAAAAAAAAACTTGGTCACAATGACATGACCATTGTTTTTTTTTAAATACGGAATGAACTTGACAGCAAAGGTCCATTGTTTTTTTTAAAATACGGAATGAACTTGAAAGCAAAGGTAATTGTTTTTAAAATCCTGTGTTTATCAACATTTGATTTTTTTTAAATCTCTTCATTTGATAATGAATTAATTCTGAAAAAAATATATGATGCTCAGTAGGCCAATGTCTCGAAATGGTTTTTAGTTTTGTACCAATTATTTATTAATTTGTAATGTTGTCGATTGAAGGTTGAATCGTGGTTCAAAATGTGACAATGTTTAAGAATGTAATATTTGCCGAAAAATGCATTTTATCTATACTAATAATAAAGTAGTAAAAATGTTTGTACATTGAATACTTTGCGAATTTAAAAAAAATGCGTTGTTAGTATTTTACTGAGGCCAAAATCACAATTTTTAGAATGTTTGTCTGTCTGTTGTACTATTAATTTCAGATGCTATATAGGATATGATATGACCTTGAAATACCTATCTGAGTGCGTTAGCAACGTTGACGGGAGTGCGCGAATGAATGAGACGCACATAGTGTGCTAACAAACACAGACACAGAGTCCTATCCTAATAGCATTTGAAACGGATGGTATGTTTCGTTTTAACTCGAGATCCGCTCAACGGACTTGAACGCGTTTTTTATTATCGTCGTAGTGGCCCTAGTCAATACATAAGCTATACAGCCCTTTCTTTCCCTTTGCCGTTCATTAATTATAGGAGTTCAGTAATAATGCTGAGTGTCTCCTCCAGGTGTTCGCTGCGATAACATCGTCTTACTCGGCGTGCCCCACACAGATGTGTCGACTGTTCGACGCCCTGCGGCAGTGCGCCGCGCGCCACTTCCCGAGGAACGCGGAAGTTAGATACTCCGTGGTCTCCGGGTTTATATTCCTGAGGTTCTTCGCGCCCGCCATACTGGGGCCGAGGCTCTTCGATCTCACTACTGAACAAATTGTATGTTTGTTGTAATATACACGGTAAAATTGTTGCTTTATACATTCTTACAAACCACTTTGAATTAAATGAAATACATTTATGTATGGTACATTCTATACACGTATTTCAAGTCAGGATAAAAACAATTATAATAAAAATGATAAAGAAAAATTCATAAAGTTTGGCTTCCCTACTTTTTATAAAAAAATTAAAATACAGGAATAAATGTTATGGAATAAATAAATAAGTACAACAAAGTTGATCAATAAATTGCCTTACTCTATAATCTAACCATTCGATTAGTTTTGCTAAGAAGAAGGGCAAGAAACTTAGCAAGGTCTATTCCTTTATTAACCGTTTTGGGAAGTTTCGGGTTAACTAAAAGTACGGAAAATGAGATATTATTTAAACATAAAACAAACAAATCTATTTTTATGAAGTTTCCATTCAAGTTAATTTTCGGAACCCATGCATTTTGTGCAACGTGAACTTGACACACTTTATTCGTAGAAATAGTAGAGATCGTTATCAGTCTGCAACCTTAACTTTACACCATGACATTTAGTTCCCAGGCATTTTAACACCATTTGTTTTAAACGTAAAACTCTTCGTTATCTACAATAATTAACGTTTTTTGCTTCTGACAGAGATTTTAGGTGATAAATATACGATAAATTCACCGTGAATATATTTTCCAGGACCCCCAAACAAACCGGACCCTGACCCTGATCTCTAAGACGATCCAGTCGCTGGGCAACCTCGTGAGCAGCCGGTCCGCGCAGCAGGTCTGCAAGGAGGAGTACATGGCCGAACTGTACAAGAGCTTCTGCACGCCGAGACATGTGAGTTGCGACATCACTTGAACCCCTGACCCTGATCTCTAAGACGATCCAGTCGCTGGGCAACCTCGTGAGCAGCGGGTCTGCCGAGACATGTGAGTTGCGACATCATTTCAACCGCTCTAATTGCTAAAACGAAAAGGACAAAGACAAAACTGTTGGAAACTGAAAATAATTTTACTTTCTTGTTATCATGTTTCAATTATAAAACTGAAAACCATGCACCTACTTAATTTATTTAGTTTTATTTGATTATTTATTTAAAAGTCAAGGATATAATATAATATATCGTTACTTTCTGTCTCCCTTTTGTATTCTTGTAATTTTCTTTGTGTCTGTACGGTGATTTGGATTTAATCTGTTATGCTGTGCAGTTAATAATACATAAATAAATAAATAAATAATTTGTTTTTACACTCAATTAATTGTATACGGTAAGACATTAAGACATTTTCATTCATAATTAAGGTTACACGTCAAGAAAATGGTTCAGCTACAAAAGTAGTCTTAAAAAAATAATAAAATTAATCATAACAATAAAAAAAGAAATAGATCTAATTGTAATTATTCCATGTCAAGTAAATGTAAAATTAAACAATGTCAAAAATTTAATTATTTAAAGTAACATCATAAATGTCAAAGGATAAAATTAATTAATAACAGATTTAAAATGTCAAAAAATTCTAATAAGTCTAATTACAAAAAAAAAACTTTGTTTCTTTAGCAATTCATCCACACTATAGGACGTCTGCTCGAGAAGCCAATGTTTCAGCTTCGACTTAAACGAATTAACAGTAGTTGCGGCGTCGTATTATAATATATTATGTAAATAAACAATAAAAATATATGACATTTTAACTTGCATTAAATTTTGTTTTTCCGTGTATTTAGAATGATTTAGCATACCTAACAAATTTTTGGAATAAAATGTCATGGTTTGTTTGTGCAATCAGTAGTTCATTTATACACGCGTAACGTACATACCTACATAATACTCACGCCAGTCTCCCAGAGGGGTGGTAAACAGACCTCTTTCCAACATCTATCAATCTAGTCATTGTAGCTCTTCTATTCCGAATGCCTTTACTTTGCCCTACTTCAGTATGCCGCCAATTTGGTCGACATACGTCCTTCGTCGGTCGAGCTTTACCTTCCACTATATATTTCTTTCGTCACTCTACTTTCATTCATTCTCTCTACATATACGAGTTTGTCCAAAACACTGAAGCATTCATTTTTATATTCTAGTCATTACATCTTCTTTCATGCTGCATCGATCGATATTTTTCATTGTCAAATATGATTTTAACACCTAATATAGAATCTTAACAAGTAAAATATTTATATAATTGTAATTATTTTTATTTGTTTATAATATATTTATGTAATTTTTATTAATTTATGTATTTAGTATTTACCTACAAATCTACTTATCTATTTTATTTATTAGTACATTAATGTTTTTTTTTCTCGCTTATTTTTTTTATATCTTTAAGTCTTTCTGCACGCCTGCCTCTATTCATTTCTTGTACTTTCTGTCGAGTTGACTGGGAGAAAATGCTTTTAGCATTAAATCCGCCTGTTGTACATGTAACTTTTGTTTTGTGCAATAAAGTATTTAGAAAGAAAGAAAATTAATTTTAAATCCGCAATTTCGGAGTTTAGGAGCACATTGACTTTTCTTGCAAAACAGATGTTTTAGTACGTAAACAACCAAACAAACCTTTGATAATGCTTTAACAGCGAAACCGGTAAGGGAGATTAATATAAATAAGTGGACAAGTACAAGTGTTTATCAAACAAAAAAAGATGTTTTAGTGCTAATGAGATGTTTTTTTTGCGACAGGTGCAAGCAATAAAGCAGTTTTTGGAAATAATCTCAACAAGTACAGATACCCAGAACAACAGCATACAAGAAACACCAGTTCTACTCAAAGAAGGGTGAGTTTATCACTATATTACATTACTGAACTCTTCTATTTCTTCCTGTTTGACTCTGATTAGGTATTTATCCAAATTGTTGTCTGTCCATGCCTTCGATTGGATTAGATATGGGTAGGTATTTGTATCTAACTTTCCATGCTTCACCTTCAAAGATTTCGTGAAGGAAATCCATGTGAATGTAAACGCTTACTGTAAATGCTACGTGTGATGTCTGCGGCAAACGTTCTCGTATGAGTTTGTAATGATGTGCGTTATTGCAGGACGATGATCAAACGGTCGGAGGGGGTGAGGAACGGGGGCGGCGGCTCGCCACGACGACGCTGGACCAGAGCGGCGCACACGCACGCCAAACGGAGACATTTTAGACTTACCAGGTAGATGATGTTTAATTAACCACTATTCATACGAGAAAGTTACGAAGACTATAACTTAATACGCTGTTTGATAGACGTACAAAATTAAATGAACTATCTTTTACTCTTGACATCTCAAACAATCTATAATTTCATTAAATGCATTTTCGTACCCTGCCCTTTTCGATAAATAAGGTTTTCAATACATTTATTTATATCTTCAATTATCATAAAATATGTACACAAATGTTATTTTTTTGGATTCTGACATCCCTTATAGTTAATCTTTTTCATTCTGCACTGAAATTTGCCATGTACGGACAGAATTCGGTTGTTTTTTTCGATGTGCATTTTTGTCTGCTTTTTGGAATAAATAAAGGAATTCAATTTATTTTATAAGTATTTTAGTATTTACTTTACAGAAAGTGACGTCATCATATTAGGTTGACTGGTCGGATAAACGTCAATCTCTAGGATGCGTTAAAAAAAATCGCCTATAGAAATGTGTTATGATGGCATCACTGAAGGTCAAATGAAAGACATCGCTTTTATTTAAGTAATAAACGATATGCACGCTTATTTTAAATTCTATCTATTGAAAACAGTTAAGGAAATCTATTCCTTAAAACGGTTTTCGAATCGTAAAAATTGGTAAAAAAGAGAACATTCCAATTACACAATAGCCAGGGATAAAATGAAAAAAAAATCGGCTCTTTAATATATTAATAAAAGGAGTGTATTTTCAAGCAGATTGAACGTTCATTGTCGCCACCCGTCCTCTGGTACGCCGTACGCTTGACAGTACCGTTTGATTCCAGCGGTGAACTGACGTGGTCGCGTTGCGGCGCGAAGACTCCCGCGCATCGACTGTCGCTGTCGGGAGTGTTGGCCGTGGCGGCGGTCGAACACCCGCCGGCCGGCGCGCCGCTCGGGGCTAACAACATCTTCCAGATAGGTAAGTGCTACATTCGTGATCTGTTTATTTGAGTGGTGTGCTTACGTCACATGTAGTTGGTGAAAAGTTACTGACAGAAGTAAACGTCATCGTCGGTGCCCTTGGTCTGTAATATTTTAGCACGTTCAAGATTTTAAACAGTCGAAACATTTTAGTAGTTCGTTCGTACATTGTTAACTCTGCCCTACCATGAAATGTTCAGAAGTGTTAGCGCTAACATGACTAAAAAGCAAGAAGTTATTAAAGGAAATGGAGTTATATTTATCTTATCAATCACTCATGTATTATGAGTACCAAAGTATGAGAAACCAACTACCAAAGTTGTTTGAAAGACTTTATTTATTTTATTTGCCGATGATTGTATTTATTCTTTTTCGGATAAAGTTCCTCCATATTTCTGGATATTTTGCTTTTCATATATTTTTGCGGCGCTATTTTTAATAAATGCCTTAGTATTGCACATTTAAAGAAGGCATATGAAGAGACATTACAATCCTAAATTTAAATTCAGAATACTAAATTACATACAAAAAAAAAATTGTATGTACAAGGCATTAAGATTCCAAGAGCCCAAAATTGTCCAAAACGTTAAACTATAAAATTGCATTGATAGAAAAAAAAAAGTCAGCTCTATACTACTAGCTTTGACCGACTTTCTATAAGTACTATAGTAGCTGCATTCTGACTGACCAACACAATTTGTATAGTTTATTTTAAGTTTTATAACAATATTTTATTTAATTCGTCTGAAAAAAAGAGGAAAGCAATGTTAACATAATTTCCATTAAACATTAGAACGTTTTGTATGTCGTGTAGTGCACCGTGAGAGGGTGCTGTTCGTGCAGGCGGGCAACTGCGTGGAGCGCGCGGAGTGGGTGCGGCTGCTGACGGCGCTGTGCCGACCCTCGCCCGCGCAGCCGCAGCACCGCGGCTACTACACGGGCACGCACTGGACCTGGTATGTACACGCTTCATATACCCACACCAGGAAAATATAAAACTGCTCTAGGAGAGCCATATTTGCTTTTATGATTACACCCTCATCCTCTCATACACCCACACCCTCAAAACACACATTACCTTACAGGGATGCGCTAAAAATCAGCGCTGTTTGGATCATTACTCATTCATTACTTATGATCCGACAGCACTTGCTGAGCGCATAACCTTTTGTCAAAGAATTTATCTATCATCATATATTTTTTTCTTGTTTCAACAACATTTTCTTATTTTTCTTACACATACACACAAACCATCACCACGCTTTGACAGCATTCGACCTTTGACTTTCGACTTTTTTGACCTTTCAAAGTTTGTTTTGTCAGTACAAGAAATTAATTCTATTGGTTTTCGGAAACATGGCGAGGTTTTTTATTTTCCTGGACATGCTTTAAGACAGACATCGGTCCACCACACCCTGCAAACTGGCCAGGAGCTACTCAATTTTTTGGTGTGTGGTTGCATCGCGGGCGATACGAGCGACGGGAGTCATCTTTCCTCACCCAATCGCTTGAACTAGTTAAGCTATAATAGACTCTTCAAGTTGCTGCTTGGGACCAAGCCTCACTCTAATAATTATAGTTGGCCAGCATTTGAATGCAACATTTCTCCTCGTCTGATTTGAAGAATCTTGACAATTCGTCACAACGAAAACAAGGCTGCATATTTGATATTTTTAAATATTTTTTCTGTATTGCTCGACCAACTTGTGATGAATGTTTCCCTTGTGTCGACAGTTGCGTTAAAACGGACCCAGCGGCGGAAGGGTGTGGCGGGCAAGTGGACGCGTCCATAGAGACGGACGTGCTGGACACGGACCGCGCCCACGAGGCGCTGATACAGGGCCCCGCGACGCTGGCGCTGCGGCTCGACCCGGCGCGCGACCTGCAGAGGCTGCATGCGCTGCTGGTGGCGCACTCGCAGCGACTGGACGAGCGGCTGCATCGCCCGCATGGTCAGTACATCCCGACACAATCTACTGATACAGGGCCCCGAGAGACTTAAGTATTTGGAGGTTCATCCATCCATCAGCCTGTCATCGTCCACTGCTGGACATAGGCCTTTCCAATATTTCGCCACTCTTGGCGGTCCTCCGTCCTGCTCATCCAGCCGCCACCCCCAACGTCCTTCAGATTATCGGTCCATCGGGCACGAGGTCGGCTTACGCTACGCTTTGCTGTACCTGGTCTCTATTCTAACGCCTTTGAACCATTTGAAGGTTATTTGATTTAAATACTTACTTCGTTAGTTACCAAGTTCTTTTACTATAAAAAATCCAGCCATCCATCCATTACCCCGTGTTCGTCCACTGCTGGACATAGGCCTTTCCCAAAATAAGTACAAAAAATAGTCATAATTAATCAATCCTGTTGGAAGGATGTTTTGAAACTGCGTATTGCTTAACAAAAATAGCGCAAAATCATTAGTTTTTCTACTCGGAAATGTTTTTTTCAGTATTGTGTAATTTTCCCAGACGGCAGTATAGAGGAGCGCGAGGCGGAGGCGGCGACACTCCGCGAGTTGCAGGAAGCCATGTTCGATCTTGAGCACCGGCATCGCATCTACAGGCGATCGCTGGCCAGGGAAACCAAATATGGCAGCAAGTGAGTGCTTATTACTCATTAAAAATTTTAAAAACTTAGAGCCCTTTACCGAATCCTCTGAATCTGCACGGCTGACATTTAGTAGTTATTTGCAGAATGCACTGAGACCCTTTGGAAAATCTTTTTATCAGTTATGTTGTCAAATGAAGTATATTTTCAAGCACATTATTTTATTTTACTTTGTTTAGATTATAATATATTTGCATAGACGGAACCCTGCACGTTGAGTACAACGTGAATTTGACTTCGCACATTTTATCACACATAACATTTCTGCCGTCAGACAAGCTCCGATCGGCGACGACAACTACCTCCACCTGGCGGGCGCGGCGGGCAACATCGAGAGCGGCGCCTTCATGTGGCGAGCGTGGCGCAACGACACCTCCCCCACCGTCGACCTCGACGGCAAGACGCTCCCCCTGCACTCCTCCACGGACATCGGCAGCTCCTCCGAGTCGCTCAAGCTGAGCCGGCACGCGGACGAGAGGTCCTCGGGCAAGTCGAACAGATCCACGGGCTCCGGCTACCTGACGATGTCCTGTCTCA
The DNA here is from genome assembly GCA_910592155.1 of Ypsolopha scabrella. Classification (NCBI taxonomy): domain Eukaryota; kingdom Metazoa; phylum Arthropoda; class Insecta; order Lepidoptera; family Ypsolophidae; genus Ypsolopha; species Ypsolopha scabrella. The sequence continues at coordinate 11,856,010 of OU342962.1, read as the reverse complement.
AGCACGAGCCCAGTGAGGACAGCGACGCGTCCACCGAGCGGCCTGCCCGCCCCCCGCGCCCGGCGCGACCCCCCGTCTGCGAGTACGTGGACGTGGCTCCCCGAGCGCCCGGCAGGAGACCGCGCGCAGACCGAGACCACTCGTGCAAGGAGTATGAACTCATGGCGGACTTCATGTCGCTGTCGCGCACGGACGCGCCGCCCGCCGTACCTCCCCGCGCACCCTCCCGCCCGCCTCGCCCCGCACCCTCGCCGCTCGCCTCCCCCGCCTCACCGCCACCCACACCCGAGCGACCGTTAGACACCATCTCTAATGACGACAGTCTACTCGACGAGCTAAGGAGAGACACTTATTGCGTTCTCAAAGTTTGTGAAGACGACACTCCGGACGAAGAATTTAAGGAGATCGAAGATAAGGAACCCTCGAATAACAAGGAGAAGGAAGACTATGGCATTTTCACCAGAATAAGCATTCAGAGAAAATCGAATCCCATAAAAACTCATCCGCATTCAACGAAACCGTTGAAGACTTCAAATTCTACGTCAAACGTGAGCGAGGCCGCGCATTCATCACGACCGTTGACGGAGAGATTAACGCCGTTCTTCCTAAAAAAGAAACCGAAGCCTCCCGAAGAATCGAAGGAGGCTAAGAGCACAAAAAAGGATGAGAACCTGATCGGTCGGCTGACGCCGCGGTTCAGTCAATCGCGCCTCTATACTCGCGGACAGTCGTTGGAACTAACACCGGCGGAAACGAGACGAATAGAACGTTCCGCGACGACGGTGAGCGTGCCGGCGCGGCCCATCAACTCGTCCATAGTCGCCAACCTCAAGTTCCTGAGCTTGCACCGGTACGGCGCGCAAGACGATGTCCAGTGCCGCCGCTTTGTGCAGACGTCGGGCGATGACGCATTCGACGCCCCCCCCGCCGACTCGCCCGCCACCTCGCCGGATGCGGGGGCGGGACCGGCGGGCGCGGGGGGCGACAATAAGGATGTTCTCGAATACGTGGTCGAGAGCGGACAACTGGAGGGCTGGCGCGAGCCCGCCATGCCATGTCTACTAGCCGCCACTACCAATGATATTAGACTATAGACACTACGTCATTCTCTCATTAAATATTAATTTCGACCTAAGTTAGCGTGGATCCGAGTCCACGAAGCGATTGTAAATGAACTAGATAAGCGTATATTTATTTTGTGGTATATTTCGGGAGTGGAGCGTGTGCCTCGTGTAGCGATAGGGCGTGTAGTTAACTCCTAGTTTAATACTCAAGAGGTGCCAAGGGACTCGACTTACTTAGCACTTATCATTGCGAAATTCTAAACTACGTTTTAAAAGATATTGTTACATTGTTCGGGTGTTTATCGAAGCTAAGATTCTATTATACTCGTTAACGGTTTCTATTGCTGATATTTTTGTTACTCATACGAATTTTCATAGCTATTTTTTTTTATTCAATGAATGATGCATAAACAACTAAACTTATTAGTGTATTTTACACATTTTAAAATGTATGTGTTGTGATAGAATGTATTTTGTAGAAATGTCTTTTATAAATGTTGTTAATAGCAGAAATATATTGTAAAATATCTTTTTATGTAACTGTAGACTTGTAGAGAATATTAATGAACATAGGCCATTGTCACAGGTGCCCGAATGGTCTAGACACAAGTATAACCAAACAGAATATAATTTTTATGTAAAGGGAGTGATTTTTACCCATTTTACAACACTCCTTTCGTGCACCCGCGATAACGGTCTAGTGGTGCGGAAGCAAATATTTTTCTCAATAAATGTGCTGCTTGGTAGAGATTAATGTTAGCGACTACTAACACATAAAACAATTCTTGATCTCCATCATTGGATTTGCTTCGATACATGAACATACATTCAATTACTACTAAAATGTACTTAAATTTCATAATAACAACACAAACATATTTATCATAAAGATCAATGCTTTTGGGCTTAAAGTGTTATATAAGTAATGGCCTTATGTTGCAACAAACGCCTAAAACCTGGCCTTCACTTTGTTTTTTTTGCCGCTTGTGGTGCGCAAACTGTGATGAGATGAACATACTTTTATCCATTGCATTGGCTCAAATGTCTGTGGCTCAAACGCTCTTACAAAGCCATATTTTTTTACAAAGATTTTTTCCGAGTCGTGATGGAGTGCAAATTAATTTAACTGCATGTCAAGGATCATTTGTAAACTTAACAAACATTATGCATAAAATGTTGTCCTTGAAGTATTTAAGAATTTGATTTAACATTTAAGATGAATAAAATAATGTACAAATTAATGTTTCTTAAAAGTACCTATATAATGTTATTTATTTCACCTATTTTCAATTTTGTTAAATAAAACTTCACATGTTCAATTCTAACAAGTAATTTTCATTACGAGTCCTCAAATTACGAAGAAAAAGTTGGACGCGCCAGTTTTTGCATGTGTCAAAAGACCGGAATGATTGCATTTTTATTGTTAAAAATATTTACTCTATCGATGTTGGTAAGGCGGCGTTTTTCAGCAAATTGTTAGTCAAAATACCTACATAAAACTTACAAAAGAATTTTGTAAAATTGAAAATCTTTTTTCCCAAAGTAACAAAAATACCTTCAAAAAAGGTAGATTTGACGTTTAAACGTTTATGGTAATTTTAAAGCGATTTATTTGATAGTTTTTTGTTAGGGTTCCGTAACAGAAGGGCGTCACACAGGACCCTAATTAATACTTAGCCTCCGCTCTCTGTCAGTCCGTTTGTCCTTCCATCTGTTGCAGAGGTTCACAGCTTCAGCCGTATATGGTACAGATCATGCATCATAACATGTCCCCTGACGTCATGTTGGCATCACTGCTTGTCAAACTTTTGCTGTCATGTTGTTTGACAGTCAGATTTTTCAAAATTATTTGATTAATACTTTTGCAGGCATATCGGAAAAAAGCGTTCACATTAAGTCGTCTGGAAATAATCGTCAAAAACGTAAAAAATGGGAGCTTGACTTTAAAACAAACTTCGTCGAGCTAGAACAAGAAATAAAAAATACCGTTTTGGTACAGAGATACATGTATAGATATTCATACCATTAGCTTAAACGTATTGTCTGCAAAATAAAAATCAATAATTGATAATTTTTGTTTTTTTATTCTGTACATTTTATTTTCATTAAATAATAGTCTAATTGATTTATAAAAAAACGCAGTTTAGTAAATACTAGCTTTTGCCCGCATCGAAGAGATTTTTTTGGAAATAAGGAAAACAAAAGAATATGATTTTTTTAACGACAATATGCAACGGTCACCATGTTTTACCAAAGTGCTAATAAATACCAATCAAATAAGCCCAAACTTAAAGGGTCCGCTGTTGTCCGTTGAGGAGATCCCGTACCCACCTTCCAGTCCCATCAGCAGACCTTGGTCACCATGTTTTACCAAAGTGCTTATAAACACCAACAAAATAAGCCTAAACTCGAAGGGTCTGCTGTTGTCTGTTGAGGAGATCCCGTACCCACATTCCAGTCCCATCATCAGACCATGGTCACCATGTTTTACTAAAGTGCTAATAAATACCAACTAAATAAGCCCAAACTTGAAGGTTCTGCTGTTGTCCGTTGAGGAGAACCCATACCCACCTTCCAGTACCATCAACAGACCTTGGTCACCATGTTTTACCAAAGTGCTAATAAATACCAACAAAATAAGCCTAAACTGGAAGGGTCTGCTGTTGTCCGTTGAGGAGATCTTGTACCCACCTTCCAGTCTCATCAGCAGACCCTGGTCACCATGTTTTACCAAAGTGCTAATAAATACCAACTAAATAAGCCTAAATTCGAAGGGTCTGCTATTGTCCGTTGAGGAGATCCCGTACCCACCTTCCAGTCCCATCATCAGACCCTGGTCACCATGTTTTACCAAAGTGCTAATAAATATCAATCGAATAAGTCCAAACTCGAAATGTCTGCTGTTGTCCGTTGAGGAGATCCCGTACCTACCTTCCAGTCCCTTTATCACACCCTGGTCACCATGTTTTACCAAAGTGCTAATAAAGACCAATAAAATAAGCCCAAACTCGAAGGGTCTGCTGTTATCCGTTGAGGAGATCCCGTACCCACCTCCCAGTCCCGTCATTACATCCTGGTCACCATGTTCTACAAAAATACTTATCAATGATCGGTATCAAATCAATTATAAACTTAAACTTGAGAGATGTCCTAAAAAAAACATTTACCAGTGGATGATTGAAACCCCGACGATGAGACTACATACGTACGACTACGCAAGTCGTACAAACCACATGATTAATTAAAAATCTTATTGAGTCCTTAAAGAATTTTTATAGTCAGTTCAGTAGTTCTAGATATTACCCAAACAAACAAACAAATCTTTCTTCTTTATATAATAGTGTAGACAAACTTTAACGTGAGTTGATTTGACTGCGTCAAATTCGATATTTTGAAACATGCAGCGCCATTTAATGTATTAAAATAAAAACTATTTCAACGCCAGCTTGCTGAGCCGTTATCCAGGATAGCTTCCCAGAGATGGCGTTTTCTAACCACTTGAAAATAAAAATATTTTAGTTATTGGTCTTTGCTCAGTCAAGAAATATAATTACAGCTTTAATATTTTTTTTACAAAAGGAAATATTTTGTCTGAAAATAAAATAAAAGAATAAAAAGTGAAAACAAATTTTACCAGTCGGGGTTTGAACCCGCGACGATCGACTGTGCTACGGCAGCGAACCTTCCATATGTCTCACTAAATTTCTCATTGCGCTGCTCCCTTTTGTCATAGCGTGATGATACATAACTTTAAACCTTCCCGAAGAATTGCTTTATCTTTCAGTGAAAACTGCATCAAAATCCATTGATTGGTTCTCAAGTTATAAGCGAACGAACAGACAGACAGACGTTATATTTTATACAGTGTGGCCAACTTAGGGGTATACAACTTTTTTTGCCGCCATTTTGTTTGAGCGCCATATTTGACAGTTATTTGATAACAATTATTTCATGTAGATACGGCAAATTCTATATGGAGCGTGTTTCGATTGAACAACGTGTTTTAATTATCTAAACGTTCTACTCAAACCAATCTTCTATTGCGAAAACGCTGAGAAAATTACGAACCATTGTCGGTAAAAATCACCTTCCTTCGCGGCTAGCAATAATTCGTTTGGTGAATAAATTTGAGCAGCATGGCACTGTAACAGATAAACCAGTTCTTCAACAGCCTTTGTTGATCCACGAGCGACCACTGCATCCACGTCGAGTAACAGTATGGTGTGGAATTTGGTCAGGAGGAGTAATTGGACCCTACTTCTTTGAAGATGCTACGGGCGCTGCCGTAACAGTGAATGGAGATCGTTACCGTGATATGATCAACAATTTTTTGTTACATCAAATGAATCAGTTGGGCTTAGAAAACATGTGGTTGCAACAAGACGGGGCCACATGGCATACGACCAGAGACACAATCGAAATATTGAAAAGAATGTTTTCAGGTCAATTAATTTCAAGAAATGGTGACATTGATTGGCCCCCAAGATCACCGGATTTGACAGCTCCTGACTTTTTTCTGTGGGGCTATCTAAAGGGACGTGTCTATGCTAAGAAGCTCTCTGTTTGTTTTTCAAGGTTCTTTATTTGACAGAATAAAAATACAATCGTATGAAACTTACAACATAGTCGGTAGGCACACAAACATAATAATGTTTTGCTTTATAAGGCTTTTACATGCGCCTGTCAAAACTTATGGCAATTATAATAAAATATTTATACATGATTTTTTTTTTCTTTTCATAAAATGAAAACATACCTTAGTCTATACACAATTTGCTGTATTGTATATTTGTTACCATAATTAGGGCCAAAAGGAACAAAAGTGATAAAAACGTAACACGTTTCTTTTGTAGGAATAAGAATAACAAGGACTAACTCATAAAGTTAAAGGTACAACATAATTATTGTTAGTTAACATAGGAAATAATGGGTTAAATGTAAAGAAAACATAACAGAGGGTAGTTTAAAATTATCAGGCGAGAATGACAATGGAATGCGGTCGCGATAGTTAACCGGAGTCAAGGAAATAGTGATGTGGTAATCTGTACGATTGATAAGTATCGACATACGATAGGGTACGTAGTCGGGTTTTTCCGATGGATGAAATTAATTTGTTTGTGTGGTGGGGGTTTTTATCAATTTAAAATTTGTGTGAAATTTTGTGTATATATGATTTAAGTGTAGGTAGGTTGGTAGCGGAATCTAGATTTTTAAGATTCGTATAATACGGGGTATTGAATGATATCTTTAACGCTTTGTTTTGGTAGACTTAGTTCAGCCGCTTACGCTGTTATACGCATAAGGCAGATTACTGATGAAAATACTGCTAGATTAGTATATTTCAGTTATTTTTCCAGCATTATGTCATATTGCGTAATGTTGTGGGGTAGAGCCGCAGATATAGAAGCAGTCTTTGTCTTGCAAAAGAGAGCAATTCGGTCTATTTATAACATGAAGTAGCGAGATTCATTAAGAGAAAAGTTTAAAGAAATTAATATATTTACGGTCCCATGTGAATTTATTTATGAAGTTATTAGATATGTCAGAAAAAATATTGATAATTTCCCGAGGCTTGGTGTGCACCACTCTGTTGAAACCAGAAACAAACATTAACTAGCTTTTCCAAAATTAAGACTTGCCAAAGTAGGTAGGTACCTCTTTTGTAAGACATGGTATAAGATTTTACAATAAGCTTCCAGTGGAGGTCCTCAGTTTGCCTGAAAATAAGTTTAAACTATATATTAAGCAGGGACTACTTAAGAAAGCTTATTATAAAATCAATGATTATTTGGATGATAATGAAGCATGGTGTAATAAATAATAATAATCTTATTCAAAATTGTAATTAATAATTAGCATATTTTAATACTGTATGATTCCTCTAAAGGCTTAAAATTAATTAATATGTAAACTTACTTTGTTAAAGGTAATAGACAATATTAGACGGGTTGACTAAGATATATTTTTTTTCTCGTGACTAATTCCTGCAGTCTTATATTTTTTATGCCTTTACTTGAGTAGGTATGTATGTATAGGTATATATATGATTTTGTATCATATATTTTATTTTGAAAAAAGGAATGTTTCCTAAGTTTCTTGCCTTTCTTCTTAGCAATACTAATCGAATGTTGCGGATGGTTAGGCATTATGTATATATAATATTTTTATTCCTATATTTCTATATTTTATGCAGGTGTATGCAACTTTATTACATTTTAGCCCAACCTTTATATTTTTTGTATGTATTTCCCGTTTTTCTTCATTGCATTATGTATATATAATATTTTTATATTTTTATTCCTAGATTCCTCTATTTTATTTATTTTTATTTATTTATTTACTTAAAAACTTACGACTATCATTTATTTATGCAGGTGTATATTTTATTTCCCGTATTATTATATATTTTTTTATATTCTAAAGATATATTATACTGTTTAAATTAACTTTGACTTGTAGAAAGTATACTTTACGTATCTATTTTGCAAAAATAAATATTTTGATTAGATTTTGATTTTAACAAGCCGAGAAATATTCAACATTTAAAACAGGATAACCGAGACGCAGTCTGTTGGATAGCGCCGGGAATGTGCGAAAATGTGATGAGAAACGCGATAAAAGAGCTCACATTTGTCGCGCTGCTAGAGGTGGACATTTGGCAGATGTTATTTTCCATACGTAATTGCCAAGCCTAAATATAATATTTTTGAAACAATACCTAGTAATTTCAATTTTATGTAAAAGAAAATTCATAAAATAAGTTGCATATCTCTTAACTGGCCACCTGTATGTATAGAGATAGAGATTATAAATGTGTAGTAGGGTGAATGCTACGTGAGCCATTAGCAACATTATATGCAGTGCTGCCATTTCCCAAGCCAGGGGACTTCTTATAGTGAATGGTCTGTAGGCTGTTGAAACAGGATACGTGTTACTATGGGCCTTGTCACGACAATAAAAATAAAAAACCTCTGACTTGATTTTGATTTTTGTCATTTTTTTTTTACTTTGTCTCATATTTCATTTTATATAATATATATTTTTTATGTCTTTGGTTTCAGCTCTATACAATAAAGGTCAGGTTGATGCCCAAGCACATATTCTAAAGTAAAACAACAAATAATAAGAGGAGCCTAAATTATTGTTTGTCGGGCGCTACCTTTTGAGTGTCTTTTTTGTGTCGCCTTGTTGTTGCTAATATACAGCCCTTGTAAGCGAAGTGCCTAAAACGCACGATGACACTGCCGCATAATTGCCTAAAACGCATATTGCCTAAAACTCGAAGTACCTAAAATGCAACGAACTAAATTAGACTACAATGCACTTTGACAACAATGGTTTAATGCCTAAGAAGCGAAATGCCTAAAATGAAGATTGCCCCAACATTGTCGGATTTCTTACTAGAGCGGAGCGGATTGTTTCCTGAACTTGCCGTAATTTTGTTTCTCAGTGTGAGATGCTCGTTCATATATATTCTCTGGTCGTCCCCTTGGTTTTCGGCTTTGCTACTATTTGCGATCCTGGTGCCACCTGCTGCTGCTTTTTGTAGTTGGGTTATGACTAAATTTTATTAAAATTACTTTACTTTTGACCCTAAAAACGTCGGAAATAACGACAATATACCGGGTATAATCGTTAAGTGTGACCAGGCGATTATTCCGTAACCATTACAGATATCAAAAAAATTTAAACTGATATCGAAAGTACGTTACCTAATCAGTAAAATGACATCAATAACTTTTTGAAAGACAAACGAAAAATATTCAAAATTTTGTCATTAAACACTCCCATAAATTTAGTATGAGATTAGTAGAAAGGTTTTAGTTTCCTCATTTTATTATAAAAGGTTATTTTAGCTTAGTACTGATATTAAAGGAAACTGTTTATTAACCAAACAAAGTAATAAAACTATCTTGAATAATATTTATTTCTTAGTAAGTGCAAAAGTTTGTATTCAAAGCAGATGTTCGAAGTGACGCCCTTGTTAATCTCATAATATATTAAATGTATGGGAGTGTTTCAAGTCAAAATTTTGAATAGTTCTCCTTTGATTTTCAAAAAGTTATTGATGTAATTTTACTGATTAGGTAACGTACTTTCGAAATCAGTTTAAAATTTTTTGATATCTGTAATAGTTACGGAATAATCGGCTGGTCATACTTAACGATTATACCCGGTATATTGTGGTTATTTCCGACGTTTTTAGGGTCCCGTACCTACTTGTATTGTGTGGTGGTTCGGACCCCTTGAGCGTAAGTACGACTTGCACATACCCATTTTTTTTTTACCAGTTCAAAGGAGTTTTTTTTCTAGGATTGGAAATTGGGAACATTGGAATTGGAAAGATTCATTATTATTAACTGGTACCACTGTACTGTCCCCATTTCAAGGTTGCCAACCGTACGAGGTACGAGGCTCGAGATTTTGATATAGGGAAATATATAACATGATTTTTCAATGCAGGTAATATTTTTAGCCTAAAGCGAAGCTCAGATAAATTTATATGAGGGCGAAAGTATCCAATCGAAAACAGTCTATGATCCATGACAAAATAAATATACGGCAATATAAAGAAAAAAGGCGAAGATTGATTTGAGGATGTTCCTAAATTTCATTTAGTAAAACGTCCTAAATTCAATATTTTCACATGATTTATTTTTGGTTTACCACATTTTAGAGGCATATTGAACTTAGTCTAAGTATTGAACGTACGAGTTTTAAAAAACAATATACGAGAACACATGTATCTAAGTATTGTAACGGTTCAGACCTCTTTGCGGTCTTCGTTACGATTCACAAATAAGTTCTGATGATGGGCGAGAGCATAATTTATGTAACCACACGGCTATCTTGTAAATAAGGGTTGCATTTTAATATATAGATAAGTTTTAAATATGTTCAGTGCAGCTGCTGATGTTCAATGACAATTATTGTCTTTCTTGTGCGCATGATTCGAAGGGTTAAGAGAAATTCACAAGATGAAACAGCATTCTAATAAGCTTTAAACCATAAACATACTAATTAACATGAAATTTATCGTAAATTTACATCCAGGATAACGTCATCATACCTAAAACACTTTCAGAATATCTAGTCCTAATTTCTAGATGTAGCAAGTTGGAATCTTATTAAAATAGTAAATCAAAACTCAATTAGCAATAACTAAGAAAGAAAGGCAAGAAAAACTTCAAATAGTTACAAATTGTTAATAGTCACAAGTAATATGAACCTTGTATTGAAACGCATTAGATTCATTGTTCAAGATCGGTAGAGTACATGACAACAGAACACCTGACACCTGCATGCAAGGTTATTACGTCGATGTCGTGGTTCAAAGCCAAAAGAAATTAGACTTTATTTCAATATAATATATTAGATTGGGTTTTGAATAGGGAGTTGAGGCGTTTTAAAAAACGTTGAAGCGTTTAAACTGCAATTGTCGTTGAGTCCGTTGAGATCGTCGATACCGTTGAGATCGCTGAGACCGTTGATATCGTTGAAACCGTTGAAATCGCAGACTAATGGTATTTAAGGACCCGAGTTCTTTAGGAGGGGATTCATTCAGTCTTATTTCTTCGTCAAGTACACGTCTCGGAAAAGTGTTGTTCCGCAGTATTATTTTAAATTAGGGAAAGTATTCGAAGTTATTGTGGGTTGGGACGCGTGTTAGATTTCAGTGAAATATACGTTTCGTAGCCAGTTTGGGGTTGAAAGGGGGGTAGTATGAGGCTTTCTCCCGTAATTCCCAGAATGAGGAAGGACGAAGTACTCCGGAATTGCTTAGGATCATCGAGTATAGGGATACGGGACGCGAGTGTTTTCTTTTCCAGCATACTCACCTCTCTCTGGGTCAAGATTCCCTAGGCACCGCCCCATAAGGGTTACCCCTGTGATCCTGCTTGTGGTACAGAGAGAAAACCCCCCGCCGTACGCATTGCACCAAGCGTACAACCCTTTTTCCTTCCCCATCCGCTTATGGTCTTAGGTCTCTGGCCATAAGTATCCTTGTTATGTATATGTGTAGTATATTTCACGACCCTATTAGGCTTAGGGCTAGGCGAGTTTTAGGGTATAGGTACTCAAGAGAATTAACTCATCTCGCTTCTGTACCAAATAGGTTAGGAACAATCTCATTGCACTTCGAGATTGCTACATGTGCAATTAAATTAAATGTGAGATTTAATCTCTAGTTTTGAAAATACTTACACACTTACCAGTATAGGGACATCTGATGTAGGGCACGATAAATAGGTCAGTGTTTGATAGGTTGGGAATACTAAGTTTTAATGGAAACCGTCAGGGAAAAGCTGTTAGTGATGAATTTTCATAAGGATTTAAGATGTAGGGACGTCAGGGTTCGTTCGGCTTGAGGATCTCCAATAACGTGGGGATAAATCATATTTTAGGTCTGGATTAGTTATTGTTACATAATTTAGGGTTATTCCATCTATTCATCCATCCATCATTGGATTCTGTATTATAAAAAAAAGGGTTTCTAATTTCTCTAAACCCTAAGAGTTAAATTAATATATTTTGGTAAAGATATTCCGTTTGAAAGTCAAAATATTGAGATAATATTTGACTGTAAAAGAGACTATAAATAGAAAGCTTTCTGAAAGTTTTTGAACTTACATACCTACCAAACTTCAAAATCAGAGCTAATAAGCAACTGATAGTTTAAGCCTATAAAAGCCATAACTTTTATCACAGAACTAAAATACAGTTATTACCAAAAATCTACATGAGTAAAAAGAATAATTTCAATTTATAAATAATTTACTTATTCTCTTAAATATTGAGATGGCTGAAGGATGTATTTGTTTGTACTAGTAAGGGAAAAATAACCCCCTTCCGAAAGGCAAAAGCTAGCCACTGGTTGTTTCTATATACCTTACCGGAGTAGAACAACTGTTTCAACGACTACTAGTATTAAATAGATACAACTTCTTGAACTAAAAATAAAGTTCTATTACTTACACCAAAATGATTATATTTGGAAGTATTGAAATTATTCAATTTGGAGTCTATGTAGAATTCACTCTTTACTTACTAAAAATGGCTGTAGGACTGAAAGGTACAAAATAAAATAAAAGATTCCCTCGTAATGCTTATAGTCATGATTTAGATGTTCCTCCCTTAAAAAGTAAAATAACTATGATAGTTACATTCATACATAATGGTGTTCATTCAACTTTAAAAAAGCTTAAAGCAGAAAATGCATCCCGGAAGCCTTTAAAGTGGCGTGTTACTAATTTATCATAAGATAATATTATTGTCCAGCATCAAACCCAAAGTTAGGCCCATCTGGTTTTCTTGCCCTTCTTTCCAGATTGGTTGTAATCGAACGGGCAGGATTTTGTCCCACATAATTAGTACTTATATGTACAATACACTCAAATATTCAAGTACATTTATGTACTTTATCTCCTATATCTTTCAGGAGGATTCATTAGTCCGGTGACGGAATCCACTGGGACGGCGGTGGCGGGGCTGTTTTCCCAATCAAAAAAAAAAAAAAAACATTTTATAGAATCATGTACTGATTCTCAACAAGCAGCAACAGATCAACTGTTTTCCTGATATAAGAATAATGTAAAACAAGAGACTAAAATACTCTACAACTACTCTGTTTCAATAATTATACTCCATCAAAGTTTATTATGACCTTATCTACTATTAATGTAGATCACAGTTCCAATTTACAATCAACTGAGATTTGTTACCAAGTAGCAGATACATTTATTAGAGTAGCTTATAGAACATTTGATTTTTACCATATTTGTATTTTTATGAGAAGAAGCCTTGCAACTATTTAATAGATCAAAGTTTCGTTACTATTATTAAAAGGAAAGTCACATTCTTAAATATCTAGTACATAAAATAATATAAACCTCATAAGGTTTTCTGCAGAACCCTAATTCTCGACAACCAATTTATAAATTGAGTAATCATCTAGTTGTACATAACATTGAGTTAAGTCAAAAATATACCCTCGCCTTGTTGTGAACTCTTTACAATTAAATTAACACTAATTTGCTTAGGTTAACGGGAGATCTAGAACTTAGGATTCTTAGAATATTTGTCAGGGTCAGGTTAGGTCAGTCTCATCCCTTACTACTCTAAAAGAACTAGGGTTACTAACGGTGCGTAACGTAAGGTCCTGTCCACCATTAGCGATCACATTTGGCCAAGTTACTGATCAAAACATCTGTATATCGTATATAGGAGTCTAGGAGATAATAAGTAGGTAGGTTTAAGTAGCTAGGTTTAAATAGCTAGGTTTAAGTTAGGTAGGAGGCTAGAAGGCACAGTATGAGGAAAAAACTTTTACGGTTGGATACCCTGTCCTATTTTTTTATTTCTATTGTGGCCTAAAAGTCGCTGAAACCAGGCCATAAAAAATATATTTCTATCATTCATTCAATTTTATTTCTATTCCATTCCTATTTTATTTTTATTTCATTCATTCAGAAATGGATTCTAACCTCCTCAAAAATAACACAGATTGTTGTTTGTAAAAGTACATGGCCTGATATTTACAAGGAAGTAATTGAAGAGAAAGCTTTAATTATTATAAACAAAAATGGCAGACTCCGTACATATGTCATTGGGTAAGTTTTAGTCGGACATCCCTTACGATTGTGTCTTGTATCTATTTTAAGAAATTCGTAATTTAGCACAACAATAACTTGCATCTTTTTTATTTCTACATTTTGGAAAAACTGGTACGGATAAAAACAAAGACCTGTTATTTACTTGTGGAAATAAAAAAATGGTCTTCTGAGATATAACCTCAACTATTTAGTTGACCTTATACCCACGTCAAATAGAAAAACATAATAATAATATTCCCGCGCACAGCTTCTGGGACCGCAAGCTCTGGAGCGGGATATTTTGATAAAATAAATCAATGATAGAAGAATATTTGCTTTAATTAGGACTAACAGCAGCGTGGGCGCCAACAAGATTATTAACAATGGGATGCATCTATTATTATTATTTTAGTTTTTGGCTTCAGATAATGTGTTTAATTTCTAAAACATTTAATTCCGCCAATGTCACGTCATAAGCCTATTTAAAGTATTAATAAGTTATGATATAATTATTTTTAGGGTTCCGTACTCAAAGGGTACCAAACGGAACCCTGATCTGCTGTGTGTCTGTCTGTCTGCCACAGGGGTCTGCAGTATCAAATGTGAAGGGTAGAAAATTGAAATTTTCACTGAATACTGTGGCCTCTTATCATGACAAATAATAAAATTTAAAAAAGTTAAAGTGACTTGTTTGGCAGCTTTGACGGTGAAATCTTATATTGTGACAGCATCAAAGCGGGTTGTGATGAGGAGGTGGGAGTGGGGGGGGTTAAACACTCCCAACCTTAGTAAATGAGTAGTTTTTTAGATATGATCACTTTTTTCAAACATTTCGGTGCTACGGAAAGTGCAGCCCCTTCGCATTGCGTAACAAAGTGCAGGCACCCATGCTCATCTCTGCAGCTTCGGTCGACCAGCCTCGGCCGCTACGGCTCACACGGGTAGGTGCCTACACTTTGTTACAGCGGACGAAGGCTGCCCTTTTTATATACACTCTAAGGGTAGCAGCCACAAGACTGTAGCATTGGGGTGCGCTGTTTCGGTTTTAGAGCCTCTAGTAACCTACTTCTTCTTCTTGGTGGGCTCGGTTTCCGCACCTAGTCTCTCATTTGGACCTTTGTGCGTGGAAATAGTGGGACTGGCAATTCTAGCCAGCCCAGCTCACGCCAGAATCTCAAGAGGCGGCCTAGGTCGCCACAGGACTGGCGGAGCGTCCCTGGTTCACTGAGGATCTTGGCCCGTTGTGTGCTGACACCTACGGAGTCTATAGTCATGTGGGTCGGCGTTTCTTCGGCCCCCATGCAGGCTCTGCACAGAGGGCTGTCTGTTAGACCTATAATATAGAAATGTCTGTTAAGGTTGCTATGTCCTGTAATTAGCCCTACCATCATGCGAAGGTTGGTTCTATTAAGTCGTAGCAGTTTCTTCGTCAGGCGACACTCCACGGTGGGTAACACCTCTTTTGTCTGCCTGCCGGTTGTCACGCTTACCCATGGTGATGATGATGTTGAGGTGGGACGCCTGCTGGGCTCAGGCGGATGGTCGGCTCTCCACTTGGAGCTATTCCATCCAATTCCCATTGTTTGGAGCTATGGTATCCTAATGTCCCAGGGGCATTCCCTCCTCAAATCTCCCGCTTCTTTTCATGAACCTAAGTATATCTGAATACATAAGATGCTTAAAATCTTCTCCCTTGATGTGGTCATCACCAAGTATCTCCCATCTCAAGCTAGAATATATAAAGCATTCTCCTAAGTAGTGCTTGCTAGTTTCTTCCTCACCGCAGTGTGGGCAGGAGGGGTTGTCTTGTACCTTCATTATTGACAGATGCCTATTTAGCCTGGAATGGCCAGTTAGAATACCTACCAACATACCCAGGTTGACTCTGCTTAGGTTAAGGATATACCTTACTTTTTTGTAGACAGTAGCCGAGAGAAACATCTTCGACTGTCGACAGCCCTCGATGTTCCTCCATTCATCTGCTGATTCTTCTGAAGCCAGACGTCTTATTACCTTGTTAGTGACGTTTGCAGGAATTGGCAGCCTAGGTTCTGGTCCAATGAACCTGTCCTCTGCCCCTTCTCTAGCTAATTCGTCTGCTTTTTCATTACCTTCAATGCCTTGATGTCCTGGGACCCAGGCCACTATTGTTTCAGTTTTTTCACCTAGCTTATTGAGTCTTATTTTACACTCTCTTACCAGAGCCGATTTATTTACTGGATTTTTCAATGCGAAAAGTGCTGCTTGGCTGTCCGAGTAAATAATGACAGTTTTCTCGTTTATGTCCGACCTTAATAGTACCATGCTGGCGCATTCCATAATGGCGTATGTTTCTGCCTGAAATACGGTAGCTAAGGTACCAAGTGAGCAGGATGCGCTTCTTTCTTCTTCATCAGATATATAGACACCAGCTCCTGCCAGTCCTGTGTTACCTTTCCTTGAGCCGTCCGTGTAGCAATTAATGCTCGGTCGGTCTGTCACTAGCTTCCAGTCTTCTCTAGTTCCTATATGTATACGATATTTTTTATCGAATAATATTTCTTTCTTAGTCAGATCGTTATTGGCTAAAAGCATTTCCAAATGACCGGATGTGTTTGCTATGGAGGCATGTTCTTTATCCATAAAGTTGCCCTTCCACTCTTTGTTTATTACCATTCTATACCATTGCTCGGTAGCTCTTTTTTTTACCTCTATATGCAAAGGGTTTAGACCTATTATTACTTCAAGAGCCCTAGTTGGAGTTGTTTTCAGGGATCCAGTGATATGATTTAATATGAGTATCAAATCTCAATATGTTGTCAAAAGTCACACCAAGGTACTTTAATTCTTTAAATTCTTCCAGAACTATGCCTTTTAACTTGATAGGTTGTAGTTCCTCGGGCTTTCTCTTATTTGTAAAGAGAACTAGTTTTGTTTTGCTGGGATTAAGATCAAGTCCTTTGTCTTCAGACCAGTCCAATACTTTTCTTATTGCGGTTATCATCCTAGATCTCACCGTACTTAAGTCTTTACCTACTATCATTATAACTCCATCATCCGAGTACACTTGTAGGTAGATGTGCATTCTGTTAACGATGGTTATTATTGAATCTATCAGGAGGCACCACATTAGAGGAGATAGGCACCCTCCCTGAGGAAACCCTCTTTTTGCTTTTATAGTGTAGGTTTCCCCTGCTAAATGCGCAGATATAACTCTGTTTTCTAACATTGTTAACACCCATCTTACTATTGCTTCACCAATTCCTTCTCTTTTGAGTGATTCCTCTATTGCTCCATTACATCGAAGAAACACGCGAGAGCATATTCTTTGTTACCAATGGCACACTCAATCTTAATAGCAAGACTATGAAGTGCAGTCTCCGTGGACTTCCCCTCCATGTATGCATGTTGATTAGCATGCAGCGGAGAACCACTTACTTTTATTTTGTTCCTGATGTGTTTATCTATTATTTTCTCTTGTGTTTTCAAGATAAATGAAGATAAGCTTATGCTCCTGTACGCCTTGGCTTCTTGATATGTCTTTTTACCGGGTTTTGGCAAAAATATTGCTTTGACTTTCCTCCAGTTATGTTAATGCTACTTTGGTACAGTTTAATCAGACCTTTACCTATGAATCTGCATGCATGTTGTAGTAGAGCTGGAAAAATACCATCTGGCCCTGCAGACTTATAAGGAACAAAAGATTTGATTGCCCATTCTACTTCTTCTAGTTTAATAATGTCCGAGCAGTTCATCCATGCCGGGTTTGTTATCAGTTCTTTTTCTTTTTGTGTGGTTTCTTCGCAGCCTGGAAAATGAATTTTGAGCATTGCTTCCAAAACTTTACGAGGCTCTGTTACCACTTGCTCTCCTATCTTTATACTTCCAAGTTGACACATCTTGTCACTAGCAAGCAGTTTCACAAGACGTGCTGCTTCAGAGTAGTTGTTGATTTCTTTACAGTAAAGTCTCCAGCTTTTCCTGCTTTCTTTTGTACGAGCCTTGCTATATTCGTTCCGAGTACAGACAACTCATCCCAGCTACGGTCGTCATCCTTTTTCAAGGCTGATCTCATAGCTCTCCGAGTCTTTTTTCTCATTTTTTTCAATTCTTTGTTCCACCAGATTTGTCCTTTGCCTTCTGGTAAGTTCTTCAACGGACAGGATTCGTGGTAGGCCTGTATTAGTACCTTTTCCAATTCCATAGCACCTTGTTCTAATTCCTCTGCCGATCTATAAGAAGACTCACTTGGATTCCATTTGCTTACTTCTTCTTCAAATTTAGTCCAGTCAGTCTTCCTAGGATTCCTTATTTTAACTACTTCTGTGCAACAGTTAAGTTGAAAAGTGATCCGTCTGTGGTCCGACATAGTGTCTTCAGGGGCCACCTTCCAATCACTCACTAGCTTACTTATTGAACCTGACGTCAGTGTTATGTCAAGTACTTCTCTACGAGATCTCGTGATGAATGTTGGTTCATTACCGACCTTTAAAATTGATAGATCTTTTTCCACAATAAATTCTAATAGTGCTTCTCCCTTGTCGTTGGTGCTGCCCCACACCTCATTGTGTGAGTTGGCATCAGCTCCAATAACAAAGGAGACCCTCTTACCTTGGTAATTTTCTATTAATTCTTCAACCTCTCTCGGTGGTGGCACGAAGTCTCTTTCACTCTGCATATAGCTCGAGATAAACGCCACCCTCGTCTTTTGTGTCTCTGGAGAGATGATGACTACTTCTATGGCCAATAGGTCCCTTTAACTGCAAAACACTGTACATCCTAGCACTCTTATTCTGTTATTAACATAAATACAACTTCTAGCAGCTTGCTCACCTGTAGTGTCATAGTAGAGCTCGCCGCCAAGGCTACCCAGCCCCACAACCCTCTTATCCCGAGTGTAAGGTTCTTGTAGAAGGGCTATGTCTACTTTGTTCTCCACTATTATTCTGCTTAGTTCGCACATGGCGTCTTTGCAGTGTTGGAGATTTAGCTGACAGATTCTAATTAGATTTTGCTTTTGTGTGTTATATGTGTATGGTGGGGGTGTGTTTATTGTGTTTGATGTGTGTGTATTAGGGTGTGTTTTTGCGTGCATTATGTGTGTGTGTTAAGGTGTGTCTTTTTTATTAATATCGGAGCCGGATGAAACCTCCGGTGGAACTCCAGATCGCCCTCCGTCGTCAGTTTGTGTGGCCTGTGTCTTGGTGTTCTCCCGTAAATCCCTCTCGGCTCCCTTGTCAATCCCGCCCTCGGCACGTGCACCACAATGGCTGCATGTCGAGGTTGTGGCTGGCGTGGCTACAATACTCTTTTTGTCGGACACTGCTCCAGTTCCCCCACTACGGATCAGCTTAGCCTGCACTAAGGTCGCCTCATAATTGAGCCTTTCGACTGGCGACTTCCAGGCTGCAGCTGCTTCTGATGGAATGTTGATCAGCAAGCGAGTCCCTGTTGGCATGGGATCCTTGCTGATCAGCGACCATTCAGAGATCTTGAGGTCTTCTCTCTTTGAGTTCTGCCCTTGTAGCATCAGAAGAGGATCTTCGAGCATATCTTCTACTTTGCCCGGTAGCCAGATGGACACCCGCTCCCTATCAAGCCTTTTTGCCTTTTTTGAGTCTCCTTGATTCTTAATTTCTTTAGAATGGTGATTCAAAATAGCGACAATTTAATAGTACTCACTCTTTATGGGGCCGGCATCAGTCGAATGATGATTGACTGATGCCGGCCCCATAGTGGGCCGAAATATATTTCGAAAATTAATATTTTTTTATTATTAATACAAGTTAAAGGAAACTAAAGGCTTTATATAGCTAAATTATATATATTTATTTCACCTAAGTAAGTGGTATTCTTACTTCTGATAATGAAGTTTTTTTTTTGTTGAAATTCAGAATATCCCTGGTGGTCTACCATCATTCAAGGTTTTAAATAAAATGCAGAAAGTATATTTTTGGTAGTTATTTAATCAAACATTTGGTTTTTTTGCCGCATAAATGTTTGGCACTGCTAAATTTCAAAAAAATATTCCCGTACGGTCTGAAATAGAATAACATCGCTAAAATCGATTACAAATGACTGAGGTGAATGGCAAATACTCCATGAGTGAAGCAAATGTCTTCACTCATTCGTATGACTTTTGTGGCTCACGCGTCGGAGGTGAGGCGATGAGAGCGTTGAACGGAATGAAATGTAAAAAATGATTTTCACTCCATAATTTCAGACAAAATTTTGAAAAGTCTTGTGGAACATCTCGAAATTGAAGAATTTATATTTGTGAATGTGTTTGTGGGTTTGTGGAGTTGATAAAAAAATATATAACGTATTGTATTCTGTGTTAAAATTAAGAGGTTATGAGGTATCTTTTATAAAGCAGTCAGAATCATGAGCGATCTTTCACATCGTTTGCTAGCTCACAAATTACGGACCAGTCCTCGCTCACACTTGAAATCATTCACGGCTTTGAGCGATGTAATTCTATTTCGGACCGTACGGTTCTATTGCAGTGTTTAAAGTAGTTGAAGAGCAAACTGCATTCTGTGGAATTTCTTGTGAAGGAAAGTAGACTATGCGGAACGGTCCGAAATAGAATTACATTGCTCAAACTGTGAGTGAGTCAGAGATACCACAGAATTTTTTTTAGTAAGTATAAGATAGCTTTCGATTAATTCGGACCGCAGGGTTTATTGTATGCTACATAATGTGCTTTCCATTAAATTGTACTGCTTGGTTTTAATGTCATCACTTTTTTGCATGGTTTTCAACAGTGCGCAGAAACTTAAATGCTCGCCTGTTAACAAAGGACAAGTTTAAAAAAAAAATCTATTTATCTCTTAGTGGGCTTCAAAAACGCCGTCACAGTCGTCGTCTTGGCTACACAGAGCTCCTCACGTCCAGATTTACTGTTCTCCTGCGTTTCTATACTCAAATGATATAATGTTAATTTGTATCTCCTTGTGATGGACAAATGATGGCCAAGTGTTTAAAATATAGAAGATATTTTTTATCTTCTTATATGATTTTTATTTCTCAGACAATAGGTGATAATTATTAATTTCGCCGAATTTATATCTCATTTTGATAACTTGCTGAGAGTCACATTTCTCTTGGCCTCCCCTGTGTTAATGGAAAGAATAAATCAATAAATTTCATGTAAAAACACATTGATAAAACTTCAGATCAAAGAATATAGGTATAGTACTCTCTACCGTGTATAAGGTTATAATTATCTTTGATTAATGATACTCAAAACTGAGAAATCATCATCATGAAGTATAAAAACATGATACCAATCAAAAAATTATTTGTCCCATGAGGCCACTCGTGCACCAAGGGGTACACAAACAATATACATGCCAAAGGAACATCAAAGCTACAAAATAAAACTTCTAGCGAGTCTATTCACTTAAAACTAGATATTGGCGGAACTAATGTGCGGAGACACATTATAGGAAGCCAGATAAAACGGCTTTGATTGATTGATCAAAGCTACAAAAAACAAGCTGCTAAAATGGTAGCACCTGACAAAAAAATTGGCACCGTCTGCGTACGGAACCTTACTTTGAATTTTTTTGTTTTACTTTAGAGTATGTCCTACAATCTGGCTAAATTCAAAACTTCTATGTATTACCGTCTTTAAGTAAGAGTTAAAACCAATAATCTTTAAATAATGCAACTTTAACGACGTTTCTTGTATGAATTAATATTTTTAATTTATTTGTTGTCCTGATAGAGGCCATGCCATGGTAACACGCATTTTGGGAAAATTTCAACTTTCTACGTATTACGGTTGAAGCTGTAGACCCCTGTGACAGACGGACAGACAGACAATGAAGGCTTAGTAATAGGGTCCCGTTTGGCACCCTTCTGTTACGGAACCCTAAAAAGGTTTATGGTTTCTAACAATTAGTATTAGTCAGGACAAACAGACAGACAATATTCCAAAGTAAAAAGAATCCTATATGTTGACTCAGCAGGTACTAAGATATCACCACAAAAAAATTTCATCAAAATCTGTCCAGTGGATTTGGCGTGATGCGCGTACATAAAGACAGAAAAAATTCAAAATCTTGTGTTGTACAGACATGGTTTCATTACCGTGTTTTAATATGTATGATCAGAAACTGGCTATTGACTTTGTATAAAAACTTTTGATCTATATTGTGCAGGTATATCATACATAAACCAAGTTTTCCCAGTTTCTTTCAAATGAACTGAAAAGGCCCTTTAATTAAATGTTTTATCTTTCGTATATATGCCATAAGGGGCATAATGATTTCTGTATTTCTTATAGATACCAATTTCTTGCTTTTGAACGAAGTTCTGGTTTTTCAGATGAAATAATTCAGCAAAGCAAGCAAAATCGCGCGAGTAGATCTCGTGGTCGCGGTGGAACTACTATCCGTGGTCGCGGCGTCGGCGGCGGTGGTGGACGCGGCGCCGGCGGGGGAGGACGCGGCGGGGGGCGGGGACGTGGGCGTGGAGGTGGCAGCGGCCCTAACTCGCGCTCTGGCACTCCGGGACCTCGTCAAGGCAGATCTCAGTCCCGAGGGCCTCAGAACCAGGGTCGGTCGCGGTCGCGTGCGCGCTCACAGTCCCGCGCGCGCTCTCAGTCTAGAGCTCGATCACAATCTAGAACACGCTCCCGTTCTCGCCAGCGCTTCTATTCCAATTCCCGTGCTCGTTCCTCCTCGAGGACCCGCAGGGGCTTAACTCCGAGGGGCCGGGCCGGATTAGAAGAACAATCAAACTTGCCACCATTAATCAGACCAAGATTTAATCGAGGTTAGTAGTTAACATTTAAGTTGTCACTACAAACTTGAAATTGTATTTAATATAGAATTAATTGATGTAGCCTGCATTAAACAATGCTGAATTCGGTGGACCTAATGAGTAAAAGGCCCTTTATACTATGATAAATTCTGGGAGAGAATTCAGCGTGCGCTCTTTATACGATGCCCCTTTAGACGATGATGAATACCGACAATAAATCAGAGTCCACTTAGATACGCTAATTAATAGTAGTACATAACGAGTCTGACTGCCTTTACACTATGATTTACACTACTATGTTTCACTGAAGTCATGCACTTCTAGGCTGTTCAGAACTTCCGGGACAAACTTCACGAAAGAAGCCCCCCTGCAAATCAAGGCATTGTCGTAATTGGTACTTATTTGATCTGCGCATTTGTAGATAGCTATTGCTTTGCCATCCATCACTGACATACTATCTCAGACAAAGAATCAATGAGCATACTATTATAATATCATGGCCACCATTAATTCCTTCCCGATCGAGTAGACTTGTATCCACTTAAATAATTTACAGTTTTATCCCTGATACAAACTGCTGCTTCTTCTCTTTCAGGGTAGGGAACCCTAAAAATGATACCTAGGTAATGAAATGAAACATCAAAATATATATTGTTTACAATCATGAAATGAAAAGAAAATTTTTACTTTTCCAGGTGGACAACAAAATGGACTCAGACGTTCTAACTCAAATCCTAATTTAAGAGGAGGCATTCACAG